>CM067330.1:44522500-47022500 GCA_034376525.1 Nicotiana benthamiana
TTGAAGTTTCTGTCAAATGTGCATTGCCTGTGCCTTCATCAGGTGCAGCTGTAACAGAGACAATAGAAGTCAAGCTATCCGCAGAATCGACTGTGGACCATCAAAGTGGATCTCATGGTTTTGAAGATCCTGGGTATGAACTGGAGTTGACAAATGGAGTTGAGCATTTTGATGCGGCTAGTGAACTGCAGATAGAGCCTCCTGCAGCAGAGGAAATTGTTGGGGCAACAACATCAGAGGAAAAAGACAGAATTGGTGGTTCTAGCCATAAGGTCCTACAAAGCGAGGGCTTGGAAGAACTTGAGGTTGTCTTCTAACTTCATGCGCTTATATTTTTTCAATGCAAAGTATATCGAATACCTTGAGATTCTGATTTTGCGCACACTCAGTCTCTCCATTTGCAGTTGCATGATAAAAATCTCCTTAATCCTTTTCTTCTTTTCAGCTTTTGTGTCCGCGATTATTTTTTGGATAGATTATGTATCATACCGAGACTAACATAGTGGACTGGTGGAATATAACAAAACCAGTTGATTGTGCTTTAAAACTAGTTAATTGTGCTTTTCTTTGATGTCTTTGGTGTGAGTTTCGTCCCTCAATTGAAGGCTCTAATGCAAAATGCTACATCAGAGAAAGCATCTGATTCTTATTGGCCTTAATTATGAGTTCAGTTAGTGTTGTTGGAGTTCATTTTAAAATATAGCAGCATTTTGTGGTTAGTTATTGCTGAAACCCTCACTTCCAACCGAGAGGTTGTGAGTTCGAGTCTCCCCAAGAGCAATGTGGGAAGTTCTTGGAGGGAAGGATGCGGGGGTCTATTTGGAAACAGCCTCTCTACCCCAGGGTAGGGGTACGGTCTGCGTGCATACTACCCTCCCCAGACCCCACTAAGTGGGATTATATTGGGTTGTTGTTGTTGTTGTTATTGCTGAAACAAAAAAGTGAACCATATTTATGTGGAGCTTGGACTTATTTGTTTTCATTTTTAGTTCCAAGCTCTTCGCAAAATTTGGTGCTTGTTGTTAGATGCTTTTTTGTTGATCAGAGGAATAGGAGTGAGCTTTACTTGGTCTTCAGAATTTTGGTATAAGAAGTGCAATTTGGCAAGTTGCTGTGACAATTTTGATGGGTCTACTATAACTGGTTATTTTTTTTGTTTGTGAGTCCATTGTATCATCGCCCTTATATGTTGTATCAGAGAAATAGAGGGAATAAGAATTGCCATTGTAAAAATCTTTCCAAAATATCTTTTGCTTTGCTTTCTGTTCAAAACTTCCTTTTGGATTTCCCTTGAGAAGACTTTGTTAGTGTCACCTGCAATATTTTGTACATTTTGCTGCTAATTGTAGTCTGAATTTTGTAATTTGATAGTTTCTAAGACATATTATGTTGCATGTTGGTGTGACCGAAAACGTTAGAATATTTAAAAGCTTGACATGTTTCAAGTTGCTTTTGTGAATGATAATTTTGTATGCAAAATTTTGTAACCAATACCGCGTGACAGGAATGCTGATGGAATTTTAATTTTTTTTACTTCTTCCCCTTGCCTCTTAAAGCCGATTGAGTTAGCTGCACCGTCCACCAGCATTGCATCTGATGCATTTGTGGTTCCTCAGAAGCCTCTCATTAGGTATTGTATCTACTCTGCAAATTAAACAAGCGAACTTTTCTAGAGGCGCTTTTTGATCGGTGATATATGCACTTCTTGCAGGTTTAATTTTACGTCTTTGCGGAGAACAACTGAGAGCACATGAAGAAATGTGCTCTGACCACATGCTGGAGATTGAAGTATATCTGAAACTTTTTAATAGAAAGCGTCAGAGATGATATTTTTAATGAAGACGACGCGGGAGAAAAAAATGGAAATACAATCGATTTTTGGCTGGAGGTGCGGGTATATCTTGCAATTTCTTAGGCTGAGCCATGATTTCTAAAGCAAAAAAAGAGAAGGAAAAAAGAAAAAAGAACTGAATCCAATTTTGACTGAAATTGGTATTTCTTGTAAATTATCAGTTGTTTGGAGACATCCTCAAGTGCCTTTTGGGTGCTGATTGTATATTATATGGATAATATCGAAATAATGTGTACTTGAATACTTTGTTTTGTGTATTTAAGTTTTTGGAAAATTCAAAGCAAAATAATTGTCTCTGCCGTTTAATATGTCGATTTGCTAGTTCCACGATTCTACACATTGTTTACCAAATGTGTAATTTTGTCTAAATATTCGACTAGTGTTGATTGTGTGATGGTAAGCAACTCCCACTTTCAATCGAGAGGTTGTGAGTTCCAGTCTCCCCAAGAGCAAGGTGAGAAGTTTTTGGAGGGAAGGATGCCAGGGTCTATTTGGAAACAACCTTTCTACCCCAGGGTAGGGGTAAGGTCTGCGTACATACTACCCTTTCCAGACCTCACTAAGTGGGATTATACTGGGTGGTGGTTGTTGTTGTTGTGTTGTTTGTGTGAATATTTCATTTATATGAAAATCACAGTCTACAAATGCGACTTACTTATAAACTCAAAGCTCGAAGTAACATAAAGGAATTCTTTGGAGGTCATTTAGCGGTCCATTGTGCGAACACATAATTATTTTGTGGGCCGCACTTCTATCGTAGAACCAACATGAGAAAATTCTATTATAATCCTTAATTGTGATCGTGACTATTTATCTTTGGTGTCTCTCGTCTTGAATGGAGTAACAGGTCGCTACTTATGCAATAAGGAATTCCGCTACCTCAAAACAGTTAGAATTATCGTCGTCGTTTACCAAAGTTTTCATTCAAAGCTTATAAAAATTCTCCATCCGACCTTCCAGTGCTGGTCAAGTGTCAGACTTTATGTCTAATTCAGGTAGGTAAAGCCTAGGTGTGTGAATTCAATGGACCTGTCAATTTGCATTTGGTATTTATACAATTTCGTACACTTGGATTTTTGATTACTCATCTTTAATTTTTTTGTCCTGAGCAGAAACAAACAAATTTGTTATTATGCAAACAAACTTGTAATAAATAATAATCAATCAATTTTCCAATGTTGAAGTTTCTTTCATTTTTCCTCCCAATTTCTTTCAACTTAGGTGTTGTCTGAACATAAAATAATTCCAAATGTTGCACTTTGAAAGTTAACTGGACCAAATATGTTAGAATTTTTCCGACACCTATATTGAAGACTGATTAAATTCAAATTCGCGTCAGAAAAGTTTACATAAAACGCACCATAACGAAGGCGATTTCATACCCCGTTTTCGAATCCGAGGTCCAATTATTATCAATATAGAGTAGTATCACAAGTTGCAGTTCTATACTTCTATCATCTCTGTGATAACAATGAATGATATATTTTTCGTTTCTATTTGATTTAACACTTTTACACATACAAATGAAAGCGATTGATATTTTGGTAGAGGATATTCCACAAGCCTTTTCAAGGTCAAATTTGATTATTAGGGGTGAAATTAAAAAATATTCATAATTTCAAAAGTAATCGAAGTTTAGTCACTTTTCATGTAAAAATAAATTTGAACAAAATACTGTCCAAAATCCAGAAAATATTCCAGCATAATATACTGGAGTTCGAATTTTTTACATGTGAACTTCTTGCATAATATATTGGAGTTCCAGCACAATATACTGGTCCAACATAATATGCTGGAAGTTCACATGAGTGCATCAATCTCCAATATATTAAGCTGGAACTTTTCGTATTACAACAAAATACTGACTATTTTTCAGTGACTTTGCAAACACTAGTTATTCTCAATTACTTGTCGAAAACGGACTAGCCCGTGCTATTTCGCGAATATTATACTATAATTTTTGAGTTATCTTCTTAATGGTGTGTTGTGGTTATCGTCTTATAATGTTCTTTACTTTTATTTATTTATTCTTACTTTTCTACAATTATTGAGTCTTTTAAAGCTTGAACAATAAATTTTGTGATTACTTTTGTTGTTTCATGTGCTTCAGCAAGTGAAAAAATGGCTATGCCTACCCACCACTGTCTCCTCCTCTTATAGTAAGTATATAATAAAGTCAAATTGCCATTATGATGTGATTATAAGAAAATTAACCTTAGTCACAGCACAATTTATGGATCATTATACAAGTGTATGTCAGTTAACTTTCACTTAAAAAATCTAAGTTATATATACAGATAATATTACGATTATTGTACTACTCATAAATTTTAATTCTACTTCCCCGAACCTCATGCATAATAAGAGCTTAGTACATCGTACCCTTTAAATTTTAACTCGTAAGTTAAACATGTGATAGCATAATTATTATTTTTAATAAATAATACCTAATAAGTAATTTGATCGCGCAAATAATTCTTATATCACCAGTGCGTATACCTTATGCTCTTATATATAATAGTCCACAATAGTGAGAGAACTAAAATAACAATCATCTTCTAAATCAATTATTTATTGGCCTAATCATCAAGTGTGGAATGATTTAATTAGAGAATAAATTGCAATCATCTTCTAAATCACTATCATTGTCATTGTCACTGTCATTTTCATTATCACCTCTAATTGAGATCTATCAGATTCCAATTTAACAATTGAAATTATCAAATCAAATTCTGATTAATCAAAAGGTTAAGTGGAACAGAAAGTGATTAGCTAGCCATTTACAATCATTAAATTATAATATTAGAGTGTCTTTGCTGGCAAATTTTCAAACAAATTCTAAGAACATTGTTGAACATTCAAAATTTGTGTCGGTTTTTCCCCCTCCCTAGCTGCTAAATATCATCGAGTTTAAGTTCTGTGAAATGA
Organism: Nicotiana benthamiana; assembly: GCA_034376525.1. Taxonomy (NCBI): domain Eukaryota; kingdom Viridiplantae; phylum Streptophyta; class Magnoliopsida; order Solanales; family Solanaceae; genus Nicotiana; species Nicotiana benthamiana. The sequence continues at coordinate 44,527,281 of CM067330.1, forward strand.
TATTATATAGAACTTTTACAATATCAATTATTTTAAAACAATGTGTATTGCATAGTCTTGATATGATAATTTAAAAGATAAAATTGATTTGTTATAATCGATCAAATTGTAATTATCGCATAATAATTCTTAACATCGAAAAATTTCTTGCAATGTGACCAAGAGGTCACGAGCTCGTTAAGAATGATTCTGATCTAGTTCATGATTTATTAGAAGTAGAAGGTATTATGGTGGGATTTTCATAGACAGAAAAATATTGCAGCCAGTTTGATAATGGTCGAGTGACGAGCCGTGAAAACAACTTTTTGTAAAAATGCAGGGTAATGTTACAACAATAACAACAATAAACAAACCCAGTTTGATCCCAACAAGTGGGGTCTGGGGAGGGTAGTCCGTACGCAGACCTTATCCCTACCTAATTCAGGTAGAGAAGCTGTTTTCAATAGATCTTCGATTCAGGAAGAGCAAGAAAAAGAAGAGGAAAGCAAGGGAGGAAGAAAGATGGAAGATAAAAGAAACAAATGGTGAGATAAAGGATAAATGACACCAAATAATAGCACATGAAATACAATTTGAGGCGAACAAAATCACATAACATAATAAAAATATAAGAATATGAAGGGACATGCATACTACTAAGAATCAGTAAATAACTATAAACTACCAACTAATTTTCTACCTTAATCCTCAACCTCCACACTCTCCTATCAAGGGTCATGTCCTCAGTGAGCTGAAGCAGCGCCATGTCCTACCTAATCACCTCCCCCCAATACTTCTTAGGCCTACTCGACCTTTTCTCAAACTCTCCATGGACAACCTCTCACACCTCCTGATTGGAGCATCAATGCTTTTTCTCTTAACATGTCCGAAGCATCTCAGCCCCGACTCCCGCATCTTGTCCTCCACGGTGGCTACTCTCATTTTGTCCCGGATATCTTCATTCTTAATCCTATCTCTCCTGGTACACCCACACATCCATCTTAACATCCTCATCTCTGCTACTCTCATCTTCTGCATGTGCGAGTTCTTGACTGGCCAACACTCAGCCTCATATAACATAGCCGGTCGAACCACCACTCTATAAAACTTACCCTTAAGTCTTAGCGGCACACTCCTATCATACAAAACACCGGAAGCGAGCCTCATCTTCATCCATCCCGCTCCAATGTGATGCGCGACATCTTCGTCAATCTCTCCTTTACCCTAAATAATAGATCAAAGATACTTAAAACTCGCTTTCTTGGGGATAACTTGGGCATCAAGCTTAACCCCTACGTCTGCATCATGAGTTCCGTCACTAAATTTACACTCCAAGTATTCTATCTTAGTTCTATTCAATTTGAAACCTTTTGGTTTAGTTACATATAATAAATCCTTGTAGTCTAATTTTTCTTTAAATTTTGTACATAGTAAAAATTAGTGCAATGAACTTTCTTTTCTTAAGTCGAATCTCTATCATTATCAAAATCTGCAATTTAAAATTCATACATCTTTTGCTTAATTACTTTGACTTCTTTCCTTACCTGTTTCAGGAGTTTCTAGAGATAATGGTTGTTGAATCTGATATTTTTTTGCTGTCCTTATGCCTAACTTTGAACAACCATATATAGAATGTGAGAACAAGGTACTAGACTTATTATAGAAAAGGTCAACCTGTTTAAGACCACTTTAATATAGTTGGTTCTGAAATAAATATATTAATTAATCACTAAAGAATGTAGTGGAATGACTACGATTTTTTTATCTTTAATTAAAAATTTTGGGTTCGAATTTTATAAATAAAAAACCAGTAAGGAACACTTTCCTTTTATAAATCTTATGTGTCACGAATTTAACCCGTTTGTCCATAGATTTTTTTCTTTTTTCGAAACTTTTTTACTTTAAAAACCTGTTGTCCATAAAAATTTGGAAGTTTTTGAAGAATTTTCGCAAATGAGTTCAAGATTTTGCAAAAACAAAGTTTTTCTCCACTCACAAAAATACATGTTAATATACTATTTTTAACTTAATTCCAAATATTTATTTTTTAACTAAATATAAAACATGATGTGAAAAACGAAAAAAACTCAGAAAGAGGACAGAAAAGAACACAAGATGGAAAAATTTGTATTTTCTCTATGTTTGTGTATCGATATATTTCTTTGAGGGTGGGGTGGGTGGGGTGGGGGTGGTGTTGTGACGGGGTGTTCTTTAGGGTATTAAGAATGCAGTCGGTGGATTTGCAAATCTTCTTAGAATGAGACGATCTTGTTTGGTACTCTCTTATCACTCAATTAATATTCTTCTCCCTAATAGACTATAGTATTAACTAGTTGTCTTGGTTCTCTTTAATCAGGTTCAGTTCATCAATAATTTTAAATATTGCTATTATTTTTGTATTGTCACGCTTCGAACCTGAGCTAATACAATATTTGGTGTCTGGCAATATGTGATCGAGCAAATTAACTGGCTTACTAATTCAACATGTGATGTCATAACATACTAAATGCAAAAGATAAATTAACACATGCGAAAAATAAATTAACACATGCTGATATACTGAAAGTCTGAATAATATAAATCAAGTGCAAAAATACTAACATATGTTATAAAATATTCTATTTTAGGTGAATGTCCATATTTAGAGAGATTCTAGGGTTTACTTCTTGGTGGCTAAGTCACCACCTCCCTATAAATAAAGGGATTCTATTCCATTGTAGACCATCCCAAAAGTATCAATAAGAATACTCCCCTCTCTACTTTTCTCTCTATTGTTCTTGTTCTTGTATTATTGTTCTTGTTCTTATATTATTTCATAACACGTTATCAGCACGAGACTCTACCGTCTCAAGAATCCTCTTGAGAAAATTAAGGTATTTCCCTTTTTCCGAATTTGGTTTTAATTATGTCTGATATTATGAAAAGAAAGTTCGTTGCCCTTGAAATTTCGGGCAAGAACTATATGACATGGGTGTTGGATGCTGAAATCCACTTAGATGCTATGGGTCTTGGAGACGCCATTAAAGACAGAGATAAAGCATCCACCCAAGACTGTGCTAAGGCCTTGATTTTCTTGCGCCATCACCTTGATGAAGGTTTGAAAATTGAATATCTCACAGTCAAAGATCCACTCATCTTGTGGAAAGGCTTAAAGGAGAGATATGACAACCTGAAGTTGGTCACTCTGCCACAAGCACGATATGATTGGGCTCATCTGAGGCTCCAAGACTTTAAGTCTGTTTCTGAATATAATTCTGCAATGTTCAGAATTACTTCTAAATTGAAACTCTGTGGAGATAATATCTCTGATTATGATATGCTTGAAAAAACATTTACAACGTTTCATGCCTCCAATATGGTACTACAACAACAGTACAGAGAGAAAGGTTTCAAAAAGTACTCTGAACTGATTTCTCTTCTCCTTGTGGCTGAGCGAAACAATGACCTGCTCATGAGAAATCACGAAAATCGACCCACTGGGTCTACACCATTGCCTGAAGCAGATAAGGTGTATTCTCATTATGCCAAGCATGGAAAAGGCTATGGCTTTAATCATGGTCGTGGTCGTAATCGGGGTCATGGCCGTGGACGTAGACAAGGAAGAAATTTCCCTGATGTCCGTCACCCCCCAAAGAGATATAACCACCAAAAGCAGAAACGGGATTATGAGGATCCAAAGGCAAATAGTTCAGAAACTATATGTTATCGTTGCGGTGGAACAGGGCACTGGTCAAAAGCTTGCCGTGTACCAAGACATTTGGTTGATCTTTATCAAGCATCTCTAAAGAATAAAGGCCCTGAAACAAATTTTGTCTCTGACGACAATTTTGACATCACCCACCTGGATGTGGCAGACTTCTTTGAGCAACCCGAGGGGAAAATAGACCACTTAATCGGTGATGGATCTGTGATGAAGGAAGATGGAATTGTTTGATTTTATTTTACTTATTTGTATTAGTTAGTGAATAAACTAATAGTCATTAGTATCAGCTCGTATTAGTTAGTTTATGATATAATGTTAGTATTAGTTCTTTAGAATGTTTCAATATGCCTAAATTTCAAAGATATTTTTATTTCCCAGTAGAGTTAATCGATTAACCTAACAGTTAGTCGATTATCTAATATTTCGCATTAAAACTGGATTTTTCCGCAAGGCAAGATAGTCGACTATCTGATTTAGTTAGTCGACTAACCTAATGACTTCTTCCCAAGATAGTCGACTATCAACTAAGTTAATCGACTAACCTCAGCAGATTTTGAAAATTATTGTTTAAATGTGAAACAAACGGATTGAATTTGTTTATTCTCATGTTCGTGTATTTCTTTTGTATATCAAACCATGGGAAAGCAAATATGGATATCTCACATAGCAAGCTTGGATCAACGTCCAACAGTAAAAATATTTGTTTAGTTGATTCATGTACTACACATACGATACTCAAAGAAAAGAAATATTTCTCTCAACTAAGTATGTGTAAGGCAGATGTTACTACAATCTCTGGTAGTAGTAAATTGATTGAAGGCTCCGGAAGAGCAACTATAACTCTGCCTAGAGGAACAATGTTTATCATAGAGAATGCAATGTTCTCCTCCAAGTCTAAGAGAAACTTGTTGAGTTTTAAAGATATACGCCGGAATGGCTATCATATTGAGACAATAGATGATAATAATCTTGAATATCTCATCATTACAAAGAATGTCTCTGGCCAAAAGAGGGTTATTGAGAAATTCCCGTCTTTATCTTGTGCCCTGTATTGGACAAAAATTAGTGCAATTGAGGCACATTCAACAGTAAACCAAAAGGTTACTGATTCCAATACTTTTGTACTTTGTCATGATCGATTGGGACACCCTGGATCAATCATGATGAGACGGATTATAGAAAGCTCATATGGGCACCCGTTAAAGAATTTCATGATTCTTTTAAATAATGAATTTTCTTGCACTTCTTGTTATCAAGGCAAGTTAATTATTAGACCATCACCAACAAAGGTTGGGACTGAGTCACCTACGTTTTTGGAACGTATACAAGGGGACATTTGTGGACCTATTCACCCACCTAGTGGGTCTTTTAGATATTTTATGGTCTTAATAGACGCATCCTGTAGATGGTCTCATGTGTGCCTGTTGTCATCACGCAACCTTGCGTTTGCAAAACTAATGACACAAATAATTCGACTACGAGCACAATTTCCTGATAATCCAATCAAGTCTATTAGACTGGATAATGCTGCTGAGTTTTCATCCCAAGCATTTAATGATTATTGCTTATCAATTGGGATATAACTGGAACATTCTGTAGCCCATGTTCACACTCAAAACGGTCTTGCAGAATCTTTAATTAAACGCCTGCAGTTGATTGCAAGACCATTACTCATGAAAACGAGGCTGCCACTTCGGTATGGGGTCATGCCATTTTGCATACAACAATGCTAATTCGTCTCAGACCGACGAATTATCACAAATATTCCCCGTTGCAATTGGTTTTGAGTCATGAACCCAATATATCCCATTTAAGAATCTTTGGATGCGCAGTATATGTGCCTATAGCACCGCCATACCGCACCAAAATGGGTCCGCAAAGAAGGTTAGGAATATATGTTGGGTTTGAATCGCCCTCCATTATTCGCTACCTCGAAACATTGACAGGGGATTTGTTCACTGCACGATTTGCAGACTGTCAATTTGATGAGACACTTTTCCCAAAATTAGGGGGAGAAGTTGGTGAAACCAAACGGGAAATTTTGTGGAAAAATGCATCATTATCTCATCTTGATCCACATACCTCTATTTGTGAAAAAGAGGTGCAAAAGATTATCCATTTGCAAAGAATAGCAAATCAAATGCCTGACGCATTTACGGACTTGAAAAGGATAACAAAATCCCACATCCCCGCAGAGAATGTTCCAATCCGTATTGATGTCCCTGTTGGACAATCATCTAGTGTCATATCCAATGAGTCGAATGCACGCCTGAAGCGTGGCAGGCCATTAGGTTCCAAAGATCGAAATCCTAGAAAGAGGAAAGCAAACGATCAAAGTGACACTACGAAAGAATCTCATGAGGAAATTCATGATTTAATAAATTCTGAGATTCATGAAGAATCCATTGAGCCCGAGACTCAAGAAAATAAGGAACTATCAATAAATCCAATCGATATTGAGGCAAATTTTAATCGAGTGGATATAGTGGTGGATTGTGTCTTTGCTTTTAATGTCGCATCTAGCATTATGCAAGAAAGTGAGGATCTTGAACCTTAATCTTTTGGAGAATGTCGAAAAAGACCTGATTGGCCAAAATGGCAAGAAGCAATCCAATCAGAATTGAATTCACTGGCAAAACGTGAAGTTTTTGGCCCTATAGTTGAAACACCTAATGGTGTTAAGCCTGTTGGCTATAAGTGGGTCTTTGTACGCAAGAGAAATGAGAAAAACCAGGTACAAAGATATAAGGCACGCCTTGTTGCACAAGGATTTTCTCAAAGGCTTGGTGTCGATTATGAAGAGACATATTCGCCTGTAATGGATGCTATAACTTTTCGTTATCTCATTAGTATTGCTGTCCTTGAAAAGCTTGACATGCATTTAATGGATGTGGTTACTGCCTATCTTTATGGCTCACTGGATAATGAGATATACATGAAAATTTCAGATGGACTCAAAATGCCAAACGCTCATAATTCAAAGTCCCGGGAAATATTTTCAATCAAATTGCAAAGATCCTTGTATGGTCTAAAGCAATCAGGACGAATGTGGTATAATCGTCTTAGTGAGTATTTATTATAAGAAGGCTATATAAATGATTCCATTTGCCCGTGTGTTTTTATAAAGAAAACAACATCGGAATTTGTTGTACTTGCCGTATATGTCGATGACATAAACCTTATTGGAACCTCCATAGAACTCCAAAAGGCAATTGATTATCTAAAGAATGAATTCGAGATGAAAGATCTCGGAAAAACAAAATTATGTCTTGGTTTGCAAATTGAATATTTGGCACGGAATTTTTATTCATCAATCTACCTATATAGAAAAGGTACTGAAACGGTTTTACATGGATGGAGCATATCCTTTAAGTACTCCGATGGTTGTTCGATCACTTGATGTGAATAAAGATCCATTCAGACCGCAAGAAAGGAATGAAGAGCTACTTGGTCCTGAAGTACCATATCTTAGTGCAATTGGCGCACTAATGTATCTTGAAAATACTACAAGGCATGATATAACCTTTTCAGTTAATGTCTTAGCAAGGTATAGCTCGGCTCCCACTAGGAGACATTGGAATGGGATCAAACATATATTGCGGTACCTAAAAGGGACTACCGATATGGGCTTATTTTATAGCAATAATTGCAGTCCTGATCTTGTTGGTTATGCTGATGCTGGATTTTTATCCGACCCACACAAAGCTCGATCTCAAACGGGTTATGTGTTTACCTGTGGAGGCACCGCCATATCTTGGCGATCGACTAAGTAATCAATTGTGGCTACTTCATCTAATCATGCCGAGATAATCGTTATTCATGAAGCAAGTCGGGAATGTGTGTGGTTGAGGTCTATAATACATCATATTCAAGACAAATGTGGTTTGAAGTGTAACAAACTACCCACGACTTTGTATGAAGACAATGCAGCATGTATAGCTCAATTGAAGGGAGGATTCATAAAAGGAGATAGAACAAAGCATATTTCACCAAAGTTATTTTTCACACATGATCTTCAAAAGAATGGTGATATCAATATGCAACAGATTCGTTCAAGCGATAATATGGCTGATTTGTTCACAAAATCTCTACCAACGTCAACCTTCAAGAAGCTGGTTCACAAGATCGGAATGCGAAGACTCAAGGATATGAATTGATGCTCTTTTCAGGGGGAGTTAATGCGCGTTGCACTCTTTTTCCCTTACAAGGTTTTGTCCCAATGGGTTTTCATTGCAAGGTTTTTAACGAGGCAACCAATAGGCGCATATTTAAACATGTGTACTCTTTTTCCTTTTCTTTAATTTTTCCCCATTGGGTTTTGTTTTAGTTAAGGTTTTAACGAGGCACATTATTGAATAGACATTCAAGGGGGAGTGTTATAAAATATTCTATTTTAGGTGAATGTCCATATTTAGAGAGATTCTAGGGTTTACTTCTTGGTGGCTAAGTCACCACCTCCCTATAAATAAAGGGGTTCTATTCCATTGTAAACCATCCCAAACGTATCAATAAGAATACTCCTCTCTCTACTTTTCTCTCTATTGTTCTTGTTCTTGTATTATTGTTCTTGTTCTTATATTATTTCATAACAACATAAGTATAAAACATATATGTAGCTAACATTGCTTAGTATGAAAAGCATGTAACTCTATCTAACTGTTACTTTAGTGTACAAAGCCTAACACTAATTGTCTGAAAATATTGAGAACACTAACTGTTTGAAAATATTGAAAATTGTAAGCTAATGATAATGCCCCAAAAGAACTGGGGATCACCAAATAGCTGGTACGAGAATTCTAGCCCTATGAATCATCAACCTATAAATCATACCTGCATCGTGAGATGCAGGCCCCGGGCAAAAGGAACGTCAATACATTTGAATTGCACTGATATGTAAAGCAACTGAAAGAAAGAACTGTAAATGTTAAAACTGAAACGAAATTGATAACTGATAAACGAACTGAACGAAGGAAGTAAGAATATGGATACTCCTCTTCTAAATGATGCGCCACCTGTTTATCTAAATAAATAAACTGCGACCTCAAGCCCAATATATATGTGCACAAACTGTGCCTCAGGCCCAAGTATACGTATAACTGCAGCCTCATGCCCAAAAATGCATAAATCATAAACTGCAGCCTTAGTCCCAATAATGCATAAAACATTAATTGCAGCTTCATGCCTAAATATGGATAAAGCATTAACTGAGGCTTCAAGCCCAAATACAGGGGTTCAATATTCAAGGATCTAAAATCAGGAACTGAGAATCATACTGCAACACATGACACTGAAATATTGAATAATATTGAGTTACATGATACCAGAATGCCGAATAGAACTAGACTGGACATGTATTCATTAATTGATTATGAAACAGAAACTTCAACTGATTATGACATGTTGAGTAATCTAGATTGAGACTCATGAGCATCAAACCGAAGTCTATTCAGAATGAAAGTCATGAACGGGTTACGAAGCTAGAGAATAGAAGTTCTGTTCTGTTCAAGGAACTAGGCTTAACTATATTTATGAGGCAATTAGTAACACCATAAAAGAAATGTAGTGTAGGAGAATCATTAATAACAACACATACCTTAACTTTCCGCTCTCAAGCGTAATACAACATTTACCAACCATTTCAACTTTAGTCTATATCAATACAAGTCAAAGAAATTTTATAGTAACAAAAGTACTCATGTTTGTTTCACTTAGGAATTTTATTAAAGACCAAATGAGCATAAAGCCTCATAGCCCTCATTAATGGTATTTTTACACCTAACAAGCCACCCTCTTGCTCCTAGATAAATTCTAAAATCTCAAATTTCTTATAATCAATATCATTCTTCTTCACCCATAAGATAAACAATACTCTTAACCAATAATCAACAGTCGACAACCCAAATATATAATTACTCAAGCGTTTCTATCAAACTCATCAATTCATATCTCATGAACATAAAGTCTACAATCATTAATTCGATGGTATAATCAATTAGAGGGTGAATACATTACTGTATTGAAGTTCAGTCTTCTTGAAATCGAGTTCTAAGGGTTCTTTTCTCAACCATGATATCCGAATCGAATATCTAAAGATTTGGAGAGTTTACCCATTTTAATAAGGCGGTGGAGAATTGAAATTAACTTAGAATTACCATTAGAACTTATCTTCGATGGTAGATGGACCTTTAAATAGTTAGGTTCTTGAGGGCTTTTCTTTTTAGAGCAATTTTTTGTATTTTGGAGTGTGAGGGACGAAGTAGGGATTTTAAAATAATCCCCTGGGTGCGCTCTCGTACAACTGAAGGTCACTTGGATGCGCAACAAGGGTAAAAATAGCATGGGCTAGCCAGTTTTCGGACTGGTAGTTAAAAAATAACATGTGTTTGCAAAGTCATTGAAAAATATCCAATATTTTATTGCAATAAGTAAAGTTCCAGCATAATATATCAGAGTTTGGTGCACCTATATATAAACTTCTAACATATTATGTTGGAACTCCAATGCACAAAAAGTTCCAGCATAATATACTGGAGATTGGAGCACCTGTGTATGAATTTCTAGCATATTTTGCTGGACCAATATATTACGCTGGAGCTCGAGTATATTATGCTAGAATATTTTTCTGATTATGAACATTGTTTTTGTTCAGATTTATCTTTACATGAAAAGTGGCTAAATTTAAATTACTTTTGAAACTGTAGTTATTTTTTATTTACCACTTATAAGTATTGCTAGTTTTGATTTCACCCGCAGTAGGGCAATAGCACTGCCACAAGTGCGCAGGGGACCATCTAGGTGCACACCTGAGTGCGCATACTGCACATTATCCAGTAAAACGCACATAATGTTTTGCTGAGAAATTCGTTCGACTCTGCAATATGTCGTTAGAAAGCTATTTCAAAGGGATATAACTTTCATGTTTTTATGTTTTCTCAAATTCTCAACAGATTTTTTGGTAATCCCTCTAGAAAACATACCTACCATAAATTTTGTTGATTTTATCGAATCTTGTGCACCTCATTCTCCGTCTTGATTCCGAAACAACTACTTTCACCTATACTCATCCCGGTAGGACTTCATATATTTAAGATGACATTAATACTCATTTAATACATCTACACCTAGTCTGAACTTACGAAGTGTTACATGTTTCGTGTTTGCACTGTGTATTTACATCATGATCAATTGAATAGTTTTACGTTGACTGTCAATCTATCGCAATATTTCATTCTATAATAGATATTCATAAAGTCAAACCCAACTTATTTGAAATTGAATTAAATATTGTTGTTATTACTGTTATTGTTATAGTTATTCGCTTTGATGAGCCCTTCTCAAATGGCCTAAAACTCCACTGTCGTAACGCGTTTTAATTTACTTGATTAACAACTTAATCTCTTCTTTCGCAATCGAACAAGATATTGCCGCTGAGTCTTGTCTTTGAAAACAAGTTAATTTTTTAATATTTGAATTAATTTAATTATGGAATTAGATAAAGGTAGAATCAAATCATAGTTAAATATTCAATATCTTTAATATTTGTATATCAGTTCCCAAATATAAGAGCAGCCCGATAAATAAAGTATTTTGCGTTTACGATGTGACATAGACTGTCTACTCTGATGGAAATATTATTAGTTGATTCCACGATTCGAATTCGTGATTTATATGTGACAGCTTTATATTCAATTCCTAAATATAAAAGAAGCCATTTTTTTTAAATTTTTAAAGAGAACTTTGCTTGGTGCCTTCTTAGATTTTTGTTTAATCTAGCATGCGATTTACTTTTTTTTAAAAAAAGAATTAAATATTGATTGCCACTCACTCAGATCTTTTGCATAAAGCTACCTTATTCTTCAAAACTTAGGAAGTTTAATTTCTTTTGGAAACTTAAAAATTGGATGTTAGGAGTTTTTCATGTTTTCCAAAAATTAATATATTTTTTCGAAGTTTTGAAAAAAAAAAATTTATTCTTTTTTCTCGTAAACTATGAGCACTTTGAAAATGCTTTAAACCAAGAAATATCACCCTTAGGAAGAGTATTTTTTAATAGGCGTGGGTTCATTTTTTTCAGGAAAAAACATATGACGTAGGAGAAATAGCCCTTAAAACATAAGAAAAACTGACCAAAAAATACAATCTATCGTAATTTTTCACAAAATACAAACCAAAGCCAATAGAAAGTAGGCAATGAAGTCAAATGCACCTCATCATTTGAAAGCACTACAAATTAATTCTAAATATCTAATCATATAATCAGAATATATTAGAGCTTCCACATAGCTCCCTTTCCTTTTCTTTTTATTGTCTTTTTAATTTTCCACGTGGTGATCGATATCGCTACAAAAATCGATCAATTTGAATTCATGGCAAAAAAAATTCTACTTCAAAAATAATATCTTCTTTATATCAAAAGGTGATTTCATATACATATTTCAAACCTAAAATCTCTAATAAAAAATAAAAGAAAACTTATTACTCTGTCTCACCTTTTTAGTGGTCTCCTCCTTTCTATTTTGATAAGAGGGGTTGCTCTGATAGTAAGCGACCCCCACTTCCAATCGAAAGGTTGTGAGTTTGAGTCTCCCCAAAAGCAAGGTGGGAAGTTCTTGGAGGGAAGGATGTCGGGGGTATGTTTGGAAACAACCTCTCTACGCAAGGGTAGGGATAAGGTCTATTAGGAAATATTGTAAATATCTTTTGTGTATCTTTTTATTATTGGTAGAATATTCTCTCATTAATTGTACAATCCTATAGTTGGTAGGTTTTGATTTTCCTTCATTATTGTACAATCCTATAGTTGGTAGGTTTTGATTTCCCTATACTCTATATATACCTTTGTAAGCAATATATTTTAATAAGAAACCTCAAACCAATTAACTTCTCCAAAACTCTCTACAAGATCTGCGTACACACTACCCTCTCCAAACCCCACTAAGTAGAATTATACTGGGTTGTTGTCGTCCTCCTTTCTATTATGAGGAAGTCTTTATTATTATAATTTTTCACAAAATATAATAATTAAAGCCAATAGAGGCAGGCAATGAAGTCAAATACTACTCATCGTTGAAAGCACTACAAATGAATTATAATCATATAGTAATTGGAGTTTACTAGATTTACCACAAAGTTTCCTACAATTCAAGATTTCTATTGGCCAAAACATTTTCTCAAGTCCTTATTTCCTTATTTAGTGTTTAAACAGGGGTTACAGTGGCACGGGCGTGATCCCTCCATCCATAACGAGAATTTTCGGGCGCGAATTAGGAGAATAAACAAAATTCTGATAAAAATATTTTTTCCTTAATGAGTCTTACATGATATAAATCCGAATTAGTTGGAAATACAATACATAATGCTGGACATCTAGTATATATATATATACCCAAGATTTCTATTGGCAAAAAAGTGAATCAAAAGTCCTTACCAGTTCATTGAATAAATCATACTTAAAGTCTGTTTGGCCAAGTTTCTCGGATGTCAAAAGTATATTTTAAAAAATTTAAGGTGTTTGGTCAGATAAAAAAGTACTTTTAAGCAATAACAAAGCAATTTTTTTTTTGTTTTTGGGGATAAGCTACAAATTCTAAATTCTTGCAAGAAGCAAAAGCAAAAAATTAATTTTTTAAGACAAATATAACATTATAATAAATTTATATTTTCAAATTGTTCCTCAATTATTTAATACTGTTGTTTTCCTTTTTTTTTTAATTTCTACTATACATTTCTTCTCTTTTTTATTTTAATCATATTTTATTCTCTTTCTCATATTCCTAAAAGTAGATTTTAAATCTATATTGAATGATATATTTTAACATATTTAAATTATCATGTAAACAATAAGTGATACCAAACCCTCAATGTTATTGCTGTAGAATAATAATATTTTATATTGACTGTAATTTTTTTATTTGTATTTTTACTCTACGTTTCATATTTTAGTTGAATTCTTTTATAATAAATAATTTAAATTTATTTTTATTTTCTAAATAATAGTAATACAAATTATATTTTTTACTATTCTTTTTCGTAATTTGGTACTTAAAAGTACTTTTAAAGATTGACCAAGCATAATGAGCTTGCAAAAAGTACTATTCAAATGAATTGGCCAAACACAAACTGCTATTTTACAAAAGTACTTTTTTAAAAATTCTTTTAAACAAAAATATTTTTCAAAATAAATAATTTTTGACAGCTTGGCCAAAGAGACTCTTAATATTTGTAAAATGATTCAAGAGTTGCTCTCTTTATATATGGACGATTCAACTCCTTTAAAACTAATTTCATCACATTTAATTGATGGAATATTGAAAGGAATATCCCTATTGCGTACAATTAAATATTAAACAAACTTTCTTCTCATTTATTTGTTGTAAAAAGCAAAAAGAAAAAAGATATGTCCAAAAAAGAACATACAACTTATGGTGTTTGGCTGAAATTCTTCTAAAACTGAGTTTATCAAAAAAAGATCAAATTTTGCAACTTGTTTGTCATACTGTTTTTGCTAAAAAATAAAAGAAATACTTTTTTTGAGCTTTACTTCTTAAAAATATTGTTTGTTCATGAAATTTTCGTGTTTTAAAAAATTTTGAATTTTTTTTTCGAGTTTCCAAAAACTGCAAAACTGGTTTAAGGCAGAAGGGGAGGAAGACATTGGTTATCCGAGAAAGAAAAATAAGTACTACTCCTATCTTATTATTACTGACAAAATAATTTTATATTATGAGTATAAACTAGTTAAATCTATATCCAATAGTAGTTAATAAAAAAATTAAAAAGAACATAGTGGCATAGATGTTTTACATGTTCAAATCTTCCAAAAAAGCACCTAAAAATGTGGTCAAATAGTTAAATAAGATGGATGAAAATTTTGAAGATTAGGATTTAAATCCTAACCTAAACAAAAAACAGAAAGTTATTTCTTCCTCAAGTTTTGGTGAAACACAAGCACTCTATGCTTGTGCTGGTGGAAAATAACATATAAATATCATTTAAGTTTTGGAGGACTCTTAAAACAACCCGACACTTATAATAATAAAGAAGGTGTTATGAAATAATATAAGAACAAGAACAATAATACAAGAATAAGAACAATAGAGAGAAAAGTAGAGAGAGGAGTATTCTTATTGATACTTTGGGATAATTTACAATGGAATAGAACCCCTTTATTTATAGGGAGGTGGTGACTTAGCCACCAAGTAGTAAACCCTAGAATCTCTCTAAATATAGACATTCACCTTAAAGAGAGAAAGGCCTTAGCACTGTTTCAAACATTCATCAAGGTGATGGCGCAAGAAAATCAAGGCCTTAGCATAGTCTCAAACCTTCATCAAGGTGATGGCGCAAGAAAATCAAGGCCTTAGCACGATTTCAAACCTTCATCAAGGTGATGGCGCAAGAAAATCAAGGCCTTAGCATAGTCTTGGGTGGATGCATTATTTCTGTCTTTAATGGCGTCTCCAAAGACCCATTGCATCCAAATGGATTTCAGCATCCAACACCCATGTCATATAGTTCTTGCCCGAAATTTCAAGGGCAACGAACTTTCTTTTCATAATGTCAGACATAAAATAAAATTACATCAAGAGCGTGTCCATACTTACGGGCTTTATTACAATTATCACATTCACTTCAGGGAATGGATCATAATCATCTGTATGTGCTATATACAATCTCATGTCAAATATTACTTTCATAAAGTGAAAGATTATTTTGAGAATCTTTATTATTCTCACTATCACAATGATGACGATTGTAATTCCGTCTATTGCCACGTCCACATCCATTGATACCTTCACGGTAATAATTTTGTCTTCTTTCAGACTTATCACATACTGCTATCACATTCTCTAAAGGGAATGAGAATGAAGCAAATTCAATGGGACGGATTTTCAATTCTTTGCCCACAATCATACATGAATTTAATCATGGCAAGACATAGAACTTTTACCACTTCACGTGGTTATAATTCCTTACAAACTCCATTAGAGTTATAATCAAACTTTATTGTCTATGTTTGTATATGAAATCAAATCGTAGAATTCCAAGAATTTGAAAGGGAAAAGTAAATTACTTACCTTTAAGGTATACCAATAAATGTTGTGATATCAAATATACCTCTTGAGTTTCCATCCCATTGCATTACTTTATGATGATACCATCTCTTCTATTTTTCCGTATAGAAATTCTGGAAGAAGGAAGAAATCAAATTCGATTGGTTAGAGACTCGTGCTGATAACGTGTTATGAAATAATGTAAGAACAAGAACAATAATACAAGAACAAGAACAATAGAGAGAAAAGTAGAGAGAGGAGTATTCTTATTGATACTTTGGGATAATTTACAATGGAATAGAACCCCTTTATTTATAGGGAGGTGGTGACTTAGCCACCAAGTAGTAAACCCTAGAATCTCTCTAAATATAGACATTCACCTTAAATTGGATTCTTTTTATAACAGAAGGGAAATTTTAAGATAACGGTAAAATTATCTCTATATGACCTATATATCACGGGTTCGAGTCGTGAAATTGGACAGTAATGCTTGAGTAGACTGCCTACATTACATTCGATTAAAGTACTACTCTTCCTCGAACCCTATATATAGCTCACGGATTTGAGCCGTAAATTCAATCAATAATACTTGTATTAGGATAGACTGGCCTTTCTCTAATTCTACACAAACGGGATGGTTCAACCCCACCCCCTACTCTCTCTCTATCCCTTTCTTCCCCTTCCCACGTAACCCCCAAAATAACAGTATATAAACACACACGCACTCTCCAACTATACATAATCCCTTTTCCATTGAGGAGAAAGAAAAAAATTGTAAGCAAACACTAAAACCATAGAATAGTTACAATAGTACAGTAGTAGTAACCAAAAATATGGGATTACAAAACCAGTTAACTGACATTTCTGCTGAATCAATCCCAATATTAATGGTAACCCTTTTTGCTAACTCCGTTAATTATCTCAGTTCCGTTATCTTTACTTTCCTTAACTTCATTGGTTTTGGTTTCTCTTCTTCCCGATTATTTCCCGATCAGTTCGACGATTCTATATACGAAGCCGTCGGGTCCGGTCTAACCGGCGTTATTTTCCTTGCCGAGCAGCTCAACTTGAACCGGTTGTTATCTTATTTTTACCAAGGAGATGAAAAAACTGGTTCCGGTTCGGGGTCTTGTGTGGTTTGCTTGAACCGGTTGAGTGATGGTGAACCGGTGCGCAAATTAGCGTGTCGGCACGTGTTTCACATGGCGTGTTTGGATGGGTGGTTCAATACACTTAATTTTAATTGTCCGCTTTGCCGGTCGAGTTTGGTCCCCGACGAGAGCGTGGTGATCACGCGACGGCGCGTTGCTGGTGATTTGCTGACCTGGTTCTCATTGAGCTGAGTGTCCATGGTCGATGATGATGATGATGATAGATATGAGAGAATTCATTAAAATGAGAGTTTGTCCCCCCCCCCCCCCCCCCCCCCCTTTTTTTTCCATTTTTTTTATGGATACAGTTAGTGTTTTTTTTTTTTTTTTTTGAAGAGCGTTGTTGAGTAGCGACTGCCTCTATTCTATTACTGAGTAGATGTAAAAAAGGTTTTGTTTTTATTAGGAGTATTTTTAAATATGATTTTGTTTTTCAATTTTTACACTACTTCCAGTCAATGACGGATCTACACATGAAATTTGGGTGCTCGAGCACCCATTAACCTCGACGCAGAGTATGTATTGTTATATAAAAAATTTGAAAAAGTGTATAAAAATTTATAAAAGCACCTATTAATTTTATGTACAAAAATAATTCAACACCAACAAACTTGAATTCCTAAATCCGCCACTGCTACCGGTCCTCTCTCTGAAAATGGGAAAGCTTATGTATCTTTTGAGTTTAGGTCTCTGATGTAATTTGCAAAATCTATGTGCATTTCCTCGATTTTAATATGCTATCGAGGTATAGATTTTGGGACTTTAAATTTATGGTTATAATACAACACTGGTCATTTATTTGAGGAAAAATTTTATATTAGAGCAATTGGGTTTTCTTACTTTTCAATTTTATAATTTATATTTCAATTTATAACTAACTAGCTTAAAAGTAATAAGTCAAAATTCAACATTCAACTTCAATGGGTTCTCAAAAATATTATTTAATTTTTAAAAAAGATTGCTCAAGCTTTTAAGTTAATTTTCGAATCAGTAACTATGACTCAAATATTAGTTCAACAAACCAAATTCATTTGGGTGGTGAAAATTAAATTTTTAACAAGCTTAAATTTGTGAGTTTATATTTCGAATTTGATTTTGTGAGAGATTTGGAGTGGGTGCTATTTAGACTGGTTAGAAATAATATAAGGAAGTTGTATATAAGTTTTGAAGTTATTTAATGGGGATTTAAACAAGAATTGCAACTAAAACTCGTGGAAGAAGTTTGTCTACATACTATTGTATAAAGGTGTATAAAAGTATATAATAGTATATAAGGTGTGTTTCTACACATATACGCTATTATACATAGTTATACAAAAAACTTACTTCGTCTTCTTCCTAGCGTCTTTTCTGAAATTTAACTCAAATCTACTTCAAATCACTTCAAATTTATAGTTTGAACTCCTTTTGATATTTTCAATCAATTGGAATAACACCCAATCCAAACAACTAACAAATTAAAAGAATACCCATTTTCGAAAGCAAAGTTTTGAATGCTCTTCAATGATGGATTTCAATTTTCTTACATTACAATCAAGTGACACAAGAGTAGAAGCAGAAAATATACGGTCCATTGAATCATATGTAGAAGATGCGAGAAGAAGAGACAGTGAAAGCAATAGTTGTGAGAACACAAATTTAACTCCATAGATGTTAGAAACAATGGTTATAAGAACACATACTTTGAATTTGTTAGTACTTTTAAAATATGTACAATATCAACTAAATTAAGTAAAACTTAAAAACATGAACCATTTTTTGTTGTAGTGTGAAACTATATATTTTTTTGTAATTCTTTCTTTATTTAATTTTATATTTAGAATAGTACGACCATGTATTATGAGAATGATAAGTTTTAAGCTGTTAACCAACTTATTAAAACCCTTCTCATTTAGCCGGTCTTGGAACTAATGTACATGTCCACGAGACTTCTATTTCATGTTTGTTGTGTTATAGGTCTTGAAAAATGAGAATTTTAGTTGTAAATTAGGGATTTGGACATAAAAACGTGCAATTTTTAAAAAAATAATTATGCTCCATAATTTTTAAAGTTAAGTTGAAGCGAAGTATTTGAAATTAAAATTATGTCTGAACATATATTTTATTTTAAAAAAATTGTGAAGGAAAATATTGTTTATTAGAAAAAGTTTACCAGTTATTCAAACCGAAACTCATCTTCAAAAATTCAGTTTAATGTATAACCAAATAATATTTTAAGGAGTTAAGGAAAAAAAGGAAAAAATTATTATAAACAAGGTCCCTATAATTCGAAAGTATAAGGACTCTTTTGGTACGAGTGATAATGGATAATTAATTTCATATTTGGTTGGGATAAAATTATGATATAACTAATTCCGATATTATTATCTCGGGGTTGTAGTAAATTTTTTATCCCTATGGGAGGGTAGGATAATTAATCCATAACAATGTTTTAAAAGGCGAGGGCGTGAGACGAGACATTTTACCTCTAATGAGGCGAGCCGTAAACCCTGAGACATGGATCGTAAATCCAAAGCATCGTTAGATTTTACTAAATTCAATAATTTTAAGATTGTATAAAATTAATTTTTTTAAATAAAAATTACACTAAAATCACAAAGTTATAATAAATATTCTATTTAAAAAAATTTATAAATTATAATTCAAATATGAATTATACGAAAAGGATGACATATATCATAATATGCAAATTAGCTGCAACGTCGTCATAATTCAAACTAAGGGTGTTTAAGGGGCTGGGTTGGACTGGTTTAAACCGGACCGACCCAGTTACTATGGGGCTGTGTGGGCTGGGTTCTTGGGGGTTAGGGGCTGTATCCATTATTTTTATTATGTAACCGGACCGGACCGGACCGGCCCCGTTCGGATGAATAGTGCCCCATACCGGTTAACCCGGACCGGACCGGTTTAACGGGAATTTTTTTTAAATTTTTTTGAAAATCTGACGCGTGGGGACCACAATGGACTGTTGCCAACGTTCGCTTCTTCAGCAAATCCGTTGGCAACGGCTCTTTGCTCCAATTTCCAATTTTTTAAAATTAGTATAACCATTTTCTAAATTACAAATATAACCTTCCAAAAATCTATAAATACCCCCCTTCTCTTCTTCATTTCTTCAAATCTCATTTATCTATCTCAAATTCTCTCATAATCTCATTCTCTTATTCTCCAACTTTCAAGACTTGAATTATTCAATAATTTCAATTCATCTTATAATATTATTTGGCTCTCTTTTCTTGAATTTAATTTATCGGAATTTGTCATTCGGAATTTGAAGCTTGAAGTTCAAAATTGAAATACTTGCTTGACGTTTGTTCGCGGTAACACCGAAATTGCTTAATCAAGTACTCAATTTATTGTTGAATTCGGTGCACTCCCTCCAACTCTTTCTCTTATTTAATATTTTAATTGCATATTTAATTTTAGCTTATACTTTAATTTTTACAATATGTTTAGTGCTGCTAAAAGAGCGTGTAAAAAAGTTACTGGTAAGGGTGGAAATAAAAAAGAGGTAGTCTTGGAGCTTCCGGTAGTAATAGTAATGAACCAATAACACATGTTTCTGAATCATCGCCTAATGATAATGTAGAGATAGATTATGAACAATTACAAGAAGATTTTAGCATAGAAGATAATGAAATTGGAATAGAAGATGAGATACCACCTACTACTAATGGAAATAGCTGTTACTATGACTTTAGTACATATAGCTGAAATTTCTTTTCTACTATCTGAATTTAAGAAGAAAGAAAAATATAAGGATGCTGTTGAAAAAATTCAAGCAAAATTCAAAAATATTTCTTTCCAATTCCTCCGTTTTACTTAATTGGTGCGGTTTTAAATCCTTCTATTAAAATGTCTGATTGTCACAAATTAATGAATGCTTTATATACTTATATGGAGATTGGAGAAACTGAAACCCCAAATTTATATGTTTCTATGAACAAGCTAAATGAATATTTACAACAACTATATAATTATTATGCAAATGAATGTGATAATGCTGCTCGTGCTTCAGACAATATTAATCCCGCTATGCAATGTAGCAGTTCTGCTACTGTGGATGATGAAGAAGGCCTTGATAGTTTTAATATTTTTTATACATTTTCTAACACTCAAACCAGTAGCAGGAATATTGATGAACTTCAATTCTACTTGCAGAAGCAAAAGGAGCCTCACGCAAAGGAATTTTCATCGTTGGGATGGTGGCATGAAAATGAAAAGCAATTTCCTGTTCTTTTCGCTATGGCTCGGGACATGCTGAATGTGCTAATATCTACTGTTTCATCGGAGAGTGCATTTAGCCAAGCAAGACAACAACTGGGAGACACCCGCCACTCATTGGGAAGCAATGCTTTGGAAGTTTTAGTATGTGTCAGAGATTGGCTTAGATCGGAACGAAGAAATCAATGAAAGGAAGATGTTGATAGCCCAGAAGACGAGGAATTCGAGATATATTAACACATGGAAACCCATCCGAATTTAACACGCCAGAAGAAGGTCAATAGGTTCATATTGATTATGATGGACTTGCTAGGGCGATGCAAAACATTTGAAATTACTACTTTACTAGTTTACTTGCTAGAAAAAATGTAAACATTTCATTTTCTACTTTTTCAATTTGAAATTAAGAAATAAAGTAGCATTTGCAATAAGTGCACTTTTTTCCCATCTTACTTGTATTCATTCAATTATTACAAAGTATTAATATAACTTACAATAGTTATACTACACATAATTCCAACAAAAAAAAGTAAAAATATACTAAATCCGGCCCGACCCGGCCCCATCAACCCGTAACCCTTATGGTTCAATTTTTACCCGAACTAACCCGGCCCAGAACCCGGACCGGTAAAAAAAAATTAACCCGGCCCAGACCAGCCCACCCGTTAAACAACCTTAATTCAAACATCAAAAGTCATGTATTCGATACGAAATCTAATGTGTATCTCTTAAGGAATAAAGAATCTTGAAAGAATTTCGATATTATAATTTGATATTTTTCTAAGACAAGAGGGGTTGCTCTGATGGTAAGCAGCCTCCATTTCCAACCAAGAGGTTATGAGTTCGAGTCTTCCCAAGAGCAAGGTGGAAAGTTCTAGGAGGGAAGAACTAAAATACTCCTTTTATTAATATACTTTCTATTTGAAAGAAAATTTAAATAAAAATATAATTTACAATTTAAATATGATTCTCCACTAATATATCGTCACTTGTTTCCTTCTTGAGCCGAGGGTCTCCTGGAAATAACCTCTCTGCCCCTCGGGGTAGAGGTAAGGTTTGCGTACATATTACCCTCCCAAGACCCCACGTATGGCAATATACTGGGTTGTTGTTGTTGTTATTGTAAATATGATTCTCTATCATCATTTATTTTTAAGTTCAACAAGTTAATAAAGGGATACATAATTCACTATATTATACCATGATAACTGATTATTTGCAAATAGTTACTGGCTAATATTGATTTATTAAATTAATAAGTATTGTATCTCGTAAATGTAAAAAAAATAATATTTAGGAAAATAATTATAAAAAAATTATAGACTATTATATATTAAAGACATAACAAAAATCATAAACAAATGCTTTTAAATAAAAGATTTATTTAGAATTTACTATCATAGTAGTCTTAGTTGATAATGTGCAATAATTTTCTTTTAATTATGACATAAAATACTCTCAAACTTAATAATTTATGATTAAGAAAAAAATAATTTTGAATAGTCAGTGATTTAATAAGAAAATTTGAGAGTTTACAAGGTTAGTTACACATAATTGCATAAAGTTCTATTAGGCGAGCCTAGTACGCTAGATGTTGGGCGTGTCCGGGACGCAAGACCCATTAGCCGAGGCACGGCCGAGGCGTAAGTCTCATGGAACTAAGCCCCAAACATAAGCCCAGGGATATTTTACGAGTACTCCGCCCTAGGGAGATCCCCAAGTAAGTCCCAATTCTGCCTTTTAAAATAAAGATCCACAACTACAATAATAATAACCCAGTAGAATCCCATTAGTGGGGTCTAGGGAGAGTAGATTGCAGCAGATCTTATCCCTATTCCAAAGGGATAAAGATACTATTTTCAAGATATTCTTGACAATTTTACAATAACTAATTCTAACATAATTAATCATGATATAACTTGTTTTCTGCTCAAATACAGACACTTAAGTGTTTTTCCAATATACTTACCTTAATCAATGTCGGAGTTAAGGAAGAGATCATTCATTTTTTCCGATCCAATTGTCCATGTCTTGAACAAGTCTGTGTTACAGGTTCTGAATGTTTACAGAATTTGAAATAATTGGACAAGAGTATTGTTATTCTTTTAATTTTTAATGGCGACACGCACACAAGCTATTCCTCT
The DNA here is from genome assembly GCA_034376525.1 of Nicotiana benthamiana. Lineage (NCBI taxonomy): Eukaryota > Viridiplantae > Streptophyta > Magnoliopsida > Solanales > Solanaceae > Nicotiana > Nicotiana benthamiana. The sequence continues at coordinate 44,550,535 of CM067330.1, forward strand.
AAGCTGAGGAAGCTTAAAATAATGGTGCCTTTTGAGGTTATGTGTAGCATTCAACATAATTACCCTGTTCTGGATAATCTAAGAGAGTTGGAATTGGAGTTTGAGATAAGAGCGGGTGAAAGCCTACTCTTTTTCACCTTTTAACCAAGGTATCTCCTTTGCTGTATAGTTTCACTGCACGAATAACATACACCGATAACTTGGCAGAGGATCACCATTCTGACGATACAACTCAGTTGGCTACTCATTTTGTTCACAAGCATCTAAAAGTGATAAAGTTAATTGGTTTTCCAATACTTTTGTTTTCTAATATAGATAGTCCTCCCAACTTTATTTATTCATCAGTTGAATACTTGGGAAGTGGATTTCTTTAAAAGAGAATTTTTGTTGCCATAAATGCTATGACAAAATAGACGCTTCAATTGTCGCTTCCATTTAATGCTCCGTACACGTGTCATTTTTCCATTGGTTTTGCAGTTTTGCAACCCTTTTCAAGGCTTTTCCTATGACTCCACTATTCCCGAAGTGCCAGTTATCATTAATATGGTCCTTCGATTATTGTACTTTTCCTTTTGCTGGTTGCCCATCAGTATAAATATAACTTCTTTCCTTGTCTTTTACCACATAAAGCTTATTGAATACTTTAGTTCTTCAAATCTCTATTCACTTCTTCCTCACTTTAATCTTCTTTGCAATGACTTCACCAAACCCTAACCCTAGGAGGACTCCTATTTTAGATAACTTCCCAAATGACCCCATTAGGCATAGAAAAGGTGGCAGACTTTGTAGCTTAGGGTCTGCTCGCGGTGGTAGCACATCTACGCCTTTCCTAGTTCTGGTCCCCCTTCTAAAACTAGAGGTGCCATTTCTCAAAGTTCTTCTTCTAGGAACAAAGAACCCTCTGAGACCTTACGTGAGCCTTTAGTTGAAGAGGTAGTTCCAATAGAACTATCTTTTTATCATGATAGGGAATCTTTTAGGAACCAAATTGCCACTTTAGGCCGTGTCGATGCTTTCCCACTAGAATTATAAAGATTTTAGCTCCTACAGTTCGTAAAGAGTATAGAGCAATGATTTTACCGTTATCATGCCTAATCCAAATTACAGGATCACTTCTTACATGATTGGATCCTCTTTTGTTTATACATACCCATTCACTCTAGGGTTAAAACCAGCCATTGGCCCGATCATTCTAGATTTTTGCCCTTTTTTAATGTCTGCCTGGGTCAAATTGGTCCAATTGTATGGAGGGCTGTTGCCTTTTTGAGGCACCTCACCGACATGGCAGATATTGTCTTTACTTTCCCTCACTAAATTCACCTCTACTCCCCTAGGTTTTTTCACAATGACGTTTTTATACTAGCGGCCAAGAGCAAGAGAGTTTTAGTGAGCCCTGAAGATGACAAGGACCGCGGCTGGTATGCTCGGTTTGTTGCTGCCCCCATTACTGGCTTAGTGGGTGAAGATAACATTCCCTTCCCTGAGAAGTGGAATTTTGCACGTAAGTTTTATATCCTTCTCGTGCCTTTTTCCTTAAAGTTTATTAATTTCTCCAATTTCGTCTCTTTTCTTTTCTTAGCAACCATGTGCCCAACTTTCGCGGTTGGTAGAGAAGTTGTTGAAGACCGCTCCAATTGAGGGTAGGTCATGGAAAAACTTTTCCAACTGTTATAGTTGGAAAGTAAAGACTCATGGCAAGAGTTTCTATTTTATCTTTCATGTATATAAATATCTTCCTTTATAGTTTTAACTTTCATCTTTCTTTTTATCAGGATTTGCTATTCGAGGAGTTACTGCTGAAGAAGTTGTGGCCTCTCATGACTCTTCGGGTACCCATACCTCCTTAGCCCAAGAAATAGTCCCGAGTTCTTCTTCTGCAAAAAGAAAAGTTCCTGAAGAAGAAGCCTGCGAAGAAGAAGATGAAGGAGGCTCCCTGGTGATGAGACCACAAGCAAAAAGACGTGTCATCTCTGATGATAAAGCTGAAGTCTCACCTCGTCTTCTTGTTGATACCCCGATTATTATTCCTGATGAAGACGTCACTCCTCATGATACTCGTGAGTTTGTTGATCGATTTTTTATTAGTGGTTTCGATAGTGGAAATTTAGATCATGTTTTAGATGAAATTCCTTTATCTTTCTTTTCAACTCCCACGCCTGTGATTCTTTCCTTACCTGCCCCAACTATTTTTGTTCCTCCCTCTGTTGTTTTCACTCCTTCCACCGCTCCTACTTGAACAATTCCCCCACCTATCGTTCACCATACGGAGGTGGGCTCTTCGAGTAGAAGTACTGTAATGAGAAGTGTAACTTTGAAGTTCCTGCTGACAGTAGCCTTCTGAGGAAGTCAGGTCAAGCAGACGTTTGGCTCGAGCCTCTAATTAGGCCAATTGTAAAAGCAAAACTAGAGAGCCATAGCTGCCTGACTATAATGAGTGACATAGTGCATGCCACTTTGAAGGTATTTTCCTTCCTCCTCTTCTTTACATTGTAAAAATTTCTATCTTTGAGATTCTTATTTCCCTTTCTTTTTTCTTAGGCCAATCTTATCGGTATAGAGCTGGTAACAGAATCTCCCTCTCGGAGAAGGCAGCATGTAATTCAGAGAAGCCTGCACGTGATTCTCAGTTGGAAGCAATCAATTAGAAGGAACAATTTGATAGTGCACAAATTAACACAGAGGATTTATAAGAGAGCAGGAATACCTTAGAGCAGCAGGTATGAGCATTAACTTCGGAGCTAGTGGTTATCAAGGCTTCCTTGAGCAAGCAGAAAAAGAAAAAGAACGCCTCGAATCCTCCTTTTCAGAATAGCTATCTAAGGCTAGCTAGGAGAACATGGCGTTGAAGGCTGTATTGAATAAAAAAGAAGTTTATGCTGAAGAGCTCATTCAAAACTTAACTCAAGAAAAAGAAAATCTTCGAGTCTCTCCTGATAAGGTATGTGCTTTAGAGAGCTCTCATGCTTCTCTTCAAGCTTCTTATAATTCCGCCTTGGCTGAAAATGAAGAGCTCAAGAATGAAGTTGCTGCCTGGGAAAAGGGTTATGAGATCCTTGAAGAAAAATTTGATGTTGAGGTCAGTTGGGCTTTTTTGAATTCACGTTGTGATACCCTAATTAAAGCTGGTCAAGAAAACTTCGACCTGGAGTCTGAATTAGCTAAGGTTGATGAAACCATTGAACAAGCTCAGCAAACACAGGACTTCCCTTCTCCCATGATTGAAGCTCCCTGGTTGATGCTCATATGGGTATCACATTGTCACATCTTCTTCAAGCCCAATCGAACCTACCGCTGCAAGTCAAGTTGAAACTGCATCTGCTGATGCTCTTGCCCAAGTTGAGCCTATTGCCATTGATGCATCTTCTTCAGTTCCCTTATCTTCTTAGTGAAAAATTTACATTGTCTTGAATTCCTTCTTTTTTACTTTGGAAAGTTATGTGAAAAACCCTTGGCTTCATTTGAGGGTTGGTTTTGGAACGCAAGTCCCCACGTCTTTTATGGGGAAATCTGTATAAACAATTTCGTAGCTTTATGACTAAGTTTGTATTTAGTCTTACGTTTTTTATTAAGAAGTTCTTTATATTAGTTTCAAACTTCTATTATGTTTACTCTTGCCTTTTTTCTTTTAAAAAACTTACAGAATAATTTCATATTTTTGTCCTATAAAAATGCTTTAGTTTATCTCATAACTAATTAACTTAAACATGAGTTAAAGAGGGCCCTTTTATATTTCGACACTTAATGAAGAAGACGTTTTAACTTCATAATGGTGTTATCATATGATTAAAGAAATATGAATACACATGTTTCTTTGAAATAAATTTGATAAGTTTTGAATAATACTTAATAAGTTTTGAATAATACTTTACATGTATTAAGGTACATCTATAACTTTCTCGTAACTGTTTTTCTTGTAACAAATGTTTAGGAAAAAATAATAAACACGAGGTTTTTCTTTATAACCCATTTCAGAACAATAAATGAAAGGTTTTTCTTTATAACCTGCTTTAGTACATAGCTTTTATCCTAATTACAGTAAGGTTTTCTCTAGCCGTAGCTCGTGACTTCTCTTGACTTTTACTCTGTACTTGACTTTTTTAGGCCTGATTTTTCTTCAATCTTCTTTGCCTTGTTTATACATACTTGTATATATCATGTAGTCCCCCAAGTGTATGAGTGTTGAAGTATGAAGACTCGAGCACTTGATTATTTCTCTCATTTGGTCCTTTTCTTAAAAAGGAAAAACATACGGGACTAGGAGGTGCAATTGTAGATGAAGACTGCTTAACTCGTTTAAGTTCCTATCAAAATAATTGTAACCCCAGACCAGGAATTTTAGGTTATTCCGTGTGCCTTACGAGTCGTGACTCATAATTTAGTATGGGTTAGCTTTTTGCCTATCATCTTAAATCGTTAGTAAAATCTTAGCAATTTAAAATAACGATACCTGACCGTGATTATTCCTTAAAAATAATATCTCTTCAAATAAATTTCATTCCAATGTGAAGAAGTATCTAGCCATCCATTGTCTCCAGGTCATATGCTCCCTTTTCTGCTATATTACGAACTTTATAGGGTCCTTCCCATGTTGGGCTTAACTTACCCGCGTTAGCTGCCTTCGAAGATTGAAAAACCTTTTTAAGCACGAATTCCCCAACTTTAAAGAATCTGAGGCGTGCTTTTCTATTGTAATATCGTTCTATGACTTGTTTTTGTGCTGCCATTCTTATTAATGCAGCTTCTCTCCTCCTTTTGAGTAACTCAAGATTGACCCGTATTTCCTCGTCATTAGATTCTTGTGTTACTTGTATGAACCGTGTACTTGGCCTCCTATCTCAACTGGAATTAGAGCCTCTGCTCCATAGACTAATGAACATGGCGTTTCTCCTGTGCTTGTTTTTGCAGTTGTATGATATGCCCATAAAACTCCAAGTAACACTTCAGGACAGCTACCTTTTGATTCCTCTAATTGCTTATTTAGATTGTTGATAATAACCTTGTTTGTCGATTCTGCTTGCCCATTACCCACTAGGTGATAAGGTGTTGACGTAATCCTTTTAATTTGCCAACTTTGGAAAAATTTAGTGATTTGAGCTCCTATAAATTGAGGACCATTATCACACACAATCTCCTTTGGTACACCGAATCGGCATATGATATTCCTCCAATTGAAATCCTTAACTTCCTTTTCTCGTACCTGTTTAAATGCGCCTGCCTCTACCCATTTGGTGAAGTAATCAATAAGTATGGGCAGAAATTGTACCTGTCCTTTTGCTTGTGGTAATGGACCAATGATATCCATTCCCATTTCATAAATGGCCATGGTGCGATTACTGGATGTAATAATTCCGCAGGTCTATGCATATTGTTGCCATACTTTTGGCATTTATCGCATTTAGCCACAAAACTTTCTGCTTCTTCTTCCATTTTAGGCCAATAATAAACTACTCTAATAAGGATTCTTACCAATGATCTTCCTCCTGCGTGATTCCCACAATTCCCTTCATGAATCTCTCTCATTACATACTCCGTTTGAGAAGGTCCGAGACATCTTTTTAAAGGTCCTCAGAATATATTGCGATATAAATTCTTATCATCAGGCACGGTAAAATACTGCAAAAAAGAAAGCTTTTCGTTCCTCCAATCCCAAGTTAAATTGTTAAAATTTACCTCATTCTTATCAGGGTCAAGAAATGAATGAAATAAATGTATAACTGAGGCATTTGAATCATTTGCCACATCAGCCGCTGACGCGAGGTTAGCTACAGTATCTGCTTCAATATTTTCATCCCTTGGTATTTGTATAACTTTCCAAGTTTGAAATTGCTTTATCAATTCCCGTACATTTTCTAGGTATGTTGCATCCTCATTTCCCTAGCTATATAAGTCCCCAACATTTGATTAACCATGAGGTATGAATCACTCTTGATTATAATCTGATTTATGCCAAGTTCTCATGTCAATTCTAGATCTGCAATCACAGCCTCATACTCCGCTTCACTGTTAGTTATGAAGTTAGATTTAATAGCTTGTCGAAGGGTTTCACCCGTAGGTGGTACCAAAACAATTCCTAAACCTACACCTTTTACGTTAGATGAATCATCAGCGAATAAAGTCCAAGTTCATGGGTTAGCTCCATTGAACACCTGTAATTCTTTTTCTGCTTCTAATCGCATACCTTGGCTAAAATCAGCCATGAAATCAGCTAATACTTGTGATTTTATAGCAATCCTAGGTTGATAGGTGATTCCGTATTCACTTAACTCTATATACCACTTAGCCAATCTACCTGGTAACTCATGTTTATGCAATATATTTCGTAAAGGATAAGCAGTTACTACAACAATAGGATGACACTGAAAATAAGGTCTTAACTTCCTAGATGCCATGATTAATGCAAGTGCAAGTTTTTCTAACTGAGGAGACCGCGTATACGCATCTAACAAAGATTTACTGACATAATCGATGAGAGATTGTTTACCTTGCTCCTTCCGGGCCAATACAACACTTACCGCTACTTCCGAAACGACAAGGTAAATAAGTAATCTTTCCCCTGCCTTTTGGTTTTGCCAATAAGGGTGCATTGGACAAGTAAGTTTTCAAATTCCTGAGTGCCTATTGACATTCTTCATTCCATTCAAAATAATCCTACTTTTTAAGGGCCGAGAAGAATTTAAAGCATTTCTCTGATATTCTTTTTGTTATACTAGCGGCGACAGATCTATTAGTAAATAGGAGCCGCTATTGCTCACCCGGCTGGATGTCAACCTGACGGATGGATATGCGTAGAAGAAAAGAAATGGTCAATTACAAGAGGAAGGCGGAGGAAAAAAGACGAGAGAGCAAGACCCATGAGGCTCTCGTTCGTAAGCCCCTTTAGAGATAGGGGCAAGCCAGGAGCTTACTTCGAGTATTTATGACTCTGGTGGAAACACGTGACAAGCGAATGACATGATTCTCGAGGAGTTACACGACGACCATGTGATGATGAATCAAATAGATTCAAGGGTGGATGACTCAGTAGGTCCTTGAATGGACTAATTGTGTTCCCCACAGGGAGAGCTTTAGAGGAAATAGGAGTGGACATCCATATGGGATTCATGTGATTCGAAGCCAACCACCATGTATTGCAACAAAGTCCTATATGTACCTATGTATACTTAATGAAAGACAACAAGAGCCTCTTAACACTTACCTGCCTAAACCAAGAAAGATTCAAGAATAAATCCATTACCAGCAAGATATGATACGGCTTAGCCAAAAAATGTGAGCGCCTTGCACGAGCCTTATTGAAAATGGCCTAGCTAACGAGTAATCTTTCTAAAGCAAGAAGCAAGAGCGCAGCAGCTGCACGAAGTTGCTTCTTAGGGTATATCGATTTTCTTGCTCGTTAGCGCTTGACTAGTCAGATAGAAAGAGCCTTTCTTGCTTGTTTAGTAAAGTCAATCTTTGGCGGTAGGGTTGAGGTGGCTTGCTGGGGCACTCGTGCCCTTACTAGTTTTGGGGCTTTGATTGGCAAAAGTGGTTTTTTCCTTCTAGCCAACAGTTGCCGGATTTACTTAGAAATGAATCTCCCCCAAGCTGCAATTCTCCATGTTAACCTTTGAACTTCTTTCTTGTTTGGAAGTATATCGGGAATTTCTTCAATATCCTTAATCTGTGCAGGATTTACTTCAATACCATAGTTATCCCAAAAACTTACCTGATGCAACACCAAATGCACATTTCTCGGGGTTTAATTTCATATTATATTTGCGCAAAAATGAAAATGTATCAGATAAATGAGATATATGATCCTTCAAATACTGAGTTTTAACAAGCATATCATCTATTCATACTCCCATGATTTTTTCTAAATGTTTTTGAAACATTTTGGTCACTAACCTTTGATACGTTGCACCTGCAATCTTTACACCAAAGTGCATTACCTTATAATAATAAGTCCTCATGTCTGTTATGAATGAAGTTTTTCATTTTAATCTGATTATAACCTGAATAAGCATCTAAAAAGCTTAATAGCTCATGACTTGCAGTCGCATCAATCAGTTGATCTATGTGTGGTAGTGGAAAAGAGTCTTTAGGGAAAGCTTTATTAAGATCAATATAACCAGTTATGATACTTTACCTCACGAATAAAACCAATTTTCAACAATTTTTGGACTTCATCTAGAATCACCTGATTCTTGAAAGTTCCTTGCTTTCTTTTTTTTGTTTGACCGGAGGTTATGAGGGATCTTCATTTAATTTATGAGTCATCACCTCCTGTGGAATCACTGTCATGTTAGAATGGGACCAAGCAAAGCAGTCCACCTTAGTTTTTCGAAAATTCAACTAACTTACCTCTCATTCCTTGGCTAAGATTAGCTCCGACGTGAAATTTCCTATTAGGCCATTGAGCAAATAACACGACAGGCTCCAATTCTTCTATTGTGGTTGTGATATTTTTATTTTATTCTGGTTCTTGAATAGTATCAGGTCTTGAATCTATATCTATTTGCCATTGTTCAGTTGAGGTTTGTGTAGTGGTGACCTCAACTACCTTATGTTGTTGCTATTAACCTTCATTTCTCGTGCTTGTATCTGCAATGGAGTTGATCGCCCTAGATGTATGTTGATCTCCACGATTTTGACAGATTCCCCATGGCGATAGAAATTTAATAATTTGATGCAAAGTTGAAGGTACTGCATCTATTTCGTGGATCCATGGCCTCCCAAGAATTATGTTGTAAGCCATCTCCATATCTACTACTTGGAACTTTGTATCTTTGATGAGACCTTCAACGAATGTGGTGATTGTTACCTCCCCTTTCATGACCACACTGGAATTATCGAATCCAGATAGAGTATGTGCCTTTGGTATTATTTTGTCGTCGCCATGCATTTCATGTAATACTCTTAGAAAAATAATGTTTATCGAGCTACCTGAACCAATTAAAACCCGTTTCACATTAGTATCATATACAATTAAAGATATTTCCAGTGCGTCGTTATGAGGTATTAATACGCCATTTGCATCCGCATCGTTGAATGTAATGCTGTCTTCTTCCAAGGTGTGCCGCACCCGTTTTCCTTGAGTAATTGTTATTTTTGAAATCTTGTTGGCGGTCATGTATGATATACCATTGATATGTTCACCTCCACTTATAATGTTGATAGTCCTTTTGGGGGACGATGGTTTTGGAGGCTTCTGCCTATTTTTCATGTAAGCTTGCTTGCCTTTCTCGCTAACAACTCCGTGAGAAATCCTTGCTTTAATAAATGATCAACTTCACTTTGTAAAAATCTGCAGTGGGCTGTTTTATGTCCGTGGTCATTATGAAACTCGCACCAATGATCAGGGTTGCACCTGTTTGGATTCGATCTCATTTCCTTTGTCCATCGAACCTTATCTCCCATGTTTCTCAAAACAGCCACGAGCTCAGAGGTGCTGACATTGAAGTTATAGCCACCGAATCTTGCTTTTAAATTTGTATCATCCTCTCGTGGCTCATGAGTGTTTCGATTATTCCTGAATCTCGAGCCTGACTCTCTATTCCTTGATCTATGATCGTACCTCTGATTGTCTTGTTTGATCGTGAGTCTCTTCCCGTAGATCCCATGTAAGGTTCGTATCTATTTTTACCGTATCCTTTTTTGGTCTCCGCACGTCTTGACCTTACCTTTTCTTCTTTTTGAAATTGTGAACAATATCTTCCTCAATCCTCGTACCTGTTATAAACATCATTCTACGTTGTAGCTGGAATTCTCAAAGGTTTTCTTTGATTCTCCTCGTGTCTTCTGAGCTTTTTTCATTCAAATTGCTTGCACAAGCTATAGTTGCCCAGTTGTCAGGCACGCGTGACAATGTCCTTCTTTCACGCTGAAATCTGTCCATGAATTCTCTAAGCAACTCTGAATCTCTTTGCTTAATTTTGAAAATATCTTCCATTCTTTTTTCCACCTTTTGAGCTCCCGAGTGTGCCTTGATGAAAGAATCTGCAAGCTCAGCAAAAGAATTTATAGAATTTTCAGGTAGAAGAGAGTACCATGTGAGTGCTCCTTTAGTGAGTGTTTCACCAAATTTCTTAACAAATACAGATTCAATCTCCTGCTTAGTCAAGTCGTTGCCTTTTACACTCGTCATAAATGCAGTCACGTGATCTCGTGGGTCTGATGTTCCATCATATTTTGGAATGTCAGGCATTTTGAACTCTTTTGGAATTGGAAGAGGATCAATACTTGGCTTCCAGGGTTGTTGCGAATATTGATCCATATCTACTCTTTTGATTATAAGTGACACCCCAGGTATCTGCTTTATGCGCTCACTTTTCTCCTTGATTTGTCTCTACAAGGTTAGTACTAAGTTTTGGTAAATCAGAATTAACCGCATTACCTAGTTCCCTCTCTTGTGATTCACTGGGATTCCCTGTGCTGCCGGAATTGACAAGTCTAGAACAAGGGTTTTCCAAAGTGTTATTATTTGGAGTCGGTGTAGGGGTTGCAACAGATAATCGGTTAACAAGCGCTTCAACAGCTTTATTGACTTGAGCAGTAATTAATTTCTGCAAAGCGTCATCGACGGTTTCAGCATTCTCAAATTGAGCATGCTCATTCATTTGAGACCCATCAGGGGTTCCTTCACGAGATTGTCGGGGAGAGCCTTGTGGAGTCGGAATCGAAGTGTTAATATCTTGTGGATCTGCCTAATTTTGTTGGCTTTCTTGGTTTCCCCGAGTGTTGGAATTGTTGTTCGACATAGTTGACCAATAAGAAAAATCAAGCGAGAAAAAATAGATTACCAGATTTCCGGTAACGGAACTAATTTGTTTAACCAAAAAACGAGATTTTAGTCAAAGCTATAATTTAGAAGAACACGAGTTACTGATAATCAAAAGAATGTATAAAAGGAAATAATTTAAGTAGAAAAGAGTATTTCAAGAGAAAAGCAAGTAAACCAAGATATATTCCAATGATTTCGTGTCCTCAACTGATCAGATGTCTCTTTTTTATAGGTTCCTAGAGATATACATTTTGCCCGAATCATAATGAGGTTATTATGAGTAATTAAAGACATTGAATGCTACGTTATATAATCATAACATTCAATACAAATTTCCTAACGTATTCCATATTTAATGTCCATAAATGCCGTATTTGCACTCTTTTCTATTGTTAGATTCATTCCTTTTGACCATTAGACATAAATGACTTCAATAGGTACGGGTGCTGAGTTATTAGAGTAATTACCCGTGCCTCTTCTCCTATCATTTGCTTGTACCCGTTGTAGCTCGTGCCTCTTAGCTAGCTGTAATTCTTTGACCACTCAATCAGATTATGTCTTGACAGGTTTTCTTAAATACTACTTTTTTTTCCAATATACTTATCTTAATCAATGTCGGAGTTAAGGAGGAGATCATTCATTTTTTCCGATCCAATTGTCCATGTCTTGAACAAGTCTGTGTTTCAGGTTCTGAATGTTTATAAAATTTGAAACAATTGGTCAAGAGTATTGTTATTCTTTTATTTTTAATGGCGACACACACAAGCTATTCCTCTAAGCTGAGGAAGCTTAAACTAATGATGCTATAGTTTCATTTCAATTCCATTTTGACTAATATTTGTTGGGTTTTTCAAGTATCTTTTCAACTTTAGGATCTCTGTTTATTACTCTACCAGTATTATGCTATCATGCTAGTAAAGTGGAATGGCGGAACATATATTTTTTTTTCGATGAATGCTCCTACATTCGAGAAAAAAGATACTTCACTCAGTTATGCATTTGAAATCTTATTTGCTAGATACTATAAATAGTTAGAATAAATTAATCTCAGATTACTCCATGTACTTAACATTGGCAAAGATAAATGTACTGATCAGAAGTAAGGTTCTTAGAAATATGCAGACTATGATTATGTTCCTCACTTCTTTGAATAAGAGCCTGACGTAATTAGTAAATATGTTGCGATGTGACAAAGATGTTATGGGTTCGAACCGGAGAAACAAGCTCTTGCAAAAATATGGGTTAAGGTTGCTGTTGCGGTCGTCAAGTAATAAAGTGACTCGATCCCACAAGGACTTGTGATTAACTATTAACTAAATTAGACTATCCTAATTATCTATACAAGAATTAAACTTAGAAATATTTAATTCTAAACTACTTAAAATAAATAAAAACAAATCATGAACTTGAAACATAGGAAGAGCAGATTTTTATGGTATCAATGTAATGAAAACGATCTAGGGCTATGGGGTATCTAACATTTCTATTGTATTTCAATTGAATTGACTAACTAATTTATCTAGTTTATTAGTTGACAGGGTTAATATTGCTCATAAGAATCTGTCGAGTTCTTACTTGCCTATTCAAGCTAACCTAACACCTATATGTTTATGGAGTTAGAATCAACAAGAACACATTTATAATTCTTGTAAATCAACCAAGCAAGGCAATTAGGTATATGTCGATCCTAACGGCTAGTCCGTTCCCCGATACCCAGGTTCAAGAACTTGCTCTACTCAATTCTATATGCAATATAGAATACCCACTTCCGAGTTCAAGTCAAGATTCGTAGATATATTCCGTTGGTGATCAAACAATCAAATAATTAAGTGCATGATTGAATAAATATACCAATATGATAAACTAAGCAATCAAAAATCAATATCCGAAGAATAATAGTCATGAAAGAACCACAACCCTAGAACGTGAAATTTAGCTCCACATAGACATGGAAGAAAAACAACAAATCATACAAAAAAACATAAAAATTACTAAGTTTAGAGGAAGAAAAGATGAAATCCGGCCTTCACGGCGGCTCTGTGCTTGTGTTTTCCTCTAAAAAACGTCCTCCTCTCCTCAAAATATTATTTTTCTATGTATATATACCAAGTAGGGTTGGACCCAAAGAATTATACCTTATCCAAGGTGAAAAATGACACATTTACCGGGTTGGACTAGCGCGATCACACACCTGGGTGCGCTAATGGCTGCGCTAGTTGGACAACTTTCTATACTGGCTGCGCTAAAACTAGCGCGCTTGCGCATCTGGGCGCGCGTTTTTCACCCTGTTCCGTTTTGGATTTGGAAAAACGCAAAACACGAAAATTGTAGCCCTTTGCGTTAGCTTTCCAACCATATATTGTGGAGCTCAAATGAAGTTCTGAGAAAAAAGTTATATCTATTTTACTAGACAGTGTGTGATATGCCTACTGGATTCTTCGTTTGCTCTAACTATCATCCGTTGATCCCCAAACACGATCCCGACTTACTTCTTTGAACTTTTACTCAAACTTTAAAGCTCCAAATCACTTTAATTTATTTCATAACATCTACATAGCTCGGAATCACTCCTACAAGGCATAAAACACACAATTAGTACAAAACACTAGCGTTTAAGGCTCAAACTCAATTAAAGTGCAGTAAATTAGAGTGTAATAAACGACTAAAATACGAAATTATAGCCTATCATCTGGGTACAGACTCTTGCGATCCGATCCTTCCCCAAATCTCACACATAATAGAAGCTTAGTGCACTGAGCTGTCCTTTTTCCGATTATGTTCCTCCCTACTATATATATTGGCACGATAGAGGCCATTCTAAAAATCATTTTAACTTGTATGCACAGACTTGTAATGAATATGTAATGAAATTTTATATTATCAGGTTACCATATCTTGGTGATATTGGGTGTTTATTGGTGAAGATATAATTGTAGAAATTACTACAATTTGAAATGTCTCCCGAAATTTCATGATTTGTTTAAAACATGTTACACAAGTAAACACAACAAATAACATGAAGTTGCATGGAAGCTTCCAGGCAGTCCAACATAAATCAAATGAAGACATTTGCAGTTCCTTCATATTTTGTTGAATCACATGTCCTAGCGGATAAGGATGGAAGATACTTTGTTAGACTTGTGTAGGGTAGTGTATGTATTAAGTTGGAACCAAAATGTCCTGAGTCGCATGTCTTGCCTCTAGTGTTGTAGCCCGGCATAAATTGCTAAATAAAGATTTTGAATCCATCTTTCACAAGCTCTTCATTTTGTGTCTCCTGAATTTTCTTAGCCGATTCGGTGACAGAAAGGCTGCACCAACTAACTTTAAAAGGGGCGGATTTAAGGGCGGAACAGCGTTCAGTATTCACCCGAACTCCTTTACCGAAAAATTGCATCGTATACATAAGGCAAGATTTGTATTTTACCTTTATGTATTATGTTTTGAATCTCCTTGACGTAGTTCAAAAGCATAGCTTAGTGGTCAAAGGGGGTCAGAATCTTTATAAGGTCATTGGTTCTGTTCCTACTAGATACAACCTTTTTAACTTTTTTCCTTTTTTTAACCCCGTTGACGTAACAAAGAAGAAGAGATATCCTTTAGCTTCTTACAACTTGGCAAAACCAGTTTCTCAAGACTAGGGAAGGCATCGTCAGGGACATTCCATTGTGTAACTTTTAACACTTTTGAGTGCAGGGCACTCATCATCTTTCACTTCCCAATTTTCTCCCTCAAAGGCACTTACTTACAACTTGATTACTTGAGTACCTCGAGCTTTGAAATTCTTTCCATGGTAAGCGGAAATTGGAAAGTGTCAATTTCTTGAGATTCTTGAAAAAATTGACCCTTTCCCGTAAATTCCGAGATCTTCGCCCCTTTTGTAAAGAGAAAAATTGAGAAATAAAAATAACACAAGAATTTAACGTGGAAACCCAAAACCGGGAAAAATCACAACCGTTGTCAAAAGACAACAACCGACCACTATGTGAAAAATTCTTACAATCACATAAACCTCAGTACATTCTCCTAACAAACAGTGTTAGAAATGCATTCGGTTTGGTACATTTGAAAACATAACTTAAGCCCCCTTATATAGGCAAGTCTCCAAGCTACTCTTCAACATTTTTCCAATGTGGGATAATGACCCTTCTCATTTTTAAGCAAAATCCCAACAAACTCCACCTTGATTAAAAATGATCATAGTAGCAACTATCTCCATACTCCACATTGCTGAACACCTACCATACTCCACCATAAAGAGTATCACTACTTAGAATAAACAATCCTAAGAATTTTCACTTCGGCTCATGTCGAAAAACACCTTGCTGATTATTATGGTGCAACCTCCACTATTGGCTCTCCTTGGAAGTCCATCAGCTATCGACATAACTGTTTCATCACACACCTTGCATTCCTGCCAAACCAGTGCCCCTGTGTAATTCCGCTATTAATCTCACATCATTCACCATGGCAAATAGCGGCATGCCATAAGGATGTACATGTCTTTGGGTCATATAAGGTCATATGGGTCCCTATCAAAGACCGCATTAACAACATCACTTGACTTGGAGCCTGTAGCCGAACCTGCTCCACCTGCTGGACAATCCTTCTTCATGTATCCAGGCTCTCCACACTTCCAGCAAACAACATTTCGCTTCATGGGGTTCCTCTTTTCCTTTCCTTTCCCGTAGCACATATACACACCTTCAGAAGAAGTATCCCTCCCATCTCCTTTGAGTCTTCTTTCTTCAGAGATGAGCGTGCTGATAACTTCTGAAAGATCCACCTGCTCCTTCCCATGGAGCAATATTGGCTTCATGTGCGCAAAAGACGAGGGAAGAGACCAGACGAGCCTTAAGGCTTGATCCTCCTCATCTATCTTCACCCCAATAGCTTCAATCTCAGAGAAAATCCCATTGAGAACACTCAAATGATCCGAGATTTTAGTACCCTCACCCATACGCAATGTATGAAATTGTTCCTTCAGGTACACCCGATTTGAGACTCCCTTTGTTTGATACAACTTTTCCAACTTTTCCCATAGCTCCTTGGCCGTCGCAATTCCATGCACATTTGCAAGGACATTCTTTGACAATGATAACCGTATCGCACTTGCAGCTCTCAAATAAAAATCATCCCATTCTTCATCTTTCTTGCTTGATGAATAATCGCTAGAACCTGCTTCTGATTTTCCCTTCAGGGCCTTGTATAGACCTGATTGAATCAACATATCCCTGACTTGAACCTGCCACAAGCCAAAATTAATTCGTCCATCAAATTTTTCAAATATCAAACTTGATGCTTCCCATTGTAACCGTATCGCTGACCAATATCCGTGTATGAAAAACACTTTCTTAGAACCGCGTCGGTAGCTTGTGAACAGCACACCAGGTAAGTTCCTAGGAAAGAGAGGTGGGTCCGGCGTAACCACTTAATTACCAAGTCTTTCCTAGCTAGAGCGTACCTAGACATGTACCTCCACACTACCAGATCTAACCGCCAGAATTCACCACAAGCCTCGATACTCTAATTGCACCAATTTCCGCTCCTACAAGCTTCTTGAACCAGAAAATCTTTTCTGATGTGGAAGATCAGCCAAAGCTTCGACCACAGAGCATACTAAGATTCCCCCCTCAAGCTAGGCGACCTCGCTCTGATACCACTTGTTGGGAAAAAAAATTGACCCTTTCCCGTAAACCCCGAGATCTCCGCCCCTTTTGTAAAGAGAAAAATTGAGAAATAAAAAAAATACAAGAATTTAACGTGAAAACCCAAAACCGGGAAAAACCACAACCGTTGTCAAAAGACAACAACCGACCACTATGTGAAAAATTTTTACAATCACATAAACCTCAGTACATTCTCCGAACAAACAGTGTTAGAAATGCATTCGGTTTGGTACATTTGAAAATATAACTTAAGCCCCCTTATATAGGCAAGTCTCCAAGCTACTCTTCAACATTTTTCCAATGTGGGATAATGACCCTTCTCATTTTTAAGCAAAATCCCAACATTTTTATCATGTAATCTCTATAAGCAAGAGATGGCGGTGAAAGTGTTTCCAAGACATATAATATGGAAAAGTTCTCAATGTCCTCTTTATGTGCACATCATCTATGTGCACACCTCAATCTTACCCTGTTCCAAAATGCTGTCTGGTAGCTTCACTTCCCCACATAATACTGTAATCAAAAGTATTTCTAGGTATGCCGGTTTGTCTATCCAACTGGGAATAGAAGTTGCACCTATTCGAACATCTAAATATCACAAATGGATTAGCAGTTTTATTTCTGTTCTAAAGTTATCCAAGAAGTCGACGCACTCCAAATCTAGCACTTTTAAGAAGTCTGAAGCATAAAAGGAATGAGAGAGATTTTCCCATCGGCTATGTGTCATTGGCTGCTTTGAGTAGTAGAGAGCGAACAGGGACGCCAAGTGACAGTGTCATTGAGGAAAATGTGCCATTATAACATAATGATATCCGACATTGCTCCATATCTTGGAAACCAAAAGTGGGAGAACCATTTCATTTATGTTTTAACTTTTTGCGTGATGTGTGAGTCTGTGTTTTTTTAAATCTTATACAGCTAACATTTGATTCTAATCATTATTGATGGTAACTAGTTCAGTCAATGTCTCTTGGTTCTTGAAGAAGCAAGTTAGTTCTACACCAAGTGTTGGCATGATTTCTCAGGAATTCTCCCACAGTGAAATGATATTCTAACTTGCTCAAAAGATTGCACTTTTGATAGTGATTGCACTGACTGCTGGCTTTGTTGTCGATTTGATGTGTCTATTATATCATGTGTTTTTAGGGTAGTCGCAAATAGAACATCCATTCAATTACGAATAACTTTGCAACACGTCCATGTTATTCATTTGTGTCTCCGTTTGATCTTGTGTTTCTTAGTTCTATAAAAACAATGAGAGTAATGGAAGAACAAAGCTCAAGCTTGAGCTCCAATGGAGGAACCCTAGAAGGTTCTTGAAAGAGATAAGGTCGGTTGTGTGAAATGAAAATGATTAAAAATTATTTTAGACTTTCAATTGAGTACATATGTACACTTTATACATGTGTAATGTAAAATGACCATTATCAGCAAACTAAGACACAACACTAGCAATTAACAAATGACTAACAAACTATGCCTATCCCCCTCAAGTTAGAGGTGAGGGTGTCACTGCCAACTTGCTCATAACTGTTGCATGCTTGACTCCAGTAAGTGCTTTAGTTAAGACATCAGCCAACTAACTATTAGTTCCAACATGATGAAGAGACACCGGTCCTTCTTGTAACTTGTCTCTTAAAAAATGGCAGTCTACTTCAATGTATCTGGTCAGCTCGTGGAAAACAAGATTTTGAGCTATATGTAGAACAGATTGACTATTACAAAACACTGTGACTGGTGTAGGAAATGGAACTGTTAGCTCAGTAAATAGTCCGCATAACCAAACAAGCTCTCCAACTTCATTTCTGAGAGCTTTGTACTCTGCTTCTGCAGAAGAAAGAGATATGGTAGCTTGCTTCTTGGACTTCCAGCTAATGGGACTGTCACCAAGCAATACCAAATACCCACTGACAAATTTCCTAGAATCCTGGCAGGCAGCCCAATCAGAATCACAATACCCTCTGACTGTGCAATTTGGGCTGGCAGACAAAAAAATTCCAAGAGTGGGATTAACTTTCAAGTATCTAAGTAAATGGTAGGCAGCCTTGAGGTCAGGTTCCCTGGGATTTAGACAAAATAGAACAAGAAATAGGCAAAGTAATATGTGAAGTAGAGCATGAATTCTTCAGACAACTCGAACACAAGAGGTACAAGCCATCCTTGACCTTACCAATCTCCAGAGGCTTGCAGTAGACAAAGAAAGTCAGAGAAAGCAACCAAACATTTAAGTTGAGAAGCTAAAAAATGAATTGATATATGATTGTACTTGAAGGATGAAACATAGAGAACTCTATGCAGAACAATGTTTGGCGCTAATGTGACAGTTTCGATTTTTGTAACTTTGACCCTATAGCCATTTGGTAGTATAATTAACATAGGGTACACTAAGATTTAATGTGAGTAAGGATTTGTTAAATGTCATATGGTTAGAGGCCCCATAGTCAAGGATCCTAATGTCGGCCCTTGATTTAAAGTATTTACATGAAAGCATGCCAAATTCAATAGAGAGAACAAGCAAAAATACTTGCAAAGTTCACAACCCCACCAGTCATATTATTGTCTGAGTTATCTCCTCTCGTGCTGGTCTGAAAGTGTTATAGCAAAGTCACCAACTGTCCATACTGCTTCCTAGTGAGACTCACATTGGAGTTGTTACCTTGAGCTTGTGTTTCTTCACCTTTCATGCAGAATGTGTTAATTGGAGTAGTGTGTACATTAGCTGCGGTCCTTTTGCCTTTATTATACTTAAGATTCTGATTGAAATCTTGCGGTTAGCCATGGAGCTTGAAGCACTTGTCTTTGGTATGACCAGTGCGTTTGCAGTGATCACATAAGGGACGTGGTCTGGTACTTGTGGAAGGATGATTGTTTGAGAGAATAGTTGGTTCTAAAGTTGTTATTCATAGATGCTGTGTTATTGAAATTGTTGTGCGAAGACACATTAACATTCAAATAAATAGAATCGAGCATGAGTTGATTATGTGGCTTCACTTTTTGTTGTTTTCTTCCTGAATAAGCAAAGAAAAAGCTTGTGCCATGGTAGCCATTGAATTCATCATGAGTATACTGCCTCACACTGGGGTATACACTTTGTTTAATCCCATGAGGAACTGAATAAGTGTTCTATATTTTTCAGCCTTGTGCATGTTCTCCTTAGCCCTACAAGTGCATTGACAACTACATTGTGACTTAGCATTTATCAACTTAATTCCTCCCAGAGCTTCTTCATTTTCGTATAATATCCGGTAACATCGAGGACTCACGGAGCTAAATCATTGATTTCCTTTTGGATTTGATACAACTTAGTGCCATTAGTCTGGTCGTACCTATCTTCCAATTCCCTCCAAAGTTCAAAGAATTGTTAACGTACTCGAACTGTAAGCAATTCCCTTGCACAGAGAATTCAGGATCCATGAGGTTACTATATTGTCGCACCTTTCCTACTGACGAAATTGTGGAGAGTCTAGATCTGGTCGCTTGTATTCTCCAGTGATGAATCCTACTTTATTTTTGACTGAAAGAGCTCTGAGGATTCTCCTTCTCTAGGATCGATATCCGACGCTGTTGAACGGTGCTGTCACCAACATCCCACCAGGATTATCAGATAGATGCATGTAAATTGGGCAGCTTGGATTGACTCCGGGGCCAGTGATGGTAGCGTGAGTTGAATCACTTGCTTCAACTCTAGAATCATTATTTGGATCAAGGATAGCCATGAGAAACAATATCAATTTGTCAAAAAATGAAGCGAGAAGAAGAAAATGTTGGATCGAAAAATTGGGGCAGAAATGGAGATAGTGACTGTATATTTGGAATCCCAAAAATTGAGAAGGAGATTGAAGAGAATAACGAGCAGAATACCTCGTTCTGATACCATGTAAAAACAATGAGAGTAAAGGAAGAATAGAGCTCAAGCTTGAGCTCCAATGGAGGAACCTTAAAAGGTTCTCGAAAGAGAGAAGGTCGGTTGTGTGAAATGAAAATAATTAAAAATTGTATTAGACTTTCAATTGAGTACATATATACACTTTACACGTGTGTAATGTAAAATGACCAATATTAGCTAACTAAGACACAATTAACTAGTTATTAACAGACTACTAGCAAATTATGCCTATACACGTAATAAATACACTATCTCAATAAGTTCCTTGTCTTTCATTCTTTGTACCAATAAATATAAAATAAGCCAACTGAATTGTTGGTAATGATGTCTCACTAATTTGAACAATGAATTTGTATGCACAAGGGTGGGAATCTACAGATATCGTAGGTCGCGGAAAGGGTGCATGCCAAAGCAAAAGGTATAGACAATGGTCACATCAAATAAAAGCCACACAAATAATGCTCAAATTATAACAAACATAACCAATCTCGACATGATTGAGCAACTTGAAGTGGAGAAACGGAATATTAAAAGAATGTTTACCAGAAATTAAATGTACAATGATTACATTTCCAAAAGAAGTAAAACCAAAGAAATCAGTAACTTCCCATGGAGTCTATAATATTTCAACATTTGAATTACAATCAAAGACATGGTTGAATTAATCATCACTAAAGACTCTCTCCTCTCTATCTAGCTTTAGAAGATACAAAAACAAACACACACTTTGACAGAAGTATCATTATGTATCAAATGTTGACATTAACGTAAAAGAGAATTATAAGAGTAGTGAGAGAATATACGAGTCCAGTACTATTCACCTTCTATGCAATCAAGCCACTCTCTTTATCACAACCATATATCCTCTCTTGACTTTATGATGCAATTATTCTTTTTTACTTACACAGTCAATTTCTCAATTTGCATCCATTCTTTTTCACAATTGTTCCAATTATTTTACTTGGTTATAAACAGTTCTTTCAATTTAAGTGTATCTGGTTCTGAAAACCATCAGGTCATTACTTACTTATTAGTTACTTTGGTCATTTTTAAGACCTGGTGTTGAGTGATCTCATGAGTTTTTCTTGGTCAGTAAAGGTATGGCGGAAATGGCAGCGATGACCATAAG
The DNA here is from genome assembly GCA_034376525.1 of Nicotiana benthamiana. NCBI lineage: Eukaryota > Viridiplantae > Streptophyta > Magnoliopsida > Solanales > Solanaceae > Nicotiana > Nicotiana benthamiana. Next base: position 44,571,978 of record CM067330.1, read on the forward strand.
GACAGGGATCACCATTGAGGACCATTCGGCATACCTCAGTTTTGTAACGCGGGTGGCGAAGGATTGGACGAAGTTCCTCAATGCCATGAGCAAATTGGCAGTTATTTCCATATGGACATGCACCTGTTTCTTGCCATTTGTTGCAGAGTTCAGTCTTGAACATGCCCTGATTGTACACCTCTAATTCAAGTGGTTGTTCTTCCTTTATATTACCTCCTCCTTTCACATACACCTTTTGCTGCATCACCGCCACCAAATATGTGTTAGGCCATGCACAGATTAACCATCAATCTAACTCACGGGCTGAAAATGTGATTTTAATCAATCTCTACAGGGTAAAAGTTAGAGAATACAAAGATGATGTTTCTTTGCTAGTGAGCTAATTGAACAGATCTTTCTGACTGTCTTGGTCATCCTAATCTTCTTCAATCCTCTCACTTTTGGAATCGTTGGTATCAGAATGTCTTGACCAAACAAGTAATTACACTGTGGTATATCATATTTATACTTAGCCTAACTCATTGTCAAGAAAGAAGCTATAGACGCTCACTTCATACAAAAAATTGTCAATGCAACCAACATAAACAAAAATGCTATATTTACATGAAATGAGTATTTTCAAGTGCAAAGTAAACACAATGCTACTCCATTTGTTTCAAATTAAATGAGTTACTTTTTTTAATCTCTTTCAAAATAAATGATATATTTTTAAATTTGGAAATAATTCAACTTTAAATTCTTCATTTTACCCATTTTACCCTTAATAAAAAACTTTTATAATCGCACAAATATCATAGGCCCACAAAATTTTTACCCTTAAGCTTTTAATACCACAAATTTCAAAAATCTTTTTCTTTTTTCTTATACTACGCGTCCAGTCAAAGTAACTCATCTAAATTGAAACGGATGAAATATATATTACTTGAAATGGAGTTTTTTCCAGTGCAACATAAAGAAGATGCATCTTTTATAACTTTAATATGAAACTAAATAGCTTTATTACTTTAAGATAAAAGCTCAATTACCATAGGTAAAATTAATTTGAATGAATTTACAGATGCTCCATTCATTTAAAAATTTGTCAATGCAATGTAAACAAAATGCTACTATGTACATGAAATGTAGTATATTTCTAGAACCCCATCATATTAGACACCAACTCATTCTACTACTGACTCCATTATTCCAATTAATAAACGATAATGTGAAAGAAGACTACATCTTCATTACAAAGAAATATAATGCAATTAGGTATGATCGCCTTTATGAGTCCTCAATATTATAAATGTTCTCATTGGGTCCATAATATTTAAATATAAATGCATGACAAAGTACGTAACAAAAATCAGCACATTAATAAAATAAGATCTATGTTTTAAAAATCAGCATATTCAAAAAAATAAGAGCTATGTTTTATTTTTATGTAGTGATAGTATAAACTTATTCTATATTATCAAATTAGTTAGAGGGAAAAAATGACTGAACAAGGTAAAAGAAATATGTACCGCTGTGTGGACTGATTTGATCGAAGTCTGCGGCCTACTTCCACCAGCAGCATGAATTGCTTTCAGATAACCATTTGAACGCACAGATATACTCTTAGGCAATAGAACCCGATCCAAGCCCTCAGACCGACACGAATCCATCACGCTAGTTGGGCTCAAATGACGATCCGCAACAAAATCTTCCCACGAATGCCCATCACTGGACGTCTCCTCCTCACCAACACCAATACGCATTCTCCGTATCCCACCCACAACCGAATCCAGGCCCAAACCCGGTCCATAATCCGAACTCGAAGCCTTCAGCAACAACGACAGCTGATTGTTTATATTGAAATTCGCCATTTTTAAGTTGATGTTCTCTTGACGAAGAGCTAGTGTTTTTTTCTGCGCTTCGAGGAGCTGAGATAATACTCTGTTGTGACGATCCATGAGATCTTCATGATAATGCTGGTCAATAAGCGACTGAGAATTTTGATTTTGAGGGAACAGAATCGACGAGTAGAGTGAGGTTAGATTGAATGCATTTGGTTGGCTGAGGAACGACGGCGGCGATGACGGAGTGTTGTAGTTGTACGCGTCACCGTGGCCGGCGGTTGTTGAGATTTCTCTCTGCATTCTCCTCGTGCTTAAAAAATCAACGTGCTTCGCACACGTTTGCAAAATGCTGCAGATAAGAATCAATGAAAAGAAGTTCAATTCACGTAATTTGAATTCAGTTTTGTGAAAATAAGCAATTTTTCTTCCTATATATTAAGCAAACTTTATCATATATTCATACATTTGCTGCATATATCACCGAAAACCTTTTCAATTCAATTTTCTGAAAATAAGCAATTTATCTTCCTAGTTATAGTTACGAACACACATATACATTATATGTTCATGCATCTGAGTATGATAGATTCAGTTGTAGAGCTCTAAAAATCATCTCTTTGAAACCGAGTTCACACAGATTTTGATTCACATTCATTTGATCTAATTAAGCTTACAGTTACATGCTATATGATCATACTAGAAGTTCTCTCTATCTAGAAAGTTCGATCTAACTGAAAATTTACATAGAACTGAACTACCATTTGGGAGGTGACAATTCCCTCGTTATCGAGCAAATTATAATACATAATTCCAAAGCTAAATACACTGATACACACACACATATTCATGATATACTCAGAAGTTCAACGAATTTGAAGAATTTTAATTGAAGATTAATTGAATTAAGAGTTTTTACCTGATGAATAAACACCAACAGAGAGTTTAAAGTGAGCTGATGATACTGATTTATCCTTCTAGAGAAAAAGAGTAAATTATAGAGAGAAAAATTATGGGCTTGCTAAAATGGGGAGGAGATTAGCTTCCTATATATACTTGCAAGAACTCTAGTGAAGGAGGGGCAGTTTGGGAAAAGGAAAATGGAAACTGTTTGGGGGTGTGTACAGTTCCGTATCTCTAACTATAGTAGCAGAATCGTACTCCTAATTTATTTATTTGACACTATTTGACCTCGTTACAAGTTTAATGTTAAAGCTTTATGAGGGTATAATTCGTCATTTTCACCAGCTCTAACCAACCTAACAATATGAAGTGGAGATCAAATTGATTTAAGCGGGAAGAACAAGGTGACTTAAACGCCCTCAACTTTTTTTTTCCTTGCTCTTTTTTATTGTTTTAATAATTTAATCATATATCCGCAGCCCAGTAGCGTGACTTATCTATATTTGCACCTCGTAGGCCTATAAATGGGTAAGCGCTCATATTAATTTCTTTTTTTACTATTGTAACGCTTGAACCCGAGATATTTGATTAAGAAGAAAGGATTCATTAGTCCACCACATTCCTTGGGTGATACCTCAACATATAAATTTAATTGTTTCATAAACAAAGAAAGCAACTATTTTGCTTTCCTAGAAGTTATCAAATCCAAGAACTTTATATAGTACTCCATAAGAATTGTGATAGAATAGTAAGTATTCCTCTATCTTTAACTAGAGGTCTCGGATTGGAGCGCTGAGCATAAAGTCGCATTTGATAGAGAACGCTTTAACCTAATGTAAGACTTACCAGCTCAAATACGGGTTTTGTCGAGCTAAATATAGATACCGGACACCGGATGAGAAATCAAAAAATACTTTGTATAGTTTAATTTGCTTGAGTCGAAAGTCTCTTGGAACTATCTCTCTATCTGTACAAGGTAAAAGTAAAATTTGCATGCGTATACATTACTTTCCTCAAAATTTAAAATTCCAATGGATGTATGATGTTACCTTCCTTCTATTTGGTTATTTCATCATAAAATATGTCTAATCAACTCACGCTTAAATTTATTTATATATTGTTAGTTTGTGACATTATTATAAATTATACGAATTATAAATTGTTAGAGTAAAGTACATCTTATTCAAAGGAAAGAGAGATAATGATGGAAGTTGATGAAAAGGTGTACGCTACATTACATTTTTGAGTTTGAACATGTAATCATGTGAAAGCAATACTTTACTATTATCTCCAAAGTAAAGATTTTTTACACTATTAATAAATTTTAATCTGTAATATCAAGTTTCTTATTATTTTTACCAAATTATCAAGCTTATTTAAAAGATTCATGCAAATAATTCGTGCAAAATGCAAACTACACGATTTATAAATTACAATTAATCTTTCTAAACTTTTACTTTTACATGTGGGAATATACTAGGTATGATATTATTGTGATTGTTGTTTCTTAACTTTTACTAATAGGTTTAAGAATTTTTTAATTAATTTTTCATTAGATGATTAATATAGCTATGGCACCCCTCCCTATCACTTATAATCATAGAGGAAAAGTAGACTTAACACTTTCATTCAATATTTATCCAGATTCTTTCACAGTTAAAGAAACTTTAAGAAGACAATAAAAAGGATCCCATCACTTAACTGCTTTTTTACTTCAAAAAATCCAATTTGTTTTTCTCCATTATTTTCTTAATTTTTTTTTAAAAAAAAGAAAAGTCTTGGTTACATAAGAAGTGGTTAAAGAGATTTGCCATTTAGGAAGGAAACAATGATTTTCTTTAGGGGAAAAAAGAGGTTTGCTTCTTTATCACAACATTTAACTAACTATTTTTCTAAATTTTTTTATATATGTATCTCTCTCCAATCACAATTTAATTTGAATCATGTATGTTTGGTGTAAATAAGGCCTATGATCCCACATTTTGCCCAACTCAACCTCCAACTTACACACAGAATTTCCCTTTATGTATTTGTCAAGGTTGTTAAGCTAACTAGTCACATATATTACCTCTCACTAAACTTTATATCATTGTTTTAACTTACTTTTCTTTACAGTTTGCCATTTCCCATAAAATGGCCCTACAATATAAACATAAACATCAGTCAATCACACTAATTTCTGCTCGTGTACATATCTACCTTTTGTTTACTTTTTTTTTAAGTTCAAGATGGAATATAAAAGATAAAGAAGACATAGTTGTTTGCATCATGATTTTTTGACGATGGTGTGGACCATCTTGCGTGCACCTTAATTATTTTATCGGGTATTTGCTACTTCCCACTAACACTAATACTAAATCTTGTCTCTACCCATCAAAGCTAAAAAAAATGTAAAGAAATCATCAATTTTTCTTGCTTTTACTGGAATTTAAACCTACAATTCAAGGTTCTTCTCCTAATTTATTGTGCCCATCTCAATTATTTCATCAGTAAATATTGGATTGTTTTTGGTTTTGCACCATGATTGTGGTGTAACATTCGAATTAACGAAGCAAAAACACAGATCATAAGAGATCAAAGTTCAAATCATCAATAAAATAAACTAAAAACATAAAAGAAAAAATAAGGATAAAATATATTCTTCTCATCTACCTAAACTCCGGTAAACAATAATATAATGAGAGGGTACATGCATGTACATAGTAAAATAGTCGACATATATACAAATTGACTCTAATTAACACCACGATATTCGAAGAAATGAAAATACGTTGTTGCTTTCATGCTCTCCATTTTCAGTTCGTAGAATCAACAATTTTTAATTATTTTTACTATAACGGTATTGATACTTTCCTGCCATTTATTCTGAAAAATAATCTCGACAGTAGTTCTAATTCACATCTCTTGTACTGACTGATAGTTTAAGGCATTATGTCATTATGCAAATTAAACGGTTGAACAACCGGGGTCCTTGACAACTCATTTTAGCCAAGAGTATTTTCTTGTTTCTTTCTTTTTGAGTTTAAGTAATATATGTGTTTAATATAAAAAATTTTTATAGCGTCAAGTCACCTTTACCTGTTGTAGCAGAAATTAAAATAGTCAAATTTACAAGTAGTCATTCAAAAATGATCATAGTTTCAAAAGTTATTGAAATTTAGTCACAACACTATTCAAAATGCAAAACAATACTCCATAATAATATACTGGAGAAGTTTGGAACACCGGTACTCCAGTCTTCAATATATTATACTGAAGCCAACTAAGTATACCGGTCCAGCATAATATGCTGGAAGTTCATACACAGGTGCACCGAACTCTAGTATATTATGCTGGACCGGTCTCTCTTGCAGCAAAACAGTGACTATTTTTTAATAACTTGACAAACACTGGCTATTTTTGAATGACCAGTCCGTAAACTAGCTAGGCCGTGCTACTTTAACCAAAATATAAGGCCATATGTCGGTCTTTTGGTCACGAGTTCAAACCATGGAATCAGCCAATGATGCTTCCATCAGGGTAGACTATTTACATTACCTCCCTCATGGATGTAGCTCTTTTCCGGACATTGTGTGAGTACGTGATACTTTGTGCACCAAATTATCCTTTATTAGTCTGTTTTTGATAGTGGTCGGGGAATAGGTTAGGACTGCTGTAGTTTGCAAAAGTCTACATTCAGAGACATTACATCCTCATAAATGGATAATGTTTGTCACAAAATACTGCTATGTAACCTCAACAACCAACATAGAACAATAGGTAAAAGGTCAATATCTAGGAATGTTAAAGATTCAGAATCAAACAAGCCTTATTTCAGATGGACAATCACAATAACTCTATGATATCCAGTTGAGCAAAATGCACAATCCAATCTCCACAACACAATAGTTTTTGTAGAATAAAGAAACAGTCGAAACTAATAGTATTTAATAACAAAGCACAATGCATAAATTAGTAAACATACTTATCAACGTTAACTTGAGAACTAGATGTAAGATATATGAACTTATATCTACATACATATGAACAATATATGGATAAACTATATGTTATGTGCTATCTTTTGGTTTGGCCTAATTTTGTGGTCTTATGGACATTATGTTAAGGGGGCCAATGTGTTGTCATATAAAGTGTAGGACTAATGTGTAGATACCCAAAAGGGTAACCTTAGTTAATGATGGGCTAACTAAGATTGCATATATGTAACCATGGTTACAAGCTTGTGACTCTTGAGTTATGTAACTCTTGTGACTCTTGGGTTATGTAACTCTTTTGTTATAAAGTGGGGGTTATGGTTCCCACATTATTTGCAAGATAAGACTCTTCTTCCTCCCATTGAATCAAGAGCAAAAACACCATTGTTGTCTTGCAAATAATTGTGGAAAACCATATACCAACCTTTGGTAATTGTCATATTATTATTGTGAAACTATACACATATTGTTTAAGCCTTGTGAGGGATTATTGTGGTGATACAAACTTCAAGAAATCTTGAAGAAAAGGATCAAGGAGTTCACAAGGACATTTGGACAATCATCAAAGGAGGTTCAACAATTCCACACATGGATTCAGGTTAGCTTCCGCTCATGTAGTTTTAATTCCGAATTGTTCAATATGAAGGTTATTGTCTTTAGTAGGAACCATAATCCTAACAATTGGTATCAGAGCCACCTTCATATTTGGATAATTTGGATGTTCATAAGATTCATGTTATGTTAGGATTCATGTTCAAGTAATGTTAGAATTTATTTATGAAATTCTAGTACCATGAAATAGCATGTTTCTTATGAATGTTGTGTTTTGATGAAATTTGATGTTTTAATATCATGTTAATCTTTACTTGAATTAAAACATTGTATTATGCATGATTTTAGTTGGTAGACAACATGTTTTCTTGTTTAAGATTCTTGTTGAAAATCATGTTAAAACAGTAAGGTTCACTGCTCCAAGATAATCGATTATTTTGGACAGATAATCGATTATCTTAGTCCAGTGAGTTTGAAACGTTTTTATAAATACCAGAATAATCGATTATCTGGTTTAGATAATCGATTATTCTGGTCCAGTAACTTAAATTTTTTTTCGTATACCAGATAATCGATTATCTATTTCAGATAATCGATTATCTTGGTCCAGTAGCTCAGAAAATTTTTCTTAATACCAGAATAATCGATTATCTGGTTTAGATAATCGATTATTTTGGTCCAGTAATTTATGAAAATTTTTTTATGCCAGAATAATCGATTATCTGTTTAAGATAATCGATTATCCTGGACCAGTAAGGTTAAAAATGTTTCAAATCTTTAAGTTTCAGATTTTAATTGACATATTATTATTCAATTGAAATATTTAAGTTTTATTATTAATGTATTATACATTAATATTTAAGTTTTGAATATTAATTGTTTTAAAGTCCATCAATTTTCATATTTTTGGAATTGTCCTCTCAAGTATAATAACAATTAATATTCAGTTGTTGCATGTCAAAACATGTAACATATTAAGTTAAGATTCATAATATGGCTTAAGGAACTAAAGTTTTAGCATCTAATATTTTAAATTAGTCAATTGAAGCATTATGTTGCCAAAGTAACCTCTATTGTGTAGATTGATTAATCTTGAAATATAAGATGACTGTGGATGTTAGTCTTCCATGCGTTTAACACCGGCCCAAAGGAAGGTTGTTATTTGGCAGGAATTCAAACATGCTTGTGGTGATAAATATGAGACAATTATTTGGTTTTCCATGTGAATATTAAAATCGGCCCAAAGGAAGGTTTGATATTTGACAGGAGTTTAATGTCTATGTTTGATCACTACACCAAGAGTACCACTTACAAGTTGTTTTTCTGTCCAAAAACTAAAATCAATGTTGTGCTAGGTATCTTGTAATAGGATATGCCTATTTTGAATCTATATAGTAAAGTTAAAGTTCAAGTAATTGTAAGCATGTATTCAGTAATTCTTTTGTTCTATTTTCAGTTAATTCTTCTGCTTCTACGATCTCTGCCAAAACCAATAGCATCCCTGTGCTTAACGGCACAAACTTTAAGGAATGGAAAGAGAACGTCATGATCGTTCTCGGTTGCATGGATCTTGACCTTGCTCTTCGGACCGAGCAACCTACTCCTCTTGAGGATACATCCTCTCCTGATGAAAGGAGGGTGATGGAGAAGTGGGAACGCTCAATCGCATGAGTCTAATGATAATGAAACGTGCAATTCCAGAATCATTCAGGGGCACTATGAATGATGAACCTAATGCCAAAGTTTTCCTTGGAAACCTTGAACAGCGTTTTTTTTGCAAAACGAAAAGGTGGAAACAAGTACACTATTGAGTAAACTTGTTTCCATGAGGTATAAGGGCAAGGGAAACATTAGGGAGTACATTATGGAAATGTCTCATCTTGCTTCGAAACTAAAGTCACTCAAGCTGGATTTACCTGGGGAACTGCTTGTGTACTTTGTTTTGATATCTCTTCCTGCACACTTTACTCAGTTTAAGGTCAGTTACAACTGCCTGAAGGAGAAATGGACTCTTAATGAGCTCATTTCACATTGTGTGCAAGAAGAGGAAAGGATAAAGCTAGATAAGACAGAAAGTGCTCATTTGGCATCCTCTTCTAAGGAAACTAAGAAGAGGAAAGGTAAGGAAGTTGCGGTTGCAAAGCCCAAGATTAAGCAACATAAGGAACCTAAGGTTGAAATTACTGAATTAGGTTTCTTCTTCTGTAAGGGGACTAATCATGTGAAGAAAGATTGTACCAAGTACCATGCCTGGCGTGCGAAAAAAGGTACATTTCTTTCTCTTGTTTGTTCTGAAGTTAATTTAATTTCGGTACCTAAGGATACTTGGTGGGTAGATTCTGCTACTACTACTCACATAAGTATATCAATGCAGGGTTGCCTGAACTGCCGAAAACCAAATGATGGTGAAAGATACATCTATGTGGGTGACGGCAAGAAGGTGCCAGTTGAAGCTATTGGCAAATTTAGGCTGTTGTTTAAAACCGGTTTTCATTTAGATTTGGATGAGACTTTTATTGTACCGTCTTTTAGACGGAATTTAATTTCTGTTCCCCAATTGGACATATCCGGTTACACATGTTCTTTTGGTGACAATAAAGTTAGTCTCTTTCAGAATTCAAATCTTATTGGTACTGGTGTTTTATCAACATTTGATAGCTTATATTTGGTTGATACAATAACTTCAAATAAAGAAACTTTGCATACAAGTTTAAGTGGTACTAAAAGAAAATTAACTAATGAGAATTCTATATCACTCTGGCATAAACGTTTGGGTCACATATCCATTCAAAGAATTCAGAAACTCGTGTCAGATGGAATTCTTGATTCTCTTGATACCTCAAATTCGGAAATTTGTATTGAGTGTATCAAGGGAAAACAAACAAACAAGACTAGATTAGGTGCTAAGAGAGCTTCAGACGTCTTAGAATTGATACATACGGATATTTGTGGGCCATTTCCTACTCCTTGTCGGAATGGTCAACGATACTTTATCACATTCATAGACGATTACTCTCGTTATGGGTACCTATATCTTATTCATGAAAAGTCCCAATCCATAGACGTGTTCAAATCATTTAAGGCTGAAGTTGAAAATCAACTAAGCAAAAGAATTAAATCCGTTAGATCTGACCATGATGGTGAATACTATGGTCGATATGATGGTTCCGGTGAACAATGTCCAGGGCCTTTTGCTAAATTCCTAGATGAGTGTGGGATCGTCCCTCAGTATACTATGCCAGGCAGTCCTACGATGAATGGTGTAGCTGAGAGACGAAATCGGACCCTTAAGGATATGGTAAGAAGTATGATTTCTCGTACAACTTTGCCAGACTCACTCTGGGGTGAAGCATTAAAAACCGCAGCTTATATTCTTAATAGAGTTCCAACTAAAGCTACAATCAAAACCCCATATGAACTTTGGACTGGGCATAAACCCAATATTCGGCATTTACACATTTGGGGTTGTCCAGCTGAGGCAAGGCCTTATAGGCCGAATGAAAAGAAACTGGATGCTAAGACGGTTAGTAGCTATTTTGTTGGATACTCTGAAAAATCCAGGGGTTTTAAGTTTTATGATCCCACTTCTCGAACTATTTTTGAGACGGGTAATGCTAGGTTCTTTGAGGATATTGAGTTTGGGGGGTGGGGAGATAAAGTTGTTAGAGATTTTGTCTTTGAGGAAGAACATGTGTCTTTCCCTCAAGTTGTTGATCTTGGTCTTCATGACACGGATCACACAACTCCGGTTCAAGACAATCTCGAAAATCTCCCCCATCAGGACCCTGATATAACTAATGAAAATCAAACTCAACAACCTCAAGAAACTGAAATGCCATTAAGGAGATCCACTAGAGAGAGGAGAAATGCAATTTCGGATGATTATGTAGTATTTCTCCAAGAACAAGAAAGTGATATTGGACTTGAGGAAGATGATCCAATCAACTTCCGTCAAGTCATTAAGTGTCCTAACTCTCGAAAGTGGATTGATGCCATCAAACTCAACAACCTCAAGAAACTGAAATGCCATTAAGGAGATCCACTAGAGAGAGGAGAAATGCAATTTCGGATGATTATGTAGTATTTCTCCAAGAACAAGAAAGTGATATTGGACTTGAGGAAGATGATCCAATCAACTTCCGTCAAGTCATTAAGTGTTCTAACTCTCAAAAGTGGATTGATGCCATGAATGATGAGATGAAGTCTATGAGCGATAATGACGTTTGGGAGCTTGTTACATTGCCCGAAGGTATTAAACCTATTGGTAGTAAATGGATTTTTAAAACCAAATGGGATTCAGGGGGCAATGTTATTAAGTATAAAGCTCGTCTTGTCGCAAAAGGCTACATTCAGAAGGAAGGCATTGATTATAAAGAGACTTTCTCTCCAGTTTCATCGAAAGACTCTTTCAGGACTATAATGGCATTAGTAGCACATTTTGATCTTGAGCTTCATCAAATGGATGTTAAGGCAGCATTTCTCGATGGTGACATTGAGGAAACAATTTATATGGTGCAACCTGAAAACTTTGTTTCGGATGAATCAGAAAAGAAGGTTTGCAAATTAAAGAAATCCATCTATGGGCTCAAGCAAGCTTCTCGTCAACGGTATTATAAGTTTCATGCAGTCGTTACATCTTTTGGTTTTGAACCGAATATTGCTGATAACTGTATATACCATAAGTTCAGTGGGAGTAAGTGTATTTTTCTGGTTTTATATGTCGATGACATACTGCTTGCCTGCAACGATATAGCATTATTGTTTGAAACTAAGAAATTTCTTTCAAAGAAATTTGAAATGAAAGATCTTGGTGAAGCTTCTTTTGTATTAGGAATTCAGATACAACGAGATCGCTCTAAAGGTGTTCTCGGTCTATCACAAAAGGGCTATATCGATAAGGTTCTGAAAAGATTTGGCATGCAAGATTGTAAACCAGGCAACACCCCTATTGCTAAGGGAGACAAATTTAGTCTCAAACAGTGCCCAAATAATAATTATGAAATTTCGGAAATGCAGAAGACGCCTTATGCTTCGGCGGTAGGTAGTCTGATGTATGCTCAGGTATGTACACGACCTGATATAGCATACATTGTTGGGATGTTAGGCAGATATCTAAGCAATCCGGGAATGGACCATTGGAAGGCAGCCAAACGGGTCATGAGGTACTTACAGAGAACAAAGGATTACATGCTTACATACCAGAAATTGGACCAGCTTGAGATCATTGGGTATACCGATTCCGATTTTGCTGGATGTCAGGATAGTTTGAAGTCCACTTCAGGCTATATTTACATGCTTGCGGGTAGTGCTATCTCTTGGAGAAGCATCAAGCAAACTCTTACAGCCACTTCCACCATGGAAGCGAAGTTTATGGCATGTTATGAAGCATCTAATGAGGCATTATGGCTGCGGAATTTTGTTGGTGGACTGCGAATTGTTGATAGCATCAAAAAGCCGCTTAGGCTATTTTGTGATAACAGATCGGCAGTCCTTTATGCTAATAACAACAGTAGTTTGACGAAAACAAAACATATGGATGTCAAATTTCGGGTTGTTAAAGAAAGAGTACAAAATGGACAATTGTGCATTGAGTACATTAGTACAAACTCCGTGCTTGCGGATCCGATCACTAAGGGATTGACACCAAAAGTATTTCATGAGCATATTGCTTGTATGGGTGTCAAATCAGATAAGGATTATGTATTTTAGTGGGAGTTTTGTATTGTACATTTATGTATTGTTCATTATATTCAGAAATTCAGCAATTCAGTTATATCTGCAGATATTCAGTTTTAAAGTTTTTGTACTCTTACAGTTTATGATTGATCTCAATAAAGAGAACCAGTTGGAAATAGACATTTTATTGACCATACTTTATGTTATTTCCATGCTACATACCTACACTTGATCCATGTCGTTGGTTATATTGATATACGTGATCTATGTCGGTTCTAGTTACGAATGAGAAACAAAGAGCACTTAGTTCCTATGTTGGTATGATTGATGGACCGGATTGTTCATGACAATTTTATTGTGATAGCAATTTTGCGCACCTAAGGTTATTTTGTAACATATACTGCTAAGGTTTATACATATGTTTGTGTATCTCGTCCAAGTGGGAGATTGTAAGATATATGGACTTATATCTACATACATATGGACAATATATAGATAAATTATATGTTATGTGCTATCTTTTGGTTTGGCGTAATTTTGTGGTCTTATGGACATTATGTTAAGGGGGCCAATGTGTTGTCATATAAAGTGTAGGACTAATGTGTAGATACCCAAAAGGGTAACCTTAGTTAATGATGGGCTAACTAAGGTTGCATATATGTAACCATGGTTACAAGCTTGTGACTCTTGAGTTATGTAACTCTTGTGACTCTTGGGTTATGTAACTCTTTTGTTATAAAGTGGGGGTTATGGTTCCCACATTATTTGCAAGATAAGACTCTTCTTCCTCCCATTGAATCAAGAGCAAAAACACCATTGTTGTCTTGCAAATAATTGTGGAAAACCATATACCAACCTTTGGTAATTGTCATATTATTATTGTGAAATTATACACATATTGTTTAAGCCTTGTGAGGGATTATTGTGGTGATACAAACTTCAAGAAATCTTGAAGAAAAGGATCAAGGAGTTCACAAGGACATTTGGACAATCATCAAAGGAGGTTCAATAATTTCCACACATGGATTCAGGTTAGCTTCCGCTCATGTAGTTTTAATTCCGAATTGTTCAATATGAAGGTTATTGTTTTTAGTAGTAATCATAATCCTAGCACTAGAAACTAAACAAAATCTCGATTTTCAAACTAAACATGATAATGTATGGATAATGTTCTCAACAAAATTGCTAGCAAATTTTAAGCTAAAATGATTAGGGAACAAACAAGGCCATTGCATTGATTTGAGCATGTAGATTTGAAGAAGAAAGCAACGTATGAAAATTTTCTTTCTGTCTATTGAATCATCTGATGTACAGTATTTGATGTATATATACAAAAAATAGGAATCTTAGGTAAAACAGAAAAGCCAAGTGGCATTATACTATTAACTATGCTATAACTAATTATATTCTTTACAGTAGAATAGTACAGTACAACTGTATCTAGAAAGACAGGCCTTCAGCTGCTTCAATATTTGAAACCAACGAATATAGGCCCAATATGAAATAGAGCCCAATTCTTCTTTACAGCCCAAGACCCAAGTCTAGTCTTGTTTTCAATGAACCAACAATAACAACAATCCAGTATAATCTCACTTAGTGGCGTCTGGGGAGAGTCTGTGGTAGTAATTTCAAGCTCTCTCAAATTTTTAGTCATTCCTTCGATGTTCCTGTTGTTGCAAAGCAAAGAGGATATTTACCTCTTGTAAATTAATTGGTCATTTAATTTATAAACAAATTAAGCAGGAATTGTAATAAAGGGATTAGTATATTTGCTTACTGATTCTTGGTTCATTGAATTGAAAATTGGATCTATACAACTAATTTTGTGTTTGGTTTAAAACTCTATAAAATTTTGTTTAAATTTATACCCTTGGACTTGAGTATTCCAAAAAGAGATTTGATCATGAGAAAACTTAAGAGCATGGGCAACATTGTCTTTTCAGGAGCTTTATCATAGTATGGCTAATAGATGAATGTGATGTGCTACAACTTACACAAGGATTAACAGTGCAGAAAATGAAAAAGAATAAACACTGAATAACTAAGTTCAATTTTTTATACCATCATTATTTCTTCTAATTACCGTATTACTATAGATCTCGGAATATTAGAGGGTTTTTCATTTTTATTCTACTAATTCTAGAAATTTCACATATTTTTAACATTTTGAAGCAAGTGCCAAGCAAAAAATAAATCCTATAGGTAAACATGAAATTTTAAAGGATCAACCTAAATCCAATATTAAAGATATTACAGAATTCTTGAAATCTTAGGAGTGTATTAGAGTTGTTGGAGTTTACTCTACCCTAAATTCTAACTCACACATGTATAAAAGGATACATATTCCCTGGAAGAGGTGTCTCAAAAATCTCATAAACTCTTGGAATATTCACAAAGAGATCAAAATATAATCGGATACTTCTCGAGCTCTTCATCATTTTCTTGAGGTCGAATGGAGTTTCATCACTACCAATGAGCTCTTCATCATTTTCTTGAGGTCGAAATGGATCTTTATTTATATCAAGCAATCTCACAACCATTGAGGTACTCAATGGATATGCATTATCCATGTAAAATTGCTTTAAAACCTTTTCAGTATATGTTGATTGATGGACAAAAAATCCATTTGGTAGATGCTCAATTTGTAGGCCAAGACAAAATTTTGTCTTACTAAGATCTTTCATTTCAAACTCTTTCCTCAAACACTCTATAGCCTTTGGAAGCTCTTTATAAGTGCCAATGATATTCAAGTCATCAACATATACACTATGATGACAAATTCAGATCCAAACCTCTTAATAAAGACATAACGACAAAGAGGGTCATTTTTGTACCCTTCCTTTAGCAAATACTCGCTAAGGCGATTGTACCACATCCTCCCTGATTGCTTCAATCAGTATAAGAATTTCTGAAGCTTTATTCAACAAGTTCCTCTTGAACTTTTATGTGCCTCAGGAACTTTAAATCCTTCATGGATTTTCATAAAAATTCATTATCTAGTGAGCCATATAAGTAGGCTGTGATAACATCCATCTACTGCATATCAAGCTTTTCATGGACTATCAGATTTATTAGATACCTGAAGGTAATTGCATCTACCACAGGAGAATATGTCTCCATATAATTAATGTCAGGCCTTTGCGAAAACTCTTATACCACAAGTCGTGCTTTATATCGTACGACTTCACCTTTCTCATTTCATTTTCGCACAAAAACCCATTTGTATCCCACTGGCTTGACACCTTCAGGCGTTCGGACTATTGATCCGAAAACTTCACGTTTTTCGAGCGAAGCTAATTCTGCTTGAATTGCATTTTTTCATTTTGGCCAATCATTTCTTTGTCTACATTCATTGACAGATTTTGGCTCAAGATCCTCATCTTGTTGTATTATTTCAACTGCAACATTATATGTAAAATTGTTGTTAACAACAATGTTATTTCAGTTCCACCTTTTTCCTGCAGAGACATAACTTATTGAGGTCTCTTCATTTTCGTCATTTCGAGGAACTAGAATCTCCTGGGAGGTCATATCAATTGATATGTCTTTATGTTTCTCTTAAGAAATTGCCTCCATGTTATGATTAGCTTGATCATTTGCTCCTTTCTTTTTTCGGGGATTCTAATCCTTGGAACCAATTGGTTTACCATATTTAAGGCGTGGCCTAGACTTATTTGCATCATCATACTGTCCAGCTGGGACATCAACTCGAATTGGAGCATTTACAGCTGGAATATGCGATTTAGTAACCCGCGGAATGTTAGTAAATTCATTTGGCAATTGATTTGCAATATTTTGCATATAAATGATCTTTTGAACTTCTTGTTCACATTGATTTGTACGAGAATCCAAATGAGATAGAGATAATATGTTCCAATCTATCTTTTTTTTTTCTAGTTTTATTTTCTCCCCATAATATTGGAAAAATTGATTCATCAAAATGACAATCAGTAAATCTGGATGTAAACAAATCTCCTGTCATAGGCTCCAAATATTTTATAATAGAAGTAGATTCATAACCAACATATACTCCCAACCTTCTTTGGGGACCCATCTTTATACGTTAAGGTGGAGCAATTGGAACATATACTGCACTTCCAAAAATTCTTAGATGGAAAATATTTGGCTCCTGATGAAAAGCCAACTGTAATGGTGAGACTTTATGATAACTGGTTGGCCTTATGCGCACAAGTGCTGCTGCATGCAAAATAGCATGTCCCCACACTGAAAGGGGAAGTTTTGTCCTTATTAGAAATGGTCTAGATATTAGTTGAAGTCGTTTAATTAATGATTCTGCTAGACTATTTTGAGTATGAACATGAGCAATTAGATGCTCAACTTTTATTCCAGTGGCCATACAATAATCTTTAAAGTCCTGAGATATAAATCCACTAGCATTATCAAGACGAATTGTCTTAATTACATAATTTAAAAATTGTGCTCTTAACCTTATTATTTGGGCCAACAATCTCGCAAATGCCGTATTACGAGTTCACAGTAAGCAAATATGTGACCTTCTTGGAGATGCGTCTATCAAGACCATAAAATACTTGAATGGTCCACATGAAGGGTGTATAGGCCCACATATATCACCATGTATACGTTCCAGAAATGCAGGGGATTCAATCCCAACTTTAGCTACTAATGGTTTAATAACCAATTTTCCTTTAGAATAAGCAACACAAGAGAATTCCTTAAATTGAAGAATCTTCTTGTTCTTCAATGTGTGCCCATTTGAATTCTCTATTATTCTACGCATCATGTTAGAACCGGGATGGCCCAACAAGTCATGCCAAATGATAAAATCATTAGAAGTAGTAAACCTTTTGTTTACTATGGCATGTGATTCAACCACACCAACGTTTGTGTGGTACAACCCAAAAGAAAATACGGGTAATGTTTCGTGCACATATCTTTTACCCACTTTTATTGTAGTAATATAAAGGTACTTAACCTTTCCTTGGTTTGATGTCTCAACATGGTAACCATTTTGGCGAATTTAAACTCAACATGTTTATTTGAGACTTACTACAATATAATGCATTATCAATAGTTAATATCGTTCCTCCAGGTAGTAATAAGACCGCTCTTCCAGAGCCCTTAATCAACTTTGTACTACCGGATATTGTATTAACATAGGCTTTTTTCATAACCAATTAAGAGAAAAATTTCTTTTCTCTTAATATTGTGTGAGTTGTAGCACTATCCAAAAGACATAAATCTTCATTACTCATCTTGGATCCAATTGAAGACTAGAAAATTCTAATTTCTTCATAAAAAATAAATAAAAGTACATCATGAGAAATACGAAAAAACTAACATTACCAACGACAACATAAGATAATTTAAGTACTACTTGAAAATAAAAACAATTTCAGACTAGTCAAAAACGCTGAAAATAAAAATAACAACATACTTGCATTCCCCAGTAAAATGATCAAACATTTGTTTTGATTTCCAGAGAAGTCTTCAAATTCCAAATGAGTAATATCATCAAGGCCTTGAAAATCATCATCATTCAAAGCATTATTTGCCTCGGCATTGTCATCATTTTTGTTTGAAGGCCCTGCCTCAAAATTATTTTTAAAGGTCAAGTGTGACTCTTGGGACTTTAGCAGAAGATGCTCCAACATTATTTGCCTTTCTTTTGATGGAGTTTTGATGAAGCCTGACAAAATTCTCAGGTGCATGAAATTCAATTTTCCTATTACTTTTCATGCCACAACGGTAGCAGTTACCGCTTTTGCCTTTTGAAAGATTGTTTTGAGAACTCATATTGTTCTCTCGTTTGCCATGACCACCATGATGGCGACTATTATATCGTCTCTTACCATTTCCATGCCCACGCCTATTCATATGGCCATGATTATTATTCTGTCGTTTTTCAGACTTATCACGTATAACTACCATATTCGTTTCAGGAGGCGGAGCTGACCCTGTGGGACGAGCTTCGTGATTTTTCAGCAAAAGGGTATTATGTTGCTCAGCCATCAGAAGGCATGAGATCAATTTAAAATAATTTTTAAAACCCCTTTCACGGTATTGCTGCTGTAATACTATATTTGAGGCATGAAAAGTCATAATAGTCTTTTCCAGCAAATCCTCATCATTCCCAACTTCCCCACATAATTTCAATTGGGAATTTATTCGAAGTACAGTAGAGTTATACTCATTTACGGTCTTAAAATCTTGCAACCGCAAGTGCATCCACTCATATCGAGCCCTTGGCAATACCGTAGCCTTAAGGTGATCATACCTTTCTTTCAGGCCAGTCCACAATTCAAGTGGATCTTTCACTGTTAAATATTCAACCTTCAAACCTTCATCCAAATGATGACGAAGGAAAATCATGGCCTTCGCTTTGTCCTGGCTTGATGCCTCATTACCATGAGTAATGGTGTTACCAAGGCCTTTGGCGGCTAAGTGAATCTAAGCATCGAGAACCCATGATCGGTAATTCTTTCCAGAAATGTCAAGTGCCACAGACTCAGGCTGTGACAAATTAGACATAGTAAAAACTATCAAAGAAAATAAATGAATTCGAAATGATTAAGATAATAATGAAAATAAATAAATGGATATAAACATAGCGAATGTTTAAATTGTGTTTTTATAATACATATACTGAAAATGATGACTTTAACCTATTTATTAGAACCTATGCAGGTTTCAGAATGTAAAGTTATGTATTATATCAAACAACAATTTTTATAAATGAAGTCAAAATATTGATAATAATATAGGATTAAGATGATGGCTTATAACGCCAATAAGAATCAATCTATCATGTTTACTACATTGTAGTGTGATCCATATTGATTACTAGTGATCACTAATCATGATAACAGTTGACTTAATTCACCCAGTACAATACCGGTAGAAATGGTAAGAAGAGGAAAAAAATATAGAAGATAACGTGTTATACCTTTTGGATGAAGAATTGCACTTGACTTTGGAGAAGGTTAGAGTCTTGCTGATAACATATTAAGAAATGTAGCTCAAAGTAATAATATAAAACAAGAAGATAAGTCGAATAAGAGAAGAAGCGATAACCTTCTTATTTCATCAAGTGTTCAAGTGTGTCCCATCTCTCATTTTTATGCCCCTATTTATACTATTACATATGAATGTTACAAAATGATTGTCTTAAACACGACATTAACAATTAAGATCATGGGGTAAGATCACGGGGAGGGGTTATGGAGATGTGAGAGTTACAATCATAATGGTGATGAGTAGTGAGAGATTATTTATATTATGGGTAAAAATAGTGGGAGTAGTGGACATCCATATTTACTAAATATTTTGTAACACCTATTTATATTTGTCCATTTTTATAAGTTTTATAAAAAAATTGCCGCTTAGCCACGTCAAACATGTCCTTCATGTGAACACAATGATATGAATAAGAGAGAGAGAGATTATGTGCTAATAGTAACAACCAAAGCGGTTTTCTTTTCTTATAATTTTTTTAAGTTTGGACATTTGCTAGAACGGGCTAGAAAGTTTTTGAATGGGTTATTCAAAAATAGCAAACATTTGAAAAGTCATAAAAAATAGCAACTATTTTACTGCAACACGAAAAGTTCCAGCATAATATACTAGAGATAAGTGCACTTGTGTATGAATTTCCAGCATATTATGCTCGAACTCCAACACGTGGAAACTTCCAGCATAATATACTGGAGATTGGAGCACCTGTGTATGAACTTCCAACATATTATGCCGGACAAGATATATTATTCTGAAACTCCGGTATATTATACTAGATTACTGGAGTTCCAATATATTATGCATTGGAGTATTTTTTGGATTTTGAACAGTATTTTCGTTCAGATTTATTTTTACATGAAAAATGGCTAAATTTCGATTACTTTTGAAACTGTGGCTATTTGTTTTTGGGTAATCAAATGCTTTTATTACTAAGTAAATATTTACAACATATACCAAGAGACTAAAAACTTCTGCACCCTCTTTTGTTGGACATGAAGCCCCAACATAAAGTTTTTACACTGCCCCTTAATCAACTACATCCCTTTCTAGATTATACTAGATACCAGTTCGTATTACTTAGGTATGCATCCCTTTTTACAAGTTTGAGCTCGTATATGAATCTCTTGTACTATCATTTTTACTATACTCACTACATTGATTTTTTCCTTTGGAAATATACTCTTATTCCTAGCCTGCCAGATATAGTAAACAATTGTAGCTAAAGTAATTTTGCATAGCTCTACTCCAGCATCTTTCCTGCTGCTTTTTCCACTGCCATTGCACTTCTTTATGCCATTGTTTCTTCCTTCTCACGATCCCTTGCCAGTGTAACAATTTCTGCCATATTTATGCTACTTCACACTCAAAGAATAGATGTTGTATTGTTTCATTGCTCCTCTGACATATTGAGCATACTATTTCATCAACTAAGCACTATCTTGTAAGTCTGTCCTTGGTAGGTGGTCTATCTAGGATTTCCAGCCATAGGATGAAAATCCATTCAGGCATCCCCTTGTTATTGCATACTAGATCTCTCCATGGAACCTTTTGGAAGTCCCCTTGTAGTTTTTTGTACAGATCTTTGGTAGAAAACCTATCTAATTGCTTCACATCTTCTTCTGAATATCCTGCCTCTTGAAATTGTGTCTTTGCTTTGAAAATCTTCTGTATTACCCAAGATGCATTCTTTGACTCTGTGTCCCAAATACAATTCTCATTTATATAATACGTATGAACCCATTGCATCTCCTTATTTTTACATATATTCCATAACATATAACTGCTTTGATCCACATCTCTATGTTTTTGAAGTTTATTCTTCCTACTAATTTAGGTACATATAACGTGTCCCAAGCAATCAGTGCCTTTTATATTGGCTCAGCATTCCCCGTCCATAAAATTCTTCTGCATATTGTCTCAATGAACTGTATAATCTTTTTTGGTAATATGTGTTAGAAAATACGCTTAACGTTAGAGGGGGGGTGAATAGCGTCATAGTAAAATTTAGCGTAAACTTGAGGAAATTAAAATTTGCAGGAAATAAATAAGTGCGTTAAATGAACAAAAAGGAAAGAACGCACCGATATATTCTGGTTCACCACAACACATGGCTAGTCCAGTCCCCGAGAGACTCTCTCGAGATTTTCCACTAACTTGTCAAGCTTACGGGTGCTCAACAAACCTTTACAACTTAAGGACACAAGCCTTAACACCTTTGCTTGGAGATACAACACTCCAAGACTTCAACCAAGAAAACACAAGTTCCTTACAACAAGAGAATCACAATTCTCTTACAAGTGTATAAAACACTAAACACTCAAACAAAATACTCCTTAATGAGTAGATATGAGTAAAAGAAGTAAGCTCTAGATCACAACAACTTTGGACAAGAATATGGCTCTCAAAAGCTTTATGAAATTGAATATAAAATTATAAACAAAAGTATGCAAGCTTATAGCAATGTAATGATCAGTTGTAGTATGTTGTTGTGTTTAAAACACTGAAATGAAGCTGTATTTATAGTTGAAAACTTGGCATTACCGTTGCCTAATTGCCAATTAAGAGTTGCTGATTTTACTCAATGACAATCGATTGTCAAACCCCAACAATCGATTGTCTGCCAGTCAGACCAAAATTCAATCCCAGATTTTACACTTGATAATCGATTACTTACAATCCATAATCGATTACTGGCAACGTTCAAAAAATCCTTTCCAGATTTTACCACAAACAATCGATTGTCCAGAATCAACAATCGATTACTCAGCAACGTTCAAAAAATCTTTTCCGTATTTTAATCAAAACAATCGATTATACAGAATCAATAATCGATTACCTGACGGTATTTGAAAACTTTACGACAACGGTCAGCTTCACAATCGATTGCACAAAGTCAATAATCGATTACTTATCAGTTTTTGAAAAACATTTTAGACACTGTCTCTTTGACAACCGATTGTCCAATGTAACAACCGATTATTTAATAAATTTGAAAATCACTGGAAGACACTGTCTCAACATAATTGATTACCATTAGTTCATAATCGATTATTCTGAGTTTTGAAAAACTTTGATGGACACTGCCTCAGTCACAATCGATTGTCATGCAGGTTTGAAAAACTTGATGCTCACTGTCTTACTCACAATCGATTGTCATTAGTTCACAATCGATTGTCATGCAGTCTTGGCTTAAAACAATCGATTATCATAAGTACATAATCGATTATCTTAGTCCAGATTTTAAGGCATGTCTAAAAATTATTTTGACTACTGTAAATATGCATGATTTAAAATCATTTGACATTAAATTAAATATGCATGATTTTGGAAAATAGTTTTATGAGAGAAGCCATGTTACGAGTCAAGTTGTAGGATCAAGATCACAATTAAGAATGAGTCAATTAAACTATAAAACTTTGTCTTGAGCTTGAATCTCGTTGTATATCAATTGTGCGCTTGTTTCTTGAACTTCGTCATATATCAATTTTCGCTTCGTTTGTCATTCACCAAAACCTATACAAAAGAACACACGTTTTAGTATATTGCATTGAGAACGTGTTTCCAACAATTTCCCCCTTTTTGATAATGGCAAACATTAAGCGGGATATGCAAGACAAGCAATTTATATTGACGATTCAAGACAAGTATATACATGTAACAAGTATGCAATTTGTTCCCCCTCAATATATGAATTCCTGCTCAATTTAAGCTTATAAATATTGAGAGTGCATACCCGTTATCTTTCCCCTTTTGCCATTAGCAAAAATAAAAGAAGAAGATGCCAAAGATGTAAATAAAACTTGTTTATTTATTGGAAAGAAATTACAGCAACATCAACCCGAATAATAGCAACATAATCGATTATTGATATGAAATAATCGATTTTTAGACGACGGAAACCGATTATTGTACGTCAAGCTTTATAATTCCCCTTTCCTTTGGGGCGATACCTGCAAAAATCGTTGGACGTCTCCGACGCTCAAGTTAGAAATCATGTAACAAAAAAAATGCAATGCATGACTTAGATCAACGTGGAGTCAAGGATCCCGAGTTCACTGCGAATTCGGAAGAAGGACTCTTTCTCTAAAGGCTTTGTAAAGATGTCTGCCAATTGGTTTTTGGTTTCAACAAATTCAATTTCGACATCGCCTTTGAGAACGTGATCTCTAATAAAATGATGTCTAATTTCAATGTGTTTCGTTCGCGAATGAAGAACGGGGTTCTTCGTCAAGCATATGGCACTAGTATTATCACATCTAAGAGGGATATGATCAAGACTTAGGCCATAGTCCAAGAGTTGTTGTTTCATCCATAGGATTTGAGCGCAACAACTCCCCACGGCTACATATTCAGCCTCGGTTGTGGACAACACAACACTTACTTGTTTCTTGCTAAACTAAGAAACGAGAGAGCTACCGAGCAAATGGCAAGTGCCACTAGTGCTCTTGCGGTCCAATTTGCATCCAGCAAAATCGGAATCGGAGTAGCCAACAAGTTGGCATGAAGAGCCTTTGGGGTACCATAGACCCACATTTTTAGTACCAACAAGATACCTTAAAATCCGTTTTACCGCAGTAAGGTGAGACTCCTTCGGACACGATTGATAACGAGCGCATAAGCACACACTAAACATGATGTCCGGACGACTAGCAGTAAGATAAAGAAGAGAGCCAATCATACCTCGATACTTTTTGGTGTCGACTTCCTTACCTTTCTCATCTTTGTCTAGATGATTGGATGTGCTCATGGGAGTTGCCATTTCTTTTGCATTGTTCATCTCAAATCGTTTCAGCAATTCTTTGCAATATTTGGCTTGACAAATGAATGTACCTTCTTTCATTTGCTTTACTTGTAATCCCAAAAAGAATGTTAACTCACCCATCATAGACATCTCAAATTCGCTTGTCATTAAATCGGAAAATTTCTTGCATAAAACATTGTTAGTAGCACCAAATATAATATCATCTACATATATTTGAACTAACAAAATATCATTGTTTTTATGCTTAACAAAGAGAGTTGTGTCAACTTTCCCCCTAATGAAATCATTTTCCAAAAGAAACTTACTTAATCTTTCATACCAAGCTCGGGGAGCTTGTTTTAAACCATAAAGAGCCTTTTTGAGTTTGAAAACATGATCGGGAGATTTAAAGTTTTCAAAACCGGGGGGTTGTTCAACATAAACTTCTTCTTGAATAAAACCGTTTAGACAAGCACTTTTCACATCCATTTGATATAAATTGAAATTCATAGAAGAGGCAGATGCAAGCAATAAGCGAATAGCTTCTAATCTAGCTACGGGAGCATATGTTTCCTCATAGTCAATACCTTCTTCTTGATTATAGCCTTTTGCTACAAGTCTAGCTTTGTTTCTCGTGATTATACCATTTTCATCTAGTTTATTGCGAAAAACTCATTTCGTACCAATTATGGTATGACCTTCGGGTCTTGGCACCAAATCCCAAACGTCATTGCGTTCGAATTGGTTAAGCTCCTCTTGCATTGCCAAGGTCCAAAATTCATCCCCAATTGCTTCTGAGATGGTTTTGGGTTCAATTTGAGAAACAAAAGCAGTATGTTCTAAGGTATTTTTGAGAGAGTTTCGGGTACTTACCTTGTCTCCAACGTTGCCAATTACCTGTTCGAGAGGGTGATCTTTGATTGTCCTCCACTCGTTAGGCATATTCATTTCTTTTTCCAATTGTGGCGCTTCTTCCGTTGGTTGTTCCTCAGTTTCATCTTTATTTTCCTTGGGTGGTTCCTCTTGTATTTTGTCTTTCAAGCTATCTAAGATACCTGCAAGATCAAAACCGGAATCCTTTCTCGCCAAGCGAGCATTATTTTTGGAAAATACAACATGAGGGGATTCCTCCACAATTTGGGTTCTTTTATTAAAGACCCTATATGCTTTACTACGTGAGGAATATCCAATGAAAATACCTTCATCCGACTTAGCATCAAATTTATCCAATTGGTCTTTGCCATTGTTATGAACAAAACATTTGCAACCAAAAACTCTAAAATGGGAAATATTTGGTTTTCTACCCTTATAAAGTTCATAGGGGGTTTTCATGAGTATCGGCCGAATTACTACTCTATTTAGAACATAGCAAGCGGTACTCACGGCGTCCGCCCAAAAATGTTTGGGTATCTTAGCTTCGTCGAGCATGGTTCTAGCCATCTCTTCGAGACACCTATTTTTCCTTTCCACCACCCCATTTTGTTGTGGTGTACGTGGAGCGGAAAAGGTATGCTCGATTCCGAGTTCATCACAAAAGTCCGCAAAGAGATTGTGATCAAACTCTCCCCCATGATCACTTCTAATTGAAGTGACGTTTGTTTCTTTCTCATTTTGAACACGCTTAAGAAAATATTTAAAATTTTGGAAAGCATCACTTTTATTGGCAAGAAATAAAGTCCAAGTAAATCTCGAGTAATCATCAACAATCACAAAAGCATATCTATTTCTTCGTAGACTTTCAATGCGAGAAGGACCAAATAAATCCATATGAAGCAATTGCAATGGTCTAGAAGTTGAAATAATGTTTTTAGATTTGAAAGATGCTTTTGTTTGCTTCCCCTATTGACACGAGTCACAAATAGAGTCATTTTCAAATTTTAAATTGGGAAGACCAACAACTAAGTTTTGAGAAATCAATTTGTTCAAAAGAGGCATATTGATATGTGCTACTCTACGATGCCATAGCCAAGTATCATCCTCTTTACTCATTAGACAATCAACATAATCGGGTGAGGAATTAGCAAGATCAACCATATAAATATTATCCACTCTAAAACCACGGAGGATAATTTTGAAATCACTATGTCTGAACACTAAGCATTCATCCGAATCAAATAAAGAAAGATTTCCCTTGTCACACAATTGGCTTATGCTCAAGAGATTATGCTTTAATCCTTTAACAAGTAATATATGCTTGATAGAGGATTTTTCATCCTTACCGACCGAGCCGATGCCGATGATCTTTCCTTTATTGTTATCACCGAAGATAACACTTCCTCCTTCTTTGTGCTCTAATTGAAGGAATTTGGATTCATCTCCCGTCATATGCTTGGAGCATCCACTATCAAGGTACCATAGTACACTTGATCCCTTCAAGCACACCTGCAAAACAAATTAATGTTCTTTAGGTACCCATGCCATCTTGGGTCCTTGGGGGTTAGGCATATTATAATGATGCGATTGAGTAATATGTCTATGACGTGTAAAGCATGCAGGAGCAATATGACCAATACGTCTACAATAATGACAAGTCACATTTGGGTTATGCATCCTTCTAGGTTCATAGTAACTAGACGGATGAAAATTTCTTACTCTATTTTGAACACTATGACTATTTCGCATTTCGTGAGAGTTATTTCTCCTACTATGAGCTCTAGGATGGGCAGCATTTCTAGAGTGATTGTTTCTAGGTTGAAGGCCATTTCTAGGTCTTCTCAAAGGTTCAACATTTGGCCTAAAATATGCATCATTTCTAGGGTAACTATTTCTAGGTGGTAAGTCATTTCTAGGTCTCCTAAAATGTTCAACATTTTGTCTAGCATGCATATTGGTTCTAGGATTGCTATTTCTAGGATAAGCATTTGTTTTATTAGTCCTAGGTTGAGCCTTAGGTGGTTGGGGTTTGGCTTCAACCTTTTCTTTAACCTCATTCTTAAATCCTATGCCATGCTTGGTTGATTTCAAATTAACAAGGACCTCATTCAAATTCTTGTGGGAAGAATTAAACTTATCTAAGGTACCTTTGAGTCTATCTACCTCATTTTTGAGATGAAAGCAAGAAGAACAATTTTTAGTAGAACTTTCGGGCTTATCGGCGCTTCTTTTTCCGAAAAACTTGTTTTCCTCTTTCAGCTTTTCATTTTCTAAAACCAGTTTTTCTAAATCCTTTTCTTTCAAAGAAAGCTGTTTTTGAAAATCCTTTTCTTTTAATGAAGCATTTTCTTTTATGCCCTTAACAGTTTTTGAAGCCTTAATAAACTCAGCATATAATTCATCAAAAGCAGTTCGCATTTCTTCAAGAGTAAAGAAGTTTTTAGACGAAATTTTA
The DNA here is from genome assembly GCA_034376525.1 of Nicotiana benthamiana. Lineage (NCBI taxonomy): Eukaryota > Viridiplantae > Streptophyta > Magnoliopsida > Solanales > Solanaceae > Nicotiana > Nicotiana benthamiana. Next base: position 44,599,962 of record CM067330.1, read on the forward strand.
CATACCTCATCTTTGTTGTCTTCTTGTGCCATAAGGCAAAGATTTGCTGCTTCGTCTTCTTCTCCTTCGCTTGACTCATCTCCGGAGTCGCCTCCCCAAGAAATGTATGCACGTTGCTTTTTAAAAGGTTTCTTCTCCTTTTTGATGTTTGGGCAATTTGATTTGATGTGCCCGGTTTCACCACATTCATAGCACTTGATTTGTTCGCCTTGCTTTTTGCCCTTGCGTTCATACTCCTTGCGTATGAACTTTTGAAATCTTTTGATAACGAGTCCAAACTCGTTGTCTCCTTCCTCATCAATTTGCGGTTGGCTTGTGCTCGCCTTTAGAGCTATTCTTTGCCTCCTTTGATCATTAACAAAAGGGTTAAGAATAGTAGATTCATAGATCTTAAGGTTACCTCTTAGTGCGTCGATGGTGACGTTTGAAACGCTAATGGATTCTTGAATTGCATCGGCCTTTGATCTCCATGCCGGTATGAGACTTCTAAGAATTTTTCGAACGAGCTCTCTATCTGTGAATGTTTTCTTGAGAGCATGTAGGCCATTTACGATTATTGAAAATCGCTCAAACATTTCGTCCACCTTTTCACCTTCCTTCATGTGAAATAATTCATAAGAATGGGTTAGGAAATCAATTTTTGCTTCCCTTACCTGGTCCGTACCTTCGTACGTAACTTCTAGCTTGTCCCACATCTCCTTTGCCGTTGTGCAACACGATATTTTCCTGTAATCGTCAGCATTAACAGCACAATATAATAAATTAATTGCTTTAGCATTATTTTGAACCTTTCGGATGTCATCCGCGTCATACTCATCCTCGGACTTGGGAACCCATTCGTTTTCCACCTTCTTTATTGGAATTTGGTTTCCCTTCATTATCACCTTCCAAAGGTGAAAGCTGTTGGACTGAACGAAGATCTTCATCCTCTCCTTCCAGTACGTGTAATTTGTACCGTTGAATAGAGGTGGTCGTGTGGAGCACTGTCCTTCATCAATTCCTGCAAAAGAGTCACGAGTAGAAGCCATGGATGGTTCTCTCAAACAGTTAAGTCTTCAGAGAGTATGGCTCTGATACCAATTGTTAGAAAATACGCTTAACGCTAGAGGGGGGGGGGGGTGAATAGCGTTATAATAAAATTTAGCGTAAACTTGCGGAAATTAAAATTTGCAGGAAATAAATAAGTGCGTTAAATGAACAAAAAGGAAAGAACGCACCGATATATTCTGGTTCACCACAACACGTGGCTAGTCCAGTCCCCGAGAGACTCTCTCGAGATTTTTCACTAACTTGTCAAGCTTACGGGTGCTCAACAAACCTTTACAACTTAAGGACACAAGCCTTAACACCTTTGCTCGGAGATACAACACTCCAAGACTTCAACCAAGGAAACACAAGTTCCTTACAACAAGAGAATCACAATTCTCTTACAAGTATATAAAACACTAAACACTCAAACAAAATACTCCTTAATGAGTAGATATGAGTAAAAGAAGTAAGCTCTAGATCACAACAACTTTGGACAAGAATATGGCTCTCAAAAGCTTTATGAAATTGAATATAAAATGATAAACAAAAGTATGCAAGCTTATAGCAATGTAATGATCAGTTGTAGTATGTTGTTGTGTTTAAAAAACTGAAATGAAGCTGTATTTATAGTTGAAAAACTTGGCATTACTGTTGCCTAATTGCCAATTAAGAGTTGCTGATTTTACTCACTGACAATCGATTGTCAAACCCCAACAATCGATTGTCTGCCAGTCAGACCAAAATTCAATCCCAGATTTTACGCTTGATAATCGATTACTTACAATCCATAATCGATTACTGGCAACGTTCAAAAAATCCTTTCCAGATTTTACCACAAACAATCGATTGTCCAGAATCAACAATCGATTACTCAGCAACGTTCAAAAAATCTTTTCCGGATTTTAATCAAAACAATCGATTACACAAAATCAATAATCGATTACCCAATAACGTTCAAAAAATCTTTTCCGGATTTTAATCAAAACAATCGATTATACAGAATCAATAATCGATTACCTGACGGTATTTGAAAACTTTACGACAACGGTCAGCTTCACAATCGATTGCACAAAGTCAACAATCGATTACTTATCAGTTTTTGAAAAACATTTTAGACACTGTCTCTTTGACAATCGATTGTCCAATGTAACAATCGATTATTTAATAAATTTGAAAATCACTGGAAGACACTGTCTCAACATAATCGATTACCATTAGTTCATAATCGATTATTCTGAGTTTTGAAAAACTTTGATGGACACTGCCTCAGTCACAATCGATTGTCATGCAGGTTTGAAAAACCTGATGCTCACTGTCTTACTCACAATCGATAGTCATTAGTTCACAATCGATTGTCATGCAGTCATGGCTTAAGACAATCGATTATCATAAGTACATAATCGATTATCTTAGTCCAGATTTTTAAGGCATGTCTAAAAATTATTTTGACTACTGTAAATATGCATGATTTAAAATCATTTGACATTAATTTAAATATGCATGATTTTGGAAAATAGTTTTATGAGAGAAGCCATGTTACGAGTCAAGTTGTAGGATCAAGATCACAATTAAGAATGAGTCAATTAAACTATAAAACTTTGTCTTGAGCTTGAATCTCGTTGTATATCAATTGTGCGCTTGTTTCTTGAACTTCGTCATATATCAATTTTCGCTTCGTTTGTCATTCATCAAAACCTATACAAAAGAACACACGTTTTAGTATATTGTATTAAGAACGTGTTTCCAACAATATGAAGATTTGTGCCCAGAAGTTTTGAATTGTACCCAATACATTTTTTATCAATGTTGCTCTCCCTTCATATGATAGGAATTTGGCTGTCCAGCATTGCACTCTACTCAGTATTTTGTTAATCAAGGGCTCATATTGGATTGTTGATAATCTCTTTGTACTCAATGGGACACCAATATATCTAAAGGGTAGATCACCTTTACTATATCCTAATATTTCCAGGATCCTTTTGCTGCACCCTCCTGTCTACACCACCAAAGGAGACACTTCTCTTACTTGTATTTGCCACTAGTCCAAAAGCTTTAGAAAATCTTTGAAACTGATTGTGTATTTCCACAATATATTTCTCCTCACCCTTGCAGAATAACAGTAGGTCATCAACAAATCCCAGTTGTATGAGATTTATTTTAGCAGACCTTGGATGGAACCTGAAGTTTTTGTTGCTTCCTAGTTGCTTTAGCAATCTACATAAGTACTTCATTGCAATGACAAATATCAATGGTGAGAGTGGATCTTCCTACCTTAGTCCCTTTTTGATTCAAATGGCTTGATTGTCTTTCCATTGACAATGATTGAGTAAGAAACTGTGCTAATGCAGGCCATCACCCATTTTACATATTTCTCTAGAAGTCCCAGCATCCTCATTACCTGTTCCACATATACCCATTCTACCGAGTCATAAGCCTTCTCTATGTCCATCTTTAGCATGCATCTGGGTGATGTATTCTTCCTCCCATAGCCTTTGATCAATTCATGACTCATTATAATATTATCAATGGCCACTCATCTTGGTACAAAGACTTTTTGACAATAATCTATCAATCTGGCAAGACTTCCTACAGTCTTCTCGTTAAAATTTTTGGATATGATCTTGTATAGAACAGTGCCACATGATATAGTTCAAAAATCTTTAATATTACTGGGATTTTTCACTTTTGGGATCAGTGTTATATTAGTGTAGTTGATATTTACTTATATATCTCTAGGTTGTTAATGTAACGACTCGATCGCTCGTTTTACCTTTTAGAACCCTGTTCCCCTAAATAAAACCTCCCGTACTTGCTTTAGCTAATTTACGACTTGCGGAGACGGTTAGTTCGGGAGTTGGAAGAGTTTTGAGTGAAATATGTTCAATTGTTTCTTAAAGATTCTCTTAAAAGACCAAGTTTGACTTCGGTCAACGTTTTGGAAAAACAGATCCGGACTCGTGACTTGACGGTCCCGGAAGGTCCGCAGAAAAATATGGGACCTGGGCGTATGCCCAGAATCGAATTCCGATATCCCTAGCCCGAGTAATGAATTTTTATTGTAAATTGTTAAATTGAAATCATAAGAGTTTAATAAAGAGGAAAAATGCTTGATCACATTGATATCGGGCCCTTATGTTGGTTCCGGAGCCTGATATATGTTCGGTATAATAATTTAGTCTTGTCTGTGAAATTTGGTGAGAAACGGTACTTATTTGACGTGATTCAGACGTTCGATTGAAAAGATAGGAATTTGGGTGTTCTTGAGAATTTCATGCATTTTGGTGTTAAATATGTGGTTTTAGGTGTTAATTAGGCAATTTGATTGCTTGAGCAAGTTTGCACATTGTTGTAGGACTTGCGTGAGTGTTCGGAGTGGAGCCCCGAGGGTTCGAGTGAGATTCGGGCATAGTTGGAGGTAAGAAAACACAACAGTTTTGCTGGTATTTCTTTTGCTGCTGCTGCAGGTTTCGCAATTGCAAGAAATTCTTCGCATTTGCGATATTGGCCGAGCTGGATAGTGTTCGTATTTGCGAACCCAGCAGGGTCCGTATTTACGACCCATGCATCATATTTGCGATCGAGGTAGGCTAGGGCTGAGTTCGCATTTGCGAACCTTTTGTTGCAATTGCGACCTCGCATTTGCGGCCTGGTGTCACAAATCTGGCATTAGAGGACTGGTCAGAGCTTTGAAAAACGGGACTTAGAGCATTTATTTCATTTCTACTCTACACTTGGGCGATTTGAGAGCTTCTAAAGAGGGGATTTCAACATAGCATTGTGAGGTAAGTTATTTCCATTCATCCTTAGTTTAAGTACATGTATATTTGGTAGATTAAACACCAAAAATTAGGTAAAACCAAAGGGTTAGAGCTAGACCCAAGGTTTTAATAAAACTAAGTTTAACCACGAAATTTCTTATGAAATGAACTAGAAATCATATATTATTGATCCTTAGGTAGTAGAGAACAATTTTCTTCAAAAAATTTTGGAATCCGGGCATGTGGGCCTGAGGACAATTTTGTCGTCTTTTTGTTCGGGGTTAGGAATTGTTATAAATTAGACTACAATGAGTAATTGAACATATATTAATGGGTTTATATAATTATTGGCTATTTTTGGAGCATTTTGCATCAATTTGAGTCTTCGAAAAGGCGTGGAATGCCGGTTATGGAACTTCGGAGTAAGGTGAGTCTACTTTCTAACCTTGTAAGAGGGAATTGTCCCCATAGGTGAATTAATTGATTGTGTGCTCCTATTTGTGGGGGCTAGTACTAATGTGATCGCAATGAACAACATACCAGCAACTGAAGCCTGCAATTTCTGCTATCTTTTAAGGTATAAAATGATCCGATTGACCACCCGAAACTCATCCGAGGCCCTCAGGACCTCAACCAAACATACCAACATAATCCATAACATCATTATTTTAATCATCAAAACACCTCAACCAACATCAAATCACTCAAAACTCATCTTCAAGCCTAAGCTTTTAAAAACTTCCGAAATACACTTTCGATCGAAAACCCGACCAAATGACGTCCGAATAACCTGAAATTTTGCACACGCACCCCAAATAACATAAAGAAGCTACTACAACTCTCGGAATTACATTCCGACCTCTATCTCAAAATCTCACCTATCAACCAGAATTCGTCAAAATACTAACTTTGTCAATTCAAGCCAAATCCTTGCACGGACTTCCAAAATGCATTCCGATCGCACTCCTAAGTCATAAATCACCCAAAGAAGCTAACCAAATCATAAAAAGTTCAATCCAAACTCATATACAAATAAGTCAACTCTTGGTCAAACCTTTCAAATTCAAAGCTTTTAGCTGAGACTGTTCTTTCAAATTCATTCCAAATTTTCCTGCAAACCAAAATCACGATCTATTTTAGTCATAATACATTGCACGAGCAAGTCATGCCTGAGAATTGACGATCAAAGTACAAAAGATCAAAAGGACCGATCGGGTCGTTACATATATATACTAAGTGTATAATATATACTAAGTGTATTATATAATACACTATATATATATATATAGTGTATTATATATATGTAGTGTATAGTATAGTGTATTATATAATACACTGTACTATATATATAGTATAGTGTCTTATATATACTAAGTGTATAGTATATATATATGTAGATATATTATAGTGTACTATATATACTAAGTGTATTATATATGCTAAGTGTATAGTACATACATGTAGATATAATATAGTGTATTGTATATATTAAGTGTATTATATATACTAAGTGTATTATATATACTAAGTGTATAGTATATTGTACTAAGTGTAAATTATATTGTACTAAGTGGAAAGTATATACCAAGTGTATTATATATACTAAGTGTACAGTATAGTGTATTATATAATACACTGTACTATATATAGTATAGTGTCTTATATATACTAAATGTATAGTATATATATGTAGATATAATATAGTGTCTTATATATAATAAGTGTATAGTGTATATATATATATATATATATATATATATATATATGTAGATATAGTATAGTGCATTATAGATACTAAATGTATTGTATATACTAAGTGTATAGTATAGTGTATTATATAATACACTATACTATATATAGTATAGTATCTTATATACTAAGTATAATATATATATATATATATATATATATATATATATATATATATATATATATATATATATATATATATATATAGATGTAGTATAGTGTATTATAAAAACTAAATGCATTAAATATACTAAGTGTATAGTATATACTAAGTATATTATATATACTAAGTGTTTTATATATACTAAGTGTTTTATATATACTAAATATATAGTATAGTGTATTATATAATACACTATACTACATATATAGTATAATGTCTTATATATACTAAGTGTATAGTATATATTTGTAGATATAGAATAGTGTATTATATATACTAAGTGTATTGTATATACTAAGTGTATAGTATATATTAAGTGTATTATATATACTAAGTGTATAGCATAGTGTATTATATAATACACTATGCTATATATATAGTATAATCTATTATATATACTAAGTTTATAGTATATATATGTAGATATAATGTAGTGTATTATATATACTAAATGTATAGTAAATATATGTACTAAGTGTATTATATGTACTAAGAGTATAGTATAGTGTATTATATAATACACTATAGTAAGTGTTTATGCTCCTTATCCATTATCGCAGGGGTTGTAAATAAAACTAAGTCTGTGGTTAGGGTAGAAGTAGAGAATGTGTTAGATGTTGCATATCAAAACGATATCTCCAGTGTTTACCAAATAGTGGACGAAGTTTTAGAAAATAATTTGAAATATCCTAAACATATATTGGAAGAAGTTTATATAATTAAAGTAAGAATTATAGAAAATGAGGAAGAAGAATCAACTGATGAAGCTCAAACTAGTGAGGAAGAAGAATTCTTGGACGAGGAACTATACGTCGATGAGCTTTAAGAAGTTGGTTTCTTTAATTAATTTTGTTTATAGCTAGTTTCTTTATATGTTTCAATCTAAATATGTATTATATCATGCAGATGACTGGCAAGGACCGAGGTAAAAATGATCCTATTGGTTCTCGGGGTCGAGAAAGGCTAGAAAACCAAACAGGAGGGTAGAAGATAATACTCAATCTTTTCCTACCTCTTCACTGATGCATGTGCCTATACCTATGTCTTTGCCTCCACCATAGGACTATTCCGAGCTACCACAACATCACCATCCCTACACCTTTATACAGACACCAAGTCTTTCTTCACAGGGCCATATGACCGTGCGTCCAACATACAGTCCACCTGTCTCACGACCACATGGATCGCAGCAGTCAACATCTCACGGATCGCATCGATCCATGTCACATCCATATGGATTACATCCATCCGTGTCACAGCCACTCGGGTTACAACTATTAGTGTCACATACACGTGCAGCCCATACAACTATGTCGCAGTCCCAGGGCTCACAACCATCTTTATCTGGGACTCCATCTATTGCAGGCCTTCGCCTGCGTGATACTAGCTCTGACCCCCTACACCTTCTACACATGCCTCTGATATACATGCTTCGAATGGTGATGTTGATGATAACGAGGAGGTGCATTATGATAAATATGACAAAATCATCATAGTCCCTGAGGGTGATACGTAAGAGTTATTTGTTATTTTTACTTTTATTGTTTTGTAAAGTTTTACTAAGATATTAATGTGTTTTCTTATTAAATTGCAGGTTCATCCCTAGTAATATTACTCCAAGGATAATCACCAAAGCCACCAAAACACTTTATGATGGCTCTTATGCGACTTGGAGTGAATTTCTATTCTCGCTGAAGGACCAAATTTTTAATCAATTTAAGGTATAAATATTCTTTTAAGCAGTATACTTATTTATATATATGATATTTCCATCCAGATATGTATTATAGAATATAGCTTAGCTTATATATATCGAATTATATCGAATTTAGCTTATATATATCGAATATAACTTTTATATATATTCGATAAAAGCCTAGTGCGTCAATACATAATTATTCAAAAGTTAAGTGCATTAATACTTAGCTTTTATTAGCTAATGTACTAATACTTATTGAATAATATGTCTATGTGTGTGTGTAGATATATATATATAAAGCTGATATACTATATTATAAGTAGTTGATGTACTTAACTTTTGAATAATTATTAGCTAATAAAAGCTAAATATAATATATCGAATATAGCTTTTATGATATTTCCATCTAAATATGATATTTCTATATAATACTTAATTTTTGAAAAACAGAGAAAGTGTATATCGGAACGCCGCTATAGCGCGGATGTGGCTGTAAATTTTCATCTCAAAGCTCAAAAGCGGTTGTCCCATTGTTTCTCCAAAGCTAGAAAGTTGAACCAGAAGCCTGACTGGTTGCATAAGAATTTATGGGAGGATTTGCAAAGGCAATGACTTATTGCATAGTTCTTACAGAAGAGCCGAAAAGGAAAGAAAGCTCGTGTATCTGAGAAGGGAGGATCCTTGCACACTGGAGGTGTGATCAGCCTAGGGACGAATAAAAGAATAATGATACGTAATTGCTTAATTTATTTTAATTTTCAAAATATATCTATTCTATTTATTAACTAAAATATATGAGTTTTCATGAAAAGAATTTAGGGCATCTGATGAACCAAGATGAGCTATTCAAGGAGACTCATATTGTTAAGAAGAAGAAAGAGGCGGATCAAGAAAGGTGGGTCGAGGGCTGAGCCTCGATTGTACATGTAGGTTTTCACTTTTCATTAAGAATTTTGTTTTATTTCTTTATAAATTTTAAAACACTAATTCATACGCATAGCTGAAGTGGAGCAATTCATACGCACTCAGCCACCTAATACATCGGGCGCACCAATCTAACTATAGGACGAGCATGCTGAAAGAATGTGGATGCAGGATGCTGGCGGTTCAATATGGGGGAAGGTATACGGGCTTCCTAATAAGAAATTTCATCGCTATAAGTATGAAATGAAAGGAATAGGAACTTCCTCGCAAGCCGAGCAACTTGAGGGGGAGAGCCTCTCCTCTATCCGGGAGACTGTGGCAAAACTCACATCTGAGCTAGAAGCCACCAAAGAAAGAGAAAAGCTTAGAGATGCTCAACACATTGGCATGCAAGAGCAGATCAAATCTCTCCTAGCTTCTAGCAGTTTTTCGATTCCCCTGCCTCGTGAGTCATCACTAGAGGCTTGCCTTCCCCGTGCTTGTTCATCCCGTCCTCCCTGTGATATTTCTTTCCATCCTCGATAAATACACCCTTCTGGATACTGTCTTGGGGATGAAAGTTCATCAGACGATGATGATAATGATGTACAGAACAATCCTTGACTTTGATACACTTTGAACTAGAAAAATACAATCGATTTTCGAATGGTTTTATAACAACATTTAACTTAGTCCGGTTATCTTAAAGTATAAAGTTCTATTGAACTTAATACTTTGTTGGTTATAATGTTGTTGTTGTTGCTGCTGCTGCTGTTGTCGTTGTCGTTGTCGTTGCTGTTGTTGTTGTCGTTGCTGTTGTCGTCGTTGCTGTTGTCATTGTTGTTGTTGTTGTTTATTGTTTTTGTTGTTGTTTATTGTTTTTGTTGTTGTTTATTGTTTTTGTTGTTGTTGCTTTTTATTGTTGTTGTTGTTTATTGTTTTTGTTGTTGTTTATTGTTCTTGTTGTTGTTGCTTTTTATTGTTGTATTTGTTGTTGTTGTTGTTGTTGTTGTTGTTGTTGTTGTTGTTGTCGCCGTTGTCGTTGTCGCTGTTTCATTGTCGTTGTCGTTGTCGTTGTTTCATTGTCGTTGTCGTTGTCGTTGTTTCATTGTCGTTGTCGTTGTTTCGTTGTCGTTGTCGTTGTCGTTGTTTCGTTGTCGTTGTCGTTGTTGTTGTTGTCGTTGTTGTTGTTGTTGTCGTTGTTGTTGTTGTTGTTGTTGTTGTTGCTGCTGCTGTTGTCGTTGTTGTTGTTGTTGTTGTTGTTGTTGTTGTTGTTTTTATTGTTTTTGTTGTTGTTGCTTTTTATTGTTGTTGTTGTTGTTGTTGTTTATTGTTGCTGTTATTAGCATAAAATAACTGTTTATAAATTTCGGTAAGCTGGCAGGTGACGTAGCTGCCAAAACAGGCAGTTTCTGCCAAAAATATAAAGCGACCAACTTTGATCGCTAGTTGGTTGCTTTTTCCTTAAAAAAATAATTTTTTGAAAAATAGCGACTAAGGTTGGTCGCTATTTAACCCAGATTTCTCAAAAAGCTATTCCACAAAAAAATTAACAATTTTAGGAAATATAGCGACCAAAGTTAGTCTCTTATAATTAAAAAATAAATTAATTCTAGAATTTATCGACCAACTTTGGTCGCTTATTTTAAAAAAGTTAAAAAAATTAATAGTAAAGTGACCAACTTTGATCTCTATTTTTCATATTTTAAAATATAATATTTTATTTACAGACCAAAGATGATCGTTTTAATAATTAATAATAAATAAAAATAAAACGTAATTTACAGGTTGAGACAAATTTTGGTAGCCAAAATTATAATATTAAAATATTATAGCGATCAATGTTGGTCGCTATTTTCTTTATCCGGAAAATTTGGCCCTTTTACTTGAGAGACCAAAATTGATCGCTAATTCGCGATCAACTTTGATCCCTAAGATAAAAGGGATCAACTTAATATCGACCAAGTCTGTTTGGTCGCTTTTCGTGATCGCTAAAACCAGAATATCTAGTAGTGTATGTTTCCTTCTTGAGAGAGCCTGGATGTCTTTTGAGTGAAACTTTAGCTTTGACTTCATTTTTGATGGCTTTGACTTCCTTTTTGATGTTGCCTTTCATCTTGTTTCTTTTCTGATGCCCTTATCAGGTCCTTCCTTTAAAATAATGCCATTTCTTAATTTTCTGCAATCAAATAAATATAATTAAAATTGTACTATTATCATTATTGAAATTTAGGTATAAGTTAGGATATTTTTATGACTGTAAGAGCATATTAATAAGGATGAAATGAAATATTTAAAGTTAGAGTTTTCAAATTTCTTTTTTAAACAGACTTAAAAGTCAAGATTGACATATAAAACGAACCATATGGAGCATATAAACGTACTTGAAGTTATTTTGTTGAAGGCATCTTAAGGACCAAGTGAGTAAACAAGCTTCTCGTCTATTTTCGGATAGGTCATCATTGCAATGACATCAAAGTATGGAGTAAGAAATTAATTGACCATAAAATTTATCTTCAAACTTTACCTTTATCCTTATTCTGATCTTTTAAGTGGTCTACTTATGTAAATAGTTTTAGATAATTGTTCGTACATAGACCTAAAGCTCTTAAGTATAACATTTTTCTAACTAATAAACATCATTAGAGACAAAATACAACAATTTTTCCTTTTTATTCTTTTCCTAACAAAATAAAATATCGACGAGATTGGTGATCGACACATTATCTAATTTTGTTGGAGGTAGGGGTAGAGCTAGAGTATTACGAATAGGTTCAAATAAATCGAGTATTTTTCTTGAACTATATATTTATGTTATAAAATTCACTAAATACATATAGATATTTAATCCCGAATCGAATAACTAAACGAGCTATGAGTTCAATGACAAATTCATAATCCATAAACTTTAAATTCTGGTTCCGTGTTTAATTGGGGGGCTAAATAGTCAAAACTTAGAGTGCAAGAAGCAGTTGTTAAAACAAGCTTTAAAATCTTTTTTCCTTATTCTTGTCTTCTATTTATATCTACATGCAAGAATTATAGTTAAGAGCTAGACAGTTAGCTATCAAACATTTGGAAAATTTGTCTTCTCCTTTGAATGCATTATGAAGTCTTTATCTGTAGCAATAACATGAAGTCAAAACATAAAGAATGATGTGTGTATAAATTATAGTATGTTGAGTTAGAGTGTCCATCACAGAAAATTATTCTCCTTCATATCATAAGTGGCGTACGTAAAATTTTGCACAGATACTGGATCGGTCTATTTTCTCATCAATTCTACTTGTATGTAAGTTTGAGTTAATTTTGAGCTACATAGGTTTTAAGGCTTTACTTATTTTTCCAGATTAATATTTATTTTTCAAATGTTGTCAGTCTATTTAATCTCTTTTAGACAGAGCCCGATGCAACATTGCCGTGCCAGGTTCATATGAATTCAATACTATTAACGTGTAAAGTTGAACCCAAAATGCTAAAATCATGAATCCGACTCTTTAAGATTTTTAATTTTTATTTGATATGATTTGATTTTGTTTTGTTCTATTTTTGTAGTAATGGATATTGTTAAAAGTCTGGAAAATATTATTGCCATTCCAAGTTCTGCTAAAGGGCTTCGAATTTTGGTGGTTGATTATGACACTGCTTCACTAATGCACATTGCATCTATACTTGAAGAACAATCATATAAAGGTATTATTTTTCCTTTATGTAATTACTTCGTCTTATTTGTTTTGTTGTTATTGTCGTTGTTGTTCTAAATTTATAAAGATTTTTCTTTAATTATTGCGGCTTTCTTAGAATTGTATTTGATAACTTGTTTATTTTTAAGCGATAACATTTATGTAGTAGAATATTTCACTCGTCTCATGGAATTATTGATTTGGTATATTCACCGAGTGTATATGTAGTGGCGGAGCCACTTTTTAGGAAGGGGTGTTAAATAATATTCCTTCGCGGGAAAAATATACTGTATAGGTAGGTAAAAAGAAAAATTATATATATACACTATATATTGACTCTCTTTATATATTTTGACACTCCTTAACGAAAATTCTGGGTCAAGCCACTATGTACATATAGATAAATCATTTTTATAACTGTAACATCTTCGTTAGACAATAAGTGACATGTAACACGATTACCTTAAGCTCATGGACAGATTAAAACTTTTCTTTATCTATATATATAGAGGCAAGAACAGTTGATCGTTAGGACTGAGGCGTACTTGTTATTGTTATACAGTTACGACGATTGAATTAGCAACTATTGCCTTGTCACTGATTCGAAAAACGGAGAGCCAATATGACCTTGTCATTGCTGAAGTGAACATGCCACAAATGGATGGATTCACATTTCTCAATCACATTTTGCTTGAAAGAGACATCCCAATTATTTGTAAGTTCAATTTTAAGAAACAATCTCTTATAACTACTTATAATTGAATAGACAAAAGTTATCCAATAAAAAATTTTAGCGTATATTTGCAGATTTCGTGTATTACTCTTCACCGATAATTTGTGAAAAAGATCATATAACTAAAATAATAATTATAAAGGACTATAAAACAATTTTTTAAGTAAATTATATCTCTCTTTTTCAATTTTTTTTCTTTGAATATTTGTTGCAGTGATGTCTCATAGATCAAATATGGAGATGGCCAAGAAAGCTTTAGATGAAGGAGCATGTTTTTATTGGCAAAAACCAATAAGGATTAAGGATCTCATCAATGTCTGGCAACATATTTTCCACAATAAAGTCAAAGCAAAACTTCAAAATGTGAACAGAGGAAAGCTTATATTTCAAGAAGATGAATCTTTTATTGGTAAAAAGTAGTCAATGCTAATATTGTAAATCTGATTTATAGTTGCTTCCATTTGACCAGGAGATCACGTGTTCAAATCTAAGTTTTTTTTCGAACTTTGCACATAGCGGGAGCTTAGTACACCGGGCTGTCATTTATTTAATTTTTTTACTTTTTATTTTTATTTTTCCATCCGATGTCCGATACCTGCATTGAAACACGACCATATTTAAATTCACTCTGTGTAGGGCTCATTCAGAAAAAATGCTTCCTACCAAAGATTTTCTATACCTAGGTCTTAAACCTAAACCTCAAGAGCAGTCCCTTTATGTTATAGTTAATAGTTACAAGTATAGTTGCAAGCTTATGTCAAATATGAAAATAATACTTTCTCGGGTCTCAGATATTAGTCGTGTTGATACGACAAACTTAAATTTTTTTGTTTAAAAAATATGACTATATTAGAACATAACTAGTTTTGGCTGTTTCATTGCCAAAAAAAGAAAAAGAAAAAGAAACCCTCCATTCAAAATAGAAAAATTGACTTCAACAATTTTGGGCCCAAGTCATTTTCCCTCCCAATTAAATTAACCCTTTATTTTATATCTTTTTTTAACCAGCACTTTTAAATTAAAATTCCCTCCCAAATTAGGAGAATTTTATAGTGTTTTTATACTTTTCTTCTGGCGTGATTTAAATTCAGGACCTAACTTTTAACCAAAAGTTATACATTATTATCAACCTTTTTCCCGGGATACATTATAATCAATCTTTAATATTCAAAATTTTCATCAAAATACTATCAAGCTAGTTTGCTAATATTATTATCAATCTAAACACAAATCTAGAAATATCTCCAACCAAACACAAAAAACATTTTATTTTTTGAAAAATAACTTCCGTTATTTCGAACTTAGTTAATAATTTAATGGTTAGAAGTAGAAAATCTTTTTAACTGTGACAGTGAATATATGCAGAAAAATACAGGAGAGCAGAAGAGGGTAGTTGTGAAAGAAGTGCAGCAGAGAAAGTTGAATTTATTAATCCTTTAAATAATTCCACTGTCAATAATTATATGGAAAAGAGAAGCAGTCAAGATGGCATTAATTTGGAACAAAAACAACGTTTAATTTGGACCCCTCATCTTCATCTTAAATTCCTTAAAGCAATTAATGCTTTAGGGGATGAAAAAAGTAAGTGTTTAATTATTCATTTTTGCTTTTTCTCAAGTCAACTATATATTTATTATATTTATTTAGATGTCATTCAATTAATTTATTAGTGCTTGTTTTACTCTTTTTTGACTTAGATGGTGTTTGGATTGGCTTTTATGCTTTTTTTAATTTTTTTTAGTATTTGGCAAATCTATGAAGTGCTTAAAATAAGTTTAAAATTGCTTAAAACAAACTAAAAATAATAAGCTGGGCAACCCTAATTTTTTGTTTTTTGGGTTAAAAGTTATTTCAATCGAAAAATAACTTTTTTTTAAAAAGTAAATCCAAACGGGCTCTTAACAGTTTCTTTTGGTGGTTCTTCTGTATTTTCAGAGGCTCAGCCAAAGGCAATATTAAAGCTAATGAATGTTCCCAGCTTAACTCATCGACATGTTGCTAGTCATTTGCAGGTTTACATGCAACTTTATTTATTTATTTATTTAAAATTCATTGGTTTTCACTGATTGATTACAGTCGATAAATTTAATTTTAAACTCAACCAAAAAAAAAACAGCGTAAAAAAAAATTAGGTTTTCATGTATCTAGTGAGACTACAGTCTCACTAGATCCACTAAGCTTATACGGTCTCACTAGATCCACTTACCAAATAAGGGGTAAGTGCACAGATAGCCGTCTTAAAATGCTACTATTTAAAAATTAGTTAGCACTTATTTTATCCTGAAATTTTAGATTGAAAAATCTTAATTTTAGAATAGTTCAAGACATTCTTGTCATAAAAAACTGAAATTTAGAACGCACTGGCTAATTCCTGAATAGCAGTCCTTTAGAGTGGCTATCTGGTATTATTTCTATATAAATAAAATGTATGGCCAATAACCATAAATTATACTGTGATTAGATTCTTGTTTATGTACTACATATTATCAAACTCTGAACGGCTAAAACATTTTGATCTAATATAAACCCACTGTTTCCAACTACTAACAGCCTAATTTATTTAATTTTAAAAAATATACTATATTAGGCTTATGACTGGATTCTCGTTTATGGACTACAATCAAATTTGGAACGGTTAAAACCTCAAGAAATTATTTTGGATAACGTATACAAATATAGTAAAACTACATTAGAGATTTCCCTGCATTAAAGGTAATAATCCAGTAAATACTTTTTTATAAGTGATTTGGGTACATTGTTTCGCTTTATTTACAAAGGATTAAGTTATACGTTCTGACCATGAGAGGTTAAATTTAACATGTGATAGCAAGTTACTAATTATTTTTGTCAGATTATGAACTTAATGTTTATCAAGAGATTTACTTATAATTACCAAATGCATGACAATATTGTGTAAATATATTTTGGTAAATGCATAGAATTTAAACACCGTTATAAAATGTTCAATTGCTGGGTATTGGACTTATTTTATCTTTCTTTAGCTTAAACAGTAGTTGTTTAACGAATACTTCTAAATATTTAATTTGTCTGATTTTGTCTTTTCTTCCTTTCCTTTTCTTGCTTTTCATTCTGTCCTATGCGCCGAGGGTCGCATGGAAGCAGCCTCTCTGCCCTTTTGGGTAGGGGTAAGACTGCCTACATATTACCCTCCCCAGACCCCACCTGGTGGGAGTATACTGGGTAGTTGTTGTTGTTGTTGTTGTTGTTGTTGTTGTTGTTGTTGTTGTTGTTGTTCCTTTTCAGAAGCATAGATTACGAATAATGCGTTCAAGTGGTAATTCTGAAACTAGTAGATTAAAGCCTTATTATGGTAGCAATGAATTGCAAAAGAAAATGGATTTTTCAAATATTTCAAATTCATCAAATGCAAATCCAGCTGCTAGTAAAGCTCAATTAAATATTGAAAGCTCAAGTTATTTTGGCATTGACAAAATTAAAGAGGTACTTAAAGATGTGAAGTCATGTTCAAGCAATATGAGAATAAATGAGAAAATTGATGATAAAGAGACTTTTGCTATAGAATCAAATTCAATAATTTCTTCATGTGGTATTGGAGTTATCAATTCTCAAGAGGGAAATTACTCTCAAGGATTAGAAAATCAAGATCTTGGATTAAACTTTTCCGGGGGCCAGTTTGAGTATGACAATAACTTGGAGGATTACTTTGGCGACGTGCCAAACTTGGAGGTGAATAGTGGTATTATGGGGAAATATGAATTTTCTTGTTCATCTCCTTTGGAAAAGATTTCAATGTGTGAACCTGAGATAATGAAGATACTTGAAGAAGTGTAAGCTTCAACGAAGGAAAATGATGACTTTTATTTTCTCAATTGGCATGATAGCTAACGGCTTACGCACAAAATTTTATAAACGATATCATCTTTTGAAAAAGTAAATAAATAAATTATTATAACAGTAAGCAATGTCATTTCTAATCTAAAATAATTTAAATATATACTATAATGACTGAGAGAAAACATTCTACCCATATATTTTACTTCTCTCCACCTGGTGTAATAAAAATTTAGTTTATGGTAATGTGTAATAAAAATTTAGTGGTGAATCTTGTTAAAGCTAGTTAATGATTAAAGCTAGCTAAGTTGGTGTGAATGAGAAATGGAGGGAAGAAGACAATAGAAGGAAAATGAAGTTTCAAAGCAAAGTTCCTTTGAAAAGGAGCTTTGTACCACATCGGTGGTAGAAAGGGAAAGTTATGTGCTTATATTAGAAAGCACTTCTTCTAGCTCTTAAAGGGTTAAGAAGAGGGACTCCCCTCGCGCCGTCGTCGTCGCTCGGCTCGGATTTGGATTTGGATTTGGATTTGGATTTGGTCAAATGATCTTATTGATTGATAATCTTTTTGGACCAAATTTATTTAAAATTCAATCTTCTCCGAACAGTCTCAATTCAAGGCTATATAAACTGAGGCAATGCCTCATTTTCGTATACTGGAAGCATTAAAAAAAAAATTCTGCATTGTTTTTCTTTAAACCAAAAAAAAAACATATCGAGTCATAGTGTGATTTCGTTCCCGAATTTGAGTTCGTCGAAGTCGTAGGCGTTTGAGGTACCGCCACTCCTACGACAGGTATATCCGTTATATCCTGGGAGGAAATAATCCACAACCTCGGGTACAGTGAGGGGGTTAAATTCCTTAAGGACACACAGTGAATTCTGTGGTCTCGGATTTCTTCATTTCTGTGATTTTTTTTTTTTTAAACGTTACATACGTTCTGTTTGTGTCTCTTCTTATTACTGGTTTCAGTTTCTCGTTGCTTTGAACACGGACAGACGATAACAAGCTTAAGGAATTTAATTTATTATTTCCGTGTTCATCTGTTGTTAACGAACTTGTATGTTGTTTGGAGACTAAATCTTCGAATTTTTTTTACTCCGGTTGAGATTAAAGTTTTCAGAACTTTCTACTCATTTGGGTACTTGATTTGAAGATATAAAAACTTCATCAAGTATACTACATACAGTATATTACATTCTATTTGAAGTTTGTTTTAATTCTGTTTGTGTAAATTTGATTCGGTTTGAAGAAATAAAAACTTCACCGATTATTAAAGTGTTCTGTTATTTCCTATGACAGAAATGGGAGACCAAACTCCAAATTTGAATGCTACTGCTACTGTTACTGCCACACCAGCCCCCGTGGTTGGTTCTACGAGCAATGCTGCGTCCTCCAGTCGTACTGCACCAGCACCGGCTCCGGCAGAGAAGCCCGGAAAATTCACCGGGATTGATTTCAAACGATGGCAACAAAAGATGTTCTTCTATCTAACTACTTTAAGCCTTCAAAAGTTTATTAAGGAGGATATTCCGGTTCCGCCGGAATCAACACCTGAAAATGAACGATTTGTTGTAATTGAGGCGTGGAAGCACTCAGATTTTTTGTGCAAGAATTACATTCTTAGCCGACTGGAGGATGATCTTTACAACGTCTATAGTAATGTGGGAACATCAAAAGAACTATGGGATGCGTTGGAAAAGAAATATAAAACAGAAGATGCTGGCTTAAAGAAGTTTATCGCTGCCAAGTTTTTGGACTACAAAATGGTAGATGGCAAGTCTGTTGTCACTCAAGTTCAAGAGTTGCAGGTTATCATCCATGATCTCCTCGCTGAAGGTATAAATTTAATTAATGCCTTTGTCAAAAGTATTCAGTGCCCCGTCACTTACATGTTGTTTGTTGTAGGTTTGGTGATTAGTGGGGCGTTTCAAGTTGCGGCAGTGATAGAGAAGTTGCCTCCTTCATGGAAGGACTTCAAAAATTACTTGAAACATAAGCGAAAGGAGATGACATTGGAAGATCTCATCGTCCGATTGAGAATCGAGGAAGATAACAAGGCAGCGGAGAAAAAGGCAAATGGGAAATCAACCATAGGGGGAGCACATATAGTTGAAACTGCCCCAACTAATATGAAAAAGAGGAAAAAGGCATCGGGACCAAGAAACTATCCCAACAAGAAGAAATTCAAGGGAAACTGCCATAATTGTGGAAAAATCGGACACAAAGCTGCAGACTGTCGTGCTCCGAAAAAGGAAAAGAAGAAGGGTCAGGCTAATATGGTTGAAACAAACGAGGAGGTTGATGACTTGTGCGCTATGTTGTCCGAGTGCAACCTAGTGGGAAGTCCGAAAGAGTGGTGGATTGACTCTGGCGCCACTCGCCACATTTGTGCTGTTAGAGAAGCCTTTGCTTCATATGCTCCCGCCGGGCCCGACGAAACAATATATATGGGAAATTCTGCAACGGCCAAGATTGAAGGTTATGGAAAGATACTGCTGAAGATGACCTCTGGCAAGGTGGTGACTCTCAACAACGTCTGTCATGTTCCTGAAATTAGGAAAAATCTTGTATCTACCGGACTTCTAGTGAAGAACGGTTTTAAATGTGTTTATGTTTCTGACAAGGTTGTAATAAGTAAGAACGAAATGTACATAGGAAAAGGCTACCTCACAGAGGGCCTTTTCAAACTGAATGTAATGGTTGTTGCTAATAATAATAAAGTTTCTGCTTCGTCTTACTTGCTTGAGTCAAATGATTTATGGCATTCACGTTTAGGACATGTCAATTATAGAACCTTGCGAAAAATGATTAGTTTGGAAGTATTGCCTAAGTTTGAATGCAATCAATCAACATGTCAAATCTGTGTTGAATCTAAGTATGCTAAACATCCTTATAAGTCAGTTGAAAGGAATTCAAGTCCTTTAGACTTAATCCATACAGATATTTGTGACATGAAGTCAATTCCATCTCGCGGTGGAAAGAAGTATTTCATAACTTTTATTGACGATAGTACGCGGTATTGCTACGTTTATTTACTTAATAGTAAAGATGAAGCAATTGAAGCGTTCAGGCAATACAAAACTGAAGTTGAGACTCAACTTAACAAAAAGATTAAAATGATAAGGAGTGATAGGGGCGGTGAATATGAATCTCCTTTTGAACAAATATGTTTGGAATATGGCATTATTCATCAAACAACTGCTCCTTACTCGCCACAATCAAACGGAATTGCGGAAAGAAAAAATAGAACACTGAAAGAAATGATGAATGCCCTGTTAATAAGTTCTGGTTTACCCCAGAACTTGTGGGGGGAAGCCATTCTAACAGCTAGCCGAATACTCAATCGAGTGCCCCATAGCAAAACAAAATCAATTCCATATGAAAAGTGGAAAGGAAGGAAGCCCAATTTTGAATACTTCAAAGTGTGGGGGTGTTTGGCCAAGGTGCAAGTTCCTAAACCCAAAAGGGTAAAAATAGGACCTAAAACCGTTGATTGTGTTTTCATAGGATATGCCACAAATAGTAAGGCATATAGATTTCTGGTTCACAAATCAGAAAATCCCGACATTCAGGTGAATACGGTAATTGAATCAGATAATGCTGACTTCTTTGAAACCATATATCCGTATAAAAAGGAATGTGCGTCGTCTAGCAAAGAATCTAAACGACCTCGGGAAGAAATAAAGGAAAACATTCCTGATGAGGAAAATCCAAGACGTAGCAAACGTCAAAGGACGACTACTTCCTTTGGACCAGAATTTTTAACATTTTTGTTGGAAAATGAGCCTCGAACGTTCAACGAAGCTACGTCTTCATCGGAAGCTCAATTTTGGAAAGAGGCAATCAATAGTGAGATAGAATCCATATTGAACAACCATACTTGGGAATTGGTTGATCTTCCTCCAGGGAATAAACCTTTAGGTTCCAAATGGATTTTCAAGCGGAAAATGAAAGCTGATGGCACTATTGAAAAATATAAGGCAAGACTAGTTGTTAAAGGGTTTAGACAACGAGAAGGTCTTGATTACTTTGATACATACTCGCCGGTAACGAGGATTACATCTATTCGGGTGTTAGTAGCATTAGCCGCCGTGTACGGTCTTGAAATCCATCAAATGGATGTGAAAACAGCCTTCTTAAATGGAGAGTTGGAGGAAGAAATTTACATGGAACAACCCGAAGGGTTTGTAGTTCCAGGGAAAGAGAAGAAGGTATGTAGACTTGTTAAGTCTCTTTATGGACTAAAACAAGCACCAAAACAGTGGCATGCAAAATTTGACCATACGATGCTGTCAAATGGATTCAAGATAAATGAATGTGATAAATGTGTCTACATTAAGAACACTCCGAACCACGTCGTCATTGTTTGTTTATACGTGGATGATATGTTAATAATGAGTAACAACATTGCTAACATAAATGCTACTAAGCGCATGCTTGCTAGTAAGTTTGATATGAAAGACTTAGGAGTTGCCGATTTAATTCTGGGAATTAAAATCCATAAGACTCCTCAAGGTCTAGCATTGTCTCAATCTCATTATATTGAAAAAGTACTTGAAAAGTTCAAGTATTTGGACTTTAAAGTTGCAAAGACGCCAATTGATATGAACCTTGCTCTTGCAAAGAATAAAGGTGAAAGTGATTCTCAATTGGATTATGCCAGAGTGTTGGGAAGTTTGATGTATATTATGAACTGTACGCGACCTGATATTGTGTGTGCTATAAGTAAACTAAGTCGCTACACGAGTAATCCCGACCAAAATCATTGGCTGGCAATGAAACGAGTTTTGGGATATTTGAAACATACTCAAAACTTTGCTTTGCATTATAACAGGTATCCTGCAGTTATTGAAGGATACAGTGATGCAAATTGGATCACCGGTTCAACTGAAACTAAATCCACAAGTGGATACGTTTTTACTATAGGTGGAGGAGCAGTGTCTTGGAAGTCATCCAAACAGACATGCATCGCCCGCTCTACAATGGAATCTGAGTTCATAGCTCTAGACAAAGCCGGTGAAGAAGCTGAATGGCTCCGGAATTTCTTAGAAGATATTCCATTTTGGCCCAAACCGTTGGCTCCTATATGCATACATTGCGATAGCCAAGCGGCAATAGGAAGAGCCGGGAGCGTTATGTACAACGGAAAGTCTCGTCACATACGACGAAGACATAATACCGTTAGACAACTACTCTCTAGTGGAATTATTACAATTGACTATGTTAAGTCAAGAGATAATGTGTCGGATCCACTAACTAAAGGCCTAACTAGAGAAGTGGTTGAAAGATCATCGAGGGGAATGGGACTATGGCCGAGGACAAGTCATCGTGGCGGTAACTCTACCTAGAAGACATGAGATCCCAAGATCTAGGTTCAAAGAGATCAAACAAAGTCATTGATGACGGTTCAACATTGTCACAATAACTTTTTGGTCCATTCTCGTGATGAGACAATGTTCAGTACCAGGATAAAGCATTAAGGCTTTTTAATGGTTTCTAAGTTTGATACGGGGTATATCAAATAGTGTATCTACGGGATGACACATTTAGGAATCACCTATGTAAGTGTGAAGTGTAAGCCGCTTCAAGGAGAACTCTGTAAGGCCAGCTCTCTACGCACTTATGAACCAGGAAGTGTTCATGGCTGAAACGAACAAAACAATGAGAACCAAAAACGGTTAAAGGGTTAATTGTGTGACATGTGGTTGTCTAGGTATACACCAAAGCTCGACGGTTCAAAGATATCAAATCTACCGATTGACCGAGTATATCCGACATATGCTCACTACGGAAAGTTCAAAGAGAAATCTACTTATCCAGATGCAATTAATCCTTGCTTACGAATCACACAGTTTTTTGTCATGCATGTTTTTCATCATATAGCCATTCCCCATTCATGTGGGGGATTGTTAAAGCTAGTTAATGATTAAAGCTAGCTAAGTTGGTGTGAATGAGAAATGGAGGGAAGAAGACAATAGAAGGAAAATGAAGTTTCAAAGCAAAGTTCCTTTGAAAAGGAGCTTTGTACCACATCGGTGGTAGAAAGGGAAAGTTATGTGCTTATATTAGAAAGCACTTCTTCTAGCTCTTAAAGGGTTAAGAAGAGGGACTCCCCTCGCGCCGTCGTCGTCGCTCGGCTCGGCTTCGGCTTTGGATTTGGATTTGGATTTGGTCAAATGATCTGATTGATTGATAATCTTTTTGGACCAAATTTATTTAAAATTCAATCTTCATTTTCTGAAATTATTTTTAATTCCCGCGGGAAAAATAATAATAATAATAATAATATTAATTCGTTAAAAAACTTCCCAACGTTCTTATTTTTCAGGAAAAGGCATGGCCTTTCCCGAACAGGCACCAAGCCTTTCCGAACAGTCTCAATTCAAGGCTATATAAACTGAGGCAATGCCTCATTTTCGTATACTGGAAGCATTAAAAAAAAAATTCTGCATTGTTTTTCTTTAAACCAAAAAAAAAACATATCGAGTCATAGTGTGATTTCGTTCCCGAATTTGAGTTCGTCGAAGTCGTAGGCGTTTGAGGTACCGCCACTCCTACGACAGGTATATCCGTTATATCCTGGGAGGAAATAATCCACAACCTCGGGTACAGTGAGGGGGTTAAATTCCTTAAGGACACACAGTGAATTCTGTGGTCTCGGATTTCTTCATTTCTGTGATTTTTTTTTTTTTAAACGTTACATACGTTCTGTTTGTGTCTCTTCTTATTACTGGTTTCAGTTTCTCGTTGCTTTGAACACGGACAGACGATAACAAATCTAACTATCTGACATGAATTCGAATTAATCACACCGGAAA
Organism: Nicotiana benthamiana; assembly: GCA_034376525.1. NCBI lineage: Eukaryota > Viridiplantae > Streptophyta > Magnoliopsida > Solanales > Solanaceae > Nicotiana > Nicotiana benthamiana. Next base: position 44,624,314 of record CM067330.1, read on the forward strand.
AAGAAAATTAATAATCGGTGGATGAGATTACTAATTAGCTTCTGATCATAAAATAAGCAAAAAGAAAAGATGAAATATTCTAGTTATGACATTTATTGTTCAAAGTTTCGTCTAATTTGCGTAACTTTAATTTTTTTCAGTTTGTTCTTTCTAAAGAAATATTCAAAGAAACAACGGCTGGAGCTAGCATGTGATTTTTCTATTTAATAGCATTTACTGATAATTTAGAATAAATGATGAGTGGTATAACAAGCTAAATAATTTGATATGTAAAATTTTTACAATGTCAATATTATATGTCAAAAATTCGGGAAAAGTAAAAAAATAGTTAGATTTATAATTGGAAATTGAAAAATAGCGACGGTAAAGTAATTAAAATTTTGCCACTTTTTCATGCAAAGATAAAATTTAAACAAAAATACCATTAAAAATTCGAAAAATTTCAGCATAATATATTGGGGTTCGGATTTTTTTACATATGAGATTCTAATATAATGTGTATAATATGTTAGAATTCCAACATTGTGCTGAAAGTTTATATGTAGGAGCTTCATATCCCACATATTATGCTGAAACTTTTTCGTGTTTTAACAAAACATAACTGTTTTGGATAACTTTAGAATCACTAGCTATATTTCAATTACCGGTACAAAAAATTGCTAACCCATGCTATTTTCACCGAAAATTCACTAAAGTGGCTAAAACCTAGTAGCAAACCAACCCAAGTACACGTCCTCTATTTATAGTAATTCAATTTCCTCTTGTTTTTTCCGAAACCAGAATGATATTCTTCTTCTTCTTCTTCTGAATCACTACTTTTTACTTGTGTCTCCTCATCAATACTTCTCTTTCCCTTAGCCCCTTCTGCACAACATGTATTTTTTGCTAATTTTTGATTTGCTTTTTTTAAACAAGAGGAGTTGCTCTGATGGTAAGTAACCTTCACTTTCAACCGAGAGGTTGTGAGTTCGAGTTTCCCCAAAAGCAGGGTAGGAAGTTCTTGGAGGAAAGGATGCCTGGGGGTCTATTTGAAAACAGCCTCTCTACCCAAGTTGTTGTTGTTGTTGTTGACTTGCTTTCTTTTAGTGCCTATACACATATTGCCATATATTCTTGAGTTTCTTCTGGTGAACACCTATCTCCTACATCACCTTTCCTTGTGCCACGGCTTCTTCCACCATTCCCCTCTTCACTATTGATGACATTACTAAATAAAAATGAAATATCAGAACTAAATTCAAAATTTGGTATCCAACAACAACGACAACTCCATTGAAATTCCACAAGTGGAGTTTGGGAGGATAAAATATACGCAGCCTTTACTCCTATCCTGAAAGGGTTGAGAGATTGTTTTCATTTCTGGCATATTTGACTTAGAACATAAAAAAATAAAAATAGAAACAACGTAACAGAGCTAGATACATATAATTAAGGAGAGATACATATAAAAATTGGTGCAAGTCTTTACAATAAAAGTCATTTTTTTGTTTACCACTCGATGTCCGATTTTTATTGGGGTCCAATATAATCTGAATTTGTGCCGACAAATCCCATATTCGAGGTAAAATATTCTCTAAAAGAGATAACTATTTAGCAAAAACTCGAACTTGAAATCTCTCATTAGGTTAAAATTGCTAAGTCATAAAAGATAAGAATGTACATTTGAAATAGTGCTCTTCAAGAGCTGATGCTTAATTTAACAAAGAAGTTGTATCATTATCAACTAATAAAATTCTTAGTCCACAACAAGGTGAAGGAACATCATTTCTCTTAATACTCAAACTCTCAAAATCCATCTCTTAGCATATGAAGGTTTTAAGGGGGAAAAATTTATATTTTGAGTTTTCCTCCTTCTTTGGTTTCCTTTTCTTTTTTCTACCACTTTATACTACATAAAGGATAAAATCTAGCTAAGTTAAAAGCATTATATTCTTTTTTTCTGGGGGCGAAAGAATCCCAAACTTCTCCTTTCTGAAGTCGAAGAAGTGACTACAGAACCGACTAATACTCCTCCAATAAAGTAGCCCGTTGAGGAAAATACAATCCCTGGAGAAATTATGGAGATAAGATATTTCAGGGATTAATTCTATTTCTCTCAAGGATTGTTCCTAGAGTTAGAATCTCGATATTTAGTCGATGATTGTTGTAAAAAACATGAAGTAATTTGTATTTATCTGTTGAGCTAAAAGACTATCTAGTTTCCAAACCTAGACGCATACATTGATTTTGTAGTGTATATTTATTCCATACTGTCTGTATATTGTGTATATTGTGTATATTGGGCCAGAAACAAGTCTGGACCCATTTTCTTTTGTTTTACATTTGGCCCGAGTTAGTATTGGCCCAAGTCAGTATTATATCCCCTAGAAGGTTCTGTAAAACTCTGAGACAGATATTTTGGAGATTAAGTTTTTGTTCTTCGAGCTCTCGAGAAGCTCTCTCTCAACCGAATCTCCTTCTTCATTTTCATCTTTATTATGCTATGTTTTCATGGTATCAGAGCGGTCAATCGGAACTTTTACCGCTATATGATGGTTCGATCTTCCCTGGGTGGATGCTTTGGGTAGCTTTCCGATGTCCTCGACCTGATTCCGGTAATTTTCCAGGTCCAGGGTTTCTACTGTTCGGAGCTAGGGGTTTCTCTGTCAGTCGAAGGCCGTTCTTCTCCGGTCGCAAAGTAGGCGGGTAAATCTATTCTTGTTCTAAGTGCTATATGCTTTGCATGTGGTTTTGATACAACTCTAGTTTTCCAAATTGTTTACCGAGACTGTTTTTTGTGATTTCAAACTCATTGTTGTTCATGACTTCTAACATGAGTGTTAATACATCCTCTGTTGACCCTACCAGCCCTCTTTTTGTTTACTCTTATGATATTCCTGGAGTTTTTCTTGTCTCCACTCCCTTCTCGGGTAGTGGTTATGGGGGTTGGAAGAGGAAAATGATTGTTGCCCTGTCTGCTAAGAATAAAATTGGGTTTGTTGATGGTACATGTCCCCGACCAGACACTAATGTGGCTGAACAAAAGTTGTGGGACATATGCAACAATATGGTAATCTCCTGGTTAAGTGCTTCCTCATCTCCTCAGATAGCTGAGAGTGTATAGTATTCTGATACTGCACAGAGTATATGGGCACAACTCGAAGCTAGATATGGTACTGCTAACATAACCAAAATTTTTGAACTAAAAAGAGAACTTTCTCATACTTCTCAAGGATCTTTAGATGTAGCCTCATATTTTAACAAACTTAAAGTACTGTGGGATAAATTAGGAATAATGTGTACAAATCATGGGCAAAGATGTATTTGTGCTGCCAAAAATGGCATCATACAGGAAGATGATGAGAATAAGGTGTTTCAGTTTCTCATGGGCCTTAATGAAGCATGCATGGGGGTAAGGAGTAACTTACTGATGATGCACCCTCCTCCTACCCTTGACAGTGTCTATAATATAGTCCTCAATGATGAGAAACAGAGAAAAGTCCAGTCCATTTCTCGGTTTAATCCAGACTCTATGTGTTTCAATGTCAACACAAACAAACATTCAGTTGGAATCAATCAGGTCACAGTGCCTAATCCTCCTCCTTTCAGACAAAGAGTTAATTTTGACCCAGCCAGAGGTTCTGTATTCTGTAGATACTGCAAAAAATCTGGGCACTTAATTGGTAAGTGTTACAAGATTCATGGGTATCCACAATGTGTCAAATTTAACAAGAGAAGGAGACCTGCTGCTGCTCATCTCACTACTGGTGTGGACTTCCCTTCTTCTGAAGGAAATATGTCTGTTCCTAATGGGAATCCTCCTGAAAGCCATCACCCTGTTCCAAACATGGATGGCCAGAGTTCTGTGATACCAGGGTTGAGCAGACAACAATATGACCAATTTGATGACCTTGCTGCAACAAACTCGGTTAGGGAACTCTACTGCCCAGACTCCTCCTCCCATGTATGCTGCCAATTTTGCTGGTACTATGCTAACTGAGAGCCCTGTTTCTGATTCCAAATTTTGCATGCTTACTCACATTGGTTCTGCCACCTGGATAATAGACTCAGGGGCATCTAACCATATGACCTCTAATAAAAATGTACTCTTTAACATCACACCTTTAACTGTGCCCTATATTATAACCCTTCCTAATGGATATAAAGTGAAAGTGACATGCACATGATCTTTTGCATTAACTCCATTTATCGTCCTTCATGATGTCTTATTTGTTCCTTCTTTCAAACACAACTTGATTTCTGTCCACAAACTAGTAAAACAGTTGCATTGCATAGTCATGTTTACTGCAACTTCTTGTTTCCTCCACATGTTACAGGCCCCTTCTTTGAAGATGCCTCTGGATCTTGGTAAAGAGGAGGCTGGTCTGTACAAGTTTGCTTGGGTGCCAACTTCCCCTTCTTCTTTTAATTGTTGTCTTCTGCTTCTGTATGTTCCTTTTCTGACTCTTCTAATCATGACTGTTCTTCTAGCCATGAAGTTGTTGTTTTACCTTCAACTGTAAATAGTTCCATCTGTAATAATGCTGTTGCAACTGACATGAATTACATTTGGCATTTGAGGCTGGCTCATATTTCTTTTGCAAACATGAAACACATCTCTGCCTTGTCATTTCCATTTGCTTCTAAACAGCCCTTCCCTTGTTCTATTTGTCCTATGGCTAGACAAACTAGAATTCCCTTTCTTGATAGCACAATAAGTACATGTAGACCTTTCCAATTGATTCATGTAGATACTTGGGGTCCTTATCACACTCCCACTTCTTGTGGCTCTAGATACTTTCTTACAATAGTTGATGACTTTTCTAGAGCAACCTGGACACATTTACTAGGAAATAAAAAAAATGCTTTCTGCATGCTTAAGTCCTTTCTGTGTATGGTTAAAACTCAGTTTAATGCTGTTGTTCAAACTATTATAAGTGACAATGCTTTGGAATTGAGGTCTAGCATTGATGGTGCATCTTTCTTTTGCCAACAAGGCATTATTCATCAAACTTGTCCCCATACTCCTCAACAGAATGGTGTTGTTGAAAGGAAACATAGGACTCTTCTTGAGACCTGTAGAGCCTTACTCTTCCAATCTGGTTTACCCCTCTCTTTCTAGGGAGACTGTCTGTTGACTGCTACATACCTTATTAACAGGATACCCTCCAGGCTCCTTCAAGGCAAATCCCCTTGTGAAATTTTGCATGGAAAGGCCCCCACTTACTCTCATTTAAGGGTATTTGGTTGTCTTTCCTATGCTTCTATTCCAATCCCACAGAGGGATAAGCTGAAACCTAGAGCAATTTCCTGTGTTTTTCTAGGATATCCTTTTGCCAAAAAGGGTTACAAGTTGTATGATCTCAGTTCAAAAAAATGTTTTCTGTCTAGGGATGTTGTATTTCATGAGACTTCATTTCCTTTTAAAACTGCCTCTAACCCTTCCCTCTCTTCCTCTTCCTTTCCTTTTGTTTCTTCTCCTGAGCAGTCCTTTTCTGACACTGACCTGTCTGTTCCTATTTCTGCCTTTCCCTCTTCCCCTTCTGCTACTCCTCCTTCCTCTTCCAGTCCTATTACTTCCTCTGTTCCTCCATCACTGCCCCCTCCTCCCACCCTTCCTGCTTCCAGCCCTCCTTTTAATTCTGATATTCCTCCTCCTACTTTACCTCCTTTCACAGCACATAATCCTCCCAGAAAATCTGGAAGGCAGCACAACCTTTCCTCTTCTCTTAAGGGTTATGTCTGTCACCTTCCTGCCTTTTCTGGATCTTCTTCTTCTCCTTTGGTATTTGAACCTCTTTATTATTCTCACGCTGCATCAGTCCTAGTATGGCAGGATGCTATGGGAAATGAGTTTGATGCATTGGATGTTAACCATACCTGGGATGTTGTTCCCCTTCCTCCTGGTAAGAAACCTATATAATGCAAGTGGGCTTATAAGATCAAATACAAGGCAGATGGTAGTGTTTAAAGATATAAGGCTAGACTTGTTATTAGAGGGGATACTCAAATTGAAGGGGTTGATTTCACTGACACCTTTTCTCCTGTGGTTAAGATGTCCACTGTTAAATGTCTTATTGCTGTGGCTGTTAAGAATCATTGGGATCTCTTTCAGCTTGATGTTAATAATGCTTTCTTGCATGGTGATCTGGATGAGGAGGTTTATATGAAACTTCCTCTAGGTTTAACAATTTCTGTCCCTTCTACTGATTCTATTTCCTCTGCATCCCCTCCTCTTGTATGCAAATTGAAGAAATCTCTTTATGTATTGAGACAGGCCTCCAAACAATGGTATGCTAAACTATCTTCTGCCCTTTACTCCAGAGGATACACACATTCTTTGAATGATTATTCTTTGTTTATCAAGGGTCAACCTGGTTGTCTTGTGGTTGTGGCAGTCTATGTGGATGATGATATTATAACTGGGAATGACAATGGTGAGCTTTCTGCCCTGAAACTTTTCTGTATGACCAGTTCAGGATTAAAGACCTTGGGTCTTTGCATTATTTCCTGGGCATTGAGATGTCTGCTGTTCCTGGTGGAATGCATCCGAGTTAGTATTGGCCCAAGTCAGTATTATATCCCCTAGAAGGTTCTATAAAACTCCGAGACAGATATTTTGGGGATTGAGTTTTTGTTCTTCGAGCTCTCGAGAAGCTCTCTCTCAACCGAATCTCCTTCTTCATTTTCATCTTTATTCTGCTATGTTTTCATTATCTGTGACCGCATCAAATCCCAAAAATATTGTAGGAAGCTCTGGGTAACAATTTCTAAGAGAGGATGTCAAAACTTTCATCTCTTGATGGGGTTCAGCCCCTTAAATTAAGGAATAAAGTTTCTTCCTTGTCTTTCTTCATTTGTCAAGAAATGGGTGCTGCAGCCCATGGTTTTTGATTTACCTTTTTGTTGTCTTCTGCACTTGTCAATTTTGGCAAGCTTGCAGAGAAAAAATTGTCAAATATGGTTGGCAGTTTTTGCACTATAAAATGAGAGCTTCGGCTCTCATTTTGATACACCAAAAAAAAGTTAAGAAAAAGAGTAAGGTTTCACAGACAGGGTATAAGAAAATAGTCTATGAGGAAAATAGAGAGTGAGCGATATTGTAGTGAGGTGGAAATATCAAAAGAGGGTTATTTTCTTTTGAGTGTTGTAGTGGTCTTTGGAGTATTTTACTTGGACCTACAAAGTGTAAAGTTCCTTACTATAGTGATATCAGCTGCTCCTTTCAGGGCCGTGGTTTTTTCCCTTATTCAGAAGGGTTTTCCACGTAAAAATCTTGGTGTCATTGTTACTCTTTTATTCTTTTTAGTTACCGTATCTCGGTGCTACATTATTATTCCGTTTTTGTTATTGTGAATATTATTTTGGTAGGGGGTTTATTCCCAACAACTGGTATTAGAGCACATGTTCTGCTCGTTCACTAAAATACTATTCACTGTCGGTAGTACTATACTTGGTGAAAAATAAAAATGTCCGGAGTAAAGTATGAGGTAGCTAAATTCAACGAAGATAACGGTTTTTCAACATGGCAAAGAAGGATGAGGGATCTGCTCATCCAACAAGGATTGCACAAGGTATTAGCTGCTGATGCCAAAAAGCCTGATACCATGAAAGCTGAGGATTGGGCTGACTTGGATGAAAGAGCTGCTAGTGCAATGAAGTTGTACTTATCAGATGAAGTGGTAAATAACATCATTGACGAGGACACTGCACGTGGAATTTGGACAAGGTTAGAATGCCTATACATGTACAAAATGACAAATAAATTGTACCTGAAGAAGCAGTTATACGCCCTACACATGGGTGAAGGTATGAATTTTTTGTCACATTTAAATGTGTTTAACGGACTAATCACATAGCTTGCCAACCTCGAGGTGAAAATTGAGGAGGAAAATAAAGCCATCTTGCTATTGAACTCGTTGCCATCTTCGTACGATTATTTGGCAACAATCATCCTGCACGGTAAAACTACTATTGACTTGAAATATGTCACATCGGCTCTTTTACTCAATGAGAAAATGAGAAAGAAGCCTGAAAATCAAGGACAAGCTCTTATCACAGAAGGTAGAGGCATGAGTTATCAATGGAGTTCGAGAAACTATGATAGAACCGGAGCTCGTGGAAAGTCAAAGAATCGATCCAAATCAAAAACCAGAAATTGCTACAACTGTGATCAACCAGGTCACTTCAAAAGAGATTGCCCAAATCCAAGGAAGGGCAAAGGTGAAACTAGTGGCCAGAAGAATGACGACAACACAGCTGCCATGCTGCAAAACAATGATAATGTTGTCCTCTTTATAAATGATGAAGAGGAATGCATGCACCTGTTAGGTCTAGAGTCGGAATGGGTGGTTGACACAGCGACATCTTACCATGCCACACCGGTAAGAGATCTTTTTTGCAGATATGTAGCAGGTGATTCCGGCACAGTGAGAATGGGTAACACGAGTTACTCAAAGATTGAGGGGATTGGTGACATTTGTATCAAGACAAATGTCGGATGCACATTGTTTCTAAAGGATGTGCGACATGTACCTGATTTGCGGATGAACTTGATCTCGGGGATTGCTTTGGACCGAGATGGATACGAGAACTATATTGCAAATCAATAGTGGAGACTCACCAAGGGATCATTGGTGATTGCAAAGGGAGTTGCTTGTGGCACGTTGTACAGGACAAATGCAAAAATATGCCTAGGAGAATTGAATGCGGCACAAAATGAGATTTCTGCAGATTTGTGGCATAAAAGAATGGGTCATTTGAGCGAGAAGGGATTGCAGATTCTTGCCAAGAAATCACTTATTTCCTATGCCAAAGGTACAACGGTAAAACCTTGTGACTATTGTTTATTTGGTAAACAACATAGGGTGTCATTTCAGACATCGTCTGAAAGAAAATTGAATATACTTGACTTAGTATATTCTGATGTTTGTGGCCCAATGGAAATTGAATCAATGGGAGGTAACAAATATTTTGTTACTTTTTCTGATGATGCTTCACGAAAATTGTGGGATTATATTTTGAAAACCAAACATCAGGTGTTTCAAGTTTTCCAGAAGTTTCGTGCTCTAGTAGAAAGGGAGACATGTCAAAAGCTAAAGCGTCTCCGAAGTGACAATGGAGGTGAGTATACTTCAAGGGAATTTGAAGAGTACTGTTCAAGTCATGAGATCAGACATGAAAAGACAGTTCCTGAAACCCCACAGCACAATGGTGTAGCAGAGAGGATGAACCGCACTGTCGGAGAAGCATGCTCAGAATGGCTAAACTACCTAAGTCATTCTGGGGTGAAGCAGTTCAAACAACATGTTACCTGATCAATAGGAGTCCATCAGTTCCACTGGCATTTGACATCCCAGAGAGAGTTTGGACCAATAAGGAGGTGTCCTATTCGCATCTGAAGGTGTTCGGTCGCAGAGCTTTTGCACATGTACCGAAAGAGTAGAGAAAAAAGCTGGATGATAAATCTGTTCCCTGCATATTTATCAGATACGGAGATGAAGAGTTCGGGTACAGATTGTGGGATCCTGTAAAGAAAAAGGTCATCAGAAGCAGAGATGTAGTCTTCAGAGAAAGTGAAGTTGGAACTGCTGCTGATATGTTAGAAAAGGCGAATAATGGTATAATTCCTAACCTTGTTACTATTCCTTCTATTTCTAACAATCCCACAAGTGCAGAAAGTACGACCGACGAGGCTGCCGAGCAGGGGGAGCAACCTGGTGAGGTTATTGAGCAGGGGGAGCAACTTGATGAAGGTGTCGAGGAAGTGGAGCACCCACTCAGGAAGAAGAACAACCTCAACCTCTGAAGAGATCGGAGAGGCCAAGGGTAGAGTCATGCAGGTACCCTTCCACGGAGTATGTCCTCATCAGTGATGAGGGAGAGCCAGAATATCTTAAGGAGGTGCTGTCCCATCCAGAAAAGAACCAGTGGATGAAAGCCATGCAAGAATATATGGAATCTCTATAGAAAAATGGCACGTACAAGCTGGTTGAACTTCCAAAGGGTAAAAGACCACTTAAATGCAAATGGGTCTTTAAACTTAAGAAAGATGGAAATGGCAAGCTGGTCAGATACAAAGCTCGATTGGTGGTTAAAGGCTTTGAACAGAAGAAATGTGTTGATTTTGATGAAATTTCTCACATGTTGTCAAAATGATTTCTATTCGAACAATTTTGAGCTTAGCAGCTAGCCTAAATCTTGAAGTGGAGCAGTTGGATGTGAAAACTGCATTTCTTCATGAAGATTTGAAAGAAGATATTTATATGGAGCAGCCAGAAGGATTTGAAGTAGCTGGAATGAAACACATGGTGTTCAAATTGAATAAGAGTCTTTATGGATTAAAGTAGGCACCAAGGCAGTGGTACATAAAGTTTGACTCATTCATGAAAAGTCAAACATACATAAAGACCTATTCTGATCCATGTGTATACTTCAAAAGATTTCTGAGAATAGTTTTATTATATTGTTTTTGTATGTGGATGACATGTTAATTGTAGGAAAATGCAAGGGGTTGATAGCAAAGTTGAAGGGAGATCTGTCCAAGTCATTTGATATGAAGGACTTGGGCGCAGCACAACTAATTCTAGGGATGAAGATAGTTCGAGAGAGAATAAGTAGAAAGTTGTGGCTATCTCAGGAGAAGTACATTGAACGTGTACTAGAACGCTTCAACATGAAGAATGCTAAGCTAGTCAGCACACCTCTTGCTAGTCATCTAAAATTGAGCAAAAAGATGTGTCCTACAACAGAGGAGGAGAATGAGAACATGGCTAGATTTCCTTATTCTTCAGCAGTCGGAAGCTTGATGTATGCAATGGTACGTACTAGACTTGATATTGCTCGCGCAGTTGGTGTTGTCAGCAGGTTTCTTGAAAAACCTGGAAAGGAACATTGGGAAGCAGTCAAGTGGATACTCAGGTACCTGAGAGGTACCACGGGAGATTGTTTATGCTTTGGAGTATCGGATCCAATCTTGAAGTGCTATATGGATGCTGATATGACAGGTGACATTGACAACAGAAAATCCACTACTGGATATTTGTTTACATTTTCAGGGGGAGCTATATCATGGCATTTGAGGTTGCAGAAGTGTGTTGCACTCTCTACAACTGAAGCGGAATATATTGTCGCTACTGAAGCTGGCAAAGTGTTGGTATGGCTCAAACGGTTCCTTCAAGAGCTTGGATTGCATCAGAAGGAGTATTTTGTCTATTGTGACAGTCAAAGCGCAATAGACCTTAGCAGGAACTCTATGTACCATGCAAGGACCAAACACATAGATGTGAGATATCACTGGATTCGTGAGAAAGTGACGGACGAATCCTTAGAGGTCAAAAAGATTCACACAAGCGAAAATCATGCGGATATGCTAACCAAGGTAGTAGCAAGGAACAAGTTAGAGCTATGCAAAGAACTTGTCGGCATGCATTCAAACTAGAAGACTGTGTTATCCCCTCTAGATAAATGGGATTGGAGGGGGAGATTGATGGTGTCCAGCCCCTTAAATTAAGGAAGAAAGTTTCTTCATTGTCTTTCTTCATTTGTCAAGAAATGGGTGCTGCAGCCCATGTTTTTTGACTTATCTTTTTGTTGTCTTCTGCACTTGTCAATTTTGGCAAGCTTGCAGAGAAAAAATTGTCAAATATGGTTGGCAGTTTTTCACTATAAAATGAGAGCTTCGGCTCTCATTTTGATACACAAAAAAAAAGTGAAGAAAAAGAGTAAGGCTTCACAGACAGGGTATAAGAAAATAGTCTGTGAGGAAAATAGAGAGTGAACGATATTGTAATGAGGTGGAAATATCAAAAGAGGGTTATTTTCTTTTGAGTGTTGTAGTGGTCTTTGAAGTATTTTACTCGGACCTACAAAGTGTAAACTTCCTTACTATAGTGATATCAATTGCTCCTCTCAGGGCCATGATTTTTTCCCTTATTCAGAAGGGTTTCCCACGTAAAAATTTTGGTGTCATTGTTACTCTTTTATTCTTGTTAATTACCGTATCTCAGTGATACATTATTATTCCGCTTTTATTACCGTGAATATTAGGGGGTTTATTCCCAACACCCATGTGGTGACGTTGTATAAGTAAACATGTGCATTACCATGATAAAAACAAACAAGGCCATTGCATTGATTTGAGCAGATTTCGTGCACTAAACTTGTGTCTGTATAATGATGAGGCGCGAGCTGTAAAGAGAGTACTTTTTTTTGGTTGTGTTCTTGGGAAACTACAAGTAGGTCGGCGATGAGGAATATAATTCGTTTGAAACAACAGGTGGGTAGCTGAGGGACGGGCATGAGAACGAGCAATATGGGACTTGACAAATTTGGGATCATGTCGTATCAAAGCATTCCAATATTTACCGACACACTTAATTTGTTGCAGGGAGGCATGTTAATATCTCGAATTATATGTCATCTCCGACTTCAACTCTACAACCACGCTTCTTCTTCATCCGTGGCTGACGCCTTTTTCTAATGCTTTTTATTGATCTTTTTATGGTGGTGATCAGCCATAGGTCTCTCTATATTTAGGTTGGTTTCAGTGTCTCCTTTTCTAATTATTCTTCTACTACTACAGTGTTTCCATGCTTTTAGGGTTTGTCGCTGAGTTTTGAGTTATAGAGTTGGATTCATATAATGATTCTCTCTTCTTCATTTTTTTTTCAATAACAAACTAGTAGTACTTGTTATAAATAGAACTCTAATTAGGGTGAATGTCTATCTTATAGAAGAATTTTATTTTGAGGCTAACTCATTTCTCTTCCTATAAATATAGGGGTTCTATTCTATTGTGAACCATCCCAAAAGTATCAATAAGAATACTCCTCTCTCTACTTTTCTCTCTATTGTTCTTGTTCTTATATTATTTCATTACACGTTATCAGCACGAGACTCTACCACATTCATCCAAAATCAAAACCGAACAATTCTGATTCGGACAGTAACAATGCGCCAACCCTAAAACAGCCGATTCACTCAACACGTCACACCATTTAACAAATAGCTCTGCACCCACAAGATTCCGACAAGAGATTGGGTCCAAAAAGTTCTTACAGTTTAGAGAAGGACATGGAATGTTTCCTATGTTGTCCTCTAGCTTGACTGTGATATATTTAATGATACAGTCGGTACAGAATGGATGAACACATAGATTTTGGTTCTTGAATTTTTTGCCGGGTAACAACATAGGTTCGATACAAATTTCGCAGGTGAAATTTTGAGTGTGTTTCCCATGGTCACTGGTCAGTGTGCGCGAAGTGTTTGATTTTCTGTTACTTTCAACTTTGAAGCAAAGGAGGTCAATTTCAGATTTTTGAGACTTCTTCTTAGATTGGAAAGCATTTCAGCTTATTTCTTGTATACTCCATCCCGAAAGATTGAGCATTGCATTACCACTTTGAAGTACAATGGAAGCAGTAGCATGCTGCAGGGTTAATCTCACTCTCCAAACAAAGTCCAAACAAAGCTCCAATTGAGTACAAGCTTTGGGATTGAGCATAATAATTGTCAGTTATTCTATGAACTTCCTTCATGATTAAATTCTGGATTTAAGGTAAGTATTTTACTTTTCTCTTTCAAATTCTTGAAATTCTATAACTTGATTTTATATACAAGCAAAGATAACAAAGTTTGATTATAACTCTAATGGAGTTTGTAAGAAATTACACCCGCATGAAATAGTAAAATTTCTATGCTTTGCCATGATTAAATTCATGTATGATTGTGGGCAAAGAATTGAAAACCCGTCCAATTGAATTTGCTCCATTCTCATTCCCTTTAGAGAATGTGATAACAGTATGTGATAAGTCTGAAAGAAGACAAAATTATTACCGTGAAGGTATCAATGGATGTGGACGTGGCAATAGACGGAATTATAATCGTCATCATTGTGATAATGAGAATAATAAAGATTCTCAAAATAATCTTTCACTTTATGAAAGTAATATTTGACATGAGATTGTATATAGCACATACAGATGATTATGATCCATTCCCTGAAGTGAATGTGATAATTGTAATAAAGCCTGTAAGTATGGACACGCTCTTGATGTAATTTTGTTTTATGTCTGACATTATGAAAAGAAAGTTCGTTGCCCTTGAAATTTCGGGCAAGAACTATATGACATGGGTGTTGGATGCTGAAATTCATTTGGATGCAATGGGTCTTGGAGACGCCATTAAGACAGAAATAATGCATCCACCCAAGACTATGCTAAGGCCTTGATTTTCTTGCGCCATCACCTTGATGAAGGTTTGAAACTGTGCTAAGGCCTTGATTTTCTTGCGCCATCACCTTGATGAAGGTTTGAAAATTGAATATATCACAGTCAAAGATCCACCTATCTTGTGGAATGGCTTAAAGGAGAGATATGACAACCTGAAGTTGGTTACTCTGCCACAAGCACGACGCGATGAGAATCCAAAAGCAAATAGTTCATAAACTATATATTATCGTTGGGTGGAAAAGGGCACTGGGCGAAAATTTACCGTGTACCAAGACATTTGGTTGAGCTTTATCAAGCATCTCTAAAAGGTAAATGCCTTGAAACCAATTCTGTCTCTGACGACAATTTTGACATCACCCACTTGGATGTGGCAGACTTCTTTGAGCACCCTGAGGGGAAAATAGACCACTTAATCGGTGATGGATCTGTGATGAAGGAAGATGGAATTGTTTGATTTTATTTTACTTATTTGTATTAGTTAGTGAATAAACTAATAGTCATTAGTATCAGCTCGTATTAGTTAGCTTATGATATAATGTTAGTATTAGTTCTTTAGAATGTTTCAATATGCTTAAATTTCAAAGATATTTTTATTTTCCAGTAGAGTTAATCGACTAACCTAACAGTTAGTCGATTATCTAATATTTCGCATTAAAACTGGATTTTTCCGCAAGCTAAGTTAGTCGACTATCTGATTTAGATAGTTGACTAACCTGATGACTGTTTACTAAGTTAGTCGACTATCAACTTAGTTAGTCGACTAACTAATATTTCGCATTAACACTGGACTTTTCCGCAAGGCAAGATAGTCGACTACCTGATTTAGTTAGTCGACTAACCTAATGACTGCTTTCCAAGTTAGTCGACTATTAACTAAGTTAATCGACTAACCTCAGCAGATTTTGAAAATATTGTTTAATTATAAAGCACCGGATTAAATTTGTTTATTCTCATGTTCGTATATCTCTTTTGATTAATTGATTCATGTACCTCACATACGATATTCAAAGAGAAGAAATATTACTCTCATTTAAGTATGTGTAAGGCAGATGTTACTACAATTTCTAGTAGTAAATTGATTAAAGGCTCCGGAAGAGCAACTATAACTCTGCCTAAAGGAACAACATTTTAGAGAATGCAATGTTCTCCTCCAAGTCTAAAAGGAACTTGTTGAGTTTTAAAGATATCATTCAAAATGGATATCATATTGAGACAATAGATGAGCATAATCTTGAATTCCTCATTTACTCATGAAAACGAGGCTGCCCACTTCGGTTTGGGGTCACGCCATTTTGCATGCAGCAATGCTAGTTCGTCTCAGAACGACGAATTATCACAAATATTCCCCGTTGCAATGAGTTTTGGGTCATGAACCTAATATAACCCACTTAAGAACTTTTGGATGTGCAGTATATGTGCCTGTAGCACCGCCATATTGCACCAAAATGGGTTTGAAAAGAAGGTTTGGAATATATGTTGAGTTTGAATCGCCCTCCATTATTCGCTACCTCGAAACATTGACAAGGGATTTGTTCACTGCACGATTTGCAGACTGTCAATTCGATGAGACACTTTTTCCAAAATTAGGGGGAGAAGTTGGTGAAACCGAACGGAAAATTTTTTGGAAAAATGCATTTATCTCATCTTGATCCACATACCTCTATTTGTGAAAAAGAGGTGAAAAATATTATCCATTTGCAAAGAATAGCAAATCAAATGCCAGACGCATTTACAGATTTGAAAAGGATAACAAAATCACATATCCCCGCAGTGAATGTGACAACATCTGATTCACGAATACATATTCATTATTGGAAGAATATGAACATGAAATTGGTATTGAATATACCACACTCACCCCTAGAAGGAGGTTTGAGATGATATATGAAAATAATGTCATTATTATGGCATGAATGATCGTTGGTCACGTACCTATTGTACGCCAATATATTTTGGAAATATGACTATTAAAGGACAACGATAATGCAAGAAACATATCTTGCATAAAATTTTGACCATGACCATAATGGTATAACTTTCTCTTTGAAAGAGATATTCACCACATGGATGTTGATGAATCTGTGGTAGTACAAAATTAATTGAGAGCTCTAGAAGAGCCAATTATTACTATGTTGGAGAAACGCAATTGATTACCGATAAGGTATTGTGTGGTAGTAAGTCTCAAAGAAACTTATTCAGTTTCCAAAGTATATGCGAAAGCGATTGATTATATTGAGACTATAAATAAAGGAAAGATTTGATATCTTCTATTACTACAACTTGTAGCGGGATAATTTGTATATGAAAAGCTACCCGCTTTATTCTCCAGTTTGTACTACACAAACAAAAGAATGCCATAATAAAGTGGATATTTATTGGTATAAAAACCCATACCATAATAAACTTGAAGTTTATTGATAATTGCACATGTCATGGTGTAAATTTGAAGTTTATCAATATTGATAATTTATTCAGTTGGCATTCGGGTTAGCCATCTCATTTTAAGTATGTTGTACAGTAATAGAGAATTCACATGGGTAAATATTAAAGAACTAGAAAGTTCTTTACGAATTCTCTTATATTACTTGTTCTCATTAATTGATTGACCAACTAAAGAGTTCTGGTTGAATCCCATAAATTCTGGAAATATCAAAGGTGAATATGGGCCCATTCACCTGCCATGTATACCACATATGATGCATCTATGATATGGTTACATGCGCGATTGTTATTAACCTGCAGCCTAGCCGGTGCTTGCGAGGTAAATTGCTCAGTAATCTAACTTCGAGCATAATTTCCAGATTTTCTATTCAAGATAGGTCATCTTGATAAGTTGGTTTATATCATAGTTGGTTTAGCAAGATAATTATTTAGTGCCTCCACTTAATAGCTAAACTGTTTCTTATGAGAACAAAGTTATATATATCAGTTTGATATACGTTGTATACGAGAGTATATTATATTCTCCCCTCACAAGTGATTCAGGGTCAGGAACCAAATAACTCCATCTTATTATTGATGTGCGGTGTATATTTTCATTAACATCATAATGCACAAAGATGGACTCTCAAAGTTGAGGAAACAAGTTAGCTTTTCTAACATGAGGGGGAGACATGATAAACACTTGAGAAAAGGTTACATGGGATGAATTATCATTTGTATATATAGATCCTCGAATATCACAATATGAACCTGAGGTTCATAAAAGGATAATTCAATTGCAACATATTGCAAAGCATGCTATACGCATTTGCTGACCCAAAGAAAGTAACTATATTCTCACTGCAAATGCTCATATTAAGTCCTAGAAGGACAAAGCCTTTGATATGCTTGAAGCGTATAGACAAATCGGTTTCAAAAGGAACTTCTTAATAAAGAAGATGAGCAAATGATCAAAGTGATCATAATAAGGAGGCAAGTGATCTAGAAGATCACATGACATAACACTTCATAAAATCTCATGAGAGATTCAGGTACTTGAATGTATGAATGAAGAGATCTCCATGTTATGTCTTTATGAAAATTTACTGGAACCGATATAAAATGTTTGTCAACGACATCTATGATAGCGCTAAATATCGATGGGGATCTTATGTTTGTCGAATACAAACAAAAATATTGGCTAAATGGAAGAGATACAATTCAAGAAGAATTGATTCCATATGAAAGACATGTAGTTTTGGACATGTAGTTCAAATACTTGAAAGTATAAAGTCAATGGTATGTGTAATCAGTTTTCGATATCTTATTTGTTTAGCATGACATGAAAACTTGATATGCATCTAAAGTCTATTATATGGCTTATATGACTTAACTTATATGTCATTCCATGAAAGATTGAAGTTGCTTGAAGCATATACAATTCTTGGTCCTGAAGTACCACATCCTAAGTGCAACTTGTGTACATATGTATCTTGCTATAATTATAAGCATGATGTCATCGAGAATACCTCTATGGAGATATTGAAGAGTCATTCCACGACATTATATGAAGATGTTCATATCTATCAAGAATGATAATTTCAAGGTGCGGAATATTTATTCAAATCAATATGGCTAATTTATTTATCAAATCTCTACAAAAGATCGTTTTGAAGATGGTGCACAAGATTGGAATGCAAATGCTCAAGGATGTGAATTGATGCTCTTTCAGGGGGAGTTAATGCGCGTTGCACTCTTTTTCCCTTGCAAGTTTTTGTCCCACTGGGTTTTCCTTGCAAGGTTTTTAACGAGGCAACCAATAGGCGCATATTCAAACATGTGTACTCTTTTTCCTTTTCTATAATTTTTTCCTATTGGGTTTTGTTTTAGTTAAGGTTTTAACGAGGCACATTATTGAATAGACATTCAAGGGGGAGTGTTATAAATAGAACTCTAATTAGGGTGAATGTCTATCTTATAGAAGAGTTTTATTTTGAGGCTAACTCATTTCTCTTCCTATAAATATAGGGGTTCTATTCTATTGTGAACCATCCCAAAAGTATCAATAAGAATACTCCTCTCTCTACTTTTCTCTCTATTGTTCTTGTTCTTATATTATTTCATAACAGTACTATTCTTTTTCAATAACTCTTCTTCTTTTTTTCTTTTTTCAAACCCTTATACGAACTCTTTAATTTGATAGTACTACAACTTTAAACGTCCAAAAAAATTCGTTGCCCATTTGGGAGAATTTGACCCAATTTTAATACTGGATCCATCCCTTTTCCTCTTCCATGGTAATATGAAAAATTAAAAATTACGCGATACAATAAACATATACATTGTATTTACAATTCATAATTATATATTTAGAAAATTACCGTTCTGTATTTGAATTTTATAACAAATCCACATGTAGTACTGAAATAAAAGATCAATTATTTCGAACTGTAACAAGAGAGAAACAAGCTCTCATAGCTCATTTCATTAGGGTGTAACGCTTAGTAAGCAGAGGTGATCTTGAGTTCGACTCTACATGAGAGTATATGAATTCCCTTTACAAAGAAAAAAAGAACATTAATTTCATTCCCTTCTCTATGTAACTTAGCTAGATTTTATCCTTTATATAGTATAAAGTGGTCGAAAAAAGAAAAGGAAACCAAAGAAAGAGGAAAACTCAAAATCTAAATTTTTCCCCCTTAAAACCTTCATAGGCTAAGAGATGGATTTTGAGAGTTTGAGTTCTGAGATAAATGATGTTCCTGCACCTTTTTGTGGCCTAAGTATTCTATTGGTTGATAATGATGCAACTTCTTTGTTAAACTTAGCATCAGCTCTTGAAGAACATTCTTTCAAAGGTACATTCTTATCTTTAATTTCTACTCCATATCTGCATTCTTTTTTCTTTTGGATGTTCTTGGTTATATATATATATATATATATGATGGGAGTCTTGGCGTAATTGGTAAAGTTGCTGATATGTTATCAGAAAATTACAGGTTCGAGACTTAGAAATAAATTCTTACAAAAATACAGGGTAAGGCTGTGTGCAATAAACCCTTATGGTTCGACCTTTGTCTAAATTCCGCAGTGCACTATCACTTTTTATGGTCTTGGTCATATATTGAATTATAGTAAATGAAGTGAATTTCTATGAAGTGTAACATCATATTATTAGAGGAAATAAAAATTTTGGGTTGAAACCTCACTGTCAAAAAAATAATCGAGTTGCACATGAATGGTAGGGACGGACTTGTCACTGTCAAGTGATGGTCAATTAGACACTCCTTGCCAGAACATTATAGGGTATATAAGTTAAAGAATAACTTTATATCTGTTACAAAACTTAGACCTGTTACAAAACTTAGCTCAAAGTAATAAATAAAAGATAGACAACAAAGTAGAGAGAAATAGAGAAGAGAATATATTTCTTCTATGTATCCAAGTGTATTACAAAATGATTTCTCATCCTCTATTTATAGTATTACATAGAGGTATACTAAAAGAATTCCATAAATATGTCATTAAGCTTTTGAGATCATGGAGGAAGATCATGGGGGAGATCATGGAGGTGTGGGAGTTACAACCATAAGTATTGGAGTAGTGGGAGTTATGGAGATAATGGATAAAAGTAGTGGGTGTTATAGGAGTTATGGACATCCACCATAATCTAATATTTCATAACACTCCCCCTTGGATGTCCAAAGATAATGTACCTCGTTAAAACCTTAACTAAAATAAAACCCAATGGGAAAAAAATTCTAGAAAAGGAAAAAGAGTACACATATCTAACAAAATGCATTTTTGTTGCCTCGTTAAAAACCTTGCAAGGAAAACCCAGTGGGACAAAATCTTGTAAGGGAAAAAGAGTGCAGTGCGCATTAACTCCCCCTGAAAAGAGCATCAATTCACATCCTTGAGCCTTCGCATTCCAATCTTGTGTACCAGATTCTTGAAGGTTGATGTTGGTAGAGATTTTGTGAACAAATCAGCCATATTATCACTTGAACGAATCTGTTGCACATTGATATCACCATTCATTTGAAGATCATGTGTGAAAAATAACTTTGGTGAAATATGCTTTGTTCTATCTCCTTTTATGAATCCTCCCTTCAATTGGGCTATGCATGTTGCATTGTCTTCATACAAAATCGTGGGTAGTTTGTCACATTTCAAACCACATTTGTCTCGAATATGATGTATTATAAACCTCAACCATACACACTCTCGACTTGCTTCATGAATAGCGATTATCTCAGCATGATTAGATGAAGTAGCCACAATTGATTGCTTAGTCGATCACCAAGATATGGCAGTGCCTCCACAGATAAACACATAACCTGTTTGAGATCGAGCCTTGTGTGGGTCAGATAAATATCCAGCATCAGCATAACCAACAAGATCAGGACTGCAATTATTGCTATAAAATAAGCCCATATCGGTAGTCCCTTTTAGATACCGCAATATATGTTTGATTCCATTCCAATGTCTCCTTGTGGGAGCAAAGCTATATCTTGCTAAGACATTAACTGAAAAAGTTATGTCAGGCCTTGTAGTATTTGCAAGATACATTAGTGCGCCAATTGCACTAAGATATGGTACTTCAGGACCAAGTAGCTCTTCATTTTTTCCTTGCGGTCGGAATGGATCCTTATTCACATCAAGTGATCGAACAACCATCGGAGTACTTAAAGGATATGCTCCATCCATGTAAAACCGTTTTAGTTCCTTTTCTATATAGGCAGATTGATGAACAAAAATTCCATTTGCCAAATGTTCAATTTGCAAACCAAGACATAATTTTGTCTTTCCGAGATCTTTCATCTTGAATTCCTTCTTTAAATAATCAATTTCCTTTTGGAGTTCTATGGGAGTTCGAATAAGGTTTATGTCATCGACATATACGGCAAGTACAACAAAATTCCGATGTTGTTTTCTTTATAAAAACACATGGGCAAATGGCATCATTTATATAGCCTTCCTTTAATAAATACTCACCAAGACGATTATACCACATTCGTCCTGATTGCTTTAGACCATACAAAGATCTTTGCAATTTGATTGAAAACATTTCCCGGGACTTTGAATTATGAGTGTTTGGCATTTTGAATCCATCGGAAATTTTCATGTATATCTCATTATCAAGTGAGCCATAAAGATAGGCAGTAACCACATCCATTAAATGCATGTCAAGCTTTTCAAGGACAGCAAAACTAATGAGATAACGGAAAGTTATAGCATCCATTACGGGTGAATATGTCTCTTCATAATCGACACCAGGCCTTTGAGAAAATCCTTGTGCAACAAGGCGTGCCTTATATCTTTGTACCTTGTTTTTCTCATTTCTCTTGCGTACAAAGACCCATCTATAGCTAACAGGCTTAACACCATTAGGTGTTTCAACTATAGGCCCAAAACTTCACGTTTTGCAAGTGAATTCAATTCTGATTGGATTGCTTCTTGCCATTTTGGCCAATCAAGTCTTTGTCGATATTCTCCAACAGATTGAGGTTCAAGGTCCTCACTTTCTTGCATTATGCTAGATGCAACATTATATGCAAAGACATAATCCACCACTATATCCACTCGATTAAAATTTGTCTCAATATCGATTGGATTTATTGATAGTTCCTTATTTTCCTGAGTCTCGGGCTCAATGGATTCTTCATGAATCTCAGAATTTATTAAATCGTGAATTTCCTCATGAGATTCTTTCGTAGTGTCATTTTGATCATTTGCTTTCCTTTTTCTAGGATTTCGATCTTTGGAACCTAATGGTCTGCCACGTTTTAGGCGTGCTTTCGACTCATTAGATATGACACTAGAAGATTGTCCAATAGGGACATCAATACGGATTGGAACATTCTCTGCGGGGATGTGAGATTTTATTATCCTTTTCAAGTCCGTGAATGCGTCAGGCATTTGATTTGCTATTCTTTGCAAATGGATAATATTTTGCACCTCTTTTCAGAAATAGAGGTATGTGGATCAAGATGAGATAATGATGGATTTTTTCACAAAATTTCCCGTTTGGTTTCACCCACTTCTCCCCCTAATTTTGGGAAAAGTGTCTCATCGAATCGACAGTCTGCAAATCGTGCAGTGAACAAATCCCCTGTCAATGTTTCGAGGTAGCGAATAATGGAGGGCGATTCAAACCCAACATATATTCCTAACCTTCTTTGCGGACCCATTTTGGTGCGGTATGGCGGTGCTACAGGCACATATACTGCGCATCCAAAAATTCTTAAATGGGATATATTAGGTTCATGACCCAAAACTAATTGCAACGGGGAATATTTGTGATAATTCGTCGGTCTGAGACGAACTAGCAATGCTGCATGTAAAATGGCGTGACCCCAAACCGAAGTGGGCAGCCTCGTTTTCATGAGTAATGGTCTTGCAATCAACTGCAGACGTTTAATTAAAGATTCTGCAAGACCATTTTGAGTGTGAACATGAGCTACCGGATGTTCCACTTTTATCCCAATTGATAAGCAATAATCATTAAATGCTTGGGATGAAAACTCAGCAGCATTATCTAGTCTAATAGACTTAATTGGATTATCAGGAAATTGTGCTCGTAATCGAATTATTTGTGCCATTAATTTTGCAAACGCAAGGTTGCGTGATGACAATAGGAATACATAAGACTATCTAGAGGATGCGTCTATTAAGACCATAAAATATCAAAAGGACCCACTAGGTGGGTGAATAGGTCCACAAATATCCCCTTGTATACGTTCCAAAAACGTAGGTGACTCAGTTCCAACCTTTGTTGGTGATGGTCTAATAATTAACTTGCCTTGATAACGAGAAGTGCAAGAAAATTCATTATTTAAAAGAATCTTTAAATTCTTTAATGGGTGCCCATATGAGTTTTCTATAATCCGTCTCATCATAATTGATCCAGGATGTCCCAATCGATCATGCCAAAGTACAAAAGTATTGGAATCAGTAACCTTTTGGTTTACTGTGGAATGTGCCTCAATTGCACTAATTTTTGTCCAATATAGGCCACAAGATAAAGATGGGAACTTCTCAATAACCCTCTTTTGGCCAGAGACATTCTTTGTGTGATGAGGTATTCAAGATTATTCTCATCTATTGTCTCAATATGATATCCATTTTGACGGATATCTTTAAAACTCAACAAGTTCCTCTTGGACTTGGAAGAGAACATTGCATTCTCTATGATAAATATTGTTCCTTTAGGCAGAGTTATAGTTGCTCTTCCGGAGCCTTCAATCAATTTACTACTACCAGAAATTTTAGTAACATCTGCCTTACACATACTTAAATGAGAGATATATTTCTTCTCTTTGAATATCGTATGTGTGGTACATGAATCAATTAAACAAATATTTTTACAATTGGACGTTGATCCAAGTTTGCTTTGTGAGATATCCATATTTGCTTCCCATGGTTTGACATACAAAAGAAATATACGAAAAATATTAGTATTTTTTTTTGTTTTAATAGATATGAGAATAAACAAATTTAAGTCTATGATTCAACATAATAGTTTCAGTATGGTTATTATTAAAAAAAAATATCTTTTATAATAGTTATTCTCCTTTTAATACTCTTGTATCTGTTGCTTAATAATTAAACAATATTTTCAAAATCTGCTGAGGTTAGTCGATTAACTAAATCGGATAGTCGACTAACATGCCTTGCGGAAAAGGTCCAGTTTAATAGAATATATTGGTTAATCGATTATCTGTTATGTTAATCGATTAACTTACTGAAAAATCATTACAAATAAAGCATAAGATGAATGTGTAATCTAAAGTTATAAAACTTTAGATTATTACTAAAATAATATTTTCAGTAATAAACAAAAAGATATTAATAAAGCATAAGATGAAATAAAGCATAAGATAAAAGATAATATCACAAATATTCTTTACTAGCTTAAAGCAGAAAATATAAAATTTGAACCATATCACAATAATGGATAACTTATGTAAACTATGATAATTGTTTATTCATTAACTACTACGAATAAGTAAAAATAAAAATATCAAACTGCTCAATCTTCTTTAACCATGGATCCATCACCGATCAAGTGATCTATTTTCCCCCCAGGGTGCTCAAAGAAGTCTGCCACATCCAAGTGGGTGATGTCAAAATTATTGTCAGAGACAAAATTGGTTTCAGGGCCTTTTCTCTTTAGAGATGCTTGATAAAGCTCAACCAAATGTCTTGATACACGGCAAATTTTTGCCCAGTGCCCTTTTCCACCGCAACGATAACATATAGTTTCTAAACTATTTGCTTTTGGATTCTCATAATTCCATTTCCGCTTTTAGTGGTTATATCTCTTTGGGGGGTGACTAACACCAGGAAAATTTCTTCCTTTAAGCCATTCCACAAGATAAGTGGATCTTTGATTGTGAGCTATTCAATTTTCAAACCTTCATCAAGGTGATGACGCAAGAAAATCAAGGCCTTAGCACAGTCTTGGGTGGATGCATTATTTCTGTCTTTAATGGCGTCTCCAAGACCCATTGCATCGAAATTGATTTCAGCATCCAACACCTATGTCATGTAGTTCTTGCCCGAAATTTCAAGGGCAACAAACTTTCTTTTCATAATGCCAGACATAAATAAAACAAAATTAGAAGGAGAAAAAATACCTTAATTTTCTCAAAGAGATTCTTGAGATAGTAGAGCTTCGTGCTGATAACGTGTTACAAAACTTAGACCTGTTACAAAACTTAGTTCAAAGTAATAAACAAAAGATAGACAACAAAGTAGAGAGAAATAGAGAAGAGAATACATTTCTTCTATGTATCCAAGTGTATTACAAATTGATTTCTCATCCTCTATTTATAGTACTACATAGAGGTATACTAGCTTTTGAGATCATGGAGGAAGATCACGGGGGAGATCATGGAGGTGTGGGAGTTACAACCATAAGTATTGAAGTAGTGGGAGTTATGGAGATAATGGATAAAAATAGTGGGTGTTATAGGAGTTATGGACATCCATCATAATCTAATATTTCATAACAATATCATATCTATTAAAACTTAGATACCTTTAAGGCGAAATTACTTGCATTAAAGTAAACATCGCTTTTTTTTTTAAAATCAAAAATCTTTTATGTCTCAAACAACAGTACCAAAAAAATTAAAACATGTGATTTATCGGACTTAGTTATTTTCTCTGTATGCATAATGTATAATTTTTCGAATGGGAAAATTCAATTGAACCCCCGTATTCCTACCTAGCTTCGCCCCCTGTTTGTAAGCGCTAAATTTCCGAAGCTACTGACACTAGTGGCAGTGTTTGGGCTTCCAATCATAGTTGGAAATTCATAATATTTACAAGGAATTTTTATATTTTTATGCCACATACAAAATTTTATTACCCTCAATATTTAATGTTTAACTTAAATACATTTAATATATCAAATTACTAATTTTATACCATAATATATTTTAAGGGTACAATTAATGCAGCATATATGCCTCCTTAATTTAGAGTACCGTATATTCCACCTCTTCAACGTTATCTCTCCCAAACCCTCAACCATTACCAATATTTATGTACTGTTATTAAACATAAAGACCTATAATTATGGAAACTTTTTTTTTTAACAAACATGCTAATAAAATAGTCAATACTACCAACATTCAGAGCAAATGAAGCTTAACATTGGTCATGTATCAAATGTCAAAGCACCAGATGAAACAAAGCAAAACACAATTTGAATTTGCTGATAAGTTCGACAAGCAATTTTGATCCAAAATATAAAAATCTCAGCAGAAATAGATCCTATCCTAAACTTTGATAACATATTTTCTTATGGGGAAATACATCTCTTTCTTCTTCTCTTTCTTCAAGAATGCGTGGTGTTTGCTTTTGAATATATAAACAAGATTGACAAGTCTATGACGCATCAGGAGGAAATTAAAATATTCCATAGATTTTCTTTTTTGATTAGGTAAAAAATGTCGCATTGATTCTACCCACAAATTCAACAAAATAAACCTCTTAATTCGACTTTCTATATTCGCATCCAACAAGTGAAGTGAGATTGGGAGGCTATTTTTTAGTCCCAATTCCCATTCAATTGTATCTTAATTGGTATTTTCGACATAATTGCATCTTTTGCAGAAGATTTTGTAGTAGTTTTAATTGTCTTGGATTTTTGAAAACATAAAACAATGTATCTACAATAAGAATACAAATAATCTATAATTTATCTACAAACTGGGTATATTGAATTAAAATATCCCAATTCTCATTCGATTGTAGTTTAATTGGGCTTTTCGACATAATTGTATTTTTTATACAAGTTTTAGTCGATTTTGATTTGTGAAAACAGAAAAAAAAAACATCTACAATTAGAATACAAATAATCTATAATTTATCTAAAAAATATCTACAAACTGGGTACATCGAATTTTTATATCGTAATTCTCATTCAATTATAGCATAATTATAATTTTTGTCATAATTGTGTTTTTCCAGAAGATTTGTAGAGGTTTTAGCCATTTTTTATTTGTGAAAATAGAAAATAAAGCATCTACAATCAGCATACAAATAATCTACAATTTATCTACATTTTATCTAAAATTTCTGCAATATATCTTATTCTTCTTCTTCGAGTTTCAATCTGAAATTCAGTCAAAACCAAGTCTAATCTTCACCAAAACCCCTCAAAAGTGAGATATAAAATCCAAATCATATTCCATTATTTTCAACAATACACAATCCAAACAAATAATGATTTTTGAAACCCCAAATTTGAATTCAAAGCTTTCAAAATTTTTAATGCCTGTCAATGGTGGAAAATATCTGGAAGAATATTTACTTTCATAATTATAGCGCGCCTAGATAGGAATATTTGAAAGAATATTTAGTTCCAGATTTGTAGCGCGCCTAATTAGGAAGGAATCAACTCTGAATAATTGATATTTAATAAATGATATATATTTGATAGAATAACGCGAACATAATGGGTAAATATAAAACTATGCAAATTTTTGGTAATTAAATTTTATAGATGGTATAGGAAGAAAAAATCTCTATCTAAAATGGGAGTTTGACAAAATTAAAGTATGAAGAAAAAGTCGGTTGGCTAGTCTAAACACTAAACAATACTAAACAATATAATGCTGCAGTGCTATTCCTAAATCCTAAACACCCTTTATTGATGCGCACTAAATTTTTCCTTATATCAAGGGGCTCAATATTTCACATACAACAAAACAAACTTGTTTTTTTTCTATTTGAATAGTATAATTTTTCGACTAAGGTGATTTAATTGAAAACCTATTGTGAATCAAGCTCAGTCCAATATCGCACAGGTAACTATTGGGCTAGGAAGAGCTATTAGGCCGAAAACAAGCAATAGGGCCAAGTTGATTTGGGATCCAAGTGGAGTATCGACACAAAGAAGGTTTTGTTAAAAAGCGATAGTGGTCGGTTATTTTGGAGATTATGCATATTGTTGAGAAAAGTATTTGCTTCTCCTCGTCTCTCTTTTCATGAGTTTAACTTTCTCATCCCCTTCTTCTATCTATCCCTAGTTACTCTAATTCTCGTAATTTCTCACTATAATTCAGTAGTTTGAGGATTGAATTGTTATCCAAATATGTAATTGAGTTCTGGCTCATATTGATATAGTAAGGAGTTTGTCTAATTGTAACACCATCATTATTCTTACCTAGCTCATGTAGGGTCCATACCATAAATTAAGGAAGACTTTTTTTCCTTTATTGGTTTTTTAAAGTTGGCAGCAACTTTTTCTTATGCATTGTCAAAAAGGGTAGGCTGCAGAAGAAAAATTATCAGTGTATTAAGTGAGGCTCTGCCTATAAAAGGAGAGCTTCGGGTCTCATTTCTATACACCAAAAATCTCAGATTATACATCTGAGTGAGAGAGAGAGAGAGAAAGATATTACATAGACTATAAAAAGATAGTCTGTGTAAAAAAATAAAATGTGAGAGATATTGCATTGAGGTGGAAAAAATAAAAGAGTATTTTTTTTCTTTTGAGGGTGTAGTGGTCTTAGGAGTATTTGTGCTTGTTACTACACAGTAATTCCTTGCTATAGTGATATCAGTTGCTCTTCTTGGCCGTGGTTTTTCCCTTATTCAGAAGGATTTTCATGTAAAATCTTGTTGTCATTTTTGCTATATTTTTATTCTTGATTATTTAACCATAACTTAGTGGTCCACGTTTATCACTAATATTGTGAATATTATTTTTATGGGGTTTATTCCCAATAAGTGGTATTAGAGATAAGGTTCTGTCTGAGTATGCTCTGTGGTTGCAGCACAGTCTGAACTTCCACATCAGAAAAAAATTCCTTTGGTCTCTTAATAAATAGTATTTGTATTTGTGATAAACGATGAAAGCCAACACCAGTAGAATTGTTACTTTGAGTGGCACAAATTATGCCATTTGGAAGGGCAAAAATAGAAGATTTGCTCTATGTTAAGAATTTTCATCAGCATGTCTTCGCTACTATAAAGCCTGATAATAAATCAGATAAAGAGTGGAATTTGTTACACAGGTAGGTTTACGGCTTTATTAGACAATGGGTTGAAGATATTGTTTTGAATCATATTTTGATTGATACATATTGTGTATTCTTTGCGCGTCTAAATACAAGTGATACAAACTGATAATAATTGAACAATAACTATGAATAGTAATTAAGCAAACTATAATTACATAAGATATTTAGGCTCTAAACTATAATGCTTTATGAAAATTCCTCCCCAGTTAATAAGGGATAATAAGGGCCATAATAATTTCAGTTGTCTTAAGGAAATTAGAGCTTCTCCACAAGCATGTGAATTGCGATAAAGGAAAACACGACTAGGAGCATGGGGGATGGTTGAAATCCCTTCATCCTTGACCCAAGATCTTGGGTTCGAGCCCTGCGAAGGAACATCTCTTGGTAGGAAAAATATATATCCCTTAGTACGCCAAGGAGACATAAATTTGGATTAGTCAGGCTAGTACACTTCAAACCCTAGAAGGTCACTATAATTCACAACTAGCACAACCTAACATATAGACTTTGTAATGTATGGATTAAGTATAGGCTGATGAAAATTGTTCCATTCTTTGACCAATATATTTAATCAATTTGTAACGACCTGGATAGTTGCTTTGATCCCTAGCACATTTTTTGGCAGTTTGAGGCTATGAGCAGCTTCACTTCAGTTATTATGACTTGTACGCGTAGTCGGAATTGAAATCGGAAAATATGGAGTTGATTTGGAAAGAAAATTTTCATTTTCGAAGCTTTAAGCTGGGAGAATTAAGGTTGTATTTTTGAATAAATGACATCGGAATCGGAATTTGAAGTTTCCATCATGTTTGTATAATTATTTTGGAATTGCACGTATGTACGGATCGAGTTTTGGATGAACCAAAAGTATTTCGGCGCCTATTATGAAAGATGGCATTTTTGGAAGAATATCATAAATTTGGGTTGAAGTGTATTTCAATAATATCGATTCCCATTTAGGACCGGGTCTAGGAATTGCTAAGTTAAATTCCAAGGTTTCAATGATGACGATGTTCAATTATTCTATTTTTCATGAATCATCAAAAGGAAAGAAAAGAAATGAGAAGCTATCTAAAGATGTGATTGCTAAATCAATGGACCTATAGAAGGAATCAAAAACCTGCAGATCTCCTTGGCCCTAAATCAAGGATATCAGATTACCATTCAAGAAGTTATTACTATATTCAGTTTTCTTAATTAAATCTCAGTGAAACGATTTATTGTCTCGTAAATGAATGTTGTGACAAGGAAAGTCACAATCGAATCCAGTCTTTCCTGAAGAACGGGATTCGAATAGGCACCATTTGTGTCAAATTCTTTTAAAGCTCTCGTGCCTCTATTTTGGGTCAAGACTCAATGGCTCTTTTCCTCTCCTATAAGAAGGCTGCTAAGTTCAATAGGAAGACTTGCGCAACTACACACATTATTTTTTAAATCTTATTTCTTCTTAGCCTAAATAATAATTCATGTTTATCGGTATTTCAAAAGGTAGGAAGAGTTAGAAAACAGAAGAGAGTTGTGTCATTATTAGAGATTCACAGATGTTGCACTTCGTTGGTAGTGAAAAAATCAACCAGTATAAAATTTATACCAACCAGTATAAAATTTATACCACGCCGGTATCCAACCAGTATAAAATTTATATCTGTTATCTCTTTCTGTTTACTATTATTTTATTTCTGCTCTCGATCTAGTCAACTAAAATCATTGTTAGTCGACTTATTTTTTTAATAGATCACAATTCACCCTCATCTTGTACTTTCAATTGGTAACAAAGCAAGGCTCACAAACTTTGCTTAACAGTTATTGAGAAAAAGATAATGGGATTAAACACAATCGTTGGTGGCACTATTTCAAGAGGGAACTTCTCAAGTTCAACCACCATACTTCAATGGACAACACTTCTCTCATTGGAAGGTGCGAATGGAGGCATACACCATATCTTATGACATCAAAGTCTGGCGAGTCATCAAAGAGGGAAATCTTCTAATTCCCCCAAGGAAAGACAAAAATGGTCAAGTAATAGTATCCACTGATCCACTTGATTTAGATGACTACACTGATAGCAAGCTGCTATCATAACTATAAATGCCAAAGAAAAAAATCTATTGTACAATGCTATCAGTGGTGAGGAATATGAAAAGATCTCAAGTTGTGAAACTGCTTAGGATATATGAGATCAGTTATAAGTTACATATGAAGAGACCACCAAGGTAAAGGAAACAAGGATAAACAATGAAAATAATGGAAGATGCTACGAATATGATAAACATGGACACATTCAAGATGACTATCCAACACTAAAGAAGAAGCTGAGCAGGAATCTTCAAAGAAAGAAGTCTTTTGGAGCCTGGAGTGATGAAGAAGAGTCTGATCATGATGAAATTGCAAATATATAATTCATGGCCATAGAAGATGATAGAAATGAAGAATCAGGAGAGCAGGGGTTCTCAGGAAACAAAGGAATAAATGAAGAAGAAGAGTCAGATCAACTCGGTCGGCAGACGAAGGAACTAGTGAGGAACACCACAAGAAGAATCGAAAAGGAAAATAGTATCTCGACAGCGCTTGTTCCAGACACATGACTAGTGACAAACAATTGTTCAAAATAGTCGCTAATTGGTCATGTGATATAGATGAAGTCGACCTGGTTGATGAAATCAGCTACAATCTCTCATTAGTCAACTATGTGACAATGACTATAAGATTCGTTTTAAGAAACATGGTTGTTTCATAGAAGATGAATCAAGTAAAGTCATTCTTTCAGGTAATAGAGATAGAAATGTCTATATTATTAGCAACCCAGATAATCTTGGGGATCAAATCTGTCTTGCTTCTATAGTTGATGATCCATGGTCTGGCATATAAATTTTGTCATGCTAGCATGCATACTATTCAAAAGCTTTCTAAATATGATCTCGTTATTGGAGTTCCAAAACTAGATTTTTCAAAGGATCATATTTGTGATGCATTTCAACTAACAAGACAAACTCGCTCATCTTTCAAAATGAAGAATTTTGTTTCCACCTCAAAACCTCTTCAACTATTACACATGAATTTATTTGGTCCAACTAGAACTTCTCACATAGGCTGTAGAAAATATGTTTTTGTTATTATGGATGATTTCTCTATATTTACCTGGGTTATGTTTTTAAGTCATATAGATGATGCTCTAAAGAAGTTTGAAGTTTTCTATAAGAAGGTTCAACGAGAAAAGGGTTAGTATATCTCTTCTATCAGAAGTGATCATGGAGGAGAATTTGAAAGTAGAGCTTTTGAAAACATTTGCAACGGTCAAAGAAACTCTCACAACTTCTCTTCACCAAGATCTTCGCAACAAAGTGGAGTGGTAGAGCGTAAAAAAGAACCCTACAGGACATGGCAAGAACCATAATTGTAGAAAATTCCCTACCTTATCATTTCTGGGCAGAAGTGATAAGCACAGCATGCCATATTATCAACATGTGTCTAATTCGACCAATTCTCAAAAAGACACCATATGAACTATGGAATGGTAAGAAACCCAATATTAGCTATTTTCAATCGTTTGGATGCAGATATTTCATTCACAACAATGGAAAGGATAGTTTAGGTAAGTTCGATCCTAAAAGTGATGATGGTATATTTCTAGGTTACTCTTCTTCAAGTAGAGCATATGGAGATTATAATAAAAGAACACTCTGCACTGAAAAATCAATTCATGCTGTTTTTGTTGATACTATCCCTCGTCCAAGGAGTGAAAAACTTCCTAATACGAGAAATTCCTTTTGCCCCTAAATCTATAATTACAAGAAAGGATCATCAAAGTGAGTCAGCTGATGTCACGACCCAAAAACTGAAACACAAATCCAATAAGATAAAATAAAAATCAAATCAAGCGGAAAGAAATACATGCCCGACCTCGAGAGTCACTAAGTCATGAGAAAAATGCTATAACTGTTTGAATTATATAAGACTACATAGTCTGAGAATGTCTTAGTAAATGTACTACGAGGAAGATAAAGAAGGAGAATGTGGAACTACATTTTCCAGGCATCTACCTCGCAATCTCCATAGAAAGTCACCAAATGATAAGATCTGCAACCACTACCGTGCCCTAAGATACCTAGATCTGCACACAGGGGTGCAGGGGGTAAAGTGAGTACACCAACTTAGTAAGTAATAAGTCCAAACTATGGACTGACGGTAGTGACGACCAAACCTCAATAGGTAGCATCATATGATTGTACATAAAAGTAGAAATGCTTATAGTTTAAGTAAATTCTTAGCATTGTGTAAACACAGTACGAACAAAATAGAATGTAAAACTCAGGAACCTTTAAATACCAACGCACATGTCGCATGAATAATGTTACGTTTAATACTTCCACTCACAGTGCTCAACTAGTCGGTACTGTATATGGCCCACTAGGCCTAGGGAAGATCCATCCCGGGATGTATATACATCGTAGACTATAAGTCACCTAGTACCGAGGAAATAGGCCAATCCAACCTCATGGAGAAGATCCATTTCCATACCAATGCTTCGGACAAGATCCATATCTAGGGAAGATCCATCCCTCAATTTTATAATGTATGCTCACTGCGGGTGTAAAGACTCCCAAGGGGTTTATCTGGGCCCAAGTGCTATATCAGTGCCAGCGAAGGGATGATCAATATCTCGTTGTGGCGTGCAGCGTGAGCCCATACTATCAATAAATATCAGGCTCTCAACCTCACTCAGTCAATACTCTCCAGTCTCACATACTTGGAATAAAATGTAATGATATAAGCCCAAACAATGGTATGATATGTCAAATAGCAATAATAGAGACTAAGGCATGGTATAATATGCATGAATAGGACTAAGTATAGATTATAAATGAAGTTAGTGACATGACAACAAAAAGCAACCTCTCGGGTCTCAATAGTGTTGGTGTGAAGTCTTAACATGATAATTAGGATTATTTGCAGCTTACTAATTTAATCACATAATAACAACACATATATCAGCATAAAAGATTCACTAGGCGGTGTTATGGAATGATCCAAGCCACATTTCTCACGGTGCACGCCCACATGCCTGTCACTTGGCATTGCCTCACCGTAATGGTTATTGATATTAGGCTATATGGACAATATTTACACCCTATATGTACCATGCTTTATTGTTGTTTGAAAGGCTAAATGATAACAAAATGCTCTAATTGGTATTCTTTTGCTTCGCAGGGATTAATCTAAGTTAGGAAAAACTATGAAGTGTTTTGGAGGTAATAATGGGAAAAAAGGTCAATCAAGAAACACGCAAGCGGGAAGAGGCAAAAAAGAGGATTGGGATTGAGCTACCGTGACCACGGTGGGATCGCTGCTGGACCGTGGTAAGCCAATGAAGCGAGGCAGAATGATTGTCTTTCACTGCGGTCACGCCACGTTTTGCCGCGACTGCGGTAAACTGTGAAGCTACCTAGAACTTTTGGGACCAAAGTGTAAATCAAAAAACTTTATTCCAAACCCTTATAATCTCAAAAATCTGTCCTGAAAAAGTGGTGAGCTTGTTTTTAGACTATTTGGAGGCAAGAACAAGCGTGAGGAGAGCAACCAACTATTAGAGTTTTTCTATCTTCTCTTTATTATTTCAATTGCACATTATGAATAATTTAGTAGTTTTATCTTGTCTTGTTATGTGTAGCTAATTCCTTAATTTAGGGTTTTGATGGAACCTGTTGAAGAATGAACTTCTTGTTATGTTAATATAGTTTGCCCAGTTTAATATGTATTTGTTCAACTGCGTTTTTGTTGTAGTTAATTAATACGCTCCTCAATTAGTTATGCCTATTTAGTGTGCATAAATCGGGAGAGAGTGCATATTTAGGTAATTGTTGAACACCACCACTCCCAAAGTATATGAGGGATTAATAACCGATGGTTTAAAGGCCGGATTAGGGATAACGAAGCCTTGTGTGCAATCTAGAGTGAGCGGTAATAAGCAAAGTCAGCTAGCGTAACTCGAGAGAGTGCATCTAGTAAATTGTTGTGATTACTCAGAGAGATTTACATTAATAAAAGTGCTCATGATTGATAGAGACGATTAGGCAATTCTACGGGAAACATAACTGGAAGGGAGTCCATCAATAGGGGAAATCATAACCTTAGATCCTTCTCTTAATTGTTTACAACTTAATCATAGTTTGTCTTTGTTTTCTTAATTACAGTCAGCCTTAGTTCATAAAAACATCCTCAATTGTTATTCAAAATATTTGGGAAGTTGATTACGTAGAAATTTGTAAGTCTAACAAGAGTAATTGATAGGTTAATTCCTTGTGGGTTTGACTCTGGGCTAAATACTCAGGTTATATTTGCAACATCTGCTTAGTCCTTTCTATAAGTCATAGTTGGACGTGATCAAATTTAGCTTCGTTGCCGGGAAATTAACGGTGTTATCAATTACAATTGAAAGAAATACAAAAATTCTTAGTGTAGTCAGTTTTCTCTACACCCAATCTATACATTGAAATTTTAACGTTTGTTGACTTGGTTGTACAGGTACATCCAGAAACTCATCAAGAACTGGTTAATTATTTGAAGCATTATCAGATCCCGATAAAGTTTTCAAGACCTTGACTCCGACCAACCAGAAAAACAAACAATTAAACAATTTGAACTAGACATGGGGGATCACATAGTAGTCCCACCTGCGCCAATAGCACTAGTGGCATCTCTTATGCCACAAGCTGTGTTATATGACCGGGCACAACCCTCAGCAGAGAACTTGACCATAGAGACAATGACTTTAGTTCTGTAAGAACAGGGTAAATTGTTTCAGATCATGAATAACATATTGCACTTGTTGTAGAATAAGGGACTATTTTCGGGGTCACAAATCGAAGATCCTCAACATCACTTGAAGAATTTTCTGTCAATCTGCAAAACTTAAAGGCATCCCAACGTAACTCAGGAAGCAATAAAGCTGTTGTTGTTTCCATTCTCAGTGACAGAAGCTACCCAAACTTGGCTAAACTCACTCCCTATAAATTCCATAGCAATTTGGGAGGAGTTATTTAAGCAATTTGTGAACAAGTTTCATCCATCCGACAAGACAGCTCATAAAATCGATAAAATATTGAGTTTCAAACAGAGACCAATAGAGACACTACAAGAAACATGGGAACAATTCAAAGGGATATTTGTTATATGTCCACACCACGATATTCCAGATAAGATGTTTTGGACAGCGGTTCTACATGGGTTTGGCAGATTCCGTGAAGGGTAATGTTGATGCTTCAGCTGGTGGATTATTTTTGAGTAAAACATGGAGAGAAAGCCAGAGTCTCCTTGATAAAATGGCATATATTTTAGGGTGGACAACCAGGAACACGCCTATCACTCTAGTGGTTCACTCCCGTGGGCATGGGATCTGAAAGATATACTTTAGTAGATCCATTCTCGATATGAGGTGAGTGGTATAAGCACAGAAATAATGCCTCAACTTCTGAGCTACCCAAGTCAGAGCACAACAGGTGCATTCCAACAAGGAATATCAGGCCTCGTACGGGGTGAACTTCTTGCTGAGATAGTGGATGGCCTGCTCCTTTCTACTTGTTTTGTCATGTTGTCCCAGGAATAGAGGTCTACCTTGTCGGGCGGAACCAGGACTGGTGGCGTTGATAGGTATTCTTTGATTTTGTCTAAGGCTTTCTGAGAATCATCAGTCCATTTGGTACCGGCGTCGCTTTTCAACATTTTAAAGATTGGTTCACAAATAACAGTGTACTGAGCTATGATACGGCTGATATAGTTAAGTCTCCACAGGAAACTCATCATGTCCTTCTTGTTCCTCGGAGGTGGCAATTCTTGAATGGCCTTAACCTTTGATGGATCTAGTTTTATTCCTCGGCGACTCACAATGAACCCAAGTAGTTTTTCAGCAGGAACCTCGAATGCACATTTGGCGGGATTCAATTCAGATTGTACCTTCTCAATTTATTGAAGAACTTCCTCAAATCTTCCATGTGGTTAGTGGATTTCTTGGATTTGACGATGATATCGTCTACATATACCTCGATCCCTTTGTGTA
This sequence comes from Nicotiana benthamiana, assembly GCA_034376525.1. Classification (NCBI taxonomy): domain Eukaryota; kingdom Viridiplantae; phylum Streptophyta; class Magnoliopsida; order Solanales; family Solanaceae; genus Nicotiana; species Nicotiana benthamiana. The sequence goes on from CM067330.1 coordinate 44,661,540, forward strand.
TCACATCATGGAAAATAATAGTCATGGCCCTCATGTAGATTGCACCAACATTCTTTTGTCTAATTGGCATCATCTTGTAACAATACATCCCCCACGACATGATGAAAGCCGTTTTCTCCGAGTCTTCTTCGTCCATCTATATCAGATGGTATCCAACAAAACAATCAACAAATGACTACAACTCATGCTTGGTGCAGTTTTCAATTAGAATGTGTATGTTTGGCAAGGGGAAGTCGTCTTTGGACTGGCCCGATTGAGATCCCGGTAGTCGACACAAACTCCAACCTTCCCGTCGTTCGTTTGCACAACATTGGCTAACCATGTTGGATAGTCCACTATCCTGAGAACCTTGGCTTTGACCTGCTTGGTAATTTCTTCCTTGATTTTCAAACTCATGTTAGGTTTGAACTTTCTGAGCTTCTATTTTACCGGCAGAGATGTCAGATCTATTGGCAGTTTGTGAGCTACAGTAGATGTACCGAGGCCAGTCATATCATCGTACGACCAGGCAAATATGTCCTCATATTCCATTAGGAATTCTGTGTACTCTTCCTTTTCTGTTGGTGACAAATGAACATTGATGCGCGTTTCCTTGACATTCTATGTATCCCCCAAGTTAAAAATCTCAGTTTCGTCCAAATTGGCCTTAGGTTTATTCTCAAAATCCTCAACTTCTTTAAAAATCTCTTTTGGTATATCATCTTCTCCTGAATCTATATCTATTTGTTGTGTTATCTCATTGTAAGTCACAATCCTCGATTCATCAAGATAAGTAATAGTAATACTATGTAAATAAAGTATACAATAGGAAAATAATAAGGGAGAGATTTATAAGAAACTGAAATGCTTTGATAAATTTCATAATTATTTTGAACATTGGAGCTCTTTTCGAATTAAAGAAAATACAAAAAGAAAGTCAACTAGCGAAAAAGTAAAAGGTAATGTGTGCTTCTTTTAGCCTTGCTACCATAAAGTTTTTTGAGCCCTGGTGGTTCTGATGGACCAATTATTGAGGCGCTCCTTGGCTCATAGCTTGTATAGAAGGGGATTTCTCTCCCTCCTTCTAAAAAATAACATAGCAGTCCATATTGTCATCTTCGAGAAATTAATTCCTTATTGCCACCAATGCTTCCTCTTATTTTGACCCATAGATGACATCAGTTGGCTGGAACGTCTGCTCCAGGTGAGGTATCAAATGTTCCAATAGGTAGTAGGGACTGCGCCATGGTGGCGACCTGTGGTTGAACTCCTCCCAAGTGTATTTCTATCCCAATATGAAAGTGGTACCATGTTTCTTCAGCTTGATGGGTTTGGTGATTAGGAGCATGGTCCTTTGCCATGATAATATTATTGTCAATTAAAGCCTAGATCTTATCCTTCAGTGAGCGGCACTCGTCAATGGTATTCCCCTTTATGCCGGATTGTATGCACAGCTTTTATTTGGGTTGATCCATTGGGAAGGATTTTTCGGAATTATGGCAAGGATAAGGGTGACATAACCAGCAGCTTTGAGTCTTTCATACAGCTGGTCGATCGGTTCGGCAATGGCGGTATATTATTTGGGAGGCATACTGTCGAAGTTTGGTCGAGGTCTGCAAAAGTTTTGGCGAGTGGGTGGTGATTGATAATGAAAGGATTGAGCGTTGTAGGCTTGATAGACATGTGCGGGTTGGGAATTTCTCAGTGAAGTAAGTTGATATGTGGGAGGTCGAGATGACTGGTAAGTAGGCGGTGGATCTTGGTAAGGAGGCGATGGTGCTTGGTAATTTAGGATAGGTTAATATATGAGAGGAGATATTGGGTAGGTTTGGTACTTTATTGGGGATTTTGTTCTATGTGCAACCATCACGACACTCACATCCCTTTTCTTGGATGTGCCACCAGATTGTAGAGTCTTGTTGGTGGCCTGTGTCACACCTCCTTTTTGGCTATCACGACACGACGAAGGACGTAGATAAGGGAGTTTTTCAATTAAAGGACAATCAAAACGAGATTCAATTATATAAAAGAATTTCAAAGTCGCCACTTGGGAGATTTATGGTGTCCCAAGTCACCGGTTAGAATCCCGAATCGAGGAAAGAATGACTGTTTAATAGTTCGCGAACCAAAAATCCGAGTAAGAAATTCTTAACTCGGGAGAAGGTGTTAGTCATTCCCGAGTTCTGTGGTTCTTCCGCGGTAGCTCAACTGTCATATCTGGCTTAAATTATCTGATTTTAGAACATGTTTTAACTTATGTGCTTTTTAACCTTAAACCGCTTTTATCGTTAGTTTTAAGAGAATTGCAATGTTGTTAAAACATGCCTCGAACCACGTCACATAAATGCACCCGTGGGTTTTGACACATTCCAACTTCGTTGATATTTGGATTTGGATCACATAAATATGCACCCGTATTTAGGCAAAGGTAAATTATTAAGCTAACACGCCTAAATGCAGTATTCGCGTTTATATCTTACGAGGACCACGGAAATTCGGTAAGTGGCGTCCCTGAATTCTAAGGGTATCACATTAACTTGTGAAAATTTTAATCGGTTTACACTATTATCTCACAAGGGGAATGAGTGAATTAATTGTTTGAGGGAAATAACATTATATGGTTTAACACACAAAAATGGTTTAGATCCAGAATGGGCCATTGAAGGGACGAGTTTGGGCAAAAGGAAAACAATAAGGAAATAAAAGACATGGCTGACATTGCCATTCCCAGCGACCCATTTTTGAAGTTTTAGACCCATATTGGGCCCCAATGAGGCAACCAAGTGGACTTTATTATCCAATCTCCAGTCAAGTCCTAAAAACGCCTAAATTAGCAAATTTGCATTTGTGTACACTTACCGAATAATATAAAATGACACCCAGGTTTAATCACTCATGAAACTTTATTTCTTTTTGTTCGAATCAAAACTAAAAACCTCAATATAAAAGCTAAAAAAACCAATGGCTTTGTGAGCCTTGCACCTAACGCTACGAAATATCATTTTGACTGCTAAGTTAAGGAAAGGATCAATCAGATAAACAAGATTAGCAATGAGTTTATAAACCCCAAAACCACTACATAAAGTCCTACCAGTTAACCTGTAGCCATACAACCGATTCATTCAATAGTTTAAGTTTAAAACATGGAGCTTCACCTAAACACGCAACATACAAAGCATATTTCAAAGCTGACCTCAGAATACAATAACATGACTAGGAAAGAAATAAATTGCATCGGGCTAATCATGGCTTAAATATTACTCATCATCCCGAAGTACACTTATCAACATTTCAATCAAAGCACATTTGAAATTAAATATTACAGCACAAGTAAATGAAGAAAGCAAATATAACTGACGGTAGACTACTTTATACATTATTCCATACTTCAATCTCCAACTTCATTACATTTAGATGGTGACCAAGTGTTGTTAGGAAAACCTGGAAATGGAAAGGAAAAGGAGTGAGGAATCAGCAGCTAACAACACAGAATCAACAATAAACAACCAGTTTCTCCACCTAGAAAATGATGTAAATAGACCAGAAGCAACTTCAAAACTCAGCAGCTAAGTAGCCCAGACTCAAGAACCAAAATCAACCAAATTCAGCCCCCAAATCAATGAAACAGTGGACTTCCACATGACTCAAACCAAAACATTTCAAATTCAAAATCAAACAATCTCAACTTCTCAAAATGAACCATAGTTGACAAAATCAGATTCATAAATTCAATGTAATAGGGATTTAGTTTTCCAGCCACCTCCTGATTTTCTATGTTCCTTTTCTCTGATTCTTTAGGCTTTTTTCAGAAGGCATCTGCTGCCCTCCAATGGATGGAAGAAGGTCCTTAAATAGGCATGTCTAAGGCAACCCTATCTTAACCAGCAATCCCCTATTTTACCCCTCTCAAACCAATTACTTTTATCCATTTACCCCTCTCAAACCAATTTCTTTTACCCCTATACCCCTCTAAGGATCTGAAAATTCATGCCCCTAACAAACTCAAGTTTTTTTCTATCTTCTAGAGGCTTCCATTTTAACAGAATTGATTCTCACCCAAACTAAAATCCCCGAATTACCCCCTTTCCCAATCAATTATTACAAACTTTAACTCTCCCTTTGAGCCCTATAGTGTTTAAAGCTAACAATTGACTCCCTAAAATCCATTAAAATGTCACAAACAAACACAAAGATGCTTAAGAGTTTCAAGCGAATCAAAATGGAATTCTTCAACAGAAATGCAAAAACATCTGACAATTTAAAACAAACATAATGTGAACAACAAACAGTATTCCTAATATCACTTAGCTAACATGCAAACGAAGACTTGATTACAAACTTGTCGCGATTACTACTTAACAAGAACTAAAATGAATTTACATTTAGGCTACTCGAATTGAAACAACCAAGCAAAGAACAAAGTCTATACAATTGACTTAACAGGATGAACAAAAATTAATTCGAAACTCCTAGTCTAAATTAAAGAAAAAGAAGATGAGGAGAAGGATGATAAGAAATGAAACAGGGTAGAGAAAATTGTACCTAATTGAGAATGACTTGAGACGAAATCCAGCCATGACTCGAGACAGAACCCTAAAAATCCGTTCAAAGTTTTGACCTTAAGAACCCTGGATCTTGAAGTTTGACTGTCTTGGAGGCCTTTGAGAGGATTTGGGGGTAGATATTGGATGAGGGAGACAAGGTAATCACAAGGTGTGGTTTTATAATGATTTGGTGGTGGCTCCGCCACCAAAGGAATTTTAGGCGACGCTAGGGTTTATGACTTTGAATCCAGATTCGAATAGTTTTAGCTTTATTCAAAGGAAACGGGTTATGGATTGGGGATAGGGAGATGCAAAGGAATTGAATGTGTGATTTTGGTTGCCATTGGGGTGGTTTAAGTTGTCGCCGCCGTAGACGGCAGAGTTGCCATATTTTAATTGAATATTCGAGCACATCGTTAGTGATTTGAGGGATTATCTTAATGGGATTGGGAATAGGAGAGTGAGGTACTTCTATGGTGTAAATTTGGGAGGCATTGGGGTTACACCGGCAGCAACGACGGTGATTTCCGGCCGGCGGATGACGGTGGGGTTAGGGTGGCTCATTGGCGGCGTTACACTGATGCGGAATTGTACGAGGATGAAGCGTTTGGTCTATGATATTATTACACACATTTGGACATTTTTATTTGATTTGGGAGATAGTTATAGGGTCGTTGGATGATCTGCAATGAAGGGTCGAGATTTAATTTGAGACACAGGCTCCAAGCGCTGTCGTTTAGCTAAGGGTTGGTTGGACTGGGTTGGGGGCGGGTGGACTGGGTATTTGGGCCTGGATTTTCTGTTAAACATGGCCCGGATGAGTGTTTTGAATTGTATTTTCAGGTTTCCCCTTCTCTTTTTTTTTTATTGTCAGTTAGAAAATTATTTAAAGAAAATTCCTAATTAATCTATAAAGCCCTAATTAGCCATACAATTATTATTAACACATAAAAGATTAAAAGGAAGAACAAAATTACCTAAAATTAATCATAAGTGCACATTAAACCATTTATTGAATTTCCTTTACCAATTACTAATTAATTTCTTTAAATGAAAAATTACTCCTAAGTGCACATACATCATGTATTTTTTTTGTATTTTTATTATTTAAAAATGCATAAAATGGAAATAATTAACAGAATAATGCCACAAATAACCAAAATTGCAAATAAACAAACGAAATTATTTTGTTTTGATTTTATGGGAGTAATTCGTATAGGGAAAAAATCACATTCTCACAGCTGGCCCTCTTTGCGCGAAAACATGAAGAGCTTTTGTGCAAAGATAAGTGAGCGAAATGAACGATTTTTTCCTGTTTGAATACTCTGTGAGAAGCATTTTTGAAAAGATTGACCGCACCTGCTTCAGAGGTTGCCTACATATCCTCGGTTGAAGAGGAATCAGGTCAGTGTAGTTCAGGAGTGTTTGGTAGCTGGGGCTACCGAGGTTGTGATTTTACTGTTGTTGCTGCTGCTGCTACTGCTGCTAGACCCCCTCACTACACCATTGTGAAAAATAAAGAAGCTAGACTAAGCTATGAACTATGGATTACAAGAAAACCTATCTATATCTACCAATTCGGTCTGCATCCTTGTTGCTTTGTTGTCTCGTATTTCTTGCTGTGGAACTTGTTGTTGCTTCATTAACTGGTATTTCTTCCTGTGGAACTCCTTGTTGTCTTGTTGTCTGGTATTTCTTCTTGTGGAACTTATTATTGCCTTGTTGACTTCTTGCTTTCTCTTCTATGTTTGATGCTGAATTGCTGGTCTTGAGATGTATTACGTTGAAAGCATTTTCTTGTTCTACAAGTGGGCGCCTGACTACTTGAACTTGCAATTTGAAAGATATTCCCTTGTTCTACAGTTTGGAGCCTGATCATCAAGACTTGACTTCTTAAGAATATGCCCTTGTTTTCCAGATGAGTGCCTGATTTCGAAGACTTACCATTTTGAAACACATTCTCTTTTTCTACAGGTTGGTGCCTGATTACCAAAACTTAAAATTATGAATAATATTTCCTTGTTCTACAGGTGGGCGCTTGATTACAAGACTGAATATTTTGAAAAATATTCCCTTGTTCTATAAGTAGACGCCTGATTACAAGAACTTGGAAGTTTGAAAAATATTCCCTTGTTCTATAGGTGGGCGCCTGATCATCAAGACTTAAAACTTGAAAAATTATTCCCTTGTTCTACAGGTGGACGCCTGATTACAAACTTGAAACTTTGAAAAATATTTCCTTGTTCTACAGGTGGGCGCCTGATCATCAAGACTTAAAATTTAAAAAATATTCCCTTGTTCTATAGGTGAGCGCCTGATAGCCAAAATCTAAATTTTGAAAAATACTCTCTTATTCTACAGGTGGGCGCTTGATTGCTAAATCTTGAATTTTGAAAAATATTCCCTTGTTCTATAGGTAAGCGCTTGATTACAAAGACTGGTCCAGACCATTCTCAACTACTGACAATTTCAAGACTATGCTGCGTTTCTGCAAAGGTATTATTTTCCACTATGTATTGTTTTCAGCTATATCTGCTGGGGATCTCCTGGTGACTAATTATTAAAACTACCTCCCATTATCCAGGCGGGTCCTGACAATTCTTGTTGACTATTTGCTGGGGAAGTATCTAATCTAAGTCCCATTTTTCAAGAGGGTCCTGATGACTCTTGCTGACTCAGCTGGGGAAATTTGAAATTTTCTTCTATATCCCATTTTTCAGGAGGGTCTGGATGACTTTCCATGACACTTATTGACTCTATCTGGGGGGGGGGGGGGGGAACATTTGCTCTAGGTCCTATTTTTCAAGAGGGTCCTGATGACTCTTATTGACTCTTGTTGGCTCTGGCTGGGGAGATTTTGGCTCTAAGTCCCATTTTTCAGAAGGGTCCTGATGACTCTTCTTGACTCTAGTTGGGGAAATATTTTTGTTTTGCCCATGCCACTCGACTGTTTATGTCCTAAGCTAAGTCCCATTTTCCAGGAGGGTCCTAACAACTCTAACTGAATCCTACTTCGACATGCAAGTCATTTTATGCCATTTGTTATCCATGATTACTCCTATCTTTAAAATGAGTCCCATTCTCCAGGAGGGTCCTGAAGGTTCTAACTTAAATGCCCGTTCTAATTTTTGGTTGTTTCTGCGACTCTTATTGGGGAGGTGTGGGCGCTTACCTATGTTACCCGCACCTGTTTGAGTTTTGGACTGCGTTCCATCCTAACTTCTATGCCTCATTTTTAACCATCGGTTGTTTCTTTTGGCTTTTACTTGTCAAAGCTTATCCCCTTGTGCTCTTGCTGGGGAGGGTGTTTATGCTGGCCTATGTCCCTTTTGAGTTTTAATTGGGCTCCACTTCCAGGTGGGCCTTGAGATTCTGATCGTACCTGCCGTGTGCCTGCCTTCTCCTGTGGATGGCCTCCCCTAGGCTTTTTCGGATCTTTCTGCCCCTGTGTCAATCAATGAAAACTAATCAGTTTGAAAAATGGTGCTTAGCTTGTGACATTCTTGTTGGAAGCGCCCTCATCACTGTCATGTTCCATTGTGTTCAAATTTTCATGTTGATGATGAGTTGCCTAAGTTGGTTGGATGACCCCTCAAACCTTTATGACTTTACTTTTCTCCCCATAATTGTGTTACATTTCTAGCCCTTTTGCCCAAAATCCTTGCACCTTTATCGAGATCACCAAGTCAATGTATTATGCTTAGCTGACCCTCTGACCCCTGTGGCTTCGTTTTGTTTCTCATCTTGGTGTTGCATTTCCGACCCTTTACCAGAATTCCCTTTTGCCTCTTCCCGATGATTGACGAGTTGATATCACACTGGTCAACTCTCATGGCCATTTCCGCCTTTGTGATGCGCTTTTGCCTGTTTTGCTAGAAGCCTTATACCCTTCTCTAACGATCGCTGAGTTAGGGTGTTATGCTTGGCTGATCCTTTGCTCCTCGTATCTTGAGACTACCCGATCCATTTGGGATGCTCGAATGACTCTTGACCTTTATGCCCTCACTTCTCTCACCCTATGTTTCACTCTCGATCCTTCACCGGAATTCTTTATGTCTTTCCCTGACGACTGACATATTACGCTTGGTCAAACCTTGCGGCCTTGTGACCTTTCCTGTTTTCGTGTTGTGCCAACTTTAAGTTCCATCTGAGATATCCCAATCGGTGTATGGCGCTCGGCTGACCCTAGAACCCTTGTGGTTTCATTTGCATACCCTTTTCTGTATGGTACTCCTTCACTTTGCAAATTTTTGTCTCTTCCATCAATTACATTTTTTGTGAATCCTTCCCTTTGCTCTCACTTGTTATCTTTGTTATGCTTTTGGGCGGCATGCGCTTTGTTTCTTTGGGAGTTTGATAATCAGCTTTGACGTTCCTTTCGTCGGCTTAAACAAAAGTTTTTAGACTTGAAAGAAAATGAAATGCAAAGACTCCGAATAGTATTTAGGGTAAAGAATTCCAGACTCGCTGACTGTTGAAAAGAAAAGAACAAAGACTTATCTGAAGAGGAACAACTGGTTTTCATGATCATGACATGCACTTCGGCTTAGTTGACCCAATCCGTTTTGATGACCGACCTTCCGCTGCCATGCTTTTGTCGTTGTGAGCTTTCCGAACCAATACTTTTAACCAAACCCTAACTCGTCCTGCCCTGTAGTGTTCATCCATTAATAGCCCCTTTCTGAGTTTTGCTTTATCTTACCTTCACCTCATGGTGCCTGTGAAGGTTTTCACTGATAAGACTCTCTCATTTTATTTTCCTCTCAAACTTTCGTCGCCTTATGGTGCCTGTGAAGGTCTTCACTAATAAGACTCTCTCATTTTATTATCTCTCTTGTCTGGCTCAGAGTGTTATCCCTGACTTGAATACCCTCTACCTGCTCGGCTCGGCATCTTTTGAAAACTGATTAGAAGGTCTTTCTTTGGACCGTAATGTGGGCTTTTGGATAGGGTTAGAAAGAATGGATATCAAAGGCTCAAAGTAATTCACATGGGTTCAAAACTACATCTTTCAGAATCAGATTTATTACAACAACCACAACTTCTGCCCCAGTTTCCTGCTTGGGAATTTTGGATTTTTATTTTGATGAGATCGAACCGCGAGGCTGCCTACGTATCCTTAACAGGAATCAGGTCAAACGTAGTTCATATGATTCCTTGTTTTAGTTGTTGTTTTTCTTCTCCCTTTTTTCTGTTTTTCTTTTATTTTTTCTTTTTTCGTTCCTCTGTTTTTTGTTTTGTTTTGTTTTGTTTTTCCTTTTCTTTTTTCTTTTCTTTTTTCTTTTCTTGTTTTTTCTTCTCTTTTACTTTTCTTTTGTTTTTTTCTTTTCTTTTGTTTTCATTCTTTTCATTCTTTCCATTCTTTTCCTTTCTCTGCCTTCTCTTACTTGCGTTTCTGACTTTGTTATCGATTCGGAAAGAGAGATATGAAAGAAAATAATTAAAGCTCAAAAGGGTTAGCAAAGGATAAAGTGTTTAGGTAGCAGAACAAAATGCCTTCGTCATTTCGATCTTTGCAATTTGTCAAGTACAAAGAGATGTCAAGTATAAACAATTTTCTAAAGAAAATCATACATAATATCTTTTGACAGCATCCGCATTGATAACCATTTCTGCATATTTCCCTTCCACATCCGTCAGATACAATGCACTCTTGATAGGCTGAATGGCCCTTTCCAGTTTGGAGCGATGCCTTTTGCCTCGGCCTGGTGAGGATGGATGCGCTTTTGTACCAGTTGACCTACTTCAAACTTTCTGGGGCGCACCTTCTTATTATATGCCCTTGCCACTCTTTGTTGATACAACTGGCCGTGACAGACCGCCGCCAATCTTTTCTCATCAATTAGACTCAATTGTTCCAAACGAGCTTTGACGCATTCTTCATCATCGATTCCTGATTCGGCCACAATACGAAGAGAGGGGATTTCAATCTTGGCTGGGATAACCTCCTTTGTGCCACATACCAATAAGTATGGAGTAGCCCCCACTGAAGTGTGGACAGTGGTGCGATAGCCTAACAATGCAAAAGTCAGCTTCTCATGCCACCGCCTGGATCCTTCCACTATTTTACGCAGTATCTTCTTTATGTTCTTATTGGCTGCCTCGATTGCTCCATTTTCCTTGGGGCGGTACGGGGTAGAGTTTTGATGTGTGATCCTGAGTTGCTGACATAACTCTCTCAGTAAGTGGCTGTTGAGGTTTGCCCCATTATTAGTGATGAGTGTTTTGGGGAACCCGAACCGACAAATAATGTTTGTGAGCACGAAATCCACCACTACCTTCTTGGTTACTGCCTTGAATGTTTTGGCCTCAACCCATTTGGTGAAATAGTCAATAGCAACCAGGATAAATCTATGTCCATTAGAAGATGCTGGCTCGATGGGCCCGATGACATCCATGCTCCAAGCAACGAAGGGCCATGGTGCCAACATCGTATGCAATTCAGATGGAGGAGAGTGAATTAGGTCTCCATGTACCTGACACTGATGGCATTTACACACAAAGATGATACAATCCCGCTCCATGGTAAGCCAATAGTACCCTTCCCGGAGAATCTTCTTTGCCAAAACATATCCGCTCGTGTGCGGCCCGCAAACGCCATCATGCACCTCATTCATGATGACTGTCGCTTTCCCAGCATCTACGCATCTTAGCAAACCAAGATCTGGCATTCTTTTGTGTAATATCCCTCCACTAAATAAAAATCCACTTGAAAAACGACGGATTGTTCTCTTCTGGTCACTCGTCGACTACAAACTTTTCCTGATATATTCCTCGATGTCGTGGAACCAAGGCTCGCCGTCGAGCTCTTCTTCCACCATGTTGCAATAAGCATTTTGATCATGGACCGGATATGTATCGGGTAAGCATAACCCTTGTCCGGGTGATGTAACATTGACGCCAAAGTAGCTAGGGCATCGGTAACCTCATCGTGAATTCTTGGAATGTGCCTGAACTCTACCGACCGGAATCGTTGACAAAGATCCTGCAAGCATTACCGGTAGGGTATGAGTTTTAAATCTCTTGTCTCCCACTCCCCTTGAATCTGGTGTACCAGAAGGACTGAGTCTCCCAAGAGTAAGACTTCCTGGCCACCCATGTACGCTGCTAATCTCAAACCAAAAATGCACTCCTCATATTCAGCCATGTTGTTGGTTATATAGAAGCGGAGTTGAGCTATGACTAGGTAATGATGCCTTTCTTCCGAAATGAGTACTGCTCCTATCCCGATGTCTTTCTTGTTGGCAGCCCAATCGAAGAACAATTTCCATCCCGACTTCTCATCCTTTTCCATTTCATTGATGTGCATCACTTCCTCGTCCGGAAAATATGTGTTCAAGGGTTCATATTCTTCATCTATGGGATTCTCTGCTAAATGGTTCGCCAATCCTTGTGCCTTCATAGCAGTCCTGGTCATGTATATAATGTCGAACTCAGTGACCAAGATTTGCCACTTTGAGAGCCTCCCCGTGGGCATGGGATTCTGAAAAATGTATATTTCAGTGGATCCAGTCATGAGATGAGAGAAGTGGTGTATGATGACAAGTAATGTTTCAACTTTTGGGCAACCCACGTCAAGGAGCAGCATGTCTTTTGAAGATGAGTGTACTTAAACTCATAGGCAGTAAATTTCTTGCTGAGGTAGTATATGGCCTGCTCTTTTCTCCCAATAACGTCGTGCTGACCCAACACACACCCAAATGAGGTGTCCAGGACTGTCAAATATAAGATCAGAGGCCTTCCTGGTTCTGGGGGGGACCAATACTGGTGGGTTTGACAAATATCCCTTTATCTTATCAAAAGCTTCCTGGTACTCTCTCATCCATTTTATCGCAGCATCCTTCTTCAACAACTTAAAGATGGGCTCGTAGATGGTTGTGAGCTGGGCGATGAATCGATTGATGTAATTCAGTCTTCCCAGTAGACTCATTACTTCTGTTTTGTTTCTAGGTGGCGGAAACTCCTGTATAGCTTTGATTTTTGAAGGGTCCAGCTCGATGCATCACCGACTGACTATGAACCCTAACAACTTTCCCAAGGGGACCCCAAACACACACTTTGCCGGGTTTAGTTTGAGGTCATACCTGCGGAGCCTTTGGAAGAACTTCCTCAGGTCTTTGGCATGATCAAAATGCTTCCTAGACTTGATTATTACATCGTCCACATAGACCTCAATTTCCTTATGTATCATATCATGGAATATGGTTGTCATAGCCCTCATGTACATGGCTCCTACTTTTTTCAATCCAAAAGGCATAACTCTATAACAGTACGTCCCCCACGGCGTGATGAACGCCGTTTTCTCCGCATCTTCTTCGTCCATTAAAATCTGGTGGTACCCGGCGTAATATTCCACGAATGACCCGATCTCATGCTTTGTGCAATTGTTAATCAGTATGTGGATGTTCGGAAAGGGAAAGTTTTCCTTTGGAATTGCTTTGTTGAGGTCGCGATAATCAACACACACCCTGGTTTTTCCTTCCTTTTTCGGCAAAGGCACAACATTAGCTAACCAGGCGGGGTATCATGCGACACGAATGAATTTTGCCTCAAACTGCTTGGTCACTTCTTCTTTGATTTTCACACTCACATCAGTTTTGAATTTCCTCAACTTTTGTTTAACGGGCGGGCAAACTGGGTTAGTAGGTAACTTTTGGACTACCAAATCAGTGCTAAATCCGGGCATGTCATCGTAGGACCATGCAAAGATATCTTTGTACTCCAACAATACTTCGATTATTTGTTTCCTAAGTTGTGGCTCTAGATGGATACTTATTTTTGTTTTTCTGATATTATCCGGACTTCCTAGATTGCCTCTGTATCATTCAGGTATGATTTGGGTTTCTATTCGAATTGGGTCATCTCTTTATTAACCTCATCCCATGTCCCTTCCTCATCATACCCTGGTTCATCCTCGTGTTCTATTTCCTAAATTTTTATTTCTGGACTAGACTTGTTTTTACGATTGGGCCGAGGAGTCCATATGCATGTCAGATCACCGGAATCAGCATAAAAATAGCTGTACAAAAGAGAAAAGAAAGAAAAGTAAAGAGGAATGGAAACTATCAGCATTGCTGAAATGGAAATTGCATTTCATTAGAATCAAAGATAACAGAGTTTGCACATCCAAATGGAAGGAAATAATAAATGAGTTGACAACTTGACGCTAATACAAACAAGACTGAAAGGAAAATCAAAGCCGACTACCACGACTCCCTCCCAGTGGGAAGAGGAGTGGCTTCCCAGTTATTGATTTTTGCGCATGCTCCCACAAACTGCACGTCTGCCCCGCTCGATCCTTCTCCCGCCTCGACCATATTCACCTCATTGAATAGCCTTTCTAACCCCTTATCAAGATCTCTGTCCGTGTCGATCAGCGGGACAGAAATCTTAGGTCTGGAGCCATTACTAGACTTGACAAATGATTTGGACAACCTTGGGATAGGCTTCGGGAGAATCCAGGCTTTCTGTCTCAGCTTCCTAGCGCGCCTTATGTCTGGGGCTGTGGGCTTGAACCCGGGGCCAAAAGTGTCCAGGTTTTTGGGAAGGGACACTGGTTGCACAATGCCTTGCAGAGAGGCTCCCAACCCTTTGCCGGGTATAAAACCATTTCTCAACATTTCTGAAGCTACCATGACGGATGCGATTATTATCTTTGGGGTTGCCACAAACTCACCTTCTGGGAGCTTCTGAACTGACACCGCATCAAACACCTGGTAAACCCAGGGCCCTTTGCTGTCCTTAGATTTAATGAAAGGCACGATTGTGTGACTTGGGGTACACTGATTATCTTATCCATGCACGACAATCTCTTGCCTATCCCATTCAAATTTGACCATCTGGTGCAGTGTAGATGGCACTGCTTTGGGTGCATGAATCCAGGGCCTGTCCAATAATAGATTATAGGAGACTGATACATCCAGCACTTGGAATTCTATAATGAACTCTACGGGTCCTATAGTTACTTCTAGCACTATATCCCCTACGGTGTCTTCACCTCCGCCATCGAAGCCTCGAACACAGATGTTATTCTTGCGGACCCTTTCATTTTCCACCTTTAGCTTGGTCAATGTGGATAGTGGACAAATGTTTGCACTGGACCCATTGTTGACCAGAACTCGAGTGACCACGTCATCTTCACACTTCACAGTCAGATAAAGAGCCTGGTTGTGCTTATTTCCCTCCATAGGAAATTCATCGTTAGAAAATGTGACCCGGTTTACCTCGAATATCTTGCTTGCAATCTTTTCCACGTGGTTCATCGTTATCTTATCTGGGAAATGAGCTTCATTCAAAATCTTCATCAACGCCCGACGATGCTCATCTGAATGGATTAGTAAGGATAACAAAGAGATCTGGGCTGGTGTTTTCATCAACTGTTCTATGATGGAGTAATCCTGCATTGTCATTTTCTTCTAAAATTCTTCTACCTCTTCTTGTGGTATAGCTTTCTTCACTTGTTCAGGGTAATCTTTAGAGACGCTGCCCTTTCTCAACTCTTCTGGGGAAAAGTATCTTCTTGATCGTGTTAAGCCTCATGCCTCACACACTTCCTCTCTAACGTCTTTCCATTTGTACATCACCATTGCTTGCTCATATCTCCAAGGAACTGCTTTTCTGTTGATGATTGGTGGCTTGATTACTGGTTTCAAAATAACTGGCTCGATGCGTACACCTTCCACAATCACGACGGGTTCTCTAGCTGCCCTATGTACTCGCTTTGATGCAACCGCGCATGCCGAGCTCTCCTGAACTACGACAATTTTACTACCTTCTTTTGCCCCGGTTACCAGCTTTTTGCTGCTTGCAACCTTGGTTGGATCACTGGCTTTGATCATCATTACTGTTTGTGAAGGTCTTCTGGAATCTCCCCTTCTCTCCTCAATTTCAATCATGTTGGTTTTCATGGTGGGTCGGCTGCGGGTTTTGGTTAATATTGGGCACCTCCAGAGTCTGCACCTCAATCCTGTGGGAGTCAGTTATTTCTTGAATGGTGTTCTTTAAATGCCAGCATTTTTCAGTGTCATGCCCAGGTGCACCAGAACAATATTCACAGCTGACTGAATAATCTAAATTCTTTGGAGGAGGGTTGGCAGTTTTGGCTCAATTGGTCTCAACATGTCCAATTGTCGCAGCCTGTGGAACAGGCTAGTGTAAGATTCTCCCAGCGGCGTAAAAGTCTTCTTTTTCTGCACCCTCTCATTTTTCAGGGCCGGATTGCCTCGAAAAGCGGGCCCCGGGGTTTGTTGGTAAGCTCTTGGAGGAGGGTATTGATTTTGTGGATTTGGGTAAGTGTTTTGAGGGGGTGGCGTACGCCATTGTGCGTGAGCGGGAGGTTGGGTATATGCTTGTGCGTGATGGACAGCGAAGCGAGGTTCTAGTGGTGGAAGGTAATGCTGTGGCGGGCCAGATGGAGTGTGTGGGAATGTATGGTGGTGAGGACGGGGCTTGCCGTAATGAGATGGCGCACGAGGCCCGAACCAAGTTGTCGACTCCACTGTCGCTACTTCCTCCTTCCTCCTTTTCCCGAAAGCTCCCCCAGCTCCACCCTGGATGGCTTGAGTAGTTTCCTTAATTGCACAGTAGCTCATGATTTTATTGGATTTGAGGCCTTCCTCAACCATAGTTCCCATCTTGACCACTTCGTTGAAAGACTTCCCTACCGCTGATACCAAATGCCCAATGTATGTAGGTTCCAGAGCTTGCGGAAAATAGTCAACCATCTCACTCTCCTTCATGGGAGGATCAACTCTGGCTGCTTGTTCCCTCCACTTGAAACCGTACTCCCTAAAACTCTCGCTGTGTTTCTTCTTCAGCTTTGTCAGAGATAAACGATTCGGGACAATCTCAAGATTATATTGAAAGTGGCATGCAAATGCTTGTGCTAAGTCATCCCATGTATACCGCCGATTGGGATCCTATCGAGTATACCACTCCAATGCCGATCCCTTAAAATTTTGTTAAAGTACGCCATTAGCAATTCATCTTTTCCCTCTAAAATATGCGAATGGATCGTTGTGATCATCATATAAGTCAAATTTAGGCATTTTGAAACCTCGAGGCAACTGTACGTCCCGGAATAAGCAAAGATCATTGAATGCCATGCTCACCTGGCCACCTAATCCTCGCATGTCCATAAATAATTGTTCCAGAATTCGTACCTTTCTATGATATCTTCTTCCTGCTCGAAATTTTTGATCGGCTTTTCAGCTCCTATTGGGATTTCGGGACAAGGAGCATAGGAGTAAGGCTCCTGGGCTTTGTAGGCAGGTTTTGGGGGATAGTATTGAGGGTCATATGCTTGAAGCAGTGGTTCACTGGATGACCTATGTAGTGTAGGAGGCGGAGGTGCCACATTGGTAGGAGCGATTGGCAGGGGAGGGTGAGGAGAAACTTTGGGTAGTGGGGTTGGTGGATGAGAGGTAGCACCCTGATGCTGTGAGTATATAGGAAAACTTGGAGGCGGATCAGTGACGGACCAGTCAGGTGCTAGTGGCGGGATGAAGGTTGGGTTCGAAGGATAGGTCGGGGGCGGCTATCCTCTTGCCCATGCTTGGCACATCTCGGTCATTTGGTGTTTATGCTTATACATTTCTCCTTCATAGCATTAATGTCCAATTCCTCTGCCTCCTTAGAGGGGTCAATAATGCTGACATCAGCTTCTTGGTTCGACATGATTTGTTTGCTTTTCGACCGCGTGGTGTAGGAGTGAGTTACCATAATGCTGTGAGTACTGGTCACCCGTATAATTTGGAACTGGAAATCACAACACCAAAGACCTGTTAGTGGTTAGGTTCTTGACACATAAGTGGACACATATTGTGTATGTATGCACATAAACGATAATTGGTCCCTATATGCATTGGTTGCTTGTGTCATCCCAGCTTTTATTTGCGACGCTCCGTTTTGTTTTAGCCTTATTCTTTCCCTCTCCCATATTTAATCAATTTCCAATTTATTAAATTATGGTCGAATCCTATATAGATTGCCTACGTATCATGTCCCCACATGAATCAGACTGAGTGTAGTTCTTGCAAATAAAAGAGCAGCATAATATCTTTGAAAATTTATATAACAACATACTTTAATTACAAAGACTCGAAAGGTGATAGATTAAACAAACTCGAACGACAACCAACTATGCATAAAGAAAATACAGACTCGGTTAAACTAATAGACTTTTAAAACTAATCAATTAATAGTGCAATCTTTAGGAGTACATTAATGCCTCAAGTGCTCCTGGGCCTCGAAGGGCATGAACCTCCATTTTAACCTAGCAACTTCATCGTCATGTTTTTCCTTTAATTGCTCAATGAACCAGCCCAGTTCCTTTGCACTTTTAGCTAATTTCCTCCGAACCCTGGATAGCTCGCCTTCCGCCTTATTCAGGTCGAACCCATATTCGGTTACTTTTTGCCTCAAATTATCTTGAGTTTTTCATATGTTAAGCTCCTGGGAGGATTTTCTGCGGCTGCTTTCATCTTCTGGATTTGGGCTCGCAGCATCTCATTTTCTTTGGTTAATATTTTCTTTTCTCCCTCATCTGCTGCAGCTTGCAAGCCATTTTCAAATTGCAGTTCTCGGACTTGCCTTTCCAATCTTCCTATGGTGGCGTTGTACTCATTTTCCTTGGCTAGCCAGTCCTATTGTTCCTATGACGTTTCAATGAACTCCTGGAGGTGAGGCCTTTTGCGCGGTCTATCAAACTCAATTTCTCTCCTGTACCAGGCAAAGTATCCTGGTGACACTGCGCCTTTGGTCTGATCCTGTATGCAAGTGTTGGCTGTCAGGTATTGTCATTTATTCCAAATCTTGCGGACCATTGCTTCGGGGAACTGACTATCAGGCCCAATCTCAACTACCCGGATGCTGAGATCTTCGTCTTTCAGCACTATCTGGCATCTTCCGAGTTGTCTCAAGACCTGATGTGGGGCATAGGGCTGGATACTCCTAAGACCCATCAAGATAAAATGTGGTTCTGTTGTCGGCATGCACACGATCTCATCCATAGACAACTATCCTAATGTCCATTCTATTTGACTGGCAGTGAGGGACTAGAGGTAAGAAGTCCATTTTGCTGCACCTTCGGGTAAGCTGAGCTTTTCAATTCTCGTGGGAAACTCCTCTATGCAAGTTTTCTCGGTGGACCCATAACTCATGAATTGAGGGCGCTGACATAGATGATCCGTCATCCACATTTGCAATAATAGATTACACCCCTCAAAGAAATCATTTTCGGCCTTGCAAGTTGTGAGAGCGCGAAAGATCTCGGCTACTATCATGGGCGCGAGTGTGCACTTGGCCTGTGTGCGTAGATGTTGGCAACCCCTGCTATATTTTTGTCAATGTTCCCATCCTTCCTTGGAAATATCAGAAGCCCCAGAAAATCCACCATCAAAGCGAAGCGTCTGTGTTCTTCCCATTTGACACGGTTTCCCTTACTGCAGACGTTGTTCTCCGGATTGTTGAATCCCCCTGTGTGACCATATCTGGAATACAGGAATGAAAAAGTGCAGAACCCTACCGCCAAGTTCGAATCATGTACCACTCTGCTTATCTTCAAGGTATCTAAGAATTTATGCACCGTTATCACTCTTGGAGCAACCAGATACTTGTGTCTCAAAGGAAGCTCCCCATTTCCGACATATCCCGCTATTTCTTCCAATGTTGGAGTGAGTTCAAAGTCTGAGAAGTGAAACACATTGTACGCCGGGTCCCAGCATGTATCAAATGCTTTTATGATGTCTCCTTGGGGCACAATCTCCAATAACCCGGGGAGGCCCCCCAAATACTTCATTGTCTCATCTTGTCCTTCCCTGCCTAAATCATTCCCACCATAAACGCAACTCCAAAGGGATTCAGCTTACA
Source organism: Nicotiana benthamiana (assembly GCA_034376525.1). Taxonomy (NCBI): domain Eukaryota; kingdom Viridiplantae; phylum Streptophyta; class Magnoliopsida; order Solanales; family Solanaceae; genus Nicotiana; species Nicotiana benthamiana. The sequence continues at coordinate 44,680,931 of CM067330.1, forward strand.
AATGAAAAAGGGCCGATTTCGATTGTGCTCATCCTGCACATTTATTAAGGTGAATTAGTGACGTGTAGATTTATTCCTGTTTGACTTCAAAATCAAAAAGAATTTTCTTTTGAAATTTATTTTCTAAAACCATAAGCCCAGTTTTGCGAACATGGCCTTTTAGCACTTCCGGAGGAAGCTTTCAAGGTCGTGTCCGCTAGCCGACCAAAAATACAATAAAGACCCAAAGGTGGCCATTTTTGCACAAGGGAGGTTGGACTGGATGGGGGTTGCCTACGTATCACACACTCAGTGGAATCAAACCGGCGTAGTTTGGGCAAAACAACTTGTCAAAATCAAAAACCCTGTTGAAAAGCCTCTTTTTCTTTTGTTTTTCCTTTTTCCCCCTTTAGAAAAGAAGTTCCGGCAACATTTCGGCGCAACTTGAGCGTTGGGTTTACAAGACAAATGATTAATCTCTGTCAACCCTAATACCACTTATTTTATTTATTTTTCCCTTATTCACAAGCCAGTCAGCTTGCAAATCCACAACAGCTAAGCACAAATGGCACATAATATGTATCAGGATGGTCTTTGCATTTCTGGTCGCCTGTCCTAGACAGAAACAACCCCTGTGTTGAGTCTCCTAGGTTGCATGCATGATGCTGATAAACGTTCCTACTAGGGATCCGGCATGTGGTCAAGATATACTAAGTTCAATACATGGGTATTTGTTCTAGATTGTATACCCGAGCGGACAACTCGAGTCGAAGAGGGGGCTACGTACCGAGGACTCACAAGATCGTCCGGCTTTGTAACTTGTCCGAGCCTCTTTCTTATTTTATGGTATGACACTAACAGAATAGGGAGTCTTGACTAGCGAGCACATCCCTGAAGATAAAGAGAGAAGGGTTTTGTAACAATTTACATACAGTTCAAATAATATCAAAGCTGTAAAAGCATCATTTTGCACATTAAGTGAACATGTAAAATAAAATAATTAAACATAGCCAAATACAATAATTATTCTAAGCTCGAATTCTTGAACCCTGAACAAGAGAATCTGGGTTCGATCCCCAGCAGAGTCTCCAGAGCTGTCACACCTTCTTTTTGGCTATCACAACCCGATAAATGGCGTAGATAAGGGAGTTTTTCCAATTAAAGGACAATCAAAAAGAGACTCAATTATTTAAAAGAATTTCAGAGTCGCCACTTGGGAAATTTATGGTGTCCCAAGTCACTGGTTAGAATCTCGAATTGAGGAAAGAATGACTCTGTTTAACAATCCGCGAACTAGAAATCCGAGTAAGGAATTCTGTTAACCCAGGAGAATGTGTTAGGCATTCCCAAGTTCCGTGGTTCTAGCACGGTCGCTCAACTGTCATATCTGGCTTAAATTATCTGATTTTAGAACATGTTTTAACTTATGTGCTTTTTAAACTTAAACCACTTTTATCGTTATTTTAAAGAGAATTGCAACGTTGTTAAAACATGCCTCGAACCACGTTACATAAATGCACCCGTGGATTTTGACACATTCCAACTTCGTTGAGATTTGGATTTGGGTCACATAAATGTGCACCTATTTAGGAAAGGTAAATTATTAAGCTAACGCACCTAATAACAATATTCACGTTTAAATCTTACGAGGACCACGTAAATGCGATAAGTGGCGTCCCTTAATTCTAAGGGTATCACATTAACTTGTGAAAATTGTAATGGGATTATACTATTATCTCACAAGGGGAATGAGTGAATTAATCGTTTGAGGGATAATAACATTATCTGGGTTAACACATAAAAATGGTTTAGATCCAGAATGGGCCCATTGAAGGGACGAATTTGGCCCAGCGGAGAACAATATGGAAATAAAGGACATGGCTGACATTGCCATTCCAGCGACCCATTTTCAAAGTCTTGGACCCATATTGGGCCCCAATGAGGCAACTAAGTAGACTTTAATATCCAATCTCCATTCAAGTCCTGAAAACGCCAAAATTAGCAAATTTGCATTTGTGTACACTTACCAAATAACATAAAATGACACCCAGGTTTAATCACTCATGAATTTTTATTTCTTTTTGTTCGAATCAAAACTAAAAACCTCAATATAAAAGCTAAAAAAACCAATGGCTTTGTGAGCCTTGCACCTAACGCTATGAATCATCATTTTGACTGCTAAGTTAAGGAAAGGATCAGTCAGATAAACAAGATTAGCAATGAGTTTATAAACCCCAAAAGCACTACATAAAGTCCTACCAGTCAACCTGTAGCCATAGAACCGATTCATTCAATAGTTTAAGTTTAAAATATGGAGCTTCACCTAAACAAGCAACATACAAAGCATATTTCAAAGCCGACCTTAGAATACAATAACATGACTAGGAAAGAAATAAATTGCATCGGGCTAATCATGGCTTAAATATTACTCATCATCCCTAAGTACACTTATCAACATTTCAATCAAAGCACTTCTAAAATTAAATATTACAGCACAAGTAAATGAAGAAAGCAAATATAACTGACTGTAGACTACTTTATACATTATTCCATACTTCAATCTCCAACTTCATTACATTTAGATGGTGACCAAGTGTTGTTAGGAATACCTGGAAATGGAAAGGAAAAAGAGTGAGGAATCAGCAGCTAACAACACAGAATCAACAATAAACAACCAGTTTCTCCACCCAGAAAATGATGCAAATAGACCAGAAGCAACTTCTAAACTCAGCAGCTAAGTAGCCGAGACTCAAGAACCTAAATCAACCAAATTCAGCCCCCAAATCAATGAAACAGTGGACATCTACATGACTCAAACCAAAACATTTCAAATTCAAAACCAAACCATCTCAACTTCTAAAAATGAACCAGAGTTGACAAAATCAGAATCAGAAATTCAATGTAACATGGATTTAGTTTTCCAGCCACCTCCTGATTTTCTATGTTTCTTTTCTCTGATTCTTTATGCTTTTTCAGAAGGCATCCTCTGCCCTCCTATGGAAGGAAGAAGGTCCTTAAATAGGCATGTCTAAGCAACCCATCTTAACCAGCAATCCCCTATTATACCCTCTCAAACCAATTTATTTTAGCCCTTTACCCCTCTAAGGGTCTAAAAAATTCATGCCCCTAATAAACTCACGTTTTTTTCTATCTTCTAGAGGCTTCACATTTTAACAGAATTGATTCTCACCCAAACTAGATCCATGAATTACCCCCTGTCCCAAAAAATTATTACAAACTTTAACTCTCCCTTTGAGCCCTATAGTTTTTAAAGATAACAATTGACTCCCTAAAATCCATTAAAATATCATAAACAAACATAAATATGCTTAAGAGTTTCAAACGAATCTAAATGGAATTCTTCAAACGAAATGCAAAAACATCTGACAATTTAGAACAAACATAATGTGAACAACAAACAGATTCCTAATATCACTTACCTAACATGGAAACGGAGACCCGATTACAAACTTGTCACGATTACAACTAAACAAGAACTAAAATGAATTTGCATTTAGGCTACTCGAACTGAAACAACCAAACAAAGAACAAAGTCTATAGAATTGACTTAACAGGATGAACGAGAATTGTTCGAAACTCCTAGTCTAAACTAAAGAAAAAGAAGATGAGGAGAAGTATGACAAGAAATGAAACAGGGTGGAGAAAATTGTACCTAATTGAGAATGACTTGAGACGGAATCCAGCCATGACTCGAGACAGAACCCTAAAAATCCGTTCGAAGTTTTGACCTTAGGAACCCTGGATCTTGAAATTTGACTGGTCTTGGAGGCCTTTGAGAGGATTTAGGGGTGCATATTAGATGAGGGAGGCAAAGTAATCACAGAGTGTGGTTTTATAATAATTTGGTGGTGGCGCCGCCACCGGAGGAATTTTAGGCGGAGCTAGGGTTCATGACTTTGAATCCAGGTTTGAAGAGTTTTAGGTTTATTCGAAGGAAACGGTTTATGGATTAGGGATGGGGAGATGCAAAGGAATTGAAGGTGTTATTTTGGTTGCCATTGGTTGTGGTTTGAGTTGTCGCCACCGTAGACGGCGGAGTTGCCGCATATTGATTGAATATTCGAGCACATCAGCAGTTATTCGAGGGATGGTCTTCATGGGATTGGGAAGAGGAGAGTGAGGTGCTTCTATGGTGTAAATTTGGGAGGCATTGGGGTTACGCCGGCAGCGGCGGACGGTGGGGTTAGGGTGGCTCATTGGCGGCGTTACACCGATGTGGTACTGTACGAGGATGAAGCGTTTGGTATCTAATATTATTACAAAAGTTTGGACTTTTTTTTTGATTTGGGAGATAGTTTTAGGGCCGCTGGATGATCTATAATGAAGGGTCGAGATTTGGGACACAGGCTCCAAACGTCGTTTGGCTAAGGGTTGGTTGGACCGGGTTAGGAGCGGGTGGACTGGGCATTTGGGCCTGAGTTTTCTATTAAACGTGGCCTAGATGATTTTTTTTGAATTGTATTTTCCGGTTTCCCCTTCTATTTTTTTATTTTCAATTCCAAAATTATTTAAATAAAATTCCTAATTAATCTATAAAGCCCTAATTAGCCATACAATAATTATTAACACATAAAAGATTAAAAGGAAGAACAAAATTACCTAAAATTATTCTTAAGTGCACATTAAACCATTTTTTGAATTTTCTTTTCCAATTCCTAATTAATTTCTTAAAATGAAAAATTACCCCTAAGTGCACATGCCTCATGTATTTTTTTTTTGTATTTTTATTATTTAAAAATGCACAAATGCAAATTATTAACAGAATAATGCCACGAAAAATCAAAATTCTAAATAAACAAACGAAATTATTTTGTTTTGATTTTATGGGAGTAATTCGTATATGGCAAAAATTACATGCTCACAGCCTGCAATACTTCAAAGTTAGTGACCATACCACTTTTAATGCCTTCTTCGATCCTTTCCCATAGCTTGATGATGTCAGAAAATTTTTGGCCTTCAATCAACATCAGTCTCTCATAATACTGCGGGTCTTGAGCCCGAACCAAAAACCTGTTCATTTGTTCTTCTTCTAAGGCCGGCCTGGCCTTAGCAGCCTATGATCTCCAGCAAGTAGCATACTCATGGAATGTCTCTATGGATTTCTTCTTTCAGTTCTGGACGTAGAATATATCCGGCACATTCTCTGTGTTGAATCTGAACCTGTCCATGAAATCGAAATACTTACCGAACTCGCCCACTTTTTTGGGTCTTGGGTAATGTGCCAAGATATAGCATCTCCTTTCAGACTTATCATAAAGAGCTTCATGCGAATCTTCGAATCCTTTCCTACCCCAACCAGTTTGTCACATTAAGTTCTCAAATGAACTATGGGATCCCATGTGCCATCAAACACCTCAAACTTGGGAGGTTTTTACCCATCGGGTAGTTCGACATCTAGCTTAACACAAAAGTCCTCATAATTTAGTCCCTCGATACCTTTGTTTCCTTCAACACCCTAGACTCGGCTAGTCAACTTCTTAAGTTCTGCGGCCAAGTTCCTGATATGGGAGTCTTTGTAATCAGACTTTGGTGTGCTAGAAATAAGTTGATCATAGTGTGGTATGGTTTCCACAGAGGCGGGGCCATTGTGTGGATGTTCAATTATCGAGTTTAGTGTTTCAGGGGGGAGTAGCGGGGTGTTGTTTGAAGTGTGACATATGTCGCAGTGTTGACAGGGAGTGGGTTATTTTTGGGGTTTCAGGATGTTTTATGGAGGTGTAGGTTTCTGAGCATTGGGAAAGTTGACATCTGCGGAAATGAGGGAAAATGATAAGAATACTAAGTTCCGAACTCTGTCCAGTTCTTCTTGAAATTTCAATATCTTCTGTTCGAGCTGGGCGGCACTTTCTTTGGAAAGATGAATACCCTGAGGAACCTCTACCATTTTTACTGAGTTGTGCGAATCCTCCATTTATCCCTTGTTCTTATTTCTAATAGGACTCGGATGGGGAGGAGGTGGAGGGCCCTTGAATCTTGTGAAGTATGGTGATAATTCAAGAGTTCACGAAATAACCTTTAGGGAGGGGAATAAAACAAAAAGTAAAAACAAAAAGGTCACAAGTTAATGTGGATTATGAGAAGATAAAATTGCAATATTTAAACACATAGTGCAAGAATATAAATCGTGTCCTAATTTGGGAGACTCATTATGCCCGAGGTAGGCCTAGAGACAAATAATTTGGAGAACTTATAATGCTAAATGCCTTATTTTATTGATAAAAATAAGACGAATCCCAAAATTGGCACTTAAAATTGCAAAAAACAAAATGTCACTAATGGCTATCGGCCTTATTACAACGAACAGAAAAAGACTACTAACTACTTGGTCCCAGAAGGACCTTCTTCAGGTTTAATGTTCTCGTTGATCAGATCCTCTAGCTCGCGCAGATTTTCCAGTAAAAAATGCCTTTGCTAGCTGTTCTCCTTTGCTTCCCTCAGCATTTTGGCAGTCGGTGACTCTCTTCCTCATTTTCCCTTCCAATTCCAGCAGACTGTATTCCAGATATTCCAGCTTCTCACTAGCCCCGGTGACTCTCTCTTTCCATTCATAGATTTGGTTACTTGATGGAAGGTTCCCCCACCAGGTCAGCAAGAGTGAGGGCATGTTTACCATACCGAAGTCGAGAACTTTTTGATGTTCATTTTCTATAAAACAAAAGAGTTAAGACCTCACCCCTCATCGGACTCGACTATTTAATACCAATAATTAGCATAAGCAGCATTTAGTTATCCAAATAAATGCACAAACGTGGTAATGTCTGTTTGCGTTCCAAGGAAACCCAGTCGACTTTGGACAAGGCTATCTTAAAGAGTCATTATGCGGACAGCATAACTGACTCGGCTAGGTTTGACCATGATGCATACACGGTTAGATAGAGTAAGGTTTCTATGAGGTATTAGACCAGTACCCTTGAGAGGAAAACTCAAGAGGGAAAGGCACAGAACCGTCAACTGCACCGCTGATCAAATGGTTTTACCGCAAATACGCCTTTGCCAAATTTAGGGGTGATAATATCGGAAGGGCGCAACTACTCATTGTGACCGTTGCTATGGTATTGTTTTTGGCACGGGTGGAATATGATGTTGAGGATGCAATTACAAGAATGAAACAAGTTGCCACATATTTGCACGTTCATAAAAGTAATGATTACAATAAACAACAACAACAACTACCCAGTATAGTCCCACAAAGTGGGTTCTGGGGAGGGTAATATGTAGACGGGCCTTACCCCTACCCGAAAGAGCAGAGAGACTGTTTCCAGTCGACCCTCGGCTCAGTGCATTTCTCAAGTTTCCGGGCTACATGGTTGCTCTTCTTAGAAAGTAATGATTACAATGATTGCTCAAAATTACAACATTATTGAAGGAAAGCGGTAAAAGAAAGCATTAAAGAAAAGAAACAAAACCAATTCAGTTTCGTTGAAGAAAAGATAAAGTCATTAAATAAAAGCAACAAAGTTACAAATAACACAAGATTGTAAACGCCTAAAATTCCCCAGCGGAGTCGCCATGCTGTCGGTACCCCCTTTTTCTCGCGAAATCGGGTTTGCGATATTTGGAAGGACAACTCATTCCCTATTGGGAATTGGGTTTTTGATATGGAGATTCTCCACCTAATGATTATGTGCATTACGACACTATAAAGGTTTGAGTTTGAAGAAACCAGAGTTTAGATAAGGGCTAGAAATTATCTCGAGGGGAAGGTGTTAGGCACCCTCCAAGATCCACTAGTGTAGTTCCCGTCCGTGTTATTATTGTGACTTCATGTAATCAAATAAGCAATTAATACTCAAATAAAGGGACTTGTACATGACATTGCAAATAAGTTGAAATTTTGAGAAAAATAAAGAAGGCAGACTTTTGTGGAAAAGATTTAAGCCTTTGTGAGGAAAACAAATAAAGAGCCAGTCAAGGGAGGGAAGTTCTAGGTTTATGATTTACATGGATCACGTCAATGTAATATCCAGTAATCACTCCTCGGAAGAGGGGCTACATGAGATATTAGTGCATCGGTCATCATCTCATATATACCCTTCCCACCTATTAGGTATTTAAATGCGAAAATGTATCGTTGCTTATTGCATGCTATTACCCATCCCAATCCTATCAGTCTCGGATGCATTGATTCTACTAATCCTAAAGGGAAGGATATTGTTGCTTTTCAGAGTTTTCAAAAGGATAACAATCTAAGCGATAAACAATAACAAATAGCATCTCAAAAGGGAAAAACAAATGACAATTAGGGCTCAGATAAGCCTCCTCACTTAAAGCAGCAAATCAATTAGCATGCCTTACAGGTATTGGTTTGGTCTGAATTAAAGTAAGGCATAGGATAGGCTGATTCACATATATTTCTCAGATGAGGAGTATGAATTAGCCTAGTTTAGATGTAGTTATCAAAGACTGATATAGCTAATTAATTAACTAAAGTTTGCCTAAGTGAAACCTATAGGCAGGACATCTAATAGAGCGTATTGATTTTAAGGAGAAGGTTTATTGGATTTATAAACAAAGACCTGCAGACTTGTGACTGATTTTGGATTTAAAACGAAACTGATTTAGTTGATTTGCTCCTATAGGCATGATCTCTAATTGTCATTGGTTTTAAAACGAATATATAAATGCAAGAGTCCTATATGCATAGTATCTAGAATGGATTGGTTATTATTAAGCCTAAGATTGTTTGCCTAATGTATATGCAGAAGTACAGAAAGGCTTATAGGCATGTTTCTAGTGCAGCAATGAAACAATCTTATAGGTAGGTTTTCTACGTGTAATGCATAACTTATATACAAGATTTCTAAATGCGTATGTGCATAAAACTTATAAATGTTTTCTATATGCAGAAACTCATAGGCATGGTTTCTAATGCAGTAATGAAACAACTTATAGGTAGTATTTCTATATGATATGCATAAATGCAGAATTCGTTAATAGTAATACCTATGAGCATGTTGTCTACCCATATGTGTACATTCATACCCATCCCTTTCACTAGCCATCCCCAATAGCTATTACAAAATTATTACAGACCGAATGAATCAGAAAGGAAAGTAAAAAAATTATATCAGAAGTTCTAGCTACATCCAAACAGCCTAATTCAGACTCAAAGTCCAACAATATGAGATAAACCAACTTTCAGGATCGGATTTCCGAAATACCTTCTCACATTTGGGGGTGTGTTAAAATTTCCGAAAGTCTCAAACGGCTTTGGGTAATGCTTACACCCCAAAACATTTTCAGAATCATGAACATAATGCAGTGTGAGAAGGCCAGCCCTCAGATGTCTAAGTTCTGAGGGAACTCAAGGTCCCAAGGCAAGGCTCAAAAGAGAGGGGCAGAACTTAAGATTCTAGGAATAGGTGTAAGTGCACAAAGGGGAAGGGAATCAGGGAAAGACATGGCAAGCTGGTGGTCATGTCTAGCAATTGGGATGCTAGCACAACCCTGACCAGTCTACAAGCCAAACATTGAGAGTTAGGATCCATTGTAGATCAGGTTGTGGCCTGGCAGTAATTAGGTTACTGCCTAGCCAAAACCTTAACTCAGTCATATAGAAGGGGATAAGGGTAGAGGATGCATAACGGAAATAGAAGCAATGAAGAGATATGAAGCACAAGTTACAGCAGATAAGCAGTAAAGTAAACAAGAACCCTGATGCTGTAAAGTAAGCACATAGGGATGGGGCAGAATATTTAAATAAAGGACATACCAGTTTCAAAGAAAATAAGTAAGAAAAAGTAGCCTTCAAAGAGCCAAGTTGTAGTTTCGCAAGATCTCAAGCAAAGCAAAGTGTTTAAAAAAATATTGCAAGAAAGTATGTAATTAGAAGAGTTTTTGTTCATGTGTTTTCCATCTAATCCTCAAAGAGCGAAAACAGGTCCTTATATAGTTTTGAAAATAAGTAGCATATAGGCAAAGAATGCACAAACATGGAAATAGCAATCAATTAGTATCAATTAAGACAACTGGACTCCTTTGATTAAGGAGTCTAGTTCAAATGGCTAGGCAAGATAGCATAAGGAAGAAAATCAGTCTAATAAGGCTGATTAGGGTAAGGAAACCACATGGTGCATATACGAAGTCAAATACATAGCGGGTAATTAAGGAAAGCCGAAATAGTAGTGAAAACGAGGCATCAGTTCAAAAATCAATCAAAAGGATCCCGGATCCAATTGTAATCACAAGGAATCTCAAGTAGTAAAGGAAAGAGTCATATAAGTATAGAAATAATTCAAACATTGGAACGAATCATAGAAGATCATGTGTTTAAGAAAAACATCACAAGCATAGATTTTTACACAAAATGATCAAAATAAGGAGGTTCAATCAAAAACAGATTAGCAGGGAATCATTAGACTGATTAAAGAGATTTCAAAATTTCGATCCTTTGGGTTGGTGAAACCTTTTGAAAGAGGTGTTTTTCTCATATATAAAGCACACAGGTCAAACAAAAGAGTCGTTTGCCATAGAAAAAGAGTTTAACACTGAAAGTCTCATAGTCACAAGAAAACAGGATTTTAGGTTGAATTACAGAATCTCAGTGAGTCTGAAAGCCTAGGGTCCCAAAGTCAAACCCTAGTGCCACTTGTTAAAGAAACCCCCCAAAAACCTAGGGTTTTGAATAGAGTTAGAGGTGAGAAGACAAGGTCATTGGGAGAGGCTTAGAAGCCCTTTTTTAAAGACTTATGAAAGACAAACATACACAATAGAGAGAACACGAATTCAAGGTCATGAGAACATGCCTGAGAAAACTTGTAATTTAAACAAGTTTCAGAAGAAAAGAGATGATACGAATTTTTAACAAAGTAAGTAAAACATGCTTAGCAGGAACGTAAATAGAACTCAATAATATGAACAAAATCAAAGAGCTCCAACATAAACACATATAGCAAAGTATGAGGATTAACAACACGAATTAGTCATGCGAGAAAAATAAAAAAGTCTTGCATAATAGAGAAGAGACAAGAGAGCAAACTCATGTGTGGTAAAAGAAAACAATCGAGCACGAGACACACGTAAAGAAAGAACACGAGAATCAAAAATATTTGACGAAATTCTTTTTCAGAAACCCTAATATTGAAATTGATTGGTTTTGAAAAGGAAATTTTCGGAAAAAACTTTAATCGTCAAGTAAAGATTAAACACGTTAGAGATCTGAGAGAATAGACAAGTGAAGAACCTTAGAAGGCTTAAAAAATGACAGAGTCGAAGAGATTCATATTATTCTGAACACGCCGGAAAATGGCCGGAGAGGCCATAGATCTTGTAGATCTAAGGCAGATCTAAAGGAAACTATGGGAGTTGGTCTCCAAACATTGGCTAACTTAGGTTTAACAGTGAGAGAGAGTGAGCACTGGTCACCCATGGCTTGGAATTCCATGGATTCCGGTAGAAGCATGGTAGAAACAGGTGGGAGATGATTAGGGTTTCGGAGTGGGCTCGAGAGAGTTTGAGAGATGAAGAGTTCAAAGGAGGCGTATATGATAGAATGGATTAGGGTTAGGTGGGTTATGGAAATAAAAAAGAAAAGAAAGAATATCGGCCGTTGATCATAATGATCGATGGCCTGGAATTAAGCGGAAGCCGGGTGGGTTTAATTTCAGGTGAGGGTCCGGGTAAAAATTGGAATTGAGATAATTTTAGTTTGGGCGGAATGGGGGGTCAAATTGAGGCTAAAATCGAAATAGAAATAGGCTATGTGTTAAATAGCCAATTTTTCCTTCTTTCATTTATAAAAAAAGGTTAAAATGATTCTAAAAATAATTTAAGAGCACTAAGCTAATTAATAATATATAAATATTAATCTAAAAAAACTGGAAATGATTTTATAACTATGAAATACTATTAATTGTAATATATGCTATCATTGCAATTTTGTGCAACTTAGCTTAAAAATATCAAATAAAATTTGTAAAAAATATGCTAAATCGCTTTAATTATATTTTCATAGAAATACGAGGATGGAAATAAATTATTTACCAAAATGATAATTTTGGAAATAATTATTGGGAATAATTATTGGATTTTGTAGTGTTAAAATAGACAATAAATTGATTTTAAAAATCTAAAAAATAAAAAAAATACCAAAACTCTTAGGTATGCTTGTATATACATATGATTTTGAAGGTATTTTGAGTAAAAACAATATATAGGATTGTTGTGGTAGCCTGGTGTGTGGGCAGGGAAATGGTCATTTGCAGAGTTTTGAGGCTCTGGGATGAGTAATGGAATGTTATTTGGAGTGTGGAAGGTGTTGCATTGGTTCTTCGTTGGAGAAGTGGGATGATTCGATTGTTTTTGAAGAGGTGTAGTGTTTTGAATATTGGGAAAGTGGCGTCTAGGGTGCTAAAGGAGAATGATAGGTTGGCCAGATTCCAAACCTGATCTCTTCATGAAACGTCAACAATTTCTACTCAAGTTGTAACACATTTTCAATAGGAACCCAAATACCATGGTCTTCAGTGGCCTCCGCTGTGTGTTCTGTTTTCTGATGTTGTTCAAATTTTCCATTTTGCTTTTGTTCTTGTCCTTAACAAGACTAAGAAGGGGAGTGGGTGGAGGACCCATTGATCTCGTGGAATATTATGATGTTGCCAGAGTACACGAACTAACCTTTGGGAGGGGAATAACAAAACAAAAAATAAAATAAAGTTAGTGAGGATCATAAAAAGTATTGAAATATTTAAACACGTAGTACAGGAATGTAAAGCGTGTCCTTATATGGGAACCTCGTTGTGCCCGAGGTAGGCCTAGTGACAAGTTGAATTGGAGAACTTAGAATGCTAAATGCCTCATTTTATTGATAAAAATTGATGAATCCAAAAATGACACTAAATAAATAATAGATGAAAGTTACTAACGGCCATTGGCCTTATTACGTTCGTGAAGCGAAAAGGTAAACTCCTATGTACTTGGTCCTAGAAGGACCTTCCCCAAACTCGGCATCCTTGGTTCCATCGAACTGCTTCCCTGCACAAAATCCTAGCCATAGGTATGCTCTACCAGATGTCCACCTTCGGTCCTTCAGCCTTTTGACTAAATCTTCCCACCAGCTTAGCAATCTTGGGTCGATGTTGGTGACCTTGCTGAATCTGTTGACTTTATGCCTATACAACACAAACAAGGTTAGGCCCTTACCCTCACCTGACTCGACTATTTAATATCAATGATTAGCATGAAGTATCTAGTTCTCCAAATAAATGCAGAAAACGTGACGATGTTCATTTGGGTTTAGGGAAACCCAGTGGACTTTGGACAAGGCTATCTTAAAGGATCATTATGTCAACAACATAACTGATATGGCTAGGTTTGACCATAATGCATGCACAATTTGAAGAAAGTAATGTTTCTAGGGGGTTTTAGACTGGTACCCTTGAGCGGACAACTCAAGGGGGAAGGCTCAAAATTGTCGATTGCACTGTCGATCGACTTTTTTTACCATAAATATGACTTGTCAAATTTAGGGGTAATGATATAGAAAGAGTGCAACCACTCTTGCTAAAAACATGGCCACGCTAATGACATAGATCAGTATACTCACCAAAAAGGTGGAAGAGTCAAGGCAGAAGCAGCAGGTACACATTGTAGATACTACCAATAGGGGCTTATGCTCATCTGCATTAGGCAGCCAATTGGTAACTAGTGGAATGCAGAAAATGATCATCATCACTACCTTGAGGACATGAATTATGTGTCTAATTATGGAGGCGAGAGACATGGTGGTCAAAATTGGGGCCAACAAAATCAGCAGTACAGGCCAGTCTAGCCATAGTTCAACAATAGAAACATGGGAGGTATGAGACCTCCCAGTAATATGGCGCCTTATCAAAGGTCACAAGGATACAATAATCAAAATCAGAAGCGAGGGTATCATCCTCCTCAGTAACAGCATGGTGGAGGGCATGAAGATGGGTTTGCTAGACTCGAGGCAATGATGCAGCAGGTTATTTGGTCAAATACAAAAATTAGTGAAAGAGTAGATGCAGATGATTCAGCTATTAAGAATACTGAAGTCCAGACATGCCAAATTCTGATGTCTTTGAATAATTGACCTCATGCTACATTACCTGCAGACACTAAAATAAATCCAAATGATCAAGGCCTAAAGGAGCTGATGGCAGTGAGTCTACGTAATGGTAGAGACTTAGACTTGGAGAAAGAGAGGGCCTGAGAAATCAGACATGATGAGTCACTTATACGAGTGCCCATTAAGCTAGATGAGTCAACAAAACTGATAAAGGTGACAGTACCACCTGCCCATGAAGAGCATAATATATAGTTTGAGGCTGAGAAAGAAGCTTTGACTTCCCATTAACCAGTAGTTAAGGTGGCAGCTGACAAATAGCAGTCCCAAATCATTAGGAAGAAGAAATATCCCGCACCATTCCCACAGAGGCTGGCCAAGTACCAAAAAAGCAACAATACGAGAAATTCTTGGAGATGCTGAAACAAATCCAGGTAAATATTCCATTAATTGATGAATTAAAAGAGATGCCTGGTAATGCAAAAATGATGAACGACTTGATGTCCAAAAAAATTGATTTCCAAGACTTGGCCACAGTGACTATGGCTCAGACCTACAGTGTGGTGGTGATGAGACCAATAGCTGAAAACCTGTCTAACCCAGGGAGTTTCACAATTCCCTGTACCATTGGTAATTTTGCTTGTGTGATTTGGGGGCTAGCATAAAGCTTATGCCCTTGGCAATCTATAATAGGTTAGGAATTGGGAGAACTAGACCCACTTTGATGTTGTTGAAGCTGGCGGACAGGACCATGAAGAGTTCCTCTGGTATTTGGATGATATGTTGATTCAGGTAGGGAAATTTATGTCACATGTAGGTTTTGTGATTCTAGATTGCAAGGTGGATGAAGACATTCCAATAATTTTGGAAAGGCTATTCTTGGACACTTGGAGAGCTCTCATTGATTATGAGACATGGGAGCTCAAGATGAGGTTGAATGATGAAGAGATAACATTCAATGTGCAGAAATCAATGAGGCAACCGAGTGAATTCGCCAATTGTTGATGAAGAGATAACATTCAATGTGCAGAAATTATTGATGTTGTTGATGTAATGTAGAAGCAGATGATGAAAAGTAGACTATTGAGGACCCTTTTGCTGCATGTCTGGTAAATTTAGATGAGGTGAATGGGGAAGAACTGGCAGAACTTGTGTTGGCTTTAGAGGGTAGAGGGTTTTGGGATAGAACTCTTGAATTTGAGCCCCTTCACTTAGAAAATAGAGAAACTCCTCTAGCCAAGTCTTCCATAGAAGAACCACCAAAGTTGGAACTAAAACTACTGCCCGCCCATCTCAGGTATGACTTCCTAGGACCTAACTCCACATTACCTGTTATTATCTTATCTAGCTTGTTAGATGTGCAGGCACAACAACTTTTGCAGGTACTCAAGGAGTGTAAAACTTCCATTGGGTAGACCATGACAAACATTAAGGGGATCAGCCCGGCCTATTGTATGCATAAAATTCTGCTGGAAGAGGGACACAAATCTTCCAGGGAACACCAAAGATGGCTCAACCCCAACATGAAGAAATTAGTGAAGAAAGAAGTGATAAAGTGGTTGGATGCAGGAATCATTTTCCCAATCTCTGACAGTAACTGGGTTAGCCCGATGCAATGTGTGCCTAAGAAGAGTGGCATGGACTATAGATGGTAGACAAATTGGCAGGGAAGTCTCACTTCTGTTTTCTGGATGGGTACTTAGGGTACAATCAAATCTCCATTGCATCAGAGGACAGAGAGAAGACCTCCTTCACTTGCCCATATGGCATTTATGCTTTTCAGAGGATTTCCTTTGGCCTATGAAATGCACCCGCCACATTCCAAAGGTGCATGATGGCCATATTCACTGACATGGTAGAGGACATAATGGAGGTATTCATGGATGATTTCTCAGTGGTGGGAGAGCTCATTTGATGAGTGCCTTATAAATCTAACTCGCATGCTGAGGCGGTGTATTAAGACTAACATGGTTCATAACTGGAGAAGTGCTATTTTATGGTACAAGAGGGCATAGTCTTGGAACACCCTGTATCAAGTAAATGAATCAAGGTGGATCGTGTTAAATTTGACGTGATAGTAAAGTTTCCACCTCCAACTTCAGTCAAGGAAACAAGGAGCTTCCTCGGGCATGCGGTTTATGTCGAAGATTCATAAGAGACTTTTCAAAATTTGTCGACCCTCTCTGTAAGTTGTTAGAAAAAGATCACCCTTTATTGTTTTCTGATGATTGCAGGGTAGCATTCGAGGAGTTGAAAAAGAAGCTAGTCATAGCACCAATCATTGTTTCCCCCTACTGGGAGCAACTATTTGAACTCATATGTGACGCTGGTGACTGCGCCGTAGGGGCAGTGCTGGAATAGCAAAAAGACAAGCTAATGCATCCAATCTACTATGTTAGTAGAACGTCGAGTGAATCCCATTTGAACTACACTGTGACTGAAAAAAAGAGATGTTGGCTATGTTTTTTGCATTTGACAAGTTTAGATCATACTTGATTGGCTCTAAGGTAATTGTATATACTGATCAAGCAGATCTCAGGTACTTTATTGAGAAAAAGGAGTCTAAATCATGCTTGATTCGTTTGGTGCTGTTACTGTAAGAGTTTGACCTTGAAATTCATGACTTTAAGGGCATAGAAAACCAAGTTGCTGACCATCTATCACAACTTGAGGGAGCTAAAAACTCAGTTGAGGTTGAGGATGTTCTAGAAATCTTTCCATAAGAGCAACTTCTCGCCACAAGTCTTGAAGAAGTAACATGGTGTGCAAATTTTGCAAATTACCTGGCGTGCCGTATAGTTCCCTATGACCTTTCCTCTGTACAAAAGAAAATTTTCTATCGTGACTGTCGTATGTATTATTGGGATAAACCTTATATATTTAGAATATGTGTTGACAATATGATCCGGAGGTGTGTCCCCGAGATAGAACAATTTTCTGTTTTGCAGGCATGTCACGCATCGGCATATGGAGGGAATTTTAGAGGAGTCTGGACAGTCGCAAAATTGCTATAGTTCGGGTTCTTCTAGCAAATAGTGTTTAAGGATGCATATCAATGGGTGAAGGGCTGTAATGAATGTCATCGAACTAAGAAACTTTCTCGTCTCAATGAGATGCTCCTGAACCCAATTCAAGAGGTTGAAGTGTTCGATAGTTGGGGGATTGACATCATGGGCCCCTTCGTCAGCTCCTTTGGTAATAAGTACATACTTTTACTGTAGATTACGTGTGCAAATGGGTAGAAGCTGCAACATTTCCCACTAATGATACAAGAGTGGTTGTGCGGCTTTTGAAGAAGAACATATTCACCCGTTCTGGGATCCCGAGAGCTATTATCAGCGACGGAGGCACCCATTTCTGTAATCAAGCCTTTGACAAGTTGCTAACGAAGTAGATTTGCACCACAAGGTGAAAGTACTGTATCATCCTCAGACCAGTGGATAGGTGGAAGTGTCTAATATAGAGATAAAGAGTGTACTGACCAAGATGGTAAACGCCACAAGAACGGATTGGGAGAAAAAGCTAGATGATGCACTCTAGGCTTATAGAACTACTTTTAAAACCCCAATTGGTATGTCACCATATAAGTTGATGTTCAGGAAGGCCTGCCACTTACTAGTGGAACATGAATATAAAGCTTTGTGGGTAATGAAATAGTTGAATCTAGACATTGAGGTACGTGCACAACTAGAATCACAGAATTGCATGAACTCGATGAGTTCCAATATCTTGATTTTGAGAGCACAAGGTTGTACAAGGAAAGAATCAAGAGGTTGCACGACAAAAACATTATGGAAGGGAATTTCAACCCCGGGAAATGGTATTGCTCAATAACTCATGATTAAGGCTATTTTTGGGTATGCTCAAGTCAAGATGGTCTAGTCCATTTTGTGTGGTCGAAGTATTCCCTTCAGGGGCGTATAGATTTCCTCAAAGAAAGACTCTCACACGTTTAGAGTCAATGGGTAAACATTGAAACTATATGTAGGCATGAATGAACCAAAAGAAGTTATATAGATCCACCTGAGGGAACCTCAGAGGTCGAGTGAACCATAAATGCGCTTATCTGAGTCATTTCGCGACGTTAAATCAGGCGCTACGTGGAAGGAAACCAACAGTTTTTTTTTAATTTTCTTTTGTAACTTGATATAAGAAAAACCTCGCTCCGCGATCGCGGCAACTGACAAGTATTCTGCCTCAGGCCTACGTGACCCACTGCAACCATAGTGGGACCGCGGCCTGATCGTAGTAAAACGTTAACATTGTGCCTCTCGACTTCTTCATTCACCGCAGCCACGGTAGGACCGCGATCGACCGCGACACTTCGCTATTTTTTGTCGCCAGGTAAGTAAAATTGCAATTTTTCTATTTTTTCTCTTCTTCTAATTCCCCCCCCCCCCCCCCCCTTAATTCTCTAACCCCCCGCCCACCCCCTCACTTTCCTAATTCCTTTCTCTTTCTAAACCCTAAACCAACACTCCCACCCTCTTTTTCTTTTTCTTCTTCTTCACTTTTCACACATTCACTCCCATCTCCCACTCTCACTCAACCTCCCTTCCTCTCATTCTCTATTCATCCCAGGTATGCCACGGTACTCTCTCTCTTTTACTGTATTTTGTTTTAACTTTTATGGCAGTTTGATGTTTTAAGTGTGTAGTTTTTTTCGTAGATTTTTCTTTTGATTTTCCTTTTTTCTTTTTCATGGTTTATATGCCTAATGTTGTAGAGAAGTGTGTGCATAATTTTGTAGAAATGTATATATTTTTATGTGTAAGACTAGTTGTTGTGGGTGGATGGGTGAAGTACAAATTGTTTATTTGGGGATGAATTGATGTATCCATAAGAGCTCAATATGTTAGGATAGTGCCCTGCTCACATGGTGTTTGTGGAATTTTCCCAATGGTATTCTAAGAGACAATGTGACCTTGGTAGTGGTAAAGTCTGAGTAACCACCCAAGGTTCACACAACTCAAACCCCACTGATACGAGCCTTTGTTTGTTGGCAGGTACAATGCAACCATCTAAGAAGAGATGCACAATAGGGTCAATTGCTAGTGAACCAGGCAGTTCTTCGCGAGCTTGGGGTCAACCTAGTGCGGAACAGTTTAACTACGCTAGGTTTGTCTCTAAGCAAGTTGAGGGCCAAGAAACTATTACTGGAACTGCATATTGATGGACCAGCCGTGCAGGCAGAATACCCAAATATATTCAATAAGTTGAAGAGGTGTCAACTGGATATCTTCTTTGAGGAACCGGAGGTGGCTAATGTACAGATGGTGAGGTAATTCTATGCTAACTGCCCGTAACATGAGAATAGGGTTGACACAGTATGCAATACCCAGGTAAATTTATCCCTCGAGGCCTTTCACCAGGTGTACCAACTACTAGTATTCACGGGGGAGATAGATACTTACATTGTTTATCATCGCCCAAGGGTCAATTAGGCACCAATTCTTGATGTCATATGTGTTCCTGACAGGGAGTTTATAAGGATAAAGCATTTGATAACATTGAACTCACAATCTCTCAATTGGGAGGCTAAGTGTTGGCTCACAATTATCAACAGCCGCTTGCTACCCTCCAGCAACACAGCTGATGCCAATGGGCCACAAGCAGCGACTATCTACAATCTTATAACCCACTAGAATTTTGATGTCGCCCAGCTCCTCCATGATAAGATGTTCATTTGCTCACACTAGATACTCAAAGGTTTTTACTTCCCTTCTCTGGTCACCAAGTTGTGCCGTGTTGCTAGTCTCTAAAAACCTTAGAGTTGAAGGAAATTTCCATTGAAAGCCCCATTTTGGGCGAGCAAATGACAATGGGGAGAGAGCCGGTGGTGATAGTTGAGTATAATGATGAACCTGACGAGGCTACTGAAATTGTTGTTGTTCCATGTCACGACCCGAAATTTCCATCCTCGGGAGTCGTGATGGCGCCTACTCGTAGAATCTAGGCAAGCCACACATTTAGAATCCATAAATAGCTTTGCTTTAAATCTATTTATTACCAATTTAATTAATAGGAAATAAATAATTAAACAATATCGGAATTCATAATTTAGCGGAAGACTTAAACGAAATAAACCAAATTAATAAGGAAAATCTACATATGCCTCAACCTAGAAACTGGTGTCACAATATCCACGGACTACTAAGATTTACAACATACAATCGCTAGAAAGAAAGTAACACTGTCTGTCTCAAATACAAGAGATAGCAGATCATAAATAAAAATAGAATAGTTGCCGGGCATGCGGATGCCTGCAGGACTACCTCGGGATCCTGTGGACTGAAGGATGGATCCCTGGCTAATGTTCCGCGCCGTAAGCTGCTCCGATATCTGCACATAAGTGCAGCATGTAGCATCAGCACAACCAACCCACATGTGATGGTAAGTGTCTGGCCTAACTCGGCGAGGTGGTGACGAGACTAGGACCAGACTCCAGATAAACCTGTGCAGTTATATAATATATGGAGGAAAAGTAAACAGGTAATAAGCAATTAAAGTTGGGGAAGGGTAATATGCTGCGGGGGTGGCAGAAAAATAGAATATCAAAGAACAATAATGAAATAGTAATTTAAATCCTAACATGGATAAGGAGAAATAAAAATAACTTTCACTTTAAATTTCTTCTTGTTGCAGGCGTGCAACCCGATTCCATTTCTCATATCTCGTGGTAGGTGTACCACCGGCTCCAATTTTATCATATCTTGGGGTAGGCATACCACCCGATCCCATTTCATCATATCTTGTGGTAGGCATACCACCCGCTTCCATTTTATCATATCCTTTGGTAGGTGTACCACCCGATACCATTTCATGGTATCTCGTGGTAGGCGTACCGCCCGATCGCATTTTATCATATCTCGTGGTAGGGGTACCACTTGCTCCCATTTCATCATATTTCGTTGTAGGTGTACCACCCAATCCCATTTCATCATATCTCATGGTAGGCGTACCACCATATCCCATTTCATCATATCGCGTGGTAGGCGTATCACATGTCCTTACAAAATCACAAGAAATCCCGGCAAGGGAACAAAGCAATGTAATAACTTCCTTGCAAGGGAACAAAAGTAAAATAATAACTTTCCGGAAAGGGAAAAAAGTAATATAATAAATTTTCCGACAAAGGAACAACGATATTGAAACAATCATCCCCGCAAGGGAGAATCAACTATAACCAATATTAACTTGGCTTGTACACAGCTCAACTAATTAAAATGCTCAATAATAAATAGGATCTACGAGTATAGACAAATCTTTGTTCGATATGGTAGATCATTAGGTAAAGCACCCAAAATGTCATTTAAGAACACAACAACTTTAAATTTAAGACTCACGGTCATGCTTGACACCAACGTATAGAGACTCGTCACCATGCCTATGCGTCGTATTCAACAAGGAGCAAGTAGAAAATATGACTCAACTACTAATTCCTCAAACTAAGGTTAGACCAGACACTTACCTCAAACTTTCACGGCCAAATCAAGCCTTAATTACCGCTTGGCCTCTCGAATTCTTCTCCAACCCAATCGAATCTATACATAATTGACTCAATATCATCAATATTAGCTAAACAATCCAATTCCAATGTTCAATTATAATTTCCCAATCATTCTTCCAAAAATTCCAAAAATCTGACTCTGTGCACGCTTGGTCAAAACACAAGGTTCGGACAAAAATGAAATCACCCATTTATCCGCAACCCCGAATATATAATGTTTTCCAAATTTGACACCAAAACGAGGTCTAAATCAAGAGAAATTAAAAAAAAAGTCCTAACTCTACCCAAATTGCTAATTTTCTATCCTTAATCACATGTTTTAGGATTAGATATTCATTAAATGTTGATGAAAATGGAAGAAAACAAGTTAAATAATGCTTACCTTAGGAACTTTGGTGAAGAAGTGCTTAAAAATCACCTAGGAGCTTTAGGAGAAGAACGTGTTTGTGAAATTTTATGTCTGTTTTTTAAGATTAAATATAACTGGGAAAAATTAAGGTTACGCATTCACGTTAGACCTCACGCATTTGCAAAGGGTCAGGCTTTTTGACCTTCGCGTTCGCGTATAGGGGCTTGCGTTCGCGATGCATAAATGTTGACCCCTCCCCCATGACCCTATGCGTTCACGTAGCCAAGAATATGTTCACGAAGGTATAGCACCCCGCTGCCTCGCGTTCGTGGATTGGCCTACGCGTTCCCATAGAAGAAAATTCCTTCAGCATAATTTTACTCATCGCGTTCACGAGGGTCCTCCCGTGAACGCGTAGAAGGCCATACCAGAACTGGAAAACCTGCAACTTTGATAAGCCTAAAACCATCCCGAAACACCTCGAAAACACTCCCGAGCCTTCGGGGCTCACGACCAAACACATGCACTGACTCAACAGCATCATACAAACTTATCTGTGCGATTAAATTGCCTAAATAACCTCAAAAACAAGGAATCAAACCTCAAAATCATGAACTTCTTCCAAAACTCCATCAAGTTTCAAATTTAGAACTTTAAGTCCGAAATACACTAAACGACGTCCGATTAACCAAATTTCGAAGGAAGGAATTAAAACATATATAAGACATGTACTGGGCGCTGAAACTAAAATATTGGCCCGATACTATCGATTTCTAATCAAATTTTATTTCCAAATTTTCCTAAATATATTAGGAAAAAAATTTCATTTTCAAAATCATTTTTCGGGCTCGGGACCTCGGAATTCGATTCTGGGCATATGCCCAAGTCCCGTATTTTCCTACAGACCCTCCGAGACCGTCAAATCACAGATCAAGGTCCGTTTGCCAAAAATGGTGACCAAATTCAAATTTATTCATTTTAACATCAAAACTTAGCATTTTCACAGAATTTCATATTTAAGCTTTCCGGCTACGCGCACGAATTGTGCACACAAATCAAGGCAACTCTTACTAAGGTTTTCAAGGCCTCAAAGACACAAAAGTCAGTTAAAAACAGGTGATGACCCAATGGGGCAGAAGAAGAAAGTACCTGAGTTAGGGAAAATATGAGGATAATGGCTCTGCAAATCGGACTCCTAGGTCGATGCCTCAAGAGGCTGACCTCTCCACTCAATACAAAAAGAAGGAAAACTCTTGGATCTCAACTGACAAACCTGCTGGTCTAGAATAGCCACTGGCTCCTCCTCGTAAGACAAGTCGCTGTCTAAGGCCTCCTGAACCAGATCCATTCCCAGAAAACCAAGCCTTTCCTGGCTCAAACCGTCCTCCGACCAGAGATCTACACCGTCTACCATATAAGGCCTCATAAGGATCCATCTGGATACTCGACTGGTAGCTGTTATTGTAGGCAAAATCTGCTTAAGGCAAAAACTGATCCTACGAGCCTCCAAAGTAAAAAGCACAAGCGCGGAGCATATCCTCCAAAATCTGAATAGTCCGCTCGGACTGCCCGTCCTTTTGAGGATGAAGTGATGTGCTCAACTCAACCCATATGCCAAAGTCTCGCAAAACGGCTCCCCAGAAGCGCGGGGTGAATTGTGTACCGCGGTCCAAAATGATAGATAGGGAAGACTTAAATGAAATAAACCAAATTAATAAGGAAAATCCACATATGCCTCTACCCAGAACTGGTGTCACAACATCCACGGACTACTAAGATTTACTACATACAACCATTTGAAAGAAAGTAACATTGTCCGTCTTGAATACAAGACTTAGCATATCATAAATAAAAATAGAAGAGATGTCACGCCTGTGGACACCTGCAGGACTATCTCGGGATCCTGTTGACTGAAGAATGGATCCATAGCTAATGCTACGCGTTGTAAGCTACTCCGGTATCTACACATAAGTGCAGCGTGTAGCATCGGCACAACTGACCCCATGTGCTGGTAAGTGACTGGCCTATCCCCAGCGAGGTAGTGACGAGGCTAGGACAAGACTCCAGATAAACCTGTGCAGTTATATAATATATGGCGGAAAAGTAAATAGGTAATAAACAATTAAAGCTGGGGAAGGCGAGCATGTTGCGGGGGTGGAAGATAAACAAAATATCAAAGAACAATAAGGAAACAATAATTTAACTCCTAAGACGGATAAGGAGAAATAAAAACAACTTTCACTTTAAATTTCATCTTGTTGCAGGCGTGCAACCCGATCCCATATCTCATATCTCGTGATAGTCGTACCACCCGCTCCCATTTCATCATATCTCGTGGTAAGCATACCACCCGATCCCATTTCGTTATATCTCATGATAGGTGTACCACCCTCTTCTATTTCATCATATTTCGTGGTAGGCGTACCACCGATACCATTATATGTCCTTACAAAATCACAAGAAATCCTGACAAGGGAACAAAGCAATATAATAACTTCCTTGAAAGGGAATAAAAGTAATATATTAACTTCCAGGCAAGGGAACAAAAGTAATTCAATAAACTTTCTGACAATGGAACAACGATATCGAAACATCATCTCGGCAAAAGAGAATCAGCTATAACCAACCTTAACTTGGCTTGTACCCAACTCAATTAATGAAAATGCTCAATTATAAATAGGATCTACGAGGATAAATAAATCTTTGCTCCATATGGTAGATCATTAGTTAAAGCACCCGAAATGTAATTTAAGAACACAACAACTTTCAATTTAAGACTCACGGTCATGCTTGACACCACATATAGATACTCGTCACTATGCCTATATGTCATACTCAACAAGGAGAAAATAGTAAATATGACCCAACTCCTAATACCTCAAGCTAAGGTTAGACAGAACACTTACGTTAAACTTCTACGGCCAAATCAAGCCTCAATTACCTCTTTGCCTGTCAAATTCGGCTCCAACCCTATCGAATCTATAAATAATATACTCGATATCATCAATAAGAGCTAAACACTCCAATTCCAATGTTCAATTATTAACTTCCCAATCATTTTTGACAAAATTCCAAAAATCGAACCCGGGCCCGCTTGGTCAAAATACGAGGTTCGGACTAAAATCAAATCACTCATTCAATCACGAGTCCAAATATATAATGTGTTTAAAACGATGTTTAAATCAAGAGAAATTAAAAAAAAAAGCCCTAACTCTACCCAAATCCCTAATTTTCTACCCTTAATCACATGTTTTAGGACTAGAATCTCATTAAATATTGATGAAAATGGAAGAAAACAAGTTAAACAATGCTTACCCAAGAAACTTTGGTGAAGAAGTGCTTCAAAAATCGCCTAGGAGCTTTTGGAGGAGAAAGGGTTTGTGAAATTTTATGAAAATCCCATTTGCATTCTGTTTTTGAAGCGTAAAAATAATTAGGTGAATTAAGGCTATGCGTTCGCGCCAGACCTCACACGTTCACGATGGGTCAGGCTTCTTCTCCTTCGCATTCGCAAATAAGGGCTCACGTTTATGATACATAAATGGTGATCCCTACTCCATGACCCTATGCATTCCCGTAGCCCAGAATGTGTTGGCGAAGATATAGCCCCCGCTGCCTCGCGTTCGCGGCCTGGCCTACGCTTTCACGTATAAAGAAATTCCTTTGGCATAATTTTACTCTTCATGCTCGTGAGGGCCTCACGCGAACGCCAATAAGGCCATACCGGAACTGGAAAACCTGCAACTTTGATAAGCCTAAAATCATTCTGAAACACCTCCAAAACACTCCCGAGCCCTCGAAGCTCCCAACCAAACACATGTACTGACTCAACAACATCATACGAACTTATTTGTGCGATCTAATTGCCTAAGTAACCTCAAAATAACGGAATCAATCCTCAAAATCATAAATTTCTCCTAAAACTTCATCAGGTTTCAAATTTAGAACTTTAAGTCTGAAACACGTCAATTGAGGTATGATTTCAACGAAATTTCACATGAAAGACTTTAAACATATATAACACCTGTACTGGGCCCCAAAACCAAAATACGGGCCCGATACCATTGCTTTCTAATCAAATTTCATTTCTAAGTTTCTTAAATATTTTAGAAAAATAATTTCCTTTAAAAATTCAGTTTATGTGCTCGGGACCTCGAAATTCGATTCTGGGCATACGCCCAAGTCTCATATTATCCTACGGACCCTCCAGGATCGTCAAATTACGGATCCGTGTCCATTTGCCTAAAATATTAACCAAAGTCAAATTTATTCATTTTAACATCAAAACTTAGCATTTTTCATATAATTTCACATTTAAGCTTTTCGGCTACGCGCTCGAACTGTGCACGCAAATTGAGGTCATTCTAAATGAGGTTTTCAAGGCCTCGGAGATACAAAGTCAATTAAAAATAGGTGATAACCCTTTGGGTCATCACATTTCACCATCTCCAAGAACTGATGATGTGTGCCCATCACAGCCCTGCCGAAGTACCTGCCGGACAGCCCTGGAGCAAGAAATGGCTTGTCTCCGCACTTTTGTCACTGACCTGGGCACCATACTTGACACTCTGACCACTCAACATGCCAAGTCGGAGAAAACGAATATGGGATGGATTTGACTGCTAGGACGATCATGTCAACTCGATCCTGGCACCGTCTCTGATAGTATTGAGCTTCAGGGAAGTCCCCTTACCTTACTCTACTTTATATTTCTTGACATGGGGACATGGCAAATTTTTAAGTAGGTGGTGCGAGATGGATATTTTGAAAAAAACAATTGTATAACTTAGTATTGTTGCTTTCTTTTTGATTGTTTGGTATTGTAGGGTCATGTTAGTTAACTTCAACTTGGCCCAAAGACGGACACCTTTTGACAAGTCTCTTGAGGGGAATTAGTCGAACAAAAAACGGGAATATAAGGACTTTTCTTGATGACGGATCCTTTAGACAATTTATTGAGGGAAGTAAGTCTAAAGAAAAGACCAAAAAGATTTTTTATTTTAGGTAGTATAGTAATTCCCCCTTGATTTTTCTTTAGGCCACAGTTCTTTTCCAAGGGTTTAGCTTGAACCGGATGTAGATAGTTTTTGTTTATTTTATTCTTAGTCTTTAGTTAGTATTGATGGACTACGAGCTAATATAGAAAGAGAAACTTTTGGCGTTAATACACCTGAACACAGTTGACAGTAGAGTGTAAAGTTTAGTCTCAGGGGTTGACTCTTGCTAAAGTGCCTTAAATTTGTATGTTTGTAACTGGCTTGAACACTCAAAAGAGAGTGTCTTCATAAACCAATCTGGAGTGAGTCATGTGCCATGTGTGTGTGAGTTGTACAGTATTTTATGTTTTACATTTGATGCCTAAAACTTGCCTTGTGTGTCCGCAAAGTGAAATAGTAGCTTCATTCAGTCTTAGAAGTGATATAGGCATTTCTTTGTTAAGCCATATATATAAAGTAGACCCACATAAATGAAATACATCGTAGTTAACTCCGTTGATCCTATAATCCTGTTTCTTTGGCAACCACATAGTGAACCTTACCTAATTGTTTGAATAGCCATATATTTTAACCCATTTACCTCCCATGAGAACTTGAATGGCCTTGAAATACACAAAAGTTAAAGTGTGCAATGGTGATTTGATTTTTGAGTGGAACCAATGAAATAGAGGAAAGCAGTTTTTGAAAAAATAAAAGAAGAAGCACCACTTAAAAAAAGAATGAACAAATGTAGTAGTTGATAGTGGTGTCTTGATACAAATTTACATAAAGGAATGAAATTTTATAAATAAAAATGTGGTGGAACGTCTGGTTGACATAAGTATGATTTTGGAGATTAATGTGAGTGTATTAAAAGTGCATAGGGAGGTTAGTCACTATATCCAGATATATCCTACTCATCCCTTAGCCTACATTACAACCAAGTGAAGTCCTAATTGATTTTAGACTGAATAGGCTCGATTAGTAGAATAGTACACTACGGGCAAGCCTATGGTGCATCTTTGTGGCATGTGAATGTTCTTTTTGAAAGTAAGCAAATTTTGTCTTTCTGAGTCCCTAATTGTTCTTAATAATATTGTTTATGGAACTACTCTCTTTTCTAACATGAGGTCATGTGATTCACAAAGAAAAGGTAAGACTTGACCTCGGTATAGACTAATTTGAGTAAGTGTGAATATTGCATGACACGCGAGATTCGACTTTTGATGAAAAGGTTGTTCACTACTAGGTGCAATTTTGGTGAATTGTTCTTGGTGTGATACGTTAAGGTAAAAAGCTTGGGGAAGGAACTTTGATAGAGTATGGTGGATTGATCGAGGACTAGAAATTATTTAAGTGTAGGGTGTTGATAATAGGCTATATAGAAGATATTTACACCCTAAATGTACCATGCTTTATTGTTGTTTTAAAGGCTAAATGATAACAAAATGCTCTAATTGGTGTTCTTTTGCTTCATAGGGATTAATTCAAGTTAGGAAGAACAATGGAGTATTTTGGAGGCAATAATAGGAGAAAAAGCCAATCAAGAAGCACCCAAGCGGATAAGTAAAAACATGACTGGGATTGAGCCGTCGTGACTGTGGTGGGACTGAGGCTGGACCGTGGTAAGCCAATGAAGCAAAGCAAAATGGTTGTCTCTCACCACGATCGCACCGCATTTATCCACGACTGCGGTGGACTGTGAAGCTACCCAAAACTTTTGGGACCAAAGTGTAAATCGGGGAAACTTATTCCAAACCCTTATAAACTCAAAAAGCTCACCTAATAACGTGGGGAAGCTTGTTTATAGACTATTTTGGAGGCAAGAACAAGTGTGAGAAGAGCAACTAACCATTAGAGTTTTTCTATTTTCTCTTTATTATTTTAATTGCACATTATGAACAATTTAGTAGTTCTATCTTGTCTTGTTATGAGTAGCTAATCCCTTAATCTAGGGTTTTGATGGAACCTGTTGAAGGATGAACTTCTTGTTATGTTAATATAGTTTGCCCGGTGTAATCTCTATTTGTTCAAATGCGTTCTAGTTGTAATTAATTGATATGATCCTTAATTAGATGTACATATTTAGTGTGCATAACGAGAGAGAGAGAGAGAGAGAGAGAGAGAGAGAGAGAGAGAGAGTGTGTATATTTAGGTAATTGTTGAACAACATCACTACCAAAGTATATGAGGGATCAATAACCGAGGGTTTAAAGGCAGGATTTGGAATAATGAAGCCATGGGTGCAATCTAAAGTGAGCTATAATAAACAAATCCAGCTAGCGTAACTCGAGAGAGTACGTCTAGTAAATTGTCGTGATTACTCGGGAGAGATTTACGGCAATAAGAGCGCTCATGATGGATAGAGACGATTAGTCAATTCTATGGGAACCATAACTGGAAGGGAGTCCATCTATAGGGGAAATCATAACCTTAAATATTTTTTTAACTATTTACAACTTAATCGTATTTAGACATTATTTGCTTAATTGCAGTCAATCTTAGTTCGTAAAAACATCCTCAATTGTTATTCAAAACATTTTGGAAGTTGATAAAGTAGAATTTCATAAGTCTAATACGAGTAATTGATTGGTTAATTCCTTGTGGGTTCGACTATAGGCTAAATACTCAGGTTATATTTGCAACGTCCGCTTAGTCCTTTTCATAAGGCATACTTGGACATGATAAGTTATCATACAACACACAGTTTAGGGTTTTGAACCATCAGAATCAAGTTTGGAAGTTTTACTTACCTCAAGCTAAGCCAAACTCTATCCCGCGACGCCCTTTCCTATCGATTTGGTCTCCAAATTCCCCCAATCTAACCAAAATCAGTATATAGCCATCAAAATATGCTAATGGAACAAAGCTCTCTCGAAAATAATAAAATTACATCAAAATCCGAAATTGATCAAAACCCGACCCGAAGCCCACATCTCGTATTTCGATAAAATCACAAAACTAGGATCCTTACACTCTCACGAGTTTATACATATCATAAATACCAAAATCCGACCACCAACGACCCCTCAAATCCCTAGATTAAGTTCTTCAATTTCCAAGCCCTAACTCCTCATTTAGGTTTCAAATCCCCAAAATTTCATGTTTAATTTGGTAGAAATCACAATGGGATCGAGTATTAAGTCCATAAATATTACCTCCAAGAAGTTCTCTTGAATTCCCTCTTCAATCTCTCTCAAGAAGCTCCAAAACCGACCATAAAATAGTAAACTATGGCCAAATATCGTGAAAATGGCCTTTTAAACATTTTACCGAGAGATTGAAATTCCTTCTTCGCGAACACGGTCAAAGCCTCGCATTCACAACGAACAAAATCCGTTGACCACTTAATCCTTCTTCGCGAACGCGACCTCCTGAACACAAATGTAAAGCTTCAGCTCTTCAAACCATCGCAAACACGACCTTTAGCTCGCGAACGCGAAGCAAAAATGAACCTGGACCCCAGCAGCTCCCATTTACTTTATGCGGACGTGGCAACCTCATCGCATTCTCTAACAACCCAAAGGGGTCATCACTTGTTTTATTAACTATTCTATGCTTCTGAGGCCTTGAAAACCTCATCGAGGATTTTTTCGATTTGGGTGCACAGTCCAGACTCGTTTTCAAAAGCTTAGATATGGATTCTGTGAGAAAAATGCTAAATTTTAATATTAAATTGAATAATTTGACTGCGGTCAACTTTTTGGGTAAACGGACCCGGACCCATGAATTGACATTCCCGGAGGGTCCGTAGGAAAATATGGGACTTGTGGTATGCTCGGAATCGAATTCTGAGGTCCCAAGCCCGAGAAATAATTTTTTTATGAAATTGTCTTCTGGAAAATAATTAAGAAAATTAGAAGTGAAATTTGATTAAAAGATTATGGTATCAGGCCCGTACTTTGGTTTCGGTGCCCGGTACAAGTCTTATATATAGTTTAAGCGCTTTCTGTAAAGTTTGGTTGAAAAAGGACGTCGTTTGACGTGTTTCGGACTTAAAATGGGAATTTGATGTTTTTTGAAAAATTGGAGGAAATCCTAAATTTTGAGGCTTGAATCGATGTATATGATGTTATTTTGGTGATTTTATCGCACGGATAAGTCCATGGGATATCTTGAGGTTGTGTGCATATTTGGTTTGGAGCCCCGAGCGCTCGGATGAGTTTTAGAAAGGCGTCGGAATGCATTTTGAACCTTGAAAGTTGTTGGCATGAACTAGCCTGCATTTGCAAAGCCTGTCTCACAAATGCAATATCGCAAATGCGAGAGGCCCTTCGCAATTGCGAAGTAAGCCCAGGCCATCCCTTCTCGCAAATACGAGCATTTCTTCGCAAATGCGAAAAATGACCAGGCTTCTAGTGATCGCAAATGCGATCAATATGTCGCAAATGTGACCATCGCAAATGTGAAGGTCCCGAAATAGGAAGATTTCGCAAATGCGAACCATGTTTCGCAAATGCCAACCCTGTTTCACATTTTTCATGTTAGCAGAGGTTGGGGTTCACAATTGCGAACCCCAATTTGCAAATGGGACATTTGCAACCTGCATGTTTTTATACTTGGTTCGAACCTTGGGTTTTGACCATGTTGGCCTGAGGGACGTTTTGGTCATTTTACCTAAATTTGCGTCTTAGCCTTAAATTAAATAGTAGAATTAGTTTCTTGAGATGTTATTTATCATATGTAATTGAAATGAATTGATTTGGGACATTTGGAGTCGGATACTCGTGGCAAAAGTGTGGTTTCTAGTTGAATTTGGAGCCGGTTTGAGGTAAGTAGCTTGTCTAACCGTGTGTGGGGGGCTTCTTCCCCTTAAGACATGATGTTTGGTATTTGAATGCCTCGACGTGAGGTGACAAGTACGTACCTGAGAAAATTGTAAGAAATCTGTTTTTACTTAAA
The DNA here is from genome assembly GCA_034376525.1 of Nicotiana benthamiana. NCBI lineage: Eukaryota > Viridiplantae > Streptophyta > Magnoliopsida > Solanales > Solanaceae > Nicotiana > Nicotiana benthamiana. The sequence continues at coordinate 44,712,694 of CM067330.1, forward strand.
GTATTCAAAATTGAGTTTTCTTGCTTACCTGTTTATTTTAATTTGCAAGCTTATTCTATGCTAGTTTAAAGAAGCATGTTTGTTTGACTTACTTGCCTAGGTGCTTAAACTTTCTAGTTTAGAGAAGCACGTCTTTTTTATACCAAGAGATCCCCGGTTGTTGTTCCTGTTATTGTTCTGACTAGTATTTACTAGTATTGTCCTGTTTTTCTGCTTTCTGTTACGTTCTCCGTATTTATCTTATTTAGATTCTCGCTGTACACTTTATCTATATTGTTTTTCCCTCTTCTTATTATTTATTATATTATATCTCAGTAGGGCCCTAATCTTTCCTCGTCACTACCCAATCGAGGTTAGGCTTGGCACTTACTGAGTACCACTATGGTGTACTCATGCCCCTCCTCTGCATGTTTTTTATGTGCAAATACAGGTACCTCCACTCAGACGCACTATCTTTGAGGCAGGGAGAGCTATGGAGACCTTGAGATTTATTTTTCGCGTCCGTAGACCGAAGAGTCTACTTCTTTACTCTATCTGTAATATTTAGCCTTCTATCGTGCTCTTGTTGTAGACATTTCTGGATATTAGAGCTTTTTACAGTACTTCTTTTAGCTTGTGTTCCAGTGAGTTTTCAGTTTTTGGGATGATATTGTAAGCTTCCGCATTTTGAGTTGTATATGCCGAGCGGCCTTTATATACAGTTTCTTTTAGTTGTTCGGTTTTTTAAATTAATTATTCTACAAGCAATGTTGTTTTCTGCATTGTTAGGCTTACCTAGTTATAGGAATTAGGTGTTATCACGACATGTTCACAGAGGGCAAACTGGGGACATAGGCCGGTTTATTAGAGTCTCGCTGATCGATATGGGGACTTCTGTACTTATCTACGAGAGGCTATGTAACTATTAGGAAACTTTCCGCTTCATTTTCCTTGTCGTGCGATATTTTGACATCACAAAAATTCTAAACTTCTGCCTTCCATTCTCTCGCAGATGGCGAGGACACGCACTACTCAGGATGATCAGGCACCCGCGCCCCCTACTGCAGCCATTAGAGGCTGGGGCCGGGGCAGAGGTCGAGGCCGTGCACGTGGTGCAGCCAGAGCACCTGCACGAGGTGCCACCGAGGCACCTCGAGCAGATCCAACTGGAGCCCAGACACCTGGCACGCCTACTACTGCCACTACTACTCCAGCTCTCCAGAAGACTTTGGCTCAATTCATGAGTATGTACACCACCTTGGCTCAGGCAGGGTTGCTTCCCCTTGCTGCAGCCACATCCCAGGCCGGGGGAGGAGCACAGACTCCCACCGTCTGCACTCCTGAGAAGCGAGTGTAGGTTGACCAAGCTCCCGAGATTATTCTCGCACCTCCTACAGTGCCAAATCAGCCCAAGGGCGGGTCAGCTGCTTCAGAGGACGAGCAGCGGAGACTTGAGAGGTTCAAGAAGTATGATCCCCCAGTGTTCAGTGGATTAGCATCAGACGATGCCTTGGGATTTTTAGAAGAGTGCCACCGTATTCTTTGCACTATGGGCATAGTAGAGTCCAGCGAAGTTTCCATTACTGCTTTTCAGCTTCGGGGAGCTGCCTATGATTAGTGGTGCACTTATGAGATAGACAGTCCAGTCAAGGTTTCTTCACATATTTGGACCCAGTTCTCAGATATGTTTATGAGGGAGTTTGTCTCCAAGAGTCTCAGGGACGCACGGCGCGCAGAGTTTGAGCATTTGTGTCGGGGTTCTACGACCATTTCGGAGTATGCTATCCGTTATACCAGATTGGCCAGGCATGCACCGACCTTGGTTGCTACAGTCCGCGAGAGAGTTTGAAGGTTCATCAACGGTCTTATCCCACACATCAGATCTAGCATGGCTCGAGAGTTGGAGATGGACATTCCTTATCATCAGGTAGTGAGCATTGCTAGGAGGATCGAGAATATGCTCGCCAAGGAGCAAGTGGAGAGAGAGGCCAAGAGGTCTCGAGAGTTGGGCCACTACTCTGGTGCCCGTACGCATGCAGAAGGTCGACATGGTAGAGATTTTATGGGTCGCCCCATTCATTCAGCTCTTCCAGCAGCCAGCAGTGCTCCAGCTTTGCCTATACCTTAGGAGCCTTATTATGCGCCTCCAGTTTCTAGCGCACCTCCTAAGCGGGGTGTTTCCAGAGATTAGTCCAGCATACCTAGCCATAGTCAGTCATAGCCATCGCTCCCTCCTAGAGCTTGTTTTGAGTGTGGCGACACCTGCCATGTGGTGAGGTATTGCCCTAGACTTAGGAGGAGTGCACTCCATAGACTTCTCAGTCACAGCGTGCTCAGCAGAGTTCTCAGGCCATGATCACAGCTCTAGTTACTGCCTCACTCGCTCAGCCAGCTAGAGGTGGAGGCCAGGGAGGTAGAGTTCACCCTTGAGGGGGAGCCCAGGTCAGACATTATGCCCTTCCCACTCGTGCCGAGGTTGTTGCCTCCGATTCTGTTATCACAGGTGTTATACTAGTTTGTCACAGAGGCACCGGTTCTATTCGATCCGGGCTCTACTTATTCTTTATTGTCTTCTTACTTTGCTCCGCATTTGGGTGTACCTCGGGATTTTTTGAGTGCTGCCGTTTATGTTTCTACTCCTGTAGGAGATTCTCTTGTAATGGACTGTGTTTATCGGTCATGTTTAGTTACTATTCATGGTTTTAAGACCAGAATGGATTTATTGTTACTCGGTATGGGTTATTTTGACATTATTTTGGGCATGGACTGGTTGTTGCCCCATTTTGCTATTCTTTATTGTCAAGTCAAGACTGTGACGTTGACTATGCTAGATATTCTGCATGTTGAGTGGAGTGGTACTTTAGATCACACTCCCAGTAGAGTTATCTCTTTTCTTAAATCTCATTGTATGGTTGAGAAGGGTTGTGCCGTGCATATAGCTTATGTGTGAGATATTAGGGCCGATACCCATTCTATTGATTTAGTTCCATCGGCACGGGATTATCCCGATGTGTTTCCAGATGATCTTCCAGGCATGCTGCCTAATAGAGACATTGATTTTGGCATTGACGTGTTTCCAGGAACTCAACCCATTTCCATTCTTCTGTATCGTATGGCTCCTCCTGAGTTGAAGAAATTGAAAGATCAATTGCAGGAATTGCTTGATAAGGGTTTTATTTGACCGAGTGTTCACTGTGGGGAGCTCCTATTTTGTTTGTGAAGAAGAAGGATGGTTCTATGCGTATGTGCATTGATTATCGCAAGTTGAGCAAGGTTACAATGAAGAAAGGTTATGTCTTGCCTCGTATTTGATGATCTGCGCATATGTGTTTTTTAAGATTGACTTGCGCTCAGGTTACCATCAGTTGAATATTCGGGAGCCAGACATCCCGAAGCCTGCCTTCAGGACTCGGTATGGTCCTTATGAGTTCTTTTTATGTATTTTGGGCTGACCAATGCCCTAGCAGCTTTTATGCATTTGATGCGCAGTGTGTTCAGGCCATATCTCGACTCGTTCCTTATTATTTTTATTGCTAATATTCTGGTGTATTCTCGTAGTCATGAAGGTCGGAGCAGCACCTAAGGACCGTGCTTCAGATCCTGAGAGAGAAGAAGTTATATGCGAAGTTCTCAAAATGTGAGTTTTGGTTGGATTTAGTGGCATTCTTAGCCCACCTGATTTCGAGCAAGGGCATTCGGGTAGTTCCGAGGAAGATATAGGCCGTACAGAGTTGGCCTAGGCCGTCCTCAGCTACAGAGATTCGCAATTTTCTTGGTTTGGTGGGCTACTACCATCATTTCGTGGAGGGGTTTACATGGCCCCTATGACTAGATTGACCCAGAATGGTGCCCCATTTTAATAGACACAAGAGTGTAAGGCGAGCTTTCAGAAGCTCAAGACAGCTTTGATTACAGCCCTAATTTTGATATTGCCTACCGGTTCGGGGTCTTATACTGTTTACTGTGATGCCTTGAGAGTTGGCCTCGGAGCGGTGTTGATGCAGGATAGTAGGTGATTGCCTACGCGTCCAGACAGTTGAAGATACATGAGAATAACTACCATGCCCATGACCTTGAGTTAGCTGCTATTATTTATGCCTTGAAGATCTGGCGTCAATATTTTTACGGTGTGCCTTGTGAGATCTCTACTGACCATCAAATTTTGTAGCACTTGTTCAAGCAAAAGGATCTAAATTTGCGCCATAGGAGGTGGTTAGAGTTGGTGAAAGATTATGATATTACTATTCTATATCACCCGGGCAAGGCCAACGTGGTAACGGACGCCTTGAGTCGCCGGGAGGAGAGTTTGGGGAGTTTGGCATATTTACCAGCTTCAGAGAGGCCTATGGCGATGGATTTTCAAGCCTTATCTAGTCAGTTTGTGAGATTGAACCTTTCGGATCCCAGTCGGGTTCTAGCTTGTATGGTTTCCCGGTCTTCCTTATTTGATCGTATTAGGGAGCAACGATATGATGACCCCCGTTTGCTTGTCCTTAAGGACAAGGTTCAACGTGGTGATGCTAGAGATGTGACCATTGGATATGACAGGGTGTTGAGGATGCAGGGCCGTGTTTGTGTGCCTAATGTTGATGGGCTACGGGAGTTGATTCTAGCAGAGGCCCATCATTCACGGTATTCCATCCATCCGGGTGCCGTGAAGATGTATCAGGACTTGAGGATTTACTATTGGTGGAGGCGGATGAAGAAGGATATAGTTAGATATGTAGCTAGATGCCTCAACTGTTAACAGGTGAAGTATTTGCACCAGAGACTGGGTGAATTGCTCTAACAGATAGAGATTCCAGAGTAGAAATGGGAGAGGATCACCAGGGATTTTGTAGTTGGTATCCCATAGACCTTGAAGAAGTTTGATGCTATTTGGGTTATTGTGGATAGGCTAAACAAGTCCACTCATTTCATTCCTACGTGTACCACTTATTCTTCAGAGCTGTTGGCAGAGATTTATATCCGGGAGATCGTCCGTCTGCATGGTATTCTAGCTTCCATTATTTCAGACAGAGTTACTCAGTTTACGTCACGATTATAGAGAGTCGTGCAGTAGGAGTTAGGTACTCGAGAGGAGTTGAGCACAACTTTTCACTTCCAAACGGACGGACAGTCTGAGCGCACAATTCAGATTCTTGAGGATATGCTCTGATCGCGTGTGATTGAGTTTGGAGGGTCTTAGGATCAGTTCTTGCCCTTAGCAGAGTTTACCTACAACAACAACTACCAGTCGAGCATCTATATGGATCCTTATGAGGCTTTATATGGTAGACGATTTCGATCTTCAGTTGGATGGTTTGAGGGGAGGCTCGGTTGTTAGATACGGATTTGGTTCATGAGGCCTTGGACAAGGTCAAGATCATTCAGGATAGGCTTTGTTCAGCTCACTCTAGGCAGAAGACTTATGCAGATCGCAAGGTTCGAGATATAGCATTCATGGTTGGTGAGCAAGTATTGCTCCGAGTATCGCCTATGAAGGGCGTGATAAGATTTGGGAAAACGGGCAAGCTTAGCCCTAGGTACATTTGTCCATTTGAGATTCTTGATCGAGTGGAAGAGGTGGCTTATAGACTCGCATTGCCGCCTAGCTTATCAGTCGTGCATCCAGTTTTCCATGTATCCATACTTCGGAGGTATCACGAGGATCCAGCACACATGTTAGATTTCAGCACTGCCCAGTTGGACAAGGATTTGTCCTATGAGGAGGAGCCGGTAGCTATCCTGGACTGGCAGGTTCGTCAGTTGAGGTCCAAGATATTTCCTTCTATACGTGTCCAATGGAGAGGTCAGCCTCCTGCGGCATCAACCTAGGAGTCCGAGTTTGATATGCGGAGCCAGTATCCTCATTGTTTTCTCGACTCAGGTACTTCTTTCTTTTGTCCGTTCGAGGATGAACGGTTATTTTAGTGATGGAGGATGTGACGACCCAAAGGAGTCATCACTTATTTTCTTACCTATTTTGTACTTTCAAGGCCGTGAAAACCTCATTTGGGTTGCCTTGATTTGTGTGCGCAGTCCGGGCGCATAGCTGGAAAGCTTAGATATGGATTCTAAGAAGTCACCAAGAAGATCAAAATCTAAGGTTCGTAGGGTGGTTGAGTACCCGACATGGTTAGCCAACATTGTTCCAGTACCAAAGAAGGTAGGGAAGGTCATAGTCAGTGTTGACTACCAGGATTTCAACCGGGCTAGTGAAAAGACGATGTCCCTTTGTCGAATATACATATCTTGATTGACAACTGTGCCAAGCATGAGCTAGAGTCATTCGTGGATTGCTTCGCTGGTTATCATATCTTGATAGATGAGGAAGATGCTGAGAAAATGGCTTTCATTACGCCGTGGGGAGTGTATTATTACAAGATGATACCATTTGGCCCGAAGAATACAGTGGCCACCTACATGAGGGCCATGACTACCATTTTTCATGATATGATACATAAGGAGGTAGAAGTATATGTGGATGATGTTATCATCAAATCTAAAAAGGCCACAAACAACATAGAAGATCGGATGAACTTTTTCAATAGACTGTGGAGGTACAACCTGAAACTAAACCTGCGAAGTATGCATTTGGGTTTCCTGCTGGGAAGTTGCTCAGGTTTATTGTGAGCCGCCGAGGAATAGAACCGGATCCATTAAAAGGAAAATATATTCAAGAACTGCCACCGCTAAAGAACAAGAAAGATGTGATGAGTTTCTTGGGAAGGCTTAACTACATCAACCGATTCATAGCATAGTCTATGGTTATCTGTTAGCCAATCTTTAAGATGTTGAAGAAGGACGCCGCTACCAAATGGACTGATGACTTCCGTAAGGCCTTCGACACAATAAAATAATACCTGTCAATACCAGTATTAGTTCTGCCCGAGATAGGTAGACCTGTATTACTTTACCATGCAGCGTTAGATGGAGCTTTCGGCTATGTTTTAGGTCAGCATGATGAAATGGGGATAAAGGAATAAGCCATTTATTATCTCAGCAAGAAGTTCATCCCGTACGAGGCCAGGGTTTCTCTTTTAGAACGCACCTGCTATGCTTTGACTTGGTTAACTCAGAATCTGAGACATACTTCTGTGCCTATACCACGTACCTCATATCAAGGATGGATTCTTTGAAGTACATCTTTTAGAAGCCCATGCCCACTGGCAAGCTAGCCAAGTGGAAATTGAGTGAGTTTGACATTTTTTTCGTGACTCAGAAGGCGGTCAAGAAACAGGCACTGGCAGACCACCTCGCTGAAGACGCCGGGGATGGAGAATACTAACCCTTGAAAAGGTATTTTCCTGATAAGGAGGTATCATTCATAGGAGAAGACATTACAAAATCCTATGACGATTGGAGGATGTTCTTAGATAGAGCAACAAACTTCAAAGGAGTTGGCCTAGGAGCAGTCTTGGTATCAGAAATTAGTCAGCATTATCCAGTGCCTACCAAAGTCAGGTTTCCCTACACCAACAATAGGGCCGAGTATGAAGCCTGCATCTTAGGGATCAAAATGACCATTGACATGAACGTGCAAGAGCTGGTAGTGATTGGAGATTCAAATTTACTTATACATTAGGTACGAGAAGAATGGGCAACCAAGAAATCCAAGATACTCCCATATCTTCATCATGTACAGGAATTGAGAAAGAGGTTCACGAAGACGGAATTCCAACATGTTCTCAGGGTCCAGAATAAATTTGCCGATGCATTGGCTACCTATCATCCACGATATAGTATTCCGATAAGAATTTCACTGATCCCATTCTAGTGAAAATCCATAATCAGCCAGCTTATTGTGCCTATGTTGAAGAAGACGGAGACATAAAGCCTTGGTTTCATGATAACAAGGAATATTTGGCAAAGGTGAGTACTCGGAGCTTTCCAATCATACTCAGAAACACACACTTTGGACATTGTCCAACAATTTCTTTCACAATGGAGGATCATGCATAGGAGGATTCCCGATTTGGGACTATTAAGGTGTGCTGATGCAAAGGAAGTATCCAAGCTACTAGTGGAAGTTCATGATGAGACCTATGGTCCACATATAAATGGTTTTGTCTTAGCGAAAAAGATACTCCGGGCTAGTTACTTTTGGATGACCATTGAAATGGATTGCATCTAGTATATCCGGAGATGCCATCGTTGTCAGATACATGCAGACATGATATAGGTACCTCCAAGAGAGCTTCACACAACAAGTTCAATATCGCCATTCGTCGCCTAGGGAATGGATATTATAGACTAATTGAGCTTGCCGCTTCTAACTGACCCAAGTTTATCCTAGTAGCAATCGATTATTTAACCAAGTGGGTCGAAGCAGCATCTTACAAGGAAGTGACTAAGAAATTCGTGACGGACTTCATCCGCGACCGCATTATTTGTCGATTCGGGATTCCAGATTTAATTATTACTGATAATGGCTCCAATCTTAATAGCGAATTAATGAAAGCTATGTGAGAAACTTTCAAGATCAAACACAAGCATTCCACAGCCTATATGCCTAAAATAAATGGAGCCGTAGAAGCCGCCGAAAAGAATATCAAGAAGACATTGAGGAAAATAATAGAGACACATAAATATTGGCACGAGAATTTATCATTTGCTCTATTGGGGTTTGCACCACAGTTCGCACATCAACCGGAGCAACTCCCTATATGCTGGTTTATGGTACAGAGGTCGTCATCCCTGCCGAAGTAGAAATTCTTTCCCTAATGATCATACAAGAAGCTGAGCTCGACAACACAGAGAGGGTGAAGAGTCGTTACGAGTAACTAGCTCTGATAGACAGAAAGAGAATGAATGCGATTTGCCATGGTCAACTCTATCAAAACAAAATGTCTACAGCCTTTCAACAAAAGAGTCAAGAAAAGACAATTCACACCAGGGCAGCTGGTGTTAAAGAAATATTTTTCCCATCAAGATAAAGCCAAAGGGAAGCTCTCTCCCAACTGGCATGGTCCACACATGGTTCACCAGGTTTTGACAAGAGGAGCCATCATACTTGCAAAAATGGATGGAGAAGTCTGTCCAAAACCGATCAATTCAGATGCAGTCAAATGTTACTATGTATAATTTTTATACTTTTCTTATACGATTTATTTTGAATTACGCCTAACCTAATTCCAATTTATGAGGGGATACGTAGGCAGCCCTATGGGTTCGGTCACAATTTAATAAAATTTTTATTTCCCCCCGAAATTGAAAATTAGGGCAGAATTTTAAGGAGGACCCACAAAATTCTGAAGTAATTTTAGCCGATCGTCGCACGAGCAACGCTCAGAAGCATCAATCAATCAATCTAGGGCATAATTTTGAGAATGATCCTCAAAATTCTATAGTGAGAAAGGTTGCAATGTCTGAGACCACGTCATAGTCGACGGTTCATCTGAAAACTATTTTAATTGTACATTTATGTCATACTTCATCATGCATGTATATTATTGAAACTGCTTTTTTTAGCAACACTACCTCAACGGTACAAATGGTATCACTAGATCAAAGTATAACGAGTCAAGCAAAACCAGCGGGGACATGAACGAACCTTTCCCCTTTACAAAACTCATAATTTTTCTTTGGATACAGGAATGGGGATTGCGAAATCATTAAAACATACTGCACGCTTATGGAACAAACATCGTTCAAAAATACGACTCTCCGAACAGTTACACTTGCCAAAATTTGCTATCATTAAGCACCAGTAATGTTGTTTATGTCACAATGCTCCCTGTAATCACCACACTGCAATTTGTTATCAGCTAAGAAAACTCTATTGTCGACTGTTATTTTATTTCTTGCATAAAGCTACTATTCTGCCTTCCGATGTTAAGCTCTACCTCTATCCGTATCAAACATTGCATAAGGCTACCATTCTACCTTCCAATTTGCATAAGGCTACTATTCTGCCTTTCCAGGTTAAGCTCTACCTTTATCTGCATCAGCATTGCATAAGGCTACAATTCTGCCTTCCAATTTGCATAAGGCTACTATTCTGCCTTCTGAGGTTAAGCTCTACCTCTATTTGTATCAGCATTATATAAGGCTACCATTCTGCTTTCCAATTTGCATAAGGCTACTATTCTGCCTTCCGAGGTTAAGCTCTACCTCTATCTGCATCTGCATGACTTAAAGTTCACCATATACTACCTTGCACGACTGAAATACCGCCACATTGCATAGCTGAACACATTGCACAGTTTAAAGATCGCCACATTGCATGGCTGAAAGATCGCCACATTACACGATTGAAAGGTCGCCACATCCTACTGCATCTTTCATGGGCCGAAATATTTCCAACATATCCAAAGGTGTCATCTTTTAGAGGCACCATCTTTATAGCCCGGGAACACTATGTCATGGCCCGGGGATCTCTTTCAATCTTTTGCATATCAATTGAAAGGCATCGTGGTTCGGAGGCACCATCCTCATATCTCGAGAACATCATTTCATGGACTACGAATCCATTATTATACGCTTCATGGCCGAGGACATCATGGTCTAAGAACATCATCTCAATTGTCCAAAGATTCATCTATGGTTCGACGAAAATTTGCATCATGTCTAAATTTATGCATAACATATGCTTGTATTGCTCATTTGTAGGTAAACCATCAAGCAACAACCATCCCAGTGGGAGCAGTTATGCTCCAGTTCCCGTAGCCATATACCTAACAATTTTCGTAAGCCGTCCACTAACCCAGCCCTAGATATTGCATCTGTTCTTGGAAATCACCCGTCGGCATACTTGGCCAACGGATCCTGAACTACATACGACCTGATTCCTATAAAACCGGGGATATATAGGCAACTCAGAAGTCGAGGAGCAGCCTAAATCTTCACAAACTGTTTTCTCGATCAAAATTGGCTATCATATCTTTACCCGATAACTCTTTCATCCTTTCCGGGTAAAGAGGGGCAGCTGTTGATACCCAAGCTTTTTCTATATATTTTTAATATGTAAAATACTTTCAAAATAGTATATATATATATATATATATATATATATATATTATTTTTATTATTTTTCAATAATTATTAAGGTTTTTAAACTGATTTATTTCCTCTTTTTAATCCATAAAATCCCAATAATTATGTCCAAAATTATTATTTTTGATGATTCATTTATTGGATCTTTATATTTATGCCAAAACATGGCAAAGCTAATTTTTTTCATATTTTTTACAATTTCATTTAGTATTTTTAAAGTTAATTGTAATATTAGCCTTTTTAAGATTTAATTGTATTTTATATTCATAAAATTAAGCCGTATATTTTAAAATTGTTATTTACATGCTATGAACAATTTTAGTACTTTTAATTTATTTTTAGAAATTTATCTACTATTTTTTATAATTTAAAAATAGGACAATTAGCTATTTAAATAACAACCCATTTGTATTTAAGTTTTAGCCTAAATTGAACCCCAAATCAGACCCAATTTTCCCATTCCAATTTTGAATTAAATCCAACCCAAACTCGGATTCCTCACCTACCCTTTTAATCCAGGCCGTGGATCATTCAGATCAACGGCTACCGATCACCCTTCCTAAAATAAACCTAAACAACCCCTTACCGTAACTCATTTTCCACCAAATGCTGCCCTTGAATCCCTTTTCTCTTAATTTTCTCTGCAGCCTCACCTAAACCCTAGCCGCTACCACCCCATTTCACCCTAATCTACCTCAATACCCACCTAATCCATGGCCTTCCATGGCCGATTGAGATGTATACCGCCCTTATACATCTTTTGATGGTTCATTTGCATGATTTCATAGAAAAATCTCAAAGAGATTTGGTCTAGTCCTTGCTCGACTTCGATATTTGGTCCTTTTCTGGCCATCCATGGCTGTTCAAGACCGATCTTCGAATTTTATGACTAGATCGGTATTTTCTAAAGCCTTTCTCACTTTCTGTGGGTTCTTTGAAATCCTAGCTCTAAGAGCAATTCGATTTTTCTTCAGATCTATCTTAGATTTTTACTTATTACGAACTTCTTAAGTGTTTCTTGAAGATTCTTAGATTTTCTTTCTAAATGACTCTCCATCTTTCAACGAATATGTTTCCTAAACTTTTCCCTAATTTTCAATGTGTTTTTATGATTTTTACTACATTTGTCCATGTTTTCTGCCACCTGGTTCATCGTGCTAAAAGTCACAAGTGTTTTGGCTCTACCTGGGTTTCTGAAACTCTCTTGGTTTATTTTTATATGCGTGTTTGATTAAGTTCTTTGCGTTTGAATCTTTTTGTCTTGTTTGACTTATGTGATTCTGAGTTCTTACCATCTTTTAAACTTGACTGTTGTTGAAGCCCTAATTTCTTAAAAGGGTTTTCCTCGCTTATTACTACGAGTTTGAAGGTCTTTACTTGTTTCTGGCTTTTTTACCTGTTAGTTTGGTTCTCTGCATTTTGGTTCTATGTGACTACTTGACTACATTGCTTCGAATAGTTTTCTTTTACTACTAAATCCTAGCTTACCCCTACTGCCACTATATATTTGTGTTTCTTCTTTTTGTCAACGTGTTTGACCCTGCGTGCCTGTTCATTCCTTATTATTTATATGTTGAGGTGCATAATAATGATCCTTTATTGATTGATTTTGACTCCCTCAATGTTGCTACTGATTGCAAAAGGTTTTCTTATGAACCCTAATTTTATTCGTTTGTTTAAATTGATTGATTCGCTTCCTTCAATTACTGTTGATATTTTACCTTGAATCCTTTTCCAAAGTTAAGCATATTTTTGTACTTAGACTCCCTTATTTATTTCATACCTTTATTCCCCCTTATATGGTAATAATCAGTCTGTCCCCAAACTGATTTCTTTCCTTAATTACTGTTAATATCCGTTAAGCCGTGATTCTTTTAATTAATGGGAATCACTTGTGTTAATTGATTCTGGTTCTGATTATTTCCATGTTTGTGTTAAAAATTTACTTACTTACCTTATTCTTCACTCGTTTTCAAAACTATAAGTACCCTACTCTCTCTTCTTTTAAAGACACGAACAACTTGAGTTCAGAACACATACTTACACTCAAAACTCTCTCTTTCTTTACCGCTACTTGTGCTATTGCTTTATTTAGCCGGTTGAAAACCAAGGCTAGATTGTGGAATATTGCTTACTTTTCCTTTCTGCACTTTGCACCTCTACTGCTTTCTTTAGTTGCTTCAGTTTCTCATTCTTGTTTACTTTTGCTTATGTTTCTGCAGTCATACATTACTAGCATGCTATAATACGTTCCCTTCCCCTTTTTAAACTAATGCTTCCCCATGTGTGTACTATATCAGTTACTTGTCGTGTGCTTGCTACCTTATGAATACCAAAACCCAATATCCCCTATATGTGTTTATTTGGCTAGTTTGTGGCCATGCCAGCATCAACTATTGTTGTGCATGACCAAACCATACCACTGCTAGGGTTATACAATGTGTCTCCACAATCTCTTGCCCTTTTGAATGACTACTGATTCTGTATAGTTTGAGTTTCACTACTACAACTATTTTTTTTTTCAAATCACTCTTACCATTTAAGCCATCATTACTTGGCACCACTATCGAAGTAGCAAATCCATCCAAGATCCGCACATGAAACGACGCAATGCCTCGGGAAATGCATCATTTGACGCAAGACATAACTATGATCTTGGAACAACGTAACCCCAAAAATATTGCTTCTCATGAAATGCCACATTGCCGTATAGCCTCAAATCTCGCAACCTTACCCCCTCGTTCAATCATCTTGATCACAACGAATAGGATCCAAGCCCTCTTGAGTCCAGCCTCAATAAGCGGAGGGAATAACTGTATAAGTCAAAATCTGCCCTAACATATTTAAGACGAGATGACGTTAAAAGGAGGAGTCTTCAAGCCATCATCGATCGATCTCGACTGAGAAATAACGAGCTTCGAGATCGAGATATCAACAAGGGTCGAGGTCGAGAACTATTGGAAAAGCTATAACGGCTAGTCCCGGAAATAAGATATTTAATGGAATATCCTAGCGAATATTCTCTGCCATGTAACTGTATGGGTTTGTTAGAAATATGTCTCATATATATAGGAAGACATGCTAATAATGTACGGCATGTGATATTCATTTATAAGAATACAGTTTGACAAAAGATTCTCTCGCTCTCACACTATTATACAAACAACAACTTTTTCGCAAAGATTCTTGTTCATGTTATTTCATACTTTCCACCAGATCCAAGGATATTTCGAATATTCAAGGATTTGCTTGATGAGGAATTACACCTACTTCCTTCTTTATTGGGTGAATTACTCTTTTTATTTACTTAAATGTTATTTATTATTATTTGTTGCTATTTAATACTATATCATTACTCACATTGCTTGGAATAATTTGTTATATATCATTATTATATTCCTACTAGATCTGTCAAACATCAGTTATATTTCGAGACTCATATCCAAAAATATTATTATTAATTAGGTTTAACCCCTTAATATATAAATTTAATTATTTGAGCCAAGAATTATACTTTTCTGGTCAAACAGTGACAAGTTACAAATGATCATACAATGATTTCATGTGTTTTGTTTACTTATTTTCTATGAAAAGAATTACATAACTAAAAGATAACATTGGTAATGACCCATAAAACTAATACTAGTTCTAGAAAGCAAAAATGTGGTGCCCTTGAATTAATTTTTATTTAATTTTTATTTTCTATGGCGTCACTCTTTCCATGTCTCTTGGCATGGGATGACCCTTCTCTAATTTGTAGAAGAAGAAATGACCAAGGGAAAAACTGAGTTTCGAGGGGAGAAAAAAAATGATTGTTATGAAATAATATAAGAACAAGAACAATAATACAAGAACAAGAACAATAGAGAGAAAAGTAGAGAGAGGAGTATTCTTATTGATACTTTGGGATTGTTAGGGATGATTTACAATGGTAGAAGACCCCTTTATTTATAGGGAGGTATTGACTTAGCTACCAAGAATAAAACTCTAGAATCTCTCTAATTATAGACATTCACCTTAAATAGAAGTCTATTTATAACACTCCCCCTTGAATGTCTATTCAACAATGTGCCTCGTTAAAACCTTAAAACCAAAACCCAATGGGAAAAATTAAAGAGAAGGAAAAAGAGTATACATGTTTGAATATGCGCCTATTGGTTGCCTCGTTAAAAACCTCGCAAGGAAAACCCAGTTGGGACAAAACCTTGTAAGGGAAAAAGAGTGCAACGCGCATTAACTCCCCCTGATAAGAACATCAATTTATATCCTTGAGCATTTGCATTCCAATCTTGTGCACCATCTTCAAAACAATCTTTGGTAGATGTTTGATAAATAAATCAACCATATTGACTTGAATAAATATTCCGCACCTTGAAATCATCATTCTTGATAGATATGAACATCTTCATATAATGTCGTGGAATGACTCTTCAATATCTTCATAGATGTATTCTCAATGCCATCATGCTTATAGTTATAGCAAGATACATATGTACACAAATTGTACTTAGGATGTGGTACTTCAGGACCAAGAATTGTGTATGCTTCAAGCAACTTAAATCTTTCAACTTAAGTCATATAAATCACATAATAGACTTTAGATGCATATCAAGTTTTCATGTCATGCTAAACAAATAAGATATCGAAAACTGATTACACATACCATTGACTTTATACTTTCAAGTATTTGAACTACATGTCCAAAACTACATGTCTTTCATATGGAATCAATTCTTCTTGATTGTATCTCTTCCATTTGGCCAATATTTTGTTTGTATTCGACAAACACAAGATCCTCATCGATATTTGGCGCTATTATAGATGTCGTCGACAATCATTCCATACGCTTCAAGCGTATCCAAGACTTTGTCCTTCTAGGACTTAATATGAGCATTTGCAGTGAGAATATAGTTACATTCTTTGGGTCAGCAAATGCGTATAGCGTACTTTGCAATATGTTGCAATTGAATTATCCCTTTTATGAACTTCAGGTTCATATCATGATATTCGGGGATTTACATATACAAATGATAATTCATCCCATGTAACCTTTTCTCAAGTGTTTATCATATCTCCCCCTCATGTTAGAAAAGCTAACCTGTTTCCTCAACTTTGGGAAATCATCTTTGTGCATTATCATGTCAATATACACAGCACATTAATAATAAGATGAAATTATTTGGTTCCTGACCCTGAACCACTTGTGAGTGGAGAATATACTCTCGTATACAACGTATATCAAACTGATATATATAACTTTGTTCTCATAAGAAACAGTTTAGCTATTAAGTGGAAGCACTCAATAATTATCTTGCTAAACCAACTTTGATATAAACCAATTTATCAAGATGAACTATCTTGAGTAGAGAATCTGGAAATTATGCTCGAAGTTAGATTACTGAGCAATTTACCTCGCAATCACCGGCCAGGTTGCGGGTTAATAACAATTGTGCATGTAATCATTTCATAGATGCATCATATGTGGTATACATGGCAGGTGAATGGGCCCATACTCACCATTGATATTTCCAGAATTTATGGGCTTCAACCCGAACTCTTTAGTTGGTCAGTTCATTAATGAGAACAAGTGATACAAGAGAATTCGTAATGAACTTTCTAGTTCTTTAATATTCACCTATGTGAATTTGCAAATCATACTTAAAATGAGATGGCTAACACGAATGCCAACTGAATAAATTATCAATATTGGTAAACTTCAAATTTACACCATGACATGTGCACTTATCAATAAACTTCAGGTTTATTATGACATGGGTTTTTATACCAATAGATATCCACTTTATTGTGGCATTCTTTCGTTTGTGTAGTACAAACTGGAGAACAAAGCGGGTAGCTTTTCATATACAAATTACTCCGCTACAAGTTGTAGTAATAGGAGATATCAAATCCTTCCTTTATTTATAGTCTCAATATAATCAATCGATTTTGCGTGTACATTGGAAACTAAATAAGTTTCTTTGAGACTTACTACAGCACAATACTCAATTGTGTTTCTCCAACATAGTAATAATTGGCTCTTCTAGAGCTCTCAATTAATTTTGTACTACCACAGATTCATCAACATCCATGTGGTAAATATCTTTCTTAAAGAGAAATACCATTATGGTCATGTCAAACTTATATGCAAGATATGTTTCTTGCATTATCGTTGTCCTTTAATAGTCATATTTCCAAAATACTTTGGCGTACAATAGGTACGTGACCAACGATCATTCATGCCATATATCATCTCAAACCTCCTTCTAGGGGTGAGTGTGGTATTATCTCAAACCTCCTTCTAGGGGTGAGTGTGGTATCATCTCAAACCTCCTTCTAGGGGTGAGTGTGGTATATTCAATACCAATTTCATGTTCATATTCTTCCAATAATGAATATGTGTTCGTGAATCAGATGTTGTCACATTCACTGCGGGGATATGTGATTTTGTTATCCTTTTCAAATCTGTAAATGCGTCTGGCATTAGATTTGCTATTCTTTGCAAATGGATAATATTTTGCGCCTCTTTTTCACAAATAGAGGTATGTGGATCAAGATGAGATAATGATGCATTTTTCCACAAAATTTTCCGTTTGGGTTCACCAACTTCTCCCCCTAATTTTGGGAAAAGTGTCTCATCAAATTGACAGTCTGCAAATCGTGCAAATCTCCTGTCAATGTTTCGAGGTAGCGAATAATGGAGGGCGATTCAAACTCAACATATATTCCTAACCTTCTTTGCGGACCCATTTTGGTGCGGGATGGCGGTGCTATAGGCACATATACTGCGCATCCAAAGATTCTTAAATGGGATATATTAGGTTCATGACCCAAAACCAATTGCAACGGGTAATATTTGTGTCAATTCGTCAGTCAGAGACGAACTAGCATTTCTGTATGCAAAATGGCATGACCCCAAACCGAAGTGGGCAGCCGACGAACTAGCATTGCTGCATGCAAA
The DNA here is from genome assembly GCA_034376525.1 of Nicotiana benthamiana. NCBI lineage: Eukaryota > Viridiplantae > Streptophyta > Magnoliopsida > Solanales > Solanaceae > Nicotiana > Nicotiana benthamiana. Next base: position 44,730,608 of record CM067330.1, read on the forward strand.
ATGGCGTGACCCCAAACCGAAGTGGGCAGCCTCGTTTTCATGAGTAAATGAGGTATTCAAGATTATACTCATGTATTGTCTCAATCTGATATCCATTTTGAATGATATCTTTAAAACTCAACAAGTTCCTTTAAGACTTGGAGGAGAACATTTTGATTGATATCATTAAAACTCAACAAGTTCTTCTTAGACTTGGAGGAGAATATTGCATTCTCTAAGATAAACGTCGTGCCTTTGGGCAGAGTTACAGTTGCTCTTCCGGAGCCTTCAATCAATTTACTTCCCATGGTTTGGCATACAAAAGAAAATATACGAACATGAGAATAAACAACCTTTTGTTTCACATTTAAATAATATTTTCAAAATCTGCTGAGGTCAGTTGACTAACTAAATCAGATAGTCGATTATATGTTTTCCATAATCGATTACTATACAGTTTAAAAATTTCAGTTTAAGCATTTTCTTAAAACAATCGATTGTTAAACACACACAATCGATTGTTGAACATTGACAATCGATTGTTACACATAGACAATCGATTGTTGGCTATTTTGAAAAATTCCAGATGACACTGTTTTAAGACAATCGATTGTTAAACATAGACAATCGATTGTTGACTATTTGGAAAAAATTCCAGATCACACTGTTTTAAGACAATCGATTGTTAAACATAGACAATCGATTGTTGACTATTTTAAAAAAAATTCCAGATCACACTGTTTTAAGACAATCGATTGTTAAACATAGACAATCGATTGTTGAACAGTGACAATCGATTGTTGAACATTGACAATCGATTATTTTGCAGTTTTAATGCGAAGTATTAGATAATCGACTAACTGTTAGGTTAGTCGATTACCTCTACTTGAAAATAAAAATATTATCGAAATTTGAGCATGTAGAAACATTCTAACGAACTAATACTAACATTATATCATGAACTAACTAATACGAGCTGATACTAATGACTATTAGTTTATTCACTAACTATTACAAATAAGTGAAATAAAATCAAACAACTCCATCTTCTTTCATCACAGATCCATCACCGATTAGGTGGTCTATTTTCCCATCGGGTTGCTCAAAGAAGTCTGCCACATCCAAGTGGGTGATGTCAAAATTGTCGTCAGAGACAAAATTTGTTTCAGGGCCTTTACTCTTTCGAGATGCTTGATAAAGGTCAACCAAGTGTCTTGGTATACGGCAAGCTTTTGACCAGTGCCCTTTTCCACCGCAACGATAACATATAGTTTATGAACTATTTGCTTTTGGATTCTCATTGTATCGTGCTTGTGTCAGAGTGACTAACTTCAGGTTGTCTTATCTCTTCTTTAAGCCATTCCACAAGATAGGTGGATCTTTGACTGTGATATATTCAATTTTCAAACCTTCATCAAGGTGATGGCGCAAGTGAATCAAGGCCTTAGCATAGTTTCAAACCTTCATCAAGGTGATGGCGCAAGTAAATCAAGGCCTTAGCACAGTTTCAAACCTTCATCAAGGTGATGGTGCAAGTAAATCAAGGCCTTAGCATAGTCTTGGGTGGATGCATTATTTCTGTCTTTAATGGCGTCTCCAAGACCCATTGCATCCAAATGGATTTCAGCATCCAACACCCATGTCATATAGTTCTTGCCCGAAATTTCAATGGCAACGAACTTTCCTTTTATAATGTCAGACATGAAACAAAATTACATCAAGAGCGTGTTCATACTTACGGGCTCTATTACAATTATCACATTCACTTCAGGGAATGGATCATAATCATGTGCTTTACACAATCTCATGTCAAATATTACTTTCATAAAGTGAAAGATTATTTTGAGAATCTTCATTATTCTCATTATCACAATAATGACGATTATAATTTCGTCTATTGCCACGTCCACATCCATTGATACCTTAAAGGTAATAATTTTGTCTTCTTTCAGACTTATCACATACTGCTACCACATTCTCTAAAGGGGAATGGAGCAAATTCAATTGGACGGAATTCTTTGTCACGTCCACATTCATTGATACCTTCATTGTAATAATTTTGTCTTCTTTCAGACTTATCATATACTGCTTCCACATTCTCTAAAGGGAATGGAGCAAATTCAATGGGACGGATTTTCAATTCTTTGCCCACAATCATACATGAATTTAATCATGGCAGGACATAGAGATTTTACCACTTCACGTGGTTATAATTTCTTACAAACTCCATTAGAGTTATAATCAAACTTTGTTGTCTTTGTTTGTATATAAAATCAAATCGTAGAATTTCAAGAATTTGAAAGGGAAAAGTAAATTACTTACCTTTAAGGTATACCAATTATATTTTCAATGTTTTCTCTTCTTGTTTTCTCAACGTTTTTTCCTCTTTGTTTCCGTCTCTTCTTTGTTTTCAATGTTTTTCTTCTTTCGTTCCTTCTGTTTTCTTTTCAACGTTTTTCTTCTATTTTCCGTATAGAAGATTTTGGGATTTGGTTGCGGCAGAACCTCATGTGAAACCCTACACAAACAAAAGTTAAGACAATCGAAAATTTCAATTGGTTAGAGACTCGTGCTGATAACGTGTTATGAAATAATATAAGAACAAGAACAATAATACAAGAACAAGAACAATAGAGAGAAAAGTAGAGAGATGAGTATTCTTATTGATACTTTGGGATTGTTAGGGATGATTTACAATGGTAGAAGACCCCTTTATTTATAGGGAGGTATTGACTTAGCTACCAAGAATAAAACTCTAGAATCTCTCTAATTATAGACATTCACCTTAAATAGAAGTCTATTTATAACAATGATGTTTTTGTTGTTTTTTTTTTTCGTTTTCTTGAGCCGAGTATTTATGGGAAATAACTTTTTTACCTTGTAAAAGTAGAGATAAGGTCTGCCTATATATTATCCTCCCTAAACACTAGTTGTGAGATTTCACCAAACTTATTGTTGTTGTTATTATCATATAAGGAAGAGGAAAAAAAAAAGAAATGTGAAATGAAAGTAAGAAAAGAGAAAATAGAAATAAAACGAAAAAAGATGTTGAGCTTGAATTGGTAATGTTTCGTTTTTTTAGTTTTTGTTATTGTTATATACAAATATAAAACATGGCTACCAATTAAACAAGTTTATACGTGAAACCAACTACATCGTAATAAACAAAAATACACGAGATTTGCAAGGTTTCTGAAAGCAATATTTAATTGCCTCCTAAAAGTCAATAAGTATGTCAGTATATGAAAAATTTCAGGGAGATATAAAGAAAAGATAATTCAATGCACTAAGCTTTCGTTATGCGCGGGGCATAGTTCAATAACTTATATTTCTGTAAGAGGTTGTTTTTGCCATTCAAACATATAACCTCCTGATTACATAATAATATTTTACTAGTTACGCCAAGATTTTCTTTCTTTCGCAAAGATACTATTTGTAGTTATTTAATATAAAATAAGATCAAGCCAATCTGAACAATAAAATTCTCAATAAAGAAAAATATATTATAAGGTGATCGAAAAAAAAAAGAAAAAAGAAAAGTAGTATAGCGTCAGATGTAATATCAAATTTGAGCCCATAAAAGTGGAGCTCAAGCTATAACCCAAAATATCTGACGTGTTTGATTAAGACCCATTTGTTAATTAACCTTTATCATAGCAATTTTTAATAGATTTGGTCACACTTATTTATTAACTCAATTTATTTTGACCCTAAACTCGATCAAAGATGGCCACTTGACACTCCTAAAATTAGTGTTTAACTTAAAATGGATCAATTTTGGCCCTAGGAACTTATGGGAAAACCCTTTAATAAAGTTAGGTTAGCTCGCTAGATTGAAGTAGCATTTAGGACATGTTGTACACACCTAAAAATATGAGTTTTTTGTTTACCGTGATTTTTTTTATATACCTTTTTGATTTTTTAATTATTAATTATTATATTATTTATAATACTTTTTACGCATTTTTCAAATATATACATTTTGTTTCAAAAAATTTAAAGATTTTATATCCGAAGTTTGATTGTTCAAATTCGAAATTCTAGCTTAAGACCGAGGAAGTACTTTATATATTTTGATTTATGTGTCTTAATTTTCTTCTAAATTGTTTAAAAGAAATGATATATTTTTATATATAGTGAAATTTTAGTTTCAATATTTCAAGGTTATCTTAATGTTACTTCCTTGTAGGAATGAATTTTTTTTTTTTAATATCCTTAAAGTTTTCGTCTAATCAAAACTAAGATAAACAAATTGAAACCGAGGGATGTACATATTTGGATAATTTTTTCCGAAAGTACCACAAGTGACGGATTCTCTCTTGTTGGTCGGCACTTGATACAATTATCCACTTGTTCTAAATTTTTAATTCAATGGACGTAAGACTAAGTTTCGTTCAATAAATTAAAGAATATTTAGGCCTAATATTTTTTATAATTAAAACGTCAGAATCCAATATCTCTGAATATCAAGATGTGCATTAAGATTAAGATATATGAATTTAAATACATATTTGAATATTAAAATATGTATTAAGATCTAAAAACTAAATGATTAAAACTGTTCGTTTTTAATATTTGAATATATAAAATTTATCTTTATTTGATAATTAATAAATATAAAATTTAAATAAAATACTAATTAATTTAATATTCATATTTTATATATATATATATATATATATATATATATATATATTTAAAATATGATAGTTAATGGTAGTGATGGCTAACAATGGTGCTTGTCAATGCCGATTAGAGGCGGTGGTTGCCGATGGTCTTGTGATGGTAATAGTTCTGACTAGTAGCTAGTGGTAATTGGTAGTGATAGAGATTATGATCTAGAATGGTGATGGTAGGTAGTAATAATTAATAATTGTGGGTGGTGGTAGTAGTGGTTGTGATTTAGGAATGTTGTGATAGTTTATAATGGCGGGGCAATGCCGGCTATGAATATTGATGCTGATGGGATGGTTAGTTGTGATAGTTGAGGTGGATTATTGAATACATACCTATATTCATATAGTTACAGAAGTGTATGTGTGTGTATTGTGTAATTAGAAGTAGTCGGTTAAGTGGTAGTACAACTGTCAACCACTAACCAACAATATAAACGACCCTCTCCCTTTGTAATTAATCAATTGAACATTATCATTTATTATTCTTCCTCCTTTCTCTCTCAACTTCATCTTCTCTCCTTCTTGCATGCAATTTACAGTAGAAGATACGATGGATTTTATCATGGTATCAGAGCACCGATCTTAGAATCTACAGCTTAGATTAGGATCTGCAGCTCAAATCTAAGCACCACCAGAAATTAGTAACAAAGCTTGTTCAGATCTAAGCTCATTTTTTAGCATTCATGGCCGAAAATAATATTGCTTCGCTTGACCACAATCATATGTTATTTTTACAAGCTGGAGATGCTCCTGGACTCGTGCTATCGCTTAAGCTCACAGGGCCAGGAAATTATGCCCTTTGGAGCAGAGCAATGAAATTAGCACTGCGAGGAAAAGGCAAACTTGGTTTTGTACACCGTACCTGTGTGAAAAACAGTTACAAAGGAGAATTAGAATAGCAATGGAAAAAATGTAATGTTATTGTATTATCATGGATTGGAAGCATCGTATCAAGTGAATTGATGCCAATATTGTGTACGCGTCAAATGCAAAGAAGAAAGTTTGGAGCTATTTTCAAGAGGGATTTGACAGATCTAATCTCACCAGAATTTATCATATGCGGAGTGCAATTGCAACTCTTAGGCAAGATATGGATTTTGTCACCAACTATTACACGAAAATGAAGAATTTATGGGATGAACTTGATATATTAGCCTCTATTTCTTCTTGTGACGGTGAGGAATCTTGATCTTCTGTAGATCAGTTGAAAAACATAAGGCTATTGCAGTTTTTTATGGGATTAAATGGAAGTTATAGCAATATACGTAATAATGCGTTTGCAAAAAGGCCAATTGTGATTGTTAATGTGGCTTATGCTATGATTAGTCAAGAGGAAAGACAAATACCCATAAAGATCCACTCACAATGTTAGCAGGGAAAGGTCAAGATTTTAGACCTAGGAAGCCTGGGTTAATATGTGATTATTGTGGATATAAAGGTCATCAGAAGGAGAATTACTTTAAGATAATCAGATATCCACTTGATTTCAAAAGCAAAAGGAAGAATCAGACGACTGGAGGGAAAGCATATGCCAATAATGCAAGTGCAAACACAACTACTGCAAAGGAAGAAAAAGCATTGCCAACAATGCAAGCACCAGGACAATTCTTTACAGAGGAGCATTACAAGCAATTGGTCAATCTTTTATCAAAATGTAATGCAGGGGAATGTTCTACAAACATGAAACATATAATTTCTCTACTTTCTAGTAGATAAGTATGATTGGGTGATAGATTCAGGAGCAACTCATCACGTTATACTTACTGTAAAGATGTTCTAAAGGACAATAATAGTGCTGATAGCCAAGGAATACAAGGAGTGCATGTGCCTATAGGAAAAAAAAATAAAAAATACTCACACAATAAATACAAAAATATTAGAAAATAAGATAGTGAATAATGTATTGTATGTTCCATCTTTTACTTTTATTGACATAGGGTACCAGAGAAATCTTTATTTGAATCAACTTCGTTTTTACTCTTGTTCGCTCTTTATCCGGAAGATGATAAAAAAAAATAAAAAGAAACAAACAGGTATGAGAGCAATAATTATAAACCACGATCGAATCTATGGAAGCATTGGTTTATACATTCCTCTTAGTCTCGACTTTAAGGATTTTTTTCTCTTATTTTAAGTTTAATCTACTGTCAGTGTCTAAACTTACCAAAGATTTGTGGTGTTCTACCACTTTTTTTCTTGATTTTTGTATATCTCAGGATCTTTACACTGACAGGTAATGGAGATTGGTAAAAGTCACAATTAGTTAGATCTACTAAAGGAGAACATAACAATAGTAGCTGCAGGATTTTTCAGTGCAGCAAAGAGTTAATAGTGAACGACTTTTGAGACTAGGACATGCATCAATAAGGCAATGGAGAATATACCAGCTCTTAGAAATAAATTTGATTCTCAGACTCAACAAAATTGTGAAGTTTGTCCTTTGGCTAAGCAATTTAGGATGAAATTTCCTATTAGCAATAGTAAATCTACTAGTTATTTTCAATTAGTCCATCTAGATGTATGGGGGCCTCACAATATTCCTATATATGATAGAAACCATTATTTTGTTACTATTGTGGATGACTATAGTAGGTACACTTGAGTATGCTTGATTCAGTCCAAATGTAAGTTAGCTATTGTAATAAGAAACGTTGTTGTAATGATAAGAAATCAATTAGATGTTGGAATCAAGGTGCTCAAATAGAAAATGGTACTGGATTCTTTAACTCTCAATGTGATGAATTATTGGATTCTCTTAGAATCATAAACCAACGTAGTTGTCCTTACAGTCCACAGCAAAATAAAATTGTGAAAAAAAACATAGACACATTTTGCAAGTTGCAAGGGCCCTGAAGTTTCAGAGTGTAGTACTAATTAGATTCTGGGGTGATTGCATTAATACTATTGTGTATTTGATTAACAGATTGCCTACTGAGAACTTGGAGAAGAAGTGTCCTTATGAGATGTTGCGCAACAAACCTGCCAAGCTAGACAGTTTAAGAGTTTTTAATTATTTATGTTTTGCAAGCAACCTACCAAGAGGAGATAAATTTACAGCTAGGGCAAAGAAATGTATTATCATAGGAAACTCATAGACTTAAAAGAGGTACATGTTGTTGATATAAAATGCAGAAAAGTGATAGTGAGTAGAGATGTCACATTCATAGAACATCTTTTTCCATTTAAGGAAGAAACAGATGCAAATGAAGATTTATTCCCTTGTGAGCCTGTAGGGATTAGTTCTGAAGAGACAACTCAAGCTGGACATAACAATAGCAATGTTGCTGCTAATACTACTGCTTTTGCTCGTGCTGAAATTCATGTTATTGAACTAGTGCATTACCTATCTTGCAGGAACCAGATGCAAACCAAATAGAATCAACAGTTTCCTAAAAGGAAACACTAGCTGAAGATCCAATACATCAAGACCATCCTTTACCTAAAGTGTCTGCTAGAAAGTTTGGAAGACCTTCCAAACCTTTCATTTAGCTCAAAGATTATGTGACTACAGTTAAACCAACCAAAGATACACCTTACCTTATCTCAAATTTCATCACCTATGATCATCTTTATAAGAGCTACAAATCTTTTCTAGGATCCTTCTCAGAACCTAGTGAACCTAGGTCATTCAAGGAAGCTTGTCTTGATAAAGCTTGGGTGGAAGCAATGGAAACAGAAATTAAAGCACTTGAAGATGATGAAACCTAGGAAGTGGTAGATATTCATCCAGGGAAGAAAAATATAGGCTCAAAATTGGTGTTCAAAATTAAATATAAGGCAAATGGGGAAATAGAAAAGTTCAAAGTAAGGTTGGTAGCAAAAGAGTACATACATCAAGAATGATTACATTATCATGACACTTTCTCTTCTATTGCAAAGATAATCATTGTCAGAACCATCATTAGTATAGCAGCCTCTAAGGGATGGAACCTATTTCAAATGGATGTCAACAATGTCTTCCCACATGGTGATCTTTATGAAGAGGTCTACATGTGTTTGCCTTAAGGGTTCCACAAGCAGGGGGAGCATAAAATGTGCAGGCTGCTATAATCTTTGTAAGGATTAAAGAAGGCATCAAAATAGTGAAATATTAAATTGATTTAGACACTTTTAGCAGTTGATTATAAACAAAGTCCCTATGATCACTCATTGTTCACAAAAAGATTAGTATTAGATATTGTCATTATCCTAGTCTATGTAGGCGACTTGCTCATCACTGGAAGCAATCTTGTTTTTTAGAGGCAGACAAGCGGACACTACATAATTCATTTAAGGTAAAAGATCAATGAGATCTTAAGTATTTCTTCGATTTGAATTTCTAAGGTCAAACAAAGGGGTACTTCTTACTCGAAGGAAATATGCACTATAATTAATATCAGATGTTGGACTTGCAGCTGCTAAGCCCATTAACACACCTATAAAGCTCAGTCAGAAGTTAAAAACCATTGATTATGACACACATGCTGGGCATAATGGTGATGCAGAATTGTAGGATGTATGTAGCTACCAAAGACTCGTTGGAAAGCTTCTCTACCTAACAGTTACCAGGCCAGATTTGTGTTTTGCAGTCCATGTACTGAGTCAATATATATAGCATCCCAAACAGTCTTATTGGGATGTAGCTCTGCGAATGGTCAGATATGTTAAAGGTGCTCCAGAGCTTGGTATTCTTTTACATAACTCTCCCATAAAACATCTTTATGTATATTGTGACTCTGATTGGGCAGTGTATCAAAATACCAAGAGATCAGTAACTGGTTACATTGTCAAACTTTGGGATTCACTGCTCTCGTGGAAGTCAAAGAAACAACCTACAATTAGCAGGAGTTCAGCAGAGACAGAATATCACAGTCTTGCAGCAGCAACTACAGAAACTACTTGGGTTCTAGGATTGCCAAGGAGTTACAAGTTACCGTAGATGTTCTAGTCAATCTGTACTGTGATAGCAAGGCAACTTTACAAATAGCTGCCAATCTAATATTCCACGAGAAAATCAAATACATCGAGATTGCTTGTCATTTTGTTCGTGAAAAGATCAAGACAGGGTTGATCAGTTCTCAATACATTCCTACAAGCTTACAACTAGCTGATTTGATGATAAAAGGTCTTGGTTTTGCACAACATCAATTCCTTTTATCCAAACTTGAAGTGTTTGATCCCTTTCACCCTCTAATTTGTGGGGGAGTATTGAATACATAACTATGTTCATATAGTTACATAAGTGTATGTTTGTGTATTGTGTAATTAGAGGTTAGTCGGTTAAGTGCCAACCACTAACCAACAATATAAACAAGCCCCTCCCTCTGTAATGAATCAATAGAACAATATCATTTCATCTACTTCCTCCTTTCTCTCTCAACTTCATCTTCTCTCATTCTGCATGCGATTTACAGTAAAAGATACGACATATTTTATCTGAGTTTGTGATTGTAGTTGAGAATGATCGTGGCCGGGGTAGTGGAGATTCTGGTTGGTGGTTGACGATAATGATGACATCTATGGTTGAGGATGAGGAGGTGGTGGTGGTGGTAGTTAAGTATAATGGTGGTGGGTGGCATGATAATAGTTGATAACGGTAGGCGATGGTGGCAATTAATAATGAATGCGAATGATAGCTTCTTAATGAAATTAAATATTTGATATAGATCGAAATTATACAAATCTATTAAGAGTCATTAAGTGGCCGTGAAGTAAAAGAAATAAATAAATTTAATGAGTAAGATCTGAATAATTAAAATTCATACTTTAAAAATAAACTCACTTAATATGTGAGATTTGAAAAATTAAAATTCAAACTTAAATTAAGTGCAAACAAATGAGGCTTCGGGCTCTACAACATGCATAATTGGTTGTTGTCTCATCATCTAATGTCGTGTGTTATGAATAAACAGATCACCAACATCATATATAAGACAGAAATATTCTTTATTCTCATCGTAATTAAGAATCTCAAAGTCAACTAGTTTCTACAATCCTCATCTATTATTATTATTATATATATATTTATATATGTGTGTGGGGTGGGGGTAGGGGGAGGAGAAATGATGTATCACAAGCCGTTGTATACTATTTTTTTAAGCATTACGAGATGCGACGGACCTTTTCAAATAATAATTAAATATGTCCATCATTTTCTATATTATGTTCTGATTTAACCATTTGGATTTCAGAACCAACTAGTAATCGTACTCGTGCGATACACAATTAATATTAAAAAAATATTAATTAAATTATAATCAAGTTTGTTTGATCCAATTAAACCGTATTGCTTTAATAAATTTTAATTGTCAATATGACCCAATCCTCACCGATATTTGAATAGTAAAGTTATGTAGTTAATTTTCAATAAATTATTTTTGTTATTAACTAATTATGTGACTTTTTACTAGGCTACTACTTGTATTAATGTGGTGCCTTTTTCTTTGGCTTTTAATAATATATAGATAAATTATTAGCATATTACTTGTTTAATATATTTGTCTGCTATTTTTTTGTAATATAATAAAAACATATTTTATTATTTTTAAAATATATTTTTTATTTTAAACTTTATTTTATTTTTTTCAATAATATTATTTGAATTTTAATGAATAGATATACTTTTTATTTCAACAAATTATAAAAGATTTTAAAAGATGAAATAAATAAATTAACTAACCTAAACTAACTCTTCCCCGTGTTTTAGTAGTTAATTTAGGTAGTTAATTTCTTTGTTAAATTTTTAATAGATAATTTCTTTGTTATTAACTAATTATTTCATAAGGTTTTTTTTCTAGGCTACCTCTTGGCATAAGGAGAGGGCTTTACTCTCTCCTTTTAATAATATATAGAAAATAGAATATTAGAAAGAAACTACTCCACAATTTAAATTAAATTTTTTTATTGTTTTATTTTTTATTTTAAAATAATTATAAAACTCCAACTTGAAACTACTCCCCATATATATATATATATATATATATATATATATATATATATATATATATATATATATATATATATATATATATATATATATATATATATATATATATATATATATATATATATATATATATATATATATATATATATATATATATATATATATATATATATATATATATAATAACTAATTATTAATTAAAAACTAATTAGTAACTAATTATGCCATGTGAATTTTTTTTATTCTGCCACTTCGCTTAAGGAAATGGATTTATTCTCTCCTTTTAATATTATATATATAGAATATTTTAGGTCATAATTTTAAAGTTATTTGAATGACCTTTTGTCACGATCCAAAATTCAATTAGTCATGAAACTAAATTATTAGATAAGTCAATTAACAATAAACCAATTCAAATGGGATTCATTAAGAGAAGTAATGATAATACAACTGAACTTTTATACAAAGAATTGTCACACCTCTTTTTTGTCACACAACCCTATTACAAGGTTGAGTTAGAAGAGTTTTTCCAATTAAAGTGACGTTTTGAAAAAGAGATTATTTATTACTTAGAGTCACCACTTGGAATTGAGTTTTGGTGTTCCAAGTCACATTTTATTTGAATCCCTTTTCAAAAGGAAGGTTTGACTCTTAATTTATGCTCTACGAAAATATAAGATTGAGTAAGGAATTCTGTTGACCGAGGGAAAGGTTTAAGGCACCCCTCGAGTCCCGTGGTTCTAGCACGGTCGCTTCTATTGATTAATGTAAGGCTTAAATCAATTTTTAGCTATTCTTGTATTTTATTGATTATGACTTATTTATTATTGCTTCACTTAATTTATTATATGTTTGTTAATTATTTTGACAAGATGCGATATGCACACAAGGTATTTCCTTGTAATTAAATATTAATCCAAGGTACGGAATGCACACATGTTATAACATATTTCTTTTAAATTAAAAATGTATCAAGACGCGGAATGCGCACATGATCCTTTATTATTTAAGCATATCAATCCAAGGTTCGGGTATGAACACATGGGCTAATAGCATATTTAGAATATTCTATTTTATTATTATTATTTTTTAACTGTTATAATAAATCTTAAAGTTTTAAAGTAAAAAAATAACTAAGAGATGACCATTAGTCTAGAAGATTGAATCAAATTAACGAAGCTTACTATTGATGCGTTATAATTTAAACAAAACTACATAATGTTGGATTTATCAATATTAGGAGATATTTATACAAAACAAAAAAAAAACATGCAAATTCCAGCCATATTTATCAATAGAACTTAATATAAAATAATAATCTTAATTAAATATCATATTGTACGTGTGACTAACTTGCCATAATTTAATATATACATATTTATATGAACATGAATTTAATTTAACTATAAAGAAGTGAAATTTCAGCAACTTAAATAATAAACTCCACATGTTCCAACAAAATTTTGTCAATCACATTTTTTTATACCAAAATATAAATAAAACTCATAAGAAAATAAACAAAACTATAACAAAGTAAAAAAATTCTTTAGGCACTCCTTCTAATTCATGAATTAGTATGAAAGTTGCTCAGCCGTATTAAATACTACATACAAAGAATATACATATACATATTTTAACAAAATTCAGAAAAAAAACAAATTAAAATTTAAACTTTGTGAAGACATAAATCTCATATATCACGTTTAAACTGTACCAAAAGATTAAGTGTTACCTTTTGTAATGTTTCATAGTAAAGAATATTTACAGATATTCAAAATTATAATACTGACCTTTTTAGAACCACGAACATAAAATCACGAACGAAATCTCAAACTCCTATTTCCTTCCTTTCTTTCTCGTTTTGTTCTCTTTCTGTTTGCTTCTCGTTTTTCTCTTTTTTTGCTTCTTTTTTGCTTCTCCTTTTTTCTTTACGTTTCTTTCTTTATTTTCTTTTTGTTTCCAATCGTTCTCTTTTCTTCCTTTTTCCTTCTTCGTTTCTTTTGTTGCTTTTTGTCTCCTTTTTGTTTTATCACGTTTTTTCTCTTTTTCTTTTATGTTTTGTTCTTTGTTTTATAAAAAAAATGTAAAAGTAGGTAAAAGAATTAGAGTTAAAGTTGAAGTGGGAGAAAGAGTAAGAAGATCATGGTAAGTGGTTAGGATAATTTTGTTTGATTTATCCTTTTTATTATATTATTACTTATTATTATTTTTATTATTATTATTATTACTTATTATTATTGTTATTATTGTTTAATAACTTTTACTTGTTCTGTATTAATGAAGAAATTAGAAAGTAAAATGCATAGTTAAAAATATTAGTTAGCTATCTTATATTTAAATATTATATACATAAAAAATTAAATATTTACATTATAGTTTAAATTATACTAAGAAAAATACTATAGCTTACATTTAAAGTTCTTAGATTTTTTTTATTATGTTTCTTTTATTTAAAACTAGGAGTAAAACTTATACTCTAAGAATGTGAATATATAGTTAGTATATATATATATATATATATATATATATATATATATATATATATATATATATATATATATATATATATATTTAAATAAAACATACTAAAACTAAGATAAAAGTTTTAAAAATAATCAAATTAATCGTAAAAGAAATATTTACACTAAACTAGTATAGAATTTGGGTGTAGTCAAAAATTAGGTGTTCACAAGAATTCTCAAGGACTGGTAGTATAAATCATGAGCTTCTAAGATTCAGAGTTTATAAAGCTGGTATAAAATAAATACACTATATGTTTGAAGTATTACCTAAACAAATTGAAAATTCTAAAGCTACCAAAAACAAAAGGCAGCAAGAATTGGAACACATGTACGTCTTCAATGGCAGCTCTCGCCATACACAACAACATCAACATCAAAAAACATGCATGGAAAGTGCGTAAGTGTAGTATGAGTCCCTCGGCCTCACTCAGTCATCAAGCTATCCAGTCTCTCGGACTCACAACACTTATGCTAAGCAGTCTAGATCAATAATGATAAATGATGTAATAATATATGATAACAGAGCCTGAGATATGATATGCAATGATGAATGCAACTGAGTACATGACAACAATTAAGCTAATAACTCAACAGCAAAGAACAACCATTGTGGGTCTCAATAATACCAACACATAGCCTAAACATGATTTCTAGCATAAATAAGAGCATAAGTGCTCCGACACATCGAGTACAGTAATAGTATTCAGATAAGATAGCTACACAGTTCCATGGAATCGACTAAATCACAATTATTATAGTGCACGCCCACACGTCCATCACCTAGCATGAGTGTCACCTCAATATCAATCACATAGCACGTAATTTCAGGGGTTTATATCCTTAGTACCAAGTTTAGAAGTGCTACTTGCCTCAAGTCGTGCAAAATCTCTACTCCAATAAGCCCTTGCCTCGTGAATTGGCCTCCGAGAACCTCAAATTTAGCAACAAACAATTCGATACAATCAACAAAAGCTATAGAAATCAATTCCACATGAAAAATGCTAAGTTCTTAGTCACAATCAAAAAGTCAACTCAAAAGTCAATACTGGAGCTTACGTCTCGGAATTCGATAAAATTCTCAAAATCCGATAACCCATTCAATTACAAGTCCAGTCATACTAATTTTACTCAAATCCGACTTCTAATCGATATTCAAAACTCGAAAATTCATTTTATAAAATCATGACAATTTCTCTGATTTCTCTTTGAAAATCAATAATCTTATACCGAAAATGAAGAAAATTCATGAAATATAATCATTACCGCGTTAAGAATGCTTAACCCAATTCGTGCGGTGAAATTTCATCACCAAACTCTCCAAACCGAGCTCCAAAATTCGAAAATGTGAATAAAACTACTAGAATCTCGAAATATAGCTCTGCCCAGGCTTGATCGCATATGCGATCACTTCGTCCCATATGCTAGCTCTGCTTCTACAGTATAAATTTTGCTTCAGCGACCCTAGAAACCATCGCTTCAATGATCCTTTTCCTGCTTTTGCGATCGCACTTCTGCGTAAAATGCACCACATTTGCGACCTCCAGCTCCCCTTTCCAGCCATCGAACCTGCGACCTCACATATGCAGTCTATTTTTTGCACCTGCGACCCATCAACAGTCCATCCAAACTCACTTCTGCGATTCTCCTTTCACTTCTGCGTTCGCGCACTGCGACCAAACCCATCGCATGTGCGGTCCCACTAGATGCCATAATAGCATTAGCCAATATAATATGAAAAGATGTGAACCGCGTTCGAAAGCCATCCCAACCACTCGGGACCCCGTCCGAACATACCAACAAGTATCATAACATAACACAGATATACTCGAGGCGTCAAGTCAGACATAACAACGTCAAAATCACGAATCACACTTCAAATTGAACTTAATGAACTTTTGAACTTTCAACTTTCAAAACTCATGTCGGATCATATTGAATCAACTCAAATTTTGCACACAAGTACCAAATGACATAACAAAGCTATTTTAATTCTCGGAACTACAATCCGAACCTGATATCATCAAAGCAAACTCATGGTCTACTTATGAACATTTCAACCCTTCTAATTTCCAAATCGCTAATTAGCGCCGAAACTTTTTACAAATATCCAATAATAATATGGGTGTACGTCCGAGTTCAAAATCATCATCCGAACCTAACAAAAGCATCAAAATTTCGAACTGAGGCTAAATACACAAAAGTCAATACCAATCAACTCTTCCAACTTAAAGCTTCGAACATGATATTCATCCATCCAAATCAAATTCCGGATCACCTGAAAATCAAAACTAACAATACACACACATCATAATATATCATATAGAGCTACTCATGCTCTCAAACCATCAAGCGAAGTACAATTATTCAAAACGACTAATTGGATCGTTACACCTTTACAAATAACAATTAATATGTCGATCATACTCTTTTCATAGAGACGACTTTGACATTCTTACAACTACGTGCTATATAGGGTACTACTTACTATTTTTTAAAAATGGTATTTATTCCCATTAAAAGTGGTTCATAACTATGAAAAGGACAAAATGAATACATGTAATAACTCCAATTACATGACTATAAGTTGTTGCTATGTGAGTCAAATTAAGGTTACTTCACGTTCACTTACTTGAAGATATCTACCAAAATGGTACCACGAGTACTATGATACAATTCGAGGATCTATGATAAAGAATGAAAACTATCACTCCTAGTTATGGCAATTGTTGTATGCTACTTTAGCTTCAAGTCTATGGACAAATTCACTTTAAGTCAAGTCCCACCTAAATAGACCATTTTGATGAATCGCTACTCCCACTAGGCAAGTCAAGTCACACTCTTTAGTTGGAAAAAATATACTATTAGATAGGTAAAAATTATTTTTAAGTGTATGTACTATATATTAAATCCTCCTAACTTTTTTGCGTATTAATTCTTTAAATTTGACACACATTATTAAAAATTCTGACTTCACTATAAATTTTTCGTCTTCCGTTTTCTTTAGTTTGTTTTTTCTTTGGAGAGTGTGTTCTTTTTGGAGCAAATGTAACAAAATTTGTTATGCAAGCCTCCAAACAAAGTCACATAGTTTTGATGATTTATAAATGGTCAGAGATCTGCTCACATTTTAGCTCCCGACTTGTTAGGTGGTTACATCCCTACGACATATATAAGAGAATGAAAGAATATTACAACAACAACAACAACCCAGTATAATCTCACTTAGTGGGGTCTGAGGAGGATAGTATGTACGCAGACCTTACCCCTACTCTTGGGTAGAGAGGCTGTTTCCAAATAGACCCCCGACATCCTTCCTTCCAAGAACTTCCCACCTTGCTCTTGGGGAGACTCGAACTCACAACCTCTCAGTTGGAAGTGGGGGTTGCTTACCATCAGAGCAACCCCTCTTGTCAATGAAAGGATATTACATTTTGTTTTTTGCTTAAGGAGACATTACTTGTTACATACATGAGACATAAATCTGAGAAAAATCGATGACCACCAATATGAATGTCAAACAAGTTAATTCAATAGATTGAACGGTAGATAAATGAATACGAATAGATCTACTAGACCAGTACAGACGCCAATGGCTTCACTATTATTCGTGAAATAGGGAAAAGCTGCTAAAATTTATCCCTATGAACAATTCCTAAAATTTTACTCGAATAGAGATCCGAAACAGTTAGTAGTATTATGTTTAAAAAGTAATTATAATATGTTAACATTATATGACGATTGAATTAAACATTTCCATTTTACCTGAAGCTAATGCTTGTCATAATCATGCAAATTACGCCTATTTATTTGTTTTCCACTTCTTTTTGTTGGTCGGAAAGATAAGTTATATCATATAAGCTTAAATTTGTTTTCCACTTCGTTCATATTATACTTACGCTATTTCAAGTAAAACCTAGCTGCTACATCTATAATTTCAAAATTAAGAGCCTGTTTGAACATAACTTTTTTTCCTTTTTCCCAAAAAGAATTACTTTTTTTCAAAATCAGCTTTTGCTCATAAAATTTTCAATTTTCACTAGAAGATGCATTTTGAAAATTTGAAAAACACCAAAAAAAAGATCATTTTTCAAAATTTTCTCTCAAATCACTCACAAAACGTCAAAAACAACCCAAACTAAAATTTATGTCCAAACACAATTCTAAATTTCAAATACTATTTTCACTTGAAAAAAAATTTTCATCATGTTTTTTGGAATTTTATAATTCTTATGACCAAACACGTTTTGTTTTGCAGTTTTAGTTTTTTTTTTATATTTAATTGGTTTAAATATTTGAAAAATATTTTTCCCGTGAATTCACATTTCTTCAATTGAAGGAAATTATTTTTCTATCAAGATAAGGAAAAACATTTTCTAAAACTCCTTCTCAATCTTCCCCCTTATTTTCCATCCCCACCAACCCCCACCAATCCACTCCAATCCAACCCCGCCTCACCCCCACCTACCCAAGCTGCTCCCTCAACCCTCACCC
Organism: Nicotiana benthamiana; assembly: GCA_034376525.1. Classification (NCBI taxonomy): domain Eukaryota; kingdom Viridiplantae; phylum Streptophyta; class Magnoliopsida; order Solanales; family Solanaceae; genus Nicotiana; species Nicotiana benthamiana. Next base: position 44,749,201 of record CM067330.1, read on the forward strand.
CTATCCAAAATAAAAATATTATTGATAGTATTTTCTTTTTATGTATAGTAGTTTTTTTTATTTCAAGAAATGAGCATTTTTTATGATATTCTTTTTTTTCATTTTAACAAAAAATGTACTTTATTTTAATGATGTAGAAAAATATTTTCATTCATATAAAAAAAAGTAATTTCTTTTCATGATGTAAAAAAATATTTTTATTTTATTTTTAAAAATAAATATTTTCTTTTCATGATGTAAAAAAAGTATTTTTTTTATTTCAATAACAGGAATACTTTATTTTCATGTCGTAGAAAGAGTATTTTATTTTTTAATAAAAAAAAGAGTATTTTCTTTTTAGTTATGAAGTACGAATTTCAATTTTATTTTTGCGCGAAAAAGTAAAGCAAGACATTAATTCTTTGAGTTTATGTAATTTTTAGAAGAATAATTAAATTCTTGAAAAAAAAAAGAGTCCGAAAACATTGGGTATTTGGGGTGGGGTGGGGCTGGGGGACAGGGGAGGAGGAGCAAGGTGAGGAAAACAACATAAAAAATATTTTCCTAAAAAAAAATTTCTCTCTCTAATCAAATACTAAAAAATATTTATCAAAAAATATTTTTTATTTACCAATCAAATAAAAAAAGTGATAAAATTACTATTGTTTTCATAAAAATATTTTCCTTCGTACCAAACACTAACTTAAGTTTCTTTTTCAAAAAATTATACAATTTTAGAATGATTCGAAATAAGAAATTATGACAGTTCACTTGACAAAAGAGTAGGTTGACAATAGGTAAATGTTGTCACGTCTAATAAACTAAGAGGCTCCAAGATTTAAATAAAATAAAGGTGGGGCTGTTTAGGCAGCCCCAATGAGGTATTTTTTTTCACCGGTAAGTAAAAATAGCCAGTATTTGTAAAGTTATTGAAAATAATAATTATTTTATTCGTAGATAAAATTTGAATAAAAATATCCTAACTGAAATAAGGAAAGTTCAAACATAATATATGCTAGATTATATAGTTCCTGCGTATAAATTTCTAGCACATTATTAAATTCTAGCATATTATGTTGGACTCTCATGTGTATAAAAGTTGAACTCCAATATATCATGTTGAAAATTTTCCGAATTTTTAGGATATTTTTGTTTAGATTTTACCTTTACATGAAAAAGTGGCTAAATTTAATTTACTTTTGAAACTGTGGCCAATTTTCAATTAGCTGTTGTAAATATTTTTTTCACATTAATTCAGATTACGTTGGGACTCAAAAGTTCAGTTCTTCGTTTTTTATTTCCTATTGGCTGTATATATAAGCATCAATACTGTCATGATAGACATGTATACTATAATAGGTACAATTTATCACTAACCAAGTCATGTCACTGATTAAATATCTGTAGAATACTGTTTTTTCCATGTTTATTGTGAATATTGCTGCATCTTTATATATCTGTGAAAAGCCAGGCAAAAGGCTACACACATTCATTCTTCTTATTCCTGAACTTGAGGGAGAGAAATTCAGTGTCTCATTTTATAGTTGACAACTTTGCATATAGTGTGTAGATCATATTTCAGTGTCAAAACTATGAGTCTTCGAGTAGCCGATGGTGTAGTTGATTGGGACAGCGCTCATGGTGTAGTTGATTCGGACCATGCTCGTCTCCATGAACTAGGATACAAACAAGAACTCAAACGCGATCTTTCGTGAGTATCCTGCCTTTTAATTTTACTTCCTTTATTTTTGACGCGATAAAGGCGATATTAATTAATTGGAAATAGTAGGTCCTATGTTTTTTAGGAGTCGTCAAATAGAGAAATACATCTAGTAGTACTTCTCATTTCTAGTTTTATTTTATACTATGTTGGTGTGAAATGAGCCTAAGTGGAGAGACGACATGATCACCAAGAATTCATATAGCTGACCCCATCTTGTTTGAGACTGAGGTGTAACAGCTATTTGGGAAAAAGATCCGAATTTGCCTTATGTATTACATTCGAAATAGCTCAATTTTTCCTTCAGTTACACTTTTAGTTCATTCATAAATTTACTGTTAGCAAATCGTCTTGTATTTGCTCTTGTCATTAACAGAGCTCTAACGTGTGAAATGGCCAGTAGACTCCACGCATCCACAAATCGTCTCGTATATGCCCTAGTTGTATTGATTATTTACCTGATATATTCTTACTGAGTTATTCTTGTTATTGTTATTATTGAATTGCAGGATGATATCGAACTTCGCTATATCATTCTCTATTGTATCAGTACTTACTGGTTTAAACGGACTAATGGGCACTGGATTGAATTTTGGTGGACCTATATCATATATTTATGGATGGCCAATTGCTGGTACATTCACTATGTTAATTGGATTATCAATGGCTGAGATTTGTTCTTCTTATCCAACTTCTGGAGGTCTTTATTATTGGAGTGCTAAGCTTGCTGGTCCAAGCTGGGGTCCTTTTGCTTCTTGGATCACTGGCTGGTAATTTCTTCTTTTCCTTGTTTAGTTTGACACGGTGTAAGGGGAGTCTTGACGTAACTGGTAGAGTTATTGTCATATGACCAGGAGGTCATAGGTTCGAGCCGTGAAAACAGCCTCTTGCAGAAATGGTGGATAAAGCTGCGTACAATCGAACCTTATGGTCCGGCCCTTCTACGAACTCTATGCATAGCGAGAACTTAGTGCACTAAGCTGCCGTTTTAATAATTATTTTACTTTCACTTCTTAGACTTTCTAAGTTCATGTTAGAATCAGTACGTTGATATTTTGGATGTTGAAGACATATTAAGTAAATAAATAACAACAACAACAACAACTACCCAGTATAGTCCCACAAAGTGGGGTTTGGGGAGGGTAATATGTAGACGAGCCTTACCCTTACCCGAAAGGGCAGAGAGGCTGTTTCCAATCGACCCTCGGCGCAGTGAAGGAAAGGGAGAAACAAAAACAAACACAAAAGAGCATTAGTAAGTCCAGCAGAAATAGCTTAAATAATTATCTAAACATAAGAACCATAAATAAAATAGCATGCAATAATATCATACAGTAACTACCATAAGGGAGACACAATCCAAAACAAAAATCATCTATGGATAGCCCTGCCAAGCCTCACCCAACCCCGGGTGAGGAGTACGAAAAACTCTAGGGACCCCTATCCTACAACCCTGATACTAGACCTCCAGGCTTTCCTATCAAGGGCCATGTCCTCGGAAACCCGCATTCTTGCCATGTCATGCCTAATCACCTCTCCCCAATACCTCTTAGGCCTCCCTCTGCCTCGCCGAACGCCGACCATCATCAGTCGTTCACAACTCCTCACCGGGGCATCAGGACTTCTCCTCCGCACATGCCCGAACCACCTCAGCCTCGCTTCTCGCATCTTCTCATCCACCGGGGCCACCCCCACCTTCTCTCGAATAACTTCATTCTTAATCTTATCTAACCTAGTGAGCCCGCACATCCACTTGAGCATCCTCATCTCCGCAACCTTCATTCTCTGAACATGTTACTGGCCAGCACTCCGCCCCATACAACATTGCAGGTCTAACCACAGCTCTATAAAATTTCCCCTTGAGTTTCTGTGGAACTTTCTTGTCACACAGGACTCCTGATGCAAGCCTCCACTTTGACCACCCCGCTCCTATACGATGAGTGACGTCCCCGTCAATCTCTCCGTCCCCCTTAATCACCTACCCAAGATATCAGACACTGTCCCTCTTGGCGATGACCTGAGCTCCAATCATCACGTCCCTGCCTACTTCGCTCGGCTCGGCGCTAAACTTGCACTCCAGGTATTTTGTCTTAGATCTGCTTATTTTGAAACCCTTAGACTCGAGAGTCTGTCTCCATACCTCTTACCTCTCAATAACACCGACCCTCGTCTCGTCTATCAAGATATGTCATCAGCAAATAGCATACACCAAGGCACATTCCCTTGAATATGTCGGGTCAGAGCATCCATCACCAAGGCAAACAAGAGAGGGCTAAGCGCCGATCCTTGATGGAGCACCACAACTACTCGAAAATGGTCTGAGTCGCCACCCACCAAGGCACATTCCCTTGAATAATAAGTAAATAAAAAGTGTAATATCTTTAACAGTTTAAGCTGGTTACACAAATAGTTATATGCTAGTATTAGAGTAGGCCGACATTGCGTTCATTGTCAGTCATTATCAAAAAGAATTTCCACAATCACTAAAGGATATGGTGGGATGGATGAGAGATCCTTCAATCTTTTAACCAGACATATAGGGTTCGAGCCATGAAAATGGAGAAATTCTTGGCCGGAAACGTTTCGCTCTTAAATGGGCTCTACCCGGCGTGAATCTGGATTAATTAGGTCAGTATTCTGAACACTAGAGTTAAACGAAAAAGGGCAATAAGACTTTCCACGCGATTCAACATTTGAGTTCTCAATTTTAAACTGTCTAGTTCACAAAGAAGATGTTATATGACTTTAACATAATGTGAAGAGAGCAAGTTGCAGTTTAGTTCAGGAGTCAGGATCTTAGCCATTACATTGTTTAGGAGCGGATTTCATACTCAGACGATGTAGTGGCGGAGACAGAGTGATACATGGAAAATAAGGAAAAACAGAACTTCTAGCATAATATACGTATATATAGTCAAAGGTTGCATATATCTTACTCTCCCGAGACTCCATTCGTGGGATTACGCTGGGTGGTTGTTGTTATATATAGTCAAAAATATCTGCTTGTATATGTTGCGGCGTTTATCAGTCATAAGTTATGTTAAACAAAAATGGCGTTCTTAAGCTTTACATCTTCATATTACTTTCTGCTCACTAAAATTTCCTTTCATTCTCATTTCGCAGGTTCAACATTGTTGGTCAGGTATCACGATAAGTTATTCCTATTAACATTCACAATTGTATCTAGATTAAACAATACTATTAATCAATAACGGAAAAACTTATTGCAGTGGGCTCTCACAACAAGTATAGATTTTTCACTAGCACAGTTAGTTCAGGTGATGATTCTCCTTAGCACTGGTGGATTAAACGGAGGCGGATATATGATCTCTAAATATGTGGTTTTGGCTCTCCACGGCGTATTTCTACTAATACATGCTATATTAAATAGTCTTCCTATCTCAATGTTGTCATTCCTTGGACAAATTGGCGCTGCCTGCAATTTTTTCGGTATGTAATTGAAATCCTACTTTCTCTATTCAAACCTCACAATTCACAGCAACTCTTCCTTTACTCGACTCTAATTAAGTTAACGATTACAGGTTGCTTTCTCATGATTGTGATTCCTGTGGTTGCAACAGAAAGAGCCAGTCCTGAGTTTGTGTTTACAAACTTCAACACTGAGAATCAGGACGGTATCAACAATTATTTCTACATTTTTGTCCTCGGGCTTCTTATGAGCCAGTATACATTGACAGGTTATGATGCTTCCGCCTATATGGTGAGTTCTGCTTCAAAGCGATTATCTTGAATTTTATCTGATTTTGTATTTAATGAAATATTTTTGCAGTCGGAGGAAACTAAAGACGCAGATAAGAACGGGCCACAAGGTATTGTAAGTGCCATTGGCATAGCAGTTATTGCCGGATGGGCCTATGTACTTGGTATTACCTTTGCAGTTAGAGATGTTCCGAATCTTTTGAGCGAAAATAACGATTCGGGTGGTCATGCCATTGCGCAAATCTATTATGAGGCATTTATGAGTAGATATGGTAGTGGTGTTGGTGCTGTAATTTGCTTAGGCATAGCTGGTTTTGCTGTATTCTTTGCTGGTATGAGCTCACTAACTAGCAACTCAAGGTAAATATGCTTTGAAACCTGATCATTCTTCTTGTCCTTGTTTAACTCAAATTTTGGGGTAGAGCCAGAGGCGGGACCAGAATTTGAAGCTTTTGGTACTGAATCTGCAACTGAACTCATAGCTCGTCTTAGTTACTGGGCTCGCAATTAAGTATTTATACATATTTCATGAATTTTTTGAATACAAATACAGAGTCTAAGCAAAAATTATTGTAGCTAACACTCTCCCTCCACCCCGGACTAGAGGCAATGAGGTTTACGCTCGCGTCTATTTTTGGCAGGATTGCTTATGCATTCTCAAGAGATGGTGCTATGCCATTTTCGTCACACTTGCAGAAAGTGAACAAACAGGAAGTTCCAATAAATGCAGTTTGGATGTCAGCACTTGTAGCATTTTGCATGGCATTAACGGTACATAAGTTTTTCATGATTCATATAGGTTTTTCTTGAATGGGAGCCTGGAGTAACTAGTAAAGTTGATATCATGTGACCAGAAGGGTATAAGACTGCGTACTATAGACCCTTGTGGTCCGACTCTATCCCGGACCCCGCATATAACGGAAGCTTAATGATTCGGGTTGTCCTTTTCATAAACTTCCTCTGTTCCAATTTATGTGAACTTATTTGACTGGGCAAAGTTTAAGAAAAAATGAAAACTTTTGGAATTTGTGGTTCTAAACAAGTTAAAAAGGGGCCAAAAGTATTTGTGTGGTTACAAAAGCTTATCATTAAGGTAGAATTGTAAGTTTAAGCTAAATTGTTTTCAAATTTAAAAAGGGGTCATTCTTTTTGGAACAGACTAAAAAGGAAATAGGTTCACATAAAGTGGAACAAAAGGAGTAGGTTTTTTCCTGAAGGAAAGCCTTGACATAACTGATAAAGTTGCTGCCATATGACCACGAGGTCAGGGGTTCAAGCTGTGGATATAGTCTCTTGCAGAAATGCAGGGTAAGGCTGCATACTATAGACCCTTGTGGTCCGGCCTTTCCCCCGACTCCACCCACAGGGGGAGCTTAGTGTACCTGACTGCCCTTTTTTATACAAGTTTTTCTTATTCACTCCCTTGCTAATATTTTTTGTTTTTGTGTGTGTGTTTTTGCGTTGAAATTGAAGTCTCTTGGAAGCTTGGTAGCATTTCAAGCCATGACATCAATAGCAACAATTGGGCTTTATGTTGCTTATGCTATACCGATCTTGTTAAGGTTAACTCTAGGTCGAAAATCATTCAGTCGAGGAAGATTTAACTTAGGAAGATATGGGAGTATTGTAGGTTGGATATCAGTAATGTGGGTTGCACTCATCTCTGTACTCTTCTCTTTGCCTGTTACCTTTCCTATTACAGATCAAACTCTAAATTACACACCTGTCGCAGTTGGAGGCGTTCTCATTCTACTCGTTTCTACGTGGATATTCAGTGGTAGACATTGGTTTAAAGGTCCGATTAAGAATATTGACGATAGTTCTAAGGAAGAAGCATAAGAGCGCGAAAATTCTTGTATTAAAATTCTGTTCAAGTGTATAATTGTGTTTACTTTCCACATGTTCATTGTCTTTCCTTTTTATTGTGATGATTTTTGTTATAATTGTTTGTTTTTCTAACTAAGTTCCTCTAAAGAAAATACTTTTCTTCTGTAAATTAAAAGGACATTTCTTATGTAATAGGGCAAGTAGTTTGATCAGGACGTTAAGATTACTGTTATCGGTTGCATTTTAGAAATGAGAAAATACATAAGTACCCTTCACCTATATCCCGATTTTTAATTATACACTTTTTCTTTGCGAATCCTATTACCCCTTAAACTTATTTTAAATAGAATTATTTGCACGTGTTAGAAGTCTAACTGTATTAGAAGTCTAGTCTAAACTGTATTAGGAGTAGGCTAGGTTATGTGTATTATATATAAGGCTCACTGTATCATGTTTACATATCAATTATATATTCTTCTCCCGTGCCTTCTCACATGGTATCAGAGCTTTGGTGAGAATAGTATAGCTGTGCATCATTCCAGCTACTTCCGGGAAGAAGACCTCGTCGCCGTGCAATTTTCCGGCGACTAAACAATCTGTCAGTATACCTACACTACCTTTTCTGGTGGTGTTGTGCAAAATCCGAGACCACCGCGAGGTTCGGCTCACAATTCCGGCCAAACCCCAGAAATTTCTCCGACAGAATCCCCGTCACGCGCCACCACAGCTGTCGGCGCGTCAGACCACGCGCCGGCGCGTGGGGCTGTTTCCGGCCATTTTTTGGCTTCGCTCCTTCAGAACAGATTGCTCGGAATACAATTCCGACCCTACCCATCCACTTTTTGTTCGATTCCGACAACTTTGATTTTTTCCGGCGACCTACAGTGATTTTTCCGGCAGCTACAGTACTTTCCGGCCAAAATTTCTTCAGGACAGTTTGCTCCTACTTGAATTCCGAGCCTATCCATATTTTTACTTTTCAATTCCGACAACTTTGAATTTTTTCGGCAGCCACAGTGCTTTTCCGGCAGCTACAGTGCTTTTCCAGCAGCTACAGTGTTCCTGTTTTCCGGCAGCACCAGTTTTCAGTCCTCTGTTCAGTTTCAGCGAGTTTTCAGTTGATAATCCAACGATGTCTTTGGGACTAGATGCTTTCGGGCCTAAAAACCAGGGTTCTGGCAGTTCCGGTATTATGATTACCTCAGAACCTTTAATGGGAGGTTCAAACTACCTAGCTTGGGCATCGTCTGTCGAGTTGTGGTGTAAAGACCAAGGTGTTCAGGATCATCTAACCAAAGAGTCTAGTGACGGAGATAAAAAAGCCAAAGCACATTGGGAGAAGATTGATGCTCAGTTATGCAGTATTTTGTGGCGATCTATTGATTCCAAGTTGATGCCCTTGTTTCGTCCATTCAAAAAATGTTATTTGGTTTGGGAAAAGGCTCGTACTTTATACACTAATGACATATCTCGTTTCTATGATGTGATATCGCGGATGACAAATTTAAAGAAACAGGAATTGGATATGTCTACTTACTTGGGTCAAGTGCAGGCAGTTATGGAGGAATTTGAGACGTTGATGCCAGTTTCTGCTAGCGTTGCAAAGCAGCAAGAGCAACGACAAAAGCTGTTTCTAGTTCTTACTCTTGCTGGGCTTCCTAATGATCTTGACTCAGTACGCGATCAGATTTTGGCTAGTCCGACTGTCCCCACAGTTGATGAATTATTTTCTCGCTTACTTCGCCTTGCTGCAGCACCAAGTCACCCAGTGAGCTCATCACAGACACTTGATTCATCTATCCTCGTCTCCCAATCCGTGGACAATCGGGCTTCTCATACTATGGAGTATAGACAAGGAGGAGGTCGTTTTGGAAGATCTAGACCCAAGTGTTCTATTTGTTATAAACTTGGTCACACTCGTGATGTGTGCCATTCTTTACATAGTCGACCAACAAAAAATGCTTATGTTGCTCAGACCGAGCCTACAGGTAACCAGGGATTTTCTGTATCTGAAAGGGAGTATAATGAGTTCCTTAAATATCGAGCAAGTAAGCAGACGTCTCCACAAGTAGCCACTGTTGCTCAGCCTGATACTTCTGTTGCTGGTAATTCTTTTGCTTGTGTTTCCCAGTTTAGTCCTCTTGAACAATGGGTGGTGGACTCAGCTGCTTCTGATCATATCTCTGGTAATAAATCCCTTTTGTCAGATATTACGTATTCACAGTTTCTTCCCAATGTTACTTTAGCTAATGGGTCTCAAACTAAAGCAAAAGGAGTTGGACAAGCAACTCATCTACCCTCTGTCACTCTAGATTCCGTCCTTTATGTCCCTGGCTGTCCTTTTAATCTTGCATCTGTGAGTCGTTTGACTCGTGCCCTCCATTGTGGAATATACTTTATTGATGACTCTTTTATTATGCAGGACTGCAGTACGGGACAGACGATTGGAACAGGACTTGAATCAGACGGACTCTACTACCTTAACTCCCTAACATCCTCTAAGGCCTGTCTAGCTGCAGATCCTCCAGACCTACTTCACAGTCGTTTAGGACATCCTAGCTTGTCCAAACTTCAGAAGATGGTGCCTCGTTTGTCCAGTTTATCCACATTAGAGTGTGAGTCATGTCAGCTCGGGAAACATACCCGCGCCTCCTTTCCTCGTAGTATTGAGAGTCGTGCAGAGTCTGTTTTTTCTTTAGTTCATTCGGATATATGGGGTCCTAGTAGAGTATGTTCAACCTTAGGATTTCGTTATTTTGTTAGTTTCATTGATGATCATTCAAGATGTACTTGGATTTTCTTAATGAAAGATCGTTCTGAGTTGTTTTCTATATTCCAAATTTTTGTGCTGAAATTAAAAATCAATTTGGTGTTTCTATTTGCACCCTTCGCAGTGATAATGCCTTAGAATATTTGTCCTCTCAATTTCAGCAATTTATGTCCTCTCATGGAATTATTCATCAGACCTCTTGTCTTATACCCCTCAGCAAAATGGGGTTGCAGAAAGAAAGAATAGGCACATTATTGAGACTGCTCGCATACTTCTCATTGCATCTCATGTTCCGCTGCGTTTTTGGGGCGATGCATTTCTCACATCTTGTTATTTGGTTAATCGGATGCCTTCATCTCCCATCCAAAATCAGATTCCGCATGAGGTATTGTTTCCTCAGTCACCCTTATACTCTATCCCCCCTCGTGTGTTTGGGAGCACTTGTTTCGTTCATAACTTAGCTCCTGGGAAAGATAAGTTAGCTCCTCGTGCTCTCAAGTGTGTCTTCCTTGGTTATTCTCGTGTTCAGAAGGGCTATCGTTGTTATTCACCTGATATTCGTAGGTACCTTATGTAAGCCGATGTCACATTTTTTGAGTCTAAGCCTTTCTTTACCTCTTCTGACCATCTGGCTATATCTGAAGTTTTACCTATACCGGCCTTTAGGGAGTCTATATCTCCTCCTTCACCTTCCGCTACAGAAGTCTTACCCATTCCAAACGTTGGACCACCTACTGTGGCTCCTCCTAGACTCCATGCACAAGACACTCCACTCTTGACATATCATCGTCGTCCTCGCCCAGCATCCGGCCTGGCTGATTCACTTCCTGCACCTGACCCTGCTCCTACTGCGGACTTGTCTCTTCCGATTGCACTTCGGAAAGGTATACGGACCACCCTTAATCCTAATCCCCATTATATTGGTTTAAGTTATCATCGTTTGTCATCACCCTATTATGCTTTTCTATCTTCTTTGTCCTCTGTTGCCCTCCCTAAGTCTACAGGTGAAGCATTGTCTCATCCAGGGTGGCGACAGGCTATGACTGACGAGATGTCTGCTTTACATGCGAGTGGTACTTGGGAGCTCGTCCCTCTTCCTTCGGATAAATCTACTGTTGGTTGTCGTTGGGTGTATGCAATCAAGGTTGGTCCAGATGGTAAGGTTGATCGTCTTAAGGCTCGTCTTGTGGCCAAGGGGTATACTCAGATATTTGGGCTTGATTACAGTGATACCTTCTCTCCAGTGGCTAAGATAGCATCAGTCCACCTTTTTCTCTCTATGGCTGTTGTTCGCCATTGGCCCCTGTATCAGCTGGATATTAAAAATGCATTTTTACACGGTGACCTTGAGGATGAAGTTTATATGGAGCAACCACCTGGGTTTGTTGCTCAGGGGGAGTCTCGTGGCCTTGTATGTCGCTTGCGCCGGTCACTTTATGGTCTAAAGCAGTCTCCTCGAGCCTGGTTTGGTAAGTTTAGCACTGTTATCCAGGACTTTGGCATGACTCGGAGTGAAGCTGATCACTCTGTATTCTATCGGCATTCTGATTCACGTCTCTGTATTTATCTAGTGGTCTATGTTGACGACATCGTTATTACCGGCAATGACCAGGATGGTATTACTAAATTGAAGCAGCATCTCTTTCAACACTTTCAGACTAAGGATCTGGGCACACTAAAGTATTTTCTGGGTATTGAGGTCGCACAGTCTAGCTCAGGTATTGTGATCTCACAACGGAAGTATGCCTTAGATATTCTTGAGGAGACAGGAATGACAGGTTGTAAACCTGTTGACACTCCAATAGATCCGAATTCTAAACTTCTTCCAGGACAGGGGGAGCCTCTTAACGATCCTGAAAGATATAGGCGGTTAGTTGGTAAACTAAATTATCTTACAGTGACAAGACCTGACATTTCCTTTCCTGTGAGTGTTGTGAGCCAGTTTATGGGTTCGCCATGTGATAGTCATTGGGATGCAGTTGTTCGCATTCTTCGGTATATAAAATCAACTCCAGGTAAAGGTTTATTGTTTGAGGATCGAGGCCATGAGCAGATTGTTGGATACTCCGATGCTGATTGGGCAGGATCGCCTTCTGACAGACGTTCTACTTCTGGATATTGTGTCTTAGTAGGAGGAAATTTGGTATCTTGGAAAAGCAAGAAAATGAATGTGGTTGCTCGGTCTAGTGCAGAAGCAGAATATCGTGCAATGGCTATGGCGATATGTGAGCTTGTTTGGGTCAAACAGTTGCTCAAAGAGCTGAAATTTGGTGATGTTAGTCAGATGGGACTTGTGTGTGATAATCAAGCAGCTCTTCATATTGCGTCAAATCCAGTGTTCCATGAGAGAACTAAGCACATTGAGATTGAGTGTCACTTTATCAGAGAAAAGATACTCTCGGGAGATATTGCTACAAAGTTTGTAAAGTCAAATGATCAGCTTGCAGACATTTTCACCAAGTCCCTCACTGGTCCTCGTATTAACTACATATGTAACAAGCTCGGTACATATGATTTATATGCACCAGCTTGAGGGGGAGTGTTAGAAGTCTAACTGTATTAGAAGTCTAGTCTAAACTGTATTAGGAGTAGGCTAGGTTATGTGTATTATATATAGGGCTCATTGTATCATGTTTACATATCAATTATATATTCTTCTCCCGTGCCTTCTCACAGCACGCTTAACGCTGACAACCAAACTCTTGGCAAGTGATGAGTTACACGCGTCTCCACATGTGATTAGTATTTTTTTATTCTTTCTTCTTTTTTTGAGTGATTTTATTTTGTGTCTCACACAACTTACACTAGTTGTATAATGCCTCTTTTTATTTCACATATTTGTGGACTCATATCTTACACATCTAGGTCCACAAAATTTTGTGACCTACACAGTTGTGAGACAAAAAAGAGTTGTGAGACACAAAATAAAATTTCTCTTTTTCTTATCCTCTTTTCTTATTTTTTATTATTATCATTTTTTTGTTATTTTTGTGTTTTGGTCACCGGCAGCATAAAATGGTGGTCGTCGAAATTTCAGAAACATCATTTTTTCCGGCAAATTCTTTTTTTTCCGACGATAGATTTTTATCACGATCTAAATTTGTTTTGTTATGTATATATAATTTTCTAGAAAGAGCAATTTATGTGTGGGAGGAAAAGCAAAAGAAATAAAAACGAATATAAGCTGAGAAAATTTTTTTCAATTAAAATTTTAATACATCATTTTTTCGGCTTGGGAAGACTTTCCGATGATGATTTTTTCCCCCCAAGTCTGACTGTATTTTACTTTGCTTGTGAATAGATTTTCTTGAGAGTTTAATTTTTGTGTGAAAAGAAAAAATGGAAGAAAACGGTTAGACGAAATCGCCGGTGAATGAATATCCGTTGGAATTAGAGAAGAAACGAAAAAAAGTAAAAGAAAAAACACAAAGAAAAAGGAAAAAGAAGTAAGAAAAAATGGTAAAAAGGAATAAAAAATAATCTGAAAATTATTTTTTCTTGCTTCTCACTCTCTCAAACGAGAGTGAAATACACACACTCTGTCATGTTAGCGTTAAAGGTGCTTTCCATTTAAAATAAGTTTACGGGGTAATACGAGTCCTGCAAAAAAAAAAAGTTGAGAATACGGATATAGGTCAGGGGTACTTATGCATTTTCCTTAAGAAATGTGATTTATAAGTTGCATTATAAAATGCGAATTAAGCTAATGATATCTCTCATATCGTCCGTTAGCTCAATTAACTTAGAGCATATGTAAATCGTATTTCAGTATATGCGTTTTGCATATTTTTTGAATTCTCACAAAAAATTAGATTCTAGCAAAATTTTCCAGCCAAAATTGCACATTTTGGAGAAAAAGTCCTCTAATCATTCCCCATCTCCATAATGCTTTTATCCACAGTTTAAGTCTATCAAAGAATACAAAATGGGCATATATTAATACACATAAAAAAGTGAATATAGTTTCAAATTTGTATTGCATGATCCCCAAATATAAAAATGATCCCGAAAGTTATGGCAAAACAATGAGTATTGATTACTTGGCCATTCCCGTCAGACCAATCGAAGTCCGTCAAAATTCTTTTTGAAAAATCAGCATGTACTAATACGTACGAAAAAATGGATTCATAAATTCGTATTGCCTAACCCCGAAATGCTGTAAAATAAACTCGAAAGTCATGGCGAAGCAATGAATATTGGTCACTAGGTTGTTTCCTATGGCCTTACAATATTTTAGGTCAATCAAAGTCCGTCAATTTTTTTTTCTTCAAAATCAGTTGTATTAATACATAACAAAATAGATATAATCATAAATTCGTGTTGTAGCACCCCCAAATGCCATAAAATGAACCCCAAAGTTATGGCGAAGCAACAGGTATTGGTCACTAGGTCGTTTTCTATGGACCTATAAAATTTCAGGTCAATTGGAATCCGTCAAAAAAATTCTACAAAATCAGCATATATTAATATACACAAAAAAGTGGATATAATCATAAATTCATATTGATTATGCCTTGCCAATCTTCTTAAGTGTTTTTCCTTTTTCTTGTGATAGTTTTTTGCTACATTGGTTTGCATTTCTGGATTAAGTTCCTGTTTCAAGCCGTAGAAATATGCTCTGGCTGAAATGCAGGGTAATGCTGCGTTTAATAAACCTTTGTGGTCCGGTTCTTCCCAAAATCTCGTTATGTGCGGGAGTTTAGTGCATCGGACTGCCTTTTTTTATATTGTTCTTTAACAGAGAGCAAGTTGTTTGTTTAGAATGGAATGAAAAGGAATAGATGCACTTATCTTTTCTTTTCCTCTTCATTCTTTCATACTGTTCTGGCATAACATCAACAGAAGAAATTGTCTAAGTAGTCTTATGATTAACCAAAAAACATAATGGAACATATGCGTACAGTCGTTACAAATTCAAAAAACAGAAGATAAAGATTGTTTGAGTTCTAAATAATCCAATCGCAAATGATCAACGAAAAGCTAGCAAACATCTTCTCCCGTTACTCCAGAAATGCAAATTGTCCATATCAAGGATTCTGATTCCAGCTGTTCAACAATCTAAAGTTAATAAAAATGACAGGAAAAAAACAATAAGCTAAGGATTTATTGCATTTTGTAATATGTAAACTGACCTTGTGGGGACATTATCCTGAGTTGAGCTGTAATAACTGTCAATCTGATTTTCTATCGTTTCGCCATTGAAATTTTCAGGTGAAACTAAATAATCGCCCCAGCCATTCAACTCTGTCAAGACATAATCGTCTGGATTCGGTGAAACTAAAGAAGGAAGTGCAGGTGGTTGAGGTAAGTATGTTTCTTGAAATGGTTTGTTGAAGTTCACCGCGAACTCATCTAAATTCAGTACATTGAAATGATGTCCATTGTCTGGAAATTGATTAAACATATTGGTTCCCGAATGGAACAACGTTGATGTGTTCAAAGGGAAAGACAAACTCTGGGACATAGAATTAACTCCATATTGAGAATGACTTATTGGAACCAAAGGGTGTGGTCTTCGCGACATGATTTCAGATTGGTTAACTATAGAATAAGTAGTTGGTTGAACATGTGGAGCTTCTTGTTTTTGGACTCTGTATTTCTGCAGCAGGACCAAAAACATGAAAGAAATAAGGAAAGCATCGACTACTCATGTCATCAACAACAACAACTACAACATCCACGCCAAGTGAAATATCACAAGTGGAATATCGGGAGGGTAGAATGTAATTAGACCTTGTTCCTAACTTATGACGATAGAGATGCTGTTTCCAAAAGACCCTCGACTCAAGAGAAGTGAAAAATGAAACAATAAACAGACACTAACAACAACAAGATAATTAGACATGTGCGCAAATGGAGATACATGCAATAACAGACATCTAAGAATACGACATTATAAATATAGAGCCAATCTTGCTGGAAATAATGATACAATGTGAAATAGCAAGGGGCTAGGAATAGAAAAATACAAGACTAGTACTAATACTACTGGGATGACTAGAGGAAACTCTAGACTGCCTGTCAACCCACAATCTTAATCCTCGACTATTCATGTCACAACTAGAATATTCGCCTACCAATTTCAAGACATGAACTACCTTGCTAAGCGCTTATTCTAAAAGTTTGCTATGAGAAAGTTGGAAGAAGCACTAACTAGCAAATTCTTGTGTTCTCCTAAACCACCATGATCGCTTCAATTTGGACCGTTCCAGATGTGTCCGATATTGAAGAATTATGGTGCACCGTGTAGCACACAAGATACTTTTTTATATGAATCGAACAGTTCAATGACTGTAATTAAGAAAACATGAAAAGAATAGCACAGTATGGTTAGTAATGACAAAATTCAACGAAAATTCAGATACCTGCAGATGGTTTGCGATCTGTTTCTGAGTCAAATTTGGAACATCCATCATCTCCATAATAAGTTTAGGACGGGCTAAATCGACAGGGTAAGACAAAATATGAGTATTCAATAGTAAACTAAAGTACATTCAGAAAAAAATGCTTTGCTAAAAATTACTTCATTTTCTATTGTCGTTCACCAATTCTTGCTTTTTTCCCGCTGGTTTGTGCTGTGATAACAACTAAGCTTTTATAAACATACCTTTTAGTCCTAACCTGCGAACGGCCTTCTTGAATTTCTTTTCAAGATCTGGTGTCCATTGTAGGCGTCGTCTTTTCTTCTGTTGTCCGTCCATAGTTCTTTCCGAAACCAATGAATGATCCTCTTCTTCCGAATGATCCTTTTCTTCTGAAGAATTCACTATGCTTTTTCCCTTTCTGTCTTGCATTTTCTTATTAGCACAAGTTGTACTGTCCATTACTTCAACTTGATTAATAGCCCTATTGTTTTCTGATTTTTTATTTGCTTTCTTTTGGTGCCTATACACATGTTGCCATATATTCTTGAGTTTCTTTGTTGAAATTGGCTTCATAAAAGAGAAACATACCCCTTGTGTCACTGCTTGTTCCACCATTCCCCTCTTCACATTTGATGACATTACTAAAAAAAATGAAAATCATAACCAAATTCCAAACAAGGCATCCAAAAATAGAAAAATCGGACACTTTCCAATAGTCCTATATTAATTGAGAAATTTGGCCTTACAAATAATAGGTATGTCTTTGATGAGTTGAGTGCTGTTGATGAACTCAAAGCAGTCCATTTCTGGCATGTTGACATCCACCATTACTAGGTCGAATTGATCGATCCGTTCGCGGAGAATGGACAGAGCCACAGTTGCTTGTTCAATGGTCGTTACTGCAAACACAAATCGGACCCTCACCAATAAGGTGAACAACTAAGATTTTTCCAGAAGAGCTTAACTTAAAATGTGACCTGTATAATACTAACCTACAAAGACACCACAAAGGAGAGGAATTTATGCGACTGAGTCCGATAAATCACCTGATTTTATTTTTGCTACTCTTGTTTGAGACATAAAAGATTTTCGATTTTTAAAAATATTTATATTTAAAGAGATTTTAGGGTTTATTACTTGGTGGCTAAATCACTCTCCCTCTATAAATATAGAGTATTATTCCATTGTAATTCATCCCAAAATTTAATAACAATTCCCCCTATCTCTTTCTCTGCAATATTGTCCTTCTTCTTTTATTGTTTCATAACATGTTATCAACACGTGACTCTAACCAATTGAGTAGAAGCTTTGGGAATTAGCAAATGATCGTCAATTGTTCCATGAACTTCTTCCATGATTAAATTTGGATCTAAGGTAAGTATTTTACTTTATTTTTCTCTTTTAAATTCTTGAAATTCTATAATTTGATTTTATATACAAGCAAAGACAACAAGGTTTGATTATAACTCTAATGGAGTTTGTAAAAAATTACAACCACGTGAAATGCTAAAATTTTATGCCTTGCCATGATCAAATTCATGTATGATTATGGGCAAACTATTGAAAACCCGTACCATTGAATTTGCGTCATTCTCATTCCCTTAAGAGAACGTGATAGCAGTATGTAATAAGTATGAAAGAAGACAAAATTATTTTTATGAATGTATCATTGGATGTGGACGTAGCACTAGATAAAATTATAATCGTCATCATTGTGGTAATAAGAATAATAAGGTTTCTCTAAATAATTTTTCACTGTGAAAGTTTTTTTTGTCATCAATTTGACATGAGATTTTATAACGCATATATAGATGATTATGGTCCATTCATGGCGTGAATTTGACAACATCTGATTTACAAATACATATTCATTCTTGGAAGAATATGAATGTGCTAGTGGTAATGAATATATCACACTCAACTCTAGAAGGATGTTAAAGATGATATAAAAAAATAATGTCATTATCATGGCATAAATGGTCATTGGTCACGTACGTACCTATTATAAGCCAAAATATTTTGGTAATGTGATTATTAAAGAATGACATTAATACAAGAAATATATCTTGTATATAATTTTGACCATAACCATAATGGTATAACTTTAAGATATTCACTATATGGATGTTGATGGATTTGTGGTAGTACAAAATTAATTGAGAGCTCTAGAAGAGCCAATTATTATTATTTTGGAAAACACAATTGATTACTAAAGATATTGTGTTGTAATAAGTATCAAAGAAACTTATTCAGTTTCCGAAGTACGGTTGATTATATTGAGTCTATAAATGAAGGAAAAATTTAATATCTTCTATTACTAAAACTTATAGCGGGATAATACGTATGTGAAAAGCCACCCGCTTTATTCTCCAGTTTGTACTACACAAATAAAAGAACACCATACCAAAGTGGATATTTATTGATATAAAAACCCATATCATAATAAACCTGGAGTTTTTTTATAATTGCACATGTCATGGTATAAACCTGAACTTATCAATATTGATAATTTATTCAGTTGGCATAATCAATTTAGCCATTCAATTTAAACATGGTGTGCAAAAATAATAGAGAATTTACATGGGTAAATATTAAAGAACTAGAAAGTTCTTTACGAATTTTCTTATATTGCTTGTTCTGAATAATTAATAAATCAACTGAAATTGGGATTGAATCCCATGAATTTTAGTAATATCAAAGGTGAATATGGTCTCATTCACATGCCGTGTCTATAACATAAGATGCATTTATGAGATGGTTACATGTACGATTATTATTAACCCGCAACTTGGTATTTGAGAGGTAATTTGCTCAATAATTTAACTTAGAGCATAATTTTCAATTTTTCTATCCAAGATAGTTTATCTTGATAAGATGGTTTATACCACAGTTGATTTATCAAAATAATTTATTACGTGCCTCCACTTAATAGCTAAACAATTGTTTATGAGAATAAAGTTATCAAGAAGTTTATTTGAAACTGATCGTCTATACACTTTAAACATACCATAGACTTTGTCCTTCTAGGATTTAATAGGAGCATTTGCAATGAGAATACAATTACTTTCTTTGGGTCAGCAAATGCATATGGCATGCTTTGCAATATATTTCAGATGAATTATCCTTTTATGAACTCCAAGTTCATATTATTCTTATTCGAGGATCTAGATGTACAAATGATAATTCATTCTACGTAACTTTTTCTCAATTGTTTATCATGTCTTCCCCTCATGTAAGAAAAACTAATTTGTTTCCTCAACTTTGAGAACTCATCTTTATGTTTTATGTTGTTAATCAAAAATACGCCACACATCAATAATAATAAAATGAAGTTATTTGGTTCCTGACCCAGAACCACTTGTGAGGGGAGAAAATAATATTACTTCGCGGCTAAGTCACTCTCTCTCTATAAATAGAGGGTTCTATTCTAGTGTAATTCATCCCAAAATTAATAACAATTTTCTCTCTCTTTCTCTGCAATATTGTTCTTTTTCTTTTATTTTTTCATAACAATATTTACTTTAATGATAAGAATTTCGCTTCAAGTGTGTCTAAGATTTAATACATATGATAAAACGTTACCCTTTAACTTAGGCAGAATGACCTAAATGTCACCTATACTTATGCCACTTTGTCATGCCGGTCCTCCTACTTTATTTTTTCCATCCAGACATTTTAACTTGTTTAAAATCTATATTTTAAACTCTTCTGACCATTGACCAAGCACATGCGGTAAAATAATACTTGAGCTAGACAAAGTGAGTGTAATTCATGCAGATAATGAGCGTGAATATGAATATTTTGAACCAGAAATAATTAAAAGAAAATAAAAAATAAATAAGTAAAAAAAAAAAAAAAAAAAGAGATATCATGTACGCTTCTTCTTCTTCTTGCCCACTCCCCCCGCCCCACAACACCCTCTTTCCTTTTTGTTGCTTGACAAGGCTCTCTTTTTGGGAGCTAATGTATCTCTGTCAGTCCAAGCTTCTCAATTTCTAGGAGTTAAGCCCAATTGTGTTTATTTTACTGATGATTTTTATGAACAATACAGTGACTATGAAGAAGGGGCGGCTTGGACATGAGTATTTTCAACATAGCAGATGACACCTTTAAGGGTCAGTATAAGTATCTTTCCCTTAATCGTTTACGCCACCAATGTGACTTGGTGGAGTAACTTGGCGGGGCGACCCGAACAGTGACGACTTCCCGCCGTTGTTGGCAGCCATGGCGGTGTCTCTAATCTCTTGCCTTGTCTTCAATATTATAGATCTGAGCCTCAATTGGAAGGTTATTTTCTTAAGTGCAAACCTACAGGCTCTTTTCTGTAAATTTTGAAATTCGGAGGAGAAAACCAACAACCCTTGTTCGCCATTGATTTTCCTCCATTTTCAATCTCTATTCCGCTATTGATTTTCCGTCATTTTCATTCTCTATTCCGACGTTGATTTTCCTCCATTTTCAATCTATGTTCAGCTATTGATTTTCCTCCATTTTTAATTTCCGTTCTGCCATTAATTTTCCTCCATTTTCAATTTTTATTCCGCCATTGATTTCCCTCCATTAAAATAAGGAAAAAATTTGAGTTTGGGGGAATAATAATCACTTTCTGTTTTATTTTTCTATGTGGCATAATAAATGACCTGGAGCCTAAGTGGTTTAATTTTCTTGACATGGCAGCCAACATGGAGGGATTGAATTACACACACTGCAACTTCATGTCATAAGAGTTTATTATACACATTTTGAAGGAGTGTAAGTTTCATTTGGCAAGTTGTTAAGTTTGGGGACCGACATAACAAAGCGACATAAGTATAGAGGCCATTTAGCCTATTCTGTCTTTAACTTATATACACTATAATATTCCGTCACAGGGTGTCCAATTAATCATTATTCGATAAGTGGTAACTATGTCCCTGCCAGTCATGTGAAACTCGGTTTTTTTTGGACCAACCATATGAATTTGTTTTCCAAGGTGACAATGAGGCTCGAATCCAAAATCTCTATTTCCTCTATTACCATGATGTTACACTTCTCATAAATTAACTTCATTTACTATACTTGCATATATGACCAAGTATATAAAAAAGGGAAGCCCAACACACTAGCTTCCGCTATGTGCGGAGTTCGCGGAAGGGCCGAGCTATAAGGATCTATTGTACATAGCTTTACCCTACATTTTTATAAGAGTTTGTTTTTACAGTTTAAACTCGTAGCTTTCTGATCACATGACATCAAATTTACTGATTACACCAAGACTCCCTCTGTATATATGACCAAGAACATCCAAAAGAGAAAAGAATGCATATGTGGAGTAGAAATTAAAGATAAGAATGTACCTTTGAAAGAATGTTCTTCAAGAGCTGATGCTAAGTTTAACAAAGAAGTTGTATCATTATCAACCAAGAGAATTCTTAGGCCACAAAAAGGTGCAGGAACGTCATTTTTCTCACAACTCAAATTCTCAAAATCCATCTCTTAGCATATGAAGATTTTTAGGAAAAACAATTTAGAATTTGAGTTTTGTTCTTTCTTTAGTTTCTTTTTTCTTCTACCACCTTGTACTACACAAATGATAAAATCTAGCTAAATTACATAGAGAAGGGAATGAAAGTAATGCATTTATTTATTTATTTGTGGAATTTATAAACTTGTTATTTTTTGCATTATTTTTCTTCAAATACCCTTTTTCCTATGCGCACTCCTTAATGAATAAATTTACTAATTAAGGCCCTATTTGCGCGCGGTTGGGGCCGGGCATGATTTTTCTTTAATTGTATGGCTAAGTATGGTCTTAAAATTAACGTTTGTTCTAATCTATTCTAATGTCGTACTGTCAAACTGTATAAGACGAGAAATTGTGTAAAATTGTCAACTAATTAAGCCAGTGTGATTTAGAAATATTAGATTTGGAAAATCTACCTTTGCAGCAAAAGAAGAATTTGTGCAGATAATATCTTTAAAATTAAGCAAGATTTAGATAATCTACTAATTTGTGTTCAAATTTTAGATAATTAGATAGATATCTAAAAATTCATTTCGAATTTAATATGACCGAGAAAAAAAAAGGAATAAGAAATCATTATCAAAATGAAAAGTTTTAATGAGTACTACCATTTAACAGTATCAAAATTAAAGAGTTCAAGTAATAGTGTGCTTCAATAACTATCTCATTGTTATTATTTCATATCATGTAACTCTTATTTTCTCTATATTTGTACAGTATATTAGGAAATTCAATTAAACTTCCGTATTGTCAAGTTCTAGCTCTTGCTTCCAATAATTGTGTCACGATCCAAATTCACAAAAGGCCGTGATGACGTCGGACATTAATGTCAGACAAGCCAAAAAAAATTACTTTGGTTTTCATCTTAGAATTTTTGAAATCAAAATTTTCCTCCAATTAGATAGTAATGGACGAAATTTCCAGTGTAAATAAGAATATTTTTTCAATTTCAATGCCGAACAACCCATAATCACCCCAAAACTCGATGTCACAAGTGCATGGACATCAACTAGGATTATAAAATAAAATACAGCATCTATCCAGAATACAAACTGGACAGGAGAAATATAAATAATCTGAAGGAAACTCTGATGGTTGCGGGTCGTAATATGAAATGCAGCTCACCTAAGTCCCCGCATATAAACATGCCTCTTCTTCCAAATGGAATGCAGCAAGTATAGTATGAGTACGTAAATCAACGTATACCTAGTAAGTATTTATCCTAATCCCGGAGGAGTAGTGATGAGGGATCGACATCGACACTTACTAGTGATCCAATACATGTACAATAAAGTGGTAAATAAATATGTGTCACACCTCCTTTTTAACAATACACCCCACGAAGGGCGTAGATAAGAGAGTTTTTCCAATTTAAGGACAATCGAAACGGGATTTATTTTATTTAGAGATTTCAGAGTCTCCACTTGGGATAATTAATGGTGTCCCAAGTCACTGGTTTAAATCCCTAATCGAGGAAAGTTTGACTCTGTATACAGTCTGCGAGCCAGAAATCCAGGTAAGGAATTCTATTAACCCGGAGAAGGTGTTAGGCCTTCCCGAGTTCCGTGGTTCTAGCACGGTGGCTCGACTGTTATATTTGGCTTAATTATATGGTTTTAATGCATTTGTACCTATGTGCCAATTTTAACTTTTAGCCGCTTCTACTAATTATTTATTAAAGAAAATTGCAAAGTCGTTAAAACACGCCCCAAACCACGTCACATAAATGCAGCCATAGTTTTTGACATATTTTAACATCGTTGAGATTTGGATTTGGTTCACATAAATGCACACCCGAATTTAGGAAGGTAAAATTATTAAAAGACGCGCTTAAAGTGGCTAACATGTTATTAACTTTGCAGAAGGCATGAAAATTTGCTAAATGACTTGTCTCGAGTTGTAAGTATTTTAATGAAGTAATTAAAGAGGGCCAAGCAATTTGTGATTTTATTTGGCGCGACGCACCTCGTCTGTTTTAAGGTCATCCTAAAAGAAACTATGATTCTCTAAAAAAAAATTTATCTCCAAAGCAACTAAATGGATTAACACTACGAAATTCGGGCCATAAGTTCAAGTCCGAACTTAAAAAGGAGAAGATCCTTTTAATTTTAGTTTGCTACTTAACTTAAAAGTCCCAAGTTGTATTATGAAATTGGATTAACAAAAGAGAATCAGACCACTGGTTTCTAGGTCGAACTCATTACCTTTTACTCATCCAAACTTAATGTTTCAATTGGTTGGCAGTTCAATGGACTACTATTATAAATCTAGAAATTTTAACAATATTTACTATTAATCGGTGACTCCTTTAAACTACTCAGTTGCAGACTAAACTGCAAGAGGAATCATCAAATGATCGAGACAAATGAGATGATCCGATTAAACCAAACATGTTGATCACCGAATTCAATACAAACATGGAAATATTAAAGAATTCATGTGACAACTGATCCAATAAACGTGTGATCTTCTAACCAACTTCAGTTAGTTTTTGTTTGCATTAAATAATCCTAATCCTACACTAAATGAACTGATTCATGCTTCACTTACACCTAAGGATCAAATTGCATTTGAATTGACTAGAGTAATCTTGTGACCCATATACTACTTATTGCATCAATTGCCATCATGATAATTGAAATCAAAATAAACCTAAGCTGACAGGTTCGAAATAAATAGCAGTCAATAGAATTATACATCAATTCCATATAACAAAAACAAAACCAGAATGGATATGAACAAATAGAATCGAAAAGTAAAACGATATCTGATATAGTAAAATATATGAGCTTCAACTTGTGGTTTCGACTTCATTTTCCCAAATCTCATGACAACCAGCTAAGTTTACCGGGCATGTACCTGGAAATTTGCACAAAAATGAGAGCAGAAGGTAGAGTCAGCATCAGTAAACGAACAACAACAGCTTAGGACCAAATTCACCACAGCAAATAGTGTCAAACAGTCCAGGAAATCATTTCACGCAAATCAGCTACATCAAACACTTAAACCAAGCTTTTCAAATCCACATTCAAACCACTCCTATATCAATTGATTCAAAATTTGTTTTCAAAACTGAACAGATCAGAGGATATTGAACAAAATGCAATCAACAGTGTTTTCAGCTGTATTTTTTAGAATTTCTCTCTAAGATATTCAACTTCTAACAATTTTTTGTGTAGTTTTTCAGATTTCTCAGCTTCTTTTTGTTTGTGTATTTTCCTAGAATTTTAGCTATCAAAACCTTGCCTTGAAAGGAAAGAATTCTACCTTATATAGGCTCCACAATAGGGAAGCCCTGCAGACCATGTATTTACCCTCTACTCCCCTCTTAAGTTTTCATTTTAGCTTATGTATCCCTAAATTCTTGGCTTGTTGCCCAAGTTACTACACCTATTTATTGAATTTCATATTAAACCCCATCTAGAAGGTCCTAGGAAGTTCCATTTTCAGTTATTATTAGATTTCTTATGCTAAATTACCCATATTACCCTTTTTGCTTTTGAAAATTACTAAGTTGAAACTAACCTTATCCCCTTTTACCCTAGTTAAACTTTGACTATAGTTAAACTCACAGATTTCAAACTATTCAGCAACAAACAAACTAACCAAACCATTCTAATTACAGAAGATAGCTACCAATTGAACTACTCAACATAATTACTCCTGAACAATGAAAAGATAAACGAAACATCTAATCAAATTTTAACTAAACTAATCAATAACAAGTGAAAATTAAAGAACTAAACACTAACTAAATAAAACTCAATGGGAATAGAAATAGAACAAGAGATTTCTAAGGAACACAGAAACAAACCAAAATTGAAATAATACAAAAACAGAAGCAACAAACGAAGTAAAGATATAATCAAATAAGAAGGAAACACTTACTGATTTAAAATGAACAATCAAAAAAAACTTAAATTAAAACCTAGAATACTGATTATTTTAATTATGCTAACTAAATGACCTAAATCTAATCATGCATTCAATCAACCACGACTGAAGAAAAGCAAATGATGAGAAAATAAACAGGACACAAGAAATCAACAAAAGAAAGAGCAAAAGAAAGACAACTAACCAGAATAAATCTAGGAAGCCATGAAATTTTGAATTTGGAATTAACTGGACCAACTATCCTTAATCATGTGTTTCCCTGAGAAAACACAAGATTAAGGACTATAATAGTCCAGAATCAGTAAACCCCTGAGCCCTGAGAGGTTAGTGTTTTCGGCCAAACATCAATCAGAAATTTGAGGCGGTCCAGTGAGATTTGAGGGGATTCAGTTTAGGGTTTAGGAGGAGGAGGGTGAGGACAGTAGAGGGTGTGAATTTGGTCGGATTGGAACAGTTAGGTTTTTAGCTGGAGTCTTCGATTTGATTTTCGAATGAGATTGGCTAGGATTTGAAGGAAAATAAGGTTGGATTCGGCATGGGGAGGCGACGGAGAGCACAGGGTGTATTTTTTGTGTTGTTTGAAGACGGTGCCGCCATGGGCGATGGAGGCGGCAACCACGAATTTAGATATTCAACGAGTTTGAGGGAAAGGGAACAGATGGTGGGGGCGGAAAGGGGAGGCTGAGAGGGTCTTATGGTGTAAGTTTGGAGTCGTTTGGTGGCCGGTTGCCGCCGTGAGGCCATTTCCAGTGGTGGTTTAGGGCGGAGCCGGTGGGGTTGTCTCTGATGATAGTAGGGGTGACAGAGAGAGACGGTTTGGGGGAGGGGTAGGGTAATTTCGGACACATATATGATGGATCCTAGCTTCCTAACCGTAGGATCAAAGATCCACGATGGCCAGGATCAATGCACATCAAAACGGGATTGCTTTGGGCGGAGGGAAAGCTGGACCGGGTGGGAGGCGGGTTTGGGTTCAATATTGGGTGGGTTTGGATGGTTGGTCTTTGCAAAAATAGCCCAACGTTGGTCTTTTAATTGAGGCCACATTTCAAATCCTTTTTTCTTATTTATTTTAATTCCTAAATGATTTTATTAAAATAGCAAAAATCTGATTTTAATCTAAAATTAAGCTAATTAAATTCTAAATTAACTAAACCCTAATTTAAAAGAAATTAAGATAAATTTGAGACTTTAAAAGTAAAAATGCAAAAAGAACCTATTTTTTTATATTTTTTTTATATTTCGATGATATTACTTAATCGTTGAACCTAAAATGTTAGAACTGGTATCCTACATGCAAACATGCTTTTTTTTTATTTTTTATGAATTAAAATGCACTCGACATGTAAATAAACACACAATTTA
The DNA here is from genome assembly GCA_034376525.1 of Nicotiana benthamiana. Classification (NCBI taxonomy): domain Eukaryota; kingdom Viridiplantae; phylum Streptophyta; class Magnoliopsida; order Solanales; family Solanaceae; genus Nicotiana; species Nicotiana benthamiana. The sequence goes on from CM067330.1 coordinate 44,776,344, forward strand.
TGCAATTAAATTTTAAAAATCACACAGATAAAGAAAATCTCAATTTTACGAATTTATAGGAGTAATTTAAGCTAGGCAAAAATCACATGCTCGCAGCTGCCCCTCTTTGCTCGAAGACACGAAGTGTTTTCGGGCAAAGATAAGTGAGAACCCATGAGAGATTTTTGCCTTCTTGACACTCCATGAAAAGCATTTTTGAAAAGCTTTTACCGCACCCTGCTTCAGAGATTGCCTACATATCCTCGGCTAAAGTGGAATCAAGTCAATGTAGTTCAGGAGTGTTTGGTAGATGGGACTACTGAAGTTGTGGTCTCACTGCTTTTGCTGCTACTAGATCCCCTTATTACACCTTATGAAAAAATAAAATAAACTCGACTAAGCTATGAACTATGGATTACAAAAGAACCTATCTACGTCTTCAAACTTGCTCTTGATCCTTGTTGCTTTGTTGCCTTGTATTTTTTCCCGTAAACTCCTTGTTGCCTTGTTGACTTGTATTTCTTCCTCTAGAACTACTTATTACCTCGTTGACTTCTTGTTTTCTCTTCTTCCATGTTCGATGCCGAATTGTTGTACTTGAAATGTATTCCCTTAATTTGCAGGTGGACACCTGATTACAAAAACTCGTATCTTGAAAAATATTCCCTTGTTCTCCAGGTGGGAGCCTGATTACCAAAACTTGAATTTTGAAAAATATTCCTTTGTTCTCCAGGCGGGCGCCTGATTACCAAAACTTGCAACTTGAAAAATATTCCCTTGTTCTCCAGGTGGGCGCCTGATTACCAAATCTTGAAATTTGAAAAATATTTCCTTGTTCTAAAGGTGGGGGCCTAATTACCAAAACTTGCAACTTAAAAAAATATTCCCTTGTTCTACAGGTGGGCGCCTAATTACTGAAACTTGGAACTTGAAAAATATTCCCTTGTTCTCCAGGTGGACTAAAACTAGAAACTTGAAAAATATTCCGATGTACTCCAGGTGAACGCCTGATTACCAAAACTTGAAATTTGAAAAATATTCCCTTGTTCTCCAGGTGGACGCCTGATTACCAAAACATGAAATTTGAAAAATATTTCCCTGTTCTCCATGTGGGCGCTCTATTACCAAAACTTGCAACTTCAAAAATATTCCCTTGTTATCTAGGTGGGCTGCTGATTACAAAAACTTGCAACTTGAAAAGTATTCCCTTGTTCTCCAGGTGGGCGCCTGATTAACAAAACTTGAAATTTAAAAAATATTTCCTTGTTCTCCAGTTGGGCGCCTTATTACCAAAACTTGCAATTTGAAAAATATTTCCTTGTTCTCCAGGCGGGCGCCTGATTACTAAAACTTGCAATTTGACAAAATATTTCCTTGTTCTACAGGTGGGCGCATGATTACCAAAACTTGAAACATGAAAAATATTTCCTTGTTCTCCAAGTGGGCGCCTGATTACCAATATTTGAAGTTTGAATAATATTCCCTTGTTCTCCAGGTGGACGCCTGATTACCAAAACTTGCAACTTGAAAAGTATTCCCTTGTTCTACAGGTGGACGCCTGATTACCAAAACTTTAAATTTGAAAATTATTCCTTTGTTCTACAGGTGGCGTCTGATTACCAAAACCTTAAATTTTAAAAATATTCCCTTGTTCTCCAGGCGGGCTCCTGATTACCAAAACTTTAAATTTAAAAAATATTCCCTTGTTCTCCAGCGGGCGCCTGATTACCAAAACCTGAAACTTGAAAAATATTCCCCTGTTCTCCTTATGGCCGCCTGATTGGCGAAAACTTGAAAGTTGAAAATTATTCTCTTCTTCTCCAGGTGGGCGCCTGATTACCGAAAACTTGAAATTTGAAAAGTATAAATTTGAAAAGTATTCCTTTGTTCTCTAGGTAGACGCCTGATTACCGAAACGTGAAATTTGAAAAATATTCCCTTGTTCTCCAGGTGGACGTCTTATTACCAAAACTTGAAATTTTAAAACTATTCCCTTGTTCTCCATGTGGTCGCATGATTGCAGAAACTTGAAATTTGAAAAATATTGCCTTGTTCTCCAGGTGGGCGCCCGATTACCAAAACTTGTAACTTGGAAAATATTCCCTTGTTCTCTAGGTGGACGCCTGATTACCGACACATACAACTTGAAAAATATTCCCTTGTTCTACAGGTGGGTGCCTGATTACTGAAACATGCAACTTAAAAATATTCTCTTGTACTATAGGTGGACGCCTGATTACTAAACTTGCAACTTGAAAAATATTCCCATGTTCTCCAAGTGGACCGTAACTAGAAACTTGAAAAATATATCCTTGTTCTCTAGGTGGGCGCCTGATTACCAAAACTTGTAACTTAAAAAATATTCCTTTGTACTCAAGGTGGGTGCCTGATTACCAAAACATGAAATTTGAAAAATATTCCCTTGTGCTCCATGTGGACACCTGATTACCAAAACATGAAATTTGAAAAATATTTCCTTGTTCTCCAGGTGGGCGCCCGATTATCAAAACTTGCAACTTGAAAAATATTCCCTTGTTTTCTAGGTGGGCGCCTGATTACAAATACTTGCAACTTGAAAATTAATTCCTTGTTCTCCAGGTAGGCACCTGATTACCAAAATTTGAAATTTAAAAAATATTCTCTTGTTCTTCAGGTAGGCGTCTGATTACCAAAGCTTGAAATTTGAAAAATATTCCCTTGTTTTCCAGGTGGGCGCCTGATTACCAAACCTTGCGATTTGAAAAATATTCCCCTGTTCTCCAGGTGGGCGCGTGATTACCAAAACTTGCAATTTGACAAAATATTCCCTTGTTCTACAGGTGAGCGCCTGATTACCGAAACTTGAAACTTGAAAAATATTCCCTTGTTCTCTAGGTGGATGCCTGATTACAAATACTTGAAGTTTGAAAAATATCCCCTTGTTCTCCAGGTGAGTGCCTGATTACCAAAACTTGTAACTTGAAAAGTATTTACTTGTTCTCCAGGTGGGCGTTCCCTTGTTCTCCAGGTGGGCTCCTGATTACCAAAACTTGAAATTTGAGAAATATTCCCTTGTTCTACAAGTGGGCGCCTAATTACAAAAATTTGAAATTTAAAAAATATTCCCTTATTCTCTAGGTGGACGCCTGATTACCAAAACTTGAAATTTGAAAAATATTCCTTTGTTCTACAGGTGGGGGCCTGATTACCAAAACTTGCAACTTGAAAAGTATTCCCTTGTCTACAGGAGGGTGCCTGATTACTGAAACTTGCAACTTGAAAAATATTCCCTTGCTCTCCAGGTGGACCGAAACTAGAAACTTGAAAAATGTTCCCTTGTTCTCCAGGTGGGCACCTGATTACCAAAACTTGTATCTTGAAAAATATTCCCTTGTACTCTATATGGGCGCCTGATTACTAAAACTTGAAATTTGAAAAATATTCCTTTGTTCTCTAGGTGGACGCCTGATTACCAAAACCTGAAATTTGAAAAATATTTCCTTGTCCTCTAGGTGGGCGCCCGATTACAAAAACTTGCAACTTAAAAAATATTCCCTTGTTCTCTAGGTGGGCACCTGATTACAAAAACTTGCAACTTGAAAAGTATTCCCTTGTTCTCCAGGTGGGCGCCTGATTACCAATACTTGAAATTTGAAAAATATTACCTTGTTTTTCAGGCGGGAGTCTGATTACCAAAACTTGAAATTTTAAAATATTCCCTTGTTCTACAGGTGGACGCCTGATTATCAAAACTTGAAATTTAAAAAATATTCTCTTGTTCTCGGGATGGCCGCCTGATTACCAAAACTTGAAATCTGAAATATATTCCCATGTTCTCTAGTTGGTCCAGATTACCAAAACTTGAAACTTGACAAATATTCCCTTATTCTCCAGGTGACCGCCTGATTACCGAAAACTTTATACTTGAAAATTATTCCCATTTTCTACAGGTGGGCGCCTGATTACCGAAAACTTGAAATTTAAAAAGTATTCCATTGTGTTAGTGGTAGGCACCGTATTACCAAAACTTGCGATTTGAAAAATATTCTATTATTCTCTAGGTGGACGCTTGATTACCGAAACTTGAAATTTGAAAAATATTCCCTTGTTCGCCAGGTGGGTGCCTGATTACCAAAAATTGAAATTTGAAAACTATTCTCTTGTTCTCCAGGTGGGCGCCTGATTACAAAAACTTGAAATTTGAAAATTATTCCCTTGTTCTCCAGGTGGGCGCCTAATACCAAAACTTGCAACTTGAAAAATATTCCCTTGGTGGACGCCTGATTACTGACACTTGCAACATTAAAAATATTCCCTTGTTCTACAGGTGGGTGCCTGATTACCGAAACATGCAACTTGAAAAACATTCCCTTGTTCTACACGTGGCGCCTGATTACCAAAACTTGCAACTTGAAAATTTTATCCTTGTTCTCCAGGCGGGAGCCTGATTACAAAACTTGCAACTTGAAAAGTATTCTCTTATTCTACAGGTTGTTGCCTGATTACCGAAACTTGTAACTTGAAAAATATTCTCCTTGTTCTATAGGTGGGCGCCTGATTACCAAAACTTGCAACATTAAAAATATTCCCTTGTTCTCCAGGTGGATGCCTGATTACCAAAACTTATAACTTGAAAAATATTTCCTTGTTCTACAGGTGGGCACCTGATTACCAAAACTTGAAATTTGAAAAATATTCCCTTGTTCTATAGGTGGGCGACTGATTACTGAAACTTGCAACTTGAAAAATATTCTCTTGTTCTCTAGGTGGGCGCCTGCTTGCTGAAAACATCAAATTTGAAAAGTATTCCCTTGTTCTACATGTGGGTGCCTGATTACAAAAACTTGCAACTTGAAAAATATTCCCTTGTTCTCCAAGTGAACGTGTGATTACCGAAAGCTTGAAATTTAAAAAGTATTCCCTTGTTCTAGAGGTGGGCGCCCGATTACCGAAAACTTGAAATTATAAAAGTATTCCCTTGTTCTAGAGGTGGACATATGATTACCAAAACTTGACATTTGAAAAATATTCCCTTGTTCTCTAGGTGGTAGCTGATTACCAAAACTTGTCACTTGAAAAATATTCCCTTGTTCCACAGGTAGACGCTTGACTACCGAAAACTTGAAATTTGAAAAGTATTCCCTTGTTCTACAGGTCGGCGATTGATTAGTAAAACTTGACATTTGAAAAATATTCCCTTGTTCTCCAAGTGGGCGCCTGATTACCAAAGCTTGCGATTTGAAAAATATTCCCTTGTTCTCCAGGTGGACGCCTGATTACGAAAACTTGCAATTTGAAAACTATTTCTTTGTTCTCCAGGTGGGCGCCTGATTACCAAATCTTGCAACTTTAAAAATATTTCCTTGTTCTACAGGTGCACGCCTGATTACCAAGACTTGTAACTTGAAAAATATTCCCTTGTTCTCCAAGTGGGCGCCTGATACCAAATCTTGCAACTTGAAAAATATTCCCTTGTTCTCCAGGTGGGCTCCTGATTAACAAAACTTGCGATTTTATAAGTATTCCCTTGTTCTCCAGGTGGGCCTAATTACCAAGACTTGCAACTTGAAAAATATTCCCTTGTTCTCCAGGTAGGCGCCTGATTACCAAAACTTGCAACTTGAAAAATATTTCCTTGTTCTACAGGTCGGCGCCTGGTTACCAAATCATGCAACTTGAAAAATATTCCCTTGTTTTACAGGTGGGTGTCTGATTACCAAAACTTGCGATTTGAAAAATATTCCCTTGTTTTACAGGTGGGTGCCTGATTACCAAATTTTGCAACTTGAAAAATATTCCCTTGTTTTACAGGTAGGCGCTTGATTACCAAAACTCTAAGTTTGAATAATATTCCCTTGTTCTCCAGGTGTGAGCGTTATTACACAAACTTGCAACTTGAAAAATATTCCCTTGTTCTACTTGTGGGCGCCTGGTTACCAAATCTTGCAACTTGAAAAATATTCCCTTGTTTTACAGGTGGGTTCCTGATTACCAAAACTTGCGATTTAAAAAATATCTCCTTGTTTTACAGTGCCTGATTACCAAATTTTGCAACTTGGAAAATATTCCCTTGTTTTACAGGTGGGCGCTTGATTACCAAAACTCTAAGTTTGAAAAATATTCCCTTGTTCTATATGTATGCTCATTATTATCAAATCTTGAAATTTGAAAAGTATTCCCTGACACTGCTGCTGGTGTACCTGATCATAACAGAACAAACAAAATAAGAGAAATATTTATTGCCCCAGTTTGGTGCTGGAAGAATTGGTGAGTGTTAATCAAATCCCATGATAACTTTAAAATTAGGTTGTGTTCTCAAAAGGTATTATTTTTCACTGTCTTGTTATCAGAATTATAACTGGGGGACTGGTGATTGAAGCTACTTTCCATTATCCGGAAAGATCCTGATAACTCTTAACTAGATGGCCAGATGTGTCTGCTGGGGATTAGTATTTAGAGCTATATCTCATTATTCAAGTGGGTCCTGATTACTCTGATTGGGGAAATATTCGTGCTTGCCCATGTTACCCGTGCTTGTTTGTGTTTTGGGCTAAGTCCATTTTTCAGGAGGGTTTTGACAACTCTTAACTGAATCATATTTCAACATGCAAGTCATTTTATTCCCTTCGCTATCCATGATTACCTTTAACCTTTAAATAAGTTCCCTTTTCCAGGAGTGTCCTGAGGGTTCCAGATTAAATGCCAATTCTAAATTCCTGTTGTTTCTATTGGGGATCATTGTTCAAGCGAGTCCTGATGATTCTTATTGGGGAAGGTGTTTGTGCTTGCCCATGTAACCTACACCTATTTGACTTTTAAACTGAGTTCCATTTCTAGGAGGGTCTTGAGAATTTCAACTTGCATGCCCCTTTTAGCTCTCGGTTGTCTCTGCTGGAGGTTGCTAATGAAAGTTTCGTCCCATTGTAGTCTTGCTGGGGAGAATATTTATGTCGGATTGAGTTTTCTCCCATTTTTGGGTGGACCTTGAGATTTTTATCATACCTGCCATGTGCCTGCCTTCCCTGTGGATGGTCTCCCTTAGGATCTTTCAAAATTTCTACCCTTGTGTCAATCAAAGAAAACTTGTCCGTTTGAAAAGTGGTGGTTAGCTTGTGGAATTCTTGTTGGAAGCGGCCTCCCCACTATCGTGTTCTATTGTGTTCAATTTTCTACTTTGATGATGAGTTGCTTGAGTTTGTTGGCTTACCCCCGAACCTTTATGGCTTTACTTTGCTCCCCCGTTGTTGTGTTACACTCCTGGCCCTTTTGCCAAAATTCTTAAATCTTTCTTGAGATTACCAAGTTAATGTACTATGCTCGGCTAACCCTCTGACCCTTGTGGCTTTACTCTGCTCCTCATCTGTGTGTTGCATTTCCGACCCTTTTGCCAGAACTCTTACATCTTTCCTAATATTGCCGAGTCAGTTTACTATGCTTGGCTAGCCCTTACGACCTTTCCCATCTTTGTGTTGCACTTCTGACTCTTTCTCCAGAATCCTTGCATCCTTTCTGAGATTATCTGGTCAGTGTGTTATGCTCGGGTGACCCCTAAGCCTTGTGCTTTACTCTGCTCCCCCATTTTTTTGTTGCACTTTCTTCCCTTTTGCCAGAACTCTTACATCTTTCCTGAGATTACGAGTCGGTTTACGATGGTTGGCTGACCCCTGAACCCTTGTGGCTTTACTCTGCTCCCGTGTCTTTGTGGTACGCTCCTTCACTTGCCATGGTAACTTTGATTTCCTTGAAAGATGTTACTTGCTTATTGGCTAACCAACTTCTCTGTCACCCTTATCATAGAAAATACCTCTTCTCTATTCAAACTCAATACCTCTATTTGTTGCATTGCTTATGAACTGGCATCTACCCAACCTTTGTGTCTCACATGAATCCTAAAGCACATCCATTGCCCCCACTCCGTGTGTATGCTACTTTTTATTGACTTGAACCACTAGCTTTGAACTATGTTGCTCCTTCACTTGTCATGATAATTGATTTTTATTCGAAGGCCCTGCTTTCTCCTTGACTAACCACTTCCTTTGTAAAACTTAACCCAGAAAATACCTCTTCTCATTCGAACCCAATACCTTCTGTCTATTGCATTGCTCCTGAACCAACATCTGCCAAACCTTTGTATTCCACCTAATCCCCAAAGCATATTAATTGTTACCAACCACACTTTGTATGATGTTCTTTCTTGACCCAAATCACTGGCTCTGGCCTTGAGGTCTACTGCTCCATCGCTATCCATGATAACTTTGATTTCTTCTTGGAAGACCTTGCTTGTCACTGGTTTACCGCCCTTCTTGTCAATCTTATCATAGAAAAAACTTTTGATCCGTACACCCTAGCCCTCATTCTGTTGCATTGTCCATGAATTGATATATGCCAAGCCTCTGTATTTCAAACGAATTCTGAAGCATGTTGAATGTTACCAGCTCAGTGTGCTTGCTGTTCTTTCCTAACTTATGACGCTTTGATGTGACAAGCATATCCTGTTATGTGCAATTAGAAAGCTGGTGGAAGATTTTGATGTCATTTCTCACTTTTTTTTACCATATATAATCTAGATGAGGTAGCAAACAAAACAAAAGGAATAGAGTAAGGGACAATGGAAATAGATTATCTGTAAAAAAAGAACTACACAGTAGAGACCTATCAGATATGGATACCAACTTTAATGACCTTGACCTGTACCTACGGCCTATTCTATTAAGCAAATCTGATATTCAGCTCTTGTTATACCCCCCATACCATGAAGCTGGGCTTCAATGCTCCGATTATCCAATCTGATTCATAATCCTTATTCGACTTGTAGCGCCCAAAGGGTTTTCACCATCAAGCCTCTCTCATTTTTTTATTTCTCTCAATTTACAGTCGCCTCAAGGTACTCCTGAGGATTTTCACCAATAAGACTCTCTCCTTTTTGTTTCTCTCAGCTCCCGTCGCTTTACCGTGCCTGTGAGGGTTTTCTTCCATAAGACTCTAATTTTCATTATCTTTCCTGCTTGGACCGGAGTGTTGCCCCTGATTTGCATCAACTCTACTTGCTCAACTTGTCATCTCTTGAAGACTGATCGGAAGGTCTTTCTTTGGACCACAATATGGGCTTTGGATAGGGTTAAAAGAAAGGGTATCCAAGGCTGAAAACAATTCAAATGGGTTCAAAACTAGAACTTTCGGAATCAAATTCTTACAATAACCGCAACTTCTGCCCCAGTTTCTTGCTTGGGGACTTTTGGATTTGTATTTTGATGAGACTAAACCGTGAGGCTGCCTATGTATCCTTAAAAGGAATTAGTTCAAATGTAGTTCATGCTGATTCCTTGTTGTTGTTTGTCTGTTTGCCTTTTTTTCTTTCTATTTTTCTTGTTTTGTTTTTCTTCTTCTTCTTTTTTCTCTTTTTTTTCTTTTATCTTTTATCTTTTCTTTTCTTGTTTTTCTTTTTCTCTTTTTTTCTTTTTTCATTCTTTCCATCCTTTCCTTTCCTTTCCTTTCATTGTCTTCTCACATTTGCGTTTTTGACTTTTGTTACTGATTCCGAAAGAGGGGTATGAAAGAAAATAAATAAGGCTCAAAGGGGTAACGAAGCATAAAGTGTTTAGATAGCAGAACAAAATGCCTTTGTCATTCTAATCTTCAAAACATGGCAAGTATAAACAACACAATAAAAAACCCACAGAAAATATTTGTAACATTTGATTGTACCAGACTTGATAACCATATCCACATATTCGCCTTCTATATCTGGGAGAATACAAAGCATCAATGGACAATACTTTCACTTTCCTTACCACAAACGGCTGATGTCAATTTGGAAAACTTGCTTTTAGGATTTCTTCATGTTCTATCTGCCTCTGTTTCACATGGTTCGGGCTTCCAAAGATCTCAAAGTGTCCAAATCTATTCTAATTTCCCTTAAGTGTCCCTGTCATATTCAGAATTGTTTCATTGCTTCATGACTAAACTATGTTTCATTGCTTCTTGACAGAACTAATTTTTGAAGGCCAGGCTGAGAATTACACATGCATATCTTGTCACTAGAGCCAGCAGGGAATAAACAAAGTATAATCTCATTAATGAGATCTAAGGAGAGTAGTGTGTTGCACAGATCATATTCCTACCTTAAAAAAGTAAAAATATTATTTCTGATAAACTCTCGGCTCGAGAAAAGATGAAATAAAAGTAGTAGCAACAAAAAGTAGCTAACACTTATACTATTGATATTGAAAAGAAAAATGTTCAACTACCTATTAACTTTCTATCCTGATTCTCAACCTCCACACCCTTCTATCGGACAAATATTATAGAAAATACAAATTAAGAGCATTAAAAAATACTTTATATTTCCTATTAGCATAAAAATCTCTATCAAAAATCTGATCTAGCTACAAGTAGGGATATATATGGACCAGGTTGATTCGATTTTTATCAAAACCAATCCAAAATCGATTTGGATTGGTTCAATTTTGTCGGTTTTTGTTTTTTTGATTTTCCGGTTTTTTTATTAAATGAAAATTATTTCAATCTTACTTCATTAAGGTTATAGATAAAGTTTTGATAAGAGAATATATATTTAATAAAAATTTAAAAACTAACAAACATATGACCTATTAAAATATTCTTATAGGAAAATTATTTTAGTAACACATGTAGTTATTTTCTTAGTTATCTAAAAATAATTTCTTGTTGATGTACGCTTTCAAGGTTACCCATATTTAATAATTAAGTATAAAATTATTAAACCTAATAAAGATATATTCTATTTAATTCAAAAATTATCAAACTACTATTTCGAGTTCGAAAAAGGTACAAGAGTTTAACAGATTTTGACATATGAATATGAAAGAACATAAAGATTGATGCATTTCAACGACACTTGATAATGAAAGTGATGATACAACTCATTATTTAACGTAAATAAATAAGGATGTACTTCATAATTCTATTAAATATTACATCCCATCAGAGAATCCCAAATATTTTTAGACATTTTTCTATAAAAATTCTATATAAAATCAGAAAAGTATATATAAAAATTATATATTTATATGTGGGGTTAGTTCAGGGTTTTTTCCTCAATACCAAACCAAATCAAACCAAACATAATCGGGTTCTTTAATCAGTTTGGTTTAACTTTTCGGTTTGATGCAATTTTCCTAATTCGGTTTGAAAACCCCCAGCTACAAGGACGGGGCAGTATAGAAAGAAAAAATGTTGAACCTAATAAATACTCGTTGGAACAAAAAAAAAGATTTTTTTCAAGCGATTGTGTGAGAACTTTTTCTTTTTCTCAATCATTCAAGATATGTGAATTAATATATTACTGAATGTAATGAGTTAAACTTAACAACAACAACAACAACAACTCAGTATAATGCTATTTAGTGGGGTCTCGGGAGGATAGTGTGTAAGCAGACCTTACCCCCTACCATGGGTGGAAAGGTTGTTTTCAAATAGATCCTCGGCATCCTTTCCTCCAAGAACTTCCCACGCTGCTCTTGAGAAGACTCGAATTCACAGCCTCTTGGTTGAAGTGGAGGTTGCTTAAACTTAAATTAAAGTAAAAAAAAGTTTCCTAGTTTGATAAGGTAATTGTTCCGCTTTAAAATTGAATATGGATTTGATACAACAACAACAACAACAACCCAGTGTAATCCCACTTAGTGGGGTTTGGGGAAGGTAATGTGTACGCAGACCTTACCCCTGCCCTTGGGTAGAGAGACTGTTTCAAAATAGACCCCCGGCATCCTTCCCTCCAAGAACTTCACACCTTGCTCTTGGGGAGACTCGAACTCAGAACCTCTAGGTTGGAAGTGGGGGTTGCTTACCATCAGAGCAACCTCTCTATTGGATTTGATACAATTCAATAGAATCTAAGAAATGATCAAATAGAAATGATTTTTGAATTTGATTCTATAAAATATCAAGTTTCATTTTTTAATGAAGTTAGACAATACAACTCTTTTTAGTTTAATAATTTACGTAAGAGTTACTCAACGAATCGGTTGATTGAAATTGCGAAATGGATAAATATTACACTAAAATATGAAAATAATTTATTTTATTTTTAACAAAAATTGAACAACCAGAGAGGAGAAGAAAAGTATGACATAGCAGCCAGTAATCCAAGAAGCAAATGGGCCGAAGTAATTTCCAGATAATTTAGCACTCCAATAATAAAGCCCAGCTGAAGTTGGATAAGCTGAACATATTTCAGCCCAGGCCAGGCCCACAATAAGTGTCATTATTCCAACTATGGGCCAACCGTAAACAAGAGTTATAGGCCCACCAAAAGTTAAGGCCTGATTGTACAATGTGGATATGCCCGTTAGAAATGATGCAATGGTGAATGTAATAGAGAAGTTGGCAATGAACCTATTCAGACATATATCTCGAGAATTTAGATCATCTCGAAATTTCATAAATTTATTAAATATTAACAAAGATATAAAATTCTTCAAGAAAATTTGTATCATTCAACACTTGAGAAATACGCTGCTCAAGCCATTGAAATTTTAATCATGAAGAATAATCCGAAGGGCAAACACTATTATTTATATCCACAAAGATTCATCGATACTTTTCTCTTTAAAAAGACATATTCAAACGGAGGTGACATTAGGTGAATTTTTCTAATTTGCTTAAATTTCTAAATTTCTATGAATAAAATTACTCAAAACATGTGTTAGTAAAAGGTAGTAAGTAGTCTGTAGGTTAGTTGAGAGGCACACAAGTTGATCTGGAATACCTGTTAACAACTAAAGAAGAAACTATAGACAAATTAGATTTTAATTGTTATTAGCCCCTGTCACTACGAGAGGAACTTGTGTCAAGGACTCAAGGTTCAAGAAAATATCTATCTGGCCCTTTCAATATCTATTCGACAACTAAATATATTTTTAAAAAGGAACTTACGAAAGATTTCTTGTTTGTAACCCAACTGTCTGAGACGAGAGTCATCTGAATCACTTGTAAAAAATTTGTTTGAAATGCCATCAGCAATAACTTCATAATCAGCAAGTCGATGATAAGAACCAGCTGCTGATGATATTGAGGCTTCTGTTTTCATCCTTTTTCCTCTATCTTTAATTTGCTTTAGTTTGTTGAAACTCCACTTCCAACCGAAAGATTGTGAGTTCGAGTCTTTCCAAGAGGAAGGTGGGACCAATAAATTTGGTATATCTGACAGTCTAAGAGAAAAGTCGTCCGTGATGAAAAATGGAGAGTAATTAACAACTTGTTTAGATGATTCTTATATGTCATTTATGTTATACGTCATTTCACAAAGTATCATATTGTACTACATCTTATACTATATCTCACAGTCTAAGAGATAAGTGGTACATGGTGAAAAAGTAGAGTGTAAAAACTTATTTGGATGGTTGTTATATAAAATATTGTACTGCATCATTGTATAGTATATATGACAATTTGTCTAACCTTTCTAGAAACTGAACTAAAACCAAAAGTTGATGATAGTTGACAAATGATTTGCTGTAAAGTGGATTTATTAAGTTTATTACTTTCTCCGGTTCATAAAAAGTGATCAATTTGTTTTTGATATCCTATTAAAATAATACTAAATTCTATATAAAAATACCTAATATGACTAAATTACCCTTAATTAAATATTTAATGTGAGGAATAAGAATACATGTTAGGGATATATACCGCATGCGGTAAAATCAGAAAGTCCAATTTTTGGCCATTACAACGCTTCAAAAGCGCATCAGTCAAATGTTCGAGGCTACGGTTGAGACTTGCACCCAAGGGGCTATCGATGTTCGACTTCGGGACAATATAGGTCGACAGTTATGAGGAAAAAGTGGGAGGTTCCCCAGGCATACTGCTAAAGCTAACAAAGCCTAGTAGGCTAGTTCTGACCCGTAACACGACATTAAATGGTTGTACCAGCCTCATATTTTTGTAATAAATATATTTATACTGTGTTGGAATTCCTCCTAATATATAAAGGGGATCCTTGTTACTTTATAGGCATCTATTGCTCAATATTGAATACAAGAACATTCTCTCTAATCTCTAACTTAATATATTATTTTGCTCTTATTGCTTCATTTATTACTTGCGTTTATTGTGTTCTATTTATTGTTATTCATTTATTGCTTATTATTGACCATAAAGAGTCGTCATTGATTTTTATTATAGCTTTTAATCATTCATCGACTACCCTCGGCGGGACATCAGACTCGACCCCGAGGCCCCGAATAAGCAAGCTCGAGGCCCCGATTCTCAACCATTCGATTTGGTTATCACCTTGTTTCCAATTACCTCACTTAGCATCTATTGCCTAAACAACTAGCATAAAAATAGATCACATCTTTTTAGAACCACAAAATCAAATCTAATTGTAATAATTGCCATTTTCAAGGTAAACAATTTGGCGCCCACTACGGGGCTAAAAATAATAGTGATTATTTTTTTGCTGGTTCACTCTATAAAGCAAGTCATCTTTCACACTTTTTCTTATCCAAGATCTTCGATTTCAGGTCAAAATGTCTAACCCAGTAAATAGATGTGAAAATAACGGCCTTGAGAACCACGGAGAATGGTGTATCCTTCCAGGTATTGGCGCACCACCACTTAAACCATAAAGGTGTGCCAGAGTCGATCCCAGCGGATGCGGTCACAATCAATGCGCAACACGTCGATATAAGCTTCCGCACAAACAGGAGTGTACACCAAGGAGACCAACAAGAAGCCCAGAAACCACAGCTAGGAAAGAACATGAGGTTAGCCATCATGTTATTTTTGAAATATTATAGGCACAACAGTTGACGTTTTCTCAGATGCAAAGTCACCAGAAAACACTCAGCACGGTAGCACCGAAAATGGCTCCCCGAGCAGGTACCAGAAAGATCAAGCAATGATAGGTCGGCTGCTGACCCCGTCAGCGCAAAGATGCTCGAGGACCTCACAAAGAGGATCAAGTCGGGTGAGAAGAAGATAGAGGCCAACGATAAGAAGGTAGAGACCTACAACACTAGGGTCGATCAAATTCCCGGCGCACCCCCGGTCTTGAAGGGTGTAGACTCAAAAATGTTCGTACAAAAGCCATTCTTGCAAGAAGCTACTTCAAAACCCATTCCAAAGAAGTTCAGAATGCCCGAACTTTCGAAGTACAACAGAACCTCAGACCCCAACGAGCACGTCACTGCTTACACTTGCGCAGTGAAAGGCAACGACCTGAAAGACGACGAGATTGAGTCCATCCTACTAAAAAATTTTGGAGAGACACTTTCAAAAGGGGCGATGATGTTGTATCACAACCTGGACCCAAACTTGATAGATTCATTTTCCATGCTGGTAGATTCTTTCATAAAGGCACATGCTGATGTCATCAAATTAGCTACTAGGAAATTCGAAGTTTTCAAAATCAAGCAAAAGGAGGACGAGATGCTACGAGAGTTCGTATCTCGCTTTCAAATGGAACTACCACCGATCTCCGACGATTGGGCAGTGCAAGCCTTCACTCAAAGTTTGAACGAGCGAAGGTCGGTAGCTTCGAAGCAGCTGAAGCAAAACTTAGTCGAATCTCCTGCCTTTTTGACTTTGTCGGACGTCCATAACTGATACCAATCGAAGATCAGGATTGAAGATGACCAACTAGGAGCCCCCTCGGGCTCGGTATATTCTAAAAGGCTTCTAGCAAAGGAGTCAAAGTCGAATAAAGAGAGATACCAACCATGCACTGAAGATAGAAGAAACGCCCCGAGGTGCAACATACCTCGGAATGACCGAAGAATGGATCGAGGCCAGAACCCTCGGGGACTTATCAGTAGAGCTAGATTCGATAGGCACACAGGGCCAACGGATGCACCTCGCTTGACAAAATACAACTTCAATGTTCATCGTATTCACCATCAGTAAAATTAGGGACACCAGGTGGCCAAGGACCGTGCAATCAGATCCTTCACAAAGGACCATAACTTAGTGTGTGAATTCCACAACACGCACGGTCACAGGATCAAGGATTGCTAGCTACTCTGGGAAGAAGTAACCAGACTACTCAGCAAAGGTCACCACCGAGAATTCCTCAGTGACCGGGCCAAAATTAGTTTCAGGAAAGAGAGACGACCAATAAAAATGAAACAAATGAGCCACAACATTTCATCCATATGATATTAGGAGGCATCGATGCTCCACAAGAACCCATGATCAGAAGAACAAAAATATCCATCACCAGAGAAAAGTGAACTCGGGGTTATATACTAGAGAACGCAGTCACATTCAGCGATTAGTACATCGAGACCTTGTCTCATCCTCAGAACGATGCACCGGTAATCTCTTTTATTATAAATACATTTCAAATTAAATGGGTACTTGTGGATCCAGGTAGCTCGGCAAATATCATTAGGTTGAGGGCGGTAGAGCATCTCGGACTGCTCGACCAAATCGTACCTGTCTCTCAAGTCCTCAATGTATTCAACATGGCGATAGAAACAACAAAGGGGAAATTATCCTCCCGGTTAGCATGGCTGGCACAACTCAAAATGCCAATTTCCATATCACCGAAGGATACATGATATACAACGCCTTATTTGGGAGGCCGTAGATACACTACATGAGAGCAGTACCATCTACCCTCCGACCTCCATCAGATGATGAAATTTCCAGAAAAGGATGGATTAAAACTATCTATGGGGAGCAGCACACAACAAAAGAGATGTTCGTCGTGCATGATGTGTCACCAGCACCGATACCTCCACCACCGAAGGAGCCAAAGGATAAACAAACAATAAAATAGCATAAATAGTGATAACAAGCTACATCTTCGGCTAAGTCCGATCGAACGAAGCTTCAAAGAACTGTACCGTTTCCTCGTAACAAGCGATCGAAACATATCAGGGGCTGAAGTTCCGTCAGCACTAAGGTATGATCATCTCCCTTTGTCAATTACATCTTATACTAACCTGAGTGCAGGTATCCGATTGAAATGGCTGAAACACTCTCCAACTCGAAGGCCTTAGGATTCAAAAGCATGTGTTGCACTCTTTTCCTTCGATCAGGTTTTCTATCCCAAGAAGGGTTTTACTGGCAAGGTTTCTAACGAGGCAACATCTATATGCTACCTCAGGAAGACTCGACAAGTATTCAAGGCTTCTCTTCGATCAACCTCGAATACTGGGGGTATCCCCTGGAAGACCAGCTCCTCGGAGAAGCCAAGACATGCTGAACAGGGTCTTGATAAGAGAATAATATACCCGGCCAAATGGTCGAACAAACCGTGTCCATATAGAATAACCCAGCCCTTAACAAAAAAAGCATATATACTTGTACCAAGTAATCAAATAGTACCTTCCAAACCATTTCGCATTACAAAGAAGCTCGGTATTTTTTGCAAAAAAGGATCTAGAGCCGAAAATGTTTTGACCACTAGGGGACTAGCGTCAACAATACAAATCCATATGGTGTCCGGCTCGGAGCTTCAAACTCCTAAGCCCTCAATAAGGCAACATCAAGTTTGCATAAACGGCTCTAGAAGCTAAAAACATTCTGAACACTCGGGGACTGGCGTCGAAAACTCAAAAGCCACACGACCTCTGGGTCGAAAGCTCTGAATTCGTAAACCTTCAATGAGGCAATACCAAGTCTTGCAAGTAATGGCTCCCGAACTCTCGATGACTCGGGGACTACTGCCAATCGCCATTACTATTTACTTATCAAAACCCGAAGCCATACGACTTAACCTTGGTCTCGTAAGACCTATATAAGGCAGTTACAATATTTGTAATACCTCAAGAAAAATATGAACCACACTTTTACCAAGTGACCAAAACTATAAGACCTCAAGCAAGTCATGAATCACACTTGTAACAAGTGACCACAATTGCAAGACCCCAAGCAAGGCATGAACCATACTTGTACCAAGTAACTAAAACTGTAAGACCTCAAAGGCAGAAAAAAATTTTGTAAGACCTTACGAAAGGCATAATCCTGACCTTAAAGTTAAGGCTATATATCGAACTTATACGACCCCTAAAAAGGCATACCCTTTATCTAGACACCGAAAGTACTTTACTCAGGGACTGAAAGGCTCCGGCAAACACAATGACTATGGTCACAAGGCTGTACTACCCAAACTAATGCGATTGGGGATGCCTGATTGTTGCTGTAAAATCATAGGCCTTCAATTACTTCGAATATACTTCAAAAAGAACCGCTTAAATGGCTACCCTCGACATCAGGCAAAAGAGCTTCGACCATGTCAGCTCCAAACTATAGGCTTCGAGATACTCAACCACTAAGCCAAACCTCCCGAGGTGCTCGATCATCACCATATAATAGCTCACAATCGAGTTTTTTATCAAACCATCGAAGAGTCAGGCAAACACAACTTCAAAAGTCCTTAACGAGGGTAAAACAAAGCCTACTAGAAGTCACACCGACCAAATGCATAAGAGCCACTGTCGCCAGCCCATATAAAAGGTTGCATTGACCTAAAGTGTAAAATCCACTAACGCCAGCTCATATAAAATGTCGTACAAACCTAAAACTTGAGAGCTACTATCGCCAGCTCATATAAAAGGTCGTACCGACCTAAAGTGTAAGAGCCATTGTTGTCAGCCCATACTAGAGGTCATACCAACCCATCGTATAAGAGCCTAAGGGCCATCTTTAAATTCAAAAACTTAAGGGTCAAATAAGCTCGAGTTGAAACCCGGCTCGGAGATTGAGCTCGAAGTAGTTAATTGAATATGCCTAAGAGCAAAAGCATAAGAGCTCAAACGCCAGGTTATACTAAAAGGTCGTACCAACCGAAGCGTGTAAGAGCCTATGGGCCAACCTGATGAGCCCCAGGGCTATACTATGAATCTAAAAATTCCTTTTTAATCCAAAGATCAATTCATCCAGTTAACGAGTGAAAACTATCAAGGCAAAAGGAAATGCGTGAAAAATAAAAGTGTGGGGCTTCTTTTTATACATACTTGCGAGAGAATACAAGATTCCTTTACAACGTACTCTGAAAGTACTTTATACAGAATTAGAAAAGGAAATCTACGTGCCCCTTGGGGACTACGGCCCATCGGCCTCATCCTCACCATCCTCGACATCGGATAGAAGTGACTTAGCATTATGATCGTCTGCCTTTGCCCGCTTCACCTCTTCCTAAAGGTCAAAGCCCCTAGCATGGATCTCCTCGAGGGTTTCCCTTTGAGATTTGTACCAAGCATACTCTTTTCTCCTACTCTCGTGGTCAAGATATCTTCTCAGCTTAGCTCGAACATCGGCAATGTCATTCAAAAAGACCGTCATTTTCTTGTCAGCCTTAATTCGGCTCATTACGGCTTCGGCCCAGGCATCCACAACTTCGGCCTTCACCTTTAAAAACTCATACTCGATCTTTGTAATCATATTCGTTCGAAGCATGCTGTTCTCGCGAGCTAAGCAGAGTTGAACCTCAAAAGCGAAAGTCTTAGCCAAAGCACATTTCTCCGATGTAGCCTAAACGTACACCCAAGCCTTCAACTCATGAAGCTCGCGCTCGGCTTGGTGAACTTCACTCCTAAGGCATTCCAGATCCCTCATTTTCTTCTGCAACAAAAATAAATGAAGCGTCGGCCTCATGGTAAAAGGGAACATACGCCCCTCTAGAACAAAATTACATGTTCCTCGAGGTAGCTTTCATAGTTCAGGCTTCGAATCACCTCATATCGCCAAGTGTGCAAACTCGTCTTCTCTCTCATTGCAAAGAAGCCTAAGGTATTTCTCACCATCTACGGCTTTACACAGCATGGCCTCACGACGAAGCAACTCAGACTTGAGCTTGTTAATGGCCTACGAAGAAGAAACTCCTTGAGAGGGAAAAAGCTACAAAGACTAAAAAAGAGCTGGTACGATTGGCTAAAACTCCCCACAAAGTAGAGCCGCTGAGCTTCCTCAAAAGTAGAGCGCACTCTTCTAGCTTTGCTCCATCAAACCCTGTAAAACCGCTCCCGATTAGGACACAATCTCTCCCCTCGAAGTACCTTCGACGGGAGAAGTAGTCGGTGATTTAAAACCCTCGCTTCTCGGGGTATATCCGATGGGAAAAAACATGCAATGGAGAAGGCATCATCTTTTCAAGGTCAGAGATCTCGAGCGTTGCAAGCTCGGCTGATGCATCCTCTCTGAGATCTTGACTGGACTCATCCTGCTATGAGCATCGCCGCTCAGCAAAGGTCTTTTCTACTTATTATTTCTATCCAACCCCAAAAGCTGGTGTTCCTTCTACTTCTCCGGGGAGGCACGATCTTACTACAGAGAATCCCAATACCTACAAAAACAGAATCAACATGCATAATAGGAGAAGGCTTTCCAAAAAAGAGCAAAATCACATAGCACGTACCATGGTGTTTGGCCTCCCAGCTGCCCTTAGACAATACTTGCCACTTACGCTCATTATAAGTCGAGTGAGTCGCCAGATTCCAAATCCAACCTGTCAGGTCGAGGACCTTGTACTGTGGCCATGAAATTGTTGCAAAAAGGCAAAGAAAGGCACATTTACAGAACCTGCATATGCCATAAGCAAAACTACAAAGGCACGGGTATATCACTTACGTGTAAAATTCCATTCCTCCGGAAATGGCAGAAACTCCACAGGAATAATATCTATGGTCCGTACTCGGACGAACCGGCTCATCCATCCCCAATCCCTATCCTCTTCATCATCAGCAACGAAAGGTGTGGTAGATCGACACCAAAGGCTCAGTAGACCCCGATGGTGAAAAGTCGGATACAGCATGATGAGATGGCTAAGAGTGAATTCAAGCCCTACTTCTTCTGCAAAGAACCTAAGCATCAACACTATCCTACAAAATGACGAATGAAATTGCGCCAAGGTAACCTACTACTTTCGGCAGAAGTCGAGCACAACCCTATCGAGAGGCCAACGTAAAAGGGTATGTGTACACGTTCAGAAACCCCTCAGAATGATCCATGATGCTCTCTTTCGGTGAAGGTGTCCACAGTACTACCTTTTCTCCCCATCCGCAATCTTTCCTCACTGGCTCAAGATGCCCCTCTCCTATTAAAGAAAGGAAATTCAAGGCATACTCCCAATGACTCCGAGCATTTTGGTTTGAAAGGCCTTCAAGGGCAGGACTCCTCCCTCCTTGCCAAGCGGACCCTGGTACGACAGCCATAACTGTGGTAAAACTAGGGAATTGGAGCAGGAATTCGATCAGGAGCTTCAAAGCTGAGATGGTAGAGAGCCTAACGTGGAAAAAAAAAGCTCTGAAGAATAGGATAACTACTCGGAGTAGCGGAATCCCTAAAAGGAGGAAGACAACCCTATATGTAGAGAAAGCGGTTGTTATTCGCCTGCCTCAAAGGCCAATTAGAAATGCTGACTAAGCCATTATTCGCTTTGGGAAGATGTACCAGCAGGATTTCCTAGGTCGCTTCATAACCATGTCATGCAAATAATGTTGTTATATGATACTTCAGGGATCAAAAATCCCCCGCATCAACGAGCCTCGAGATGGTACCCGATCTCAAGAATTTCCACCAAGAAAAAGATATGCTCCAAGGATCCACCGATATCATTACGAGCCTCGAGATAGTACCTGATCTCTAGGATCTCATCCAAGAAGAATATATGCTCCAAGGAATCGTTAATATCATTACAAACCTCTAGATGGTACCCGATCGCAAGGACCTCTGTCGAAAAGAAGACAAGCTCTAAAAATCTACTCATACGGGCCTAATTTCGAGGGGTACCCTACCCCGATAATTTCTGATATAGCAAGCACGAGTTCTTTTCCCGATTTTCCTATCCTAAGATACTTGAGCCAGAGCCAACCTTCACTTAAAAAAATTCCAATAAAACCTTAGGGCTATCATCACTTAGAGTTCAAAACAAGTTTTTGGGTCGTCGAAGCTCGAGCAAACGCCCACTCGGGGACTGCTTTTAGTTCAAGACAAGTCCACAGGCATCCAAGGAAACTTCCATTTATAGATAGAAAGTAGCGCGACCAACAGTCGCAGTCAATTCTCTTTGGAAAACATATCGACAGACGTAATCAATACTTTTAGGAGACGGATCGGCGACAACATTATTATTTTAAAAAAATAAAAATTGATAGTGTGATAAGTGCTCATGGGAAAGATGCATCGATGGGACGTCTGAGTTATCACGAAAGTTGACGTCATGTACGCGAGGCTCGAGGAGATTGATATCAAAGCTGTTTCTTACCATTTTCATCTAAGAAATGCGGGGACTATCTGTATGCGGTAAAATTGGAGGGTCCAATTTCAACCATTACGATGCTTCGAAAACACGCAGTCAAAGGCTCGAGGCTACGGTCGAGACTTGCACCCAAGGGCTATCAACGTCCGACCTCCAGACAATACAGGTCGACAATTATGAGGAAAAAGTAGGAGGTTCCCCATGCGCACAACTAGAGCTGACAAAGCCTAGTAGGCTAGTTCTGACCTGTATCGCGGCATTAAATGGTTGTATCAGCCCCATATCTTTGTAATAAACATATTTGTACTATGTTGGGATTCCCCCTGATATATAAAGGGGATCTTTGTCACTTTGTAGGCATCTGTTGCTCAATATTGAATACAAGAACATTCTCCATGCTCTCTAACTTAACATATATTTTTCTCTAGTTGCTTCATTTATTACTTACATTTATTGTGTTCTATTTATTGCTTATTATTGGCCATAAAGAGCCGTCATTGATTTTATTATAATTTTTAACCGTTCGACAACTACCCTCGGCGGGACATCAGACTCGACCCCGAGGCCCGAATAAGCAAGCTCGAGGCCCCAATTCTCAGACATTCGGTTTGGTTATCATCTTGTTTTCAAGCCCTTATCTTGTTTCAAGTACCTCACTTAGCATCTATTGCCTAAACAACTGGCATAAAAATATATCACATATTTTTAAAACCACAAAATCAAATCTAATTGTAATTATTCCCTTCGATTCACAATAAGTGTCCAATTTACTTTTTCATTTTAGTTCAAAATAAGTGTCTGATTATGTAATCAAGAAAGAATTCAATTTGTTTTTACAAAATAACCCCTATTTATATATCCCTAAAAAGATTTCTTACTTCTCATATTAAATGTTTAAATAGGGATAGTTTAGTCATAATAGGTATTTTGTATAGAATTTAGTATTTTCTTAATAGACGTGCTAAAAATAAATCGGACACTTATTGTGAATTCGAGGGAGTATCATTTTCAAGGTAAACATATACATATAAGGATAATTTTGTAAAAATATATTAATTTTTTTAGTATATAAATAAATATTTATTTTAGACTAACATAAAAAAGTAAATTAATCATTTATCGTGGACCGACAAGTAATAGTTGATCTAGTCTAAATCTGTGCGCCATGCACATGCCTCAAAGATTGCCCTTTAATGTCTTAAAGATCTATAATCATGTGGTCAACTTTATTTCATTTCACTACTTGCATTATGTACTTTCCAAGGAAAGTGTAGGTTTTTACTCTTTTCGGTTTAAAATAATTGATTTTTTGAATATTTTTATGCAGATTAAAAAATTCACTTTTTAGAATTAATTAGTAATAGTAATAAAATTAATTATATTAATCTTTACTATCTCACATAAACACTCCTAACACATATTCCAACACTATTTACTCAAAGAATAATATAGGAAAAAAATAATTAATTCATTCTTGAAATCTGAAAAAATTACTTATTTTGGACCGTAAGAAAAAGATCAAAAAATTACTTATTTTGGATGGAGAGAGTAATAAATTATCGTATCCCATCAAGATTGTCCTATGATTTTGGGTGTCCATGTTCATCCGAAGACAAGTATAGCATGTTTTCATTTTCTTTCTTTTTTTATTTTTTCTTTTGTATGAGACAGCATTTGTTATTAGAAGATGAAAAATGAAAAAGACAGGACACAATCTAATGTTGTTGACCATGGAATTGCAAATTCATTTGTTGTACATATTGAATGCAACCCCTAAAATTTTGATGCAATGTAAACAAGATAACCAGTTCCATTTTGGAAATCACTTCAGGTCTTAACAATTAACATGGTATATAACGAAAACAAATCATCATCTACCAATAAATTACAAAAGAGGCTAGAATTATAGCAGTAAATCTTAGCATGCCACGATTTTAGAGCATCAAATTTGGCTTACACTTCGATACCAACAAATGGAGTCTGAGAAGGGTACGGGCCATACCCCTACCGATAACACTTTACCATTAAACTCAGTACTAGCATTTAGCAGGATAATTAAGCAAGGTAATCAATAAGATTATTACACATGTTTTGCAATAAATACCAATATGAAAATGTTGTATCTGTTGTTTTAAAACGTCTTATTACTAAGAACCAAAAATGTTCAAAACTATGATGAACCAACACTATATGTATAGAGTAAAAGAATGGCCTATTCCATCTGTAAAATAAAGCAATGTGTCTCGCTCCAAGCCAAAACCAACAAGGTTAAGGCACTAAAATCTCGGGCTTCCTCGCTGCTTCAAATTGGTGAAGAAGCCAATGTTTCCTAGACAAAATAGAGCAATAACAACCAAGCAAGAAATAGTTAACCAAATCCACTGCTGCAATTTCCTTCTGCTTCTGTTGCGAAGCGGGGGAGGAATGCTGGATTTTGCCTTGATCTGCTTTGTGTATTGAGATGGTTTCTGAGGTTTCTTAGTGTTCGTTTGAGGATTCTCAGTAGCCTCGGGCTCCTTGATAGTTTCTCTCAGGCTGGTGGAAATCAGAGCAGTTTCACCATCATTAGTTTCGGTCTCTGTTTCACCTACAGCACCCTTCTTCCGTTCCTTCTTACGCAGTCTTTTCTCCTTCTCCTGTATTAAACAAGATATGATTTAAACTTCGTACATAAACAGTGATAATTTATAGAGTCGATCCTATTACTTAATAGAATGCGTGAAAGAAAACCAAATTCTGCTTTGAATTAACTAAAGATTTACCTTCAGTCTTTGTTCTTCTTCCTTCTGGGCTCGTAATTCAGCCCTCAGTTGGGCCTTTTCTGCATTGCGTCTTTTCCTTTCTAATGCCTCCTTAGCCTTTGCAATCTCCTCCAACCGCCGTTGCTCTTTCAACCTGGCTGCTTCCTCACGCTTCCTCTGTTCCTCCTCCTTTCTAGCAGCCTCCAGCTCCTGAGCAGTTTGCAGTTGCTCGGCCTCTTTTGGCTCATCAACCGCACTCATCTCCCTTTGAATTGGTTTCAGAGGTTCTTTCGTCTTCTCAATCGGGTTCATTTTTTCTTCTGCTTGCAGCATGGTTTTGTCATCCTTGATTTCATCCTTTAAAACTACTGCTTGATTTTCTTGCTGAAAGACCGGAGCTTGTGATACAAAATTAACTTTATCTACACGAGTAACCAGCCTAGCAGCTCTTTGCTCCACGTAACTGGGAAGTACAATCGGCTCCTCATCAGGGCCAAGTGTACGGCCATCCAAGGTCCCAAATCTCCTCAACGTACTCCTTGTATTACACCTGATGTACTCCTTTCTGAACTCATCATTCTTATTCCAAAGTTCCACGTACCTTTCGACCTGACAGAGCAACTATTAGAGAGAAGCGAGAGTGGAATTTCACTGGAAGACAACTCTAAAGAATAAGTTGCTGACCAACCTGATTCACACAGAGATGATTAAGAGCCTCCATTTCTCTGTTTCGTTCATGATCACTAGCCAAAGTCGCTTCATCCTTGTATGTCCGGAAATGTACATTCTGCATTTTCAGGCATTATGAGATCCGCTAAAATGTTGCCAGTCAAATATAATTTTTGTATTTCAGTTGAACGGTAAATTATCTAAACCTCTAGAATTATGCAACCATAAAAAAGAAAAAATAAATAAATAAATAAATAACAGGACCAGAGAACTAGTACTACCAACAAAATTGCACGTAAGAGAAAGAAAGTCAAAAGCACGCCATCTTCAAGCATTAACTAACCCAGTGTAGGCATAACTTGGGAAGCAAAAACATTTGTGGTTGTATTGTGAAGTAAAAACTGAGAAATAAGTTTCTCTATCATCGGAGCCCAGAGGTCAGAGGAAGAGAGTATCGGATCCTGAGAACGGATTATAATAGTTCAAGGTTCAATCTACTCGGATGTGGTCACAAACCTTCTCATAGAATCCCTTTTTTAAATTCCGCAATTCTTCATATGCTTCTTGTCGGATATCATCTGCAGCTTTAAATTGCGCTTGCAGTTCTTTGAGCTTTCGACTCTCATCTTCATATTTTCGGCTAGCTGCCATCGCAATTGTTTCGGCTTTTGAGGCCTTGACTTTGAGGTTATCAAGCTCTTTCTTCAAGATCTGCGCACATTTATCTCCAGGTTAACACAAATTAAGAGGAAAAGAAAATCAGAACACTAAGTATCAAAAAGTGACAGCTTGACCAAAAAATTGCTGCTCTCAGGCATCCAATATTACTCTTCAATGCGCAATGTATGTTAATGACCCACTTGATATCAATTATGTTTATGATAAGCAGTAGAAGGTTGTATTCACTGGAACATTAAAGCATCTTAGTGGCCCCACCCTCAATTGCTCTTCGTTTACAACTCTCTCATCCAGAGCCTTCTGCACTTCATCCTGCCTGCCAATGTTGGATGAAATCTGCCCACGAAGCTGCTTCAGTTGCTTGATTTCACGAATTAGGAGCTTTTCCTCCTTCAAAGGTAGAGTTTCATGCCCAATAATGTGTTCCATATTACAAATCTGCAGGGCATAGATAGATCATGCAACATAAATAACAAATTCACAGAACAGAGAAACAAAACACTCCAGTTTGCTGATTAAATCTTTTTACTGGGTTGTCACAAATCCATACCCTATTATCAATCTCATCAATGGCAACTGCATTCTTTGCTTTATCAATCACATCTTGAAGAGTCGAGATCTCTGCACGCTTTGTCCTAACTTGCTTTCTAGCATCTCTCTCTTGAGTTTTGGCAGCTTCAAATTCAGCACCATGAGTTTGGCAATTGACCTGCTCATGAAAAAGGCATTTCCTACTAAGGTTTACCAAGCCACAATAAAGAGATTAAAATATATTGTTGAAACTTGGAGACATACTCTTTTGTTTCGGATTTTTTGTCTAAAGGCATCCCTGTGCTGCGTCTTCTCATCAACATTTAGCTCAGCTACTCTGATACGTTCTCGGAGTTTTTCATCATCAAATCTAGGCATCCTTATCAGGAAGTTAAATCCCTTTGCTGCACTCGCATTCGTATCCCTTACAGCCACAGCGTCCACAGAGGAACACTCAGCCGAAGTGGTCAACACATCATTAGTACTTGAAATTTCAGCATCCCCACTTTGTTCACACATTAGTTTGTCATCATTACTCCTGTCTGAACCACCTCCCGTTTCTTCAGCGCCTGCAATCTCTATGCGCATGTTGGCTGACTCTTGATCAATTGCGATTGGGTAAGTCAAAGTCTCGTTCCCAAATGTCACAGCATCATTGCTAGGTACATCTCTAGTGTTTGGAGCGGAAGTATTTCCCGCTACAGACAACTCTAAGGCAGACATCCTACAATCATAAGATGAAACCTTAAACTTTCTAATCATGATAATCATTTGAAAAACAACCCATAAGTTAAACGAAACACATAAAAATAATATAGCTAAACAAGCAGATAAAAATATAAAACTTAACTATGCAATTAAGAAAACTCAAAATTGAAAAGATATTAACATTTATCATTGAAAACTAAAAGGTCCCAAGGCAGTCTAAAGTGCATTGCTGGTCTACCTCAATACGCTGCTACAAATTAATGCACTGGAACCATGACTGACATTGCTGCCATGACCATTTGATACTCGTGCTCAGAGCATCAACTATTTCACCTCAAAATTCAGGAAAAATAGTTCACAAGCATGAGAAACAGATTCCTCTCCTGAGAGGAGCACTAGTTGAGTTGCTGATGAACACTTCTTCACCAGAATCAGTAAACTAAAAAAGTTTTATTTTTTGATGAAATTAACTGTAAAAGGTTTATTGTTAATGAAATAAACAAGTTTTATTACCAGAACTGGGTTGACCTAAGAAATTCAATCAACTTAAACTTTGACCACACGTGGGAATTTAAAGGATGGATCTAAAGTGAAACAAAAGTTGGCTTGTTTCAAAATAGGTTCGCCAGCAAGCAGGATTAAAATTAGCCTTCTCAGGAAAACACAATAATTCATCAAACTGTGCAAGTTTTAGAACCAAAACCATGTTTTATTTAGTAATTCAATCAACTTAAACTTCTATTCAACCTGGAGATAACTGATAAGTAAGATTAAGTTTCTTAACTGCCAAAGTCATGAAAGGAAAGGAAGGTTCTGCAAAACCAAAAACATTTTGCTTTTGTTCCAGATAGTTTTATCCAGCAAAAGGGATTATTTTTATGTTGAGGAAAATCCTCAATCCACTTTTCAGATAATCAGATGCTCACCTTTCATCAATATTTGTGCTCGGTGGTTTTTCAGCATCTTCACTTTCATTTAAAAATTTGTCATCACTGGTTTGGTCTGCAACACTAGATTCACCTTCTTCTTTCTTAATGTCAGTGAACTCTATAGCCGTATAAGGCATGGGCACCATTTTACTGTCATGAATAGGATCATTTAAAGTATTTCCAGATACAACATCGAGACACACATCCTTAATACTTGAAGCAGAAGAGTTCCCAACTTCACACAATTTTACATCAGCTAAAACAGACTGGTCAATGGGAACTTCAGCATCACCATGCACCCTACAAGACAAGGAAATAAGCAGCTTAGTTAGCTGTCTCCATTAAATATACAGCAACGGAAATTCCAACATACCATAAATGACAAAAAGACAAGCAAAAATAACAAGATGACATGGTCCACTAAATAAAGCATTGCATGCCTGGACATGACAAATTCAACAACCAATTAGCATCAACCACCAAATCACAAGAAGAAATTAGGATACTACAAGAACATAAAACTAAAGAAGTTTCTCCTATATAGGGACCTAATTATAAAGACAAGAACAAACTTCTGGTGAAAATGATAAGTGATTATGGAAGCAAATCCCCTCAAATTGAAACATTAATTCCTTGGTTTTGGTTTAATATAAAAACGCAAGATTGTGGGACCATCAACATGGACAGTACCTATTTCTTAGACTACATATGCTTGCACTAAGAAATAGGTAGGCTGGAAAAGGCTTGTATAGCAATAAAAGCATACCGAGTTCTCCAAAAGAAACATTTGGTATGCTATGCATATTTGCCAACTTTTTTATTGGTAGAAAAAATGAACAATATAAGCACAAACAAATTCACAGGACTGTAAAAGGTAAGTAGGTAGCCCTAATAAGCCGCTGAATAAAAGGACTTCCTTGAGACAACCAATATTATACCAGTGATCAATGTGGGTTCCCATATTGAAGAGAGTAACGGTGATTTTCCATTCAAAATACCAACCGTAATTGCCAATGTAACCGCCCATAATTGTATTTTTTAAATAAAAAGGGAATAAAATAGCATAGGCAATAAATAAATAAATTTCTTCTTTCAACAGGAGCATTCATGAAATAACGGATGAATGATACTTGGCTTGAATAACTATTTATTATCTAAATCATGAGGATTCCGGCTAATGTAAACATCATGCAACCTCATTAATACTCAAACTAATGTAGGGACACTCGATGCGAGTGTATATGTCTAAAAAAATAGTTTTACTTCTATTAAATATAAATTACTAAATAATTTTAAAAAAATATATATATTTAAAACTTCTTTAAGGAAAAAATAGACATAGGAGTTCTTCATATGGGTTTCATAATTGTAGGAAGTAGTACTATAATTGATAAGGGACTTAATGGAGGCCTTCTACAAATAATCACTTATCGATTAATTGCCGCTGCAATTTTTTTCTTGTAGGGAACAACTTATGATAGAATCCCCTTGTTTATCTAAAGGAAATGGACGGAAAAGCTATCCCAATGCCAAAAGTATTCTCGATGTTCAATGGCTTATTGAGAGTTGGAAAGTGGAGTATGGTAGAAGTACCAATTTAGTCCTATGAATTAAAAGTGGAACTTGAGGGCAATTGTGAGTTTAAATATTCAAGAGCGACCAAGAGACCAACTTAGCTATCCAGAGAGATTGGGGTTATTAAAAGTTTGGATAAATAGCACACGAGAAAAACAGACAATCCACTATCTCTGAAACTTTCTTATTCAGAACAAAGGAATAAATAAGACAGAAAAAAGGAGAATAACAAAATTACCCAAAAACGTACAGATTACGCAAGGATAGCCTCTTCTATCTGCATAGATTATATCATTAATTGCGTAAAAGGAATATGTTCAGATAGTTCGAAACATACCCCACATTATCTGAACCGATGTGCGATTTTTCAGTATCCCCGCAGTTCTCGTAAAGTATTCCGTTGTTAATACTGTTGTCCACACCATTCGATACACCTTCCAAATTTTCAACTCCACTACCCTCTTTGACCAAGTTAGGTCCCAGTTGAGAATCATCAGCACAGATATACGAAGCTTCATTTTTTACCCCAATAGCATCGTTGCTAGACACGTCTTTAGTGCTTGAAGCACAATCCACCTCAGAAAAGTTTGAATCAGCAAAAGTAGATAGGTCTTGGGAAAACTCAGTATTACAAGACATCCTACATCACAAGACCAAATAGTCAGACACTGAGTTTAATCAACTCTAAACAAACTATTAGAAAATGAAGACCGGTTTTAAACAAGCAAGAAAAGTATTCTTCTTCCAAGAGCATTAACTATAACTTAATACATTTATCTGCTAATTACACCTGGTATAAGTCGAGAATTGAGAGATTGGATTGCAACCCAAGATTTAATTTCTTTTC
This sequence comes from Nicotiana benthamiana, assembly GCA_034376525.1. Classification (NCBI taxonomy): domain Eukaryota; kingdom Viridiplantae; phylum Streptophyta; class Magnoliopsida; order Solanales; family Solanaceae; genus Nicotiana; species Nicotiana benthamiana. Next base: position 44,807,169 of record CM067330.1, read on the forward strand.
TTGCTCGACTAGAATAGTGGATATTAATTACCTAGTGCCTTGGACTATAGTCTATGTGAATTATTCATCACGGAGGAGAGTATGGCCTTGAGCTATTATGGTTTGACAATGTGGTAGTATATGCCCTTATCCCATTTACCTATCTACACAGACACACAGACGTACTCAACCCGGACTGTGCTCGTCGCCCTCCCTAAGAAACTATCACACTCATAACCCCCCCCCCCCCCCCAAAAAAAACGAGAGAAGAGGAATTGCTCCTTTCTCTTTCGGTTTTGGGTCGTCATTATATTTACTTGCCTTTTCCCACTTCATTCATGTCTAAGTAGAAGTTTAAATGCCATTACTGAATATACTAATTCACAATTCTGAACCTAATTACTAATTTGCATATCAATCACATATACATACCATATTTTGCATTAAAGACTTTAAGTCGCATGAATACAGATGAACAACAGATACAAAAGAAGATACGTTCGTTACTTAATGCTACTTCTCTATTTGCATCGGATAGACTGTTCCGGGGAGCAAAAGAGGAAATATAACCTACTGACTTATATACTTTAGGTCACCATCAACCCAGAAACATTTATTTGATAAATATGTGTTTTTATTTGGCGAGTATATATCCTCAGCCGCCAAGTACAATTGAAGCAAGAAAACTTTCTATCTTTATAACCCATGTACTCACCCTTCAGCAGCTAGACTACTGCAGTTGAATCTTTTGTCATCCTCAATTTCTTCGCACATCAATTTATCATCCCCACTTCTGTCCACACCATTAGATTCACGTTCTACTTCTTTACCATTGGTCTCTTGAACCATGTCCACTGGACTTTGACCATGAGAAATATAGCTATCACAAGTTTCATTTCCCCACGCAATTTCATCATTGCTAGACATGTCTCCGCTGATCGAAGTAAAAGAATTCTCTACTTCAGACAGTCTTGCATCAGCTAAAATACACAGGCCACGTGAAAATTCAGCATCACCGGACATCCTACAGTCATAGTACACATGGAAGGATCTTCACATAGCTATCCAGAATGAATCTACCAATTAAGTGAAGCATATATGATCACTAGATAGTAAAGAAGCGAGACAACATATTCCGGACTTCACAACCATTTAACTAAGGAAACCAAATTTAACCAGCAACTTTCCATATGGATTCACATACTGGTCAATAAAATGTTGTTTGGTCATACGAATTATGACCAGCGATGTATAAGAACCTAGATGATAATGCATCACATCCAATCTCTTTTTCTTGCTAACGGTGTTTGCCTCCTCCGGATATGAACATTGGTCTCCCATGATCCATTTTACTTCATTGACTGCTAGGCCGTGCATATCACACTCAAAATCTAAACAAACTTTGCTTCAGCAGGAAAATAAAAGATTTTATTTTCGGGGAAGGGCACCAATTCAAATAATCATTTTAAAAATAATTTGCTTTCTCATTAACGGCTAATGAGAAAGAGCTATATCTATTGATATCAGTATGAGTTTACTTTAAGTTAACTTGAATTCCAATGTTTACGTCTAATGACACAGAGATGGCATGCACTTAATCAGAAACCTCTTATTAGAAACAAAGGGCAGCCCAAAGGGAATTAATTTCCTTCCATCCAAAATCCAGTTGAGATACTTTCAGATTAAGTGTCTCGTCTTTAACAAGGGGAGACTGGGGCTTCAGAAATTAGGAACTCACCCTTCACTAGCTAGACCATCACTCTGCAATCTTTCAGACTCCTCATCTCTTTGGCGCATCACTTTGTCATCTATATCTTTGTCACCATTAGAGGCACTTCCCATTTCGTCATTGCATATAGTCCCGAAGACAGTGTTGTGCACATTTTGAACATCATTAACCGGGTTATTTGTGCTCTCCTTTCCAGATGTGACAGCATCAATGCTGCAAATTTATGTCAGCTAAAAAGATGAAATGTGGGAAAATTCAGCATGACTATGTTTTCTAGTAAGTAGAATCACTTAGCGGACAGAGAATTAATGTGAAGCCCTTCAAGTTGGTTAATCAATTTAAAATCCTAGCTCAATTTGAAAAAAAATAAAATATCACTGCACTCCGAATGTCAAGCTACTAAACAAACATCAAGTCTATCATGCAAATGGTACCAAGTCCAGCGTATCCATTCTTATACTGAAAACAAAGCTTCCACCAAATGCAATGTGGATATAAGTTGCATACATCCAATAGAGCATGACAGTGAAGGAAGAAACATAAATAGGAAAGTCACATCCCCAACCTCCTCCCTGCGCTCATATCTCACTTTAGCAGCAAAAAGAACGGATAATTTCCCGCTCATTTAAATCTGCTCACAACAGTACTAATCAACTAATTGAGTCTAAGGACATCCTTTGTCCCTTTTTCGTTTGGGGGGGGGGGGGGGGGGGGAACCAGGCAGGTTTGGAGACTGCTTTTACTAAATCATGCCAAATGAAAGATAAAGGTGAAAAGCGTTTAAATGGTTAGGGACGCACCCTGTATGAACTGGACTTCCGCTATTCATTGCTTCAGCATCCTTCCTTTCTCCACAGATTGAGTTTCCATCAGTCCTTTTGTCTGCGACATCAGATTCACCTTCTATATCTTCAGTTCCTTTGATTTCACTGACCACATTGGATACTCTCTGAACTTGGCTGTCTGCATTTTCAGAGTTTGTGCTCTCTTGGCATGCTAGTTTATCATCATTTATTTCCTCTGCACCATTAGACTGAACTTGTATTTCAATGATCTCAGAAACATCGTTAATTTTCTCTGCACCATTAGACTCATCTTCTAATCCATTGATCTCAGTAACAACGTCGGTAGCCAGTGAACTGTTGCTACCAGCCTTTTCAGCATCCACACTCTCCTCGATTTTGCTTAAACCATTAGATTCAGGCCTAGTTTCTTCAATGGCTGTAATCTCTGTAACAGTGCTAGGTGCCGCTTGGTCATTGCTCTCTACCTTCTCAGTATCTGAACTTTCTTCACATACTAATTTGACATCACCATCAGAATTACCTCCTTTTTCACTGTTTGTGCTCTCTTGACATGCTAGTTTATCATCACTTATTTCCTCTGCACCATTAGACTCTACTTGTATTCCAGTTATCTCAGAAACGTTGTTAATTTTCTCTGCACCATTAGACTCATCTTCTAATCCATTCATCTCAGTAACAATGTCGGTAGTAAGTGAATTGTTGTTACCAACCTTTTCAGCATCCACACTCTCATCGATTTTGCTTAAACCATTAGATTCAGGCCTAATTTCTTCAATGGCTGTGATCTCTGTAACAGTGCTAGGTGTCGCTTGGCTATTGCACTCTACCTTCTCAGTATCTGAACTTTCTTCACATACTAATTTGACATCACCATTAGAATCATCTCCTTTTTCGGTGTTTGTACTCTCTTGGGGTGCTACTTTATCATCACTTATTTCCTCTGCACCATTAGACTCAACTTGTATTCCAGTGATCTCAGACACATTGTTAATTTTCTCTGCACCATTAGATTCGTCTTCTAATTCATCGATCTCAGTAACAGTGTCAGTAGCCAGTGAGTTGTTGCTACCAGCCTTTTGAGCATCCACACTCTCATCAATTTTGCTTAAACCATTAGATTCAGGCCTAATTTCTTCAATGGCTGTAATCTCTGTAGCAGTGCTATGTGACGCTTGGCCATTGCTCTCTACCTTCTCAGTATCTGCACTTTCTTCACATACTAATTTGACATCACCATTAGAATCACCTCCTATTTCATTAATTCCTTTGATTTTGGTGACTGTGTTGGGTGGATCTTGACCATTAATATCACTGCTGCTGTTCTCTACAGAACTAGATAGACATCGCGTTTTCTCCAATGTCATCATCTCCATGGCTGAGTGAGGTGCCCTTTGGCAGCTGCTGTCTGCTTTTTCAGCTTCCCCACTTTCTTCACCGCTGCCATCATTACTTCTGCCAGGGTCACTAGATTCGCCTCTCATTTCTTCCATGCCTACTGTCTCAATAACAGGGTTGACAGCCATTGAACTGTTGATATTCGCCTCTTCACCATCCACACTCTTATCATTTTTCCTTGAACCAGTAGATTCACCCTTAATTTCTTCAACGGCTTTTATCTCTATAACAGTGCTAGCTGCAGTTTGGCCACTGCTCTGTACCTTTTCAGTATCTGCACTTTCTTCACATACTAATTGGGCATCTCCTTTAAAATCACCTCCTATTTCATTGACACCTTTAATTTCTGTGACCATGCTCGGTGCCCCTTGACCATCACTGGCTGCATTTTCCGCGTTCTCACTTTGGTCACTTTGTAACTTGTCTTCATAGTTGCCATCTGCTTTTGCATCTTCTGCACTTCCTTTACTTAATTTTTCATCATCATTACTTTTGTCTGAACCACCAGATTCACCACTCATTTCTTTAATGCATGTCATCTCTGACGTTGTATTACATTTCATTTGACCATTATCAGCAGGGCAGTTCGAAGTTTCTTTTGTAAACACAACAGCATCATTGCTAGATGAATTTTGGCATGGAACAGCTGGATTCCCCACTTCTGGCAATTTTTCGTCAGTTAAGATGGATGGACCATAGGGAAACTCAGCATCAACAGACATCCTACAACCACAGCAATGATGTTAGGCCTAAATCCTTTATCCCCCGGAATAAACTATCCCAGATGTAAACCATCAAAACAGTTAAAAATGCATAAGAGAAATTGAATGGTCAAAACTCAAAAATAAGAATAAGTGAAATAGACTGAATGAGCTATTTCAGTGCACGCCTGGGCGCTAGAAATGCCCAAATTCATTGACAATTATTTGGATGTCTCAATAGATTCATTCCCAAAAGCTCCATCCCTACCATTTTCACAAGTCCATATGATTTGCGGCACAGAATCGGTTGTGAATTTGATACTCGCTTCTCTTTAAGTCTCATCTTTCTTTTGATAACCATTAGGTCTTGTCTTTTTCATCACATGAATAAGACATAACTTCTTAATATAAGAATTGTGAAGTTGAAATCATACTTCTATTGGTTTGAGGATTTCGTCCTTGACCTAGAGGTTCTGTTTGCAAACCCGAAAAGAGAGATCGGGATGTAGGAGACTTAAGAAGTATAGAATAATTAAGGCTCACTTCACAGATAGTCAAGAAATACATTGTTCCATCATGCAAAATAGAAACAAACAAGGAGATATTATAAACAGGTTTATCTAATATTTGTCAACCTTAAACAGGTTTATCTAATATTTGTCAACCTCTTTTTTTGTACCAGATGAAAATATTAATATGCGAAAATTTTACTCAAATATTTTAAGGTAAAAAACAAGGTATTAAATCTAACACATTCTCAGAAAATCCCAAAAAATATATTCCAAACAGAATAAAATAGAAAGCAAGAAGAACCACATCAGACTAAAGTTTTGCTTCAAGATGACTACTACCTCTCTCTGTCCGACAATTTATGTGATGCACTTTCCTTTTAAATTTGTTCCAAAAAGAATTATACCTTTCTATATTTAGAAATAATATAACTTTAGACTTTCCGTTTTACCCTTAATGAGATGATCTATAGCCACACTAATATCTATGGCCTGTTTTTTTTCTTATGAGTGATATCTATGGCTTAATTTAGACCACAAGTCTCAAAAATGTTTCTTTCTTTTAAGCAATAGCTAGAAAAGATGTTATTCCATTTAAGATATAAGATGAATCGAGGATCCAACAAAATATGAATAAATAGACAAAAGCTATTTCTTTTATGATTCCTTCTCTCACTTCTTGAAGACTGTCTTTTTCAGCGTCTCTTCTATACGAGGAGAAGCTTTCTTCACCCCAACGTATGGCAGGCCTTCTTCAAGAGTGTCATTCCCAGTTAGCGTTGTTTCTCAATTGCAGCTAGCGCGCCAAAGTCAGCTCTCTCCCTTGTTACATTCCCAGTCAAAACATCAAATAAAAATTGGACAGAGGGAGTACTAACATCGATTTCAATGGATTTACTGAAAAACAGATCTGATATCACAGACCAGAAAAGCACATCTAAGAAACATTAATCTCAAACCATCTCTTGAGCTTTTCTTTTCTGTTAAATTGACAAGTAAATAACACAAACTTCTTTCGAGTCGAAAAAATGCCTATTAACTTAAAATCCTATCTTTCAATTTCACTCAAACTCATGATTGAATACACTATGAAGCATTTCTGTGGTGCCAACAGCTACTAATATTGACTTTTAGAGGAGTTGCTGAAAAACAGATTCGAGATCACATACCCAAAAAAGGTAAAAGAAGAGAAAAACACACATTTACAAAACATTTTGCTCAGATCATCTCCAAGAGCTTTCTTTTGCTGCTAAATTGACAAGTAAATTACAATTCTTATGAGTCGAACCTATGCTATTAACTTAAAATCATCTCTCACAACCTCATTCAAAGTCATGATTGAATTCAAAACTAATTAGGCGTTTTCATGGCGCCAACAATACATGATTACCAAAAAGCTTTCTTTTTCAAGCGTAAAATTAAAAAAAAAATACTAAAATTAAATCTAATTAACCTTTCATGTCAACTTCAAAAATCACAGATCACATGTACTCACACAGATCATCATTGCGATTTTCCGCCAATTCAAACACAAAAATTTATACCGACAGCAGCGCTAAACTAAAACTGGTAATTACAAAAACATGTAGAAACGATGCATGTACAAAATTCAATAGAAAAAATACCTAATTCAAATACATACACATTTAATTAAACTGAATTAAACTTAGATCGATGTAAACAGATCAAAAACTCGAATCAAAACAGTAAATTTTACTTTTTTACCGACAAACAGTGCAAAACTATAAAACTAAAACCGCTAATTACAAAATCAAGTTAAAAACAATGCATGTACAAAATTCAACACAACAAATAGCAGTTTCTAATACATTCACATTTAATTACACTGAATTAACCTTAGATCGATGTAACGAATCAAAAACCTCAATAAAAACAGTATTTTTTATCTTTTCTTATAATACCTTGAGAGAAACTGAAAGTGTCAAGCGGCAAGCGGCCAATGTTGTACGGAAGAGACTCTGCTCTGCCCGTGTTCCGCCGTAAGCGCGTGATCCGATCTGTGTTTTCACGATGCGTCGTTGATGTTTTGATGCATGAATTTGAAGAAAGAGAGCGAATTGGGAATGAATTGTGTTACAGTCCCGTTGGGGTTTTTGACTAGTCTACACATCTGGATCTAATCTAGTAGGAGCGTAGCTGTAAGGGTATTTTTGACTTTTAACTGAAAATATACAATTGATTATTGATCTACGCGGGTAGATGTGGGGTATTTACGACCTTTTATAGTAACATCTAGTACAAATTGATCTGGAAAATCTACAATTGATCTACAATAGATTTAGAGCCCTTTGACATAAGAATTTTTATTTATTTTTTCCCGAAAAATTTTCACTCTTTTTCAGAATCACTGTTTGACTAAAAAATTTTAATTTTTCATTTTAAAAAATTAAAAAACTCAAAAAAAGTTATCCAAAATTCACCCAAATCACTCTAATTATATTCATGTCCAAACCAACTCTAATTTTCAAATATCATCATAATTTTTTTAAAATAAATTTTACAATTCTTATGTTCAAACGTCCACTTAATATTCTTTACAGCATTAATTGTGATATTAATAATTAATATTTATTATATAAAATTTTGCAAGATTACCTCATATGTACCTTGTTTGGGTGAATAGTTTAGAAATGTTAAGGCATCGAACATAATTTTTAATTATTTTTAATGTAAATCAACAATTGATGATCTAAAAGGGTCGAAGTAGGGGTATTTTTGACTTTTGAATAATTAAAATGGTGCTAGAATCTGATTATCCTTGTTTTAATTGTGCATTATTCAAATTTACTGGAAAATTATATAATTATTATTGTTTGAGATTTGGTAGATATTAAGATATTTTTCCCTTTTTTGAATGAAATCTTCAATTGATCTAGAAGGGCTAGGTGTAGGGGTAGCTTTGACTTTTCAACTAAAATCAGGAGGGTAGATGCAGGGGTATCTTTATACATTTTTGAGTAAAATCTATGATAATGTTATGATAAATAGTAATGTATGATTGATGTATCTTCATCCCATATGGTTTATGACATATTTAATGATATATTTTGTATGTTCAATGACATATTCCATGACATATTTTCTTCATTTTTTATGCCTATATAAAGACTTTGTAATAGATAGGAGAACATACACAATTGAAGAAGAAAATCTCTTATTTCTCTCTATCTATATTTCTTGTTCATGTTTCACTAAGTTGCTTATATTTCTTGTTCATATTTTACTAAAATTGTTTTTATTTTATAACACATTATCAGCACGAGTCTCTAACCATCACGTATAACATGATATACTACACTAGCTACATTTAACTATTTATTTTGACAAATCTACATACAGAATATTAGTACGACATTGGCTTATAAATATGCAGATATGTGATTGTACAATATATGTAGTTGTTGCTACATTAATTTATAATATATATTGTGCCTACAGATTTACATATGTAATATATGATTGTTTCAACATATATCATATAATTATAAATATATTATGTGTATAGCCAGTATGATTACATTTCTAGTATTATATAACTCCCATGACTTTACATTTTGTTAGCAACATTAAGTACATATTGTACATATATAATTAAGTAGTTCAATCAAAGATTGTGTCTTATGGAATTATTTTTTTCTTTATCTCTGAAAGTACTAATATTTGTATATTTCTTTTGTACGTCAAACCATGGGAAGCAAATATGGATATCTCACAAAACAAACTTGAATCAATGTTTCATTGTAAAAAAAATTATTTAATTGATTCATGTACGACACATACAATATTCAAAGAGAAGAAATATTTCTCTCATTTAAGTATGTGTAAGGCAGATATTACTACAATTTCTGGTAGTAGTAAATTAATTGAAGGCTCTGGAAGAGCTACTATTACTCTGCCTAAAGGAACAATATTTATCATAGAGAATGCAATGTTCTCCTCTAAGTCCAAGAGGAACTTGTTGAGTTTTAAAGATATCCGTAAAAATGGATATCATATTGAGACAATAGATGAGAATAATCTTGAATATCTCATCATTACAAAGAATGTCTCTAGCCAAAAGAGGGTTATAGAGAAGTTCCCATCTTTATCGTGTGGCATGTATTGGACAAGAATTAGTGCAATTGAGGCACATTCTACGTAAACCAAAAGGTTATTGATTCCAATACTTTCGTACTTTGGCATGTCCTGAATCAATTATGATGAGACAGATTATAGAAAACTCAAATGGGCATCCATTAAAGAATTTAAAGATTCTTTTAAATAATGAATTTTCTTGCACTTCTTGTTATCAAGGCAAGTTAATTATTAGACCATCACCAACAAAGTTTGGAATTGAGTCACCTGCGTTTTTGGGACGTATACAACGGGACATTTGTGGACCTATTCACCCACCTAGTGGGTCGTTTAGATATTTCATGGTCTTAATAGACGCATCTTCTAGATGGTCTCATGTCTGCCTATTGTCATCTCGCAACCTTGCGTTTGCAAAATTAACGGCACAAATAATTCGATTACGGGCACAATTTCCTGATAATCTAATTAAGTCTATTAGACTAGATAATGTTGCTAATTTTTCATCCCAATCATTTAATGATTATTGCTTATCAATTGGGATAAATGTGGAACATCTTGTAGCTCATGTTCACACTCAAAATGGCCTTGCAGAGTCTTTAATCAAACGTCTGTAGTTGATAGCAAGACCCTTACTCATGAAAACGAGGCTGCCCACTTCGGTTTGGGGTCACGCCATTTTGCATGCAGCAATGCTAGTTCGTCTCAGACCGACAAATTATCACAAATATTCCCCGTTGCAATTAGTTTTGGATCGTGAACCTAATATATCTCATTTAAGAATTTTTGGATGCGCAATATATGTTCCTGTAGTACCGTCATATCGCACCAAAATGAGTCCGCAAAGAAGGTTAGGAAATTGCCCTCCATTATTCGCTACCTCGAAACATTGACAGGTGATTTGTTCACTGCACGATTTGCAGACTGTCGATTCGATGAGACACTTTTCCCAAAATTAGGGGGAGAAGTTGGTGAAACCAAACAGGAAATTTTGAGAAAAAATCCATCATTATCTCATCTTGATCCACGTGCCTCTACTTGTGAAAAAAAAGGTGCAAAAGATTATCCATTTGCAAAAAATAGCAAATCAAATGCCAGACGCATTTACGGACTTGAAAAGGATAACAAAATTACATATCCCCGCAGATATTGTTCAATCCGTATTGATGTCCCTATTGGACAATCTTCTAGTGTCATAGCTAATGAGTCGGAAGCACGCCTAAAACGTGGCAGACCATTAGGTTCCAAAGATCGAAATCCTAGAAAAAGGAAAGCAAATGATCAAAACGACACTACGAAAGAATCTCATAAGGAAATTCATGATTTAATAAATTTTGAGATTCATGAAGAATTCATTGAGCCCGATACTCAAGAAAATGAGGAACTATCAATAAATCCAATCGATATTGAGATAAATTTTAATCGAGTGGATATAGTGGTGGGTTATGTCTTTGCATATAATGTTGCGTCTAGCATTATGCAAGAAAGTGAGGATCTTGAACCTTAATCTGTTGGAGAATGTAGACAAAGACCTGATTGGCCAAAATGGCAAGACGTAATCCCAACAGAATTGAATTCACTTGCAAAACGTGAAGTTTTTTGGCCTATAGTTCAAACACCTAGTGGTGTTAAGCCTGTTAGCTATAAATGGTCTTTGTACGCAAGAGAAATGAGAAAAACGAGGTACAAAGATATAAGGCACGCCTTGTTGCACAAGGATTTTCACAAAGGCCTGGTGTCGATTATGAAGAGACATATTCACCCGTTATGGATGTTATAACTTTCTGTTATCTCATTAGTTTTGCTGTCCTTGAAAAACTTGACATGCATTTAATGAATGTGGTTACCGCCTACCTTTATGGCTCGATTGATAATGAGATATGCATGAAAATTCCCGATGGATTCAAAATGCCAAACACACATAATTCAAAGTCCCCGGAAATATTTTCAATCAAATTGCAAAAATCTTTGTATGGTCTAAAGCAATCAGGACGAATGTGGTATAATCGTCTTAGTGAGTATTTATTGAAGGAAGGTTATATAAATGATGCCATTTGCCCATGTGTTTTTATAAAGAAAACAATATTGAAATTTGTTGTACTTGCCGTATATGTTGATGACATAGGCCTTATTGGAACTCCCATAGAACTCCAAAAGGCAATTCATTATTTAAAGAAGGAATTCGAGATGAAAGATCTCGGAAAGACAAAATTATGTCTTGGTTTTCAAATTGAACATTTGACAAACGGAATTTGTGTTCATCAATTTGCCTATATAGAAAAGGTATTGAAACGGTTTTACATGGATGGAGCATATCCTTTAAGTACTCCGATGGTTGTTCGATCACTAGATGTGAATAAGGATCCATTCCGACCTCAAGAAAAGAATGAAGAGCTACTTGGTCCTGAAGTAGCATATCTTAGTGCAATTGGCGCACTAATGTATCTTGCAAATACTACAAGGCATGACATAACTTTTTCAGTTAATGTCTTAGCAAGATATAGCTCTGCTCCTACAAGGAGACATTATAATGGAATCAAACATATATTGCGGTATCTAAAAGGGACTACCGATATGGGCTTATTTTATAGCAATAGTTGCAGTCCTGATCTTGTTGGTTATGCTGATGCTGGATATTTATCTGACCCACACAAGGCTCGATCTCAAACATGTTATGTGTTTATCTGTGGAGGCACTGCCATATCTCGGCGATCGACTAAGCAATCAAGTGTGGCTACTTCATCTAATCATGCTGAGATAATTGCTATTCATGAAGCAAGCCGAGTGTGTGTGTGGTTGAGGTCTATAATACATCATATTCGAGACAAATGTGGTTTGAAATGTGACAAACTACCCACGATTTTATATGAAGATAATGCAACATGAATAACTCAATTGAAGGGAGGATTCATAAAAGGAGATAGGACAAAGCATATTTCACCAAAGTTATTTTTCACACATGATCTCCAAAAGAATGGTGATATCAATGTGCAACGGATTCGTTCAAGTGATAATATGGCTGATTTGTTCACAAAATCTCTACCGACGTCAACCTTCAAGAAGCTAGTGCACAAGATTGGGATGCGAAGGCGCAAAGATGTGAATTGATGTTCTCATCAAGGGGGAGTTAATGAGCGTTACACTATTTTTTCCTTACAAGTTTTTGTCCCACTGGGTTTTCCTTGCAAGGTTTTTAACGAGGCAACAAAAATGTATATTTCTATACATGTGTACTCTTTTTTCTTCACTAGAATTTTTTTCCCATAGGGTTTTTTCCTAGTAAGGTTTTAATGAGGCACATTATCTATGGACATCCAAGGGGGAGTGTTATGATAAATTGTAATTTATGGTGGATGTCTACTGTTCTTCCATGATCTTCATCCCAAATGGTTTATAACATATTCAATGACATATTTTGTATGTTCAATGACATATTCCATGACATATTTTCTTTACTTTTTATGCCTATATAAAGGCTTTGTAATAGATAGGAGAACATACATAATTGAAGAAGAAAATCTCTTCCTTCTCTCTATCTATATTTCTTGTTCATATTTCACTAAGTTGCTTGTATTCTTTGTTCATGTTTTACTAAAATTGCTTTCATTTTATAACATATAAGGGGATCTTCTTTATTTTTAACTAAAATTTGTTAATTAGTTAATTGATATAGGAAGTTAGATGCATGGGTATTTTTGACTTTTTTTGTAAGTGAAAATACAGTTGGATTCTGATTAGACATGCTTTGACTTTTATCTACTTTTAGTCGCGCATTATCCAAATTTACCATTAAATTGTGTGTTCATTACTATTTTTATTTGAGTTAGGTTCAATAATTTCTTTTTTCCATTTTCACAAACGGAAAATTGTTTTAAAAAAAAACAATTATCAGATTAAGAAGCAATATAAATGGGTGAAATTAATTTTAATACCACTGCTACTAGTCAATTAGCTTAGGATTTAAATATATTTGTCGTCATTGTTGTACTGTTTCCTATTATTAGTGTTAGAAAATATCAATGAATAAATAATGAGGGAGGTGGATGTGATCATTATGTTTTTTACATGCTCAGTGTTAAAAAATTTATTGTAAAAGAAAAACTAAACAGTCTTGTATAATACAAAACTTCTTTTTAATATTATCTTACATATACTTTATAATATAGAAAATCTCACCTATAAACGAAGATTGTGGTAATGTGGTAAATACCACTTCATTCTTAATCAGATATCTTGAGTTTATGCCTTTAATATAAAATTATCTTTGTTTGAGAAAATTAAATATAAAATACTATAAATAAAAAAAATAAGAAATCACTTATGCTTAAGCAACCTGTCAAAACCAGCTCATTTGATTTGAAGTACGAAGGAGCAATTCTCCATCGACATTTTCCTAAGAAAAGAAAAAGAATCAATTGAAAAAAACTAACTTCAAAACATCACATTGCAACCGACAATAAATGTCATTTGAGTTATAATTAAAATCCTTTTGAATATGTAAACTTGCGTATTATTACGAAATTACATATATAATTACTTTTGAATGAATAATATTCTTGTTGTTATAACTTTTTAATACTTTCGTAATTATGGTTATAAAATAAAATGATTGGATTAGATCAATCTAATATTCAGATCATTTTAATGATCCTTTTTATTAGTAATTATCCGAGTTTTAAAATTATATTTTTTAGTGAATGTTTTTTTATTTTCAAAAGCCTTATACTAGGAGGTGGATTTGAGAGACGTACGTCTTATATCGTACTTTATTAAGAATGAAAATCATCGATAAATTATATATAATATTATCTAACACGAATCATGATATAACAATGACCATAGACAAATTATCGTCCTTTATGCGAGTAATATTAATTTTTCAGCAACCTTCGTTCTTATTTGAAGTATATCTTCTCTAACTATTACAATTGAGTAGCTTTCACTCTTTTATTTAAATGTGAGGTTGGGATAAAAGGGCACAAGTCTTCCCTCTCTCTTTCCCTTGGTAAGATACCATATTTCTCATACATTTTTAAATGATTTATTCTTTTTTTCATTCAATATTAGGTTGCTCTTTGAGTTTTTATTTTTATGAATATTAGATAATGTTAATAGTGCATAAGATATGTTGATTTTATTCATCTTAAACTTCATTTGGCACCCATTTTATTACAGTTCGTGTATTATATAACGCAAGAATAAAACACAAATACAATAATTAGATTTCATTAAATTTATTATAATCTGAATAATTATCAGTATATAAGAGGTAAAGAACATGATTCTAGTTAACAAACCTCAATTATAGTCATTATGTTTACCGTTTATTTGAAGAGTATCAAGTTATTAATAAAAAAATTAATACATGCCCAATGAGACTTGCTTAATTAGTATTAAAGCGCTCTCAACAAACCAACAATCTTAAAAAATTAGGATATGATATAACTATAACAACTTTGTAACGATTTCATTTTGCCGAGCGAAGGAGCTTAGCACTCTTTAACAACTTATCATTTTCTTTAAATTTATTTCTCGGATACTCTTTGAACTTAATAATATTCATGGATCACATTTGGATGTATCAAGCTATCGACCAGACACATTAAATTTGCTAACTTTTATAACATGTTGTAAGATGCTTAATCGAACGTTACAACAACAACAACAAAGAGGTTGCTTCCAAATAGACCCCCGGCATCCTTCACTCCAAGAACTTTCCACATTGCTCTTGGAGAGACTCGAACTCACAACCTCTCGGTTAGAAGTGGAGGTTGCTTATCATCAGAGCAATTCCTCTTGTCGATGCTTAATCGAAAATACATCGATTCATATGAATTTAACATTTTAGTCCATTCATACTTGGAAGGATTAAACTGCAAATACATATTTTATGAGTCAATATAGGATGTATTACCCCATTTAAAAGGTTGATTTGGATTACATAGATAGCGCATGCATTTAAAAATACTTGTGAGGATGATTTTTATATCTAAATAATTCATGAGCTCTCGCCAAACACGAAAGAAAATGATCTTTCTTTTTAAACTCCAAATAAACAATTAAACAAAATATAAAAAGAAAAAAATAACAGTGAAAAAATGACTATGATTTTTTAATTGTCCGAGCTAGATTATGATCAACTATTTAGCTCAACATTCAACTTATTTTGATTCAAATACTAATCCTCCCATTTCAATTTATATAATATAGTTTGATTTGTTACAAAGTTAAAAAAAAGAATTAGATTTTAGAAATATGTGTACTAAAAGTTAAGGGTCAAAGCTTCTCATTAAGGACTCGTATGATATGATAAATAAAAAATAATTAATCTTGCAACTAAATTTAAGAAAAAATTTATTCCATGTTTGGTTGGGATAAAATTATGATATAATTAATTTCAAAATTAATTATTTTGCGATTGTATTTTTTTATCCCAATTAAAAACTGAAATAACTAATTTCAGGATAACATCTTTCCAACCAAATAAATAAGGTCAAGTGTGTAAAATGAAATATTTAAAATTTAATTATTGTTATAAATAGAACTCTAATTAAGGTGAATGTCTATCTTATAGAAGAGTTTTACTTTGAGGCTAACTCATTTTCTATGCCTATAAATAAAGGGGTTCTCTCCCATTGTAAATCATCCCAAAGTATCAATAAGAATACTCCTCTCTCTACTTTTCTCTCTATTGTTCTTGTTCTTATATTATTTCATAACACGTTATCAGCACGAGACTCTACCGTCTCAAGAATCTTCTTGAGAAAAATTAAGGTATTTTTTCTCCTCCTAATTTTGTTTTAAAATGTCCGACCTACTGGATTCAAACCAGTGACAAAAGGTGGTCTACAAACTACAGTTCTCCGCTCTACAAACTGAACTAAGGTCGGTGATCCTTTTAATCCTTTTGCTTGCGTCTGTCCATCAATATATATCT
The DNA here is from genome assembly GCA_034376525.1 of Nicotiana benthamiana. NCBI lineage: Eukaryota > Viridiplantae > Streptophyta > Magnoliopsida > Solanales > Solanaceae > Nicotiana > Nicotiana benthamiana. The sequence continues at coordinate 44,823,317 of CM067330.1, forward strand.
TTTTCTCTTGCTCTCCTAAAGGTATTGCAAATGTCTTCTTTTAGCTGTCTATTCAATTACAGTAAACTAATGTCATTACTGACTTATTTCTTTATCAAGATTTGTGTGCATATGTTGTGTGTTTAACTTTTGTGTTGGCAGATCCGCTTTATGATGCTACCTATTTTTGTAAGTTGAGCAAAAGTAAGAGAGTTTTGCATATGGAAGTCATCTTGTCGTAATTAGTAAGGTTTTAACAACCATTGTCGCAGGAAATAAAAATATATATTTCATAAGGTAATTGAGTATGGTTTATTATTCAATTCAAACGGAAGAAACTTCTTGGAATTGTTGGTGGTTGAGTATAGCACTGTAAGTATACGATCAGGTATTGAAATTTCATTGAATACCTCTTTGCAGTAACTCCTTCCTTTATTTTAAAAGAGGTTGAAGTATCACAATTTGATGTGATTAATACACGTTTAGATAATTATATTCGATTTCCTGAAGGAAGAGAACTTTTGATAATATTAATCCATTCCCTGAAGTGAATGTGATAATTGTAATAAAGCTCGTAAGTATGAACACGCTATTGATGTAATTTTGTTTTAATTATTTCTGGTTATGAAAAGAAAGTTTGTTGCCCTTGAAATTTTCGGGCAAGAACTACATGACATGGGTGTTGGATGCTGAAATCCATTTGGATGCAATGGGTCTTGGAGACGCCATTAAAGACAGAAATAATGCATCCACCCAAGACTGTGCTAAGGCCTTGATTTTCTTGCACCATCACCTTGATGAAGGTTTGAAAATTGAATATCTCACAGTCAAAGATCCACTTATCTTGTGGAATGGCTTAAAGGAGAGATATGACAACCTGAAGTTGGTCACTCTGCCACAAGCACGATATGATGAGAATCCAAAAGCAAATAGTTCATAAACTATATGTTATCGCTGCGGTGGAAAAAGGCACTGGGCGAAATTTGCCGTGCACCAAGACATGTGGTTGGGCTTTATCAAGCATCTCTAAAGAGTAAATGCCCTGAAACCAATTTTGTCTCTGACAATAATTTTAACATCATCCACTTGGATGTGGCAGACTTCTTTGAGCACCCTGAGGGAAAAATAGATCACTTGATCGGTGATGGATCCATGGTTAAAGAAGATTGAGCAGTTTGTTCATGTAGTGAAATTTACATTAATCAGTAATTTGTTGATTTCAAATCGCAAAACTGTGTTAGGGAAACTTGGCGTTTTGTTGTGTATGTGCTTACTAACTATTTGCAATTGATTGACCTATTTTTGATAACTGTTGACGATCACAATTGAAAGGTCCGATGTTAAATATGTAACATCCACAAACGATTTACATGATAAGTTTGACTATCAAATTGGTTTTACACACATCAACTAATGTTTAGTTTGAGTATGCTGTTTTTAAATATGGGACGAATTAGTCATTTCACGTTTTTACACAAATCATCGCATTTATATTAACGTGGTAACACTTAATTATATCTGTTTATTATTAGTGTGTGAAAATAATGAATACAGAAATAAGGATAGTACAAATGTAGGGAGATTACTATTAGTTATCACAATATTATATTGACTATGAACAATATCAAGGAGTACCATTGCTTTTAAATAAACTGAGTTTTGTGTTCTGATATTGCGAACCCCGATACCCATGTACTAAGCATGTGAAGATTAATACGTTTAAGAATAGTGATGGAAAACTTGAGTTTCATTTTGATATGTCATTTAATGACTTGCTTACAGGTTGTTAATTGCTTTCATGGACACAAATTAATAATCTGTTTACACAATATCATACAAAACAATTGTTTTATAATATGTGTATAATGAGATATCTCACAAAGCAAACTTGGATCAACGTTCAATTGTAAAAATATTTGTTTAATTGATTCATGTACCACACATACGATATTCAAAGAGAAGAAATATTTCTCTCATTTAAGTATGTGTAAGGCAGACGTTACTACAATTTCTGGTAGTAGTAAATTGATTGAAGGCTCCGGAAGAGCAACTATAACTCTGCATAAAGGAACAATATTTATCATAGAGAATGCAATGTTCTCCTCCAAGTCCAAGAGAAACTTGTTGAGTTTTAAAGATATCAGTCAAAATGGATATCATATTGAGACAACAGATGAGAATAATCATGAATACCTCATTTACTCATGAAAACGAGGCTGCCCACTTCGGTTTGGGGTCACGCCATTTTGCATGCAGCAATGCTAGTTCGTCTCAGACCGACGAATTATCACAAATATTCCCCGTTGCAATTAGTTTTGGGTCATGAACCTAATATATCCCATTTAAGAATTTTTGGATGCGCAGTATATGTGCCTGTAGCACAGCCATATCGTACCAAAATGGGTCTGCAAAGAAGGTTAGGAATATATGTTGGGTTTGAATCACCCTCCATTATTCGCTACCTCGAAACATTGACAGGGGATTTGTTCACTGCACGATTTGCAGACTGTCAATTTGATGAGACACTTTTCCCAAAATTAGGGGGAGAAGTTGGTGAAACCAAACGGGAAATTTTGTGGAAAAATGCATCATTATCTCATCTTGATCCACATACCTATATTTGTGAAAAAGAGGTGCAATATATTATCCATTTGCAAAGAATAGCAAATCGAATGCCAGACGCATTTACAGATTTGAAAAGGATAACAAGATCACATATCCCCGCAGAGAATGTGATAGCAATATATGGTAGTACAAAATTAATTGAGAGCTCTAGAAGAGCCAATTATTACTATGTTGGAGAAACACAATTGATTACCAATAAGGTATTGTGTTGTAGTAAGTCTCAAAGAAACTTATTCAGTTTTCCAAAGTATATGTGAAAGTGGTTGATTATATTGAGACTATAAATAAAGGAAAGATTTGATATCTTCTACTACTACAACTTGTAGCGGAATAATTTGTATATGAAAAGCTACCCGCTTCATTCTCCAGTTTGTACTACACAAACAAAAGAATGCCACAATAAAGTGGATATTTATTGGTATAAAAACCCATATCATAATAAACTTGAAGTTTATTGATAATTGCACATGTCATGGTGTAAATTTGAAGTTTATCAATATTGATAATTTATTCAGTTGGCATTCGGGTTAGCCATATCAATTTAAGTATGACGTGCAATAATAGAGAATTCACATGGGTAAATATTAAAGAACTAGAAAGTTCTTTACGAATTCTCTTGTATTACTTGTTCTCATTAATTAATTGACCAACTAAAGAGTTCGGGTTGAATCCCATAAATTCTGGAAATATCAAAGGTGAATATGGGCCCATTCACCTGCCATATATACCACATATGATGCATCTATGATATGGTTACATGTGCGCTTGTTATTAACCCGCAGCCTGGCCGGTGCTTGCGAGGTAAATTGCTCAGTAATATAACTTCGAGCATAATTTCCAGATTTTCTATTCAAGATAGTTCATCTTGATAAGTTAGTTTATATCATAGTTGGTTTAGCAAGATAATTATTGAGTGCCTCCACTTAATAGCTAAACTGTTTCTTATGAGAACAAAGTTATATATATCAGTTTGATATACGCTGTATACGAGAGTATATTATATTCTCCCCTCACAAGTGGTTCAGGGTCAGGAACCAAAATAATTTCATCTTATTATTATTGATGTGCGGTGTATATTTTCATTAACACCATAATACACAACGATGGACTCTCAAAGTTGAGGAAACAAGTTAGCTTTTCTAACATGAGGGGAAGACATGATAAACACTCGAGAAAAGGTTACATGGGATGAATTATCATTTGTATATATAGATCCTCGAATATCATAATATGAACCTGAAGTTCATAAAAGGATAATTCAATTGCAACATATTGCAAAGCATGTTATACGCATTTGCTGACCCAAAGAAAGTAACTATATTCTCACTGCAAATGCTCATATTAAGTCCCAGAAGGACAAAGTCTTTGATACGCTTAAAGCGTATAGACAAATCGGTTTCAAAATAACTTCTTAATAAAGAAGATGAGCAAATGATCAAAGTGATCATAATGGGGAGGCAAGTGATCTAGAAGATCACATGACATAACACTTCATAAAATCTCATGAGAGATTCATGTACCTGAATATATGAATAAAGAGATCTCCATGTTATGTCTTTATGAAAATTTACTAGAACCAATATAAAATGTTCGTCGACGACATCTATGATAGCGCTAAATATCGATGAGGATCTTATGTTTGTCGAATACAAACAAAAATATTGGCTAAATGGAAGAGATACAATTCAAGCAGAATTGATTCCATATGAAAGACATGTAGTTTTGGACATGTAGTTCAAATACTTGAAAGTATAAAGTCAATGGTATGTGTAATCAGTTTTCGATATCTTATTTGTTTAGCATGACATGAAAACTTGATATGCATCTAAAGTCTATTATATGGCTTATATGACTTAACTTATATGTCAATCCATGAAAGATTGAAGTTGCTTGAAGCATATACAATTCTTGGTCCTGAAGTACCACATCCTAAGTGCAACTTGTGCACATATGTATCTTGCTATAACTATAAGCATGATGGCATCGAGAATACCTCTATGGAGATATTGAAGAGTCATTCCACGACATTATATGAAGATGTTCATATCTATCAAGAATGATAATTTCAAGGTGCGAAATATTTATTCAAATCAATATGGCTGATTTATTTATCAAATCTCTACAAAAGATCGTTTTGAAGATGGTGCACAAGATTGGAATGCAAATGCTCAAGGATGTGAATTGATGCTCTTTTCAGGGGGAGTTAATGCGCGTTGCACTCTTTTTCCCTTACAAGGTTTTGTCCCACTGGGTTTTCCTTGCAAGGTTTTTAACGAGGCAACCAATAGGCGCATATTCAAACATGTGTACTCTTTTTCCTTTTCTATAATTTTTTCCCATTGGGTTTTGTTTTAGTTAAGGTTTTAACGAGGCACATTATTGAATAGACATTCAAGGGGGAGTGTTATAAATAGAACTCTAATTAGGGTGAATGTCTATCTTATAGAAGAGTTTTACTTTGAGGCTAACTAATTTCTCTTCCTATAAATAAAGGGGTTCTCTCCCATTGTAAATCATCCCAAAGTATCAATAAGAATACTCCTCTCTCTACTTTTATCTCTATTGTTCTTGTTCTTATATTATTTTATAACAATTATTTCTAAATATAAAAATGTATTATTATTTTTGGGAAGGATAAAAGTGTGACATTTAAATTAAAAATGAGGGAGTATTTTGTGCGATTTAGATCATGATATATTCATTAATATAAATAATTTTTGCTCGTCCGAATCTAATTTAATTTAATAATTTCAAATAGTTATACTGTTTTTAATCCCCAACTCCCACGTGAAAAAGGTCAAAAAGAAAAAAAGTAATCATTACCATAGATCACGCTGGTGAATGGGGCCACAGCAGAAAAGCTATAAGGGATATTAGTAGTCTTATTAGACTTTTAAGATTTTAATTAAACATTAAAAATCAGTTGTACCCAACAAAAAAAACGAAAAGAAAAAATTCCAAAGAGAAGAAAACAAAAACAAAAAAACTGGTTCAGCTTCTGGAAAATTTTGATCACCAAAAATTGCCTTTTTTTCAAATCAAGATAATTGGGTGGATTCATTATTATGGAGAGAAACCCAAATGAAAATGTTTGTCTCGAAAATAATTTACCAGAAAATGTACCCTTTAATTCTGAAGAGACAATTTTTAGCTCAAACCTATTCTTGGATGGTGATGGAGAAGTTATTTTAACTCAAACTTCTGATAAGTTGCATTGGAAGTCTATTGAATCTGTACTTAATGTAAGTTTATCTTCTTTTTATTTTTATTTTTTATTTTTATTTTTATTGTGAGCTTATTAAGCTTATGGTATTTTGCCCATTTCCCCATGTTTTGATTCTGAGTATATAATTTAAAGTTACAGTCTTTTCTATGATCAGTTTTTCATATTCTTTTTATTTTTAATAATCTGTTTAATTTGTTGGTTATTGGTGAATGGGGCTGTCAATGAATGCACTTTTAAGGAAAATATGTCATTTTTTTGTTAGGTTAATATGAAACAGTTTGGAGGTTGGAGCTTTGGGAGCTCAAAGATATGATTTTTAATTATTTAATTTCACTTTTCATTCTTGGTTTTGCTTTTGTTGTGTATTTAGCAATTAGGAGATTCACTTGAACTGATATATTGTCTCTTCTTGTTTTCTTGAGACGAGGGTCCCTCGGAAATAAACTCTCTAGTCCCTCGGGTAGGGGTAAGATATGCGTAGACACTACCTTCCCCATAATCCACTAGCGAGATTTTATTGGGTGGATGTTGTTGTTGTTGGAGACTCACTTGACCGAGGTTTGCTATGTTTGTTACTAATTAAACTGATGCATCTTGTTCTTGATGGCTTTTGTTAAACTATGACTGAAATACATGTCTTAGATAATCGACAATGTCGAGTTCAATTTGATGATTGAACATTGAAAAGTATTGTGCTAATAAATTGGAAGTAGGGGTGAGCTGGAATGAAAACTTCAGCACCTATATAAGGAAAATGGTGGTATTGGACTAAATAGTGGCGGCTGCAGCATACTAATACCGTGTTCATCTGAATCCGGTACTTTCAATGCGGATCATAAACTTCAGTGTAAAAATCTACCAAAATTGCAACAAATAATATATGTGAACCCTTAAGTTTTAAAATACAATGGGTTCAATGCCAAAAATCTTAGAGGTTAAACCCAACTTAAATCCTGAATCCGCCTGTGAGACTAAAGTGCTAAAAATTCAGTGTAAGCCCTATAAAGCTAACAAGACTTAGAGAAGAGATAATTAATGTTACACTTGAAACCAAAAAAAAAGTATGCTTTCAAAATTTCTCTTAGTTCAAGCAGTTTTATTGACTTGTTTTATGCAATTTGTTGAATTAGATTGCCTAGTATACCAATTTCTCCTCCCTTTAAGGTCCAAACAATTTGATTAACTGAAATAAATAATAGAATTTTAAATGGATACTCCAAAAATATTTGTAATGTATTCCCATTACCAAGTCTCTTCTGAGTTCAGGCTGTCTATGAGTTACCACTCGTAAAAGATTATTGGTAGAATGCTCTCATGCTATGTAGTCTCTGATTCGTTGAGGCTTCCAATGTCTAAATCTCTATAGTCCACATTGTCAATGACGGGTAAATTTACCCGGGAAGTTACAGGATTGAGTACCTTTAATGTTTCTGATTAAGCTAACATGGCACACTAATTCTGCTTTATGAATTTCAATTGTAAAGTCAACCATTAGCTCTAAAAATGTGCTTTTTCACCTTCATAAAGAGGAAAAAGAAATTATTTCTTTACTTTCCTTAATCTGTATTAGTATGTTCTTTGATGTGTTGATAGTAAAGATCTTCTGCTGACCTTGGTAATAGTGTTGACTGTTCAATGTATTGCAGGGTCAGGATCCATCATCTTGTTTCGGCGTAGAGCTTGTTTCTAAGAGCAAAACCACATTGTGTTTTAGTGATATATACTCCGCAGAGTTCAATGATTGCGGTTTGGTACACGAAGCTTCCTTCCTAAATGCTAGAGGACCTCTCTTGGGCCAATCATTTGAGGTTATAATTCTTTAACAAACGATTATGGGTCTACATATGTCTCCTTTGATCAAGAGGTAACAATATGTATATGTGGATGCAGATGTACCGATTTACAATACGTGGAGCCCAGAAATCAAAGATGCAGCCTTCCATTTTGGTTCCATCTCTTTACACTTTTGGCCATAAGGATGCACAAACATGTCAGATGTGGGTTAATCGGATTAATAATCTGCTAAACATGGACGCGACAAGGCCCAAGAACCTTATGGTATGTTTAGTAAGTTTTCGATTACTACCATTTAACACGTCTGTTTGTTGCTTGACGGAAATTAACTTCAGATTGAAGTTTAAGTTTCTTCAGACCTTTTCCTTTGTGATTAGTAGGTTTTTGTTCACCCAAAGAGTGGGAAAGGACTCGGATGTAAAGTTTGGGAAACTGTGGCCCCTACATTTTCTCAAGCAAAAGTGAAAACGAAGGTAAACTTTCTTGGAAATTCAAGTGTTTCACTATTGATGGATGTTTTGATTGTGCATTTCATTCTAGATAGTCTATGAACGACAATGCACTGTTCCTTGACCCTAAAGTATTTCGTTCCTTGCTCTGTGTCAACTCTCGACCAAATTGTGTTCTCAAGAAAGAGAGAAATGTCTATAAAGTTTGCTACTGTATGAGCCTTAATCAACGTTATAAATTTTGTTTTTCTTTTTTCAAAAATAATATTTAGGCTTGTATTCACCTTTTGCTTTCATCGTTACAGTAAAAAGAAATAGTGTTATAACAACTATGCCTCTATCGCAAACAAGTTAGCGTCGGCTATATGAATCCTCACTGACCATGTTCCCTAGCTGGGCCGGCTTCCGTAGAAGAATAAAGCAAAAGGCGTGGAAGTTCGCACCGTTAGCTCTCAGGTGGATAGTTTGGGGGGAGAGGAATTGGAGAGCTTTTGAGGGGATTGAGTCTCCTTTTTCACATCTTAAGAATAGTCTTTTATCTTTGATCGCTTTTTGGTGCACTCATATAGACCCTACTTGTATAGAAGATTGGGCGTCATTTGTTGAGAATCATGTTCTGATGTAGATTCTCTACTTTTTGGTATACTTCTTGTATACGGAAGTTTTCTCCCCTTTGATCAATACAATTTACCTTATCAAAAAAAAAAAAAAAAATCATCTCCGGAAAACATTATACAAAATAAATATAAAAATAAAAATGAAAAGTACTAGAAGTTCTTTATATTTCCTATTGGCATAAGCATCTCAAATATAGGACGTGAAGTAAACATATTAACTTGGCTAAAATATATTCCTAATTAATTGCAGTGTGTAAAAACTATGTTGGCCCTTATAAATGTGGGGAACTGAGGAATTCCAGTGTTCCATCCATGTCATATGCGTCTTCTCTGTAACAATACAAAGCCAAAATGTACACACATTTGTCTTTGAGCCTATGCACATATATGGAGATGCCTTCAAAACATCTTTGATTTCTCTCTAGGCAGCGTACGATGGTGAACCATATCTTCCTGCCCTCCTTTAGCTTTCTCTCTGGCGAAACATCTTTGGTAATTCTTGGACTTCATAGATTATGGCTGTGATATGACTGTAAATAGTCAATTGGTCAGGACCTTTTTCTCAAATCCGTTCGTCTTTTCCTAGAGGAAAACTATAAACGCTATTTAACTGTATCTTACTTCTTGAGTTCGATATGATCTTGGAATAACCAGATTGTTTCATGAGTAGTGGCTATGGATCGGACAAATTGTTTAGATTGAAACACAGACAGTTTCATGAGTTGTGTTTCATGTGACTTATCTGCTATTTGTAAACTGAACTTTTGATAATTCAGCTTTAAAAGTGGATATTTGTACTGTTTACATTCCAGTTTGTACTCTTTATTAAGTTTGCTGTATTCTTTTCATCAGGTGACTGTGACAGAAAGGGCAGGACAAGCTTTGTATATAATGTCCTCCATTACAAATAAAGAGCTCCATTCATATGATGGTGTGGTAGCAGTTGTAAGTAGTGAGAGATAGCTATGCTTGTCTTCTAAAGCTTGTTTTCATCGTCTTTTTTTTTTCTTGGGAATTTTTATCTTGAAGTTCTCTTAATTTGGTGCCTAACTTGAGCACTCTTTTGATGTGTATAAATATCATTAACAAGATTCTTGAGGATTTGCAGCTTTTGGCTCTAATTCGTTATATGAGATGCATACAGGAAAGTGGAAATCAACAACAACAACAACAACAACCCAGTATAATCCCACTTAGTAGGGTCTGGGGAGGGTAGTATGTACGCAGACCTTACCCCTACCTTGGGTAGAGAGGCTGTTTCCAAATAGACCCCCGGCATCCTTCCCTCCAAGAACTTCCCACCTTGCTCTTGGGGAGACTCGAACTCACAACCTCTCGGTTGGAAGTGGGGGTTGCTTACCATCAGGAAAGTGGAAATCACTACTGATAAAAAAAAATATTTGTCTAATGCTTCAAATCTTTTTTCATATACCTTTGACGAGTTTGAGAGAGAATTGAATGTTTCAGGTTTTTTCCTTGTTAATCGGCATTGAACGTTTCAGGTTTTCTCCTTGTTAATCGGCTGACACATTGTTCCTTGATGAAAAGTTGGCTTGAGCTTATAGGAAAAAATTGAGCAATAAATGAAAGAATCATTCTCTTGAGATATACTCTGAAACACTGTCTGACTTAGCTGACCATGACTAGATTCACTATGAGTAATTAACAAACAAATGGAACAAGTCATTAAAATTTCTATAGATGCATTGAAGGTTCCTGCTAAAATCATCTGTAATCATAAGTCTGACTGACAAGGTTCCTGTTGTGTTTCAGTAAACTCTAGGAAAACGCAACTTTAATCCCCCTCCCCCCCAAAAAAACCACATTTTAGTCAGTTCATTTTGATGCATTTGTTCTTTGTTTTACCAATGTGGTGGAGTTGCAAGGGATTTCACGGCTTTTTATTTGTTCTTGCATTTCTTTACATGGTGATTGGAAATCTTAAAGGGGGGAGGCTGAAGGTAAAGATGCTAAGGGTGTACTTATGCATTTCAGGGCGGTGATGGATTTTTCAATGAAATACTGAACGGTCTTCTCTTGTCGAGGCACAAATCTTCATATCCGCCACGTCCTACTGAAATTAACCACCCCGTTGAGAAAAATGGCAACGGGCCTGTTCTTGATGCCAATGGGAATATCAGGGACCCGTCCGATAGCGGTGAAGATGAATCTCCTCTTCTAAAGCAATCAACAAACCTCAGTATGTAAACACGTAAAATTCTCTCCATAACTTAGTTTTCTTTGCATGATAAATATTTGTGAAGTATGCTTATGAACAGTGTATCCGGAATTACAGGAACCAGAGAAGATTCCTGCCAAACAGGTTTGTTAATTTAAGTTTTTGCTTCGCTTTTTTCTTCCTTTCCTTTGAAACCAGCCTAAGTGCAGTCGCTCTTTCCTCTTGCGGGGATCTCTTTTTATCGATACAACATCTTTGATTTACCCTTTTGCCATCTCAGCAGCAGAAGATCTTGAGTTTTCTTTCCCAAATGAAAATTTCAGATTTGGAATTATTCCAGCAGGATCAACAGATGCCATTGTAATTTGGTAAGGTCCTTTTTTTTTAAAGGTCCTATACCGATCCTTCTCTTTTGGTATAGTTGAATGGTAACTTTGTGTTTAGAGGCATCTTATAAAAGTTGTCCTTGTGTGCAACTGACATGAGTATGAGCGAACAACAAATAGCCTTTCTAAATGTAACTTTGATAATGTATCACTTCCTTACCAGCTATGAATGTTGTAGACCTCGTAGATATTTATTTACTTAATATGCATTTGGATTTGGTTTTTAAAATCCTAGATATGCAGTTGACATTCATTTTTGCAGTGCTACAGGGGCGAGGGATGCTATAACTTCTGCATTGCAGATTGTTCTTGGTAAAGCGGTGTGCCTTGATGTAGCTCAAGTTGTAAGATGGAAAAAAACTTGTACATCTAAAGATGAACCTTGTGTACGTTATGCAGCTTCTTTCGCTGGGTAATTTTCATCTATCATTCGTAAACTCATGTGCTGTTTCACACCAGCAGCTCTGTAATTTCTTTGTTTAAGCTGATACTTACAATTATTGGGTGGTGCACACTTCTGCCTTTCTTTCTGGTTTATTTTGAATCCACCTATATCCAGGTGTAGCAGCTTACTTTGTTTTAACTTATTGGTAAATATGTGGCATTTAGTTGAAAAGTGAGCAATACATTATCAAAGGCTTCATCCTACTGAATCCTTCTTTTCTTTGGTTTGCTATGCCTGTGATAAGCTATGGTTTTACGTTACGGGTTCGAACTCTGCCGCAGACAAAAACCTGATATTTAAGTGGAGAAGTAGAGGGTTGGACCCATTATCCACCGAGTTTCGGACCTTGCGCCACTGACCCTCGAGGATTTATCGGTTATAAGACAAAAAGATAACCTATGGGTTTTCTTTATTAACCAGCTCAATGTTTTCACTATGAGGGACATATTCTGTTTAGTCGTCTACTTGGAACTTGTTATTTTAAGTGATTACAATTTCACTGAACCATTGCTCAAAGTATTCGATGCAATCAATGGTCCCCTACTGACTGGATGCTACAGTATACTCATGAGCTTTTAAAACTTATGAATTGGTCAATAACTTTGCTCTTATAATACAACAACAACAACTACTACCCGGTATAGTCCCACAAAGTGGGGTCTGGGGAGGGTAATATGTAGACGGGCCTTACCCCTACCCGAAAGGGCAGAGAGGCTGTTTCCAATCGACCCTCGGCTCAGTGAAGGAAAGGAAAAACAAAAACAAAAGTGCATTAGTAACTCCAACAGAGATAGTGTAAATAATTATCTAAACATAAGACCATAAATAAATAGCATGCAATAATATCAGACGGTAACTACCATAAATAACTACGATAAGGGAGACACAATCCAATACACAAATCATCTATGGATAGCCCTGCCAAGCCTCACCCAACCCCGGGTGAGGAGTACGAAAAACTCTAGGAGCCCCTATCCTACAACACTGATACTAGACCTTCAGACTTTTCTATCAAGGGCCATGTCCTCGGAAACCCGCATTCTAGCCATGTCATGCCTAATCACCTCTCCCCAATACATGTTAGACCTCCCTCTGCCTCGCCGTACGCCGGCCATCGCCAGCCACTCACAACTCCTCACCAGGGCATCATGACTTCTCCTCCGCACATGCCCGAACCACCTCAGCCTCGCTTCTCGCATCTTCTCATCCACCGGGGCCGCCCCCATCTTCTCTCGAATAACTTCATTCTTAATCTTATCTAACCTGGTGAGTCCGCACATCCACCTGAGCATCCTCATCTCCGCAACCTTCATTCTCTGAACATGAGAGTTCTTCACTAGCCAGCACTCCGCCCCATACAACATGGCACGTCTAACCACAGCTCTATAAAATTTCCCCTTGAGTTTTTGTGGAACTTTCTTGTCACACAGGACTCCTCATGCAAGCCTCCACTTTGACCACCCCACCCCTATACGATGAGTGACGTCCCCGTCAATCTCTCCGTCCCCCTGAATCACCGACCCAAGATATCTGACACTGTCCCTCTTGGCGATGACCTGAGATCCAATCATCACGTCCCTGCCTACTTCGCTCGGCTTGGCGCTAAACTTGCACTCCAGATATTCTGTCTTAGATCTGCTTATTTTGAAACCCTTAGACTCGAGAGTCTGTCTCCATACCTCTAACCTCTCAATAACACCGACCCTCATCTCATCTATCAAGACTATGTCATCAGCAAATAGCATACACCAAGGCACATCCGCTTAAATATGTCGGGTTAGAGCATCCATCACCAAGGCAAACAAGAGAGGGCTAAGCGCCGATCCTTGATGGAGCCCCATAACCACTGGAAAATGGCCTGAGTCGCCACCCACCGTCCTAACCCTAGTCTTAGCTCCATCGTACATGTCCTTGATTACTCTGATGTAGGCTTCCGGCACGCTCTTCGCCTCCAAGCACCTCCATAGCACCTCCTTTGGGACCTTGTCATACGCCTTCTCCAAGTCGATAAGCACCATGTGCAGGTCCTTCTTCTTGTCCCTGAACTGCTCCACCAGCCTCCTGACAAGGTGGATAGCTTCTGTAGTGGAGCGATCCGGCATGAAACCGAACTGGTTCACAGATATAGATGTCATCTCCCTCACCCTCGCCTCGATCACCCGCTCCCAGACCTTCATGGTGTGACTTATTAATTTGATACCCCTATAGTTGTTGCAGCACTGGATGTCCCCTTTGTTCTTGTACAAGGGCACCACTGTACTCCACCTCCACTCCTCAGGCATCATTTTGGTCCTGAAGATCGCATTGAACAACCTGGAGAGCCACTCCACTCCTGGCCTACCCATGCATTTCCAAAACTCCACCGGGATCTCGTCAGGCTCGGTCGCTCGACCCATACTCATCCTACGCAAAGCCCCCATGACCTCCTCCGCCCTAATGCGCTTGCAGTACCCAAGGTCTCTTTGTTGCTCTGAATGCCCCAACTCCCCTAGCTCTATGTTACGATTCCCCTCCTCATTAAGTAAGTCTCGAAAGTACGCCTGTCACCTTTGCTTGACTTGAGACTCCGCCATCAGAACTCTACCACCCTCGCCCTTGATGCACCTAACTTGGTCAAGATCACGTGCCTTCCTTTCCCTTGCTTTAGCTAACCGGAATAACTTCATGTCCCCGCCATTCTCCTCTAATTCTTCGTACATGCGACCAAACGCCGCGTTTTTAGCTTCCGTAACCGCCAACTTTGCTTCTTTCCTCGCCACCTTGTAGATCTCCCTGTTCGCTCTCCGTTCATCCTCGCTTGTGCTCCCTGCCAACTTAGCAAACGCCGCCTTCTTCACCTCCACTTTTCGTTCGACTACATCGTTCCACCACCAGTCACCTTGATGTCTGACTGAACAGCCCTTGGCTACCCCATGCACGTCCCGTGCTACCTCCCTAACCAAGTTCCCCGTCTCTGACCACATAGCGTCCGCTTCCCCAGAACTCCTCCAAGCTCCACCCTCAGCTAACCTCCTCTCCAACTCCTGTGCTTTCTCCTTAGTCAAAACACCCCATCTAATCCGCGGTTGTGCCCGAGCATCCCTCCTCTTCCTCTTCACCTAGAGACCGACATCCATCACTAGGAGTCTATGAAGAGTCGAAAGGGACTCTCGCGGAATAACCTTGCAGTCCTTGCACATACCCCTATCGCTCCTTCTGAGGAGGAGGTAATCAATCTGAGTCCTCGCCGCCGAACTCTTGAAGGTGACCAAATGCTCGTCCCTCTTCTGAAATGTCGAGTTCGCAATCAGAAGCTCGGAAGCCCTGGCGAAATCATGCAGTGACGTGCCTCCTCCGTTCCTAACCCCAAAGCCGAAGCCACCGTGCACCTCACCATAACCACCAGCATCTGTTCAGGAAATCATATTATTTGTCACATCTTGTTTCTTTTTTGCCCGGTTTCAGTTCCATTTTACTATAAACTGTATTAGCCATCGGCCTAAGTAGTCCATGCAGGGATAACACATGCTTCTTTGTGAACTTAAGATTAAATTCCTCTTCTCCTTTATAATCATTCGCTCACCTATCAGGTATGGGTTTTATGGAGATGTAATCACCGAGAGCGAAAAGTACAGGTGGATGGGTCCTAAGCGGTATGATTATGCGGGAACAAAGGTGTTTCTACATCACAGGTATGATCTATGGACAATTTTTTTTGGTGTAAGATGGAATTTGACTTATTAGAAGACTGACTTGAACTTGGTTATATGTCTTATGCTGCGTCTTAGGAATGGTAATAGTCTCACATGCTACTATTCTTCATCTAACCAGAGGCGGATCCAGAATTTAGGTTATGTGGGTTCAACTTTTAAGGTTCTTAGCATTGAAGCCATTGTATTTTTAAAGTTATGGGTTCATATCTACTATTTATTGTATTTTTAATGAACTTTTGCACATAAATTTATGCTCCGTGTCCAAAGTACTAGGTTCATTCGATACACTGGATCTACCTGTGCCTCTAAGCTTAATTCTCTGGAGCACTCAATTTTATATGCTTCTTAATGTAGAACTTTCTCTTTCTTTAGATCATATGAAGCAGAAGTTGCATATGTGGAAGTTGAATCGGAAAAGAAAAACATAGGTCTTGAGAAAGAGTTGTCGGGCAACTGGACAAAGGGATTCTGGTCCCTACTCAAAAAGTCTGAAAGAGTAGCTTGTCGTGCAAACTGTGGTATTTGCAAAACAAAAGCAGGCCACACATCGGCTAAATGTCCCAGCTTGGAGCCCTATACAAAAGATTCGAGATGGTTAAAATCCAGAGGGCGTTTTCTTAGTGTTGGAGCTGCAGTTATCTCTTGCAGAAATGAAAAAGCGCCTGATGGTCTGGTGGCTGATGCCCACCTTTCAGATGGTTTTCTGCATCTTATATTAATCAAGGACTGCCCTCATTCATTTTATTTGTGGTAAAAATCTCTCTTTCTTTCTTCCTCACTAAATGGACCTAGTTGTTTAACGACTAAACTTATCACTACATGCAAAATCGATGTATGCTCAAGCAGAGGCGGAGTCAGGATTTGAAGTTTATGGATTCTCAATTTACCACGAAATCTCTAGCTCGTCTTAATAACTGGATTTGCAATTAAGTATTTATACATATTTAATGAATTTCCTAGTACAAATACAGTGTTTAAGCAAAAGTCGCTGGATTCAGCCCAACCTATAGCTCCCTCTGTGCTCAATACCGATTGATTCTAGTGACTTGAAAATGTAGAAGAGGGACCAAAATCGTTCGACTTTGATCTGTTCGTATTCTTTGCACAGGCATTACCTATCTCAGCCCAGCTAACCTTTGCACGATGTCTGTTTTATGTAGTCACCTTCTCCAGCTAGCAAAGAAGGATGGGAACCCGCTAGATTTTGAATTCGTTGAACACCACAAAGTAACTATTCCTCGAGAACTCTTGTTCCCCCTGTTTATCTTGCTATGATAGCTATTGTATCGTGACATTTTCTGCATTCTGCTAAGCAGACTCCAGCATTCACATTCACTTCCTTCGGCAAGGAGAGCATATGGAACGTTGATGGCGAGCTCTTTCAAGCTCATCAACTTTCAGCTCAAGTATTTCGCGGGCTTATTAACTTATTTGCTAGTGGCCCTGAAGCCTAAAGTAGTTGAATCTCTTCATATATGTGTCATTACTTGTTGGGAAGCTATTTAGTATTTCATCAATTGATTTATGATTAGTCATACAAAATTTTTATTTGACCGCCCACTTCCTGCCTGGAGGTTACAAAGAGAAGGGCAGGAGGAAACCGGTGGATGTTAGGGGTCGCTTGGTACGCGGGATAAGGTGTGAATTAAATTTATACTCTGTTTGGTAGGCAGTAGATAAATTTATACCGACAACTAAACATGATATAAATTTAATTTCAGACATAATACTGGATATCCCATTAAATTAAAGATTATTTTATACCACCTCCCAAGTGAGATAAAGTAGTCCAGGCATTATAATTCCGGGATAATTTAGTCCACGTATAAAATGACCCCTTAGAGTATTGTTAATTTTCTCAAAAAGTGGATAGGGAATGAGAAAATAAGTGCACCTTATAAATATAATAACGTCTGTCTTAAATAAGCAGGCAAATATATTCCCACGTATTTCATGTGGTTGCTCTTTGAGTAAGTTTATAAGGGAGTTTAGTGATCCATCATTTATGTTTATCTTTCATTTGTTTCGAAACTTTGTCAATTAATTTAGATTATTCTTTTCTCTTCATTTTCCTGATTGAGATATACTGATGTTAGAGAAATGGGTTATACTTGCCATATACCGTCCAAAATTGAGCTACCTTGCGTTAATAGGTTCTAAGGGCTTGTTAACTTATATAGTGCTTTGAGTTTAAGCTCTTACGGGTTTAAAATGCGTTATTAGAATTTAAGATTTGTTAATTTATATACCTATTATTCCTCTTGTGTTTTGTCGAGGTGGGTCTTTGTCTAAAGTCCCCGTCTTCTGTACTCAGCGTCCTTGCTGAGATTTGTCCTATCGCATGAGATTCGCCTATTAGTGATATTGTCCGATTTGGACTTAGACTGTACGACTTTAAAATTAGGATCCAAGACTTGTTAATTTATATATCCAATATTTCTTTTATATTTGCTGACTTAGGACTTCGTTTAATGGCTGAAGTTTTTTGCCGATGTGAGATTCTGTCTAACGTTTGGAATGCCACGATGGTGAAATTAATATAAGAAATTGTCTCAAGAAAAAGAACTGAAAATGTAATCTTTTTATCTCTTCTTAACAATTAATTGATGAAAATATTATTAAAATAAGAATTAACACTTGAAGAGATCATGCACATACCAGAGTCCTGACTAACGAATTAAAAAAAATAAAAAAAAAACAAAAACAAAAATTGAGGATGTCAAATTAAGAGATGTGCTAATTCACGAGAAGACACTATATTACTATATTACAAGGGACAACCAAAGAATTTTTTTTAGTCTTCACAAAAGTTTTTAATAAAATATAAACTTTTTAATTAATTACTTTTAAGTCATGACCTTATTTTTTAAAGTCAATTTTACCTTTTGTTTTAAACCAAAGAATTTTGCGGTCCTCACAAAAATTTTCAATAAAATGCAAACTTTTCAATTAATTACTTGTATGTCCTAACCTTATTTTTTAAAGTCAAATTTACTTTTTGTTTTATGGTTTACTTCTTAAAAGTTATCCTATCTTATTTTTTCTGTTTTTAATGTTGTGAAACTGCTATACGTGATTGATGTAGTTGCTTTTTACCTTCATATCTCATTTTTGTCAATCACCATTTTCGGAAAGTTTAGCAGACACCCATAGAGCGAAAAATATTTATATATACCTATTCATTATTTTGCCATTTCCCCATTTTTTTAATACCTAGCCAAATAAAGTAAATTCAAACTGCTATAAATCAAGTCAATTCAAATCAAGCTAATTCAAACCAAGTCAAATAAAGTCAAACAAAATCAAGCTAATCTAAGTCAAATAGATGAAAAAAGTTGGGATAGGTGTGGATAAGTAGGGCTAATTTCATTTGAGCATTATATGTTTTAAATAATTTTCAAATAGATAAAAGAGGGTATTAGTTTAAGCTCAATGAAAATTTTGCATAAATTGCTTTTTTCTTAAGACCGCTCCCTCCTGGACTTTTGAAATTGGTAAATATAACTTCATATGAATCTTTTTTTTTTTTTTACCTTAGGTTACTTTTTACATTATTTGACCTTATACATTTTAGTAAATTTAGGCAAAGTATGCTACATTTTTTCTCCAAGTCGACTATTTGGTAGGTCTTGCTACATTTAGACATGTCCTCATATGTTCCTAACTATATTCTTCTCTCTCTAGAGCTTATATATGTACTAATAAAGACATGTCAGAATTATTTTCGGGTAGTTCTAATTTTTTTATTTATTAATATACTTGAAGTTTATAATAATATACTTATAAGACTAATATTAGGTCAATTTATGTAAAGACTCTAAACTAAAGAAAGTTTATTGGTGTTATTTAGAGTATTCTAAAAGATAAAAATACGGGTCTTCATTAATAAGAGTGAATTAAAATATATTATTAAAATCCTGAATGAGTTCATAATAAGCATAATGTGAGTTTGAAATAAATAATTTCATGAACGTTGAAAGTTAGATTTTAAAGGACTAAAACAAACTTTGTTTCTCTATATATTTTTTTTGGTAATTAAGGCTTTTCATTAATCACCAATGAAGTAACATTACAAAACCATAGTCTAGCTTCAACTCAGCTGACTATATGTGAGATAACATTTAAACTGTTTCTACTATCCTAACTAACTAACACTACTATATTCGAAGGTGTTGTAATTATTTTCTAATTCGTGGGGTACCTCTAACATTACAATTATACACTATGTCTCTCAAAAGGGCTGTATTACATTGAAATGTCTTGTTGAAGCCTCTTGAATTCCTTTCCAGCCATATAGTATATGCAAACTCAGCGGTTACCATTTTGAAGATGGTTGCTCGACATGTTCGACCCTTGTCTTTGCTTACTAGCCACTGCATTTTCTGGTTCCAATCATTGATGGGAGGATAGGTCTCCTTCAACCAGTTCATTGTTCTTTCCCATAAGTCCACAGTGACTGGGGAGAACACTAGTAGATGGTCTCTAGTTTCTGGGTGATTTTGGCATAAGGTACATTGTTGATCAATACTCATTCCCCAGTTGTGCAATCAGTCCTCTGTTGGGAGTTTGTCTTGTAAGAATAGCCATAGATTGAAGGTTTTCTTTGGCCTCGCATAGTTTTGTATGATTAAATTCTTCCATGGGACTCTCGGCAGGTCTTGCATCTGTGACTGGTACAACTGTCTAGTTGAGCATCTCTTTTCCTTCCAGTGTTGGATCCTCTGTAGTATGTCTCTTGATTGGATGATCTTTCTAATCATCCAACTTGCCTGAGCAGGAATTGGAATGGATTCAATAGGTCTGTCTTTGATGTATTGATCCACCTAATCCAC
This sequence comes from Nicotiana benthamiana, assembly GCA_034376525.1. Lineage (NCBI taxonomy): Eukaryota > Viridiplantae > Streptophyta > Magnoliopsida > Solanales > Solanaceae > Nicotiana > Nicotiana benthamiana. The sequence goes on from CM067330.1 coordinate 44,843,541, forward strand.
AGCTTGTCCTTTTTATGAGCTAGATCCCAGCATGTCTTTGCAATGTCAGCTTTGTTCCACAGCTTGAGATTAGTGAGATTCATCCCTCCAACTGATTTTGGGGTACACATTTTTTCCCAGGAGATATATGCTTTCCTAGTGACAGTGTTCATCCCAGACCAAATGAAACTCCTACAAATACCTTCTATCATTTTCAGGACTTTAACAGGAAATATGAACAGTTGAGCCAGTAAGCTTGGACCCCAAAAATGACAGCTTGAACCAGTTGTATTCTCCCAGAGTAAGGCAGTGTTTTGGAAGTCCAAGAGGTGATCTTGGCAGTGATCCTATCCACTAGAGGTTACCATTGGAGCAGTGTGATTTTCTTGGTGGACGGGGGGACTCCTAGGTACTTGAATGGCAGTTGCCCTTGCTCATAGCCAAGGTGGTCGAGGATCTGTTTCTGGATATCCAGTGCTACCCCTCCAAAATAGACAGAGCTCTTATTCAGATTAGCCTGTAATCCAGAAGCTTCAGAGAATTGAGAGAAACTCCTGGATAGGGCCATGACAGAAGTAATGTCTCATTTGGCAAACAACAGCAAATCATCAGCAAAGCACATGTGAGTAATGCCAAATTTTTTACATCTGGGGTGGAACTGGTATGCTGGATTACCTTTTAGTGAGTTGCATGATCTGCTTAAGTACTCCATGACCAGAGCAAATAGGAAGGGGGAAATGGGGTCCCCTTGCCTAAGCCCCCTAGTAGCAGCAAATGGTTCAGTTGCCTCTCTATTGACTAGCACAGAGAAGCTCACTGTTGAGATACATTCCATTATCCATTTGGTGAAAGTGCTGGGGAAGCCAATCTGTTCCATAACTTGCTGTAGGAATACCCATTCAACTGAGTCATAAGCTTTCTGGAGATCAATTTTTATCATGCATCTGGGGGACACATGTTGTCTAGTGTAGTTTTTGACTAGTTCATGTGCCAGAATGATGTTGTCCTGGATCTTTCTGCCTGGGATGAAGCCTGCCTGAGCTTCACTGATAATACTTGCCATCACCTTCTGCAACCTGTTAGCCAGAATTTTTGAGATAATTTTATAGAGGACAGAACAACAAGCAATAAGCCTATACTTTTTGACTGTATATGGTTTGGACACTTTAGGAATGAGGGTAATAGTTGCACATTTTATAGGTTTGAACATCCTGGTTGAGGTGAAAAACTGCTTGATGGCAGTGGTGACCTGCCTACCAATTATGCCCCAGCTCTTTTTGAAGAATACAGCATTGTATCCATCTATCCCTGGTGCTTTGTCATCTCCAATATCCTTGAGACATTCCACTATTTCTGTATCAGTTACATCAGCACATAGTTCCCTTCTTTGTTGTTGTGTCAGTTTTGGGCCATTTGTCATGCACAGTTGGTTTATAGCTGGCAGGGTGGTTGCAGAGGTTCCCATCAGTGCCTTGTAGAATCCCATGATCTCCTCTTTTATATCTTCAGCTGCAGTAAGTTTGGTACCTATTGCAGTGGTAAGTTCAGTAATCTGGTTGTGTTGAGTTCTCTCCTTCATTACTGCAGAGAAGTACTTAGTGTTGGAGTCCCCAAGTTGTATCCCTTTTGCTCTTGCCTTCTGTTGCAGAACACTTTCCTCAATCATTGACCATTTTTCCAGTTTTAGCACCAGCTCTTTCTCCTTCTGTTGTAGGTCATCAGTGTATGCCTGTGTCATCTGGGCTTGTATTGTCCCCAGTTCATGTCTGCAATGGTCTATTCTGTGTGAGATAGTCTTGAATTCTTTAATACTCAGGACCTTCAAAGGGCTATTCAAAGCTTTGAGTTTGGACCATATTGCTCTTATAGTATCTGACTTTCCAACGTGCCACACTCTTACCACAATCTGCTGGAAATCTTCATGCTCAGCCCATACATTAAAGAACTTGAAATTCTATTTCCCATTCCAGGAAGTTGATGTTAGTGTTATTATCATGGGATTATGGTCTGAGATTAAAGGAAGGTCATAATCAGTTACCACTTGGTTCCATTTGATCATCCATTCATAGTTTCCAAAGACCCTATCCAGTCTACTGCATACTCTGTCCACACCAGTTTGTTTATTTGTCCATGTGTAATAGTCACCCCTCCAAGGCAATTCTGACAACCCAGCTAGCTGAATACATTTGTTAAACTCTTGAGTTTCAGGGAGCCTGACTGGTTTGCAAGACTGCCTGTCTTTGTCACATAAGACAGCATTGAAATCACCAGCAACTACCCATGGATCTTGCATTCCTAATGACGGTGTTCGTAGTCTGCTCCATAGGGATCTTCTCTGCTCTAGCCCATTGAAACCATACACCACAGTGATGAAGCATGTGAAATCTCCTTTCCTGTTGATAACCCTGTTGTGAATCAATTGGCTTTCCTCCAGAACACTAGTGACTGCAAACACTTTTGGATTCGAGAGAATCCACACTCAGCCCTTTTCACCCGAGACATAGTTTGTTAAGATACCCCCTCCTGGTGCTAGTAGATTAGCAATTCTACTAGCATGTAGTTGTTTTACCTTAGTTTCTACTAATCCAATTAGGTTAATGTTGTTTTTCCTAATATACTCCCTCACTTCTTTCTGCTTGTACCTTTTATTTACACCAATTATATTCCAAATTAATCACTTCATTGATGAGATGTTGATACCCCTAACTCCCCTGGAGGGTCTTCTTTACTACCAGAAACTACTTCAAATCTATTACTCACAGTGATGGGGGACAGAGGTGGCAAATTAGTGATGTTGAGAGCTGGGCTCTGAGGTTGTTTCCCTTTGTCACTGCCTTTGTCAACCCTCTGGCTCGGGACTATCCTAGCTTTAGTATGAAACCCCTTGGATTCATTATGCTGTATTGGAGGCTGCTTCTACAGTGGCACAGTTTGCACAGGGCCCTTAGTTCTCCATTCCTGGACTGCTTTTGGCTTCCACACTTGTGTAGGCTGTTTTGGGATTTCCTTTGGATGCGCTGCACAATTGTGTCCTATTGTTTGGCATTTCTCACATGGGAGGGCTTCCACTCATAAACCACATCTGAAGAAACTTTTTCCCATTCCGATCCATAACCCAGATCTCTGTTGGTAGTTTTTTAGAGACAGTCACCTCAATGAGCATTCTGGCATAAGAAAAATGTGTCTGTTTTGTGGTGCATTCATACGAAAATATTGGTTTCCCTAATACACTAGCAATTCTGCTTAGAGATCTCATACCCCAGCAAGACATTGGAAGTTTCGGAAACTTTACCCACAATGGTATGTCAGTCGGGAACTCTTCTGAAAAATCAAATTCAGGTGTCCATTGTTTGAGTATCATAGGCCTATTGGCTATTGAGTAAGGACCTGCACACAGTATCTCTTTGGCATAAGCAACTGCTTTGAATTTCACTATGTAATAACCTTCGTCATGAAAGAACAAGTATGGTTCAGGGACATGGGACCAATGGTAATTGATGAATCTTCTCATTGCATTGAAGCCAGGACCGTCTCCTAGGATGTATACCACTACGGCACACTTCCATTTTGCTTCCTCCTCTTCACCTCCGCTTTATCCAGTTGTACTATAGGCTGTCCGTCAATTATCACTGGGGGTATGTAGTCAAGATCCATTCCATGGGTCGCAAATCGATTCTTCTGGAATAGTGTTGTCTAGATCTTCTTAGGCTCCACTAATGTATTTTTGCTAGTCTCTGGTTGTTCCTCTATTGACCTTGCTGGTTGCATGTTCGTCTCTGCCGAAGGATCTGGTACCACTGTACTCGGATGGGTTGTAGTCCCTTCGACCTCTGTTGCCTTCGGAGTTTCCATAGCCGTGTCTACCATATCTACTAGGGGCTCTTGCTGTACTGTCACTATCTCTGAAGCTTGTTCATCAGCTTCCATGGTGCCTAGGTCTTGTACAGAGGGGTTTTGCACCTCCTTCGTACTGTTTTTCTCCAAAATCAATTGATTCAGCTTGTCAAAGGTGTCAATCGGGATTTTCCGTGGTCGTCCTCTGCCGCGACTGCCACCTTTCGCCATAACCACGAGCTCGGCGTACGTTATGCTAACGTGCGACGAGAGGATGAGAGAGACGGCTTTTTCTAAATGAATCTAATATTGGTAATGTGCTTATTTAAAATTTTAGTTACTATTTGAGATTATCCTTTTACGTATTTTTAAGTATTTATCTCATCTACTACTAATTTCTCGATGCACCTTTTTTTACTTCAAAGAATATTAAGACCTACTATTTAATGGATTTAATTAAAATATAATTGGTATTAAATATTTGAAAATCACTTAAGATCTTTTAATGAATAAGAGTTGTCTTCAAAAGTTTATGTTGATTCTGGTTGTAGTTGAACTTTCTTCCTTCACATGCACAAGTCATTTTTTATAACCCTTCTTATCGTTTTTAACCTAGAGTGCATAAAATATATTTTCAAGAATTAATAAATTAGTATTTATGAAAGAAAAAGTAATAATCTATATATTTTTTAAAATTTGTCAATTACATTGGGGGATTTAGACTAGGAAAAGGAGAATGTAAAACTATCCTAGTTTTTGCTAATTTTAAGAGGTGATGTAATATTCCTATTGAATCAAGCACGATTCTCATTTGATTAGTTTTTTTCTCAGCTCATTGAATTAAATCTTATCTTTTTATGAACAATTCTATCCCTCGCCTTTGAAATATCTATGATGCATTACAAATACTAAAAGTATAATTATTGATAGTGTCACGTTATAACATTGAAAATGAAGGTAGCATTATCAGCCAAAATTAAACCTCCTTAAAATTTCTTGATTGGTAACATAGAATTAATTTTTTAAACGCAAAGTATGGAACTAGATTGACCCTTAATGTTTACTTTGATAAGTTTAGTTTTTTTTTTTTAATTTCGTCTAAAACTAAGCTTAAATCCCCAAATTTAACTACATCACCCGTACCATGTGAAATTATGAGTGAACAAGTAATAAACTACAAAAAGAAATCTATAACTAAAGAAATTATATGCTCACAAATCCATAAAAACGCTAAATATTTTTTAATTTATATGATCTTGTCCGAGTTGTAATTATTTTGAACACTTTAAATCATATTAGTTTATAGAATATTGAATCACTTGTATTCTTTTGGTATTTGCTAATTCTCCGGTCATACTTGCTTCCTCATAAATAATTTTTTTCTTTAACAAAAGTATTTACTTATGTGACTAAGAAACTTTAATAATTATGAAGACCTATCAGCAAGAATTGATTGACGTGTTACTATATTAAACTATTTATGCAGTAAAAATATATGATACAAATTAAACTTATTTAATTAAAATAAAATTATTAATTCTAAGAAAAATATGTTAAGCTTGGGTCCGGGCTTAGCACATGCCTCCTGCAACTAGTATATTTTTATAAAGGAAAACTTACACAAATGTCCCAAATAAAACTCAACTTACCAACCTCTAGCAATTAATCATAGACTTACCAAATTTAGCCAACAAAAATTGAAAAACCAAATAATAGGATTCTTTCTCTCAAAGAATCACATGCAAAAATCTTCTTCCATATTTTTAAGCGTGATTAGCAACACTAGATACAAGATGGAAATGAAATTTTATGGATAAAATAGCAAATAAGATAATGAAATACAAAAAATATATACAATATTCCAAAAATCTAAACAAAAAAGGAACTTTTTCAATGAGTATATAATTGAAATTCATTGAAAATATATAGATAAGTCAATATACAAATTTTGAGAAAGATTGGAGGTGATTTGGACTGGTTTTATATCAAAATTTGTAATTAAATCGAATTCAAAAAAGTCTTCTGTGATATATGTATCACGCATGTATCTCATACACAGGTATACATGTGATACATAATAGATACAAACACGATACATACATGATATACAAAGATACACAGTGTAATACACATATTATTTTTCATGTTCAGTTTTTACTGAATTTTCAATTCAAATCATCCCAAGATTGAGATTCAAACTCCTTAAATTGTGCCCAATCTATTCTAAGAACATTCACTCAAAACAAAGTAAAATTTTGATATTTTTTGGCTACAAATAGCTAACTGGCTAATTTGACTAACATTAGTAATATTTTATTTTAGCTAATTTTATAATAAGCTACCCATAAATAAACATAGCTGGTAATTCGCTTTTTATAAATTTCCAAAACTATCCTGCAATTAACCACATCATTTGTTGAAGAAACCACCATTGGAATTGGTTTTCCACTTTAAACTTTTTTTCCTCCAACTTTCTTCCTTCCTTCTAAACCTATCATTTTATTAGCATAACCATTGTGGAAACTTGTAACCAATTTCAGGGGTGAAATTCGCTTCCACTGAAACTTAATGGGTGCTTGTTTTATTTTTAAAACAACTATCTTTTTCTTGTTTCCAAGCCTAATAACTCTAATCTTCCTCTTATTGTTATCCCTTTTTGTATCTCCTAGTCTTTGGTATCTTTGGCCCCTCCAAAATTTCTTTAGGTCATCCAAATATGATAACTCAAGAATTGCCATTAATATGATTTTGCTTACCGCGACAGAACAAACAAGAACTTGACGACTGAAATTTACTACAAAAGAATAAGAGAATTTTCTTGATTATTCTAACAAATTAGAAGTGTAAAGAATTGTGTGGATTTTTAAGGTGTGAGAAGGGAAAGAATATATAGATGAATGGAAGTGGAATATTATGGTTAGAGTTAATTATAGGACCGATAACAATGATTAGTTTGATTATGTAAGAGTAAGTTACAAACATTAACTACATGACACGATACATTTTGTGCATGTATTATTTTCAGCAAAATAAAATTTGTTAAATTTCACCATATAATAGAATTAAACTTCGCTTTAACGATGGAGCCTAGTCGAAAAGTTCATATTCATTGCTAATTATATTGCTTATTAATTCATATATTGACCTTTTCAAACGCGTAAAAGAGAATGTGGGATCAATACATATATTGAGTTGAGAGTCATTTGAGTACAAAACTTGATTGTTGGTATAAGCTGATAGTCTGTTTGGCCAGCAAAGAATAATAAATTATTAGGTTTGTGTCACTATTATAGCTAGATTACAACAACACTAAATCAGTATAATCCACAAGTGAGGGGAGCATAGTGAATATATAGTCTTACCCCTGCCCTATGCAAGTAGAGAGGTAGCTTTCGATACTATTATAGCGAGAATACAACAACAATATAAAAAAAACTCACAAGTAGGATCTAGGAAAAGTTGTGTGTACGCAGACCTTACCCTTGTCTTTAAAAGACAGGGAGACTGTTTTCGATCAACCCTCGACTTAGAGAAGATAAAGGGAAGGGTGAACGCAAACAAATCAATCGGAAGAACAGGCAAAAACACATAGTGAATTTTTCTAGCGAGATGTTAAAGCAAATCAGCAATAGAATTTGGTAGTTACTTGGAGTACTTTCAAGCAGAGCGGATTTAAAGTGAATTTTCTAATATATTTATAAGATCCAAGCCAAAGCTACTGTTGCTCCTTCATTCCCACAAAACAAATAAAAAGTCATTTTGTTAATTGCATGTAGATTACATAAAATATTTGAGATTTCCTTCAGAAAAACCAGGTCATAGGAGACTAAATTTTATCTTTTCTATATATCCGGCAATTTGTTGTCTCATTCTTCGGGGCATTGAGAGATTTCCTTTAAATATCCATTTGATTTAAAATTTTAAGATATTATCTAGGATTTTATAAAATGTGAAAAAAGAGGAGAAGTGACAGAAGAATAAGGTCAAGAATGAAACTATCAAGTTCCTTTCCATCAATATGAAGATAAGACAAGGTGGTCTGCTATCAAGCCAATTGAACAGGTCTAATACAATCAATTACCACTTGCTGCCAAGGGTTGCGATCTCTTCAACTTGATATATGAATGGTGATGTTTCTATTACAATTGAGAGCTGATACTCCAATTAGTCAAGTACAGATTGAAATGACTTCAAAGAAACCATACACAATATGACACATACATTAGAAATTTTGGGTTAAGCCAACTCAGTAACACTATTAACATGGTATCATATTGTTTGCTTTTGGCCAAGCTCACATAGTTTTTCCCGAAATGCCGTACACCTTTAAGAGTATCACTACAAGTTATATGTAGCTTCTCCCTGTAAGAGTATCACTACAAGTTATATGTAGCTTCTCCTTATTATCAACTTCTAATATGGAACTTTGTTCGTACACGTAACAAGAAAACTCCACACTTACAATCAAAGGTTAACTCATGAAGTGTCGACGACAAGGCCTCAACCTTTATCTCTTAAACAAATGCTTATAACCATAATCTTGATCATAAGGCCTTCTTAATAGTCTATTCACCGAAAGTTTATTGTGATGCCATGTCTATACATCACATTTATCTTGTCTGTTAATGAAAGAAATCATGGAAATTACCTAATCTTGAGAACTCGTCATTAACCAGTTACCGCATCCAGTTCGTGAAGTTAAATACTCAAATTCAAGAAACAAATGCAAAACTACAAGGGCAGAAGTTCACATAAGTGGAAAAAAAAAAGAAATTACCTGTTTGATGAGAAGCAAACACATCCTACGAAACTAACAGAGTGCGTCATACCTATTCTGATCTTTACAGTTAATGCATGAAACATTAAGCTAATGTCTCCATCTGCCATTTTCAACGTCATCATCAAAGATTGGTCCGGTCTCACGTGCACTGAGTCCTGATACGGCAATGCCATGTTGAGGTTGAGCATACACACTGTCAACTTCGGGTTGCCTTATAGTAAGACAACCTGGATTATTCGCCGTAGACTGTGTACCACTGCACTGTTCTGCCAGCCTCTGTAAATGCACATGGGGCATCCTACCTGGAGGGAAGAGGCAATGTATCAAAATGTACATAAGGAGCTAAACTAAATATGGCATATTATGTCAACTTCTTCCGAGTCTTCAGATCAATAAACTAAGTACTCCAGTAATAGTGAAAATATGGATCGTTTAACTCATAGGAAGATAACAGCAAAACGAACAAGCAGGACATTTATAGAAAATGCAAGGGACATTCTACTTTAAGAATAGGACTATGAAGCTCGGAAACTATTGTGGTTTGCATAAACCACGCATGAATAATCAGCAATAAGCTATGGAATATTGGGCCCTTAAATTTTCATTTACATTATATTGTCCTTCAGCTGGACAAAGGCTGCATTTAAAAAATTCGGAAAGCAAAAAAATATTTTATCTCTTGCTGCTAGTTTGTGTCCACAGCCTAACATTTCTGCTAGTTCTTAATTTCTATTAGATACCCTTTAATGAGTCCATGTATCCATATCTTCTTATGGAGATAAATAGACAAACATGCAAACCACTCTTGACTTCAGTAACATTATATATTTCTACATCATAAATTGTTGTTTAAAATTATGCAGGTCACATGGCTAAACGCCTCATAACTTCTAATTTACATGCAAAATGTGGATGGACCAACCACTCTCTAATAGCAGATGAAAAGGACAGCATCTGTGTAGCCCCACCCTTAAGGATGGAGAGGCATTCTAATAGGAGAAAGTATGCTTAGAGTTCTGCAGTAAAAGAATTTGAAGTTATCTGATATCCTCCAGACAGCTTCCATTACGTATTATGAGTTTTTGCAAGAGAGTGAGAATTTAACAGCGGAACTCATTTGCATATCTTTCATATTATTTTGGGCAAAGTACAAAATTGGCCGGGTGGCCGATATTAATTGCATTTGCTAGCCAAAAGTTTATAAAATATGTATATAATACAAACAACAACAACAAACTCAATATAATCCCACATGTGGGGTTTGGGGTGGGTTGTTTCCAATAAACCCTCGGCTCAAGAAAAGGTGACAAAGGAAGAAAAGGGGTGGATAAGAAGAAAGAGGGGGAAGAGGAAGACAAAAGAAACATATGTGTATAATACACATACATAAAATAATACACATTTTGTCGGCTATTATTTTGGGGAGCAGCTAAAAATATACATTTCTCTATTATTTTTTAGCTAACTAATACAAACTCATTCTACACATGTGGCAGTCGAATTGACTTACAGTTTACTTCACAAAAACTCTATAATGCTTAGCGTTAAGGATTTTAACTAGTAAACTGACTATTTCTTTGTTTTTGCTGATACAAAGTAGGATTACTGTGAAAAGAGATAACGATGATAGTGTGCAAGTACCATCTATATCATACGGTGGGGGAAAGAATTGTAAGTAACAGATTGAAGCCGCAGTCAATCCTGCACAAATGGCACAAAGAAATAAACAATAAGTATCCATAATCAAGGCAACAAGAACCAAGAAAACTAGAAAATGTACATGTTCATCACTATTCTACAGACCTAGGAGACCTCCAGCAAATAATCCTGCCAATGGTGCCAGTAATCATAAACCCGGGAAACTGCAACTAATGCCACAGCCAGTAAGGGCAGGAAAACAAGGCAGAGCTTAGCAACATGGCCTCTTTGATCAAATGCCTTGATTTTCCCAGACAGGTACCAAGCGAGGAAACCAAGACCAGCAAAAGACCCTATCACATGATACCAACAGATGCCAAGAAGCTTCATTTTTCTCTAACAACTCAAAATTTACTCAAAGCAAGCCAAGATCTTTGATAAAACAGCCAACAACCTTACAGCCACATTGAGAAACATAATAGTTCATATTGTCATATCCGAGTAAAAATTGAAGCATAAGCCACCGTACCTATGCACTTGCAGGAATTCCGAGTTACAAGTTAGATGTTTACTTAAGTGGATTATCCCAGCATAAGCCATCGTCACCTATGACCTTGCTATTTAATGTGGCTGAACTATTTGAGGTGAACTATTAAAAAGTTATAGGTCAAACACATGAGTAAAATAGGAGAGGTAGTAATAAAAAGTATATTGTTTGGCATTTAACAAATCATTACATATTTGGCAGGTACTTGACTGAATTGTACGACACTGGAGCATATATGTTTCATTGTTCCAGTACTTAATATTATTTAAAGAGCATTTGAACTAACTACAAGCAAAAGAATCTAAAATCTTGCAGAGAAATCCTGTGCTGAATGGAGAAGATAAAAGTATCAATGAAAAGGGGGAAAAATAGTTCACATAACCGAGCAGTTTCACCGGAAAAAGGTCAAACTGACAGTATGTGCTCATTTTGTTTAAAGGGTCGAGTAAAGGAGATAATCACAATTTTCTGAGGCCAACAATGCAATTGACAGGGAATAGTTATACTCACAAGAACTATGTCCGCTTGGGAAACTTTTATGTCCTTTGATAACACTTTTAATGCCAGTACATTTGACATTGCTTGTGACTGTATCGAACACCTAAACACAGAAAATTATAATTGACAGTTGCAAATGCTGTTATATTAGTTACTGGTACAGAAGGGAGATTCCAAGCAATGAATAAACACACCACTTTCCCATCAGGGAAACACCGCCAAAAGAAGTCCGGACGGGGTCGACCAACGGCATCTTTGATTGCATCAGTAAGAATTGAGGTGATGAGTACAGAGTACAGAGTATAGCAATCCTGAACAGAGGTACAGAAAGTAATCAGTCGGATCTGGTTGTATATACTTGCCACCAGGCAAAAGTTGATAGTTAGATAAGGGATAAACATTACCTAAAATAGCTTGATGTACATCGTAGACATCCTTTCTGATGAAGTAAAAGACAAGTATGACCAGTAAAGGTAAGATTATGGCAATAATCTGTTGAAAGACATATGGATCATAAACTGTCCATTAAAGAAGTTTAGGTCAATTGTTTCCTTCTTAGGTTCAATTGGCGAAGGTTCTTCAGAAGAAGAGGGTTAACATAGCATGTGTCCAGGAGACTAGGTGGAAAGGGTCGAAGGCGAGGAATGTAGACGGGTTTAAGCTGTGGTATTCTGGGGTCGTGGGAGGTAAGAATGGAGTGAGTATCTTGGTAGATAGGGATCTAAGGGAGTCCGTGGTCGAGGTTAGGCGAGTGAATGATAGGTTAATGTCTATTAAGTTGGTTATTGGGGGTTGCGTCCTCAACGTCATCAGCGCTAACGCGCCGCAAGCAGGCTTAGACGAGGAGGCTAAGAGGCGCTTTTGGGAGGACTTGGATGATCTGGTGAGTAGTATTCCCCAATCTGAGAAGTTAGTTATTGGAGGGGACTTTAATGGTCATATTGGGGCTGATGTTGGGGGTTATGGTGAGGTGCACGGTGGCTTCGGCTTTGGGGTTAGGAACGAAGGAGGCACTTCACTGCTTGATTTCGCCAGGGCTTCTGAGCTTCTGATTGCGAACTCGACATTTCAGAAGAGGGAGGAGCAGGCGAGGACTCAGATTGATTACATCCTCCTCAGAAGGAGCGATAGGGGTATGTGCAAGGACTGCAAGGTTATTCCGGGAGAGTCCATTTCGACTCTTCATAGACTCCTAGTGATGGATGTCGGTCTCTAGGTGAAGAGGAAGAGGAGGGGTGCTCGGGGACAGCCGCGGATTAGATGGGGTGTTTTGACTAAGGAGAAAGTACAGGAGTTGGAGAGGAGGTTAGCTGAGGGCGGAGCTTGGAGAAGTTCTGGGGAAGGGGACGCTATGTGGTCAGAGACGGAGAACTTGATTAGGGAGGTAGCACGGGACGTGCTCGGGATAGCCAAGGGCTATTCAGGCAGACATCAGGGTGACTGGTGGTGGAACGATGTAGTCGAAGGAAAAGTGGAGGTGAAGAAGGCGGCGTTTGCTAAGTTGGCAGGGAGCACAAGCGAGGAAGAACGGAGAGCGAACAGGGAGATCTACAAGGTGGCGAGGAAAGAAGCAAAGTTGGCGGTTACGGAAGCTAAAAATGCGGCGTTTGGTCGCATGTACGAGGAACTAGGGGAGAGAGGCGGGGACAGGAAGTTACTCCGGTTAGCTAAAGCAAGGGAAAGGAAGGCACGTGATCTTGACCAAGTTAGGTGCATCAAGGGCGAGGATGGTAGAGTTCTGATGAGGGAGTCTCAAGTCAAGCAGAGGTGTCAGGCATACTTTTGAGACTTACTTAACGAGGTGGGGGATCGTAACATTGAGCTAGGGGAGTTGGGGCATTCAGAGCAACATAGAGACCTTGGGTACTGCAGGCGCATTAGGGTGGAGGAGGTCACGAGGGCTTTGCGTAGGATGAGTAAGGGTCGAGCGACAGGGCCTGACGAGATCCCGGTGGAGTTCTGGAAGTGCATGGGTAGGTCAGGAGTGGAGTGGCTCTCCAGGTTGTTCAATGCAATCTTCAGGACCAAAAGGATGCCAGATGAGTGGAGGTGGAGTACAGTGGTGCCCTTGTACAAGAACAAAGGGGACATCCAGTGCCATGAAGGTCTGGGAGCGGGTGATCGAGGCGAGGGTGAGGAAGATGACATCTATATCTGGGAACCAGTTCGGTTTCATGCCGGGTCGCTCCACTACAGAAGCTATCCACCTTGTCAGGTGGAGCAGTTCAGGGATAAGAAGAAGGACCTGCACATGGTGCTTATCGACTTGGAGAAGGCGTATGACAAGGTCCCAAGGGAGGTGCTATGGAGGTGCTTGGAGGCGAAGAGCGTGCCGGAAGCCTACATCAGAGTAATCAAGGACATGTACGATGGAGCTAAGACTAGGGTTAGGACGGTGGGTGGCGACTCAGACCATTTTTCAGTGGTTATGGGGCTCCATCAAGGATCAACGCTTAGCCCTCTCTTGTTTGCCTTGGTGATGGATGCTCTTACCCGACATATTCAAGGGGATGTGCCTTGGTGTATGCTATTTGCTGATGACATAGTCTTGATAGATGAGACGAAGGTCGGTGTTATTGAGAGGTTAGAGGTATGGAGACAGACTCGGTTGCCTCGTTAAAAACCTTGCAAGGAAAACCCAGTGGGACAAAACCTTGTAAGGGAAAAAGAGCGCAACGCGCATTAACTCCTCCTAATGAGTACATCAATTTATATCCTTGAGCATTTGCATTCCAATCTTGTGCATCATCTTCAAAACGATCTTTGGTAGACGTTTGACAAATCAACCATATTGACTTGAATAAATATTCCGCACCTTGAAATCCTCATTCTTGATAGATATGAACATCTTCATATAATGTCGTGGAATAGGGGTTTGAAACCAAACTCCTCCTCAGGAGGATAGATGGGGCGATTCGGGTGAGATCCAACCCTTGCAGGGGAAACCACTTCTGAGATGGAAACTCTTCAATATCTCCATAGATGCATTCTCAATGCCATCATGCTTATAGTTATAGCAAGATTCATATGTACACAAATTGTACTTGGGATGTGGTACTTCAGGACCAAGAATTGCATATGCTTCAAGCAACTTAAATCTTTCAAGTTAAGTCATATAAACCATATAATAGACTTTAGTTGCATATCAAGTTTTCCATGTCAAATAAGATATCGAAAACTGATTATACATACCTTTGACTTTATACTTTCAAGCATTTGAACTATAGGTTCAAAACTACATGTCTTTCATATGGAATCAATTCTTCTTGAATTGTATCTCTTCCATTTAGTTACTTTCTTTGGGTAAGCAAATGCGTATAGCATGCTTTGCAATATGTTGCAATTGAATTATCCCTTTTATGAACTTCAGGTTCATATCATGATATTCGGGGATATACATATACAAATGATAATCCATCCCATGTAACCTTTTCTCAAGTGTTTATCATGTCTCCCCCTCATGTTAGTAAAGCTAACTTGTTTCCTCAACTTTGGGAAATCATCTTTGTGCATTATCATGTCAATATACACAACACATTAATAATAAGATGAAATTATTTGGTTCCTGACCTTGAATCACTTGTGAGGGGAGAATATACTCTCGTATACAACTTATATCAAACTGATATATATAACTTTGTTCTCATAAGAAACAGTTTAGCTATTAAGTGGAAGCACTCAATAATTATCTTGCTAAACCAACTTTGATATAAACCAACTTATCAAGATGAACTATCTTGAGTAGAGAATCTGGAAATTATGCTCGAAGTTAGATTACTGAGCAATTTACCTCGCAAGCACCGGCCAGGCTGCGGGTTAATAACAATTGCGCATGTAACCATATCATAGATGCATCATATGTGGTATACATGGCAGGTGAATGGGCCCATATTCACCTTTGATATTTCCAGAATTTATGGGCATCAACCCGAATTCTTTAGTTGGTCAGTTCATTAATGAGAACAAGTGATACAAGAGAATTCGTAAAGAACTTTCTAGTTCTTTAATATTCACCTATGTGAATTTGCACATCATACTTAAAATGAGATGGCTAACACGAATGCCAACTGAATAAACTATCAATATTGGTAAACTTCAAATTTACACCATGACATGTGCACTTATCAATAAACTTCAGGTTTATTATGACATGGATTTTTATACCAATAGATATCCACTTTATTGTGGCATTCTTTCTTTTGTGTAGTACAAACTGGAGAACAAAGCGGGTAGCTTTTCATATGCAAGTTACCCCGCTACAAGTTGTAGTAATAGGAGATATCAAAGCCTTCCTTTATTTATAGTCTCAATATAATCAATCGCTTTCGCGTGTACTTTGGAAACTGAATAAGTTTCTTTGAGACTTACTACAGCACAATACTCAATTGTGTTTCTCCAACATAGTAATAATTGGCTCTTCTAGAGATCTCAATTAATTTTGTACTACCACAGATTCATCAACATCCATGTGGTGAATATCTTTCTTAAAGAGAAAGTTATACCATTATGGTCATGTCAAACTTATATGCAAGATATGTTTCTTGCATTATCGTTGTCCTTTAATAGTCATATTTCCAAAATACTTTGGCGTACAATAGGTACGTGACCAACGATCATTCATGCCATATATCATCTCAAACCTCCTTCTAGGGGTGAGTGTGGTATCATCTCAAACCTCCTTCTAGGGGTGAGTGTGGTATATTTAATACCAATTTCATGTTCATATTCTTCCAATAATGAATATGTATTCGTGAATCAAATGTTGTCACATTCACTTCGAGGATATGTGATTTTGTTATCCTTTTCAAATCTATAAATGCGTCAGGCATTTGATTTGCTATTCTTTGCAAATGGATAATCTTTTGTGCCTCTTTCTCACAAATAGAGGTGTGTGGATCAAGATGAGATAATGATGCATTTTTCCACAAAATTTCCCGTTTGGTTTCACTAACTTCTCCCCCTAATTTTGGGAAAAGTGTCTCATCAAATTGACAGTCTGCAAATCGTGCAGTGAACAAATCTCCTGTCAATGTTTCGAGGTAGCGAATAATGGAGGGCGATTCAACCTCAACATATATTCATAACCTTCTTTGCAGACCCATTTTGGTGCGGGATGGCAGTGCTAAAGGCACATATACTGCGCATCCAAAAATTCTTGAATGGGATATATTGGGTCCATGACCCAAAACCAATTGCAACGGGGAATATTTGTGTCAATTCGTCAGTCAGAGACGAACTAGCATTGCTGTATGTAAAATGGCGTGTCCCCAAATCGAAGTGGGTAGCCGACAAACTAAAATGCTGCATGCAAAATGGCATGAACCCAAACCAAAGTGGGCAGCCGACGAACTAGCATTGCTGCATGCAAAATGGCGTGAACCCAAACCGAAATGGGCAGCCTCGTTTTCATGAAGGATTCAAGATTATTCTCATCTATTGTCTCAATATGATATCCATTTTGAATGATATCTTTAAAACTCAACAAGTTCCTTTTAGACTTGGAGGAGAACATTGCGATTGATATCATTAAAACTCAACAAGTTCTTCTTAGACTTGGAGGAGAATATTGCATTCTCTAAGATAAACGTCGTGCCTTTGGGCAGAGTTACAGTTGCTCTTCCGGAGCCTTCAATCAATTTAATTCCCATGGTTTGGTATACAAAAGAAATACACGAAACCTAAGAATAAACAAGTTTAATTCGTTTGTATCACATAATATTTTCAAAATCTGCTGATGTCAGTTGACTAAAATAAATCAGATAGTCGATTATATGTTTTCCATAATCGATTACTATGCAGTTTGAAAATTTCAGTTTAAGCATTTTCATAAAACAATCGATTGTTAAACACAATCAATCGATTGTTGAGCATTGACAATCGATTGTTGAGCATTGACAATCGATTGTTAAATATAGACAATCGATTGTTGGCTTATTTTGAAAAATTCCAGAGCAGTCTTAAGACAATCGATTGTTATGCATAGACAATCGATTGTTGGCTATTTTGAAAAATTCCAGCAGTCTTAAGACAATCGATTGTTATGCATAGACAATCGATTGTGGATGATTTTTGAAAAATTCTAGATTACTGTTTTAAAGACAATCGATTGTTAAACATAGACAATCGATTGTTGACTGTTTTTGAAAAATTCCAGCACTGTTTTAAAGAATCGATTGTTAATCATCGACAATCGATTGTTGACTGTTTTTGTAAAATTTCAGATCACTGTTTTAAAGACAATCGATTGTTGATCATTGACAATCGATTGTTTTGCAGTTTTTATGCGAAATATGAGATAACCGACTAGTTTTTCAGGTTAGTCGATTACCTCTACTGGAAAGTAAAAATATTATTGATATTTGAGCATATTGATACATTCTAAAGAACTAATACTAACATTGCATCATGAACTAACTAATACGAGCTAATACTAATGGCTATTAGTTTATTCATTCACTAATACAAACAAGTAAAATAAAATCAAATAGCTCCATCTTCTTTCATCACGGATCCATCACCGATTAGGTGGTCTATCTTCCCCTCGGGTTGCTTAAAGAAGTCTGCCACATCCAAGTGGGTGATGTCAAAGTTGTCGTCAGAGACAAAATTCGTTTCAGGGCGTTTACTCTTTCGAGATGCTTGATAAAGGTCAACCAAAAGTCATGGTATACGGCAAGCCTTTGACCAGTGCCCGTTTTCACCGAAACGATAATATATAGTTTATAAACTATTTGCTTTTGGGTTCTTATCGTATCGTGCTTGTGGCAGAGTGACCAACTTCAGGTTGTCATATCTCTTCTTTAAGCCATTCCACAAGATAGGTGGATCTTTGACGGTGAGATATTCAATCTTCAAACCTTCATCAAGGTGATGGCGCAAGAAAATCAAGGCCTTAGCATAGTTTCAAACCTTCATCAAGGTGATGGCGCAAGAAAATCAAGGCCTTAGCATAGTTTCAAACCTTCATCAAGGTGATGGCGCAAGAAAATCAAGGCCTTAGCATAGTTTTGGGTGGATGCATTATTTATGTCTTTAATGGCGTCTCCAAGACCCATAGCATCCAAAATGGATTTAAGTATCCAACACCCATATCATATAGTTCTTGCCCGAAATTTCAAGGGCAACGAACTTTCTTTTCATAATGTCAGACATAATCCAAAATTACATCAAGAGCGTGTTCATACTTACGGGCTCTATTACAATTATCACATTCACTTCAGGGAATGGATCAAAATCATGTGCTTTACATAATCTCCTGTCAAATATTACTTTCATAAAGTGAAAGATTATTTTGAGAATCCTTATTGTTCTCATTACCACAATAATGACGATTATAACTTCGTCTATTGCCATGTCCACATCCATTGATACCTTTACGGTAATTAGTCTTCTTTCAGACTTATCACATACTGCTACCACATTCTCTAAAGGGAATGGAGCAAATTCAATTGGACGGAATTCTTTGCCACGTCCACATTCATTGATACCTTCATGGTAATATTTTAGTCTTCTTTCAGACTTATCATATACTACTTCCACATTCTCTAAAGGGAATGGAGCAAATTCAATGGGACGGATTTTCAATTATTTGCCCACAATCATACATGAATTTAATCATGGCAGGACATAGAGATTTTACCACTTCATGTGGTTATAATTTCTTACAAACTCCATTAGAGTTATAATCAAACTTTGTTGTCTATGTTTGTGTATAAAATCAAATTATAGAATTCCAAGAATTTGAAAGGGAAAAATAAATTACTTACCTTTAAGGTATACCAATTATATTTTCAATGTTTTCTTCCTTTTCTCTTTTGCTTTCTTTTGCTTTCTGTTTCGTTCCTCCCTTTTTTTTTTCTTTTCCTTCTTTTGCTTTCTGTTTCGTTCCTCCTTTTTTTTTCTTTCTTTCTTCATTCTTTCTTTGAAGCAAAACCCTACACAAACAAAAGTTAAGACAATCGAAAAATTTCAATTGGTTAGAGACTCGTGCTGATAACGTGTTATGAAATAATATAAAAGACAAGAACAATAATGCAAGAACAAGAGCAATAGAGAGAAGAGTAGAGAGAGTTCTTCTTATTGATACTTAGAGAATGTTAGGAGTGGTTTTCAATGTTGTAGAAGACCCCTTTATTTATAGGGAGGGGGATGATTTATCTACCAAGAATAGAACTCTAGAATCTCTCTAATTATAGACATTCACCTTAAATAGGAGATTTCATAACAATATATATATATATATATATATATATATATATATATATATATATATATATATATATATATATATATATATATATATATATATATATATATATATATATATATTGTTATGAAATCTCCTATTTAAGGTGAATGTCTATAATTAGAGAGATTCTAGAGTTCTATATATATATATATATAAACAACAACCCAGTATAATGCCACTTAGTGGGTCTGGGGATGGTAGTATGTACGCAGACCTTACCCCTAACCTTGGGTAGAGAGGCTGTTTCCAAATAGAAACCCGGTATCCTTACCTCCAAGAACTTCCCACATTACTCTTGGGAATACTCGAACTCACAACTTCTTGATTGGAAGTGGGATTTGCTTACCATCAGAGCAACCCATCTTGTCTCAATATATATATATATAATTAAATATTTTTCATTAATCACTAATGTAACTTTACAAAACCTCAACTATCTTTTATCACAACCCCCTATCTCATCTAACATGTCTATCTATACCTGAACATACCTTAATAATCCTCAAATTCTATGTGCTAGTCTACTTCTAAATCAAAATTTAAGCTGCTGTAGAAGTTTTCTTAGTTTGAGCAGAAGCTCTCACATTACAGACATATGCAACAATTCTAGTTAACTCTTCTACTTCCTTATTATGTTTTTCAAAGATTCTGAGATTTCTCTTGTTCCAAACATATGTACATATACCATTTTGAAGATAGCAGCATTCCTTAATTTTTCTTTTGCATGTTTCACTGCCCATTTTCAATGTTGGTTCCACGAATTTGCACAATAAAATTGTTTTTACATCAACCGTAGTATCCTATTCCATAATCTCTCAAAAAACTCATATTCAACAAATATATGGTTTCTGTTTTCAGCATAGGATTGGCATAGTATGCACAGAGTATCCATCTGCATTCCCCATCGAGCCAGCCTATCATTAGTCAACATCATATCCTGAAATACAGCCACATGGTGAATTCAGCTCTACCCTTAGTGTTGGGTTTTGTTATTAATTCATTAATAACAAAAAAAGTGTGAATAGAAAATGCTGGGAAATAAATGGAAGGAAGTGAAGTTTTGAATGAGTTCATTTCACTAATGTACTTTGTCCCTCATTGGTAGAAGGAAAGAAAATCTTTGTGTATATATAGAGAAGCTCATCTTTTAGCTCTTAAAGAGCTAAGAAGAAGGCAAGCCTCACGCCGTCGTCGTCGTTCGCTCGGCTTCTGTCAAAGATTGATTAATCTGTTCCAACAGCTATGGTTGTTCTGAAAAGTTGCAATCAGTACCAAATTGATTATAAATATATCTTCAAATCCCAAAATGTTTACTTACAAAATTTTTTGATCATCTTCTTCTTCTTCTGCACAAAAAATTTCAGTGTGTTTTGTAGCATTCGAGTGATTTGTTGTTTATCGGTATTTTTGGTACTAAAACTCCGGTGAATTAAATCGTTCTATCCTAAGAGGATATATCCCAAAACCTCGGGTACTTGAGGGGAATAATTTCTTTAAGTACACACTGTGTATTCAGTGGACTCAATTTGTTCCTATTATTTTAAAGAAGTACAAATACCGTCTTTTTCGAAAGTTAATTTCTGCTAACTTTCTATTTCTGTTTTCCAAAAGATTATTATTTTATTTATTTACTGGAATACAGAGTAATAACAATCTTAAAGAAATTATTATATTATATCGTATATTCCATCTGAATTTTACTATTCTGATTTGAAGATATAAAAACTTCATCAGAGTATTGAAATTCAGAAAACAATTTGAATAACATAAAAGCTTTATTGTTTTTCTATAAAGCAGTATATAAAAACTTCAGTTATTTTTATTACGTACTGTTTATTGATTACAGTGTTATTTACTATTTGGTTTTGACATTAATTGATCTCTTTTGTTGTTGACAGTGAGAAATGACAATTGATAACAGAAATCCCTGTTAGGGATTTCTAGAAACAGAAAAATTTTCTAGAGCCAACTTCAAAGGATGGCAGCAAAGGGTGTTCTTCTGGATTACCACACTTGGTATGCAGAAATTCACTAGTGAAGAGCCTCCAGTACCTGCTACGGATAAGCCGGACAATGAAAAGTTCATGATTGTGGAGGCATGGAAGCAGACAGATTTTCTTTGCAAAAGCTATATCTTAAGCGGTTTATTATATTATATCATATATTTTATCTGAATTTTACTATTCTGATTTGAAGATATAAAAACTTCATCAGAGTATTGAAATTCAGAAAACAATTTGAATAACATAAAAACTTTATTGTTTTTCTATAAAGTAGTATACAAAAACTTCAGTTATTTTTATTACGTACTGTTTATTGATTACAGTGTTATTTACTATTTGGTTTTGTCATTAATTGATCTCTTTTGTTGTTGACAGTGAGAAATGACAATTGATAACAGAAATCCCTGTTAGGGATTTCTAGAAACAAAAAAATTTTCTAGAGCCAACTTCAAAGGATGGCAGCAAAGGGTGTTCTTCTGGATTACCACACTTGGTATGTAGAAATTCACTAGTGAAGAGCCTCCAGTCCTGCTACGGATAAGCCGGACAATGAAAAGTTCATGATTGTGGAGGCGTGAAAGCAGACAGATTTTCTTGCAAAAGCTATATCTTAAGCGGTTTAGAGGATGACTTATACAATGTGTACAGTGCGATGAATACTTCGAAAGAATTATGGGATGCACTTGAGAAGAAGTACAAGACAGAAGATGCATGCTTGAATAAGTTCGTGGGAACCCAAGTTCAGGAGATTCAACTTATTTTTCATATTATTGCTGAAGATATAGCCGTGAATGAAGCATTTCAAGTAGCTGATATCGCCTCTTTTTCGTAGAGAGATTCAAGAACTATCTGAAGCACAAGCACAAAGAAACGAAGTTAGAAGGTCTTGTGATACATCTAAAGATCGAGAAAGACAACAAAACATCCGAGAAGAAGTCTCGTAGAAATTCAACGATTATAGGAGCTAACGTCATTAAGGAAACTGCTCCAAAAAGTAAGAAGATGAAGAGGTCTTCTGGACAAGCTAAGGAGCATAATTCAAAGGCAGCTGCTATAATTGTGGAAAAGTTGGTCACGATAGCGTTGATTGTCATCTCTTGAAAAAGGATAATAAGAAGGTACAAGACAACATAGGGTAGAAGAATGATGACATTGATGATCTTTGTACAATGCTTTCGGAACGCAAGCTAGTTGGAAATCCGAAGGAGTAGTGGATTAACTCCGGAGCCACTCGACATATTTGTGCTGTCAAATAAGCATTTGCGACTTATTATACTGTTGGTCCCGAAGAATAAATTTCCATGAGAAATAATGCAACAGCCAATATTGAAGGTTGTGGGAAGATATTCCTGAAGATGACTTCTGGCAAGGTGTTAATGCTCAACAACGTTCTTCATGTTCCTACTACTATGAAGAATTTAGTTTCTACTTTTTTACTTGTAAAGAATGGATTCAAATGTGTATTTGTTTATGATAAAGTCGTTGTAAGCAAGAACGAAATGTATGTTGGAAAAAGCTACCTCACAGAGGGCCTTTTCACACTCAATGTAATGGTTGTTGACAATATGAATAAAACTTCAGATTCTTCTTATTTATTAGAGTCAAATAATTTATGGCACATTCGTTTAGGACATGTCAATTATAAAACTTGTGAAAGTTAATTAATTTAGAAGTATTGCCTAAATTCGAGTGTCATAAATCGAAATGTCAAATATGTGTTGAATCTAAGTTTGTAGAACATCCTTATAAGTCTGTTGAAAGGAATTCAAATCCTTTAGACTTAATTCATATTGACATTTGCGATATGAAGTCGACCCCATCTCAAGGTGGAAATAAGAATTTAATTACTTTTATTGACGATTGTACTATATATTGTTATGTTTATTTGCTTAATATCAAGGATGAAGCAATTGAAACATTTAAGCAATACAAGAATGAAGTTGAGAATCAATTGAATAAAAAGATCAAAATGATTAGAAGTGATAGATGTGGAGAATATGAATCTCCATTTGCAGAAATATGTTCTAAATATTGAATTATCCATCAAACTACTGCGCCTTACACACCTCAATCCAACGGAATTACAGATAGAAAAAATCGGAATTTAAAGGAAATAATGAATTCTTTATTAATAAGTTCCGAACTACCGCATAGTTTGTGGGGGGATGCTCTCCTTACAGCTAACCGAATACTCAACAGAGTACCCCATAGCAAAACGCAATCTATTCGATATGAAAAATGGAAAGGAAGAAAACCCAGCTTGAAATATTTCAAAGTATGGGGGTGTCTAGCAAAGGTACAAGTTCCTTTACCTACAAGGATTAAAATCGGACCAAAAATAGTAGATTGGGTTTTTATTGAATATGCTACAAACAGTAAAGCATGTCGGTTTTTGGTTCATAAATCTGATAATCCCGAGATTCATGTTAATATGGTAATGGAATCAGATAATGTTGATTACTTTGAAAGCATCTACCCGTATAACACTGAATGTGAGTCTTTAAGTGAAAGACATAAACGACCTCAGGAAGAACCAAAGGAAAATACTCCAAGTATAGAAGATCCAAGGCGTAGGAAACGTCAAAGAACATCTACTTCATTTGGACCAGATTTTGTAATATTATTGCTTGAAAATGAGCCTCAAACTTTTAAAGCAGCTATGTCGTCTTCTGATTCAGCATTTTGGAAAGAGTCAGTCAATAGTGAGATTCAATCAATTTTGGATAACCATACATGGTAATTGGTTGATCTTCCTCCATGAAATAAGCTTTTAGGTTCGAAATGGATCTTTAAATGAAAAAATAAGTTGATGGCACTATTGGCAAATATAAGGCAAGACTTGTTAAAGGTTGTATACAAAAGGAAGGTTTTGATCACTTTGACACTTACTCGCCAGTAATAAAGATAACATCTATTAGGGTGTTAGTGGCACTAGCGGTCATGTATGGTCTTGAATCCATCAAATGGATGTTAAAACATCTTTCTTAAATGGAGAATTGGAGAAAGATATTTACATGGACCAACCTGAGAGTTTTGTGGTTCCTGATAAAGAAAAGAAAGTGTGCAAACTTGTTAAGTTGACCGGAGACACAATACCATTAGACAACTACTCTCTAGTGGTATTATCACAATTAACGAAAATTCAAGAGATAACGTGTCTGATCCACTTACAAAAGTCCTATCTAGAGAGGTAGTTGAAAGGTCATCAAAGGGAATGGGTTATAGGCCTAGGACAAGTCATCATGGCAATAACTCTACCTAGCAGACTGGAGATCCCAAAATCTAGGTTTAAAGAGATCAAACAAAGTTATGAATGACGGTTCAAATTGTTAACTAACTCAACCCATTCTCGCGATGAAGACAATGTTAAAAAATAAGGCAAAGCATTGAGGCTTGTTGATGAGTCAATAAAGCTTAAAGCTTTTTAATGATTTGCTAAGTCTGGAAGGATATGGCCAGATAGTATGTCTTTAGGATTACACGTTAAGGAATCACATATGTGAGTGTGGAGTGTAAGCTGCTTCAAGAAGAATGAAAGTAAAGGCCCATTCTCTAAGCACTCATGAAACCAGGCGGTGTTCATGGCTGAAACGAACACCATGAGAAATATAGATGGTTAAGGATTGATTGTGTGATTTATGTTGTCTAGGTATACAATAAATCTCGACGGTTCAAAGATATCAAATCTACCGATTGACTGAGTATATCCGATATAAGTTCACTACGGAAAGTTCAAAGGGAAACCTACTTATCCATATGCTATTAATTCTTGCATGTGAAACACACACAGACGTCCATGCATTCCTTTAAGTTTATAGCCATTCCCCATTCATGTGGGGGATTTTTGGATTTTATTGTTACTTGTTAATAATAAAAGAAGTGTGAACGGAAAATGACGGGAAAAGAAATGGAGGGAAGTAAAATTTTGAATGAGTTCATTTCAATAATACACTTTGTCCATCATTGGTAAAAGGAAATAAAATCTTTGTATATATAAAGAAGCTCATCTTTTAGCTCTTAAATAGCTAAGAAGAAGGCAAGCCTTGCACCATCGTTTTCATCGCTTGCTCGGCTCGGCTTCAGATTCAATCAAAGATTGATTAATTAATCTTTTTGGACAAAATTCTTTTCAAATAATTAATTAATTAATTAAATTAATTAAATAAAATTCCATCAGGAGTAACCCATGACCCGCGATCCGGTCCAGTCCGGCCCGTTTTTTCTTTCCCGAATTATTTTAAATCTATTTTGCATTTCCCGCAATATTTTCAATAGCTATGGTTGTTATAAAATAGTGTCACACATGCTCCAACAGTTATGGTTGTTCTGAAAGGTTTTAGACCTTTTCAGAAATAGTACCAAATTGGTTATAAATATACCTTCAAATCCCAGAATATCTATTTACGAAATTTTTCTGATAATCTTCTTCTTCTTATGCACAAAAAATTCCAATGTGTTTTGTAGCCTTCGAGTGGTTCGCTGTTCATCGATATTTTTGGTACCAACACTCCGGTGAGTTAAATCATTCTATCATGGGACGATATATTCCAGAACCTCGAGTATTTGAGGAAAATAATTTCTTTAATGATACACTATGTATTCACTGGTCTCGATTTGTTCCTATTAGTTTGAAGAAGTTCAAATATTGTTTTGGAATTTTAATATCTACTAACTTTTTGTTTTCGTTTTCAGAAAGATTATTACTTTTTTTTATTTACGGGAATACAGATTAATAGCACTTGCATTATTCCCGAACATAAACAACTTTCATTCCATTCTAGGAAATTGACCAAGCATCAGATAACATATTTGTATGATCATGCTACTGTTGCTCCTGGTCTGAATTTGAGTTGGTTCCACCAAATCCCTTGCCCCAATCATCTTTCTGACTATCCAAGAGGCTTGCTGAGTATTGGCATATCAGAAATTTGTTTCCCTTTTATATAGTAGGGATGTATCTATTTGATTCACATTTTGTCCCCTTTGAGTACAAGATCCCAATGATTTTTTGTTATTGTTGCTCTGCTCCACACTTTGAGGTTGATTAAATCAAGCCCGTCTGCACTTTTAGGTGTACATATTTTCTCCCAAGCCACTAGTGATCTTCTTGTAATGACATTCTCTCCCGACCAAACATAGCTTCTGCAATAGGCTTCGACTGTCTTCAGCACTTTACTAGGGATCAAGAACAGATGTGACCAATAAGCTTGGATGCCAAACAAACCAGACTGCACTAACTGTTTCTGGCCAGCATATGAGAGCTTTTTTGTGGTCCATGATGAGATTCTAGCCACTATTTTCTCAATTAGGGGTTGCCATTGAGCTATTGACGTCTTCTTAGTGGACAAGGGGACTCCTAAATACTTTACTGGTAATTTTTTTTAGTATAACTGTTAATTTCATTGATCTCAAAGAATATGTACATCATAGGGCTCTATAGTAGTAGTTTGGACTGGCTACTACACTTTGACAAGCATTCTCTATACTATCTTAGCTATCTATACACAAGTATCATAACAGTAACTATCTAATTGCTATAGCTAAGGAAAGCAATTAAGCTGTCTTAGACCAGTCTGCCAATATTTGCAATTCCTGCCTCGAAGGTGTATAAGTAAGGCAACCTCTCTGCATATCAGTTCCTCCACAAAAGCAGCCCCTTCAAATCGAATGTGATTCCTTTCTCTCCAGCTGAGGGCAATAGTAGTGACAAAGGCAGAAGCTGTGATAGCATTTTGCCACAGTCTGCTTTTTCCTTTGCTACATATCCAATGAAGTTCTGTTTCCCAGCAGCCAATTGTTCTGGAATGCCCCAGCCAAAAATATATTCTGGACCACAATCTGTTAGTGATAGGACACTCAAAGAATAGGTGATTGAAGTCTTCAACATTTTGTTTGCAAAACACACAAGTTGCTGGAACTTGTATGCCCATGTTCTGTAGTCTGTCAACTGTAGGAAGTCTATGTTGAGTAGCTAACCAAACAATGAACTTATGCCGAGGTAGTACATTCGTGATCAGCATCAAGTTCTTCCATTCAACCTTATTGAAACTGGGGAGCATAGTGGGGTAAAGTTTCTGAATGTGAAATTTGTCCAGCCTACATATACTTTGCAGTCTGCCAATTAGATCTCCCTGAAGCTTATGGCTCTCCAGTATCATAGTTCTGCTTTCCAGTATCTTTCTGACAACCCAAGAGACTGATTTTGGAATGTTAATTGTGGCAATGTTACCTTGCTTGATGTAATAAGAATGTACCCATCTAACCCATAGGCAGTCTTTCTTCCTAGACAAGTCCCACAGCAACTTAGTTATGGCTGCTTTGTTCCACACAGCCAAGTCTAGGATGTTAAGACCTCCAGCTGATATTGGTCTGCACACATTGTCCCAAGCCACCAGTGCCCTTCTGGATAGATTTGTTGTGCCAGTCCAAAGGAAAGTTCTGTATTGCTTCAATAGCTTTCAGTACTTTCTTGGGCATAATGAATACTTGTGCCCAATAAGTCTGAATACCAAACACCACAGCTTTAATCAATTGGCTTCTACCTACATATGATAGAAGCTTAGCTGACCAACAAGTAACTTTATCTGTGATCTTT
Organism: Nicotiana benthamiana; assembly: GCA_034376525.1. Taxonomy (NCBI): domain Eukaryota; kingdom Viridiplantae; phylum Streptophyta; class Magnoliopsida; order Solanales; family Solanaceae; genus Nicotiana; species Nicotiana benthamiana. The sequence continues at coordinate 44,871,663 of CM067330.1, forward strand.
TCAATTAGGGGCATATAATGATGGATAGCCAGCTTCTTAGAATCAAGTGGAATCCCCAAGTATTTGAATGGAAGTTGACCTTCAGTGAATCGCACGGTTTCAATTATTTATTCTCTGATACTTTGCTACACACCAGCCAGATAGACTGCACTCTTGCTGATATTTTCCTGAAGACCAGATGCTTCTGAAAACTGAAGGAAAGCTTTATGCAAGATCTGGATAGATATAATATCAGCTCGACAGAACATAAGTAGGTCATCAGCAAAACAAACACGAGAAACACTGAGTTTTCTGCATTTGGGATGGAAGTTGAAGTTCCCATCCTTGTGTAGCTGCTGTAGTATTCTGTTAAGGTATTCCATTGCCAATACAAATAGGTATGGTGACATAGGGTCACCCTGTCTAATACCTCTCTTAGCAGTGAATGGCTTAGTTAAGCCACCATTCATTACTAAGGAATATGAGATAGAGGTGACATATGCCATGATCTATTGAATTAACTTTGCTGGGAAGCCCAAATCAATAAGAATCTGCTTCAGAAAGTTCCATTCCAAGGTGTCATATGCCTTCCTCAAATCCACCTTGAGTACACATCTGGGAGAGACACCTTTCCTTGAGTAACCCTTAAAGATTTCATGGCTTAGCAAGATATTATCAACAATACTTCTTCCTTCAATAAAAGCAGATTGAGCAGGACCAGCTAATTCCCCAATGACAGTCTTCATCCTCCTGGTAATAACTTTAGAGATGATTTTGTAGACAGTAGTGTAGCAAGCAATGGGTCTATAATCTTTAACAGTAGCAGGTGCTTTGACCTTAGGAACAGTGCTATGGCGGTGGTGTTGATCATATGAGGCATTTTGCATGTAGAAAATAATTCCTTGGTAGCAGCTAGAATGTCACCCTTTACCATCACCCAGTTCTTAGTAAAGAATTCCACTGGAAAGCCATCTACTCCTGGTGCTTTATTTTTAGGCATTTATTTAACAGCTTTGGTGATCTCTTCCAGAGTTACCTCTCTAATGAGCATTCTTTGCTGAGCTAGATTTAAGCACTGTCCCGCTTTCATAATTGCAGAATTGGCACAAGGGAGTTCAGCAGCACATTCCCCCATTACTGATTGAAATACCTTTATGAATTCCTGTTCCACAGATAAAGGATCAGTTAGTTTCAAACCTGTGTCACTATAAATGGATGTGATGTTGTTCTGTCCTGTTCTGATATTCCATTGAGCATGGAAATACTTTGTGTTAGCATCCCCACACTCAATCCAGCAAGCTTTGGACTTCTGCATCAGAATTTTTTCCTCCACACAACTCCACTTCTCAATTTCTTCAATTGCTGCTTTTTCCTCAGTAATTAGTGCATGTGTTATTGGGTTGTTTTGCAGTTGAGCTTGAATAATACCCAATTTTTCCCTTGCCTGAATAATTTTCTGCTTGTAAGAGGCCATATGGACATTTATCTCCTTTAAATGATGTTTCATGGCCTTCAATTTTTGCCATATATGCTGCATAGGTGTTCCTTCACAGTCCTGTCTCCAAACCTGCTGTAGAATGCTATGAAACTGAGGTTGTTCCATAACAGCAATGTATAATCTGAAAGGTTTAGGGTGCAAAGGTTTTTGATCTCCAAATTTGATAAGGATAGGGGAATGATCAGAGACTGAAGGGTTCATGAAATCAGCTTCCAGATGCCCATACTGTTGTAGCCACTGAAAATTGCCCAGAGCCTAATCAATTTTACTATAAACTCTAGTGGAAGTATCTTGCTTATCGGTCCAAGTAAAGTGCCACCCTTTAACTCTGAGGGCAGTGAGTTGCAGGTCAGAAATAGTGTCTTTGAAATCTTTAACTCCAGCATCAGTAACTGGAGAGCCAATTCTGTCATCAGAACATAAGACACAGTTGAAATCACCACTTATCAGCCAAGCATCTTGACTGGGAATATAGATTGACCTAAGATCACTCCACAGTTGGTTCCTGAGAAGTGCAGTATTATGGGCATATATAACACTTAGATGAATTCTGGCCAGGCTTCTTGTATCTTCTAAAAAGCAGTGAATGAGCTGATCAGTAACAGAGGATATTTCGATCTGGATGTGTGGTTTCCAAAGCAACCATATTCTACCATTAGCAGCCTTTGAGTAATTGCATTGAACCTTCCAATCCTTAGCAACCTTTACAAGTATCTTCTTAGCTTTATGCTCATTTACTCTAGTTTCTAAAACTCCCATAACATCTACCTTATTAACAGCTAGGAAGTTTTTCAACTCCTTCTGATTATGGGCTTGGTTAAGCCCCCTAATGTTCCATGTGACAATAATCATAGGATATTAGGGGTTGATCTGTGTGAGGGCCCCGGATCAATCTGCTGAACCCTGTTAACCATAGTAGCCTTCCCTTTATTGCAATTATCAACCATTTCTTCACTGTTACCATTGGTTGCATTGACTGCAATTTCAGGTCTCACTTGAATCTCAAGACCAGTTTGTGCAAACTGCTGAGCACTAGATAAAAGGTTCTCATTCACCTTGCTAGGGTCCTGCACTTCCTGCACCTCCAGCACTTCTGAAATGGCTGCATTCTCCTGGCTTACCTGTACTTCTGCATTAGCTACATGCTGCTTTACAAGCCATTCTTTTTTAGTGATTTTTCCCTGCTGTTTCAATTTTCCTTTCTGCCTCCTTGGTTTATCCTTCTCCTCCATATCCTTCTCTGCATTGTTATCAGCATAGTACCAGCAATCCAATGAATCATGCCTAAATTTTAGGCAATGATTACAGAAACTAGGTCTCCAATCATACTCAATTGTCTGGATCTTAGGGCCATAAGGAGTATCAATCTCTAATTGGTCAGGGAGTGAACGAGCAGCATCGACCTCTACTAGGACTCGGGCAAACGAAATTTTTTCATAATGCGCAGTAAATTTGTCAGTGTATAATGGCTTGCCAACTGCACTGGCCATTTTGCTCAATGCCTCAGTAGACCAGTAGCCCACCGGTAGTCCAGGGAAACGAATCCAAACAGGAATAGTGCTGAGAATATCACTCTGAAAAGAGAAATCAACTTCCTAGGGTTTCAAAACCATTGGTTTATTCCTATAGGAATAGGGCCCTGATTGCATGACTAAATCCCTATCCTCGATGCTATTGAATCGAAAAATACAGTATCCTTCAGCATGAATCAGTACCTGAGGCTTAGCCACGAAATTTCACACATGCATGACGAAATTATCCATAGTTTTCTCACTCGGATTATCACCAATTATGTATCCAATCAAAGCATTTTGCCAGTAATCTAATTGAGATTTCAAATCGTCCTCACTGATCTTAACAACCTTTTTGCCATCTCGATCAGTGGGGGGAACGAATGAGAGTTGCTTGCCCATCTGAGAATTGCGGTTTCCTCGCACCACATCCGCTGCAGTCGGAAAGGATTTCTCCCATCCAATGGCATCAGTGAACTGCAATCGTCTTACAGCGATGTTGGAAGGTGCATCAGTCATCAGCGATGGCAATTCACAGTTATCTCCCTCTGCATGCATCGCCTCTGTTGATTGGAACTTCTGGGGCAGAAAATTGCCAAATGTTAATGGTTCAAGCTCCTTTGTAATGCCATGCTCGGGAGTAACTATTTGCGCAGTAGTGGGTGGTGCATTACGCCGGCGACGAGCCATGTTCCGGCGACAATGGCGATCCTGCTATTGTGCACCGAATGAGAGCTTAACGTGCTCTGGCATATCTTAGCTTTTGCAATATCTCTTCTCTCACCAATTGTATTACTCCTCCAAAATAGATTGAGCTTTTAAATATATTTTTCATTTACACTAAAAAGGTACACTGGAATATTTTTTCTTTTATAAAATTGAGATACTTTTCTCGAAAAGTTTTTCTTTTCCAATTAAAAGAACCTAATTTGAAGTTTTGAACGATTCGAATCGTAGGGACTGAAAAATGGGGAATTTGCACGAATAGACACTTTAAATACTTATTTAAAACTTGACCACAAATTAAAGCAACTTTGGCGAATAACTCCAACCATAACAAATCAACGCTCTCCTAATTTTTCAGCAACAGAACCCCATTTTATGAACCACTCCAATCCTAAGGATTGAAAATGGGGCATTTTATACAATGTTTTGGATCAATAATAGTATCCTAGGAGTGTTTTATAAATGTTAGAAAATAAAATTATGTTTTATAAAGTTAACACGTTTAACATAATTTCACAAAATTCCAACTATACAAATTATCTACCTTTTTCCGTGTTATATTAGCCATACTTAGTTTGGAGCTTAATTTTAAATGACTTTTAAGGATTTAACTTTGTAAATGTAACTAATTGAACCATTAGTGGATAGAACTTAAATCTTATACTACTAGATATGCCTAGATTACAACTAGTGAATTATGTCCTTGAGAGTACAAAATAAAGTAATTTTCAGAAATAACTATTTAGTTTATTGGCCATTAACTTCCTATAGTTATCATACATATAATTACTTTTCGTAACTATCTTTTCGTTGCTATGGTAATGTACTCGAGCTATTATATTCATGAATACAGTAGTAAAAATTGGCTAAAAAATAGGGTAGCCAGCTGCCAGCCGTTGTATTCACAAGTACTCATACCATGTATTCATGAATACAACGTAATAATAGGTTTTTTCAGTTGTTTAATAACATAGAGCTGCTAATTTAACGGGATATACTCCTAATATAACTCACCTAAATCAATTATGACAAACAATATTATCAATCCTATTACTAAGAAGATTTATCACACGCTAAACACCAAAAAATAAATAGAGCTTTCTTCAGAGTTTTAGTCCCTCTTTTTTTCCGATACAGTTCGAATTTTTTTTCTTCTGACATTGTTTGATATATTCAAGTTTATTATTGTATTCACAATATTTTATTTATTCCTAATATATGGTATTACTGATTTATTGAGTGTATTTCATTGATTGTATTCATTGACTTTCTATTTGTATTGAGAGTGTGATGACCCAAAAGGTCATCACTTGACTTAGAAGTAAATTCTGTATTTCGAGGCCTTAAAAGCCTCTTTTTTTATCACCTCGATTTACATGCATGGTCCGGGCGTATATACTGAACACTTTTATGTGGAAATGTGATGGAAATGTTAATTTGGCCTTTAAAATTGAATTTAAGTTGACTTCAGATAATATTTTGGGTAAACAGATCTGGACCAGTAATTTGACGGATCAGGAGGATTCGTAGGAAAATATAGGACTTGGGCGTATGCCCGGAATCGAATTTCGAGGTCCCAAGCCCGAGAAATGAATTTTTGAAAGAAATTATTTTATTAAAAATATAAGAGCTGTTGGAAATTTGATTATATTTGAAATTTATGGTATCGGGCCTGTATTTTAGTTCTGAAGTACGATACAAGCTCATATGGTGTTTAAGTTGTGTCTATAAAATTTGGTAAGAAACGGAGATCGTTTGATGTGATTCGGACCCGTATTTGTGAAGTTTGAAACTTTGAAAGTTTTGAGATTTTTCTTAGATTTCTATGCTTCGTTGTTTAAGATGTTATTTTGGCGATTAACGAAAGAGTAAGTCTGTAAGATATTTTTGAAGTAGTATACATGTTTGGTTTGGAGCCTCGAGGAGTCAGGTGAGTTTTGGATATGCGTCAGAGTGTTTTTGGACTTAGAAAATCTGGTGTTTTTGTTGGTTGCTGGTGTCCAAGTTTTTGTGCTATGCGATCGCATAAGAAGGTCCGCGATCGCATGGAATTAATTCTGGGGGTCACCATTTGTTGAATGCAATGCTTCTCACACTATCCCACTTAGTTAACTAGGCATGGGAAAGGAAAACCTATTTTTCTCTATGCGATCGCATTCTTTGTCCCACGATCGCAATGCACATCCCCCTTACCCTATGCGAACGTATTCAATTGAGTGCGAACGCATAGGTTCCATGCCAGTTATTTTAAAACAGTAACAAAAAGGGATTTCTTCAATACTTCATAACTTTTTCACTTAAACTCGAACTTGGACGATTTTTGAAGAGGGAGTTCACCACAAAATCATAGGTATATGTTCTTAGACTTTTTTCTTCAATTTCTATTAACACCCATTATATTTCTAGGCCTAAATCATGTTCTTAAGGGTAAAGAATTGGAGATTTGGGTAGAGTTAGGGCTTTTTGGATAATTAGAATTCAAACCTTGTTTTAGGGTCGGATTCCGAAACTAATTACATATTCGGGCTCGTGGGTGAATGAGTGATCGGGTTTTGGTTCGAACATTGTATTTTGGCCAAGCAGGTTCGGGATCGATTTTTGAATTTTTGGAAAAAATGATAGAAAACCTATAATTGGGAACTTAGCATTTATTGATGTGGTTAAATTAGTTTGGACTAGATATAAGTAATTTGGAGGCAAATTCTAAAGAAAAAGCGGTGTTTGAGGCTTGAGTTGGTCATGAAAGTTTGAGGTAAGTGTTTGGTCTAACCTTATCTTAAGGGATTAGGAGTTGTGTCTTATTTTCTACGTATTGACCGTGGAGTACGACATATAGGCATGGTGAAGAGTATCTATACGTCAGTGTCAAGCATGTCCGTGAGTCTTGTATTGTAATTTTTATGACTCCCTTGTGATTTATCTGTGCTTCATTTGAGAATTATATTATTGTTCTCATTGCTGGGATGTTGTTGTGATATTGTTGTTCCCTTGCCGGGATGTTGTTGTGATACTATTGTTCCCTTGCCGGAATGTCATTGTAATATTATTGTTCCCTTGCCGGGATATTATTATGATATTATTATTCCCTTGTCGGGATATTGTTGTACTATTATTATCCCCTTTTCGGGATGTTATTATTATGCTATTGTTTCCTTGCAGGCAGGAATATTCATAAAAATCCGTAAAATCGAATCAAACCATAAATCAAACTGAACCAACCAAAAAATTTGATACTTTTTGGTTTGGTTTTGGTTTTGAGTTTTAAAAATCAATCAAATTTGGTTTGATTTTGGTTTTAATTAGAAAAATCGAACCAGACCGACTATATGAGTAGCTATTTTAAAACTATTGTTACACCTATATATGTATATTATTACATGAAGTTTCAAATTTTTTTTATGGTAAATATTAATAGTTTTCACTTTTAATATAGTTCTTTACCTTTATATTCTAGTTTGATTGGTAATTTTCTTTTATTTAGTGTAAGAATCTATTCCGTGATAAAATTACATATTTTTAATTGAGTCTTTAAATTATTCATCACTATTTGATTCAATTATCATTAATATATTTTGGTAAATAATATATTTCTCAAAAGGCAATTGATTTGATAGTGCTGCATTGAAATTGTGGTCGCTAGAATATGTGTTTGGTAGTGTATGTCTTATATTTAAGAAAAAACCGATAAATAACCAAAAAAAAAAACAGAAAACATAAACCGAATTGAGAAAAACATACTTAATATGTTTGGTTTGGTTTTAATATTTGAAAAACCGACTTACTTGGTTTGGTTTCTTTTTAGGAAAAAATCGATCCAAACCAAACCATGAACACCCCTACTTGCTGGGATTCTTTTATGATTAGTGTTTATAAATAAAATGAGAGCGGGTTGCACGCCTGCGAAGTTAATACATGAAATGAGAGCTGGTAGTATACCTGCAATGGTAATACATGAAATGGGAGCGGGTTGCACGCCTGCAACGGTAATATATGAAATGGGAATAAATTGCACGCCCGCAACGATAATATATGAAATAGGAATGGGTTGCACGTCTGCAACGGTACTATATGAGATGGGAGCGGGTTGCACACTTTCAACGGTACTATATGAAATAGGATCGGGTTGCACACTTGCAACGATATTACATGTGTACTTGTTTCTTATTTCCCTATCTTTTGCTGGTATTTGATATATGGCGTTCCTTACATATCTATACTATTATTCTGTTGTTACCTATTACTCCCCGCAACATTTTTACCCCGCCCAATTTTAGTTGTAATTATCTGCTTCTATTTTCGTTGTATATGATATAACTGCAAATGTTTACTTGGTAGTATGGTCCTAGCCTCGTCACTACCTCGTCGAGGTTAGGCTAGCACTTACCAGGACAAGGGATCACTTGTGCTGATACTACACTCTGCACTATGTGCAGATATCGATACCTGAGCGTTTGGACCGCAGTGAGGGTGTTGTCTTCAGTCTATCCAGGCGGCCTGATGTAGTCATGCAGACGTCCACTGGTCTTGGCATCTCCTCCTATCTTTTCTCTTTCTGTTTTTACTTATTCAGAGACATGCTTATGTATTTCTATTCAGACCTTATTTATAGTATTCTTAGATAGTCTGTGACTTGTGACACCGAATTCTGGGTAGTATTGTAGTTCAGATTATGTAGCAGCGTTTGGTTGAATTATTAAATTTCGACTTTCGCATTTTCGATTATTTAATTTATTTGCAGTTTAATCACTTATTATTTTAAATTGTTGAACATGTTTAATAAAAAAGTAATGATTTTATAATATTCGTCTTGCCTACCTTCCACGAGTAAGTGCCATTACGATTCCCGAGAGTGAAAATTTTGGGTCGTGACAGAGAGTATTTTACTGTATTACATTGTATTGTTGTTTTAAATACAGATGGATACAGCTAAGTTGAAAATACAAATGAATACAGTTAGACTGAATGCATAACTAGCTGATGAATAACATCAAAATGATAAAACTAATAATGTATTTAAAAATATTGTTGTATGGACTTAAATACATATAAATACAACAGTCAAATTTCACTGTACAAAAGGTCATCACTTGTTTTAAAAGTATATTCTGCATTTCGAGGCCTTAAAACCCCTCTTTTTATCTCGCCTCGATTGCGTGCATAGTCCGGGCGCACAGCCGGAAAGCCTATATGTGAAAATCTGTGAAAATTGAATTTTGACTTTAAAATAAATAAATTTGACTTTGGTCAAAATTTTGATTAAACGGACCCGAACCTATGATTTGTTGATCCCAGAGGGTCCGTAGGAAAATATAGGACTTGGGCGTATGCCCGAAATCGAATTCCGAGGTCCCAAGCCCGATAAATGAATTTTTAAACAAAACTATTTTCTGAAATTATTTATGAGTTTTGGAAATGAAATGTGATTAAAACTTGATGGTATTGGGCCCATATTTTAATTTCTTCACCCGGTACAAGTCTTATATGTGATTTAAAGATAAGTCTGTGAAATTTGGTAATAAACAGAATTGAAACGACGTGAATCGGATCGTATTTGAGAAACTTGAAAATTTTGAAGTTCTTAAGAAAATATGCAAGATTTTGATGCTAAATTCATAGTTTTTGATGTTATTTTTGTAATTTGAATGCACGAGTAAGTCCGTAGGGTATTTTTGAGGTAATGTGCATGTTTGGTTTGGAGCTCCGAGGGTTCGAGTGAGTTTTGGATAGGCGTTAGAGTATTTTTGGACTTAGAAAATCTGTTTTTCTGTTGTTGCTGGTGTCCAGTTATTTTGTACTATGCGATCGCATAATGTAAATTTCAGGGTTCCTATTTTGTGCTATGCAATTGCGCAAGTCCTTCCGCGATCGCGTAGAGTAAATCCTGGGAGATCACCAATTGTTCTATGCGATAACATTGTTTCTTCCGCTATCGCAATGTGTTAAACCAAGCATGGGAAGGGAACACATTTTCTTCTATGCGATTGCACTGTTTTGTACTTTTGTTCACGATCGTAGTGACCAATCTCCCTTACCCTATGCGATCGCATACCTTTGTACGCAATCGCAGAGGGCACTTTTGCCCAGTCATTTAAACAGAACAGAACACATACAAGATTAAACCAAAATTTTATAACTTCTTCTTCCAAACCCCATATTGAGCGATTTTTGAAAGAGAACTTCACCACAGATTTATAGGTATGTAATCTTAGACTCTTTTTCTTCAATTTCTATTAACACCCATTAGATTTATAGGCTTAAATAATATTCTTAAGGGTAGAAAATTAGTGATTTGATTATAGTTAGAGCTTTTGTATAAATGAAATTTAGACCTCGTTTTAGGGGTCGGATTCCGAAACTAAATACATATTCGGGCTCGTGGGTGAATGGCTGATTGGGTTTTGGTCCAAACCTCGTATTTTGAACAAGCGGGTCCGGGGCTAATTTTCGACCTTTTGTAAATAATGATAGGGAATTTAGAATTAAGCATTGGAATTGAATTGTTTAGCGTTTATTGATGTTATTAAGTTGATTATGTTTAGATACATTTTATTTGGAGCTAAATTCAAAAGGGAAGTGGTGTTTGAGGCTTGAGTTAACCGTGAAAGTTCGAGGTAAGTGTTTGTTCTAACCTTAGCTTGAGGGATTAGGAGTCGGGTCCTATTTGCTATGTGGTATCTATTGAGTACGTCGTATAGGCATGGCGACGAGTATCTATACGCCGGTGTCAAGCATGCACGTGAGCCTATTAGTTGTGATTATTATGATTTTATTATATTATTCATGCCTTAGCGACGGTTTCTATTATTGACAAATTTTGTGGAAATAAATTGTGTAATTTGAACATTGAAGAGCTTTAGCTCAAGTTATATAAAGAAATATGAAAGCGTAAGCGATAATTGAACTTTTTAGATCACTGACTCAAGTTGTAAAGTGAATTGTGAAGCAAACATGAGAAAGAGAAGAGAATCATTATGTTGCCTCCCTTGCCGGGATATTGTTGCTTTTGTTGTTATTTCCCTTGCCGGGATGTTGATGTTCTTGATGTTATTCCCTTGACGGGACTTAATTGTTGAACCATTATTCCTTTGCCGGGATTCTTATTATAGTTTATATTTATTTTTTTGCCCTATTATTTGTGATTGTTGTTTGGGTGAGGAAGAGTGTCAAAATACGAAGGGTGATACCATGTATTATTTTTGTGAGAGAGTGTTAAATCACGAAGGGTGATGTTGTGTATGATTTGTGAGAAAAGAGTGTAAATCACGAAGGGTGATGCCGTGTAGCACGATGTACAATTCCGTGCCGATTATATTGATTATATGTGAGGACAAGAGTAAAAGCACGAAGGGTGATACCGTGCACATTTTTATTACTTGGCTGCTTTGGTAAGGACGAGAGTAAAAGCACGAATGGTGATGCCGTGCACTTATTAATTTCTGATTCTTTGTTGATATCTGAGATATGTTGTTTCTTCAATTACATGTTGTCTTTCTATTTTAAATTGATGGCTCCCCGTAGTATGTTACCCCTCCCATACTTGACTGTATATTATTGTTCTTTCTTTTTGCTGTATATAGTTACTGCATAGGTTATATGGTAGTCTGGTCCTGCCAAGGTTAGGCTAGGCACTTACCAACACTAGGGTCGTTGTGCTGATACTACACTCCGCACTATGTGCATATCCCGAAGTAGCTTTTGGACCTTAGCTTGGGTGACTGCCTTCAGTCCATTCGGAGATCCAAAGTAGTCCTGCAGGCGTCCGCAAGTCTTGGTGTTTCCCTCTATCCCTTATTTACCGTTTCATTTCCTTAATTCGGAAATAATGTATCGCTTATTTTTAGACTTTATATGTAGTATTCTAGATCGTCTGTGGTATTGTGACACCAGTTCTGGCAGGTTGAGGTTCAAACTATTGTATTAAACATATATTCAGATATTTTATTGCTTTTCTTCCGCTTACTTCAAATTTTTGTTGTTTACACGTTATTGATTTATAATTATTAAAAAGAAAATAAATGGATAATGAAGTAATCAGTTCAAGGGACTGGCTTGCCTAACTCCCTTTAGTAGGCGCCATCACAACTCACGAGAATGAGAAATTCGGGTTGTGACAAAAATAAAAATTAATGTATGTCTTATCGAATACATATAAATATATCTAAATATAAAAAGAGAAAACCATTGTATAAATATGTGCCTTATGTAATACATATAGATATATATAAATACAAGAAGAAAAAATCACTGTACAAATTAAAATCGCAAACCTAATCATAATCTCATTAACCGCGGCCACACTCTTCTTTGTATGCCATGTCGAGTACATATAAATATATCTAATTACAAGAGGAGAAAATTATTGTACAAACTAAAAATCTCAAATCTGATCCTAATCTCATGAGCCGCTTCCACCCTTTCCATATGTCCTTTCCTCTACCATGTCAATATTCAAAATCAACTCAACTATGAATAGATCATGTCCACTCCACTTTGGGAAAATATACAACTCATATTAAAAACTTTCATCAAGACATTTCGAAACTCATATCAACAAAGATAAAATTTAGCAAATCTACTTTAGGATTTGATGACAATCTAGAGAGAACTTGCAAATACAGAAGAATCGTTGTTCACCAATGAAATACAATAGCGTTGTGAGAGAGAAATCGTGTAATAGAGAGAAATAAGATACTATGCGGTGATTTTGGAAGAAAACAAGCTAAAAGAATGAGAGAAAAAAATATTAGACATCATACTAAATACTCTAATGGTAGGGAATGACTATAGATATATATTTGCTAAAAAAACTAAAAGGTAGCTATAAAAAATAATAGTTTATAAGAATTTTTATTTATAATAAATAGGATGTAAAACTTTGATAAAGGAGGTACAATTTCCTAGTAAATACGTAGAAGAAGGTTGGTATATTATCACGCCACCTTGATAATTTTTTTAAAATATTATATTATCACGCCACCTTGATATTTTTTTTAAAATATCTTAAGATTGCTAAAGAATTTCAAGGTTTTTTCCTCTCACTAATTTTTCCATATTCGTAGAGTATACACTCTTTTTATGCTCTTAATCTGAAATTATCAGCACTTAGTTGACTGAGTGTTTTTTTATAAACCTTGACCCGGTGAATTTCTTTCTTTCCTTTATCACTTTTGACCCATATGCAAATTCCTCTTACAATTACCTCCAATTACAGCCTAAATCCCCAATTTACAGTTTATTACTATCTACCATGTGACATTTGAGAATATTGACTTCTTTCATAAAATAAAGTATCTTATTACAAATTCTACGACTTCCAAAAATTCTATCATTTAATGATTTAATTTTTGAATTTGGATGTGATATTTTCATCATCATGTTGATATTTTTTCTTACTCAATAATATAATCAAATCTCGTACCTCATCAAACATTATCGTATAATATGAGATTTAATAAAAATATTTAGTTAGCCTTCTACTAGGAAAGATTAGTTAGCCTATGTCATTGTCAAGGCACACCTTATCGAGTTCTTATTCTTGGCGTGTTTGGCCTTTTATTTTTCTTTAGCAAAAGGACTTTTAATTGTCACGTCCCAAGATTTAATCATGATTGTGATAGTATCTACAGTGTTACAAAGCAAGCCTATTTATAAAATATTACTATTAATTTAATTATAAAAATTTTATAAAGTATTTTTAACATTTGAATTTCTTATAAACTAAATCAACTCTAAATATAATTAATATAAAATACGGAAACGAGCCCCAAACATCAGGGTGTTACTAAGTTATGAGCATCTAAAACTATGAACTAGAATATATAAACAGTCTAATTGTCCAAAGGAAGAAATGACAAAAGGAGTAGCTAGGTCCTTCAGACACTAGCAACTATCTTGCAATCTCCCCAGATAGCCGATCTGAACTCAGCGATCGCCACGCTATCACGCACTTGGATCTGCACTTAAAGTGCAGGTTGTAGTATGAGTATAACCACCTTAGTAGTGACAGAAATAATTAAAGAACCGAGCAGTGACGAACTAAGCAAAACAATCCAATTATTTATTTTCACAATTAAAAAAATAACAGGAATAAACAGGTAAATTTCATAACTCAGTAAACGCCACAAAGAAATTTAACAGATAAATGCAGCAACAAAAAAACTAAATGCAACCTCACAATAATGTTACTCCATCACTCAGCACCCGCACTCGCACTCAGCACTCAACACTCAAAACTCAACACTCAATACACTCAATGCTCTACGCTCACTGGGGGTGTGTACAGACTTCGGCAGGACTCCCAAAGCCCAAGCGTAAGCACGGACAACTCACGTGCCATCATATCAATACCTGGATCTACACGGTCAATTCACGTGCTGCACAGAAAACTCGCACGCTATGATATTAATACCTGAACGCGCACGGTTAACTCACGTGCTACGCGGATAACTCACTTACTACGCGGATAACTCACGTGCTACGCAGATAACTCACGCGCTATGGTATTAATATCCTCACAACCAATCCCTCGTCCTTCTTCAATCATGTACCTCACTAGCCTCACCATCATCAACAAATAAGGGAACACAACCCACATCAACTATCACAACATATTAGAAAAAATAGAGATTGAGGTAAACATGTACAATAATTTCTATGACTGAGTACTAATAACGTGAGAATGAATGAAGCCTAAGCATGCTCTCTAATATAAAGGCAAACAAGTTCAATGCCAAATAAACACATAACCACAAATAACAACCATTAGGCCTTACAACCTCACGGGACGGACCAAGTCTCAATCCCTCCCGGTACACACCCACGCATGCCCGTCGCCTAGCATGAGTATCACCACAAAAAAATCACATGATATCAATTTCTTCGGGTTTATACCCTCAAAGCAAAGTTAAAACTATTTACATACCACAATCGTGTAAAATCCTACCCCGGATGCCCTTGTCTCTGGACTTGGCCTCTAAAATCTCCTAACCATAATTAGATTAATACCATCACCATATGCTAAAGAATCAAATTCCACAATAAAAATTACAAAATATGCCAAAAATTCGAAATCGGCCAAAACCCACGTCTCAGAATCAGCCAAAAATGGCAGAATCATAAATCTCATTCTCTCCCTAATCTAACCATATAAAATTTATCAAAATCGAACTCCATTTGGTCCCTCAAATTCTCACTTAAAATTCTCAAAAACTCAAACCCTAACTCCCTCAATTTCACTTGGAAATCATCAATCAAATCCCAAAAACGATGATAGATTTATGAAATATAACCAAAACCTAGTAGAGAACACTTACCCCAATTCATATGGTGAAAATCGCTTCTAAGTTGCCCACATCTGAGCTCCCCAACACAAAATATGTTAGAATAAACATACCCTAGTTTTATATGTATTTTTTGTCAGTAATTCTGTCTCGTTTCTCATGCCAAACGATTCCGAAACTCGTATGTTATACCTCCAATGGACTCCTTGTGAAATTCTAGTCAATTTAGGCTTTTGAATCACTCAATTTGACCTTAGTGAATGAGACATGTAGGTTTTAATATTTGCAACTAGTGCAAATTTTTAAATACGCTGCCAGTGGCAATTTCGTAATTAATTTGAAAAAATATGATAACCTAATTTTTAGTAAAATGACAACAAAATTCTCATACGATGTCCAAATCTATGATTTTTTTTACGGGTCCGTAATTACGATATAAATCTAACACTTTAATGAAAAAAGAAATTAGAGCTCATTTGTTCAATATGATATCATTTATGTTTGAAGAAACGACGACGAAATATAAGAAAACGAGCACAACACAACCCAAACCTGTCCGAAACTCACCCCAGGCACTCGGGACCTCAACCAATAATTCCAACAAGTCATATATCACTATCCGAACTTAGTCGAACCTCCGGAACACCCAAACTAACACGAAAATACCAAATCAACCTCTAATTCAAGCCTAAAAACTTCTAAACTTCCAGCTTTCGCCAATTCAAGTCTAATTCTGTCACGAACCTCCAAACTACATTCTGTACACACTCCTAAGTTCAAAATCACCCAATGAAGCTAATCGAATCATAAAAACCCAAATCCGAATTCGTTTACTCATAAGGCAACTTACGATTTACTTTTCTAATTTAGCTTTCTAATTAAGAAATTAAGTGTTTATTTCATTCCAAAACTAGTCTGAACTCAAAACTACTAACTCGATACAATTTAATACAATTGAATAATACATAAAAAAGCATAAATGAGAAAAAGGAGGCCATAACTTTGACCGGGTCGTTACATTAATAAAGTTTTTTCATAAGGGTTTCAATTGCTAAATGGTTCACAGAAAAGAAGAAGAAAAAGGTGAAGATATTTATTTATTTAAAAAAAAAAAAGAAAACCAAAACGACAAACTTGGAAATGTATAGGCGAGAGACATGGACAAGTCTCACTCTTATTATTCGACATACGTGCATAATTTATGAACCACACACATGTTTTTCCTCTTTCTATCATATTATGTCGATATATATGTGACACATAATGCATCAACGTATTGTATATAACTTGAATTCTTACCAATAATGATTGGAATAGAATAATAATTACTTATTCATTTTTAATCGAAGCTTTTGAATGAGTCCTGGATATGAAATCGTTTTATAAAAAAAGACTTTACCTTTAATATGAAATTTTCGGCACAATTTTAATTTTAATCGGCCTTAATGCCGATACGAACATCGGTTAGGAAAGAGACAACTGCATCGCCTAGCTTTTTCCCTTTCTCCACTTAGAGGCCGACGGCTATTCGATGGATATTGAATTCTATGCAACAAAGGAGAGCGGGAAAGAGACAACCGCATCACTTATTGTAATTTAACTTGTTTATTCTATGTTAACAATCGATATTTACTAAATAAAATATCTATTACTGTTTTATTATTGAATAGGACTTGAATAGAATTTATTTGTGGATATTATTCTAATTTAGTTCACATTGTGGTTTATAATTTATTTGCTATGATAGTAGTAATGTTTTATAGTAGAAATGGCATCAAAGCCACTATTAGAGATATTATTTAGGAATTAATCAGTCAATCCTGAATTCTCCATTTTTCGGTTTCATTTACGGAAAGAGATATTGTAAGTTGTTCTGAAATTGAGATTTTTAATTTAAAATTTCAGAATAAAATAAATAATGACTAATTTCTAAATATTATCTCTGCTAATGGCTATTTGTGCACTTTCCCACGGCCCGTAGCCCAGCTACCTCATTAGTCCTTTGCCCGATGCTCTTCTAGAAAAGGAAGAGTACTAACTAGTAAATACTAAATACCAACAGCTCCACCATCTTTCTCCATTTCAGAAACAGAAACAAAAACAAAAGTAAAGCAAGCAACGAAAATCAGAATCATCCTTTCTCTCCCTCAGGCAAGCACTCAATAATTTCCTCTGTATTTTCATCTGTTACTATCTTTGTGTATTAATATTTCCCATATATGTTTTATATGTTAAAGTTATAGAGTGTAGTATTTATTTTCGCTCACTACTATGCTTCAAAATATATATTAAAAAATGTGAAATTTGTAGTGTATATTACTTGAATTGGAAAAAGACTGCCCAAATATGGAGAGACCAGTGGTATAACACTTGCTTTTTCATGGCAATACAACTAATGTTAGGTTAAATTTTCTCTAGAGTAACATGGAACGAATCCCTAAAAAGAAGAAACATGTTTTTAGGGTTCAACTTGGAATTGACATAGTATTCGAGATACTTACGTGGCTACCTTCTAAGTCTCTGATGCTATTCAAGTGTGTTTGTAAAGCCTGTAACATTTTGATACGATATAATCCCAGCTTTGTCAAGTCTCACATTGCCCGTCCCTCAGCCATTCACCTCTTGTTTCAATTGGATATTCTTTCTCCTGAGGACCTAGAATTTTTTAAGAGTGACTATGTCCCGAAGACGCGACCTCTAGAAGGATTTTCTTTACAACTCGCGCCTCATCATTATTCAGACATAAGAAATGAGATCGTTATCTGCTCGAATCATTGCAATGGCCTTGTTTGTCTTTTTTATAAAGACAAGTCTCAGGTTTACTTGCACAATGTCACCACTGGGGAGATGAAACATTTGCCATCCTCTCTAGTAAGTTGTTCCCATCGTGTTCCTAAGTTGTTTCTAGGATTTGATATGGTCACGGAAAAATACAAATTGCTTCATGTTTTTTACTGTTTAGCTCAACTAAAGGCCGACATTCTAACTCTAGGAACCAACAACTCCAGGAGAGAAATAGAATTAATCCATGAAAAGTTTTCTCCCTGGTATTTTGCTAGGGATTGTCTTTTCCTCAATGGAATACTTTATTGGAGGAGTACTTCATTCGATAGTTCTATTGACTACTTCGACTTCATAGAGGAGAAGTTTGATGATGTTCCACCCCCCGAAGGAAGGAATTTTATTCATAACCCGGAAGCTACATTTTGGAGAATGTTGGTTTGGTATTGCTGATACTTCGGAACAAATTTAAAACGCCGTACTCCTTGATATCAAGTAATGAGGTTAACAAGGTTGGTATGAAAGTTAACTCTGAATCAGTGAAGCTTGTCTTGCTTGAAGTAGAAAACAGTGACAAGCCAGAGTTTGTTTTAGCAACAGCAAGCCTTATTAGTACCCCAGCTAATTTGGTGTTCTCCAAAACATTATCCCATTGACATTTGTTGACGTTTAGGTTGACAATTTAAAACGAGAGTATTAATCAAGATTTTGTTTAGTCTAGTAAGGTTTGTGAGACTAGCCTAAGATAGCTAGTAGCAATATTGTCAACTTCAAGCCTTTGTGAGACTAGTCTGGTAGGATTTTTATCTAAGATAGCTAGTAGCAATGTTGTTTCTTATTATTTCACTTTTCAGTGTAGGACCTATTTACTAGCTATCTCTTTTGCTTTGCATCTTTCCTCTGAATTTCATGATGTCCCTATTTTTCCTATGATTTCTGTATATGGTCTCTTTTTGTCTTTTTCAAAAACAACGTCTCTTCTCCTTCCGGGTAGGGGTAAGGTTTGCGTACACACTACCCTCCTCAAACCTCACTAGTAGGATTTTACTAGGTTGTTGTTGTTGTCGTCGTCTTGTTTTATATTTGAAGTAAACATTAATTGCTAGTTATGTATCTACCAAATTTATGGATCGTACATTGTTGTTAGTTTCGACCAGTATTTTGCGTCGATATAATTTTTAGTAAAGGGAGGAAAGAGCTAGGTCTTGCACATTTAAGAGTCGTGGGACTTGAAAAAATAGAGGATTAATTATACCGCAATTTTCTTCCAATAAAAAATGAGATAAACTCTTCTTGAATTTAGTTTCAGGATTAATTATTCCTTGTCACTCGTACCAAACGAGCTCTAAGTGGTGTATGAAAGCTATTGTTACAAACAAGGCTAACACTCGATTACTGTTACATGGTATAAAACAAGAAGAAACTTATATCATAACATAGCAGCTAGCATGTACCTGTATCAGAAAACTCAGAACACCACTCTCTACTAACAGTATAACACAAGGAACAAAGGAATATAGGTCCCAAAACCTAAAATATGTAGGAACATACAACTAGAAATGCAGCCTAGCTATTCGCAAGAAAATAATAAGCTGAGCTAGTTGAACAAAGATAAAGCATAGGATTACAGTGTCTCTGTCTCACATTCTGCCATACTCCACATCCTCAAAATGATTGGAATTTGTACCGGATTGCTGATTCAATTGTACCTCCGGGCGCTCTACCTCTAATTCTCCGTTAGTAGGGTGGACATGTTGTGTGTTACTGCGAACCTCCTCCAATGCCCGGAAATATGCATATGGTCCCCATCCTGAGGACAGAGATGATAAAAGAACAAGTAAATTTAACGATATCCTCATGATCTTCTAAGATTAACTCATACAAAGATATAGCCTGAATAACATAAATAAGTAGAGATAACAAATGAGACTCCAAGCGGTCGTTCATATGACCGGGGGAGCTAGGTGTTGGCAGGGGGTCAATTGAATCCCCTTCACCGGAAAATTATACTGTACAAATTAGGCAAAGATGACATTTTTGATTATATAAACCTTTTGACACAAGGGAACATTCTAGTGTAGTGATAAAGGAGGTTCAAAGTTATTTTAGGTTATAGTTCAAATCCTATGTGCGACATTTTAGTATACTCTTTTGAATCGTCTTGTATATATTTCCGGCTCCGCCAAATATGACTATTACATTATCTTTGACTTTTTCGTCGAATCCTCAAAATTCTCCAGATCTAAATGAATTCACCATAATCTTCTTGCTATTTTGTTCTCCATCTCCTTTCCTTAATCATTCACAACAGTAAAGAAAATCCCTAGGAAATTCACAGAAAACACTATTGTACTTCTGGACTATTACTGATACAATATGTTGTGAAATAATAATAACAACAACTATGCCTCAACCCCGAACAAGTTGAAGTGGGACTGTTGGTTTGCGAGGACTTAAAAACATAAAAGTAATAAAAGCAGGAGATTAGTGAAGACCATACCTTCAGTATGGTATGGAGCGGGGAAGAACTGCAGGTAGCAGAGTGTTGCAACGACAATGCCTGAAACGTGAAAGACGTAGAATATCATTCGAAAAATTGAAATGCAACCTTCATTTAGTGCACAATGCAGAACTTGAAGACAAACCTATCAATCCTCCGGCAAACACGTCTTGCCAATGATGCCAGTAGTCATCCACGCGTGAAATCCCAACAAGACATGCCATTAGGAGAGGAAGAATCACTATGCATAGTTTTGCTACATGTCCTCCACGATCAAATGCTTTAATCTTCCCTGCCAAATACAATGATAGAAACCCGAGACCAGCAAATGACCCTGCAAAGAAAAACCATAATTTTGTCGATATGAGATGCAGCACCCCTTTTGAAGTCTATGAGCAATCTTTATTAAAGGTTTCAACTAAAAAAACTCTGAAATCCTGATTTGATGTACTTGGATCTAGTGGATTCGGAGAAAGATGAGCTACATACCTGAGGTATGCCCGCTTGGAAAGCTCTTATATCCTTCCTTTATTTCACTTTCTTTGCCATGACATATCACGTCTCCCCACGGATCATAAACCTGAAAAAAGAACCGGAAATGAATCAAATGAACCAGTAAACAATAACAACAACAACAAATCCAGTGTAACTCCACATAGTGGGGTTTGGGAGGGGTAGTATATATGCAGACCTTACCCCTATGAGATAGGGAGGTTGTTTTCAATAGACCCTCGGCTCAGTGAAGCACAAGCACAACAGTAATGAAAAAAAGACAGCCAGACACAACAATGAGGAGCCACAGAAAAGAAGCATTAAAAATAAGAAGATAGTAAGATGACCAAAATAAAAGAAACAACGAGCAATAATAGAAACCTAAGACTAAAACCAATACGAAAAATGAACCAGTAAGCAAACTATAACTCAAGCTAATGAAAGAGTTGAGCACCGATTTAAGCAATATCCTGGTAAATCAGTTACAACAATCAAGAATATCAGATAGACATACATGGACTTCTATTGCAGTTTGATCAATAATTACTAGAAGAACGATAAAGCACATAAAGAACGGTAAAGTTTTGCAGCCTAGAATCCTTTTGCACAGCTAAAATATAGAAGCTTTCGTTCACTAAAGCATTTAGTAGGAAAGAGTAGCATTATCAGAAAATCAAGAACTGGATACATACGTCTTTACCATCAGGAAAACAACGCCAGAAAAAGTCTGGTCGAGGACGGCCTACTGCATTCTTGATGGCATCCGTGAGTACAGCCGTAATTAGTATGGCAAATAAGAGGCCTGCAAATTTTGGTTAAGTTAAGGCACTTAGCAACATAGGGAGCGCATTCCATTTACTACAACAAAGAAATTTAAAGTCACAGAGACAAAGGTCCCTCTACTCATATTCCACTCCGCTCTCTCCATTGCCCGAAAATTCCCTCAAAAAAATGAAAAACCATGGAGAACTAAGAAGGAAATCAACAAAACCGAGATCCAAATGATTTACTGTAGTTCGAAAGGGGAAAATTGCTATAAAAAAAAAGGCAGCCCGGTGCACTAAAGCTTCCGCTATGCGGGAGGTTCGAGGAAGGGCCGGACCACAAGGGTCTATTATACGTACCCTTACCCTGCATTTCTGCAAGATGTTGTTTTCACGGTTCTAACCCATGATCTCCAGGTCACATGACAGCAGCTAAGGCTACCCATCGAAAATTGCTCTAAAGACATTACCTAAAATGCTGTGGTGCAGATCGTAGACGTCCCTCCTCCTCAGATAGATGAGAACAAAGATGATAATAGGCAATATAATTGCATATAGCTGTTCATCAAAGAAATCTGTTAGAAACACTAGAAACTCTGAGGTTTAAATAAACTTTCTCTACATTACATTGATACTTGACTCGATATGTTAAAAAACTACAGGTATACTTACAGGAACAGACCACACTGGGACAGTATTATCTTTCATGGGATACTTCAGATCTGTCATCATATCCCTTCCAACAAAACGATGAAATGGACCGATGACATAAAGGACAATCTCTATGACTACGAGCAGCAGCAATATAAGCCAGTCATGCATGTGAATTCTCGCAACTGATGACCCATGAGACTTAATAGTATGTCCGCATCCGAGCTCAATCTCATTTGTATTACCCTGTTTGATTGAGACAGAAATATTAGTAACCAAATTTGCAAAACCAAAGTAGTAATCAAATTGATTGTTCAGTTAATAAAACATTCTAACAAGCAAAAGTTGTTTAAAGTTAGCAATACCAGAATGAATAAGCAGTCTATTTTGAAACACACGACATAATCAACAGAAATGCGAATACAACTGCTACTGCGCCTCAATCACAACAAGTTGGGTTTGGCTATGATACTACTACCCTCATCTAAGTCCAATAATATATAAGATAAAAAATAAAAAAAATAAAAAAAGCACTTTTGTCTTTTATATTTTTTACTGGCAAATCAACAGAAATGGGAATTACTAACAAAAATTTGTTAATCAATGATTATATTTTAAAAGTGCAGAATGCACGAGGCTCCCGCTATGCACGAGGTTCGTGGAAGGGCCGTACCATGAGTTTATTATGCACAACTTTACCCTGCATTTCTGCAAGAATTTGTTTTCATGGTTCAAACTCGTGATCTCCTGGTCATATGTCAGCAACTCTACCAGTTACACCAAGTCTCTCCTACTCAATGATTATGTTTAAACGTTTTAAAATGAGATTGCTTTGACCACAATATGCTGACTTCTAGATACTAATCCTGCGAAAATAAATCGTCGGAATTATACAAATAAAAAAAATAGTATCAAAGATCTTCAAATTTTACTAGGATTTCACAAATCCACAAGCCTGCTTAATTAGAATGTTGATCATAGGTTCCCCATAACCAAAGAATACCGTAGCTTAATCCCTCAATTCTAAATTACACCCCCCCCCCCCCCCCCCCACAACACACACGCAGATACTGGATTTTCATCAAAACCTAAACAAGACAGTCAAAACAATTAAGTACCATACACCATATATATGGAGTAAAAGGCAATTGCAAGAGAATAATAATAGAAACAACAATTCATAAGTACAAGCAGAAATACAACAACAAATTCAGTATAATCTCACAAATAAAGATCGAGGAGGTTAGTCTGTACGTGCCCCTTATCCTACCTAGAGTAGGTAGAGAGGTTATTTCCAATAGCCAAATCAAAAACTAAAAATACAAAACCAAAGGAAAAATATATCATGTAAAATGGAAAAAAGAAAAAAGGAAAAAAAAGCCAACAAACCTGAAACACAGTCTTAATTTTATCTTTCCAACCCATTTGGACACTGCTGATTCTTCAAATTCCAAAAGAGCAAAATCCAAATTTACAAATATTGTTCGAACCTAAAATCTTAAAAAAAAAAATAAAACCACCAAATTATTTAAAAAAGGAGACAATATTTATCAGCAAAAGATCCTTCTAGATATGCTGCCCAGAGTGAACAACGTTGACTTCTAAAACAAAATCAATGGAGTTACATCAAATATTAAACATTGAAAGGTATCTTTTGGAGAATTTATCAGCAAAAATTCTTCTAGATATTCTACCAAGACTGACTAATTGTATTATCATAAGAACAACTTTGACTTTTTAAGATGAAATTAACATTAAGTAAAATTGAAAGTTACCTTTTTTTGGCGATATTTTCTGGGAAGTAAAGCAAAAGAATGTTTCAAATGGTATCCCATAAATTTCCCACCATTGGAATTCATGACCGCGTTTACTAATAGAAAATAGGCAAATCAAACATTAATTACTTGCTACACGTTCATATTATTTTATTTAACAAACACACGACGATAATATAATAATAACAGAATTTTAAATAAATAAGCAGAAATCAACAATTATATATATTAAGAGAGAAAAAAAAACAATTATATATATTAAGGCTACATCTCTTACAACTTTTAAAACATCAAATAACCAAAACCTGGTGTCACAGTATCCCAGACTATCTAAGATTTCTACATACAAGGTCTGAAGAAGTAACAATATACTGTTTCTGAATAAAAGAAAATGAAATAGGAAATAAAGATAGAGGGAGACACCAGGGCCTGTGGATGCCGGTAGGTCTACCTTGGGTCTCCGGGTGGACTGAAGGAAGCACTTCAACTACTGTCCAAAAGTTGCTCCTGGATCTGCACATATTGCAGAGTGTAGTATCAGCATAACCGACCCCATGTGCTGGTAAGTGTCTAGCCTAACATCGGCGAAGTAGTGACGAGGCTAGGACTAGATTACCAAATAAACTTATGCAGTTCAAATATATATATATATATATATATATATATATATATATATATATATATATATATATATATATATATACAGCGGAAAAGAAATACAAAAAATAACCAGTTAATATGGGAGGGGGAGCATGCTATGGGGGAGGTAACAGTTTCGAATAAAAAGGCATCAAGTAAGGATAGAAACAACATAACTCGAATATCAGCAAGAATCAGAAATCGACAATTGTATGACATCACCCTTCGTGCTTTTACTCTCATCCTCGCCAAAATAATTATATAACAAAAAGGTACACGGCATCACCTTTCGTGCTTTTACTCTCGTCTTCATCAAAACGATCATATAAATAAGATGTGCACGACATCACCCTTCGTGCTTTTACTCTTTTTTCTCACAATATAATCAATGAAATCAGCACAAAATTGTACATCGTGAGGCACGCCATCATCTTTCGTGCTACACTCTTTCCTCACAATAACAAACAATGCACGACATCACCCTTCGTACTTTAACACTCTTCCTCACCCAAGCAATAATCACAAACAAAGGGGCAAGGGAATAAATAAAATAATAATAGAAGTTCCGGCAAGGGAACAATTTAATAACTCTTTCTCTTTCCTTCACTTTAATCTCATAACTCACTTTACCACTTGAGCCAATGCTCCAAAGGGTTCAAAGGTCATAATTCCTCCCACAAACTTTTCAGAACAAAAAGAAATCATACCAAGGCAGGAAAGATACAACGAAATCATGAAATTCACAATATAAAGACCCACGGTCATGCTAGACACCACGTATAGCTATTCATCACCATGCCAATACATTGTACTTGACAACTACCACATAGCAAATGGGACTCAACTCTTAATCCCTCAAGCTAAGGTTAGACCAAACATGTACCTCGAACTTCCACGGCCAACGCAAGCCTCAAATACCATTTTTTCTTTCAAATTTGACTCCAACCCAATCGAATCTATACACAATTGACTTAATAGCATCAATAAATGCTAAACAATCCACTCCCTATGCTTAATTATAGCTTTCTAATTATTTTTCTCAAAAATCCAAAAATTGACCTGGGCTTGCTTGGTCAATATATGAGGTTCGGACCAAAACTCGATTATCCATTCACTCACGAGTCTGAATATATAATTTATTTTTAAATCTGACCCCATAACGAGGTCTAAATCACAAATAATTAAAAAGCTCTAACTTTACCAAAATCTCTAATTTTATACCCTTAATCACATATTTTATGCCTAGAAATCTAGTGGGTATTAATGAAAAATGAAGAAAATGAGTCTAAGATTATATACCTATGAATTTATGGTGAAATCCTCTTTCAAAAATCGCCTAATTTGGAGTTGAGATGAAAAAGTTATGAAATTCTAAACGAATCCCGAAATGGCTACTGTTTTAAGTGTTGGGCGATAATGTTCATCGCGTTTGCGAGGACAGTGTCGCGATCGCGAAGGCTGCCAGTAAGTGGGACTTACGCGATCGTGATATCTCCTATGCATTCGCAAAGGGTTAACCCCCCATGACCTTCGCGTTCGAGCACCTATGTACGCGTTCGCGTAGAAGAATCGACAAAATCCCAGCCCACCTCTATTAACACTACGCATTCGCGATGAGCAAACCCTCAGTGCTCCTTATTCGCGACTGTGGCTTCGCGTCGCGAAGAACAATCCACCCTTGTCCCCATTTACCCTACGCGGTCGCGATGAACAACAGGTCTGAGCACCTATAGTAGATTTTCTGCAATTTTTCTTAAGTCTAGAACTTTCCGGAAATATATCCATAACACACCCGAGCCCTCGAGGCTCCTAACCAAATACACGTACTAACTCAACAACCTTATACGAACTTATCTATGCGATCAAATTACATAAATAACCTCGGTAGCAACGAATTAAATCTCAAAATCAAAGAATTTTTTTCTCAAACTTCATAAAACATCAACTTTAGCAATTTAGGTACGAATAACGTCAAACGACGTTCATTTTTTCACCAAATTTTACAGGAGTATCATAAATGATATATACGACTTGTATCGGGCGCCGGAACCAAAATACAAGCATGATACCATCATGTTCTAATCAAATTTCATTTCAAATTTCTTTAAGAAATTTCAGAAAACAATTTTCTATAAAAAAATATTTTTCAGGCTTGGGACCTCAGAATTCGGTTCCGGATATATGCCCGAGTCCTATATTTTCCTACGAACGCTTCAGGACCATTGAATTACGGGTCCGGGTCCATTTACCCAAAATGTTGACCGAAGTCAAATTAGCTCATTTTATAATAAAACTTATCATTTTTCACAGATTTTCATATTTAGGCTTTTCGGCTAACGTCCGGACAATACACGTAAATCGAGGTGATGCTAAATAAAGTTTTCAAGGCCTCAGAATACAAGATTTCATTTTAAAAAAAGTGATGACCTTTTGGGTCATCACATTCTCCACCTTTGAAACAACCGTTCGTCCTCGAACGGATAGAAGAAGGAAGCACCTGAGTCGGGGAAAAAATAGGGATAATGACTCTGCATATCAGACTCGGACTCCCAAGTTGATGCTTTAGGACGTTGACTTCTCCACTGAACACGAACAGAAGGAAAACTCTTCGACGTCAATCGACGAACTTGCCAGTCTATAATAGCCACCAGCTCCTTCTCATAAGACATGTCCTTGTCCAACTGGACAGTGCTAGTATCTAACACGTGGGATGGATCATCGTGATATTTCTGAAGCATGGACACATGAAACACTGGATGGACGAGTGATAAGATCGGCGGCAATGCAAGTCTATAATCCACCTCTCCTACTCGATCAAGTATCTCAAATGGACCTATGAACCTAGGGCTAAGCTTGCCCTTCTTCCTAAATCTATCACGCCCTTCATAGTCGATACTCGGAGCAACACCCGCTCACTAACCATAAAAGCCACATCTCGAGCCTTGTGGTCTGGATAACTCTTTTTCCTGTATTGAGCTGTACGAAGCCTATCCTGAATAATATTGACCTTGTCCAAGGCTTCCTCAACCAAATCTGTACCCAACAACCGAGCCTCTCTCGGCTCAAACCATCCGACCGCAGACCGACACTGCCTACAATATAAAGCCTCATAAAGATCCATTTGGATACTCGATTGGTAGCTATTGTTGTAGGCAAAATCTGGTAAATGCAAAAACTGATCGCACGAGCCTACAAAGTCAATGACATAAGGTCGGAGCATATCTTCCAAGATTTGAATAGTCCGCTTGGACTGCCCATTTGTCTAAGGATGAAATGCCGTGCTTAACTCAACTTGAGTGCCCAATTCTTGCTGAACGGCTCTCCAGAACTGCGAGGTAAACTGCTTACCTCGGTCCGAAATGATAGACACAGGCACACCATGAAGATGAATAATCTCCCGGATATAGATCTTAGCTAACCTCTCGGATGAATAGAAGAATGCCACAGGAATAAAATGCGGTGACTTGGTCAGCCTATCAACAATGACTCATACTCCATTGAACCTCCTCCGAGTCTATTGGAGTCCAACACTGAAATCCATAGTGATCCGCTCCTACTTCCACTCGGGAAGCTTAATCCTCTAAAACAAACCACCAAGCCTCTCATGCTCATACTTCACCTGCTGACAATTCAAACAATGAGCCATATATGTAACAATATCCTTCTTCATTCTATGCCACCAATAATGCTGCTGCAAATCCTGATACATCTTCGCGGTGCCCGGATGAATAGAGTACTGAGATCTACGGGCCTCCCCTAAAATCAACTCTCGGAGCCCATCCACATTAGGCACATAAACTCGACCCTGCAATCTCAAAACTCCTTTGTCGCCTAAGGTAACCTTCTTGGAACCTCTGCACTGCACTGTGTCTCTAAGGACACATAGGGATCATCATACTGCTGATCACGGATACACTCCAATAAAAAAGAACGAGCGATCGTGCAAGCTAATACCCGACTAAGCTCAGAAATATCCAACCTCACGAACCGATTGGTCATGGCCTGAACATCCAAACCAAGCGGCCTCTTACCGACCGGAATATAAGCAAGACTGCCCATACTGGCTAACTTCCTAGTCAAAGCATCGACCACCACATTGGCCTTTCTCAAATGATATAAAATGGTGATATCATAATCTTTCAACAACTCCAACAACCTCATATGCCTCAAATTCTTGTGATTTATATTTTCTTTACCTTTGTTTGATTTCTTTTACGTTGTTGTAGAATAGTTGATGGATCTATACTCTAGCCATTTTTTTTAATTCATCACCCTTTAAACAAAAAAAATGTCTAGAGTTTAGCTAAGTATAAAAGAACGAATGTTATTGCATTCTATTTTTACCGGTAAATTTTACCGAATATTTAAAAAAATACCGAAAATTAACTAAACCGTACCGATGCTGAAGAAAAACCAATATAATTGAGACGGTTTCGAAAAGTCTAATTTTGGTTATACATAATAGAATAACCGAAAAATTGGTAAGGTATAAATTTATAAAATAACAAGCAGAATCGAACCATTGACACCACTACTCATACCAAACGAGCCCTAAGTGGTGTATGAAAGCTATTGTTACAAACAAGGCTAACACTCGATTACTGTTACATGGTATAAAACAAGAAGAAACTTATAACATAGCAGCTAGCATGTACCTGTATCAGAAAACTCAGAACACCACTCCCTACTAACAGTATAACACAAGGAACAAAGGAATATAGGTCCCAAAACCTAAAATATGTAGGAACATACAACTAAAAATGCAGCATAACTATTCACAAGAAAATAATAAGCTGAGCTAGTTGAACAAAGATAAAGCATAGGAGTACAGTGTCTCTGTCTCACATTCTGCCATACTCCACATCCTCAAAAGGATTGGAATTTGTACCGGATTGCTGATTCAATTGTACCTCCGGGCGCTCCACCTCTAATTCTCCGTTAGTAGGGTGGACATGTTGTCTGTTACTGCGAACCTCCTCCAATGCCCGGAAATACGCATATGGTCCCCATCCTGAGGACAGAGGTGATAAAAGAACAAGTAAATTTAACGATATCCTCATGATCTTCTAAGATT
Organism: Nicotiana benthamiana; assembly: GCA_034376525.1. Classification (NCBI taxonomy): domain Eukaryota; kingdom Viridiplantae; phylum Streptophyta; class Magnoliopsida; order Solanales; family Solanaceae; genus Nicotiana; species Nicotiana benthamiana. Next base: position 44,901,332 of record CM067330.1, read on the forward strand.
AACTCATACAAAGATATAGCCTGAATAACATAAATAACTAGAGATAACAAATGAGACTCCAAGCAGTCGTTCATATGACGGGGGGAGCTAGGTGTTGGCAGGGGGTCAATTTGAATCCCCTTCATCGGAAAATTATAATGTACAAATTGCGCAAAGATAACATTTTTGATTATATAAACCGTTGAATCCCTTTGACACAAGGGACCATTCTAGCGTAGTGATAAAGGAGGTTCAAAGTTGTTTTAGGTTATAGGTTCAAATCCTATGTGCGACACTTTAGTATACTCTTTTGAATCGTCTTGTATATATTTCCGACTCCGCCAAATATGACTATTACATTATCTTTGATTTTTTTTAACGAATCCTCAAAATTCACCAGATCTAAATGAATTCACAGAAAACACTATTGTACTTCTGGACTATTACTGATACAATATGTTGTGAAATAATAATAACAACAACAACAACTATGCCTCAATCCCGAACAAGTTGAAGTGGGACTGTTGGTTTGCGAGGACTTAAAAACATAAATGTAATAAAAGCAGGAGGAGATTAGTGAAGACCATACCTTCAGTATGGTATGGAGCTGGGAAGAACTGCAGGTAGCAGAGTGTTGCAACGACAATGCCTGAAACGTGAAAGACGTAGAATATCAATCGAAAAATTGAAATGCAACCGTCATTTACTGCACAATGTAGAACTTGAAGACGAACCTATCAATCCTCCGGCAAACACGTCTTGCCAATGATGCCAGTAGTCATCTACACGTGAAATCCCGACAAGACATGCCATTAGGAGAGGAAGAATAACTATACACAGTTTTGCTACATGTCCTCGACGATCAAATGCTTTAATCTTCCCTGCCAAATACAATGATAGAAACCCGAGACCAGCAAATGACCCTGCAAAGAAAAACCATAATTTTGTCGATATGAGATACAGCACCCCTTTTGAAGTCTACATGAGGAATTGGAGAAAGTTGAGCTACATACATGAGGTATGCCCGCTTGGAAAGCTCTTATGTCCTTCCTTTATGTCACTTTCTTTGCCATGACATATCACGTCTCCCCACTGATCATAAACCTGAAAAAAGAACCGGAAAAATGAATTAAATGAACTAGTAAAAAATTAACAACAACAACAAATCTGGTATAATTCCACATAGTTGGGTCTGAGAGGAGTAATATATATGCAGACCTTACCCCTATCTCACTGAAATAGAGAAGTTGTTTCCAATAGACCCTTGGCTCAGTGAAGCACAAGCATAACAACAACAACAACAACAACCACCCAGTATAATCCCAGTTAGTGGGGTCTGGAGAGGGTAGTGTGTACGTAGACCTTATCCCTACCCTGGGGTAGAGCGGCTGTTTCCAAATAGACCCCCGGCATCCTTCCCTCCAAGAACTTCCCACCTTGCTCTTGGGGAGACTCGAACTCACAACCTCTCGGTTGGAAGTGGGGTTGCTTACCATCAGAGCAACCCCTCTTGTTAAGCATAAAAAAGAAGCATTAAAAACAACAAGATAGTAAGATGACCAAAATAAAAGCAACAACGTGCAATAATAAAAACCTAAGACTAAAACCAATACGAAAAATGAACCAGTAAGCAAACTATAACTCAAGCTAATGAAAGAGTTGAGCACCAATTTAAGCAATATCCTGGTAAATCAGTTACAACAATCAAGAATATCAGATAGACATACATGGACTTCTATTGCAGTTTGATCAATAATTACTAGAAGAACGATAAAGCACATAAAGAACGGTAAAGTTTTGCAGCCTAGAGTACTTTTGCACAGCAAAAATATAGAAGCTTTCGTTCACTAAAGCATTTAGTAGGAAAGAGTAGCATTATCAGAAAATCAAGAACTGGATACATACGTCTTTACCATCAGGAAAACAACGCCAGAAAAAGTCTGGTCGAGGACGGCCTACTGCATTCTTGATGGCATCCGTGAGTACAGCCGTAATTAGTATGGCAAATAAGAGGCCTGCAAATTTTGGTTAAGTTAAGGCACTTAGCAGCATAGGGAGCGCATTCCATTTACTACAACAAAGAAAATTAAAGTCACAGAGACAAAGGTCCCTCTACTCATATTACACTCCGCTCTCTCCATTGCGCGAAAATTCCCTCAAAAAAATGAAAAACCATGGAGAACTAAGAAGGAAATCAACAAAACCGAGATCCAAATGATTTACTGTAGTTCGAAAGGGGAAAATTGCTATAAAAAAAAAAGGCAGCCCGGTGAATAAATATTTATTTATGTAATTAAAAAGAATTTAATATATTTTTTCAAAATTACCCTTATATACGTATTTCTAAATTTTTTTTTTACTTTTTACATTAAATTATGTTATAATAGCACTAAAGCTTCCGCTATGCGGGAGGTTCGAGGAAGGGTCGGACCACAAGGGTCTATTATACATAGCCTTACCCTGCATTTCTGCAAGATGTTGTTTTCACGGTTCTAACCCATGATCTCCAGGTCACATTACAGCAGCTAGGGCTACCCTTCGAAAATTGCTCTAAAGACATTACCTAAAATGCTGTGGTGCAGATCGTAGACGTCCCTCCTCCTCAGATAGATGAGAACAAAGATGATAATAGGCAATATAATTGCATATAGCTGTTCATCAAAGAAATCTGTTAGAAACACTAGAAACTCTGAGGTTTAAATAACCTTTCTCTACATTACATTGATACTCGACTCGATATGTTAAAAAACTACAGGTATACTTACAGGAACAGACCACACTGGGACAGTATTATCTTTCATGGGATACTTCAGATCTGTCATCATATCCCTTCCAACAAAACGATGAAATGGACCGATGACATAAAGGACAATCTCTATGACTACGAGCAGCAGCAATATAAGCCAGTCATGCATGTGAATTCTCGCAACTGATGACCCATGAGACTTAATAGTATGTCCGCATCCGAGCTCAATCTCATTTCTATTGCGCTGTTTCCATTTGAAACAGAAACATTAGTATGTGTACTGTTGTAAAACCTAACAAGTACATAAACTTGATAGTTTACTTGATGAAAACTTTCAAACAAGCAAGAGTTTTTTGAAGTTAGCAAAACCAGAATGAATAACCAGTTCATCTTGAACCACAAAAATCCATTTTCTAATTATGTTACTGGAGCACTAAATTGCACCGGTATAACGCCTCAATCCCAAACTAGCTAAGGTCGGATGTTTTCAAATAGACCATCGACACCATTCGCTCCGAGAATTTCCCACCTTGCTCTTGGGAGATTCAAACTCACAACCTCTTGGTTAGAAGTGGAAATTGCTTACCATTAGAGCAACCCCTCTTGTCATACTATTCTACTCACCCCATAAAAAAATGGATTTTTCATCACAAAATCCACAGAGTGCTGCTAAACAAGGCAGTCAATAACAATTTTACAATAAACCATATGAGTAAAGGATAATTGCAAGAGAATAAAAACAAAAACAGCAATTCAATAGCAGAAGCAGAAATCAAAAAAAAAAAAAATAAAAACCAAAACTAAAAATATATCATGAAATATGAAGGAAAAAAAAAAGAATAAAGCAAAAAAGGCCAACAAACCTGAAACACAGTCTTAATCTTATCTTTCCAACCCATTTGGACACTGCTGAGTACTTCAACTTCAAATTCCAAAGAGCACACCCAAAATCACAAATATTGTTGGAACCTAAAATCCCACAAAAAAAAAAACCACCAAGATTTTAAAAATAGGGGACAATATTTATCAGAAAAAAATCCTTCTAGATATGCTACCAAGAGACAAAGACCCAGTCTTTATCATAATAGGAACAGCTTTGACTTTTAAAAACAAATTAATGGAGCTAAATCAAACATTGAAAATTACCCTTTTAGCAGATATTAATAAAGCTTCAATTTTTAAGCAATGGCGGAAGAAAATGGAGAAAAAATATGAAAAAACAGTGTGAGACAAAAGACTTTAAAAGAGCAGAAATGAAAACTCACAAAGAATATTGGGACCTAAAAATAAAATACCTACCAAAATGATAAATTTATCAGCAAAAAATTCTTCTAGATATGATACCAAAGACTGACTAATAATATCATCATAATAACAATTTGACTTTTTAAAAGAAATTAATGGTGTTAAATCAAACATTAAGAACAAAAGAATGTTCAAATAGGCCCCCACAAGTTTAAGGCGTAAAGCTTCAATTTTTAAGCAATAGCAGAAGAGAAAAAAACAACAAAAAAATGGAGAAAACAAATACAGTAGGAAATAAAAGACTTTAAAAAAACCAACCAAAATGAAGAATTTATCAGCAAAAACTCATTATATGATACCAAAAACTGACTAATTGTATTAACATAAGAACAACTTTGACTTTTTAAGATAAAATTAAATTAAGTAAAATTGAAAGTTACCTTTTAAGCAAATATTTTCTGATGAGCAAAGTTAAAGAATGTTTCAAATGGTACCCCACAAGTTTATGGCTTAAAGCTTCAACTTTTCAACAATGGCAGAACATAAGGGAAGAAAGAATAAAATAGAGAAATAAAAATAAAATGTGAATACAAGGTGGAACCAATTATTTATTTGTGACAGTTAAGAATTTAAAATTTTCAACAACTATGTGGAAATGGTGCCGAGGTCCATGGAAAGTGCATTTTTTGAATTGATTTAAAAAAAATTATGGATAGAAGTTTACAAGATTGAACTGATCATAACCGTTGATTTTGTCAAAATTATTAAGCGTGTGGTCATATTTTGACGGCTTGAATGGTTAGTTGGGCTATTTAACTGTCGAGGGCGTGTGGGACCCATACACGAGGAGAGGTTGGTCCAGCTCATTTCCAAGCAAATTCTAATTTTAGTTTTTATATAATAGAGATTCTGTTACTCTGAATAGAATTTACATAGTCAATGAATATTAATTAAATTTTGAACTTATAGCATGTGCGCAAGAGAAGCTTTAGGCATGTGCGGTTAGCTTTGTCAGGTACGAAAAAAGATAAGGGATGATTAAAGAAGTACTTGGGCGAGATAATTAGATAAGATATGATGCGGCTCCAAATTTTCAAAGACATGACTCTTGACAAGAAGGTATGTAGGTCGAGCATTAGAGTTGTAGCTTAAGGGGTAGTCGAGCAGTTTTCTTCTTCGTATCAGCTAGTTTGATAGTGTTTTGTCTAGAATTGCTTGTGATTTATGTTGTATTTCACACTTTTCTATTTATTTGCTATCTCTTACATTGCTGATATTATTTTTCTGATTTCTGTTATTGTAAGATTGACATATACTATACTTTACTGGTTTATTGTTGTTGCATGTAACCTATATATGTATACAATATGTCAAAATTATTCTTAGAATTTTATGATCTTCAAGATATCATGTAATTCCTGTGAGAGTATATCATTTAGACCAAAATAAGAATGAAAAAATTAAAGAGTGTTTTTTTGGTCATAAATTAAAGAGTGTTTAAATGAAAAAAATTTATCAATTTCTTTCTAAATCGGATGAAAAAGAAAAGTCTGTTACTTTAAGCTAACAGAGAGTGGGAAAACATTATGGTTAACTTATATTAATGTTACTTTAAGAAATTCCGAACGAAAATTCAAAAAAAATTACTATTATGAAATAATAAAAGAGGAAGAAAAGTAATGAAGAGAAAAGTAGAGAGAGATAATTCTTATTGATTTGGGATGAATTACAATGGAATAAATACCTCTATTTATAGGAAGAGGTTGACTTAGCCACCAATCAATAAACCTTGGAATCTATCTAAATATGGACATTCACCATAAATAGAATTATTTTTATAACACCCCCCTGAATGTCTATTTACCGGATAATATGCCTCGTTAAAATCATAATTAAAAGAAAATTCGATGGAAAAAAAAATTCTGGAAAAGGAAAAAGAGTACACATATCTAATAATACTCCATTTGGTTGTCTCATTAAAAACCTTCAAGGAAAACCCAGTGGGACAAAACCTTGTAAGGAAAAAAGATTGCAACGTGCATTAACTCCCTCTAATGAGAGCATCAATTCACATTCTTGAGCTTTTGCATCTCGATCTTGTACACTAGCTTCTTGAAGGTTGGCGTCGGCAGAGACTTGGTGAACAAGTCAGCCATATTATTACTTGAACGAATTTGTTGCAAATTAATATTACCGTTCTTTTGAAGACTATGGGTGAAACATAACTTTGGTGAAATGTGTTTTGTTCTATCTCCTTTTATGAATCCTCCCTTCAATTGAGCTATGCATGCTGCATTGTCTTCATACAAAATCGTGTGTAGTTTATCACATTTCAAATCACATTTGTCTCGAGTAAGATGTATTATAGACCTCAACCACACACACTCTCTACTTGCTTCATTAATAGCAATTATCTCAGCATGATTAGATGAAATAGCCACAATTGATTGCTTAGTCGATCGCCAAGATATGGCAGTGGCTCCACAAGTAAACACATAACCTGTTTGAGATCGAGACTTGTATAGGTCAGATAAATACCTAGCATCAATATAACCAATAAGATTGGGATTGCAATTATTGCCATAAAATAAGACCATTTTGGTAGTTCCTTTTAGATGCCGCTATATGTGCTTGATTGGGCGGAGCTATATCTTGCTAAGACATTAACTGAAAAGGTTATGCCAGGCCTTGTAGCATTAGCAAGATACATTAATGCACCAATTGCACTAAGATATAGTACTTCAGGACCAAGTAGTTCTTCATTATTTTATTGAGGTCGGAATGGATCCTTATTCACATCTAGTGATCAAACAACCATCGGAGTAATGGATGTGCTCCATCCATGTAAAACTGTTTTAATACCTTTTCTATGTAGGCAAATTGATGAACAAAAATTCTGTTTGCCAAATGTTCAATTTGCAAACTAAGACATAATTTTATCTTTCCGAGATCTTTCATCTTGAATTCCTTCTTTAAGTGATCAATTGCCTTGAATTCTATAGGAGTTCCAATAAGGTTTATGTTATCAATATATACAACAAATACAACAAATTTTGATGTTGTTTTATTTATAAAAACACATGGGAAAATAGCATTATTTATATAGCCTTCCTTTAATAAATACTCTCTAAGACGATTATACTACATTCGTCCTGATTGCTTTAGAGCACGCAAAGATCTTTGAAATATGATTGAAAACATTTTCTCGGGACTTTGAGTTATGTACGTTTGGCATTTTAAATCCATGGGGAATTTTTATATATATCTTATTATCAAGTGAGTCATAAAGGTAGATGATAACCACAACCGTTAAATGCATGTCAAGCTTTTCATGGACAATAAAACTAATGAGATAACAGAAAGTTATTAGCATCCATAATGGATGAATATGCCTCTTCATAATCGATACCATGCCTTTGTAAAAATTCTTATGCAACAAGGTGTACCTTATATCTTTGTACCTCGTTTTTCTCGTTTTTCTTGCGTACAAAGACTCATTTATAGCCAACAGGCTTAACACCATTAGTTATTTGGACTACATGCCCAAACGCTTCACGTTTTGCAAGTGAATTCAACTCTGATTGGATTGCTTCTTGCCATTTTGGCCAATCAAGTTTTTGTCGACATTCTCCAACAGATTGAGGTTCAAGATTCTCACTTTCTTGCATAATTCTAGATGCAACTATATCCACTCAATTCAAATTTGTCTTAATATCGATTGGATTTACTGATAGTTCTTTATTTTCTTAAGCCTGAGCTCAGTGGATTCCTCATGAATCTCAAAATTTATTAAATCCTGAATTTCTTTATGAGATTATGTCATTTTGATAATTTATTTTTCTTTTTCTAGGATTTCGATCTTTAGAACCTAATGGTCTGCGCCACGTTTCAGACGTGCTTTTGACTCATTAGCTATGACACTAGAAGATTGTCCAACAAAAATATCAATACGGATTGGAACATTCTCTGTAGGGATATGTGATTTTGTTATCCTTTTCAAATCCATAAATACGTCTGTCTGGTATTTGATTTGATATTCTCTGCAAATGAATAATCTTTTGCACATCTTTTTCACAAATAGAGGCATGTGGATCAAGATGAGATAATGATAGATTTTTTCACAAAATTTCTCATTTGGTTTCACCATTTTCTCCCCCTAATGTTGGAAAAAGTGTCTCATCGAATCGACTGTCTGCAAATCGTGCAGTAAATAAATCTCTTGTCATTGTTTTGAGGTAGCAAATAATGAAGAGCGATTCAAACCCAACATATATTCCTAAATTTCTTTTGTGATGATCTAATAATTAACTTGCCTTGATAATAATAAGTGCAAGAAAATTCATTATTTAAAAGAAACTTTAAATTCTTTAATGGATGCCCATTTGAGTTTTCTATAATCCGTCTTATCATAATTGATCCAGGATGTCCCAATTGATCATGCCAAAGTACAAAAGTATTGGAATCATTAACCTTTTGATTTACAATAGAATGTGCCTCAATTGCATTAATTCTTGTCCAATACGGGCCACAAGATAAAGATGGGAACTTCTCAATAGCCCTTTTATGGCCAGAGACATTTTTGGTAATAAGGAGATATTCAAGATTATTCTCATCTATCGTCTCAATAAGATATCCATTTCGGAAGATATCTTTAAAATTCAACAAGTTCCTCTTGGACTTGGAGGAGAACATTGCATTCTCTATAATAAGTATTGTTCCCTTAGGCAGAGTTATAGTAGCTCTTTAATATCTCCATAGATATTCTCGCTATCATATTATCATGCTTAAAATTATAACAAGATACATATATACACAAATTGCACCGAAGAAGTGGTACTTCAAGATCAAGAATCGTACATGCTTCAAGCAACTCAAGTCTTTCATGGATTGTCATATAAATTAAGTCATATAAGCCATATAAGCCATATAATAGACTTTAGAAGCATACCAAGTTTTCATGTCATGCTAGACATATAAGATATTGAAAACTGATTGCATATACTATTGCCTTTATACTTTCAAGTGTTTGAACTACATGTTTTAAACTACGTGTCTTTTATATGAAACCAATTCTCTTTGAATTGTATCTCTTTCATTTGGCCAATAGTTTTTAGTCTGTAAGCGATAGACTTAAGATCCTCATCTATACATACAAATGATAATCTGTTTCACGTAACGTTTTCTCAACTGTTTATCATGCCTCTCGCTCATGTTAGAAAAGCTAACTTGTTTCCTCAACTTTGAGAACCCAACTTTGTGCGTTATAATGTTAATAAATATATACTGCCCATTAATAATAAGATGGAAGTATTTGGTTCCTGACCCTGAACCATTTTTTAGGGGAGAATGTAATATACTTTCGTATATATAACATATATCAAACTGATATAGATAACTTTGTTCTCATAAGCAATAGTTTAGCTATTAAGTGGAGGCACTCAACAAATTATTCTTCTAAATCAACTGTAATGTAAACTAATTTATCAAGATGAACTATCTTGAATAAAAATATCTAGAATATGCTCTAAATTAAATTATTGAGCAGTTACCTCGCAAATAACAGGTTGCATGTTAATAATAGTCGCACATGTAACCATCTCATAGATGCATCTTATGTGATATACATGACAGGTGAATGGACTCATATTCACCTTTGATATTTCCAGCATTCATGAGATTCAATCAGTTGGTATATGAATTCTCTATTATTTTTGCACATCATACTTAAATTGATATGGTTAAACCAATTATGTCAACTGAATAAATTATCAATATTGATAAACTTCAGGTTTACACCATGACATGTGCAATTATCAATAAACTTCAAGTTTGCTATGATATGGATTTTTATATCAATAAACATCTACTTTAATGTGATATTCTTTTATTTGTGTAGTACAAACTGGAGAATAAAACGGGTAATTTTTCACATACATATTATCCTGTTACAAATTATAGTAATAGAAGATATCAAATCTTTTCTCTATTTATAGTCTCAATATAACCAACTGCTTTCGCGTATACTTTGGAAACTGAATACGTCTCTTTGAGACTTACTAAAACACAATAAATTGACATGATAATCAATTGTATTCCTCTAAAATAGTAATAATTGGCTCTTCTAGAGCTCTCAACTAATTTAGTACTACCATATATTCATCAACATCCATGCGGTGAATATCTCTTTTAAAGAGAAAGTTATACCATTATGGTTATGGTCAAAATTATATGCAAGATAGGTTTCTTGCGTTAATGTTATTATTTAATAATCACATTACCAAAATATTTTGGCGTTCAATAGGTACATGACCAATGACCATTTATGCCATAATAATGATATTATTTTCTTCTATCATCTCAAACCTCCTTCTAGAGGTAAGTGTGATATATTCACTATCACTAACACATTCATATTCTTCCAAGAATGAATATGTATTTGTAAATCAGATGTTGTCAAATTCATATCATGAATGGACCATAATAATCTATATATGTGCTTTATAAAATTTTATGTCAAATCGATTAAAACTAACACTTTCACAAAGTGAAGAATTATTTAGAGAATCTTTATTGTTCTCATTACCACAATGATGACGATTATAGTTTCGTCTATTTCCACCTCCACATCCATTGATACATTCATAGTAATAATTTTATCTTCTTTCAGACTTATCATATACTGCTATCATACTCTCCTGAGGGAATGAGAGTGGAGCAAATTCAATGGGACGGATTTTCAATAGTTTGCCCACAATCATACATGAATTTTATCATGGTAAGACATAGAAATTTTACCACTTCAGATGGTTGTAATTTCTTACAAACTCCATTAGAGTTATAATCAAACTTTGTTGTCTTTGCTTGTATATAAAATTAAAGTATAGAATAAAAGAAAAAAATACAGTAAAATACTTACCTTAAATTCAAATTTAATCATGAAAGAAGTTCATAGAGCTATTGACAATCATTATGCTCAACCCCAAATCTTATATTCAATTAATTAGAGTCTCGTGCCGATAATGTATTATAAAATAATAAAAGAAGAAGAAGAGTAATGCAGAGAAAAGTAGAGAGAGATAATTTTTATTGTTTTGAGATGAATTACAATAGAATAGAACTCTCTATTTATAGGAAGAGATTAACTTAGCCACCAAATAATAAATCTTAAAATCTATTTAAATATGAACATTCACCATAAATAAAATTTTATTTATAACAGTTACAATTTTTTCTGTTTCTTTGACTAATCTAGAAAAAATGGTTTAGGCAGAGAATTCTGAAACTTAGGTTCGTCTCGTGAGGACCTCAAGTTGAGGTCATCACACATATATACTAGTACTTATTTGATATAACGCAAAATAGTGTTTTCCTTAAATTACAGTGTTAATTAATCCTAACTCATTAAATTTACAGTTTTTCCTTAAAGAACTTAATCTTCTTTTAGTAACTAAGGCTTATGATTATTTTTTTTCAAGATAAAACAAATTATATATTAGTGTAGCGATATTTCAAACCTCAATATTTCAGCAAACACAATTTATCAATAGCAAATCACTTGCCATTGCTTTCTTTTTATTAAAACAATACAGAAAGAAGAAAGAGAATTCAAAATTTCGTAAGAAAAATCTGAGGTAATAACCAGGTATTTATAGCCAATGGATTGAGTTCAAATGAAGAGGTGCAACTCTTTCAGATGGCTTTTTGCGTAAAACGGCTATTACGTAAATGCCTATGTACGCCGGAGGAAATTCAAATTATCGTTACGTAAACGGTTGATTCGGATTAAAAATATTAATTTAATTTTACTATTTAACAAATAAATTTGATCCAAAAAAGTCAAAACAGAAGCGACGATAACACAAGACTTATCTTTTTTTTAACTCTTTAAAAATTAAAAAAAGTTTAATTATATATATACTCAACAAATGAAGTTTCCTCCTCCAATATATGATAATGTTGCTTTTAAAGGAGGAAAAATTAAAATTTTGTTTTTTCCTTCATTTCACTTTCACTTCAATTTTAACTAAAGACCCAACATCAACTAATAAAGTTATTGTCTTTGTGGTACTATTAAAAGACACTCTCGTAGTAAGTGTAACAATACTATAGTAGTTTATTTTATTTTGCTATTTCGTAAAACAATACTATAGTAGTTTATTTTATTTTGCTATTTGTTACTATTTGTTATATATATATATATATATATAGCCTAAAGTTAAATTTAATATAAGGATAAATTTTTTAAACAAAAATTATAATATATATATTTTTTAAGTATATACTTCTAGCTTTTTGACATGCAAAGTTGATAATATATTTGTTATAATCGATTTCTTCTAATAATCTCTTTTCAATTGATAATATAGCCAACTTAATTAATTTTTCTTATGAAATTATTGATCATAAATAAAATTATATCAATTTTAATTTTGAAACACTCATGTTCGATGAATCGAATGTTATAAGAACCATTAACATTATCCATAAGCATTTGAAAAAGAATCAAATATTTTTATTAAATTAAGCATATCAATTATATTATTATCTTATACTTGTAAGTAATATTTTTATTAAAATTTTTAATATATTATAAACCTATTATTTCTAAAATATGTGGCTTCTCAAATTTGGTGGCCTAAGGCATAAGCCTTACTAGCTATCACATAAGAGCCGGCTTTGGGTAAAGGTAAAGTGAGCACATGCAATACCTTTTTCAAATTTTTATTGTAAGGAATGACACTGCATTTTTTGTTGTTGTTAGAGAATATTATTATAGTAGTATAAAGTATGAACCGTCCAAGAAAGGACCATAAATACAAATGAAGCAAGGGTCTATCGAAAATAACTTTTTTATCTTTACAAAGTAAAAGTAAAATTTGTGTACACAATACTTGAGGACTTCATTACGTAAAATTATATTAAATTTCTTATTGTTATTATATTGAATTTCTTGTTGTTATTCTACAATATTATAGGAGTATATGAAGTATGAACCATCCAAGAAAAGACCATAAACACAAATGACAGCGAGGGAGAGCTAAATTTTGGAGTAGTTGACCATAAAACATGCTACACACTGTTGTTAGGTTGTAATCAAATAAAAATCATGCATTGGGCTTAAAATATTCATTAAAGAATAAAACTTTTGGGGTAGTTCATCTGCTTTCTCAATAAACTAATGGTTTTGCCGTGTTTTACAAATGGATTTCTTAATAAAACAATCAGCCTAATACGGCCATAAACCACATAGTTTTCTCCTCATCTCTCACGGCTTGTTTAGATGGTTGCTATGTATTGTTTTATAATGTATTGTATCATATTGTATTATACTGTAATTTTAATGAATATAATATTAGATAGATTATAAAGAAAAATTATAATACGGCGCAAAATTATTATATAAAAATATAGGATGAATAATAAAATAAAATTATTTAATTATAATAAAGGGTGAGATTGAGAGCAAAAGACAAGGTAACGATGCGGCCACACTAAATCAGTCGTTACATAAGATGATACATTTCGCCGTTACGTAACAACAAATTTAACGATAAAATACAATAAAATTCAAGTAACAATCAAAATAAATATTATATCTAAAATAATAATACAATACAATATAATATGTAACAACCATCCAAACAAGCTGTTAAGGCAGATCCAAAATCAATATAGATATAGACACGTTTGGAAAGTTTTTCAATGCTCTAACATTAGATCTTTTCTATAACAGCCTTTTTTATAATGGTATCTTATTATAACAGCCAATTTTTTTTAAAAATTAATTTTTATGTTATATTGTAATATATATTCTCTTTAGAGCATTTTACTATAACAATAAAAAAATTAGAACTGACGAAATTATTATAGAAATGTTTGATTGTATATGAGAAATAAAAGAACCACTATTTATTTATCAAATTTAAATATTATGTCAGAAATACGAAGGAGAAATAATAAATTCTAGCTCAAATGAAAATATTTTACTAGTACCACTAAACTATATAGTCAAATCTTTTTATAATAGTATCGTTATACAACAGTTATTTACTATAAAAATCAAGTTGTTTATGGAATCAACTTTCATTCTATGTTATAATATATGTTTTTTATAACAATACTTCGTTATAATAGGCAAAAAAATTCGAAACAAATAAGGCTGTTATCTAGAGGTTCTAGTGCAGTTCAAACAAAATGGGTAACTTGACCAACTACATTTAACTCCATAACTTTTAGAAGCAGTTGTCATAAAAATCATATTTTAAAATAGGGGTTATCAGCTGATTCTCTTGATAGTGCTTTAAAATATGTACAATATGGTCTAGGTCGATAAAGTTTAAAAATATGAGTTATTTTTTATTATGATATGAAGTCACGTATATTTTTTTGAAACTTTTTCTATAGTATATATTTTTATAATAATATTTTGCTATAACAGATAAAAAAATCCGAAATAAATAAGAGTATTATAGACACGTACAACCGTGGTTCAAATTTTTTTAATTTATTATGCTTGGATCTTTATTCAGCTGGATTTAATTAATTTTTATTAATATAGGCTATAGCTACTAGAATTAAACTTGAGATATCTGAACATAAAGATTCATTGTATTAAAAAACTAGAAAAAAAGAAAGAAGGTCCATTTCCCAATATCAACCTGCTACATCACAAATAAAACTTCTATAGAAAATGGTGATAGGAAATAGATGAATAAACAAAAGTTTTGAAAGTAATGACTATGTATAGAACTTTTACTCTATTTTTGGTTCCCAAAATGCGGAAATATTTCCCATTTTGGGAATAACTTCAACTATTCCTTTATTTTTTTCTAAAATTTTTTATATTTTTCTCTCTTTTTTATATTATATTTAATTTTTATTTTAATTTTAGTTTTTAATTTTCATTAAATAAATTCATATTTTATTTTTAATAATTTGTAAAGATCACAAGAATCCTCAGCCACATTCAATTAATACTATAGTAATTTTGGTGTATTTGGAAATGACATAGCTCCCTACTGTGATGACCCAAAAAGTCATCACTTGCTTTTAAATTAAAATTTATATTTTCAAAGTCTTGAAAATCTTATTTATCCATCACCTTAATTTGCGTGCACAGTCCGAACACGTAGCAAAAAAACTTAAATATGAATTTTTTTAAAATGGTAAAATTTGGCTATAAAATGACTTAATTTGACTTCGGTCAACGTTTTGGGTAAACGGACCTGGATCCAGACCCGTGATTTGTCGGTCTCGAAAGTCCTTAGGAAGACATTGGACTTGGGCGTATGCCGGGAATCGAATTCCGAGATCTTAAGCCTAAGGAATGAATTTTGGAGGAAATTATTTTTGAAATTTGTTTAAGGAAATTTGATTAGAACATGATGATATTGGGCCCGTTGGTTCCGGCGCCCGGTATAGGTCTTATGTATGATTTAAGATATTTCGGTGAAATTTGGTGAAAAACAGATGTCATTTGACGTGATTCATTCTTAAATTGCTAAATTGATGTTTTATGAAGTTTGAGAAAATTCTTTGATTTTGAGGTTTAATTCGTTATTATTGAGGTTATTTTGGCAATTTGATCGCACAGATAAGTTCATATGATGTTATTGAATTAGTACATATGTTTGTTTAGGAGCCCCGAGGGCTCGGGTGCGTTTCGAATGTGTTTCGGGAGGTTTTTGACTTAAGAAAAGTTGCAGGTTTTTGTTATTGAGTGCCCAGTCATTTTACCCTACGCGTTCGCGTGGTTCCTCTCGCAAATGCATAAGGCAAATATCCAAGGTGTCAGATTCCTTCTATGCGAATGCGTAGCTCAAGTCGCGAACAAGAGGCAGTTGGGGGGGTTATCCCTTTGCGAACACAGTCCTGGCCACGCGAAAGCGAAGGCCAATTAAGCCTGGGCGGGGGTGGAGCAATTGTTCTATGCGAACGTGACTCTTTGGATGCAAACATGTGGGCTCGAGGGGGTTCCTCTCCATGAATGTGAGCCCAATGTCGCGAACACGAAGGTCTTCAGGCCTGACTCATCGCGAACCTGAGCCTGTTACGAACGCCAAGGGAAATTTCGCCCAGTTATTTTTAAAAGACCAAAATAGAACACGTACCGGATTTTTATAAAATTTCATAAGCCTCTTCTTCTCCAAAAATTTTAGGCGATTTTTGAAGCATTTCCTCACCATAATCTCTTGAGTAAGTAATCTTTAACTTGTTTTCTTCCATTTTTATCAACACCCACTAGATTTCTAGGCCTAAAACACGAAATTAAGGGTAGAAACTTAGGGATTCGGGTAGAGTTAGGGCTTTTTGATTAATTGTGATTTAGACCTCGTTTTGTGCTCGAATTCTGGAAATAATTATATATTTAGGCTCGTAGGTGAATGGGTGGTCGGAGTTTTGTTCGAACCTCGTGTTTTGACCAAGCGAGCTTGGGGTCGATTTTTGGGAAGAATGACTAGAAAGCTATAATCAGGCTTTGAAGTTGGATTGTTTAGCATTTATTGACACTATGAAGTCGATTCTGTATAGATACGACTGATTTTGAGCCGAATTCAAAAGGAAAGGCAGTGTTTGAGGCTTGAGTTGACCGTAGAAGTTCGAGGTAAGTGTCTGGTCTAACCTTAGCTTGAGGGATTCGGAGTTGTGTCCTATTTGCTAATTGTTTCTTATTGAGTACAACGTGTAGTTATGGTGACGAGTATCTGTGCGTTGGCGTCGAGCATTACCGTGAGTCTTAAATTGATAATTATTGTGTTCTTAAATAATACTACCGATGCTTTAAATGATAATTTTCAATATTGAACAAGGGTTTAGTTTATTTTCGTGAATTTTACTTATTATTGAGTATTGGTATTAATTTAGCTGAGTAGGAGTTGAGTTAAGATTGGTTATAGCTGATTCTCCCTTGCCGGGATATTTGTGTTGATATTATGGTTCCCTTACCGGGATTCCTTGTGATTTTGTGTTGCCTTGTAAATGGGAGCGGGTGGTTCGCCTACCACAAGATATGATGAAATGGGAGTGGATGGTATGCCTACCACAAGATATGATGAAATATGAGCGGGTGGTACGCCTATCACAAGATATGATGAAATGGGAGAGGATGGTACGCCTACCACGAGATATGATGAAATGGGAGTGTGTGGTATGCCTACCACGAGATTTAATGAAATAGAAACGGGTGGTACGCCTACCACAAGATATAATAAAATAGGAGAGGGTGGTATGCCTATCACAAGATATGAGAAATGGTATCGGGTTGCACGCCTGCAACGAGATGTGAACCGAAAGTGAAATATGCCTTTGTTTCCTTATTCTTGTTAGAAGTTGAATTTTTGTTTCCTTATAATTTTCTGAGATTCTGTTTTACCTGTTATTCCCTGAAGGATTTTCCCCTTTCCCGTTTTAATTGTTTGTTCCAGTTTATTTTTCCATTGTATACATATATAACTTCACAGGTTAATCCGGTGTCTGGTACTAGCCTTGTCACTACCTCGCTGGGATTAGGCCAGGCACTTACTAGAACATGGGGTCGGTTATGCTGATGCTACAATTATCACTTTATGCATATACCGAGGCAGCACTGGGACAACATAGTAGCTCGGGATCCAGCCTTCAGCCCACAGAGATCCTGAGATAGTCCTGCAGGCGTTCGCAGGCCCGATGTCTCTTCTATCTATTATTATGTTCTTTTATCACTTGTATCCGAGATAGAATATGTTTCTTTCCTTCAGACACTTGTATGTAGTAATCGCAGATAGTCCGTTAATGTTGTGACATCGGTTTCTAGGTAGAGACATATGTTGGATATTCGTATTATCTTGCTTTTATATTTATCTAAGTCTTCCACATAATCTCATATTCTGCTAATATTTAATGTTTATCACCTGTTAATGCAAGCTGTTAAAGAGATTAAAACAAAGGAGTTAAAGATTTCTAAATCCCGTGGCTTGCCTAGCTTCTACGAGTAGGCTCCATCACGACACCTGAGAGTGGGAAATGTGGGTCGTGACAAGTTGGTATCAAAGCTCTAGGTTGCATAGGTCTCACAATTCAAGGACAAGATTAGTAGAGTCTGAGGTATTGGTACTGAGACGTCTGTATTTATCCCCCAGAAGCTACATAGTTAGGAAAAACTTCACATTTGTTCTTTCTTGTCGTGCGGTTTGGTTTTTCAATTCTAATTGAATTTCTAGTCTTTTCTTTCGTAGATGGCGAGAACAAGCGCTTCCTCATCTACTGATCAGCAGCTTGACCCCAGCAGCAGCTCCTACGAGGGGTAGAGGGCGAGGCTGAGGTTGTGCTAGAGGCCAAGGAAGAGGCAGAGCTCAGCACAGGGTAGCAGCACCGTAGCGCAACCTCAGTTTGAATTTGATGACGTGGTTGCGGCCCCAGCAGTCCCGGTGGGCCCAGCTCAGGTCCTAGAGGGGTTTATTGCTACGTAAGTTCTTTAGGATCCTCTGGTCCGTCTAATGGGCCTTATGGAGAGTGTCACCAGGGCGGGTTTACTTACTGTAGCACCAGTCGTCTCTTAGGCCAGAGGAGAGGCCTAGACTCCTGCTACTCGCACTCCAGAGTAGGTAGCTCCTCAATTTTAGACTCCGGCAGCTCAACCAGTTGGAGCGGTTCAGCCGGGTGTGATAGCTCAGAGCGGTAATGGTGCAACTATGTCTACCGATGCTTTGTGGAGATTAGACAGGTTCATCAAGATCTTCACTACTACTTTCAGCGGTGCATCTACTGAGGATCCCTAGGATTATCTAGAAAACTATCATGAAGTTCTTCAGAACATGGGTATTGTTGAGACCAATGGGGTTGATTTTACTATATTTCACTTGTCTGGATCCTCCAAGACTTGGTAGAGGGATTATTCCTTAGCTAGACCAGCAAGATCGCCAGCCTTGACCTGGGAGCAAATCACACGGCTATTTCTAGAGAAGTTTCTCCCTATCACTCTGTGAGAGGCCTAGCGGAGGTAGTTCGAGCGCCTCCAGCAGGGATCCATGACTGTCACCTAGTATGAGACCAGATTCATTGATTTGGCTCGCCATGCTCTTATCATACTTCCCACTAAAAGGGAGCGAATGCAGCGGTTCATTGATGGACTTATTCAACCGATTCGTGTCTAGATGGCTAGAGAGATTGGGAGTGAGATATCCTTCCAGGAGGCGGCCAATATGGCCCAGAGAGTTGAGATGGTACTATCACAGGGGGTGGTCATGGGGCAGACAAGAGACCCCTTCATTCAGGCAGATTCAGTAATACCTAATCTGGAGGTAGAGATTCATATGGTAGAGGCCATCCTTCTAGGTCTTTTCAGTCGACACTTTAGGTTTCTCACGGTGCTTTAGATGGTCGTGGTCCTCAGATGCAGTATTTTGATCAGCTGTCCTACAGTGTACCACTTGCTCCTATTAGTGCACCACTGCTTCAGAGTTTCCAGGGTCATCACCCCAGTAGTCGAGGGCTTGTTTTACTTGTGGCGACACGAGGAACATTGCAAGGAATTGCCCTCGAGCACCGAGTAACTCTCAACATCAGGGTGCTCGTTCCATATTTCAGGCACCAGTTGTTCCACAGCCTGCTCAGGCAGCTAGGGGTGGGGGTAGAGGTGTTAGAGGTGGAGGTAGAGGTGCTAGAGTTGGAGCTCAGACCGCTAGAGGTAGAGGCCAGCCATCAGCAGACCATCCAGAGATGTAATTCAGGGTGGTGGGCCCCAACTCTAATGTTATGCTCTCTCAGCCAGGCCCGAGGCTGAGGCTTCTAATGTAGTTATTACAGGTATGGTTCTTTTACGTGATAGAGATGCTTCAATGTTATTTGATCCAGGGTCTACATACTCGTATATGTCATCTTATTTTTCACCGTATCTGGTCCTATCTAATGACTCATTGAGTGTCCCTATTTACGTGTCCACAGCGGTGTGTAATTCTATTGTGGTTGATCGAGTCCATCGTTCTTGTATCGTGGTGATTGGGGGCCTTGAGACTCGTATAGATTTGTTGCTTCTAGAAATGGTCGATTTTGCTGTTATATTGGGATGGACTGGTTGTTACCTTACCACACTATCTTGGACTGTCCTGCCAAGACTGTGACCTTAGTCTTATCGGTTTTGCCTCATTTAGAGTGGAAAGGGACTCCTGGTTATTCTACCCCAGTGTTAACTCATATGTAAAGGCTCGGTGTATGGTCGAGAAGGGGTGCTTGGCCAATTTGGCATAAATTCGTGATCCTAGTACTGAGGTTCCCTCTATTGATTATGTGTTCGTTGTTCATGAGTTTCCTGAGGTATTCCATTTAGACCTGCCACGCATGCCACTCATCAGGGATATTGACTTTTGCATTGATTTGGCTCCAAGAACTCAGCCCATTTCTATCCTACCGTATCGTATGGCCCCGCCTTAGTTGAAAGAGTTAAAGGAGAAGTTGCAAGACTTGCTTGAGAAAGGTTTCATTAGACCCAGTGTTTTGCCTTGGGGTGTGACAATGTTGTTTGTTAAAAAGAAGGATGGGTCAATGAGAATGTGTATTGATTACTGGCAATTGAACAAGGTTACAATTAAGAACAAGTATCCGCTGCCGAGGAGTGATGATTTCATCGATCAACTTCAGCATGCCAAAGTATTTTCAAAGATTGACTTGAGATCTGGCTACCTCAGCTTAAGATTAGGTCCTCTGATGTCCCTAAGAAACCTTTTCGCACTCGGTATTGGCATTATGAGTTCTTGGTTATATTATTTGGGTTGACAAATTCCCCAGCAACTTTTATGGATTTGATGAACCGAGTGTTCAGGCCTTAGTTGGATTCGTTCGTGATAGTCTTCATTAATGATATATTGATATATTCTCGCAGCCATGAGGAGCACGAGTATCACCTTAGAGTGGGTCTTCAGGCTCTGAGGGATAGTCAGTTATATGCTAAGTTCTCGAAGTATGAATTCTAGCTGAGATCAGTTGCGTTTCTGGGTCACGTTGTATCAACATAGAGTATTCAGGTTGAACCGAAGAAGATTGAGGTAGTCAAGAACTGTTCTAGACCAGCATCAGCTACAAAGATTTGGATTTTCTTCGAATTGAAAGGCTACTATTGTCGGTTCGTGGAGGGGTTCTCATCTATTGCAGCCGCGATGACTAGGTTGACCCAGAAGGGTGCCCAGTTCAGATGGTTAGATGAGTGTGAGGCGAGCTTTCAAAAGCCCAAGACAGCTCTGACTATGGCACCAATGTTGGTTTTGCCTACAGGTTCAGGTCCTTATACAGTTTATTATGATACATGTCATATTAGACTTGGTGCAGTGTTGATGCAGGATAGCAAGGTCATTGCCTATGCTTTGCGGCAGTTGAAGATTCATGAGAAGAACTATCCAGTTCATGATTTAGAGTTGGAAACCATAGTTCACGCATTAAAGATTTGAAGGAGTGTATATCATCCGGGAAAGGCCAAGGTGGTGGCCGATGCTTTGAGTAGGAAGTCAGACAGTATGGGCCATCTTGCTTATATTCTGGTCGGTGAGAGACCGCTTGCTTTGGATGTTCAAGCTTTGGACAATCAATTGGTGAGACTAGATGTTTCTGAGCCCAATCGTGTGTTAGCTTGCACAATCGCTCATTCTTCTTTATTGGAGCATATATGTGATCAGCAGTATGATGATCCCCCATTTGTGTATCCATAGAGACACGATGCAACATGGAGGTGCGAAGTAGGTTACCATAGGTGATGATGGAGTCTTGATATTGCAGGGTCGAGTTTGTGTGCCTAATGTGGATGGACTTCGAGAGTTGATTCTAGAGGAGGCCCATAACTCCCGGTACTATATTCATCCGGCCGCCACAAAGATGTATCAAGATTTGCGGCATTATTATTGGTGGCGGAGAATGGAAACGGATATCATTGCATGTGTGGCTCAGTGTTTGAATTGTCAGCAGGTTAAGTACGAGCATCAGAGGCCCAGTGGTTTATTTTAGAATATTGAGCTTCCCGAGTGGAAGTGGGAGCTGATCACTCTGGATTTCGTTGTTGGACTCCCATAGACTCAAAAAATGTTTGACGCAGCATGGGTCAATGTTGATAGGATGATCAAGTCACTACATTTTATTCCTATCGTGGTCTTCTATTCTTCTGAGGGGTTAGTTGAGATCTATATCCGAGAGATTGTTCGCCTTCATGGTGCGCCCGTATCTATCATTTTGGACTAGGGTATGTAGTTTACCTTGCGTTTCTGGAGAGTAGTTTAGCGAGAGTTGAGCATACGGGTTAAGTTGAGCACAACATTTCATCTCCTGACGGATGAGCAATCCAAGCAGATTATTCAGATATTGGAGGATATGCTCCGAGATTGTGTCATTGACTTTGGAGGCTCGTGGGATCAATGTTTGCCTTTAGCGGAGTTTGCCTACAACAATAGCTACTAGTCGAGTATCCAGATGGGTCGTTATAAGGATTTATATGGTAGGCGGTGTTGGTCTCCAGTTGGATAGCTTGAGCCGGGAGAGGCCCGGTTATTGGTACGAATCTAGTTCATGAGGCCTTGGACAATGTCATGATTATTCAGGATAGGCTTCATACAGCCCAGTCCATTCAAAAGAGTTATGCTGACCGCAAGGTTCAAGATGTGGCTTTCATGGTCGGTGAGCGGGTATTGCTTCGATTGTCGCCGATGATGGGCGTGTTGAGATTTGGGAAGGACAAGCTTAACCCTAGGTTCATTGGTTCATTTGAGATTCTTGATCGAGTGGGAAGGATGGCTTATTGACTTGCATTGTCGCCGAGATTATCAGCCGTGCATCCAGTGTTTCATGTGTCCATGCTTCAGAAATACCACGGCGATCCATCCCACGTGTTAGATTTCAGCACTATTCAGTTGGACAAGGACTTGTCTTACGAGGAGGAGCCAGTGGCTATTTTGGGTTATGAGGTTCATCAGTTGAGATCAAAGAGTTTTCCTTTTGTTCATGTTCAGTGGAGAGGTCATTCTCCTAAGGCATCGACTTGGGAGTGTGAGTCCGATATGCTGATCCGTTATCCCCATCTTTTTCCCAACTCAAGTACTTCCTTCTTCTGTCTGTTCGAGGAAGAACATTTGTTTTAAAGGTGGAGAATGTGATGACCCAAAAATTCATCACTTGCTTTTATATTAAATTTTGTGTTTTCAAGGTCTTGAAAACCTCATTTATCATCACCTCAATTTGCATGCGCAGTCCGGGCGCGTAGACGAAAAGCTTAAATATGAAAATTTGTGAAAAAGGATAAAATTTGGCTATAAAATAAGTTAATTTTACTTTGGTCAACATTTTAAGTAAATGGACTTGGACTCGTGATTTGACATTTCCAAAAGATCTGTAGTAAAATATGGGACTTGATCGTATACCCGAAATTGAATTTCGAGGTTCCAAGCCCAAGGAATGAATTTTTAAAGGAAATTGTTCTATGAAATTTATTAAGGAAATCTAAAATGAAATTTGATTAAAACATGATGATATTGGGCCCTTATTTTGGTTTTGGCGCCTGATACATGTCTTATATACGATTTAAGACATTTCTATAAAATTTGGTGAAAAATGGATGTCATTTGACATAATTCAGACCTAAATTGCTAAAATTAATGTTTTATGAATTTTGAGAAAATTCTTTGATTTTGAGGTTTAATTTCTTGTTATTGAGGTTATTGTAGTGTTTTGATCGCACATATAAGTTTATATGATGTTATTTAGTTAGTACGTGTGCTTGGTTAGGATCCCCAAGGGCTCGGATGTGTTTTGGGAGGTTTTTGACTTAAGAAAAGTTGCAGGTTTTTGTTGTTGAGTGCATAGGGATTTTACCCCTTGTGTTTGCATGGTCCTTCTCGCGAACGCGTAAGGAAATATCCCAGGTGCCAGATTCCTTCTACGTGAACGCCTAGTTCAAGTCACGAATGCCAGGCAATGGGGGGGTTATCCCTTCGCGAAAACGGTCCTGGCCACGCGAACGCAAAGGCTAATAGAGCCGGGTGGGGGTGGAGCAATTGTTTTACACGAACGCGACCTTTTGGACGCGAATACGAGGGCTCGAAGGGTTTCCTCCCCGCGAACGCGAGCCCAATGTCGCGAAATTCTTCAGGCCTGGCTCGTCGCGAACGTGAAGGGAAATTTTGCCCTGTTATTTTTAAAAGATCAAAACAGGACAATTACAGGATTTTTACAAAATTTCATAAACCTCTTCTTCTCCAAAACTCAATGGCAATTTTTGAGGCATTTCCTCACCATAATCTCTTGGGTAAGTAATCTTTAACTTGTTTTCTTCAATTTTTATCAACACCCACTAGATTTTTAGGCCTAAAAACACGAGATTAAGGGTAGAAACTTAGGGATTCGAGTAAAGTTAGGGCGTTTTGATTAATTGTGATTTAGACCTTGTTTTGGGGTCGAGTTCTTGAAATAATTATATATCTGGACTCGTGGGTGAATGGGTGGTTGGATTTTTGTTCGAACCTCGTGTTTTGACCAAGCGGGCTCGGGTTCGATTTTTGGATTTTGGGAAGAATGACTAGAAAGCTATATTTAGGCTTTGGAATTGTATTTTTTAGCATTTATTATTATTATAAAGTCGACTGTGTATAGATACGATTAATTTGGAGCCGAATTCAAAAGGAAAGACGGTATTTGAGGCTTGATTTGGCCATCGAATTTTGAGGTAAGTGTCGGGTCAAACATTTGCTTGAGGGATTTGGAGTTGTGTCCTATTTGCTAATTGCTTCTTGTTGAGTATGACTTATAGGCATGGTGACGAGTATCTATGCGTTAGTATAGAGCATGACCGTGAGTCTTAAATTGATAATTGTTGTGTTCTTAAATAATACTACAGATGCTTTAAGTGATGATTCTCGATATTGAACAAGGATTTAGTTTATTTTCATGAATTTTACTTATGATTGAGTATTTGTATTAATTGAGCTGAGTAGGAGTTAAGTTAAGATTGGTTATAGCTGATTCTCCCTTGCCGGGATGTTTGTGTTGATATTATGGTTCCTTTGCCGGGAAGTTGTTATCTTTCTTTGTTCCCTTGCCGGGATTCCTTGTGATTGTGTATTTCCTTTTAAATGGGAGCGGGTGGTACACCTACACAAGATATGACGAAATGGGAGCGGGTGGTAGGCCTACCACAAGATATGATGAAATGGAGGGGGTGGTACACCTACCACAAGATATGATGAAATGGAAGCAGGTGGTACACCTATCATGAGATATGATGAAATGGGAGCGGGTGGTACGCCTATCGTGAGATTTAATAAAATGGGAACTTGTGTACGCCTTCCATAAGATATAGTAAAATGGGAGCAGCTGGTATCCTACCATGAGATATGAGAAATGGGATCGGGTTGCACGCCTGTAACAAGATGTGAACCGAAAGTGAAATCTGCCTTTGTTTTCTTTATTCTTGTTACAAGTTGAATTTTGGTTTCCTTATAATTTTCTAAGACTTTGTTTTGTTTGTTACTCCCCGATGTATGTTTCCCCTTCCCCGTTTTAATTGTTTGTTCCAGTTTATTGTTTTGCTGTGTGTGTATATATATATGTATGTATATATGTATATATGTATATATGTATATATGTATATATGTATATATGTGTATATATATATATGTATATATATAACTGCACAGGTTTACCTGGAGTCAGGTCCTAGCCTCCTCACTACCTCGCCGGGGTTAGGCCAGGCACTTACCAGCACATGGGGTCGGTCGTGCTGATGCTACACTCTGCACTTTGTGCAAATACCGAGTCAGCACTGGGACAACAACAGTAGCTTGGGATCCAGCCTTCAGTCCACAGAGATCCTGAGCTAGTTCTGCAGGAATCCTCAAACCCGATGTCTCTTTTATCTATTATTATGTTCTTTTATCATTTGTATTCGAGATAGACTATGTTCTTTCCTTCAGACACTTGTATGTATTAATCGTAGATAGGCCGTGAATATTATGACACTGGTTTCTAGGTAGAGACATATGTTGGCTTTTCGTATTATGTTGGTTTTATATTTATCTAAGTCTTCCGCATAATCTCATATTCCGCTAATATTTAATATTTATCACATGTTAATGCAAGTTGGTAAAGAGATTAAAATAAAAGAGTAAAATATTTCTAAATTTCGTGGCTTAAATAGCTTCTACGAGTAGGCGCCATCACAGCACGCAAAGGTGGGAATTAGAGTCGTGACAAGTTGGTATCATAACTCTAGGTTACATAGGTCTTACAATTTATAGACAAGCTTAGTAAAGTCCGAGGATTCCGCACGGAGACGTCTGTATTTATCCCTAGAGGCTAAAGATTTTAGGAAAAACTTCACATTTTTTCTTTTTTGTTGTGTGGTTTGGTTTCTCAGTGCTAGTTGAATTTCTACTATGTTCTTTCGTAGATGGAAAGAGCACGCACTTCCTCCTCTACCAATCAATATCCCGAGCCCCCCAGCAGCAGTTCCACAAGGGGCAAAGGGCGAGGCTGAGGCGGGGGCAAAGCTCAGCTCAGGGAAGCAACACCCATATCGTAACCTAAGGTTGACTTTGATGATGAGGTTCCGGCCCCAGCAGTCCTGGTGGCCCCAGCTCAGGTCCCTGAGGGATTTATTGGTACCTAGTTATTGAGGATGCTCTGGTTCATCTAGTGGGCCTTATTGAGAGTGTCACCAAAGCGGGTTTACTTCCTGTAGCACTAGCCGTCTCTTAGGCTGGAGGAGGGGCCTACACTCCTGCTACTCGCACCTTGGAGAAGGTAGGTCCTCAATTACAGACTCCAGTGGCTCAGCCAGTTGGAGCAATTCTATCAGGTGTGATAGCTCAGACCGGCGATGGTGCAACTATGTCTACCGATGCTTTATGGAGATTGTACAGGTTCACCAAGCTCTTTACTACTACTTTCAGTGGTGCATCTACTGAGGATCCCTAAGATTATCTAGACAACTATCACGGGATTTTTCGGAACATGGGTATTGTCGAGAACAATGGGGTTGATTTTGCTACGTTTCCCTTGTCTGGATCCGCCAAGACTTGGTGGAGGGATTATTGCTTAGCTAGACAAGCAGGATCACCATCCTTGACTTGGGAGCAGTTCACACGGCTATTTCTGGAGAAGTTTCTCCCTATCACTCAGTGAGAGGCCTATTGGAGGTAGTTCGAGCGCGTCCATGACTCTCACCCAGTACGAGAACAGATTTATTGATTTGGCTCGCCATGCTCTTATCATCCTTCCCATTGGGAGGGAGCGAGTTTGCGGTTCATTAGTGGACTCATTCAGCTGATTCGTCTCCAGATAGCTAGAGAGACTAGGAGTGAGATATCCTTCCAGAAGGCGGCCAATGTGGCCCGAAGAGTTAAGATGGTACTATCATAGGGGGTAGTCATGGGGCAGACAAGAGACCCCCTTATTCAGGCAGATTCAGTGGTACCTCGCCTGGAGGTAGAGATTCATATGGTAGAGGCCATCCTCCTAGGCCTTTTCAGTTGGCACTTCAGGTTTCTCACGGTGCTTCAAATGGTCGTGGTCGTTAGATGAGGTATTTTGATCAGCTACCCTACAGTGCACCACCAGCTCCTATCAGTACACCACCACTTTAGAGTGTCCAGGGTCGTCAGCCCCAACAACCGATGGCTTGTTTTACTTGTGGCGACATGAGGCACATTAGTAGGTATTGCCCTTGAGCACCGTGTAACTCTCAGCATCAGGGTTATCGTGCCATGGTTCAGGAACCAGTTATTTCATAGCCCCCTCAGCCAGCTAAAGGTGGCGGTAGAGGTGCTAGAGGTAGAGGTAGAGGTAGAGGTGCTAGAGTTGGAGTTCAGACTGCTAGAGGTGGAGACTAGCCAGCTACTTGCCGTCCCAGAGATGTAGTTCGGGGTGGTGGGGTCCAACCCCAATGTTATGCTCTCCTAACGAGGCCCGAGGATGAGGCTTCGGATGCAGTTATTACAAGTATGGCTATGGTTTATGATACAAATGCTTTAGTGTTATTTGATCCAGGGTCTACATACTCGTATATGTCATCTTATTTTGCACCGTATCTGGTCCTGCCTAGTGATTCATTGAGTGTACCCATTTATGCGTCTACACCGATGGGTGATTCTATTGTGGTTGATCGAGTCAATCATTCTTGTATTGTGGTGATTGGGGGCCTTGAGACTCGTATAGATTTTTTGCTGCTAGACATTGTTGATTTTGATGTTATATTGAGGATGGACTGGTTATCACCTTACCATGCTATCTTGGACTACCATGCCAAGACTGTGACCTTAGTCTTACTGGGTTTTCCTCGTTTAGAGTGGAGAGGGACTCCAAGTCATTCTACCCGCAATGTTATCTCATATGTGAAGGATTAGGGTATAGTCGAGAAGGGATGTTTGGCCTATTTGGCATATGTTCGTGATCCTAGTGCTGAGGTTCCCTCTATTGATTTTGTTCCCATTATTCATGAGTTTTCTGAGGTATTCCCTTCAGACCTACCGGGTATGCCACCCGACAGGGCTATTGACTTTTGCGTTGATTTGGCTCCGGGCACTCATCCCGTTTCTATCCCGCCGTATCGTATGGCCCCGCTGAGTTGAAAGTGTTAATGGATCAGTTGCAAGACTTACTTATGAAAGGTTTCATTAGACCCAGTGTTTCACCTTAGGGTGTGCGAGTAATGTTTGTTAAAAAAAGGATGGCTTAACGAGAATGTGTACTACCATCCGTTGAGGATTAGGTCATTTGATGTCCCTAAGACAACTTTCTGCACTCGATACAAGCATTATGAGTTCTTGGTTATGTCATTCGGGTTGACAAATGCCCCAAGAACTTTTATGGATTTGATGAACTGAGTGTTCATGCCTTATTTGGATTTATTCGTAATAGTCTCCACTGATGATATATTGATATATTCTTGCAGCCAGGAGGAGCACGAGCAGCACCTTAGAGTGGTTCTTCAAACTATGAGGGATAGTCAGTTGTATGCTAAGTTCTCGAAATTTGAATTCTGGTTGAGTTCAGTTGCGTTTCTGGGACGTAATGTGTCAGCACATGGTATTCAGGTTCATCTGAAGAAGATTGAGGTAGTCAAACACTGGCCTAGACTAGCATCAGCTACAGAAATTTGGAGTTTCTTGGGATTGGCAGGCTACTATCATCTGTTCGTGGAGGGGTTCTCATCTATTATATCCCCGATGACCAGGTTGACCCAGAAGGGTGCCTGGTTCAGATGGTCAAATGAGTATGGGGCGAGCTTTCAGAAGCTCAAGACAGCTCTATCTACGGCAACAGTGTTGGTTTTTGCCACCTGTTTAGGTCCTTATACAGTTTATTGCGATGCATCTCGTATTGGATTTGGTGTAGTGTTGATGCAGGGTAGCAAGGTCATTGCCTATGCTTCGTGGTAGTTGAAGATTCATGAGAAGAACTATCTGGTTCATAATTTGGAGTTGGGAGCCATAGTTCACGCATTAAAGATTTGGAGGCATTATCTGTATGGCATGGCATGTGAGGTATTCATGGATCACAAGAGTCTTCAGTATTTGTTCAAGCAAAAGGAGTTGAATTTTGAGGAAGATGAGGTGGTTGGAGTTTTTGTATGATTATGATATCACCATTTTATATCATGGGGGAAAGGCCAACCTGGTGGCCGATGCTTTGAGTGGGAGTCAGCCAGTATGGGCAGTCTTGCTTATATTCCGGTCGGTGAGAGATCACTTGGTTTGGATGTTCAGGCTTTAGCCAATTAGTTCGTAAGGCTGGTTGTTTTTTAGCCCATTCGTGTGTTAGCTTGCACGGTCGCTCGTTCTTCTTTGTTGGAGTGTATTCGTCATCGGAAGTATGATGATCTGCATTTGTGTATCCTTAGATACATGGTGCAACACGGAGGTGCCAATTAGGTGACCTTAGGTGATGATGGAGTCTTGAGATTGTAGGGTCGAGTTTGTGTGCCTAATGTGGATGGACTTCTAGAGTTGATTCTAGAAGAGGCCCATATCTCACGGTACACTATTAATACGAGCTCCACAAAGATGTATCAGGATTTGCGGCAATATTATTGGTGGCAGAGAATGAAAAAGGATATCGTTGCATATGTGGCTTGGTATTTGAATTGTCAGCAGATTTAGTACGAGCAACAGAGGCGCAGTGGTTTATTTCATAGGATTGAGCTTCCCGAGTGAAAGTAGGAGCAGATCACTATGGATTTCGTTGTTGGACTCCCACAGACTTGGAGGAAGTTCGATGCAGTATGAGTCATTGTTGATAGGTTGACCAAGTCAGCATATTTCATTCTTGTGGCAGTATCCTATTCTTCTGAGAAGTTAGCTAAGATGTGTATCCGAGAAATTGTTAGCCTTCATGGTGTGCCTGTATCTATTATTTCGGACTGAGGTACGCAGTTTATTTTGCTATTCTGGAGATCAATTCAGCGGGAGTTGGGCACACGAGTTAAATTGAGCACAACACTTCATCCCCAAATGGACGGGCAGCCCGAGCAGACTATTCAGATATGGAGGATATGCCCCGAGCTTGTGTCATTGACTTTGGAGGCTTATGGGATTAGTTTTTTCCTTTAGCAGACATTTAAATGCGATTCGGACAGATAATTCAAGATTACAAAGTATTTCATTGATGATTCTCAACCCTCAGTTAGAGGTTTGATTTCGAGTTTTGAGAATAAAAATATTTTTTTAGTAGAGAACACTTTCCGTTTAAATGGATTTTATGTTATACTAATATAAATTAATAGGGTTACTGCATTTTAAATATCATATGGTTAACCAAATGAGTATGCACAAGAAGGGGAAAAGGGATTAACTATTCACCCGTAAAATAGTATAATTGAATTTGTATCATAGTCTATAAATAAACGAATTGATTTGATCCAAAAATAATAAATAAATTAAATAAAATTTAAGATTTAGCGTTGGAATCAAGATATGACAATGAATAGCCTAGTTCGGGGAGCAGAGCTTTCGAAGGCATTGATATCAATATTAATAAGCAAGAAATGAAATATTATTTGAGCTTTTGAATAATCCATAGCATAAGTTTGTCAGAAAATTCCTCCCTCTCCCCCTCACCCCATACAATGGCTATTGAAATCACTATTAATAGTTGCACCTATGGAACAAGATCCTAGGATCAAGCTCCTCTAAAATAACAATTACGAGTGCCATCGAAGAATGGATAATGGCATGCTATGAATACCATAATTCTTGATAATGAATTGTGTATTTAATATTGCAGAATATTCTCATTGAATACTATCGGGTGACATGCATTCGTTTGTCTTTATTTGCAATATTCCCTTTGAGGGCTCTCCGTGTTAGGATTATAATATCCACTAAAACATTATATCCTTCATATCAAGTTATTTGGAATAACAACATAAGCGGAAGAGTACCCGAATCCATAAGTGGAAATCCTTAGTCCTTCTTGATGATTGTCCAAATGTTTGGCTTTGAAAGCTCCTTGATCCTTCTTGAAGATTGTCCTTCTTGAAGTATTGGCTTTCACAAGAATTTATCTAAGACCAAAATTGGAGAATGGTTTTCCACTTGATATGCAAGACAACAATGGTTCTCTCTCTCAATGGGTGGAAGAAGAAGAGAATGTCTTGCATTCTTATGGGAACCATAACCCCCACTTATAACACATGAGTTATGAAACTCAAAAGTCATAAGCATGTAACCATGGTTACATATATGTAACCTTAGTTAGCCCATCATTAACTAAGGTTACCCTTTTGGGTATCTACACATTAGTCCTACACTTTATATGACAATATATTGGCCCCCTTAACAATGTCCATAAGACCACCAATTTAGGTCAAACCAAAAGATAGCACATAGCATATAATTAATCCATATATTGTTCATATGTATGTAGATATAAGTCCATATATCTAACAATCTCCCACTTGGGCGATATACTCATACATATGTACAAACCTTAGCATTATATGTTACAATATAACCTTATGAGCTCAAAATTGCTATCATAATAAAATTGTCATGAACAATCCGGTCCATCAATCATACCAACATAGGAACTAAGAGCTCTTAGTTACTCTTTCGTAACTAGAACCAACATAGATCACGTATATCAATATAACCAACGACATGGATCAAGTATAGGTGTGTAGCATGGAATAACATAAAGTGTGGTCTGAAATAGAATGTCTATTTCCAACTGGTTCTCTTTATTGAGATCAATCATAAACTTTAAGAGTACAAAAACTTTAAAACTGAATATCTGCAGATATAAATTTAAAACTGAATTACTGAATGTAATGGACAATACATAATTATATAATACAAACTCCCACTAAAATTCATAATCCTTAACTGATTTGACACCCATACAAGCAATATGCTCATGAAATACTTTTGGTGTCAACCCCTTAGTAAGCGGATCCGCAATCATGGAGTTTGTACTGATGTGCTCAATGCACAACTGTCCATTTTGTACTCTTTCTTTAACAACCCGAAATTTGACGTCCATATGTTTTGCTTTCGTCAAACTACAGTTGTTATTTGCATAAAGGACTGCCGATCTGTTGTCGCATAATAGCCTAAGTGGCTTTTTAATGCTATCAACAATGCGCAGTCCACTAACAAAATTCCGCAGCCATAATGCCTCATTGGATGCTTCATAACATGCCATGAATTCCGCTTCCATGGTGGAAGTGGCCGTAAGAGTTTGCTTGATGCTTCTCCAAGAGATAGCACTGCCAACAAGCATGTAAATATAGCCTGATGTAGACTTTAGACTATCCTGACATCCAGCAAAATCGGAATCGGTGTACCCAATGATCTCAAGCTGGTCCGATTTCCGATATGTAAGCATGTAATCCTTTGTTCTCTGTAAGTACCTCATGACCCTTTTGGCTGCCTTCCAATGGTCCATTCCCGGATTTCTTAGATATCTGCCTAACATCCCAATAATGTATGCTATATCAGGTCGTGTACATACCTGAGCATACATCAGACTACCTACAGCCGAAGCATAAGGCGTCTTCTGCATTTCCGAAGTTTCATAATTATTATTTGGGCACTGTTTGAGTCTAAACTTGTCTCCCTTAGCAACTTGGATGTTGCCTGGTTTACAATCTTGCATGCCAAATCTTTTAAGAACCTTATCGATATAGCCCTTTTGTGACAGACCGAGAACACCTTTGGAGCGATCTCGTTGTATCTGAATTCCTAATACAAAAGAGGCTTCACCAAGATCTTTCATTTCAAATTTCTTTGAAAGAAATTTCTTAGTTTCATGCACTAATGCTATATTGTTACGGGAAAGCAGTATGTCATCGACATATAAAACCGGAAAAATATACTTACTCCCACTGAACTTATGGTATATACAGTCATCAGCAACATTCGGTTCAAAACCAAAAGATGTAATGACTGCATGAAACTTATAATACCATTGACGGGAAGCCTGCTTGAGCCCATAGATGGATTTCTTTAATTTGCAAACCCTTTTCTTTGATTCATCCGAAACAAAGTTTTCAGGTTGCACCATATAAGTTGTTTCCTCAATATCACCATTGAGAAACACTGTCTTAACATCCATCTGATGAAGTTCAAGATCAAAATGTGCTACTAGTGCCATTATAGTCCTGAAAGAGTCTTTCAATGAAACTGGAGAGAAAGTCTCTTTATAATCAATGCCTTCCTTTTGAGTGTAGCCTTTTGCGACAAGAAGAGCTTTATACTTAATAACATTGCCCCCTGAACCCCTTTTGGTTTTAAAAATCCATTTACAACCAATTGGTTTAATTACCTTCGGGCAATGTACCAAGCTCCCAAACGTCATTATCGCTCATAGACTTCATCTCATAATTCATGGCATCAATCCACTTTTGAGAGTTAGAACCCTTAATGACTTGACGGAAGTTGATTGGATCATCTTCCTCAAGTCCAATATCACTTTCTTGTTCTTGGAGAAATACAACATAATCATCCGGAATTGCATTTCTCCTCTCTCTAGTGGATCTCCTTAATGGCACTTCAGTTTCTTGAGGTTGTTGAGTTTGATTTTCATTAGTAATATCAGGAACTTGATTGGGGAGATTTTCGAGATTGTCTTGAACTGGAGTTGTGTGATCCATATCAGGAATGAGAACACCCTGACCAAGATCAACAACTTGAGGGAAAGACACATGTTCTTCCTCAAAGACAAAATCTCTAACAACTTTATCTCCCCACCCCCAAACTCAATATCCTCAAAAAACCTAGCATTACCCGTCTCAAAAATAGTTCTAGAAGTGGGATCATAAAACTTAAAACCCCTGGATCTTTCAGAGTATCCAACAAAATAGCTACTAATCGTCTTAGCATCCAGTTTCTTTTCATTCGGCCTATAAGGCCTTGCCTCAGGTAGACAACCCCAAATGTGTAAGTGCTTAATACTGGGTTTATGCCCAATCCAAAGTTCATATGGGGTTTTGATTGTAGCTTTAGTTGGAACTTTATTAAGAATATAAGCTGCGGTTTTAATGCTTCTCCCCAGAGTGAGTCTGGCAAAGTAGTACGACAAATCATACTTTTTACCATATCCTTAAGGGTCCGATTTCGTCTCTCAGCTAAACCATTCATCGTAGGACTGCCTGGCATAGTATACTGAGGGACGATCCCACACTCATCTAGGAATTTAGCAAATGGCCATGGACGTTGTTCACCTGAACCATCATATCTGCCATAGTATTCACCACCACGGTCAGATCTAACGGATTGAATCCTTTTGCTTAGTTGATTTTCAACTTCAGCCTTATATGATTTGAACACGTCTATGGATTGGGACTTTTCATGAATAAGATATAGGTACCCATAACGAGAGTAATCGTCTATGAATGTGATAAAGTATTGCTGACCATTCCTACAAGGAGTAGGGAATGGCCCACAAATATCCGTATGTATCAATTCTAAGACGTCCGAAGCTCTCTTAGCACCTAATCTCGTCTTGTTTGTTTGTTTTCCCTTGATACACTCAACACAAATATCCGAATTTGA
Organism: Nicotiana benthamiana; assembly: GCA_034376525.1. Classification (NCBI taxonomy): domain Eukaryota; kingdom Viridiplantae; phylum Streptophyta; class Magnoliopsida; order Solanales; family Solanaceae; genus Nicotiana; species Nicotiana benthamiana. The sequence goes on from CM067330.1 coordinate 44,936,297, forward strand.
GGAATCAAGAGAATCAAGAATTCCATCTGACACGAGTTTCTGAATTCTTTGAATGGATATGTGACCCAAACGTTTGTGCCAGAGTGATATAGAATTCTCATTAGTTAATTTTCTTTTGGTACCACTTAAACTTGTATGCAAAGTTTCATTATGTGAGGTTATTGTGTCAACCAAATATAGGCTATCAAATGTTGATAAAAGACCAGTACCGATAAGATTTGAATTTCGAAAGAGACTAACTTTATTGTCACCAAATGAACATGAATAGCCGGATATGTCCAATTTGGGAACAGAAATTAAATTCCGTCTAAAAGACGAAACAACAAAAGTCTCATCCAAATCTAAATAAAAATCGGTCTTAAACAACAGCCTAAATTTTCCAATAGCCTCAACTGGCACCTTCTTGCCGTCACTTACATAGATGTATCTTTCACCATCATTTGGTTTTCGGCAGTCCAGGCAACCCTGCATAGATATACTTATGTGAGTAGTAGCAGCAGAATCTACCCACCAAGTATCCTTAGGTACCGGAATTAAATTAACTTCAGAACAAACAAGAGAAAGAAATGTACCTTTTTTGCACGCCAAGCGTGGTACTTGGTACAATCTTTCTTCACATGATTAGTCCCCTTACAGAAAAAACTACCTAATTCAGTAATTTCAACCTTAGGTTCCTTATGTTGCTTAATCTGGGGCCTTACAACCGCAACTTCCTTACCTTTCCTCTTCTTAGTATCCTTAGAAGAGGATGCCAAATGAGCACTTTCTGTCTTATCTTGCTTTATCCTTTTCTCCTCTTGCACACAATGTGAAATGAGCTCATTAAGAGTCCATTTCTCCTTCAGGCAGTTGTAACTGACCTTAAACTGATTAAAGTGTGCAGGAAAAGATATCAAAACTAAGTACATAAGCAGTTCCTAAGGTAATTCCAGCTTGAGTGACTTAAGTTTCGAAGCAAGATGAGACATTTCCAAAATGTACTCCCTTATGTTTCCCTTGCCTTTATACCTCATGGAAACAAGTTTACTCAAAAGAGTACTTGTTTCCGCCTTTTCGTTTTGTGCAAAACGCTTTTCAAGGTTTTCAAGGAAAACTTTGGCATTACTTTCATCATTTATAGTGCCCCTGAATGATTCTGGAATTGCACGTTTCATGATCATTAGACTCATGCGATTTGAGCGTTCCCACTTCTCCATCTCCTTCTTTTCATCAGAAGAAGATGTATCCTCAAGAGAAGCAGGTTGTTCAATCCGAAGTGCAAGGTCTAGATCCATGCAACCGAGAACGATCATAATGTTCTCTTTCCATTCCTTAAAGTTTGTGCCGTTAAGCACATGGATGCTGTTTATGTTTGCAGATATCGAAGCAGCTGAAGAATTAACTGAAAATAGAACAAGGATAACTTAATACATGCTTACAATTACTTGAACTTTAACTTTAGTTTATAGATTCAAAATAGGCAAATCCCATTACAAGATACCTAGCACAATATTGATTTTAGTCTTTGGACAGAAAATCAACTTGTAAGTGGTACTCTTGGTGTAGTGATCAAATATTGACAATAAACTCCTGTCAAATATCAAGCCTTCCTTTGGGCCGACTTAATATTCACATGGAAAACCGAATAATTGTCACATATTTATCACCACAAGCATGTTCGAATTCCTGCCAAATAACAATCTTCCTTTGGGCCGGTATTAAACGCATGGAAGACTAACATCCACAGTCATCTTATATTTCAAGATTAATCAATCTACACAAAAGAGGTTACTTTGGCAACATAATGCTTCAATTGACTAATTTAAAATATTAGATGCTAAATCATATAGTTCCTTAAGCCATATATTGAATCTTAACTGAAAATTTACATGTTTTGACATGTAAGATCTGAATATTAATTGTTTTAGTCTTAATTGGATAATACCAAAATCTGAAGCATGATGGACTAAAAAATAATTAATATTAAAAACTGAATATTAATGTATAAAATATTAATAATTTAAAAACTGAATATTAATTGACATATTATTAATGTACAATTAAAAAATCTGAAAACTTAATACTTAAAACATTTCATTAATTATGAAAAACGTTTCTTACATTATATCCTCATTAAACAGCCAGAAAACAAAATGTTTCTGCAATTTATGGCCAGATAATCGATTATCTGAGCCTGATAATCGATTATCTGGGCCTTCTGGAATCTCATATTTTTTTGCTGAAAAAACCAGATAATAGATTATTCCAGGAGAATAATCGATTATTCTGCTGTTCTGCTTCAAAAAATTTTGATGAACAAAATTACATAATCGATTATTTCAACAGAATAATCGATTATGTGAGGCTTCTGTTTGGCAAAATTTTGGTGAACTTTTTAAGATTGTCGATTATCTTCAGACAATAATCGATTATCCTACTATTCTGTCCAACGACTTAATATGATTTTCAATAAGAAATTTAAACAAGAAATCATGTTGTTCATCAACCAAAATCATGCAATTTACAATATTTCATTTCATCTAGTGATAACAAGATATTGAAACACCAAAGTTCATCAACAACATATCATTCATGAAATCATGCTATATCATGGTACTAGAATTTCATAATCAAAATTCTATCTTAATTTAAACATGAACTTTATATAACATGAATTTCATGAACTTCCAAATAATCCAAATATGAAGGAGGCTTTGATACCAATTGTTGGGGTTATAATATCTACTAAAACATTATAGCCTTCATATCAAATTATTTGGAACCAACATAAGCGGAAGCGTACCCGAATCCATAAGTGGAAATCCTTAGTCCTTCTTGATGATTGTCCAAATGTTTGGCTTTGAAAGCTCCTTGATCCTTCTTGAAGATTGTCCTTCTTGAAGTATTGGCTTTCACAAGAATTTATCTAAGACCAAAATTGGAAAATGGTTTTCCACTTGATATGCAAGACAACAATGGTTCTCTCTCTCAATGGGTGGAAGAAGAAGAGAATGTCTTGCATTCTTATGGGAACCATAACCCCCACTTATAACACATGAGTTATGAAACTCAAAAGTCATAAGTATGTAACCATAGTTACATATATGTAACCTTAGTTAGCCCATCATTAACTAAGGTTACCCTTTTGGGTATCTACACATTAGTCCTACACTTTATATGACAATATATTGGCCTCCTTAACAATGTCCATAAGACCACCAATTTAGGCCAAACCAAAAGATAGAACATAACATATAATTAATCTATATATTGTTCATATGTATGTAGATATAAGTCCATATATCTAACACTCCGGTGTTAACCGAAGTTGCAGCCCTAGTTCTTGTCCTCCTGTCTCACTTTCAGTTTATCTTTAGTTCCACGTATTACTTTATTACGTAAGTATTTGTTATGAATTGATTTTATCCTATACACTAACCTTATTTGAAAATTAAGGAGATAATTGAGTATCTGATTGCAACAAGCTGAAAAAAGGTTCTTTTTATAATTTTTGCTATCAGTTGATTGACAGAAAAATGGAAGCATCAATTATTAAGTGGGAAGATGAATCCAAAAATTGAAGTAGCTATCTGTATATCAACAACTAAAGCAGCTTTGAAGCCACCTGCCCCATATGTTGCTACTTTCTAATCCAATAATTTCTCAACTATAAATGCATATAAAATATAAATTTTTCATTTCTATTGATTGATTTCCAAGTGGCTCAATAACACTATCATTTGCAGGATCAACCCATTATCTAGATATAAGAATCAAATGTATAAATAACGTTGAAGCATAAACGTGGTCTCGGATTAGAATTTTGAAAATGTATATGTTTGATAAAAATATAAATTTTGATTCAACTAATTAAATTTATATAAAGAAGAGCTAATTTTAATTAAAAATAATATTCAAGAAATACAGTTAGTGGTATCAAGACCAAACAACTACTAGTTTATTCTGTCTGGATGACAATAAATTATATAAGCAATGATAATAATATTCAATAATCCCAAAAAATAGAATATGACATTAAATTATAATAAATAATAATAAATGACGTTTAAGTAAATAAAATATGTGAGTCACCGGAAAAGAAATGAGATCAGTGAATTTTCTTTCTGATAATTATGAACGAATGATAAGTTTTTGAACACTTAGGTTGCTCTTGGACTCCGGTGGAAATGTTAGACAAGAATATTAGTAAAAAAATAGTTTTTGTATATTTTCAATAGGACCGGATCCTCACTATAAAGTCAATGTGCTTTTTACAAATGAATATCTCATGTCCCCTATCATTGTGTCTATTTCCATTTATAGAAAACAAGTTCCTAGAAAACCTAATAATATAGGTGCAGAGAATATCCACTAGAATATTCTCTTCAATATCTTATCTTAAAACTAGCCGTTATAATCTTGCCAAGAATGTTCAACCTCGACCTTGATCTTTGATGACTCTTTGGCCGCATCAGTAACGACTTGACCGATCGTTTTGAGCTTTTGCGCTTTAACCGTCAGCTCTCAGGCATGACTTGCCCCGTGTAATGTATTATGACTGATGTAGCTCGTTGGTTTTGGTTTTTAGGAAAATTTGGAATAAATTTAGAAGAAAAATTCTCAATTTAAAATTAAAATTTGAAAGGTTTGACCAAGATTTTAATTATTCGTATATGAGATCGGATCGAAATTTTTATTATTTGGCTAGCCCCGTTAGGTGATTTATGACTTAGGAACGCAATCAAAATGCATTTTGGAAGTCGGGGGAAGGATTTGGCATGAATTGACAAAGTTAGTATTTTGGCGAATTCTGGTCGGTAGGTGAGATTTTGATCCGAGGGTCGGAATAGAATTTCGAGAGTCTGTAGTTTCTCTATGTCATTTGTGATGTGTGTGTAAAATTTCAGGTCATTCAGACGTTTTTTTATTGGGTTTTTGATCAAATGTGTATTTCAGAAGTTTTTGGAAACTTAGGCTTGAATTCGATGAATTTTGAGTAATTTGATGTTGTTTGAGGTATTTTGATGAATGGAACAAGTTTGAATGAGATTTTAGGGCGTGTTAGTGTGATTAGACGGGGTCCCGAGGGCATCGGGTGAGTTTCAGATGTGCGGGAGGAGTTGGAGCACCCCATGTTTTCTAGTATTTTTTTGAAGCAGTTGTAGGTCTCACAAATGCGAGAAATGGTTCGCATATGCAATCTCGCATTTGCGAGTGATAATTCGCATTTGCGAAGGAGCCTGGCCTGAGGTAGGGTTCACATTTGCGATAGTTTGATTGCATTTGCAACCTCAGCAGGGTTCGCATTTGAGAGCTCTTGGTTGCATATTCGACCTTGACAGGGGAGGCTCACATTCGCAATTCCGATGGTTTGTTGCATTTGCGACTATCGGATTTGCAAACCAGGTGTCGCAAATGCTACATCTGAGGGCTGTGTCCTGTTATTAAATTCGAAACTTAGCCCATTTCCCACATTTCCCACTTGGCCTTGGGCGATTTTTAGAGCATTTGAGGATGGATTCCGTCACAATCAAGAGGTAAGTAATTTCTACGGATCTTATGTTAAATACATAGATTATGGGTAGATTAACATGTAAAAATTAAAGAAAAAGAAAGGGTTTGGATGAAAACCTAGAAAAATTGATGTTGTTGGAATTTGACCACGATTTTGGGTATGGAATTAAGAGTGATCATATATTTGAGTTCGTGAGATTATGGGTAAACTTATTCTTTGAAAATTTTGGAAATCCGGGCTCGTGGGCCCGAGGGTGTTTTCGTCAACTTTTCGATCGGGGTAATGAATTGTTGTAAATTGGGATTTGATGGACCATTTGGGGTCATATTTTAGAATTTTTTTATGTATGAACTCGAGGGAGGATAAGGAACCCGTTGAAATAAAAATTTCTGAGTTTTGAGAAGTGGGCCCGGGGCTCGGGTTTTGGTGATTTTAGAATTTGTACCAGTTATTGATTATTTTTGCTTGGTCTTTGTTCTGTTAGTATATTATGATGCATTCGCTATGATTTTGGATAGATTCGATGCACGTGGAGGCCGATTTAAGGGGCAAAGTCGTCGTGAGCTAGGGAATTCGCCGGTTTGAGGTGAGTAATGATTGTAAATACTGTCTTGAGAGTTTGAAACCCCGGGTTACACATCTTTTTGCTACTTTGAGGTGACTTACACGCTAGATGACGAGCGTGGGGCAGAGCACCATTGGGGATTGTGACCTAGTCCATCCCGAGCGATTATTTTCATGTGTAATTGATAGTTAATTGTTTGATGTTACTATATTTTGGGATGTATGCCATGTTTGGGCCTTGTGCCGACTTGTTGAGACCCTTAAGGACATTTTTACTATCTTTCCTCACTCTAGTTATTTGAAAGCATATCCTCAGTCTTGTTTTTGCCTGTTATTACTCAAAATTGTCTTTAAAGCAATATTCTTAAAAGTGTGAAAACAGTTTTGGATTTAGTTCCTAGTTTTTACTGAGATAGATCGAGGGTCTGATGATGAGATTGACCACTAAGAGTCTGATGGTGAGGTTAATGACTAAGAGAGGTCGAGGGCCTAGTTGTGAGGATTATATATCCATGGATTGGGATGCACGTCATAGCAATATATAAATATATGTATGCGAATCGGGCTGCACGCTGCAGCGATACTTATATAGATCGGGCTGCAGGCCGAGTGATATGTTGGATCAGGCACCACGCCGCTACAGTATTACGCTTGGGCCGTAAGGGGCCCCTCCCGGAGTCTGTACACCCCCAGTGAGTGCCGTCGACGAGATATATGGATCGGGCTACATGCTGCAGCAATATATGGATCGGGCTGCACGCTGCATCGGTTACTATATGGTACCTACTGAGCATGAATGCTGAGTACGAGTAATGTTTAGTAAGAGATGAGTCACGAGCGACAGAAAGGCTAGCCTAAAGGGCGATAGATGTTATATATACATGCACATGAGGGACATGTCCTGAAAGGCTTGTTTATGAACCTATTGATTTCGCTCGTCCTAAAAGCAAGTTTCTATCGAATATGTTGATTTATTGGATATTTTTCACTCATTTTCATATTGAGCCTCTGTTGAAAAGTTGAACAAATGTTTTAAAAAAAATTTTAGTTTAAACTGGGGTTTACGAGATGTTCATAAATTAATCAATAATTTGGTATTTGGCTATTTCCACCGAGACTTTAATTTATAAGGTATTTATGATTATTGTTTTACCCGAGGGGCTATTTTACGAACTATGTTTTGGCCGAGGGGCCGATTATGGCTTTAATCTTTATTATCATTTAAAATGGTATTAAACCTTATTGAAACTACTGGAAAGTGCTTCAAAATGATTTTTTACTAAAAGATGGATTTTAAAAGGGAAGATTGACTCATATTATGATTTGAAAGCCTGTTATGTTTATTGAGCCTAATGTGAATGTGGATTCATTGTTTGCTACTGCTCAGTCTTTATTTACTCTTCTTACTTATTGGGTTGGAGTATTCGCATTACTCCCTGCACCTCGTGTGCAGATGCAGGTATATCGAAACCCAATAGCGGGTGTTGATTTGCTCAAACGCAGAGTCATTAAAGTTAGCAGGTGACTCCATGACGTTCGCAGCAACGTTCCCTTCCTCACATTGCTATTACTTTATTCAGTACATTATTTTAGACTTTTTGTTGTATTAGGACCATGATTGATGCTCATGACTAGTGACACCCCGATGTCGGGCTTGTATGTTATTTTCGCATTTTATTCAGACTTCTATTATGAAATATTGATCAATTAAAGGTTTAATAATTACCCTTAATGCATAAGGGGTTAATTTGAGTGTTGTGTTGGCTGGCCTCGTCTTCACGAGAGGTGCCATCACGACCGGGCCGGTTTGGGATCGTGACAAGTTGGTATCAGAGCCTAGGTTACTAGGTCTCACGAGTCATGAGCAGGTTTAGTAGAGTCTCGCGGATCGATACAGAGATGTCTGTATTTATCCCCGAGAGGCTACGACACCTTTAGGAAAACTTCACATTCTTGAATTCTTATCGTGCATCCTTGATTCAGCTTGAAAGATAACTTTTGAAATTCCTTCCACGCGTTCATATGTGCGCATGAGCGCTCAATGTCAGATGTGCCTTGATGGCTTGTGATTTCCCCCGATCGAGGGGCGAGATATGATCTCGGTGAGTTCGATGTTGGGCCAGTCTGGAGGACTTGCGGCCGAATGGTTGCCTATAACTTGAGCACCGAGGTGCTGATTTTGTGAACAAGTGTTTGGAACTTATATGTTCGATATTGTACCTATTAGTGGACGTGACTGGTGGATAGCTATAAGATTAGCATGTTAGAACTGCGAGATGTATCAATGTGACCTAGAAATGATGAGAATGGCCTGCTAGATGATATATGAACTATTAGGTGTTTGAATTCCATTGTGATTCGAGGTATAGCCCCGAGTAATGGATGCGTGAAGGATCTTTTCATGGTTTTCAGTTGAGAGTATAGTAAATTTTATATTGTGGTATGAGTTAAGACTCAGAAAGCTAATTGACTGCATAATGTTTGTGATGGTGGAACATATATATAAATGGTAGTTGAAGGCAAAACAGGTAGGTTATATCCTGTGGAGTTTTCTGAAGTGGAGCGATCCTTGTGTTGTCTGTTCGGAAATCTCATTTACAAGTGAAAAATATGTGTTGAAATTTAAATTTTGGTCGCTTAAGAGAGTGGGCTTGACTGTTGCGAGGATGAATGCGAGATTTGCAGAAGATTTAAAGTAATAGATGATTTGTGTCTACACAAGCTTACAAAGGATTTGAGTTTAATCTCGCTATTGTATTGTGTAGGGGTGTTCAAAACCGATCCGAAACCGAAAACCGATCCAAACCGAAGCTTAACGGCTTATGGTAACGGCTTAACGGACGGGGAATGGATTGAATTTTTTTTATTAACGGCTTATCGGTTTGGGGATGGATTATTCAATTTTCTTAACGGCTAATCCGTTAACCCGTTAAGAATATATATATATATATAATTTATTTTTATTTATACATATTAAATATAAAAAACTAAAACCCTTGAAAATGATTAACAAATAAGAAAGCAGAAAGATTACTCTGTTGCTTTCATTGTAATTTAAATAACAACTCATGTTATTGTTGCTATGATGTTGACCAGTTTGATATTTTCTCCAACTGCTTTGATTTGGAATGGAGTATTGTGATATCTTCCCCGTTCGTATGATACGAGAGTGTGAACTAAGGCAAAGAGAGTGCAGGACACTATCTATCCATGACTGTTTGACTGAATTCTTGTTTAGAGAGAAAGGTTATTATTTTATATTAATGTGGATACCAGGGAGTTAAAAGCTTTGTTGGAGGACAAGGACAGCAAATTTGGTAGAGAGCAACATGATTTGATAGTAGCAAACTGTTTGTTAAGCAGTCTACTGTTTTGGTCACAGATATCACATCTGATTATCATTTTTTTTCATTGTTACTCTATTGTATTTGGAGATGCGAAGGGGAACCTTGGAGCAACAGTAAAGTTGTATATGTGTTATCTATAAGTCATGAGTTTGAGCCGTGGTAGCAGCCATAAATGCCTACATTAAAGTAGGTTGTTTACATCACACCCTTAGGGTGCGATTCTTCCTCGGACCTGCTGCAACTGGTATCTGATAACATTTTTGATTAGTTTTTGATTTTTGTAATAAATCACGTGTATTAGGTGCAAAATAGGTTTTGCTTTGAGCTTCTTGGTAATAGCTTAAGTAGTAGTTTGGTGTTGGTCTTTGTTAGGTGCCATTTTGGTTATTGGATATTTGATTAAAAAACTAAAACCCTTGGAATAGGTGTTTGATCTATAATTGCCTGAAGAGATCTATCAAATTGTAGTAAACATGTATGTTAGGCCGATAAGCCGCCCAATAACCGCCCTATAAGAGCTAAACCGATACCAATCCGCCCGATATCTTATCGGGTGGCTAACGGATTAAACATTTAAAAGCCGATAACCGTTAAGCCAAACCGTTAAGAGTAAAAAGCCGCCCAATCCGCCCGATGAACACCCCTAGTATTGTGGCATCAATAGGGTATAAATGTTATGATTTATTGGGTGCATTCTGATCTATGGCTTCGAGCCAAGTGGGTGAGTTTGTTATTGATTAGCTGATTGCTCGGTTATGTGCTATGTGGGTTTCGATCTGAGGCATCTGGTGAATCAATTCTGGTTGTGGGGATTGAGCCAGAGGATGGCTCGAGTAAAGGAAATTTTTGACTAAGGAAATGTTATGTGCTGCAGTGTCCGAAGTGGATGAGGCGCTGGTTGTTCGATTCTGTCGATCAGGTTAAGTGCAGTAAGAAAGTGAATGACCCTTGAGAATGGTTCTAATGTGTTCATGATTCTAAATGCTGTAATTGGGTATCTTAAAGTTATATATGTGACTGGAAACCGAGTTTTCATTAGAAAGGCTCAAGACATGCGGTATTTGTATGTTAATTGAGGGGCTCTATGTATCAGTAACCTGAAGGTAAAGGTAATAGATTTAGATTTGCAGGAAGTTTTTCAGAGAAAAGTATTGAGGAATTTTGGTGCTACAACAAGAAGGAATATCAAGTTGAAGATGAATTAGAAGGAAATTTAGATATATGGGTAGCTTGAAAGTAAATCAGATCGGTATGTTAAGGATATGATTAATTCTTTGTGTGTGTTCAAGGTAATGGGTTCGTAAAAGTATTTCACAGCAATGCTCCTGGTTTTTGACGGCCTGCTTAGCTTGGTCTAGTTAGAAGGATCCTGTCCTGGTGGTTTAGTTTGTGCAAGTTGAATTGGGAGAGTTCTTGTTGATTTCAACCATAGTTGGAGATGTGTATTTTCTATGAATGTGTGAAGCATGGGATGCGTAATGATTTTCTTCTAGATTGGATCAATTGAAGTTCTTGGCTAGATGGGTTACAATTCAATTCTGAAAGGGAGTTCATAAAAACTCTTAGGCAGCAGGTAGCCTTAGACGACTAAGGAAATATTACTGCTAATTGGAAATGTTTTGACGAGATTCTATGTGATGTTCCAAACGTTAATGCCACACAAGAGAGGGGTGATTTGTGTGGTACCCAATTTTCCCACTAGAAGAACCTGGTTCCTCTAGATGTACTAATTATGACTGTTTGTCGAATTAAGAATGCATAAAATAGAGTACACAAAGATTTTTACGTGGAAAACACCTGGCTCAAAAGGTGAAAAACCACGACCTACTACTCAGTAGGATTTTCCCAAACATCCACTAAACTCAATGAGCCAAAACAGCATTTACAAAACTCTTTGTAAACCTAAGGATTAACTCTAATTCCAGTGTGCCACACAGCCTCAACTGTTGTGACACTTTCAAGTTAACTCTAACTTGAATACTCAACAGACCTAATACAATTTGCTTTTTTGAAAGCTGGAAAGGTACAATTTTGTATCACCTACTACAATTGAACTAGAATCAGAAAAACACAATGGGACTGGTTCTTCAATCCTGTTCAAGTAGCTGCATGCGTGGACACTTGATCTCACGTAAATTGCTTGCAAAATATCTTGCTCTTTTGCTCTCAATTTAGCTTTAACTTCTTCGTATTTGTGCATGCCTGTACGAGAGAAAAATATTACTTTTATAGAGTTAGTAATCAGAGTTTGACAAAAACTCTAATTGCTAATCCTTCATCAAGTTCGAGTCCTAGAACAATTCAAACTCCAATTCCTTATCCTTGATCCTGATATAGTTCTCTTCACATATGGAGACCTATTATCCTTATCCTATATGCAATATTTTCAATCAGTTCAGAAGATATTCAGAAGATATTGCTGCTCGATCCCAAAGGCTTATGTTCTTCCCAAAGGTTTATGCATAGGCCATAACAACTGTCTCTCCTAAGATGGATCTGGTCCTTCACTGAGTTCATTTTTCATTCTTCAAAACATCAACTGAGCTTGGGCCAACAAATTCCCCCTTTTGATAATGACAAACTCTATGTTGTTACTGATCAGAGTACATGTGGAACTCAACTTAATTTTCACATTTTCACACTTTAAATTAACTTATCATTAAGGACCAGGTTTAATCAGGTTATAAATATCACTTTATTTCAGTATACAAAAACTAAAGCACAATATCTCTTCCCCTTTTTGGAATCATCGAAAAGTTACATACTATATGAATCCCAGATATTAATTAGTATTCATGGCTGCTGGGGCAACTGCAAGTGAAAATATGATTTAGTTAACCAACAATCAACTTTTACAAAGAATTTAACTATTAAGATCAGATGTTTCATAGAAAAAGATAGACAAAGCACATTGTCATTGATTAGGAGGTGTTTCTACAATACAAACCACACACAAAAGCAAAGAAAAGTCCCAAATCTGGGTCACTGAGGGGGTATTTTAAGCTGGCTTTAGGGCTTGGAGGTACTAGAGGGATGGGTTTGGAGAAGGTTGAACATATTCTGAAGCATTCCATCACTCTTCTCCTTTTCCTTTGCTAGCTCAGCTCTAAGTCCATATCGTTCAGTTTCTAATTCAGCAACACGAGCCTTTAGCTTAGCAATTTCAGCATCTTTTGTTCCACACTCTTGAACCAAAGCCCTAACCTTGGTATTTACAGGAGTTTTTTGAGATGAACCTGGTTCAACTAGGTTGGCATTCACTGGATAGTCACAAGCCATAAGAGTTTTGATACCGAAGTGCTCATTGCTAGATGCCATTTCCCATTTCTTTAAAGGCACATGTAGCTTTTCTAGAATAGTAGTCAATAGGAACCCATAAGGCGTGGCATGAGCTTTGGAGCCGTTGATGACCCTATCCAGTAGTTTTACAATGAAAGCAAGCCAGTTAATCTACTTTCTTCTCACTAGATACTCCAAAAGAACCAGGTCCATATAGTTTGCATTGTGCCTCCTCTCATGTCCGGGCAACAAACATTTGTTCACAAACTCAAAAAGCACCTTATGCTCAGCCTGATCTCACTTTTTTGAACAAACCTAGCGTCATGCACATCTTCAGGTGTTGCAGAATCACAAAAGTTTTTGGTGATTTGGAGTGCATTAGGAAGAGAGTCCAGGAAAGGCCACCTTTGCCTTGTATAATTATCATATCCTACATAGGGAATGTCTAGAATCTCCCCCAATTTAGGAGCATTAATCTGTACCTTGACTCCTTTAGCCAGACTAGTAACAACACCATTCACCGCTGTTGTATTTTCCATAAATTCGATCAGCTCTTTTCTTGCCAGTTTGCCATCTAGTTGAAGAACCATGTCCTTCCACCCTTGTGCATTCAGGGCATCAACCAAACCTTTAATGCATGGCTCCTCCAGGTCTTTCAGAATTCTTCCTTTCAAGATCTTTTTCCTTCCAAAGATGACAAATCTATCCTGTTCCTTTTCAGATTCCTCATCTTCTTCTTCTCCACTCCATTCTTCTTCTTCTTTAATAATTTTCTTTTGTTTTCTTTTCCCGGCAGACCTAGTTCTTTTGGCCAACGAGGACTTGCAGATATGGGTGCATAAGAGGTCTTCTTGGTCGAAATCTTGAACTTTTTGGTTTGGGTAATGGCACCTTTTCAGTTGTTCCTCTTTCTTGATGGACTAGGTCCATCTCTTCTTCTACTTCTTCTTCTTCTTCAGCTACCTCGATACTCTCCACAACTTTTTCCTTCTCTTTTTCTCTCTTTTTCTTTCCTACTTTCTTCCAGTGCTTTCTGAAATTGTTCCTCACTTTGTTTAACCCTGCTTCTAGTTGCTTTTCCCTTTGGGAATGAAGAGACAGTAGGCTTAAGAGATGACACTTTAGTTTTATTTGTTGGTTTGGAAAAAGTTGGGGCTTTTAGGGAAGAAGCCTTGCGCTTATTTGGATCATAACTGGCCCCAACCTTTTTAGGAGGTTAGCTAGGGTTTCCTCACTAGATGAGCCACTTTTAACTTGTTGCTTACTCTGGTGAACAAGACCTTCAGCGGCGTCCCCAGAGCTATTTCCCCCTGACTTGTTGCCACTCTTCTCAACATTCCCACAGATTGCAAGAATTTTGTCTTTCTTTTTCGTTCCCTTTCGACTAGATTCATCCTCCTTCACATCTTTCAAAGGACCCACTAAAACAAACCTATTTTCTACATTCTTGACTGCATCAGAAGAACCATAACATGTATTTACCTTCCTAGGGTTTTCTTGATTCTTGTCTGTGTCAGAAGACCCACGTTCTTCTCCATCACTTGCAGAAATAAAAGCTTGAGACTCAAAACTCGAGTCAGATGATTTCCTTTTAGAGTGCTCTTTTTTTGCTGGCTCTCAATTTTTCTTTTAGAGCTGTTCTCAGAGCATTGGTGGCTATGGTTTTCCTTGCCAACATATTTTGCTGGTAGAATATGGGTTTAGGATTGTTGCTAGTGGGTGCAGACAAGGATATATTGGGAGATACAGGTGAGAGAGTCCTTGGATTTTCTTGAGGATTAGACATGGTGTAGGATTTCTGGAAGATTTTGGGAATTTTCGGTGATTTTTGAGAAGGATGATCAGTGGTTTAGCACTTAATGGTGGTTATGGACCAAATTAGGAGTGTGTGGAGTGCATTTAAAATAGAGTATGTTTAGGAGTAGTAACGACAACCTTTTTGCAGTGGTCAATCAAGACTATAATCCCATTAAGACTCCAGTCTTTAATTAGCCCTGGTTTTTAGGAAAAAATTCTTGTTTTTCTTTAGAATTCTAGGAGAATGAAACTGGACCAATGCTCAGCGGTTATATTTTTGGGAGTTTGGTTAGAACAGGACTTCTGCTCATAATTGGAATATTTGATTTTCTAATTGTGTAGAAGAAATATACCTTTTCTCATGAGCATAGACTGATGAACCAGGTTTTTCAAGTAGAACTTCTCTTGATTAGGCCTCATATATCAGAATAGAAAAAACTTTGTAAGAGATCAATAAATTAAAAGAAAACATGTTACAGGAGTATACTGATTAGAGTATGAGATTGAGTAATAATTAGTCTAGATATTCACATAAAGTAAGAACTTCTAACCAAACAAAATAAAAAAATAATTTTTTTTTCATTGCATTCTGAACTGGACCTGTTTAGGCGATCTTAATCATCCCCAATTCCAACCTTTTCCTTTCAAAGTTTTCTCTACTTAGTTCTTTAGTGAACATGTCAGCTATTTGTTTATCAATAGCACAAAACTCTATGTAGATTAACCCTTTCTCATAATTATCTCTCAAGAAGTGGTGTCTAACACCTATGTGCTTGGTCCTTTTATGATGAACAAGGTTCTTTGTCATACTTATAGCACTATTGTTATCACAAAATATTGGAATACATCCCACTTCAATTCCAAAGTCTATCAGCTGTTGTTTAATCCATAGCAATTGAGCAAAACAAGAAGCAGCAACAACATATTCAGCTTCAACAGTGGATAGGACTACTGAATTTTGCTTTTTGGTTGCCCATGACACTAGACATGACCCCAGGAAATGTGCCATACCTGAAGTACTCTTCCTGTCTACCAGGTATCCTGCATTATCAGCATCAACATATCCTACTAGATCAAAATTAGTACCTTTGGGATACCAAAGACACAAATCAATGGTGCCTCTCAGATATCTCAATATCCTTTTGACAGCTGTCAAATGTGACTCCTTTGGATTTCCTTGGAAACGAGCACAAAGCCCTATACTGAAAACAATGTCAGGTCTGCTGGTAGTAAGATATAAGAGTGAACCAATCATACCCAATACAACTTTTGATCAACGGTTAACCAGGTTCATCAATATCTAATTTAGTGGTAGTTGCAATAGGTGTATCTTTTTCATTTGCGTCCTCCATTTTAAACCTTTTGATTAGTTCTTTTGTATATTTCTACTGATGGATCATGGTCCAATGTTTGCTTTATTTTATCTGCAAGCATAGGAAGAAATTTATTTCACCCATCATACTCTTTTCAAACTCACTCCCCATTAATTTTGCAAAATCCTTACTCAACTTATCAGTAGTGGCCCCAAATATTATGTCATCAACATATATTTGTGCAACAAGGAGGTCTTTACCTTTTTCCCTTAGGAACAAAGTGCTGTCAATTTTACCTCTTTTTTACCCATGGTCCAGTAGGAATTTTGATAGTCGTTCATACCATGCTCTTGGGGCCTGTTTGAGCCCATATAGAGCCTTGTCCAGCTTGTACACATTCTCAGAACATTTCTTGCTTTCAGATCCTGGAGGTTACTTAACAAACACTTCTTCCTTGAGGTGGCCATTTAGGAAGACACTTTTGACATCCATCCGATAGAGAGTGAATTCCATATGAGTTGAAAAGGCAATGAGGAGTCTGATTGCTTCTAGTCTTGCAACTATATCAAAGGTCATTATTATTAATGTCTCCTCTTGGTTGTAGCCTTGAACCACTAGCCTTGATTTGTTTCTTGTGAGTGTTCCATCTTCATCAAGTTTGTTCCTAAAGACCCACTTGGTACCAATGACTGATATGTCCTAGTGTCTTGGAACTAGGTGCCAAACTTGACTTCTTTCAAATTGGTTGAGTTCCTCCTACATAGCATTGACCCAATATGCATCCTGCAAAGCGTCAATAACATTTTTAGGTTCAATAAGAGATAGAAAAGTATAAAAAGCACATAGATTCTTTAGTTGTGATGTGGTTTTGACTCCAGATGTTGGATCAGTGAGAATGTTCTCAATGGGATGAGAACTTTGATTCTTGTGAGATTTCACAAATAACTGGTTTCTACTGAATATTTCAGCCATATGCTGAGAAACGGGTTCATGAACAGGTTCCTTCAAGGGGTTTATTTCAATTCCTCTTTGATTTCTTCCCCCTATCAGGTTGCCCTTTAAGGAAGGATCTGTTCCTTCTGTAGGTGCCGCTTTGACTTGATCTGATGCTTCAACCAAGTCTTTGACCAATCCAATGGCTTTATCTTCATGTTCCTGTCCCTCAGATAGAATGTTAGTTTGATCAAATACAACATGCGCACTTTCTTCTACACATAAAGTTCTTTTATTGAACACTTTAGAGCTTTCTATGTGAAGAATATCCCAAGAATACTCCCTCATCACTTCTGGGATCAAACTTACTTAGGGAGTCTTTTCCATTATTGTAAGCATAGAACATGCAACCAAATGCCCTAAGATGGGATATGTTTGGTTTTCTCCCTTTAAGTAACTCATAGGGAGTCTTCTCAACAAGAGGTCTAGTCATGCATCTATTGATTATGTAACATGCAGTGTTTACAGCCTCTGCCCAGAAGCTGTGGGGGTAATTTTCTAGAGAAAAGCATGGTCCTTGCCATATCCTCAAGGGTCATGTTATTTCTTTCAACCACTCATTTTGGTGAGGAGTCCTAGGGGCAGAGAAGTTGTGATATATACCATTTTCATCACAATATTCAGCAAATTTTGCATTTTCAAATTCAGTTCCATGATCCGACCTAATAGATGCAAGTTGATTTCCTAATTGTTTCTGATTTTTTCTAACAAACACAGTAAACGTTTCAAATGCCTCATCTTTAGATGTCAGAAATAGTACCCAGGTAAATCTAGAGTAATCATCAACAAGCACCATTACATATTTCTTTCCTCCTCTGCTCATGGCTCTGATTGGACCATAGGGATTCATATGAACCAGTTCCAACATCTTGGACTTACTTATCATTTTATTGGATTTGAAGGACGACCTTACTTGCTTCCCCCTTGTACATGCCTCACAAACATTGTCTTCCTTGAACTTGATATTAGGTAATTCTATTACCAAGTCCTTGGAGACTAATTTGTTTAGCTTATTTAGACTGGCATGACGAAGTCTTTTGTGCCACAGGAGGGGATCATTGTCTAACACA
Organism: Nicotiana benthamiana; assembly: GCA_034376525.1. Taxonomy (NCBI): domain Eukaryota; kingdom Viridiplantae; phylum Streptophyta; class Magnoliopsida; order Solanales; family Solanaceae; genus Nicotiana; species Nicotiana benthamiana. The sequence goes on from CM067330.1 coordinate 44,954,154, forward strand.
CTTAAACAAGTGAGTTCATTTTCTGAAAGAGTTGACAAATCTACAATGTAAAAGCCACAAGGTTTTCTCTGTCACACAATTGTGACACACTTATTAAGCTATATTTTTGAAACCATCTATCAGGTAGACATTCTCTATGGAGTGAGAATCAGTCTTGCTTACCTTTCCAACCCCAATGATCTCACCTTTATTTTCATTACCAAATGAGACATTACCTCCTTTTAGGTCCTTAAGTGAAAGGAACTGGTCCTTGTCCCCCGTCATGTGTTTTGAGCAGCCACTATCCATATACCATATTTGGCTCCTCCCTCTCACTTGAATCTGCAAAAGGAAATCAGGGGTTAGTCTTAGGAACCTAAACTTGTTTGGGTCCCTTTATATAAGCAAAATGATAAATTAAATTCCTTCTTGCCCATCCAGGCAACTTATTCTTTTCTTTAACAAAAAAACTTTGTTCCTTTGACTGGCCGTTTCTTTTGCATTACATTCATATTTGAAATGACCAGCCTTACCACAGTGTGTGCAGATTTTGTTTTCAGGAAGAGTGAGGTACTTGCTTTTTGGATCCCATTTAGGAGCTTGAGTCCCATAGCCAAGTCTTCTTTTGTTACTGATGTGATGCTCTTGCAACCAGGAGAGAGCATCTGAGGCTTTGTTCCACTAAGTTCTGTCTAGTTCATGTTTTACTTTTCCTAGATCTTCTTTTAAAACTTTAATGAATTCATCTTTTCTGTATAATCACTCTTTCATTTTTCCCAAACTTTCTTCTAGAGTGATGTTTGTGATCAGCTATCTTCTTTCCTGTTCCTAATTTTAGTTTCAGATTTTCAGACCTAAGTTCTAAGACAGTGTTGTCGAGTTGAAGAACATGTTTGCCCGAGACTCTAGAATTTTACATTTTTCTTTTAGAATCACACACTCCCTAGACAAAACTTCCTTCTCATTGTTGATTATCTCAGACTCATCAATAAAGTCCATTAATAGCTCAGCCAGTTTTTCTTTAGACAAGAATTTAATCTTGTCTTTGAGATGAAGAATACTTACCACTTGTTCATCATCTGATTCTTCGATGTCCATTAATGCTTGCTCCTCCTCAGCTTCATCTTCTGAGTCTTCATCTGAAGCTTCTCCCCAAGCAGCAACCATAGCCTTAGTTGAACCTTTTTTTCTCCTGGGTTGAACCCCTTCCTTCTTTTTAATCCTTCGTTCAGATCTTTCTTTCTTCCACACAATTTCCCATTGTTGATAGTTTTTGATCATGTGGTCTGTCTTGCTACACTTGTAGCATCCCTCATTTGCATGTTTCTCCGGAGCTCTTGATTTGTTGAAGCTTGTACTTCATGAAGAACCATTTCCTCTCATTAGATATCTTTTGAAATCCCTAGTGATCATAGACATTTTGCCATCTTCCAATTCTGCACCTTCAGCAATTCTGAGAGCCAAACTTCTCTCCCTTTTGGGGGTATCCATCTTCATGGTTTGTCTCCTTATTTCATAGGCAGTTAAATTTTCAATTAGTTCATCTAGTCTGAGGGTAGCAATGTTCTTGGATTCCTAAATGGCAGTGATTTTGCTTTCCCATGTGACTGGAAAAACTCTTGTCAGAAACTTCTCAACCTTGTCTTCTTCAAGGACAGTCCTTCCAAGATATTCCAGTTCATTTTTCAAAGTGGTGAATCTAGTGTACATCTCCTAGATAGTTTCTCCTTCCTTCATAGTAAAATTGTCATATTGAGAATACATAAGTGTTCCTCTTGATCTTTTCACTTGAGGTGTTCCTTCATGAGACACTTGTAGGGTGTCCCATATTTCTTTAGCAGTTGTGCAGCTTTGGATTCTACTGTACTCGTTTGGTCCTAGACCACATACAAGCCACTTCTTGGCCTTAGCATTTTTCTCCCATTTTTTCAAGTCTTCAGTGGTGTAGTCAGCCCTTTTCTTTGGCACTTCAATTCCTTCAGAATTATTCTTAGTGGTTTCTAGAGGACCATCAATGATTATGTTCCAAAGTTCATAATCTTCCCCTATAATGTGATCTCTCATTCTGTTTTTCCACCAAGAATAGTACTGGCCATTGAAAAGCGGAGGGCTAGTAATGAATTGCCCTTCCCAGTTCCCAGGTGGTGCACTCATTGTTGATCTTCTCTTAAGGTGTTATCCTCTTCAAGGATAACCTGCTCTAATACCAACTGATATTACAAACGTTAATGCCACACAAGAGGGGGGGGGGAGAGGTGATATGTGTGGTACCCAATTTTCGCACTAGAAGAACCTGGTTCTTCTATATGTACTATCTATGACTGTTTGTGGAATTAAGAGTGCATAAAATAAAGAACACAAAGATTTTTACGTGGAAAACACCTGGCTCAAAAGGTGAAAAACCATGACCTACTACTCAGTAGGATTTTCCGAAATATCCACTAAACTCAATGAGCCAAAACAGCATTTACAAAACTCTCTGTAAACTGAAGGATTAACTTTAATCCCAGTGCGGCCAACAACTCAACTGTTGCGACCCTTTCAAGTTAACTCTAACTTGAATACTCAACGTATCTAATACAATTTGCTTCTATGAAAGCTGGAAATGTACAATTTTAAATCACCTACTGCAATCGAACTAGAGTAAGAAAAACACAATGGAACTGGTTCTTCAATCTTGTTCAAGTAGTTGCATGTGTGCACACTTGATATCACGTAAATTGCTTGCAAAATAGTCTTGCTCTTTTTCTCTCAATTTAGCTTTAACTTCTTCGTATTTGTGGATGCCTGTACAAGAGAACAATATTACTTTTATAGAGTTAATAATCAGAGTTTGACAAAAACTCAAATTGCTAGTCCTTCATCAAGTTCGAGTCCTAGAACAATTCAAACTCCAATTCCTTATCCTTGATCCGGATATAGTTCTCTTCAAATAAGAAGACCTCTTCTGCTTATCCTATGTGCAATCTTTTCAATCAGTTCAGAAGATATTCAGAAGATATTGCTGCTCGATCCCAAAGGTTTATCTTCTTTACGTGCATCTCATATGCATAGGCTATAACAACTGTCTCTCCTTAGATAGACTTGGTCCTTCACTGAGTTCATTTTTCATTCTTGAAAACTTCAACTGAGCTTGGGCTAACACTATGTTTCAGTAAAAAGGGGCAATGTGATTAAGTTGAGGGTACTTCGGTAGTATTATGATACTTCTTGTCAGATCGGCTGTTGGTATTCGAATTTGCTTGGAAGCACGGAAGAATCTTATAGTATCTCTCATGGGATGATTGAGTAATAAATGTGAGTTATACGTGCGATTGGAGGAAATGGGACAAGATATGGTAATTAATGTGTTTTATGGACTTAGATACTTGAAGTTCTTATATGCAAGTTTGCTTATGGTTATGGATGGAAAAATGTGGGTAAGATAGTCAGCTATTATTATGTGCTATTATTCATTCATTGTAGACCTTCGAAGGATTATTACCTATTGTGTATAACTGGAGTTGATGTGTGGTCCTTTGGTGGACCTATGCGGATATCCTGCATCGAGATGGTTTTATCAACTTCGAATTGTATTATTGAGGGATATGTGTTGATTCGATTGTTATTGAGCTTGTTAGTAATCTGGGGAGGTCTATGAGTCATCCTTTGGTGTTGCAAAACTATTTTGGTGTTTTGATTATGGGCACATATGGTGCGGTTCATTTGGGGTCTCATAGCGAAAGTCGAGCGGGAAGAGTAATTAGTAGCAAAGCTATGTGGAAATATGACCTTGCGAGTTAGATTAGTGTGTTCTACTTCTATGATGCGAGACGGGTTCTCGGCCATGTGTTGTGATGGTAGTGGTGAGCTTGAGGTACAACTCTTTCATTTGAGTCAGTTTCATGATGTGAGTACATTCAGATTGCTACTTATTGGTGCGCGAACTATGCAAGTTGTGATTTTAGCTTGTATTGATGCGTCATGTCACGAAAGTGATGGTATTGGATCAAATTATATTGTTGGAGTTTGTAATAAATACAAACAGATTCAGTTTCACCATGTTTGATAGATTAATATCGAGGTTCGGTACACAAATTGCTATGGTCCTTGCCAAAGGAGAAGTAGCCTTATGAATGTATGATCTGAGAAATAGTTATGATTTACTGCGTGTTTCAGTTATCATTGGCAGTATATGGAAGTGTTGGAATGAGACTTTAGTTGTTAAGAGGTTTTCTATCAGTATTCGGTTGATTTGTGCAGCTGCTATGAATGGAAGTTTTCACTTCGTGTTTTTGAGTTACGTGGTATATCATATAATTGCACCTGAGGTTGCAAGCATGAGTTATTATAGCCAGTTCGGGACTATTCAGAGTATGGGTGTGAGTTTTGATCGTATTAATGGTTTCAAAAGTGCAAATGTGGTCCTATGGTTTAATGGCTAGATTGGATTGTGAAATTTCAGTTATAATGTGTTATCCGGCCTTTATGAGATAGGGTGACGTGGGATCACCCCCGGGTATATTCATAGTAAAGTTATTCAGCTATTGGTTGGCTTTTAGAACAACCCTATGTACGTTCGAGGACGAACATGTGTTAAAGTGGGGGAGGATGTAACGACCCGACCGGTCGTTTTGAATTTTTCACTTTAATCATCAGTTCTCGATCATGAATTGCCCTGTGTAATGTATTATGACTGATATAGCTCATTAGTTTTGGTTTTTAGGAAAATTTGGAATGAATTTGGAAGAACAATTCTTTGTTTAAAGGTTAAAATTTGAAAGGTTTGGCCAAGATTTGACTTATTCGTATATGAGATCGGATCGAAATTTTTATTATTTGGCTAGCTCCATTAGGTGATTTATGACTTAGGAGCGCAATCGAAATGTATTTTGGGAGTCAGGGGAAGGATTTGGCGTGAATTGGAAAAGTTAGTATTTTGGAGAATTCCGGTCGGTAGGTGAGATTTTGATGCGAGGGTCGGAATAGAATTCCGCGAGTCTGTAGTTTTTCCATGTCATTTGTGATGTGTGTGTAAAATTTCCGGTCATTCAGACGTCGTTTGGTCGGGTTTTTGATAAAAGTGTATTTCAGAAGTTTTTTGAAACTTAGGATTGAATTCGATGAATTTTGAGTAATTTGAAGTAGTTTGAGGTGTTTTGATGATTGGAACAAGTTTGAATGAGGTTTTAGGGCGTGTTGGTGTGATTGGAAGGGGTCGGGGGGCCTCGGGTGAGTATCGGATGTGCGGGAGGAGTTGGAGCACCCCATGCTTTCTGGTACTTTTTGGAAGCAGTTGCAGGCCTCGCAAATGTGAGAAATGATTCGCATTTGTGATCTCACATTTGAGAGTGAGGATTCGCATTTGCGAAGGTGCCTGGCTTGAGGCAGGGTTTGCATTTGCGACAGTTTGATTGCATTTGCGACCTAAGCAGGGTTCGTATTTGCGAGCTCCTGGTCGCATTTGCGACCTTGGCAGGGGAGGCTCACGTTCATAATTTCGATGGTTTTTTCGTATTTGCGATTGTCTCATTTGCGAACTAGGTGTCGCAAATGCGACATCTGAGGGTTGTTTCTAGTTATAAAATTCGAAGCTTAGCCCATTTCCCTCATTTTCCACTTGGCCTAGGGCGATTTTTGAGAGCATTTGAGGAGGGATTCCCTCATCATCAAAGAGGTAAGTAATTTCTATGCATCTTAAGTTAAATACATAGATTATGGGTAGATTAAGGAAAAACAAGGGGTTTAGATGATAACCTAGAAAAATTGATATTCTTGGAATTTGACCACGATTTTAAGTATGGAATAAAGAGTAAACCATATATTTGAATTCGTGAGGTTATAGGTAAGCTTATTCTTCAAAAATTTTGGAAATCGGGGCACGTTGGCTTAAGGGCATTTTCCTCAGCTTTTCAATCGGGGTTAGGAATTATTGTAAATTAGGATTTGACAGACCATTTGGGGTTGGATTTTAGAATTTTTGGTATGTATGAACTCGAGGGAGGATAAGGAAACCGTTAATGTAAAAATTTTTGAGTTTTGAGAAGTAGGTCGGCTCGAGTTTTGGTGATTTCAAAATTTGTGCACGTTATTGATTGTTTTCACTTGGGCTTTGTTCCCTTTGCATATTATGATACATTCGCTATGATTTTGGATAGATTCGATACGCTTGGAGTCTGATTTGAGGGGCAAAGGCGTTGCGAGCTAGGGAATTCACCGGTTCGAGGTAATTAATGATTGCAAATAATGTCCCGGGGGTTTGAAACCTCGGCTTACACATCGTTGTGTTACTTTGAGGTGACTTACACACTAGATGACGAGCGTGGGATAGAGCACTGCTGGTGATTGTGACCTAGTCCATCCCGAACGATTATTTTCATGCGTAATTAATAGTTAATTGTTTGATGTTACTATATTTTGGGTTATATGCCATGTTTTGGGCCTTGTGCCAACTTGTTGAGATCCTTAGGGGCATTTTTACTATCTTTCCTCTCTAGTTGTTTGAAAAAATATCCTCAGTCATGTGTTTACCTGTTATTACTCAAATTTGGCTTTACTACAATATTCTTAGAAGTGTGAAAACTGTTTTGTGATGAGTTTCCTGTTTTACTAAGATAGACTGAGGGTCCGATTGTGAGATTGACGACTGAGATAGATTGAGAGTTTGATGGTGAGGTTAATGACTAAGAGGCCGAGGGCCTAGTTGTGAGGATTATATATCCATGGATCGTGCTGCACGCCACATCAATACTTATATGGATCGGGCTGCACCCCCCAGCGATATGTTGGATCGGACTACACGCCACAACAATATTGTGCTTGGGCCGTAAGGGGTCCCTCCCGGAGCCGTTGATGAGATATATGGATCGGGCTGCACGCGACAGCGATATATGGATCGGGTTACACGCTGCATTAGTTACTATATGGTACATATTGAGCATGAATGCTGCGTGGGAGTAATTTTTAGTAAGAGATGAGTCATGAGTGACAGAGAGGTTATCCTGAAGGGCGATATATATATATATATATATATATATATATAATATACATGCACATGAGTGACATGTTTATTGAAAGGCCTGTTTATGAACCTATTGAATTCAGTCCTCCTAAAAGTGAGTTTCTATCGAATATGTTGATTTGTTGATTGTTTTTCGCTCATTTTTATATTGAGCCTCTGTCGAAAAGTTGAACAAATATTTTAAAATAAATTTTTATTTATAATGGGGTTTATGATACGTTCAGAAATTAATCACTGATTTGGTTTTTGGCTATTTCAACCGAGACTTCAGTTTATGAGGTGTTTATGATTATTGTTTTGCCCAAAGGGCTGTTTTACGAACTATGTTTTTCCTGAGGGGCCAATTATGACCTTAATATCTATTATCATTTTAAATGGTATTGAACCCTACTGGAACTGCTGGAAAGTACTTCAAAATGATTTTTACTAAAAGCTGGATTTTAAAAGGGAAGGTTGACTCGTATTATGATTTAAAAGCCTCTTGTGTTTATTGAGCCTAATGTGAATGTGGATTCATTGTTACCTACCTCTTATTCTTTATTTACTCTTATTACTTATTGGGTTGGAGTACTCGAATTACTCCCTGCACCTCGTCTGCAGATGCAGGTATATTGGAACCCAATAACTGGTATTGATTTGCTCAGACGCGGAGTCATCAAAGTTAGCAGGTTGCTGCATGACGTTCACATCACTGCTCCCTTCCTCACATTGCTATTACTGTATTTAGTACATTATTTTGGAATTCTTATTATATTCAGACCTTGATAGATGCTCTTGAGTAGTGACACCTCGATGTCGGGCTTGTATGTTATTTTTGCATTTTATTCAGACTTGTATTATGGAATATTGATCAATTAAAGGTTTAATAATGACTCTTAGTGCTTAAGGGGTTAACGTGAGTGTTGTGTCGGCTGGCCTTATCTTCATAAGAAGCGTTATTACGATCGGGCCGGTTTGGAGTCGTGATAACAACCTTCATTGTTTCTTGAACCACCTTGATTGGGCAAGTCTATTGGAGTCGCATTGGTAACGTATGGCAGTCTGTGAACGCATTACTAATGCTATCATGACTTAAGCATATTAGAGATAATTTTGACTCATACAATATAAAATCCTAATTGGAAATGTTTTATCCATAATGAGATTATACAGCACGAATGTAAAGTGTAAATTAATCGAAGTTTCAGCACAAGTATTGAACAACAAGGGGAGGGGAGGGGAGGGGGGAGGGGAGGGGGAGGCATTTTTGCTCATGTTATTGCAACTCGAAACTAGTTATTTTGTTATTCTTCAGTTAACTAAGTGTCAATATTTACTCTTGTTTAAAGATGTTAGAATAAGTACAGATATTACTCTTACTATATTGATAATGATTCTACCCTGGTTATTAAAATAATTAGCTATTGCTAGTCATTATACGATTATATGCCCATTATTTATTTACGAAAGAATTATAAGAAAATATACCTGATTTTATACCACAATAAAAAAATAATCTATGTTTTAAAGTTTACCCGATCTAGCCTATATTGTACATATTTTGAAGGTATTAACAAATTTTTTAAAAGCTATGGAATTAAATGTGTATTCTCACAACCATTGCTTTCAGTCTCTCTTCTTCTCACATCTTCTACATATGCTTCAAGGGGCCTGTATTTTCCGCTTCTCCCCTTGTGTCACTGTCTTAAAATATAAGAAAAATAAAGAGTAGAAGTTCACCATTGAAGATCATTTAAAACTTTGCTTTTAAAAATTAAATTTTTTTTGAATTTGTTAGCTGTTTGGATTGTGTGTTATTCCAATTGATTGAAAATACAAAAGGAGTTCAAAATTTAAATTTAAACTGATTTGGAGTAGATTTGAGCAAGATTTTGAGTTAAATTTCAGAAAAGATGCGAGGAAGAAGACGAAGTTAGATTTTGTATAATCTTATATAATAGTGTATGTGTGTCACGACCCGGAATTCCCACCCGAGGAGGTCGTGATGGAGCCTACCTATGAGAGCTAGGCAAACTAACCTTTAACTACCTTTTTCATATCTGATTTACTCCTTTATGTAATTTTCGGTAATACAAATGAAACAACGAAATAAAATAAATAAGCGGAAGTCTTAAGTTAAAGAATCTGGACAGTAATACGGAAAAATCAACATAATCTTTACCCAAGAACTGGTGTCACATACTCAGAACCACTAAGAGTATTACATACAACTGTTTGAAAAGAATATAACATTCTTTGTCTCAGAATACATGAGATAACAAAATGAAAAGCAAGATAGAGGAGACTCCGGGCCTGTGGACTTTTGCAAGGTTACCTTGGTGTTTCGGTGGACTGAAGGTTGGCTCCCGATCTAATACTACCTCTCGAATGCTACTCACGCACCTAGATCTATGTAAAAGAGCACAGAGTGTAGCATCATCACAACCGACACTATGTTCTGTAAGTGTCTAGCCTAACCCCGGCGAAGTAATGATGAGGCTAGGACCAGACTCCAAATAAGCCAGTGCAATTATATAATATATGACGGAAAGTTAACAAGTAATAAGCACTTAAAGCTGGGGAAGGGAACATGCTATGGGAATGATAGGTAAACAAAATATCAAGAACAATAAGGCAAAAACTATAATTTAACTTCTAACGCAGGTAAAGAGAAATAAAGACAACTTTCACTTTCAGTTTCAATCTTGTTGCAGGCATGCAACCCGGTCCCATTTCTCATATCTCCTGGTAGGCGTACCACCTGCTCTCATTTCATTAAGTCTCGTGATAGGCGTACCACCCGATCCGTTTCATTAAAGCTCGTGGTAGGCATACCACCCGATCCCATTTCATAACATCTTGGTAGGCATACCCCCCCCATTTCAATATCTTGTGGTACGCGTACCACCCGATCCCATTTCATTACATCTCGTGGTAGGCGTACCGCACGCTTTCTTTTTAATATCTTGTGGTAGGCATACCATCCGCTCTCATTTCAATATCTTATGGTAGGCGTACCACCATCCCATTTCATGTTATCACATAATCACGAGAAATCCCAACAAGGGAACAAAGTAACGTAATAACTTCCCAACATGGGAACAACAATATAGAAACAATCATCCCGGTAAGGGAGAATCAACTATAACCAACCTTAACTCAGTTTGATTAATGGAGATGCTCAATCATAAATAGGATCTACAAGGATAAACTAATATTTGTTCGATACGGTAAATCATTGGTTAAGGCATAGAGGATGCCATTTAAGAATACAATAACTCCCAACTTAGGACTCATGGTCATGCTTGACACCAACGTACAGATACTCGTCACCATGCTTATACGTCGTACTCAACAAAGTGCAATTGGCACATAAGACTCAACTCCTAATCCCTCAAGCCAGGGTTAGACCAAACACTTACCTCAATGCCTTGAATTCAACTCAAGCCCCAGTTATAGCTTTACCTATCGATTCCACCACCAATTCACTCGAATCTAGTCATAAGTTACTTTATCACATTAATAAATGCTCAATGAATCAACCTAAATGCATGAAAATAGGTTTTACAAGGTTTTACCCCCAAAAGGTCAAAAATGCCCCCCGGGCCCACGTGGTCGAAACTCAAAGTTCGGACAAAAACCCGGTTACCCATTCCCCCCGCAAATCCAAATATATGATTTATTTTGAAATCGTACCTCAAATTGAGGTCCAATTTTCCAATATTTAGAAAACCTGGGTTCTACCTAAAACACCCAATTTCCCTATGAAAATCGTTGATTTGAAGTTGAAATCATGTTAAAAGATGTTAAGGAGTGAAGAAAATGAGTTAGAAATCACTTACCAATCGTTTTGGAGAAGAAGAGTTGTTTGAAAAATCGCCTCTTATGAGTTTTGAAAATGTGTAAAATAACTGAAATTCACGTGTATTTATACCCTTCTGAAGTTCCCTATGCAGACCACGCAAAAAGGACCGTGGCAGGATAGGCTTTCTGAAGACCCGCAAATCATGGCCCAGTACGGACCACACCAAGTCGACTGCGGCCGCACAGCACCGACCGGGATCGTGCAAAGGCGAACGCAACCGCGTTAGCCCCTCTGCAGCCGCATGAAATTTCTCGCGGGCTGCGAAAGAGGGTTCAGAGACCTGTCAATTTCCTGAACCCGCAACATCTGATCTTTTTTTAGCCTAAGGCATCCCGGAACCTACTCGAAGCTCAACCGAGCCATCAAAACTCTAACCCAAGCATACACACAACCTCAAATATATTTTACGAACATATTCGTGCGATCGAATCTCCAAAATAACATCATATACATCGAATTAAGCCTCAAAATCCATTATTTCTTCCAAATTTCATAAAATATCAAATTTTCCATTTTAACTCCGAAACACGTCAAGCGACGTCCGTTTTCAATCAAACATTACATATAGTGCATAAACCATATATAAGACATGTACCGAGTGCCGGAACCAAAATACGGGCCCGATACCATCACTTTCTAACCAGATTTCACTCCCAATTTCCTTAAATATTTTCAGAATAACAATTTCACTCAAAAATTCATTTCTCGGGCTTGGGACCTCAGAATTCGATTCTGGCATACGCCCAAGTCCCGTATTTTCCTACGGACCCTCCAGGGTCGTCAAATCACGGGACCAAGTCCGTTTGCCCAAAATACTGACCGAAGTCAAATTTATTCATTTTAATATCAAAACTTATCATTTTTCACAAATTTCACATTTGAGCTTTCCGGCTACGTGCCCGGACTGTGCATGCAAATTGAGGCAATCCTAAATGAGGTTTTCAAGGCCTCAAAGACACAAAATTCGATTATAAATAGGTGATGACCCCTTTTGGTCGTCACATTCTCCACCTCTAAAATAATCGTTCGTCTTCGAATAAACATAAGAAGGAAGTACCTTAGTCGGGGAAAAGATGGGGATAACGGCTTTGCATATCGGACTCGGACTCCCAGGTCGATGCCTTAAGAGGCTGACCTCTCCACTGAACATGGACAGAAGGAAAACTCTTGGATCTCAATTGATGAACCTGCCGGTCTAGAATAGCTACCGGCCTTTCCTCACAAGACAAGTCCTTGTCCAACCGGACAGCGCTGAAATTAACAGGTGGACTGGATCTCCGTGATACATTAGAAGCATGGACACGTGAAAAACTGGATGTATGGTTGATAAGCTAGGCGGCATGAAAGTCTATAAGCCATCTGTCCCACTCGATCAAGAATGTCAAACGGGCCAATGAACCTAAGGCTAAGCTTGCCCTTCTTTCCAAATCTCATCACGCCCTTTATAGGCGACACTCGGAGCAATACTTGCTCACCAACAATGAAGGCCACATCTCGAACCTTACAATCTGCATAGCTCTTTTTCCTGGACGGAGCTGTACAAGGCCTATCCTGAGTGATCCTGACCTTATCCAAGGCCTCCTAAACCAAATCTGTACCCAACAACCGATCCTCTCCCAGCTCAAACCATCCAATTGGTGATCAACACAACCTACCATATAAAGCCTCATAATAAGCCATCTGGATGTTTGACTGGTAGATGTTGTTGTAGGAAAACTCTGCTAAAGGCAAGAACTGATCCCACGAATCTCCAAAGTCAATAACACAAGCTCAGAGCATATCCTCTAATATCTGAATAGTCTGCTCGGACTACCCATCCATCTGAGGGTGAAATGGTGTACTCAACTCCACCTGGGTGCCTAACCCTTGCTGGACTGCTCTCCAGAAACGCGAGGTAAACTGAGTACCTCGGTCCAAAACGATACATACCGGCACACCATGAAGGCAAACAATCTCCGGGATATAGATCTCATCTAACCTCTCGGTTGAATAGGAGACTACTATCGGAATGAAATAAGGGACTTGCTCAGACTATAAATAATCACCCAAACTGCATTGAACTTCTTCCGAGTCAACGGAAGTCCAGTAACGAAGTCCATAGAGATCCACTCCCATTTCCACTCGGGAAGCTCAATCCTCTGAAATAAACCACCAGGCCTCTGATGCTCATACTTAACCTACTGAAAATTCAAACACAGCGACACATATGCCACAATGTCCTTCTTCATTCTATGCCACCAATAATGCTGCCGCAAATCCTGATACATTTTTGCGTCGCACGGATGAATAGAGTACTGGGAACTATGGCCTCCTTTAAAATTAACTCTTGAATCCCATCCACATTGGGCACACAAACTCGCCCCTGCAATCTCAAGACTCCATCAGCATATAATGTAACCTGCTTGGCACCTTCTCGCTGCACCGTGTCTCTAAGGACATAGAAATGCGGATCATCAAATTGCCGATCACAGATATGCTCCAATAATGAAGAACGAGTGACCGTGCAAGCTAACACTCGACTAGGCTCAGAAACATCCAACCTCACAAATCGACTCGCCAAAGCCTGAACATATAAAGCAAGCGGCCTCTGACTGATCAGAATATAAGCAGAACTGCCCATACTGGCTGACTTCCTACTTAAAGCATCGGCCACCATATTGGACTTCCGTGAGTGATATAAGATAGTGATATCAAAATCCTTCCAACAACTCCAACCACCTTCTTTGCCTCAAATTCAACTCCTTTTGCCTGAACAAGTACTGAAGACTTTTGTGATTAGTATACACCTCACATTCTACGCCGTATAGATAATGCCTCCAGATCTTCAATGCCTGCATAATGGCTGCCAACTCTAGATGATGAACCGATAGTTCTTCTCGTGAATCTTCAATTGCCTCGAAGCACATGCAATGACCTTACCATCCTGCATCAACACTATACCAAGCCCGATACGAGAAGCATCACAATAGAGTGTATAAGGCCCTAAACCTGTGGGCAAAACCAACACCGGCACCATAGTCAGAGCTTTCTTGAGCTTCTAAAAGCTCACCTCAGACTCATCCGACCATCTGAATTAGGCACCCTTCTAGATCAATCTGGTCATCGGGGCTGCAATAGATGAAAACCCCTCCACGAACAGTCGATAGTAGCTTGCCAACCCTAAGAAACTCCGAATCTCTATAGTTGATGCTGGTCTAGGCCAGGTTTTGACTGCCTCAACCTTCTTTGGTCCACCTGAATTCCCTCTGCTGATGCAACATGACCCAGAAATGCAATTGAAGTCAACCAGAATTCACAGTTTGAGAACTTAGCATATAACTGACTATCCCTCAGAGTTTGAAGAACCACTCCAAGGTGCTGCTCATGCTCGTCCTGGCTACGAGAATGTATCAATATATCATCAATGAAAACTATCACAAATGTGTCAAAATAAGGCTTGAACACTCGATTCATCAAGTCCATGAAAGCTGCTGCGGCATTTGTCAACCCGAATGACATAACCAAGAACTCATAATGCTCGTATCGAGTGCAAAAAGCTATCTTACGGACATCAGATGCCCTAATTCTCAACTGATGATAGCCAGATCGCAAGTCAATCTTAGAAAATACCCCGACGCCCTGAAGCTTGTCAAACAAATCATCAATCCTCGGCAGTGGATACTTATTCTTACTTGTTACCTTATTCAATTACCGGTAATCAATACACATTCTCATTGACCCATCCTTCTTTTTGACAAATAACACCGGCGCACCCCAAGGTGAGACACTGGGTCTAATGAAACCCTTCTCAAGCAAATCCTGCAACTGTTCCTTTAACTCTTTCAACTGAGGCGAGACTATACGTATGGCGGGATAGAAATGGGTTGAGAGCCCGAAACTGGATTAATGCAAAAATCAATATCCTGTCGGGTGGCATACCCGGTAGGTCCGAAGGAAAAATATCAAGGAATTTAGAAATAACGGGCATAGAATCAATAGTGGAAACTCCAACACTAGAATCCCGAACATAGGCTAAATAGGCCGAACACCCCTTCTCGACCATACGACGAGCCTTCACATACGATATAACACTGCGGGTAGAATGGCAAGGAGTCCCTCTCCACTCTAAACGAGGCATACTCGGTAACACTAAGGTCACAATCTTGGCATGACAGTCCAATATAGCATGATAGGGCGATAACCATTCTATCCCCAATATAATCAAAGTCAACCATATCTAAAAGCAACAAATCTACGCTAGTTTCCAGACCCTCAATCACTACAACACAGGAATGATGGACCCGATCGACCACGATAGAATTACCCACCGGCGTAGATACATAGATAGGAACACCCAATGCATCACTAGGCATGACCAAATACGGGGAAAAATAGGATGATGCATATGAATACGTAGACTCCAGATCAAACAACACTAACGCATCTCTATCCCATACCAGAATCATACCTGTAATAACTGCATATGAAGCCTCCACCTCGGGCGTAGCCTGAAGAGCATAACATTAGGGCTGGGCCCCACCACCCTAATCTACCTCTCTGGGACGGTCTGCTGCTGGCCGAGCTCCAGCTCTGGCGGTCTGAGCTCCACCTCTATAACCTCAACCTCCACATCTAGCACCTCTAACCCCATCTCTAGTTGGCTGGGTAGGCTGTGGAACACCTGGTGCCTGAACCATGGCACGAGAACTCTAATGCTGAGAGCCACCTGGCACGCGTGGGAAATACCTAGAAATGTGCCGCGTGTCACCACAAGTAAAACAAGCTCTCGGCTGCTGGGACTGGCGACCCTGGAAACTCTGAAACGCTGGTGCACTAATAGGTGTTAGTGGTGCACTGAAGGACTTCTAATCGGAATACTGCGTCTGAGGACCACGGCTACCAGAAGCATCGTGAGAAACCTAGAGGGTTGACTGGAAAGGCCTAGAAGGCTGGCCCCTATCATAGAAATCTCTACCTCCAGACAAGGCACCATTGAATCGACCTGACTGACGGAGTATCTTGTTTGCTCTATGTCAATCCCCCTGTGTGAGCATGTGATTTTTTCCTCGCATGAATTACTCCTACAGAATACTTAAATTTAGGATTTTCTTTTAATTATTTGATTTTTAGGAATTAATTGCATGATTTTTGTGTTCGTATGCATTTCTGTGTGCATATTTAATTTATATAATTCATAAAAAATACAAAAATAATGCATTTGCATTTAGGACCTGATTTTCTACTCTTTTCGGATAATTAGTCATTTAATATTGTAAAAATGAAAGGAAATAATAAAAATAGCTCTTTTTTGCATTTTTACTTTTAATTTCGAATTTCATTGCTTTTTTACTTTTAATTTGGGACCTAACTCATTTTTGTAGATACCATTAGGGTTACTTAGTTGAATTAATTTAATTTTAAGGTTTAGATTTAGTTTGTTTTAATTTTGAAAAGAAAAGAAAAGGATGATAATAAAGCCGTCCCAGCTTCGGTTTGTTTTTAAGTTGTTTCTTACTGAAATAGCCGTAGACTACACCAATTGTCAAAATGCCATTTTTAGGAGAAACCTGAAAATATGTTTAAAAAAAAGATGTACTTTTATTTTAAAATATTTACCCCCAACCTCAAAATCTATTTGGGATGTGAAGGGGCCACGTTCGCAAAAACAACGATTTTGCTAACATAGAAATAAAAAGGGGTCCTTATTGGTTGATTTTAGAAAACTGGTTTTATAAAAAGAGTCCGCAAGAGTCAAACCTAACCTTACACACCCACAGGTACAAATGAATACCATCCAGGAATCCTCCCAAATTGTCATAGATATGGATCGGATGCCATTATTAAGGTGGTGGGGTGATTTAGATGAAAATGGCCAAGTTTGGGTAAAAGAGCAATTGGGTCCCTTGGTAGATATCATGCACATCAAGCCATGTGATGATTTGATTAAGGCTCTGGTAACCTTCTAGGATCGCGTTCACAATGTGTTCCGTCTCTCGGATTTCAAGCTCACACACACGTAGGAAGAAATAGCAGGGTATATTGATTGTGGCCAAGAGTTAAGGAAGCACCAGCTCCTGAAAATTAGAAAACAAATAAGCAAGGAACGCATAAGCAAAGGGAGTTTTGCATTCTACTTCTTGTATTTTAGGTTTGGACACTCAGCCAGGTCTGAAACACATGAGAAGGGTTTGAACAAGTAACAGGACAAGAGCCTATGGCAAGTTCATCGACGATTTGCTTTCATCGTGGCATTTATGAGAATCATGGTATTTCCAAATTCTGAGGGTACAATAGATCTTCACATGGCCAGAATCGTACAAGTCCTCGTTAACTAAAAAGATCACACACTTATCCCAATAGTGCTAGTAGACATTTACCGAGCAATAACATTGTGCAAATTTAGGGGTCAATTTTTTGAAGGCCGCAACATCCTTCTTCAGATGTGGATGATCGAACACATTCGACGTCATCCTAAGTTCATGAGATATGTTTCATACGGGAACAATTTCATCAAAAGGTATGAAGAAAAGGTAGAGGATTATAAACCGCCGGAGGGGTTTGAAGCATGGGTTTCCTATTTAAGAGAGTTGAGAGCAGATCAAATTGAATGGACCGTAGGGTGGCACCCAATAAGAGAAATAATTTACATGACTGCTTCAAAGGGCTATTTGATGATGATGGTAGCAAGAAGTATACAACCATATGCACCCCAAAAGGTTCTGAGGCAACTGGGAAGATATCAGGTGATGCCTAAAGAGGCAGACCTAAGCACTCAAGTCATTGAGCTACACCCAGAAGCGACGATACCTGAGGCTTTAGTCCAAAGAGAATGGAATAGTTGTCGGTATCTAAAAGTAACACCCAGGTACCGGATCCAGCTAAGGGAGAAGTTGATCCTAGTTATGCTACTTGATTTGAAAGGAGTTTTCATGTGTACAATGAGCCAGAGCCAGAGCCCGAACCTGTGACGCCCACCAAAAGGCCCCATGTTCAAGCCTTTGATGATAAAATTCAGGAGAGGTTAGCCTGGGGAGAAAAGGAAAAGGAATATTAGGCAACTATCATTGATCTACAAGAAGAGTTGAGAAATGTCACCTTCAACAATGACTTACAGGCACAAGAGGCCGAAAGTGAAAGAAGAAGATTGGTTCGAGAAAATGAAGCTCTCAGAGCTTAGATTCGACAGTTAAAAATTGGAGTTGGAAACCCAGACCTAAGCAGGAAAGATGAAAGTCTCATTTATAACCTTACTCAAAGGGTGCGTGACTATGAAGATGACCTGTAAAAAGCCAAGTCTAAACTAGCAAAAGCACAAACAAGGTTGGGTAAAAGTGCCGAAGGGCGTGAAACTTTCATTCAACAAATTAAAGAAACATATGAAAGAGGGGTTACAGGTTAGGAAAAGGCAATTGGAAACCTCAAAGGAGAAATGGCTAAACAAGCCAAAAATTTTAAGGCTGAGAGAGAACATTGTTACGCCTTAATGGAACGATTACAGGTTAGGAAAAGGCAATTGGCAACCTCGAAGGAGAAATGGCTAAACAAGCCAAAAATTATAAGGCTGAGAGAGAAAATTGTTACGCCTTAATGGCACGGTTGGAAGAGGTCTTACATCATTTGCAAGAGCAAAATCACACTGCCGCCCAGGTCTTAGAAGCAAGATCACGTCAGATTTGTCGTCTGTTGCAAGAAAAGGGCATCATAATAGAAATAGTTCGAAAGTTTGCTGAGTACATTATCAGGAAGTACACTACATGCGAAGACATGACGAGATCCATGTTTTTTGCCACTGTGATGATCTTCATACGTCGAATAATGGAAGAACTATATTGGATCCAAGATGACTTAGCAAGTAGGCCCGCTGCAAGACCAACCGATGTCCCTAGGGCAGGATTAAAGGCATTGATGTTTTCTTGATTTGTATTGTCTTCATTTTCGAGTATGTATTTTCGCATTTTGAGTTTGTTTTCAATTCCAGAAAAAAAGGACTATCCTGAGCCTTAGAGTCTTAGAATAAGTATGTATCGATTCTTTTGTAATTCAGTATTAATGGAATTTGAAAAAAAAGAAGAAAATAAAATGGCTCTTTTATTTTCACATTTACCACTCGAACTACGGCATGATTTGATTCACGCACCGTCGTGATACGTAGACAATCCTCATCGAATCTGGTCACACGTTTAATGTGAATAAAGAAAAATAAAAAGCAGAAAAGGAAAATAAGGAATAACATATGAGGTAAGGAAAAGTACGAAAAGCCGAGATGAAACATGCAACCATTACGAGGCATGTAGAAACACGTTTAACTGTATAGGTGCATCACACACGAACGTGCGATTCCCTATGTGTTATTTGTTTCGAACTAACCAGTTGATCTACTGTCAAGTAGGTACAATCATAAAGGTGGTTGGTTTTGTGGTAGTCTGGCGTCACATCCATACTTCACGAGATCAAAAGGTAATGTTGAAATATCTTAAGAAATCACTCTGCCAACAATTCCTATCACGGACGAGAGCTTACTCTCGGGCATCGCGGCTTTAGAATCAGCACCTGCCAAGGAAAACAGGTTATTGCATCTCAAGATGATGGAAATATGGGACGCCTGGTCAAATGGAAGGGAGCCGCCCATTGCAATTCCCGGATTTCCCAAGCTTTTCCCTCGAATGGGCGGGACCTCCATTGTCCCAATCAGTCACCCCAATACCCCACTCGGGTACCCAACCATCTTGGCCCATTTTTTTGGAACACCTTCTAAGGTTCGCCCCTAGGTGATCGGTTCAGGAGCAACTTCAAATATTTTTACTGCTCCCCCATGCTCAGCTACTACATAGCATGCACTGCCCAGGCCCAATTCTGACCCCTCGGCTTTCACTTCCAAACATCATCCTTCCCAATGGAGCCTTCCTAATTTCCTACTTATCCTTACTCCAAACCACCTCGATATGAGTTCACGGTAGTACAATAAAAGATCACCAAAACTCCCGAGCAAGAAGAAATTGCGAGAAAAATGAGGAGCATAGAACAAAGCCTCAAGAATATCCAAGGTTTGAGTGAAAAGAAAAGTGTGTCTTATGCTCATTTATGCATGTCCCCCATGTGCACTTACCATTGGGATTCAAGACCCTAATATTTGAGAAGAACGTTGAGAACGGTGATCCTGTTGCTCATCCCAAGAAATATTGCAATCAGCTGCGAGGAGCCGGCAGAAAAAAAAGAACTACTCATGGCCTATTTCGGAGAAAGTCTAGTCGGCATCGCTTCCGAATGGTACATGGATCAAGACATGTCTCACTGGCACATCTGGGATGATCTTGCTAGATTTAATCAAACAGTTCCAATATAACATTGATATTGCTTTAGATAGGAACTCATTGACAAACTTGAAGAAGAAATCCTAGGAAAGCTTTCGAGAGTACGCAGTTAAGTGGCATGAGCAGGCATCTAGGGTAAAGCCTCTGATGGATGAGGTCGAATTGTTCACAGTTTTTCTTCAGGCCCAAAAAGCTGACTACTTCCAGAATATGATGTCCGCAATGACCAAACTGTTCACTGAAGCCATCAAGATTGGAGAAATAGTTGAAAATGGGTTGAAAACGGTCGAATCCTAAGCTAGTCCGCTATTAGAGCTACATCCCAAGCCATTCAGGGTGGATCTGGAAGAGTATAAGAAGGCAAGAAAGAAGAAGAAACGTCCATGGTAGTGTCGGGTGCAAGAAAACACCACGCTCCCAAAACCCTCTTCTTAGAAAAAATCTCGCAGCACTATTACCCCCATCCGGACATGGCTTATGGTCCTCCACCATACGCGGTCATGAATGCTCAACCTTATGTCCGCCTCAGCAACAAATTAACCAGAACCAAGCTCCATTTCCTAGAAACCAGCCTCCTCACCAGAACCACTACAACCCCCGTCCTCCACAAAATAACTTCCGTCCTCGTGAACCACCCAGGAGGCCAAATTTTACACCAATCCGGGAATCCTATTCCAATCTGTTTCCAAGGCTTGTCCAAATGGGTTTGCTGCAGCCCGTGCCCCAAAATAGGCCAAATCCTGAATCACCCTCTTACCAACTAGGCACTCGATGCGCTTATCACTCAGGAGTTGAGGGGCATGATACAAAAAACTGTTGGACCTTAAAAAGAGCCGTGGAAGATTTGATAGAATAGAGGAAGATAGTGCTAAAGGATGAAGATATTCCCAATGTAACCAACAACCCACTGCCAGCCCAGAACAACGGGCCGATAATCAGAATGATTTGTGAGGATAAGGAATTTGACCCGGCATTAAAGGCCATCATCACCATTGCTGATGTAGAGCGGAAACCAAAAGCCGTCACGAAGCAAGTTTTGAAGTAGGAAGCGGGGCCACGCCTGCTAAAGATGCTATTCTCTATGCCCCTTGGGACAGCAAGGAAAAGCAGATGACTTTGAGTCCTCCCAGATGGTTTGAACTGAACAAGGCAGCCCAGATATATGTTCCCAAAGGAGCTTATATGATGCGGGGGACAAGTAATCCACCAAGGCTGAGTGAGCCCGTGTTTATTGGTCGCGCGCCACAGAAGCCTATGACAAATCCTACCGCAGTACCTTGGAACTACAACAAATCAATGGTAACTTATAAGGGCAAAGAAATCTCAAGAGAAGAAAATTACCCTATCGAAGAGTACTCCAATTTGGAAGAAGTGAACAACACCACTAGGAAATGCTTCCCATCTAAAAAGCCCGTGAGTGCCGAAGAAGCGGAGTTTTTCTTTCAAAAAATGAAAATGGCAGATTATAAAGTGATTGACCAGCTTCAAAAATTTCCTAAACAAGTCACCTTGCTATCTTTGTTGATGAAATCCCCCAAACACTAGAAGGTATCGATCAAGACCCTCAATGAAATGCATGTGCCTGCTGAGACTTCTGTGGAGCAATTAGAAAGAATGGCGGAAAGATTTTTTGCAATCCACCAGATCTCCTTTTGCAAGAACCACTAACCCCAGAAAGGGCCACGTATAACAAAGCCATGCACTTAATAGTCAAATGTGAAGGATACTACGTGAAAAAGGTTATGGTATACAGAGGCTCTAGGGTAGACATCTGTACACTCTTAACTCCATAGCGCATGGCGATTGGGACTGAAAGAATTCAACCCGATAATGTCTAGGTACGTGTTTTTGACCGTATAAAAAGGGACACAATTGGAGAAATCGACCTGACCTTAACCATCGGCCCAGTGGAATTTGAAGAGACCTTCCAAATCCTAGATATGGACACCTCTTACAACTTTCTTTTAGGGAGGCCATGGATCCATGCGGCATGAGCTGTACTATCCAATCTCCATCAAATGGTAAAGTTCAAGCATAAGGATCAAGAAATTGTGGTCCACGGAGAAGATGAGCAGTCAATTTATCGGGACCCATCAGTCCTATGTCTGGAAACGAGGGAGGGGAATAAGCACATAATTTATCAAGCCTTTGAAATTGTGGTCGCAGACCAGTACGAGGAAAGAAGCCCGTGCCCCTAACCCTTACTTTCTAATGCATCAATCATGGTGGCCAAATACATTATCTGACATGGCTTTAAACCTGGGAAAGGCTTGGGAAATCACTGCAAGGGATATCCGAACCAATCACTCTGTCTGCTAGTGAAAAGTTCTTTGGGGTCGGCTTCATACCCACACCGGCTGATATAAAATGGGTGGATAGTAGGAAGATTGATTGATGGATCCTACCACAGCCGGTTCCACACCTTTACAAAAGCTTTGTCAAGCCCAAATATAGTGAATAAGAAGAGGACGAGGTTTTTACTGCTGAAGAGATCGAAGAGATTTGTAGGGAAATGAGGAAGAAATTATATGAAACCCATATGGTCCAGCCAGGGGAAGGCTCAAGTACCGCTGAGGTACTGTACATGGGACCCAAGGCCAAATTGAAAAATTGGAAGGCTACGCCATTTCCAATCAGGCCAGAGTCCCGGTTGACCTGTCGTGCCACCTTTATTACATCACGAGTTATCCCAGGGTGTATCTCATATTCTTTCCTTTATTTCATATCTTTTAGTTTCCAATGTAAACCCTGTTATCTTCCAATTCAATAAAATGAAATCAATATTTCATCATCTTTCTTTAATTAGTCTTTTTGATTCTGTTATTTCTTCTTAATAATGCGGCTTTAAATAACATGACATGCCTGTGGACTTCATGCCAAATCTGAACACACCCTCTAATTGTGAAATAATGAACCAAGAACCGGAATATGATTAAGAATAGGCTTTTAGGGGAATAAATCAAGAACTGGAACATTTCGAGAATAAACCTGAGCCGAACTTAGATGCTACTGAGCCGGTTAACTTGGGTAGTGCTGAAGAAATCAGGAAAACCAAAATAAGCATTCACGCAGATGAGAAAGCCTAGGACGCATTAATCCAACTCCTATTTGAGTTCAAAGACGTGTTTTCTTGGTCATATGATGACATGCGGGGCTAAGTGTTGATTTGATGGTTCATAAGTTTATCACGATTGCCCTCCAATCCAGCAAAAGTAGGGAATCAAAGAAGAGATTACGAAACAGTTGGAAACAGGGGTGATCCGAGTTGTTCGGTACACCACATGGCTGGCCAATGTAGATCCAGTGCCAAAGAATGATGGAAAAACCCGAGTGTGTATGGATTACAGAGATCTAAATAAGGCAGTCCCAAAGGTAACTTCCCATTTCCAAACATTCACATCCTTCTTGACAATTGCGCCAACCACGAGATACAATCCTTCGTGGACCTTTACGCAGGCTATCACCGGGTGTTGATGGATGAAGAAGACGTAGAAAAGACAGCTTTTACTATACCTTGGCGAACCTATTGCTACAGGTTCATGCTATTTGGTCTGAAGAATGCCGAGGAAACCTACATGAGAGCCATGACCACCATTTTCCATGATATGATGCATCAATAAATAGAGGTGTATGTGGACTACGTGATCATTAAGTCCAAAACTAAGGATGACCATGTGCGAGATATGAAGAAGTTCTTCGAACGATTGCGCAGATATGATTTGAAGCTGAACCCAACCAAATGTGCGTTTGGGGTCCTGCCAGGGAAATTTTGGGATTCGTAGTCAGCTGGAGAGGTATCGAGTTAGATCCAACAAAGATAAAATCTATTCGGGAATTACCTCCTCCAAAAACCAAAAAAGATGTGATGAGCTTGTTGGGAAGACTGAACTATATCAGCCGGTTCATTGCTTAGCTGACCTCCACGTGTGAACCTATATTCAAATTACTGAAAAAAGATGTGGTAATCAACTAGATGGATGAATGTCAGGAAAATTTTGATAAGATCAAAGAGTATATATCCAACCCATCGGTCCTGGTCCCGCTTGAACTAGGGAGGCCTCTGTTCTAGTACCTGACAGTTTTGGAAAACTCTTTTGGTTGTGTCCTCAGGCAACACGATGTTATGGAAAGAAAGAGCAGGCAATACACTACATAAGTAAGAAGTTTACCAGCTATGAAGCCAATATACTTTGCTGGAAAGAACCTACTGCACTTTAACTTGGGCCGCGCAGAAGTTGAGACATTATCTCCAGGCTTACACCACTTACCTCATAACCCGATTAGATCCGTTGAAATACCTATTCCAGAAACCAATGCCCATGGGAAGATTAGCAAAATGGTAGATCTTTCTCACTGAGTTTGACATAGTCTATGTCATTCGCACGACAATGAAGGCCATGGCATTGGCGGATCATTTGGCTGAAAACCCGATTGATGATTGATGCCAACCTTTAAATGCTTACTTTCTGGACGAAGAGATAAAATTGGTTGAGGAAATATCCAAGGATACAACTTCTTGGAAAATTTTCTTTGATGGAGCAGTAAACGCAAGAGGTGTGGGAATTGGGGCAGTCCTGATCTCACCTACAGGTCAGCCATACCCAGCCACAACCCGGCTTCGGTTTTTCTGCACAAACAACACAACCGAGTATGAAGCTTCCATCATGGGTATGAATATGGCAATCGACTAGGACATTGAAGAGTTGTGATCATGGAAGACTCAAATTTGATTATCCAACAAGCTCGGGAAGAATGGGAAACCTGAGATGTCAAACGCATCCCTTACAGACAGCATGTGGAAGACCTGGGCAAGTGATTCAAGTCAATAGAGTTCAGGTACATCCCTCATTGCCACAATGAAATGGCCGATGCACTAGCTACTTCAGCCTCAATGCTGCCATACCCAGGTAATAAACACATCGATCCCTTAGAAATCCAAATCAAGGAGAGGCACGATTATTATAATACAGTTGAGGCAAAACCAAGTATTCAGCCATGGTACCATGACATCAAAAGATTTTTGAAAACACAAGAATACCCTGAGCATGACAGTGGAGATCGAAAGAGAACCATTAGATGGCACGCAAGTTTCTTCCTGAGTGGTAATGTCTTGTACAAAAGGACTCCAGATCTTAATTTGTTAAGATGTGTTGAGCTAGAGAACCTGGAAGGATCATACATGGAGTACACGTCGGTAGGAGCGACCCCATATCTTTTGGTCTATGGCATCGAAGTTGTGATACCCGCAGAGGTTGAAATCCCCTCCTTCTGGATCATTGTCGAAGCTGAAATTGAGGATAGCGAGTGGGTCAAGCCCCGTCTAGAGCAGTTGACTTTGATTAATGAAAAATAAATGGCCGTAGTCTGCCACGGGCAGTTGTACCAACAAAGAATGGTCCGTGCTTACAATAAGAAAGTGTGACCAAGAAACTTTGAAGTGGGGCAACTCGTTCTGAGGCACATTCTTCCCCATCATCAGGAAGCAAAAGGAAATTTGCTCCCAATTGGAAAGGCCCGTATATCTCGCAAGTTACTGCCAATGGGAGAACTATGCATTGGAGACGTCAAAGGAAATGACCCCGAAGTAGCTGTGAACGTGGACACAGTAAAAAGGTACTATGTTTAGGCTTGCTGCAACAATGATACTATCCGATTGGGATGACGAAGGCCTTCATTATCACTACCCCAAATACTCCAGTTCTTTTGCTAACCCCTTTTGAGCCGGTTACTCTTCCTTGATTACCCTCTTTGGAATCCGAAAGTATTATTAACAAACAAAAAAATAAAAAAGAAAAAAAAACAACAAAAACAAAACTTCCTGAACTACGTCTGACTTGATTTCGAAAGGATACATAGGTAGCCTCTATTTGGGGTTCAGCTACACCAAAACCAAAAATCCCAATTTCCTCAAAAGTGAAACTGGGGAAAAAGATATAATGGCTAGGCAATAAACCCATTAGAATGGTTCAAATGTTGTATGCTATCTGGATTCTTTTTACCCAAACCTCTTCCAAGTCCTTGTGATCAATTAGCAAAGGCATCGGGATCGGAGAACACCATCATCGGAATCTGATATAGTCAAACTGAGAGAAATAAAATGAGAGTCTTATTGGTGAAAATCTACGAGCGCCATAAGGTGACAGTGAGCAGATAAATTGAAAACAAGAGAGTCCATTTAGTGAAAACTTGTAAATAGCACTATCAGGCGATGGTGAGAAGAGAAATGAGAGAGATAGATTGGCAAAAACCCACCACTAAAAGAGACCTAGCAAGATCCCCTAGATTGAAACGGGTCAATGAGTTTGTGAGGAGTTAGAGAAGTGTTTACATATCGGACATCCATTCTAAGAAGCATGTCATATTTATTTGAAGCCTGCATGTACCCCAAATAAGTACTTCCCTTCTCCCCGAAAGGGGCGCTTCTCCTCAAATTCATGTTTTATTCCTTTTGCTTACTTTTTCCTTGAATCCCTTTTGGTCTAACTCTGTTCCCGAAACTAATATGAAGAAAAGGTGGCAAGTCTGGCTTTAAAGAGCTTTGACTAACAAAAGCAAAGGAAAGGTATCAGTCTCAGCGGGTGCATCAAGCCGATCCCGGCCGGCCATGATGGTTAATGCTCTAAAACCAAAGTTGTCGAAAAGGAAAATAAAGTCAAGGACAAAGGACCTAAAGGCAGAATAAAGTAAACGGGTCGAAGCCCCACGCAGGTGAGTCGTAAAAACTTAAAAGTTGAGCCCTTCGGTTTGAGAGACAGAGATTAATCTTCAACGCCAGCAAGCAGCAAAGGCTCTCAACAGAAGTTGGGCCGAGATCAAGCAATTGAGATAATCGAGGCCACAAAACCAACCATCATTTGAAACAAACAATTGTTCTTTGCTTGAAATTTGAAACAGGTGCAATCCAAGCAACTATACCAAGAAGCAGGAGCAACGAGAAGAAACTGCACAAGGATTAGAGATATCTCTGCAGTAATAATCAATCCAAAGGGAAGCCTCCTTCAAACACTTTTCTGCATTTTTACTCATTTTTTGAAAAGAGGAAGAAGAAAATTCAAAATCATAGTAATGTAGGGTCCCATCCCCTAGTCACCACCAGCATAACTTGGAAGTCTTTTCCATTATAGGGTTTCATTCCCTAGTTTTATCCCGGCATAACCCGTGGACATCCCTGGCATAACTCAAGGACCTTTTTCTTTTATCCCGGCATAACCCATGGACATCCCTGACATAACCCAAGGACCTTTTTCTTTCATCCCGGCATAACCCGTGGACATCCCTTGCATAACCCAAGGACCTTTTTCTTTTATCCCAGCATAACCCATGGACATCCCTAGCATACCCAAGGACCTTTTTATTTAATCCCAGCATAACTCGTGGATCTCCCTAGCATAATCCAAGGACCATTTTCTTTTATCCCGGCATAACCCGTAGATATCCCTGGCATAACCCAAGGACCATTTTCTTTCATCCCGGCGTAACCCGTGGATTTCCCTGGCATAACCCAAGGACCATTTTCTTTTATACCGGTATAACTCGTGGACATCCCTGGCATATCCCAAGGACCTTTTTCTTTCATCCCGGTATAACCCGTGGATCTCCCCGACATAACCCAAGGACCTTTTTTCTTTTATCCCGGCATAACTTGTGGACCTTCCTGGCATAACCCAAGGACCTTTCTCTTATCCCGGCAGAACCCGTGATATCCCTGGCATAACCCAAGGACCTTTTTATTTCATCCTGGCTTAACCCGTGGATCTCCCTGGTATAACCCAATGACCTTTTTCTTTCATCTCGGCATAACCTGTGGACATCCTTGGTATAACCCAAGGACCTTATTCTTTCATCCCGGCATAACTCGTGGATCTCCTTAGCATAACCCAAGGACCTTTTTTTTTATTGCAGCATAACCCGTGGACATCCCTGACATAACCCAAGAACCTTTTTTTTTCATCCCGGCATAACCCGTGGATCTCCCTGGCATAACCCAAGGACCTTTTTTCTCTTATCCCGGCATAACCCGTGGATCTCCCTGGCATAACCCAATGACCTTTTTTGTCTTAGCATAACCCATGGACATCCCTGGCATAACCCAAAGACCTTTTTCTTTCATCCCGACACAACCCATGGACCTCCCAAACATAGCCCAAGGACCTTTTTTCTTTTATCTCGGCATAACCCGTGGACCTCCCTAGCATAACCCAAGAACCCTTTTTTTTTCTTTTCTCGCGGCATAACCTAGGTTTCTCCCGTCATAACCTGAGGACCTCCTGGGCATAACCCAGAGACCTTTTTTCTTTTCTTCCGGCATAACCCGATAGTTTCCTCGGCATAATCCGAGGACCTTTTTCTTTTCCGACATAACCCAGTCAGCTTTCCAGTATAACCTGGCAATCCTCTCAATTTAGGCTTTACTCCCTATTCCCAAGGACACATAATCCTTATTTTATGAAAAAAATTAGATCCTAGTTACAAATAACTCACGAAATTTTCCTAGTGAAACTGGGGCAGAAAATTTCGTTCGTTTATTTGTTTTGGTGTACGAGTAGGCTTTACCTCAAGGCACATGATTTGAGATGACTAGAAGGATGAGTCTCAATCTAGATTAAAGAAAAGAAGATAATAGCAAAAGAAGCAAACTCAAAATACTGAAGTGGAGAAGGACGCAAACTGTTCAAAATTTGATCGAAGTCACAAGCTTCGCATGTCCCGCCTTGATTCAAATCTAAAAGAAAGAACCAGCACATGTAGTTGACGAGCATCAAGATTCAGATCAGAGTTTGTAGCAAGAGCTAGCCAAGACTCAAAATCAAGCTTCAAGAGAATTATAAATAGGAATCTTGTAACTCTTAGCTGATAGGCCTAGCTAGCTTAGCTTTTGATTTTCCTTTTTGGTGTAATAAGGAGGTCAGCAAGCAGAAGCACCACCAGCAGCAGTGAAATCATAACTCTCGGTATTCCCAGCTACAAAAACCCCCAGAACTATACTTACTTGATTCCTTTACAGCCAATGATATGTAGGCAACCTCTGAAGCAAGGTTTGGTCAGCCAATTTTCAAATTCTTCTCATGGAGTGCCAAGTGGGCAAAAATCACTCATAATTGCTAATTTATCTTTTCCCGAAAACCCTTCATGTCTTCGAGCAAAGAGGGGAAGCTGTGAGCATGTGATTTTTGCCGCGCATGATTTACTCCTACAGAAATCTTAAATTTACGTTTTTTTAAAAATTTTTTGTTTTTTAGGAATTAATTGCATGATTTTTGTGTTCGTTGCATTTCTGTGTGCATATTTAATTTATATAATTCATAATAAAAATACAAAAATAATGCATTAGTATTTAGGACCTAATTTTCTAATTCTTTCGGATAACTACTCATTTAATATTGCACAAAAATAGCTCTTTTTGCATTTTTACTTTTAATTTTTGAATTCATTAGATTCTTACTTTTAATTTGGGAACTAACTCATTTTTGTAAATACCATGATTGTTATTTAGTTGAATTAATTTAATTTTAAGGTTTAGTTTTAGTTTGTTTTAATTTTGAAAAGAAAAGAAAAGGATGATAAAAAAAATAGAAAAGGTTTTTTAATTTGGACATTGGGCTATTTTTTCGCCTACTCTTAGCCAGCCCAATTTTAAACCCAACCAACCCTCAAATACCCGTCCATATCCATGAATACCCAGTCCAAACTCACATGTCCGACCTGGTTCGCTCCAAAACGACGCCGTTTGGCCTCCACTCATATCACCCGTTGGATTTTCGTTATCCAACGGCTCAGAACTCATGCCTGCTCGCCATTTAAATGTCCGAACACCCCTACCCAACCACTCACTTCATCTCCATCCCTCTCCACGCCCAAAACCTAGCCGTCTTTTATCCCCACGCCGTCTTCGCCGTGAATTGCCGGCCGAAAATCATCTCCGCCAACAGCATTGCTCCGACCAACCCCAAATTTACACCCTAAATTCCCCTTCATCTCCTCATTACTAATCTCCAAACTCCTTCCCTCGAATCCCTACGGAGCATCTCAAATTTTAAATCAAAGAAGGCTGGCCAAAACCTAATTCAGCCAAATCACTCCAAATTCACACCGTATTATCCTTGCCCCCGTCTGAACCCTAAACCACATTTAGCTCATCTCAAATCAACCCCAACCTGCTCGAATCTCAAATCTCAGAACCTTCGAAAACCCTAATTCCCTGCTTCGTCTTTTGGAGGTTGTGACTGGTCGGATGAGCCTTAAACCTTCATTATCGACTATTCATATAAATAGTAGTCGATTAATGTTGGTCAAAATCCATAGTGCAATTCAAGAAGTTCAGAAAAGTTTGGTTTAGATCAAGTAGTCTTAATTTAAAAGATGGTAAATCCCTTCTTCTTTTCTTTTCATTATTTTAATTTATTTATTTCCTCTCTGCATGAATGTGTATTTATGTCTTGACAGCATGATTTTAGGTTCTCTTTTAGTTTCAGAATATTTTTCCTGTTTAATCCATCTTTTGTTCGAAGCATGGCATAGGTTCAGGTTTAACTATGTTTAATTGTTAGCTCTCATGGCCGGATTCTATTTGATTTTTTGACTGTTACCACTTCTACTACAAATATTCATTTAAGTCCTCGCTCACTTAGGGTTTTGTTTACTTTGTATTGTTTTTATGATTCATTGATGCCCGTTCATTTGCTTTTTAGTCGTGATTAGTTGTTAATCTGCGATCAGTTAAGCTTCCATGCTTTAAGTCTAAATAGGGTTTCAAGTAGCTATTCTCACTAGTCCTGATTCCTTCTAATGATTTTTGTGTTTTGATTGGTTAACTTACTTATCTTTGTGCTTGATTACTTTAAATTCTAGGTTCCATGATTTCCTAACTAGTTAGGAAAAAATAGTTTTAACAAAGATTAGGCTGACTCAATTCTAAAGGTACAACATTTCTTTATGATTTTACTATTCTATTGACGTTTAATGCATCTTTGCTTCATTTCAAGTTGTTTGGCTTGATTTGGAGACCAACAGAAACTTTAGGTACTTGTTTTAAATTAAAAGAACCTAGGTAAAACTAAAATAATTGATAACCTAAGGGGTAAAATTAGACTTTCACCTAGGCTAAAATCAGAAGGTTCTGGAATACAGCACAACTGTTCTTATCTTTTGCCAATATTGGTATTGGATAAGAAAAAAGGATAGCCAGTTGTAACAAAGGGCTGTACTATTAGAGAAATTCAAAATTTTAGGGCAGGATATTCCATTTTGATGTTATTCCTGGCACACTCTATAAAAAGAAAGCGCTTACTCATAGATGGGGGATCCCAGCATAAATTTACTGCCCAAAATCATTCGGTCCTCTCCTGAAAAGACTAGGTTTTCAAATTTTTTAAAAAAAACTTTCCTCCTTAGTTTTCTTAAAAGCTGAAAAGATGATTTCAAGTAGAAGGTTTTTTCCTGGTTTTCTTGGCCGAAATCTCTGGGTTCCTGAAGCTAAACCTAGTTGTGATTTGGTTTTCATTTGCTTCTTGTTGCTGCTCATTATTCTTTTGAAAGCTCAATTTCTAGTGACCTTTATTTGGTTTTTTTTAAATCATCTGTAGGTATGTAATTACACTCAAGCAATGAAAATGAACTTGTTCATGCAATCTGAAGGTGTTCATGACTATGTGTATATGGTTGTATGTTTCAATAATCGAAATTAATGTGTTATCCATTGTTCTTCATCAACCTTTCATGTGTTTTCTATGCATTTCAGTATGTAGGAAAATATTTTATAAGAGAAAGCATACACAGGCTTTTCCTTATAACAACATTTAGTTGGAATTGTTTATGATGCTTTTCTTTTCCCCTTCATCTGATTTCCTATACTCAACATACTATTTTCATTTTTATTTTTCTTTTCCTTTGGCTGTTTGGTCCTGAGCTGTAGTCCATTAGTTCAATCACCAGCTGGTCAGATCAATGGGCTTTGAAATATTTAAGGAAGGATTTACATGTTAAGGAAAGAAGATGAGGCTGCTATGGACAAGTCATGTTCAAAAAAAAAGCAAGGGTCTTCTGTTAGTATACAAATTTGTAATAGTTTAGTATTAGATTAGTTTATCGTACTTGTTTCACGAAAACAATGTCATGAGTTTTAACAGCCAAGTAGAGCTCGTTACTGATGTAAAGTTTGTTACCCAAATATTTAGAGTTGTGTAATAATAGGACTCTACAAATATTTGATTCTGAACTTATGTTTCAAAGGCTGGGTTGCAATTAATGTGCCTAAGTGTGTGTCTTTACTAAGTTTAAGGTACAATTCTGAAAATAGTTATTTTCGAAATTAATCTGTTTCCCGTTGTAATTTTGGGATTCCAATGTTTGGTTTAGGCTTGGATAAGTTCAAGCTGAAGCAGACTATTGAAAGTCACATTTGTGGCTGCCCTTTGTCTGAAGTTCACTATTTTCCTTTAGGGCCCAATTTCAAGCCTAAATGGTTTTGTGAGCTTAAGTCTCATTTACTCAAGCTTAATGAATGTTTTTTTGTTTAGGGTTGGGCCAAATTTGTTTTAGTAAGCCATATCTTTTAATTTTTAATTGTATGTTCTCATGAATAAGTAGTTATACATTTGAGTCTAGCCATAAATAGCTTATGATTGCAAACAGTAATACCATGAATAGTCTTTAATTGTATGGTTATAAATTCGAATCTCTTAATCTGGGCAAAAAAGCTCGTTGTAGTTCTTGATTCACGTATGGAAAGGTATAAAAAATGCAACGAAGTAGACAAGCCAGCTTGTGCCAATGCACAACTGGGCTTGTTTAAAATCCAAACTCAATGTGGGTTGTTTTTGCCATCATCGCCTACATTGAGTCCTAGGATTTCTGATTTCTGGGCCATTTTGTGTGCCCCTCTCCCCAAAATCAGTTTAAGATTGCCATACCCCTTAACTAGGTGACCAATGGGCCATCCTTGGCCCAATCCCCTCAAGAGAATTAGTTTTAACTTTGCAAGTCCCTCTAGCAAGATAGTGTGAGGTGTGCCTTTTACCATTAAATAACTTACGGCCCTCGTCTAACCGAGTATTAGAATAATCCTAAATACTCGTCATTTACTTTAGGCTCGATTTAGGCTAGTATTGTGATTATGTATACGTCTGTGTAATATAATTGCAAATTAAATTTTCTAAAAAGATTCAAGGTATGCGTTTGCGCAACCTCAACTAAATTTTTCTTAATAAAATAAACAAAGCGTTATTAATTGTGGACACGTTCGCGTGACATAATTTTTTACGCGCCAAATGAAAAGAGTACACGTACGTGTAACTCAATTTTTTAATTACGAATAAATTAAGTGATTAAAAGCGGTTAAAAAGGTAAACGCACATAGGTCTTAAAAATGAGTAATTGTACAATTTAAGCGAAGTAATAATTGTTGAGTGACCGTTCTAGAACCACGAAATTCGGGGCTGTCTAACAGCTTCCCTCGAATTAAATGAATTCCTTATCTAGAATTTTTGGTTCGCAGACGTCTAATATAAAAGTCAAAATTTTATCGATTTAGGATTTAAAATAAAGCGGTGACTTGAGACACCAATTAGAATATTCCAAGCGGTGACTCTAAGAATTAAAAAAATAATCTCATTTTGAATAATGTCACTTAAATTGGAAAAACTCTCTTATATACTACTATTTTGGGGTGTGTAAAAAAGGAGGTGTGACACCCTATGACAATACCACCTCAATCCGCCGGGCCACATTGGCCGCCTCCTGAAAGGATATCTCGCTCCCAGCCTCTCTAGCCATCTGGAGACGAATAGGCTGAATGAGTCCATCAATAAACCGTCTCACTCTCTCCCTCTCAGTGGGAATT
The DNA here is from genome assembly GCA_034376525.1 of Nicotiana benthamiana. NCBI lineage: Eukaryota > Viridiplantae > Streptophyta > Magnoliopsida > Solanales > Solanaceae > Nicotiana > Nicotiana benthamiana. The sequence continues at coordinate 44,988,104 of CM067330.1, forward strand.
ATAACAAGAGCATGGCGAGCCAAATCAATAAACCTGGTCTCGTAATGGGTGACCGCTATGGATCCCTGATGGAGACACTCAGAACTGCCTCCGATAGGCCTCTCGTTGAGTAATAGGGAGAAACTTCTCCAGAAATAGGTTAGTGAACTGCTCCCGGGTCAAGGCCGGTGACCGTGCTGGTCTAGCTAGGAAATTATACCTCCACCATGTCTTGGCAGACTTAGACTATCGAAATGTAGCGAAATCAACCCTATTGGTCTCAACAATACCCATGTTTCGAAGAACCTCGTGGCAGCTGTCCAAATAATCATGAGGATCCTCGATTGATTCACCACTAAAGGTAGTAGTGAAGATCTTGGTGAACCTATCCAACCTCCATAAAGTATCGGTAGTCATAGTTGCCCCATCACCGACCTAGGCTACCATACCCGGCTGAGCTACTCCAATTGGCTGAACTGCTGGAGTCTGAATCTGAGGAGCTACCTACTTCGGAGTACGAGTAGCAGGAGTCTGGGCCCATCCTCTAGCCTGAGAGACAGTTGATGCTATTGGAGGCAAACTTGCTCGGGTAACACTCTCCATGAGACTCACTAATCGGACTAGAGCGTCCTGAAAAACTGGGGTAGCAATAAAACCCTATAGGAATTGAGATGGGCCCATCGGAACTGCTGGGACTAGGGCCGGAACATCCTCATCAAAGTCAACCTGAGGCTCCGCCACTGGTACTGCTGCTCGGGGCTGAACTATGTCCCTACCTCAGCCTCTAGTACGGCCTCGGCCTCTGCCCATAGCGGGAGCTGCCTGAAGCTCAGATTGTTGATCAAAAGATGAGGAAGCGCGTGTTCTTGCCATCTATGATAGAACAGAGTAGAATTTCAATTAGCATTGAGAAACCAATACACACGACAAGGAAGAACATATGTGAAATTTTCCCAATTTTATAACCTCTGAAATATAGACGTCTCTGTACCGATCCCTCAGACTCTACTGAGCTTGTCCATGAGTGTTGAGACCCATGCAACCTAGAGGTCTAATACCAACTTGTCATGACCCACAATTCCCACCCTCGGGAGTCGTGATAGCACCTACAAATGAGAGCTAGGCAAGCCAACCTTTAACAACCTTTCTCATAACTAATTTACTCCTTTTAGCAATTATCGGTAATACCATGAAACAACAGAATAAAATAAATAAGCGAAAGTCTTAAGTTAAAGAATCTGAACAGTAATACGGAAAAATCAACATAATCTCTATCCAAGAACTGGTGTCACATACTCACGAACCACTAAGAGTACTACACACAACCGTTTTAAAAAAATATAACATTCTTTGTCTCGGAATACATGAGATAACAAAATGAAAAGAAAGATATGGAGACTCCGGGCCTGCGGACTTCTGCAAGGCTACCTCGGTGTCTCGGTGGACTAAAGGCTAGCTCTTGATCTAATATTGCTGCTCGAATGCTACTCCGGCACCTGGATCTGTGCAAAAGAGTTCAGAGTGTTACATCAGCACAATTGCGCCATGTGCTAGTAAATATCTGGCCTAACCCCAACAAAGTAGTGGCGAGGCTAGGACCAGACTCCAGATAAGCCAGTGGGATTATATAATATATAGCAAAAAGTAAACAAGTAATAAGCACTTAAAGCTGGGGAAGGGAGCATGCTGTGGAGATAACAGGTAAACAAAATATAAAGAACAATAAGGAAAAACTATAGTTTAACTTCTAACGCAGGTAAAGAGAAGTAAAGACAACTTTCACTTTCAGTTCCAATCATATTGCAGGCGTGCAACCCGGTCCTATTTCTCATATCTCATAGTAGGCGTACCACCCGCTCCCATTTCATCAAGTCTCGTGGTAGGCGTACCACCCGATCCCATTTCATTATAGCTCATGGTAGGCATACCACCCGATCCCATTTCATTACATCTCATGGTAGGCGTACCACCCGCTGCCATTTCAATATCTTGTGGTAGGTGTACCACCCCATCCCCTTTCATTACATCTCGTGATAGGCATACCACTCGCTCCCATTTCAATATCTTATGGTATGCATACCACCTGCTCCCATTTCAATATGTTGTGGTAGGCGTACAACCCGCTCCTATTTCAGTATCTTATGGTAGGCGTACCATCCGATCCCATTTCATGTTATCACATAATCACGAGAAATCCCGGCAAGGGAACAAAGTAACATAATAACTTCCCGGCAAGGGAACAACAATATAGAAACAATCATCCCGGCAAGGAAGAATCAGCTATAACCAACCTTAACTCAGTTTAATTAATGGAGATGCTCAATCATAAATAGGATCTACAAGGATAAACAAATCTTTGTTCGTACAGTAAATCATTGGTTAAGGCATACAGGATGTCATTTAAGAATACAACAACTCCCAACTTAGGACACACCGTCATGCTTGACACTAACGATTAGATACTCGTCAACATTCCTATACGTCGTACTCAACAAAGAGTAATTAGCACAAAAGACTCAACTCCTAATCCCTCAAGTTAGGGTAAGACCGAACACTTACCTCAATGCCTTGAATTCAACTCAAGTCTCAATTATAGCTTTACCCCTCGGTTCCACCATCAATTCGCTCGAATCTAGCCATAAGTTACTTAATCACATTAATAAATGCTAGATGAATCAATCCTAATGCATGAAAACAAGTTTTACAAGGTTTTACCCTAAAAGGTCACAAATGCCCCCCAGCCCACAAGGTCGAAACTCGAGGTTCGGACCAAAACCTGGTTACACATTCCCCCATGAATGCAAATATATGATTTGTTTTGAAAACCTAGGTTCTATCCCAAACACCCAATTTCCCCATAAAAATCTTTTATTTGAAGTTGAAATCATGTTAAAAGATGTTAAGCAATGAAGAAAATAAGTTAGAAATCACTTGCCAATCGTTTTGGAGAAGAATAGTTGGTTGGAAAATCGCCTCTTATGTTTTGGGATTTTGAAAAACTGTAAAATAACTAAAATTCACGTGTATTTATACCCCTCTTAAGTTCATGTGCGGATCGTGCAAAAAGGACCACGGCCGTACATGCTTTCTGAAGACCTGCGGATCATGGCCCAGTGCGGACCGCACCAAGCCGACCGCGACCGCATCACCCACCGCGGACCGTGCAAAGGCGACCGCGGCCGCGCTGGCCCCTCTGTAGCTGCACGCGATTTCTCGCGGGCCATGCAAGAGGATTTAGGGACCTGTCAATTTCCTGAACATGCAACATCTGATTTTTTTTAGTCTAAGGCACCTTGGAACCTACTCGAAGCTCACCCGAGCCCTCAAAACTCTAATCCAAGCATACACACAACCCCAAATATATCTTACAAACATATTCGCGCGATCAAATTGCAAAAATAGCATCATATACATCGAATTAAGTTTCAAAATCCATGATTTCTTCCAAATTTTATAAAACATCAAATTTTCCTTTTTAAGTCCGAAGCACGTCAAACGACGTCCGTTTTCAACAAAACTTTACAGAAAGTGTTTAAACCATATATAAGACTTGTACGAGGTGCCGGAACAAAAATACGAGCCCGATACCATCACTTTATAACCAGATTTCATTCCCGATTTCCTTAAATATTTTTAGAAAAATAATTTCACTCAAAAATTCATTTCTCGGGCTTGGGACCATGGAATTCGATTCCGAGTATACGCCAAAGTCCCATATTTTCTTATGGACCCTCCGAGACTGTCAAATCAGGGGGCGGGGTCCGTTCAACCAAAATATTGACCGAAGTTAAATTTATTTATTTTAATATTAAAACTTAGCATTTTTCACAAATTTCACATTTAATCTTTTCAAATACGCGCCCAGACTGTGCATGCAAATTGAGGCAACCCTAAATGAGATTTTCAATTCCTCGAAGACACAAAATTCGATTAAAAATTGGTGATACCCCTTTGGTTCGTCACAATATGAGTGTAAAAGCACACCTTATATACTTTTGTACTCCTTTATACAAGCATCGTTAGACGAACTTCTTCTATGATTTTCAGTTACAGTTCTTGTTCAAAACCAGTCCAAATCTCCATTAAATGACTTTAAGTTTTATATACAACCTCTTTATACTATTTCCAACAAGGCTAAATAACATCCCCTCTAAATTTCTCACAAATTATTCGAAATTTAAACTCACATATTTAAACTTGTTAAAAAATTAATTTTCACCAGCCAAATGAATTTGGATTATTGAAGTAATATTTGAGTCATAGTTACTGATTCAAAAATTAATTTAAAAGCTTGAGTAATCTTTTTAAAAATTAAGTAGTAATTTTGAGAACCTATTGGAATTTGATGTTGAATCATAGCCTATTATTTTTGGGCTAGTTGGTTGTAAATTGAAATATATGGTATAAAATTAAAAGTAGGGAGCTAGTTCTTCTAGTGTGAAATTTTTCCTAAATTTATTTATAATTTACTAAAACAAGTTATGATTACCCATGCATTGAGTTTCTTAGAAATTCGTATAATACTCAATCAATATCTTCATATTCTCAAGTCAAATAATTTTCTTATTTATTTTCACTAAAAATGTTATTTAACATATAGTAGGACTATTTGCAGTCGTACTCTATCTTTACGCCACCTTTTAATCTATGCCTTGTTTTTAAAAACTATTGATTTGGTAACCAACTAACATATTGTACCCTTATAGAATGGGTATAATATGACCATTATACCCCTTCCAAAATATATGAAAGTTGAAACAAGCATACCCCAATTTAAATTCCACATCTCCTCCATATCTCCTTCGTCAGTCTGTCTCTCTTGAGATCACGTCTCACATTAAAATTTCATATTCAAATTCCAAATTCAAATTCAAATACATTGTAAGTATTCAAATTCATCTCCAGAATTGAAAATAATTTTTGAATTATATGTTTTCTAATTGATTGATTGAAGTTGTTTGACGAAATTCACTAATATGCTGAATTAATCTATTTGACGATGAATTCTAATATTCTAAGTTGACGATATTTTGTTAACGAGCTGGCGAATAACACAACGAAGAAGAAATTATATTAAAACACTATATGATTGTTTTAAAACTTCGGTATAGTTGCTGAAGTTTCTTTGTTAATAATTAAAAGCTGAAGTTTTCCTCGTACACTAGGTAAAAAAACATAAATTAAAATTTTATATTGCATAAAAAAACTTCAGCATAGGTGCTGAAGTTTTTTAGTTAATATTTATAAACTTCAGCAGAAGGAGCTGAAATTTTCCTCCTTCACTGGATAATTTAAAAATTTATATTGGGCCACAAAACTTCGCCAAAGGTGCTGAAGTTTTTTAGTTAATATTTAAAAACTTAAACATAAGGAGCTGAAGTTTTGCTCCTACACTGGGTAAAAAGTAAAAAAATAAATAAAATTCATATTGCACCAAAACACTTCGGCATGAGTGCTGAAGTTTTTTAGTTGCTATTTAAAAACTTCAGCAGGTGCAGCTGAAGTTTTCGTTCTACATTGTTGCTGAAGTTTTTTAGGTAATCTGTAAAAACTTCAGCTAATGGAGCTAAAGTTTATATAAAATTAATTTTAAAAAAGATAAATCAAATTACATAATAAAAAAAATTATCATCGTCGTACTCAGTACCAGATGGACTAGCATCTTCATTAGCAATATTATCAAAACTTGCATACATCTCACGTGTATCAAGCTTGTTGTTAATTTTTCTAGCTCCTTGTCATATTTCTCTATGAGCTCATCCCGTTTAAGCTCAAAAGATTCTATAATGTCTTGATTGATTTCTTTCAGCATTTTCTTGATGACAACATCTATTTTTCTCCTTTTTGTATTTTATTTCTGCTAAAATATATGTTTGAGTGAATAGACTCACAGGGAATAGCATGCTTATATAGGAAAAAAAACTTCATGGTATGTGAAAATGCGAAGAGGAATTTTAAAGGTTGTCTAATAAAAAGCGTACATGAATGTGATAGGAATGTAATTATTACACTAACACATACCCCAAATACAATATAATTACTACTTTAATAGTATAGATTACTCCTTTATACTATGCAATTAATGTTGAAACATGCTCAAGTTTGTTGAATTCATTTACTAAATCTTTAGCCCAATGTATTGAAGTTTTTTAGTTCATTTCTAAAATCATCAGCACTTAATGAGTTGAATTTTTTTTCCTTTATTTATGAATCATCGTCACACAAAAAACTTCAGCTGATATGCTGCAGTTATTAAGCTTATGTCTAAAAACTTCAACACTTAATAAGCTGAAGTTTTCTATGCAGGATTCATTAATTATGTCATATATCTTTTTCCAAAAAACATCAGTAGAAAATGCCTAAGTGATTTAGTTCATTCGTAAGAACTTCAGCGCAAACCACCTAAAAATTCTTCTGTTCACTTTCCTAATACTTGACACTAAACATGAATCTACAGGATGAGTTCGATTTACGTTGTCATAAATTTCAATGGGAGTTGGACTCGTGATTTCAAATACTTGGATCATGATACAAAACTTGTTCTACTTAATAAGAACATATCATTCAATCTGAAGAAAACTAGTGAAGTTGCAAATATTGATTCAACCAGATATGCACTAAAAGTATGGATTAATATCAAACGAAATACAAGAAAGGAATGCTTTAACTTCAGATGAAGAACTCAGTACGGGTATACATTTGCTTACAAGTGACTCAGCCTACAAGAATTTCCATTTTGTCATATAAAAAATACAACCTTCTGAATCCGCAGCATTCAACAAATCTCTTGCATATGCGATAGATTCAAAACCATATGCTGACTATCAACATAAAGTATGACAACCAATAATGGAAGTAGAAAATGGGCAACAACCTTCTAACATTACAGCTGCTTCAGAATATATAGTGCTGCAACAATTATCCCCTCATTCAATAAATTCACACCACTTTGTCGATTCCTTAGAAGAAGAAGGACAACTAATAATGCAAATTAATAACCAATACACAATCCAACAAATATTTTTGTTACCTTCTTCAATGATAAGCAACAATGAAGATGAAGTAAATATGAAGCTTATACTAATAACATCATATAGAATTAAAGAAATTGCTGAAAGTTCTTGTGCTTCTCAGAAATCAAGAAAAAGAGTGAGGAGAAAGGTGAAAGAATCTCCACCATGTAAAATACTTAGGCACGATACGTTGTCTGAGGAAGTAAGAATTTGATCAATCATTAATAACAAACAAAACATGACTAAATTTTTCTGTAACTTAGAGAAAAACCAAAAAGTTCAATTAATTGTTGTTTGATCATGTTCATGAGATACGAGCTGAAATGCATCGTGGACAAATGTGGTTGGTATGTACGTCCTATTAGAATAAAACATTCCACACTGTTCAGGGTGATAAAATATCATAACATCCATGAATGCTCGGTTGATGCAAGAAAATCAGATCAGAAGCATGCTATATCAAATTTTAGAAATGAACAAATTATATAACATGTTTGAGACAAAAAGATAGAGGTTACACCAGCCTTTGTAGAAAATAAAATGAAAAAGAAATTTGGAATTGACATTGGTTATCACAAGGCATGGCGTGCTATTCGAAAAGCTATTGCTTGCATAAGGGGAACACCTGAAGAGAACTACTAGATTCTTCCTTCATACATACACATGATGGTGTACAAAACCCAGGAACGTACACAAGAATAAAAAAGAGATGCACAGAATAGGTAAGAAAAACAATACTAACCATCAGCCTGAAGTTTCAAATATTACTATTTGAAAAACTTCACACCTTATGATTTATTTTTTTGTGTTTCAATGTACAGATTTGCTTACATGTTCTTTGCTCCTGCGGCATCAGTAGCTAGTTGGTGCTACTGTAGACCTGTTATTGTAGTAGATGTAATATTTTTGAAGTCACAATATCATGGTGTTCTATTTTTTGTTGTATCAAAGGATCCAAACAATCAAATCTTTCCTCTATGTTTTAGTGTAGCAAATTCAGAAACAATGAGGCATACATTTGGTTTTTCAAGGAAATGAGAAAAGCAATTCAAGTCCGCTGTGAACTGATTTTCTTGTCAGATAGAAACCAATCGATCACAAATGAAATTAGAAAAGTTTTTCCTGAAGCTCACCATGGTTTCTGCCTCTATCACTATGAGGAGAATTTAAAGCAAATACATGCAAAGGCCATGGTAATAAATCTTTCTCAAAGTGCTGCAAGGTCATATAAACGTGAAGATTTTAATCAGTTAATGTCCCAACTCTAAAGTAATGACAAGAAAACATACAATTACATAATGAAAGAGCCTCCCAAGAGATCGGCTCGATCGTGGTTCCCACGACGACGTTATGATATGCTAACAACAAACATGGTAGAATCAACGAATTCTGTATTACTAAAAGGGACAGAAATGCCTATTTTAAGAATGTTAGATTCCATCCAAGAAAAGTTGGGAGAGTGGTTTTATGAACGGAGAGAAAAGGCAAAGGAAACTTTTCACAGAGTATCAATATTGGCATAAGAAGAGATGACTAAGAAGATGGACTTTGCTTGCAAAATGTTTGTGAGTATATTTATTAACTTTAGCTTTTCATATATGTTGCACTGATTTACTGCTTACCTTGAAAAAATTTCATATTTTTTCTTTTTGAAGCAAAAATACACTAATATAGTTTGTCTTAATTTTTTATTCCTTGTTAGGTGTTCAACCTTGACTCAATGTTGTTTAAAATTAATAGTGAAGGAATTGAATCCATTATGGACTTAAAGAAAAGAACTTGTGACTTCCTGGAATTCCAACTTGATGAATTGCCCTGTCGACATGCAATTGCTGCTATTAATAAGAAATATTTGCAGAAATTTGATTACTGCTCAAATTGGTATTCAAGGAAAACATGATTGAAAACATATAAAGGACATGTGAATACCGTGGGAGATAAAAAATCATGGGATATACCACAAAATATAAAATATGATATCACAAAACCTCCGATGTAGACATTTTACAAGAAAGAAGACAAAAGAAGAGGCATATACCTGCGACTCAATCATCAGTACCATTCAAGTCTACCAAATGCAGTCGATGTAAACAAGTTGGGCATAACAGAACAACTTGCTCTAGCACCTCATCCATATTCCAAGATACACACTGAAAAATACTCCAACCTTCAATAATCCTTGGTCTAAATTTGCTTGTTTTTTATTGTATGACATAATTGAAATGTGATCTTTTTTCATAGTAATAAAAAAATAAACTCTTCGACTACTTTTAGGTTTGGTTGCATTTTTAAAAAGTACATAATGACTTCTGCGAGAAAAAACTTCAGGTTGTAGTATGTAAAATACATATCCTTAAACAAACACAGAGACACTCATACGCGCACTCACACACACACACACATACGTGTACAACACACAAAAAGAAACGCATGTACAAATAAAAACTGCAGCATCTCTAAGATGAAGTTATAGAAAAAGAGCTTAATAAAAACTAAGTACCATACTGCAACTAAGAAGTATAAAGCAAATACGAAAAATTAGCAAGGATAATGCAATAGAAATCTAAGAACAAAGAGGATGACAATTACATTGATATAAAAAGAGATGAGAAAACACACAAATTACAAACAAAACTTGAGCTCTCTAAGCTGAAGTTATACAAAATGAACCTAAAAAAACTTCAGCTCCATAGACTGAAGTTAACAAAAAAACATACTATTAAAACATTAAAAAAAGATTACAAACACTAAAAATTATCACCACCACCACCACCACATCATCATCACATTACTCCTCAACTTCTCTAAATATCTCATCATCATCTCTATCGGAGATAACTATAGGGTAGTCCGGCGAAAGACCAATAAATCTAAGAAGATCAGTCTTCCACTTGTTGAATTCATCATGCAGCTGATTTTGTTCGACGATTACTCCATCCATAAGAGGAATAGGAATCCTAAAGTTGTTTTGCAACTTGGAATAGTCGATCCAGCTGGGAAACTCTAAACTATTAAACTGCTGCACAACCTTGTCAAACGAGGTTAATAATCTCCACAACTACGTTCCAGGTTAAGCTTGTTCTGGAATGATTTATTAACACAGAGCTTTGGCTTAATTCTCTCCCAATCAGCCTTTATCTTATTCCACAAAAGCATAATATTAGCCATCTGTTTGTTATTGTGCCCCTTACACTTAAAACTCTCCCACTTCTTCATAATTTCATCAATATTACACTTACTACTTCTGCTTGCACCAGACAGTTTTTCTTTAACAAAAGCTAAAAGACTAAAGATGAATATAAATTTAAAGAAATATGATAGAAGTCTATAAAGGGTTATGTTAATACAGACAAAGAGTTCACCAAATCAATTTAGTATCTGTAAATGTAAAGTAACATTTTAGTTGTTTTTACTGTTTTACAATGAAACAAGATAAGTAGGTGGTAAAAACAAGTATGTGGTAATGCAAAAAGAAATGTAACTTCAGCCCTAATAAAAGACCATAGTTTTTTTATACTAAAAAGAAAACTTTAGCCTGAAAAATAACCAAATACAAAAAGTAGATAGTAAATGCATAAAAGATAAGTATCAAGTTAAAAAAGTACCAAAACATGCTGAAGTTTTTGTCTTAAAGCTTTTCAAAAACTTCGGCCCAATGTGCTAAAGTTTTTTAGTATATTTCCAAAAACTTTAGCACCTGATAAGCTGAAGTTTTCTTGTTAGATTCAATATTTTTTTCGTACAACTTTTTTAGAAAACTTCGGCCCAATGTACTGAAGTTTTTTAGTATATTTCCAAAAATGTCACGACCCCAAACCGGCCTGGTCGTGATGGCGCCTCTCGTGAAGACGAGGCCAGCCGACACCAACACTTATATTAACCCATTAAGTGCTAAGAGTCATTATTAAACCTTTAATTGATCAATATTTCATAATACAAGTCTGAATAAAATGCGGAAATAATATACAAGCCCGACATTACTGTCACTAGTCATGAGCATCTATCAAGGTCTGAATACAACAAGAATTCTAAAATAATATACTAAATATAGTAATAGCAATGTGAGGAAGGGAGCGGTGTTGCGAAGGTCATGCAGCCACCTGCTAACTTTGATGACTCCACGTCTGAGCAAATCAACACCCGCTATTGGGTTCCGATATACCAGCATCTCCATACGAGGTGTAGGGAGTAATGTGAGTACTCTAACCCAGTAAGTAATAAGATTAAGTAAAGACTGAGCATTAGGAACAATAAATCCACATTCACATTAGGCTCAATAAACACAATAGGCTTTCAAATCATAATACGAGTTAATCTTCCCTTTTAAAACCCAGCTTTTAGTAAAAAATCATTTTGAAGCACTTTCCAGTAGTTTAAGTAGGGTTCAATACCATTTAAATGATAATAGATATTAAAGCCATAGTCGGCCCCTCGGGCAAAACATAGTTCTTAAAACAGCCCCTCGGGCAAAACAATAATCATAAATACCTCATAAATTAAAGTCTTTGTGGAAAATCCAAATACAAAATCAGTGATTAATTTCTGAATGTCTCGTAAACCCAGTTTAAATAAAAATTTGTTTTAAAATATTTGTTCAACTTTTCGATAGAGGCTCAATATGAACATGAGTGAAAAACAGTCAATAAACCGATATATTCGATAGAAACTCACTTTTAGGAGGAGTGAATTCAATAGGTTCATAAACAGGACTTTCAGGCAAAATGTCACTCATGTGCATGTATACATATGTATCGCCCTTCGGGCTAGCCTCTCTGTCGCTCGTGACTCATCTCCTACCAAACATTACTCGCACTCAGCATTAATGCTCAATAGGTTCCATATAGCAACCGTTGCGGCGTGCAGCCCGATCCATATGTCGCTTCGGTGTGCATCTCGATCCATATATCGTTGCGATGTGCAGCCGTCCGTATATCGCTGCGGCATGCATCTTGATCCATATATCGCTGCGACGTGCAGCCCGATCTGTATACATATATGTATTGTTGCGGCATGCAGCCAATCCATGGATATATAATCCTCACAACTAGGCCCTCGGCCTCTCTCAGTCATTAACCTTACCATCAGACTCTCAGTTTATCTCACTCGTCAATCTCACCATCATACCCTCGGTCTAACTCACTAAAACATGGAACTCAGTCCCAAAATAGTTTTCACACTTCTAAGAATATTGCTTTAAAACCAAATGTGAGTAATAACAGGTAAAAACATGACTGAGGATATGCTTTCAAACAACTAGAGTGAGGAAAGATAGTAAAAATACCCCTAAAGGTTAACAAGTCGGCACAAGGCCCCAAACATGGCGTACAACTCAAAATATAGTAATATCAAACAATTAACTATCAATTACGCATGAAAATAATCGTTTGGGTGGACTAGGTCACAATCCCCAGCGGTGCTCTATCCCATGCTCGTCATTAGCATGTAAATCACCTCAAAGTAACACAACGATGTGTAATCCGGGGTTTCAAACCCTCAGAAAAGTATTTACAATCATTACTTACCTCGAACCGGCAAATTCCCTAAGCTCGCGAAGCCTTTGCCCCTCAAATCAGCCTCCATGCACATCGAATCTATCCAAAATCATAGCAAATGCATCATAATATGCTAAAGGAACAAAGCCCAAGCAAAAATAATCAATAATGGGCACAAATACCGAAATCACCAAAACCCGAGCCTCGGTCCCACTTTTCGAAACTCAGAAATTTTCACATCAGCGAGTTCCTTATCCTCCTTCAAAATCATACATACCAAAAGTTCTAAAATCCGACCCCAAATTGTCCGTCAAATCCCAATTGACAACAATTCATAATACCGATCGAAAAGTTGAATAAACGCCCTTGGACCCACATTCCCAGATTTCCTCAATTTTCGAAGAATAAGTTTACCCATTACCTCATGAACTCAAATATATGATTTACTCTTAATTCCATACCCAAAATCGTGGTCAAATTCCAAGAACATCAATTTTTCCAGGTTTTCATCTAAACCCCTTGATTTTCCTTAATTTTTATATGTTAATCTACCCACTATGTATTTAACTTAAGATGCGTAGAAATTATTTACCTCTTTGATGTTGACAGAATCCCTCCTCAAATGCTCTCAAAAATCGCACAAGGCCAAGTGGGAAATGAGGGAAGTGGGCTAAGTTTCGAATTTAATAACTAGACACAGCCCTCAGATGTCGCATTTGCGACACCTGGTTCGCAAATGCGAAAAAACCATCGGAATTGCGAACATGAGCCTCCCCTGCCAAGGTCGCAAATGTGACCAAGAGCTCGCAAATGCGAACCCTGCCGAGGTTGCAAATGCGATCAAACTGTCGAAATGCGAACCCTACCTCAGGCCAGGCTCCTTCGCAAATGCGAATCCTCACTCGAAAATGCGAGATCGCAAATGCAAACCTTTTCTCGCATTTGCGAGGCCTGCAACTGCTTCCAAGAAATACCAGAAAACATGGGTGCTCCAACTCCTCCCACACATTCGAAACTCACCCGAGGCCCCCCGGGACCCTGTCTAATCACACCAACATACCCTAAAACCTTATTCAAATTTGTTCCAATCATCGAAACACCTCAAATAACATGAAATTACTCCAAATTCATAGATATCAAGCCTAAGTTTCCAAAAACTTTCGAAATACACTTTTGATCAAAACCCCGACCAGACGATGTCCGAATGACCTAAAATTTAGCACACACATCACAAATGACATAGAGATACTACAGTAATTCTGACCCTCGGATCAAAATCTCACCTACCGACCGGAATTCTCCAATATACTAACTTTGCCAATTCACGCCAAATCCTTCCACGGATTTCCAAAATGCATTCCGATCATGGTCTTAAGTCATAAATCACCTAACGGAGCTAGCCAAACCATAAAAATTCCGATCCGAGCTCATATACGAATAAGTCAAATCTCGGTCAAACATTTCAAATATTAAGCTTTAAACTGAGAATTGCTCTTCCAAATTCATTCCAAATTTTCCTAATAACCAAAACCAACCAGCTATATTAGTCATAATACATTATACGGGGTGAGTCATGCCCGAGAACGGATGATTAAAGTGCAAAAGCTCAAAACGATCGTTCGGGTCGTTACATCCTCCCCCACTTAAACACACGTTCATCCTCGAACGTACCCAGGGTTGTTTTAGAAGCTAACCAATAGCTGAATAACTTTATTATTCATATACCGGGTGGTGATACCACGTCACCCTATTTCATATAGGCCTGATAACACATTATAACTGAAATTTCACAATCCAATCTAGCCTTTAAACCATAGGACCACATTTCCACTTTTGAAACCATCAATGCGATCAAAACTTCACACACATACTCTGAATAGGCCTGAACTAGCTGTAATAACCCATGCCTGCAACCTCAGTTGCAATTATATGATACACCAGGTAACTCAAACACACAAAGCGATAACTTTCATTCACAGCAGCTGCATAAATCAACCGAATACCGATAGAAAACCTCTTAACAACTAAAGTCTCATTCCAAAACATCTATATACTACCAATGATAACTGAAACACGCAGTAAATCATAACCATTTCTCAAATCGTTCATTCATAAGGCTACTTCTCCTTTGGTAAGGACCATAGCAATTTCTGAACCGAACCTCGATATTTATCCCTCAAACATGCTGAACCGAATCTGTTTGTATTCATTATAGACCCCAACAATCTAATCTGATCCAATACCATCACTCTAGTGACATGACACATCAATACATGCTAGACCACAACTTGCGCCCAGTCCGCGCACCAATAAGCAGCAATCTAAATGTACTCATATCGTGAAACTATATCAAATGAAAGAGTTGTACCTCAAGTTCACTAGCACCCGTCTCGCATCATAGATGTAGAAAACACTAATCTAACTCGCAAGGTCATATTTCCACATAGCTTTGCTACCAATTACTCTTCCTACTCGACTTTAACTATGAGACCCCAAATTAACCGCACCATATGTTCCCATAATCAACAAACCATAACATTTTGCAACACCGAAGAATGACTCATAGACCTCCCCTGATTGCTAATAATCTCAATAACAATCGAATCAACACATCCCTCAACAATACAATTCAAAGCCGAATAAAACCATCTCGATGCAAGACACATATTCGCATAGGTCCACCAATAGACCACACATCAACTCTAGTTATACACAACAGCTAAATAATCCTACGGAGGTCCACAATGTCTGAATCATAGCACATACTAATAACTGACTATCCTGCCCACATTTTTCCATCCACAACCACAAGCCAACCTACATATTAGAACTTCCAGTCTCTAAGTCCATAAAACACACGAATTACCATATTTGATCTCATTTCCCCCACTCGCATGTATCACTCACATCTAGTACTCAGTCATCCCATGAGAGATACTCTAAGATTCTTCCGTGCTGCCAAGCGAACTCGAATACCAGCAGCCGATCTGATAAGAAGTGCCATAATACTACCGAAGTACCCTCAACTTAATCATATTGCCCTTTTTACTGAAACATAGACTCTCGTCAAATCATTTCCAATTAGAAGTACCATTTCCTTAATCAATTTAGGCTACCTGCTGCCTAAGAGTTTTTATGAACTCCCTTTCAGAATTAAATTGTAACCTATCTAGCCAAGAACTTCCATTGATCCCATCTAGAAGAAAATCATTATGCATCCCCTGCTTTTCACACTCGTAGAAAATACACATCTTTAACTATGGTAGAAATCAACAAGAACTCTCCCAATTCCACTTGCACAAACTAAACCGCCAGGACTGATCCTTCTAACTAGACCAAGCTAAGAAAGTTGTCAAAACTCAGTAGTATTGCTGTGAAATAACTGTATGAACCCGTTACCTTGAACACACACAAAGAAATAATCATATCATTACCATACCGGTCCGATTTACTATCAAGCTACGCCATATGTCTAAATTTCCTTCTAATTCATCTTCAACTTGATATTCTTTCTTGTTGTAGAACCACAATTCCTCAAAACTTTTCTCTGAAGAACTTCCATTGAATCTAAATCTATTAGTTTTACCTTCAGGTTACTGATACATAAAGCCCCTCAATTAACGTAGAAATGCCGCATGTCTTGAGCCCTTCCAATGAAAACTCGGTTTCCAGTCACATATATAACTTTAAGATACCCAATTGCTACATGTAGAATCATGAACATATTAGAACCATTCTCAAGGGTCATTCACTCTATTCTTACTGCACTTAACTCGATCAACAGAATCGAACAACCAGCGCCTTAACCACTTCTGAAACTACAGCACATAATGTTTCCTTAGTAAAAAATTTCCTTTACTCAAGCCATCATCGGGCTCAATCCCTGCAACCAGAAGTGACTCACCAAATGCCTCAAACTGGAACCCATATAGCACATAACCGAGCAATCAGCTAATCAATAGCAAACTGCCCCACTTGGCTCGAAGCCATAGATCAGAATGCACCTAATAACTCATAACACTTATACCCTATTGATGCCACAATACCGTAGTGAGATTAAACTCAAATCCTTTGTAAGCTTGTGTAAACACAAATCATCTAGTACTTTAAATCTTCTACAAATCTCGCATTCATCCTCGTAACATTCAAGCCCACTATCTTAAGCGACCCAAATGTAAATTTCAACACATATTTTTCACTTATAAATGAGATCTTCTAACAAACAACATAAGGATTGCACCAATTCAGAACACTCCGCAGGATATAACCCACCTGCTTACCTTCAACTAACATTTATGTATACCTTCCACAGTCACAAACATTACGTAGTCAATTGGACTTTCTGAGTCTGAACTATACTGCAACATAAAATTTACTTCACTCTCAATTGGAGAACATGAAAAGATCCTTCACAAATCCATAACTCTGGTTATACCTCGAATCATAATGGGATTAAAACACCTAATAGTTCTTCTATCATCTAGCAGACCTTTCTTGTCAATTCCAAGTCACATTGATACATCTCGCAGTACTGACATACTCATCATATAGCTATCCAATGGTCACTTCCACTAATAGTGACAATACCAAACATATAAGTTCAAAACACTTGCTCACACAATCAGCACCTCGGTACTCAAGCCATAGGCAAAGATCCGGCCTCAAGTCCTCCAGACTGGCCCAACATTGAACTCACAGAGATCATATCTCGCCCCTCGATCAAGGTAAATCACAATCCATCAAGGCACAACTGAGACTAAGTGCTCATACGCGCATACGAACGCATGGAAGGAATTTCAAGAGTTATCTTTCAAGCTGAATCAAGGACGCACGATAAGAATTCAAGAATGTGAAGTTTTTCTAAAGGTTCCGCAGCCTCTCGAGGATAAATACTAACGTCTACATACCGATCAGCAAGACTCTATCAAACCTTCTCATGACTCATGAGACCTAGTAACCTAGGCTCTGATACCAACTTGTCACGACCCCAAACTGGCCCGGCCGTGATGGCGCCTCGTGAAGACGAGGCCATCCGACACAACACTCGCATTAACCCCTGAAGCTCTAAGAGTCATTATTAAAGCTTTAATTGATCAATATTTCATAATACAAGTCTGAATAAAATGGGGAAATAACATACAAGCCCGGCATCGGGGTGTCACTAGTCATAAGCATCTATCAAGGTCTGAATACAACAAGAAGCCTAAAATAATGTACTAAATACAGTAATAGCAATGTGAGGAAGGGAGCGGTGCTGTGAAGGTCATGCAGCCACCTGCTAACTCTGATGACTACGCGTCTTAGCAAATCAACACCCGTTATTGGGTTCCGATATACCAGCATCTTCATACGAGGTGCAGGGAGTAATGTGAGTACTCCAACCTAGTAAGTAATAAGAGTAAATAAAGACTGAGCAGTAGGAAAAAATAAATCCACATTCACATTAGGCTCAATAAACACAACAGGCTTTCAAATCATAATACGAGTCAACCTTCCCTTTTAAAATCCAACTTTTAGTAAAAATCATTTTGAAGCACTTTCCAGCAGCTCCAGTAGGATTCAATACCATTTAAATGATAATAGAGATTAAAGATACAATCAGCCCCTCGGGCAAAACATAGTTCTTAAAACAACCCCTCGACAAAACAATAATCATAACACCTCATAAATTAAAGTCTTGGTGGAAATAGCCAATACCAAAGCAGTGATTAATTTCCTAATGTCTCGTAAACCCAAGTTTAAATAATAATATATTTTAAAATATTTGTTGAACTTTTCAACAGAGGCTCAATATGAAGATGAGTGAAAAACAGTCAATAAATCAACACATTCGATAGAAACTCGCTTTTAGGGGGAGTGAATTCAATAGGTTCATAAACAAGCCTTTCAGGCAACATGTCACTCATGTGCATGTATAAATAAATAAATATATATATATATATATATATATATATATATATATATATATATATATATATATATATACCGCCCTTCGGGCTAGCCTCTCTAATACTCATGACTCATCTCTTACTAAATATTATCGCACTCAGCATTCATGCTCAATAGGCACCATATAGTAACTGATGTGGCGTGCAGCCCGATCCATATATCTCATCAATGAGGCTAACTGGGGGTATATAGGCTCCAAGAGGGGCCCCTTACGGCCCAAACGCAATACTGCTGCGGCGTGTAGCCCAATCCAACAAAGCGATGCGGCGTTCGGCCCGATCCATATAAGTATTGTTGTGGCGTGCAGTCCGATCTGTATACATATATTTCTATATTGCTGCGACATGTAGCCCGATCCGTATACATATATATATTGTTGTGGCGTGCAGCCCAATCCATAGATATATAATCCTCACAACTAGGCCCTCGACCTCTCTCAGTACTTAACCTCACCATCATACTCTCAATCTATCTCAATCATCAATCTCACCATCAGACCCTCAGTCTATCTTAGTAAAAAAGGGAACTCCGTCCCAAAATAGTTGTCACACTTTTAAGAATATTGCTTTAAAGCCAAATTTGAGTAATAACAGGTAAAAACATGACTGAGGATATACTTTCAAACAACTAAAGTGAGGAAAGATAGTAATAATGCCCCTAAGAGCCTCAACAAGCCGGCACAAGGCCCCAACCATGGCAGACAGCCAAAGTATAGTAACATCAAACAATTAACTATCAGTTACGCATGAAAATAGTCATTCGGGGTGGACTAGGTCACAATCCCCATCAATGCTCTACCCCACGCTCGTCATCTAGTGTGTAGGTCACCACAAAGTAACACAACGATGTGTAATTCGGGGTTTCAAACCCTCAGGATAGTATTTACTATCATTACTTACCTCGAACCAGCAAATTCCCTAGCTCGCGACGCCTTTGCCCCTCAAATCGGCCTCCATGCGCGTGGAATCTATCCAAAATCATAGCAAATGCATCATAATATGCTAAGGGAACAAAGCCTAAGCGCAAAACAATCAAATAATGGGCACAAATCCTGAAATCATCAAAACCCGAGTCCCTGACCCACTTCTTGAAACTCAAAAATTTTCACATCAACGGGTTCCTTATCCTCTCTCGAGTTCATACATACCAAAAGTTCTAAAATCTGACCCCAAATGGTCCGTCAAATCGCAATTTGTTGGACAATACGCTTTACGCTAGAGGGGGGGGGGGTGAATAGCGTTTTAAAAATATTAAGCGTTTTAGTGCGGAATTTAAAAACTTTGCAGAAATTAAAACAAGTGCAGTAGAATAAACTTACACAATGATGTATCCTGGTTGGCCACAAACGTGGTTAGTCCAGTCCCCGAGAGACTCTCTCGAGATTTCCACTAAGCTTGTCAAGCTTACGGGTGCTTAACAAACCGTTACAGCTGAGGACACAAGCCTCACCCAGGTGCTCGGGGATCACAATCCCAAAGACTTCAATTGCTCGGGGATACCAATCCCAAAGACTTCAATTGCTCGGGGATAACAATCCCAAAGACTTCAACTGCTCGGGGATAATAATCCCAAAGACTTCAACTGCTCGGGGATAACAATCCCAAAGACTTCAACTGCTCGGGGATAACAATCCCAAAGACTTCAACCGAGGAATCACAAGTTCCTCAACAAACGAGAATCGCAATTCTCTTACAAACACAAAACACACTCACTTTACAAAGCACTCCTTAATGAGTAGATATGAGTAGAAATAGTACGCTCAAGATCACAACAACTTAGCTCAATAGAATGGCTCTTCAAAAAGCTTTATGGATGAATGGAAAATGATGATCAATGTAAGAAAGCTTTTAGCAATGAAAATACTCAAAGTGTATATGTTGTTGTTGTGAAAACACTGAGTTGAAGCTGTATTTATAGGTGAAAGACTCAGTCTTACCGTTGTCTAATTGCCAATTAAGGATTGCTGAAATTACTCAGTGACAATCGATTGTCAAGACTAAACAATCGATTGTTTGCCTATCAGATTAAAAATTCAATCCCAGATTTTACGTCAACAATCGATTACTTCAAATAAATAATTGATTATTTATAACGTTAAGAAATCCTTTCCAATTTTTGGCATAAAACATCGATTGTCCGGAAATCAACAATCGATTATTTTAACAACGTTCAGAAAATCTTTTCCAGATTTTAAGCAAAACATCGATTGTTAAATATCAACAATCGATTACCTGAAGGTAATTGAAAATATATGACAACGGTCAGCTTCAACAATCGATTATCAAATGGAATAATCGATTATTAATTAATTTCAAAACTCTCTGTCTCATATATAATCGATTATCAAAAGCCACAATCGATTATCATTTTATTTAAAATCACTGGGAGACATTTTTCTCATTCTAATCGATTATCATTAGTTCATAATCGATTTTTATGAGTTTTGAAAACTTTGCCTCAGTTAACAATCGATTATCATAAGTACACAATCGATTGTTATGCAGTTTGCGAAAATCTGATGTTAACTGACTTACTCACAATCGATTATCATTAATTCACAATCGATTGTCATGCAGTCTTGGCTTAGAGATACTCGATTATCATAAGTACATAATCGATTATCTTAGCCCAGATTTTTGAGGCATGCTTGGAAAACATTTTAACAAATGTAAATATGCATAGTTTAAAATCATTTGACAGTTAATTTAAATATGCATGATTTTGGAAAAATAATTTTAGTAGAGAAGCCATGTTATGAGCCAAGTTGAGGAATCAAGATCACAATTAATATTGACTCAATTATAACATTTCTAAACTTTGTCTTGAGCTTCTTGTAATGCATCCATTTTGTGCTTGTCCTTGAGTACTGCTATATATCGCTTTTTGCTTTGTTTGACATTCATCAAAACCTACAAAAGAACACACGTTTAGTATATTGCATTTGAAACGTGTTTCCAACAATTTCCCCCTTTTTGATAATGGCAAACATAAGCGGGATATATGCAATAATTATTTTGATAATCCAAGACAAGTGTAAAGTATGCAATTTGATGTTCCCCCTCAATTCATGTTCCCCCTCACTTTAAGCATGAATGAAGTTGAGAGTGATATAGCATACTTCTTGATATCCCGTTTCTTCCCCCTTTTGCCATTAGCAAAAATATATACAAGAGAAGAATATGCAAAAAAATATGAAATAAACAAAAGTTTATTTATTGGAAAATAAAGATAACAAAAGTAATCGATTATTGATACAGTAATCGATTGTTTGACGGCGATTTTCCTGTAGAATACTTGAGTATTTTGCGTCATGCTTTTATGATCCCCTTTTCTTTAGGGTGATACCTGCAAAAAAGTGTTAGACGCCTCCGACGCTCAAGTTAGAAATTATGTAAGAAATAAAATGCAATGCATGACTTAGATCAACGTGGAGTCAAGGATCCCGAGTTCACTACGAATTCGGAAGAAGGACTCTTTATCTAAGGGCTTTGTAAAGATGTCTGCCAATTGGTTTTTTGTTTCAACAAATTCAATTTCGACATCGCCTTTTAGAACGTGATCTCTAATAAAATGATGTCTAATTTCAATGTGTTTTGTTCGCGAGTGAAGAATGGGGTTCTTCGTCAAGCATATGGCACTAGTGTTGTCACATCTAAGAGGAATGTGGTCAAGACGTAGGCCATAGTCCAAGAGTTGTTGTTTCATCCATAGGATTTGAGCGCAACAACTCCCCGCGGCTACATATTCAGCCTCGGTTGTGGACAACGCAACACTAACTTGCTTCTTACTAAACCAAGAAACTAAAGCGCTACCGAGCAAGTGGCAAGTGCCGCTAGTGCTCTTGCGGTCCAATTTGCATCCAGCAAAATCAGAGTCGGAATAGCCAATAAGTTGGCATGAAGAACCTTTGGGGTACCATAGACCCATATTGGTAGTACCGACAAGATACCTTAGAATCCGCTTTACCGCAGTAAGGTGAGACTCTTTCGGACATGATTGATAACGGGCACAGACGCACACGCTAAACATGATGTCCGGACGACTAGCAGTAAGATAAAGAAGAGAGCCAATCATACCTCGGTACTTTTTTTATGTCGACTTCCTTACCTTTTTCATCTTTGTCGAGATGATCGGATGTGCTCATGGGAGTTGCCATTTCCTTTGCATTGTTCATATCAAAACGTTTAAGCAGTTCTTTGCAATACTTGCTTTGACAAATGAATGTACCTTCCTTCATTTGTTTTACTTGTAATCCCAAAAAGAATTGTAACTCACCCATCATGGACATCTCAAATTCGCTAGTCATTAAGTTTGAAAATTCCTTGCATAGAGCATTGTTAGTAGCACCAAAAATGATATCATCTACATATATTTGAACTAGCAAGATATCATTATTTTCATGCTTGACAAATAAAGTTGTGTCAACTTTTCCACGAATAAAATTATTTTCTAAAAGAAATTTACTCAACCTTTCATACCAAGCTCGAGGAGCTTGTTTTAAACCATAAAGGGCCTTTTTGAGTTTGAAAACATGATTAGGAAAATTAAAGTCTTCAAAACCGGGGGGTTGCTTTACATAAACTTCTTCTTGGATAAAACCATTTAAAAAGGCACTTTTCACATCCATTTGATATAAAATGAAATTCATAGAAGATGCAAAAGCAAGCAACAAACGGATGGCCTCTAATCTAGCTACCGGAGCATATGTCTCATCATAATCAATCCCTTCTTCTTGATTATAGCCTTGAGCCACAAGCCTAGCTTTGTTTCTAGTGATTATGCCATTTTCATCTAATTTATTTCGAAAAACCCATTTCGTACCAATTATGGTATGACCTTCGGGTCTTGGCACCAAATCCCAAACGTTGTTACGTTTGAATTGGTTAAGCTCCTCTTGCATTGCCAAGGTCCAAAATTCATCCCCAATTGCTTCAGAGATGGTTTTGGGTTCAATTTGAGAAACAAAAGCAGTAAGATCTAAGGTATTTCTAAGGGAGCTCCGGGTACTTACCTTCCCTCCAACGTCGCCTATTACCTGATCGAGAGGATGGTCTTTGACTGTCCTCCATTCTATTTGCTCTTTTGGTTCATTTTCCGGTTGAGGAGCTTCTTCAATTGGTTGTTCCACCGTTTTGTCAATTTCTTTCCTTGGTGGTTCTTCTTGAATTTTGTCCTTTAGACTTTCCAGAATGCCTGAAAGATCAAGACCACAATCCTTTCTCGCCAAGCGAGTATTATCTTCGGAAAATACAATATGAGGAGATTCCTCTACAACTTGGGTTCTTTTATTAAAAACCCTATAAGCTTTACTACGAGAAGAATAGCCAATGAAGATACCTTCATCCGACTTTGCATCAAATTTTCCTAGTTGGTCCTTTCCATTGTTATGCACAAAACATTTACAACCAAAAACACGTAAATGTGAAATGTTAGGTTTTCTACCTTTGTAGAGTTCATATGGGGTTTTTAAGAGTATCGGCCGAATTGCTACTCTATTCAAAACATAGCATGCGGTACTCACGGCGTCTGCCCAAAAGTGTTTGGGAATCTTAGCTTCGTCGAGCATGGTTCTAGCCATCTCTTCGAGACTCCTATTTTTCCTTTCCACCACCCCGTTTTGTTGTGGTGTACGTGGAGCGGAAAAGGTATGCTCGATTCCGAGTTCATCACAAAAATCCGCAAAGAGATTGTGATCAAACTCTCCCCCATGATCACTTCTAATGGAAGTGACAGTTGATTCCTTTTCATTTTGAACTCTTTTAAGAAAAAGCTTGAAGCTAAGAAATGCATCACTTTTATGTGCAAGAAATAATGTCCATGTAAATCTAGAGAAATCATCAACAATTACAAAAGCATATCTATTTCTTCCTAGACTTTCGATACGGGATGGTCCGAATAAATCCATATGCAATAGTTGTAAAGGTCTAGAGGTTGAAACAACATTTTTGGATTTAAAAGATGCTCTTGTTTGCTTCCCCTTTTGACATGAATCACAAATAGTATCACTTTCAAATTTTAAGTTGGGAAGACCAATCACTAGATTTTGAGAAATCAATTTATTTAAAAGATGCATGTTCATATGAGCTACTCTACGATGCCACAACCACACATTATCATCTTTGCTCAACAAACAATCAACATACTCGGATGAGGAGTTTTCAAGATCAACCATGTAAATATTGTCAACTCTAAAACCACGTAGAATAATCTTGAAGTCACTACGTCTAAACACTAAACACTCATCCGAATCAAACAACGCAAGATTTCCCTTGTCACATAATTGACTTATGCTCAAGAGATTATGCTTTAAACCTTTGACAAGTAATATATGCTTTATAGAGGATTTTTCATTCTTACCGACCGATCCGATGCCAATAATTTGTCCTTTATTGTTGTCACCGAATACAACGCTTCCTCCTTCTTTGTGCTCTAGTTGAAGGAATTTGGATTCGTCTCCTGTTATGTGTCTGGAGCATCCACTGTCAAGGTACCATAGTACACTTGATCCCTTCAAGCACACCTATAAAGCAAATTAATATTCTTTAGGTACCCATACCATTTTGGGTCCTTGGGGGTTAGGCAAATAACGACCATAATAATATGAAGAATCTCTATGCTTTGTAAAACACATAGGTGCAATATGACCTATACGATTGCAGTAATGACATACTACGTTCGGGTTGTGTTGATGCCTAGGTTGAGCCAACAAAGTTCTAGGCGAATGAAAAAGATTAACACTAGACATATTGTTCCCATTTCTAGTATAATATCTAGATGGTCTAAAGTTATTAGTGCTAGACTTGTTGAAGGACCTAGTGTCATGTCTAGGTGGTCTAAGCTCGTTCCTAGAGTTATTTCTTGGTTGCCGAAAATTACTATTTGTAGGCTTGTTTGCAAGAATCCTAGATTCGGATCTAGGTTGTCTAAAGATATTAGTTCTACCCTTATTTTCATACATTCTAGCATAATGTCTAGGTGGTCTAAAAGAATTTGTTCTAGGCTTGTTTAATACCTTAGAGTTATTTCTAGGTGGAGTAGTGAAGTTTTTGTTTTTATGCCGTTGATATTTCTTAGGCGTTTCTTTTTCAACAACTTTAGGAACTTCTTTACTACGTGTTTCTAATGTTTTCCTAAGTTCTGTGTTTTCTAGTTTTAAGGACTCACAAGCAGTACAAGTAGAGCATTTATCAACACAAGAGGCTTCATGCATAGTCTTGATGACTTGTCTAAGTTCTATACTATCATTTAACAAAAATTGATTTTCATTTGCAAGATTCTCGTTATCACGAGACAGATTTTCAACACCTTTTTGAGCTAAAGAAAGACGTTCTTCAAAGTCCTTGTCTTTTAAAAAGAGTTGTTTTTGAAAATCCTTTTCTTGTAAAGAAAGAGTTCTTTGTAAATCTTTAATAGTCTTAGAAGCATTTACCAACTCATCATGCAGTTTGTTATAAGCAATTTGCATATCGTTAGATGTACTTACCTCGTCTTTTTCGTCTGCCATGAGGCACTGACCAGTTGATTCATCGTTTGTGCTGACCGCTTTTTGAGGCGTGTTTTCGTGCAATTCCTCAAGTTTGTCCCACATTTCCTTAGCAGTTTTATAGTGGGAGATTTTTCTCCAAAGTTCCTGGTTCAAGGCGTTATGTAATATATTCATAGCTTTAGTGTTGTATTCACTTACCTTATCTTTCCCGACTTTTGTCGTCAGTTGATCACTGTGTTTAATAGCTTGCCATAG
This sequence comes from Nicotiana benthamiana, assembly GCA_034376525.1. Lineage (NCBI taxonomy): Eukaryota > Viridiplantae > Streptophyta > Magnoliopsida > Solanales > Solanaceae > Nicotiana > Nicotiana benthamiana. Next base: position 45,014,278 of record CM067330.1, read on the forward strand.
ATACAAATCGTTTGCCATTGTAAAAACTTGCATCCGATATTTCCAGACTGAGTAGTCGTTTTCGTCTAATATTGGAGGCGACATGCTGCATTCTCCTTCACCTATTCCTGCAAAGAAATTTAGAGTAGAAGCCATGGATGGTTCTCTCAAACGGTTAAGTTTTTCAGAGAGTATGGCTCTGATACCAATTGTTGGACAATACGCTTTACGCTAGAGGGGGGGTGAATAGCGTTTTAAAAATATTAAGCGTTTTAGTGCGGAATTTAAAAACTTTGCAGAAATTAAAACAAGTGCAGTAGAATAAACTTACACAATGATGTATCCTGGTTGGCCACAAACGTGGTTAGTCCAGTCCCCGAGAGACTCTCTCGAGATTTCCACTAAACTTGTCAAGCTTACGGGTGCTTAACAAACCGTTACAGCTGAGGACACAAGCCTCACCCAGGTGCTCGGGGATCACAATCCCAAAGACTTCAATTGCTCGGGGATACCAATCCTAAAGACTTCAATTGCTCGGGGATAACAATCCCAAAGACTTCAACTGCTCGGGGATAACAATCCCAAAGACTTCAACTGCTCGGGGATAACAATCCCAAAGACTTCAACTGTTCGGGGATAACAATCCCAAAGACTTCAACCGAGGAATCACAAGTTCCTCAACAAACGAGAATCGCAATTCTCTTACAAACACAAAACACACTCACTTTACAAAGCACTCCTTAATGAGTAGATATGAGTAGAAATAGTACGCTCAAGATCACAACAACTTAGCTCAATAGAATGGCTCTTCAAAAAGCTTTATGGATGAATGGAAAATGATGATCAATGTAAGAAAGCTTTTAGCAATGAAAATACTTAAAGTGTATATGTTGTTGTTGTGAAAACACTGAGTTGAAGCTGTATTTATAGGTGAAAGACTCAGTCTTACCGTTGTCTAATTGCCAATTAAGGATTGCTGAAATTACTCAGTGACAATCGATTGTCAAGACTAAACAATCGATTGTTTGCCTATCAGATTAAAAATTCAATCCCAGATTTTACGTCAACAATCGATTACTTCAAATCAATAATCGATTATTTATAACGTTAAGAAATCCTTTCCAATTTTTGGCATAAAACATCGATTGTCCGGAAATCAACAATCGATTATTTTAACAACGTTCAGAAAATCTTTTCCAGATTTTAAGCAAAACATCGATTGTTAAATATCAACAATCGATTACCTGAAGGTAATTGAAAATATATGACAACGGTCAGCTTCAACAATCGATTATCAAATGGAATAATCGATTATTAATTAATTTCAAAACTCTCTGTCTCATATATAATCGATTATCAAAAGCCACAATCGATTATCATTTTATTTAAAATCACTGGGAGACATTTTTCTCATTCTAATCGATTATCATTAGTTCATAATCGATTTTTATGAGTTTTGAAAACTTTGCCTCAGTTAACAATCGATTATCATAAGTACACAATCGATTGTTATGCAGTTTGCGAAAATCTGATGTTAACTGACTTACTCACAATCGATTATCATTAATTCACAATCGATTGTCATGCAGTCTTGGCTTAGAGATACTCGATTATCATAAGTACATAATCGATTATCTTAGCCCAGATTTTTGAGGCATGCTTGGAAAACATTTTAACAAATGTAAATATGCATAGTTTAAAATCATTTGACACTTAATTTAAATATGCATGATTTTGGAAAAATAATTTTAGTAGAGAAGCCATGTTATGAGCCAAGTTGAGGAATCAAGATCACAATTAATATTGACTCAATTATAACATTTCTAAACTTTGTCTTGAGCTTCTTGTAATGCATCCATTTTGTGCTTGTCCTTGAGTACTGCTATATATCGCTTTTTGCTTTGTTTGACATTCATCAAAACCTACAAAAGAACACACGTTTAGTATATTGCATTTGAAACGTGTTTCCAACACAATTTACAACAATTCCTAACCTCGATCGAAAAGTTGACAAAAACGCCGTCGGGCCTATGTGCCCAGATTTCCAAATGCCCATAACCTCAAGAACTCAATTTTTCTAGGATTTCATCTAAACTCCTTGATTGTCCTTAATTTTTACATGTTAATATGCCCATAATCTATGTATTTAACTTAAGATGCGTAGAAATTACTTACCTCTTTCATAATGACGGAGTTCCTCCCCGAATGCTCTCAAAAATCTCCCAAGGACAAGTGGGATATGAGGAAAATGGGCAAAGTTTCGAATTTAATAACTGGACATAGCCCTCAGATGTCTCATTTGCAACACCTGGTTCGCAAATGCGACAGTCGCAAAGGTGACAAAACCATCGGAATTGCAAACGTGAGCCTCCCCTACCAAGGTCACAAATGCGACTAAGAGCTCGCAAATGCGAACCCTGCTGAAGTCGCAAGTGCGATCAAACTGTCGCAAATGTGAACCCTACCTCAGGCCAGCCTCTTTTGCAAATTCGAATCCTTACTCGCAAATGCGAACCTTTTCTCGCATTTGAGAGGCCTACAACTGCTTCCAGAAAATACCATAAAACATGGGGTGCTCCAACTCCTCCCGCATATCCGAAACTCACCCAAGGCCCCCGGGACCCCGTCCAATCACACCAACACACCCTAAAACCTCATCAAAACACCTCAAACAACATCAAATTACTCAAAATTCATCGAATTAAAGCCTAAGTTTCAAAGTAGTCCCGAAATACACTCTTGATTAAAAAAAACCAACCAAACGACGTCCGAATGACCTGAAATTTTGCACACACATCACAAATGACACAGAGAAACTACAAAAACTCTCAGAATTCCATTCCGACCCTCGGATCAAAATCTCACCTACCAACCGAAATTCGCCAAAATACTAACTTTACCGATTCACGCCAAATCCTTCCACGGACATCCAAAATGCATTCCGATCAAGCTCCTAAGTCATAAATAACCTAACAGATCTAGCCAAATCATAAAAATTCAGATCCGAGCTCACATACAAATAAATCAAATCTTGGTCAAACCTTTCAAATTTTAAGCTTTAAGCTGAGAATTGGTCTTCCAAATTTTCCTAAAAGCCAAAATCAACGAGCTACATCAGTCATAATACATTAAGCGGGGCAAGTCATGCTTGAGAACTGAAGATTAAAGTGCAAAAGCTCAAAACGACCGGTCGGGTCGTTACAAAAAACTTCAGCACCTGATAAGCTAAAGTTTTTGTGTTGCATTCAATAGTTTTTGTCTTAAATATTTTTCAAAAAACTTCGACCCAATGTAGTAAAGTTATTTAGTGCATTTCTAAAACATTCAACACTTGATACGCTAAAGTTTTTATCCTGGACTCCATATTTTTTATCGTAAAGAATTTTCAAATAACTTACGCAGAAACTGCTGAAGTTATTTAGGATATTTAATGATGAGCTGAAGTTTTTGTACTATATTTGACACTTTTATTATGACTTTTAACCAAAACTTCAGCATAAAAAGCAAAAGTTATTTACTTCATGCTCAAGTTTAGCGTGCTGAATTTCAACAAAAATATGAATTCATGAAAAAAGACACAAACATGTTTGAATCAATCGAAGTCACATAATTCTCTCAAAATAATGTATATTCACAAAATCCAATTTTGTTTTCACTATCATCCTTGGAAAAAAAGAAAAAATTTGTTCTTTGTTTACAAGTTATTCTCTATTCAAAAAATTCACAGAGTGTCTTATATTCTCCATAGTCGTGTCCTTGTTGCTCTTCTTGATTTTCTAAACCACATCCCATGAACCTTCACTTTATCTTCCACCAAAGCATTTTCTATCAAACATAAGTTGACGAAGTTTAATATTATAATTGTTTTAGCAACTACCGTCTTCTTTCATAAGAAAAAAAAATAAGAAAATATTGGCCAAAGACATGCTTATTGGTGTGCATCTGGGAATTTGAGGGAAGCAAAGATAGTGAAGGAGAAGTCAAAAATACTTCATATGTGATGGAGAGTGGCCACATAAAACTCGAGCCCTAAAAAATTTGATCTTTTTCCTAAAAGTTAGATTTATCAACTAGTAAAAAGATCAAATTGTCCTGGAGCTCGAGTGTTTGATATGACCACTCTTTTTCGCATATGAAGAATTTCGACTTCTCCTTCATTATCTTTCCTTCCCACGAACTCCCCGCTATACCCAATAAGCATGTCTTAGCCAACATTTCTTGTTTTTCTATGAATATAAATTTAAAGAAATATGATAGAAGTCTATGGATGACTATGAAATTTTCAACTGAAGAGATTGTTAATATAGCCAAAGACTGCACCTAATCAATTTAATATCTATAAATGGTGAAGAGATTGTTAACTATTTTTTGTTCAGAGAAATTGAATGTAACAAGATAAGTATTTGGAAAAACAAGTAAGTGGTAAATGAAATAAAAAAAATAGCAAAAAATAAGGCCACAAAAAGTATGATATGGGTGATAAATGAAAATAAATTAGCTGAAAATGCAAAAAAGATAAGAATCAAGTTAAAAATACCAAAACATGCTAAAATTTTGTCTTAAAGCTATTTCAAAAAAACTTCCGCTCCATATGCTGAAATTATTTAGTTCATTTCTAAAAACTTTCGCACATCATGTGAAGAAGTTTTTCATCATAAATTAGATAGTTTTGTCGTAAACTTTTTCAAAAATTTCAGCCCCATGTGCTGAAGTTATTTAGCTCATTGCTAAAAACTTCAGCACATCATAAGTTGAAGTTTTTTATCGTGAATTAAATAGTTTTGTCGTAAATTTTTTTTTAAAATCTTCGACCCAAAGTGCTGAAGTTTTTTAGTATATTTCTTAAAACTTCGGCACCTGATAAGCTGAAGTTTTTGTGTTGGATTTAATAGTTTTTGCCGTAAATCTTTTTCAAAAAAACTTCGGCCCAATGTGCTGAAGTTATTTAGTATATTTAAAAATCTTCAGCACCTGATAAGCTGAAGTTATTGTGTTGGATATAATAGTTTTTTTCTTAAAGCTTATTCAAGAAACTTCGGCCCAATGTGCTGAAGTTTTTAGTATATTTCCAAAAATTTCGGCACCTGATAAGATGAAGTTTTTGTGTTGGATTCAATAGTTTTCTTATCACTTTTAAACAAAATTCAGCTAAAAAAGAAGAAGTCCTGCTTAAGTTTTTTCAAACAAAAAATGTACTTAAAATTCATAATAAGAGACACAAACAAATTTTTAAGACAAAAAGTGAACTAAAATAATTAATGTATATTCACAAAATCCAAATTATATTCAACCAATCCTCTAATCAAAAAATTCATATAGAGTCTCTTCAAAGTCTCCATAATCATCTCCTTCTCGTTCTTCTGGAGTTTCATATTCGCTATATTTTTTTCACTTTCCATGAGCCTAAAGATTGACAGCCAATTCTCTCATAAATATCAATTTCTGGCTTTGATTTGAAATTGAAAACATCTTCTCTCTTCAATCGCAAATCAACAAACTTAAGAGCAAATATACCATAATCAAAACTACAAAAAATAAATGAAAAAGAAATTAAAGAATAGTTAACACAAGGGCAAAAAATAATAAACATAAGATGCATGGTAAAACATATGTGAAACATGTACTTCTTTGTCTGTTCAGGTGTTTTCATCCACCTAATTTTAAATATTCTCACAAGATTGTCTCCATAAAATTTATTATGTTCACCAAAATCAAGTATTTAAGACAGTGTGGAATAAACCGAGCATAAATTCTGACATGTTCAAGCGCATGATCGTATATTACACTGCTCGTGGAATCATACACTAGTTTTTTCTTCAAAGTCCATAATTCCAAAAAAGTAGTGCATAGATTTCTGGCCCTACCTTGGCTTAAGTCAAAATGGAAAGAATACTTTTTGGCAGATGCCCATGAGATACCACGCAAAAGGTCAAGGCCTTTTACGTAGTTGGCCACCTTTTCATTTGTTGATTCTTCCTCATACCAACTAAAGTCCGTAAGTGTCTTAATAATCGCTTCTTCTTTTTCAAGCTATTGTTTGGATATCCTCTTTCTCTTTGATTTGCTCTTTTTTTATCCTCCATTCTCTTTTGCTTCCTTTTGTTAATTATCTTCATCTTTTCTTTTGAAGGATGAATACTATCCAGGATAGTTATATATTGATCGAAAAGTAAATTTGTTACTGCACATATTGATTTTGGATAACGTGGAAGGCGATAAGAATATTTTTTGTGGAAGTAATATATGCCCACATCATGCTGCAAATCAACAACGAAAAATGATAACATGTGAAATTACTACTATGAACTTTAGAAAAAACACATTACACAACTACAAACAATTTGACAAAAACTTAAGCATATTCAGTTTGAAGTGTTAGGCTGAAGTTTTAGCAAATAAGCTAAAAATCTTCAACAGCTTACTATGAATAAAGTTGAAGTTTTCAAAATTACAGTGCAAAAACTATACTATAAAAAATAAGCTGAAATTTTGGGAAATACACTTGAAAAACAATTCAAAAAAAAAAAACTTAATAACTTACTTCATCCGCAAGATCAGAGTCAGGATCCATAAGCTCTGTAAAGCATGATTTTGGAATATCAAGACCAACTAATCTGAATCGATTGGAATCATATTCACTGGCAGCTTCTCCAGCCACTCTTTAAATCTTTCCATCAATCCACTGTCGTGATTAACATAATGGAATGGACACCTTCGTGTATTCTTTCCCACTTTTCAATCTTCCCTCCTTTGCTTTTTTATGAATTATGTAAGGAGATCTCATCCAAATACTCTCCATACGGATCCTTTTTCCTTTTTCATCTGGTTTTGCTTTTGCTTGTTGTTCCTGCTGTTTCGTCACAACTAATTGTTGTTTGTAGTAGAGGGAAAAACTATAGATCATGGCAGATGCTTGACCAACTCTCTATTGTTCATGACATTCTTGTGTCTCTTCACGAACAAAAACAACAACAACAGTAGAATTATCTCCTGAATCAGTCTCTTGTGTACTACCACATGAAAATGAACATAAATTGAAATTGGGGATATCACTGGTGTCACACATAGGTGAACTGGAAATCTTCCTTCTCTTAGATTTTGGAAGAAGTTCCGATGCACCATATGAGATCTACAAAAGAAAGGAAAATATAAACATAAATAAAGTTGATAGAAAACACATATTAGGAAAAAGAACAGCTTGTAATCGAATTGCAGAAAATAGCTACCTAGTCTAAGTGTTGCGACACAGATGGTGTCTGCATTCCAACAGGTCGTGTATCTTCATGAAAAAAAAATAATACTGACTAAATTTTATAAAATAATACCAACATAATTCACACTTGTCTGTGAGGCAACACGTGTGAATATATCTACTTCTCCTTTTTCATATAGCTGCACAAACTCACCAAATTCTTTTTGAGCTGCATCAAGTCTTTCTGAAAAATCATTCAAAACCAAAAAAAGAAAATAAAGTATGTAAAATTTCAAACTGTAAAAAATATACTTCGATTAAATATAATAAATTCATGATCTATAGAATACCTTGACGTTTGTTTTCCGCTATGGTTTCCCCAGGCTGCATGCCTTTGTCGATATCAGCATTTCCAGCTTCATTCAATCGTGCACCAACGTCGACGCACATTTGAGTATTCTCTGGAAGGGATTTCTCAACTCTACTTTCATTCAATTCTGCATCACCAGAGATTTTTTGAATTGTGTAAATTGAAGCACAACTAGTTTTAACTTCCGCTACATATTCATAAAGAGGGGGAATAGATCAACTAGTTTCAACATAGAAAAACTTTATACCTGTAGTGAACATTTCACTACAGGATATTATAAAAAAATAGTTAAAACATCAACTCAAAGAACGCGGAAGTTAGCCAATAACGAACAATAACGTTGAAACTTACAAAAAAAAACTTCACATCTATAGTTGAAGTTCGAAAGTTACAAAAACAAAAACTTTAGCTCTATAGCTGAAGTTCACAAGTTAAAAACCAAAACATTCACCAGAAAACATGTTGTATTTTAAAAAAAAAACATAAACACATGAAACAAAACTTCAGCTCCTATCTAAGGTATCATTTAAATATTATAAACTTCACACTTTGTACCTGTAGTAACAATTTCCTGTGTATCACCACCTAGAACTTCTTTGCAAATAGCTAGTAATCTTGCATACCGATCGTCTTTCCCATTAGTGCTAGACACATCACTCCCTTTCAATTCTAAAATACAAACAGGTGCTTGATTTCCATCACCAAACAAATTGCCTTTTCCAACAACTTGATCATCTGTACCTTGTCCATCGCCTTCAACAACCGCTTCATTATGTGTAGCATTATCATCTGCGGCTTTATCTAATACATCATATTCAACTTGCTCTTGAACATGTTGATCGCCTTCAAAAGTCGATACATGTTCGTAAGAGTCCTCATCCTATTATATTCTCGATGCTTACTGAAATCAAATTTTCCATCATCCATTGCGTTTGATTTGTTGACAATCGTGAGCAATTGTTCAAACTTCTCATCGAAATATTCCTAGAAAAAATTACTAACAATTATTAATCTAAATAACATCACTGCAAATAAAAAGACTTCTCTATAAATTAACATATCTTCACTTTTACAAAAACTACATCCACAATAGCAGATCGCTCCTCACTTTTAAACTTATTGAAAACTTTGTTCACGATCATGCTTATTTCTTTTTCTATATGCCTTTAAACCTCCGTTATTAACCTCTAGAATAAATATACAACAAAAGTTCATTTATAAAAGAAAACTTCAGCTCAAAACACCAGTGACATGAGTCGACTCGCTTCCTTTGATTGACTCAGAGTACATGGTGATTCACCAATGACAGGAGTTCGAGTCACTTCTTTTGATCGACTCAGAATACGTGGTGATTCACCAATTGAAGGAACCGCATTAACTACATTCGAACGAATCCGACTGCATGGTAATTTTCCAATTAAAGGTATTGAATTCAATTTTTCTTCCGTAGGAATTATATCCAATACTCTAAAGTCGTGATATCTCTGTTTAATACAAAAAAGTATATTTTGAGGAGAAAAAACTGATACATCAACATATTAACACAAACACACAAAAAAGGTAACTTACTTCATGTTTACTGAACATAAAATATTAGGCTCTCCCACGCATACATAACATAACATCATGGGTATCTGCGGCGTATCAAGGTACTTACCTCTCTTATATAGTTCTCCCAAACATCTGGGAAGCGCTCATAGAACCAAACACATAAAGGATATGGAAATCCACCAAGTTTATACTCAGTAGCATGGGATTTGTTCTGCTTGTCCAATGCATGTTTTAGTGAATAAATGAGCTTCTCATAGGCCACATTACCCCAAGGATATTCAGCACAAACCTTATCGTCTTCAACGATAGATGCATACTCCTCTATCACACATGACTCGGTATTTTTCCCAAATAGAATAGACTCTACAACAAGAATTTTAATAAGCTTAATTGCATCATCACTCTCGCATACGTGTACATGATTCACAACATTCTTTGGAATTTCATTGCGAGTTATAAAACTTCAAATATCTTCAAAGTCACACCCTTGGACTTACTAAAATAGCGCTTCAGAATATTGCTCTCCGAAATAATTGGTTTTTCTACATCATGTGTTGTGATTTGCAAACCACACATAATGTGAAAGTCTTCAAGGATGAAGGAAACATCATGGCCAAAAATCTTGAAACTAATGGAGTCTCAATCATTTTTGAATATTCGAGTAAGACACAGACAATGAACCAACTTCATGCTGCTGTTGAAATTCACCGTAGCCATAATGTATCAACATGTACCATTTTTAAGTTTATCTATTGTGTAGGAGTCAAGAAAGTTTCAAATAATTTCTTCAAATCATGGTTCCCCTTCCAGTAATCTTAGACTTAACCAATTTCCAAACTCAAAATATCTTTGTCCTGGTCTTGTAGGAGGAGGAGCAGGGACATGAGGACCTGGGGAAATTACAGGTAGTCTAAGTGCTTTAGGTGCTTTGCTTTCTTTAGCTACATTAGGATCTTTAGGTTCTTTAGGAGCCATCTGTTCAATAAAAGTAAAAGATACAAAAAATAACATCGGGAAATTATCAAAAACATCAGTTAAAATTTTGATACCTAAGAAGGCTGAAGTTCGACATGTATAAAATAAAAACTTCAGCTCTAGAGCTGAATTTTTTCAATTATTACTTAAAAACTTCAACAATAGGAGATGAAGTTTTCCTGGGTAAAATAAAAATTCATATTGCACCAAAAAAAAGTTTGGCATAGGTGCTGAAGTTTTTTAATTATTATATAAAAACATCAGAAGTAAGACCTGAAGTTTTCCTCCTACACTGGGTAAATTAAAAATTCATATTACACAAAAAAAAAACTTTGGCATAGGTGCTGATGTTTTTTAGTTATTATTTAAAAACTTCGATAGCTATAAAACAAAAACTTCAGCTCCAAAGCTGAAGTTCAGCCGGAACAACAAAAAAAATTCAGCTCCTAACGATGGACTCCACAATTACAAACACAAAAATTTAAGCTCCTAAAGCTGGACTTCACCAGTTACAAACACAAAAATTTAAGCTCTTAAAGCTAACTTCACCAGTTACAAACACAAAATATTCAGCAAAAAAACATGTTGTAGTTTTTACAAAAAAAACATTCAAATCCAACAATAATTAGAAAACATGAAAAAAAAACTTTAGTTCCTATCTAAGATATCATTATCATCTCATTAACTCTAAAAAATTTTAAAAATTTGAACGTCTAATCACAAAAGAATTTATAGAAATTTCATCAACAACATAAACATCTCGTTCAAAAAACCTAAAAACACAATTGTAAAAGTAAAACTAATGCACTTATCAAACTAACCCCTAAGAAAATATTTTATCATAAATACATAACTATCAAAATCAAAATCAGAAATTTAATCGTAAAATAAAACCGAGGAAGTTAATGCAATGTACCTGTGATTAAATCATAATATGGGAACAACGACGACTAGCAATTGAAAATTCAAAACAACAATGAAAACCATTTGATTTAAGAAGAAGAACAAATCAAAAAATGCGAATAACGGGAGAGAGAGAGAGACAAAAACAGTAGAGGACTAGTGTATATTACTTGAAGAGAAAGTAGTCTTTTAATAAATAAGGACAAAATAGTCTTTTCAAATAACTTTTAACAAAAAAACTTCGGCATAGGTGCTGAAGTTTTATAGTTATTACATAAAAACATCAACAGTAGGAGCTGAAGTTTTCCTCGTACACTGGGTAAATTAAAAATTCATATTGCACAAAAAAACTTCGGCATAGGTGTTGAAATTTTTTAGTTATTACTTAAAAACTTCAACAGGAGAAGCTGAAGTTTTCCTCTTACACTGGCTAAATTAAAAATTCATATTGCACAAAAAAACTTCGGCATAGATACTTAAGTTTTTTAGTTATTATTTAAAAACTTCAACAGGTATAAAACAAAAACTCCAGCTCTAAAGTTGAAGTTCAGCAGTAACAACACAAAAACTTCAGCTCTAAATCTGTAGTTCAACAGTAACAACACAAAAACTTCAACTCCTAAAGCTGGACTTCACCAGTTACAAACACAAAAACTTCAGCTTCTAAAGCTAGACTTCACCAGTTACAGACACAAAAACTTCAGCTCCTAAAGCTAACTTGACCAGTTACAAACACAAAACATTAAGTAAAAAAATATGATATAGTTTTTACAGAAAAATAAAACACAAATTCAAATCCAAAAATGCCAAAACATGAAAAAAACTTCAGCTCCTATCTATGGTTTCATTATCATCTCTTTAACTCTGAAAGTTTTTAAAACTTTGAACATCTAATCACAAAAGAATTTTATAGATATTTCATTAACAACATAAGCATCTCATTTAAAAAATCTAAAAACACAATCGTAAAAGAAAAACTTATGCACTCATCAAACTAGACCCTAAGAAAATATTATATCAAAACCAAAACCAGAAATTAAATCGTAAAATAAAACCCAGAAAATTAATGCAATATACTTGTGATTAAATTGTAATGAGAGAACAGTGACGACTAGCAATTGAAAATTCAAAACAACAACGAATATCGTTTGATTTCAGAAGAAGAACAAATAAAAAAATGCGAATAACGAGAAAGTGAGACGGATACTTAAAAAGAAAGTAGTCTTTTAATAAAGAAGGGCAAAATAGTCTTTTCAAATAACTTTTATCAAAAAAAAATAAATATCGGATACAAACAAAAATACAAAACGGCTAAAGATTAAAAAGGGGCGCCCTATTAATAACCTATCTATACCATATAGGAAACCTTATTACCTCCCATGTTTAAGGTTTGTGTTTATTACATTTAAGCATACCAAATTTCAATTTATGTACCATAATTCAAATTAAAGGTATAATTATTGCTTCATTTATTCTAGGCATGATTTTAGGAGCATATATTCACTTTATTTTATTTACCCGCCTCTCTCCCCTCTCATCCCCCAACCCCACGATTTTTCAACTAATTTGAATTCAGGAGGCCTGGGAAAATATCGATGAAGGTAACTTTGCATGACCCAAACTTGATTTATATACAGTATATATGACAATTCATACTGCTTCCAAAACAAGAAGAGTAAAATATTATACTGCTAACGTTTTAATCTTTGTTTTGGGGTGTTTGGACCACTTTCAAAGTCTAGTTGTGTAACTCATTCTTAGTGCAAGTTGTGTAACCAGTCTACAATGTGAGCGTAATTGTAGTTTTTTTGTAGAAATTTTGTAGATGAAGAGCAAGATTGTAGTTTAATTGTAGTATAAATGTAACAATACAACTTTATACAATACTTAAACTGATTTGTAGTTTATTTATAGGAATTGTATCTACAAGATATCTGCAAACTGAATATATTGAATTTTAATATCCCAATTCTCATTTCAATTGTAGCATAAGTGGCATTTTCGACATAATTGTAAAAGACTTGTAGAAGTTTTAGTCTTTCCAATCTACAATTTATCTACAATTTAAATACAATTCTTGAAATATGTCTTCTTCTTCGACGAGTTTCAATCTGAAATTCAGTTAAAACCAAGTCTAATCTTCACCAAAACCCCCTCAAAATCTAGATATAAACTCCTAAACACATTCCAAATTATTTACAACAACACTCAATCCAAACAAATAATGATTTTAGAAAATTCAAATTTGAATTCAAAGCTTTCAAGCTTTTTAATGGCTATCAATGGTGGAAAATACATGGAGAATGAGAGAATCACGCTGCAATGGATTTGCTTCCGTTTTAAATCTCAAAATTAATGGTGATAGAATCACAATTAAATCTGATTCCTTCTATTTTGGCGCGTTTTTAGGGTAGAATTCACCTATTTTTGGTTTGGTACAGATTTTATAGACAAACTATAGACTAGATGGGTAAATACAATATTATGAATATTTTTGGTAATAAAATTTGCTATATGGTATAAATAGGTAAATATCCCTTAATATTTACCACATAATACTAGATGTTCAAGTGGATTTGTCAGTCCAAAATCTGAGAATGAGAAGCCCATACGGTAAGAGTAAAAAGCCATTATTTCAGCCCAGTCCGAGGCAATAGCTCTTCGGTTTAGGCCAAACCGGTGTCCAATTTGAGGCTCATACCTCGCATAATTATAAGGGCAAAGATCAGTTTTAGCCCTCGGTCAAAACTCATATCCTGTAGTCATAAAAATATATAAAATATAAAATAAACAAATAAAAAATATATACACAACATATATCTATATATATATTATTTTAAGAGCGATTATATAATATTATTTTCCTTAATTATAACAGTTTCGATCGGGGCTAAAAGTAATCTTTGCCCGGTGATATTTAGTGAGATAATTTGATTAAAAACATCTCAAGTAATTATAAACAGACGGCCCCCGTCAATAAAATAGATCTTTTTAAGTAGAGGCCTAAAGTCTATGTTAAAGAAGTTCTTCAATTATCTTCACAACGATGAAATATACTTCACATAAAATATCGACAGTTGAGAGCATAATTAGGTAATGTTCGTTATTATCCATAGTGGGTCCCTACTACAGTTGACTCTTAAGATGCCCTTCCAGTCCTATATCTAGTTAAAGATGAGGCAAACTATAAGAGGCTGTTCGGAAAGTCACGTTAGAAATAAATTTGGGTGTAATTATATAATTTGGTGTATTTGATTTATCAAGTAATTATTTAATTAGTATGGAATTAGGTGTAATTGAAGGGGTGCAATTACACTCTTCAATTCTCAAGGAGGAGATGAGAATTAATGGTAATATACTGTATAATTGCAAATTTTTTAGTTTCTTTCTTTTTGTTTTTATTTAATTTGTTTTTTATAAATTTTTATTTCTATTATTTTTAAATTTTTTTTTTTACTTTTTAATTCCTTTTGTAATTTTAAAACATAATTTTCTTTGAATACATTATTTATTTTTTATTTCTCTACCTATAAATCTTGTGATTTCATGTAATTGCTTATATTTTATTTTAATTTATTTTTATTATTATAGTTTTTGAAACTACACCTCCTAATATTAAAAATAATGAGTAATTAACAAACTTGGCATATAATGAGTGTGAGCACATGAATTTTGCCTCATATGAATTATTCCTACATAATTCCCAAAATTAGTTTTTTTAATTATTTAGTATTTAGGAATTATTGCATAATTTTCTTGTTTGTTTGCATTCTGTGTGCATGCTTAATTTTATTTAAATAAAAAAATTACCAAAAAATATACATTGCATTGGCATTTAGAATTTAATTTTATATTTTAGGTTAATTAATAAATTATTTGCACATAAAACATTAAAAATCACAAAAAAATAACTACTTTTGCATTTTTATTGTTTAAGTTCGAATTTTTGGTATTTTTCTTCAAATTTGGTTTTTAATTATTTGTGATAGTAATTATTTAAATTTATTAGTATTTATTTTTAGATTGATTTAGTGTTTAAGAGTTAATTTAGTTTTTTAATTATTTTCTATCATTATTACAATTTGAAAAGAAAATAAACCATGAAAAAACAATCAGTTTTGGGCCAATACCCATGTAAATCTGTCCAGAAATGGCCTAAACCCACTCTTTTAACCCGGTCCAGTCTCTATTACCATCCAAACGACCCTCATTTTACCCTTTTAATCTCGACCATTAGATCTCATCAATCCAACGGTCCGGGACTGATAGTCATTTTAATATTTATATGTCAAACGCCCATACCCCCTCCCCTCCCCCCCTGTCGCCTCTCACCTCACACTTAGAGACCCCCGTCCATCCCTACAAAATGTCACCTTAAACCACCATTCGCCGCCTGCCAGAAATCGCTGCCGGCGGCCAATCACCACCAAAACAACACCCTCGACTCTTCTCCACCTCCCCATCCCAAATCCCATTTATTCAACTCAAATACATACGAAATTGCCCGAATTTCATATCGAAGGGCGACTAGAGAGTCGCCCTAGTTTTCTCCGGTGGCGGCGCCATCACCAACCACCACCAAACTAACACCAAAGAACCCCCAGGGCTCTCTCTTTCCTAATCCATAGTCACTTTCCCTCGAATCTGCCCAGAAACCTTCAAATATTGAATCTTAGTTCAAGCGCTAAAAAATCCAAAACCAACTTCCGTTGAAACCTGGTGGCATGCATAGACTCCAGCCTTTGTGTCCTCATGATTGAAGGGTTGATTCACCACAAAACTGCTGTTATTCGTTTGTTCTTGACAAAGAACCAATTATTAGTATCAGTTTCGTGTGCGTCAGTATATCAAGTGTATTTCCAAGTTTAATCGGTGAGTTCTAACTGCCTTTGTATCCATTATTAATTTTATTTCGCATGTTTGTTCTTCTTTTCTTTTTTTCAAAACCCGACTAATTTTTTGGGTATAATGGTTTCCCATTCAGGTGTTCCCTCCATTTTTTTTAATTAATTGAAAAAATAAAAAGAGAAGAAAGTTTCTGATTTATTTAGCCCGTTAGACCTCTGATTTTCCCTCTTGATTTTAGTCTTGTTAGCTTAGCTTAATTATGTTAATTTGGTTTAATAAATTAGTCAACTTCCCCGTTTATATGTATTAATGAATCAGTTGCTTAGCTCGGATATTTTTTATTTAATCAAGTGTTTAATTTTTTCTGGTTCTTACAAAGTGGGATTAATTAGTTGTTTGGGCTTTGGGTTCCTTATCCATTTGCAAAAGAATGGCAGCCCGATCATTTAGTTGAACCATTGGGTTAATTGGACTCATAACTCATACTCATTTGGTTTCAGGGGTAATATCAGTATGTTCAAGGGTTAATTTAGGAAACTTAGGTTGGGGAATCTAGGTGTAACGGACTAAGAAGATTCCTGAAAGCTAAAAAAAGACTTACTTGACAAACAAGTCAACAATTCAGGGATTAAATAGCAAAAATAAAAATTAGAAAATGTTTAATGGACAAAAACTGAAATTTTTCTACTGCCCTAGAACATTGTCTATAAAGGCACCAAAACTTGACATTCAAGTCGTATTTTAGAGAGATTTTATAAGAGATTTTTGAGGCATAAAATTTAGAAAAATAAAAAACAGCTAGGAAATTTCAGAAAAATTACTGTTCAATTGAGTTTTCTTCTGAGATTTCTGAAGTTTTCAATTTCTAAAACAATTTCTGGTCCATCTGGGATAAAAATGGACTGAATTTGGGTTTCTAAAGTTCGGTTTGAAGTTGCTTGCTTTCTCACCCTTTTTTTCTTTTGCAATTTCGAGGTACATGATCCAAAACTTGTAGAATGTGATGCTCAAGTTAAAAGGTGAAATAGAAACAAAAATTTGAAGTTAACACCAAGTTATTTATTCAACATAACTCTGTTTTGGTCTTGAATCTATCTGTTTCATGTTTTCATTAGTTGAGTTTCCGCGTGTGTATTCAAATGTGCCATCAGATACTCTGTATTTATTTTAGGATCTAGTTGGTTTTGCTGGGAGTGTAATTGATTAAAAATATTTTGCACTTTATAAGGGCTGAATGAGTTAGTAGTTGGACTACATGCTTGATTGTGTGAATTGAATAGGGAAAATGTACTAAGGTAGCTTTCTTGCAATATAGTTCATTAGGAGTACCATGGTATGCTTGTTATATTTAAGCAATGTTAGGTTTCATGGGATGTCTAATTGATGATTGATTTTTAGTTAGGAGCAGCTTTTGTTTTTTTTCACAAGTTATGTGCAGTTAATAGTATCCTTGTTTTCCTAATGTATTAATTATTGGGTGGTGATGAGTTTTATCCTACGGTGTTTGATTGAAAAGGGTCTATCTTAATATAGGTTAGATGTTGGGTTCAGGATCCTCAACTTTGTTCTTCACAGGGATTGGGCTTGTTTCTTGAGACCAGCATCTTATTTGTTTAATTACTGGACTGTTATGATGGCAAACTAATAAATAAAAATACACGAAAGTTGAATTAGAAACTTGGTGTATTTAAGCTATAGCACAGTTTTAAAATCACAATGGAGTTTGTTTAATTTGGTTCAGCCTTCTATGTTAGCATCAATTAAGAGGTATTATCTGAGTGTTATAAATGATTTGGAGCGTAAGAACTGGGCCTAATACAATCCAGCCGAAGAGTATTCGATTTTAGGCGCTCTCTCTCACCCTGAAAATGGGCTTATTTCGAGCTTAAGCTTTAGGGCATTTCTTAAAAGAGCCCGTTCAGTTATTTTGTCAAAGTATTTTTCCCTTATGTAATTAGTTCTCTAATGCTTCCAGATATGGTTAGTTGGTATGGTCGAACTTTTAATTCAAAGCAATAAGAACTTCTTAAGATGTTCCTTAATTAATTGATTAATTCTCTTGATAGAATCGAGGCATTCCGTGCCAAAAAAAATCTCAATTGTATGGTCCTCGTTTATTTTATCTTTTGCATCTTTAGAAATCGAGGCATGCCATTTAGGAAATTTTTATGGCCCTCGCAAAGTTGCAAACACGTAACTTCCTTAGGTGCGTAATTTTAAAATTACCTTCCTAAACTTGGGTGTGCATTTCATGTGACCCAAATCCAAATCTCACAACTTTAAATAAAATTTGTCTCGTACTACCGGTGCATTTCATGTGGCATGGTCCAAAGACACATTTTAAATGGCGTTGTAATCTTCTTTAAAATAATTAAAAGTGGATAATAAGTTAAAAATTGCACCATAGGCTAAAACATGCATTAAAATCAGATAATAAGACATTTATAATAGTTTTAGAACTACGTAATCCGGGAGTGCTTAACACCTTCCCTCGGGTTAACAGAATTCCTTATCAGAATTTCCGGTTCACAGACTTTAGAAGGAAAGTCGAATTTTCCTTCGATTTGGGATTTTAAAATAAATCGGTGACTTGGGACACCAGAAAACAAATCATTCTAAGTGGTGTTTCTGAACAAAATTGAATAAATAATCCAATTTCGAATAATGTCACTTTAATTGGAAAAACTCCCTTTATACACTACCCTTTCGGGGTGGTGTAGTAAAAAAGGAGGTGTGACAGCCCTGACGACTCTGCTGGTGTTCCAAACCCAGAAATTTGGTTCAGGGTTCAAGAATTTGAGCTTAGAATAGTTGTTATGATTGGCTTTATTCATTATCTGATTTTCCTACATATTTGAGCCTAATATGCCAAATTCTTTTACCGCTTTGATATTTTGTGAACTGTATATAAACTGCTACGAAACCCTTCTTCTCTCGAGTCTTTTGAATCATCTGGGAGTGTGCACTTCGTGTAACTTCTTTTCTGTTAGAGTGTTATCATAAATTTAGAACGAGGTTCGGACAAGCTGTAAAGACGGTAAAGCTTTTGTATTCCCAAGATGCTGCCCCCCTCGGCTTGGGTTGTCTGCTTGGGTATGCCAGGTCTAGAACAATAAAGTCAGGTCTTAAACCTAGTATAACAAGACCTCATGACGGTTCTCTAGTTCGAACGTTTGTTTGCATCACGTGCATTTGATTTAGGAGACTCAACACAGGGGCTGGTATGTCTAGGACAAGTGTACGTGAAATGAAAAGACCATCCTGATGCATCCTACTTGCGGCTTGTGCATTTATTTGCTTTGAATTTTCATGTTAACCAGCTTATGAATAATAGAATAAAATTGGGAAAAGAAAATAGCACCGTGATGGTTAAGAGAGATAATTACCCGTTTTGGAAACCAATGTCCAAGAGGTACTAAAACTCTGCCGAATGTTTGAAAAAAACAGTGAAAAAAGAAGAAAATCTTGTTTTTCAAAATAATTGTTTTTGTTAAATTTTCCGGAACTACACCACTTTGATTCTCACCGAATGTGGGATTCGTAGGCAAACCTCATCAGGTCCAACTTCCCTTTTGCAAAAATAGCCAAAAAGACCAAAAATTCATTTTCATCGCAAATAAGGAGGGTGATGTCATTCTTGTTTAAAACAGGCCGAATGTCCCTAAAATGGCGCAGGAAGGCCATTTAGCAAGAGTAGCCACCTTTGGTCATTTTTCAATTTTTAGCCAGTTAGCAGGTACAGCGTTAAAATCTTCTCCCCCGAAGTACTGAAAGGCCGTATTTGCAAAGCTGGATTTTATTTTGAAATAAAATTTTGAAAAAATAGTGATCTTCTTTTGTTTTGAGTCAAAATGAGTTAAAACACCTTAATAAATGTGCAGGATAAGAACAAATAAAAATGAACCCTTCGCAGCTCTTAAAGAGATCCCCTTACAGCGCCACATATGGTGGAATGATCTAGGAAAATGTAGTAGAGAAACTGTGGTAATGGTTTTAGGTGGTCTCATCGGACTTTTGAACATCAAGCCAAGGTTGGACATGATTGAGGTCTTAATACCTTTTTGGGATCCAACTCGCAATGTGTTCCATTTTTGTGACTTTGAGCTCACACCACACTAGAGGAAATTGCGGGTTATGATGGCCCTTACAGAAACCTTAGAAGTCGATACCAAGTGTCACCAAGATCGGTATCTCCCCACAAATTTTAGGATCTGCTGAGCATTAGTTGGGATATTCAAGAGGGAAATCTATCTGAAGGGTATGCACTTTCTAGTTCTTGTATGAATGCTATGGTAACCCCCAAGGTTTTATAGCACCGAATACGGGTTTGACCCATGCTAGAAATAAAGACAAATGGGAGGCAAGGCGGGGTTTGGCTTTTGTAGCAGCATTCTTAAGTATTGTAATCTATCCGCGAGAAGATGTTAATGTAGAAATGGGTATCGTGGGAAATGGTTGATGTCGCAATGAAGAAAGCTAATAGCACTTTGGTTCCCCTGATCTTATAAAAAATTTACCGAGCCTTAACTATCTATTGAGAAGGGGGAAAATTCTTCCAATGCTGCAATCTGCTACTGCAATTGTGGATACAGGAACATCTCTGCCACCGGGTTGGGTATATGAATTACGGTATGACCGGTTTAAGTTCCATCAAAGAATTTGAAAGCCAAGTAGTGGGTGTTGAATTCCCCGAGAGTAATGAGGCTTGGTTTGCACACTTGAGCTCTTCGAAAGCCAATAAAATTAAGTGGGCTCTCGGATGGTTTCCTGTCACCGAAGCAGTATACATGTCAGCCGAAGTGTGTTATCTCCTCCTAATGGGCATCTGGAGCATCCAACTATATGCTCCACATAGGGTTTTGCACCAACTGGGCCAATTTCAAACCATCCCCCATGACGAAGATTTGAGTAGACATGTCGTCGAATTGGATCTAAAAGCTGTATTTCCCTAAGGAAGAAATCACCAAGTGTGGAATGAATGCAAATTTCTTGAGCCTAAGACTATAGTGCGGGATATAGATAGGGGTAAGGTAGACCCCAAGTACAATGTTTAGTCCGGTAAAAGGTTTCAAATTCCTAAAATACCTGCTAAGAGAACCCATGTTCAACAATTCACTAACGACTCACAAAAGCAATGGAGCTGGTTGGAAAAAGAAGAAAGCTACATGGCCAAAATAGGTAAGTTAGAAGGACAAATCAGGGATCTCAAATTTTCCAAAAGTATCCAATCTGCCACAGATGAAGGGGAAAAGAAAAGCTAACACAAGAAAATGAAGCCCTCAGGGCTCAAATCTAGAAAATGAGAATAGCATCCAAAAACCCGAAAAGAAGCCGAGCAGATGAAAGTCTTATAAGCGGTCTAAGAAAGAAAGCACTGGAGAGTCAGGATGACCTAAAAAATCTAAAGCTAGTCTAGCAAAAGTCCGGTCCCAATTGGCAAATAATACAAAAGGGAGGAAACAATTTGTGCAACAAATGAAGAGAAAATATGAAGGGACAATCTCCAATCTGAGAAGAAAGTTAAGTACCCTTAAGAATGAGGCGGCCAAGCAGGCCAAACACTTTAAAGATGACAGGGAACATTGTTATGCTTTGATGGCTCGGATGGAGAAGGAAATGCAACAGCTGCAAAATTAAAACCATCACGACACTCAGGTGTTAGAAGGTAGGACTCAACAAATCAGGCGTCTACTTTAGGAAAAAGGTAGGATTCGAGAGAGGGCTAGAGCCATTACCGACTACATCGTTGCAAAATGCTAAGCCTGTGAGTACATGACTCGAACCATTTTCTTCGCTGCAGTGATGACATTTGTCCGCCAGATAATGATTGATCTGAAGCAGCTACAAGGGGATCTCGCACGTAAGCCTGTGGCGAGAACGAATGATGTCCCACGGGCCCTAGGAGTTAAAGCTTTAAGGTATTCTTGATTTTCATTTATCGAGTCTATTTTTTGGTTTATTTTGAGTCTGTCCGTAGTTTTATATTCCAAGAGAATGAGTAGTTTGAAATTTATTGTAATAGAAGTTTAGAAGTTTTTATTAATGAAAATAAAAAATTCCCAAAAATTGTTTCTTTATTTTTCGTATTTATTTTTCTTGAACTACGTAATGATCTGATTCATGATACGCAGTATATCCTCATCGGATCCGGTCATAATTTCTTGAATGATCCCAATAAGAAAAAGAGAAAAAAAAATCAAAAGAAAATGAGAGACGAACAACAAAAGAAAAAGAGAAAAAGAAAAAGAAAGATGAAAGGGAAAGAGTGAGAGTTTGAAGTGGAAAGAAGAAGAATTGGGAAGAGTAGGTAAAGCCGGGACGAAACATGCAACCGTTGCAAAATATGTAGAAACACAATTAACTGTATAGGTGCATCACACCCCCAACATGCGATTGCCTATGTGTTATTTGTTTCAAACTAACCGTTTTGTTGTTGTGATTCAGTCCAGGTCTTTATAATAAGTTAGTTGGTTTTGTGGTAATCTGGCTCCGCATCCATACTTTACAAGACCGAAAGGAAGCATTAAAATGTCTTCAGAAATGACTCTGCCAACAATTCACATTATGGAGGATAGTCCGATCTCGGGCATCCTAACCTCAGAATTGGCAGCTGCCGAAGAAAATATAATTCTACATCGTGTAATGGAAATGTGGGATGCCTGGGAAAATGGAAGAGAACCTCCAAGCGCAATCTCGGGATTCCCTAAACTCTTTCCTCGGGCAAGCGGTACCTCCAATGTCTCGATCAGTCACCCAAATATACCGTTAGTACACCCTACTATCTTAGCTCATTTTGTAGGAACACCTTCTGAGGTTCGCCCCCAGGTGTTAGATGTCCGGTGAAGCTTCAAATATCTTAACTGCTCTGCCTTGCTTGGTAATGGCACGGCCTACAGTGCCCAAGCCTAGCTTTGACCTATCATCTTTCACTTTCCAAACACCATCTTCCTAATGGAGCCTACACATTTTCCCACTTATACTTACTCTCAACCACCCCGGTATGAGTTCACTACCCGGCAAGAAAGGGTCATCAAAACTCCTCAGCAAGAAAAGATTGCAAGAAAAATGAGGAGTATGGAGTAGAGCCTTAAAAGCATACAAGGCCTGAGTGGACATAAAAGTGTATCCTATGCCGACTTATGTATATTCCTTTATGTCCATCTATCATTGGGATATAAAACCCCAAAATTTGAGAAATATGATGCGCACGGGGATCCCATTGCCCATCTCAAGAGATATTGCAACCAGCTACGAGGAGCAGGTGGAAAGGAAGAACTCCTCATTGACTACTTTGGAGAAAGTTTGGTTGGCATTGCGTCTGATGGGTACATGGACCAAGATATGTACCGCTGGCACATCTGGGATGACCTTGCTCGAGATGTCTGTTGGATAATACGCTTAACGCTAGAGGGGGGGGGGTGAATAGCGTTATAATAAAAATTAGCGTAAACTTGCGGAATTTAAAAATTACAGGAAATAAATAAGTGCGATAAATAAGAAAGAACGCACCGATGTATCCTGGTTCACCACAACCCGTGGCTAGTCCAGTCCCCGAGAGACTCTCTCGAGATTTCACTAACTTCGTTAAGCTTACGGGTGCTTAACAAACCGTTACACTTGCTCAAGGATACCACACCTTAAGACTTCACTTGCTCGAGGATACCTCACCCCAAGACTTCACTGTTAAGCTTACAGGTGCCTAACAAACCTTTACAACCTGAGGACACAAGCCTCAACTACCTTTGCTCGGAGATACAACACTCCAAGACTTCAACCAAAGGAAACACAAGTTCCTTCTTACAACACAAGGGACTAACACTTCCCTTCAAGTGTATAAAACACTTAGCACTCACTTAAACAAGACTCTCTTAATAGAGTGGATATGAGTAAACAAATACGCTCAAGAACACAACAATAAATTCAAGACCTTGGCTTTCAAAATGTGATAAAAATGATCAATAAATGATATTGGAAATGTATGAAAGCTTATGAATGTTTTGGTCAGAAGTTGTGTGCTTAATGAGTGATTATGAGGTGTATTTATAGCTCAAAAATCACTCCTAGCCGTTGCTATAATCATAAATACAGATTCTGAAAATCTGTTAGATAGTCGACTATTCGATATGGTTATTCGACTATCTTGGCAACGGTCACAAGGATAGTCGACTATCTGATATGGATATTCGACTATCTTGGCAACGGTCATCAGGATAGTCGACCAATATCAGATATTCGAATATCTGACCTTGCGGAAATGGTCCGTTTTTAAAACAACTAACTTATTGAAAATAAGTTATAAAATGTTTTTCAAAGCTTTGTTTGAAGATATTAAATATTATAAATATCTTAAACATGAAAAACAATTGTAGTGACCATTCCGGATCAATAAAAACATTTAAAATCATTTTGTTTTAAATGAATTGAAAATATTTATTATATAACATTTAAAACCAATAAAAATATTTTTATCACAAATAAAAATATTTATGATATGCATATATTGTAAAACCATTTATGATATGCATATATTGTAAAATCATTTTATGATATGCATTGTAAAATCATTTTATGAGAGAAGCCAAGACTCAAACTTAAAGTCGGATCAAGATCACAATAAAGACAATATAAATAAGACTCAACAAAAGGTCTTCATTTATTTTCATTGCTTCATATCTTCTCTTGATCTAGCCTTGAACTTCTTGGACTCCAATTCTTGTCCGCTCATATTATGTCGCAAAGCAAATCTTCCCTTTTGCGCATATCAACTTTGCATATCAAATTCTATCTTCCCCTTTGTATGCTTTTGCATATCTATAAAACAAATACAAAATAAATACACTTTAGTTAAAATATAA
The DNA here is from genome assembly GCA_034376525.1 of Nicotiana benthamiana. Taxonomy (NCBI): domain Eukaryota; kingdom Viridiplantae; phylum Streptophyta; class Magnoliopsida; order Solanales; family Solanaceae; genus Nicotiana; species Nicotiana benthamiana. Next base: position 45,038,951 of record CM067330.1, read on the forward strand.
ATCAAAGTGTATTTCAATAATAAATCACATATATTTGGCATATATTATTTTTCATCTAAATCGGTTTGTCAATTATCAAAACATATAAATGTGAACATACATATATGTTCCAACAATTTTCCCCTTTTTGATAATGGTAAACCTATATGGGAATATGCATATACCCTTATAAAAACTATGCCAAATATAAGACAAGTTATTATTGAGTTCCCCCTCAATTTATGCAATAAGTATTAAAATAAAATTGCATAAAAATATATATATGCATATACAAGTTATCTTCCCCCTTTCAATAAAATATGCATATAAATAAATAAGTATGCATATACCCTTATCTTCCCTAATGCATGGAAAAGATAAATATGCATATACCCTTAATCTTCCCCCTTTTGACATTAACAAAAAGATAATTTCATTAATGAAGAAGGAAAATTACAATAAGAGTAATTGAAAATATTTTACAATGAATGAAAGTACATTGCAAATAATGAAACTACAAATAATGAAGATACAAGTCAAGAACTTTCATCGTCGCCGAAATCATCGTCATCGCTAGAAGTACTTGCGGAGTAGACGCGAGAATACGAATAATTGACATGGTCAAAATATCCGTGGATTTCGTCACTAAGCCTACGTACATTTCTTTCCGTGCGAGACACATTACTATCGATTCGATTAATTGAAGTCGATAAAGAGGCAAGTTGATCCAAGATGGCTTGAGACACATCCGGTTGGACACGAGGACGATGAGCTTGAATTGGAGGAGGAGGATTTGGAATTTGATCATGTGGTTGGTCATGGCCATGAAAAGAGGTCTCTTGAATTTCCCAATGTTTGGTGCGAGTTTTCTTGATACCAACATTGGTGTTGACTTGAGATGCTTCAAGAAGATGCATTATAAGTAATGCATAAGGAAGGGGTTTGTCACTTCCTATTGAGTCAAACATATGTGTAAAAACAAATTTACACCAATTTATGCGTGCTTTGGAAATAATAGCATGCATGATTTTTGCATCTTCACGGCCAATTGTCGTGTGATTGCTTTTTCTCGGTTTAAGAATCCGAGTGACAACATAGAGAATCAAACGAAATTCCGGAAAAATTCCTTTAATAGGAGCTCTCTTTTGCTCTTGAGAGAATTCAAATTGTCCAATTCCAATAAGGTTGAAGAGGACATTTTCATCATAGAGTATTCCTTCGACACCGGTATATTGGTCGATGTCTTGGTCATCACGAGGAAGATTTGTGATAGCTTGAATATTTTCTTCACTTAGAAGAATATGAATACCATTTACTTTGGTAGAAAGAACTCCATCTTCATCTTTCTTAAGATTCGAATAAAAGGCTTGAATCAAAAGAGGATGAATAAAATCATACTTCAAATAAACAAAGTCAAGGATTGAACTTTGTAGAAGTATATTGGAATGATTAGAATCCGCTAGATATCTTGCGGTTGTGAATCGAGGTGGAAGAATATCTCAATTTTCAAAGTTTCTAATAAATCGTTGAAGCTCATTTTCTTGTTCAAACCAAAGAACGGATCCATCATCATAACAATGTAGAGATGGAGGAGGATTTGAAGAAGAAGGGATATTCTTTCCGGCACGAGAGCGTTTAGAGCTTCTATTTGCCATTGAAATTTGTAGGCAAGAAGAACTTTTGGAAGAAGTTTGGAATAGAATTTTTGAAGAGAATTTCTTGAACAAGAATGATTTTGGTGTGAAACAAAGAGTGCACACTAATCCTATTTATAGAGTTCAAGAAAACATAGCATTGAATGACAAAAATCAGATTTTTGGACTGATTGGAACGGCTATAAAACGGTCAGATTTTTGAAATTTGACTGAGGATAGTCGAATAACTTATTGGATAGTCGACTATCTGGGAACAATATTCGAATATCTTCTGGGATAGTCGAATATCTGGAAATAGATATACTCGAATAACTTCTGGTTAGTCGAATATCTGGAGAAATAGCTTGATTTTCTGGATAATCAAGTTATTCGAATAACTTCTAGTTAGTCGATTAACTTCGACGACTTAAAAAATCGTTTAAGCAGAAAATATTGGAAAAATAATTTTCATTTTATGGAATTCGTTTATTTAAAAATATAAACTATATTTTTGGTAAAAATATATATCATAATTTTATGATTATAATTTTATAAGAACAAATATGCTGTTTCCAAATTCACAAGCCAAGCAAAGATAATATTGACTTGAATCAAAACTTTATCTTGGTTCCCCCTGTCTTTAGGGCGATACCTGCAAAAGAAAATACGCGTCTTCGACGCTCAAGTCAGTAATATTCAAGATATAAATGCAACCTAAAAATGTATGCATTTAGATCAACGTTTAACCACACTAGGACGTGACTCCTTTGAACATGATTTATGTCTTAGCACATCAATAAACGCTAAATATTATATCAATTCTACTAGCAATAAGGTAAAGCAAGGAAAGATCATACCTTTGTAATCCTTGGTATTGTTCTCCTCACCTTTCACATTTCTGTCAAGATGGTCATAAGAATTCATTGAAGAGGCCATTGCTTTGGTGTTGCTTATTTCAAATAGATTTAGCAACTCATTGCAATATTGAGTTTGACAAATGAAAGTTCCCTCTTTCATTTGTTTCACTTGCAACCTCAAGTTGAAAATAAGCTCGTCCATCATTAACATCTCAAATTTTGCTACTCATGAATTTTAAAACTCCTTGCCTACAAATTTATTAGTTGTTCCAAACATAACATCATCAATAAAAAATTATTTTTAAAGTACAAGAAATATCATCAATACACTTCATGCAATCTATTTTTCTTTAATGAAAGGTTCCCCCTCAAATAAGGCAAACTAGAGTGTAAAGACATTCCCCCTTACTTGAAGCATATCGCCTAAACACCTCTTCTTTTTGGCATTTGGCAAGAAGAGAGTACATTAAAGAAAGACTATGAGAAGTATGCAGTATGAAGATTTATAGAAATTTATCAAGACATACCAACAAAACATAGATCTACCAATTGTTATAAAACAATGATAAAACCATTTGTTGAAAAACATACACAACAGTTGCCTAATTGCCAATTAAGAATTGCTGATTCTGCTCTATGATAATCGATTGTCAAGTTACCACAATCGATTGTCTGCCAGTCATTCCAAAAATCATTCCCAGATTTTACGCATAACAATCGATTATATAAGATCAATAATCGATTACTGGCAACATTCAAAAAATCCTTTCCAGATTTTACGTAAAACAATCGATTATAGGAAATCAATAATCGATTACCTGACGGTATTTGAAAATTTTTTGGCAACGATCAGTTATACAATCGATTATGCAATGTTGACAATCGATTATATATCAGTCTTGAAAAATCAATTTAGACACTGCCTCTTGACAATCGATTGTTATAAACTCACAATCGATTATATAATAACTTTGAAAAAGTCTGGAAGACATTGCCTCAACACAATCGATTGTCATATGTTCACAATCGATTATTTTGTGACTTTGAAAAACTTTGATGGAAACTGCCTCATCACAATCGATTGTCATAAGGTTCACAATCGATTGTCATGCAGGTTTGAAAAATCTGATGCTCACTGCCTTAACACAATCGATTGTCATAAGTTCACAATCGATTGTCAAGCAGCTGACTTAAACATAATCGATTATCATAAGTACATAATCGACTATCTTAGTCCAGATTTTAGAGGCATGTTTAAAAAAACATTTTGGCTAAAATAAATATGCATGATTTAAAATCAATTGTTTTTGGAAAACATAACAGATGTATCAATTGCTATTTTTATCAACAGTGATACAAATTGTTATTTTTAGTAAAACATGAATTAATAAAAATAATTGATATAAAAATAATTATCAAACCATGGATCAATCAATTGATAATTGATATCAATTGTTGTTTAACACCAAATTTTCAACATATGAATCAACAAGGATAATTGATATTAATTGTTAACACGGATATCACAATTGTTAGCACATATCAACTATTATGGTTAAGCATATCAAGAATTTCAACAATACAAGAACCGAATTAACAACAAATATGTTAACATCGGTTGCTTGGACATATCAACAATTCGGTTTTTTATCGAAAAGGATAACTAACCGACATCCCCCCTTGATGCAATGAGGTTCCGTGCTTGGTGCATCTACTACAATATTGTAGTCTTCAAGCACACCTGCAAAAGTACCTAAATATAGGTTTTTGGTACCCAAACACTTTTGGGTTCTTGGGGGTTAGGCAAATAATAATTATAGCCACAAGATAAATCCCTATATTTTGCAAAACATGTGGGTGCTATATGTCCTACCCGGTTGCAGTAGTGACATACAACATTCGGGTTGTGCATATGCCTAGGTTGTGCCAAATACGTTCTAGGTAATCTAAAAACATCATTCCTGGGGGCGTTGAAATTTCTAGAGTTATTTCTAGGCGGTCTAGAATAATTATTTCTAGATTCATTTGCACAATTCCTAGAATCGTTCCTAGGTGGTCTAAAGTTATTAACTCTAGACTTATCAAACAACCTAGTATCGTTTCTAGGTGGTCTAGTCTCATATCTAGAATTATTTCTAGGTTGCCTAAAATTATTATTTCTAGGCTCATTTGTATGATTCTTATTCTTTTTACGCCTTCTATTTTTCTTAGGCTTTTTCTTCTTAATCTCTTCAATAGTTTTAGGAGCATCTACACTATGTTTTTCTAGTGTGTTCCTAAGTTCAATGTTTTCTAGTTTCAAGGAATCACAAGATAAACAAATAGAACTTTTATCAATTGAAGAAGATTCATTCACTACTTTAGTCTTATTTCTAAGATCAAAAAAGTCATTTTTCAAAAAATTATTTTCTTTTCTAAAACATCAATTTTATTTTTAAGAACGCCATTTTCATTAGTCAATTTTTCAAAACTTTTTTCTTGTAAAGAGAGTGTTTTCTGAAAATCTGTTTCTTGCAAAGAAAGTGTTTTCTTCAAATCTTTTATCATTTTGGAAGCATCAACAAATTCACCATACAATTCATCATAGGCACTTTGTAATTCTTCAAAAGAGTGAGAGTTAGATGTACTTACCTCTTCTCCTTCGTCGGCCATGAGGCATTTGGCAGTTGGTTCATCACATGAACTGTCTGCTTCTTGAGGCGCATTTTCATAAGTGTCCTCAAGCTTATCCCACATCTCTTTAGCAGTTTTGTATTGGGAAACTTTCCGATAGTCCTCCTGTTTCAAGGAATTATACAACATATTGATAGCCTTGGTATTGTATTCACTTACCATGGCTTTTCCAACTTGTTTCGTCATTTGTTCACCATACTTGATGATTTGCCATAGACGAAAGTTGTTTGATTTGATGAAGATTGTCATCCGATCTTTTCAATGTGTGTAATTGCTTCCATTAAATATTGGAGGCAAAAAGGTAGCGTGACCTTCACCTATTCCTGCAAAAGCACTACTAGTAGAAGCCATAGAAGGATTCTCTCAAACTGTTAAGTCTTTTAGAGAGTTAGGCTCTGATACCAATTGTTGGATAATACGCTTAACGCTAGAGGGGGGGGGGGGGTGAATAGCGTTATAATAAAAATTAGCGTAAACTTGCGGAATTTAAAAATTACAGGAAATAAATAAGTGCGATAAATAAGAAAGAACGCACCGATGTATCCTGGTTCACCACAACCCGTGGCTAGTCCAGTCCCCGAGAGACTCTCTCGAGATTTCCACTAACTTCGTTAAGCTTACGGGTGCTTAACAAACCGTTACACTTGCTCAAGGATACCACACCTTAAGACTTCACTTGCTCGAGGATACCTCACCCCAAGACTTCACTGTTAAGCTTACGGGTGCCTAACAAACCTTTACAACCTGAGGACACAAGCCTCAACAACCTTTGCTCGGAGATACAACACTCCAAGACTTCAACCAAAGGAAACACAAGTTCCTTCTTACAACACAAGGGACTAACACTTCCCTTCAAGTGTACAAAACACTTAGCACTCACTTAAACAAGACTCTCTTAATAGAGTGGATATGAGTAAACAAATACGCTCAAGAACACAACAATAAATTCAAGACCTTGGCTTTCAAAATGTGATAAAAATGATCAATAAATGATATTGGAAATGTATGAAAGCTTATGAATGTTTTGGTCAGAAGTTGTGTGCTTAATGAGTGATTATGAGGTGTATTTATAGCTCAAAAATCACTCCTAGCCGTTGCTATAATCATAAATACAGATTCTGAAAATCTGTTAGATAGTCGACTATTCGATATGGTTATTCGACTATCTTGGCAACGGTCACAAGGATAGTCGACTATCTGATATGGATATTCGACTATCTTGGCAACGGTCATCAGGATAGTCGACCAATATCAGATATTCGACTATCTGACCTTGCGGAAATGGTCCGTTTTTAAAACAACTAACTTATTGAAAATAAGTTATAAAATGTTTTTCAAAGCTTTGTTTGAAGATATTAAATATTATAAATATCTTAAACATGAAAAACAATTGTAGTGACCATTCCGGATCAATAAAAACATTTAAAATCATTTTGTTTTAAATGTATTGAAAATATTTATTATATAACATTTAAAACCAATAAAAATATTTTTATCACAAATAAAAATATTTATGATATGCATATATTGTAAAACCATTTATGATATGCATATATTGTAAAATCATTTTATGATATGCATTGTAAAATCATTTTATGAGAGAAGCCAAGACTCAAACTTAAAGTCGGATCAAGATCACAATAAAGACAATATAAATAAGACTCAACAAAAGGTCTTCATTTATTTTCATTGCTTCATATCTTCTCTTGATCTAGCCTTGAACTTCTTGGACTCCAATTCTTGTCCGCTCATATTATGTCGCAAAGCAAATCTTCCCTTTTGCGCATATCAACTTTGCATATCAAATTCTATCTTCCCCTTTGTATGCTTTTGCATATCTACAAAACAAATACAAAATAAATACACTTTAGTTAAAATATAAATCAAAGTGTATTTCAATAATAACTCACATATATTTGGCATATATTATTTTTCATCTAAATCGGTTTGTCAATTATCAAAACATATAAATGTGAACATACATATATGTTCCAACAATGTCCTCAGGCAGTTTCAGTACAACATTGATATTGCTCCGAATAGGAACTCATTGGCAAATCAAAAGAAGAAATCCGCGGAAAGCTTTCGAGAGTACATTGTTAAATGGCGTGAGCAGGCATCCAAGGTAACGCCTTCGATGGAGGAGGTTGAAATGGTCACATTTTTCCTACAAGCCCAAGAGGCTGATTACTTCCAAAACATGATGTCCGCAATTGGTAAGTTATTCGCTGAAGCCATCAAGATTGGCGAAATGGTTGAAAATGGGTTTAAAATATGTCAAATTTTAAGCCAATATGCTATAAGGGCTACCTCCCAAGCCATCTAGGGTGGGTCTGCAGGAGTAACAAATAGAAAGAAGAAGGAAGAAACATCAATGGTAGTGTCGAGTGCAAGAAAACACCATACTCCCAGATCCCTTTTCTCTGAGAGAACCCCGCATCACTATTACCCACACCAAGATGTGACCTATACTCCTCAGCAAATACACGGTAATGAATTCTCAACTATATGTCAGGCCACACCAACAAGACAATCGAAACCAAGCTCCATTTCCTAGAAACCAACTTCCTTACCAAATTCACTACAACCCCCGGCCTCCATAAAATAATTTCCATGCCCGTGAACCACCCAAGAGGCCAAATTTCACACTAATTGATGAATCCTATTCTAGCCTGTTACCCAAAATTGTTCAAATGGCTTTGTCATAGCCTGTTCCCCAAACCAGGCTGAACCCGGCATCGCCCGCTTAAAAAGTTGGTGACCGATGCATCTACCACTCAGGGGCAGAAGCGTATGACACAGAAGATTGTTGGAATCTGAAGAGGGATGTGGAGAACTTAATAGAACAAAGGAAATAGTGCTAAGGGACGAAGATATTCCCAATGTAACAAACAACCCACTACTGGCCCATAAAAATGGGCCGATAATCAGAGTGATTTGTGAGGATAAGGAGTTTGAACCAGCGTTGAAGGCCATCATCTCCATAGCTAACATAGAAAAAGAACCAAATGATGCCCCGAAGCAAGACAAAGGGGAGAAAAAGAACGAAAACACCCCTCAAAAGTTGGAAAAGAAAATGGTAGTTGAAATTGGGTCAGCGCCCCCCAAATATGAAATTCTCTATGTCCCTCGAGGCCGCAAAGAAAAATAGATGTCATTGAGTACTGCCAGGATATTCGAGCTAAACAAGACAACCCAAATGTATGTGCCCAAGGGGACTTATATGATGAAGGGGCCAATAAATCCACCAAGGCTGAGTGAGCCCGTGGTTATTGTCCGCACACAGTAAAAGGCCATGACAGAACCTGCCGCAGTGCCCTAGAACAGTAACAAATATGTAGTGACTTACAAAGGCAAAGAAATCTCGGGAGAAGTTCAAGAAAATAACCCGACTGAGAAGTATTTCAATTTAGAAGAGGTGAGCAATGCCACTAGAAAGCGTTTCCCGCCTAAGAAGCCAATGAGTGCTGAAGAAGCAGAGTCTTTCTTTCAAAAAAATGAAAATGGTAGATTACGAGATAATCGACCAGCTTTGAAAGTCTCCTGCTCAAGTCTCTCTGTTATCTCTATTGATGAACTCCACCGAATATTAAAGGGTATTGATCAAGACCCTCAACGAAGCACGTGTGCCTGTTGAAACCACTGTAGAGCTGTTGGAATGGCAAAAAGATTTTTTGCAGTCAACCAAATATCCTTCAGCAAAAATGATTTGCCCCCAGAAGGGGCCGCACACAACAAATCCCTTCACCTGACAGTCAAATTTGCCCACTCTCAACTCTACAACGCATGGAAATTGGTACAAAGAGAATCCGACCCAACAATGTCTATGTGCGTGCCTTTGAAGGCATAAAAAGGGATACGATAGGAGAGATTGATCTGGTTCTGACTATCGTCCCAGTACATTTCAAAGTAACCTTCCAGTTTTTGGACATGGACACTTCCTACAAATTTCTTTTCGGGAGGCTGTTGATTCATGCAGCGGGGGCTGTGCCTTCTACTATCCACCAGATGGTGAAATTTAAGCATGAGGATCAAGAGATTGTGGTTCATAGGGAGGATGAGCAATCGATCTATCGGGACCTATCAATTCTACGTCTTGAAGCAAGAGAGGGGAGCGAACACATAGTCTATCAGGCTTTTGAGATCGTGATGGTTGGGTGTTGCCTCATCTAATGCCTCATCTGTATAGAACATTTGTCAAGCCCAAATACAATGAGGAAGAAGAAGATGAGGCCTTTACGGTCGAAGAAATTTATGAAACGGTTAAGGGTCAAATATATCCTTATACTATTCAAAATAGGCCATATTTATCCTCCGTTTGAATTCTTTAACAAATATGTCCCCACCGTTATACATTTGGGCCATATATATCCCTCAGCTATTAAAACTTGTTTCCAGATTTTTTTTAACACGTGGCATGTTCTGATTGGACCAGATGACCCACCCATTCGATTAATTGAACCCGCCCGACCCAGTGTATTAAACCCGCCCCGACCCCAGCTTATTATATACTCCAGCTTTATATCATTTCCAATTGTCTTCTCCAGTTCTATGTACTAAAGGGTACTGTGCTTTAGGTAGAGTTACCATGCTAATCGCTGTAACATCAAGCAGCTCATAGAACTTCTATTGCACATGTTTTCATATTATACGCTTGTACGTTTTAATGGACTAAAACACATCATCAGATATGCCAACATGAACTAAAATTCCCTACCAACATAAGCTACAACGGACTCCTTCAAGAATTCACAAATAGATCGGAACCCTAGATTTCGAGAAAACACTTATTTCATCATGAACTGCATATTATCAAACTAACAAAAGATAAGCAAAGATTAAGAAATCATGTTCAAGGACAATAGATACAGACGCAGTAAAGGAAGATTCTAGAAATTAAAGTTACAGAAAAAAAAACAATAGAAAGATAATAATGGTACAAAATACAGATCTGAATCGAATGAATAAGGAGATCGGAGAAACCTGGCCACCAACGACGGAGATGGAAGGAAGGGCATCCCAGAGGGTAGGCAATGCACTCTCTTTACCGTGATTGCTAAGGGCTGTACAAGCTCTCTGTAATCTGTTGACCAATTGTATGAGATTCTCCATTGATCCGAGTCAAATATCGGCAACTTGACTCAGGTAACGACTGAAAAAATATAATCAGCACCATCGGCGATTTGGTAATCGATCGATAGATCGGCAATGAATTGAAGAAAGGATAGAGAAGTGGGCGGGTTTAATACACTGGGTCGGGCGGGTTCAATTAATAGAATGGATGGGTCATCTGGTCCAATCAGAACATGCCACATGTTAAAAATAATTTGGAAACAAGTTTTAACGGCTGAGGGATATATATGGCCCTAATGTATAACGGTGGGGACATATTTGTTAAAGAATTCAAACGGAGGATAAATATGGCCTATTTTGAATAGTATAAGGATATATTTGACCGTTAACCGTTTAAGAAATATGTGGGGCAATGAGAAAGATACTGTATGAAACCCGCATGGTCCGGCCAGGGGAAGGCTCAAGCACCACTGAGGTTCTATACATGGGACCCATTGCTAAACTACAAAACTGGAAGGCTACACTATTTCCAATCAGGCGGGAGCCTCGGTAGACCTGTCCTGCCACTTTTTCAGCATCACGAGTTATTCCAGGGTGTAACTCAGATGATTTCTTTAGTTTCATGTCTTTTAGTTTCCAATGTAAACCCTGTTATCTTCAAATTCAATGATATCAAATCAATATTTCATCATTCATTTTTCTTTCTTCCTTCTGAATTTTGTTATTTTTTACTTCTTGTTTCAGTTCTAATAATGCGGCTTTAAATAACATGATATGCTTGCAGACTCCATGCCCAGATCCAAACATACTATTTAACTTTGAAATAATGAACCAAGAACTAGAATATGATGAAAAAGAGGCTTTTAAGGAAATAAATCAAGAACTGGAACAATTTGAGAATAAACCTAAGCCTAACTTAGACGACACTGAGCCGGTTAATTTGGGTAATTCTGAAGAAATAAGGGAAACCAAGATAAGCATTCACACAGATTAAAAAACTCGGGATACATTAATCCAACTGTTGTTTGAGTTCAAAGATGTGTGTGCTTGGTCACATGATGACATGCCAAGACTAAATGTCTATTTGGTAGTTCATAAGTTGCCAACTTACCCCAATTACCCCTATCCAGCAAAAGAGAAAGTTTAAAACTGATGTTAGGGAAAAGATCAAAGAAGAAGTCACGAAACAGTTGAAAGTAGGGGTGATTCGAGTGGTTCGCTACACCACATGGCTTGCCAATATAGTCTCATTACCAAAGATAAACGGGAAGACCCGAGTGTGTGTGGATTACAGATATTTAAACAAGGCAAGTCCCAAAGATAAGTTTCCTTTACCAAACATCCAAATCCTTGTTGATAACTATTCCAAACATAAGATACAATCCTTTATGGATTGTTACGCAGGATATCACCAGGTGTTGATGGATGAAGAAGATTTTGAAAAGACAGTTTTTACCACACCTTTGGTATGTACTGTTACATAATCATGTTGTTTGGTCTAAATAATTCCTAGGCAACCTACATGAGAGCTCTGACTTCCATTTTTCATGATATGATGCACCAAGAGATAGAGGAATATGTGGACGACACGATCATCAAATCCAAAACCCATGATTACCACGTTCGGGACTTGAGGAAATTATTTGAGCGGCTGGGTAAATATGATTTGAAGCTGAACCTAACCAAATATGTATTTGGGGTCCCATCAAGGGGTTTTATAGTTAACCAGAGACGTACTGAGTTAGATCTAACAAAGATAAAGTCTATTGGGATTTGCCTCCATCGAGAACCAAGAAAGATGTGATGCGTTTATTGGGAAGATTGAACTATATCAGCCGGTTCATTGCTCAATTGACATCCACCTGTGAACCCATATTCAAATTGCTGAAGAAAGATATGGCAATCAACTGGACAGATGAATGTTAAGAAGCTTTTGATAAAATCAAAGAATACATGTCTAACCCACCAGTCCTAGTCCCGCTTGAAGCAAGGAGGCCTCTGTTCTTGTACCTGCCAATCTTGGAAACTCTTTTGGCTGCGTCCTCGGACAATATGATATGACTAGAAAGAAAGAGCAGGGAATCTACTATCTGAGTAAAAAGTTTATCAGCTATGAATCTAAGTATAATTTGTTGGAAAGAACTTGTTGTGCTTTAACTTTGGTCGCTCAAAAGTTAAGGCATTATCTGCAAGCCTACACCACTTACCTCATAACCAGGTTGGATCCTTTGAAGTACATATTCCAGAAACCAATACCCAGGGGAAGGTTAGAAAAATGGCAGATCCTGCTCATTGAATTTGACATAGTCTACGTCACTCGCATGGCAATGAAAGCTTAAGTATTGGCGGATCATTTGGCTGAAAACCTGATTGAAGATGAATACCAACCTTTGAACTTTTACTTCCTGGATGAAGAGCTAAATTTCGTCGAGGAAATATCTGAGGATACTACTGCTTGAAAAATGTTCTTTGATGGAGCAGAAATTCAGAGGGTGTGGGAATCAGGGCAGTTTTGATTTCACCCACTGGTCAGCATTACCCAGCCACAGCCAGGCTTTCATTTTTCTGCACAAATAACACTAACGAGTATGAGGCTTGTGTTATGGGTATAAATATGGCAATCGACCAGGACGTCAAAAAGTTGTTAATCATCAGGGACTCAGATTTGATTATCCAGCAAGCTCAGGGAGAATGGGAGACCTGAGATGTCAAGCTTATCCTTTATAGGCAGCATGTGGAAAATCTTAGCAGGTGATTCAAGTCAATAGAGTTCAGGTACATCCCTCGTTGTCACAGTGAACTAGCCGATGCACTTGCTACTTTGGCCTCAATGCTGTCGTACCCAAGTAATGCTTATATAGACCCCTTCCAAATCCAAATCTAGGAAAGGCATGGTTACTGTAATACAGTTAAGGAAAAACCAAATAGTCAGCGATAGTATCATGACATCAAAATATTTCTTAAAATGAAAGAATACCCTAAGCAAGCCACTGGAGACCAAAAGAGAACCATTACACAACACGCAAGTGGTTTCTCTTTAAGTGGTGATATCTTGTACAAAAGAACTCCGGACCTCAACTTGTTAAGATGTGTCAACGCAGAAGAGACCGGAAGAATCATGTATGAAGTACACGCGGGAGTATGTGCACCCTACATGAATGGGTATGTTTTGGCAAAGAAAATCCTTTAAGCGGGATATTACTGGATAACCATGGAAAGAGACTATTTTAGCTTTGTTCGGAAGTGTCATCAGTGTCAGGTCCACGGTGATTTGATTTATGCACCGCCCACAAAACTGTATCCTATGTCAGTGCCTTGGCCATTTGTTGCTTGGGGCATGGATGTCATTGCGCCAATCGAGCCGAAAGCCTCAAATGGGCACAGATTCATACTGGTCACCATTGACTATTCACGAAATAGGTTGAAGCCATCATGCTCAAATCCGTCACCAAGAGATATATAGTAGGTTTCGTGCATTCCAATCTTATTTGTTGTTTTGGTATTCCTGCAACTATTATCACAGATAATGCTGCGAACATAAACAGTCATTTGATGAAGGAGATATGCGAACAATTCAAAATAACACGTCGAAACTCAACTCCTTATCGGCCTAAAGTCAATGTTATCGTAGAAGCGGTAAAAAAGAACATCAAAAAGATTTTGAGAAAGATGATTCAAAGCTCCAGGCACTGGCACGAAAAGTTTCCTTTTGCATTGTTGGGATATCAAACTACGGTGCGCACATTGGTTGGAGCAACCCCATACCTCTTGGTCTGTAGCACTGAAGCCGTAATACTTGCGGAAGTTGAAATCCCATCTTTTCGGAACATTATTGAAACTAAAATCTAAGACAATGAGTGGGTCAAGACCCGTCTAGAACTGTTGACCCGATTGATGAAAAGCGAATGGCCGCAGTCTACCATGGGCAGTTGTACCAACAAAGAATGGCCCGTGCCTACAATAAAAAAGTGTGTTCTAGGAATTTTGAATTTTGGTAACTCGTGTTAAGGCACATTCTTCCCCATCATCAGGAAGCGAAAGGACAATTTGCTCCTAGTTGGAAAGGCCTATATATCATCAGAAAGATAATGCCAAGAGGGGCGTTATACTTGGGAGATGCCGAAGGAAACGATCTTGAAGCAGCTGTGAATGCGGATGCAATGAAAAGGTACTATTTTTAGGCTTTCTGCAGTGACAATATTATCCGATTAGGATGACAAACGCTTTCATTCCGGCTACCCAAACACTATCTACCTTTTGCAGACCCTTTGAGTCGGTTACTCTTCTTTGACTACCCTCTTTGGAACCTGAAAGTGTTATTGTAAAGAAAAGGAAAATAAGAAAAAAAAGAAATAAAGGAAAAAATGAAAGAAATAAAGCATCAAAACAAAAGAAATAAAAGAGAAAACAAAACAAAATAGAAAAAAAATGTTTTTGAACTGCGTTTGACTTGATTCCGAAAGGATACATAGGCAATCTCTCTCTGGGGTTCAATCACAATGAAACAAAAATCCAATTTTTCCCAAAAAGTGAAACTGGGGCAGATGATATAATGGTTTGGCGAAGATTCCGCCCGAACGGTTCCAAAGTTGCAATTCAATACAAGTTCTTTTAACCCAAACCTTATTCAAGTTCTTCCGATCAATCGGCAAAAGGTTGTCGAAATCAAAGAACACTATTGCTTGTATCTGACATAATCAAGGTGGGAGAAATAAAATAATAGATTCTTATTGGTGAAAACTTACGAGCACCGTAAGGTGATGATGAGCAGAGAAATTGAAAATGAGAGAGCCCAGTTAGTGAAAACTCGGAAAGAGTACTGTCAGGCGACAGTGAGAAGAGAAATAAGAGAGGTCGATTGGCGAAAACCCACAAAGGGCGTTGTCGATCGAAAAGAAGATACCCCTCACCAGAATCAAAGTCCTGGCTGGGTTTCTTAGTTTGGAATGTAGGTCATAATGAGTTTTATGAGAAGTGGGTAAAGTTGTGTGGATTGGGCATCTAGTCTAAGAAGCATGTCATGTCTATTGAAGTCTGCATGAACCCCATATAAGTCCTTCCTTCCTCCTCAAAAGGGACACTTCTTCTTAAATTCATCTTCTTGCCCGGTTTACTTTCCCTTGAATCCCTTTTGGTTTAACTTTGTTGCCGAAACTAATACAAAGAAAAGGTGGCAAGATTGGTTTTACAAGGTTCTGATTAACAAAAGTTGCGCCAAAGAAAAGTACCCAGCCTCATTGGGTGCATCAAGTCGATCTCGACTGGCCATGATGGCCGATGCTCTGAAATTAAAGTTATTGAAAAGGAAAAGAGAGCCAAAGGCAAAAGCCCTTAGAGGCAGAATAGAGTGAAAAGGCCAAAGAATCATATGGGGAGCCGTCATGAGAAGTTTTGAAAAGCTGACTTCCTCGATTTCCAGAGAGAGATTAATCTTCAGAAAAGCCAGCAAGCAGCAGAGGTTCTCACTAGAGAGTTGGGCCGAGATCAAGTGATCGAGACAATCAAGGATACAAAACAACCACCTTTTCAAACTAACAATTTTTCTTTAGTTAAAAAATTGAAACCAGTGCAGCCCAAAGCAACCGTGCAAAACCAGGAGCAATCAAAAGGAAAAGATGTGCAAAAGCTAGAAACAGCTTGATAATCAACCCTAAAAAAGTTTTCCTCCAAGAATGCTTTTCCGCATTTTACTGAAATAAAAATTAAAATGAAAATTAAAAAAAGAGAGAGAAATAAAAAGATTATCCAGAAAAAATGATAGTTTATAATCCCCAATATCAACTCT
Source organism: Nicotiana benthamiana (assembly GCA_034376525.1). Lineage (NCBI taxonomy): Eukaryota > Viridiplantae > Streptophyta > Magnoliopsida > Solanales > Solanaceae > Nicotiana > Nicotiana benthamiana. The sequence continues at coordinate 45,054,952 of CM067330.1, forward strand.
TACTCTTTTACCAACATTAGGGCTCCAAGCCTTGAGTTGAGTTTTAGACATAGGGACTCCATTCCCTAGTCGCCTTTTTACCATTATTAGGGCTCCAATCCCTGAGTTGAGTTTGTAGACATAGGGCCTTCATTCCCTAGTCTCCTCTTTACCAACATTAGGGCTCCATTCCTGATTTGAGTTTTTAGATATAGGGCCTCCATTTCTTGGTCGCCCTTTTTTTACCAACATTAGGGCTTCAATCCCTGAGTTGAGTTTCTATACATAGGGCCTCATTCTCTAGTGGCCTTTCTACCAACATTAGGGCTCCAATCCCTGGGTTGATATTTTAGACATAGGGCCTCCATTCCCTAGTCGCCTTTTACCAATATTAGTACTTCAATCCTTGAGTTGAGTCTTTAGACATAGGGCCTCCATTCTTAGTCTCCTTTTTACAAATATTAGGTCTCCAATCCCTAATTTGAGTTTCTAGACATAGGGCCTCCATTCCCTAGTCGCGATTTACCAACATTAGGGCTCCAATCCATGAGTTGAGTTTTTAGACATATGGCCTCTATTCCCTAGTCGCCTTTTACCAACATTAGTTCTCCAATCCCTGAGTTGAGTTTTTTTACATAAGGCCTACATTTCCGAGTGGCCTTTTTACCAATATTAGGGCTCCAATCTTTGAGTTGAGTTTTTAGACATAGGGCCTCCACTCCTTAGTCACATTTTACCAACATTAGGGCTCCAATCCCTGACTTGAGTTTTTAGACATAGGGCCTCTATTCCCTAGTCGCCTTTACATAAGGGCTTTAATCCCTGAGTTGAGTTTTTAGAAATAGGGTCTCCATTCCCTAATCGCTTTTTTTACCAACATTATCCCTAAGTTGAGTTTTTAGACATACAACCTCCATTCACTAGTCGCCTTTTTACCAACATTAGGGCTCCAATCCCTGAGTTGAGTTTTTAGACATAGGGCCTCCATTCCCTAGTCGCCCTTTTTACCAACATTAAGGCTCCAATCCCTGAGTTGATTTTATATAGGGCCTCCATTCCCTAGTCACCTTTTACCAATATTAGGACTCCAATCCCTGAGTTGAATTTTTAGACATAGAGCCTCCATTCCCTAGTCGCCTTTTTACCAACATTAGGGCTCCAATCTCTGAGTTGAGTTTTTAGACATAGGGCCTCCATTCCCTAGTTTTCTTTTTACCAACATTAGGGCTCCAATCCTTGAGTTGGCTTTTTAGTCATAGGGCCTCCATTTCCTATTCGCCTTTTTACCAACTTTAGGGCTCCAATCATCGAGTTGAGTTTTAGACATCGGGCCTCCACTCCCTGGTCGCCTTTTACAACCATTAGGGCTCCAATCCCTGAGTTGAGTTTTTAGACATTGGGCTTCCATTCCCTAGTAACCTTTTACTAACATTAGGGCTCCATTTCCCTTCTAAATAGACACAATTCTTATTTTATTCTTTAAAAAAAAGGAGAATAAGTTCACACTTCTGTCACAAATAACTCACGAAATGTTTCAAGTGAAGTGGGCAGAATAATTTCATTCGTTTGTTTTGGTATCTGAGCAGATTTGACTTTGAGTCACGCAATCCAAGGTGGCCGAAAGAATGAGTCTTAATCCAAAATAAATAACAGAAGAAAAAGAACAATAAAGGTGAATCCAAAATGCTGAAGCGGATAGAGATGCGGACTGCTCATGATGCAATTGAAGTCACAAGCTTCACATGTCCCGCCTGGATCCAATGTTGAATAAAGAACAAGTACTTGCAGTTGACGTGCATCAAGATTCAGATCGGAGTCCACAACAATAACCAGCTAAGACTCAAGATCAAGCTTCAAGAAATTTGTAGCTAGGAATATTGTAACTCATAGTTGACAGTCCTAGCTGGCTTAACTTTTGATTTTCCTTTTGGTGTAATAAGGAGGTCGGCAAGCAGTAGCAGCAGCAACACTGAAATCAGATATTTTCGGTAGTCCTAGCTACCAAATCATCCAAAATAATACAGACAACATTCCTTTATAGCTAAGGATATGTAGGCATACTTTGAATTGGTCAGACTCTCTTTTAAAAAATGCTTCTCATTAAGTTTCAAACAGGCAAAAATCCCTCATAATTACTCATTTATCTTTTTTCAAAAATCGTTCATGTCTCCAAGCAAAGAGGGGCAACTGTGAGCATGTAAGTTTTGCCTCGCATGAAATACTCCTACAAAGTTCCCAAAACTAGAATTTTCCTTTTAATTATTTGGTATTAAGGAATTATTGCATAATTTTCTTGTTTGTTTGCATTATGTATGCATGCTTAATTTTATTTAATGCATAAAATTACCAAAAATATACATTGCATTGGAATTTAGGATTTAATTTTATATTTTAGGTTAATTAGTAAATTATTTGGTTATAAAAAAAATCACAAAAATAACTATTTTCGCATTTTTATTGTTTAAGTTCGAATTTTGGTATTTTTCGTCAAATTTGGTTTTAAATTACTTGTGATAGTTATTATTTAAACTTTATTAGTATTTTTTAGATTAATTTAGTGTTTAAGAGTTAATTTAATTTTTTATCATTTTTAAATTTGAAAAGAAAATAAACCTTGAAAAGATAATCAGTTTTGGGCCAATACCCATGTAAACCTGTCCAGAAATAGTCCAAACCCACTCCTTTAACCCGGCCCAGTCTCCCCTTACTATCCAAACGACCTCTTTTTTACCCTTTTGATCTCGACCGTTGGATCTTATTAATCCAACAGTTCAGAACTGATGGTCATTTTAATATTTATATGTCCAAACGCCCCTCTACCCTCCTCGTCGTCTCTCACCTCACACTCAGAGACCCCCGTCCATTTTTCCAAAACTCCATCTTAAACCACCGTCCTCTGCCTGCCGGAAATTGCCCACGGCCGACGGCCAATCGCCATCAAAACAACACCCCCGACTCTTCTCCACCTCCCTATCCCAAATTCCCACTCTATTCAACTCAAATCCATCTGGAGTTGCTTGAATTTCACATCGAAGGGAGAAACCCTAGCGTCGCCCTAGTTTTCTCCGGTGGCGGTGTCACCATCAACCACTACCAAACCAACATCAAAGAACCCCCAAGTCTCCCTATTCACTAATCCATAATCAGTTTCCCTTGAACCTTCCCCCAATCCTTCAAATATTGAATCTTAGTTCAAGCCCTAAAAAATCCAAAACCAACTTCCGTTAAAACCTGGTGGCATGCATAGACTCCAGCCTTTGTTCCCCATGATTGAAGGGTTGATTCACCACAAAACTGATGTTGTTCATTTGTTCTTGATAAAGAACCAGTGATTAGTATCAGTTTCGTGTGAGTTAGTATATCAAGTGTATTTCTAAGTTTAATCGGTGATTTCTAACCATCTTTGTATCCATTATTGGTTTTATTTCGTGTGTTTGTTCTTCTTCTTTTCTTTTCCTTTTTCTTTGAAACACGACCAATTTTTCGAGTATAATTGGTTTCCCATTTGGGTGTTCCCTCCATTTCTTTTTTTAATTAATTGAAAAAATAAAAGGAGAAGTAAGTTTGTTCTCGGATTTGTTTAGTCTGTTAGACCTCTGATTTTCCCTCTTGATTTTAGTCTTGTTAGCTTAGCATAATTAGGTTAGTTTGGATTTGATAAATTAGCCAACTTCCCCATTTATTTGTGTTAATGAATCCGTTGCTTTAGCTCATATTTTTTTCTGTTTAATCAAGTGTTTGGTTTTCTTCTGGTTCTTACAAAGTTTGTGGGATTAATTAGTTGTCTATTGTTTGGGTTTCTTACCCATTTGCAAAAGAAGGGCAGCCCGGTCATTTAGTTGAACCATTGGGTCAATTGGACTCATAACCCATACTCGTTTGGTTTCAAGGGTAATATCAGTATGTTCGAGGGTTAATGTAGGAAACTTAGGTTAGGTAATCTAGGTGTAACAGACTAGGAAGCTTCCTAGAAGCTAAAAAAGGACTTACTTGACAAACAAGTCAGAAATTCAGGGATTAAGTAGCAAAAATAAAAATTGAAAAGGGTTTAATGGGAAAAATTGAAGTTTTTCTTCTGCCCTAGAACCTTGCCTATAAAGGCACCTAAACTTGGCATTCAACTTTCAAGTCGGATTTTAGAGATACTTTAGAAGAGCTTTTTGAGGCATAAAATCAAAACAATCAAAAACAACTAGGAAATTTCAGTAAAATTACCGTTTCATTGAGTTTTCTTATGAGATTTCTAAAGTTTTCAATCTGAAACAATTTCTGGTCTATTTGGGGTAAAAATGGATTGAATTTCGGTTTTAAAAGTTTGGTTTGAAGTTTGCTGTGGTTATTGCTCGGTTAAAATCTGGCTTTTGGGTACTATTGCATTGTTGAAGTTATAGTTATGTTGCTTTTGCTTGCTTCCTTACTCCTTTTTCTTTTGCAATTTCCATGTACATGTTCTGAAACTTGTAGAGTGTGATACTCAAGTTAAAAAGTGAAATGGAAATGAAAATTTGAAGCTAACACCAAGTTATTTATTCGTAGCCTAGCTTTGTATTTGTCTTGAATCCATATGTTTCATGTTTCCATTAGTTGAGTTTCCTCGTGTGTATTTGAATATGCCATCAGATACTGTGTATTTAATTTAGGATCTAGTTGGTTTTGCTGGGAATGTAATTGATCACAAATACTTTGGACTATATATGTGACAACCCAAGGGGGTTATGACTTATTTTCTTAACTATATTGTGCTTCTGAGGCCTTGAAAACCTCATTCGAGATTGCCTCAATTTGCATGTGCAGTCTGGACGCGTAGCCGGAAAGCTTAGATATGAATTCTGTGAGAAAAATGTAAAATTTTAATATTAAATTAAATAAATTTAACTTGAGTCAATATTTTGGATAAACTGACCCGGACCCCTGATTTGACGGTCTCGGAGGGTCGGTAGGAAAATATGGGACATGGGCGTATGCTCAGAATCGAATTTTGAGGTCCTAAGCCCGAGAAATGAATTTTTGTGTGAAATTATTTTCTAAAATATTTGAGGAAATTGGAAATTGAAATTTGATTAGAACCTATCGGTATCGGACCCGTATTTTGGTTTTGGCGCCCGGTACAAGTCTTATATGTGGTTTAAGCGCTTTCTGTAAAGTTTGGTTGCAAACGGACATCGTTTGATGTGTTTCGGACATAAAATGGAAATTGATGTTTTACAAAAATTTTTGAGGAAATCATGAGTTTTGAGGCTTAATACGATGTATATGATGTTATTTTGGCGATTTGATTGCACGGATAAGGCCGTAGGATATTTTTGAGGTTCTGTACATATTTGGTTTGGAGCCCCGAGGGCTGGGGTGAGTTTTGGATAGGCGTCAGAGTGCATTTTTGAACTTAGGAAATTTGTTGCTATAACTGACCTGCAGTCTTTGCAATTGTGATGACTGGCTCGCAAATGCGAGCCCGCAATTGCGAAGGGTCAGCTCGCAAATGTGAGAATACCCCCACACCTGTAGCTATCACAAATTCGATATGGGGCTCGCAAATGCGAAGTCTCCCTTTCCTAGCAGAGTTCACAAATGCGAACAATACCTTCACAAATGCGGAGATGAGTTCTTCACAACTACGACTTTTTGGTTCGCAAATGCAAACCTCCCTTCTTCCCTCATAGTTCGCAAATGCGAACAAAAATCTCGCATTTCCCTTACATGCAGGGTTCGCAATTGCAAACCCCTATTCGCAATTCCCATATCTGCAACCTGAAATTTATATACTTAGTTGAATTTTGGACATTTTCACCCAATTTTTTAAAACACAACTCCTTTGGGCGATTTTCCAAGAACAAGACCTCTTCCAAATCGTTTGTAAGTTGGATTTTACTTATTTCTTTCAATGTTTAACATCATTTACAACTTAAAATCAATGATTTTCATGGGTGAAATTGGAGGTTTGAGGCAGAACCTAGGTTTTTCAAGATTGGGGAATTGGATCTCAATTTGAGGTCCGATTTAAAAAAAACATATATTTGCGTTCGCGGGGGAATGGGTAAACGGATTTTGGTTCGAACCTCAAGTTTTGATCACGTTGACTTGATGGGTTTTGGTCTTTTTACCTGAATTTTTATCTTAGCTTTAAATTAAATAGTGGAATCAGGTATTTGAGATATTATTTACAATATGTAATTGAAATGAATAGATTTGGGCTAGTTGGAGTTTGATACTCGTGGCAATAGAGTGATTTCAAGTTGACTTTGGAACCGATTGAGGTAAGTGGCTTGTCTCATATTGTGTGGGGGACTTTCCCCTCAAGATATGATGCTTGGTAATTGAATGCCTCGTACGTGAGGTGACGAGCGCATACTTGAGAAAATTGTTGGAAATCCGTTATTACTTGAAGTATTTAAATTGATTTTTCTTGCTTAACACTTCATTTTGAATTGTAAGTTTATTCTATGCTAGTTTAGAGAAGTATGTTCATTGATTTACTTACCTAAGTGCTTAAACTATCTTGTTTGTACTCCGTGTAGTATGTTTGGCTAGTATTTTTCTATTTCTTGTCTTGAGTTAGTATCTTTCCTAATGTTTGGGTTGCTATTGTATGTTCTTAAATTGGGACTACGGGTTGGCCCCTCGGGCGATCCCCCTGTACTTGATATGTTCTGGACTGAGGGTGCGGGATACCAAGAGATCCCTAGCACATGAAATTTTAAGATTCAGGATACTAAGAGATCCTCGGGATATCAAGAGATCCCTGGCACATGAAATTGTACGATTTGAGGATACCAAGAGATCCTCGAGATACCAAGAGATCCCTGGCACTAGAAATTTGTAAGATTTGAGGATACCAAGAGATCCCTGGTTGTGGTTCCTGTTGTGAGTAGTATTTACTAGCATTGTCCTATTTTTTCTAGTTTCCATTACGGTTTCCGTATTTATCTAGTTTAGATTCTCGCTTTACATCTAATATATATTGTTATGTTCTCATCTTATTGTATATTACGTTCTATCTCAGTAGGGCCCGGACCTTTCCTCGTCACTACCCAGTAGAGGTTAGGCTTGGCACTTACTGAGTACCGCTATTACTCATGCCTCTTCTGTGCATGTTTTTCATGTGTAGATCCAGGTACTTTATGTGAGGCACACTATCCTTGAGGCTAGGAGAGCTATGAAGACTTTTAGGTACTTCTGCAGCGTCCGTAGACCAAGGAGTTTCCTTCTTTACTCTATATGTAGTATTTAGACTTCTTCCATACTTTTGCTTTAGACGTTCTGGAGTTAGAGCCATGTATTACTATTCATTAGCTTGTGTTTCCATGATTTTTTGGGTTTTGGGATTTTGTTTTAGACTTCCCCATTGCTTTTTGGTTGTATAGGCCGAGCGGCCTTATATGTAGTTATTATTTTAATATGTTCAATTTTAGTTAACTATTTCACAAGTTAGGTTGTTATTTTCGCATTGTTAGGATTACCTATTTATAGGAACTAGGTGCCATCATGACATGTTCATGGAGGGCAAACTGTGGTTGTCACAAGTTGGTATCAGAGCTCTAGGTTCATAGAAGTCACGAGACACAGGTTGGTTTATTAGAGCCTCGCGGATTGGTATGGAGACATCTGTCATTATCTACGAGAGGCTATGTAACTGTTAGGAAAATTTCCACTTCATTTGATTTCCTTGTCATGCGATATTTTTGACATCATAAAATTCTAAACTACTACTTTCCACTCTCTCATAGATGGTGAGGGCACGCACTACTAGGGATCATCAGGCACTCGTGCCACCTACTATAGCCATTAGAGTCCATGGCCGGGGTAGAGGCCGAGGACGCGCATGTGGTGTAGCCAGAGCACCTGCGCGAGCTACCGTCGAGGCACCACCAGCAGATTCAGCCGGAGCCTAGGCACTTGACACACCTACTACTGCCACAACTACTCCAGCTCTCTAGGAGACTTTAGCTTAATTCATGAGTATATACACCACCTTGGCTCAGGCAGGGTTGTTTCCCCATGCTGCAGCCACATCCCAGGCCAGGGTAGGAGCACAAACTCCCGCCGTTCGCAATCTTGAGATGCGAGTGTAGGTTGAGAAGGCTCCCAAGATCATTCCTTCACAGCCTGCAGTGCCAGTTCAACCTGGGGGCCGGTTAGCTGCTTTAGAGGACGAGCAGTGGAGACTTGATATGTTCAAGAAGTATGATCCCCTAGTGTTTAGTGGATTAGCATCAGACGATGCCTTGGGATTTCTAGAGGAGTGCCACCATATTCTTTGCATTATGGGCATAGTAGAGTCCAACGGGGTTTCCTTTACTGCTTTTCAACTTCGGGGAGCCGCCTATGATTGTTGGCGTACTTATGAGATAGATAGTCAAATCGAGGTTGCTTCACTGACTTGGACCCAGTTCTCGGATATCTTTGTAAGAGAGTTTGTCCCCCAGAGTCTTAGGGACGCATGGCGCGCAAAGTTTGAGCATTTCCGCCATAGTGCTATGATTGTTTCGAAGTATGCTATCTGTTATACCAGATTGTCTAGGCATGCACCGCCCTTGGTTGCTACAATCTGCGAGAGAGTTTCCAGGTTCATCGAGGGTCTTATCCCAACCATCACATCTAGCATGGATTGAGAGTTGGAGATGTACATTCCTTATCAGCAGGTAGTGGGCATTGCTAGGAGGATCGAGAGTATGCTCGCCAGGGAGCGAGTGGAGAGAGAGAGAGAGGCCAAGAGGTCTCGAGATTCAGGCCACTACTCTGGTGCCTATACTCCAGTAGCAGGTTGACATGGTAGGGGTTTTGCGGTCGCCCCATTCATTCAGCTCTTCCAACATCCAACAGTGCTCCAACTCCACCTATACCTCAGGAGCCTTAATATGCACCTCCAGTTTCTGGCGCTCATTCTGCGTGGGATATTTCCAGAGGTTAGTCCAGCAAACCTAACCCTAGTCAATCAGATCCACTTCACCCTCCCAAAGCTTGTTTTGAGTGTGGCAATAACCACCATGTGGTGAGGATTACCCTGGACTTGAGAGGAGTGCACCCCCACAGCCTTCTCAGTCATAGTGTGCTCAACAGAGTTTTCAGGCCATGACCACAGCTCCAGTTGCTGCCCCACCTGCTCAGCCATCTAGAAGTGGAGGCCGGGGAGGTAGAGGTTGCCCTCGAGTGGGAGGCCAGGCCTGATATTATTCCCTTCCCGCTTGTGCCGAGGCTATTTCCTCCAATTCTATTATCACATGTATTATACCGGTTTGTCACAAAGAGGCATTGGTTCTATTCGATCTGGGCTCTACTTATTGTTATGTGTCTTCTTACTTTTCTCCGCATTTGGGTGTGCCTTGGGATTCTTTGAGTTCCCCCGTCTATGTTTCTACTCATATGGGAGATTCTCTTGTTGTAGACTGCATCTATCGTTCATGGTTAGTTACTATTTGTGGTTTTGAGACCAGAGCGGATTTATTGTTACTCGGTACGGTTGATTTTGACATTATTTTAGGCATGGACTGGTTGTCGCCCCATTTTGATATTCTTGATTGTCATGCCAAGACCGTGATGCTGGCTATGCCAGGTATTTTGCGTATTGAGTGGCGTGGTACTTTAGATCACACTCCTAGTATAGTTATCTCTTTTCTTAAAGCTCAGCATATGGTTGAGAAGGGGTGTGGCGCGTATTTAGCTTATGTGAGAGATGTTGGTGCTGATATCCCTTCTGTTGATTCAGTTCCAATGGCACGGGATTATCCCGATGTGTTTCCAACTGATCTTCCAGGCATGCCACCCGATAAAGACATTGATTTTGGCATTGACCTATTGCCGGGCACTCAGCGCATTTCCATTCCTCCATATCGTATGGCTCCTCCTGAGCTTAAGGAATTGAAGTATCAGTTGCAGGAATTACTTGATAAGGGTTTTATTCGACCCACTGTTTCACCATGGGGTGCTCCTGTTTTGTTTGTGAAGAAGAAGGATGGTTCTATGCATATGTGCTTTGATTATGAGCACCATAGAACAGGTGGATTGCTCCAGCAGATAGAGATTCCGAAGTGGAAATGGGAGAGGATCACCATGGATTTTGTAGTTAGACTCCCACGGACCTTAAAGAAGTTTGATGCTATCTGGGTTATTATGGATCGCTGACCAAGTCCCCTCATTTCATTCCTGTGTGTACCACATATTCTTCAGAGCGGTTAGCAAAGAATTTATATCTGGGAGATCATCCGTATGCATGGTATTCTTGTTCCATTATTTCAGACAGAGGTACTCAGTTTACAATGCGGTTTTGGAGAGCCGTGCAGCATGAGTTAGGTACTCGGGTGGAGTTGAGCACAACTTTTCACCCCCAGACAGGAGGGACAGTCCAAGCGCACTATTCATATTCTTGAGGTTATGCTCCGTGCATGTGTGATTGAGTTTGGAGGGTCTTGGGATCAGTTCTTTCCCTTATCAGAGTTTGCCTACAACAATAGTTACCAGTCGAGCATCCAAATGGCTCCTTATGAGGCTTTATATGGTAGGAGGTGTAGATCTCCGGCTGGATGCTTTGAGCCGGGGGAGGCTCGCTTGCTATGTACAGATTTGGTTCAGAAGGCCTTGGACAAGGTCAAGATCAGTTACGATAGGCTTCGTTCAGCTCACTCAGGCAGAAGAGTTATGCAGATCGCAAGGCTCGAGATGTAGCATTTATGGTTGGTGAACAATTATTGCTCTGAGTATCCTATGAAGGGCGTGATGAGATTTGGGAAGAAGGGAAAGCGTAGCCCTAGGTACATTGGTCCGTTTGGGATTCTTGATCGAGTGGGAGAGGTGGATTATATACTCACATTTCCACCTAGATTATCAGTTGTGCATCCAGTTATCCATGTATCCATGCTTCGGAGGTATCACGACGATCTAATCTACGTGTTAGATTTCAGCACTGTCCAGTTGGACAATAACTTGTCCTATGAGAAAGAGCCGGTAGCTATCATAGACTGGCCGGTTCGTTAGTTGAGGTCCAAGAGATTTCCTTATGTTCGTGTCCAATGGAGAGGTCAGCCTTCTGAGGCATTGACCTGGGAGTCTGAGTCTGATATGTGAAGCCATTATCCTAATCTTTTTCCGCACTCAGGTACTTCTTTCTTTTGTCCGTTTGAGGATGAACAGTTGTTTTTGTGGTGGAGGATCTGACGACCTAAGGGGGAAATAACTTGTTTTATTACCTATACTGTGCTTTCGAGGCCTTGAAAAACTCATTCGAGATTGCCTCGATTTGCATGCGCAGTCCAGGCACGTAGCCGGAAAGCTTAGATATGGATTCTGCAAGAAAAATGCTAAGTTTCAATATTAAATTGAATAAATTTGACTTTAACATTTGGGTAAATGGACCCAGACCCGTGATTTGACGGTCCCGGAGCGTCCACAGGAAAATATGGGATTTGGGCGTATGTTTGGAATCGAATTCCGAGGTCCCAAGCCCGAGAAATAAATTTATGTGTGCAATTATTTTCTGAAATATTTGTGGAAATTGGAAATTGAAATTTGATTAGAACGTATTGGTATCGGACCTGTATTTTGATTCCGGTGCTTAGTATATGTCTAATATGTGGTTTAAGCGCTTTCTGTAAAGTTTGGTTGAAAACGGATGTCGTTTGACGTGTTTCGGAATTAAAATGGAAATTTGATGTTTTATGAAAATTTGGAGGAAATCATGAGTTTTGAAGCTTAATACGATGTATATGATATTATTATGGTGATTTGATCGTACGGATAAGTTCGTAGGATGTTTTTAAGGTTGTGTGCATATTTGGTTTGGACCTCTGAGGGCTCAGGTGAGTTTTGAATAGGTGTCGGAGTGTATTTTTGAACTTGGGAAATTTGTTGCTATAACTGACCTGCAGGCTTTGCAATTGCGAAGCCTGGCTCGCAATTACGAAGGTTCAGCTTGCCAATGCGAGACTGCCCCCAGACCTGTAGATATCGCAAATGCCATATGGGGCTCTCAAATGGAAGTTCCCATTTCCTTGAAGAGTTCGCAAATGCAAACAATATCTTCGCAAATGCGACCTTTTGGTTCGCAAATGCAAACCTCCCTTCTTCATTCATAGTTCGCAAATGTGAAAAAGAATCTCATATTAACCATACTTGCAGGGTTCGCAATTGCGAACCCCTGTTCACAATTCCCATATCTGCAACCTGCAATTTTTATACTTAGTCGAATTTTGGACATTTTCACCCCATTTTTTGAAACACAACTCCTTTGGGCGATTTTCCAAGAACAAGACCTCTTCCAAATCATTTTATGTTGGTTTTTTCTCATTTATTTTAATCTTTAACATCATTTAACATGTTCTAAACTTAAAATCAATGATTTTCATGGGTGAAATTGGAGGTTTGAGGTAGAACCTAGGTTTTTCAAGATTGGGGATTTGGACCTCCATTTGAGGTCCGATTTCAATACAAATCATATATTTGGGTTCGCGGGAGAATGAGTAACTGTATTTTGGTTCGAACCTCGAGTTTTGACCACGTTGACCTGAGGGGCATTTTGGGTATTTTACCTAAATTTGTGTCTTAGCTTTAAAATAAATAGTGGAATCGGTTGTTTATGAGATGTAATTGAAATGAATAGATTTTGGCCATTTGGAGTCAGATACTTGTGGCAAAAGAGTGATTTCAAGATGACTTTGGAACCGATTGAGGTAAATGGCTTATCTAACGTAGTGTAGGGGAATTTCCCCTTAGGATATGATGAATGGTAATTGAATGCCTCGTACGTGAGGTGACGAGAATGTACCTGAGCAAATTGTTTGAAATCCATTTTTACTTGAAGTATTTAGATTGAGTTTTCTTGCTTACCTGTTCATTTTGAATTGTAAGTTTATTCTATGCTAGTTTAGAGAAGCATGTTCGTTGATTTACTTACCTAAGTGCTTAAACTGTCTTGTTAGTATTCCGTGTAGTATTTTTGGCTAATATTTTTCTATTTCTTGTCCTGAGTTAGTATCTTTCCTAAAATTTGGGTTGCTATTGTATGTTTTTAAATTGGGACTACGGGTTGACCTCCCGGGAGGTCCCCCAGCACTTGATGTGTTCTGGACTGAGGATGGGGGTACCAAGAGATCCCTGGCACAAGAAATTGTAAGATTTGAGGATACCTAGAGATCTTTGGGATACCAAGAGATCCCTGGCACATGAAATTGTAAGATTTGATGATACCAAGAGATACTCGGGATACCAACAGATCCCTGGCACATGAAATTTTTAAGATTTGAAGATACCAAGAATTCCTCGGGATACCAAGAGATCCCTGGCATATGAAATTGTAAGATTTGAGGATACCAAGAGATCCTCAAGATACCAAGAGATCCCTGGCACAAGAAATTTGTAAGATTTTAGGATCCAAGAGATCCTTGGGATACCAAGAGATCCCAGGTTGTGGTTCCTGTTATGAGTATTATTTACTAGCATTGTCCTATTTTTCTGCTTTCCATTAAGGTTTCCGTATTTATCTTTTTTAGATTCTCGATGTATATCTAATCTATACTGTTATTTACTCATCTTATTGTATATTATGTTTTATCTCAGTAGGGCCCGGACCCTTTCTCGTCACTACCTAACCGAGGTTAGGCTTGGTACTTACTGAGTACCTGTTGTGAACTCATGCCTCTTCTGCGCATGTTTTTCATGTGAAGATCCAGGTACTTCATCTCAGGCACACTATCCTTGAGGCCAGGAGAGCTATGGAGACTTTGAGGTACTTCTGCAGTGTCCGCAGACCAATGAGTTTCCTTTTTTTACTCTATCTGTAGTATTTAGACATCTTCCTTACTTTGCTTTAGATGTTCTGGAGTTAGAGCCATGTATTACTATTCATTAGCTTGTGTTCCTGTGAGTTTCGGGTTTTGGATTTTGTTGTAGACTTTCGTATTTCTTTTGAATTGTATAGGCCAAGCGGCCTTATATGCAGTTATTATTTTAATATGTTCAGTTTTAATTAAATATTTCACAAGTTAGGTTGTTATTTTAGCGTTATTAGGCTTACCTAGTTATAGGAACTAGGTGACATCACGACATATTCACGAAGGGTGAACTAGGGTCGTCACACTATATGGGCTGAATGAGTTAGTAGGTAGACTCCATGCTTGATTGTGTGAATTGAGGAGGGAAAATGTATTAAGGTAGCTTTATTGCAATGTGGTTCATTGGGAGTATCATGGCATGTTTGATATGTTTAAGCAATGTTAGGCTTCTTATCCAATTGATGGTTGTTTTTTAGTTAGGAGCAACTTTTTCTTCCACAAGTCATGCAGTTAACAGTATCCCCATTTTCCTAATGTATTAATTATTGGATGGTGATGAGTTTTATCCATTAGGGTTTGATTGAAAGGGGTCTGTCTTAATATGGGTTCGATGCTGGGTTCAGGATCCTCAACTTTGTTCTTCACAGGGATTGGGCTTGTTTCTTGAGCCCAACATCTCATCTGTTTAGTTACTGGACTATTGTGATGGAAAATTAATAAATAAAAATGCACGAAAGTTGGAATTAGAAACTTGGTTTATTTAAGTAATAGCACTGTTTTAAAATCACAATGGGGTTTGTTTAATTTGGTTCAGCCTTCTACTTTAGCATCAGTTAAGGGGTATTATCTGAGTGCCATAAATAATTTGGAGCATAAGAACTGGGCCTAATACAATCTAGCTGAAGAGTAATCGAATTCAGGCGCTCTCTCTCACTCTGAAAATGAGCTTATTTCGAGCTTAATTTTGAGGGCATTTCTTAAAAGGGGCCCGTCCAGTTATTTTGTCAAAGTAATTTCCCTTATGTAATTAGTTTTCTAATGCGGTCAGATTTGGTTAGTTGGTATGGTCGAACTTATAATTCAAAGCAATAAGAATTCCGTAAGATGTTCCTTAATTAATTGATTAATTCTCTAGATAGAATCGAGGTCTGCCGTGCCAAACAAAATCTAGATTGCATGGCCCTAGTTTATTTATTCTTGTGCATCCATAGAAATCGAGGCTGCCACTTAGCGAATTTTCACGGCCCTCGCAAAGTTGCAAACGTGTAGTTGTTTTAGGTGCATAATTTTAAATTACCTTACTAATCCGGATGCGCATTTCATGTGACCCAAATCCAAATCTCACAATGTTAAATAAAATGTGTCTCGAACTGCGGGTGAATTGCATGTGGCGTGGTCCAAAGACGCGTTTTAAATGACGTTGAAATCTTCTTTAAATTAATTAAAAGCGGATAATAAGTTAAAAATTACACCATATGCTAAACCATGTATTAAAATTAGATAATAAGCCATTTATAATATTTTAAGCGACCGTGCTAGAACCACGAAATCCAGGGGTGCCTAACATCTTCCCTCGGGTTAACAGAATTCCTTATTCAGAATTTCTAGTTCACAGACTTCAAAAGGAAATTTGAATTTTCCTTTGATTTGGGATTTTAAAATAAATTGATGACTTGGGACACCAGAAAACAAACCATTCCAAGTGACGACTCTGAACAAAATTGAATAAATTATTCCATTTCGAATAATTTCACTTTAATTGGAAAAAATCCCTTTATACACTACCCTTTTGGGATGGTGTAGTCAAAAAGGAGATGTGACAATGAGTGATGCAATTAAAGTGGAATTTCGTTGTTGAATGTGGTTATAAACTTATTATGTTTCCTGATCTTATGTTGTAGTGGCACTTACTATTATTATGTTGACATTTGATGTATGTTAAATTAATTACTTATTTTTTATTTTTAAAATTATGTTATATTCATGGTTCCAATTTACTCATTTTCGTATTATTGGCTCTTATTGCATGTTGTCAGTTTTAGTTAAATTGATAGATTAGTTTTGTCAAATATTCGAATATGTTATGACATATTTATAAATATTAATTTATTTGATCAAACATGAATTCCACGATGTTCTTATAAAATATATATTTTTAGTTTTTGTAAGTTTCTAAACTAAATATTATTCACTTGAAAAGTATACATAAAAATTATTCTTACAACACTAGTTATCAATATATGGTTACTAATGTATATTCATGAAAAAAATAGTTCATAAATACCAAGTATAATATCATTTATACTTATAAAAATATATATTCATATATTTATTATATCATCTTTTAAGTTTTGATAATTACCTCATTTGAAATTTAATCTAACTGTGTAATTACACATGTGCAACCAAACAATAAACTTGCAATTACACTGTAATTACACTTTGACAAACAAACAGGTCGTTGTAATTATATAACTATGTAATTACTAGGTTGTGTAGTTACTACCCTAGTAATTACACCAATTCCAATTACTTGGTGGCTTTCCAAACAGACCCTAAATGCATTTTTACCTCGTATAGCAAAGGTTAACACCTTATTTATTTTAAATAAATATCATTTAAATAAATTATATTCTATAGATACCTTTTAAGGTTTACAGAGAAATATCTAATTTTTGGTACCTTCGATACTTAAGCCAATAAACATGCTTTTTTTTAAAACATTCTCTCTCATTTTTCAGATTTTTCTCTCACATATGAACCGCATTTCATAAAACCTTCTCAATACACGTTCCTTCTCGCTATACTTTGATATACTCCAATCTCTTCCCTGATTCCCTGTAAACACGCTCAAAATCAGAACTCCTCTCACCCACATCGCTTCCTTCTTCCCCATTATCAGTCTAAACCTTAATTTCGAGCTATATGAAGATTCATGAGGGACGAAGATGAAGAACAAGATGGCTGTATTTCAAGCCCAAGAAGAACATTTTGGGAATTCCAGTTTCATGAAATTTTACAGCAGTTTCCTCTACTTTTAGCAAATCTTGGACTCGATTTGCTTCAATCAGTGCCAAAATCTTGGCCTCGATTTGCTTCAATTAGTGCCCTCGTCTCTTCTACTTCCCTGTGAATTACAGCCATATTGTTCTTCATCTTCGTATCACTCGAAATATTGTTCTTCATCTTCATAAAACTTGGAGACAATGAATTTTGAGCCAGAGGAAGACAATATGATGGACGAAGATTTGTTGGATTTATGGTTTTTGTGATGAAAATAGTTGTTGATTCTTGGTTTTTACGCTGTATTTCATGTATTTTATTTATTCTTTATTTATTTTTTCATTGTAATTCAATTCATCTTGGTGTATTTTCATGTATTTCATTGTATTCATTATCTTTTTTCCATTGAAATCAATGTAACCGTTGTATTTAATGTATTTCATTGTATTCACTATCTTTTTTTAATTGTATTTTAATATATCCCGTTGTATTCTATGTATTTCATTATATTACTGTCTCGTTATATGCCATGAATGTATTCATATATTTTTTTAATTAATATAATTTATATATTCATATATATTATATAATTTCTCTGAAGAATGCTATGTTTTTGGGGTATTTTTCGGTTGAGAGTCATTTTTATAACTGGAAATATAAAATGTTTGTATGTTATAATTGAGTTTGTTGAGTTATCATAGAAGTCTATTATATTAATTGATTCACATTTCATTTAAAACCAGTGTAATCCCATGTTTCACGCCGTGAATACAGTCGTGTCATGACCCGGATTTCAACCCTCGAGAATCATAATGGCGCCTACTAATGTGAGCTAGGCAATCCAATCCCTTGAACTAATTACTTCATTAACCATTTATTCCCCTTTTTAACAATTGTAAAGCAATAACGTGTAAACAACAAAGTCCGTAGTGATGCGCTTCCACTCAGGAACATCAATCTTCTGAAAAAAAAACACCAGGCCTCTGATGCTCGTACTTAACCTGATGACAATTCAAACATCGAGCCACATATGCAATGATGTCCTTCTTCATTCTCCTCCACCAATAATGCTGTCACAAATCCTGCTACATTTTTGCTTCGCCCAAATGAATAGAATACCGGGAGCTATGGGCCTCCTCTTAAATCAACTCTCGAAGTCCATCTATATTAGGCACAAAAACTCGACCCTGCAATCTCAAAACTCCATCATCACCCAAGGTAACCTGCTTGGCACCTCTATGCTGCACCGTGTTTCTAATGACAGACAAATGGGGATCATCATACTGTTGATCTCAGATATGCTCCAATAATGAAGAACGAGTGATTGTGCAAGCTAACACATGGCTGGGCTCATACATATCCAACCTCACAAACTGATTGGCCAAAACCTCGACATCCGAAGCAAGCGGTCTCTCACCGAGCGGAATATAAGCAAGACTGCCTATACTAGCTAACTTCCTACTCAAAGCATCGGCCACCATATTGGCCTTAGCCGGATGATATAAGATGGTGATATCATAGTCTTTCAACACTCCAACCACCTTCTCTACCTCAATTCAACTTCTTTTGCTTGAACAAATATTGTAGACTCTTGTGATCCATGAAAACCTCACATGCTATGCTACACAGATATTGCCTCCAAATCTTCAATGCGTGAAATGGCTGCCCACTCCAAATCATGAACTGGATAGTTCTTCTCATGAATCTTCAACTACCGCGAAGCATAAGAAATGACCTTGCCATCTTGCATCAACACTGCACCAAGTCCAATACGAGATGCATCACAATAAACTGTATATGGCCCTGAACCTGTGGGCAAAACAAACACTGGTGTCGTAGTGAAAGTAGTCTTAAGCTTTTGAAAGCTCGCCTCACACTCGTCCGACCACCTGAAATGGACACCCTTCTGGGTCAACCTGGTCATCTGTGCTGAAATAGATGAAAATCCCTCCACGAACTGACGATAGTAGCCTGCCAATCCCAAAAATCTCCAAATCTCTATAGTTGATGTTGGTCTAGGTTAGTTCTTGACTGCCCCAATCTTCTTTGGATCACCATGAATACCCTCTGCTGATACAACAAAACTGAGGAATGCAACTGAACTCAACTAGAACTCACACTTCGAAAACATTGAATACAATTGACTATCTCTCAAGGTCGGAAGAACCACTCTAAGATGTTGCTCATGCTTCTCTCGGTTGCGGGAATATATCAAAATATCATCAATTAAAACTATCACAAACGAATCCAAATAAGTCCTGAACACTCAGTTCATCAAATCAATAAAAGCTACCGGGGCATTTGTCAACCCAAATAACATCACCAAGAAATAATAATGCTCGTATCGAGTGCAGAAAGCTATATTAGGGACATCGAATGCCCTAATTCTCAACTGAAGGTAGCCAGATCTCATGTCAATCTTTGAAAATACCTTATCACCCTGAAGCTGATCAAACAAATTATCAATTATCAGCAGAGGATACTTATTCTTGATTGTAACCTCATTCAATTGCCGGTAATCAATACATATTCGCATCGATCCATCCATCTTCTTAACAAACAACATCGGCGCACCCCAAGGCAAAACACTAGGTCTAATGAAACCTTTTCTCAAACAAGTCTTGCAACTGCTCGTTCAACTCTGTCAACTCAATCAGGGCCATACAATATGAAATGGGCTGAGTCCCGAAGCCAAATCAATGCAAAGGTCGATATCCCTGTCGGATGGCATACCGGGTAGGTTTGAAGGGAATATCTCAGGAAACTCACGAATAATGGGCACAGATTCAATAGAAGGGACCTCAGCACTAAAATCAAGAACATAGTCCAAATAGGCCAAACACCCCTTCTCGACCATACGTTGAGCCTTCATATAAGAGATAACACAACTGTGGAATAACCAGGAGTCCCTCTCCACTCTAAACGAGGTAAACCCGGTAAGGCTAAGGTCACAGTCTTGGCATGACAGTCCAAGATAGTGTGATAAGGTGATAACCAATCTATCCCTAATATGATATCAAAATCAACCATATCTAGAAGAAGCAAATCTACACATGTCTCAATACCTCCAATCACAACTACAGACGAACGATGGACTCGATCTATTATAATAGAATCACCCACCGGTGTAGACACATAAATAGGAGCACTCAAAGAATCGCTAGGCATGACTAGATATGGTACAAAATAAGATGACACATAGGAGTATGTATACCGTAGATCAAATAAAACCGAAGCATCTCAATTATAAAATAGAACAATACGTGTAATAACTACATCGGACGCCTAAGTCTCAGGCCTAGCTGAAAGAGCATAGCATCGGGGTTGGGCCCTACCACCCTGAGCTAAATCTCTGGGACGACCTGTTGCTGGCTGGCCTCCACCACTAGCGGCCTGAACTCCACCTCTAATACCTCTACAACCACCTCTAGCAGCTCTACCCCCACCCCTAGCTGGCTGGGCGGGCTGTGGAGAACTCGGTGCTTGAACTATGGCATGGGAACCCTGATGTTGAGAGCTACTCGGTGCTCGAGTGGCAAAACCTAGCAATATGACTCATATCACCATAAGTGTAACTAGTCCTCGAATGCTGAGACTGCTGGCCCTAATGACCTAAATGACCACCCCGAAAACTCTAAAGCGGCGGTGCACTGATAGAAGCTAGTTGTGCACTGTAGGACTGCTGATCAGAATACTGCATCTAAGGACCACGACCACCTGAAGCACTATGAGAAATCTGAAGTGCTGACTAAAATGGCCTAGAAGGGTGGCCTCTACCATACGAATCCCTGCCTCCATATGAGGTACCACTGAATCATCCTGAATGACGAGGCCTCTTGTCAGACCCATGACCACCTCTCTGCGACAGAGCCATCTCAACTCTCTGGGCCACATTGGCCGCCTCTTGGAAAGATATCTCACTCCTAGTCTCCCTAACCACCTGAAGATGAATCGACAGAATAAGTCCATCAACGAACCTTCTCACCCCCTCTCTCTCAGTGGTAAGTATGATTAAATCATGATGAGCCAAGTCGATGAATCTGGTCTCATACTGAGTAACAATCATAGAACCCTACTGGAGATGCTCCAACTGCCTCTGATAGGCCTCTCTCTGAGTGATAGGGAGAAATGTCACCAAATATAGCTGCGTAAACTGCTCCCAAGTCAAAGCTGGTGATTCAGCTAGTCTAGCCAAGCAATAATCTCTCCACCAACTTGATCCCATCGGTCTCCACTATCCCCAAATTCCTGAGAACCTCATGACAGCTATCTAGATAATCCTGGGAATCCTCAAAAGATGCATCATTGAAAGTAGTAGTGAAGAGCTTGGTAAACATATCCAATCTCCACGAAGCATCGACAGACATAGGTTATCCATTATCTGCCCGAGCTACTACACCTGGTTGAATTGCTCCAGCTGGCTGAACTGCTGGAGTCTGAAACTGGGGAGCTACCTACTCCGAAGTACGAGTAGCAGGAGTCTGGGCTCCTCCTCCATCATGAGAGAATATTGGTACTATAAGAAGCAAGCTTGTTCCGGTGACACTCTCCATAAGGCCCACTAGATGGACCAGAGCATCTTAGAGTACTAGGGTAGCAATAAACCCCTCTGGGACCTGAGCTAGGCCCACCAGAACTGTTGGGCCCGAAACCTCATTATTAAAGTCAACCTGAGGCTCCGTTATTGGCGTTGCTGCTCTAGGTTGAGCTCTACCCCTACCTTTTCCTCTAGTATGGACTCGGCCTTGTCCTCTGCCCCTCGTGGGAGCTGCTACTGGGGGCTCGGGCTAATCGTTAGCGGATTAGGAAACACGCGTTCTCAGCATCTGCGAGAAAACAGAATAGAAATTCAATCAGCATTGAATAACCAAACTACACAATATAAAAGAATAGATGTGAAATTTTTCCCAACTCTACAACCTCTGGGGCATAAATACAGACGTCTTCGTACCAATCCCACAGACTCTACTAGCCTTGTCTGTGAACTGTGAGACCCATGTAACCTAGATCTTTGATACCAACTTATCACGACCCAGATTTCCCACCCTCGGTAATTGTTATGGTGGCTACTAATGTGAGATAGGCAAGCCAATCCCTTGAACTACTTACTTCATTATCCATTATTTCTTTTTTAACAATTATAAAGCAATAATGTGTAAACTGCAAAAATTTAAAGTAAGCGAAAGAAAAGCAATAAAAATGTCTGAATACATGTCTAGTACAATAGATTGAACCTCAACCTCCCAAAACTGGTGTCACAATACCACAGACGATCTAGGAATGTTATATACAAAGTCTGAAAATAAGTGATACATTGTTTTCGAATTAAGAAAATGAAATAGGTAATAAGGGATAAAGCAGACGCCAGGGCCTACGGACGCCTGTAGATCTACCTTGCATCTCCACGTGGACTGAAGGTAGCCACCCAATCTACGTGTCCAATAGCTGCTCCAAGATCTGCACATGGTGCAGAGTGTAGTATCAGCACAACTGACCCCATGTGCTGGTAAGTTCCTAGCCTAACCTCGGTGAGGTAGTGATGAGGCTTGGACCAAACTACCAAACAAAACCTACGCAATTCATATATATACAATGGAAAAGAAGTACAGAAATAAAAGTCAAGTATGGGAGCGGTAAGATGCTGCGGGGAAGATATCAAGACAATAGAAAGACAACAGGTAAATGGAAGAAACAATATATCTTGGATATCAACAAAGAACCAGAAAACAATAAGTACATGGCATCAACCTTTGTGCTTTTACTCTCATCCTCACCAAGAAATCAAGTAATAAAAATGTGCACGGCATCACCCTTCGTGATTTTACTCTCGTCCTCACCATATAATTGATATAATTGGCACAGAAGGGTACATCGTACCGCATGGCATCACCCTTCGTGCTTTACACTCTTTCCTCATAAATCATATACAACATCACTCTTCATGCTTTAACATTCTCTTACCAAAATAATGCACGGCATCACCTTTCGTGTTGTAACTCTCTTCCTCACCCAAAATAACAATCACCAACAAAAGGACAAGGAAATAAAAGAAGTTACAATAAAAATCTCTACAAGGAAACAATAATTCAACAACAAGTCCCTGTTAGAAAATACACTTAACGCTAGAGGGGGGGGTGAATAGCGTTATAATAAAAAATAGCGTAAACTTGCGGAATTTAAAATTTGCAGGATTTAAATAAGTGCGATAAGTAAATAAATAGGAACGAACACACCGATGTATCCTGGTTCACCACAACCCGTGGCTAGTCCAGTCCCCGAGAGACTCTCTCGAGATTTCCACTAACACTGTTAAGCTTACTGGTGCTCAACAAACCTTTACAAACTGAGGACACAAGCCTCAACAACCTTTGCTCGAAGATACAACACTTCAAGACTTCAACCAAAGGAATCACAAGTTCCTTCTTACAATACAAGGGAACAACTTTCCCTTCAAGTGTATAAAAACACTTTGCACTCAAGACAAGACTCTCCTTAAGAGTAGATATGAGTAAAATAAATACGCTCAAGAACGCAACAACTTTCGTCAACAATTTGGCTCTCAAAAACTTATGTAATGAATAGAAAATGATGAATAAGAGAGTATGCAAGATTTAGCAATAATATTGTCAGTTGTTGTCTTTGTAAGACTGATTTGAAGATGTATTTATAGTGCCAAAACCATGCATTACCATTGCCTAATTGCCAATTAAGAGTTGCTGATTTTGTGCTGCGACAATCGATTGTCAAGATGATACAATCGATTGTTTTCCAATCGTTCCAAAAATCATTCCCAGATTTTACACAGCACAATCGATTATCAAAGACATATAATCGATTACTGGCAACATTCAAAAAATCCTTTCCATATTTTACTTAAACAATCGATTGTCAGAAATATACAATCGATTACTTGGCAACGTTCAAAAAATCTTTTCCAGATTTTACTTAAAACAATCGATTATCAGAAATATACAATCGATTACTTGGCAACGTTCAAAAAATCTTTTCCAGATTTTACTTAAAACAATCGATTAATAAAAGCATACAATCGATTACTTGACGGTGTTTGAAAATATTTTGACAACGGTCAGTTACATAATCGATTATACTATATGGACAATCGATTATTTATCGGTCTTTGAAAAATCAAATAGACACTGCCTCAATACAATCGATTGTCATAGGTTCACAATCGATTATTTTGTTGCTTTGAAAAATATGTTTGGACACTGCCTCAACACAATCGATTGTCACAAGTTCACAATCGATTATTTTGTAGCTTTGAAAAATCTGATGGACACTGCCTTAACACAATCGATTGTCATAAGGTACACAATCGATTGTCATGCAGATTTGAAAAATCTGATGCACACTGCCTTAACACAATCGATTGTCATAAGTTCACAATCGATTGTCGTGCAGCTGACTTAACATAATCGATTATCATAAGTACATAATCGATTATCCTAGTCCAGATTTTAGAGGCATGTTTAAAAATCATTTTGGCTAACATAAATATGCATGATTTAAAATCATTTTGCTTTAAATTAAATATGCATGATTTGATAAAACATGATTTTACGAGAGAAGCTAAGTCTTGAGTTAAGTTTTCGGATCAAGATCACAATTAAAGAACGACTCATGTATAACTTTGTTTAGTCTTGATCTTGTTTGTCTTGTGCTTGAACTTCGTTACATGACATTTGCGCGCTTGTGCTTGGACCTCGTCATATGTTAATTGCGCATCGTTTGTCATTTATCAAAACCTGCAAATATGAACACACGTTTAGTTTAGTGTCTTGAGAACGTGTTTCAACAATTTCCCCCTTTTTGATAATGGCAAACCTTAAGCGGGATATGCATACTGGAGATTCATAATGACGACCCAAGACATGTAAAGATATGCAATTAGTTCCCCCTCAACATATGAATTCCCCCTCAATGTATTCCAATAATTCCCCCTCAATTTATACCAATAAATATTAAGTGCATAGCCCCTTATTCTTCCCCCTTTTGCCATTAGCAAAAATGAAAAAAGTAAAATACATAATAAAGCAAATAATATCAACATAATCGATTATTGATACTAGATAATCGATTATATACTAAAGAGAAATCGATTATCCTTAGGAGAAATCGATTATTCTGCATCAATCTTTATAATTCCCCCTGCCTTTAGGGCAATACTTGCAAAAATTCGTTAGACGTCTCCGACACTCAAGTTAGAAATCATGTGAAAGGGAAAATGCAATGCATGAATTAGATCAACGTGGAGTCAAGAATCCCGAGTTCACTACGAATTCGGAAGAAGGACTCTTTCTCTAAGGGTTTTGTAAAGATGTCGGCCAATTGATCTTTGGTTTCAACAAATTCAATTTCGACATCCCCTTTGAGAACGTGATCTCTTATAAAATGATGCTTAATTTCAATGTGTTTTGTTCTTGAATGAAGAACGGGGTTCTTCGTCAAGCATATGGCACTATTATTATCACATCTAAGAGGGATATGATCAAGACTTATGCCATAGTCCAAGAGTTGTTGTTTCATCCAAAGGATTTGAGCGCAACAACTCCCCATGGCTACGTATTCAGCCTCGGTTGTGGACAACGCAACACTTACTTGTTTCTTGCTAAACTAAGAAACGAGAGAGCTACCGAGCGAATGGCAAGTGCCACTAGTGCCCTTGCAGTCCAATTTGCATCCAGCAAAATCGGAATCGGAATAGCCAACAAGTTGGCATGAAGAACCTTTGGGGTACCATAGACCCACATTTACAGTACCAACAAGATACTTCAATATCCGTTTCACCGCAGTAAGGTGAGACTCCTTCGGACATGATTGATAACGAGCGCATAAACACACGCTAAACATGATGTCCCGTCTACTAGCAGTAAGATAAAGGAGAGATCCAATCATACCTCGATACTTTTTGGTGTCGACTTCCTTACCTTTCTCATCTTTGTCTAGATGATCGGATGTGCTCATGGGAGTGGTCATTGCTTTTGCGTTGGTCATTTCAAATCGTTTCAGCAATTCTTTGCAATATTTAGCTTGACAAATGAAAGTTCCTTCTTTCATTTGCTTTACTTGCAGCCCCAAAAAGAATGTTAGCTCACCCATCATAGACATCTCAAATTCGCTTGTCATCAAATCAGAAAATTCCTTGCACAAAGCATTGTTAGTAGCACCAAAGATAATATCATCCACATAGATTTGAACAAATAGAATATCATTGTTTCTATGCTTAATAAAAAGAGTGGTGTCAACTTTCCCCCTAATGAAATCATTTTCCAAAAGAAATTTGCTCAATCTTTCATACCAAGCTCGGGGAGCTTGTTTAAGGCCATAAAGGGCTTTCTTGAGTTTGAAAACATGATCGGGAAATTTAAAATCTTCAAAACCCGGGGGTTGAGCAACATAAACTTCTTCTTGAATAAAACCATTTAAAAAAGCACTTTTTACATCCATTTGATATAAATTGAAATTCATAGAAGAGGCAAAAGCAAGCAATAAATGAATAGCTTCTAACCTTGCTACGGGGGCATATGTTTCTTCATAGTCAATACCCTCTTCTTGATTATAGCCTTTTGCTACAAGCCTAGCTTTGTTTCTAGTGGTTACACCATTTTCATCTAATTTGTTTCGAAAAACCCATTTCGTACCAATTATGGTATGATTTTCGGGTCTTGGCACCAAATCCCAAACGTCATTCCGTTTGAATTGGTTAAGCTCCTCTTGCATTACCAAGGTCCAAAATTTCATCCCCAATTGCTTCGGAGATGGTTGTGGGTTCAATTTGAGAAACAAAAGCAGTATGTCCTAAGGTGTTCTTAAGAGAGTTTCGGGTACTTACCTGTTGTTCAATGTTGCCAATTACTTGTTCGAGAGGATGGTCTTTGATTGTCCTCCACGAGTTAGGCATTTTCTTTTCTTTTTCCAATTGTGGCGCTTCCTCCGATAATTGATCCAAGGTTTCATCTTGAGTTTCCTTCGGAGTTTCCTCTTGTACTTTGTCTTGAGGACTTAGTGAGTTTAAAATACCTGCAAGATCAAAACCAGAATCCTTTCTCGCCAAGCGAGCATTATTTTCGGAAAACACAATATGAGGGGATTCCTCCACAGTTCCGGTTCTATTATTGAATACTCTATATGCTTTGCTACGTAAAGAATAACCAATAAAAATTCCTTCATCGGATTTGGCATCAAATTATCCCAATTGATCTTTTCCATTGTTATGAATAAAGCATTTGCAACCGAATACTCTAAAATGGGAGATATTTGGTTTCCTTCCCTTATAGAGTTCATAGGGGGTTTTCATGAGTATTGGCCGTATGACTACTCTATTTAGAACGTAGCATGCGGTACTCACGGCATCCGCCCAAAAGTGTTTGGGAATCTTAGCCTCATCGAGCATTGTTCTAGCCATCTCTTCGAGACACCTATTTTTCCTTTCCACAACCCCATTTTGTTGTGGTGTACGTGGAGCAGAGAAGGTGTGCTCGATACCGAGTTCGTCACAAAAGTCCGCAAAGAGATTGTGATCAAACTCTCCCCCATGATCACTTCTTATTGAAGTGACGGTTGTGTCCTTTTCGTTTTGAACACGTTTAAGAAAATATTTAAAATTATGAAAAGCTTCACTTTTATGAGCAAGAAATAGAGTCCAAGTAAATCTAGAATAATCATCAACAATAACAAAAGCATAACGATTTCTACCAAGACTTTGAATGCGAGATGGTCCATATAAGTCCAAGTGAAGTAGTTGCAAAGGTCTAATAGTTGAAACAATATTTTTTGACTTAAAAGATGCTTTTGTTTGCTTCCCTTTTTGACAAGAATCACAAATAGAGTCTTTTTCAAATTTCAAATTTGGAAGACCAATAACTAAATTTTGTGAAACCAATTTGTTTAAAAGATGCATGTTGATGTGAGCTACTCTACGATTCCATAACCATGTATCATCCTCTTTGCTCATAAGACAATTCACATATTCAGATGAAGAATTTGCGAGATCAACCATATAGATGTTATCCATTCTAAAACCACGAAGGATAATTTTAAAATCGCTACGGCGAAAAACTAAGCATTCATCCGAATCAAATAAAACAAGATTTCCCTTGTCACATAATTGACTTATGCTCAAGAGATTATGTTTTAAACCTTTAACTAACAATATATGCTTAATGGAAGAAAGTTCATCCTTACCGACCGATCCGATGCCGATAATTTTTCCTTTGTTGTTATCACCAAAAATAACGCTTCCTCCTTATGTTCTAGTTGAAGGAACTTGGATTCGTCTCCCGTCATGTGTTTGGAGCATCCACTATCAAGGTACCAAAGTACACTTGATCCCTTCAAACATACCTACAAGACAAATTAATGCGTCTTTGGTACCCAAGCTGTTTTGGGTCCTTGAGAGTTAGGTGTAACATGCTGTTGTGCTTGACATACATTTAAGTGTCTATGTCTAGTGAAACAAGCAGGAGCAATATGTCCAATTCGATTGCAATAATGACACACAACATTAGGATTATGCATTCGTCTAGGTTGATAGTAATTGGACTGACGAAATTCATTTACTCTATTCTTGACAATATGACTATTGCGCAATTCATGAAAATAATTTCTCCTACTATTTGTTCTAGGATATGCAGCATTTCTAGAATAGTTATTTCTAGGTTGAAAGCCATTTCTAGGTGTTCTAAAAGGTTCAAAGTTCCTCCTAGTGTTTGGCCTAGAATATGCGTTATTTCTAGGTTGTGATTGTTGAAAGCCATTTCTGGGTTTGTTATATCTAGGATGAGCGTTTGTTTTATTAATCCTAGGTTGAGCCTTAGGTTGTTGGGGGTTGGCTTCAACTTTTTCTTTAGGCTCATTTTTAAAACCTATGCCATGCTTGGTCGACTTCAAATTAACAAGGACTTCATTCAAATTTTTATGAGAATAATTAAACTTATCTAGGGTGCCCTTAAGTCTTTCTACCTCATTTTTGAGATGCATGCAAGAAGTAAAACTTTTACTAGAGCTCTCGGGTTTGTCGGCGCTTCTCTTGCCGAAAAATTTGTTTTCTTCTTTCAACTTCTCATTTTCTAAAATCAGTTTTTCCAAATCTTTTTCTTTAAAAGAGAGTTGTTTTTCAAAATCGTTTTCTTTTAAAGAAGCATTTTCCTTTATGCTTTTAACAGTTTTGGAAGCTTCATCAAAAGCATTTTGCATTTCCTCAAGAGAAAAGAAATTTTTGGAAGAAATTTGACATACCTCTTCTTGGTTGTCTTCTTGTGCCATAAGACAAAGATTTGCGGCTTTGTCTTGTCTTCTTCTTCCTCACTCGACTCTTCTCCGGAGTCGCCTCCCCAAGATATGTATGCACGTTGTTTCTTGAAGGGTTTCTTCACCTTTTTGATATTTGGGCAATTTGATTTAATGTGCCCGGTTTCTCCGCACTCATAGCACTTTATTTGATCTCCTTGATTTTTGCCTTTTCGTTCATACTCTTTTCGCATGAACTTTTGAAATCTCTTGATAACGAGTCCGAACTCGTTGTCTCCGTCCTCATCATTTTGAGGTTGGCTTGTGCTTGCCTTGAGGGCGATTCTTTGTTTCCTTTGATCATTAACAAGAGGGTTAAGTATAGTAGATTCATAAGTCTTAAGGTTACCTCTTAATCCGTCGATGGTGACATTAGAAGTGCCAATAGACTCTTGAATCGCGTCGGCCTTGGAGCGCCATTCCGGAGTGAGACTTCGGAGAATCTTTCGGACAAGTTCCTTATCCGTGAAGGTCTTCTTAAGAGCATGTAAGTCATTTACGATTTTGGAAAATCGTTCGAACATCTCATCGACCTTTTCGCCTTCCTTCATGTGAAACAGTTCATATGCATGGGTTAGAAAATCAACCTTAGCCTCTCTTACCTGGTCCGTACCTTCGTACGTGATTTCCAGCTTGTCCCACATTTGCTTCGCCGTTGTGCAACATGATATTTTCCTGTAATCATCAGCATTTATAGCACAATATAATAAGTTAATTGCTTTAGCGTTGTTTTGCACTTTTCGGATATCATCCGCATCGTATTCCTCTTCGGATTTTGGAACCCATTCGTTTTCAACCTTTTTGGTTGGAATTTGTTCTCCCTTCATTATAACCTTCCACAGATGAAAATTATTCGATTGAATAAATATTCTCATCCTCTCCTTCCAGTATGTATAGTTTGTACCGTCGAATAGTGGTGGTCGGGTGGAGCATTGTCCTTCACCTATTCTTGCAAAAGAGTCACGAGTAGAAGCCATGGATTGTTTCTCTCAAACGGTTAAGTCTTCAGAGAGTTGGGCTCTGATACCAATTGTTAGAAAATACACTTAACGCTAGAGGGGGGGGGGGTGAATAGCGTTATAATAAAAAATAGCGTAAACTTGCGGAATTTAAAATTTGCAGGATTTAAATAAGTGCGATAAGTAAATAAATAGGAACGAACGCACCGATGTATCCTGGTTCACCACAACACGTGGCTAGTCCAGTCCCCGAGAGACTCTCTCGAGATTTCCACTAATACTGTTAAGCTTACGGGTGCTCAACAAACCTTTACAAACTGAGGACACAAGCCTCAACAACCTTTGCTAGAAGATACAACACTTCAAGACTTCAACCAAAGGAATCACAAGTTCCTTCTTACAATACAAGGGAACAACTTTCCCTTCAAGTGTATAAAAACACTTTGCACTCAAAACAAGACTCTCCTTAAGAGTAGATATGAGTAAAATAAATACGCTCAAGAACGCAACAACTTTCGTCAACAATTTGGCTCTCAAAAACTTATGTAATGAATAGAAAATGATGAATAAGAGAGTATGCAAGCTTTAGCAATAATATTGTCAGTTGTTGTCTTTGTAAGACTGATTTGAAGATGTATTTATAGTGTCAAAACCATGCATTACCATTGCCTAATTGCCAATTAAGAGTTGCTGACTTTGTGCTGCAACAATCGATTGTCAAGATGATACAATCGATTATTTTCCAATCGTTCCAAAAATCATTTCCAGATTTTACGCAGCACAATCGATTATCAAATACATATAATCGATTACTGCAACGTTCAAAAAATCCTTTCCAGATTTTACTTAAAACAATCGATTGTCAGAAATATACAATCGATTACTTGGCAACGTTCAAAAAATCTTTTCCAGATTTTACTTAAAACAATCGATTATCAGAAATATACAATCGATTACTTGGCAACGTTCAAAAAATCTTTTCCAGATTTTACTTAAAACAATCGATTAATAAAAGCATACAATCGATTACTTGACGGTGTTTGAAAATATTTTGACAACGGTCAGTTACATAATCGATTATACTATATGGACAATCGATTATTTATCGGTCTTTGAAAAATCAAATAGACACTGCCTCAATACAATCGATTGTCATAGGTTCACAATCGATTATTTTGTTGCTTTGAAAAATATGTTTGGACACTGCCTCAACACAATCGATTGTCATAAGTTCACAATCGATTATTTTGTAGCTTTGAAAAATCTGATGGACACTGCCTTAACACAATCGATTGTCATAAGGTACACAATCGATTGTCATGCAGATTTGAAAAATCTGATGCACACTGCCTTAACACAATCGATTGTCATAAGTTCACAATCGATTGTCGTGCAGCTGACTTAACATAATCGATTATTATAAGTACATAATCGATTATCTTAGTCCAGATTTTAGAGGCATGTTTAAAAATCATTTTGGCTAACATAAATATGCATGATTTAAAATCATTTTGCTTTAAATTAAATATGCATGATTTGATAAAACATGATTTTACGAGAGAAGCCAAGTCTTGAGTTAAGTTTTCGGATCAAGATCACAATTAAAGAACGACTCATGTATAACTTTGTTTAGTCTTGATCTTGTTTGTCTTGTGCTTGAACTTCGTTACATGACATTTGCACGCTTGTGCTTGGACCTCGTCATATGTTAATTGCGCATCGTTTGTCATTTATCAAAACCTGCAATTATGAACACACGTTTAGTTTAGTGTCTTGAGAACGTGTTTTAACAGTCCCAACAAAAGACAACATCAAATCAACAACAGCATACTGAAAATGGAGTCAAAATAGTGATTTTTTCTCTTTTTTCACCTTTATCTCACAATTCACTTCACAACTCGAGCCAATGCTCCAAGAGGTTTCAATTATGGATCATACTTTCACAATTCGTTATACAACTTGGGCCAATGCTTCTCAATGATCAAACATCACAATTACTTCCGCGAACTTTGCCCAACAAAAAACAATCATCACCAAGATATGAATAATACGACAAAGTCATAAAATTTACATTAAGAGACTCACGGGCATGCTAGACATCAACGTGTAGATACTTGTCACCATGCCTATATGTCGTAGTCAACAATTACCACATGGCAGACCTAACCACTGCTCTATAAAACTTACTTTTTAGTAACGTTGGCACTTTTTTGTCACATAGGACTCCCATCGCTAACCTCCACTTCATACACCCCACCCCTATGCAGTGTGTGACATCCTCGTCGATCTCTCTGATCCCCTGAATAACTGACCTAAGGTACTTGAAACTACCCCTCTTAGGGATGACTTGAGAGTCAAGCCTCACTCTACTCTCTCTTTCATCGGCTCGGCCCTAAATTTGCACTCGAGGTATTTCGCATTCGTCCTACTCAAGCTGAAACCTTTAGACTCAAGGGCATGTCTCGAAACCTCTAGCCTCTCATTGATGCCACGTCATTTCTTGTCAGTTAGGACAATGTGATCAGCAAATAGCCTGCACCATGGCACCTCCCCTTGAATATGATACATTATGGCATCCATCACTAGGGCAAATAGGAAAGGGTTGAATGCAGACCCTTGGTGCAACCCCGTAACAACCGGGAAATTCTTGGAGTCGCCTCTTAAAATCCTAACCCGAGCCTTAGCTCCATTATACATGTCATTAATCACCCTAATGTAGGCAATCGGGACCCCTTTAACCTCTAAGAAACTCCATAAGACCTCTCCATGGACCCTATGGTATGCTTTCTGTTGATCAATAAACAACATGTGGAGATCCTTCTTCTTATCCCTACATTGTTCCATCATCCTCCAAATAAGGTGGATAGCTTCCGTGGTAGATCGCCCTTGCATAAACCCCAACTAGTTGTTTGAGATAGACGTCGTCCTTCGCACTCTTATTTCTACCACTCTTTCCCAGACTTTCATGGTATGGCTCAACAATTTGATACCCATATAGTTGCTACAGCTCTGGATATCGCCTTTGTTCTTATACAACGGAACCATTTTACTCCATCTCCACTCTCCAGGAATCGTATTAGTCTTGAATATAGCATTAAACAACCCAGTAAACCATTCCAAGCCTGCTCTACCGACACACTTCCAAAGTTCAATCGGAATTTTGTCCAGCCCGGTAGCTCTACACCTCCTCATCTTATGCATTGCCTCCAAGACCTCATCGACATCAACGTCCCTACAGTTACATAATTCCTAGGGGCTGTCGGCATTTCTCTATTCACCTAGTATAATATCCTAACCCCCTTTTTCATTTAGAAGTTTATGAAAGTAGGTCTTCCATCTCCTCTTAGTCTGGTCATCCCTCATCAAAACTTTCCCGTCATCATCATTTATACACCTCACTTGTTCCAGACCTCGAGCCATCATCTCTCTCACCTTAGCGAGTTAGGATAACTTTTTCTCCCCACCTTTGTTCCCTAGTTCCTCATACAGATGAGCAAAAGTTATCGTCTTTGCCTCAGTTATTGCCATCTTCGCCTTCTTCCTAGCTACCTCATATATCTCAATATTCACTCTCTCATCCTCCTCGCTAGTGCTCCCTACTAACTGCAGGTAAGCCGCCTTCTTCACTTCCACTTTACTTCGGACAACTGCATTCCACCACCAGTCTTCTTTGTGGCTATTGATGTAGCCCAAAGATATCCTTAACACCTCTCTCTCCGCCTTCGTAATACAGTCTTCCATCCTTGACCACAAAGTGTTTGCGTCCCCACTACTTCTCCAAGCTCCCATTTCCTATAACCTTCCTTTTAACTTCTTGGGCTTTATCCTTAGTCAAGGAGCCCCACCTAATCTTTGGGCGTCCTCGTACTGACCTACTATTCCTCCTTATCATAATACCAATGTCCATCACTAAAAGCTTATGTTGTGTTGCAAGGGTCTCACTTGGGATAACTTTGCAATCCTCGCACAACCTTCTGTTACATCTCCTGAGGCGGAGATAGACAATCTGAGTCTTTGCCACAAAACTTTTGTAAGTAACCAAATGCTCCTTCCGATTCGGAAAAATTGAGTTCGCAATCACTAGATCGAATGCCTTGGCAAAGTCCAACACCGAATCAATTCTAATGCATGAAATTGAGCTTCCTAAAATTCTACCCCAAAAGTCAAAAATTGCCATCGGACCCACATGGTCAAAACCCGAGGTTTGAACCAAAACCTAATTATCCATTCCTCCATGAACCCAAATATATAACTTATTTTGAAATCGAACATCAAATCGAGGTCCAAATCTCCATTTTTTTTGAAAAACCCAATTTTTACCCAAACACCACATTCCTCCATGAAAATCATTGATTTTGAGTTGAAATTATGTTTAATAAATGTTAATGATTGAAGGAAACGAGTTAAAATTGACTTACAATCGATTTGGAAGAAGATTTGTTCTTGAAAAATCGCCCTAAGGAATTTGTGTTTTGAAAAGACGTGAAAAATGGTTGATATTTAACCAAATATAAAAATTTGCAGGTTGCAGATATGGGAAATGCGAACAGGGTTTGCAATTGCAAACCCCGACCTCTGCTATTTTTGTATTTGTGAATGCAGTGTTGAATTTGTGAAGCCGCATTTGCGATTGGGGTCTCGCATTGCGACCAAGAGGTATCTAGGCAGGTGGCGCATTTGCGACAAACACTTCACATTTGTGAAGAAGGATCCCCGGCCACCTCTCGCATTTGCGAGACAGGCTACACAAATGCGAACCCTGCAGGCTTGAAGCGTACAAGCAATTCCCTAAGTTAAAGTTTCACTTTGTGGCCTATCCAAAACTCAACCGAGCCTGGAAGCTCCAAACCAAACAGGTACACTAACCTAAAAACATCATATGGACTCGCTCGTGCATTCAATCACTAGAATAACATCAACAACTATGAGTTTAGCATAAAAATCACGAAATTTTCTTAAGAACTTCAAATTTTAAATTTTTCTGAAAGACAATCCGATTCACGTCGTTTCAAGTCCGTTTCTTACCAAATTTCACAAACTTATCTTAAATCATATATAAGACCTGTACTGGGTGCTAGAACCAAAATACGGGTCCGAAACCATCAAGTTCTAATCACAATTCATTTCCAAATCTTATAAACAATTTCAGAAAAATAATTTACTTTAAAAATTCATTTCTCGGGCTTGGGACCCGAAATTCGATTTCGAGCTTACGCCCAAGTCCTATATTTTCCTACTAACCTTCTGGGAGCATTAAGCCACGGGTCCGGGTTCGTTTACCCAAAATATTGACTGGAGTCAATTTAATTTATTTAAAGCCAAATTTTATCTTTTTCCCAGATTTCCACATATAAGCTTTTCGGCTATGCATTCAGACTACGCAAGCAAATCGAGGTGAGACAAAAAGAGGGTTTTAAGGCTTCGAAATGTAGAATTTACTTTTAAAAATAAGCGATAACCTTTTAGGTCATCACAAGTCGAATGCAATAATCTGTCCAGTTGTAAACCTATGTTTCACGGCATGAATACAGTCGAATACACTCGAATACAAAAATTGATTAGCTGGATTTCCCTGATTCACGCCTATTTTTTCTAGTGTATTCATGAATACAATAGCTTAAATACATGTAATACATCTTATAATAATAGGAAACGTATCTATAATCTGTAATATATCAAATGATATTTATAGATACCTAATTACCCCTAAAATAGATAGAAAATGGTATGTGTGTGTATATATATATGTGTGTGTGTGTATTTATTCTTGAAAGCGAATAAAAGTATACATTTCTCAACCCGATGCCACCTTATAAGTAACTAGAAAACAAAGCAATAACTTGTATGCAACCAATTAAATTACAGTTGTAGAATCCTCTAATATCTAAAGTTATTGTCTAAAATAATAGGGAGAAATTTAAAAATAGTCAGATTTATAAGTGTTCGATCAAAATAGCCCAGTTTCAAATGTAATTAAAATTTAGCCACTTTTCATGTATAGATAAATCTGAATGAAGATATTGTTCAAAACTCGAAAAAATATGACAGCATAATACACTGAAGTTCCAGTATATTATACTGGCACTCCAGTCTAATTTATTGGAGTTCTATTATAATATATTGGTCCAGATGTCCAGCATAATATACTGAAATTTAGAGCATCGATGCTCCAGTCTTCAATATATTATACTAGAACCAGCTAAGTATACCGGTCCAACATAATATGCCGGAAGTTCATTCACAGGTGCACCGAACTCCAGTATATTATGTTGGACCGGTCTCTGTTACAGCAAAATAGTGGCTATTTTTTATTGACTTATTAAATGTTGGCTATTTTTAAATGGCTAGTCCAAAAATTAACTAGACCATGGTATTTTTCCAAAATAATATTGCATAGGGCCTATTTAAAAGGAAAAGCTTCCTATAATATATAAAGGATTTATCCATTCAAATGGCTTAAACACGAAACACTTAATTAACAATGATGCACTTCCTCCATCGCATATTATCTGTTGTGATTCGTTTGTAAACGCCTCTTAAGAAAAATTAATTAGGATAAAATTTTGACTACTTTATCTTAATTCATAGTTTAATATTTAGTCTTTCTTCATTGGTTTTGAACAAGTTATCCATAATTGATGTGTTTGTAATTTTCAAGAATAATTAATTTTAAAGGTAAAAAAGAAAAAAATTAATTAATTTTGTCTTGACACTTCTAAAGTGATAAATGATTTGAGACAACTAGTTTTAATAACCAATAATAATAATATGAGACGGGGGGGGGGGGGGGGGGGGGGGGGGGTAATATCTCTACACTTTTCAGGTACAACCCCAAGTACGATATTTAAGTATTTCGATATTCGATTTCTTAAAATGCTATACCAATACCGTATCTAATTAAATTCGATATGGTTCGATTTTTCTTCCGTCGGATTCAGTTCGGTAACTTTGATTTGTTATATAATTATATTTGAAAACTAACTAGTGCAAGAGTCGTAGACGGTAATATTCTTAATTAAATTACTCAAAAGTACAAAACAAAAATTGTTCCTTGACAAATATTTTGTCCAAAACTAACAAATATCAACACATAAGAGAAAAATGTATATAAAGGAATAATTTTGATTACTAGAAATATCATGTTGCTTGGCTAAAGTTAATTTATGAACTTCCAGAATGAAGGAAAGTAAAATTTTAGAATTTTTATATTTCTGTTGTAATTAATAATATATGTAATGTGTAATATAATATATATTTTGGTATGGTATTAATTTTTCGGTATTTAATTTTAAAATATCAAATGTCGTACTTAATACCATTTTAAAATAAATTTAAACGACATACCATATCGAATATTAAATACTAAATCTTTTATTTCGATACGATAATTCAATATTTTACCAAATTATGCATGAATCTGAAACTTTTCTAATGATTTTTGGACAAAAATACATTTTTACTACTAAAAGAAAGTTACGTAACTACCTAATTCGCAGCACTATATTGCGAATTACATTAACAGAAATTTAGCCATTAATGTAATTCGCAGTATAATACTGTGAATTAGTAAAAATATTTAACTGATTCGTCGTACAATACTGCGAATTGAGTACTTCAATTTCTGGGCCGAGCAATTCGCAGTACTATAATGCGTATAAGCTGTTCGCAGTATAGTACTGCGAATTGCATTAATAAATTAAACCCTCCCTCTTCTTCCCTAACACAATTCGCAGACTCCCCACATTAAAAAAATTTGATGCCCCACCAGCGGTCCCCCCCCCCCCCCTTGAAATTTAAAAAAAACTTTGGCCCCACCCATCACCTAAAAACAAAAGGTATAGGTCCCACATACAAGACAAGCTTTGGATTCCTTCTTTCGGGTGTAAAAATTCGATTTCAATCAAATTAAAAAACTTAAATCGAGGTATTTTGATTTTGTACATGCATATCTGTATTGTTTAATGTGTTTCCATGTTAATTTGTGTTATGTTTGTATTTAAATTTATATCTTATTTATACCCGAATTGATTATTAGCTTTGGGACAAAAAAATATTAAAATTTCATAAATTATTTGTATTGTTAATGTTATATTTTTATTTGGTTAAATAATAAATAAATTTTATTTATTTAGTTTATTTTTCATATTTGTATGTTATATTTGTTATTTTTATATGTAATAGTGACGTTTTAACGTAGTAAAATAAAGAGGCTTTTAGTGTATTAAAATATAGATCCTTTAGGGTAGTAAAATATAGAGCCTTTTAGCTTAGTAAAATATAGAGCCTTTTAGTGTAGAGTGCAAAATATTGAGCCTTTTAGCTTAGTAAAATATACAGCCTTAAGTATGTAGTAACTGCAAACTCTATTCAATAATATTTTACAAAATTAATTATTTAATTTATAAAATAAACTTACAAAAGTAACAAATTAATATATGTTGTCAAATAACTCAAAGATCGAGCCCGTAACTCATAGATAATTATTAAGTCCAATCCAATAATTAATTATTTAATTTATTAAGCTTGGAAGCCATTCATAAATATTAAGTCCAATTCAAGAATTTTTAGTTAGATTAATTAAGCTAACAAATTTCTAAAAAATAATGAAAATGACAAACATAATAATTAAGTATAGCTTGGTGCTACCGGGCCTTAAATATCGAGCTTGAAAGGGCATACATAGCTATTAAGTCCAATTCAAGAATTTTTAATTTATTTTATAAACAAATAAATTTCTAAAAAATGTTGAAAATGACACACAAAATAATTAAATATAGCTTGGTGCTACCAGGCCTCAAATATTGTAATGACCCGACCCGTCTTCACGTGAGTTACCGCCCCCTTTTTCCAATTTTCTGCTTCTTTGTGCTTCATTATTAGTGTTGTGTGTGATCGAATTGGTTTGGATAGATTTTTGAAGGAAATGAGACACTTAGTCTCTTTAAGGAAAGCTTAGTTTGAAAAGTCAATCAGATGTTCACATATGACATAGAGAGCTCGGATGTGAATTTTAATGATTTGGTTAGTGTCGGGGGATAATTTATCACTTAGGAGTGTGATCGGGAGTAATTTTGGAGGTCCGGTGTAGAATTAGTCTTGAGTTGGCGAAGTGTATTTTAGCGAGTTCCGGTTGGTAGGTGAGATTTTGATCCAGGGGTCGGAATAAAATTCCAAGAGTTGTTGTAGCTTCGTTAGGTGATTTGAGATGTGTGTGCGAAATTTCAGGTCATTCAGAGGTGTGTTTCTTGGATTTTTTATCAAATGCATGTTTCGAAAGTTTTAGAAGAACTTATGCTTGAATCCGATGTAATTTGATGGTTTTGGTGTTGATTGTGGTGTTTTTATGATGGGTTGGCACTTTTGGTTCAGGTCCCGGGGGCCTCGGGTTAGATTCGGATGGCTAAATGGGAAGTTTCAGACTTGGAAATGCAGCAGTTGCGGGCCTCGAAAATGCGAGAAAAGGGTTTGTATTTGCGATCTCGCATTTGCGAGTGAGGATTCGCATTTGTGAAGGAGCTAGCCTGAGGTAGAATTCGTATTTGCAACAATTTTATGGCATTTGCGACCTCAGCAGGGTTCGCATTTGCGAGCTCTTGGTTGCATTTGCGACCTTGGCACGGGAGACTCTAGCTCGCAATTCCGAAGTTTTTGTCGCATTTGCAACTCTCGCATTTGCGAACCAGGTTTCGTAAATGCAACATCTGAGGGTTGTGTCCAGTTAATAAAAATTCGAACGCCCATTTCCCTCACTTCCCACTTGGCTTTGGGCGATTTTTGGAGAGCTTTTGGATGGGGATTGAATAGGGTCTCGATTGGGATTGATTGGAGGTGAGTTCTATGAACTAAAAACATGATTTAATTGTAGAATTCATGAAAATTTAGCAAAAAAGGGAAGAACTAAGGCTTGAAAGGTGATATTTCAAATTGGATTTTGAAGGGCTGTTTGAGCTCAGATTTGAGAGTTCTTGATATGTATAGACTCGTGGCGAGATAAGGAATCCGTTAGTGTAAAATTTTCTTAAATTCGAGAAGTGGGCTCGGGTCCCCCGATTTTGCTAATTTCGAGATTTTTGCTATTTTCGATTGTTTTTTATTGGGTATTGTTCCATTGGCATATTATGATGTATTTGTTGTGGTTTTGATTATATTCGACGCGCGAGGAGGTCAATTTTGAGGGGCAAAGTCATAGCGAGCTAGGATTTTAGCTGGCTTGAGGTGAATAATAGATGTAAATGTTGTCATGAGGATTCAAACCCCGGAATTGCACATCGTAGTGCTATATTGAGGTGAATAGCATGCCAGGAGGAGCTATGTTCAGGACTAGATATGGTCACTATGAGTTTTTGGTCATGTCTTTTGGGCTGACCAATGCCTCAGAACCGTTTATGCATCTGATGAACAGTGTATTTTGGCCTTATCTGGATTCAATTGTCATCGTGTTCATTGATGATATCCTGGTATACTCGCGTAGTCAGGAGGAACACAAGCAGGATTTGGGGGTTATATTGTAGATATTGAGGGAGGAGAGGCTTTATGCAAAGTTCTCCAAGTGTGAGTTCTGGCCCAGTTCAGTGGCTTTCCTGGGGCACGTGGTGTCAAGCGAGGGTATTCAGGTTGACCCAAAGAAGATAGAGGCAGTGCAGAGTTGGCCTAGACTGTCCTCAGCCACGGAGACGTAGTTTCCTTAGGTTGGCATGCTATTATCGCCAGTTTGTTAAGGGTTTTTCCTCTATTGCATCGCCCTTGACCAAGTTGACTCAGAAGGGTGTTTCATTTGTATGGTTGGACGAGTGCGAGGAGAGCTTCCAGAAGCTCAAGACAAGTTTGACCACAACTCCAGTATTGGTTTTCCCCTTAGCTTCAGGTTCTTATACTGTATATTGTGATTCTTCGAGAGTTGGGATCGGATGTATATTTATGTAGGAGGGTAGAGAGATTGTGTATGCTTCCCGTTAGTTGAAGACCCACGAGAAGAACCACCCCATACATGACTTGGAGTTGGCTACTATAGTTCATGCTCTGAAGATTTGGAGGCACTACTTGTATGGTGTATCTTGTGAGGTATTCACCGATCATCGAGTCTTTAGCATCTGTTCAAGCAAAAGGATCTTAATTTGAGGCAGCGGGGGTGGCTAGAGTTACTTAAGGACTATGATGTCACCATTCTGTATCACCCGGGGAAGGCCAATGTAGTGGACGGTGCTTTGAGCCGAAAGGCAGTGAGTATGGGTAGCTTGGCGTACATTCCAATTGAGGAGAGGTCATTTGCAGTTGATGTTCAGCCCTTGGCCAATCGATTTGTGAGACTAGATATTTTAGAGCCAGTTGGGTGTTGGCTTGTGTGGTTTCTCAGTCTTCCTTGTCTGACCGCATCAGGAAGTGTCAGTATGAGGATCCACATTTGCTTGTCCTCAAGGACAGGGTGCAACATAATGATGCAAGGGATGAAATCATTGGAGCTGATGGTGTTTTGAGGATGCAAGGCCAGATTTGCGTGCCCAATGTGGATAGGCTTCGGGAGTTGATATTGAAGGAGGCCCATAGCTTGTAGTATCCCATCCATCTGGGTGCTGGGAAGATGTATCAGGATCTTAGACAGCACTATTGGTGGCGGAGGATGAATAGAGATATTGTAGAGTATGTAACTCTTTGTCTTACTTGTCAGCTAGTGAAATATAAGCATTAGATATCGGATGGCTTGCATCAGTAGATGGTTATTCCCGAATGGAAGTGGGAGAGGATCACTATGGTTTTTGTTACCGACTCCCGTGGACTTTGAAGAAATTTCATGCCATTTGGGTGATTGTAGACAAGCTCACCAAGTCTGTGCACTTCATTCCGGTTTGTACTACTTATTCTTCAGAGCGGCTGGCAGAGTTATATATTTGGGAGATTTATCGGTTGCATGTTCTCCCGGTTTCCAACATGTCAGATCAGGGCACTCAGTTTACCTCTCAGTTTTGGCAGACGGTTCAGCGAGTGTTGGGTACTAAGGTATAGTTGAGCATAGCCTTTCACCTCAGACGGATGGATAGTTCGAGCGCACCATTCATATATTAGAGGATATGCTACGCGCCTGTGTTATTGATTTTAGAGGGTCATGGGATTGGTTTCTACCGCTTGCAGAGTTTGCCTACAACAACAGCTATCAGTCCAACATTCGGATGGCACCACATGAGGCCTTGTATGGGAGACGGTGTAGATGTCTAGTTGGTTGGTTCGAGCCCACTGAGGCTAGATTGTTGGGG
This sequence comes from Nicotiana benthamiana, assembly GCA_034376525.1. NCBI lineage: Eukaryota > Viridiplantae > Streptophyta > Magnoliopsida > Solanales > Solanaceae > Nicotiana > Nicotiana benthamiana. The sequence goes on from CM067330.1 coordinate 45,097,210, forward strand.
ACAGATTTTGTTCAGGATGCATTGCAGAAGGTGAAGATGATTCGGGAGAGACTCCGTACTGCACAGTCGAGGCAGAAGAGTTATGCGGATAGGAAGGTCCGAGATGTATCCTATATGATTGGTGAGAAGGTTTTGCTGAAGGTTTCACCCACAAAGGGTGTTATGAGATTCGGAAAGAAAGGAAAGTTGAGTCCGCGTTTTATTGGGCCCTTTGAGGTACTTAGGAGAATTAGGGAGATGGCTTATGAGCTTGCCTTGCCACCCAGCTTGTCAAGCGTGCATCCAGTTTTTCATATTTCTATGTTGCGGAAGTATATTGGGGATCCATCTCGTGTTCTAGATTTCAGCACAGTTCAGTTGAAGGGTGAAATGACTTATGATATAGAGCCAGCAGCCATTTGGATCGTCAGGTTCGGAAGGTAAGGTCAAAGGATGTTGTTTCTATGAAGGTGCAGCGGAGAGATCAGCCCTTGGAGCAGGCTACCTGGGAGACCAAGTGGGAGATGCAGAGCAGATATTCCCACTTGTTTGAGGCTTCAGGTATTTTTTTGAATCGCTCGAGGACAAGCTTTTGTTTTAGTTGAGGAGGATGTGATGAACTGACCCGTTGTCACATGAGTTACCACCCCATTTTTCCTATTTTCTGCTTCTTTATGCTTCATTATCAGTGTTGTATGTGATCGAGTTGGTTTTGATGGTTTTTTGAAGGAAATGAGACACTTAGTCTCTTTAAGGAAAGTTTAGTTTGGAAAAACAAACCGGATGTTGACCTATGAGTTAGAGGGCTTGGATGTGAATTTCGATGATTCGGTTAGCTTTGGGGGATGGTTTGTGGCTTAGGAGTTTGATCGGAAATAATGTTGGAGGTCCGGTGTAGAATTAGGCTTGAGTTGGCGAAATTCATATTTTGGCGAATTCTGGTTGGTTGGTGAGATTTTGATTCGTGGGCCGGAATGGAATTCCAAGAGTTGTTATAGCTTCGTTAGGTGATTTAGGATGTATGTGCAACATTTCAAGTCATTTGTAGGTGTTTTGGTTGTCTTTTGATCAAATGCGTGTTTCGGAAGTTTTAGAAGAACTTAGGCTTGAAGCTGATGTAACTTGATGATTTTGGTGTTGTTTGTGGTGTTTTGATGATTGGAGCAAGATTGAATGATGTTTTAGGATGGGTTAATATTTTTGCTTGACGTCCCGCTGGCCTCGGGTGAGTTTCAGATGGCTAAATGGGAAGTTTCAAACTTGTAAATGCAGCAACAGTTGCAGGCCTCGCAAATGCGAGAAGAGGGTTAGCATTTGCAAGTGGGGAAATGCATTTGTGAAGGATCTGGCCTGAGGCAGAGTTTGCATTGCGATAATTTTATCGCGTTTTCGACCTCATCAGGGTTAGAATTTGCGAGCTTTTGGTCACATTTTCTACCTTGGCAGGGGAGACTCTAGTTCGCAATTTCGAAGTTTTTGTCGCATTTGGTAACCAGGTATCGCAAATGCAACATCTGTCCAGTTATTAAAAATTCAAACTTAGCATGTTTCCCTCACTTCACACTTGTCTTTGGGCGATTGTTGGAGAGCGTTTGGATGGGGATTGAAGAGGGTTTTGATTGGGATTGATTGAAGGTGAATTCTATGAACTAAAAACATGATTTAATTGTATAATCAACCTAGAAATTCATGAAAACTTAGCAAAGGGGGGAAGAATTAGGGCTTGAAAGTTGCTATTTCAAATTGGGTTTTGAAGGGCCGTTTGAGCTCAGATTTGAGAGTCCTAGATATGTATAGACTCGTGGAGAGATAAGGAATATATTGGTGTAAAATATTTTGGAATTCGAGAAATTGGCCCAGGGCTTGGGTTTTGCTACTTTTGAGATTTTTGCTATTTTTCGATTGTTTTCGATTGGCTATTGTTCCACTGGCATATCGTGACGTATTCGTTGTGGTTTTGATCAGATTCAAATCGCGAGGAGGTAAATTCGAGAGGCAAAGGCATATCGAGCTAGGATTTTGGCCGGCTTGAGGTGAGTAATAGATGTAAATGTTATCCTAAGGGTTTAAAACCCTCGAATTGCACATCGTAGTGCTATATTGAGGTGACTTGCACGTCGGATAGCATGGCATAGATCACCATTGGGGATTGTGACTTGGGCATTCACGATAGAATAATTTACTGTTTATTTGACTGAATATCACCTGTTATCATTATGATTTGAGCTTATTGTCATATTTGGGTTTCGTGTCAATTGATTGAATCCTTCAGGGATTGCTATTAGTGGTTTCTTACCATTTTTGCGCATTTAATACTATATTTAAAACTCAGCCATCTTTTCTCAAACCTGAAACTTAAACAACATTTCTAATGAGGTTTGGGTTGAATATTTATATATTATTGTGCTCGAGGGGCTTATGTGATTCTGCACTGAGTATGGGATTGAGTTGCGAGCCGCAGCAGTATTATATTGATATTGATATGAGGCTTAAGGCCTAGTTGATGCCACGATATAGCTTATATTGTGCTTGGGCCGTAAGGGGCCCCTCCCAGAGTCTGCGCACCCCCAAGTGAGCGTAGTCGACAATAAATAAATGGAGTGGGCTGCACACCGCAGCGGGTACTAGAGAGTACCGGACTATGTGTTGCCTTTCATATTTGTATGTCATTTACTTGCTTATCTGTCGTAGCATTTCCATAATTATTGTTATTGGTTTACTATTTAAATACTATCTGATTCAGGTTACTGTATTTATAGAATTACTTTGTGCCTATTCAGGATTTCTTATTCCTAGCCTTTATTTATGTTTATTACTCATTGCGTCGGAGTACCCACTTTATTCCATGCACCTTGCGTGCAGATCCAAGTACATCAGAGGCTGAGTGAGGATTTATTTACTGAAAAGCTTATCTAGGAGCATCAAAGTAGCTGCATGACGTCCGCAGTCCTGATCTTCCTTCTACCTTATTTGCTTTATTTTCGAATTTTTTAGAATGATATGTAGTAGATTGATACTAAGTTATTAGAGGCACAGACTTGTGATACCGGATTCACGGGGTTGTGTAGTAGTATTGGTATTTGGGTTTTCTGCATGTTTGAACTCTATTTCAGGCTTTCATTATTATGACTTAGTAATTTATCTATGTTAATTAATTCGTAAGCTGTATAAAATGGTTAAGGTTATTAAATTGGTCGGGCTGCCTAGCAGTACGTTGGGTGCCATCATCGCGGGGGGTGGGGTCATGACAAGTTGGTATTAGAGCCTAGGATATTTGTTCTCGCAAGTCATGAGTCGGTTTAGTAGAGTCTCATGGATCGGTACGGAGATATTTGTACTTATCCTTAGGGGGCTGCAGAACCTTCCGGAAAACTTCATATTCTTGAAATTCTTGTCGTGCAGCTTCGTTGAACTAAGAACTAAACATCTATTATTCTATTCTCTCACAGATGGTACGAGCTACCGGACGTGGCTTACAACCACTAGTACCACCTACTGAGGCCGCCAGAGGTCGTGGACGTGGTCGTGGCAGAGGCGGAGCACCCGGGGCAATGCCTGCTAATCCACCAGTTGCCCCGGCTCAGGATCAGGATCCAGCTGCAGACATACCAGCATCACCTGTTCAGGCACCAATAGTGCCTATCGTGATTCTCGGTCTTCAGGAGACCTTGGCACAGATATTATTAATCTGTACTGGCCTGGCTCAGGCAGTTTCAGTCACCACAGCAGTAGCAGCTACTTCACAGGCCGGGGGAGGCAATTAGACCCCCGCTGCTCACACACCTGAGCAGGTGGTGCATGGACTACAAACACCAGAGGCACCTCCAGCTCAGCAGGTTGCACCTGTTCATGGCTTCGTGGTTCCGACTATTCCAGACGATGATCATAGTCGTCTTGAGAGTTTCAATAGGCTCTAGCCTCCCACATTCACTGGTGGTGAGGGTGAGAATGCCCAGGGTTTTCTTGGCATGTGTCAACATATGCTCTGTGCGGCGGGGATCCTTGTGTCGAGTGGTATGGCATTTACCACCTTTCAGTTTACCGGGGCTACTCCTACTTGGTGGGAGGACTTTCAGAGGTGTAAGACTGTTGGTGCATCACCTCTTTCTTGGCAGCAGTTCTCCGCTCTTTTCCTGGAAAAGTATGTACCTTAATCCCGGAGAGAGGAGCTGCATAGGCAGTTTGAGTTGTTGACGCATGGGGATATGATAGTGACTCAGTACGAGATGAGGTTTTCACAGTTAGCCCGTCATGCTATTTGGATGGTTCCGTCAGATCATGAGAGGATCAGGAGATTTGTGGATGGCCTTAACTACCATCTTCGCATTTTGATGAGTAGAGAGAGAGAGTATTGGGTGCTACATTTGAGGAGATGGTGTATGTCAATCGTGAGATCGAGTCAGTTTGCCGAAGAGAGCGAGAGGATTGAGAGGCCAAGAGGCCTCGTGGATTGGGCAATTACAGTGGTGCCCTTTCGAGGGGCCAGTTTCAGCATGGTAGGGGTCGTTCTTTCAGGCCTACTCAGTCGGCCAGTACAGAGTATCATGGGGGATCTTCAGGTCGTGGTCATCATGGGCCCCAGCAAGGCCAGTCTTCACTCAGTGACCTCCTTGCTCAGAGTTCATCTCATGCCCATCAGCTCAGGGTTCTTCTGTACCGAGTGCATCTGCTAGTCACTCTGGTGTGAGGGGTTCCCTTCAGCCCCCATCTTCAGCACCGGGCATCTGTTATGAGTGTGGAGAGTTTGGTCACATGAGGAGGTAGTGACCTCGACTTCGTGGCAGACAGCATCAGCAGAGGGGTCAGCCCTCGACATTTGCTCCAATTACTTCATCACCCGCCCAGCCAGCTAAGGGTAGAGATCAGGCAGCCAAGGATCGCTCTAGAGGTGGAGATCGAACAGGTGGTGGCCATGGTTGTTGCTATGCTATGCAGCGCAGGACAGATGCCATTGCTTCAGATGTTCTCATTACAGGTATTATTTTAGTTTGCCATAGAGACGCCTCAGTATTATTTGATCCTGGTTCCACCTATTCATATGTTTCTTCATATTTTGCTCATTATTTGGGAATGCCCCGGGAGACTCTATCTTTACCTATTCATGTGTTACCCAGATGGGCGATACTGTTATTGTGGACCGTGTGTACCGGTCATTTGTTGTGATTATTGGGGGTATGGAGACCCGAGTTGATTTATTGCTATTGATCATGGTGGACTTCGACGTTACCTTGGGCATGGATTGTGTTGAGTTGTCCCACATCGGAGGGATTTGAGGTCCTTGGTCTCCTTATATGGCTTGAGCAATCCTCACCTCATAAGCCAGCTTTTGGGGTTAAGTTAGGCCCAAGGTCCATTCTTATCATGGTATCAGAGCCAGGCCCATCCAATTATTATTACCGATGTTGGTCCCCCCATTTATGTTGTCCACGCTCCAGAGATCTGGGCGTGAGTGGGGTGTTGAGTTGTCCCACATCGGAGGGATTTGAGGTCCTTGGTCTCCTTGTATGGCTTGGGCAATCCTCACCTCATAAGCTAGCTTTTGGGGTTGAGTTAGGCCCAAGGTCCATTCTTTTCAGATTGGTTATCTCCGTATTATGCTATTCTAGAATGTCATGCTAAGACAGTCACTTTAGCTATTCCGGGTGTACCGCGGATTGATTGATGTGGTATGACTAATTATTTTCCAAGCAACGTGATTTCTTTCTTGAAAGCCCAGCGTATGGTTGGGAAGGGTTGTCTGTCATATCTAGCTTTCGTGCGGGATGTTGGAGCTGAGACTCCTAGCATTGATTGTGTTCTAGTTGTGAGGGATTTTCCCGATGTATTTTCTACAGACCTATCGGGCATGCCACTGGATAGGGATATTGATTTTGGTATTGACATGGTGCCTGGCACTCAGCCAATTCTATTCCTCCATATCTCATGGCACTAGCGGAGTTTAAAGAATTGAAGGAGCAGCTTCAGAAACTCCTAGATAAGGGGTCATTTGGCCTATTGTGTCACCTTCGGATGCGACAGTTCTGTTTATGAAGAAGAAGGATGGTACAATGAGAATGTGCATCGATTATAGGTAGTTGAACAAAGTAACAACGAAGAACAGGTATCCCCTGCCTTGTATTGATGATTTATTTGACCAGTTTCAGGGAGCGAGGGTGTTCTCCAAGATTGATCTCCATTCGGCTTATCACCAGTTAAAGATCAGGGATTCAGATACTCATAAGACTACTTTCAGGACTAGATATGGTCACTATGAGTTTTTCTTCATGTCTTTCGGGCTGACCAATGCCTCAGCAGCGTTCATGCATCTAATGAACAATGTATTTTTGCCTTATCTGGATTCATTTGTCATTGTGTTCATTGATCATATCCTGGTATACTCGCGTAGTCAGGAGGAGCACACGCAGCATTTGCGGGTTATATTGCAGATATTGAGGGAGCAGAGGCTTTATGCAATGTTCTCCAAGTGTAAGTATTGGCTCAATTCAGTGTATTTCCTGGGGCACTTGGTTTCAAGGGAGGGTATTCAGGTTGACCCGAAGAAGATAGAGGCAGTGCAGAGTTGACCTAGACCGTCCTCAGCCACGTAGATTCCTAGTTTCCTTGGGTTGGCGGGCTATTATTGTTGGTTTGTTCAGGGCTTTTCCTCTATTGCGTCGCCCTTGACCAAGTTGACTCAGAAGGGTGTTTCAATGGTATGGTCGGACAAGTGCGAGGAGAGCTTCCGGAAGCTCAAGACAAGTTTGACCATAACTCCAGTATTGGTTTTGCCCTCAGCTTCAGGTTCTTATACTGTATATTGTGATGCTTGGAGAGTTGGGATCGGATGTATATTGATGCAGGAGGGTAGAGAGATTGTGTATGCTTCTCATTAGTTGAAGCCCCGCGAGAAGAACCACCCCGTACATAATTTGGAGTTGGCTGCAATAGTTCATGCTCTGAAGATTTGGAGGCACTACTTGTATGGTGTATCTTGTGAGGTATTCACCGATCATCTAGTCTTTAGCATTTGTTCAAGCAAAAGGATCTTAATTTAAGGCAGCGGGGTTTGCTAGAGTTACTTAAATACTATGATGTCACCATTCTGTATCACCCGGGGAAGGCCAATATAGTGGACGATTCTTTGAGCCGAAAGACGATGAGTATAGGTAGCTACGCGTACATTCCAATTGAGGAGAGGTCATTTGTAGTTGATGTTCACGCCTTGGCCAATCGATTTGTGAGACTAGATATTTCAGAGCCAGTTGGGTGTTGGTTTGTGTCATTTCTCGGTATTCCTGGTATGACCGCACCAGGAGGTGTCAGTACGAGGATCCATATTTGCTTGTCCTCAAGGACAGGGTGCATCATAATGATGCCAAGGATGTGATCATTGGAGCTGATGGTGTTTTGAGGATGCAAGGCTAGATTGTGTGCCAATTGTGGATAGGCTTTAGGAGTTGATATTGAAGGAGGCCCACAGCTCGTAGTATCCCATCCATCCAGTGCTTCGAAGATGTATCAGGATCTTAGACAGCACTATTGGTGGCGGAGGATAAATAGAGATATTGTAGAGTATATAGCTTGGTTTCTTACTTGTCAGCCGGTGAAATATAAGCATCAGATATCGGATGGCTTGCATCAGCAGATGGTTATTCCCGAATGGAAGTGGGAGAGGATCACTATGGTTTTTGTTACCAACTCCCACGGACTTTGAAGAAATTTCATGCCATTTGGGTGATTGTAGACAAGCTGACCAAGTCCGCGCACTTCATTCCAGTTTGTACTACTTATTCTTCAGAGCGGCTGTAAGAGTTATATATTTGGGAGATTTATCAGTTGCATGGTCTCCCAGTGTCCAACATATCAGATCAGGGCACTCAGTTTACCTCTCAGTTTTGGCAAACGGTTCAAAGAGTGTTGGGTACTAAGGTGCAGTTGAGCATAGCCTTTCACCCTCAGACGGATAGATAGCCTGAGCGCACCATTCATATATTAGAGGATATTCTACACACATGTGTTATTGATTTTGGAGGTTCATGGGATTGGTTTTCACCACTTTCATAGTTTTCCTACAACAACGGCTATCAGTCCAACCTTCGAATGGCACCATATGAGGCCTTGTATGGGAGACGGTGTAGATCTCTAGTTGGTTGGTTCGAGCCCGGTGAGGCTAGATTGTTGGGGAAAGATTTGGTTCAGGATGAATTGGAGAAGGTGAAGATGATTCGGGAGAGACTCCATACGGCACAGTCGAGGCAGAAGAGTTATGCGGACAGGAAGGTCTGAGATGTATCCTATATGATTGGTGAGAAGGTTTTGCTGAAGGTTTCACCCACAAAGGGTGTTATCAGATTCGGAAAGAAAGGAAAGTTGAGTCCGCGGTTTATTATGCCCTTTGAGGTACTTAGAAGAATTAGGGAGATGGCTTATGAGCTTGCCTTGCCACCCAGCTTGTCAAGCGTGCATCCAGTTTTCCATGTTCCTATGCTCCGGAAGTATATTGGGGACCCGTCTCAAGTTCTGGATTTCAGCACAGTTCAGTTGGAGGGTGATATGACTTATGATATAGAGCTAGCAGCCATTTGGATAGTCAGGTTCGGAAGGTAAGGTCAAAGGATGTTGCTTCGATGAAGGTGCAGCGGAGAGGTCGGCCCTTGGAGGAGGCTACATGGGAGACCGAGTGGGAGATGCAGAGCAGATATTCCCACTTGTTTGAGGCTTCTGGTATGTTTTTTGAATTGCTCGAGGATAAGCATTTGTATTAGTTGAGGAGGATGTGACGAACCGACCCGTTGTCACGTGAGTTACCACCCCATTTTTCCTATTTTCTACTTCTTTATGCTTCATTATCAGTGTTGTATGTGATCAAGTTGGTGTTGATGGTTTTTTGAAGGAAATAAGACACTTAATCCCTTTAAGGCGAGCTTAGTTTGGAAAAGCAAACCGGATGTTGACCTATGAGTTAGAGGGCTTGGAAGTGAATTCCGATGATTCGGTTAACTTCGGGGGATGATTTGTGACTTAGGAGTGTGATCAAAAATGATTTTGGAGGTCCGGTGTAGAATTAGTCTTTAGTTGGCGAAGTTAATATTTTGGAGGTCCCTCACTTCCCACTTGGCTTTGGGCGATTTTTGGAGAGCTTTTGGACGTGGATTGAAGAGGATTTTGATTGGGATTGATTGGAGGTTAATTCTATGAACTAAAAACATGATTTAATTGTAGAATCAACCAAGAAATTCATGAAAACTTAGCAAAGGGGGGAAGAACTAGAGCTTGAAAGTTGCTATTTCAAATTGGGTTTTGAAGGGCCGTTTGAGCTCGGATTTGAGAGTTCTTGATATGTATAGACTCGTGGCAACATAAGAAATCCATTGGTGTAAAATTTTTTGGAATTTGAGAAGTGGGCCCGGGGCTCGGGTTTTGCTAATTTAGAGATTTTTGCTAGTTTTCGATTGTTTTATATTAGCTATTGTTCCATTGGCATATCGTGACGTATTTGTTGTGGTTTTGATCAGATTCGACGCGCGAGGAGGTAAATTTGAGAGGCAAAGGCATAGCGAGCTAGGATTTTGGCCGGGTTGAGGTGAGTAATAGATGTAAATGTTGTCCTAAGCTTTTAAAACCCCAGAATTGCACATCGCAGTCCTATATTGAGGTGACTTGCACGTCGGATAGCTTGGTGTAGAGCACCATTGGGGATTGTGACTTGGGTTGTCCCGATAGAAGAATTTACTGTTTATTTGACTGAATATCACCTGTTATCATTATGATTTGAGCTTATTGTCATATTTGGGTTTCGTGCCAATTGATTGAATCCTTCAGGGATTGCTATTAGTGATTTCTTACCATTTTTGCGTATTTAATACTATATTTCAAACTCAGCCATCTTTTCTCAAACCTGAAACTTAAACAATATTTCTAATGAGGTTTGGGCTGAATATTTATATATTATTGTGCCCGAGGGGCTTATCTGATTCTGGACTGAGCATGGGATTTGTTGCGTGCCGCAACAGTATTATATTGATATTGATATGAGGTCTAAGGCCTAGTTGATGCCACGATATAGCTTATATTGTGCTTGGGCCTTAAGGGGCCCCTCCCGGAGTCTGCACACCCCCCAGTGAGCGCCGTCGACAATAAATAAAGGAGCGGGTTGCACGCCGCAGCGGGTACTAGAGAGTACTGGACTATGTGTTGCCTTTCATATTTGTATGTCATTTACTTACTTATCTGTTGTAGCATTTCCATAATTATTGTTATTGGTTTGCTATTTGAATACTATCTGATTCAGGTTGCTGTATTTATAGAATTACTTTGTGCCTATTGAGGATTTCTTATTCCCAGCCTTCATTTATGTTTATTACTCACTGCATCGGAGTACCCACTTTACTCCATGCATCTTGCATGCAGATCCTAGTACATCTGAGGCTGAATGAGGATTTCTTTACTGAAAAGCTTATCTGGGAGCATCAAAGTAGTTGCATAACGTCCGCAATCCTGATTTTCCTTCTACCTTATTTCCTTTAGTTTTGCATTTTTTAGAACGATAGTAGATTGATACTCAAGTATTAGAGGCTCAGACTTGTGATACCGGATTCATGGGGCTGTGTAGTAGTATTGGTATTTGGGTTTTCCGCGTGTTTTAACTCTATTTAAAGATATTAGAGAAATACCTAAATGTTGTTTCACAATGTGCTGCTTCAAGTGGTTCAAAAAATGTATCCACGTCTCTTCGCTTTCGTTGGCACATGTGGCAAAAGCTAGTCGAAATATTTGTCAGTTGGCATCAACTGCAACTGCAATCAAAAGCTTAATATCATACTTTTCATAAACATGAGTACTGTCTATGAAAATTACAGGACGACAATGCACAAAACCATCAATTGTTGCTTTAAATGACCAGAACACGAAGTTGAAAATATATTCGAGTATGTCCGAATTTCGCTCACGCCTCCATTAAACAATAGTCCAGGGGTTAAAGTGTTGCAGTGCGGCCATGTACCTGGGCAGGTTTGAAAAAGACTTATCCCAGTCGTCATAAATAAGTTCAAAGGCACATGCGATGGAGATATGCCTTTCATTTTGTTATAGTACAACCATACTCCTGGTGGACGGATGCAATACACTCTTTAATCTTGAACCTAATGGACACTTCCAAAGATGGAATTAAGACAAGAGAAATCAAGTCCACATCCAAGTTGAAGTGATTCTCATTGAATGTGTCCATTTCACATCTGTGCTCGCTAATAAATTTACCCAATTTCCATAAACTTGATTTCTTCTTGCTGGGACGCAACATCCAGTAACAACCCATAAACCACCTACGGCATACAGCCTTGTATATCTCCGTAGTTGACTCATTTACTGCCATCTCACGACACTCTCTTATACTGTAGGTTTTTACAGCCCTAATTAGGCGAGCTTTATCGGGGAAATACATGCCCTTTGTCAGAACAACTGGTCAAGACTCATCCCACATCGCTGACCAAATTTCGTCATCATCCCTTATGAGGGCATCCACGTTCGGCATACTTGGCAAATTATCAAGGTAGGGAATATTCCGCTCATGAAATGGCAGGAGGGACTCGTATACTCTTTGTCTACCGGGAGGTGGAGGAACATGCTACCTCGTCATCGTAGGTTCAACATTCACTTCCTCCTCATCATCACCCTCATCATGGAAGGGTTTACTCATCTGCATTGTTGTCATAATTACTATCATCTTCCTGACTCTGATCAGCCGAATCACGAGTGAATATGTCGTCTGTGGGAAATTGTGTGAGGTCATAAACATCAAGAAGCTCGTTTTCACTGCACAAAAAGAACAAAATAATAATTTATGCAACTACATAAATACTTTTGATATAGCTATATCATTTTACTTACAAGTCGTACTGTCTTGACGTTCATGATGGATATTTTCTTGTTGGTGATGACTCCTGGATGGACCACCGTGCTCCAATACTCTAGAATTACGTATATTCCAACTAGGGACGGGGTCATAACTTCTAAAATTTATATCCGGACGGTACTCCCAATGAAAAATATAAGTGTTAATACAAATCCAATTAAAACATACAATAAACATCGCTAAAGCATAGTAAAATTGAAGTTTACCAGTCGTCTTGTGAATTATATAAAGTCGAAAAATTATTTTGTGGTTGCTCATTCTCCAGTGGTGACAAGTTTAATCGAGACAAGCTCTTTGATCAGCTATCTGTCCGGCAAAAACTACTCCATAATAACCACCCGATGACTGGGGGTTATCCCTACTATGCACACCCTCATTATTGGGAACACCTTCCACCTTGACGTATATTTCCAATAATTTTATTACAATAAATTTCCTGTATTCATCCGAAATTCGAAAAAAATCTCTAAAAGTTTCATCATCCTCGATATTAAACTCGAAATAATAAGCAAACCCATGTGGAGTCACTGATTACGGAAACCTACCGGTTACTTTAAGGTTAACCAAACGTTTCCTCACACTCATTGTTTACAAAATAACGAAACCAATTTATCATACTCCATAGCAAGCGGTAATTTAACATGACATTGTAGAGGTGAGCTATACCTCACAGAGTTATTCTCCAGCACAATCGCACCTCCTCTCCTCCCCCCCCCCCCCCCAATATAATGAAACCTTTATTTTTGGCTCTTCAGACATTGTTCAAAAATGATTGATAAGAAAAAGAGAGAAGTATGAACGGAAGTTTGAAGTTTGTATTAAATGAATTTCATAAAATTGAAACGCCTTTAAATAAGGCAAGTTCGAGCTTGGGGTGCAAAATTTTATTAAGAAATTCGCAATACAATACTACGTTTTGATGTGTTTGAATTATTGTTATATCAGTTTATTATTTGTGGGGCTAAATTAATTAAAAAATCACTGTACAGTTGCGATTAAGTAATTCGTAGTACAATACTGCGAGTTAGTTAAAAAAATTTAATAATTTACAGTACTATACTGCGAATTATTTTAACGGATAAATTTTTATTACAATAATTCGCAATATAATACTGCAAATTAGATAATTACATAAATTTTTTTAATAGTAAAAATATGTTTTCTCTCAAAAAATCATTAGAAAATTTTCGGATTCGATTATGCACCACCCTAAGCCTAAGTCTCAACTTGCAAGTTGTCTTTGTGCTATTTTTGAGATTAGACAAAGTAGGGCCCTTAGGGTGGGGGCCGAAGAGAAAAATGTAGAGTGGGCCCCTACGTACATACATGTTGTGTATGCATTTATGTGTAGATTTTATAAGTACAGTACTAAAAAAATCAATATAAAATCTTTTTAATCTCACTAGAAAATGGATATTTTAAATTTTTTAACAAAACAGCTGGAGAACTATAAAGAAAAAACATCCTTCTCTGGCAAAACAAATCTTGTTCTCTCACTTTTTTCAACTCTCTTTCCTAATGGACCCTCCACCGTTTTCCGGCGGCCTAACTTCCACGACCGCCGCCGTTCCGCCGTCGGGAAACGTCAATTATGCTGAGTCTGCAAATTCCTCGCCGCGATCCCGTAACACAGAGTCCTGGGACGATCAGCAGCCACACGCCGGCGGCGGCGGCGGCAAGCTACGGCTAATGTGCAGCTACGGAGGGCACATAGTCCCTCGTCCACACAATAAATCTCTCCCTTACGTCGGCGGCGAAACCCGCATTTTGTCCGTCGACCGTAACACCTCTCTTGCCGACCTTTCTGCTAAGCTCTCTAAAACCCTACTCGGCGACCATCCCTTTTGTTTAAAGTATCAGCTTCAGAATGAAGACCTTGATTCACTTATCTCCGTTACTTCCGATGAAGACCTCGAAAACATGATCGACGAATACGACCGTATGAATATGAATATGAATAATTCATCATCTTCTAAAGTCGCTCGGCTTCGTTTGTTTTTATTTCCGAGCAAAGCTGAGACAACTGAAATGGTTCGAGAAAGTTTAATTAAATCGAAGACAATTGAAATGGTTCGAGAAAGTTTAACGAAATGTGATGATTGGTTCGTTAATGTTTTAAATCGTGCGAGTTCTGCTACGGTGTTTTCTGAAACTTCGTCAGTAAATTGCCTATTGGGTTTGGATGATGACGTGGAAAATGTTAAAGATGACGTGGGGGCACAATTAGAGGTGAAAAATGGTGGAAATAATGTTAAGGTTAGTGGGCAGGATGTTATTCAATCTGTGCCGGATTCTCCGATAGTTGAAACGACGTCGTCTTTTGGGTCAATGTCTTCTATGAATTTGCAGCCGATTAAGGTTCATGTTGAGGAGAATCAAAAGGGTGGAAATTTTGAGGACCAGTTTTCGCAAATGACTCTTGGGGAAGTGAAGCAGAAGCACGAGGAAGGAGGATTTGCGGGTTTATCTTCGCCGCCTGCGCCGGCTGTTCAAGTGCCGGCGACGGCTGTTTCCAGCATGCAACAGCAACAGCTACAGCAGCCTCCGCAGCTGCAACCAAAGCTTGTTATTCCATCTGATTTGCCTTCCCCTGATTCAGTTTCAAGGTAAATTATCTAAAAGATCTTTACTTTAATGCATTGACAGCCAAAGGCGTATCTAGTGTAGAAACTATGGGTTCAACTAAATTCATAGGTTTTGCTCATATCTTATATTTTCGCCCAAAAATTCATTATATATATATATATATATATATATATATATAAATCCATTAAATTAGATGAGATGAGATGTGGTAGAAATACGAATGAAACCAAAAAGTTTAAATCCTAGATGTTGACGATGTAGAAAAATAGTAAACATAACTTAAAATAATTGCAGATAACTTTATTTGATAGTAGCACCGGTTGAAAATATAGAATAACTTGTAACTTGTGATAACAGGTTCATAAAATGGAATAAATAGTGAAGTAACATGTGATAACGAGTTAAACTACACTGACGTAAAAAGTTCTTTACAGTGTTAGTGTGTATAACTAATTCGTAAAATAATATATGTTTGTTGGAACATACTGTACTAATTGGTTGAAAAATGTGTTTGCATAGTCTGATCCTTTTTATTAGTGCTAAAATTAGGATCCCGATTCCATTTGGTGCAGTGAGGGTAGTGTGACAAATACTTTGTCTACGCAAAGGCATTACTTTTATCAAGAACCAGGGGTTCAGTTCCAGTCAGGGAGCGGTAGGATTTCTGGTAATTCAGTTGATCCGAAGATGAGCGATTCGATTGGAAGGGCTCAGGTAAAACAGCAAGTCTTGGATAGTGGATATGCATTGCCAGTACAATATGATCAGCAACAGAAAATGCATCAACCCCAACAGTTTGTTCATATGGGGCAGTATATGCAGCATACGCCTTCCGGCTCTGTGCAGATGGCGTCTTATTATCCTATATACCCTTCACAGCACCAAACACATCCTCAACAACCCGGTCTTGAGCACCAGTATCCTGTTTACTTTATTCCTGCTAGACCTACCCAAGGTTACAGTTTGTCATTGCAACCAACAAATTATACTGAGCCTTCTCAAACAGTCCCTTCTGCCCATCCCCAAACGCCTCCTACTATGGTCACTCCCACCGCAGCTTACAATCCGGCTAGAAATCCTCCGACATCTAAACCTGAAATGGTTGCTGGTCAATACAGAACTGTAAGTGCGGGTGCAGCACCTCCGCAATTTGTTCAGATCACTTCGGGCCAGCATCAGCCACAATATATGGCCTACTCTCAGATTCATCATCCTTCTCAGTCGGATCCTCCTACTTCAGCCACTACTGCCAGTTATGCATATGATTTTGCTGATCCTACGCATACGAAGATGTACTATACTCAGCCGCTAGCTCCCAATTGGCCGCTCAATATCAAACAATGACATCAGAGCCTGCAATTAGCTTTCAAGAGACTTCTTCTCAGCTCCCCGTTGAGACTTTGAGGCAGCAACTTAGAACTTCGCAGGCATGAAACTGTGAGTTGAGCATGAAGAAGCAATTTTGAAAAGTTGATTTGATAAATTTTAAATTTTCTGTTAAATGCTTGAATTATTTGTTATTGGTTGGTCAAAATTTATAAGTTATAGGTAATAAGAAAGTCGGATCTTTCGCTTTTTTTTCTTGTGTAAGTAATACTGTTATTACCCATGAAAGCATAGGGGTGCAAGATCTTATTGTGAAATTCCAAACTCATATGATACATCCTCAGTTCTATATATGGTTTTCAGAACAGATATAAAGTAGTGATTGAGGAATTTCTTGAGATATCTTTTATTTTCTCTCATTTATGGTATTTGTTTAGCTAAATATTAGTCTAACCAAGGTAGTATAGATACTTGCAAATAGACTGCAAGCCCTGCATATATTTACCAAGTACACTCATCCAAATTTGTTGTTTCTTTGTTTTTCATTTCCGGTCTATAATACAATAACAACCTAGTATAATCCCACAAGTGGGGTCTGGAGAGAATAGTGTGTACATAAACCTTGCCCCTACCCTAGAATAGAGATGTTGTTTCCAATTGACCATCGGCATCCTTCCATCCAAGAATTCCTCACCTTGCTCTTGGGATGACTCGAACTCACAACCTCTTAGTTGAAAGTGGAGGGTGCTTACCATCAGAGCAATATGACTCATTTCCAGTTTATAATAAGATGAAGAAACCTAGTGGCCTTTCTAGAAAAAAATATTACTGGAATATTCGGAAATTTTGCGAAAGTTTAGCTTTTCAACCTATCGATGTCCACAAAGTTGGAATTTGAATCCTAGTGTTGCTAAACGTCCTTTATTGCTTGGCGAATTAAATTCATCAGTATGATTTACATACTATGCCGTGACTTTGCTTTTCTTGAGCCGAGGGTCTTTCTCTACTTTCACAAGTTAGGAATAAGGTTTCGTATATACTACCCTCCCCAGACCTCATTTGTGTAATCACATTGGATCTGTCGTCGTTGATTTGGAAAAGTTCTGTAAATTAAATTTTTCCCAATTTATAGTGACAGCAAGCACCACATTAGCACCATAATTTTGTTTAGTTACAGGTTCTAAGGCGTTAGTTCGGGATATATTGCTTATGTTAATAGAGTAATTAAATAATTAATGCCTTGTTTCTTTGGGATTGAGATGTGAAATAGGGAAAAATTGTCCTTTAGTTGATGACAAAGGCCTATTTATTTTTATTTAACATCACATTAGAATATTGCACTTCCAGAAAGATGATTAGATGAATGTACTAATTCCTCATATGTAATTAAACAACCTGCTCCAAATGAAACAAAAAAAATATTTGTTCACTGATTCACATGTCACTTTTACTGTGGTGCTAGATTCTATTAACACTATATGTATTTCTTTTAACCCCTGCTTTTTTTAAATCTTAATTACATAGTTAATTATTATCTATATTATTCATAAAAGGTACGAGGTTTATGACAGTTTGTCTGATTAATACAATCAATTAGCGTATTCAAGATTCGGATGTCTCTTTCCAAGTCCCGCGGTACCATGTTGTTGTCAACAGCTGCCAATTATTTTTGCTGCAACAATTAGAAATTTTAGGTAAGGTGGTTTGTTGCTGACTCTGTGCCTTATCATAACGAGCACATTTTTTTGTCTCAATTTGGACTGCAAATGAGAAATTTGACCTTCTGGGATCTTCATTTATGGTTCTTCTATGAGTTCTCAATCATAACCTACCAATAGACTAGTGATGCGATTACGTACAGATTTTTCTTACAGCTTGTTTGGATGGTTATTACTTATTAAATTGTATCGTATTATTACTTTAAATATGTTTATTTTAATTGTTATTTAAATTTTATTATATTATATTATTAAATATGTTGGTACATAACAACGAATGTGTCACTCTATATAATGGCCGATTTAGTGTGGTTGTGTCACGACCCAGATTTCCTATTCTGGAGTTATGACTTACTAATGTGAGCTAGGCAAGCCAATTATTTGAACAATTTGACTTTTTACACATATTATATTCTTTAACAATTACAAAGATATAACATTTTAACAGTGGAATTTAACATAAGCGGAAGAAGAACAATAATTATCTAACCATAAACACCTAATATAACTGTTTGAGTCTCGACTATCCAGACCTAGTGTCACAGTTTCACAGACGGTCTAAGAATTCTACAAATAAAGGCCCGAAAGAATTAAATATAATGTTGTCTCTGGAAATACATGTCGGAAACAAGAAAGTAGATAGAAGGAGACGCCAGGGCCTGCGAACGCCTGCAAGGCTACCTCGGGTCACCTGATGAACAAGATCTAGCAATCTCACTGCAGTCTGAAATCTACAACACTAGGGTATGGAAAAAAGAGTGCAGAGTGTAGTATCAGCATAACCGATCTCATGTGTTGGTAAGTGTCTAGCCTAACCTCGTCGAAGTAGTGACAAGGCTAGGACTAGACTCCAGATAAACTTGTGCAGTTATATTATGCACAGCAGAAAAGTAAACATGCAGTAAGCAATTAAAGTTGGGGAAGGGGAACATGCTGCGGGGGTGACAGATAACCAAAACATCAAAGAACAACAAGGAAACCGTAAATTAACTTCTACACGGATAAGAAATAAAGGCAACTTTCACTTTCAATTTTATCTTGTTGCAGGCGTGCAACCCGATCACATTTCTCATATCTCGTGGTAGGCGTACCACCCGCTTCCATTTTTCCTCATATCTCGTGGTAGGCGTACCATCCGCTCCCATTTTCAAATATTAATAGTTCTTGCAAATGAAATTACTTCGACAACCGCAACAATTAATTCAAATTCATAATTCAACAAAGTACACAATAATTATGATTTACCGAGGAAGATAAATAATGACAAGTAGCCATTAATTATGGACTTTAAGGAGCAAACGACAATTTAATATTTAGTATGCTAAATGGCAAGTAGAAATTAAATCACATAAACACGTAGTAATAATAGCATGAATTCAATAATAACTAATGACCCGACAAAGGAAATGCCAACATAAAGAATCACAGTAATTGTGGAATAAGACAAATAATGCACTCAAACTGATAACAAGGAATCATAACAAACAGCAATAAGTGCACGGCATAACTCTTCGTGCTTTAAAGTTCTCTCACCAAAATAATACACGGCATTATCCTTCGTGTTTTACACTCTTCCTCACCCAAGTAACAATTACAAAGCAATTAGGACAAGAGAATCAATGGCATCACCATAAAGTCAAATAACAACAG
Organism: Nicotiana benthamiana; assembly: GCA_034376525.1. Taxonomy (NCBI): domain Eukaryota; kingdom Viridiplantae; phylum Streptophyta; class Magnoliopsida; order Solanales; family Solanaceae; genus Nicotiana; species Nicotiana benthamiana. Next base: position 45,116,359 of record CM067330.1, read on the forward strand.
AAAATCAGTAAAGTAAACGTAAAGAACAAGATGACTCAATTATCAGCAAGAATCAGGAAAATCGAGGACAAGTGCACGACATCTACAACAATTCAATAACACTAATGTTGCAGCGCGCAACCCGATCTCTTATCAATTAACTCGGTTGTGATGTATAACCCGATCCATATACATATAGCTATTGCAGCGTGCAACCCGATCCAAATTTGATATATGTTGCGGCGTGCAACCTGATCCAATATAACATATGTTGCAGCGTGCAATCCGATCCAATATAATATCTAAATTACACCTTAAAATGATCATGACAACAGTCCTGGCAAGCCATTAACCATAATTTATACTGTCCCGGCAAAGAAACTTAACAGTACAAGTATATACGTCCCGGCAAGGGAGAATATCAACAAAATAACAAAACATCCCGGCAAGGAAATAAACCTGTAACTCTTTCTCTTTCTTTCATTTCATCTCATTGTTCAGATTACCACATGAGCCAATGCTCTAAGGATTTGATTATCTCATATACCTTCACAACATGTATTTCAGCTCGAGTCAATGCTCCTCGAAGTTTAAAGATCACAATTCCTTTCACATGCTCTTTACAACTTATAGACATCATCAATTAAGCATGAAAGTTACCACAAAGATAAGAATATTTGCAATATGAAAACTCACGGTCATGCTAGACACTGATGTATTGATACTTGTCATTGTGCATATACACCGCGCTCGACAATTAACAAGTATCAAGTAAGACTCAACACATATTCCCTCAAGCTAAGGTTAGACCAAACACTTACCTCAACAACAACAACAACTACTACCCAGTATACTCCCACCAGGTGGGCTCTGGGGAGGGTAATATGTAGACGAGCCTTACCCCTGCCCGAAAGGGCAGAGAGGCCGCTTCCAATCGACCCTCGGCGAGTAGAGTAAAAATGGGAAAGCTGCATTAAGAAACAGAGATAAAATTAGAAACACAAGCAAGACAAAATCAAATAATAAAGCATAGGTACTCCCACAAAAGTAACGTAAATAGTTATGAAAACATCAGCAACATAAATACAGTCGCATGTAGTAATATCAAGCAGGAACTACCATACTAAAACACTAATCACCTATGAGCCCCTAACCTACAATCTTGATTCTAGACCGCCAGACTCCCTATCAAGAGTCATGTCCTCGGTAACCTGCATTCTGGCCATGTCCTGCCTAAGTACCTCTCCCCAATGCTTCTTAGGCCTCCCTCTCCCTCGCCGACCACCAACAATCTCCAACCGCTCGCAGCTCCTCACCGGGGCATCGGAGCTTCTCCTCCGAACATGCTCGAACCACCTCAGCCCCTCGCTTCCCGCATCTTTTCGTCCACCGGGGCCACCCCTACCTTCTGTCGAATAACTTCATTCTTGATCTTATCCAGCCTGGTGTGCCCACACATCTACCTAAGCATCCTCATCTCTGCAACCTTCATTCTCTGAACATGCGAATTCTTCACGGGCCAGCACTCCGCCCCATACAACATTGCAGGTCTAACCACGGCTCTGTAGAATTTCCCCTTTAGTTTGTGCGGGATTTTCTTGTCACACAGGACCCCTGAAGCAAGCCTCCACTTTGACCACCCCGCTCCTATCCGATGGGTGACGTCCCCGTCAATCTCTCCGTCCCCCTGGATTACAGACCCAAGATATCTCACACTGTCCCTCTTGGCGATGGCCTGAGAACCTAGCATCACTTCCCCGCATACCCCACTCGGCTCCTCGCCAAACTTGCACTCCATATATTCTGTCTTAGATCTGCTAATCTTGAAACCCTTAGACTCAAGGGCCTGTCTCCATATCTCTAACCTTTCACTAACACCGGCCCTCGTCTCGTCTATCAATATTATATCATCAGCAAAGAGCATACACCAAGGCACATCCCCTTGGATATGTCGGGTCAGAGCATCCATCACTAAGGCGAACAACAGGGGGCTCAGCGCCGATCCTTGATGGAGCCCCATTACCACAGGAAAATGGTCTGATACGCCCCCAACCGTCCTAACCCTAGACTTAGCTCCATTGTACATGTCCTTGATTACTCTGATATAGGCTTCTGGCACACTCTTCGCCTCCAAGCACCTCCTTACCTCAATGCCTTGAATACATCCCAAGCCTCAATTATAGCTTTACCCCTTAGTTCCACCATCAATCCACTTGAATCTAGTCATAAGTTACTTTATCACATTAACAAATGTTAAATGAATCAACCCCAATACATAAAAATAAGTTTTACAAGGTTTTACCCCAAAAAGATCAAAAATGCCCCCGTGCCCACATGGTCAAATTTCGAGGTTTGGACCAAAACCCAATTACCCATTCCCCCACGAATCCAAATATATGATTTATTTTGAAATTGGATCTCTAATTGAGGTCCAACTCCCCAATTTTTAAAAACCTAAGTTCTATCCAAAACACCCAATTTTCCCATGAAAATCTTTGATTTGAAGTTGAAATCATGTTAAAAGATGTTAGGAGTGAAGAAAGTGAGTTAGAAATTTCTTACCAATTATTTTGGAGAAGAAGAGTTATTTGAAAAATCATCTCTTATATTTTGGGGTTTTGAAAAGTGTAAAATAACTTAAATTCACGTGTATTTATACCCCTCTGAAGTTCCATGTGCGGACTGCGCAAAAAGGACCGCGGTCGCACAAGCTTTCTAAAGACCTGCGGATCATTGCCCAGTGCGGACCACACAAAGCCGACCGCGGCCGCACAACACCCACCACGGACCGCGCAAAGGCGACTGCGGCCGCATGCGATTTCTCGCGGGCCGCGCAAGAGGGTTCAGAGACCTCACTATTTTCTGAACCTGTAACATATGATCTTTTTAAGCTTAAGGCATCCTGGAACCTCCTCGAAGCTCACTTGAGACCTCAAAACTCTAATCCAAAATATACACACAATCTCAAAAACATCTTACGAACATATTCATGTGATCAAATCACATATATAACATCATGAACATCCAATCGAACCTCAAGATCAATGAAATTTCTCAACACTACCTTTTAAGCATAAATTTCCCAATTATGATTCGGATTGCATCAAACGCGTCCGGTGTTAACAAAATTTTACAAGAGTGATTCAAAAGAAATATGAGATTTGTACTGGGCGCCGAAACCAAAAATACGGGCCCAATACCATTACTTTCAAATTAGATTTCATTTAAATTATCTTCAAACATTTTCAGAAGCAATTTCACTTAAAATTCATATCTCGGGCTTGAAACCTCAGAATTCGATTCTGTTTACCTAAAATATTGACCAAAGTCAAATATATTCATTTTAATGTCAAAATTTAGCATTTTTCACAAAATTTCACATATAAGCTTTCCAGATACGCGCCCAGACTGTACACGCAAATCGAGGAAATCCTAAATGAAGTTTTCAAGGCCTCGAAGATACTGAATTCAATTGAAAACAGGTGATGGCCCCATGGTTCGTCACATTCTTCACCTCTAAAAGAATCGTTCGTCCTCGAACGGACAAAAGAAGGAAGTACCTAAGTCGGGGAAAAGAGGGGGATAACGGCTCCGCATTGTTAGAATATACGCTTAACGCTAGAGGGGGGGTGAATAGCGTTATGATAAAAAACAATGTAAATTTGCGGAATTAAAAATTGCAGGAATAACGTAAGTGCAGTAATTAAAAAGATAAGGAGAGAACACACCGAATTTTATCCTGGTTCACCATAACACGTGGTTAGTCCAGTCCCCGAGAGACTCTCTCGAGTTTTACACTAACTTCGTTAAGCTTACGGGTGCTTAACAAACCGTTACACTTGCTCGTAGATATACACTCTACAAGACTTCAACCTGCTCGAGGATACCGCACCTCAATACTTCAAACCAAGGAACTACTTTTCCTTCTTACAACAAGGGATTAGACTATCCCTTCAAGTGTGTACAAATACTTAGCACTCAAGACAAGACTCTCTTTAAAGAGTAGATATGAGTAAAAACAATACGCTCAAGAACACAACAATTTCGTCAAGAGTTTGGCTCTCAAAAACTTATGAAATGAATATAAAATGATTGCAAAGAGAGTATGTAAGCTTTAGCAAGAATGTATTCAGTTGTTGTGCTTAGAAGAGTGAATTTGAGTTGTATTTATAGTGCTCAAAACACCCAAGACCGTTACTTAATTGCCAATCACAAATTGCTGATTTTGTGCTAGGATAATCGATTATCTGATTTTGCATAATCGATTATCTGCCAACGTTCAAAAATCAATCCCAGATTTTAAGCAGAATAATCGATTATCCAAATCGTATAATCGATTACCTGGCAACGTTCAAAAATCAATCCCCGATTTTATGCTTAACATAATCGATTGTCTGATTGTACATAATCGATTATCTTTCAGTGTTTGAAAATACTTTGGCAACGGTCTTTAATATAATCGATTACCAGAAAAGCCATAATCGATTATTTTGCTACTTTGAAAAATCTGATGCGCACTGTCTCAACATAATCGATTAGTCTAAGGCACATAATCGATTATCTTGTAGCTTTGAAAAATCTGGTGAACACTGCCTTAACATAATCGATTATCATAAGGTACACAATCGATTATCTTGTAGCTTTGAAAAGTCTGGTGAACACTGCCTTAACATAATCGATTATCATAAGGTACATAATCGATTATCTTGCAGTTTTGTAAAATCTGGTGTACACTGCCTTAACATAATCGATTATTATAAGGTACATAATCGATTATCTTACAGCTTTGTAAAATCTGATGTACACTGCTTTAACATAATCGATTATCATAAAGTACATAATCGATTATCTTTGTCCAGATTTGAAAGACATGTTTAAAATTCATTTTGGTTAAAATGAAATGTTTGAAAATCATTTTGCTTTAAAATAAAGATGCATGGTTTGATAAAAATGATTTTACGAGAGAAGCCAAGTCTTGAATCAATTGTCGGATCAAGATCACAATTATAGAACGACTGATGTATAACTTTGTTGCTTTACTTAATCTTGATCTTTGTTTCTCTTGTGCTTGGACTTCGGCATATGTCAATGTTCCGTTCACGTCGGTTTGTCATTTATCAAAACCTACAAATATGAACACACGTTTAGTTTAGTGACTTGAGAACGTGTTTCAACAATTTCCCCCTTTTTGATAATGGCAAACCAATATCGGGATATGCATATTAATTAATTCATAATGACGATCCAAGGCAAGTATATAGATATGCAACAAGTTCCCCCTCAAGTTATGAATTCCCCCTCATTTTATGCCAATGTGCATAGCCCATATCTTCCACCTTTTGACATTAGCAAAAAAAATAACTAACTCTTTATTGATTGAACAATATTGCAAATGCATAAAAATAAAAGACAGAATATTATGCAAACTAGAAAAACAAAGAGACAATACATTATTCATTATCATCATTGACTTCCGTCTCGACATCCGGTACATCTTCCCGAATTGGGCATACGGATAATTGACGTGATCAAAATATCCATGGAGCTCGTGAGTCAATCGATTAACATTCATATCAATACGATTTAGGGAAGTGGACATGGAGGCAAGTTGCTCGGAAATAGATTGGAGGGATGCATCGGACAGGGCCGGATGACGACGTCTTTGAGGTGGAGGAGGAGGATGCTCACCGATATTGGGAAATGAAGATTCTTGAATTTCCCAATGTTTTGTCGCCTTTTTGTGAGGACCGACGGAAGTGTCGATACCGGAAGCAACAAGAATGGTCATAACGACAAAAGCATAGGGGAGTGGCTTATCTTCCCCAATTGCATCATATAAGCGAGTCATGACGAACTTGCACCAATTGATGCGAGCCCCGGTGATAATGGCATGCATGAGTTTAGAATGCTCATGAGAGATAGTTGTATGATTGAATTTTCGCAGTTTTAGAACGCGAGTGATGAAATAAAAAATTAGGCGATATTGCGGGAGCATGTTTGTAATGGTTGGACGACGATGGTCCAGAGTTGCAATAAATTCACCAATGCCAATTTGGGTGAAGAGAAGTTGTTCATCAAATAACGCGCCTTCTTCCCTAGTATAGTGAGAAATGTCTTCCCCATTGCGCGGGAGTTTAGTGAGGACTTGAATATTTGCCTCAGATAGAAGAATTGAAGTTCCATTGACGTTCGAGACAATTTCACCATCTTCGTCCTTCTTGAGATTTGAATAGAAGGCCCGAATTAGAGGAGGGTGAATGTAAGGAGTGTGAAGATATATGAATTCAAGGAGTTGGCTTTGTATAAGCATATTTGCTGTGGATGGAGGGGCGCTTTGATTAAGGAAACGATCCGTGGAAAATCGAGGAGGAAGAATTTCCCGATTTTCAAATTTTTCAATGAAGCGCATAAGTTCGGCTTCACTATTGAATCGTAAATAAGAACCATCTTTATAACAATGAGCTAGTGGACGAGTGACGGAAGAGGAGGCAACATTTTTGCCGGAACGAGATCGTTTGGAAGTTTTGCCCGTCATTTTGAATAAATAATAATAGCCTTTGAAGAGTTTTTAGAGATTTTTGAGAATTTGGGAGCTAAGGTTGATGTTTGAGTAAGACATTGAAGACATAATGCACCTATTTATAATGTGAAGAATGAAATAGCATTAAAGTGATGAAATCTGCAAAAATTTAAGGAGCAAACGGTCAGAAACGGTAACTATTTTGAAATACAGACTAAGAATAATTGATTATGGAAATATGGTAATCGATTATTCTGACACAGTGTGCCCAGTGATTTTCTGACTTGGGGAATAATCGATTGTGCTTTTGAGATAATCGATTATTTCAGGAAATGTAGTAACGGACATCCGAGACGGTAATAGGAAAATCGATTACACTGTTTTGAATAATCGACTATTTTCACACAGTGACTCTACACCTGAACATAAATGTCAACATAATCGATTAGGGATATGTGATAATCGATTTTTATATTTAACAGCTAAAATCCTGCAAAGCCAAAACTGTTAGATAATCGATTGTAGTGTTGTATAATCGATTATGTCAATTTTCCAGCATAATAAACATAAAACTTAAATGGGGAATAATCGATTATTGACTTTAGAGAAATCGATTATTTTGCACCAGTGTCTGATAATTCCCCCTGTCTTTGGGGCGATACCTGCAAAAAAGAATTAGGCGCCTCCGACGCTCAAGTTAGTAATCGTTAAAACATAAAAATGCAATGCATGAATTAGATCTTGGAGTCAAGAATTCCGAGTTCACTACGAATTCGGAAGAAGGACTCTTTCTCTAAAGGCTTTGTGAAGATGTCGGCCGATTGATTTTTGGTTTCAACAAATTCAATTTCGACATCGCCCTTGAGAACGTGATCTCTTATAAAGTGATGTCTAATTTCTATGTGTTTCGTTCTTGAGCGAAGAATAGGATTCTTTAAGAAGGTTTCGTGTACTTACCCCTTTCTCGATTTTGCCAATTACCTTGTCAAGAGGATCGTCTTTAGACGTCCTCCAAGCCTTAGGCATCATCGATTCTTCTTCTTGTGGTGGTACTTCTTCCGAAGGTTGTTCCATGACTTCATCTTGAACTTCCTTCGGATCCTCCTTTTGTACCGCGTCTTGAAGATTGATTTTCTTTAAAGCATCTGCAAGATCAACACAAGAATCATTTCTCACCAAGCGAGCATCATTTTCACAAAATACTACATGAGGGGATTCCTCAACAGTTTTAGTTCGATTATTAAACACTCTATATACTTTGCTACGTGATGAGTAACCAAGAAAAATTCCTTCATCGGATTTCGCATCAAATTTTCCCAAGTTATCTTTTCCGTTATTGTGAATAAAACATTTACAACCGAAGACTCTAAGATGGGAAAGATTTGGTTTCCTTCCCTTATAGAGTTCATAGGGAGTTTTCATGAGTATCGGTCTAATGATAGCTCTATTCAAAACATAGCTTGCGGTACTCACGGCATCCGCCCAAAAATATTTGGGAATTTCGTCCTCATTGAGCATGGTTCTAGCCATCTCTTCGAGATATCGATTTTTACGTTCTACCACTCCATTTTATTGTGTTGTACGTGGAGCCGAAAAGGTATGTTCAATACCGAGTTCGTCACAAAAGTCCGCGAAGAGATTGTGATCGAACTCCCCCCCCCCCCCCATGATCACTTCTTATGGAAGTGACGGTTGTGTCATTTTCATTTTGAACACGTTTAAGAAAACTTTTAAAAGCTTGAAAGGCATTACTTTTATGAGCAAGAAATAACGTCCATGTAAATCTAGAATAGTCATCAACAATAACAAAAGCATAAAGATTACCACCATGACTTTTGATTCTAGAAGGTCCGAAAAGGTCCATGTGTAGAAGTTGTAAAGGTCTAATGGTTGAAACAACATTTTTGGATTTAAAAGAAGTCTTTGTTTGTTTCCCTTTTTGACATGAATCACAAGTAGAATCTTTTTCAAATTTCATGTTTGGAAGACCAATTACTAATTCTTGTGAAACTAGTTTGTTTAAAAGATTCATATTTATATGAACTACTCTACGATGCCATAACCACATGTCGTCTTCTTTACTCAAAAGACAATTCACATAACTTGATGAAGAATTTTCAAGATCAACCATATAGATATTATCCATTCTAAAACCACGAAGAATAATTTTAAAATCACTACGACGGATAACTAAGCATTCTTCGGAGTCAAACAATACAAGATTTCCCTTGTCACATAATTGGCTTATGCTCAAGAGATTATGTTTGAGACCTTTAACAAGCAAAATATGCTTAATGGAGGAGGATTCGTCCTTACCGACCAATTCAATGCCCATAATATTTCCTTTGTAATTGTCTCCAAAAATAACATTTCCTCCTTCCTTAGGTTTTAGTTGAAGGAATTTTGATGCATCCCCGGTCATATGTTTGGAGCATCCACTATCAAGGTACCAAAGTACACTTGATCCCTTCAAACACACCTCATTTTGATTTTCTTCGTGTGCCATAAGACACAAGTTTGCGGTCTCGTTTTCTTCTCCATCACTTGATTCGTCTCCGGAGTCACCTCCCCAAGAGATGTATGCTCTTTGTTTCTTGAATGGTTTCTTCTCCTTTTTGATGTTTGGACAATTTGATTTGATATGCCTGATTTCTCTGCATCCATAGCACTTCAATTAGTCGCCTTGTTGCTTACCTTTTCGTTCATACTTCTTTTGCATGAACTTGTGAAATTTCTTAATAACGAGTCCAAGCTCGACATCTTCATCACTTGACTCCTCATCGTTTTGAGGTTGGGTAGTTGATGCTTTGAGCGCAATCTTTCTTTTCCTTTTATCATCCAAAGGAAAGTTAAGAATAGTTGATTCATAAGTTTTAAGATTACCTCGTAGTCCGTCGATGGTGACGTTTGTGATGCCGATTGATTCTTGGATAGCGTCGGCTTTGGAACGCCATTCCGGCGTGAGGCTTCGTAGAATTTTCCGGACAAGCTCCTTATCCGTGAATGACTTTTTGAGAGCGTGTAGGTCATTGACGATTTTTGAAAATCGTTCGAACATGTCATCTATCTTCTCGTTTTCCTTCATGCGAAACAGTTTATATTCATGGGTTAGGAAATCAATTTTAGCTTCCCTTACCTGGTCCGTACCTTCGTAGGTGATTTCTAATTTGTCCCACATTTGCTTGGCAGTGGTGCAACATGATATTTTTCGATAGTCATCGGGGTTCACTGCACAATACATCATGTTGATTGCCTTTGCGTTGTTCTCTATTTTTCTGATATCATCGGCGTCGTATTCATCTTCCGTTTTTGGAACGAGTTCTTCTCCAACCTTTTTGGTAGGTTGTAATTCTCCATTTTTGATAATTTTCCACAGTTGGAAGTTGTTTGATTGTATAAAAATCCTCATTCTCTCCTTCCAGTAATTGTAGTTGGTGCCATCGAAAAGTGGTGGCCTTGTGAAGCATTGTCCTTCACCTAGTCCTGCATAAACACTACGAGTAGAAGCCATGGAAAGTTTCTCTCAAACTGTTAAGTCTTTCAGAGAGTATGGCTCTGATACCAATTGTTAGAATATACGCTTAACGCTAGAGGGGGGTGAATAGCGTTATAATAAAAAACAATGTAAATTTGCGGAATTAAAAATTGCAGGAATAACGTAAGTGCAGTAATTAAAAAGATAAGGAGAGAACACACGAATTTTATCCTGGTTCACCACAACACGTGGTTAGTCCAGTCCCCGAGAGACTCTCTCGAGTTTTACACTAACTTCGTTAAGCTTACGGGTGCTTAACAAACCGTTACACTTGCTCGTAGATATACACTCTACAAGACTTCAACCTGCTCGAGGATACCGCACCTCAAGACTTCAAACCAAGGAACTACTTTTCCTTCTTACAACAAGGGATTAGACTATCCCTTCAAGTGTGTACAAACACTTAGCACTCAAGACAAGACTCTCTTTAAAGAGTAGATATGAGTAAAAACAATACGCTCAAGAACGCAACAATTTCGTCAAGAGTTTGGCTCTCAAAAACTTATGAAATGAATATAAAATGATTGCAAAGAGAGTATGTAAGCTTTAGCAAGAATGTATTCAGTTGTTGTGCTTAGAAGAGTGAATTTGAGTTGTATTTATAGTGCTCAAAACACCCAAGACCGCTGCTTAATTGCCAATCACAAATTGCTGATTTTGTGCTAGGATAATCGATTATCTGATTCTGCATAATCGATTATCTGCCAACGTTTAAAAATCAATCCCAGATTTTAAGCAGCATAATCGATTATCCAAATTGTATAATCGATTACCTGGCAACGTTCAAAAATCAATCCCCGATTTTATGCTTAACATAATCGATTTCTGATTGTACATAATCGATTATCTTTCAGTGTTTGAAAATACTTTGGCAATGGTCTTTAATATAATCGATTACCAGAAAAGCCATAATCGATTATTTTGCTACTTTGAAAAATCTGATGCTCACTGTTTCAACATAATCGATTAGTCTAAGGCACATAATCGATTATCTTGTAGCTTTGAAAAATCTGGTGAACACTGCCTCAACATAATCGATTATCATAAGGTACATAATCGATTATCTTGTAGCTTTGAAAAGTCTGGTGAACACTGCCTTAACATAATCGATTATCATAAGGTACATAATCGATTATCTTGCAGTTTTGTAAAATCTGGTGTACACTGCCTTAACATAATCGATTATTATAAGGTACATAATCGATTATCTTACAGCTTTGTAAAATCTGGTGTACACTGCTTTAACATAATCGATTATCATAAAGTACATAATCGATTATCTTTGTCCAGATTTGAAAGACATGTTTAAAATTCATTTTGGTTAAAATGAAATGTTTGAAAATCATTTTGCTTTAAAATAAAGATGCATGGTTTGATAAAAATAATTTTACGAGAGAAGCCAAGTCTTGAATCAATTGTCGGATCAAGATCACAATTATAGAACGACTCATGTATAACTTTGTTGCTTTACTTAATCTTGATCTTTGTTTCTCTTGTGCTTGGACTTCGGCATATGTCAATGTTCCGTTCATGTCGGTTTTTCATTTATCAAAACCTACAACTACGAACACACGTTTAGTTTAGTGACTTGAGAACGTGTTTCAACACGCATATCGGACTCGGACTCCCAGATTGATGCCTTAGGAGGCTTACCTCTCTACTTAACACGAACATATGGGAAACTCTTGGATCTCAACTGACGAACCTGCCAGTCTAGAATAGCTACCGGCTCTTCCTCATAAGACAAGTCCTTGTCTAATCGGACAATGCTGAAATCTAACATGTGGGCTGGATCGCCGTGATACCTACGAAGCATGGACACATGAAAAATTGGATGTACGGCTGATAAGCTACGCAGCAATGCAATTCTATAAACCATCTCTCCCACTCGGTCAAGAATCTCAAACGGACCAATGAACCTTGGGCTAAGCTTGCCCTTGTCCAAATCTCATCATGCCTTTCATAGGCGAATACCCGCTCACCAACCATAAAAGCCACATCTCAAACCTTGTGGTGTACATAGCTCGTTTTCCTGGACTGAGCTGACGAAGCCTATCCTGAATTATCCTGACCTTGTCCAAGGCCTCCTGAACCAAATCTGTACCCAACAACCGAGCCTCTCCCTGCTCAAACGATCCAACCGGAGACTGACATTGTCTACCATATAAAGCCTCATAAGGAGCCATCTGGATACTCGATTGGCAGCTGTTGTTGTAGGAAAACTCTGCTAGAGGCAAAAACTGGTCCCACGAACCTCCAAAGTCAATAACACAAGCTCGGAGCATATCCTCCAATATCTGAATAGTCCGTTTGGACTACCCGTCCATTTGAGAATCAAATGCCATACTCAACTCAACCTGGGTTCCTAACTCTCGCTGAACTGCTCTCCAAAAACGCAAGGTAAACTGTGTACCTCGGTCTGAAATGATAGATACCGGTACACCATGAAGGCGAACAATCTCCCAGATGTAGATCTCAGCTAACCTCTCGGATGAATAGTAGACTGCCATATGAATGAAATGCGCTGACTTGGTCAGCCTGTCAAAAATGACCCAAACTGCATCGAACTACTTCCAGTCAACGGAAGTCCAGTAACAAAGTCCACAGCGATCTGCTCCCACTTTCACTCGGGAAGCTCAATCCTCTGAAATAGACCAACAGGCTTCTGATGCTCATACTTAACTTGCTGACAATTCAAACATAGTACCCCATATGCCACAATGTCCCTCTTCATTCTACGCCACCAGTAATATTGCCGTACATCCTGATAAATCTTCGCGGTGCCTGGATGAATAGAGTACTGAGAACTATGAGCCTCCTCTAAAATCAACTCTCGAAGTCTATCCACATTGGGCACACAAACTTGCCCCGGCAATCTCAAGACTCCATCGACATCTAATGTAACCTACTTGGCACCTCCTCGCAGCATCCTGTCTCTAAGGACACATAAGTGGGGGTCATCAAACCACCGATCACGGATACGCTCCAATAATGAAAAGCGAGCACCATGCAAGCTAACACCCGACTAGGCTAAAAATTATCCAACCTTACAAATCGATTAGCCAAAGCCTGAACATCCCACTCAAGCGCCCTCTGGCTTCCCGGAATATATGCAAGACTGCCCATGCTGGCTGACTTTCTACTCAAAGTATCGTCCATCACATTGGCCTTCCCCGGATGATAAAGAAAGGTGATGTCATAATCCTTCAACAACTCTAACCACCTCCTCTGCCTCAAATTCAACTCCTTTTGCACGAACAAGTACTGAAGACTCTTGTGGTCGGTGAACACCTCGCATGCCACGCCATATAAATAGTGCCCCCAAATCTTTAATGCATGAACAATGGCTGCCAACTACATGAAACTCTGAATTGCTGTAGCTTATCTCGGTCTAGGCCCGTTCTTGACTGCCTAAATCTTCTTCTTCGGATCAACCTGAATACCCTCTGCTGATTCGACATGACCCAGGAATACGATTGAACTCAGCCAAAACTCACACTTCAAAAATTTAGCATATAATTGACTATCCCTCAGGGAACTCACAAACAACGGGCACATAATCGGTAGAAGAAACCCCAGCACTAGAATCACGAACATATGCCAATTAGGACCAACAACCCTTATCGACCATACGTCGAGCCTTCACATACGAGATATCACTACGGGTAGAACAACCAGAAGTCCCACTCCACTCTAAACGAGGCATACCCGCTAAGGCTAAGGTCACGGTCTTGTCATAACAGTCTAAGATAAAATGATAAGGTGATAACCAGTCCATCCTCAATATAATGTCGAAATCAACCATGTCCAGAAGAAGCAAATCTACACGAGTCTCAAGACCTCTAATCTCCACTATTCATGATTAATGAACACGACCCATCACAATAGAATCACCCACCAACGTAGACACATAAATAGGGGCACTCAAATAATCACTAGGCATGACCATATACGGCGCAAGATAAAACCGACACTTCTCTAATATAACTCAAAACAATGCCTACACCTCCACGTCTGATACATTTACCTCCACTTCTAGCATCTCTGCCTCCATCTCTAATACCTCTGCCTCCAGCTTTAGCTGGCTGAGCAGGCTGGACAAATCCTTAACAACCCTCCTCACTCTCTATTGTAGTGGGACGTATGATAAGAGCATGACGAGCCAAGTCAATGAATCTGATCTTGTACTGACTAACGGTCATAGAACACTGCTAGGGATACTCAAACTACCTCCGATAAACCTCCCTATGAGTGATGGGAAGAAACTTCTCCAGAAATAAATGCGCGATCCATCCTCTAGTCAAAGCTGGTGATCCGGCTGGTCTAGCTAAACAATAATTCCCCCACTAAGTCTTGGCGTACCCAGACGAGCGAAATGCGGAAAAATCGACCTAATTGGTCTCCATGATCCCCATGTACCTAAGAACCTCATGACATTTGTCTAGAAATCTTAGGGTCCTCAAAAGATGCACCACATAAAGTAGTACTGAAGAGCTTGGTGGCACCTATCCAACCTCTGCAAGCCTCCGAAAACGTAGCCGATCTATCGCCAATCTATGCTACTGCACGGCTGAAGAAGCGGCACATGAACTCGCCATTCACGATAGAACAGAGTAGAAATCCAATTAGCATTGAGAAACAAATCCGTAAGACAAGAAAGAACAAATGTGAAATTTCCTAACTCTGTAGCCTCTAAGGGATAAACACAAATGTCTTCGCACTGATCCCTCAGATTCTGCTAAGATTGTCGGTGAACTGTGAGACCTATGTAACCTAGACCTCTGAAGCCATTTTGTCACGACCCGGATTTTCTACCCTCGGGAGTCGTGATGGCGCCTGCTAATGTGAGCTAGGCAAGCCAATTATTTGAACAATTTGACTTTTCACCCATTTTATATTCCTTAGCAATTACGATGATAGAACATTTAAACAACGAAATTTAATATAAACGGAAGAAGAATAATAATTATCTGAGTATAATCACCTAATACAACTATTTGAGTCTCGACTACCCAGACCTGGTGTCAAAATTTTACAAACAGTCTAAGAATTCTACAAATAAAGGCCCGAAAGAATTAAATACAACACTGTCTCTGGAAATATATGTAGGAAACAAGAAAGTATATAGAAGAAAATGCCAAGGCCTGCGAACGTCTATTGGGCTACCTTGGGTCACCTAATGAACAAGATCCAGCAATCTCAGTGCGGTCCAAAATCTACAACACTGGGGTCTGCAAAAGAGTACAGAGTGTAGTATCAGCACAACCAATCCCATATGCTGGCAAGTGTCTAGCCTAACCTAGGCAAAGTAGTGACAAGGCTAGGACCAGACTCTAGATAAATCTGTGCAGTTATATAATATACAACGGAAAAGTAAACATGTAGTAAGCGTGCAACTCGATCCCATTTCTCATATCTCGTGGTAGGCGTACCACCCGCTCCCATTTTTCCTCATATCTCGTGGTAGGCGTACCACCCGCTCCCATTTTCATATATTAATAGTTCTCGCAAATGAAATTACTTCGACAACCGCAAAAATTAATGCAAATTCATAAGACAACAAATTACACAATAATTACGATTTACTGAGGAAAACAAATAATGACAAGTAGCCATTAATTATGGACTTTAAGGAGCAAATGGGCAATTTAATATTTAGTATGCTAAATGTCAAGTAGCAATTAAGTCACATAAACACGTAGAAATTATAGCATGAATTCAATTATAACTAGTGAGGCGATAAAGGAAATGCCAACATAAAGAATCATAGTAATTGTGGAATAAGACAAATAATACACTCAAACTTGTAACAAGGAATCATAACAAACAATAATAAATGCATGTCATCACCCTTCGTGCTTTACACTCTTCCTCACCCAAGAAATAATTACGAAGCAATTAGGGCAAGGGTATCAATGTCACAAGTAACAACAGAAAATCAGTAAAATAAACGTAAAGAACAACATAACTCAATTATCAGCAAGAATCAAGGAAATCAAGGACAAGTGCAGGGCATCTACATAATTCAATAACATTATTGTTGTGGCGCGCAACCCGATCCCTTATCAATTAACTCTGTTGCGGCGTGCAACCCGATCCATATACATATAGTTATTGTGGCGTGCAATCCGATCCAAATTTGATATATGTTACAGCGTGCAACCCGATCCAATATAATATTTATCGCGGCATGCAACCCAATCCAATATAATATCAGTCGTGATGTGCTACCCCATCCAATATAATATCTTAATATATATCTTACAATGATCATGACAATAGTCCTAGAAAGGCATTAACCATAATTTATACTATCCCTGCAAGAAAACTCAACCATACAAGTATATACGTCGCGTCAAGAGAGAATATCAACAAAACAACAAAACGTCCCGGCAAGGGAATAAACCTGTAACTCTTTCTCTTTCTTTCATTTTTATCTCATAGTTCACATTCACATGAGCCAATGCTCTAAGGATTTTAGCTCCAGTCAATGCTCCTAGAAGTTTAAAGATTACAATTCATTTCACATGTTCTATACAACATATAGAAATTATCAATTAAGCATGAAATTTACCACAAAGATCAGAATATTCGCAATATAAAGACTCACGGTCATGCTAGACACCAATGTATAGATACTCGTCACTGTGCCTATACATCCCATTGATAATTAACAAGTAGCAAGTAAGACTCAACACATATTCCCTCAAGATAAGGTTAGACCAAACACTTACCTCAATGCCTTGAATTCAACCCAAGCCTCAATTATAGCTTTACCTCTTGGTTCCACCATCAATCCACTTGAATCTAGTCATAAGTTACTTTATCACATTAACAAATGCAAAATGAATCAACTCCAATATATGAAAATAAGTTTTACAAAGTTTTACCCCAAAAGGTCAAAAATCTTCCGCGCCCACGTGATCGAAACTTGAGGTTCGGACCAAAACTAGGTTACCTATTCTCCCATGAATCCAAATATATGATTTGTTTTAAAATCGAACCTCTAACTGAGGTCCAATTCTCCAATTTTTAAAAACCTAGGTTCTATCCAAAACACTCAATTTCACATGAAAATATTTGATTTGAAGTTGAAATCATATTAAAAGATGTTAAGGAGTGAAGAAAATGAGTTAGAAATCGCTTACTAATTGTTTTGGAGAAGAAGAGTTGTTTGGAAAATTGTCTCTTATGCTTTGGGGTTTTAAAAAAAGTGTAAAATAACTGAAATTCACATGTATTTATATCCCTCTGAAGTTCTCTATGCGGACCGCGGCAGCACAGGCTTTCTGAAGACCTGCGGATCATTGCTAAGTGCGTACCGCACCAAGTCGACCGCAGTCGCACAGCACCCACAGTGAACCGTGCAAAGGCGATCGCGGCCGCGCTGGCCCCTCCACGGCTGCACGCGATTTCTCGCGGGCTGCGCAAGAGGGTTTAGAGACATGACAATTTCCTGAACGTGCAACATCTAATTTTTTTAAGCCTAAGGCATCCCGGAACCTACTCGAAGCTTACCCGAGCCCTCAAAACTCTAATCCAAGTATACACCCAACCTCAAAAGTATCTTACGAACATATTCATGTGATCAAATCACCAATATAACATCATGAATATCGAATTGAACCTCAAGATCAATGAAATTTCTCAAAACTCCCTTTTAAGCATAAATTTCCCAATTAGGGTCCGGATCGCATCAAACGGCATCTATTTTAACCAAACTTTGTAGGAGTGATTCAAACATACATGAGATTTATATCGGGCACCGAAACAAAAAATACGGGCCCGATACCATTACTTTCAAATTAGATTTCATTTAATTTCTCTTCAAACATTTTCAAAGCAATTTCACTTAAAAATTCATATCTCGGGCTTGGAACCTCGGAATTCGATTCTGGGCATGCGCTCAAGTCCCATATTTTCCTACGGAGCCTATGGGACCATCAAATCAAGGGTCCGGGTTCGTTTACCCAAAATATTGACCAAAGTCAAATCTATTCATTTTAATATCAAATTTTAGCATTTTTACAGAATTTCACATATAAGCTTTCCAGCTACGCGCTCGGGCTGCGCACGCAAATTGAGGCAACCCTAAATGAGGTTTTCAAGGCATCGAAGACACGAAATTCGATAAAAACAGGTGATGACCCCTTGAGTCGTCACATGTCACTAGTTACCTTGTCTTTTTATCTCAATCTCACCCTTCATTATAATTAAACAATTTTATTTTATCATTTATCCTATATTTTCATATAGTAGTTCATAATTTTTGTTATAATATTACAAATTTATTCTTCATATTGCCGGTACGTGGTATCATGAAACGACATCAAACGATATAATCTATCCAAGTAGTATATTCATCAAACAATACAATGTGAAATGATGTGTAACGACCATCCAAACTAGGTTATCTAAATACTTTTACATTATTAAACTACTTAACTATTGTAACTATATAAGTTGATATGATCTGGTGTAATTTAGGTGATGAAATTTTACCATCTATTAAGACTTTGGTGAATAGAATGACCTTTACTGATGCGACGTAATATATATCCTGTATTTAATTAATATACGTACATGTTAACCGGGACACAAAAAAAGAGTTCAATATTCAATGAATGCCGCAAAGTAAGAACTGAGAATATGATTCGATATAGTCATAAGGAGAAGTTATTTTTATTTCTTCATAGCAAAAGTTCTTCGGGCAATTTGAACTTTCTTGACCTCATGCCTAAGAATCTCAAACAAATGTCCGACACCATTCTTAATTACTATATACTCGCTCTGCCTCATATTAATATTGATTAGATAAGGAATTAGATTATTTTATCTTTATTTATATCTTAAGATATCATTTTTTTATTAATATTTATTTTATTTATGTGTTATGTCCATCTTTAAAAATAATTATTACTAAAGATACAAAAAATTATATTGAGTTGTTATTGTTGGTTTAAAAAGGAAAAAATAATAAATTTTATCTTGAATTTCTAAATAACAAATAATATATTGAGACAATTATCTTCAATAATCACAACTTTTAATATGAGACAAAGAGAATATAAAACAAATTCTATTGTTTTCATGAATCCTTTATTATCTAACCCTTCGCTCACTTTTATTTAGAATGACTTTGCATCCCCTTTAAAAATACTAACAAAGTATATATTTTATTATAATACCCATAATAATTATAGTATTTTAAGAAGTCTTGAAAATGATTTGGCAAATAAGTAACTAATGATAAGGTAGAACAAGAAAAAGAATTGAATTTGTCTTAATTTGCTAAAATAGATAAGTAAAAATAAAAATATATGTTCAATAATGAATAAGTAAATGTGAACATAGCGAATATTTAATTTACAATATTGTTCTAATTGACATAATCAAAGTTGTAACTTAACTTTCTTTAATCATAATAAGTCTAACCTAGTAAATTGTACACATTAAACAAGTTATGTATTCCTTCTAGTTCAAAATAAGTGATTTTTGGTCTTTTTTGTAGTCTAAAATATATAATTTTTTTCAGATTTCAAGAATAAATTATTTTTTTTGCATTGTTCTTGGAGTAAATAATGTTGGAAATATATATTAAGAGTGTTTATATGAGATAGTAAATGTTAATATGGTCAATTCTATTACTAATTAATGCTAAAAGGTAGATTTCTTAATCTGTATAAAAATATTCAAAAAAATCACTTATTTTAAACCAGAGGAAATATGTATTAAATGTTTGTTGCTAGTAAATTAAAAGGGATTTTTACATTCCTATACCATATAGGAAATCTCAATACCCTCTATGTTTAAGGTTTGATTTAATTACAAACCCGTATACCAAATTACCTATACTATACTTAATTAAGGGTCTAATTAATGGGCAGATTTTACTCCTTAATTAAAGGTATCCATATATCACATGTTCCTCTCTCCCCTTAATTCCTACATTTCTTTCTCCTAATCTCAGTGTCATTTTCTCTCTCATATTTTTTTCTCTTCTCCATTCCTTCTTCTTCTAAAAAAATACAAAGATGAGACCCATTGAGTATAACTGGTTTTTTAGCCAAAGAGAGTCAATATGAAACTCATTATTTTCGTTATTGTAATTTCTGGTAATTGTCAGACATTGTTCTGAATTTTAACAAGTACGAGATCAAGAGTAGATATATGATACAGAAGACTTCCTCAATCGATCAATCAACAATTCTCAATTGTAAATTTGTGGGGTAGTCATATGAATCTTCTGTAAGTGTGACAGTGTAGGTGCAATTGTAGTTTAGTTTTTTGTAGAAATTTTGTAGATGAAGAACAAATTTTATTGTCAACTTTTTTTTTCCACATAAGATTGTAGTTTAATTTATAGTATAAATATAGTAATTTTGTAGATACCCTTAAAAACAACGGTTAAAGGTCAAAACTACCCTCAACGTATTGACGCCGGAACAAAATTGCCCTCCGTTAACCTTTTGCGAAGAAAATGCCCCCACCCTTACATTTGTGGCACACTTCTGCCCCCAAAATCTAACATTTCATTTTTAAATTTTTTTTTTAATGCCACGTGTCATGTTTTGATTGGCCATTAAATATCTCACCCAAATTCCGACCCAACCCGACTCAACCCGAACTACCCGACCCAAAAAAAGGAAAATTAGGACATATAAAGAACGGAAAAAGGGTCAAAACTGCCCTCAACGTATTGACTCCGGAACAAAATTGCCCTCCTTTAACCTTTCAGAATGTATGTGTATGTATATATATATATACACAAAGAAAAAAATTTATACCAAAAATTATATATTTTTCGGCTAATTTTTTGACAACCAGCGACGTCAACTGAGTAGGGAAATAGGGCTTGATCCTAAGCAGATCAAGTTTTGGTTTCAAAACAAAAGGACTCAAACAAAGGTAATTTAATTTAGTCTATTTTTAATAACTGATTTAATTATTAAATAATTAGTTATAATTAATTGACACCTTGACTATTGATCATCGATAGTAAATTAATTGAAGTATGTGAAAATCTAATAGAAAGCAACTTTGTTATAAGAAATAAATATGGATTAAAATTGAGAAAACCCATTAATTATAAGTAGGGCCGGCTCTAGGATGAGGCCATTAAAATCCTTACGTTTAAGGTTTATTATTAAAGTTTAACTTTAGGCCGCGAATTTCATTCATCGCCCTTAATTAAAAAGTAATATAATAGAATCTGGTCAAATCAGCCGAAATACATAATCCTATTAAATGGATTTTTTTTTCTATTTTTGCTAGATTTTTGGAAGTTAAATAATTTCCAGTTGAAGCCACAAAAAATCTGGTTTTACAGCTAGTGACTAATGATTATTCCTTTCTGGAATCACTGACGAATTACAGAAATCTACAGGGCTAAAAATGAACGGTTAAGGGTCAAAACTGCCCTCAACGTATTGACTCTGGAACAAAACTGCCCTCCGTTAATCTTTTTTGGGTCAGGTAGGTCGGGTTGGGTCGGGTTGGGTCGGAATTTGGGTGAGATATTTAATGGTCAATCAAAACGTGACACATGGCATTAAAAAAATTAAAAATGAAATGTTAGATTTTGGGGGCAGAAATGTGCCACAAATGTAACGGTGGGGGCAGAAGTGTGCCACAAATGTAACGGTGGGGGCATTTTCTTCGCAAAAGATTAACGGAGGGCAATTTTGTTCCGGCTTCAATACGTTGAGGGCAGTTTTGACCCTTAATACTTAAAAAAAAATAAAAATGAAATGTTAGATTTTGGAGGCAGAAGTGTGCCACAAATGTAACGGTGCGGGCAGAAGTGTTAGAACGAGTGCTTAACGCTAGAGGGGGGGGGTGAATAGCGTTTACAAAAATTATGCGGAATTAAAACTTATTTGCGGAATTGAAATACTGCAGGAATTAAATCAGTGCGGAAATTAAAGAGAGCAAGGAAAGAACACAACGATGTATCCTGGTTCGCCACAACCCTGTGGTTAGTCCAGTCCCCGAGAGACTCTCTCGAGATTTTCACTAAACCCTGTCGAGCTTACGGGTGCTCAACAAACTGTTACACTTGAGACTTGAATCCAACAAATCTCAAACACCTGCTTGAGGATACCTCACCCCAAGACTTCCATGTTAAGCTTATGGGTGCCTAACGAACCGTTACACCTTGAGAACTTGAATCACACAAGCCTCAAACAACCTTGCTTAAGGAAACCTATCCCTAAGACTTCTCAAGAAGAAATTAAGTATTTCTTCTTGCAACAAGTGTATACAAAACACTTAATACTCACTTATACAATTAGTCTCTCAAAGAGTGGATATGAGTACAAAATATTCAGCTCAAGATTACAACAACTTAATCAATATTTGGCTCTCAAAAATAATGTGTATGATATGAAATTGAAGATCAATAATGTAATGTAAACTTTTCAATCTTTCTGGTGTGTTGTTGTTGTTCAAAAACGAGTTTCAGACAAGTTTTAATACTGTCAAAAGAGAATCTGACCGTTGCTTAATTGTCAAACAAAATCCCTGAAATTATGCACTGACAATCGATTGTTAAGTCCTCACAATCGATTGTTAAACCATTTTTCAAAAGACAAATCTTGACTTTTCAGACAAAATCGGTTGTAATAAATATGGTTTGAAATTAGCAAGTCAACAATCGATTGTTAGCCACCACAATCGATTGTGGTTCATAAATTCAAAACAATTCGGTCAAGATATTTGAAAATGGCAGATTTTGTGTAATCAAAATTCAACAACTAAATCCTTGATTGAAGGAATGAATTTTCTGAGCAATGATTTAGTTTGGACTTTGTAAAACGGATTTGTAAATAATTTTCAACCACCAAATCTTGACTTTAAGAAGATTGAAAATATGTTTTTGGATATCTGACACTTAACAATCGATTGTTAACTCTGACAATCAATTGTGGTTCATTTTTAAAACTTTTGGAAACTCACTGCCTCACTGACAATCGATTGTTGAACCTTGACAATCGATTGTTGCCTTAAAAATAATTTTTGGAAACTTACTCTCTTACTGACAATCGATTGTTGGTCACTGACAATCGATTGTTGAAGTTAAAAATCACAAGACGTGTTTAAAAATCATTTTGGCTAATATGCAACTTATTTATTTAAAATTAAAATATGCATGATATGATGAAAAATGATTTTTATGTGAGAGCCAATATTAGAATATATTGTTGAATCAAGATCACAAAATAAAATGACTCAACAATAAACACAACTATAATCTTCGTTGCGATTCTTGGTCCTGCACTGTTTTTCTTGTACTTGACTGTTAATGTTCCATCCTTGTTGGTTGGTTTGGCATTTATCAAAACCTACATAGATCAACACACGTTTAGTTTGAGAACGTGTTTTCAACAATTTCCCCCTTTTTGATAATGGCAAACCTGTATCGGGATATGCATATTAATAACAGTCCAAGAAACAGTATTCAACAATTATTCCACAAGTGTTCCACAAGTGTTCTTGTTCCCCCTCAATTTATTATTCCCCCTAAATATATGCAATAATATAATATAATAGCCCATTTTCTTCCCAAAAAAAATAATATAATTCATAGCCAATAATATAATGCATAGCCCGGTTTTCTTCCCCCTTTTGACATTAACAAAAAGTGCAAGAAGAAACATTACAAATATGCATTTAATCAAGTTATTACATGTAAACAGGGAATATTGGAAAATAATAATCATCTTATGATATTTGTTGGAAAGACATAAGAACAACCCATATATTTGATAAAAATCAATAAGTACAAAATAAAACAGAAAATCTGGGCAGAAAATTTAAAACGAAAATACAACAAAAATTTATTCAATATCGTCTCCTTCTTCCACATTTTCCGGATAAGAAGCGCATAAGGAAGGGGTCTATTGTCCCCGACGGCATTGAGCATGCGAAGCATGACGAACTTGCACCAATTGATGCTAGCTCCGGTGATAATTGCATGTAACAACTTTGCGTCTTCTTGAGATAATGTAGTGTGGCTGTGCGCACGACGGGTGGTTGAAGCGAGATCACAAGACTCAAGCCCTATTTGATCTAGGAGACTACGCTCATCAAATAAAAAGCCACCTTCTCGAATGTATATAGAGACATCGTCCCCATCTAGAGGAAGTTGAGAAATCGCTTGAATATTTTCTTCCGATAATAAAATTTGAACACCATTAACGGATGTGGCAAGATCATCATCTTCAGTCTTGTGAAGATTTGAATAAAAGGCACGAATGAGAGGAGGATTAATATATGAACATTTGATAAGCAAAAAATCAAGAACGCTGCTTGCTCGAAGCATATTTACAGCTGTTGCGGGTGCACTAGATTCAAGATATTGTATGGTAGAGAAGCGAGGAGGTAATACTACTCGACTTTCGAATTTGGTCATGAATCGGATAAATTCTTCTTCAGATTGAAATTTAAGTAGGAACCGTCTTGATATGGAAAGACGGAGCAGCAGAGGAGGAGGCAACATTTTTGCCAGAGCGAGATCGCTTTTGGTGTCTTGACATTTTTGAAGAAATATTTGAGAGCTAACTTTGAGAGTTTTTGAAAGAGGTCAAGAAATTTTGAAGCTTTGAATTGATTTTAAGGTGAGGAGGATGAAGACAACAACTCCTATTTATAGAGTGGAGGATAAGATATCACTTTGAAATCTGAACGTTTGAAATTTTTGAATTTCATCCGTTAGACAATCGATTGTTAGCTGTGACAATCGATTGTTGAAAGAATCTTTTGAACGTTATCTGAACTGACAGCACAATAATCGATTGCAGAGAATTTAATAAGTCAGAACGGTAAAAATTTTGAATACTGACCGTTGGACAATCGATTGTAGAACCACGACAATCGATTGTAGAATAGGCAGAAAGTTTTGAATTATGGTCAGACGACAGACAATCGATTGTGGAATGCTGACAATCGATTGTTGGACAGGCAGTGAGTTCTTAGGACAAAGAATTAATTGAACAATCGATTATGGACATGTGACAATCGATTGTGATGAGCCAAAAAATTATAAAGTCCTAAAAATTATTGAACAATCGATTATGGAAGTATGACAATCGATAATGGATGTATGACAATCGATTTTGGATGAAACAGTGCCATCAAAATGTTGTAGAAGACAATAAAATTTCAGATTTAAAAAAATTTTAAATACAAAAAAAAATGTTTTTTTTTAGAAAAGATTTTATAAAAATGAATACACATAATCAATTTATGATCAATACCAATTGTTATAAAACCAAATCTTAACACAATTGATACACATAATCAATTATTGCATTTTATCAAAACACCTGCACTATATAAATATTATTCACAAATAGATTCCCCCTATCTTTGGGACGATATCTGTGAAACACAGTTAAGCGCCTCCGTCGCTTAAGATAAACACTTTATTCAAAAGATGAATGCAACATAAGTGTATGCATTAGATCAACATAGAGTCAAGAATTTCGAGTTCACTAAGAATACGGAAGAATAACTCTTTATCTAAAGGCTTGGTGAAGATGTCAGTCGATTGAAGTTTAGTTCAACAAACTCAATTTCGACATCGCCTTTGAGAACGTGATCTATTTAAAAAGGACATGATGTATATCTAGCATATCAATACTTGCTAAATATTATATCAATTTTACTAGCAATAGGGTAAAGTGAGGAACGATCATACCCGGTATGTTTTGGTGTCATCCTCCATCATTGACATCTCAATTTGCTAGTTATTGAATTATAGATTTCATGCAAGCACATTAGTAGCTCCAAAATAATTTTATCAAATAGAAATATTTTTGACATATCAAAGATGTTATCATTAATAACATAAAGATTATCAATACAAAATTTTATTTTGAAATACGAAATTCAAAACAAATTATTTCTGAGACATCAAAATAATATTATCACCATAAAATTCATTTTGAAATAATATCATCAACAAAGAATTTATTTTCAAAAGTAATATCATCAATAAAATTCATTTTTGAAATACAAGCGATATTGTTAAGAGAATATCATCAATGAAATTTATGCAATCTATTCTTTCCAAGAACAAATTCCTCCTCAAGTAAGGCAAATTAGAATGTAACGACATTTCCTCTTACTTGAAACAAATCGCCTAAACATTTCTTCTTTTAGCAAGAAAATAGTATATTAAGGCTACTTCCTTTTTCCATATTTCACAAATAGAATAGGAAGGATATTGAGGAACATACAATATGAAGATTGCTAGAAATTTATCAATTATACCAACAAAACATATCAAATAAATATTTCAAAATATACTAATCGTTATTTGAAAAGCATTTATCAAAACATACATCAATAAACATAATTGATATCACTTGTTATTTGAAATAGATTATCAAAACATGATTTACTAATTAACACCAAAAATAATTATCAAAACATGGATCAATCATTTAATAATTGATACTAGTAATTATTTAAAAACAGATTTTCAGCATGTGAACCAACAAGGATAGTCAACAATGAAATCTCACATATCAACTATTACAATTAAGCACATCAACATTTTTCAAAGTGAGAATCAAGTTAACAACCCATATGTTAATATCAACAGCTGGCACATATCAACAATTCGGTTATTTTATCGAAAAATGATATCTAACCGAAATTCCCCTTGATGCATTTAGGTATCGTGCTTGATGCATCTACTACAATATTGTAGCCTTCAAGCACACCTGCAAAAATACCTACGGAGAGGTTTTTGGTACCCAAGCCATTTTGGCTCCTTGGGGGTTAGGCGAATAATAATCATAGCTGAAAGATAAATCCCTATGTTTAGAAAAACAAACGGGTGCTATGTGACCTACCCGGTTGCAGTAGTGACATACCACGTTCGGGTTGTGCCTATGTCTAGGTTGAGCCAAATACGTTCTAGGTGATCTAAAGTCATTCCTAGACGTGTTGAAATTTCTAGAGTTATTTCTAGGTGGTCTAGTATGATTCATTCTAGACTTATCAACAAAAATCCTTGAATCATTTCTAGGCGATCTAAAGTGGTTAATTCTAGACTCATTAGTCCAACTCCTAGACTTGTATTTAGGTGGTCTAAAATTATTAATTCTAGACTTATTAAAGAACCTAGTATCGTTTCTAGGTTGTCTAGTCTCGTTCCTAGAATTATTTCCAGGTTGCCTAAAATTATTATTTCTAGGCTTGTTAGTAAAAATCCTAGATTCGTGTCTAGGTGGTCTAAAAGCGTTAGTTCTAGACTTATTTGAAATCCTAGAATTATTTCTAGGTGATGCATCGTGAATTCTAACATGATTCTTATTTTTACGCCTTCTATTTTTCTTAGGCTTTTTCTTCCGAATTTTTTCAACTACCTTAGGAACGTCTACTCTACGTTTTTCTAGTGTTTTCCTAAGTTCCGAGTTTTCTATTTTCAGAGAATCACAAGATAAACAAATAGAACAATTTTCAGTTGAAGAAGCTTCATTCATCGCCCTGATCTTATTTCTAAGATCATCATTATCATTTTTCAAAAACTGATTTTCTTCTTCTAAAACCTTTGGTTTGGCAGTAGCCTCGTTGGCTATTTTTGAAACCTTTTTCAATTCATAAAATAAATCTTTAAAGGATTCTTGCAACTCGTCAAAAGAATAAGAGTCAGAAGTACTTACCTCTTCTTCTTCGTCGGCCATTAAACATCGGGCAGTTGGTTCATTATTAGAGCTGTCCGCTTCTTGAGAAGTATTTTCATGAATGTCCTCAAGCTTGTCCCATATCTCCTAGGCAGTTTTGCAGTGGGAAATTTTCCGACAATTTTCCTGATTTAAAGAAGTGTACAGCATATTGATAGCCTTGGTGTTGTATTCACTTACCATGGCTTTTCCAACTTGTTTCGTCATTAGTTCACCATACTTTATGATTTTCCAAAGACGGAAGTTGTTCGCTTGGATGAAGACTCTCATCCGCTCTTTCCAATATGTGTAATTGCTGCCATCAAATGTTGGAGGCAAGAAGGTGCAAAATCCTTCTCCGATTCCTGCACAAGCACTACTAGTAGAAGCCATAGAAATTCCTCTCAAACTGTTAAGTCTTTCAGAGAGTTAGGCTCTTATACCAATTGTTAGAATGAGTGCTTAACGCTAGAGGGGGGGGTTGAATAGCGTATATAAAAATTATGCGGAATTAAAACTTATTTGCGGAATTGAAATACTGCAGGAATTAAATCAGTGCGGAAATTAAAGAGAGCAAGGAAAGAACACACCGATGTATCCTGGTTCGCCACAACCCTGTGGTTAGTCCAGTCCCCGAGAGACTCTCTCGAGATTTTCACTAAACCCTGTCGAGCTTACGGGTGCTCAACAAACTGTTACACTTGAGACTTGAATCCAACAAATCTCAAACACCTGCTTGAGGATACCTCACCCCAAGACTTCCATGTTAAGCTTATGGGTGCCTAACGAACCGTTACAACTTGAGAACTTGAATCACACAAGCCTCAAACAACCTTGCTTAAGGAAACCTATCCCTAAGACTTCTCAAGAAGAAATTAAGTATTTCTTCTTGCAACAAGTGTATACAAAACACTCAATACTCACTTATACAATTACTCTCTCAAAGAGTGGATATGAGTACAAAATATTCAGCTCAAGATTACAACAACTTAATCAATATTTGGCTCTCAAAAATAATGTGTATGATATGAAATTGAAGATCAATAATGTAATGTAAACTTTTCAATCTTTCTGGTGTGCTGTTGTTGTTCAAAAACGAGTTTCAGACAGGTTTTAATACTGTCAAAAGAGAATCTGACCGTTGCTTAATTGTCAAACAAAATCCCTGAAATTATGCACTGACAATCGATTGTTAAGTCCTCACAATCGATTGTTAAACCATTTTTCAAAAGACAAATCTTGACTTTTCAGACAAAATCGGTTGTAATAAATATGGTTTGAAATTAGCAAGTCAACAATCGATTGTTAGCCACCACAATCGATTGTGGTTCATAAATTCAAAATAATTCGGTCAAGATATTTGAAAATGGCAGATTTTGTGTAATCAAAATTCAACAACTAAATCCTTGATTGAAGGAATGAATTTTCTGAGCAATGATTTAGTTTGGACTTTGTAAAACGGATTTGTAAATAATTTTCAACCACCAAATCTTGACTTTAAGAAGATTGAAAATATGTTTTTGGAAATCTGACACTTAACAAACGATTGTTAACTCTGACAATCGATTGTGGTTCATTTTTAAAACTTTTGGAAACTCACTGCCTCACTGACAATCGATTGTTGAACCTTGACAATCGATTGTTGCCTTAAAAACAATTTTTGGAAACTTACTGCCTTACTGACAATCGATTGTTGGTCACTGACAATCGATTGTTGAAGTTAAAAATCACAAGACGTGTTTAAAAATCATTTTGGCTAATATGCAACTTATTTATTTAAACTTAAAAGATGCATGATATGATGAAAAATGATTTTTATGTGAGAGCCAATATTAGAATATATTGTTGAATCAAGATCACAAAATAAAATGACTCAACAATAAACACAACTATAATCTTCGTTGCGATTCTTGGTCCTGCACTGTTCTTGTACTTGACTGTTATTGTTCCATCCTCGTTGGTTGGTTTGGCATTTATCAAAACCTACGTAGATCAACACACGTTTAGTTTGAGAACGTGTTTTCAACAATAAGTGTGCCACAAATGTAACGGTGGGGGCGTTTTCTTCGCAAAAGGTTAACGGAGGGCAATTTTGTTCCGGCGTCAATACGTTGAGGGCAGTTTTGACCCTTAATACAACTTTATACGATTCTTAAACCAATTTGCAGTTTATTTGTAGTTTTGTTTTTTGTAGAAATTTTGTACATTAAGAGAAACTTTTGTAGTCAATATTTTTTTTCAACATAGATTGTAGTGTAATTATAGTATAAATATAGTAATTTTGTAGATACCCTTCAAAACAATACTGCTTTATACATACGCAAACTGATTTATAGTTTATTTGTAGATTTTTTGTAGAAAATTTGTAGATTAGGAAAAAATTTTGTAGTCAACATTTTTTTTCAATATAGATTGCAGTTTAATTGTAGTATAAATGTAGGATAAATGTAGTAGTTTGTAGATTCCATTAAAACAATATTGAAAAAATATTTAGTCCCAACTTTTTAGCCGCCTAATTTGGAAGAAATAAGCTATTCAAATATTTATCCCATATTTGCAGGCGCCTAATTTGGAAGGAATCAATTCTTAATATTGGGTATTTAATGAATGGTATAAATTTTTCAGATTTGTAGGCGTCTAATTTGGAAAGAATCAATTCTTAATATTGGGTATTTAATGAATGTTATAAATTTTGTAGCAAAAATATAAATAGCGAATAATAATAAAAATATGCACATTTTTAATAATAAAATTTTATATATGGTATAGATAAAAAAATCCCAAATTAAAACTGATCAGAAATGTGACACTGCAAATCATCAAACGGTTGAGCCCGTCAAATGGTTGAGCCCATAGAATAGTTGTAAACAAGGACAGAAGCCGAATTATTGATCCGATCGAATCCAATAGATTTGCTCAAAATATGTATGGTTGTTACTTCATTATATATATATAAATATTAAAAATTTGTCCAATAATTAGCATTTAATATCGTCGTTTTAAAATCTAGAACTCATAAGTAGGAGTATTCAAAAAAATATGAAAAACCGAATCAAACAAAAAACTAAACCAAACCGACCAAGAAAAACCGATACTTTTTGGTTTGGCTTGGTTTTACTTTTGATTTTAAAACCGATCAAATTTGATTTGATTTTGGCTTTAATCAGAAAAAAATCGAGCTAAACCGACTATAAGAGTAGTTATTTCAAATTTATTATTACACCTATTGTTATAAAAAATTTCAAAAAAATTGTGATAAATGTTAATGGTTTGCACTTTTAATATGATTCTTTACCTTTACATTCTAGTTTGATTGGTAGTTTTCTTTTGTTTAGTGTAAGAATCCATTTTGTGTTAAAAATAACATACTTTTAATTGAGTCCTCAACTATCATCAGTGTATTTTGGTAAATAATAAATTTCTCAAATGGCAATTGATTTGATAGTGTCACTTTGAAAATGTGGTCGTCGGAATATGTGTTTGGTAGTGTATGTCTTATATTTAAGAAAAACCCGATAAACCAAAAAAATTGAAAAATCAATATACACCGAATCAAGAAAAACTAACTTAATTTGTTTGATTTGGTTCTAATATTTGAAAAATCTACTTATTTGATTTAATTTTTTTAAAGAAACAACCGATTCCTACTCATAAGGTTAAAAGCTTAGCTTAGGCACCCTTGATTTAGTTATACTACATGAAGTAACGTAGTACGTCGACCATCTTTCATTAGTCAACATCAACTATAATTATAATGTTGTTATTATTTTTCTATTTTCTTTCACAATTTATATATATATATATATATATATATATATATTTTTATAATAATATTTTTTTTGTTAAGTCGAAGGTCTTCCGAAATAACCTTTGTATATTCTACCTTCCCCTGATTTTATTAGTGTAATTTTATTAGATATATAGTTGTTGTTTTGTTGCTGAGTCAACATCAACTGTATTTCGACATCTTTACATTAATGCACATGAATTTGTTGCTCCTACACATGCAAAGATACATGTACTTACTCAGCGGCGGTACTGAAAGTAAAAATTTATGCATTCGAAATTTTAATTGTTAATTTTCTAAGTTAATAATTTATGTATATAAATTAATTTTTTTAAGACAAATATATAATTTGAACCAAAATTATTAAATTTAGTCAAATCTGTAATCCGAATGTTAGCTCCGCCCCTACACTTATGAGCAGTGCCTCTGCTGGAATTAGGAATTCTAACAGCAAGATTCAAAAAATATACGAGAATGTAGGGGTGTACATAGACCGGGTTGGTTCGGATTTTACAATTACCAAACCAAACCAATTGTGTCGGGTTATTAAATTTAAAGACCAAACCAAACCAAACCAATAAATTCAGGTTTTTCAATATCGGTTTTTCTCGGGTTTTTTCGGGTTTTCGGGTTATTCGGGTTTTTTTCCGGTAAAATCTTCGTAGAACAAAATATATAACGTATGCTCAATATATTTCTTTAATCCTAGTAAGATACAACTATATAAAGTATTTTTCAAGAAAATAATACAAAATATGAGATATGCCATGAGTCATGACATTATCCTAAAATATTCAACAATAAAAAATAATAAAATTATGTACTATAAATATTGCTAATTAAAAAGTCATAATAAAAATTAACATAATCTAAAAGCACTAATTCATGCTAAACTAGATAAACTAATGAGGGAGTATTAGTTATATGCCTAAAAGCTAAAGAAAAAAAATTTAGTTATGTATTTTTATCTAAATTATTGCAAAATAAAAAATAGTCATTTAATACATTCTCGTTCATAATATTGAATTGAATGTCTTTTGTTAGCATTAGTATTGATTGCTAGCATTATTTAATTTACTAATATTAATGGCTACAAAACTTATTGGAACATTCAAAAGTTCTAAATCAAACCTTGAAATAACACCTTAAAAGATAAAATTATGATTTTTTTAAGAAATATTTATAAATTACATTACAATAGTATATTTATATATTAAATATATCTAAAATTGACATATATGTAATGTCGGGTTGGTTTGGTTTCGGTTTGACTTTCTTTAGTTAAAACCAAACCAAACCTATTATGGTCGGGTTTTTTTTTCCAACACCAAACCAAGTCAAACCAAACCATAGTCGGGTTTTTTTCCTCGGTTTGACTCGAATTATCGGGTTGGTGCGGTTTATCGATTATCTTTGTACACCCCTACGAGAATGTACACATGTAATTTGAACCAGTGACCTAAAATAAGTATTTTGAACCACCTTTAGTACTATAATAAAATATTATTCCCTTATGGTGAGAGGATTCAATAATGTGTGTGTAACTGTGTATATATACACACACAGAGATAAGTTGTTATTCTATTTGCACAGTAAAATTTCTGACGAAGGAGTTCAATGAAATCTTCTTGGTTCACCTAGCTACTCATTTGTACTGAGGCCTCGACTAATTTAGATGTGCAATATAAAATACATTAAAGAGGAAAGCGTTTTTTACTAGGATTTTTTCTTATTTTTAGACTTCAAATATGAGACTTTTAATTGAGGTTGGAGGGATCATATGTATCCCACCGCAGCCTATGGTAGTATTTTTATTGTTATTTTGGATGATTGTAAAATATTAGTAACATCACATTTCAATATTGCATTTCCATAGATAAATGTATTAGATTTTCTGTAACAGAATACCGAGCCCAGATTGGACCATATATAAAATATAAATTCACAGATTGTAATGTACCGGATACGTATCCATTTCGAAGTCTCGATTAATTTGAATTAGTGTTTGTAAGGCTCATTAAAAAGAAAACACTTTCTACCAGAATTCTTAATTCTCAGGCTCGAATTCTAAACTTCTGATTTAAGGTAAAGAGATTATATCTATCCTATCGTAATCATTTTTAAGAAATCTACAGTAAATAGTTAATTATGATTATTTTATACTTGAAAAGTACGAGGTTCATTTTCTGCTTTCTAGCTATTGAAAAAGTTCTTAACAATTTGTTCTTCATTCACAATTGGGACCGAATGAAGGGTCCATGAGGGCAAAACTACTGTTCATCCTAGGCTCAGGCTGCGCTACAACATCACAATTGGTTTGATCATCCTTTTTGTCTTTGACTTGTTTGTCTAGCATTCCTGATTATTTGTATTGAATCAATTCACATATCCTTAAAACTGCGCATAATTTTGATTGTTACCAATTTTAGGGTAAACACTTCTGTAACAGAATACGGAGCTTAGAGGGGAACAGAAAATATTATTCAAATATTCTCATCGCTTTTGATGTTGTACTATTAATCCTATGTTGTTTTTTTATTCCCATTCGGCCGTGGAATCTATGTTGGAGGTCCGACTACTTTGGATTAGTGCCGCATAAAACTCATTAAAATGAAGCGCTTTCTATCATAATATTTTATTTTCAGGTTTGAACACAAAATATCTGATTAGAGGTAGAGGATCTTATACGTCCCACCATAACTTTTTTTAAGAAAAAAAAAATTCTATAGTATATTGTTAATTACGATTATTATATACTTGAAAAGTACGAGGTTTATATAAATTTGTTTGAGATCCGTACCAGTTAGCTTTTGCTAGATTTGAATGTGAAGAATAATGTTATACCTTGTATTAAAAAAGCTGCCATTTATTCTAAGCTGCAATTGTTGCAGCCAAAGTTTTAGGCAAAGTGTCCTTGTTGCTGACTCCTTTCCATGGCATAGCCACCACCATTTTCTTTGTCGTTGCTTCACCAACTGCTTTTGAACTGCAATTATGGGAAATTTGACTTTCTTGGAATCTTTATTTAAGTTTTTTTTTATTCGATGTCTGATATACCACTATTGGTGACGAAAGTCCCACGCTGTGATAAGCAGAGGTGGATCCACGGTGCGCACCGTGACATTCAATATAAATTTATCAGTGCTCATAAAAATTTGTATGGAGGTCTGTGCTAATATCTGGCTATTGTTTGAAGACATTTGCAAGTATATATAGAGTTTTGCGGAAATGTTCGGGTGTCGGCGACCCCTCACTGCCTCCGAGGATAAAGTGCTTCCTAACAGATGAGATTTCATAGGGCTTGAACTCGAAATCTCTAATTAAGAGTAAAGGAATATTTATTACTTCCTTACGGCCGATGCCGACATTTATGGTTCTTTCCAAGTGGTCCTCAGTCTGATTCTGCATCTTGTGAGTATCTTTATCAGCAACTAAATCTTGTCTGAGTTTCTACTTTTACTGCCTTCATAGTATAGATACCCTCCTTGTGATTTAAATTTCCCACCTACACTCTCCCCAGACCTCCACCCAAAAAAGTGAAATACAATTAGAAATTCTTTCATAAAAAGAAAAGGAAAAATTGTAATTCTGGTCGCCTGGTTATTGGAAAATTAATGATGTTATATTTAGAAGAATTTATTAGCTAAAGGACTGTACAGGCATAGATTTAGACGGAAGCTCCGTTAATGGCAAAGGCAAATACGAGACTATTTACTGATGACAAGGGTATGAATGGACCAAAGTGTAACGTCCGAAAAAATTGGGCAATTTTGTACAGTACATAAGCAAACTTGGACCTTTTCCCACTATATTTTAGCCTTTCTAACTGTTTCAAGAGTAGGATCTACATAATTTTAATA
The DNA here is from genome assembly GCA_034376525.1 of Nicotiana benthamiana. Classification (NCBI taxonomy): domain Eukaryota; kingdom Viridiplantae; phylum Streptophyta; class Magnoliopsida; order Solanales; family Solanaceae; genus Nicotiana; species Nicotiana benthamiana. The sequence continues at coordinate 45,151,715 of CM067330.1, forward strand.
ATCAGCACCATTTCCAACCTTTAACAAATAGTTAACTATCACAATAACAATAGGTGGATACAACAGTTACTGGGATAAAGGCTAAAACAAACATCTATTTACCACAAAATTTCGTCGAGCTTAGGGAACTATTACCCTATATATTCTCACGCAATGATCAGCTCCGCAGGAAGCAAGCTGCACGGTCTCAGAATCTTCGTTCTTCTGTGGATTTCTCCAAGATAGTCGTTGAACGGTAGAGACGTGGCATAGAAATGGGTCGAACTTAACAGCAAGAGAAGCATTTTGGATCGATGAATGTCTGTTTGATGTTCCTCTGTTTAGATTCCATAGTTCAATCAAGCCATTTTCCATCCCCACTGCAAGAAGCCCGTGATTGCTATGGCTGTCGAGACCTAACCAAGACAGGGCAGTGACACTGCTTTTGAAAGGTGGAAGTGACAATAGTAGCTTCACCGACGTTTCACTTTCCACGGTACATATTTTCACTGTCTTGTCCCTTGAACCAGTAGCAAATTCATGACCAAACGGGTTCCAGGAACATGCCCATATTATTCTTTTATGTGCTTCTTGCTTAGCTACAAGCTGGTAATTGATCTCATCAGTTCCTGTAACGTAAGTTAAGGCCATGAGAATATCATAACTTAAACAAAAACTTATATCATAGGCTAAATGAGTATTAAACCTGTGTGATTAATTCGGAAAACAGAGAAGTGGCGATCCCTTGAAACCGCCAACAGATACTGGTTATCATGAGAGAACTCCAATTGGGTCACTGTTAAACTGTGAGACTGCAAACGGCCAACCGACTTCCACGAACCCACTTGCCATAGCCATATTTCAGCAACTGGTGCTGATTGAGCCTGCAGGATTGTATATACACAGCATAATTACTTCTTTCACAACAAATTAAAAAACACAAAGTTATCAAGAAATTAAGAAATATAGCATTAAGAGGTTTCAAGAGTTATTTGCAAAAATATTGTGAATTCCATCAGAAGTGGCTATAATTCACCAAGGTATCTAACTATGTAACAACACCATATATGTATTGGGGTACTTTTTTTTTATTTATTTTTTTCTAAATTTCTTTTTTTGGAAGCATATTAAGATCAGAAACTAACAACCAAGTTGACTGCTGTAACAGGAGATTTAAGTAAGCATATGACAAGGTAGAACGACGTGAATACCCAAAAGAAGGAAAGAGAAAAAAGGGAAAGGATAGTAAACCTTGCAGGATGAAGCTACAAGCTTTCCCTCATGATCACAACATAGAGCAAAAAGCTCATTCCCGTGACCGTAAAGTTTGTGTGACTCGGGCCATAGAGTATGCCATGACAATTGCTCTTCAATAGGCGGCTCTGTCAAGACAACTGGAACTGCTTCACGAACAGTTTCTAACGTATCAAAACCTTCCGTATTGCTTCTGTCCGTTGGTGTCGATGATGCTGCAAAAAAGATACGAAAATCAAAGTGATGATGGAAGAATAAATATCTTTTATGTCATTATACAAAAATGATGACATGCGGTAAACTGGGAAACTCACCTTGAACATATATAGGTTTCTGTGATAGACCTAGAGCAGACATATTTGCCCCTAATATCTGCACATCAGCTTGAATGTCGGCAGAAAAACTAGAGTTGTCTGACGTAACGTGACTCAATGTCTTCAGAAAGGAAAGAGGAGATTCAAAAACTCTCGCCACTTTCTCGTCTGCCCCACAGACAAAACGATGGTTTCCTTTTCCTCTGATTACTGTGACACAATTTATGTCATGACCATGAACTTGAGGGCGAGCAATTTCATGCCAAGATTCTTCATTCTCTGAACTTGTATTATTGAGCCAAGGAGCAAATACTCTAGTTGTCTGCCAAAAACATGAAAGATGTGAGCTCAGGAATTAGATAACATATGCATGTTAAATATTTCCAAAAGTTAAGACTTGTGGGGCAGCTAATCAGTAACTTGGCAAAATGGTAAATTTCTACCTGAACTCCTTGCAAATCTATCTTCATTTGCTCATATAATTCAAACATTAACAGAATTGGAAAAAGAAATAGCGTGTGGAGAGAAGGATAACCATTGGAAAGATTCAAACTTCTTCGCTACACTTTTTCGCTGATTACAAAGCCACCTACAGCTTAAGGACATATGTTGAGTTTTTCACCGCAATGCAGTTAGTTATGAAAGCACTACTAGTGCGCTACAGTACAATCAGCATAGTGAATACTAAGTTGCATGGGCCCAAACAGCTTATAGTAAAATTAAAAACCCATCTACAATTCCCATGGGCATACTAAGTACTAACTCAATTCCTAACCATCAACAGTTAGGGCTTTGGCCGCAACAATACAAAAATGGCAATATCGGCTGAACGTGCTATTTCATACTTGATCAGAGCACAATGCTAGAACACTACAACATTATTATCCTCCGAAATGACATATATGGGACATATTTGTTCTCCTAACTTACAACATTAAGCAAGACGATAAGCCTCTTCCATGATACTACCCTGATCTATCTGCAGTAACACTAGAAAGCTCTATTTACCTGATGTATCTTTTTCCTTTCTTTTCAAATAATGTTTAGCTTCTTTTTCTTTTGTAGTAAACATATTTGGTTTAGTTTGCTTGCACATATTCCACGTCTTTGGAATGTTCTTCGTTATAAATAGAACTTCTTTTTTTTGTTTTCTTGGGTAAGTAACCAAAACTTCTTTCTTATTAGAAAGGTGTTTATTTTTTTTTCTTAACTGTGGTGTTCGGGCCAGCTTGTGCACTCCTAGACTAATTTCAAGGAATACCTGCTACCTCCCACCACGCAGGTACTAAGTAACTTTGTCCACCATGGCTGGGATAGATGGGAGAAATTACCTAGTGTCCTTCGCTAGGATTCGAACCTGAAACCTCTAGGCCACACCCTTGGGTGTTTAATAGGAAGGTGTTCATTAAGCATGAAAAGCAGAAAATGTATTCTCCATTGCTGACAAATAGCTTAAATTGATATACACCATCCAGAAAAAGATTCTAAAAGAAGCAATAAGATTACCTGATCATGACTGACAGACATCATGTATTTTCCACATCTAGCCCAGGCAATGTCTGACACTGCAGCAAAGTGTCCAGATGGAACTTTCTGTGGCTTCCAATCATCAAAATCAACACCAACATTTTTCCAGAGGTGAAAAGACCCACCATATCCATGAGCTAAAATAGAATCTGCATTTGGACTCCAGTGCCCACCATAAAATCCCAAAGCACAGTGACTTAATTCCCCGACAGTAACTACATTCATCCAAATACCAGTTGTCTTTTCAGGTTGCCAGATCATCATTGTCTTATCCATGGATGCAGATAAAATGCTTTGTGGTTGAAAACACTCAATCTCCTCGACGGAAGAAGTCGACGGGGGTTGCCATTCCACTGAGTATACCCAATCCTCATGCCCAATGAGGAGAGATTCCATAGAAATCTGATAAGAGTACGAGCCGGCTACAAGTACAGGACCTTTAATGTAAGAAGCCAAGCTTGTTTGTTGCTCCTTGTTATTAGCTGAAGAATCCTGTAAAGTCATCTTCCATATGCGTATGCCTTTGTCTTGAGATGAACTTACAAGAAGAAGACTAGTTTCACCATTCACGTAAACAGGCAATGAGAGATCTAAACTCCTAATCCAGTCCGTATGAGCCTTTAACTCACAAGCGCGAAGAAACTAGGGACCCAAAAAAAAAAAAGCAAACAGCGGTTTATTATCAGTAACGCAGATGGTAATGTAAGCAAATGTACAAGAAATATGAATTGTTGTTTCATACTTTTCCATTTCTCTCACCACAATACAGATGGATGTTGCTGTCCAGTCCTCCCATGGCCAGAACCAGCTGCTTGCTATTCCCTGGGAGCTCTGCTAGTGAAAGAGCAACCATAGGTTTCGGACCAACAAACAGAGAATCCGAGCATGACAATTTGCAATCACCTACACAAGCCAGATCAAATGTAGAGGTAATATTAGTACCAAAAACTATATAGCAGTAAGGTAAAACACGTGAAGGAGGGGAGAATATACAGATGGGAAAAAGCTATTTGTCCATATATTTTAAGACCACATGCACCTTAACAGTAGCACCACTATAGGATATCATCTCAAAATTCTAATTCAGATTTATGAAGTAACAAGGAGGTGTGAGTGGTTGGCCGTGGTGGGTACGAGAAGAAGTAGAGGGAGACCTAAGAAGTATTGGGGAGAGGTGATCAGGCAGGACATGGTACGACTATAGATTTCGAGGACATGACCCTTGATAGGAAGGTCCGGAGGTCAAGCATTAGGATTGCAGGTTAGGAGGTAGTAGCGCTTTCCTTACTTCATACCCGGGGTGAGGCGGGGTTGGATTGGGTTGATCTCAGATGGCTTGCAGTTTATGTTGAATCCACACTATCCTTGTTGTTTATCTTAGCCCCGGGCCTTAGATACTGATTACTGTTATTGCATGTCATTTATCTTTTGGTTGTTATGCTTCGATTTCTATTACGGTTTCTACAGAAGTTACTAATGAATTGTCTTGTTTTTTATTTCTGTCTTTCTGAGCTGAGGATCTATCGAAAACGACCTCTCTGCCCTATCGGGATAGGGTAAGGTCTGAGTACACATTACCCTCCCCAGTCCCTACTTTGCGGGATTTTACTGGGTAGTTGTTGTACTTATGAAGTAACAAAGAACATGAAAGTAAAACAGAAAAGAATATTTCATCTAATTGCACCTATATAAACCTAATTAAATATGCACAAAGGACAGAAAAGGTTGCTACCTGAATTACTCAATTACCTTCCACTTAAAAACAAATGAAAAAACACTTCCTGGCACCAAAATCTAATCTAGCTTAAAGTCTTAAAAAAGACATATCTGTGGTTTGAGACTTAGTGGAATACCCCTCTTGGTGTCCATAAAGGAAAATAAAATAGATACTTTGGACTGCTATAGTATTGCAGGAAAATGCAGATAATATTTCAGACGGTTGACATCCATAGCACATATTGTGTGGATTACTTATTACAAGGATGAAATGAACCAAAAAGAACTGAAATCAGAGTAATTTAGCTTTTAAAGTGATTACAGCTTCTGCAGAAAGGCATCGTATTTTAAAACAAAAAGGAGTAGAAGCCTCCTATGCAATAGAATGAACATTGATCATCATGTAATAACTTCGTTTTATTGATAAGTTGATCATCATGTAACAACAAAAGGTAGACTGTGAGTCAATTCAGATATATCCTTCTCACCTCCACAAGTAGATGGAAATACTACTTCCCACACGTTCACTGTGCCATCAGAAGATGCAGATGCAAAAACTGCTTCTTGTTGAGACACCATGATCGCTGTGATGCAGGTAACGCCTTTTTTGTGGGCTTGTGGCATTTGTAAGACATATCTCCACTATCAGGAAAAATAAAACAAAAGAATGAGTCAAGCGGGAGTAGTGTTGGATAACAAGGGGATGTGTAACAAGCAAAGGACTACCTTCTCATCCACAAGAGAATATTTCCACAATATTATAACACCTTCAGCATCGCCGGAAAGCAAATAATGTTGTTCCATATGCTTAGCTGCAAATAAACAAAACCTTAATCAATAACTGGCTAGAAACTGCAGGGTTAGACCTTAGGAGCATGTCTTTATAGAATCGAGGAACTACAAGCTTCCCTAGAAAAGTAAACATTTGGGTGTGTCACATATTTGATAATAGTAATACTACAGAAATAAAAGGAGAAAACAACTATTTACATTTCGCAAGCTATTGATATTTAAATAAGTTTCTCATTGTTTGTACATTGAACAAGCTATTTATATTTAGCTTAAACATCCAAGCATTGTATATTTAGCAAGCTATTTACATTTAGCTTAAATATTCATTCACTCTTACGCGTTAAACATATAAACTATTTACATATTTAATCACGTGAGTACAAAAGTGATAGTGAAGCAGGTAATTTTTATGTTATAAGCAACTAAATGAAGTGCAAAAATTATATTACTCGGGAAAGAAAAAGCGTAAAAGTTATGAGCAAGTGAAAATTTTAACATGACATTAGTAAATTTGTCTTCCTTAAATCCTTCCATCCCCTCCTTTTCAGCTGAAGTATTGTACCATGAATAGCGATGATACTAGCATCCACAACCACTTACACCACTTTTAATCACAAAAATTATAATATTTGTAACCTTACACTTTCTTTCATTTTGGTCCTCTTATTTTTCTATATATATGCTTCTTTTCCATGGCTCCTCACTATTGTTTCTGGCCATTTTCTTTTCAGTACTATTGTGCTTATGCTTTACTGAGCCGAGTATCTATTCAAAACAACCTTTCTAACTCCATGGGATAGGGAAAAGCTGTACGTACACAATAACCTCTCTAGACGTCACTATGTGGGATTACATTGGCTATGTTGGTGTTGTTGTAACCATTCTCAAACATAAACACAAATATATAACTAAGGTAAAAAGGAAAAAAAGGCAGTACCTTTAAATGCAAACTTGCTATTGGGAAGCCAGAGGGTACAATTCACAGAAGCTTTATGACCAGGCAGTGTAGTCAAAATTTGAGCTGTCTGATAAATAAAACAAAACAAATAATAAGAAAATAAACTTCAATCGGAAAAAAAACAAAGACACTAAACATTAATTAACGCTAATCCAAGTTTAAAACAGAAAGAACCTCAGGACAAAAAATGGCAACGGCATTTTGGGCACCAAAAGAAACTAAATTAGAAGCACCCCATGAAACATTATTCACTATTCTATTACAGCATGCTCCTATAAACACTCTTTTCACTTCTTCCCTACTTTGCAGACTGTTACACGCAGAAGCCATCTATTGAGTTTCTTCTTTACTTTCTACTCTAATATTTATAAGTATAGAGTTGTCCAGAGGGAGAAAAATAGGGTGGGTAGGTATAAGCGATGATTCGAGTGAAGCTGCCGTCAACGGCGGTGTGAGGGGTGGCTGAGGAGTGACGGAGTTCTAGTTTTACTCTGCATGAAGAAAGTTTGCAGATGTTATTTCATAGCCCATAGGCCCAATTTGAGGGGTGTATGTAAGCCCAAAGATGATTTTGTGGACCCAAAAGCTATTTTGACTTGACTTTTCTCTGACTAGCCAAACTTACAACTGGTAATTAAAAAGATAACTATTATTTTGAGAACAGCAATTAAATATTATTTTTCCTTCCTTTCCTCTTAAATCCAAGATGTCTAAAAAAAATTAGCGCACTTGCACAAATGGCCTTTTTCACTACTTAAATTCTGTCCTTGTTAAATTAATTTTTTCTCCAAAAGGAATCATCTAACTATTTTTAGAGACTGGATTTAATTGTAACGACCCGATCTGAGAATTAATACTCCGATCTTCTATTAACTGTTTTTTCCATGTCTTTTTCTCCTATTGTGATTTGTCGGATGGTTCATTTTGAGTTTCGAAGTGTTTTGAGACACTTAGTCCATAAATAAGAGTTTAAGTCTTAAAATTTGGACCGTAATCGGAACAGTGTGAAGACGGCTTCAAAATAAAATTACGTTGATTTCGTAGCTTCGTAGGGTGATTTCGAGCTTAGGGGTGTGTACATATTGCATTTTAGAGGTTCGTAGCTTATTTAGGCTTGAAATGGCAAAAGTTAATTTTTTGGAGTTTCAGATTGATAGTGGATTTTTTATATCGAGGTCGAAATCCAATTTCGAAAGTTGGAATAGGTTCTTACCGTTGAATATGAATTATGTGTAAAATTTGGGGCCAATCGGGCATGGTTTGGTTAGTTTCGGCATCGGTTGTAGAATTTTGAGATTTCAAGTGCATTAGGTTTGGATTGGAGGGTGATTCGTGGTTTTAGTGTTGTTTGATATGATTTGAGGGCTCAACTAAGTTATTATGATATTTTAGGATTGGTTGGTATGTTTTGTTGAGGTCCCGGGTGACTCGGGTGAGTTTCGGATGCTTAACGAATTTGGTTTGGGATTTATACCTTGGCTAAAGTATTGCTACACCTACTATTTTCGCACATGACCGTAGTTGTGGTGCCGCAGAAGCGGTTCGGTAACCGCAGAAGCAGGAAGGGAACTAGGCAGCTGGGACCGCAGGTGCCGCTGGGGGATCGCAGAGGCGGGCTCGCTGATGCAACCAAGTGCCCGCTGATCAGCCGAATTAAGTGGCTTTTGTACCTGCGATAAATTTTCTGCAGGTGCAGGATCGCAGATTCGGCCCCAGGAGTATAGATGCGAAAATCGCTGGGCAGAAAAAAGGATTTCGACTGTTTTAAATTTGATAACACAAAGTTTGATTGGAGCTCGATAGGAGGCGATTTCTTAAGGTATTTTAAAAGAGAACTATTGGGTAATGAATTCTTACTCCATTTTAATCATATTACATAATTTATTATTATTATTCGTATCTAATCAAGGAATTTGATGGTGGAAGTTTGGAAACGGGGGAAAAATTCCCAATTGAAAATCTGATGTTTAAATGGGATATTAGACATCGAATTTGGATGATTTTTGTATGAGTGAATGGGTGTTCATAATTTGTGACTTTTACTCGATTCAAAAATATGGGCCCAGGGAGGCTTTTTGGGCGTTTTCCTATTTTCTTGTCTTAGCTTTGAATTCATTTGCTAATTAGTTGCTTGTAGCTTTATTTACGTTATAATTGATTTGATTAGATTTGGGCCACTCGGAATTGAATATTTGTGGCAAGAGCGTGATTTCAGATTGATTTTTTGAGCTTGGTTCAAGGTAAGTGGCTTCCCAACCTTGTTGGGGGAAAACTCCCCTTACGATTTGGTATTGTTGTTATATGAATGTCATGTACATGAGGTGACGAATGCGTACGCGTGTTAATTGTTGAAAAGAATCACATTTTCATTAAATAAATATCTATATTTTTCTTTAATTGAGCAATATTAGTATATGTAGCCATCCTGTTTAGCTTAGGGAAGAATGCTTACGTGCCTTAGCTGTTCTAACTGCCTACCTAGACTCTGTGTAGCTTTTTTAGAATAAGGATGGCTTGTTTTCTTGATATGAACTTAAATTAAAACGTATAATTTTTTGTTGAAGCTATTATTTGCATTGATTGAGTGGTATGTTTACTTTGGGACTATGGAATGGTATTTTGGGAGATCCCCCTATACATTTTAATTTAGGATTATAGAACGGTATTCCGAGAGATCCCCTGTACTAGATATATAAGACTACGAAACGGTATTCTAGGAGATCCCCTACATATTTACGTTTGGGACTACGGGATGGTATCCTGGGAGATCCCTTGTTGTTATCTTTGTGTACTGCGTTGTGGTGATTTTCTGTGATTTCATTTTGTTGGTTGTTAGTATTTAATCGTATTGCAATATTTCTTACTACAGAGATGATGTACAGAACAGTTAGAATATCTTACTAGCTTGTGACTTGCGGTTTTCGGATTTTGGGAGCATTTATTTTCATTTCAAAAGTATGTTATTGTATATGCCGAGCAATATTTTAAAATTCTTATTTTGATTTACCTATTAAATTGAACTTTTCATGTCTTTGTTTCATTTCCATAAGTTGTTAGACTTACCTAGTCGTAGAAACTAGGTGCCGTCATGATAGTATACGGAGGGAGAACTTGGGTCGTGACGAGTTGGTATCAGAGCTCTAGGTTCATAGGAGTCGTGAGTACAAGCTGGTTTAGTAGAGTCTCGCGGATCTATCTGGGACGTTTGTACTTATCTTCGAGAGGCTATGGAACTATTAGGAATAGTCCATTTCATTCGATTCCTTGTCATGCGAGATTATTAACTTCGAAATACTAACTTTTGTATTTTATTATCCCACGGATGGTGAGACACGTGCTACTGAAGATGACCAGGCACCCGCGCCCCCTGCTAGAGCCGCCAGAGGTCGTGGTGAAGCCAGAACACCTGCACGAGCTGCTACAAAGAAGCCACCAGTAACTCCAGCCAGTGCCCAAGCATCTATACGCCTACTGCTACTACTACTCCAGCTCTCCAGGATACCGTTGCACTGTTCATGAGCATGTACAACACTTTATCTTAGGCAGGGCTGATTTCCCTTGTTGTCGTCTTTCCCAATTGATGGTAAATCTTCTTGCTTAGCCTATTTCCTTTTCCCTTTGAGTTCAATCCTATTAGCCTTTGAGTCAGCGCCTTCGCAACCTACCTTTCCATTCTTCGTGCCCTTAGCCTGGATCAAACTCTTCATGCAAGGAATAGAATACTCAATCTCGTTGAGGTCAGGAAGCGTAGGAGCAAGAATCGCTCGCTACTGAAGGGGCGAGCTAGAAGCGGGGAATCTTTTCTACCTCTTTGCACAAAAAGATACTGAAATGACGAAGTGGATGCACCTTGATTTCCTCTAACTCCTGACTTAATGCTGCAGTGGATTCCTCACCCCTGCCTTTAGAAGAGAAAGTCTTCATACTATATTCGGCTTTCATGGTAAAGTATGTAAATCGACTCCCTCTTCCAAGTCATGCGACTCGGGGGACATAAGACTTCTCGGTCAAACCAAAAATTTTGTCGACTGGATGCTCCTGCCCCACTTGTCGCCATCTTCTAGTATTGTGGTTTTCCATTGATTCTTTATCAATGGTAAAGTCAGGTTCATCAATCGACGTAACTGGTTCATATACTAGAAGTTAGGTTATAGAACGTAGATTAGATTCTACAATCTTAAGTAGTAGAGTCAGCCCTTAGCCGAGATAGGGTACTATAAGCTAATCACTAGTTTTTGCTAGAATAATATCGTAAAGTCGGAGAGGAAGAAGAATGACATCATAGAGGGACTAGCCAAAGAAGAGGTTTATTTGGTAGATTAAACCTATGGATGGGTCGCCATATCTCAGGCCGGGGAAAGAGCACAAACTCTCGTCGCCCAAACTTTAGAGCAGTCGGTTCAGGTTGATCAGATCGCAGAGGTCATATCGGTACAACCTGTAGCCCTCGCTCAGCCCGATGATAGGGCAGCAGTTTCAGAAGAGGAGCAACGCAGGCTTGAGAGGTACAAGAAGTACGACCCTCCGACATTCAGTAGACTAGCATCAGAGGATACTCAAGGATTTCTAGAGGAGTGTCATTGTATCCTCCGCACTATGGGCATAGTAGAGTCGAGTGGGGTTTCTTTCACTGCCTTCCAGCTTCGAGGGGCATCCTCTCAGCGGTGGCGTACTTTTGAGTTGGATAGTCCAGCTGAGGCAGCTTCCTTTGCACAGACCTAGTTCTCGAATATATTTTTGAGGGATTATGTCCCTCAGATCCTCAGGAACACATGGCACACGGAGTTTGAGCATTTGCGCTAGGGTACTATGACTATTTTAGAGTATAGTGTCTGTTTTAGTGATTTGGCTAGACATGCACAGTCATTGGTTTCTACAGTCATGAGAGAGTACGCCCGTTATTGAGGGGCTTATTCCTAGTATCAAGTCTAGCATGGCCCGGGAGCTAAAGATGGATATTGCCTATCAGCAAGCGGCGAGTATTACTAGGAGAGTAGAGAGCATGCTTGCCCAGGATAGGAAGGAGAAAGAGGCCAAGAGGTATCGAGAGTCAGGCCATTATTCTGGTGCCCGTGACCCATATGCAGTTCGTCATGGTAGGGGTTATATGAGTCGCCCCATTCATTCAGCTCTTCCAGCAGCTAAGTGTATTCCAGCTCCTCCTAACCTTAGAAGCCTTATTATGCATCTCTACTATCTAGTGCACCTCTTGCATAGGGTGTTTTCAGTGGTCAGTCCAGCAGACCCGGCCCAAACCAGTCACAACCGCCACGCCCTCCTAGAGCTTGTTTTGAGTGTATCAACACTTTCCATATGGTGAGGGATTTCCTTAGACTTAGGAGGGCTATACCTCCACAGACTTCTCAGCCATAGCGTGCTCCATAGGGTTCCCATGCTATAATTACAGCACCAGTTGCTGCCCACCTGCCCAGCCAATTAGAGGTGGAGGTCCAGGATGTAGAGGTCGCTCTAAAGGGGTGGCCAGGACAGATACTATGCCCTCCCTGCCCGTACAGAGGTTGTTGCTTCTGATTTTGTCATTACAGGTATTTTTTGGTTTGTCATAAAGATGCATCAGTTCTATTCGATCTAGGCTCCACTTGTTCCTATGTGTCCTCTTATTTTTCCACACATTTGGGTGTATCTCGAGATTCTTTGAGTTCCCACATTTATATTTCTACTCTTGTAGTAGACTCTCTAGTTGTGGACTACGTGTATCGATCGTCTTTGATTACTCTTAGTGGTTTTGAGATCAGAACCGATTTATTATTGCTCAGCATGGTAGATTTTGATGTTATCTTGGGCATGGACTGGTGTTCGCCCCATTATGATAGTCTTGATTGTCATGCCAAGATCGAGATGTTGGGTATGCTAAGATTACCGTGATTAGAGTGGATGTGTACTTATGATTAAACCCCCAGTAGAGCTATCTCATTTCTTAAAGCTCAGCTAATGGTTGAGAAAGGGTGTGATGTATATCTAGCTTATGTGAGAGATGTCAATATTGATACCCCTACAGTTGATTCATTCCTAGTAGTACGGGATTTCCCTGATGTGTTTCCAGCTTATCTTCCAGGTATGCCGCCCGACAAAGATATTAATTTTGGCATTGAATTTTTGCTAGGCACTCAACCTATCTCTATTCATCCTTATCGTATGGCTCCTCCTGAGTTGAAAGATTTGAAGGAACAGTTACAGGAATTTCATAAGAAGGAAATATTCGACCCAATGTGTTACCTTGGGTGCTCCTGTCTTGTTTGTAAAGAAAACGGATGGTTCTATGCGTATGTGCATTGATTATCACAGTTGAACAAAGTTATAATGAAGAATTGGTATCCTTTTCCTCGTATTAATGACATGTTTGATTAGTTGCAGGGTGATCGAGTGTTTTCTAGGATTGACTTGCATTTAGGTTATCATCAATTGAAGATTCGGGAGCCAGATTTCTCGAAGACTGCTTTCAAGACTCGGTATGGTCATTACGAGTTCCTTGTTATGTCATTTGGGCTGACCAATACCCCAGCACCATTTATGCATTTGATGGACAGTGTATTCCGACCATATCTTGACTTGTTTATCATTGTCTTTATTGATGACATTCTAGTGTACTCCCGCAGTCGGGAAGATCATGAGCAGCACCTGAGGACAATGCTTTAGACCTTGAGAGAAAAGAAATTATATGTGAAGTTCTCGAAATGTGAATTTTGATTGGATTCTGTGGCATTCTTAGGTCACGAAGTATCGAGTGAAGGGATCAAAGTGGATCCGAAGAAAGTGGAAGCAGTGCAGAGCTGGTCCAGACCATCTTTAGCTACAGATATCTATAGTTTCCTTGGTTTGGCAGGTTAATACCGTCGATATGCTAAAGGATTATCATCTATTGCAGCACCTATGACCATACTGACCCGAAAGAGTGTGAGGAGATCTTTTAGAATCTCAAGACAACTTTGACTACAACCCATTATTGATATTGCCTATAGGTTCAGGGTCTTATACTGTCTATTGTGATTCCTCGAGGATTAGACTTGGAGCACTGTTGATGTAGGATAGTAGGGTGATTGCCAACGCGTCCAGACATCTGAAGGTGCTTGAGTAGAATTATCATGTCCATGATCTCGAGTTAGCAGCTATTATCCATGCCTTGAAGATAGAGTGTCATTAATTTGTACAGTGTTCTTTGTAAGATCTATACTGATCACTAGAGTTTGCAGCATCTGTTCAAGTAGAATGATCTTAACTTGCAGTAGAGGAGGTTGTTAGAGCTTCTTAAGGATTATGATATTCCTATTTTGTACCACTCGGGGGAGATCAATGTGGTGGCCGATGCTTTGACTCATCGGGCAGAAATTTTGGGAAGTTTAGCTTATCTACTAGCAGCAGAAAGAGCCGTGGTGATGGATGTTCAGGCCTTAGCCAACCAGTTTGTGATATTGGATATTTTGGAGCCCAGTCGGGTCCTAGCTTGTGTGGTGTCTCAGTTTTCCTTTTTCAATCGTACCAGAGAGAGTTAGTATGATAACCTTCATTTGCTTGTCCTCAAGGACAAGGTTCTACATGATGATATTAGAGATGTGACCATTGGGTGATGATGGGGTATTGAGGATGCATGGTCAGTGTATGTGTGCCCAATGTTTATGGCTTCAAGAGTTGATTCTAGAGGAGGCCTACAGATCGTGGTATTCCATCCATCCGGGTGCCGCAAAGATGTACTAGGATTTGAGGCAATACTATTGGTGGAGGGGAATGAAGAAGTATATAGTTGGGTTTGTAGCTCGATGCCTCAATTGTCAGCAAGTGAAATATGAGCATCAGAGACCGGGTGGCTTGCTTCAGCAGATAGAGAATCCAGAGTGGAAGTGGAAGCGGATGACCATGGATTTCATAGTTGGATCCCACGAACTTTGAGGAAGTTCGATGATATTGGGTGACCGTGGATCGGCCAACCAAGTCCACGCACTTCATTCATGTGTGTACTACCTATTCTTCAGAGTGGTTGGCTGAGGTTTATATCCGTGAGATTGTTCGCCTGCATGGTATTCCAGTTTCTATCATTTCAGATAGAGGTACTCAGTTTACATCATGGTTCTGGAGAGCCGTACAACATGAATTGGGTACTTGGGTGGAGTTGAGCACATCATTTCACCCCCAAATGGACTAACAGTTCGAGTGCACTATTCAAATCCTTGAGGATATGCTCAATGAGTGTGTGATGGAGTTTGGAGGTTCTTGGGATCAATTCTTGCCACTTGTGGAGTTTGCCTACAATAATAGTTATTTGTCCAGTATTTAGATGGCACCTTATGAGGCTCTGTATGGTACGCGGTGTAGATCCCGATGGGTTGGTTCGAGTGGGGTGAGGCTAGATTATTAGGCACAGACTTGGTTCAGGACACTTTCGAGAAGGTTAAGGTGATTTAGGATAGACTACGCACGACCCGGTCTAGACGGAAGAGTTATGCGAACCGGAAGGTTCACGATGTATTTATTTATGGTGGGAGAGATGGTCTTGCTTTGGGTTTCGCCTATGAAGGGCGTTATAAGATTTGGAAAGAAGATCAAGTTGTCCCAAGGTTTATTGGCCCCTTTGAGGTGTTTTGGCATGTTGGGGATGTCGCTTATGAGCTTGCCCTACCTCCCAGCTTGGCAGGAGTTCATGTGGTATTTCATATTTCGATGCTCTGGAGGTATCATAGCGATCCGTCTCACATGTTAGATTTCAAGTCAGTCTTGTTGGACAAGGATCTATCTTATGTTGAGTAGCCCGTAGCTATATTGGACATGCAGGTTCAAAAGCTGAGGTCAAAGAGCATTGCATTAGAAAAGGTTCAGTGGCGGGGTCAGCTGGTCAATAAGGTGACTTGGGAGATCGAACATGATATATGCAGCCGTTATCCTCATCTTTTCACCACTTCAGGTATGTCTCTACGCTCGTTCGAGGACAAACAAATATTTTAACAAATGGAGGATGTAACGACCTGCCCGATTATTTTGAGAATTAATGCCTTGATCCCCTATTAATTGTTTCTCGGCGTCTTTATCTGCTATTATCAGTTGCCGGGATTGTTCATTTTGAGTTTCAGAATGCTTAAAGACTCTTAATCCCTAAATGAGAGTTTATGTATTAGAATTTGAACTGTAGCCGGAACAGTGTGAAGATAGCTTCGAAATGGAATTTCGTTAACTCCGTTGGGTGATTTAGGTCTTAGAGGCACGTCCAAATTTTGTTTTGGAGGTCCGTAGCTAATTTAGGCTTGAAATCGCGAAAGTTGAATTTTTAGAGTTTTGGGCCGATAGAGAAATTTTTGATATCAAGGTCGAAATCTGATTCGGGAAGTTGGAATATATTTGTAGTGTTTAATATAACTTGTGTGTAAAATTTGGGGTCAATCAAACATCGTTTGGTTGGTTTCGGCATTGGTTGTTGAATTTTAATATTTTAAGTTCATTATGTTTAGATTAGAGAATGATTCATGGTTTTTTCGTTGTTTGATGTGATTTGAGGGCTCGACTAAGTTTGTATAATGTTTTAGGATTGGTTAGTATGTTTTGTTGAGGTCCGAGAGACCTAAGGTGAGTTTCGAATACTTAACGGATTTGGTTTAGGACTTATACCTTGGCTGAAGTATTACTGCACCTGTTGTTTTTGCACCTACGGAGACCGCACATGCGATGCTGCAGAAGCGATTGGGTAGCCGCAGGGCTCGCAAATGCGGCCAAGTGCCCCCAGATGCAGCCCCAGCCCAGTTAAGTGGATTTCGCACCTGTGATGATTTTTTCGTAGGTGTGGGACTGCATATATGGCATCATGAGCGCAAATGCGATATTGCTGGGAAGAAAATATGATTTCGAGGGTTTGAAATTTCATAGCACAAAATTTGATTGGAGCTCGGTGGGAGGTGATTTCTTGAAGGATTTTGAAGGAATTGGTTAATGAATTCTAACTTTATTTTGATCATATTACATTAATCTATTATTCTTTTTCCCATATAATTAAGGAATTTGAGGGTGGAAGTTTAAAAACGGGGGGAAAGTTCCACAATTGAAAATCTGAGGTTTGAATGGGAATTAAACGTCAGATTCAGATGATTTTTGTACGAGTGAACTCGTGAGTAAATGGGTGTTCATAATTTGTGACTATACCTAATTCCAAGATGTGGGCCCGGGGATTATTTTAGGATATTTTCCTATTTTCTTGATATAGCTTTGAATTCATTAGCTAATTAGTTTCTTGTAGCTTTATTTACTTTATGTAATTGATTTGACTAGATTTGGGTCACTCGGAGTTGGATACTCATGGACAGAGCATGATTTCAGATTGATTTTTTTATCTTGGTTCGAGGTAGATGTCTTGCCTAACCTTGTATGGGGGAACTCCACTTAGGATTTGGTATTGTTGTTATATGAATGACATGTACGTGAGGTGACGAATGCGTGCACATGCTAATTGCTGAAAAGGAACCCCATTTTCATTAAATAAATGTCTATGTTTTTCTTTAATTGATCAATATTAGTATGTGTAGCCATCTTATTTGTCTTAGGGAAGCACACTAACGTGCTTTAATTGTCTTAACTGCCTACCTGGACTTTGTATAACATATTTAGAGTAAGGATTGCTTGTTTTCTTGATACGAACTAAAATGAAAATATAGAATTTCTTGCTGGACTATTATTTATATTGATTGAGCGGTATGTTTACTTTGGGACTATGCGATATTCCAGGAGATTCCCCTGCACATTTATATTTGGGACTACAGGACGGTATTCTGGGAGATCCCCTGTACTGGATATATTTATTTTGGGACTACAAAACGGTATTCCCGGAGATCCCCGTACACATATACGTTTGAGACTACGGGACGGTATCCTAGGAGATCCCTTATTGTTATCTTTGCGTACTGTGTTGTGGTGATTGTCTGTGATTTTATTTTGTTGACTGTTAGTATTTAATCTTACTGCCCTCGTCACTACTTGACCGAGGTTAGGGTTGGCTCTTACTGGGTACCACAGTGGTGTACTCATGCCCTTTCATGTACATATTTTTCTTATGCAGATCTAGATTTATCGTACCAGCTTCATCACTAGTTGCAGTTGCTGCTGCTTGTTGGAGACTTCAGCAGATCCTCGGAGTCCCCCCTCTATCCCCATATGTTCATTTTTCTTTCTTTCTGCAAAGATGATGTACAAAACAGTTAGAACATTTTTAGTAGCTTGTGACTTGCGGGTTTCCAGGTTTTGGGACTTGTGTTAAGTTCAAAAGTATTTTATTGTATATGACGAGCGACATTTTAAGCTTCTTATTTAGATTTACTTGTTAAATTGTAAGTTTTCATGTCTTTATTTCATTTTCATAAATTGTTAGGCTTACCAAGTCATAGAGACTAGGTGCCGCCGTGACAGTTCACCAAGGAAAAACTTAGATCGTGACATTGGTCCACTGAGTTAAGGGACACAAAATTTAAATAGCCCCACAAATAATACGAAAAAGTAGGAAAATTTCAAAAATAGCCAGATTTACAAGTGGCAATTGAGAATAGCAACATTTTCAAGTCGAAATTTGGCAATTTTCATGTAAAAATAAATTTGAACGAAAAAACTGTTTAAAATCAGAAAAATATTCCAGCATAATATAATGGAGTTCCAGAATAATATACTTGACTTCCAACATAATATACTGGATGTTCGTACGAAGGTGCTATAATTTTCAATATATTATGCTAGAACTTTTCGTGTGTTAGAGTTCTAGCATAATATGCTTGAAGTTCATACATAGGTACACTAATATCCAGCGTATTATACTAGAACTTTCCATATTGCAGCAAAATAGTAATAAATATTTTTAATTGCTTTATAAATACTGATTATTTTTTAATTGTTAATCCGAAAACTGACTAGTCCTAACTATTTTCACAAATTAATCGGAATGGAAAGTGCAGTGAAAAGCGCGCCTCAATTAGAATTATATGACAATTTTTATTAGAGGTGTTAACTGAATTGTTCAGTTAAATTATATTTGAACGGATCATGCCTTAATCTTTTAATAGTTTAATTTAATTCGACAAAAAATAAGATGCTAATAGAAAGATTACATAACAAATACAATCCTCAAAAACCTGTGCAATGTATTGTTATTGTTATAAACTAAAGTAAAGACAAGAACAATAATGCAAGAACAATAGCAATAGAGAGAAGAGTAGAGAGAGTTCTTCTTATTGAGTTGAGAGGGGTCTCAAGGGATGATCTACAATGGTAGGGGGCACCTCTATTTATAGGGGAGAGGAAGATTTAGCTACCACTAATAGAACTCTAAAATCTCTCTAATTAAATACATTAAAGACATTCACCTTAAATAGAAGTGTAAGAGTCTTCTATTTCATAACACTCCCCCTTGAATGTCTATTCAATGATGTGCCTCGTTAAAACCTTAAAACAAAACCCAATGGGAAAAATTAAAGTAAGGAAAGAGTACACATGTTTGAATATGCGCCTATTGGTTGCCTCGTTAAAAACCTTGCAAGGAAAACCCAGTGGGACAAAACCTTGTAAGGGAAAAAGAGTGCAACGCGCATTGACTCCCCCTAATGAGTACATCAATTTATATCCTTGAGCATTTGCATTCCAATCTTGTGCATCATCTTCAAAACGATCTTTGGTAGATGCTTGATGAATAAATATTCCGCACCTGGAAATCATCATTCTTGATAGATATGAACATCTTCATATAATGTCGTGGAATAACTCTTCAATATCTCCATAGATGTATTCTCAATGCCATCATGCTTATAGTTATAGCAAGATACATATGTACACAAATTGCACTTAGGATGTGGTACTTCAGGACCACGAATTGCATATGCTTCAAGCAACTTAAATCTTTCAAGTTAAGTCATATAAGCCATATAATAGACTTTAGATGCATATCAAGTTTTCCATGTCATGCTAGACAAATAAGATATCGAAAACTGACTATACATACCTTTGACTTTATACTTTCAAGCATTTGAACTATAGGTTCAAAACTACATGTCTTTCATATGGAATCAATTCTTCTTGAATTGTATCTCTTCCATTTAGTTACTTTCTTTGGGTCAGCAAATGCATATAGCATGCTTTGCAATATGTTGCAATTGAATTATCCCTTTTATGAACTTCAGGTTCATATCATGATATTCGGGGATATACATATACAAATGATAATTCATCCCACGTAACCTTTTCTCAAGTGTTTATCATGTCTCCCCCTCATGTTAGTAAAGCTAACTTGTTTCCTCAACTTTGGGAAACCATCTTTGTGCATTATCATGTCAATATACACGGCACATTAATAATAAGATGAAATTATTTGGTTCCTGACCCTGAACCATTTGTGAGGGGAGAATATAATATACTCTCGCATACAACGTATATCAAACTGATATATATAACTTTGTTCTCATAAGAAACAATTTAGCTATTAAGTGGAAGCACTCAATAATTATCTTGCTAAACCAACTTTGATATAAACCAACTTATAAAGATGAACTATCTTGAGTAGAGAATTTGGAAATTATGCTCGAAGTTAGATTACTGAGCAATTTACCTCGCAAGCACCGGCCAGGCTGCGGGTCAATAACAATTGCGCATGTAACCATATCATAGATGCATCATATGTGGTATACATGGCAGGTGAATGGGCCCATATTCACCTTTGATATTTCCAGAATTTATGGGCTTCAACCCGAACTCTTTAGTTGGTCAGTTCATTAATGAGAACAAGTGATACAAGAGAATTCGTAAAGAACTTTCTAGTTCTTTATTATTCACCTATGTGAATTTGCACATCGTACATAAAATGAGATGGCTAACACGAATGCTAACTGAACAAATTATCAATATTGGTAAACTTCAAATTTACACCATGACATGTGCACTTATCAATAAACTTCAGGTTTATTATGACATGGGTTTTTATACCAATAGATATCCACTTTATTGTGGCATTCTTTCTTTTGTGTAGTACAAACTGGAGAACAAAGCGGGTAGCTTTTCATATGCAAATTACCCCGCTACAAGTTGTAGTAATAGGAGATATCAAAGCCTTCCTTTATTTATAGTCTCAATATAATCAATCGCTTTCGCGTGTACTTTGGAAACTGAATAAGTTTCTTTGAGACTTACTACAGCACAATACTCAATTGTGTTTCTCCAACATAGTAATAATTGGCTCTTCTAGAGCTCTCAATTAATTTTGTACTACCACAGATTCATCAACATCCATGTGGTGAATATCTTTCTTAAAGAGAAAGTTATACCATTATGGTCATGTCAAACTTATATGCAAGATATGTTTCTTGCATTATCGTTGTCCTTTAATAGTCATATTTCCAAAATACTTTGGCGTACAATAGGTACATGACCAACGATCATTCATGCCATATATCATCTCAAACCTCCTTCTAGGGGTGAGTGTGGTATATTTAATACCAATTTCATGTTCATATTCTTCCAATAATGAATATGTATTCGTGAATCAAATGTTGTCACATTCACTTCGAGGATATGTGATTTTGTTATCCTTTTCAAATCTATAAATGCGTCAGGCATTTGATTTGCTATTCTTTGCAAATGGATAATCTTTTGTGCCTCTTTCTCACAAATAGAGGTGTGTGGATCAAGATGAGATAATGATGCATTTTTCCACAAAATTTCCCGTTTGGTTTCACCAACTTCTCCCCCTAATTTTGGGAAAAGTGTCTCATCAAATTGACAATCTGCAAATCGTGCAGTGAACAAATCTCCTGTCAATGTTTTGAGGTAGCGAATAATGGAGGGCGATTCAACCTCAACATATATTCCTAACCTTCTTTGCAGACCCATTTTGGTGCGGGATGGCGGTGCTAAAGGCACATATACTGCGCATCCAAAAATTCTTAAATGGGATATATTGGGTCCATGACCCAAAACCAATTGCAACGGGGAATATTTGTGTCAATTCGTCAGTCAGAGACGAACTAGCATTGCTGTATGCAAAATGGCGTGACCCCAAACCGAAGTGGGCAGCCGACAAACTAAAATGCTGCATGCAAAATGGCATGAACCCAAACCAAAGTGGGCAGCCGACGAACTAGCATTGCTGCATGCAAAATGGCGTGAACCCAAACCGAAAAGGGCAGCCTCGTTTTCATGAAGAATTCAAGATTATTCTCATCTATTGTCTCAATATGATATCCATTTTGAATGATATCTTTAAAACTCAACAAGTTCCTTTTAGACTTGGAGGAGAACATTGCGATTGATATCATTAAAACTCAACAAGTTCTTCTTAGACTTGGAGGAGAATATTGCATTCTCTAAGATAAACGTCATGCCTTTGGGCAGAGTTACAGTTGCTCTTCCGGAGCCTTCAATCAATTTACTTCTCATGGTTTGACATATAAAAGAAATATACGAACATGAGAATAAACAACTTCAAATCGTTTGTGTCACATAATATTTTCAAAATCTGCTGCTAACAGTTGACTAACAAAATCATATATGTTATCCATAATTGATTACTTTGCAGTTTGAAAATTTTCAGCGTTTTTCATAAGACAATCGATTATTAAACACACAATCGATTGTTTGAACATAGACAATCGATTGTTCAACACACACAATCGATTATTTGTTATTTTTGAAAAACTTCAGATCACACTGTCTTAAGACAATCGATTGTTAGACATAGACAATCGATTGTTGGTTATTTTTGAAAAATTCCAGAGCACACTGTTTAACGACAATCGATTGTTAAACATAGACAATCGATTGTGGATGATTTTTGAAAAATTCCAGATTACACTGTCTAACGACAATCGATTGTTAGACATAGACAATCGATTGTGGATGATTTTTGAAAAATTCCAGATTACACTGTCTAACGACAATCGATTGTTAAACATTGACAATCGATTGTTGACTGTTTTTTGAAAAATTCCAGAACACACTGTTTTAAAGACAATCGATTGTTAATCATAGACAATCGATTGTTGACTGTTTTTGTAAAATTCCAGATCACACTGTTTTAAAGACAATCGATTGTTGATCATTGACAATCGATTGTTTTGCAGTTTTTATGCGAAATATGAGATAACCGACTAGTTTTTCAGGTTAGTCGATTACCTCTACTGGAAAGTAAAAATATTATTGATATTTGAGCATATTGATACATTCTAAAGAACTAATACTAACATTATATCATGAACTAACTAATACGAGCTAATATTAATGGCTATTAGTTTATTCATTCACTAATACAAACAAGTAAAATAAAATTAAATAGCTCCATCTTCTTTCATCACGGATCCATCACCGATTAGGTGGTCTATCTTCCCCTCGGGTTGCTCAAAGAAGTCTGCCACATCCAAGTGAGTGATGTCAAAGTTGTCGTCAGAGACAAAATTCGTTTCAGGGCGTTTACTCTTTCGAGATGCTTGATAAAGGTCAACCAAATGTCATGGTATATGGCAAGCCTTTGACCAGTGCCCGTTTCCACCGCAACGATAATATATAGTTTATAAACTATTTGCTTTTGGTTTCATATCGTATCGTGCTTGTGGCAGAGTGACCAACTTCAGGTTGTCATATCTCTTCTTTAAGCCATTCCACAAGATAGGTGGATCTTTGACGGTGAGATATTTAATCTTCAAACCTTCATCAAGGTGATGGCGCAAGAAAATCAAGGCCTTAGCATAGTTTCAAACCTTCATCAAGGTGATGGCGCAAGAAAATCAAGGCCTTAGCATAGTTTTGGGTGGATGCATTATTTCTGTCTTTAATGGCGTCTCCAAGACCCATAGCATCCAAAATGGATTTAAGTATCCAACACCCATATCATATAGTTCTTGCGCGAAATTTCAAGGGCAACGAACTTTCTTTTCATAATGTAGACATAAACCAAAATTACATCAAGAGCGTGTTCATACTTACGGGCTCTATTACAATTATCACATTCACTTCAGGGAATGGATCAAAATCATGTGCTTTACACAATCTCATGTCAAATATTACTTTCATGAAGTGAAAGATTATTTTGAGAATCCTTATTGTTCTCATTACCACAATAATGACGATTATAACTTCGTCTATTGCCATGTCCACATCCATTGATACCTTTACGGTAATTAGTCTTCTTTCAGACTTATCACATACTGCTACCACATTCTCTAAAGGGAATGGAGCAAATTCAATTGGACGGAATTCTTTGCCACGTCCACATTCATTGATACCTTCATGGTAATATTTTAGTCTTCTTTCAGACTTATCATATACTGCTTCCACATTCTCTAAGGGGAATGGAGCAAATTCAATGGGACGGATTTTCAATTATTTGCCCACAATCATACATGAATTTAATCATGGCAGGACATAGAGATTTTACCACTTCATGTGGTTATAATTTCTTACAAACTCCATTAGAGTTATAATCAAACTTTGTTTGTATATTAAATCAAATCGTAGAATTTCAAGAATTTGAAAGGGAAAAGTAAATTACTTACCTTTAAGGTATACCAATTATATTTTCAATGTTTTCTTCTTTTTCTCCACTGATGCAGACGATGGCGGCTCCGATGCGGAGAAATTGACGGCGGCTTAATCTTCTTAAAGAGCTTCTTGAGACGGTAGAGTCTCGTGCTGATAACGTGTTATAAACTAAAGTAAAGACAAGAACAATAATGCAAGAACAATAGCAATAGAGAGAAGAGTAGAGAGAGTTCTTCTTATTGAGTTGAGAGGGGTCTCAAGGGATGATCTACAATGGTAGGGGGCACCTCTATTTATAGGGGAGAGGAAGATTTAGCTACCACTAATAGAACTCTAAAATCTCTCTAATTAAATACATTAAAGACATTCACCTTAAATAGAAGTGTAAGAGTCTTCTATTTCATAACAGTTATTTGTTAGTTGGCCGTCATGCTCTCAAGCTTTTGATGAGTTCCTATTGCGAATTATTGCTTACGAACATGACTTTCTTCCTTTTAGTATAATTTGATGAATATGTATCTGCATTATAAGTGTAATGATTCGATCAATTATTTTGAAAATTATAGCTCTGTTTTCCTAATTTCTACTTTTTTATATATTATTTAGTTGTATTGAGTTGTATTAAATTGGTAGATTTGGGTTCGGAGTAGTTTTAGAGTAAAATGATCTCTTAGTCTCTTAGTTAGAAAGCCAAGTTAAAAAAGTCAACCGAAAATTGATTTATGAGTAAACGAATTCGGATATAAATTTTTATTATTCGATTAGTTTCGTTGAGTGATTTTAGACTTAGGCGTGGGTCCGGAATATAATTTGGAGGTCCGTGGTATAATTAGGCTTGAATTGGCGAGGGTTGGAAGTTTAGAAGTTCTTAGGCTTGAATTCGAGGTTGATTTGCTGTTTTGGTGTTGTTTTGAATGTTCCGGAGGTTCGGCTAAGTTCGGGTAGTGATATGTGACTTGTGAAAAATATTGGTTTAAATTCCGAGGGCCTCGGGTGAGTTTTGGATAGGTTTGCGCTGTGTTGCGCTCATTTTTCTTATATTTCGACATTGTTTCTTCAAGTATAAATGATATCATATTAAAAAAATAAGCTCCGATTTCGCTTTTCATTGTAGCACTAAATCCGTAACGTAATTACAGACTCGTAGCAAAAAGAATCATCGAATTTGGACATCGTATGAGGATATTATGGTTATTTTACTAAAAATTAGGTTGTCAGATTTTTCAGAGTAATTACGAAATTGTCACTAACGACGTATTTAAAAATTTGCATTACTTGCAAATATTAAAACATACACATCTCATTCATTATAATGTCAAATTAAGTGATTCAAAATCCTAACTTAACTAGAATTTTACAAGGAACCCATTGGAGGCATAAAATACAAGTTTATGGATTGTTTGGCACAACAAACAAGACAAAATAGCTGGCAGAAAAATATATAAAATTAGGGTTTGTTCTTTCAATCATATTTTGAGTTGAGGATCTTGGATTTGGGCGATTTTGGAGGTGTTTTTCACCATATGGATTGGTAAGTATTATCTACTCGATTTTGGTTGTATTTCATAATCTATTTTTTTGAGATTTGATTGATGATTTCAAAGTGAAATTGAGGGAGTTAGGGATGGGAGCGGACGAGGATTATTATTCTACTATTTTTTACTGAATTTCAGACGTGGGTCCGGGGGCCGGGTTTTGGCCGATTTCGGATTTTTGGCATATTTGTAATTTTTATTGTGGAATTCAATTCTTTTGTACATGTTGATGGTATTAATTTAATTATGGCTAGATTCAAAGCTTTTGGATACCGAGTCTAGAGACGGGAGCATTCCGAAGTAGGATTTTACGCAATTGACGTAAGTAACAGTTTTAACTCTAGCTTTGAGGGTATAAACCCGGAGAAATTGATATCATGTGATTGTTTGATGGCGATACCCACGCTAAGTGATGGGTCTGTGGGTGTGCACTGTGAGGGATTGAGACTTGGTCCGTCCTATGAGGTCATGAGGCATATTGATTATTATCTGTGATTATGTGTTTACTTGTTGTTGAACTTGGCATCCTTCATGTTAGAGAACATGCCTAGTCTTTATTTATGCTCACATTATTTTCACTAGGTCATAGTAATTGTTGTACATGTTTACCTCTATCTCTATTATTTGCTAATATGTTGTAATTCTTAATGTGGGTTGTGTTCCCTTATTTGTTGATGATGGTGAGACTGGTGAGCTACATGATTGAGTGAGATCGAGGGCCTGGTTGTGAAGATACTAATACCATAGCGCGTGAGTTGTCCACGTAGCACGTGAGTTGACCGTGCAGGTTCAGGTATTTATAACATAGCGCATGAGTTGTCCGCGTAGCACGTGATCCAAGTATTGATATGATCGCCTGATTGTGAGAATATTAATACTATAGCATGTGAGTTATCCACGTAGCACGTGAGATGACCGTGCATGTCTAGGTATTTATGCCATAGCGCGTGAGTTTTCTACGTAGCACGTGAGTTGACCATGTATATCTAGGTATTGATATGATGGCACATGAGTTGTCCTTGCTTAGCGCATGGGCTTTGGGAGCCCCTTCGGAGTCTGTACATATCCCTAGTGAGTGTAGAGTGTTGAGTGTATTGAGTATTGAGTGCTGAGTGCGAGTGATGAGTGATGGAATGACATTGTTGTAAGGTTGTATTTATTTGTGATGTTGCTGCACTTATCTAATAAATTTCTTTGTGGCATTTACTTAGTTATAGAATTTACCTATTTATTTTTAAACTTATAAAAATAAATAATTGGACTATTTTGCTTAGCTTGTCATTACTTCTCAGTTCCTTAGTTATTTTCTGTTACTACTGAGGTGGTTGTACTCATACTAGACCCTGCACTTTATGTGCAGATCCAGGTGTGTCATGACTCATTTTCATAATAGATCGTGATGGCGCCCAACACCATTGTCAGGCAAGCCAACATGGAAACGTAATTAAGTTCTCATTTTTACTTTCACCAAAAATAAGTGTGGCAATTCCTTATGTTAAAGCTAATACCAGGAATGAACAGTAATGTGCCAAAAGATAATTATACAAACCAAAACAATGGCCTACTAATGTGTGTGTCAAGATCTGGTGTCACAAGTAGTCGACAACTAGTAGAATGTACAAAAGAATAAAACTAAAACTATCCTACTGTCCGAGATAGATTGTCACGATCTGAACTTAATACTCTGAAATCATATTGTCACGATCCATTTTCATAATAAATTATGATGGCGCCCAACACTATTGTCAAGCAAGCCAATGTGAAAAAATAATTAAGTTCTCATTTTCACTTTCACCAAAAATAAGTGTAACAATTTCTTATGTTAAATCTAAAACCAAGAATGATCAGTAATGTGCCAAAAGATAATTATACAACCCCACAATAATAGTTTACTAATGTGTGTTCCAAGATCTGGTGTCACAAGTAGTGAGCAACTAGTAGAATGTACAAAAGAATAAAACTAAAACTATCCTACTGTCCGAGATAGACTAGACATCAAAAGCAAAAGGAAGACTCCATCAAGCTGCTGAATGGCAGAAAAGGGAGAAGCTCACCGTAGAAGTCTCGGTCTATGAATCAGGGGCGCGCACCAGACTGATAGCTAGATGTACCCGCCTCAGATCCCGTACAATTAAGTACAGAAGTGTAGTATGAGTACATAAATAATATGAGTAAATATCCCATCAAATCTCGAAGAAGTAGAGGCGAGAGATCAACTTGATACTTAATATGATCAAATAATATAATAAAGTGTTATGCTAAGTATGGGAGTCACAAATAATCAACAGTTGGTAGGAAGAGGTAATAAGTCAAGTTCTTAACAATTTTACAGTTAACCACTTACATTTCAAGTATTTAGCAGAACAGGTCATGGATAAGATTTTACATATATATCATGCGCATATTATGCCGAGGTCAACGGCCTGATCCAGTAGAAAATAAATTGTACACTTTCAGAGGGTTGAATGGCGCAAACCATAGATGCATCTAATTCTACCTAGGTGTCACGACCCAGATTTCTACCCCCGGGAGTCGTGATGGCACCTACTAATGGGAACTAGACAAGCCAAACCTTAACTAACTAATACACCTTCATATTGCTTCTTTTTGACAAATACACGGCGATAATATGATAACAGCGGAATTTTAAATAAATAAGTGAAAGTCAATAATTATATATCTTTAGGCTACGTCTATTACAACTTATAAAACCTAAAATATCCAAATTTTGGTGTCACAGTGTCACAAACTATCTAAAATTACTACATGCAAGGCCTGAAGAAGGAACAATACATTGTTTCTAAATAAAAGAAAATGAAACGGGAAATAGAGATAGAGGGAGATGCTAGGGGCTGCGGATGCCTGCAGGTATCCCTTGGGTTTCCGCGTGGACTGAAGGAAGCACTCCAAACTGTCCAAAAGCTGCTCCTGGATCTACACACAGTGCAGAGTGTAATATCAGTACAACCGACTCCATGTGCTAGTAAGTGTCTAGCCTAACCTCGGCGAAATAGTTACGAGGTTAGGACCAGACTACTAAATAAACGTGTGTAGTTCAAATATATATATATAGCAAAAATAAATACAGAGGTAAGCAGCCAATATGGGTGGGGGAGCATGCTGTGGGGGAGATAACAACTACGAAATAAAGATACATCAATTAACAAAGAAACAAATAACTCGCATATCAATAAAGAAGCAGAAAGCAATGAATGCACGGCATCACCCTTCGTGCTTTTACTCTGGTCCTCACCAAAGCAATTATATAATAAAAGTGTGTATGACATCACCCTTCGGGATTTAACTCTCTTTCCTCACCATAAAGTCAATAGAATCGGCACGGGATTGTACAATGTGAGGCACGACATCACCCTTCGTGCTTTACACTATTTCCTCACAATAACAAACAATACACGGCACCCTTCATGCTTTACACTCTTTCCTCACCAAATAAGAAATGCATGGTATCACCCTTCGTATTTTACACTCTTACCTCATAGTAACAAGCAATGCACTACATCACCGTTCGTGCTTTAACACTCGTTCTCACCCAACAATAATCACAAACAATGGGGGCAAGGGAATAAACACGATTATAATAGGAATCCCAGCAAGGGAACAACAATTTAACAAATAAGTCCCAGCAAGGGAGCAACATCAAGAATATCAACATCCCTGCAAAGAAGATAAACAATATGGCAACAATATCCCGGCAAGGGAACAAGTTAATGATTACTTTCTCTTATTCACCTTTACTTCATAACTCACTTTACCACTTGAGCCAATGCTCCAAAGGGTTCAATCAACTCATTTACTTTTGCAATTCGTAATATAGTTTGAGCCAATGCTCCTCGATGTTCAAAGGTCACAATTTCTTCCATAAACTTTTAACAACAAATAGAAATCATCATCAAGGCATGAAAGTTACAACGAAATCAAGATATTTACCATATAAAGACTCACAGTCATGCTAGACACCAACGTATAGATACTCGTTACCATGCCTATACGTCATACTCAACAATTACCACATAGCAAATAGGACTTGACTCCTAATCCCTCAAGCTAAGGTTAGACCAAATACTTACCGTGATGCCTTGAACACCAACTCAAGTTTCAATTATAGCTTTACCCCTTGATTCCACTGCCAAATTTGCTCGTATCTAGCCACAATTTACTTAATTACATCAATAAATGCTAAATGAATCAATTTGAATACATGAAAATAAGTTTTTCAAAATTTTACCCAAAAGTCAAAATTTCCCTCGGGCCCACGTGGTCAAAACCCGTGTTTTGAACCAAAACCCGATTACCCCATTCCCCCACGAACTTAAATATATAATTTATTTTGGAATCGGACCTCAATTCAAGGCCAAATTCCCAATGTTTGAAAAACCTAGGTTCCATCCAAAACACCCAATATTTTTCATGAAAATCATTGATTTGAAGTTGAAATCATATTAAAAGATGTTAATGATTGAAGAAAACTAGTTAAAAATGACTTACAATTGATTTGTAAAAGAAATTCTGTTTGAAAAATCACCTCTTATGTTTTGGGGTTTGAAAATTAAAAAATAAATGAAAGCTCGGTCTAAATATACTACTCCGAGATGCCCTGTGCGGATCACACAGAATGGACTGCGGCTGCACATGCTTCCCTATGCTATACAGTGATAGGTCTTAGTATTTTGGCCATAACTTTCTCTAAAAATGTACAAATTTCTATAATAACATGTTTCTAAAAACTAGATTCAAAGATCTGCAAATTGTGTATTTAAATCATCCCTAAATTCCTTGTAGATCGAAAGATAGGAGATTTCGAAGCCGGACCAGTGGATCTGTATGGACCACACAAACTGGACTGCAGCCGCACAGTCACCATTGCGGACAACACAAAAGCTACTGCGGTCAGCACTACATGTTCAGAGATTTGCACTTTTTTGAACCTGCAACATTCATGTTTTTAAGCCTAAGACATCCTGGGACCTATCCGAATTCACCCGAGTCCTCGGAACTCCAAACCAAATGCACATAAAACCTCAAAATTATCCTACAGATTTAGTCGTATAATCAAATTATCAAAATAACATCATGAACATCAAATTAAAGCTCAAGATCGATAAAATGTTCTCAAAGCTTCTTTAAACATTAATTTTTGCAATTTAAGTCAGAATTACATCAAATTACATTTATTTTTTATCAAATAGGGGCTCGGTACCATCACGTTCTAAGAAAATTTGAATAAAAATTTCTTTAAACTATTTCAAAAAACATATTTTTTTAGAAAAATTCATGTCTCGGGTTTGGGACCTCGGAATCTGATTCCGGGCATACGCTCAAGTCACATATTTTTCCTATGGACTCTCCAGGATCTTCAAATTACGGGTCCGGATCCGTTTACCAAAAACGTTGATCGAAGTCAAATTTTATTCATTTTACAATCAAAACTTATTTCTTTTTAGAGATTTTCACACTTATTCTTTCTAGCTACGCGCCCCGACTGTGCACGCAAATCGATGTGGTGCTAAGGGAGGTTTTTATGGCCTCAAATACACAGAATTTAATTTAAAAACAAGTGATGACCTTTTGGGTCATCACATCCTCCATCTCTAAAACAACTGTTCGTCCTCGAGCGAACAGGAAAAGGAAGTACCTGAGTCAGGGAAAAGTTAGGGATAATGGCTCCGCATATCGGACTCGGACTCCTAGGCCGATACCTCAGGAGGCTGACCTCTCTATTGGACACGAACAAAAGAAAAACTCTTCGATCTCAACTGACGAACCTGGCAGTCTAGAATAGCTACCGGCTCCTCCTTATAAGATAAGTCCCTGTTCAACTGGACAGTGCTGTAATCTAACACGTAGGATGGATCACTGTGATACTTCTAAAGCATGGACACATGAAACACTGGATGCACGGCTGCTAAGCTCTGCGAAAATGCAAGTCTATAAGCCATCTCTCCCACTCGATCAAGAATTTCAAAATGACCAATGAACCTAAGGCTAAGCTTGTCCTTCTTCCCAAATATCATTACGCCCTTCATAGGTTACACTCGAAGAAATACCCACTCATCGAACATGAAAGCCAAATCACGAACCTTGCGGTTGGCATAACTCTTTTGCCTGGACTGAGCTGTATGGAGCCTATCCTAAATGATCCTAACCTTGTCCAAGGCATCCTGAACCATATCCGTACCCAGCAATCTAGCCTCTCCCAGCTCAAACCATCCAACCAGAGACCGACACCGCCTACAATATAAAGCCTCATAAGGAGCCATCTGAATATTCGACTGGTAGCTGTTGTTGTAGGCAATGTCCGCTAAAGGCAAAATCCGATCCCACGAGCCTCCAAAGTCAATGACACAAGCTTGGAGCATATCTTGATTATCTGAATAGTCCGTTTGGACTGCCCGTCTGTCTAGGGATGAAATGTTGTGCTCAACTCAACCAGTGTTCCCAAGTCTCGTTGAACTACTCTCCAAAAATGTGAGGTAAACTGCGTACCTTGGTCCGAAATAGTAGATAACAACATACCATGAAGGCAAACAATCTCCCGGATATAGATCTTAGCTAACCGTTAAGAAGAGTAGGAGACTGCCATAGGAATGAAATGCGATGACTTGGTCATTCTATTAACAGTGACCCATACTATGTCGAACTTCCTCTGAATATACAGGAGTCCAACAATAAAATTAATAATGATCCGCTCCCACTTCCACTCGGGAACCTCAATCCTTTGAAATGAACCATCGAGCCTCTGATGCTCGTACTTAACCTGCTAGAAATTCAAACACCGAGCCACATATACGATGACATCCTTCTTCATTCTCTGCCACAAATAATGCTACTGCAAATCCTGATACATATTTGCGGCACCCAGATGAATATAGTACTGGGAACTATGAGCCTTCTCTAAAATCAACTCTCGGAGTCCATCCACATTAGGTAAACAAACTCGACCCTGCAATCCCAAAACTCCATCATCATCTAAGGTGACCTTCTTGGCACCTCCGTGCTTCACCGTATCTCTAAGGTCACACAAATAGGGATCATCATACTGCTGATCACGAATACGCTCCAATAATAAAAAAACGAGCGACCGTGCAAGATAGCACCCGACTAGGCTCAGAAATATCAAACCTCATGAACCGATTGGCCAAGTCCTGAACATCCAATGCAAGCGGCCTCTCACCAACTAGAATATAAGCAAGACTGCCATGCTGGCTAACTTCCAACTCAAATCATCGACCACTATATTGGCCTTCCATGGATGATATAAAATAGTGATATCGTAATCTTTCAACAACTCCAACCACCTCCTATACCCCAAATTCAACTCCTTTTTCTTGAACAAATACTGAAGACTCTTATGATTCGTGAACACATTGTATGCCTCGCCGTGCAGATAATGCCTCCAAATATTCAGTGCTTGAACTATAACTGCCAACTCCAAATCATGAACCAGATAGTTCTTCTCATAAATCTTCAACTGCCGTGAAGCATAGGCAATGGCTTTGCCATCCTGCACCAACACTACACCAAGCCCAATAACAGAAGCATCACAATAAATTGTATAAGGCCCTAAACCTATGGGCAAACCAACACCGGTGCCTTAGTCAGAGCTGTCTTGAGCTTCTAAAAGCTCGCCTCACACTCGTCTAACCATATGAAATGGGAACCCTTCTAGGTCAACCTAGTCATCGGGGTTGCGATAGATGAGAACCCCTTCACGAACTGACGATAGTAGCCTGCCAACCCTAAGAAACTCCAAATCTCTGTGGTTGATGCTGGTCTAGGCCAGTTGTTGACTACCTCAATCTTCTTCGGATCATAATGAAATCCTTCTGCTGATATAACATGACCAAGGAATGCAACCGATCTCAACTAGAACTCACACTTTGAAAATTTAGCATACAGCTGATTATCTCTCAAAGTTTGAAGAACCACTCTGAGATGTTGCTCGTGCTCCCCCCGGCTGCAGGAATATAACAAAATATCATCAATGAAGACTATCACGAATGAATCTAAATAAGGCCTGAACACTCGGTTCATCAAATCCATAAAGGTTGTTGGGGCATTTGTCAACCCGAATGACATAACCAAGAACTCATAATGCCCGTACCGAGTGCCGAATCCTGTTTTTGAGACATCGAATTCCCTAATCCTCAACTGGTGGTAGCCAGATCTCAAGTCAATCTTCAAAAATACATTGGCAATTTGAAGTTGATCGAACAAATCATCAATCCTTGGCAGCGGATAGTTATTCTTGATTGTAACCATGTTCAGTTGTCGGTAATCAATATACATTCTCATTGACTC
The DNA here is from genome assembly GCA_034376525.1 of Nicotiana benthamiana. Taxonomy (NCBI): domain Eukaryota; kingdom Viridiplantae; phylum Streptophyta; class Magnoliopsida; order Solanales; family Solanaceae; genus Nicotiana; species Nicotiana benthamiana. The sequence goes on from CM067330.1 coordinate 45,185,605, forward strand.
ATCCTTCTTTTTAACAAACAACACCGGCACACCCCAAGGCGGGACACTAGGTCTAATGAAACCCTTCTCAAGCAACTCTTGCAACTGTTCCTTTAACTCTTTCAACGGGGCCATATGATATAACGGAATAGAAATGGGCTGAGTGCCTGGAGCCACATCAATGCAAAAGTCAATATCCCTATTGGGCGACATACCCGACAGGTCTGAAGGGAATACCTCAAGGAACTAACGGTAATAGGGCACATAATCAATGGAGGGAACCTTAGTACTAGAATTATGAACATATGCTAAATAGGACAAATACCCCTTCTCGACCATACGCCGAGCTTTTACATACGATATGACACTGCCGGTAGCATGACCAGGAGTCCCTCTCCACTCTAGACGAGGCATATCCGGTAAGGCTAAGGCCACAATCTTGGAATGACAGTCCAACATAGCATGGTAAGGTGATAACCAGTCCATCCCCAATATAGCATCGAAATCGACCATGTCTAGAAGCAACAAATCTGCACGAGTCTCAATACCCTCAATCAAAACTACACAAGAACGATTGACTCGATCTACCATAATAGAATTGCCTAGCGGTGTAGATACATAAATGGACACTCAAGGAATCACAAGGCAAAGTCAGGCACGATGCAAAATAAGATGACACATACGAGTATGTAGACCCTAGTTCAAATAACACTAAAGCATCTCTATCACAAACTAGAGCAGTACCTGTGATCACCACATCTGAACCCTCAGCCTCGGGCCTAGGTAGAAGAGCATAAAATCAGGGCTACGTCGCACCACCCTAGGCTACATATCTAGGATGGCCTGCAGTTGGTCGGCCTCCACCTCCAGCGGCTCAGCCAGTTGGGGCAGTTTAGCCAGTTGCGATAGCTCAGACCGGCAATGGTCATCCATGTCTGCCGATGCTTTGTGGAGATTGGACAGATTTACCAAGCTCTTCACTACTACCTTCAGTGGTGCATCTTCTGAGGATCCCCAGGATTATCTGGACAACTATCATGAGGTTCTTCGGAACATGGGTATTGTTAAGACGAATTGGGTTGATTTTACTACATTTCGCTTGTCTGGATCCGCCAAGACTTGGAGGAGGGATTATTGCTTAGCTAGACCAGCAGGATCGCCAGCCTTTTCTTGGGAGTAGTTTGCACAGTTACTTCTAGAGAAGTTTCTCCCAGTTACACAGCGAGAGGCTTATTGAAGGTAGTTCGCGTGCCTTCAATAGAGATCCATGACTGTCACCTAGTACGAGACCAGATTCATAGATTTGGCTCGTCATACCCTTATTATACTCCTCACCAAGAGAGAGAGAGAGAGAGAGAGAGGATGTGGCGGTTTATTGACGGTCTTATTCAATCGATTCGTCTTCAAATAGATGGGGAGGCTGGGAGTGAAATTACTTTTCAGGAGGAACTTGTCACGACCCCAAATCGGCCCGGTCGTGATGGCGCCTCTCGTGAAGACAAAGCCGGCCGACACAACACTCATATTAACCTTTTAATCATTCGTATTCATTTTATGCCTCTAATTAAACAATATTTCATAATATAAGTCTGAATGAACAGTGCGAAAATAACATACAAGCCCATCATTGTGGTATCACTAGCCATGAGCATCTACTAAGGTCTGAATACAACAAAGGCAGTCAAAATGTATTAAGAATAGAAATGAAAATAAGAGGAAGAAAGCGGTGCTGCGAACGTCGTGCAGCCACCTTGCCAACTGTAATGACTCTGTGTCTGAGCATCCAACACCCGCTACTAGGTTCCGGAATACTTGAATCTCCGTACGAGGTGTAAGGAATAATGTGAGTCCTCCAACCTAGTAAGTAATAAAAGTAAATAAAGACTGAGCAGTAGGAAACAATGAATCCATATTTATGTTAACTCGATAAGCACAACAGGATTCAAATCAGAATACGAGTCAACCATCTCATTTTTATATCCAGCTTCTGGTAAAAATCATTTAAAAATACCTTCCAATAGTTTCAGTGAGGGGTTTAATACCATGTATAATAAAAGAGATGAAAATTATAATCGGCCCCTCAAGCAAAAAATAGTTCGTAAACAGCCCCTCGGGCAAAAAAACAGAGTCATAAATGCCTCATAACAAGAGATTTTCAGTGGAGATAACAAAAGCCAAATCCGTGATTAAGTTCTGAACATCTCATAGACCCCAACTCAAATGAAAGTTTTTTTATAACATTTATTCAACATTTTCGACAGAGGCTCAGTATAAAGATGAGTGAAAATAAATAAGTTCATAAGCAAACCCCTTAAGCAAAGCATCACTCATGTGTGTGTATGTGTATATATATATATCGCCCCTCTGGAAAGCTTTTCAATCACTCGTGACTCAACTCTGACCAATCAGTGCTCACACTCAGCACTCATACTCAATAGGTTCCATATAGTAATTGTTGTGGCATGCAACCCGATCCATATATATAGTCGACTGCGGTCACTGGGGGTGTGCAGACTCCAGAGGGGATCCTACAGCCCAAGGGCTATATCACTTGTCACGACCCAAATTTTTTACCCTTGGGAATTGTGATAGTTCCTACTAATGGGTGCTAGGCAAGCCAAACCTTAACTATTTTCTACCCCTTCATATTGCTTCTTTTTGACAAACACATGGCGACAATATGATAGCAGTGAAATTTTAAATAAATAAGCAGAAGTGAACAATTATATATCTTAAGGCTACATTTATTATAACATTTAAAACCTCAAATACCAAAAAACCCAGTGTCATAGTTCACATACTATCTAAGATTACTACATGCACGATCTGAAGAAGTAACAATACATTGTTTGTGAATAAAAGAAAATGAAACAAGAAATAGAGATAGAGGGAGACGTCACGGCCTACGGACGCCTGCAGGTCTACCTTGGTTCTCCGGGTGGAATGAAGGAAGTACTCCAACTACTATCCAAAAGCTGCTCTTGGATCTGTACACAGTGCAGAGTGTAGTATCAACACGACCGACCTCATGTACTAGTAAGTGTCTAGCCTAAACTCGGCGAAGTAGTGACGAGGCTAGGACCAGGCTACCAAATAAACCTGTGCAGTTCAAATATATATAAATATATAGCGAAAAAGAAATACAAAGATAACCAGTCAATATGGGTGGGGGAACATGCTGTGGGGGGGGATAACAACTACAAATAGAGAGACATTAATTAACGAAGTAACAACATAACTCGGATATCAATAAAGAAGCAGAAATCAATGAATGCACGGCATCACCCTTCGTGCTTTTACTCTCGTCCTCATCAAAGCAGTCATATAATAAAAGGGTGAACGGTATCACCCTTCGTGCTTTTGCTCTCTTTCCTCGCCATATAATCAATAAAATCGGCACAAAATGGTACATCGTGCGGCACGACATCACCCTTCATGCTTTACACTCTTTCCTCAGAATAACAAACAATACACAACATCACCCTTCGTGCTTTACACTATTTCCTCACCAAAACAAGCAATGTATGGTATCACCCTTCGTGCTTTATTCTCTTTCCTAACAATACAAGAAATGGACGACATCACCCTTCGTGCTTTAACACTCGTCCTCACCCAAATAATAATTAAAAATAATGAAGGCAAAGGAATAAACAAGATAATAATAGGAATCCCAGCAAGGGAATAACAATTTAACAAATAAGTCCCAGCAAGCGAGCAACATCATGAATATCTACATCCCTGCAAGGGACATAACCAATATAGAAACAATATCCCGGCAATGGAACAAGTTAATGACTACTTTCTCTTATTCACCTTTACTTCATATCTGTGAGCACGTGATTTTTGCCTCGCTCGAAGTGTTCCTATAGAATTCATTAAAATTAGGATTTTTCTTTTATTATTTGAATTTTTAGGAATTAATTGCGTGATTTTGTGTTTGTTTGCATTTTTGTGCATTTTTTCTTTTAGTATTTGAATTTATAGGAATTAATTGCATGATTTTGTGTTTATTTGCATTTTTGTGCATTTTTCTTTTATTATTTGAATGTTTAAGAACTAATTGCGTAATTTTGTGCTTATTTGCATTTTTGTGCCTTTTTTAAATAATATAATTGATAAAAAAATAAAAAAAATAGTATGTTTGCATTTAGGACTTAATTTTCACATTTTGTTAGGTTATTAATTAATTAATATTAAAAATAAGGAAAAAAATGGTTATTCTTACATTTGTTTAAATTTCTTTTGAAATTTAGAATTTAGGTTATTTTAGAGGTTAATTAATTTATTTTTTGGAAGTCAAACACGTTTTAGTTTATTTTTATTTTTATAATAAAAATCTAAAAAATATAAAAAATATATATAAAAGAGAAAAATACATAAATAGGGTCTCTTAATTAAAGACCTATGATTTAGGCCACAATTTCGGAGTTCAAACCACCAGAATCATCAAATTAACCCAAACCCAAAATCCCCTACCCGGTCTAGAAATTCCAATGTCCAAAACGGTGTCGTTCCATTACAATAAATCTGAACCGTGGATTGATCTTGATCAGACAGTTGAGATGCGGGGGATGTCACACTATATAAAGGTCTCATAACAACCCCCTGCCCAGAAATACATCATACCTTGTCCATGATAACCCTAATCTCGCCGGTGTAACACCACCACGATACCACCGTCGGCCGACGGCCAGAAATCGCCGCCACCGACGGCGTAACTCCAAAGTCACCCAAATTAGCACCACTTACTCCACGTCTTCTACTCTTTCCAACCCCCTTAATATCAACCCTCGAATCCCCGCCAAATGCTTCGAATATCCGTTCAAAAGAGCAGTTGCTCCACCGCCCACGGCGGTGCCGGCTCCAATGGCCAGCAAAAACACACCCTATGCTCCCCTAACCTCCCTCATCTCGAATCCCTAAATGGATTCCTTCCAATAACTCTGAAACCTCTCGAATTTCAAATATAAAATTGACCAAGTTTTGAGAAGGCTGTCAAAACCCCGAATCGAGTTCCCAAATGAAGTTATAGGTTTGTTATTACCAAGAACAAACATATAACTCTATTTGGGGGTTCAATTCAAATCCAATAAAGACGAAGACCGAAAAAAGTGAGTTCTTGTTTCTATTTGACTGCAATTTCTACTTTGTTTAACTTTTGTTTGGTTTTATTTGTTGTTATTGGTTTATCCATGATTTTTGCTCATTGATTTTCTCTGTTTTCTTTCCTTGTTTGTTTAATTGTATCCTTTTAGTTTTAACCAAGGATCCTGCTCTCTTATTTCATCCATGGTCATTATTTAATCATTATTCCTCTTAATTCCGTTTACTCAGATTTGTTTAATTTTAGTTTGGATTCTGGTTTGGGTACTAATTTCTGCTTACAGTCACATAGTCTGATTTGGTTTTATTATTAGTAGTTTGATTAGTAATTGGATTTTACACTAGGATTGCACGTTAGCTGTAGCTTTGCATGTTTCTTTTGATTGTGTTAATTTAAGCCTTCTACTTGAATTCATGATCCAGTAGTTTTAGAATTTCTGAGTTGAACTTTTGATTAGTTAGGTTAGTAATTTCATATTTGATTGTGGTTTGTTATAGCTGATTAAGCTTCTAGTCTTATAATCAATCAACTATGGTTAGTTTTTACTATGGTAAAAAGGGGCTGGGGTTTGTGATAGTAATTCAGGGTTCATTTTAAGGGTAGTTTAGGTGTTTACTTAAAGAATTTATAAGCAAGAATACCCTAGACCCTTCTACAATAAGACTGAAGTCATAATTTTAAAACTACATTGATATGACTTGGCTAACAAGTCAAGAATCCAGGGAGTAAGTAAGTAAAGTCTAAAAATTAAAAGAGGGACTAATGGTTAAAATAAAATAAAGGGGTTGCCCTAAGATTTGGTAAAAGGGCACCCTAATGCCTTCGTTAAGGAGGTTTTTTACATAGTCTAAAATCTCTTAAAAAATTCCTAGAATTTGAAGTCTTAATAATCTCAGATCTCTTAAAAAATTCCTAGAATTTGAAGTCTGAATAATCTCAAAAAAAAATTCCTGAAAACTTCCAGAAATCCCAAGTTATTAAGGTCCTAAAATTGCAGAAGCTTTACAGTTCCATTAGATCCTTGTTCCTTAGAATAATTCCAATCCTCAACTTGTCCAGTAGAAGTTTTAGCTACATAAGCTAAAAAATGACCTGGAATATGGATATTTGATGTGTTGAGCCTTCAATACTTGTCCTGGGTTCAATTTTAAGCTGGTTGGGGGTTTATTTAAGCTATTTGAATGGTTTTACTGATTTGGTTTGGTATTAAATCCTTTTGGGTTGTTGATATTATTCCTGGATTCACAATTAATCATGAGATATTGATTCATATTGGTTATATTGCTGCTTGAGCTTGCTGACCCTCAGCTTTTGTTTTATATAAATTCCAGGCACACTTTTGATATCCAATGATGTATGAAGTCTTAACTGAATGAATTCTCAAAGTTGAAGATTAATATTACTTGTGCCTCCTTCAAATTTCAATATTACTTCTATGTTTATTGTAACTGAGACATTTGTTTTGTATAATGGGACATTTGGACTGATACTTTAAATTATGCAACAGTCAGTAGTAGGGATAGCCAATAGTGAAATTGATTCAAGTATTTCTATCCTTTTCTATTTGAAAAAACCCTGAAATTAGAGTAAGATGTCTTGAAATAGCCTGAGAATTTTTTAGAATTAGTATCTCCTATGAACGTATAATAGCATGTTATCACTGTGTGATTCAAGTAATGCCTTTCAATTCAAGGTAGTTCAATGCTTCAGTTCATATTACCTTACACATTGATTTGGAAATCACTGTTAAATAGTAATTTAATCTCCAGGCACGTTGTGTATTAGTGAATTTAATTAAACTAGACTGGTTGATTGGTGAAATCTGGTGGCAGATCGAATAAACAACACATTTGATGGCACAATTGTTAACAGGCCCAGGTTTATTCAATATTGGCCTGTTGCGAGCCACGCACCTCATTCTTTCTGTAAATGATATTTGGGGCTTGAGATTGAGCGCAGATCCTGAAGAGTCGATTGAACAAGCTGAAGCTTCAGTTTTCTCCCATGGATTGCTTTAAAACCCAATTCGCTTGGAACTTTGCTAGCACAACAGATTCAATAATATTTGAATATTCTAAAAATTGAGTTGTAGATTTGGGCCTTCCAAATTGTATATTATCGATTAATTGAGCCTTATTAGAGACACATTTTATAGAAAATAATAATTTGCCTTTTGATTTGCCTTTAAAATAATAAAACAAGGTGCGCAGTGCCAAACGGAACCTATGAATTACGTGGTCCTCTTTAAATGTTCATATAAAAATAGTAGAGATTCGGGACATGCCGTTTAGCGAATTTCACTGCTTCCCGCAAAGATAATAACACGTAAGTTGCTTTTAGGTGCGTCTGTAATAATTTTATCTTCCTAAGTACGGGTGCGCATTTATGTGACCCAAATATAAATCTCAATGAAGTTGAAATATGAAAAAAACTACGTGCACATTTATGTGACGTGGTTCACGACATATTTTAACTACATTGTAATTTTTTTTTAAAATGTTAAAAGCGGTACAAAAATAATTTTAAATTTTACTATATGATGGACATGTATAAAAATCAGAATTTTGGCCAATTGTAATAGTTTAAGTGACCATGCTAGAACCAAGGGATCCGAAGGTGCCTAACACCTTCCCTCGGGTCAACATAATTCCTTACTTAGAATTTCTGGTTCGCAGACTACATTTGGGCAGTCAAAAAATTTCCTCGACTTGGGAATCTAAATAAATCGGTGACTTGGGACACCAAAAGTCAAACCTATCCCAAGTGGCGACTCTAAATAAAATAGTCTCATTTTGAATAATGTCACTTTAATTGGAAAAACTCTCTTATACATTTTTATCCTTCGGGATAGTCGTGTAATTAGGAGGTAAGATAGCTCTGGTGACTCTACTGGGGAAGAAAAAAAGAATATCTGGTTCAGGGTTCAAGAATTCGAGCTTAGAATAAATGTTATATTTGGCTTTTCTGATTTTATTACATGTTCCATGCTATAAGTGCTAAATGCTTTATTTCTTTGATATTGAATTAATTGTATATAAACTGTTACGAAACCCTTCTTTCTTTATCTTCGGGGATGTGCTTGCTGGTTGAGACTCCCTATTCTGTTAGTGTCATACCCTGAAATAAGAAAGTGGCTCGGACAAGTTACCAAGCCAGACGATCTTGCGGGTCCCCGGTACATAGCCCCCTCCTCGACTTGAGTTGTCCGCTCGGGTACACAGTCTAGAGCAAATACCCAGGTTCTAAACTTAGTATAGCAAAGCCTCATGTTGAATCCCTAGTAGGAACATTTTTTAGCATCACGTGCATTTGACTTAGGGGACTCAACACAGGGGTTAGGTCTGTCTAGGACAGGTGACCCGAAATGAAAAGACCATCTTGATGCATATTACGTGCTACTTGCGCATTTATTTGCTTTGAATTTGCATGTTGACCGGCTTGTGAATAAGGAGAGAAAATTTGAGAAAATAGTGGTATTAGGGCTGACTAAGAGTAACCACTTGTTTTGCATAATAAATGCTCAAATAGCGCCGAAATGCTGCCAGATTTTTGAAAGAAAAAGAAAAAAACAAAAGAAAGACAAGAGGCCTTTTCAACAAATATTGGTTTTGACAAAATATTTTGCCCGAGCTATGCCGGTTTGATTTTCGCCGGGCGCTAGATACGTAGAAAACCCCCATCGGGTCCAACCTCCCATTTTGCACAAATAGCCAAAACAAAGAAAAACAAATGTCAAATTTTCATTTGGTGTCCTAAATAAATCGGGTGATGCCGTTCGTTGCCGAGAATAGCCGAATGTTCCCGAAAGAGACGTTAGAAGGCTGATTTTTCACAAACGGCCGTCTTTGGGTCTTTGCTTTATTTTTTGGCCAGTTAGCAGGCACTGCCTTAAAAACTTCCTCCGGAAGTGCTTAAAGGCCGTATTTGCAAAGCTGGGCTTTTGTGTTTAAAAACAAATAAATTTCATACAAAGAAGGGGTCAATTGTTGATTTTTGAAATCAAATGAATAAAGTCATAATTTACTAATTCGCCTTAATAAATGTGCAGGATGAGCGCAATCCAAAACGAACCTTTTTCATTCGTGAGCAAAATCCCTTTTTGAGTTGCGGCTGTGGTGGAATGATCTAGGTATAGAAGGGTAAGGTGAGGTGAAGAAATATTTTGGAGGCCTTCCGAGCTTGTTGGAGATTGTCCCCCTGAGAGAAATCATAAGAGCGTTGGTCACATGCTAAGACCCAGTGCACAATGTGTTCCATTTTTCAGATTTTGAACTTACCCCGACTTTAGAAGAAATAGTTTGGTACATCGGAGATGCTGAACTTCCATTGAGAAACAAGTATCTGGTTCTCCAAGAGTTCTAGCTGTGCATAAAGTCTTAGATACCTTGAAAATAAGAAGATTGGTACACAACTCGAACCTGGTTGCAACTTTTCATTCCTGTATACCAGATATGGTCACATAGGGTGGTTCAACAATCCGAAGAACAAAATCTAAAGCAAAGGAAACCGTGTCAAATATGAAGAACACAAACTTTTCGCTTTTATGGTTGCTTTCCTAGGGCTTCTGGTGTTCCCAAGGAAAGACGGGAACATCGAAATAAAAATAGCAAGGGTTGTCAGCACTTTGCGTACCCAAGCCCAGTGCACTCTCACCTATGATAATAGCAGAGATCTTTCTCGCTCTCACAGCTTCCAAGGCCGGAAAAGATTTCTTTCAGAGGTGCAATCAGTTATTGCAAATGTGGATGACCGAGCATCTATGCCACTGTCTCTAATTTATGAGCTATGGGTCCGTAGAGAAAACTTGCATAGAAGAGTTTTACACAAGAATTGAAGGGCTCACTTTGACTAAAGCAGTGGCAAGATGATATGTTATATTCAGTCCCTCACTGCCAGTCAAATAGAGTGGACGTTGGGATGGTTGTCTATGAACGAGATCATATACATGCCAGTAACAAAACCTCACTTCCTCTGGATGGGTCTAGAGGTATCCAGTCTTACGCCCGCACCGAGTCTTGAGACAGCTGGGAAGATGCCGGATAGTGCCAAAAGACGAAGATCTCAGTATCCAAGTAGTCGAGATTGGACCTGATGGTCAGTTCCTAAAAGCAACAGTCCGCAAAATTTGGAATGTTTGCCAATACCTAACGGCAAACACTTGTGTATGGGATTGTTCCAAAGATGAAGTGTCTCCAGGATACCTTGCTTGCTACAAGAGATAAATTGAGTCTGAGAGGCCGGCCAAAAGGCCGCATCTCCAGGAATTAGTTAAAGCATCACAAGAGCAGTGGGATTGGTTGGCTAAAGAAGCGCAAGTACAAGGCTACGATAAGCAAACTAGAGAAGCAGGTCATGAATTTGCAATTCGAGAAAGATATGCAGGCCGCCGTAGATGAGGGTAAAAAGAAGAAACTGGTCAAGGAAAATGAAGCCCTTCGGGCCCAAATTCAGAAGATGAAAGTAGCATCCAAAAACCCCATCCAGAGTGCTAAGGATGAAAAATTTATAGATGGCTCGAGACAGAAGATGGATGACTACAGCTTTGATTTGAATAAAGCAGAAAAAGAACTAGCTAAGGCTCCGAAACAATATGTGGCAGAACGAGCACGTTTGGTCAAGAAATTAAAAGAAGAGTTCGATGGTGAGGTGTCAGGGTTAAAGAAAAGGGTCGTCATCACGGAAAACAAAATGCTCAAACAAGGAAAAAAGTTTAAAATCGAAAGAGAACATTGTTACACAGCGTTGGCACAATTAGAATTGGATTTGCAACAACTTCAAAAGCAGAATCAAGTAGCCGAACAAATTTTGGGAGCCAGAACTGAGCAGATTGGGCAGTTATTGCAGGAGAAAGGTGTCATACGAGAAAGAATCAAAGGAATCGCTCACAACATAACAATGAAATGTAACAGCTGTGAGGACATGCCTAGATCTATGTTCTTTTCCACCGTAATGATGTTTGTCTCTGCGTAATGGAAGATTTTCATCACCTCTAAGGGGATTTAGCTAGTAGACTATGGCAAGACCGAATGATACCTCGCATGCTCCAGGAGCAGCAATTGAAGCCTTAATGTATTCGTGATTTTTGGAAACTGTATTTTTCTTTAAAGTCTGTCAGTTTGTCTTAGAGTTTGTATTTTCTTTTTTACGCATGGTTAGTTGTTCTTCGGGTCTCTAGCTCTTCTTATGTCTGAGTCTGCTAGTTGCCTATTTAAATCTGTCAGTCTTTGTAATCAAAGTTTGTTATTATGAAAATTGAAAATTCCAAAATATTTCACTGCTTCAATTTTATTTTTCATGAACTACGCTCGGTCTGATTCATGCGGGGATACGTAAGCAATCTTCATAGGATTTGACAATATTCTTAAAAACAAAAACAAAAAGCTACAAAAGGAGAGGGAGGAATGAAAAGAAAGAAAGAGAGAAAACACAAAACAAAAGAAAAATCAGAGAGGAAGAAAAATACAAAAAAAAGGGGAAAGCAGGAAAATAAATAGGGGAAATCAAAACGAAGAAAAATTGGAATAAACGCCAGGATGACACATGCAACCATTGCAAACATGTAGAAATATGTTAAATGTATAGGTGCATCACACCCCCAATGTGCGATTCCCTATCTGTTATCTATCTCAAGCTAACCCTTTGTTGTTGTTAAAACTCCAGTCCAGGTTTTAGAAACGGTGGTTGGTTTGTGGTAAACTGGAATCACATCAGTATTTCACCAGATCGAAAGGAAGCGCAGAAATGTCATCTTACATGACTTTTCCGGCAATTCCCATCTCAGAAGATAGCCCGATTACAGGCATACCGGCCTCAGAGTCTGCGGCAGCTGAAGAAAATAGGATCCTACGACTTAGGGTCATGGAGATTTGGGATGCATGGACAAATGGAAAAGATCCTTCGAGTGCCATCCCTGGATTTCCTGAGCTCTTCCCAAGGTTGGGGGTACTTCCACTGTTCCCATTAGCCACCCAAACATCCTCTTGGGATAACCCACCATATCGGCCAATTTTGTCGGAGCACCTTTTGAAGTCATCCCTCAGGTGTTCACCTTTGGCACAGTCCCCAATAATTTTACGGCTCCCTCATGTGCAGCCACCACGCAACCCGCAGTTCCAAAAACCATGTTTGACCCGACGGCTTTCACATTTCAAACTCCCAATTACCAAACCGAGCCTCATCCATACCCCACATACACTTATCCTCAACCACCATATGAGCTTACACCAGTGCAGGATAAAACTCCCAAAGTGCCTAAACAAGATGATAAAGCAAGAAGAATGAAGAGCCTTGAGCTGAGCTTAAAGATTATGCAGGGTTTGAGTGGGCAAAAGAGTGTTTCTTAAACGAACTTGTGCATGTTCCCGCATGTACATCTTCCCATGGGATTTAAAATGCCAAAGTTTGAAAAGTATGATGGTCATGGCGATCCCATCGCTCGCCTGAAAAAGTATTGCGACCAATTGCGTGGGGCAGGCAGAAATGAAGAACTGTTGATGACATACTTCGGAGAGAGCCTGGTAGGCATTGCTTCAGAATGGTATATGGACCAAGATGTCTCACGATGGCATATTTGGGACGATCTTGCCAGAGAATTTGTAAGGCAATTTTAGTACAACATTGACATTGCGCCAGGCAGGAATTCCTTGGCTAATTTGAAGAAGAAGAGTTTCAGAGAATATGCTATTAAGTGGCGCGAACAGGCGTCAAGGGTAAAGCTGCCGATAGACGCGATAGAGATGGTCACCGTTTTTGTCCAGTCCCAGAAATCAGATTATTTTCAAAATATGATGTCAGCCATGGACAAGCCTTTTGCGAAAGCAATCAAGCTTGGCAAGATGGTAGAAAATAGTTTGAAAACGGGAAGAATTCGCAGCCAGTCAGCCATCAGAGCAACCTCCCAGGCCATCCAAGGCGGGGCAGGAGGAGTCGCAAGGAACAAAAAGAAAGAAGAAGCTTCGATGGCAGCCTCCGGTATGAGAAGACATCATGCTCATAGGCCCATGTTCTCGTAAAGAACCCCTCAAAACAATTATCCCCATCAAGACATGCATTATGCTCCCCAACCTTATGCAGTTATGAATGCTCAATAATTTGCATGACCGTAGCAATATGTCAACAGGAACCAGGCCCTGAGAAACCAACATCCCCAAAACCACTATAATCCCTGCCCTCCACAAAACAATTTCTGTCCTAGGGAGCCACCCAGAAGGCAAAACTTTACGCCAATTGGGGAGTCTTATTCTAGCCTGTTCCCAAAGCTTTTCCAGATGGGTCTCTTGCAGCCTGTCCCTCTGAACAGACAAAACCCTGAGTCACCTTCTTACCAACGGGGTGTCCGGTGTGCTTATCATTCAGGGGCTGAAGGGCACGACACAGAAAATTGTTGGACTCTAAAGAGAGCTGTGGAAGATATAATAGAACAAAGGAAAATAGTGTTGAGGGATGAAGATATCCCGAATGTGACTAACAACCTGTTACCGCCCCACAACAATGGACCAGTAATCGGGATAATATGCGAAGACAAAGAATTTGATCCTGCTTTGAAAGTCATAATTGTTATTGCCCACGCAGATAAAAATCCAAGAGCAGCCTCCAAGAAAGCTGAAGAAAAGAAAATGAATGAAACCACGCACCCAGAAGCTGAAAAGAAGGTTGAGGCTAAGACTGAGACGTCACCTACCCAAAAAAACTAACCTTTATGTCCCACGGGGTCGTTAGGAAAAGCAGTCAACTCTGAGTATCCCAAAAGATTTGAGTTAAACAGGAATATGTACGTACCCAAGGAACCTGTGTGGTGCGGGAACCAGCTAAACTGCCAAGGATGAATGAGCCCATGGTAGTTGGTCGTGCACCTCAGAGGCCTATGATAGACCCTTGTGCAGTCCCATGGAACTATCAAGAAACAGTGGTGACATACAAAGGCAAAGAAATTACTGGGGAAACTCAAGAAAGCCACCCTGTAAAGAAATATTCTAACTTGGAGGAAGTGAACAGTGCTACCAAAAGGCGATTCCCACCCAAGAAGCCAGTAAGAGCCGAAGAGGCGGAGGCCTTCTTTCGAAGGATGAAAATGCTGGACTATAAGGTAGTGGACCAGCTCTGAAAGTCCCTGGAACAAGTCCCTTTATTATCCTTGCTGATGGGTTCTCTGGAGCACCAAAAAGTGTTAGCCAAAACTCTCAATGAGGCTTACATTCCAATTCAAACGTCCGTGGAACAATTGGAGAGAATGGCGGAGAGATTCTTCACTATTGATTAGGTCACATTCAGTAAGAATGATTTGCCTCCAGAGGGAGCCGCCCACAATAAAGCCCTGCATCTCACCGTCATATGCGAAGGCTATTACGTCAAAAGATAATGGTAAATGGAGGCTCGGGTGTAGACATATGCCCACTGTCAACATTATAGAGAATGGAAATCAGGACGAAAAGGATTCGCCCCAATAATATGTGTGTCCGAGCTTTCGATGGAATTAAAAGAGACAAGATAGGAAAGATTGATCTGGTGCTGACCATTGGCCCGTTTGATTTTGATGTAACATTTCAAGTGTTAGATATGGACAAATCCTACAATTACCTACTGGGGAATCCATGGATTCACGCAGTGGGGGCTGTGCCTTCTACACTACACCGATGTTGAAATTTGAACATGAGAACCAAGAAATCGTGGTCCATGGTGAAGATGAATAGTCAATTTATCGCGATCCCTCTGTCCCCTACCTTGAAGCTAAAGAAGGAAGTGAGAATATAGTCTATCAGGATTTCGAAATCGTGGTAGCTGATCAACACGAAGAAGTCAAACTATGTCCCTAACCTTTCCTCTCCAATGCCTCAATCATGGTAGCTAGAGAAATGATATGTCAACAATTCAAATTAAGGAAGGGACTAAGAAGTTCTTTACAGGGGATAGTTGAGCCGATTGCTTTGCCCACTGCAGAGAAGTTTTTCGGGTTAGGCTTCCACCCAACACCAGAGGATATAACATGGATGAATCGCAGAAAGCGTAATGGATGGGCTTTACCTAAACCTTTACCCCACTTGTACGAAACATTTGTGAAACCAAAGTACAGTGAGGAAGAAGAAGAAGAGACCTTCACAGTGGAAGAAATTGAAGACATATGTGGGGCCATGAGAAAATTATTGTACGAATATAACATGCTCCATCTTCGAGAAGGTTCGAGCACCGCTGAGGTGCTCTACATGGGACCAGATGCCAAATTACAAAATTGGAAGGCTACGCCTTTCCCAGTCAGGCAGGAGGCCCGGTAGTATGTCTTGACATCTTTTCTCGTATCACAAGTTATTTCAGGGTGTAACTCAAGTGTTTTACTTTAGTGTCTTGTCCTTTAATTTCCAAGTGTAAACTCTGTTATCTTACAATTTCAAAGAAATGAAATCAATATTTCATCGTCTACATTCCTTTATTCTTTCTGATTTTGCTGTTTTTTTTATTCGTTTCTTTCAGTTCCAATAATGCGGCTTTAAATAATATGACATGCTCACGGACTTCGTGCCCCGATCCAAACATGCGCCTAATTGTGAAATAATGAACCCAAAACCAGAGTATGACGAAGAAGAGGCTTTTAGGGAAATCAATCAAGAACTGGAACATTTTGAAACTAAACCTAGGCCAACTGAACCGGTTAACTTGGGTCGTCCCGGCGAAACCAGGGAAACCAATATAGGCAACCATGTAAATGAGGAAATCCGGGACTCATTGATTCAACTTCTTTTTGAATTCAAAGACGTGTTTGCTTGGTCCTATGATGATATGCCAGCGTTTTGTGTTGATTTGGTGGTTCATAAGTTGCCTACATACCCCGAACGCCCTCCAGTCCAAAAAAAGCAGAGAAAGTCAAACTTGATATCAACAATAAGATCAAAGAAGAGATTACAAAGCGGTTGGAGACGGGAGTAATACGATTGGTTCGGTACACCACGTGGTTGGACAATGTAGTCTCGGTGCCAAAAAAAGATGGGAAAACTCGAGTGTGCGTGGACTACAGAGATTTGAACAAAGCAAGTCCCAAAGACAGTTTCCTTTTGCCCAATATCCACATCCTTGTCGATAATTGTGCCAAACACGAGATACAGTCTTTCATGGATTGTTACGTAGGATATCACCAAGTGTTGATGGATAAGAAAGATGCCGAGAAAACTTCCTTCACCACACCGTTTGGTTTAACGAATGTTGGGGCAACATATATGAGGACTATGACCACTATCTTTCATGACATGATGCATCAAGAGATAGAAGTTTATGTGGACGACGTAATAATCAAGTCCAAGACCCAAGGCGATCATATACGGGACCTACGAAAGTTCTTTGAAAGGCTTCGCAAGTATGATTTGAAATTAAACCCAACCAAGTGTGCATTCGGGGTCTCGTCGGGCAAGCTCCTGGGGTTCATTGTCAGCCGGAGAGGTATTGAGCTGGATCCAACAAAGATAAAATCCATCCGAGAGCTACCTTCTCTGAAAACGAAGAAGGATGTAATGAGCCTGTTGGGAATACTGAATTACATTAGCCGATTCATCGCCTAGTTGACTTCTACGTGTGAGTCCATATTCAGATTGTTAAAAAAGGATGCATCAATTAAATGAACTGATGAGTGTCAAGAGGCTTTTGACAAAATTAAAGATTACCTATCCAATCCACCAGTCTTGGTCCCGCCGGAACCGGAAAGGCCATTGTTTGTATATTTGATGGTCTTGGAGAACTCTTTTGGTTGCATCCTCGGGCGGCATGATGTCACTGGAAAAAAGGAGTAGGCCATTTATTACCTGAGCAAGAAGTTTACCAGTTACGAGGCCAAATACGCCTTGCTAGAAAGAACCTGTTGTGCCTTGACTTGGGTGGCTCAGAAGCTGAGGCATTACCTGCAAGCCCACACCACCTACCTCATAACCAGGCTGGATCCTTTGAAGTACATATTCCAAAAACCGATGCCCACAGGGAGATTGGCAAAATGGAAAATCCTGCTCACCGAGTTCGACATAGTCTATGTCACTCGCACCGCAATGAATGCCCAAGCATTAGTAGATCATCTAGCTGAGAACCCAGTTGATGATGAATATCAACCCTAGAATACCTATTTCTCGGATGAAGAAGTGAATTTGGTGGAGGTAACATCTGAAGACATCACTGCTTGGAAAATGTTCTTTGATGGAGCGGTAATTACAGAAGGCATAGGAATTGGGGCAATCTTGATCTCACCCATCGGTCAACACTACCCAGCCACGGCTTGGCTACAGTTTTTGCACCAACAACACAGCTGAATACGAGGCCTGCATCATGGGCATGAATATAGCTATTGACCAAGACATGGAGGAATTATTGCTCATGGGGGATTCAGATCTGATTATCTGGCAAGCCCAAGGGGAGTGGGAAACGAGGGATGTCAAACTCATCCCTTATCGATAACATGTGGAGGATCTCAGCAAACTGTTCAAGTTGGCACAGTTCAGGTACATTCCTCGCTGTCACAATGAGTTAGCAGATGCACTCGCAACTTTTGCCTCCATGTTTCCTTATAGCGGAAACGCCTACGTCGATCATTTTTAAATCCAAATCAGGGAAATGCATGGGTATTGTAATGTGATCGAGGTAGAATCCAACACTCAGGAATGGTATTATGATATCAAGAAATTTCTGAAAACACAAGAGTACCCCAAGCAGGCCACTGGGGATCAAAAGAGAACCATCCGACGGCACGCGAATGGCTTCTTCTTAAATGGCGATATCTTATATAAGAGGACCCTAGATCTCAACTTGCTAATATGTATCGATGCCCAGAAAGCCGGAAGGATTATGCACGAAGTACACGCGGGAGTGTGCGGGTCTCATATGAATGGGTATGTGTTGGCAAAGAAAATACTTCGAGCGGGGTATTACTGGATAACCATGGAAAAAGAGTGCTTCAGCTTCATTTGGAAATGTCATCAATGTCAGGTGCACGGTGATTTGATTCATGTACCGCCAACTGAATTGCATCCTATGTCAGCACCTTGGACATTTGCTGCCTGGGGCATGGACGTCATTGGGCCAATCGAACAAAAAGCCTCAAATGGACATAGGTTCATATTGGTTTCCATCGATTACTTTACAAAGTGGGTCAAAGCCATCACACTTAAGTCAGTCACCAAGAAAGTTGTGGTAGACTTTGTGCATTCCAACCTCATTTGCCGCTTCAGTATTCCTGCAACCATCATTACAGACAATACTGCCAACCTTAATAGTCGTCTGATGGGAGAAATATGTGAAAAATTCAAAGTAACACATAGAAACTCCACTCCTTACCGGCCCAAAGCCAATGGTGCCATCGATACAGCTAACAAGAACATCAAGAAGATTTTGAGAAAAAATGATTCAAAGCTCAAGACAATGGCGTGAAAAGTTGTCTTTTGCAGTGCTGGGGGAAACTCCATATTTATTGGTCTATGGAACTGAAGCTATTTATCACGAGCGGTTGTACCAAAAAAGAATGGCCTGCGCTTACAACAAGAAAGTGCGCCCCAGGAATTTCAAAGTCGGACAGCTTGTATTTAGGCGTATTCTCCCTCACCATCAGGAAGCTAAAGGAAAGTTTGCTCCAAACTGGAAAGTTCCATACATTATAAGAAATATACTACCCAAAAGAGCATAATACCCGGGTGACGTCAAAGGAGACGATCCCGAAACAGCAGTGAATGCAGATGCATTAAAAAGGTATTATGTTTGAACTCCCTGCAGCAATGATTCAGTCTGGTTGAAATGACGAAGGCTTTTCTTTCCCGCTACCCTAAACGCTATCAATCCTTCGCAAGCCCTTTGAACCAGTTACATTACTTTGATAACCCTCTTTGGAACCCGGAAGTGTTATTCAAAAAAAATAAAACAACAATAAAAAAAAAAGAAAACTAAAAAAAAGAAAACAAAAGAAAGAAAAATAAAAGAAAAAGAAGAGAACAAAAGAAAAATGATAAATGATAAAAAACAAAAAATGAAAAAAATAAACAACAAAAAAAAATTAATTTAGGAAACACTTCCTGAACTACGTCTGACGTGATTCCGAAAGGATATGTAGGCAGCCTCTTGAGGTCCAGTCATATCAAAATAAAAACCCCAATTCCCCAAAATTGAAACTGGCCAGATAATGTGGTGGTTCGGCCTTGAACCCGCCAAAATGGTTCCATTGTTGTAGTTTCCATCCGATTTCCTTTACCCAAAAATCTAGCCCAAGTCCTTCCTATTGATTGGCAAAGGCAGGGACACGACAAACGTCATTGTTGGGATTTGGCACATTTCAAATTGAGAGAAACAAAATGAGAGAGTCTTATTGGTGAAAACCTTCGGGCACCATAAGGCGATGGTGATTAGAGAAAATAAAAATGAGAGAGTCCGATTAGTGAATACTCGAAAAGAGCGCTATTGGGCAACGAGAGAAGAGAATGAGAGAGGTTGAAATATAGTTCACAAAAGCTGGAAATGTGGTACAGGTCGGGCATCCAATCCAAGAAGCATTTCATGTCCATTTGAAGTCGGCATGCACCCCCAGATAAGTCCTTCTCTTTTCCCCGAAAGGGACACTTCTATCTAAATCCATATGATTGTTTTTGCTGCTTCCTTGAGCCCCTTTCGGCTTAACTTTGATTTCATGACTATTCCACAAGAAAAGGTGGTAAGACCAGTTTCACAAGGCTCTCCTACCAAGGACTAAAGAAAATACCCAGTCTCAGCGGGCGTATCTAGCCGATCCCGGCTGGCCATGATGGCTGACGCTTCAGAAGCAGAAAGATGGATAGAAAGAAAATCGAAGTCAAATACCTAGGAAGGAAAAATGAAGATTGGAAAGGTTAAGCCCAAGTGAGCTAATTGCCTCAACATGGCTTCAAAAGGCAGGATACCCCAAGGCTTTGAAACGAAAATCGGGGCAAAGAAATCGTAACCAAAGGGCCTACAAAGCCAAAATAAATTTGAAAGATGAGATCTCCCTACAAACCAACAAGGCAAAGTCTAGAAAATCAAAAGTCTTCTCAACGGAAGTGAGGCCAGGATCAAGCAAATCAAGGCCACAAAACCGACCATCGTTTCAAACTAACAAGTCATGCTTTGTTTGAAAATTTGAAACAGGTGTAATCCAAAGCAATGGGATAAATAGCAAATGCAACCAAAGGAAATGCACAAGGGCTAAGAATAGCCTTGTAGCGATGATCAACCAAAAGGGAAGTTCTATTTACATCTTTTCCCGAAGTTTTTATAAAAGAAAAGAAGAAAAGGAGAATCACAAACCATGGATGTATAGGACCCCCGATCCTCGACTCCATCTCCCCAAATCTTAGACCATATCCCCTAGCTCTCCCTAGCATAACATGAGGATTCCTTTCCTTCATTCCCCGGCATAACTCGAGAATCATGCTCTGCTCTCCCCAGCATAACCTGAGGATTCATTTCCTTCATTCCCAGCATAACCTGAGGGTTCCTTTCTCTTTCCTCCAGTATAACCTGAGGGACCTTTCGTTCTGTCATTCTCCAGTAAAACCTTAAGACCAACTTCTTTCTATCCCCGACATAACCATAGGATTCCTTTCCTTCATCCCCTGACATAACCCGAGGGTTCCTTTCTCTCTATCCCCAACATAACCTGAGGGGCCTCTCTTTCTTTCATTCTCCAGCAATCCCCAGCATAACCACCGGGTCTTTCTATTTTCTTCCCCAATAGGAGTCTTTTCTTTTAATCCCGGCATAACCCGCGGGTTCCCCTGGCATTACCCAGGAGTCTTTCTCTTTCCAATCCCGGCATAACCCACGGATTCCCCTGGCATAACCCAGGAATATTTTCTTTCAATCCCGGCATAACCCGCGGATTCCCCTGGCATAACCCAGGAGTTCTTCCGTCAGTCCCGGCATAACCCGCGGATTCCCCCTAGCATAACCCGGGAGTATTTTTCTTTCAATCCCGACATAACCCGCGTATACCCCTAGCATTACATAGGAATCTTTTTCTTTCGATCCCGGCATAACCCACTGATTCCCCCTGGCATAACCCAGGAGCTTTTTTCTTTCAATCCCGGATCCCCATGGCATAACCCAGGAATATTTTTCTTTCAATCCCGGAATAACCCGCGGATCCCCCTAGCATAACCTAGGAATCTTTTTCTTTTAATCCCGGCATAACCCGCGGATTCCCTTGGCATAACCCAGGAGTCTTTTTCAATTCCGGCATAACCCACGGATCCCCCTGGCATAACCCAGGAGTTCTTTTCAATCCCGACATAACCGCGCATCCCCCTGGCATAACCCAGGAATCTTTTTCTTTCAATCCCGGCATAACCCGCGGATCTTCCTAACATAACCCAGGAATCTTTGTCATACCGTCCCGGCATAACCCGTAGATTTTTCTTCTTCATCCTCAGCATGAACTCTTTATTTCTATCCCGACATAACCTGTGGATTCTCCTCTTATCCCCAACAGGGGCCCGTTTTCTCTCCGACATAACTCGGCTTTCTCCCAGCATAACCTGGTAATCCATCTAAAAAATAAACAATCTTGACTTTTATTGTTTTCAATAGAAAAAGATTAGATTTGTGTTACAAATAACTCACGAAATTTTCCTAGTGAAAACTGGGGCAGAAAATTTCGTTCGTTTGTTTTGGCATATGAACAGGTTTTACCTCAAGGCGCAAGATTTGATATGGCCGGAAGAGCGAGTCCCAATCCAGAATAAAGAAAAAGAAGAAAAGAACAAAAAGGAAAAGAAAGGTGCGGATTGCCCAAATTTGATTCAAAATCACCAGTCATGCATGTCCCGTTTGGTTTCAATGCTGAAGAAAGAACCGGCACCTACAACTTACGAGCATCAAGATTTAGATCGGGGTCTACGGGGAATCCAGCTAAGACTTAAGATCAAGCTTCAAAGAGAATTATAGATAAGAATCTTGTAATTCATAGTCGATAGGCATAGCTAGCTTAGCTTTTGAGTTTCCTTTTGGTGTAATGAGGAGGTTAGCAAGCAGTAGCAGCAACATCAACAGTCGAAATCACAGCTCATGGTAGTCCCAGCTACCAAAAACTCTAGAACTACACTGACCTGATTCCTTTATAGCCAAGGATATGTAAGCAACCTTTGAATCACGGTTCGGTCACACAGTTTTTAAAATATTTCTCATGGAATGCAAAGCAGGCAAAAATCTCTCAGTTGCTCATTTATCTTTGTCCGGAAACCCTTCGTGTCTCTGAGCAAAGAGGGACAGCTGTGAGCACGTGATTTTTGCCTCGCTTGAAATGTTCCTATAGATATCATTAAAATTAGGATTTTTCTTTTATTATTTGAATTTATAGGAATTAATTGTGTGATTTTGTGTTTATTTGCATTTTCGTGCATTTTCTTTTATTAATTGAATTTTTAGGAATTAATTGCGTGATTCTATGTTTATTTGCATTTTCGGCTTTTTTTAATTAATATAATTCATAAAAATACAAAAATAGCATGTTTGCATTTAGGACTTAATTTTTACATTTTTTTGGGTTATTAATTAATTAATATTGAAAATGAGGAAAAAATAAAGAAAATCGTTATTCTTACATTTGTTTAATTTTCTTTTGAAATTTAGAATTTAGGTTATATTAGAGGTTAGTTAATTATTTTGTTGAAGTTAAATTTGTTTTAGTTTAATTTATTTTTATTATTAAAAACTAAAAAATATATATATATATATATATATATAAGAGAAAAATATATAAATTAGGACTCTTAATTAAGGACCTATGATTTGGTCCACAATTTTGGAGCCCAAACCACCAGACCCATCAAATTAACCAGACCCAAAATCCCCTACCCGGTCCAGAAATTCCCATGTCCAAAACAATGTCGTTCCATTAATATAAATCTGAGCCGTGGATTGATCTTGATTAGACGATTGAGATGCGGGGAATGTCACCATGCCCAGAAATACATTGTACCTTGTCCATAATAACCCTAATCTCGCCGGTGTAACACCACAATGATACTACCGTCCCTCCACTGTCCGCCGCCAAGGTAACTCTAAATTAACACCACTTACTCCTTGTCTTCTCCTCTTTCCAACCCCCTAAAGATCAACCCTCAAATCCCGGCCAAACGCTCCAAATATCCGCTCAAAAGAGCAGCTGTTCCGCCGCCCACGGTGGTGCCGACTCCAATGGCCACCAAAAACACACCCTATACTCCCCTAACCTCCCGCATCCCCAATCCCTAACTGGATTCCTTCAAATAACTCTGAAACCTCTCGAATTTCAAATCTAAAATCGATCAAGTTTTGATAAGGCTATCAAAACCCCGAATCGAGTTCCCAAATGAAGTTATAAGTTTGTTCTTACCAAGAACAAACCTATAACTCTATTTGGGGGTTCAATTAGAATCCAATCAAGACGAAGACCGAAAAAAAGTGAGTCCCTTTTTTATTTGACTGCAATTTCTACTTTGTTTAAAGTTGTTTGGTTTTATTTGTTGTTATTGGTTTATCCATGATTTTTGCTCATTGATTTTCTCTGTTTTCTTCTCTTGTTTGTTTAATTGTATCCTTTTAGTTTTAACCAAGGATCCTACTCTCTTATTTCATCCATGGTCATTATTTTATCATTATTCCTCTTAATTCCGTTTACTCAGATTTTTTAATTTTAGTTTGGATTCTGGTTTGGGGTGCTAATTTCTTCTTACAGTCATATAGTATGATTTGGTTTTGTTATTAGTAGTTTGATTAGTAATTAGATTTCACAGTATGATTTCATGTTAGTTGAAGCTTTGCATGTTTCTTTTGATTGTGTTAATTTTAGCCTTCTGCTTGAATTCATGATCCAGTATTATTAGAATTTCCGAGTTGAATTTCTTATTAGTTAGGTTAGTAAGTTTATATTTGATTGTGGTTTGGTTATAGCTGATTAAGCTTCTAGTCTTATAATCAATCAACTATGGATAGTTTTTACTATGGTAATGGCGGCAGGGGTTTGTAGTAGTGGTTTCATTTTAAAGGTAGTTTATAAAGAATTTATTAGCAAGAATATCCTAGACCCTTCTAGAATAGGACTGAAGTCATAATTTTAAAACTATAATGATAAGACTTGGCTAACAAGTCAAGAATCCAGGGACTAAGTGAGTGAAGTCTAAAAATTAAAAGAGGACGAATGGTTAAAACAAAATAAAGGGGTTGCCCTAAGCTTTGGCTATAAAAGGGAACCCTAGTGCCTTCATTAAGGAATTTTTTTTACACAGTCTGAAATCTCTTTAAAAATTCCCATAATTTGAAGTTTGAATAATCTCAAAAATTCCTGAAAACTTCCAGAAATCCCAGGTTATTAAAGTCCTGAAATTCTCTGAAATTGCAGAATCTTTACTGTTCCATTAGATCCTTGTTCCATAGAATAATTCCAATCCTCAGCTTGTCCAGTAGAAGTTTTAGCTACATAAGCTAAAAAATGACCTGAAATATGGATATTTGAACTGTTAAGCCTTCAGTACCTGTCCCGGGTTCAATTTTAAGCTGGTTGGGGGTTTATTTAAGCTATTTAAGTGGTTTTACTGATTTTGTTTGGTATTAAATCCTTTTGGGTTGTTGATATTATTCCTGGGTTCACAATCAATCATGAGCTATTGACTCCTGTTGATTATATTGCTGCTTGAGCTTGCTGACCCTTAGCTTTTGTTTTGTTCAAATTCTAGGTACACTTTTGATATCTATTGATGTATGAAGTCTGAACTGAGTGAATTCTCAAAATTGAAGATTAATATTACTTGTTCCTCCTTCAAATTTCATTATTACCTCTATGTTTATCGTAACCGAGACATATGTTTTGTATAATGAGACATTTGGACTGATACTTTGAATTATGCAACAGTCAGTAGTAGGGATAGCCAATAATGAAATTGATCAAGTGTTTCTATCCTTTTCTATTTGAAAAAAAAAACTGAAATTAGAGTAAGATGTTGTCTTGAAATAAACTGAAATTAACACCACTTACTCCTTGTGTTCTCCTCTTTCCAACCCCCAAATATCAACCCTCGAATCCCGGCCAAATGCTTCGAATATCCGTTCAAAAGAACTAGCTGATCCGCCGCCCACGGCGGTGCCGGCTCAATTGGCCACCAAAAGCACACCCTATGCTCCCCTAGCCTCGCTCATCCCAAATCTCTAACTGGATTCCTTCAAATAACTCTGAAACCTCTCGAATTTCAAATCTAAAATTGACCAAGTTTTGAGAAGGACGTCAAAACCCCAAATCAAGTTCCCAAATGAAGTTATAGGTTTGTTCTTACCAAGAACAAACATATAACTCTATTTGGGGGTTCAATTCGAATCCAATCAAGACGAAGACCAAAAAAAGTGAGTTCTAGTTTCTATTGGACTGCAATTTCTACTTTGTTTAAATTTTGTTTGGTTTTATTTGTTGTTATTGGTTTATCTATGATTTTTGCTCATTGATTTTCTCTATTTTCTTTTCTTGTTTGTTTAATTGCATCCTTTTAGTTTTAACCAAGGATCCTGCTCTCTTATTTCATCAATGGTCATTATTTTATCATTATTCCTCTTAATTCCATTTACTCAGATTTGTTTAATTTTAGTTTGGATTCTGGTTTGGGGTGCTAATTTCTTCTTACAGTCACATAGTCTGATTTGATTTTATTATTAGTAGTTTGATTAGTAATTGGATTTCATAGTAGGATTGCACGTTAGTTGTAGCTTTGCATGTTTCTTTTGATTGTGTTAATTTCAACCTTCTGCTTGAATTCATGATCCTGTAGTTTTAGAATTTCTGAGTTGAACTTTTGATTAGTTAGGTTAGTAAGTTCATATTTGATTGTGGTTTGGTTATAGCTGATTAAGCTTCTAGTCTTATAATCAATCAACTATGGTTAGTTTTTACTATGGTAAAAAGGGGCTGGGGTTCATGATAGTAATTCAGGGTTCATTCTAAGGGTAGTTTAGGTGTTTACTTAAAGAATTTATAAGCAAGAATATCCTAGACCCTTCTACAATATGACTGAAGTCATAATTTTAAAACTACAATGATATGACTTGGCTAACAAGTCAAGAATCCAGGGAGTAAGTAAGTAAAGTCTAAAAATTAAAAGAGGGACTAATGGTTAAAATAAAATAAAGGGGTTGCCCTAAGATTTGGCTATAAAAGAGCACCCTAGTGCCTTCGTTAAGGAGGCTTTTAACATAGTCTAAAATCTCTTAAAAATTTCCTAGAAATTGAAATCTGAATAATCTCAGATCTCTTAAAAAATTCCTAGAATTAGAAGTCTAAATAATCTCAAAAATTCCTGAAAACTTCCAGAAATCCCAAGTTATTAAAGTCCTGAAATTGCCGAAGCTTTACTGTTCCATTAGATCCTTGTTCCTTAGAATAATTCCAATCCTCAGCTTGTCCAGTAGAAGTTTTAGCTACATAAGCTAAAAAATGACCTGGAATATGGATATTTGAAGTTGTTGAGCCTTCAGTACTTGTCGTGGTTCAATTTTAAGCTGGTTGGGGGTTTATTTAAGCTATTTGAGTGGTTTTACTGATTTGGTTTGGTATTAAATCCTTTTGGGTTGTCGATATTATTCCTGGGTTCACAATTAATCATGAGATATTGATTCATACTAGTTATATTGCTGCTGGAGCTTGCTGACCCTCAGCTTTTGTTTTATATAAATTCCAGGCACACTTTTGATATTCAATGATGTACAAAATCTTAACTGAATGAACTCTCAAAGTTGAAGATTAATATTAGTTATTCCTCCTTCAAATTTCAATATTACTTCTATGTTTATTTTAATTGAGACATTTATTTTTTTTATAATGGGACATTTGGACTGATACTTTAAATTATGCAACATTCAATAGTAGGGATAGCCAATAGTGAAATTGATTCAAGTGTTTCTATCCTTTTCTATTTGAAAAAAACTGAAATTAGAGTAAGATGTTGTCTTGAAATAGCCTGAGCATTTTTTAGAATTAGTATCTCCTATGAACGTATAATAGCATGTTATCACTGTGTGATTCAAGTAATGCCTTTCAATTCAAGGTAATGCAATGCTTCAGTTCATATTACCTTACACATTGATTTGGAAATCACTAATAAATAGTTATTTAATGTCTAGGCACGTTGTGTATTAGTGTGTATTTAATGTACAGTCCACTTTTGTGGTCAGGGGACCGCATATGTGGTCCCGCTTCTACGAGTAGAGACCGCATATGCGGATTTGGCTAAAAAGGTTGGGACCGCTTCTGCGGCCGTGAAGCCACATATGCACAGTCGCTTCTGCGGCTAGAGGGCCGCGTCTGTGGTTTTGACCTAGCCAACTCTAGGCCGTATCTGCGAGACTATGACTGCTTCTGCGGTCTCGCACCTGCAGTCGACCAACTGCAATTGCAGTTATGATAGACGCAGATGCTTCATCACTTCTCAACATTTCCAACCTCACTCGAGCCTCGTCCGTTTGACACTCGGGCTACCGAGCCCCGCCTGAACATACAGATAAGTCTGAAATCACGAGACAGACCTACTCGAACCTTCAAAATGCTCAAAACAACACTAAATCTAATAATCACCTCCTTAAACCAAATGAATCAAACTTATGAACTTCAAGTTCTTAATTTTCCTCTAACGAGCCGAAACACACTTAAACTACTCGGATTGACACCAAATTTTGCGGGCAAGTCTTAAATGTTATATCGGACCTGTACCAGGATTCGGAACACACATACAAGCCTGATACCCATGTGATCAATCATTAATTAGTTTCTTTAAATCCTTAGAACTAAGAATTCATTACTCATGCTAGGGACCTTAAAATTCGATTCCGGGCATATGCCCAGGTCCCATATTTTCCTACGGACCCTCCGGGACTGTCAAAACACAAATTCGGGTCCATTTGATTAAAATGTTGACCAAAGTCATACTTAGCTTTTTAAGAAAATCCTAAGGAATCAAATGAGCATATTTCAACCCAAACTTTTCCGAATCCTGAACCAACCATCTCCACAGGTCGTAAATCAGACAAAGCAAGTGCAGGAAGCTTTAGGTTCTAAAAGCAAAACGACTGATCGGGTCGTTACATTCTCCACCTCTTAAACAAACGTTCATCCTCGAGCGGACATAGAAAAGTACCTGAGATGTCGAAAAGGTAAATATATCTGCTCCGCATATCCTCCTCGACTGGTTGGCCCCTCTACTGAACCTCCGCTGCTGAAATCCTCTTGGTTTCAGCTAGCGATCCTGTCTATCAACAATGACAATTGGGTCATCCTCATAACCCAAACTCTCATCCAGCTGAATAATACTGACGTCCAACGCGTGGGACAAGTCGGCATGATACCTCCAAAGCATGAATACGTGGAAAATTGGATGAACTCCCGATAAGCTAGGGATAGAGAAATCTCATAGGAAACCTCCCAACTCGCCTCAACACCTCAAATGGGCAAACGAACCTTGGGCTCAACTTGCTATTCTTCCCGAACCTCATAATTTCCTTCATTGTGAGACTTTCAAAAGGACCTTCTCGCCAACCATGAATGATATATCACGTGCCTTCTGATTTGCATAACTCTTCTGTCTATACTGAGCTGTGCGAAGCCTTTCTTGAATCAACTTTAGCTTATCCAAGGCATCTTTTACCAAGTTTGTGCCATATAACTTAGCCCTATCAGGCTCAAACCACCCGATAGGAGGACGACATTGACGCCCATACAAGGCCTTAAATAGAGTTATCTCGATGTTGGATTGGTAGATGTTGTTATAAGAAAACTTTTCCAAAGGCAAGAACTGATCCCAATGCCCTCCAAAGTCAATCACACAAGCTCTAAGCATGTCCTCCAAGATCTGAACTATCTGCTCCAATTGCCCATCGGTCTGTGGATGAAATGTTGTGCTAAGCTCCAGACAGGTCCCCAACTCACCCTAAACCGCTCTGCAGAAATGAGAAGTGAGTTGAGGGCCTCTATCTGATACAATGGAAACAGGCACACCGTGCAACCGGACTATCTCCAAAATGTAAATCTTGGCCAACCTCTCTAACGTGTAAGTAGTCATAACCGGTGTAAAGTGTGCCAACTTGGTCAACCTATCCACAATGACCCACACTACATCAAACTTCCAAAAGGTCCGGGGAAACCCAACTACGGAATCCATAGTAATGCACTCCCACTTCCACTCTGGTATATACATATGCTGAAGTAGTCCACCCGGTCTCTGGTGCTCGTACTTGACCTGTTGGCAATTCAAACACCTAGCCACATATTCCACTATGTCTTTCTTTATCCTCCGCTACCAGTAATGCTGCCTAAATCACGATACATCTTCATAGCACCTGGATGAACGGAATACCATGAACTATAAGCCTTCTCCAAGATCCTCTCACTCGAACCATCAACTTTAGGAATACATAAGTGACCCCGGAGTCGTAGAATACCATCCTTGCCAATGGAAACCTCCTTGGAACCTCCCTGAAGCACTGCCTCTCTAAGAAACGCTAGATGTGGATCATCAAACTATCATGACTTGATCTGCCCCAATAACAAAGACTGAGCAACCACACACACAAGAATTCAGTTGGGCTATGAAATGTCCAGCCTCACAAGTCTGTTAGCCTAGAACTGAATGTCCAAATCTAGTGGCCTCTCCCTTGCTGGAATGAATGCCAAACTACCCATACTCTCTGCCTTCCTCCTTAAGGCATCTGTGACCACATTTGCCTTGCTCGAATGATAAATAATGGTGATTTCATAATCCTTCAGTAACTCAAGCCACCTATGCTGTCTCAAGTTGAGGTCATTCTGCTTGAACAAATGCTGTAGGTTGTGATGATCAGTATAAACCTCACATGACACCCCTTACAGGTAATGCCTTCATATATTAAGAGCATGAACCATCGTGGCCAACTCTAAATCATGCGCAGGATAATTCTTCTCATGAATCTTCAGCTGGCGCGAACCATATGTAATAAGTCGCCCCTCCTACATCAATACACACCCCAATACAACGCGTGAAGCGTCGCAATATACCATATACTTCCCTAAACCAGAAGGCAACACGAGAACTGGTGTTATAGTCAAGGCTATCTTAAGCTTCTAAAAGCTCGCCTCACAATCATCGGACCAATGGAAAAGAGAACCCTTCTAGATCAATCTAGTCAGAGGTGATGCAATAGATGAAATGCCCTGCATGAATCCCCTGTAATAACCCGCTAGCCTCAGGAAACTCCTGATCTCAGTCATTGAGGTAAGATGTGGCCAACTATGAACTGCATCAATCTTCTTGAGATCTACCTTAATACCCTCTCCTCACAAACCATGCCCCAAGAATGCCACTGACTCTAGCCAAAACTCACACTTGGAGAACTTAGCGTATAGCTTCTGCTCTCGCAAGGTCTGAAGCACTACCCTCAAATGTTGCTCGTGCTCCCCCAGACTATGTGAGTATATCAGACATTATCAATGAAGACGATGTAAAAGAATCAATATACGGCCTGAATACCTGGTTCATCAAGTCCATAAATGTTGCTGGGGCATTAGTCAAGACAAAGAACATCACCGAAAACTCATAATGCCCATATCTAGTAAGGAGTGCACTCTTCGGAACATCCGAGTCATGAATCTTCAGTTGATGATACCCTAACCTCAAGTCTATCTTAGAGAACACCCTAGCACCCTACAATTGGTCAAACAAATTATCGATGCGAGGCAATGGATACTTGTTCTTGAAGGCAACTTTGTTCAACTGGCGGTAATTGATACACATCCGCATAGTCCCATCCTTCTTCTTCACAAATAACACTAGTGCACCCCAAGGCAAACATTGGGCCTCGCAAACCCTTTTTCTAACAACTCCTCAAGCTACTCCTTCAACTCTTTCAGAGCCATACAATACAGTGCGATAGAAATAGGCTGGGTGTCTGGAGCCAAATCAATATAGAAATCAATATCACGATCCAGTGGCATGTCATGAAGGCCAGAAGGAAACACATCGGTAAACTCCCAAACCACTGGAACTGAATCAATCGTCAGAGACTCTGTAGTGGTGTCTCGAACATAAGCAAAATAAGCTAGACACCCCTTCTTGACCATTTTTGTCGAGCCTTCAGGAAAGAGATACCCCGGCTAGACCTATCAACTGTGGATCCCTTCCACTCCAACCCTGGCATCGCTAAAGTAATAGTCTTGGCATGACAATGTAGTATGACGTGATAAGGAGATAACCAATCCATGCCTAGGATGACCTCAAAATCGACTATATCAAGCAACAGGAAATCTTCTCTGGTCTCGAAACTACCAAATGTGACCACACAGGACCAGTAAATCTGATCCACAGCCACAGAATCATCCACAGGAGTGGACACGTGAACAGGAGTGCCCAAGGGCTCATGAGAAATAACCGGAAATCAAGCAAACAGAGATGACACATACGAATAGGTAGACTCTGGATCAAACAATACTGAAACATCCCTATTGCAAACAAAAATAATACCTGTGATGACGGCATCTAAGGCCAATGCATCTGGCCTAGCCGGAAGAGCATAGAATATGGCTAGAGCTCTGGCTGGCTAGCCTCCACTTGACTGAGCAGTAGCTGACTGACCTCTCACTGACTGGCCTCTACCTCTAGGACAGCCCCTGCTAGTCTTCCCTCCACCTCTAGGTGGTGGGGCAGTGTGCTGAAATTATAAGCTGTTGATCCTGCTGTACTACCTTGCCTCGAAGCCTAGGGAAGTATCTCCTCATATGACTAATGTCTTCGCAATCAAAACAACCCCGCGGTGCAGCGACTTCCTGCCTTGAGGGCTGACCCTGATAGCCTATAAACCCACTGGAAGAAGCCAGAATAGACGGTGGACGACATGAACTCTTCAGCATAGCACTGAAATAAGAATCAAAAGAACCCTAAGGACCTAAATACTCATCGGAGGAACCCTGAATAGCTGGTGAGCAATAAGAACTCTCTGGTATGGCGCTGAAATGGGGACGCGCTGGAGCACCCCCTCCTCCCCCCCCCCCCCCGAGCCTGTTGGGCTGTTCCCTCCCAAACTGACCTTTGCTCCTAGTCGGGGCACCTCTGAACTCTCTGAAGAATCTAGCCCTCTTATCTTGTTGCATCTTCTCCCTACCCCTCAAATGGTAGCCCTTAATCCTTCAAGCAATCTCCACTACTAACTGATAAGGATTCCCCATCTCCACATCTTGGGACATGTTGGCCCTGATGCCAGAATGTAACCCTGCAAAAAATCTGTGTACCCTCAATGCGTCAGTAG
This sequence comes from Nicotiana benthamiana, assembly GCA_034376525.1. Lineage (NCBI taxonomy): Eukaryota > Viridiplantae > Streptophyta > Magnoliopsida > Solanales > Solanaceae > Nicotiana > Nicotiana benthamiana. The sequence continues at coordinate 45,217,937 of CM067330.1, forward strand.
AAAGTATCATCAATGTATGGCGGGATAGCTAAGAAAAATCTTAACTCATAATCGGTCACGGACATCTGATCCTGCTCAAGCTACTCAAACTGATACCACAGTTCTTCCCTCTCAGAGGTGGAATATACCTATCCAGAAATAACAGCTTGAACTAACCCCAAGTGATAGGATAAGAATCGGCAGGACTGCCGAGAACATAAGACCGCCACCATCTACGGGCCCTGTCCTCTAGCTGAAAAGTAGTAAAGTCAACCCCATATGACTCTAGTATCCTCATATTGTGCAGTGTGTCCCGACACCTATCAATGAAGTCCTAAGCATCCTCATGACACTCACCTCCAAACACAGGAGTGTGAAGTCTAGTCCATCTATCCAACAGCTTCTGCGGGTCACCATCCATAGCCGATCAAGCCTCGGGTATCACTGCAGCAACTGGTTGAGCCCCCTCCATAGGTAGTGCACCCTGGTTCTAATGCACTACAGTTGCATGACCATAAGCCTAAGCCACAGGGGTCTGTGCTCCCCGTCCTACCTGTGATGTAGCTGGATCTACTGGAAATAAACCAGCCCGAGTCATGGTGTCCATGAATCATAGCATACGACCCATGACCTCCTGAAATCCCGATGTTATCATAAAGTCCATCGGGGTAGGATCAGCTGGGGGCACCTCGCCCTGCTCCTCGATGATAGGATCTCCCGCATGATCTGCTGGTGGTACTACTAGGATAGCTTTGGGACGCCCTCATCCCCTTCCTTGGGTCGGTGCCCTCCTACGGCCTCTGCCTCGGCCTCTCGCAATGCGGGGAGCAGCCCCACTCGGGTCTGGAACATCAGTCGTCCGTGTTCTCACCATTTGTGAGAAAATAGAAGAGTAAAATATAGTACACCAACCACTGCACGATAAAAATGAATAAATAGTAGTTTTCCTAATACTCTATAGCCTCTCAAAGATAAATACAGACGTCTCTGTACCGATCCGCAAGACTCTATTAGGATTGCCCATGACTTGTGAAACCTACATGAACCTAATACTCTGATATCATATTGTCACGATCCATTTTCATAATAAATCGTGATGGCGCCCAACACTATTGTCAAGCAAGCCAACGTGAAAAAATAATTAAGTTCTCATTTTCACTTTCACCAAAAATAAGTGTAACAATTTCTTATGTTAAATCTAAAACCAGGAATGATCAGTAATGTGCCAAAAGATAATTATACAACCCCAAAATAATAGTTTACTAATGTGTGTGCCAAGATCTGGTGTCACAAGTAGTGAACAACTAGTAGAATGTACAAAAGAATAAAACTATCCTACTGTCCGAGATAGAATAGACAGCAAAAATAAAGGAAGACTCTATCAAGCTGCTCAATGACATAGGAAGGGAGTAGCTCACTGTAGAAATCTCGGTCTATGAATCAAGGGCTCGCACTAGCACGGGTCGACACTTGGGATTAAGAAGAGACAATATATATTTATAGAAAATAGTTATGCAACAAATAGACACATGAAAAAAAAAACCAAATCCCATAGAATACAATACAAGATAATCGTGATTTTACATGATCAATTGATTCTAAATTTATAACAACAATTTTTTGGTCAAGCACAAATGCATTTCTAAAAAATTATGTAGTGCTTTATCGATAATATAAAAATAATAACATAATATTTATATCTAATTTCAATTTTCTTATGATTTTCATTCCACACTTTATGGAGAACAAACCGATAATGAAAAATTAGTTTCTCTAAAGAAATTTATCACATACCTATAACACAATAATTTTACCTAAGGACTTTTACCCAATTCTTCTTCAGTAAAATCTTGCACGCAAAATGAAGTAGAGGGGAAAAATCAAGCTTTAATGAAAAAATTAAATAGTTACTCAAAAGTCAAAAGAATAGTGCGATAAAAATAACGAACTTTAGATTAAGAAAGTTCATTGAATGTCACCTATTACATGTTAGCATACACGTTGACAGAGAGCAACTTGTGTTTCCTCTTGCTACAAAGCTAGGTTTTACAGTCAATTTTGATACCAGAGAATGAAAAAGTCAATGAGGTATATTTCATCTTTATTTTCATTTTTTATGTGCTTGATTTTATTACTTTATCAAGCGTTCATTTTAATGGTTTTCCCGTTAGAATGTTAGATCCTAGTATCCAATGAAAGATGGAAGGCATGATACAAAAAGTAGAAGATAAGAAGGAAGAATAATTACCGCAATAATCCACCGAAGTGCAGGAGAAAGAGCAAGGAAAAAACAAACGATCGAAGATTAAAAGAAAATTTACTTCCCGTCTATTAACATTGCGATAGGTTAAGCAGTGCAACGACGATTTTTTCGTGAGGGATATAAACTTGTTGAAATCACGGATACCATGTGTGTTAGACTAAAATAGTTACATGTTTTCCAAAATAACTCTAAAATAGTTCCAATCTTCCCAAAATAACCCTGACGACCCTAACTCATTAATTGCCACTTATTAATAGTAGAAAAGTAATACACAACAGTTTGTGAAGTTAGTTGTAGAATGAATTGTTTCTCTAAACTTTTACCCCCCTCCCCAATCAGTGGCGGATTTAGATGGTAAAGGATCTAGATGGTATCATGCGGGTTCTCGAGAACTCAGTAGCTTTTGTACAGTCTTTGTATATAAATTAAAAATTTATTAAATATCTATAAATATTTGATTGTAAACACAATTGATAATTTGAGATCGTTATAAGAGCCCACAAACTTCAAAGTCTAGATCCGCCTCTGCCCAAAACCCAACCCCAAGAGATGATCACGATCCCTAGTTTTAGCCCCGTCTTCGGACCGGTTGACGCACTACAAGTTTTAAAAGTTGAATTTATACACTAAATTGGTATATTCTTTTTATTTGAATTTATTTATAATGGTGATGTTGGAGCCATTTTACACAGATCTCTATCTTTCAGAAAAACTTATATGATATTTTAAGAAGCATTCAAGATTATCATAATATTTCTTAAAATTCTCATCACCTAATAATCTCAAAATTTTACCACTAAACAAAATATCAAAAATAAGACCTACGTTTTGAATAGTTCATCAACCCGTGAGAAATTAAAAAATAGCCAAATTTACAACTGATTGTTCAAAAATAGCATAATTTCAAAAGTAATCGAAATCTAATTACTTTTTATGTAAAGATAAATCTGAGCAAATACTGTTCAAAACCCGAAAAATACGCCAGTATATTATGTTGAAGTTCCAGCATAAATATACTTGAACTCCAACATATTATGCTGGAGTTCCGGGATAAGTATGCTGGAACTCCAGCATAATATGATGGTGTTCCAGTATAAATACACTAGAATTCTAGCATAATATACTGGAGTTCCAACAAGTATACTGGTCCAATATGATATACTGGAGTTTGAAGCACCGGTGCTCCAGTCTCTAGTATATTATACTAGAGCCAGCAAAGTATACCGGTCCAGCATAATATGCTGGAGTTCATACACAGATGCAACGAACTTCAGTACATTATACTGGACTGGTCTCTGTTGCAGCAAAATAGTGGCTATTTTTTATTGACTTGGTAAACGCTAGCTATTTTTGAATGGTCGGTCTGAAAAATGGCTATACGTGCTATTTTTACTCAACCCGCTGACCCCGGCCCGCTTAACTAGACCATACCGGGTCAGGGTTCATTAAGGATTTCTTATTTTTTATTTTGATGGAAGCTACATCATATACCCGTTTATAAAACTCACTTTCATGATATACCTAAGTTTTGAAATTACATCAAATATTTCAAAAATATTATACGGTATTCCTCCATATATTCTAAAACATATCACGATATTCTACTTTGGAAAACAATCCAAACCTCACTTACTATATATTCTGATTTGTAATATAATATTCTAATTAAACAGACCATAATATTTTAATTTGGAATATATTATTCAAACTAAAGATACTACAATATTCTAACTTGAAAAATCCAAACCTAGCTTACTCTAAAATTCTAATGAAGAATACAATATCCAAACTAAACATAATATTCTAATAAAATATACTACAGTATTCTAATTTAGAATACAGTATCCAAACCAAATATACTACAACATTTTAATTTGGAATACAATATCCAATGCAAATATACACTGATTTTTAATTTAGAATACAAAGTAAACATGCCACAATAGTCTAATTTGGGATACAATTTCCAATTTAAATATATTCTAACAAAACATACTACAGTATTCTAATCTGAAATACAATATTCACACCAAATATACTAGAACGTTTTAATTTGGAATACAGTATCCAATGCAAATATACAAATAATATTTAATTTGAAATACAATATTCAAACTAACATGCTACAGTATTCTAAATTGGAATACAACATTCAAATTAAATATATCACAGTATTCTAATTTGGAATATACAATATGTATACATGGTAAAATAATTTTTTAAAGTATGTATACCGAGTAAAATAAATATTTTAATTATATATGGTGTTAACTGATGTTTTAATGAGCATACCACGTAGATTATCCTTTATTTTATTGTATTTCATTTAAAGTCTATCATAGGTAAATTATACATAAGCAAATAAGCATTTAGCAAAAAGCCCAATACAAGAATTGCATAAAAGAAGTTTTTCATACTTTATACACTGGTCCTCGTATTAATTACATATGTAACGAGCTTGGTACATATAATTTATATGAACCAGCTTGAGGGGAGTATTAGAATAGTTATATAAATAGGGATATGAGTAAATAACCCTAATCCCATATGTATTAGGAGTAGGACATGTTATTTGTATATATATATGACTCATTGCATCGTGTTTAATGTATGTTTAATGTATGTCCATTAGCTGGACATTAAGAATGCTTCTTACACGGTGATCTTGAGGATGAATTTTATATGGAGCAACCACCTGAGTTTGTTGCTCAGGGGGAGTCTCGTGGACTTGTATGTCATTTGTGCCGGTCACTTTATGGTCTAAAGGTGTCTCCTCGAGCCTGGTTTGGTAAGTTTAGCACAGTTATACAGGAATTTGGCATGATTCGGAGTGAAATTGATCACTCTGTATTCTGTAGGCATTCTGTTTCAAGTCTCTGTATTTATCTGATGGTCTATGTTAACGACATTGTTATTACCGGCAATGACCGGGATGGTATTACTAAATTGAAGCAAAATCTCTTTCAACATTTTCAGACTAGGATTTGGGCAAACTAAAGTATTTTCTGGGTGTTGAGATCGCTCAGTCTAGCTCAGGTATTATGATCTCACAACGAAAGTATGCCTTAGATATTCTTGAGGAGACATGAATGATATGTTGTACACCTATTAACACTCTGATGGATTCGAATTCTAAACTTCTGCTAGGACAGGGGAGCCTCTTAGCGATCCTGCAAGATAGACGGTTGGTTGGTAAATTAAATTACCTTACAATGACAAGACCTGGCATTTCATTTTCTGCGAGTGTTATGAGTCAGATTATAGATTCTCCGTGTGATAGTCAATGGGATGCAGTTGTTCGCATTCTTCGGTATATAAAATCAGCTCCAGACAAAGGTTTATTATTTGAGGATCGAGGCCATGAGCAGAACGTTGGATACTTAGATGCTGATTGGACAGGATCACCTTCTGATAGACGTTCTACGTCTGGATAGTGTATCTTAGTAGGAGGAAATTTGGTATCCTGGAAGAGCAAAATATTGAGCGATGGCTAAGGCGATACGTGAGCTAATTTGGATCAAATAGTTGCTCAAGGAGTTGATATTTGGTGAGATTAGTCAGATGGGGCTTGCATGTGATAATAAAGCTGCTGTTCATATTGCGTCAAATTCAATGTTCCATGAGAGAACTAAACACATTAAGATTGACTTTCACTTTGTTAGAGAAAAGATACACTCGGAAGATATTGCTAGAGAGTTTGTGAAGTCGAATGATCAGCTTGTAGATATTTTCACCAAGTCCCTCGGGGCCAATGGCGAACAACACCCATGGATAGAAAAAAATGGACTGATACTTTCTTAGCCACGGGAGAGAAGGTATCACTGTAATCGAGCCTAAAGATCTAAGTATATTCCCTGGCAATAAGACGAGCCATAAGACGATCAACCTTACCATCCAGACCAACCTTGACTACATACACCCAACGAAAACCAACAATAGATTTACCTAAAGGAAGGGGGATGAGCTCCCAAGTACCACTCATATGTAAAGTTGACATTTCATCAATCGTAGCCTGTCACCACCCTGGATGAGACAATGCTTCACCTGTAGACTTAGGGATGGAAACATATGACAAATAAGATAGAAAAGCATAATAGGTTGATGACAAATGATTATAACTCAAACCGACATAATGGGGATTAAAATTAAGGGTAGTCCGTATACCTTTCCGAAGTACAATCGATATCCTAGGAAGAGACAAGTTCGCAGTAGGAGCAGGGTCAGGTGCATGACGTGAATCAGCTGGGCCTGGTAGTGGGTGCTGATGACGATGATATGTCAAAAGTGGCGCGACAAAGCTGATCGGCAAGCGGCGCGGCAGTGGCGAGGATTTTGGCTTGATGGCCTTGCCATTGGCCTTATGCGCGGAGAAAATCAACATGCAAGACAATACAGGTGTTGTCGATGGCAACAAACTGTTGCAAGGGCAAGTGTGATGGACTACGCTTCTATTTGAGGGCTTTGGTGTGACGGACTACATCAAAAATACAAAGGGTCTGTTTGCAAGCAGATGACAAGACCTTGACGGAACTAGGCGGACTGAACGGATGCTTAACAAGGCAAAACGAGAAAGACCTCGGCGCTAAATTGGGGCAACTTAGTGCCAAGGCAGTGGCATTGGCGACGTGATGTTGCCATGACTTAGGTGAGCGGGCTGGCACCTAATTAATATGTGGGCATACGACTTTGCAACAAGAAGAACATCAAGGCTTTGTGACTTGATGCTAAAATCAGCATTGGCATTGGCAACGGGCAGACTTGATCAAGTAGGGGCGATTTGACAAGAACAACCAATTGTGGCAGCGGATGGGCACGCGGCAAAGTCATGGGCGACGAGCTGTGGCAATGGCATTGAGCGGGAGCAGTGTCAAAGGCCAAGGTTGGGCGCAATGCCAGCCTTAGGCGTGCAGCAGCTGGCCAACGCGCATATGCAGCGCACATGGAGCGGTTTTCAAGTGTGTCGTACACATGATGCAGTTGAGTGGTTACAACTACCCATGTCCAGAAGTTGCTTCTTTTAAGGCTAAGTGTTTCCACGTTTTTGGGGCATGTTTTATCATGTTCCCACGTTTTTAGATCATGGGGATCATGTCCTATCATTTGGGGGATGTCAACTGAACATAGGAAGTTATTTTGGGCTAACTACACTATATATATATATGTGCTAGTAGCCTTTAAAACGGGCAAGAGTACCTAGGGAGGAAAATAGTCTATCAAATAGGCATAGGGTTGTCTATTTTATGGCTTGATCATGGCAAAGTGTGTGCCATTTCCTTGCCAAACGAGTGGCAACACGAGCGGACTTAGGCGGGGGCCTTTTGTAGGGAAGATTCGTGCACTTTGTTGGCTATTTTTGTGAGTTGGTGCGGCCAAGGGTGGAAGTACCTTGGCAAGGAGTCTTGGAGGAGCCACACTAGACTCCCCAACAGTTAGAATGGGCAAGACTTCTGTAGCGGAAGGTGAAGAAGGAGCTATAGTAGACTCGGCTAAGACTTCTATGGCAGAAGGTGAAGGAGGAACTATAGTAGACTCCTTAAAGGTCGGTATAGGTAAGACCTCAGATATATCAAGGTGGTCAGAATGGTCAAAAGATGTAAAGAAAGGTTTAGACTTAAAAAATGTGATGTCAGAAGACATAAAGTACTTATGAAGATCAGGTGAGTAACAACGATATCCCTTCTGAACACGAGAATAACCAAGGAAGACACACTTGAGAGCACGGGGAGCTAATTTATCTTTCCCAGGGGCTAAGTTATGAACGAAACAAGTGCTCCCAAAAACACGAGAGGGAACAGAGTATAAGGGTGATTGGGGAGACAATACTGTATACGATGTCTAATTTTGGATGGGAGAAGAAGACTTCCGATTAACTAAATAGCAAGTTGCGAGAGATGCTTCGCCTAAAAAACGCAATGGAACATGAGATTCAGTGAGAAGTGTGTGAGCAGTCTCAATGATGTGTTTATTCTTTCTCTCTGCAACCCCATTTTGCTGAGGGGTATAAGGACAAGATGACTGATGAATAATTCCTTGAGAAGTCATAAACAGCTAAAATTGAGAGGATAAATATTCCAAGGCATTATCACTGCGAAAAGAGCGAATAGAAACACCAAATTGATTTTTAATTTCAGCACAAAGAAAACAACTCAGAACAATCTTTCATTAAGAAAATCCAAATACATCTTGAATGATCATCAGTGAAACTAACAAAATACTGAAATCTCAAGGTTGAACTGACTCTAATTGTACCCCATATATTAGAATGTATTAAAGAAAAAACAGACTCTGCATGACTCTCAATACTACGAGGAAAAGAAGCTCCGGTATGTTTTCCGAGTTGACATGACTTATACTCTAATGTAGATAAACTAGACAAACTAGTCATCATCTTCTGAAGCTTGGATAAGCTTAGATGTCCTAAACGTTAGTGAATTAGATCCGGAGGATAGGTAACTAGACATGCCTTAGAGGAATTGAGTGAGTTAAGGTAGTAAAGGCTTTCTGATTTAAGTCCTGTTCAAATCGTCTGCCCCGTACTGCGGTTCTGCATAATAAAGGAGTCATCAATATAATATATATAGAGGGCTTGAGTCAAACGACCCATAGATGCAAGATTAAAAGGACGACCAGGGACATAGAAAACGAAATTTAGAGTGACAGAGGGTAGGGAATTCGCTTGTCCAACTCCTTTTGCTTGTGTTTCCCAGTCTAGTACTCTTGGACAATGGGTTGTGGACTCAGCCGCTTCTGATCATACCTCTGTTAATAAATCATGTGAGAAAGTACGAGAAAAATCATTATTGATATTTTTGACATACATTAAACACGACACAAAGTCCTATATATATATATATATATATATATATATATATATATATATATATATATAATGTCCTACTTCTAATATATATATATAGAATTAGGGTTATTTACTCGTATTCCTATTTACATAATTATTCTAACATTTTACATTTTAAATTCAAAAAAAAAATTACAAATTGAGTAATTGAAAAAAAAATACATTCTCATGAAACAAACGCATCAAAAAATTTATTAAACTTTAAATTTAAATTTTCAAAAAATTTAGCATAAGTAAGTACATTTCTTCAACATCAAAGGAAGGTGCAAAGGTCAAGTATGATGGTTAGGCCCTGGGGGAGGGATTTTTGGTTTGCTTTCTGTTCTAGTTATCAAAATGTCTCGTGAAAAAAAGCTCTAATAATGGTTGAATTTGATTTCTAGTCACATAAGGTTTACTTAGTGGTAGAACTACAATATTAACTATGAGTTCAGACGAACTTACTAGTATTTATGGCTATTTGCTTCCACTGTTTATATTTGTATTCCGCGAAGATCAGAAAAAAACTAAGCGAAGAAAATGCAGGTTTATAATCTCTTGCAAAGCCAAACAAGGGGAAGAATGTTAAAAAGAAAAGAAGGGGAATTGGATAACAAACTTATCATTACAAATTTATAGAAACAACATGAAGTTGAAGTGTAAGAACATCATACAATCTCACTTCTAACAAACCAATAGGGGAGAAAATAAAATCAAAAAGCAATTTATGCCTCTGAATTTAATGCTCTTTGGCTATATTTTGAGACCAAAAATTGTTTTGATTAAAGAAAAGAAGATCAAAAATCTTGAAATCCATGGTGTCTGATCCAAAATCTTGAAAACAATAGAGAAAAGAGAATGAAAGCTTTGATTCAACATTTAAACTGCTGCAGTTTTGCACACTGGACATGTATTCTTCTGCATAAGCCATTTCTTTATGCACTCAATATGATGGTAGTGTCCACATTCAAGTCTTCCTATTTCATCCTCAGCTTTGTATCCTTCCTGTAAAAATAATATTATTTTCAAAAAGAATGTTAATATCAGTAGTATTCTATTATCGTGTGCTACATTTTTTAAGGAAACACCCTCTCTGCCCTTTCGGGTAGGGGTAAGGCTCATCTACATATTACCCTCCCTAGACCCCACTTTGTAGGACTATACTGGGTAGTTGTTGTTGTTGTTGTTGTACATTTTTTAAGGAAAAAAAAGAGGTTGTCTGCTATACTAAGCTCCCGTTAAGTGCGAGATTTGGAAAAGGGTCAGACCATATTTGGGTCCATATGCAGCCTTATATTACATTTCTGCAAGAAGTTGTTTTTCACGACTTGAATTACCTCTTGGTCGCACGACAACAACTCTTGTTATCATTGAGCAAAAAATATAGTAGGGCAGTTCGGACTAAGATCTTACTATGTATGTGGTCCATGAAAGGGCCAGACCATATTAGTTCAATTATATACAACTTTACCTAGCATTTTGCTGTTTCTACAAATTGAATTCGTAACCTCCTAGTTTCACAGCGGCAACTCATATTGTTGCGAAAAAAATTAAAAAAGGAGGAAAAAGAAGTGGAATAGAGAACTTACTTGGCAAATAGTACATTTCCAGGCTTTATCAATGGGGATGAGAAGTGAAGATGAGTCAATTGTTGACAGCTTAAACTTTCTTATATATTGTCCTATCTTCTCTTCTGCTAAACCTGTGCCTACATACCCAATCCTATCACTCAATTCAACCAATTGCTGCAAAAAGAAACACCAAAAGAGTAGACCAGTTCAATTCTTTGCATATGTATATTATAAAGAAATTAAGTTATATACATCGACACCGTAAAGAACTTTTTATACTGTCTTGTGTACTTAAAACACGAACCTCATATGTCATATCATCTACATCCAATCTCCAAGATCCATGTTGATCATCACCATCCAAACCTCTAGCAAATTGCAGGTTTTGTCTGAGGATCATGATCTGCAAGGTTTGAGGTGAGAACAAAATTTGATCATAAGAAAAACGTTCAAGATATAAATAGGGATGCGATTGGTGTAAACATCAGGTACGGATAAGTTTTTAACTTACAGGAGGACGATGATGAGAACGAAGGCATTGGTGTCTTATTTTAGAAGTACGGAACCTGGAAATTTCTTCACCATTTGCAGTTCTCCTTGCAACACGAATGTGCTATTCGAATACAATTTAAAACATACACAATTTAGTAGAATTTCTGTTAGCGAATTGTGACATTAAAAGGAAGGATGTTTGGAAAATTAAAGGGAAATGCAGAAGAACTGCTGATCTTGATGTCCACACATGTAGAAGCTATAAGAAAGACACAGAATAAGCAAGCTGATCATGTTGAACTTAATCTAGACAAGAACAGAGAAATGTTGTAGGTATTATGAATTGATCACTCATTTTACAACATGAAAACTATAGGCATTTGGTACAAAAATAGACAGTCAAAGAATAAGATATTATGAGTCTAAGATTAGAGTTTTACTTTATGTCACGAGATTTATCTCTAATTATCTTAGAATTTAAGCTTTATGCATTAACAAGGTAATACACAAACTAAGTCACTTATTACATAATTACTGGTAAATCTACGTGATAAGCATTTACAGGTAACCTCCAATCATTTACAGGTAACCTCGTAAAAATGGTAACTAACCTCCAAAGTTCTTTACAATGTATGTGTAAGTAAGTACAACCCATTATAATCTCACTTAATGGGGTCTGGGGAGGGTAGTATGTACGTAGACCTTACCCCTACCCTGGGATAGAGAGGCTGTTTCCAAATAGACCCCCGGCATCCTTCCCTCTAAGAACTTCCCACCTTTGCTCTTGGGGAGACTCAAACTCACATTCTCTCGGTTGGAAGTGGGTGTTGCTTACCATCAGAGCAAGCCCCTCTTGTCTTACAATGTATGTGTACATAACTTAAATTCATAGCAAAATTAAAGAAGAGCAAAGCAACAATTTAAATCCAAAGTGTTGGACAGAGTGGCCAATTTTTGGACAAGGGTAACCAAAAACTAAAGGTTTACCTCTTTGTTGTTTGATCTTTGAGAAGTTGTTCTTGGCCTAGGAGCAACATCAGAAGCAGAACCAATACCAGGAGGAGCACAACAAACATCAGGAATATCAACAACAACATTAGCTTGATTCCTAGTACTTGTACTTGACAATGTGGTCTTATTTCTCCTTATATTTTTCCTCATTTGGTTGCTACTCTCCCATTGTGCTGCTGATCTTATGACTGCCGGTGCCGACACCGGCGGCGAATTTAACTTTCCTTTACATCCTAACCCTCCAAAACTTACTGACATAAATTTCTTCTTATTTTTAGGCTTTGTACTGAAAAAAGTTTTAGATTCATTAGTATAATTGGTTGAGTTTGGTTTGTTTCTTGGTTTTTTAAGTGTTGAATGATCAAGTGTTGATATAGGCATAGTGTAAAGGAAATGAGATGAGATTTGATATGCCCTTAGAGAGATCACAAGAAAGAAGAGAACAAATGAATCAAAGTTTCAAAGGTTTTGATCATTTGAATACATGGAAATGAGAAAATGACAAAAATGCTCTCCTATGTTTGATATAGGTTCATTCTAGTCCATTAAATATAACTCTGAGCAATTTTGATCCTTTAACTTTGATAAAAATTAGTATATTTGGTCCCCGTCAAATATTTAACAAATGCTGGTTGTTAGATTTAAAAAGAACTACGAAAAAAAATTCCGTGAACCTATATTTGGAGGTGCATATGTTATATTTGAGTCTTAGCATAACTGGTAAAGTTGATGTCATGTGATTAGGAGGTTATGGATTTAAGCCGTAGAAACAGCCTCTTGCACAAATGCAGGGTAAGGCTACGTACAATAGAACCTTATGGTCCAGCCGTTCTTTGGACTTCGTGCATAACGGGAGTTTAGTGCACCGGGCTGTTCTTTTTTCTGATGTCTCGTACATTTATTTGAGTCACAATTTCTAAAATTTAACAAGATTTTCCTGATGTTTCTAGTTAATTTTTTACGATTTTCATAAAATCCGACAGGCAGTGTTTGTTAAATATTTGATAGAGATTATACGTGATCAGTTTGTGGAAAACCACCAAAAATAGTAGGAGTATATAATTTAGAGACTATTTTAAAACAACCCAAAATAAGGACCTTTTTTGTCATTTAATCAATTGAAATATTCGAATTTTGTGTATATGAAAATGTGGTTTTTATTGAAAGCTGTTTGCTATTTTGGATTTCTTGGAGGGAGGCCAAACAGGACAAATGAGGATGTATTGATTTTTCAAAACACAGTTGTCTGTCTTCTTCTATGTGTTGTTCTTAGTTGCAAACAAAATACTTGCTGTCTTTTTATTTGTACCTTTATTTTTTGTATATATTCCTTTTGTACTTTTTCACCTTACCTTTTACCTATTCTAATAATTGTTTGACAGACATTTTCTAACATTTGATTGGTAACTTTGTTTTTAGGTAAATTTGAATTCTGGGGTAAAGAAAAAGATAATAACCTATGATTATATTTTTCCCTTTTGACTTTGCTGTCAACATCTGTAATCAATCTAGTCATTGCTCAGTACTATTTTGGAGTTGAATTCATAATTACTTTATAATAATAAACAACCTTAGTCATTCACTCCTTTATATTAGCAACATCATTCGAGGATGGTTAAATCCATGCTCAAATTATCAAAAAGATAAAAAAGAAAAAAGAAAAGGTTGCCTTTTGAAAATGCAGCAATAAGTTACAACAAATTATAGGCAGGTCGATGAGAATTGGTCTTTGATCTTTTCTGAGAACATATTATTCATGGATTTAATTTATAAAAACTGATAATATAAAGAATGTTTATATATTGGTGTAGTTTAACCTGCTGTAGCCAGTAATGGAACAATCCCTAATCTTCCAAAGATGATGACCCCTCAATTTGAGGTTTTACAAATGTAGAGGCCGTTTCCGAAATAGAAACTCGACATCCTTCCCTCCAAGAACTTCTCACCTTACTCTTGGGGAGACTCGAACTCACAACGTCTTGGTTACAAGTGGAGGTCACTTACCATCAGAGCAATTCTTCTTGTCTATTTTCTAAATGAATAATATTTAGTTCTTTTGTAGCTTGTTCTGGACAATAGTCTATTTATATTTGACCCCTTTTTTTGGTAATTAAATTTCTTTATTACCAATCAGTAACATTTACAGTTCTTTTGTAGCTTGTTCTGGACAATAGTCCCAGTCTAAGCTATTGCTTCCTTCTTACCTATCCTTGTCTATACATTTTCTACATAATGGATATGAATTCAATTCCTGCAGTCGTTTCCCCAAGCATTTCTTCATAGAACTTCTATATTGAATGTCTTGCACTAAGCTTCTTGTGATTGCTTCTGCATTACTTTCAACACCTTTGAAGATTCTTGAATTCCTCTCTTGCCAGATGTGGTATATACTTCCCCACCAGTATCATTCTATATATCTCAGCCTTTGCACTTTTTCCACCACAACGTTGTTCTGTCCATGCTAGTTCATAGTTCCAGTCCATCATTGATCTACTTATATACATCCACATGAGCATTGCGGCCCAAATTTTCATTGAGAATGGACACATGAAGAATATGTGGTTAATGCTCTCTGCTTCAGCTTTGCATAGTGGACATGTCTCATCCTGAATACATCCCCAAGCTTTCAGTATATCCCTAGTTTGGAATCTTCTATGAGCTGCCAAGTAACCCACAATGATCTACGTTTGGTAAACCTGCATTATTCCAGATAATCCTCCTCCATGTCACTTTGGTATATTATCCTCTTTTTTTTACGTACATCTCTTTAGTTCTAAAATGTTGCATTCTTATTACATCTTCTTCTGAATAGCCATCTTCTTCATAATATTTCTTGGCTTTGAAAATTTTCTGCACTACCCATGAAGCCTGCTTAGGTATCATCCCCCAACCAGGCTTGCACTTCTTATAGTAAACATGAATCCATTGTACCCATATTTTGTCTTTCTTCTTGCACAGGTTCCATAAAAGCTTGCACATTGCAACCTTATTCCACATATTTATGTCCATCAGGTTCAGACCACCAGCTGCCATTGGGAGACACATCTTCCATGCTATTAGATCCTTCCTTGTATTCTCCACATTGCATATCTATAAGAATTTTCTGCATATGTTTTCAATCAACTGTATAATCTTCTTAGGAAGTAAGGAAGATTTGGGACCAATATATTTGTATTGAGAATAGTACACTTTTGATAAGTTGTACTCTTCCTGTATATGTTAGAAATTTTGCAGTCCATGATTTTATTCTTCCTACTATCTTTTCAAGTAGTGGTTGATACTGCATCACTGTCATCCTCTTAGTACTCAAAGGTACTCCTAGATATTTCATTGGTAGTGATCCTTTTGTAAAGCCCAGCATGTTTAGGATCTCATGTTCAGTGCCTTCTCTTATCCCTCCAAAATATATAGAGCTTTTATCTGTATTATCATTTAATCCTGAGGCCTTTGAGAACTCTAGAAAGCATTGATATAGCATCTTCACAGAGACATAGTCCCCTCTGCAAAACAACAAAAGGTCATCAGCAAAACTGAGCTGGATTATGTTCAATTTAGCACATTTGGGTAGAAGTTAAAGTCTGGTCTCCTTCTTAGAGTCTTCAGTTGTCTTGTGAGGTACTCCATAGCCATGACAAATAGATAAGGGGACAATAGGTCACCTTATCTCAGTCGTCTCTTTGCTTTGAAAGGTACTGATTGTTGTCCATTGATGACTATTGAATATGAAATACTTCTCATACATGTCATGATCCAATCTACAAATTTTTGTGGTAGTTGAATTCTTCTTTAAGACTTGTTCCATGTAATCTCGTTCAATTGAGTCATATGTTTTCCTCATATCCACTTTTAACATGCACCTTGGAGATATGCCCTTTCTGCTGTATCCTTTGATAAGTTCATGGCTCATCAGTATGTTATCACTGATCAATCTTCCTGGAACAAAAGTTGATTGATTTTTATCTACTATATCCTTCATAATTCCTTGCAGCCTGTTAGTTAGGATCTTGGATATAATCTTGTGAAGAATGGTGCCACAGGAAATTGGTCTGAACTCAGTCACCCTAGTTGGATCAGGTACTTTAGGAATTAGTGTCAGTGTGGTGCAGTTGATTGGTTGATATAGCTTGCCTTTTGAGAAGAACTTCATCACTGCTTCACTAATTCGTTCTTCAATCACTCTTCAGGCCTTTTTGAAGAATAGTGCATTAAACCCATCACATCCTGGTGCCTTATTGTCATTTATTCCATCATTGCTCTATGGAATTCCTCTTTTGTTACATCTGCTATCAGCTGTTTCTGTTGTTGCCTGTTAACTAGTGATCCTTCTCTCATTATTGCTATATTTATTACTGACATCTTTTCTGATGTTGTTCCTAGTAGTTATTTGTAGAACCCCATTATCTCTTCTTCCATCTCCTGCTTTAATTGTGTCATTTTACCATTATTTTTCAGCAGTTTTTGTATTCTATTTTTGTAGTTCCTGCTTTCCGTATTAGCATAGATGTATGCATTGTTTCCATCACCTAGTTTCAGCCACTGTATTCTTGATTTTTGTTTGAGCATGCTTTCTTCCACCCTTATCCATTTCTCCAGTTGTAGTTTTGTCTCATTTTCAGCTGCTACCATATTGCTTAGTTGGCATGGCTTTCTCAATTGTTCCTGCAGTATGCATAGTTGTTCTCTACTTTTAGCAATATTTCCTCATATAGCATTGTATTCCTCTGCATTTTGCTTCTTCATTGCTGCTTTTACCCTTTTCAGTTCCTCCCACATATCTTTCATATTATTCTTTTCTCCTTCTTCTATCCAAGCTTTGTTCACTATCTCCAGAAATTCTTTGTGATCAGCAAGATGATTAAAAAATTTGAAAGGTTTGGGACATGCTTCTTCTTTATCTATAAAAGTGATGTTTAAAGGTGAATGTTCTGAGCACCCCAGATCCATTAAACATACCTCTAGGTAAGGCAAAGTTAGCATCCATTTTTCATTAACTAAAGCCCCGTGAATCCTACTATATGTATGCCTATTTTTCCAGGTAAATCGTCTTCCAGTTGTTTTCATTTCAGTCAGCATAGCATCATCTACAAAATTATTGAAATCCTTTACTTCTATTTCTTACACTGGGTTACCTATTGGTTTGTCATCATTACTCCTTATAGCATTGAAATATCCCATGATTAACCATGCCTCTTGAATGTTATTCTTTATTTGCATTAGGTCCATCCATATCTTCTTTCTATCCTCCACACCATGTAATCTATATACTGCAGTAAATTCAAATTTCATATTGATCAATACCTCAACATGAATAAGTTGTTCTGTTTTTTCCTTGGTCACACATCCTATTATCTTTTTGTCTCATACTAGCCATATTCTTCCTTTACTACTAAATTCATAGTTTGCTACCCATTCCCAGTCTGCAACAACTCTCTTCACAGTTTGATTAGACTTCTGTTCTTTCACCTTATGTTCTAGAATTGCCATTATACTAACCTTATTGCTTCTTATGAAATTCCTAACCTCTTTTTGTCTTGGGATCTTATTAAGACCCATTTATGTTCCATGTGACTAGCCTCATATAGGAATGAATAGAGGCTGTGTGTATCTATCCCCCTCACCTAATCTTCTTTGCCCACTTGTGCCTTCTCCCCATTGTCTTGGGTTCATTATATGCAATCCAGACTCAGCTAGGATGTTGAAACCATTAAAAATTTCTATTGCCTCTTCTCCCTTTTTCTCCTTATTTCTACTTATCGACTTCCCTATTGCCTTTTGCCACCCCTTTTCCTCGTGGCACTCTCTCATGCAGATTATATCATTATTTATCCCATCATTTTTAGTATTTTGTTCCCTCTGCTCATGAATTTTTATTTGTTGTTCATTCTTATCATTGCTTTTCATCTTAGGTTGCCACTCTTGTCTTTGCTTGTGTTGTTTTACCTTGGCCTTTTGTACTTTTTGCTCTCCTATGTATGCCCTATTTGTCTGCAGCTTTGACAAAATTCTAGCACCCATTCATAGTCCATCCTTTGGCTAACTTCCTTCTCTGTTGGATCAACTACTTAATGAACTTTATCATTTCCTTTGTGATGTCCATTTCAATCAACACTCGTGCATATGTAGTTATGTCATGTTGACTGGTGCAAGCATCTGCATATATTGGAGTCCCTAGCCCACTACTGATTCTGCTTAAGGTTTTCATTCCCCAACAATTCAAAGGAAGATTTGGAAATTTCACCCACATAGGGATAGTTTGCAACACTTCATTACCAAAATCGAAGTATTATGTCCAGGGTTTTACAATTATAGGTTTTTTCCCCAGCATATGAGGCTCAAAAAGCATTAATTCATCTCTATCTTCCACAGAATTGAACCGCACTATGAAATAACCTCCGTTATGAAAATATACCTTAGATTTAGCGGTGAAATTCCATTCCAAAGCAATAATTCTTTCCATCGTGCCAATTGTTGGAGTAATTCCAAACATAGAGAATTAGGGCTCTCTTCCACCTCATTGTCTCCTCTTACATCTCTTCTTCACATAAATCCACCTTAAGTTCTCCATTTTTGATGGTTGGTGCAATGAAGCTAAGATCCATATCCTTCGCCGCCAGTTTGTTGCCCGCAAATAATTTTGCCCAATTCTTCTGATGTTGCTCTGTTGTTGCAGTCTGATTGTTAATTTCCTCTGATTTCCTTCTGTTTCGCTGCTCCTCATCTCCTATTTCAAGTGACTTCCTCATGTTTCCATCAATTGATTGAAGTGGGCTATGGTTTGCTTGCATGACATTTTTCCTTGATTTGAGCCTTGTTCCTGTGCTTGTGATGTAGGATTAGCAATTTCCTTCTCATTCCTCGCTGTAGAACTTGTTGCATGTGGAGATTTTTGAGCTTCCTTTATGGTCGTCAATGGCGGCCACTGTTTAATTGGTGTTATACCGATAGTTCTCACTTCTGATCCTTGGGCATCTTCTTCCTGTGATTTACCAACAACCTTATTACTCGCCGCTTGTGTTTTCGTCGTGATTTTCCTGGGTCTGCCTCTCCCCATTGTTACCTGGCGCACGTTAACCAGTTTACGCCAATATACTCTGAGAGAACGAAGAGCTTGACAAGTCTTGTGAGTTTACTCAGTAGTTTCATTTGACCCATTTTTAAAAAGTTTATTATTCAACTCGTTTTTAGTGAATAATATGGATAATTAACTATTTTGTTTTAACTATTTTGCCGCCATAGATGTAACATTAGACATAAACATGAATCAGAAAGGGGCAGATGAATATGCAATTTTAGCATTTATAATTTTAGTTGAATGTTTGAAAAGGGCAGTCAGTGGTATATAATATTCTATGAAAATTTTGGTTACCAACTTGAGTGGTCCATGCATATATATTTGCTTTCTAATGTTCCCTGCAATAATAATAACACTACCCAGTGTAATCTCACATTAACTGAATTTGGAAAGTGTAGTTTATGCAAACCTTATGTTGGAGAGGTAGAGAGATTATTTACCCTCGACTTATAGCATTACTAGAAATCCGGCCAAAATCGACCTCGGTCAACCGACCGACTTCGGCT
Organism: Nicotiana benthamiana; assembly: GCA_034376525.1. Taxonomy (NCBI): domain Eukaryota; kingdom Viridiplantae; phylum Streptophyta; class Magnoliopsida; order Solanales; family Solanaceae; genus Nicotiana; species Nicotiana benthamiana. The sequence continues at coordinate 45,237,669 of CM067330.1, forward strand.
AGTTTCGAAAAACTGATCGACGTCAGTCGGTTTTCTAAAATATTTTCTTACGAAATCGACGAAATTTAGTCATTTTTTTAACGCAAAAACGCGGGAAACTATTTTAGAGTCCCGCAAAATTTAATTTTAAGAAACCAATCGAAATCAGTCGTTTTTTCTTATAAAATAAATTAAAACTAATATTCAAAAAACCAACCAAAATCGATCAGTTATTTCAGTTAGTCATTTTAAAAAACCGACCGACTTCGGTAATTTTATCGACCGAAACCAGTCGGTTATTTCGCGCGATAATGAAATTAAGGAGTACAAATAAATTAAAAGAAAGTCTTAAACAAAAATATACCAATAGTCTAGTGGTAAAGTAATATCATGCCATAATACAGACCCTGGTTTGAGTTCCAGACGATATATTTTTTTAATTGCATAATCAGATTTTTTTCTTTGTGGGTCGTTTGTGAAACTTAATTTACCGACCGAAATCGATTAGAAATTGCGACCGACTTCAGTCGCTATTTTTTACCGACCAACATATTTCTAAACGCGTAAAGTCGATTGAAAATCGGTCGGAAATTGCGACCGACTTCGATCACTATTTTTTACCGACCAACATATTCTCGACCGATTAAAGTCGGTTGAAAATAGGTCAGTTTTTTTAGATTTCTGATAGATTTCGGTTAGTATTTCTGAACGATATTAGGTAGTTTTCTAGTAGTGTAAAAAAAATAAGCACAATAGTAGTAAAAAGGAAACATGGTAGAAGCTATGCAAAAGAAGCAATAATAAAAAAACAATGACCAAAAGCGAAAGAAATAATGGGTAGTAATAAAAATTTTAGAATAAGAGAATACGTACTAATACTACTGATATGGAAAAGAGGAAAGTTCAATTACCTACTAACCTATAACCTAATTTTTGACCCCCACACCCTCCTATCGAGGAATATATTAGATAAAGTGCAAAGAGCCGATTTTGGTACTTCCATTTAAGACATAGCTGAAGTTTATAGATTCTTACAAATTTAGCCACTTCATAAGCAATTTTCACCGTACGCGACCAAAGTTGTTAAAATTCATATTCGAAGTTGCAAATTTTTCCTAAAGTTTATCATATTACTTGTGCAGACAAACTTTTGACATTTTTTCCCCTGAAGTTTGGCTTGCCAGCAGCAAATATGCTTTTGCCTGAAATTTGCCGATACTGACTGTACAACAACAACAACAACAACAACCCAGTATAATCTCATTTAGTGGGGTCTGGGGAGGGTTGTGTGTACGCAGACCTTACTCCTACCCTTTACTAGAGAGGCTGTTTCCAAATAGAACCCCGGCATCCTTCCCGCCAAGAACTTCTCACCTTGCTCTTGGGGAGACTCGAACTCACAACCTCTCGGTTGGAAGTGGGGGTTGCTTACCATCAGAGCAACCCCTCTTGCCGACACTGACTATAAATTAAATAATTTGAAAACAGTGAATATAACTTAAATGGCCAGGTAAAACTGGCTAAGGATGCAAATAAGTCGGGTTTAATTGGAGGGTTCATAAAAGGAATTTTTTTATGAGATTTTTTCTTTCCTATGCTATATATGAAATTTTATTACTAAAAATGTAAATAGTTTTTAATTTACCCGCTATGTTTATATTTTTTTACAATTATTATACCAATAATTAAATACTAATTAATAGTAGCCGAATCTTCCTAATTTGTCGAACTAAAATTGAGGAACAGAATATTCTAAAAAGGTTTAGGGTAAATCATATCAAATCACATTATTTCAGATATTCCTATTTAGGCACACTACTTTTATAGAAGTAAACATTCTTCCATATATTTTCCATCATTGATAGTCATTAAAAAGCTTGAAAGCTTTCAATTCAAATTTGGGTTTTAAAAAACCATTATTTGTTTGGATTGGACGTTGTTGAAAATAATCGGGAATATGGTTTGGAGTTTATATCTCAATTTTAAGGGTGTTTTGGTGAAGATTAGACTTGGTTTTGACTGAAATTCAGATTGAAACTCGAAGAAGAATAAGAAGAAGACATATTGCAAAAATTGTAGATACATTGTAGATTATTTGTATTATGATTGTAAATGCTTTTATTTTCTGTTTTCACAAATAAAAAACGGCTAAAACTTCAATAAATTTTCTGAAAAAATATAATTATGTCAAAATATACAATTACGCTACAATTGGATGGGAATTGGGATATAAAAATTCAGTGTACCCAGTTTGTAGATATTTTGTAGATAAAATGTAGACAATTTGTGTTCTAATTGTAGGTGCTTTGTTTTCTGTTTTCACAAATCAAAAACGACTAAAACTTCTACAAATCTTTTGCAAAAAATGAAAATTGTGTCGAAAATGTCAATTATGCAACAATTGAGATGGGAATTGGGATATTAAAATTCAATGTATCTAGTTCGTAGATATTTTGTAGATAAATTATAGATTATTTGTATTCTGATTGTAGATGCATTGTTTTCTGTTTTTACAAATCCAAAACGACTAAAACTTCTGCAAAAAATATTCTACAATTTCTGCAATATTTCTTCTTCTTCTTCTTCTTCTTCTTCTTCTTCTTTTTCTTCTTCTTCGAGTTTCAATCTGAATTTCAGTCAAAACCAAGTCTAATCTTCACCAAAACCCCTCAAAGTTGAGATATAAACTCCAAAACATATTCCCAATTATTTTCAACAACACCCAATCAAAACAAATAATGATTTTTGAAAACCCAAATTTGAATTCAAAGCTTCAAAGCTTTTTAATATCTGTTAATGGTGGAATAGTCTCCTTGAAGGTTTGTTCTTCTTTATTGAAAAAATTTGAAGATGAAGGTAAATGTATGTATGAATTTTGAAGGTTTGACTTCAATTTTGATGAACTTCAACTGGAATAAAATGGGGAACCAACTTTGTTGAATAATTTTTTCAATCTTGTGTGGATTTAGAGGGAGAATTGGTTTCAAAAGATGGAAAATAGTAAAAAGAATGTGGGTATGGGTAAAACGTGGATGTGACTGAGGGGTTAGGAGAGGGAAACGTACAGATTTCTTTAATTAAATGAGTAAAAATATACAATTAATTATATCCTTAATTAATTATGGTATAGAATTGGTAATTTGGTATACTAAGCGTAATTAAGTCAAATATTAAACATTGAGGGTAATAAGGTTTCCTTTGTGGCATAGGAAGAACAACAAAGTTCATCAAAAATGAAGTCAAATCTTCAATTCATACATAAATTTACCTTCAACTTCAGATTTTCTCAATGAAGAAGAACAAGCCTTCAAAGAGACAAGAGACCAACAATTCCACTACCGACAGCCATTAAAAAGCTTTGAATTCAAATTTGGATTTTCAAAAATTATTATTTGTTTTGATTGGGTGTTGTTGGAAATAATTGAGAATATATTTTGGAGTTTACATCTCAATTTTAAGGGGTTTTGGTGAATATTAAACATGATTTTGACTGAAATTCAGATTGAAACTCGTCGAAGAAGAAGACATATTGCAGAAATTATAGATAAATTATAGATAAATTATAGATAAATTGTAGACTGTTTTTTGCAGAAGATTTTGTAGAAGTTTCAGTCATTTTAGATTTATAAAAATAGAAAACAATGCATCTACAATCAGAATACAAATAATTTACAAAATACCTACAGACTAGATAAATTAAATTTTAATATCTCAATTCTCATTCGATTGTAGTTTAATTGAGATTTTTGACATAATTTCGTCTTTAGCAGAAGATTTGTAGAAGTTTTAGTCGTTTTTGATTTGTGAAAAAGCATCCACAATTAGAATAAAATAATCCACAATTATCTAAAAAATATCTACAAACTGGGTACATTAAATTTTTATATCTCAATTCTCATTCAATTGTAGCATAATTGAGATTTTTGACATAATTACATTTTTCAGAAAATTTGTAGAATTTTAGCCATTTTTTATTTGTGAAAACAGAAAATAAAGCATCTACAATCAGAATACAAATAATCTACAATTTATCTATAATTTCTGCAATATGTCTTCTTTTTCTTCTTCTTCAAGTTTCAATATGAAATTCAGTCAAAACCAAGTCTAATATTCACAAAACCTCTCAAAATTAAGATATAAACTCCAAACCATATTTCCGATTATTTTCAACAACACCAATCCAAACAAATAATGATTTTCGAAAATTCAAATTTGAATCAAAGCTTTCAAGCTTTTTAATAACTATCAGTGCTAAAAAATATCTGGAATAATATTTACTTCCATAATTGTAGCGCCCCTAAATAGGAATATCTGGAAGAATATGATTTGATCTAATTTACGCCAATTTTTTTAGAATATTCTGATCCTCATCAATTTTAGCTAGACAAATTAGAAAGATTCAGCTACTATTAATTAGTATTTAATGATTGGTATAATAACTATAGAAAAAATATGGACATGGCGGGTAATTAGAATCTATGCACATTTTTGGTAATAAGGTTTCATATATGGTATAGGAAACAAAAATTCTCATTTTTATTTCATATAGTAAAGGTAACAACTTATTTATTTTAAATAAATACTATTTAAAAAAATTATATTCCATAGATACCTTTTAATGTTTATAGCAAAATATCTAATTTTGGTTATCTTCTACCATAAGCCACTAAATACGTTATTCAGTTACACTATTTTCTTTCTCTCTCTACTTTGATACATGCCATTCTATTCCCCCATCCCCTGAAAACATAATGCTCAATCTCAAAATTCCTCTCGCCCATATCACGTACGTTTCGATCCTAATTTCTCCAATCCTATCAGACGTTGCTTTGGCTCTTCTTCGCTATTGTAATTGATTCACTTTTCATAATGCCTCCTCATTTAACGATTTTAAAATTTACAATCGGACAAGTCTTGCCTCTTGCCATATTGCTCTTGGTCTGGATTATGCTGCCAATCAAGGTCCAGTTTCAAGTGCGAATCCCAATTACCAATGAATTGGAATGACAAAAAAATGTCTTGATCTTCATATTTACGAATAAACTGAAGTGAAGCCATGTCATTTAGAAAGTTATAATTCCTTGAAAATCATGAAGCTTGTTAGTATATGATGTATGGTGTAAGTCAGAAGAGAAAAATTTAACGAATGACTTTTTACATCTCTTTAACAGAGTCCTTATTCTGCAACCATTTCTTTACGGTGAATTCCCTGGAAATTAGAATTTGTTCTTAAACAAAGATGACGGAGTTTGGGGCTGTGCAACTTGAATTTTTTGTTAATATATTTCAATGTATCTCGTTGTATTTTATTGCATTCATTATCTTTTTTTTATTGTATTTCAATGCATCTCGTTGTATTTTATTATATTTGCTGTCTCGTTGTATTTCATGAATGTATTCATATATTTTTTTAATTAATATAATTTATGTATTTAGACGTATTATATCAAAGATTGCTATATTTTTGGGGTGTTTTTTGGTTGAGAAATTTTTTTGTTACTGGAAATACAAAATGTATGTGTTATAATTGAGTTTGTTGTTAGGAGTCTATTATGTTTATTGATCCACTTTCCATTTAAAATAGTTTAATCCCTTGTTTCATGTCGTGTATACAATGGAATACTATAATCTGTCCAGTTGTAATCTCATATTTCACACCATGAATACAGTCTAATACACTCGAATATAACAACTGGTTAGCTGAACTTCCCTGATGTACGCCTATTTTTGCTATTGTATTCATGAATACAGTAGCTTAAATACATCTAATACATTTTATAACAACAGAAAACGTATCTACAATCTGTAATATTCAAATAGTATCTATAAATTGATAATTACTCTCTCCATAAAACTTACAATTGGGCCCATGATGGTGAACCTCCGAAGTCCAGACAATCTTGCAATGTACAAAGACATCGTACACATTATTTAAATGTTATATCATGAAACAGTTATCTTATTTTTTACCTAAATATATTTAGTTCTATAGGTGTTATAATTAAAAGAATTTCTTGTGTGGTTGAGCTTATTTTCACTTTTTCTATTTGCGTAAAATATGGTTAAACTATTTATGCTAATTTACGCAAACAAAATTAAAGATTCATTGGCTATAAAGTCCTGGAAATTTATAAGAAGTTTTGTAACACCAAGAAAATTAAGATATTAGGATGGTTTACTTCTGAATAAATAGAAAATACCTCCTTTTTTGTGCCTAATTTATTAATTCCACCGTCATATATGTTTATGTCTAAAACGTAATTACAAGTGCTAGTTTTGCAACTTGTAGGTATGTATAGTGCAACATGCTTGACCGAAATAATGGCTATATCTTGCAAAACTAGGTGTTGATGTCTTAATCATGTTAGACTCCGCAGACACTCAATCTATGACATCATTGAATCAATGGGAGCCATATATAGGTTGAGATCACAAGATATATAAGAGGAAATTGCAAGGTTTAAAAGGAAAAGAAACAAGAATTTCAAAAGAAACAAATCAATAAGGGTGTGACCTAGCGATCAATGAAGTTGGTGAAAATCATTGGAAACCTATATTCAAATAATGCTAGATTATTTTTTCACATGTTTGTTTAAACTATGGCGGACAGTGTTATCTTGTCCTTGATGCTAGTTGAAGGCTTGTTGAGCTATTGATAGGAGCGGAGCCAATGTTGAACCTCTTTTCCCGAAAATTTCATTATATATAAGGTCAATATTTTTTATTTATATATAGTAGATTTTGAATATTCCCCTTGGTTTTTCTATATGATTTGTTTACTTCTTGATATTTTAAATTCTCTTGATGAAAATTCTAACTCCGCTATTGGATTGGCTATAGATATACAAGCATGTTAGGCTGCCTCAGATGACTGTCACAAATTGAAGGCCTGTATGAGAACAGATGACAAAGATCTCTGTAGTGTTAAAGGTATGCAGCATATTAACCCTACTTTTGTAGGATTATTTGAGCCCATCCTTTGTTCTTTTGTTTGATCCATTTAGATTTTCCATGTTATAAATGTCAGAAATTAAATAAAAAAATTAACTAACACTACAATGATTGATTATGGGCAATGAGTTCCTTCTCTTTCCATGTCCCTGCTCTTGTTTGCATTCTCTGAGCCTAGCTAGATTTATTTCTTTTCTTGCAGCACCTCTGTTTTGTTTTGCATGGACATAAACAGTAAAAGAGAAAATAGGGCCGTTCTGCGAGTTTAACTGAATTCATTATCACAATTAAAAAAAAACAACAAATTTACTGTGGACGTTTCGTTAGAAATTGGCTCGTCACAAGGGGATTTCCAATGGAAAGTCCGTCAAAAACGTTAGAAATTCACGTTTTTTAGTAGTCTTTTGCTCAAAATATATATGCATATGCAAAAATATGCATACATAAAACATATAGGTCTATGCTCATTTAGAACTTGGGGGGTCAATAGTTCGATGTGGCTGGTTATTTTATAAAATTCATATAATATCTAATTTTCGGTTTTCCACTTTGAATAATCAAAATTAGACTTTTCGGAACTGCCCCGATTATCTCAGTTTCTCTTCGATATCGATATTCGGTTAATTTTTTGATATTTTTCTTAAAACCGTCATGTAACAATCGCTAGTGCAAGTTAGATGAATGCGATAAATGTGTACTTGCATAGGAGTTTGGCAAAACTCTTTAGATATTTTTACTATTTAAAAAGGTAATAAATAAAGATATCCACAATAAAATTTATCCCACTATTCCATGGCAACATAAAAAAATTAAGCAAAAATAAGAAAAATATAAGTTACACGAGTGAAAAGATACTAATCAAGTTATGACTCAAGAATAGAGTTTATTAGAAGATTAACATCTAACAAAAGAAATTTAAATTAGACGAGAGGAAAAATATCCAAAACCTTGTGGCTTGTTGCTCAAGATGTTAGAACTAATTTAATTTCAATAAGAGTAGCATAATATATTTAAAAGTTGGGACTTTTGGGTGTTAATTACTTGGTTACTTATAGTCATTTCCATAATTTCAAGGTCCATAGGAAAAAAATTTAATATTTTATTAATTTTAAACTCAATATTTAAGATATATGTTTCATATTATAATTTATTCGGTATTTTTTTTATTTTTTTTAATAAAATTCAAAATTAATCGTATTATTCGGTACAAATTTATAATTTTATTGAAAGAGACCTAAAAACCAGTTTTGGTTTAATCGTTTTTAATAGTCCATTGACACTCGTATGTTGAGCATATATGTCTCTTTTTTTCAAGCATCTCTTTTGCTTCTATCTACACAAACATAGCAATATTTATTTTGTGAAAGAGTCAAATGGATTCTTATTCTTCCGACTATCTCCTCAACCATGCTACTATTCCTTCTAACTTTATTGATTTGGGGCTTAGCCTTAGAGTTTTGCAGCCTGAGGCCTATTATCCATCTGTTCATGGTATGTATGTGTTTTTCATTTTTTCCACTTTTCCATTTTTGGTTCTTGGGATGACATTCTAATTAACAAGATTTCATTGAGTTGCATTTAGTTTACCTTTGTCTCTTTTGAATTTTTAGACAAAAATAGAAATATTAAAAAGACGTTCAAGATTTCAACTTTATAAGTTATAAATTTAAGAATGAGGAATCATGATTTTAATTTTATAGGTTCTAAATTTTTGAAAGACAACTTCAAGTGCTAATTCGTAATAACTAATTCTAAATTTAACGTGTACATATTGAATAAGTTTTTCAATATAAATACATTGTTTAAATAAAAGTTATTCAGTTTCGATCGAGACTTTATTTGGGCTTCTACCTCCACTCCTACACATTTCTCCAAAATGGTGTCCAGTGGCGGAGCCTGGAATTTTATTAAGGGGGTTCAAAATATACAGAAATAAACTCATCAAGAAGTCAGTGGATCTCAATACATAGTATATATTCACATTATTTTTTAAAAAATTACTTAGCTACACGGTGTAATTTTACGACGAAGGAGTGTCAATTGACACCCCTTGAGTGCATGTGGCTTCGCCACTGATGCTGTCACACACGATTCTCTAAAAGTATACTACTCTTGGAGTATTCGCTACACATCCAATATTATTTTTGAAGAATCGGAGCAACATAGCACATGATCATATACATATAGGATCTGATCAAACTTATTTGCTTATTAGGTCTTTCACCATCTATTTTTTTTTCCTCAAAATTAAATGTGAGATTGCTCATTATTCAGTACTTACTGTTAGGTGGCTATGATGAGCTGATAGATTGGCAACATCTGCATCCCCAACTAAGGAATAATTCAAGAACAGACAAATATCCTACCAATTTTGTGGAAAGTTATGATGAAGAAGCTGAAGGAATTCAAAGCAAAGAGAGTTTGGCTTATGTGAAAGTTAACATGGATAGAGTTATTGTTGGCAGGAAGATTTGCATTCTTGAACATTCAGACTATTCTAGCCTTGCAATTCAACTAGAAGACATGTTTGGTATGTTCTATAGTACCAAAGTTCTAATAAGAAAATCATACTTTAACAAACAACCTCTCTTTTCATATACTAACTCGTTTTTGCAAACTGAATTATCCAATATATTGGACATTTTTGAAAAATAAGATGTAATCATTTGTTACTTTTTCATATCACTCTTGTTGTTCTAATTAGTGGAGCATTAATTGGACATTTATAGATAGATAAAAAATAATTTACGCAAGTACTCTTACGATTTAAGGTTATCAAATTTCTTTATTAAGAGCAAGAACTAATATAGACCGAGGAAATATATAACTATTCTAAGCGGATCTATATATTAAATTTAGATATTTCAGCACCCATTAACCTTAACACAGGGTGTGTATAGTTATAAAAATTTAAAGCAATTGATAGATTAAGCAAATGAAAATGTTGATGGGTGCTTTGGTCAAGGAAGGGTAATAGCGGCATTAATTGAGTTGTGGAGCCGGGAGCTCGAACCTCGGTTGAAGCAGGATAATTTTTACTTTTTTCCTTTTATCCCAATTATTTTTTTATTTTATTTTATTCCATAGTTACTTTTTTGACCAATACTGCTACTTTATTTATTTACTTTTCGGACTACTTTTAGCCTTATTTTTGTTTTACCTTGGCCCTTTTTTTATCTTTTATTTTACCTAATAATTCTCTATAGCAAAAAATGAAAGAAACTCCAAAAAAATGAATAATTCCCCTAGACTGGCAAAATCCATCAAAATATATATTCTAGCCAATTGCAATTTTTGATACACGCATCCAATATTAGCTTTTTTGACCGCCATGTACTTATAGTTATGCACTTGTATTATGTGATTGATAGTAATTATATATTAAAAAAAAAGTTAAACACCCACTGACTCAAAATCCTGGATTGCTAATAGTTGTGTTTGTGTAGGAAAGCAATCCATATCCGGGCTACGGCTATTTCAAGATGGTTCAGAATTTTCCCTGTTTTACAAGGGCAGGGATGAGCAGTGGAGGACTGTAGGAGATGTTCCATGGAAGTGAGTTTTATTCTCCTTTTTCCCCCTTTATTTATGAATAAGAATAATTTGGCTATTAGCGTAAAGATTTTCTCATACTATTAGTCATGTAGTTTACCGGAAGAAATTCAAAAATAACCAGATTTTTAAAAGGTCACTTAAAAATAGCCATAGTTTTAAAAGTAATCAAAGTTTACTCATTTTTTATGTAAAGATAAATTTGAACAAAAACATTGTTCAAAATCCGAAAACTATTCCAGCATAATATACTGAAATGTCAGTATAATATATTGGAGTTCCAACATAAGTATATTGGAACTCCAGAATAATATATTGGAGTTCCAGCAAAGTATGCAGGACTTCCAGCATATATATACTAGAGTTCCAGTATAATATACCGGTCCACTATAATATACTCGAAGTTCATACATAGGTGCTCGAATATCCAGAATATTATGCTTGAACTTTCTGCGTATTGGAGTATGCTGGAAATTCATGCACATGTGCGCCGATCTCGAGTATATTATGCTGGACTTTTTGTGTTACAGTAAAATAGTAACTATTTTTTAATGACTTTGCAAACTCCGACTATCTTTGAATGACCTGTCCGAAAATTAAATAGCCCGTGCTATTTTTATAGTTTAACCTGTGCTAGCAGGTTTCAAGTATATGTTATATCGTCGGCGAATAGAACTTAAACTTTTGTTTTTTATATGACTACATGAACAGCCAGTTTACGGATCGTGTGAAGAGGCTAAGAATTGTGAGGAAAGACGAAGTGTTCATCCCAAGTTCGTCTGCATTACTAAGTTCTGTTTGATACTCAAATCTCAGTTTAGCAGAAGAAGAAACTAAGAGTCCTCTGATTTCTGCTACAACTTTGAAATGTTAACATTTGTTTTTTGTGACTTATTTAATTGTATTAATCCTATTATAATGAGTCTATATATGATTTCAATTTCCATTATCTCTTCCCTAATCGCCCAATGAAATGGAAAATATGTTTGAAAAAAATATTTCCATGCAAATGTTTGGCGTACAAAAAACTAGTATTGTCATGAGGGCACAACTCGCTTGCAGAGTGGCTCAAGACAGAAGCTAGTAAAATTTTTATTTTCGGTCCCAAAATTTTGAGGCCTTAATAGTAGATTTTATAATTTTATTTTCGCTTAAAAAAGATATATATTATTGTTTGTAGAAAAGAGTACACATTGTTTATTAAAAATGAAAGAAAGAAAGATTGCCTACTTTTTAATAATAGAAATAATCTAGAATTTTAATTAACTATTCAAATTTTCATACTATTAAATAAGTTTTTCGCAACAACATCCAAGGTAATGTATTGAAGCATGTGGCCAAACTCTTCTAAACTGAATTAATTCTTATCAATATAAATAACAATATTAATATATGAATTTAACGTTTTATATCTTTCAAGAAAACTATACTATATACGATTTATGGAAAAAAAGGAACACTAAAGGTGTGTTTGGTATGAAGAAAAATATTTTTTGTAGAAAATATTTTCATAAAAATGAGTGGATTTTTATCACTTATTTTCCCTTGTTTGGTTGGTGAATGAAAATCTTTAACCGAAAAATATTTCTAGTGTTTGGTTATAGAGTAAAAATTACTTTTTATTACACCATTTTGTTGAGTGAAAGAAAATATACTTTCTACATCATGAAAAGAAAGTACTTTTTTTTTGTTAAAATAATAAATAAATTTTTTTATATCTTGAAAAGAAAATACTTATTTGTTGAAATTTAAAAAAAAAATCAATCTATAACATAAAAAGAAAGTACTATTAATAGTATTTCTATTTAGGGGGGGAGTAGAGGGTAGATAGGATTGGGGTTGGGCAGGGTGTAGGGGTGGGGGTGGGTTGTGGGGATGGGGAATGAAAGGGGCGTTGAAAAAGAGTTTTAAAAAATATTTTTCCTTATCTAAATGGAGGAAAATGAGCTCATGAGAAAAAAAATTAAAATATTTAAGCTAACTAAACATAAAAAAATTTAAAAAACGTTTCCTGAAAAATATTTTCCTTCATACCAAACACACCCTAAATCAGGCTTTCGGTCAAAACTATCCCAAAAAATCTCTCTTCCCTAGCTATCCATTTGTTGTCAATTATCATTTAATCCCATGATTCTTTCCTAGCTGTTAGTTCTAGTTTTTTTAGAATTATCTTGGTCTTGCCTAATTTACTTTCCAATTTCTTATGTATATAATACAATCTTGAAAAAATTCTAGCTCAATTCTCTTTTACAGAAATTAATATAGAAACTTCTACCTTGTTGATATTTTGTGTTGCATGTAGAATATAAATAGAATGTTCGGCACTAACTTCATCAATTGTTTGTTTGTGTTTATTTCTAAATCATCACCCGACAGATGTTTAAATTCTTTTCAAACTCCCCTGAAAATTGATTCTCGCCGTGAATCCTAATTTTACGGACAAACAAAGGGATATAGTTCTCTAAAGGAGATATATCCTTAATATACATTGAGTATGTTCTACTATCCTGTGTCCAGACAGGGCCAAATCTACCTTAAAGCCACCAAAGAAATTAAATTACTTTAGGTTCCAACAAAATTAAGAATTAAAAATTACTTAATTATGTACTTATCACTAGTGATATTTGGTTACTTTCGACTTTTTCTCATCTTAATTCACTCCAACTTAATCCACGGTCGGATATGCACGATCTTTTCTTCAATTTTTGGGGTGGACTTCCAACATTTTTCAAGCTAATTAGATTTTTAATGATTAGAATTCATTCACTTAATCTTGAATGTCATTGTGTTGTTATTAGTTTAACTTAACTTTTTAAATTATTTTAAATAATATGATACCACCAAGACCTCCCAAAAGATTTTGACAAAGAAGAAGATTCCAACAAATAATTTTTGTATAAGTCGATTATCATTTACGTAATCGCAAACTTACTTTCTTCAAGGAGAGTGAAGCAAAGTCCCTCCTCGAAAGAAAAGAGGGATGGCATACTTAAGATAAGAAGTGTTAATTCTTTTTAAAACAAAATTAGAATAAGTGTAAAAAAACTCTATTTTAGTTGCCTTAGTTGGGGAAAAAAATCAAAGCTAAAATCAGTAAAATCTCATCTAACATTAAATAAAGGGGATACATATTTCTATTATTAATTATAAAAATGTAATTAACTGCTTTGCAATTTAAAAAAAGTGAGTAATCTATTCACCGTTGTGGATATGTTATTTTTAAAAGATACAAGTTCCTCATATCACCTCAATGTGATCATGTTATCATAATACACGTAATATATAGGAAGCGGTTCTTCCATAAAATAAGTAAAGCAACTATTAGGATTCATATTTATGGGAATCCTCTTTTTATTATGCCTAATATGCTATGTATAAAGACAAGAAGGGTTACTCTAATGGTAAGCAACGTCCATTTTCAACCAAGAGGTTGTGAGTTCGAGTCTCCCCAAGAGTAAGGTGGGAAGTTCTTGGAGGGAAGGATGTCGATGGTCTATTTAGAAACAGCCTCGCTACTTCAGGATAGGGGTAATGTCTTGGTACACATTATTCTCCCCAGACCCCACTAAGTGGGATTATATTGGGTTGGTGTTGTTGTAATAGGCTTTGTATAAGTTTAGAAAAATATTCGGTAAAGTGAAAATGTTTAAAGATCTTTATTTAACAAGTATAGAGAGGAAGCATTTGCAACCGCTATTAATTCTGCTAAGAAATTTACGCTTGAAATGAATATCGAACCCGAATCTTCGTAAGAAATGCATGATATATAGAAAGTAACAATTTGATGAAAATGCTAATAATAAAATCTCAAAATCTTTCGAAGAGTCATTTGGACTTGATTACTTTATAAATAGTAGACCAAGCTATATTTTCACTTCAAAATAGATTTGAATAATTCGAAACATATGAAAATATTTTTGATTAATTTTCTATTTAGCGGTAAAAATTAAGATCACTATATACTGAAAGTTTGAAAAAATATTGCCTTAATCTTGAATATTTTTTAAAGCATAATAATCAATTTGATATTGATGATTTAAATTTATATTTTGAATTAAAAGTATTAAATAAATAGTGCAATTAGAAGATGGTAGTTTAATTGATATACTCAGTGACGGACACAAGTGGTGGCTAGTTGAACCCGCTTCACAAAAAGATAATACTGTGTATATCTATAAATTAGGACTAAAGCTGTATAAATTGTGTATAAATATTTATTTCAACCAACTTGACAACTACTATTTTACAACTAAAGTTATAGACTTCTAATATTAAACTCGCTTGCATAAAATCTTGGGTCCGTCACTGGATACACTCGGTCAAATAAAAAGATTTGATTCTTTTTCCAATGCCAATATTGCTTATGGAATAATGTTAATAACTCTCGTTACCGCCGTTTCAGTATAAAGAAGTTTTCAAAATTAAAATTGATAAAATCTTACCTAAGATTATCAATATCTCAAAAAAGTTTAAATAAATTAACTATACACAATTAAGAAAGACGTATTAGGAGTTACTGATTATAAGAAAATTATTAATAACTTTTTATCTAAGAAACACTAAAAATTAGACTTTAAATATATAAATATGTTATGAAATAATATAAAAGACAAGAACAATAACTCAAGAACAAGAGCAAATAGAGAGAAGAGTAGAGAGAGTTCTTCTTATTGATACTTAGAGAATGTTAGGAGTGATTTACAATGGTAGAAGACCCCTTTATTTATAGGGAGGGGGATGATTTATCTACCAAGAACAGAACTCTAGAATCTCTCTAATTATAGACATTCACCATAAATAGGAGATTTCATAACACTCCCCCTTGAATGTCTATTCAACAATGTGCCTCGTTAAAACCTTAAAACCAAAACCCAATGGGAAAAATTAAAGAAAGGAAAAAGAGTACACATGTTTAAATATGCGCCTATTGGTTGCCTCGTTAAAAACCTTGCAAGGAAAACCCAGTGGGAAAAAACCTTGTAAGGGAAAAAGAGTGCAACGCGCATTGACTCCCCCTAATGAGTACATCAATTTATATCCTTGAGCATTTGCATTCCAATCTTGTGCATCATCTTCAAAACGATCTTTGGTAGACGTTTGACAAATCAACCATATTGACTTGAATAAATATTCCGTACCTTGAAATCATCATTCTTGATAGATATGAACATCTTCATATAATGTCGTGGAATAACTCTTCAATATCTCCATAGATGTATTCTCAATGCCATCATGCTTATAGTTATAGCAAGATTCATATGTACACAAATTGTACTTGGGATGTGGTACTTCAAGACCAAGAATTGCATATGCTTCAAGCAACTTAAATCTTTCAAGTTAAGTCATATAAGCCATATAATAGACTTTAGATGCATATCAAGTTTTCCATGTCATGCTTAGACAAATAAGATATCGAAAACTGACTATACATACCTTTGACTTTAGACTTTCAAGCATTTGAACTATAGGTTCAAAACTACATGTCTTTAATATGGAATCAATTCTTCTTGAATTGTATCTCTTCCATTTAGTTACTTTCTTTGGGTCAGCAAATGCGTATAGCATGCTTTGCAATATGTTGCAATTGAATTATCCCTTTTTATGAACTTCAGGTTCATATCATGATATTCGGGGATATACATATACAAATGATAATTCATCCCATGTAACCTTTTCTCAAGTGTTTATCATGTCTCCCCCTCATGTTAGTAAAGCTAACTTGTTTTCTCAACTTTGGGAAATCATCTTTGTGCATTATCATGTCAATATACACGGCACATTAATAATAAGATGAAATTATTTGGTTCCTGACCTTGAACCACTTGTGAGGGGAGAATATACTCTCGTATACAACTTATATCAAACTGATATATATAACTTTGTTCTCATAAGAAACAGTTTAGCTATTAAGTGGAAGCACTCAATAATTATCTTGCTAAACCAACTTTGATATAAACCAACTTATCAAGATGAACTATCTTGAGTAGAGAATCTGGAAATTATGCTCGAAGTTAGATTACTGAGCAATTTACCTCGCAAGCACCGGCCAAGCTGCGGGTTAATAACAATTGCGCATGTAACCATATCATAGATGCATCATATGTGGTATACATGGCAGGTGAATGGGCCCATATTCACCTTTGATATTTCCAGAATTTATGGGCTTCAACCCGAACTCTTTAGTTGGTCAGTTCTTTAATGAGAACAAGTGATACAAGAGAATTCGTAAAGAACTTTCTAGTTCTTTAATATTCACCTGTGTGAATTTGCACATCATACTTAAAATGAGATGGCTAATACGAATGCTAACTGAACAAATTATCAATATTGGTAAACTTCAAATTTACACCATGACATGTGCACTTATCAATAAACTTCAGGTTTATTATGACATGGGTTTTTATACCAATAGATATCCACTTTATTGTGGCATTCTTTCTTTTGTGTAGTACAAACTGGAGAACAAAGCGGGTAGCTTTTCATATGCAAATTACCCCGCTACAAGTTGTAGTAATAGGAGATATCAAAGCCTTCCTTTATTTATAGTCTCAATATAATCAATCACTTTCGCGTGTACTTTGGAAACTGAATAAGTTTCTTTGAGACTTACTACAGCACAATACTCAATTGTGTTTCTCCAACATAGTAATAATTGGCTCTTCTAGAGCTCTCAATTAATTTTGTACTACCACAGATTCATCAACATCCATGTGGTGAATATCTTTCTTAAAGAGAAAGTTATACCATTATGGTCATGTCAAACTTATATGCAAGATATGTTTCTTGCATTATCGTTGTCCTTTAATAGTCATATTTCCAAAATACTTTGGCGTACAATAGGTACGTGACCAACGATCATTCATGCCATATATCATCTCAAACCTCCTTCTAGGGGTGAGTGTGGTATATTTAATACCAATTTCATGTTCATATTCTTCCAATAATGAATATGTATCAGATGTTGTCACATTCACTTCGAGGATATGTGATTTTGTTATCCTTTTCAAATCAATAAATGCGTCAGGCATTTGATTTGCTATTCTTTGCAAATGGATAATCTTTTGTGCCTCTTTCTCACAAATAGAGGTGTGTGGATCAAGATGAGATAATGATGCATTTTTCCACAAAATTTCCCGTTTGGTTTCACCAACTTCTCCCCCTAATTTTGGGAAAAGTGTCTCATTAAATTGACAGTCTGCAAATCGTGCAGTGAACAAATCTCCTGTCAATGTTTCGAGGTAGCGAATAATGGAGGGCGATTCAACCTCAACATATATTCCTAACCTTCTTTGCAGACCCATTTTGGTGCGGGATGGCGGTGCTAAAGGCACATATACTGCGCATCCAAAAATTCTTAAATGGGATATATTGGGTCCATGACCCAAAACCAATTGCAACGGGGAATATTTGTGTCAATTCGTCAGTCAGAGACGAACTAGCATTGCTGTATGTAAAATGGCGTGTCCCCAAACCGAAGTGGGCAGCCGACAAACTAAAATGCTGCATGCAAAATGGCATGAACCCAAACCAAAGTGGGCAGCCGACGAACTAGCATTGCTGCATGCAAAATGGCGTGAACCCAAACCGAAATGGGCAGCCTCGTTTTCATGAAGAATTCAAGATTATTCTCATCTATTGTCTCAATATGATATCTTTAAAACTCAACAAGTTCTTCTTAGACTTGGAGGAGAATATTGCATTCTCTAAGATAAACGTCATGCCTTTGGGCAGAGTTACAGTTGCTCTTCCGGAGCCTTCAATCAATTTACTTCCCATGGTTTGACATATAAAAGAAAATATACGAACATGAGAATAAACAACTTCAATTCGTTTGTGTCACATAATATTTTCAAAATCTGCTGCTAACAGTTGACTAACAAAATCAGATAGTCGATTATATGTTTTCCATAATCGATTACTATGCAGTTTAAAAATTTCAGTTTAAACGTTTTCATAAAACAATCGATTGTTAAACACACACAATCGATTGTTGAACATTGACAATCGATTGTTAAACATAGACAATCGATTATTTGCTATTTTTGAAAAACTTCAGATCACTGTCTTAAGACAATCGATTGTTAGACATAGACAATCGATTGTTGGTTATTTTTGAAAAATTCCTCACTGTATAACGACAATCGATTGTTAAACATAGACAATCGATTGTGGATGATTTTTGAAAAATTTCAGATTACTGTCTGACGACAATCGATTGTTAGACATAGACAATCGATTGTTGACTGTTTTTGAAAAATTCCAGATCACTGTTTTAAAGACAATCGATTGTTAAACATAGACAATCGATTGTTGACTGTTTTTATGCGAAATATGAGATAACCGACTAGTTTTTTAGGTTAGTCGATTACCTCTACAGGAAAGTAAAAATATTATTGATATTTGAGCATATTGATACATTCTAAAGAACTAATACTAACATTATGTCATGAACTAACTAATACGAGCTAATACTGATGGCTATTAGTTTATTCATTCACTAATACAAACAAGTAAAATAAAATCAAATAGCTCCATCTTCTTTCATCACGGATCCATCACCGATTAGGTGGTCTATCTTCCCCTCGGGTTGCTCAAAGAAGTCTGCCACATCCAAGTGGGTGATGTCAAAGTTGTCGTCAGAGACAAAATTCGTTTCAGGGCGTTTACTCTTTCGAGATGCTTGATAAAGGTCAACCAAATGTCATGGTATACGGCAAGCCTTTGACCAGTGCCCGTTTCCACCGCAACGATAATATATAGTTTATAAACTATTTGCTTTTGGATTCTTATCGTATCGTGCTTGTGGCAGAGTGACCAACTTCAGGTTGTCATATCTCTTCTTTAAGCCATTCCACAAGATAGGTGGATCCTTGACGGTGAGATATTCAATCTTCAAACCTTCATCAAGGTGATGGCGCAAGAAAATCAAGGCCTTCGCACATTCTTGGGTGGATGCTTTTTCTCTATCTTTGATGGTGTCTCCGAGACCCATAGCATCTAAGGGGATTTCAGCATCCAACACCCATGTCATATAGTTCTTGCCCGAAATTTCAAGGGCAACGAACTTTCTTTTCATAATGTCAGACATAAAACAGATTTACATCAAGAGCGTGTTCATACTTACGGGCTCTATTACAATTATCACATTCACTTCAGGGAATGGATCAAAATCATGTGCTTTACACAATCTCATGTCAAATATTACTTTCATAAAGTGAAAGATTATTTTGAGAATCCTTATTGTTCTCATTACCACAATAATGACGATTATAACTTCGTCTATTGCCATGTCCACATCCATTGATACCTTTACGGTAATTAGTCTTCTTTCAGACTTATCACATACTGCTACCACATTCTCTAAAGGGAATGGAGCAAATTCAATTGGACGGAATTCTTTGCCACGTCCACATTCATTGGTACCTTCATGGTAATATTTTAGTCTTCTTTCAGACTTATCATATACTGCTTCCACATTCTCTAAAGGGAATGGAGCAAATTCAATGGGACGGGTTTTCAATTATTTGCCCACAATCATACATGAATTTAATCATGGCAGGACATAGAGATTTTACCACTTCATGTGGTTACAATTTCTTACAAACTCCATTAGAGTTATAATCAAACTTTGTTGTCTATGTTTGTATATAAAATTAGATTATAGAATTCCAAGAATTTGAAAGGGAAAAATAAGTTACTTACCTTTAAGGTATACCAATTATTTTTCAATGTTTTCTTCCTTTTCTCTTTGTTTTTCGTTTCTTTTCCTCCCTTTTTTTTTCGTTTCTTTTCCTTCTTTCTTCATTCTTTCTTTGAAGCAAAACCTTGCACAAACAAAAGTTAAGACAATCGAAAATTAAATTAGGAAGAGGGAAATACCTCAGATTTCTCGAGAATGGTTCTTGAGACGGTAGAGTCTCGTGCTGATAACGTGTTATGAAATAATATAAAAGACAAGAACAATAACTCAAGAACAAGAGCAAATAGAGAGAAGAGTAGAGAGAGTTCTTCTTATTGATACTTAGAGAATGTTAGGAGTGATTTACAATGGTAGAAGACCCCTTTATTTATAGGGAGGGGGATGATTTATCTACCAAGAATAGAACTCTAGAATCTCTCTAATTATAGACATTCACCATAAATAGGAGATTTCATAACAAAATAATTTTTTTCTAAAAAGTTAAGATCTCTCGTAACAGAATTTGTCGGGCCGTCCCTGGTAATAAATATTGATTTACTAATAAAATTTACATGCCATGTAATCTATCTACTGTTATAAGCTTCTTTAATCAGCAAACGAGACTCTTCACCTTATTCTTGCCTATCCAAGCAAGTAAGACTACTAAACCTATATTAACTAACTTTTAGCCCGCTAAAACGAAAAGGAAACATGGTCTATTGTTAATTAGTATGATTAGCATGAAAGGGACCCCATATATATATATATATGCAAAAAATATGTATTTTAATTTTACCTAAGCTACATTATATTAGAAAATTATTTATTTATTTTCTCTATGTTATGTAATTTTTAATAAGTATTTAGATTTTTCTTGCAAATTGCATCATTGCTCCTTAAAAGGCTCTCACCTTATTGTTAGTGCCTTCAATTAAGGGATTCGGTTATATATTATCGGTTTAATTTTTCAAGTTGCTATTTTTACTTGTTATCGATGATTAAATTTTTTTAGACTGTCAGTTTAATTAAAAGTTATATATTAAAAAAAGTACCCGCACTTTCATTATACAACGCATGTGAACCCATGATTTTTTCGTTAAATTAGGTACTTTATATGTATTTTGTAAAATTTATCTAATCTTATTTGTTGTTTCTCATACTTCAAAAGTTAAATGGTATATTTAATTGAATGTTAAATTATTTATCTAAAATAATGTGAATTGATTCTCACTTAACTTTTTCTTCCTATTTTTCTATGATACATTCATATTTTAAAAATTCTAAATATACCTTTGGGAACATATCATTATGACAACAATGATCTATTTCACTGTCAAAGCAATAAAGCTAGCTAATATGTATGTGTTAAAGGAGTAAAAAGCAAAAGAATGGGCCTCTCTTTCCTAAGGATATTGCCATGAGAAACAAGCTGTCATATATCTCTGGTTTCACTTTTCCATATCTTTGAAGAAATAATCTAAACCGTTTTTCGTTTAATTGCTTAAATTAAAACTAATCGATATATATATATATATATATATATATATATATATATATATATATATATATATATATATATATATATATATATATATATATCGGCTAAAAAAAATTAAACATAAATCCATATGGGTATTTCTAAGGCCAGAAGGAATAGCAATTGAAGTCTTCTGAATTGATTTGTAGAAACATGAGTACATTTATGGAAAAATGATATTGTATAGATGCTATTAAAATAATACCCAAATATATATATATGTATATATATATATATATATATATATATATGTGTATATATATATATATATATATATATATATATATATATATATGTATATATATAATGTATGTGTGTATATATATATATATATGTATATATATGTATATATATAATGTATGTTATATACAAAATAATTGTGACGACCCGGCCAATCGTCTCATGAGTTACCACTTCGTTTTCCCCATTTCTGCTTCTATTTGCCTCAATTATTGGTTTTACATGTGATCGGGTCGTTTGGCTCGCGTCCGGAAAGGTTTTGAGAAGGTTTGAGGTGCTTAGTTTCTTTTAAGAAGGCTTAAGTTGGAAAAGTCAATTGGATATTGACTTATATGTTAGAGGGGTTGGATGCCAGTTCTGGTGGTTCGAAAAGCTTCGAGAGATGATTTGGGACTTAAGAGTGTGATCGGAATGTGTTTTGGAGGTCCGGAGTAGATTTAAACTTGAATTGGTGAAATTGAGTTTTTGGCGTTTTCCAGTTGATAAGGGAGATTTTGATATAGGGGTCGGAATGGAATTACAGAAGTTGCAATAGCTCTATTATGTCACTTGGGATGTGTGTGCAAAATTTCAGGTCATTCAAACGTGGTTTGGTTGGGTTATTGATCAAATGCGTAATTTAAAAGATTTTGGAATTCTTAGGCTTGAATTCGATGTGAATTTAGTGTTCTAATGTTGTTCTGAGTGTTTTGAAGGTTGGAACAAGTTTGAATGATGTTATGGGATGTGATGGGATGGTTGGTTGAGGTCCCAAGGGCCTCGGTTGAGTTTCGAGTGGTCAATTGTAACGACCCGGCCGGTCGTCTTAAAATTAACGCCCCGATCCTCTATTCTTTCCTCAAGTTTATTTATGCTAATTCGATTTGCCGGGACATTTGGTTTTGAGTTTCGGAGAGTTTTGGGACACTTAGTCCATAATTGAGAGCTTAAGTGTTGAAAAGTTATCCATTGTCAGAACATTGTGAAGTCTGCCTCGGAATGAAAATCTAATGGTTCTGTTAACTTCATTATGTGATTTCGGGGTTAAGAGCGTGTTCGGATTGTATTTTGGAGGTCCGTAGCTAATTTAGGCTTGAAATGCCGAAGTTTGAATTTTGGAAGTTTCTGGTTCGATAGTGAGATTTTGATCCAAGGGTCAGAATGGAATTCCGAAAGTTGCTGTAGCTTTGTTATGTCATTTGGGATGTGAGTGCAAAATTTTAGGCCATTCGGATGTGGTTTGATTGGGTTTTTGTTTGGAAGCGTATTTCAGAAGTTTTTAGAAAACTTAGGCTTGAATTTAATGTGAATTGATGGATTTGGTGTTGTTTGAGGTATTGTGATGATTGGACAAGTTTTAGGATATGTTGGATCTTTTGGTTAAGGTCCCGGAGGCCTCGGGCTGATTTCAGATGGCTAACGGGAAGTTTTGAGTCTTGGAAGATTTCAGAAATTGCAGCAACAGTTGCAGAGAAATTTTGGCCTTCGCGATCGCGTGAGGTCCCTCGCGATCGAATAGAAGTATTTTGGAAGGCAGGTGTTTTGCTCTTCGCTTTCACGGTTGAGGTTCCGCGTTTGCGGATGGTCTTGATCTGGTGCTTCGCGTTAGCGTATGAGGATCTAGGGTCCAGTATAATTATTCTTCGCGTTCGCGTAGGTACGACCGCGTTCACGTAGGTATAAGAGTCTAAAGCATCACGTTCACGGGGAGAGTGTCGCATTTGCATAGGGTTAAT
Organism: Nicotiana benthamiana; assembly: GCA_034376525.1. Taxonomy (NCBI): domain Eukaryota; kingdom Viridiplantae; phylum Streptophyta; class Magnoliopsida; order Solanales; family Solanaceae; genus Nicotiana; species Nicotiana benthamiana. Next base: position 45,261,322 of record CM067330.1, read on the forward strand.
TTTGAGAAAAATAAAAAATGTGCTTCGTGATTGCGTGGCTGAGGTCGCGATCACGATGATGGAATATCAGGGTTGGACATAAAGTTAGAAAATATTTCATCCGCGATTTGAGCCATGTTTTCCACCATAGCTGAGTATTTGAGAGCTTTTTTTTAGGGATATTCAAGAGGGAGTCAAGGAGAATCAATTGGAGGTAAGATTTTTGAGCCTAAAACGTGATTCTGTAGTGAAATTAACCTAGAAATTCATGGAAACTTGGACAAAAATGAAAGAACTAGGGCTTGAAATTTTGAATTTTAATATGGGATTTGAGGGGTCATCTCGACTCTGATTTTTATGCTCTTATTATGTATAGACTCGTGTGAGTATGAGTTTTTCGAAAATATAAGTTTTATCCGATTCCGAGACATTAGCATGACGGGAATTTTGGTTATTTTATCTAGTTTCGCATCTTAGCTTTGAATTTAGTTGTAGAATCAGTTGTTTGAGATGTTATTTACGATATGTAATTGAATTGAATAGATTTGGGCCATTTTGGGATACTCGTGGCAAAGGTGTGATTTCTAGTTTTGATCCGATTCAAGCTAAGTGGCTTGTCTAACCTTGTGTGGGAGATCTTCCCCTTAGGATATGATATTTGGTAATTGAATGCCTTGTATGTGAGGTGACGAGTGCGTACTTGAGCTAATTGTTGAAAATTTTGTTTTGCTTTAAGAATCTAAAACTGAGTTCCTTTCTTACCTGCTTTATTATATACTGGAAAAATTTTAGCCTGACGTTAGCTAGAGAAGCATATTTAGTTAATTTGGAATTGCCTATTTGCTAAATTGCCTCAGTTTCATTACGTGAAGCATGTTAGGCTAGAATTACTTGTTGCCTTGGTATGAAACTTCATTTCTGAACATCTCCTTGTTGTTGCTGTGTATTTACATTGGGACTACGGATGTGGGATTCCGGTAGCTCCCCCTTTGTCTGTTTACTTTGGGACTACGGGTTAGATTCCTAGTAGATCCCTCCCCTCTGCACATTTAATTTGGGTCCCTCTCCTCTGCACATTTAATTTGGGACTACGAATTAGATTCTCAGTAGATATCCCTGCAAATTTCTTTGGGACTGCGGGTTCGATTCCCGATAAATCCCCCTGCATATTTGCATCTGGACTATGGACCGGGGTTTCGGTAGATCCCGCGCATTGATAGTTGGACTACGGGACGGTATCCCAAGAAATCCTTCGGATATATACACATGATGGACTACGGGATGATATCCCCGGAGATCCACTGGACAGTTGATGAAGGGGACCATAGGACTATCCGGCGCAGTAGTAGATCAGCCCAAGATAGGGCTGCAGCTTCCGAGGATGAGCAGCTGAGGCTTGAGAGGTTCAAGAAGTATAAGCCTCCTGTATTCAGCGGTCTAGCATCATAGGATGCTTTGGGTTTTCTTGATAAGTGTTACCGCATTCTCTGTACCATAGGTATTTCAAGATCTAGTGGGATTTCTTTCACCACCTTCCATCTTCGAGGGGCCGCCTATGAATGGTGGCGCACCTATGATTTAGATAGTCTAGATGAGGTTGCTTTACTGACTTGGACTCAGTTTTCAGATCTGTTTGAGCATTTGCGCTAGGTACTATGACTGTTTCAGAGTATGCTATCCGTTACACCAGTTTGGCTAGGCACGCACCAGCCTTGGTTGCTATTGTTTGTGAGAGGGTTCGCTGGTTTATTGAGAAGCTTATTCCTAGCATCAGATCTGCCATAGCTCGTAACCTAGAGACGGATGATTCTTATCAGCAAGTAGTGAGCATTGCTAGGAGGATCGAGGGTATGCATGCTCGGGAGATAGAGGAGAGATAGGCCAAGAGATCTCAAAAGTCGGGCCACTATTCTAGTCCGTGTACCCTAGGGCAGGTCATCATGGTAGGGGTTATATGGGTTGCCCCATTCATTCAGCTCTTCCAGCAGCTAGCAGTGCTCCAGTTCCAGCTCCTCCTAGGCCTCAGTAGCCTTATTATGCACCTTCGGTTTCTAGTGCCCCTCCTGCACGGGTACTTCAAGAGGTCAGTCCAGCAGACCTGGCCCTAGCCAGTCGCAGCCACCACGTCCTACCAGATCTTGTTTTGAGTGTGGTAACATACGCCACATGGTTAGGGACTGCCCCAATCTTAGAAGGGTGCATCTTCACAGACTTCTCAGCCATATCTTACCCTACAGAGTTCCAGGCTATAGTTACAGCTCTAGTGGCCGTTGTCATGCCCCAAACCGAGGGAAATGCCTAGCGCTCGACTAGGTATCCCCAGTCAAACGGACCTGGGTGCCTTTCCTATCCCACGTGTTACCCCATGTTTCCATAACTCGTTAATCAAGTGAAATAGCCATTTGTAATTTGAACACATTCTTACGCGATTTACATAACTTACATGGTTACTTGCATGGTTACAACTTACACCACCCAACATACAAAATACAAGTTTACACAAGTTCATAATCCACATTTCCTGTCTACGGAGCCTCTAAGGATACAAAAGGGAGATATAATACATGTTGGTAATAAGGCTCTGGTCATACCTTACAAAAATATAAAATTAAAACTCCGGAAGAAAAGCAGCATGAGCTACGCATGGCCCCGAAAGGAAAGGGGCTCACCAATTCAGCTGACGGGAAGTGAATGTGTGCTACTGTCGGTGGACCCTGCTATAGATCCACCTGCAACCATAACACAAATGTAGCGCCCCCGGCAAAAAGGATATCAGTACATTTGAATTGTACTGGTATGCATGAAGAAACTTTACCCCAAGTAAAATCAATCATTACACAGATAACAAACAGTAATAGAATCAACGATCAAATGCACATAAAAGGAACAACCAAAGACAAACAAGTTTCACAATCTCTCCTTTTCCCCTTTCAACATTATTTCATCACATCAATGATTTTCACAACTTTCACATGTTTTCATTTCAATAGTGAATTCGATCACTTTTCCACCCTTATTACCTCAGCCACTCTTATTACCTCGGTCACCCTTATCACCACAACCCACACCTTATTACGTCGTGCTACGGCACGCAACTTGATCCTACCGGACAATCACATTTCACACACAACAACAATAATTTGCTAAGAGTTTCATAAACATCAATACTATTTTCATCAAGTACAACAGCCCGGATACAATTCAAGTCACAACAACAATTGATCACGACAAGCCACACATGTTATTACCACAGTTGTTTAAATTACATCAATTATGACTTTTTCCATCATTTTTTACACATCTCTTACCATATAAACACGTTTACACATACTTGATTTGTCGTCATTTACTCACACCATCATATCGGGAAACTTAACCAACAACGTTCAAGGCATATAAATCACAAGAATTCACAAATAGTCCATATAAATGACACACACCAATCATTCGTAGGCCAAGCGGGGTGACCTTACAAAGGTTAAAGTTAGCCATACATACCTGGAGTCAAATTTTCCTTTTTACTTCTACTTTCAGCTCACCAACAGCCTAATACCAACAATCTAGTTCACAAGTTAACTCATACATCTTAGAATTGAAGTTCAAAATTACTACCCAAACTTATTTAGATTAGCAATCCATCTTTTTGCAAATCTTTACTCCTACCCAATTCCTTTTACTATATTTTAGGTTTTTAAGAACATGCATGTGTGTTCCAACTTATGTTTCGAGAATTAATGCATATGAATTTCCCTTTTTGTTTAAATCTGAAAACCAATGAGAAAGAGTTGGGGATTTTACCTGCAAGAACAGAGATGGAGGCAATTACTTGAAATTTTCCGGCCCGGGTGACTTTGAAGAATCAAATCGATGAATGTAAAACTTTCTCTCTCAGAATCCTACCTTCCTATCTCTAGTTTGTTCAGAAAATATGTTAAAATGAGGGGTTGGGGTATTTCATTAAAGAAGGAGTCGGATTTAAAATTTAAGAGAATTAGAGATCGAGCCAGATCTGCAGTCGCACTTTGAGATTGCAAAGTGGAAATGCGGTCCACAGAATAGACTGCAAAAAGTGTTCCAAAAATCTGAAATCTTTGTTTGGGTTTGCGACAGAAATGCGGTATGCATACCTGATCGACAGTCGTATAATGCACCACAAATTTGCCTCTTTGCAAAATCCCAAGTTAAATATGCGGCGATTATGCGGTCCACATATTAGCTATGCGGTCGCATAATGCACCGCATTTTGACCTCAGTTTTAACCAAACCACAAATTCACTCTACGACAGAAATACGGTCTGCATACTGGATCTGTGACCGCATTCTAGACTGCATAATAGCATTTTTCTGGAAAACTTTTATTCTTTATTTTTAAAGGCTAGATCAGCACGAATTTACACATTCGTAATACATATTCGAAACTTGGCACTACAAGTTACTAGATTTTGAGTACAAATTATCACGAGGCCTTACATCCTCCCTCACTTATAAATCATTCGTCCTCGAATGAGGATTTTGGAAATTAGCTGGTTTTGAAAACATGATATGCAAACTCCCAAAATCTTTTTCACTAACTCCCATATTTTTAGAAAATTTCGCCAGAGTTTCCTTTGTAATTTTACTTATCTACCTGTTAGAGAGCCCGAGACATAGTTCAAGCACAAATATACACTTCCTATTATCCCTACAACTGGTATGCAATACATTGCCTCAATTCTTGGACATATTTAATCACCTGTCACATTGCACATTAATTAGTCACTTCTACGAGTCCCATACAATTTAACCACTTCAACATACTATATGCATATCAATTAATCATTACCAATCTACACTACCATTTATCGTTCACTTATCATATGAGCAACAAAACTTTCATTTACCAAAAGGGTTTGCACATGATATAATCACAACATTTGTAATTCTTTTTTTGCGCAACTTGAGGAGTTACAATAGTAAAGCATTTAGGGGGGAAATGGGGGTGTCTTTGCACTAATTTGAACACAACATCAATTTTCCTAGAGATAGGAGTTCGCACGATACTACTAGACTTGTTCAAACAAATGAGGATACTTTTCTTTAACCTCAGTTTCCGCTTCCCACGTGGCTTCTTCGACTATTGACTTTGCCATAATACCTTAACTGAAGCAATTTCCTTATTTCTCAATTTACGGACTTGCCTATCAAGAATAGGATCCGGAACTTCTTCATACGATAACCCTTGATTAACCTTGATTGTCTCAACTGGCACGATGGTGGATGGGTCTCCAACCACTTTCTTCAGCATAGACACGTGGAACACCGGGTGCACTAATGACATTTCAGGGGGTAATTCCAGCCTATAAGCCACATGCCTTATCCTTTGAGTGACCCGATATGACGCGAAATATCTAGAATTCAACTTTCCATTCTTCCCAAACCACATGACTCCCTTCATAGGATATACCCTCAAGAACACCCAATCATATGCTTGGAACTCCAATTCTCTTCGACACACGTCCGCACAGGATTTTTGGCAACTCTAAGCAGTTTTCATCCTGTCCTGAATGACTTTAACTTTTTCCATAGCCTGGTACATGAGATCTGGCCCTATCAATTCTACTTCACCCACTTCAAACCACCCAATCGGAGACCTACACCTCCTTCCATACAATCTTTAAATGGGGCCATATGAATACTAGCATGAAAGCTATTATTGCAAGAAAATTCTATAAGTGGCAAGTGATAATCCCAATTACCTTTGAAATCCAAGACACAAGCCTGCAACATATCTTCAAGCGTCTGAATAGTTCGTTCCGCTTGACCGTCAGTCTGTGGATGGAAAGTCGTGTTGAGATTCACCTGAGTACCTAAACCTCGCTGAAATTTCTTCGAAAAGTTAGTTGTGAACTGGGCCCCTCGATTCGAGATAATAGAAAGTGGAATTCCATGAAGCCTTCCTTGATATACAACTGAGCATATTGTTCCGCATTATCGGTGGACTTGACTGGCAAGAAGTAAGCTGATTTCGTGAGTTGATCCATTATTGCCCAAATTGAGTCGAACTTGCGCTGAGTGCAAGGTAACCCTACCATGAAATCCATGTTGATCATCTCCTATTTCCACATGGGTATTTCCATGAGTTGAATTAACCCACCGGGCCACTGGTGCTCAGCTTTTACTTGCTGACAATTCATACATCTAGATACAAAGTCCACCACACCCCTTTTCATACCGTTCCACCAATAAATTTCCTCGAGATCATCATACATTTTAGTAGAACCTGGGTGCACATAATACCTGGAATTATGAGTCTCCGCCATTACCCTCTCCCAAAGATTATCCACATTTGGAACGCATAGTCTACCTTGGCATCACAATACAGCATCATCGCCGAGTGAATATGTCGAAGTCTTGTTATTCAAAACTGCTTCCTTCATCTGTGCTTTTCCTTGACTTCCGCTACAAGTGATGACACTGCTCCATTATGCACTGTAACATTCCCCTCATCTGAGGTCGAAATACAAACCCCAGACTGGCCTATTGATACACCTCCCAAGCCAAGGGCCTCTGATCCGCCCCCAAATGAGACAAACTACCTATGGATTTCCGACTGAGAGCGTAGGACACCATATTCCCCTTTCCTGGATGGTACAAAATGTTCATATCATAATATTTGAGCTATTCTAAACATCATCGCTGCCTCAAGTTTAACTCCTTCTGCTTGAACAAATATTGGAGACTCTTGTGGTCTAAGAACATATCCACATGGACCCCATAAAGATAATGCCACCATATTTTCAAGGCAAACACTATTGCTGCAAGCTCCAAATCATGCATCGAATAATTCTTCTTATGATTCTTGAGATGCCTTGAAGCATACTCTGTAACCTTCCCATGTTGCAACACACACCTCAAACCGACCCTAGAGGCATCACAATAAACCACAAATCCTTATGTGCCTTCTGGAAAGGTCAATATCGTGCCGAGGTCAACCTTGACTTCAATTCTTGAAAACATTTCTCACAAGCATCAGACCATTGGAACTTAACTGCTTTCTGCGTCAACTTAGTCAATGGGCAGGCGAGGGTAGAGAATCTCTCCACAAACCTCCGATAATACCCTGCTAAACACAAGAAACTTTGGATCTCAGTCGGGGTCGTGGGTCTAGGCCAATCTTTTACTCTGCAATCTTCTCAGAATCCACCTGAATCCCTTCACTGGAAAAAACATGACCCAAAAAGGAAACAAACTCCAACCAAAATTCACATTTCGAAAGTTTAGCATACAACTGGTGTTGATGAAGAGTCTGTAGAACTTCCCTGAGGTGATAGGCATGATCCTCTAGGCTCCGCGAGTAAACAAGGATGTCATCAATGAAAACAATCACAAAGGATTCTAGAAATGGCTTGAAGACCTAATTCATAAGATCTATAAAAGCTGTCGGGGCGTCGGTTAGCCCAAAAACATGACCAGGGATTCAAAGTGGCCATAGCGAGTTCTGAAAGCAGTCTTAGGAATATCCTGCTCTCTGATATTTAATTGGTGATACCCGGACCGTAGATCAATTTTGGAGAAGAACTTTGCACCTTGCAATTGGTCGAAAAAATCATCTATCCGAGGCAAAGGATATTTAATGATGGTGACTTTGTTGAGTTGCCGATAATCAATACACATCCGGAGCGACCCACCCTTTTTCCTGACAAAAAGAACCGGAGCACCCCATGGCGACACACTCGGCTGTATGAACCCCTTTTCTAATTAATCCTTCAGCTGCTCCTTTAACTCCCTTAACTCTGCTGGTGCCATTTTGTATGGTGGAATAGATAGTGGCTGCATATATGCAATACATCGATCCCTAAATCAATCTCCCTATCTGGCGGAATCCCTGGAAGCTCGTCCGGAAACACTTTAAGAAACTCATTCACAACCGGTACAAACTCAGGGGCAGACACTTGGTGTCCGCCAGCCAAACCAAATGATAGATACACCCCTTTTAATCATCTTTAAAGGCTTAAGGTAGGAAATAATCCTACCCTTCAGCACCACAACATTCCCCTTCCACTCAATAATCGGATCATTAAGGAACCCGAGCCTCATGACTCTCATTTGGCAGTCAAATTTAACAGAGCTCGAATAAAGCCAGTCCATTCCCATAATCACATCAAAATCCACCATCCCAAGCTCGATAAGATCTGCCGTGGTAACACGACCACACACTGCGACAACACAATTCCTATAAACTTGCACGACTGCAATAGAATCACCAACCAGAGTCGATACGGAGAATGGCTCATAAAGTTGTTCGGGTTCTATCCCAAACCTTGAAGCAATGAATGGGGTGACATAAGATAAAGAGGACCCCGGATCAATAAGAGCATAACAATCAATGGCCTGAAAAACAAGATACCTGTAACAACATCTGGAGAAGCCTCTGCACTTTGGCAACTGCTCAAAGCATAAAACTAGCTGGGTCTACCTCTACCATGAGCCCCATCCCTAATTGCACCACGCCCTGCTAAAGCTGGAGAACGCGCAGATGATGTGGCGACTAAAGAACCAGATGACTGAGCAAATCCCCTACCCATGCCTTGACTGGGCGCACGATAGTCCCGTTGGATATGACCTCTCACTTCGCATCTATACCACATTGGGATATCCAAATAACAAGTCTCTATATGAAATCTCCCACACTCAGGGCACGAAGCCCTACACTGCTGCTGAAAATTCCCTCCTGAACGACCGAATTGATGGGGTCTCCTATTGTTTGAACCTGGTCTCAAGTGACTGCTCTGCTGATAATTATGCATAGATAATGGTGCGCTCACTAAAGACTGAGCATATGATTGGGATGGCCCTATCTCTCAAACTGGTCTCCCTGAGTGACCCACTGATCGGGCCCTGTTGTTGCTCTCCCTTTCTGTCTGAATTTTCAACTTCCTATCCTTTGTGGCCTAAGTGAATCCCACAATCTTTCCATAATTCATATCTGAATGTAAGGCTGCTGTATCAGCCTCATTCACCACCAAGGGACTAAGGCCCTAAACAAATTGCCTAACTCGAGCACTCATGGTCGACACTAACTGAGGAGCATACTTGGATAATCTCAAAAATTCCATATGGTACTCCCAAAAACTCACACTACCCTGCTTGAGGACCTCAAACTCAGTGGTATGGGCTTTCATTGTCTCGGTAGGCAAGAAGTGGTCCATAAATGCATCTACAAACTCATCCTATTTAGCTGGAGGGCTTTCTTCCCTACGGGAATCCTCCCACATCTCAAAAAACGAATACGCTGCTCCTCAACCTGTAAGAAGCCAACTCAACTCCCTCCATCTCTAAAGCCTTCATCAAAATCCTGCGGATTGGCTTCTAGTTCTGTTCCTGTGAACTCTGGAGGGGCCAACTGCAGAAACTGGTTGACTCTAGAGCTGGCGGAATCTCCTTGTCTGCTGGAGGAAGCAGGGGTATCATGAGATCTCTGGGCCTGAGCAACTACTAACAGGTCAACATATGGATGGCTTCTTTAATGTCCCCATCAAAAAATCCGGGACTGGGAGTTGGAACTGCATCAGAATCAGGAATATCGGCGGGAGGAACGGTAGCACCCTCTGCCGCGGCTGGAACATGGATACTTTGCTCGGGAATAGATGGGCCAGGAAGATTCAAGACTAGGGAGTCACTCTCACCCACGACATCAGGTACATGGTCCATAACAACGCTTGGGGTAGCATTGGCCCCAACGCCGAGTCGAGTTCTCTTCTTAGTTGCCATTACTGAAAATTTTAGAATAGAGCACGAGTTAGACATGAATACTTTCACTTTTCACTCACCGCACGATATAGAATAACAAAGAAAAGGGTAATTTCCTAAATGTCCATGTAGCCCCCTACTTATAGATATGGTCGACAATACACCGTTAAGAAGGGCTCTACTAGACACAGGTCTGAGACATCTTAGGACTCCTTTAGAACTATAGCTCTGACACCAAGTTTGTCATGCCCCAAAACGAGGGACATGACTGGCGCTCGACCAGGTAGCCCTAGTCAAGCGGACTTGGGTACCTTTCCTATCCCACGTGTTACCCCGTGTTTCTATTACTCGTTAATCAAGTGAATATCCATTTGCAATTTGAACACATTCTTACGCGATATACATAGTTTACATGGTTACTTGCATATTTTTCAACTTACACCCGCCAACATACAAAATAAATATTTACACAAGTTTATAACCCACATTTCTTGCCTACGGAGCCTCTAAGGATACAAAAGGGAGATACAATACTTGCTAATAACAAGGCTCCGGCTATACCTTACACAAATATCAAAATAAAACTCCGGAAGAAAAGCGGCATGAGCCACGCAGGCCGGTGAGAGGAAAGGGGCTCACCATTTCAGCTGACGGGAAGTGAAAGAGTGCTATTGCCGGTGGACTGGAGTACCTGCTATAGATCCACCTATAATCCTAACACGAATGTAGTGCCCCTGGCAAAAGGGACATCAGTACATTTGAATTGTACTGGTATGCATGAACAAAACTTTGCCCCAAGTAAAATCAATCATTACACAGATAACAATCAGTAATAGAATCAATGATCAAATGCACATGAAAGGAACAACCAAAGCCAAACAAGTTTCACAATCTCTCATTTTCCCCTTTCAACATTATTTCATCACATCAATGATTTTCACAACTTTCACATGTTTTTATTTCAATAGTGAATTCGATCACGTTTCCACCCTTATTACATCAGCCACCCTTATTACCTCGGTCACCCTTATCGACAAAACCCATACCTTATTACGTCGTGTTGCGGCACGCAAATCGATCCTACCGGACAATCACATTTCACACACAACAACAATAATTCGCAAAGAGTTTCATAAGAATCAATACTATTTCCATCAAGTACAACAGCCCAGATACAATTCAAGTCACAAAAATAATTGATCACGACAAGCCACACATGATATTACCACAATTGTTTAAATTACATCAATTACGACTTCTTTCCATCATTTGTTACACAGCTCTTACCATATACTTGATTTGTTTCCATTTACTCACACCATCATAGCAGGTAACTTAACCAACAACGTTCAAGGCATATAAATCACAAGAATTCACAAATAGTCTATTTAAGTGACACACACCAATCATTAATACACCAAGCGGGGTGGCCTTACAAAGGTTAAAGTTAGTCATACATACATGGAATCGAATTTCCCTTTTTACTTCTACTTTCAGCTCACCAACAGCCTAATACCAACAATCTAGTTCACAAGTTAACACATACGTCTTAGAATTGAAGTTCAAAATTACTACCCAAACTTATTTAGATTATCAGTCCTCATTTTGCAAATCTTTACTCCTACCCAATTCTTTTTACTAGATTTTAGGTTTTTAAGAACATGCATGTGTATTCCAACTTATGTTTTCAAGAATCAATGCATATGAATCCCACTTTTTTTAAATAGAAAAATATGAAAACCAATGAGAAAAGGTTGGGAATTTTACCTGCAAGAACAGAGATGAAGGTAATTACTTGAAATTTCCTGGCCCGGGTAACTTTGAAGAATCAAATCGATGAATGTAAAACTTTCTCTCTTAGAATACTCCCTTCCTCCCTCTAGTTTTTTTAGAAAATATGTTAAAATAAGGGGTTGGGGTGTTCTATTAAAGAAGGGGTCGGGTTTAAAATTTTTAGAGAATTAGAGCCCATGTCAGATCTGCGGTCCGCAGAATGGACCCAAAAGGTGTTCCAAAAATCTGAAATCTCTGTTTGGGTTTGCGGTAGAAATGCGGTCTGCATACCTGATCTCCGGTCGCATAATGCACCGCAAATCTGCCTCTTTGCAAAATCCCAAGTTCAATATGCAGTGACTATGCGGTCTGTATATCAGTTATGCAGTCGCATAATGGATCATATTTTGACCTCAATTTTAACCAAAGCACTAACTTACTCTGCAGCAGAAATACGGTCTGCATACTTGATCTGCGACCACATTTTGGAATGCATAATAGCATTTTTATGGAAAACTTTGATTCTTGATTTTTAAAGTCTAGACCGGTACAATTTTACACATTCCTAACACATATTCAAAACTTGGTATTACAAGTTACTAGATTTTGAGTACAAGTTTTCATGGGGTCTTACAACCACCTTACCTGCTCAACCAGCTAGAGGTGGAGGCGGGAAGGAAGAGGTCACCCTCGAGGGGGAGGCCATGCCAGATACTATGCCCTTCCCGCTCGTGTCGAGGTTGTTGCCTCCGATTCTATCATCACAAGTATTATTGGTTTGCCACAGAGATGCATCAATTCTATTCGATCCAAGCTCTACTTACTCTTATGTGTCTTCTTATTTTGCTCTGCATTTAGGTGTGTCTCAGGATTCTTTGAGTTCCCTTATTTATGTTTCTAGCCCTGTGGAGGATTCACTTGTTATAGACGACATTTATCAGTCATGTGTGGTTACTATTCATGGTTTTGAGACCAGTGTTTTGGTTGATTTTGATATTACTTTGGGCATGAACTGGTTGTTTCCCCATTATGCTATTCTTGATTGTTACACCAAAACCATGACGTTGGCTATGCTAGGTGGACCACGTGTTTAGTGGAGTGGTACTTTAGATCACACTCACAGCAGAGTTATCTCTTTTCTTAAAGCTCAACGAATGGTTGAGAAGGGGTGTGCCGCGTGTTTTGCGTATGTGAGAGATTTCAGTGTTGATTCCCCTTCTGTTGATTCAGTCCGAATGGTACTAGATTATCCTGATGTATTTCCAGCTAATCTTCCAGGCATGCCACCCGATAGAGACATTGATTTTGGAATTGATTTGTTGCTGGCTACTCAGCCCTATTCTATTCCTCCATATCATATGGCTTCTCTTGAGTTGAAGGATCAGTTACAGGAATTGCTCTATAAGGGCTTTATCTAGCCCAGTGTTTCACCTTAGGGTGCTTCTGTCTTGTTTGTGAAGAAAAAGAATGTTTCTATGTGTATGTGTATTGATTATCGCCAATTGAACAAGGTCACAGTGAAGAACCTTATCCTTTGCCTCATATTGATGATCTGTTTGACCAGCTTTATGGCACACCAGTATTTTCTAAATTGATTTGCGGTCAAGTTACCATCAGTTGAAGATTCGGCAGCTAGGTAACCCGAATACTGCTTTCAGGACTTGACGCGGTCATTACGAGTTTCTTGTTATGTCATTTGGGCTAACCAATGCCCCATCAGCCTTCATGCATTTGATGCACAATGTATTTCGTCCATTATCGACTCTTTTGTCATTGTTATTATTGATGACATTCTGGTGTATTCCCAGAGTCGGGAAGATAATGAGCAACATTTGAGAATAGTGCTTCAGACTTTGAGAGAGAAGAAGTTATATGCAAAGTTCTTAAAATGTGAGTTTTGGTTGGATTCAATGGCATTCTTAGACCATGTGGCATCGAGTGAGCATTCGGGTGGATTCGAAGAAGGTAGAGGTTGTCCTCAGCTACAGAGATTCGCAGTTTCCTAGGCTTGGCGGGCTACTACCGTCATTTTGTGGAGGGGTTTTCATCGATTTCATCCCCTATGACTAGATTGACCCAGAATGACGCTCCATTTTAGTGGACAGAGGAGTGTGAAGCGAGCTTTCAAAAGCTCAAGACATCTTTGACTACAAGCCTAGTTTTGGTATTGCCTACAGGTTCAGGGTTTTATACCATCTATTTTGATGCCTCGAGAGTTATCCTTGGAGCAGTATTGATCCAGAACGGTAGGGTGATTGCCTACACATCCAGACAGTTGAAGATACATGAGAAGAATTATCCTGTCCACGATCTTGAGCTAGCTGTCAATGTTCACGCCCTGAAGATTTGGTGCCATTATCTATACGATGTGCCTTGTGAGATTTATACTGATCATCGGAGCTTGCAACATTTGTTCAAGTAAAAGGATCTAAATATGCGCCAGAGGAGGTGGTTAGAGTTGTTGAAGGATTATGACATCACTATTTTATATCAACCGGGCAAGGCCAATGTAGTGGTTGATGCCTTTAGTTGCCAGACGGAGAGTTTGGATAGTCTGGCATATTTACCAGTTTCAGAGAAGCCTATGGCAATGGATGTTCAGGCCTTAGCTAGCTAGTTTGTGAGATTGGATCTTTCGGAGCCCAGTCGGGTTCTAGCTTGTGTGGTTTCTCGGTCTTTATTATTTGATCGTATCAGAGAGAGGCAATATGATAACCCTCATTTGCTTGTCCTTATGGACACGGTTCAGCATGGTGATGCCAGAGATGTGACCATTGGCGAGGATGGAGTATTGAGGAAGCAGGGTCGGGTTTGTGTATCCAATGTCGATAGGCTGCTGGAGCTGATTCTAGAGGAGGCCCACAGTTCACAGTATTCCATCCAACCAGGTGCCATGAAGATGTATCATGACTTGAGGCACCACCATTGGTGGAAGCCGATGAAGAAGGATATAGTTGGATTTGTAGCTAGATGCCTCAATTTCCAGCAAGTGAAGTACGAGCACCAGAGACCGGGTGGGTTGCTTTAGCAGATAAAGATTCCGGAGTGGAAGTGGGAGTGTATCACCATGGATTTTGTATCTGGACTCCATGGACTTTGATGCTATCTGGGTTATTGTGGATTGACTGACCAAGTCTGCTCATTTCATTCGTGTGTGTACCACTTATTCTTCGAAGTGGTTGGTAGAGATTTATATCCGAAAGATTGTCCGTCTGCATGGTATTCTAGTTTCTATTATTTTAGACAGAGGTATTCAGTTCATATCATAGTTCTGGAGGGTCTTTCAGCAGGATGTGGGTACTCGGGTGGAGTTGAGCATAACATTTTACCCCTAGACGGACAGACAGTCCGAGCGCACTATTCATATCCTTGAGGATATTCTCTACGCGCATGTGATTGAGTTTGGAGGGTTTTGGGATCAGTTCATGCCATTGGCGGAGTTTGCTTATAACAACAGCTATTAGTCCAACATTTAGACGGCACTGTATGAGGCCTTGTATGGTAGGTGGTGTAGATCTCTGGTGGGTTGGTTTGAGCCGGGTGAGGCCAGACTATTGGGCACAGATTTGGTTCATGATTCTTTGGAGAAGGTTAAGGTAATTTGGATAGACTCCATATAGCCCATTCCGGACAGATGAGCCACGCGGATCGGAAGGTTCGTGATGTTTCCTTTATGGTTGGAGAGCGTGTTCTGCTTCGAGTTTCGCCTACGATCGGTGTCATGAGATTTGGGAAGAAAGGTAAGTTGAGTCCTAGGTTCATTATCCCTTTTAAGATATTGAGGCATGTTGGGGAGGTTGCTAATAAGCTTGCCTTACCTCCTAGCCTGGCAGAGGTTCATCTGGCATTTCATATTTCGACGCTCCGAATATATCACGGTAATCCGTCGCATGTGTTGGATTTTAGTTCAGTCCAGCTGGACAATGATCTACCCTAAGTTGAGGAGCCAATTGCTATATTGGACAGGTAGATCAGAAAGTTGAGGTCAAAGAATATTGCTTCAGTAAAGGTTCAGCGGTGGGGTCAGCCGGCCGAGGAGGCGACCTGAGAGACCGAGCAGGATATGCGCAGCCGTTACCCTCATCTTTTCACTACTTCAGGTATGTCTATATGCTCGTTCGAGGACAAACGAATGTTTAAGTGTAGGAGAATGCAACGACTCGGCCTGGGCAGAATGTTTTTAAAAAAGGCTATTATGCGACTTTTGAACCTAATTTCCACCATTTTTAATAGGAAAAGAGCTTTGAGGCGATTTTGAAGAGAGGAAATCATTTTTCTTCATTGAGGTAAGAACTTTGGACCCTAAAAATCGATTGTTTGTGATTAAGGAACAAAATATCAGTTTTTAATTCATGAAAATCAGTAGAAAAGGTGGAGTTAGGGCTTGAGACTATGAGACTTTCTAGGGTATGAAACCCCGGAATTATACGATGTTCGACTATGTTGAATATGAGATACACGCTAGATGACGAGCATGGAGTCATGCACCATTGGGGATTGTGACTTAGTCCATATCATATGACTATTTTACTGTGTATTTGACAGTTAATTGTTACAAATTTTCACAATTTCACATATCATTTTTCCTCAAATTCCTAATCTAGTATGATCAAAGGAGAAGTGCAGCCAAACCGGGAGTCACGGAAGAGAGTAAAATAGACCTACTAATTTTCAAGTCATCAAATGTTTCGTGAGTATCCGTCGCAGGTTCTAAATTTTAGAATAGCGATATAATGTCGTTGTGGTTGAGTTCTTTAGTAAATTTCTTAATATAAATACAAAGTTTAGAATAAAATGTTTGGATCAGTTGAACCCGTAGATCAACTTCTAACCTCACCCTGTTTAAATTTTAGAAGTTTATTATATAGTTCCTATTTCTTTTACCCTTTTGCTGATTTATTTAATAAAGTTATTGACGTAGTAGATAGGAAATGGGAAGGAGTTTAATGTTTGGTACATTATATTTTGGTTATTAACGAAACATCATTTGAAATAGGAAACATTAGTATGTTGAATGGTTTGTTGATTGAAAGGAAGACAACTATGAGTTTAGGTACTCCATATTATTAACTCAAATATTCATTTCCAATCCTCATGGTCATTTACTTTGGAAGAAAAAAATTTTATGTGACAGAAATGCGAATGGAAAGGAAGATAGCCGTACGAGTTTAGACTTCGTATTACTTAAACATAACATTTCACTTTCAATCGTCACGGTCATTTGCTTTAGAATACAGTTTTTATGTGACATAAACAGGTATAAATATTAAGGACCAACAAGCTATGCGAAAAAGTTATAAGCACATAATTATACATCAAATCAATAAATATATGATATTTTTTTAACTTAATCACATTCGATTAATATATATTCATACTTCATTAGATCTTATTGTATAGGATAAAATATCTAATGATACTTGTTCATTCAAAGGAAGGACACGTGTAACCTAAGATGAGGATAGCCGCACACAGCTACATCGTTTGTCACCGAAAAGAATAACACTCATAAAAATATATTAAATACCTTGCGTCACTAGCGTTTAATAAGAAATTTTGTGCAGTATTAAAGACGGCAGCCCGTTACAAAGAATTTATCATTTATGTTTACCATTATATCTTCATCAATGACCCTCATAATTGATATTAAAAAGGACACGATCTTAGGACCTCATTCCCTAGACACAGCTATAAATAGTGAGATCAATTATTATTGTAAAGGACACTTTTCTGGCAAACTTATAATACATTCTATACATAACTTAATATCATTTACTTTCTTGCTTTTGATCTCATCGTTGCTTCTTGTGCTCGAAAATCTTATTCCCGGAATCATTATTTCTGCTATTTTATCTATATTCTGAGGCTAAGTATCATATTACTCTTCAATTGTTTTATTACTTCTGGATCAAATTAGTTCACTTGTCTAAAACCACATATAAATTCAATTGTACCGTTTTAGGGGTAAACAGTTTGGTGCCCACCGTGGGCCTAGATAGTCGTGTAATTAAATTGATCCTTTTTTTCTGTTTTACTAACGTGCTTTGGTTATTTTGTCTTAGAAAAGAAAACCATAAGAAATGACAGATAAAACTGTTAACAACACGCTCAACCCCAAGATTAAAGGAGATCAGCCCTACTTCGAGGACTCAATTAGTAATACTCGTGATGAGTAGAATGATGCCACATCAGCTCATAACAGGCAATATCCTCGACAAGTTCGGGAGCAACTCCCGATGATGCTGATAAGGAACATGTTGTTGAAGCGATAAGGGTTTTACAAGAGCAACAAATGATCATCCTAGGTCATCTTACGTGGCAGGATAAGGTTATGCCGGAGTTGAAGCAAGCACTATCAGGTGCTTCCAACAATGCAAATAGACGAGATCAATTTCTTCCGGTATCCTCACAAATCAAACAACGCAAAATATTGACAGGAACACTCCAGTGGTGAGGTTGGCTCCGACGAAGCTGGGGGAAGGGGATCTGATCTCAATAACAAGAACGATCCTTTCAAGAGTAAACTTTTACGATTTATGAGGGAAGTAAACGCCCGCATAGACCAATTCCCCCACGCGCCACCTGTAATGAAGGGCTCGTATTCAAAGAAGTATACTCAATTACCGTACAAGTCAATTGCAACACCAGAGTTGATCCCGAAACAATTAAAAAATGCCTGAAGTGCCAAAATATGATGAACTTTGGATCTTCAGGAGAATATTACTACTTACACGATGGCAGTAAAAGAAAACAATTTAGCGCTTTACAAAATTGAATCTGTATTGCTAAAGAAATTCGGGGAAACTCTCACAAGGGAAGCTTTAACGTGTATTCATTATTACCCGAGCATTCCATAGATTCCTTTGAAATGCCGACAGATTCCTTCATCAAGGCCCATGCCGGGGCCAGAAAAGTGCAAGCTCGAAAGGCCGATATATTTAGGTTGCGCATGGAGAGTCCTAGTTGCTACCTAAATTCGTCACCCATTTCCAAAAGGAAAGAATGTTTCTCCCCGCTGTCCCCGATGAATGGGCGGCTGAAGCATTCTCTAAAGGACTTAATCCGAGAAGTTCAAACGCTTCCCAAAAGTTGAAGGAGAGCTTGCTTGAGTTTCAAGCAACGACTTGGGCAGATGTCCATAACTGAGTCAAAGATAAAATAAAAGATAATCTAGTTGGCTTTCCATTGTTGGTCAAAGGACGGGAGAAGAATAAAGAAAAATCAAAAGATGATTGCGATGTAGATAGACGAACTTCGAGGGGCCGGTTCTTGCGATACCAATGAACCGAAGTCCGTGGTAGGGGCCCCGGACATAAGAAAAGTTCACTATTGACAAAAGGTCCGATCGTGGGCATAACAATAGGTCGTTACAAGATAAGGAGACGATGGGGTCTGGGTATTCTTCTTACCCCATGTTATCAGAGTACAACTTCAATATCAGTACAATGGAATTGGTGTCAGCCATGAGGAAAACCAAAAAATCACGGTTACAAATAAGATATGATTCTAGTCAGGGATCCTAACCTATGGTGTGAATACCATGGGTCAAATGGCCATCAGACATGGGACTGTCGACACCTCCGAGAAGAAGTGGTTGCGCTGTTGAAAAATGGTCACCTAAGAGAATTCTTAAGTGACCGAGCCAAGAACAACTATGGTCAGAACAGAGACAATGCGGAACCCTCACAAGCAGGAAGAGAACCCCCACGCCAAACGACCGATATGATCTTAGGGGGGAATGAGATTAATGGGGTCAGCTTTTTTGCGTTTAATAAGATGAAAGTTTCAGTAACTCATAGTAAAAGCCTCTAGGAAGATAATACCACTTCCACGGAATAAGATACAAATGGATTGTTGTTAACATACAAAGATGCACTGATAATTTATTTAAATGTGTTAGACTTTAAAATTAAACATGTTTTAGGGGATCTAGGAAATTCTGCTAATATCATACAATGGATAGTATTTGAGTAGGATAAACGCACCCGAATCATTATTTTGGGTACAAAATTCTTTGCCGGTTTCAACCTCGCAAGCGCAACAACACAATGGGAGATTTTGTTGCCCACAAACACTGAAGGAGTAATAAAAGAACTCTCTTCAAATTAGAAGATGGTGACATAAGATATAATAGCATCTTGGGAAGACAATGGCTACACGAGATAAAAGTTTTACCCTCGAAATATCACCAATTGTGAAATTTCCAACTTCAGAGGGAATCAGGCAAATAATGGGTGATCAATCAGCAAGGAAGGGATATGAATGCAATTTCAGTTTCCAGTAGCATAGGAAAGGAATACAGCATAGTAATTACAGGAACCAGCACCTGCTCTCGAACTAGAAGAAGTCAGCCAGAGAACAAATTTGTCGGAACAATATCAGGTGTTGAGATGTTTCCAAGCCCCAGAAGAGATGGATGCGACAAAGTCCACAGCGAAAGAACTGGAGCGAGTTGCATTGTTCGAAGAATTCCTAGAAAGGAAGTTCTATTTGGGATTAGGAGTGCACCAGGATCTCATGTTTGGTTCTATTAAATTTCTTAAATTTAACGCAGATTGTTTTACATGGTCGTATGAGGATATGACAGGTATCCCGATGGAGGTAGCAGTGCACAAGCTAAGCTTAGATCTCGACGTACCTCCGTAAGACAAAATAAACGCCATATTGCCGAAGCTAGGAACAAATTCATCAAAGAAGAGTAACTCGCTTGCTTAATATCGGTTCGGTCTGAGAGGTATGATATACGGACTGGTTGGCTAATGTAATGGTAGTTTCGAAAAAGAATAATAAATTCCGTACGTGTGTAGATTGTAAAGATCTTAATAAGGTGTGCCTGAAAGACTCATTCCCACTGCCAAAATAACGATCAAATGATTGGTGTTACAACCGGGCACGAGTTAATGAGTTTCCTCGATGCTTATTCTGGGTATCTCCAAATAAAGATAAACTCGGAAGATCAGGAAAAGACTTCATTTATAGCGAATTTTGGTATATATTGTTATAATGTGATGCCCTTCGGGTTGAAAAACAAGCCGTGAATAAAATGTTTGAAAATCAGATCGGAAAAACTATGAAAGTTTATATAGATGATATGATCTTTAAGTCTTTGAATGTAGGTGACCACCTCAAACACCTGCAAGAAACGCTTGGTATCGTGAGGAAGCATAACATGAAACTTAACTCCGAGAAATGCGCATTCAGGGTTGGTTCTAGAAAGTTTCTAGGGTTTCTAGTCTCGCAAAGAGGACTTGAGGTAAACCCCGACAAAATCAAGGCCATAGAGGACAATCCAGATCAACTTTCAAGTGTAAAAAAGTACAAAGGCTGACTAGGTTTATTTCCCATTCTTCAAAAACATGTCATTGTTTCTTCGCTTTTCTCAAAAAGAAAAATAATTTCAAATGGACACCAGAGTGCTAACAAGATTTGAGGGATTTAAAGAGGTATTATCAAGCCATCCATTTCTCTCAAAACAAAAAGAACGCGAAACATTGTTGGTCTAACTTGCTGTCTCGGAAGTTGATGTAAGTGTCGTTTTAGCTCGTGAAAACGAAGGTACGCAATGTACCATTTATTATGTTAGTATAATTCTACTGGAGCCGAACCTCGCTATCCATATTCGGAAAAACTGGCCTTAACACTCGTAGTAGTTTCTTGGAAGCTGAGGCCTACTTTCATTATCACCTGATGGTTGCAGTGACTACTTTTCCTTTGTAGAACATTCTTCATTAGCCCGAGCTCTCAGGCAGATTGGCCGAATGAGGCATTAAAATGAGTGAATTTGAAATTGAATACAAACCAAGGACTGCAATTAAGTCACAAGTCTTGGCTGACTTCGTGGCCGATTTCAGCCCGAGACTACTACTCCTGGCAAATAAGGAGGCAGCAACATCGTCGGAATCGACATCGGGAGTTTGGACCTTATTTAAGGACGGGGCTCCCTGCGTAAACGGGTTCGAACTTTGTGATGACCCAAAAGGTCATTTTGTGTTTTAGAACTCGGTTCGGGGTTCCGGGGACTTCAACACCTCATTATCTTTCTCCTTAATTTGCGTGTGTAGTCCGGGAACATTTTCGGAAAGCTTCCATGTGAAAATTTGAGAAACTATTAAGTTTTGCCTTTAAAAGTTGATTATGATTTATCAGTCAACATTTTGAATAAACGAAACCGGACCCTTGTTTTGACAGTCCCGGGGGGTCCGTAGAAAAATATAGGATTTAAGCGTATGCATGGAATCTAATTACGAGGTTCCTAACCCGAGTAATAAATTTTTGAAGAAAATTGTTAAACTGGAAATATAAAGGTTTTAAGAATATGTTTAATAATTGATTTGTTGATACCATGTCCATATTTTGGTTTTCGGAGCCCGATACAGGTCTTTGATAATATCTATATCTTATCTGTTAAATTTGGTGAGAAACGAGACTGATTTGACATGATTCGGACCTTTGGTTAAGAAAATAGAACTTTTAAACTTTCTTGAAAATTTCATACAATTTGATGTTAAATTCGCAGTTCGAGGTGTTATTTTGGAGATTTGATTGCGCAAACAAGCATGTATTATGTTTTTAGACTTGTGTACATGTTTAGTAAGGATCACTGATGGCTTAGGTGAGTTTCGAATAGGCTACCAGATGTTCAAACTTAGAAAATCTGGTATTTTTTGCTGCAGCAGTTGTTCTAATATGCCCTTCTTCGTGTTCGCATAGGTAGTAACGTCAACGCGAAAGGTAAAATAGGAGCAAGGATATTTTCTTCTTCGCAAATGCAAAGGACAGGTCACGAACCCGGAGCAGCGGTGGCTTTACCCTTCACAAACGCGACCCATCTATCGCGAACGCGAATAATAGGACATGGGTTGGGGGAAGTCGATCATCGCAGAAGCGACACCAAGATCGCGAACGCAGAGGTTGGTGGAGAATGCTTTCACAAAAGCAATGTATATCTCGCGAACGGGAAGGCCTTTGGTCGCTACGTATCACGAACACGACAGGCTTCTTGTGAACGCGAAGAAGGCCTGTCTAGTTTTTTAAAAACAAAACTAGAATAGGGATTCGTTTAAAAACTCACAACTCTTTCATAAAAACTCGACCTAGGAATGATTATGAAGAGGGATTTCAACATCAATTCATAGGTTTGTGTTCTTCAACTCATTCCTTCAATTTCCATCAACACCCATAAGATTTTTAGCCCTAAATCTTGTTCTTTCATGGTAGAATTAGGGATTTTAGGAAGAATTGAGGATTTTGAAAATTTGGGAATTTAGACCTCAATTTGGGGTTGGATTATGAAACTAATTACATAATTGGGCTCGTGGATGAATAGGTGAACGAGTATTGGTCCGAACCTCGAGTTTTGACCAAGCGGACCCGCAGTTGGTTTTTGACTTTTTTGGGAAATTACTGGAAAACTTGTAATTATGCATTGGAAATGATTTATTTAGCGATAATTGATATTATTAAGTTAATTATGATTAGATACGAGTGATTCAGAGGTGGAAACTAAGGGAAAAGCAGTATTTAAGGCTCGAGTTCGGCCATAGAATCAAGGTAAGTGTTGTGGCTAACCTTAGCTTGAGGAATTAAGTATTATTGGCTTAATTGTTATGTGTTTAGTTGTTGAGGACGATGTATAGGAGAGGTGACAAGTATCTATACGTTGTTTTCGGGTCATAGCATAAGAGTGAACTTATTACTTGTGAATGTTGTAATTCTTTATACGTATTGTTCGTGCTTAAACTGGTTATTCTTCATGTTAAACAAGTCTTATTATGTTTTCCTGGTATTGGATATGGGTTGAGTATTAACTCAAGTTGAGATTTATAATGTGAAGTTAAATGTTAAAACGAGGTTGGTTATTGATGATTCCCTTTTTGGGTTGTTATTGTTTCTGTTGCTTGGGTGAGGAAGAGCGTAAGCACATGAAGGTGATGGCGTGCAAGATACTGTGAGGGAGTGTTAATGCACGAAGGGTGATGTCGTGTCGTATTCTGATATTAATAATGCACTAAGGGTGATTTCGTGATATGCTATTATAGAGTTAATGCACGAAGGGTGATGCCGTGCAGTTTCTATTATTTCTTATGGTGAGGACGAGAGTAAAAACACAAAGGGTAATGCCATAACATTCTTGTCTAATTTATATGGTGAGGTTGAGAGTAAAAGAACGAATGGTGATGTCGTGCATTTTCCGTTACTTTACTTACTTGTTGTTACTGGTTCAAGGTGTACTAGCTATTTAAATTCTCTACTGTTGTGATTTTTTTTTTCTGCAATCCCCTCAGCATGTTTTCCCCTTCTCATTATTATCTATTTAGCTTACAATTGTTGTTATTTTCTCTTATATGATTTAACTGCACAGGTTCATGTTACTGTCGTGTCCTAGCCTCTTCACTACCTCGCCGAGGTTAGGCTCGGCATTTACCAGTACATACAGTCGGTTATACTGGTACTGCACTCTGCACTTTCTGTTTTCTATACGGACCTTATTGAGTAGAGTTGAGTTGTTGCCTTCAGTCCATCAGGAGACCTAAGATAGATCTGCCGGTGTTCGTAGACCCTGGAGTCCCCATCCATTATCTAGTTTTCCCTATTTTCTTTCATTATGAGAACATTTAAATCAATATTTCTAGAAATTCTTAGACGTGTGCGGATTGTTATACCAGATCCTTGGGTACTCGTGTATTAGTGTTTTAAACTGTTATAAAACTTCCACACTTCTTGTTTGTTTAGTTTAAATTATTGATAATTACTATTTTGATTAGTGATTAGCATGTAAGATTTTTATCTATTAGCTTGCCTAGCATTCTAAAGTTTAGGCTCCACCATGATCCCGATGGTGAAAAATGCGGGCCTTGACAGACTTGGAACAATCTTAATAATGCATTTGGGAGAAACTTTGAGGCAAGCTATCAAAACGATCCCTTTAACTAACAATGAAGCATAGTATGAAACTTTGAATGTCTGACTTGAATTGGCCCCAAGAGGTTATCGAAATCAAATGCGACTCACAGCTGGTGGTAAATAAAATCTACGGGATCTTTAACACTAAAGAAGAACGCATGCAACAATACGTAATAAAGTTCGAGTCTTTATTGACACGATTTCCGGAGTGGTCAATTACTCATATCCCAAGGGAGGAGAACTCAAAAGCAGATGCGTTGGCAAACTTGGGATCATTAACGAAAATCAAGGGAGTAGAGTCAGAGGCAGTAGTACAATTGACAAACTCAGTTCTAGATCCATATGGTTATTATGAGGAAAATTTAACTAGTTTGTTCTAGGACTGGAGGAATGAAATAATCGATTATCTCGAGCACGGAAAGTTGCCCGAGGATCACAAAGCATCACGGGCGTTGCGCGCAAAAGCTGCACAATACAGCTTCAAGAACGCAGTTGTATAGAAAATCTTTACAACTTCTGCTGGCCCGGTGCTTAGGAGCATCCGAAGCTAACTACGTCATGAGATAAGTTTATGAAGGGATATGCGGCAACCACTTGGGAGCAGATTCCTTGGTACTAAAGTTTGTACGGGCAGGATATTACTGGCCCCGCATGGAACATGACGCCAAAGATTTTGTACGAAAATATGATAAGTGCCAGCTTTACGCGCCACTAATACAGCAACCGACAGAGCCCTTACATTCGGTCATATCCCTGTGGTCATTCATGAAATGGGGGATGGACATCATTTGACTGCTACCACCGGCTCCCAGAAAGGTAAGGTTTCTCTTAATTTTGACAGACTATTTCTCCAAATGGGTGGAAGCAGGTCCGCATAAGAAGATTGGAGGATGCAAAGTGGTAAATTTCTTGTGGGAAAATATAATTTGCAGGTTTGTAATACTGAAAGACATAACATGTGACAATGTGCCGCAATTTATTAGTGCAAAGGTTACGAAGTTCCTTGAAGATTTAAAGATAAAAAAGGATCATGTCTTCACCTTAACATTTGAGCGCGAATGGTCAAGTGGAATCAATGAACAAAGTGATTATTCAAAACCTCAAGAAAAGGTTGGAAACGGCAAAAGGAAAATGGCCCAAAGAGTTACCGGAGTTCTATAGGCCTACCGTACAACGACCAAATCGAGCACAGGAAAAACTCATTTTTATCTTGTGTACGGTGTAAAGGATCTAATCCCGATGGAAGTAGGAGAACCTACTTAGAGTTACTTCCAAGAAAATGAAGAGTCGAACAATGAAGCAATGAAGATCAACTTGGAGTTTCTCAAGGAACGCAGGGACTGGGCGAGTGTAAGAATGGTAGCTCAAAAGTAAAGAATGGAGCGGTATTATAATCAAGGAGCCAATCTCCATTATTTCAAGATTTGGTTCTAAGAAAAGTGACGCAAAATACACGGGAGCTCAACGTGGGAAAACTGGGACCAACATGAGAAGGTCCCTACTAGATTTCAACTATCACCGAAAAAGGTTCATACGAGTTGGAAAATCAGAATAGAGATAAGTTGCCTAGCAATTGGAAGGTGGCACACCTCAAAAGATATTACTGCAGATCAACATTATCCGAGCAGAAAGTATGTGTTGCACTCTTTTTTACTTCGCTCAGTTTTTGTCCCAACTGGGGTTTTTGGGAAGCTTTTTAAAAATGCAACAACCAAAAGTATACTACGAGGATAGCAACAATAAGACCTTTAATGTTAAGGCAAATCAACAAATTTCTACTCGGGGATGGTTAGATAGTCTTTGGCTCTATATTAAATTCCTATAGGGAAGTTAAGTTTGCTATTGAGCAAAGGTTAACCGGCCGTTCACATGCACAACTAGAGGATCATTAGATATTCTTTTGCTCGATAGCATAGATTTCTGAGGGAAAGTAAGATGTGTTTCCAAATGAAGGATTATCTAGCAATCCATTGGTGGGATTTTTTAAGGTACAAGATTTCCAGTGTTCCACTTTGCATTCATCGCATTTGAACACTTGGGGAGGGAAGAGAAGGATATGATGATATGTCAGGAGTCATTGCCACGTCAATCGGAAATGAAAATTCGAAAAAGTAAATATGTCATCGGGACCAGGGACTGTGCAACTAGCCCCGGAGAAACATGTTGTATAAGACAACTACAAGTAATGACAATTTCTTTTTTCATATTGCAAATAGTTGTATTCTTTTGAAATAGAGGGAACTAAATGAAATGAAATCCTTTTTATTTTTATCTTGTTTCTAGTCCGAAGGATGAACTAACTCCTTCATTTGAAAGTAAAATAATTAATTCAAATGTTAGTTCCGTAATGAACAAGAGACATTCTCTTCAAGAACACCGTAAATAAAAGAGGTCCCTCTCTTATGAAAACTCTCAAGTTAAAGAGTTGATTTAGAAATAATCTATGCCCGGAATCAAAATGCCTTTGGGAGGAAATACATCCGAAGACGAACACAGAAGGATGCAAGAATAAATTTACACAAACATATAAACCTTCATGTAAAAGAGATAATACTCGGGGCAAAAAGGCTTAAATGAGAAAGCATCCGAGATCTCATAGAGCAAAATGCGAACAACAAAACGTGCGCATAATTCGTAAGTAAATGCAAAAGTTAAAGACTTGCATGAGTACTCAAACAAAAGTAAGACTTAAATCATACTTGAGAAAAAATATATCTTTATTTATAAATAAACATGCCAAAACAGCAAAAAGTACAAGAATAGAAAAAGAAAAGCTAAACTGCAACACCTCTGGAACCAGGAGGAAGAAAAGTGTCCGTGTCCCCAGGTGAAGTAGGTGGTTCCACCGATGGCTCAAAATTTCCTCCAGTTTGGTCTCCAACATCGTCACCTTCCGATTCCTCTTCAGTTCCGGAAACTCGAAACCAGAACTAGAACCAAAAGAACCAGGAGTAGCAGAATGCGCCATGAGTCCCTTTTTAGTAGTCAACTTAGGCTTTCGGGCCTTAGAAATTTTGGCATCAATGTCAATAATGCTTGCCTTGGCCTCTTTCACTTCTTGCTTGCTTTGCTGCAAACGAGCCTCCAATACAACTGCCTCACTGGCTTGGTTTCCAATTCCGAGATACGGATAATGGTTTGGCCCGCGTCTACTGAAAGTTGATCCCGCTAAGAGGTTAGTTCCCGCTTATCATGAATCAACCTCTAAAGGCCTTAAGATGCAAGAAATTTGGCCTACAAATCAAGCGAAACAAGAACTTAGAATGCATTCAAGAAAAAGTTGAAGAAATTACAAAGGAATAAAGGAGCGCACCACTGCAAAATTATGCATGGCATTGTTTATCAAACACTCACCCGAGAGTGCTTGGATCCTTTCTCAATATCTCTTCGAAGCTAGAGGGTTCGGATAGTTAGCAAGCTTCTCATGCCGGGAAAGCAGGTTGCAACCGATAGAGACCGAGAGAGTCACACTCCTCATCCTCTGCGGATCTTTATAAAGGGCGACATAATTCTGCCCCAAAAACCCATGAACTGGCATTGAAGAAGAAGGATATCTCTTTCATGATAAGATACGGCAGGTGGATGAGGTGTGGCAGCTGCTGGTGGGAGAGTGGATAAAGATGCAAATGATGAAGCAGTTGCTGGTGACGGCAAAGATGGGGATGAAACTGATGGATTAGAAAGGTGAGAAGCACTCGCATCAAGTGTAGTGTTGGTGATTAGGTGCTCGCCTACCAAAGACGGCAGGGACTCGGCAGCGGGCACAACAGTTGGGACTCGGTAATGGGACTGGGCATTTTCTACCAAATCAAACTCCCTTAGAGTGCATAGACATCGTCCTCGGTTGGAAAAATTAACTTAGCAGATGAAGCATTCTATTGAGTTAATGATGAACGTCACCTTCTATGTAGAGAAGCCACATTATCACTGGCTTCTCCATCATCGTTGACTACCATGATGTCTATTACCGGCTCGGGATGAGGGATAGTGATCGTGACTTCCGGAGGTGAATGGGGGAAATAGTCTTTGCCCTTTTATTCTTTTGCTGGTTGAGGAAGAACGCCTTTTTTTGGTTTCTTGTTCTCTGGATGGGGAACCTGTGTTGAAACATGTGCATTTGAAGCAGGCCCGAAAATACATGTTCGAGTAAATGCCTCCTAAAGCAGCCTCGTTGTATCAACAGGATTAGCCAAGACGTCCCATTTGGGGACAGTGACAGAGCCTGCGGGTAGACCTAATTTCATGAACAAGTCAGAATATTTCAACCAAGTTCTTCAAATTAAAGAATAAAAGAAAGGTAATTTCAAATTACCATGATTTTTTGCCTTACACCAATAATCCAGGGATAATACTTTCCACAAACGAGTTTCGGGCATTGTAACATCCAAGATATTTTGGACCACTGGTCCTAGCCTTCCACCGCCGGTGGGACCCATCGTGTTGTTGAAACGTATGGCGAGGAAAAGTCAATACAGTCACAAAGGAATATTTAGTATAGAGAAGTATAAATGGAAAAGGCCTTACGAGTGCGATTCTATGCAGCCAAAAAGGATGAAGCCGTTGCCAGAATGATTTTATCAGTGGCAACTGCAACGAACCGTTTCTTCTATCTGCGATCATTATAATAATCCATGCCGGTCAATAGAGCATGGTGACTATGTTTATAGAGGTTTATCGTCCCCCTATGGAAAATCTTGGGAGAATAGAGATTCATCACATGAGCTAAGATTAGCTCTTCTCCAGTCTCCTGGCACAGGCGCCGAAGGTAGGAAACCGTTCTCCACACATAGAGAATCACCTATGCCAAACATATTTGGTAGCAGAGGAAAAACTCCACAATCACGGAATCTAGTTTTCTGCTCAAAGAAAACGCACCCAAAGTAAAGGGATACATGTTAGATATGTAAAACCCTCCCTGGGAAGGGTCACTCGCTCCGATAAATCAGGAGCAACAATATCTAAGTCATGGCAATATCAATATTCCTTCACATTAGGAATATTAGAAGGAGGGATAGAAGAAAGATACCTACTAACAGGATATGAACGAGGGTTAGCAGTATGGAATTTTTCCTCGTTGTCTTTTGTGGTGTTAAAACTTATGTGGATGATGAAACTTACAGTTGGAAGAGCGGAATCTTCAGCTTTGTTCTTGCCCTTTGAAGAACCAGCATACTTTGAATAGGAAGCCATTGGAATAGAGGAAGAAAAAGGTATTGGAACAAAGAAAAGATGGAAAACACATATGCAACTTAGAAGTTTGAGCAATTATGAAGTGCATAAGGAAAATGATGATGCATATAAGTAAAATTTTGGTAGCTAAATTCATGGTCATGATTACCTTGATAACCGACAAAAGCTACACCGTAGGATAACGCATGTTTGAAGCATTAAATACGGAGAGACGTGCGTCTATTCAATTGCCAAAGGTCTACAAAGGGAGTTATAGTAGTTTCTGCCAAAAGAGTGCTTCTACCAACTTTCCGATGACACAAAAGTAATATCACCGGAAAGCAAGGGGACTATCTTTATAGGGTAAAATATGTAATGACACGTGGTCATCCAAGGGTAGACACATGGAACCCAAGATGGGATGGCCGAACACTGCTACTTCGCGTGTCACCGAAAAGGAAACACTCATAAAGATATATTAAATGCTTTGCGCTTAATTCCATTTAATAAAGAATATTCTGCAGCAATAAAGACGACGGCCTGTTATAGAGAGTTTAGCATTTATGTTTACCATTACATCTTCATCAATGACCCTTATAATTGACATTAAAGGAGGACACGATCCTTAGACCTCCTTCCCTAGACACACCTATAAATAGTGAGCCCAATTATTATTGTAAGGATACAAATTTTCTGGAAAACTTATACTACATTTTATACAAAGCTTAATATCATTTACTTTCTTGCTTTTGATCTTATCTTTGTTGTGCCCTAAAATCTTATTCCGAGAATTGTTATTTCTGCTATTTTACCTACATTCTGAGGCTAAGTATCATATTATTCTTCAATTGTTTTAGTATTTCTGGTTCAAATTAATTCACTTCTTTAGAAACCACATATAAATTCGACTGTACCATTTATGAGTAAATACTTATAACCATGGTAATTGATATAATTTAGTGTCTTGCATAGGTATTTGCATTCCTCCCCCACAAATCAAAATAAAGTTAGGCTAATATTTTAACACCCCCTTCACCCCCTCCCCCTAAAAAAGTTATAATTGTTACAAAACTTAGCTCAAAGTAATAATATAAAACAATAAAATAGACAACAATGTGAGAGAAAGAGAGGAGACAATATTATTTTTTCCATGTATTCAAGTGTGTACAATGTAATGTCCAAACCCTTTATTTATAGGATGACATTGAGGTATACAAATTGATATCATAAACATGATATTAACTGTTGAGATCATGGGGAAAGATCATGGAGAGGTTAGGGAGGTGTGTGAGTTACAACTATAATGGTAGTGATAGTTAACTACTTAATGGAAAAGAGTAATGAAAGTAACTTCTTTAAGAGTTATAGATATCCAATACAAAATAATATTCATAATAATGATAATATTTTATCATCTCATTTTTATTTTAGTTTATTGTTTCACTTCAATATTCTCTTGTTGAGCCAAGAAAGGAAAGAACAGAAAAAATGCAAAAGAGGACCAACTACACTACGGGTTTCCCTCTCGCACTTTCCTCATTTCTTTTGGTGCTAGAAACGACACCGTGTCAACAAAATCAATTTGACCGAAAAGAGACAAAATCGGCGAAAAATTAAGCGAAGTTAATCGCAGTCGTCCATCGACGGCGACGATGACCGATAGTCGCCTTCGAGCTCTTGTAGAAGCGATACATTCCTCTCCTACTCAAGCTGTCATTTATCTCTCCGGAGGTGCCTCTCAGGTAAGCGTATGCACTGACAGTGTAAAAACTGTTTTCTTAATTACATAATTTAACTTTGTGATGAACAGCTAATAACTTTTTTCTTAGGTCAATTTAATCTGAGAGTGCAAAATTAAAATATATACTGCCAGTGACAGAAGTTAAACTCATTTGTACATCTTTGTGTTATCAACTGATCCATATTCCATAGCATCTTCTTTTGAAGTAATATTTGAACTGATCAATATTATGTTTTAGGTCAATTTAATCTGAGTGCATAAAAAAGTTAAAACATATACTGCCAGTGTACATAAGCTAAACTCATATGAAATATTAAGGCATCTCTTTATGTTATCAACTGATCTATAGCATTATTTTAATGAAATGTAACAATTTGAGCAGGCGCTGGGGTGGTTGATGTCAGTTCCAGGAGCATCAAACACGGTGCTTGAATCCGTAGTTACTTATTCCAGAATGTCTATGATTCAATTACTTGGCAAGGTCATTTAATGTTAAAGTTCAATCGTTATTTTTCTTTTATATTTTATTGATTGAATTTGAAATTATCTCGATTTCACTGCTGAAGCATTTGGGAGTTTCCTTTTTTCTGCGACAGGTTCCTGCTCACGCAGCTAGTTCGCAAACGGCTGAGGAAATGGCATTATTGGCTTATAATAGAGCATTAAAGCTTTCTAAACCAGGTCTTGATTTTGGATTTATTGGAAATTTTGTTGTTCGATTGTGAATTATGTGCTTTTATCATGAACATGCATCTCTTAGCTAAACGACTTTGGCTCACACATTTATTTCAATTTTCTAATTTAGTTAGAAGAATTGAAAAAACTCCATATGAGCAGCCAACGTATAGCCAGCTCTAAGAATAAAGAAGGCAGGTAAATAGATTAAAGATGTGAGGGATGCGATCATACTAACAATAATGTAATGGATCACATCAAAACTTGGAAGTTAAGTGTGCTTAGGCGAGCATAGTACTAGGGTGTGAACTTCATGAATAGTCCTCATGTCGCATCTTTTGCCGACTCTAACTAGTTTAGTGTTGATGTTAGTTCATTGATTGTTAAGCATGTTGAGAATTGATTTAGAAGGCAAAACTTTCAAGTGTCAAATTCAAGTGGTTGGAAGATGCTATACAGCTCATATCATAGGTGACCACTTGAGTTAATCATGAGTGGTCTATTTGATATATGTATCTGTAATGATTTGTATGCCTTGGCTAAATGATGAAGGTTTTCCTGTTATGACAAGGCTATAATAGACATTCTAGTGTGAAATTTGTGCTTGCTATTGAAGATGTATAAAGGCTAAATGTACAGTCTAGAAGCCAAAATATACCATCTTTTCAGTTACTAGGTACCAGCACAGGTTTTGTTATTACTCTTTCTGATAAATGATGTCTTTCACAAAAAGGAGAAACCAGATTTTTATCACTACTCATTTTTATGTTGGATTGTGTGTATGGTCGTAAAACTAGTGATGTCACTTTGAGTCAAAGGTAGACTGTTTAACGCCTATGTGTATTACAAAGTTTCTCATTTAAAATTTAATAGCATT
This sequence comes from Nicotiana benthamiana, assembly GCA_034376525.1. Lineage (NCBI taxonomy): Eukaryota > Viridiplantae > Streptophyta > Magnoliopsida > Solanales > Solanaceae > Nicotiana > Nicotiana benthamiana. The sequence continues at coordinate 45,294,168 of CM067330.1, forward strand.
TTATTCTTTGATCTATGTTGTTTTTATGTGACATGCAGAAATTTGTTTGAATGTACAGGTTCACCAGTTTTAGGTGTGGGTTTTACTGGTGCCTTGGCTAGTGCACGTCCAAAACGTGGAGATCATAGGTATTCTTGTTGCATCTGTCAGTTTGCCCTGATATATCCTTTCAGATTCTTATTCCCTTAGGAGCACCTTGTGTTCGGTGTTTGTCATTTTTGTTGTATGTTTCCTAGATTAACTAGGAGGGGTATAGTGCTGGTTTTATTGAATGATTCACATGAGGTTTCTGTTCTATAGTGTGGCTACCCTAATTACCATTCACTTTTCCTTACAACATTAAATGGATCAAATTAAGGGAAAACAAGATATGCTAAGATATATTTGTATAGTTTTCTTTAAAGTGGGGCCGGTTAACTAGAGGGTGGTTATCCAAGCACAAGATATTATTAATGACAGCTGTTCCTCCTTGATCTTTATGATGTGGGTGGAAATACCAGCCCTTTTTTCCTCATTTTTCATGAGAAAAGATTCTGCAATCAGGGATAGTATATTTTTTCTGTGGTTGATGAACTTCTTGTTAATACTACATGCAAAACCTGATTTGGAATTTGTAATCTTTCTTCTGCCAATGATTATTATTAAGAAAGCACGAACTTTTGTCGATATCTTATATTTATGATGTTAAGAACACAGACGGATCCTTCTATCGAAAAATGTTGCTGAGTGGTGTTCATGTTAGAATAAAGCACCAAACACTGTTGCTATAATTAAGTCTGAACGGTTCTATTCCTTCAAGATGCCTGTAGACCATGTTTGGATCTCTACGAAGATGCCTTTGACAAGTCATTGGTGTTCCTAGCATTGCCATTTTTGATTTGTGAATGTATAACTCTTTCAGTTGGAGTTCCTAGCATTGCCATTTTTGACTTGTGAATGTATAACTCTTTCAGTTGTACATCAATATTTGGATCTCCTTCTAAGCTAGTGCTTTATGAGTAGGTTTCACTTGTCAACCAGAACGTCTGACCGGCTTTGGTCCACGACTGTTACTTTAACTAAGGTATTATTCATGCATATTTCTCATGTTGTCATCTTTACCTTCTTTATATTAGGATCTTTGGATTTCAATTGCTGAAGTACTTATTTCGCTTAAACTGAATGAACTAATACAGGGGTTGCGGGCTCGTGAGCAGGAAGATGGAGTCTCAAGTCAATACTTAATTAAGGTGTGTATAAAATTTTGAAAGATTTTTTGAAAGAGGAATTAGAACATTTCATACTTCGATTTGGGTAATTATACAAGTTCAAAATACAACTGCACTATTTTTTTTGGTAATTAAAATATTATATTAATCACCAGTGAAATCATTACAAAACAAGCATAGCTATGCAAAGCTAGCTTCCCTGAGAAAACAAACAATCTAACTCCTACCTCCTATTGGTTTTCCTATCCAACAGTCTAATTCTATATATGTGAGCTAGGCTATGGATTACATCTTTAAAAGCTCAATTTCTGTAGCTGGTTTCATTTGTGCCTCTAATATTACATACACATGCCATTTCTCTAGCTATGCTCTCTTGATCTCTAGTTTCTCCTTTGAAAATTCTGTTGTTTCTTTCCTTCCATATTGCATGTAGAAACTCTGTATATGTCATTTTGATGATCTTTGCTGTAGTTGTTCTCCCTTTAGTCTTCTGCATTATCCATGTGAAGAGATTAGTCTATGTCTATCCTATTAGACTTTGTAGTTGCAGCCACTATAGTATTTTGCTCCATAATCTTCTTGAGAAACTGCATTCCCCATAGAGGTGATCCCTGCTTTCATATGAGATTTGACACAGTACGCAAAGTGATTGCACATTGATACCCCATTTGCGAAGTCTGTCTGTAGTGGCAAGTTTCCCATGACAATGCAACCATAGAGTGAAAGTAGCTTTAGGTCTGGCTCTATTATGATATATCAACCTCCTCCATTTAACTTTAGGATGATCCCCTAGTAGTTGATTGTAGATGTATCTGATAATAGATTTCTTCTGTACATTAGGCCTTTGTACTTGCTTGATATCATCCCTTGCCCCCAAGATCTTCTTTACCATCTAGCTTGTCTGGTTTGGTATGCTCATTTCGAAGATGTTTTGTCCTTTGATGTAGTAGAGATGAATCCATTTTATCCACATTTTATCTGTCTTATGTGCAATATCCCAGAATGTCTTTGCTATGACTGCTTTATTCCACACTTGTATATTGGTGATGTGGTAGCCTCCAGCTGCTTTAGGTAAACATACTCTTTCCCAGACCAACAATGCCTTTTTTGTGATGATATTCCCTCCTGACCACACATAACTTATGCAGTATGCGTCAATCAATTTGACTACCTTGACAGGTAATATGAACATTTGTGCCCAATATGCTTGCATGCCAAATAGTACTGAGTTTGCACTAATTGAATTCTCCCAGCATATGACAATTTCTTGGCAGTGCAGGATGATATTTTTGCTGTGATCTTGTCTATGAGAGGTAACCATTGTGTCAATGTAAGCTTCTTTGTATCCAAAGGAATCCCCAGGTATTTGAAGGGCATCTCTCCTTGAGCATACCCTGTTCTTGTCTGGATATTTGGTGTAACTCCCCCAAAATATATTGCACTCTTAGAGGTACTTGCTTGTAACCCTGAAGCACCAGAAAAGATTAGAAAACATTCTTGCAATTGTTGTACGGAGTCTAAATCACCCCTTGCAAATAGCAACAAGTCATCTGCAAAGCTAAGATGAGTTATGCCCAGTTTCCCACATCTAGGGTGATATTTGAATTTTTTGTTCTATTTAAGATTACCCAATAGCCTACTCAAATACTCCATTGCTATAGCAAATAAATAAGGAGATATTGGATCTCCTTGCCTTAGGCCTTTTGCTGCTGGGAATGGTTCCATTGCTTCACCATTGAACAAAATAGAGTAACTAACAGAGGATATACATGCCATGATCCATTATGAACTTAGTTGGGAACTTTAAGGTCTCCATCAGCTGTTCGATATATACCCATTCAACTGATTCATATGCTTTCATCATATCCACTTTAATCATACACCTAGAAGAAATGTGTTTCCTATTATATGCTTTCACCAGTTCATGAGCTAGTATGATATTATTAGAGATTCTTCTTCCAGGAATAAAGCCCGCTTGTGCTTCAGATATAATACACGACATCACTTTTTGCATTCTGTTGGCTAACACCTTAGCAATCAGCTTGTATAGTATTGTGCAGCAAGCAATAGGTCTATACCCTCTTATTGTTTCTGGATTAGGTACTTTGGGGAGCAGAGTAATGGTTGTACAATTAATTGCGTTATACATAATACTTGTCCGGAAGAACTCTTCAATTGCATTGCAAACTTGCTCCTTGATGATTGGCCAAGTCTTTTTGAAGAAAACTACATTGTAGCCATCTATTCCAGGAGCCTTCTCATTGCCTATTGAGCATAATTCTGTATATATCTCTGCATCTGTCACTTGAGCACACAACTCCACTTGTTGATGAGTGAAGGTTGGCCCTTTTTTCATAACCATTTTATTAACTGCAGGCAGATGTGCGGCTGATGTTCCCATTAGAGCTTTATAGAATTGCATCAGCTCCTCTTTGATATCAGCAGCTTCATTAAGATTCCTTCCTGTTAGTGATTTAAGTTTAGTGATTTACTTCTTCTGTTTCTTCTCTTTCATTATGGTTGAGAAGTATTTGTTGTTTGAATCTCCCAATTGAATCCAATTAGCTCGAGCTTTTTTGCTGCAATATGCTTTCCTCAATTAGGTACCAGGATTCCAACTGTTGCAAGCAATCCCTTTCTTGGTCACCTAGTGAATCAGTGCACTGATTGCATTTGCGCTTGTATGCTCTTCAACTTATTCCTTGCTTGATCAATTTTCTCTGTAACTCCTTTGTATTCCTATTTATTTAGTTGCTTCAACCTTAGTTTAAGCTCTTTCAGTTTATACCATATACTCTTCATTCTTCCCCTAACATGATTTTGATTCCATCCTGCAGCCACTATGTGGGGAAATTTCGAGTGATCAGCCCAAATATTGAAAAATCTGAAGGGTACTTTGATGTTGGTGGTGAGTTGAGTAATGGGATCAACATTGGTGCATGGTCTGAAATAAAGGGATCTTCAAAATTAAAGTAAGATGACCATGTTGCATCATCCAGCAATCGTTTCCAAATGTTTTATCCAGGCTGCTTCTGACTCTATCATCTCCTTGTTGCTTGTTGTCCACGTGTAGTATTCACCTCTCCATGGGATTTCAGTTAGACATAGATTATAGTACCATTCTGCAAAGTTATGAATATCTGCTAGAGTCACAGGTACTTTAGAAGTTCTGTCTAGTGGAGTTAGTATAGCATTGAAGTCTCCACTAATCAGCCATGGTTGTTTCACATGTGCCAAACTCTGTAGCTTCTTCCACATATCTTTCCTTTGCTCCATTGCATTGTATCCATATACCACTGTCATTTAGCAGGCAAAAGTACTTTTTGTATCTGTGATATAACAGTGTATGACTTGAGCATCATTCTCAATTTCTTGCACATTGTATGCTTTCTCATCCCACAAGATCCAAATTCTTCCCCATTGGAGGCATTGTTGTAGTTGCTAATGATCTTCCAATCTGGTGCAATCCATTTTGATATAGCCCCAGCATTCTTCTCCTCGACTTTAGTTTCCACTAGCCCAGCTATTTTTATGTGTTTTTCTTTTAGATACTGCTTTATTTCTTTTGTTTATATCTCTTATTTAATCCCCTAACATTCCAAATTAACCAAGTCATTGTTGATATTGTAATTTCCTTCCTATATCAGGAGGTTTGACCTTTCCTATCTCAGTTTCCACAGCTTGTAATGATTGAAATCCATTCATGATGTTATAGCATATCCTACATCAATTGCCTCATTGTGTTGTGTTCCTCCTTGTGTTAGCAATGGTGGTTTCTTTGGGCTCCCTATCACCTTCTTTACTAATTGCCAATTCTCTTGCTGGCTAGTGTCATGGTTATGTTGTGCCTGGCCCTTGTATTCTTGAGATTGATGAGATCCTCTGTTCTCTTTAGTATTTGGTTGTGGCTGATCTTGTGTATCCTCGTTATCCTTTTGTGTGATTGTGCCCTTATGTATCCAAGTTGGATTTGCTCTCCTTTGTCTTCTGCCTCTTTGTGCCTGCCCTGTTGGTACGTCTTTCTTGGTCTTGCTGCAATCATGCCCAAGTTTGAGGCATTCAGCACAATAATCTGGTTTCCACTCATACGAAATGGCTAGCTGAAAATGTCTTCCAGATGGCTCCTCCATTGTTATCTCGCTTGGAATTTCTTTAGTAACATTCACCTCAGTTTGGATCCTAGCATATGATACTCTAGTTTGGTTAGCTGTACATTGGTATGCAAATAACGGCTTAACAATTGCACTAGCCATTTTACTAAGTGATTTGTACCCCAGCAGTTCATTGGCAATTTGGGAAAAGTGACCCACAAAGGAATTTCTGTTAGGAATTTATTTGATATATCAAAATCTGGTGCCCATTGCATTAAGATCATATGTCTGCTATTGATACTATAAGGTCCTCCATACAAAATTTCCCAAAGATCTTCTATATTTTGAAATTTCACAATGTAATTAACCTTCTTCATGGAGGTAGAGAATTGGTTCAGTCACATCGCACCAGGTGCGAGCCACAAACTGTTTCATGTAGTTATATCCAGGTGTCTCACCAATGATGTATACAATCAGAGCATTCTTCCATTTTATGGTTTCCTTCTCGACCTCCTCTTTGTCTAATTTCACTACTACCTTGCCATTGACAATGTCTGCTGCCATATATGTTAACATCATGCCATTCTCAGCTGATCTATTGCCTGCAAACAGATTAACCCATGTCCTATTAGGCCCTCCTGCTTCTGATGCCTTAGTCTCAAGCGTTCCCTGGCCTTCAATTTCACTGCCCACCACCTGTTTGCTTTTATTACCGGACGATCCAAGCTGGTCAGCTACTTGAATTTCCACTGTAATCTCTTTTCTCCCATCCTTAGATGATGCCTGTTGATTGTCTTTGTGAAATTGTTGAGATATGCTTTGATTGCTACTTGATGCTTCTCCCAGATTCACCTGGGTTTTATCCCCATCTAACGATTTCAGTGACTTCGCCTGGTGGTGTTCCTCAACTGACATCCCACTTAGAGTTAATCGCTTTGATGTTGCATTTGGTAGCTGCGGTGTATTTACAATCAATGAATTTGATGGAAATTGACTTCCCGGTGTGTGTTGCGAGCTTCAGTGTACTACCTCTTTCTAGTGTTTCAGCTATTACCTTTGCACTTACAGAGCTTCCAACTGTGACGCTCTGTTTTTTTGGCCGTCCCCTTCTCCTCATGGCTATTCTCGGTGGTCGTACGTTAGCATAACATGCGCCGAGAGCCTAGAGAGAACATGTATTATTATTTAGAATAAATGGACCCTAAATGTACATATGACTGAACAAAATGTATAAGTATATGGATAATCCTTCTATGCTGGATCTATCTATCCCATAGATTGTTATATTAGTTTCTGCCATTTGGTTCAGGCAATTGCAAATGCTAGCAAGGTTCCAGGAACTTTTGTTCCAGACTTGACTGAATCAGAAGTTCCAGATGAATATGAAAGGCAGTTTGATGAAGATGAAGAGCTAGAGCAACTTCTTACTGGGGCTATATGCTTCAAAATGTATCCATTCTCAAGCGGTTTGTGTAAATGCAATCAAGATAGTCACTTTCAGAAGCCAAAGATTCAGTACATATGTTGATACAGGAACTTTGCAGACATGTCAGATGCACAAAGGAAAATAATTCTATCTGGCTCCTTTAACCCATTGCATGATGGTCATGTTAAGCTCTTGGAAATTGCAACTGGGTACACATCTCTAACCATCAAGCGTGATTTTCAACTATTGAAAATATTGATTTCTTGTACGCATTGAGAAAAGATCTGTTTATCTCTTAAGGAATTACATCTTTCTGCTGAGTGCCAAACTTTTTCCTTCAAATTTTACTAGGAAAAGAACGCAGAAGATGTAGCACATTTTTGAGCTTCGATTTTGAAGGCTTCACTTGCAGAGAGAAACATTATGCTTTTAATGGAATATTATTCACTTCATGTTTTATTTCATACAGCATTTGTGGTGGTGGATATCCATGCTTTGAGTTGTCAGCTGTCAATGCAGACAAACCTCCGTTGGCAATATCTCAAATCAAAGATCGTGTTAAGCAATTTGAAAAAGTTGGTATGAGTTTACATATGTGTTATGATGTTTTAAGCACATCTTAATATTTTTAGTCTTTAGGTATTGTAAAATGAAAAGCAAGGTCTAAGATAGTGATGAAATATAGCTTGATAATCAAACCTCTGAACAGGATCAATGTACCGGGTGAAATGGTTCCAAACGTGAGTTATCTAACAGCTTGTTTGGATGGTTGTTACCTATTGTATTGAATAACAATGCAATGCTTGTTTTGATTGTTACTTAAATTTTATTGTATCGTAAGTTCGTAACGACCGATTTGGTATGGTCGCGTCATTACCTTGTCTTTTTCTCTCGTCTTGCCTTTGATTATTGTTAAATAATCCTATTTTATCCCGTACTCTACCTTTTTATATAATAATTTTACCTCGTACTGTCCTTTTTCTTTGTAATATTGCTAGTTTATTCTTCATAGTGCTTGCGCGTAATATCATGAAATGACATCAAACGATACAGTCTATCCAAATACTGTATTCGTCAAACGACACAGTACAATATACAATACGATACCATACATCATGAAGCAATATGTAATAACTATCCAAACAAGCTCTGAGTTTCAATAGAAGAAAAAGGAGACGAGAAAAGTTTAGCAGAGGAAGTTGATATTAGAATGGCATGGTGGTCTTGCTTTCCTCAGGTTCTATTACCCAGAGTAACTGAGCTCTATTTGCATTATATCCTTGATAAGGAACCAATGGAAAAGTGAACTTACTTTTTTTCATCAAATTAAATTAAGAGCTCACAGAAAGTAAGGGTTGAGAATTTGCTAAGATGAGCTGGTTTTTTTTGTTCTTTTCCAACACTTCACAAAGGCTTCGAATGCTGAACTGTAGTTTGAGGTTATTTCCTACGATCTGGTGGAAACTGATCATTAAAGTGCTTCTCCGTCATTCATGCAATACAAATAGAAACACAAGAAAAAGAAATTTGAGAGAAGTATATGCTCTTAGTACAGATTAGCTATACCTTTTTCATATCCTAGTATGAAGAAACGTTATGTTCCATTTTTCATGTTATCCGAGAAGAGAAAAGACTTAGCCATGCCATTAAATTCTTCCCTTGTTCCACTATCAAAATATGCTGGTGTTTGAATGGCTTCAGCCTTTGAATTGCAGGAAAGACGGTCATGGTGTCTAACCAGCCATATTTTTACAAGAAAGCAGATCTTTTTCCTGGCAGTGCTTTTGTCATTGGTGCTGACACAGTTGCAAGACTTGTACATGTAAGGTTTCTTCAATTGCTTCTACAAGATCGTGATTACATAAAATCAAGAATTTAGTAAGTTTGATATCATATTCTCTGTCACTCTCTCGCTCTCTCATACATCTCTAACTATTTTGCTTTCCATTTCTAATATAATACCATCAGAAAAGCATTGACCTCTTTCTGTCTGGCAAATGTTTCCCAGAACTGTCCTTGGGTTCTCATTACTTGCCTAAAGAACCATAAGTTATAGAGCGGTCTATGCACTTTATCTGCTCTTTGACTTTCTAGGTCATCTCCCTTATTTTCTGAGTTGGTCGGACTCTTCACTTTCGGTGCTGCACCCCTATCGACACAACGTGGGTGTGGTGTGGATCTAGACAATTGATTTTTGGTACTTTGACCAAAATCGACGAAGAAATTCGGAACAGTTATAGTGAACTCTGAGATCACAACAAAAGTTAGGGTGAAAATGAAGAAAATGAAATACCTTGTATATAGAAGTTTCTATGCCAGTCCTTTTCCTTTTATCTCCTATCTGGATTCTCCTCTTGATCAATATTTTTCTCCTTCTCGGAATACCTTGTAAGTTTTTCACATAATATATCATACTTTTAGACATTTTTTATAAGTCTATTTTTAGATATTTGAATTATTTTTAACCGAATCCCGGCACTCATATCCGTATCTGAATCCGTATCCCTCATAAAATTTAGATCACGAAGAATCCTCTAGATTTGCATCCGTATTGGACACCCGAACCGGGTAACGTAGCTTATTTTTCATTCTTTTCTTTAAGTGTCCCACAACTCTTTTGGTGAAGACTTCAACTTCAATGCTATGACACCTTTTAGTAGCTTTGATGTCAGAAGAGCTGTAGTTCAATAATGAACTGTGATATTACCTTATATCAATTATTCTAAAGACTTTTGCTGCAGAGTAGCTTGCTCCCTTTCTCTGTCACTGTATTCATAAGTTTTGTAGCTCATTACATGCTGAGCTGAAAGCTTTCTCGGCTGCCCTTGATCTGTTTGCTGATATTTAAACTTGGGCTTAACAGTACTAGAAATATGCCTATCTGGAAAATTCAGGGACGGTGTGCTTCATATTTTGTTCTTTTGTTAGTGAACAAAAACGGCCACACTGTTGGTGGTACTTGATAGGCTGGTGTCCTTTTATTTTCTTAGACTTTTTGTGTTTTTTGGTACTAGAATTCATGGTCTTGTCTACTTAGTTTGGCAACTCAATTATTGGGGGAAGATATTTGTGTCGAATTTTGTGATAGAATCCAGCTATCCAGCTGGTTTCTAAAAGTATCTGCTGAACTAGCACATCAGCACCGCTGCAAAATTATATTTATGTATAGAAACATTAGCATTCAACTATAGATTAAGTTGGTAGAAGGAGATTAAACAAAGATGTGTATTTGGAAATAAAAGGTGGTCTTGATTTTGTGATCAAATTCTGATTTTGCGTAATAAATTTATTCTGATAAATGTGGTGATAAGCTGTTATAGAATAGGAAGTTTTACAAAATGTACGTACTGATTTCTGCAATACTCTTGCCAGCCAAAGTATTATGGTGATGACTATGGGAAGATGTTGGAGATACTTCTGGGATGTAAAAACGCGGGATGTACTTTTCTAGTTGGTAGTCGAAATGTTAATGGAACTTTCAAGGTACACTAATTCTCCACGGCCTTATGTTTTATCACTTTTAACTTTTTGAAACTCTTATGAATTTTGTATCATCTGATTTCTCTAGGTTCTCGAGGATTCGACATTCCAGCAGAGCTAAAAGACATGTTTGTGCCTATACCGGTTGACAAATTCCGCATGGATATATCCTCCTCCGAAATTCGGAAGAGTAAAGGGCTTTTGTAAGCTGTTTGTATCATTTTCATCTAACTTCTGTGCATTGCTACTTGCCATCGTCTAAAATTGGTTTTCTCTATGTAACATAAAAATAAAAGTCCAAAACAAAAGAACAAAAGTGATAACAGAGAAAGCAAGCTCTATTCATTTTTCATCGTTTTCCGTTGCTCTTTCTAGTTTCCACAGAACTGAGAATGTGAGGAATTGTATACCCTGATATGAGTATTCTTTCTAAAATTTGTATATTAATTGATGTTTGGTTTGGTTTTTAAATATTATGCCCATTTAACCAAGGGCTTAAGGTACTGTTAACTTTATACTTAAATCGTTGACTTAAGCTATTCTTTTTCTTCAGTAGGACGTTTCCTGGGCTATACCTTACAGTCTACTCATTAAAATATCTGACAGAGAATTGTACAGTTGCATATTGCCACCCAAGCATTACAATGAAATGTGTGCCCTCCCCAAAACTCAGCCCCATTACAAGAAGAGAGTATTTAGAAGGGAGGAAATATCTCACAAGGCTTCTAGATTTATCAGTGGGAGACTACCATACTATAGGTGTGGGTTCGATTCTCAATTTCTCACCTTCCCTTTCTCCCATCTGATAGAAAAAAATTTTAAAAAGGAGAAAATTCCTCCAACAGCAGCACTCCTAGTTTTTGTGCTGCTTGTGTGTGAGTATAGGATCTTCTTCAGCCTGTGGCTATCTTTCTCTTCTATTCTCTCTAGGAGCAGTATTTTTGGTCGTCTACTAGAGGTCAAGCGCCGCAGGTGGCGCCACAGCCTGCACCACATCCAGCGCCATAGTTATCAGTATGAGTTGTCGCTTCTTTCTCTTTAGAAATACCATCTGCACAAGAAAAGATGAGTGTTGAGATGATGCAGAGACTAACCAAAATCATCAACCACAGACCCCAAATGCCAACCTGTGCAATATCTTCAACACCTCTTCTTTCCCAGCTTCCAACTGTTACTTTCAATTCCCTAACCATATTTTGTCTAACTGGCTATTTTAATAGGTGTTTTGATAAGAGCAGTTCTACTGACTTCTTATCACCAAAAAATGAGTTTCTCTTATCAAGTTAGGAAGGCAGTTGATGGTTTTAAAGGATGGTTGAGACTTAAAAATGAGTGGTCAAAATAAACTACCTTGTGTTCTGGGTAAAGGGTTCTGACTTTTTGGCAGTGCTTATCCAAATATGGTAGAATACTTGGGCACATGGCTAAATGTAGTGGGAACAGATTCTTATTTGTGATTCACACAATTGCAAAAGTTGTCGAGCGTAACTAGTGGGATATTTTTTTCTTCTATTTGATAAATACCTTTATTTGACCTTTCATAGGACTGGGGAGGTTCAAGTTGAAGTTGAATAATTATAGAGAAAATGACATTGTATAGCCCTTTTTAAAATAATAATCGCGAAAATTATATATTTTGTATATATATATATATATATATATATATATATATATATATATATATATATATATATATATATGTAATGTTATATACAAAAATTATACAAATTTTATATTAAATGTAAATAGTTTCAGCTAGGGGGTAAAAGTGAAAATAACCCTTGATTATATATACTCTTTATGCTTATTTTCCGTAATAGGTCATGAAGTGCTCCGCACTGTTGCCAAGCAAGCCAGCGCGAAAATATAATTAAGTTCTTATATTACTTTTATCGAGAAAGTGAGTAAAACAGAAATCCCAATTTAAGGTTTGGGTCAGAAACAATCGATGGTGTATATAACATGATTATATTATCCCCAAAAAGATAATATCTATCAATGTGTGCCAAGATCTGGTATCACAAGCTAAGAGCAACTAGTAGAATATACAAAAGAAGCATACTATACTACTGTTCGAATCAAGATAGACAACAAAAGAAATACATATAAAAGACTCCATCTGACTGTTGAACGGCATAGGAAGAAAGCAGCTCACATGGAAAACTGGGTCACTAAATCAAGGGCGTGCACCAGACTGGTAACCAAATGAACCTGTCTCAGATCCTGTACAATTAAGTGCAGAAGTGTAGTATGAGTACATAAACAATATGTACCCAGTAAGTATCCCGTCTAATCTCGAAAAAGTAGAGACGAGAGATCGACTTGATACTTACTAGGGTCAAAATAATATAATAGTGTGTTGTGCTAAGCATGGGAGTCACCAAAAAAAATCAACAATTTATAACGAAAAGAAATAATTATGTTCTTGTCCATATATTAGTTAATCCGTCACATTCATAAGTACTTAGCAAAACATGTCAGGTATAAGATTCAACAAAGATATCATGCGCACATTATGCCGAGGTTGATGACCATCTCCAGTAGAAAATAAATTGTGCACTGCCGAGGGTCGAACGTCGCGAACCATAGATGCATTTATTTACACCAAGGCGATCGATCCGATCCATAAATATCAAGAAACAACAAGAATACACATGAAGGAGCATTTATATACCAATAAATTCTTTACAATGGTTCCACAAGTTCATCTGTTGACTTACATTTCTTCCAAATCTCTAGCATATCATAAATGATCATATTAGCAAGTTAATATGGAGATATTCACAATTTAGGCAGGACGTGGGTCTTAAACTACCCAAGCAATTAAGATCATAGTAGCTACGCACAGACTCTCATCACCTCGTACGTACGTAGCCCCGCATATAGTAGAAAATTTTTAATTTTTATACTTATGGGGACAATTCCCTCTTATAAGGTTAGAAAGGAGACTCACCTTGCTCCAAAACGCACTTCCAGATATCAAGAACAAGTCCAAGTCTTCACCTCGGAGTCAAACACTCCCAAACTAGTTAAACGAGATAAGAACTAGTTAATATAGACTCACAGGATCGAATTCTAGCTATTTAAGCAATTTTCCAACTTTTTACTCAACTTTCCTAAATTCCGACCCCGGGCCCACGTGCCCGAATTTCGATATTTTTTGAAGAAAGTTATTCTCTAGCACTTAAGGATCAATAATATGTGATTTCTAATTCATTTCAAAACAAATTTCGTGGTTAAATCTAAGTTTTATTAAAATCATAGGTCTTGCTCTTTTATCTAATTTCTAGTGTTTAATGAACCTAATATGCAAGTATTAAACTAAAAATGGGTGGAATAAACTTACCTCACAATGCTAAGTGAAGACCTTCTCTCCAAAGCTCACAAATCGCCCAAAGGAAAGTGTATATGTGAAAAAATGATCTTGAACTCGTATAAAATGAACATCACTGCCCAGCGATACCTGCGAAATTGGGCAAAAGGACTGGGACTGCATCTGCGGCTGGAGGGCCACTTTTGCGATTTTTCCTGGCCTATCCTGGGGCGCTTCTGCTATTTGAAGGACCGCACCTGCGGTCACGCATCTGGGGTCCAAGAACCGTAGATGTGGTTATGACAGAAGCATCAAATCTTCAGCACTTAATCAAAATTTTCACTCCACTCGATCCTCGTCCGCTTGACGTTCGGAGCTCTCGGGCCTCGCTCGAACATACCGACAAGTCCGAAATCACGACACGGACCTACTCGAACCTTCGAAACACCCGAAATGACACTAAATCTAGAAATCATCCCCTAAAACCAAATGAATCAAACTTATGAACTTCAAGTTCTTGATTTTCCTCTAATAGGTCAAAATGCCCTTAAACTACTCGGATTGATACCAAATTTTACGGATAAGTCTTAAATGATATTTCGAACCTGTACCAGGCTTCAGAACCAACATACGAGCGCGATACCTAGGAATTCAATAATTTCTTAGTTTTCTTTAAATCCTTAAAGCTTCAAATTAATAATTTCTAATAAAAATTCATTACTGGGGCTAGGGAGCTCGAAATTCGATTTCGGGCATAGGCCCAGGTCCTTTATTTTCCCACGGACTCTCCGAGACCGTCAAATCATGAATCCGGGTCCATTTGTTCAAAATGTTGACCAAAGTCAAACTTAGTCTTTTAAGAGAATCCTAAAGAAACAAATGGGCATATTCCACTCAAAACTCTTCCAATTCTCGACCCGCAAGTCATAAATTAGATAAAGCAAGCACAGAAAATTTTATTTAAGGGAACGGGGTTCTCAAAGGTCAACGACTAGTCGGTTCGTTACACTTAGTTAGGTGGTTGCCAACAGAATATGCAAGGATTTAAAGCTTATGAGTTTGAAATTGTAATCCGTTTAAGTTGTTAGGTTTTAAATTAATAACTTATATATATTTAATTAATTTTTTAAGATAAATATATAATTTAAACTAAAACTATTGGGTTCTGCCGAACGTATCAAGCGTATTGCTATCTCCGCTCTGGTTGCCAAGAAATGCTTATGCATAGGATATCATAGTATATTTCGAAATATTGAGTTCTCATGCTACTACCATCACACTTGATAGAACAATATAGTGAATTTTTAGTTTATTTTTGCAAGTTGTTTGGTAGTAACTTGTTTGCTAGCTGGAATGAGTTGGTTGGAAGTTTGACTACAACTTTAAGTAATTTAGCTTGTAGTTCGATTAGAATATTGAGTAAGTTTGTTGGATAAGTTAGGCGTATGACTTAATTACAACTTGGATTGAATTGGTCATTCTTGGCACACCATTTCACAATTATTATAGCAAAAAATGAGGAATTAGTTTTTACAATTTAATTTTTATAACTAAGAAATTTCACGAAAATTTTAAATAGCCATGAAGTTTATTCTTCGTAGTTACTGCTGCGTACTAGCCAAAAACTAAAAATAGAAAACAAAAAGGAGAATAAGAAACCCTGAATAACTCTCATGAAAAGACAATATTTCCATGTATTTCAAACTATCCAGTGACATCTGGATATTTGGTTTAAATGCATGTAAAGATTCTTCATTAGGTAATCGAAAGTTTCTAGAGGTTCACGTTCCAGCATATCTATGTACATGAATTCTAAGTTTTGAGGCAATGACTATCGGTACTTGTCTTCGTGTAATATAGATGGATATGACACTTGCCAAATATATAGATAGAACTAGAATTTTAAATTTATGAATTTTAAATTCCAAAAAAGTTGGCTAACTGAGCATTTTTTATTTGAATTAAAGTTAGTGATTTTTATCGAACCCGTAAATAGACTGTAGCTCTACCCTGTCATGGGATAATAGAATGTTTAAAATTCTTTATTTTTTCAACCTAATCGATCATGAGCGGACAACAAGCATGATCCTATAACTATTTATATAAAATACTAACTTACTGGTCTGATTAAATCATGTTCACGTCACATAAGACTTACTAAGAAAAGATAAACCTCCATTTCTTATATTCGTTATTTATGATTTATCTAAAATCACGAGAGATGAGCTATGAAAGGCATGGTCCAATTAATTATTTACCTATGAAATTACAAGTAATTAGCATAATCTCTTCATCTTTTACAGTATTTACATTTACAATTAAATTGTTTACAATTCAAACACATCCACAGCTGATTTTCTTGAACTTGTTTATAGGTTTTTTCAACTTTGAGAGATGACTTAATACTTTTTCCGTTGCTTGACAGGTCCTCTTGGAATCTTGTTAAGAACTTCTGTATCAAATTTCTTGTATAGTTTCTTCATATCTTGGTTACCTTGGCTTACTAGATAATCCACCTCATTTTGATACCTTTCATATAGAGCTGGTAATGTTGCCAAGCACATAAACCCTACAAACCAATTCAACAATCAAGACCGTTAGAATTCGAATCATAAGTTTGAACGCGAGTTTTGGCATAACTAATAAAGTTATTGTCATGTGATCAAGAGATCACGGGTTTGAGTCGTGGAAACAGCCCCTTGCATAAATGCAGGGTAAGGCTGCGTACAATAGACCCTTGTAGTCCCGCCCTTCCTTGGACCCCGTACATAACAGGAACTTAATATATCGGGCGGACCTTTTTTAATATCACGAGCTTGAATCCATCCCTTTTGAATATTTTCATTTTTGTGTTAATTATTCCCTCAGTTTCATCATACATGATTATATTTGACTGAACATAAAGTTTAAGAAAGAAAATTTTTAGAACTTGCATGCAATTTTAAGTATGCCATGACATTTTAGTAGCCGTAAAAGGATATATTAAGGTTAAAATAAAAAAAATTAAAATTAAATCGTTTCTAAATGTAGAACTTTGCCATTCTTTTTTGGCACCATTTTTTTTAGTGTGTTAAGTAAACAAGAATGACACATTTTTATATATGAAAATAATTTAACTTTATATTTCTCATTTTATTGTTAAATAACATGAATTTATAGTCACACTGAATGAACTTGTTTGACTGAGCATATAGACTATATGCTCAGTCAAACAAGTTTATTCATTTTACTGTTAAATGACATGGGTTCATAACCACACAATTGTCATGGTGTATATATATATAAGAAAACACGTACCTTTTATTCATATTGTAAAATAAAACACGTATGCTATAAAGGAAACAAAAATAAGGTCAAGATTGCAAAATCTTACCCAAGTACAACAGATTCAGAGAACTGAAGTAATTTCCAATAACTGATAATATCCATAGGAAAGTGATTGCCTAAGATCCATACAAAAATGGAGTTAAACAAAATTCAATAGGAAGTAAAAGGAAAAGGCTCGAAGAAAATTGCATATGAAATGTGCTATGTACCATGAAAAATGTTCTTAAATCTTTCCCAGATGAAATCTCATAGAATTTCACTAAAACAGAATTGAATTTCCCACATAACCATCTGAATGTTGAATCTGATATCATAATTGCCCGAAAATCGGGAGGACTCCTACAAAATAATAAATTAATTTTTTTTTATACTATCGATATATATAAGTTAAACTCAAACATATGTAGTAAAAATTACCAGTCAACAAGTCCAGCCCCCATAGACCAAATGAAGAGAATTAACATCAAGAGCATGGAAATGTGACACAATAAAGTCACAACATTGTAGTCCATAACTTCAAAAAGGGACCAAATTACTGTGAATCCCATTAATATTGAAGCTGTTAACGTCCTGTCCCTCCATAATAATATGTCCGCAACTGCAACAAAATTAAAAGAAAAAAACTAAGGTATATCATTGAGTAATTTTATGCTTTGTCATCCAACTTTCCGTTTATTGTATCTAAAGTCGTCCACAACAATAATAATAACAACAAATTTAGTAAACTCTCACAAGTAACATCTAATAAAGGCGAAGGTACTTAACTTTAAGGGTGATTAACTAACCACCATTTACCGAAAAATTATACTGTATATATAAGTAAAATATCAGATTTTAATGGAATATAATATATATTTAACACTTTTTATTGGTGATTGTTTTTTTACATATTTGACGTTTGAACGTCCTAGATGAAATTCCTGGCTTCGCCACTGGGATCTGGAGAGGGTAGAGTGTACGCAGACCTTACCCCTGCCCTAAAGAAGTAGAGAGACTGTTACCGAAAGACATTCGACTCAAGAGGAAGAAAGTAAACAATAAACAACAGATCAGTAACAACAAAAATTAGAAAATAATATCAGCATCATAAAAAGCAAAAAATAGATGAAAAAGCATTCAATTACCAGTATTAATATATTGATGCCATATAAAACAATGTGAAAACTATATAAACTGTATCTAAAGTCATAAAACTAATTTTTATACTAGCATCCAACTCAACCACGCATATATATCAGAAAAACAAAGAAAAATATGCTAATTAAAATAAAATTGTCATGTAAGTATAGTCACGTTAATAATTCACCTTACACAATATCTACGTGACTCTACTTAAAAAGCTCATTTTCTGACCCCAATCTAATAAACTATATCGTCTTTCACTGACACATCATGATTTTTTAAATAGTTTTTTTAAGTGGGTCGGAAAATTTAGAATTGAAAATGCTGCAAAATTGATTTTTTTTAAAAATAAATAAATAAATATACCTTTTCCTCCTCCAAGAATTGCATGCATGGGTTTTTCATGAGGAAAAAATCTTCTGCGAGGTACTGAAGATGAAGGGCGTAGGTCATCAGAATCAGAAGAATAGATAGGCATATTTTCTGATAATTTTATGAAAAATGTTGTCTAATATTGCTGAATTTTAGGACTTATTGAAGTTTGAATATGAGAATAGTAGGGTTTAATTTTATAGGTAGTTGTAATTCTAAAAATATGGGAGCAAAAGAAGTATATACATACAAGCAAAGAAAAGAATGGCTTTAGTATAGCGTTGAAGTTTTGCTTCACATATATGAAACCTAGCTAGCTTCTTTGTTGTCATAGCATTATTATTTCACCTTCTTTGGAATATGTTATTTTTTAACATAGAAAGTAAGGTGGATTCATGTACGAAAATAAATCATAAAATTTGAAATTATTTTACTCGTAGGAATTAAGAAAAAAAAATCTCTTTGTATCTCAATTATTAGTCTTCAACATTTAGAAACGCCCTGTTGTAAAAATGCTAGGCACCAACAATGTATAATAGATCTAATCTTGTCCGATCCTTTTTTGCCACGTGTATAGCGGGTGCTTAATGCATCGATTGTCTTTTTATTTTATTTATTAGGCACAATTCTTTTCTGCAATGTGCATAGCGGGTGTTTAATGTACCGATTATCTTTTTATTTTGTTTATTAGGCACAATTTAAGATGAAATTATTTGTATCTTATTTTGTTCGGGTTTAAAAACCGATAATTTAAGCAAGCGCACACATACAATAACAATAATAACGATAACAACAACAACAACAATCTAATAAAATTTTACGGGTATAGTTTAAAAAAACGCACACATGCGAAGCTGAATATAAGATAGTAAGTTGAAATTTTATTGTGCTTACTCAGAAGGGCTCTATCCAAAACTTGTTGAGACAATTTCACTTCTGGCCTATCGGCTGAAACTTTTGACAGTCACTGGCCCACAAATCTATTATGTAATATTAGGGCTGTCCAACGGGACAGGACGGGACGATATTTAAGCGGGACAATGGCGGGACGGGACGAAATGGAAAGGGACAAACGAGACGAAACATTCGTCCCATTCCGTCCCGCTAACAAACGGGACGGGACGGGACGGAACAGGACGGGACGGGACGGGACGGGACGATATTTAAGCGGCACGATGGCCGGACGGGACAAACGGGATGAAATGTTTGTCCCACCCCGCCCTGCAAACAAACAGGATGGGACGGGATGGAACGGGACGGGTTCGTGGGCCTTAAGTGTATTTTTTATATAAATTTTTTTTGAAAATTACGTTATTTTTAAAGTTTGCAATGGCTATATTTTTGACTTATTGAATAAACTTAAATGTTACTATGTTAAAATTAATATTAGAAAACTAAGTAAAGAATTATAAAATATTAAAATAAAAGGCTTCTAATGAAATACTCTACTAATTATATATTTATAATACAATTATAGTTTGTTTAATATAATTTCAAAGTCTTAACTATTAAGTAACTAAGAGAATTCATAAAAAAACTTCAATGCTTAGAGCCTTTTATTTTATTAATAAAACTTACAAATCTCATATACAAATATAATTCTTTTGAAGAGCACCTAATCTATGTAGCCACCTTCTAGGAAGGGTTCTGTTTGAACTAGGCCTCTTAGTAGCCAATTACAAATTATCATACTAATATTTGTAAACTTCTATATAGCTTCTTTCTAACTTATCAATAATATCTCTCAGACATTCTACTGGAATTGACAATATTGATTGATGTTGCATGAGCTCCATGCCGTCATCGCTCCCAGTGGTAAGTATCTCATTGTATTCTTCTTCTTCTTCTTCTCTAGTGGTTAATTTTTCAAAACCAAAATTTCTTCTTTTTGAATAAATCCAATCTCTGAATAATACAGAAATCTCTAGACTGTCTCCAATTTGAAATCGTGCCGCGCTAAAAGTACTCTCCGATGCTACTGATGATGCTTGAATAGCCAAAATATCTCGGGCCATAATTGAAAGTGTTGGAAAAGCCTTGCAAAGCTCCCTCTACCGTGACAAAAGTTGTTCCTTGCCTTCTTCATCTTTAATATTTTCTAATCCTTGATTAAGATAAGAATCAAGTTCATCATCAATAGAGGAATCAAAACTTGTTATATCATCCATATATTCCTATAAAACATCTGTTCCAGACTTAGAAGTAGAAGGAGCAGTTTTAGTATTAGTTGTATCCATAGATTTATATTTATCAAACATTGATCTAGCATAAGAATATATGCTAGCTTGGCAGTTTTCGAGAGATGGTTGTTCATTTTCTTGAATTTTTAAATTCTCATAAATTTTATGAACAAGTCTCTTTGCACCTCTTAGTTTTAAAGATGTGTTAAGTAGAGTAGAAATTAAATAAACTTCGGGAATAGAAAAAAATACTTTTTAAATTTTAAAATCATTTCTTTAATGGCTTGTGCATAAGTTGGATTATTTTAAACTTACCAAATACAACAAAAATTCTACAAATATACCATAGTATTTGTGTAATAGTAGGATAATATATTCTAGAAAATTATTTTGTAGCATAATAAATTTTTTCTAAAAATTTAGTAAGCTCTCTGATCTCATCCCAATCAGAATCAACAATTTGATCAACAAGGTAAGCATTATGCGTATTAAATACCTTTTGGATAGGCACCCGATAATCATAAGCAACTTTAAGCATTTTATAAGTAGAATTTCACTTAGTACAAATATCTTTTGGAACTTTTCTAAATGGAAGCCCAGCACTAGCACATTGTTCAGCAAATTTACGAATTCTACTTTGTTTATGAGCACGAAAAATATAGCCACAAGCATGTTGTATTTTACTACAAGCATCAGAAAATAAATTAAGACCATCTTTTATAACCAAGTTAAAAATATGGCATGCACATCTAATATGAAAATTGTTGAATTAATTGGACAAAGTCAAGATTTTAAGTTATTTGCTGCGCTTGTGTTAGCAGAAGCATTATCTAAGGTGATAGTTAAAACTTTATTAATGAGCCCATAAAAGTTAAGTATTTGAAGAACAGTAGTTGCAATATATGCTCCAGTGTATTTTGAAAAAAAAAAAATTTATAACCTGTAATACGTTTTTGCAAGTTCTAGTGATGATCAAACCAATGACATGTAGCAGTTAAATAATCACCACCATTAGGAATACGGCCTATATCAGATGTGATAGACACTTTACAATCTAAGTGAAAAAATACACAATGAATATACTGTAGATATTCAATTTGAAATCTAAAAACATCATTTCTAACTGTGGTCTTAGGAAAACCTTGAAAAGCAGGGTTATAAGTTTCTTGTATATAATGTACAAAAGCAGGGTGAGAAGGAAAAGTAAAAGGTAAGCCACAAACAGCCACCATTTTTGCTAAGTTCGCACGATCTCTATCTATGTTATATTTGCATAAAACATGACCAGAAGCAGGGTCAAGTTGTTGAATTTGATTAGAACCAGATCCACTAGGAGTGCCAGAATTGATGGTAGGATCTATAATTTTTTCGGCTTCTATGTTAGCTTGTATCCATAAAGATTTGTGATTTTTTCTTAAGTGTCTAGTTAAACCCCCCGTCCCATCACTTGTTGAGTGCAAATACTTGCTTACATTTTTCATATATAGCACGATGATTGACTTAATCTTGTTTAAAAAATTTCCATACAAGTGATGTTTTGGGACGTTCAGCTTTAGGCTTACCCCTTACAAGGGGTACAAGGGGTAAAGCTCCAGACTGAGATTGACTCTGAGTTGGAGCTTGTGTTGCGGGACTAGCGGGTGTTTCATCTAATTCTTCTTTCTCATTTTCTTCATCCTCAAAGAAAATATCATTGCCTAATTGTCTTTGTAAAGTTTCATGATCTAATTGTTCTCCGACATGAATATCATAAAATATGGGGGTTGGGAAAATGAAGTTTCATCAACATGAGTCATTTCATCAATATTCATTCTAACTCTAGGTCTAGGAGAAGGGTTACGATTAGGATTACTACTACTTTCACCTTTATTATTTTTTTTACTACTTTTTTTAAAAGTACCAAATACATTTTTAGGTGCCATAATTTAAATATGAAATTAAACTAAAAAAGCTAACAGAAATATTAAACACACAAATGAAATACGAAAAACATGTAAAGTAAACACAAAAATTAAGCACTAAAATGATACGTAAAAATTATATTAAATTAGAAGATGAAACGAGTGCACCGTGATTAAATATTGAAACTTGAAAAAATTTCCCAAATATTGTTCCAAATACTTGACGAATTAATTTGAAGCTTGAAAGTTGCTCCAAAATATTTGCCCAAATACTTAAAAGTTGAAACTTGAAAGATAGCACTTGATACTTCATAGTAAAAAAATTGAGAGAATAATATAGAATATAGATAGGATATTAGAATCTTAAAAGATTTGAGAGAGAAGATTGATTTTTTGTGGGAAAATTGAAGAAGAATGAAAGGTAGTTATAGTAGAAAATAGGGCCAAAGTGTAACTTAATAAACTTAAGAGTTATATTAAAAGTTTGGGAGGGGGAGGGGGTTAGGGGGTGTTTTGGGGGGGGGGGTGTAGGGGCTGTTTGGACCGTTGGCAACAGATATTTTTTCCATTTAAGCCGTTGGCTAACGGCTAGTTTTTAAAAAAAAATCTGGCGGGACGCGGGACGGGACAAAACGAAATGGGACGGGACAAACGGGACGAAATGGCCGTCCCGTCCCATCCTGTGTCCCATTTAACATTGGTCCATCCCATTTAACTTGAAGCAGGACGGGATGGGATGGGACGGCCCGTCCCGTTGGACAACCATATGCAATATGAAGCCAAAAACTAATTATAATAGCTAGCCAAAAACATAAAGGTAGGTACGAAATTTTCGCTTCTCCTCAGCCTGTGTATCAACGAAGCTCCTTGACTTTCAGAACTCGATTCTTGGTATTGCTGAAGTCAATCAAGATGAAAAATTGGAATGTGATTCAAGTGATAACACCTTTGATTTGGAAGGTGAGGAGCAGAACATAAACCACAGGTTACAATGAAACTCAAGACTGAAGATTCTGATGATCATAAATTCTTTTCTCTCTTCATCTTTTGATAAAAGTAATACAATAAATAGATATTATACCTAATAGTTTGGAAGCCTTTGATTCTGAGGTAGGGCATTTGGACACTTTAGGCGAGTAACTCACGAGTTGTATGTTATTTTTGAATCCACTAATAGAAAATCATTCTCAGTTGTATTATTTTGTCCAAGTAGAGGTAGATACATTTTTAGAATGTATTAGACTCGAGAGCAATTTTTTTTTTGATATTGAAAAGAAAATCTGACACTATACAAAATACATATAAAATCTGTCACTATACAAAATACATATAAAATCTGTCACTATACAAATACAAAAAGTATACAAAATAGACTGTCACTATACAAAAGATATACAAAATAGACCGTCACTATACAATAAATATACAAATAGACTGTCACTATACAAAAAATATACAAAATAGACTGTCACTATACAAAAAATATATAAAATAGATGTAACTTTACAAAATAGATACAAAAAGACTATCACTACACAAAAATAAATGATACACTCCAAATACACAACGTGCACACATTACACATAAAATATTGTATATAATTTATATACACTATGTTTACATATTAGAAAATACACGTTATATACATTTTTTATAAATTGGTCAGACATATTAAACATTCACGATACAAATACACTTGGGGTACACAAATATATATACTTTAGATACACAAGCACACTCGAGATAGGCTAAATATACACCAAGGATACACTATCGAACTTAGGATACAATATTTATACATTGCAAAAAAGGGTTGCTCTATCGCGACAGGCAGAGGTCATACCTACTACCTTCAGCTTTGGAAACAAACGCTCTATCCATTGAGCTACAGGCGATTATGTTGTCATACTCATTCCTTTCGACTACTATATGTAATATTATTGGGCCGAATGACCATTTGTTATAAGTAGGACAAAACATGAGCTATTAAAAATTTGAGAGGCTATAAAGGATAGTTTTCTCCAATTTGTTACATTTGCACCATCATCTTATTGGGATTACAAGTTACAACAAGTAGGCCTACCTTATTGTTCAACATTTTCAAAAAGTCCAATAATATTAATGTTAAACGTAAAAAAGAAAAGGAATTCCAGGTTAAAATAGCATGTGATAGTCAATTTTTGAATTAGTCATTCAAAAATAGCCAGCTTTTGCAAAGTTATTGAAAAATAATTATTATTTTGCTGCAACAGAGACCGGTCCAACATAATATACTGGAGATCGGTGCACCTGTGTATGAACTTCCAGCATATTATGCTAGAACTCTACCACGCGGAAAGTTCCAGCATAATATACTGGAGATTGGAGCACATATGTATGAATTTCCAGCATATGATACTGGACCAGTATATTATACTGGAACTCCAATATATTATGCTAGAGTTCCGGTATACTTATGCTGGAACTCCATTATTATATGCTGGAGTTCCAATATACTTATGCTGGAACTCCAGTATATTATGATGGAGTATTTTCCTGATTTTGAATATGTTTTCATTCAGATTTATCTTTATATGAAAAGTGACTAAATTTCAATTACTTTTGAAGTTGTGGCTATTTTTGAATGACCACTTGTAAATCTAGCTATATTTTTAATTTCTCCCGAATTCCAGAGATATTGGTAACGGTATAGGCCGAAATATACCCTTGTATTATGAGAAAATATTTAAATATACCATTCATTATATTTTGGGTCTAAATATACTCCTACCGTAATAGTATTGGTTCAAATATACCCTTCTTCTATTAAGTTTGTTTAAGGTGGACATCCAATTCTACGTGATACTAATATTTGATGAGGTGGATTCCACATGGCATGCTACTTCAGTTCCCCTAATCCATATAAAAATACTAAAATTTGAAATACAATATTTTCATGGTAGAATTAATGGTGGAAATCGTGTGAAGGGAAAGAAAATTTTAATGGCGGAAAAAAAATAGAAAGGATGGGTAAAAAGTATTAGGTGAGCTGAGATGGCAAGTCATGTGGCATCCACCCCATCAAATATTAATGCCATGTCGGTTTGGATGTCTATTTTGAATAGACTCAACGGAAAATAAGTATATTTAAACTAATAATGTAACGACAAAAATATATATAAACTCAAAGTACAACAAGGAATACATTTACACCTTTTCTGATAGATTGTTACTACCTGTGTCATTTCTGGTGGAACAAAAATTTAAAAAATTCAAAACACAAAAAAGAAAAAAAAAAGGAAAAACGAAAAAAGAAGAAGAAGTTATAGTAGAGCCACACTGGGCTAGTAATTAAATTGAGTCCAATTGGTAAGTACTTATTTCTAAAATTAGAGCAAGGATCACTTTTAGCCATCAAATAAAATTTGTTATAATAAGTAGTCGTAAAAGTTTAAAAAATTTATATATTTATTGTAATTAATACACACACACACACACACATATATATATATATATATATATATATATATATATATATATATATATATATATATATATATATATATATATATATATATATTTTTTTTTTTTTTTTTTTTTTTTGAAATCGACTATACGGTATTATTTTCTCAAAAATTTTGATTTAATCAACTAGGCCCATTCTCTTTCAAGGCCCAATTAGAACAACGGAACACGCCAACGGCTTAATATATCTAACTTTTTAAGCTAAAATAATGCAAAAATGATATTGTATAGCCGTTTTCTCTCTCTATATATATGTGTACATATTTTTTGTCTTATATATAAAATTATATAAATTTATATATTTTTTCGGCTACCAAATATAAATATTTGACTAAAAGTGAAAAAAGCCCAAAAATAATCAAAATAGCCTATCATCCGATACAATCGCAGATAGCAATTGATTAATTGGCCAA
This sequence comes from Nicotiana benthamiana, assembly GCA_034376525.1. Taxonomy (NCBI): domain Eukaryota; kingdom Viridiplantae; phylum Streptophyta; class Magnoliopsida; order Solanales; family Solanaceae; genus Nicotiana; species Nicotiana benthamiana. Next base: position 45,320,505 of record CM067330.1, read on the forward strand.
ATTATCAATCCTCTATGTAAAACGTATTGCGAGTTCCCTAGATAATTCTAATGAAGACCAAACATATTAAATCTATGCCATTGACCAGTAAATTATGTTTTTATTTTATTTTACCAAGTCGTAAGTAAATTCATAAACACTATTTTATACATTTTTGTCGGTAGTATTAAAAAAAAGAGGCAAAGACATATATCATTGTCATGTAATTTTCTTATTTATTCATAGGATCTAAACGTTAAACTTAAATGTCAACTTTTTGAAATAAAAGTTTCCATATTTATTGGCTTTTATCATCAAAGATTAGATAAGAACTTTGACCACTAACTTGTCTTAAGAAAAAGATTACTTTACCTAGCGGTGTATTCTTATTAATCATTAAAGAGATTCACAGTACGATAAAAGTAAAATTTAACCCTATAGCTCTCTTGGGTATATATCAACATTCCTTTTCTTTTTAATTTTTTACGTTATATCTTGTATCTATATTGAAACCGAATTAAATTTAAATTTACTATGAAAAAGTACACAATAAATTGCAAATAACTTCCTAACAAAAGTAACTTTATAATTAAGGCTCGAACGTAAGATATTGATTAATGATGAATAAATACTTATTATTCTATTACAATCCGTTATCCACATTTTACAATGAAGCAATAATTAGTGACTCCTATTTTTTGTGGTATATTTTAGGTCGTTAAAGACTATTAATTTAGACTAATTATTGTAAAAAAAAATTGTTTATTCGTTGATTTTCAACCAAACTGCAATGATAATACCGTTCCACTTTTGTTTCCAACAGTTTCTTTTGAATTATGCATCCAAAAGTTAGTGTTTTTAATATCATGTATAATTTTGTTAACATAAGTTTCTGAGAAAAGAGTAAGAGTTAAAATTATCATGATTGTGGATTAAAATTGTAACAATAATCCAATATTAATTACTTATGCAAAATTTTGCGTACACTAGTATAGAATTATTTTTCTACGTGATGCATGCCAAGACTGGGCCCTTGCTATAATGATGAAATCATCTGTGAGATAAATAGGAAAGCAATAAAGGAATAGAGAGGCGCATGCTATGGCAAAAGGTATTGGATCTAATCACATCACCGAAAAGATTAAGTCCTTAATGATTAGGATAAGTTTATTTTATCTCGATTAATTTATAGAATATCTGTTATCTCTTGTCAATACAAATATATATCTCCACTAAAAGGAGTATGATTGGTGCTCTAATATAGGAAAAAGTAGTTTTTTCACATGTTATTATTATTTTTAGTTCGTGTCAGAAACTATTTATAATAAGAGTAAAAAGAGTATATAAAATTTATATTTTTTTTTACTATTATATTTATAGCGACTATATAATATAATATTTCCCTTTTTTACACGCAGTATATAAACAAAATATATTAATTCATTATGGATATAGAGAAATATTTCTCTTCGTTTCAGCTTAAATGAAAAGTATTCTTGTTGCAAAAGTCGCAAAAAAAAGAACATATCACAGATCGTCAAACATTTACGCCTAATAATAATAATAAATCATTAATAATCTCTCAAACCCAACTCCACGGACCAGCGTCCACTACCAAATATAGGACCACATAAAAAAGTTAAAAAAAAGTTCGATGCACTAAGTTTTTGGTATGCGCAGAATTTAGAGAAGAGCCTGATTACAATGGTCTATTATACGTTATTTTACCCTGTATTTATGTAAGTGACTGTTTTCATAGCTCGAACAAGTGACCTCCTAGTCAATAGCAGCAAATTCTTTGAACTAGAGGAGTTCCTTTTTTTCCACTTAGTGTTCAGCACTATATTAGAGCCCGATTAAATTAGAATTCGCGTTAAAAAATCTCATATTGGGAGATAAAGTGCTCCCTAATAAAAATAATTTTATACTCATAACTTGAACTCGAAATCTCTGATTTAAAATAAAAGCACTACTTATCATTCAATCACAACCCTAATTAATTAAGGATGAAATCGTTGTTTTTGCTCATGCTCATGATTGTTATGATAGCTTCAACTAATGGTAAGCATGCCGATATAATTACTAATAATGCATAAACTTTAAAGGCCTAATATCAACTATTTGTACTTGGCACAATATAGTCTTCACTTTCAGATATAGGATATCTTAGTTGTACTAATTAGGATAATCCAAAAACAAACCAAGATAAATACTCATAATACTGGTTGGCTCTATCAATTTCTGTTTTTTCCTTCTCCATCTTTTAATTTTATATACTTTTTGTTTGGATGGCATCCTTATTGAATAATTGAGTAAGAAGTTTCTGTGTAAAAACAAATAAGAAGAGTACTAAGTGTTTTTTATCTGTCTACAAAAAGTGGAAAGATTAATTACAATTTTCAAATCAAATGACTTGTGAAATAATTTATGTTCTATGCATTGATAATTAAGATAATTTTTATGTTATCAATTTAAATTAACACAACAATGCAACAATTATTCAAGAAAACACATTTTGTAAGTTGTAAAAATAGAATAATAACTTGCTATAATCTGTACAAGTTTTTCACACATTCAGTGTATATAACTTATTCTTTTGTGAAATTATTTTGCTTTTTTCATTTGTTTTTAGAAGATCCTTATATATTTTACTTTAACCAACACATGATGAAAGGAAAAACAGTGGAGAGGAGAAAAGAAAGCTTCTTTTTTCTTTTACAGTATTAATTAACCCCCTCTTTTCTACCATCCCCATCTATAAATTGAGAGCACAAGCCAATGCATTCGTCACAAAACACACACACACACAAGAAAATACTTACTCTCTCACTTACAAACAATTATTTCTATCTAAGAGAGGATCATAAAATCATGGCCATGAGATGTGTGGCTATTTTTGCAATGGTACTTTTGATTCTTGGTCAAGAAACTAAGGTGACAAAAGCAGATATCACTTGCAATCCATTGATGTTAAGTGTGTGTGCAAATGCCATAATGTCTTCTACAACTCCAACTGCGATGTGTTGCTCAAAGTTAAAGGAACAAAGGCCATGCCTTTGCAAATACATGAAAGATCCAAGACTTCAAAAGATGATTTCTTCTCCTAATGCCAAAAAAGTTGCTTCTACTTGTGGTTCCCCTTTCCCTAAGTGCTAAGAAAATATTTTTACGAGATGAGTTTATATGGAGTAATATGGTTAGCGTATATTCATACGGCCGACCTTAACTCGTTTGAGACAGAGGCGTAGTATGTTGTTGTTGTTGTTCTCTATTAGCCTTTATGTTTAAGATATCCCCTAATGCCATAAAAGTTGCTTCTACTTGTGGATCCCCTTTCCCTAGGTGCTAAGAAAAATATTTTCATGAGACGAGTTTATATTGAGTAATATGGTTAGAGAGAATTTATATAGCCGATCTCAATTCGTTTGGGACGATGGGAATGTAGTATTTTGTTGTTGTTCTCTATTTAGCCTTTATGTTTAAGATATATAACTAAGATGTGCATGTTTTCTTGTTGAAGAGTGTTACTCTTAATGTTGTTTTTGAATAGTAAAAGTATGGGTATTAATGTTAGGGAGTTATTATCTTGACAATGTTACTTCTGATCTTAAGTATTAAATTTTCTATCAATTCTACTCTTCCTGCATAGAATAAGTATCTTGTTGTCCAGGAGTTGATCCTTTCAAGCATTTTACAGGACAATAGATATTCTCTTGCTATTCAATGACACTCCCAAGTACTTAATAGAGAGTTCTCCCTTAGCAAACCCCCAACATATCCACTATTTTCAGTTGTGTATTCTCACCAAAGTAGACTGATCTTTTGCTTATATTTGCAACTTGTCACATTCCTTTTCTACCCCAGACGATATGTGTTATGTTAGGTATTGTGGGTTAAGGAGTTTTTCCAATTGAAGTGGCAAATTTGAGTAGAGATTATTTTATTTATGGAATTGTCACTTGGAATTGGTTTTTGATGTTCCAAGTCACTTTTTGTTTGAATTCTTAATTAAAGAAGGGTTTGATTCTATTTTTATCGATGCACAAAAATAAAGTTCGGGTAACGAATTCTGTTGATCGGGGAGAATGTGTAGGGCATTCTTTGAGTTCCCTAGTTCTAGCACGGTTGTTTTATTAACTTAAAACTTGGCTTTAACTAATTTGGGACAAACCATAATTTATATGATTTTCATGTTTCATCTATACACTTTTATCTCTTGATTATTAGAATTATTAAACAAAATGGTTTGGTTGTCATAAATGTGTAATCAAATAAACAAATTAATTAACTTATCATAATTGCATCTCACAAGCAAATATGAAATCATGAAAACCAATTATTTGAAGTACTTTTGAAAAATTACTACTTTTGAGAAAATTAATCCTTGAAAATTATTAAAAATCAACTATTGCGTTATGCAAGTGAATCGACAATTTTAGCAAAGAATTAACTAAAACTAATGGTTATGGTATGAGGTTATTGAACTAATTGATAGAATGTTAAACCATGCTACGCAAGCGATTCTGTGACGTTAAAAAAACGCATACTAATTGGCTATTGTTTAAATTAATTCATTTGTTAAAACTATTTATTTAATAAAGAAGTCTAGGGGTTAAAACTTGTTTACTACTTTAAACTTGACAAATTCAAATTTTCCAGTAGCCTTGATGTTAAAAAAGATGGCCAGCAACGGTGATGGTAGCCTAAAATATTCTTAAAATTAATATAAATCCAACTAGGACATGTAGTTAAAAATGAACAGGGACTTCTAGACATATAACTAGGAAAAAACATATGCATCAAGCTCAACCTAACAGAAATTCAAAACAGCAATGACACATTTAATAAATTCTTTCAATGGTTCTATCCTCTTCACATACAATTCCCTAACTTCAGTTTAACTTAATCAAGAAGAGAAGTATTACTATCAGTTATTTTTAGCACTAAGAAAAAAGTTAAAATGACAAACAAAGCAAATACATAAAACCAAGGCAAAAGAAAACTAAACTCTACATAATAATTCTAAAAAATGTTTCTTTTCCTTAACTAAATACACTTAACATAATATTATTTAAGCTATATATGTAATAAAAAATGGAAGATCGACCAAATATTTACAGATGTACATTCTAAAATATAACTATATCAATAACATGCTAAACATTCATTTATTCCAGTAAAACACATCAAACGTATTCATAGAGATGAAAAGGAGCCATATCCTTATTCATTGAATATAAAAATCTACATTGCAAAGTTTAAGAAAATACTACAACAACAACAACCCAGTATAATCCCACTTAGTAGGGTCTGAGGAGGGTAGTGTGTATGCAGAACTTACCGCTATCCTTGGGTAGAGAGGCTGTTTCCAAATAGACCCCCGGCATCCTTCCCTCTAAGAACTTCCACCTTGCTCTTGGGGAGACTCGAACTCACAACCTCTCGGTTGGAAGTGGGGGTTGCTTACCATCAGAGCAACCCCTCTTGTCTAAAGTTTAAGAAAATACCTGAATTGCAAAAATTAAAATAACAATCAAGAAATAGAGCTTAGCAGAAGAAAAAAAATAGCAGCAAACACAACAGAAAACAACATCAGTCTCGTGTTTAAACAGCTCGTAGAGAATAAATCCAGAACCAACTCCAAAAGTTTGCACTCAAAAATTTATTTGTTACACCTCCTTTTTTACACACCCCAAAGGGATATGAGAGTTTTTTCAATTAAAGTGACATTATTCAAAATGAAATTATTTTATTTATTAGAGTCGCCACTTGAAATAGTTTATTTGGTGTCCCAAGTCACCAGTTTATTATAAAATCCCAAATCGAGGAAAATTTTATTTTAAAAAGTCTGCGAAACCAGAAATCTAGATAAAGAATTCTGTTAACCCGGGAGAAGGTGTTAGGCATTCCCGAGTTCCGTGGTTCTAACACGTTCGCTTAGTAATTTTTACTTGGCTTAAATTTTTTATCTACTCATCTTTAGAGCCTATGTGCATTTACCTTTAAACCGCTTTTAATCACTTGATAGTTCATAATTAAAGAATTGAGTTACACGTATGTATACTCTTTTCCATTGGCACGTTAAAGATCATGTCACACAAACATGTGCACAATTAGTAATGCTTTATTTATTTTTTAAGAAAAAAGTTTGGTTGAAGTTGTGAACGCATACTTTTATTTATTTTGGGAGTCATATTCATGTCACGCGAACGTGTACATAATTACAATGATTTAATTAATAAAGTGCAGCCCTAAAGCATTCTAGCGTATTCATGATTTATTTCTTTCCTAAGTTTGAGATTATTGTGAAAGCTATAAGTTATGGAAGAATATCTTTGTAGAAGAAAGACATTTTAGCCAGTCGGACCAAATATAACAATTACACAATTATAGAAGAATGAGTGTGATTTTGATTTATTAATTTTTGGTCAGTTCTCATGCAAACCATCGCGCCCAAGCATTATTAGTGTGAGTCCAACCTTTATAGTCCCTTATTTAGGTAACTTACTGCATATTGAATCTAATATCCAATTTAAATTAAATAAAAATTTTACTGTGTTCATGCAAAATCCACATAACTTATTCAAGATACCAAATCAACAAATACTGAGGAAATATACAGTTCATGTGTGAATTCTATCTAAATAGTAAGACCAAATATTTTTATAAATGTTTCCATCCCATTTTACTATTCAAATGTATCTTTCATTAAGCAACTGCAATACAATTACTACAGACCATATGACTATTTAAATATAAAAATCTTAAATTTAAGCAACAGAACATTAATCAAATTGACGAGAATAAAAAGCAAAAATAGATAAGTTGATAATGAAAGCAAGAAAGAAAAAGAATGACTTTGCAAAAGTTTTATTCCTTTATTAATAGGCTCCTCAAAATTCATGAATTAGTATGAAAATTGTTCGCACAAATTAAATATTACATACAAAGAAGAAAACAATATTTAACCAACTTTTTCTATCTTATCATATAACAAAATAAGAGCACAAATATATGATTCTAGCAAAAATCACAAGCGAATTAAAATAAAATTCAAACTTTGAGGAAACATAGATCTCATATATCATGTTTAATTTATATAACAAGATTGAGTGTTACCTTTTGCGAAAATTCTATGCAATAATCGATTTAATCTACTAATTATCAAACTTCTAGAACCCGCAGACTCGAAACCACGAAAGAAATTCGAAACTCCAACTTCAGATTCAATAACTTAGCAAAACATTTTTTTTCGTTCTCTACCCTTTCTTCTTCCTCTTTTTTTTCCTTCTTTTTCTTTTTACGATTCTGATGTCCCATTTCCCTTTTTTTTTTCTTCTTATAACAGAAGTCTCTTTCTCTTTATATAGATGAGTATGGGTAGTTTTATAACTTCTAAGGAAGCGGGGAAGTGGGGATTGAGAAGTTAGGAACGTGAGAGATAGTGAGAAAGGAAGTTACGTGAAGTGGGGAAGTGGATAAGTTGGGTTGTTTTATTATTATTTTTTTAATTTTTTTTAAACTTTATATATATTTATTTAAATTTTTCTAACCTTTTTTTAATTAAATAAAAGAAGATAAAAAACGCACACACGCATATAAAACTTACTTTATATTTTAAAAAAACTATAAGAAAACCTAATATTTACACTATAGTTTAAATTATACTATGAATAATGCTATAGCTTACATTTAAAATTAGAAGAAACCAAATATATATATTTTTTGTAGATTTTCTTCTATTTAAAAATAGGAACAAAAGTTATACTCTAAGAATGCAAATAATTATTATTTTTTTGTATATAAATTTTTTAATTTTCATAAATGAAACCTATTAAGAGAAAGATAAAAGTTTATATATTTAGATTTAAATATTTACACTAAAATAGTATAGAATTTGGGTGAGGTCAAAAATTAGGTGTTCACATTACTCACAAAAGCTCACTATTTGAACTTACTAAAGGGTGTTTTAGTTGCTGATTTTTTACTCTCAAAGTTGTATTTTTATAGTGTAAAACCTGTCCAACTAAAGTGTAATAGAGTATGTGAAGTGAGGAAAGAGTAGCCCTTAGATAGGTAAATAAAATAACTTTTTCGACAAATTTTGATTCACCAAAAATCTATTCAAAAAGGACTGACTTTGTGTGTTAAACATTGTTCAAATACTGTCTAAAAGGTGAAAGGACAGCCTGAAAATCTTCTATAGCAGAAGCAGGGAGAAAAAATATCATTTCAGCTATCCTAGTAAAAGGTAAGCTACTAGCATCCTATCTTATAATAAAATAACTTAAACTTCAGCTCTTACAATATTCCTACCAATCTATATAATTCAAGCCAAACTAAGAAAAATACATAACTAGACTTAGAAATTGAACAATAAATCAACTAAGGGAAATTCAGAATCTAATATCTAAAAATCAAACAAAAACAAGTATATTATCCAAATCTAACTAATTGAAACCACCAACTTAACATATCACATACCAACTAATTGTTTCATTAAAACAACTATGACTAAACCACACACTTGAATAAATGGAAACTCAACAAATTAACAACTAAGTAACTATAATAACTAAGAGACAAACAACTGCTAATCAAACTAATAAACAAACGATTACACGAAATGACTACAAATATAGACGAAATAACAACGGATTGTATACGACAATAAAAACTATAATCAAATAGTAGGTAATAACAAAACAAAAAACAAAACAAAAAACAAAAAAGATCAGAAACATGGGAAAAAGATTAGGGGTTGAGTTTACCCAATTGTAGGGATATTTGAGGGTAAATCGAGTGATAAGACGATATCCGAATCTTCGAATATCAGCTGTCCGTCCCAGAATTGTGCGTTTCATTCGGGTAGATGCTAAAACAAATGTGTTTTGGCATCTTGCAAAAAAGAAATAGACGTCTTTGAGTCGAGAATCAAATCGAGACAGAAACGCGGTGGTTGGGGGTGCTATGATAGTGGGGGTTTTGGGTTGGAGATAAGAGAAGAAGAAGAAAAGAGAAGGATTGGGGCCACCGACCGACGGTGGAGCAGCGACGACAATGAGGCGGCCGTCGGCTGTGGATGGTAGCATTTATGGGTGAAGTTAGGGGGGAAGCATAGGTACCATCGAGCTCTGTCCACTCATGTATGTGTTGTAGGGTGATAACAGTCGGAGCTTCACGAATTTGGACAAAAAAGGCAGCGACTAGGTTTACTAGATCTAAAATGGAGTTTGAGCGGGTTTTGAGGGATTTGGATTGAAGATTTAGAAAGAAGAGGTTGAGGTGATTGTATGGTGCGATTTTAGGGTGATTTGGATGATGGCCGCTGCTAGTGATCGATTTTCGACGGCGGAGCAGGGCGGCAGACGGTGCGGTCTTGAAGGAGAGGGAGGAGAGTGAATAGAGAGGAGAAAGAATGGAAATAAGGGGAAAATGGGGGCAGTTTTAGGTATCCTAAACTTTAAATACCTAGGGGGATTGAATTAGAGCCGTTGGATCATAAGGGAATGGATGGGTAAGATTGAGTCTTGGTTTCACTTAATGAAACGAATGAAACTATGTCGTTTTGAACCAATTCTTGGACAACCATCAACTGGAATGGGTTAGCCGAATTGGGCTAAAAAATAGGGCTTGATTTGTGCATAACTCAACTGAAATGGGCATTAGAGCTGCTTAATCTGCTGACATCCCGACGAAGAGAGTCATTATTTGTGTTAATCTTCGAATTCGAGAGAAGGCACGACAGCTACTGGAATATTAAAGAATAATCTAAAGAGGGTCATAGCTTATTCAACTTGCAGTCATTTAGGATAATCCAATCCATTAAACCCCTTAACAGATTAATTAATAATGTAATACTAAAGTCTATAACCACACACAATAAACCTAGAACAAATTAGATATTTACACAACAAAGCTAGAAGCTTTTGTTTTATTGCGTTCTTTATACGTCTATTTGTTATATTGCATTCTCAATGAGATTCTTCGGGCTTAAAGCATCTGTTCTATTATGATGATCTATGTTTTAATATGTCTTAACACATTAAAGACTAAATAGAACTATTACGGCAAAATTATTTTCAATGTATACTCTTGCCAAAGCTGCCTTATTCCATGTTTAGATGTCAAGCACATTGAGATCCCCTGCAACTTTGGAGCAACAAACTTTATCCCATGCCAACAGTGCCTTTTTTGACACCTTTACAGCCCCTGTCCATAGAAATGTCCTGCATGTAGATTCTATCATCTTCAAAATTTGGCAACACAAAGATTTGTGATCAATAGATTTTGACAGCAAAGAGCAAATTTTTTATCAGTTATGATCTTCCTGCATAGGACAAATATCTTGTTGTCCAGAAGTTGATCTTTCCAAGTATTTGTTCTAGTATAGGATGGCACAGGGCAATAGATATTCTTTTGCTACCCAAGTACTTAATAAGGAGTTCTCCCTTAGTAAACACCAACATATCCACTATTTTCAGTTGTGTATTCTGACCGACACCCCTAATGTAGATTGAGCTTTTGCTTGTATTTGTATCTAAGCTAGAAGATTTTGTTCTATTTCGTTCTTTTGACATCTATTTGTTCTATTTTGTTCTCAATGAGATTTTTCGGGCTTAAAGAATTCGTTCTATTTCAACGATCTATGCTTCAATACGTCAAAGGCTTAGAAGAACTATTACTGCAAAATTATCACGATTTATGAAGGAAAATGTTATCAAAGTAAAGATTGTAAATTAAGTTTTGTAGTATTTATTTTAATTAGGTAAAATATGTATTAGCATTATAGTATCTTTCAGTACTTAGTGGGCATATTCTGATGGAAAATGTTATTGATCCAGTATTCACTCCAACATTGATGGTGTATACGGTTAAACTCGGGGTTGGCATACAGCCCAAGTTCATGGTTAGTCAAACGATGAGAGGAGCATGAATGTATGAGATAGAGACTAAATCCGAGAACTCCTTAGGTAGAGATCAGAGTAGGGTGCTCGCCACTGGGCCTGGCAGGGCAACACCCATCGAATCCGGAACGAGCTCCAAGACTTCAGAAGTTGCACCGACTAATGGAAAGTCGTGATATCCAAACCTAACCAGATATCACGATGTAGATCTCGTCCGATATCAACACTATATCAATAATTGACGTACAAGGACGATTTTTACTTTTTAAAGAATTTTACCAGGGTAAAACTCCTCTGCTATATAAAAAGGAACTTTTTCTATTCAATGAACACATTGTAAATCACATATCTAGGAAATACAAACTTGTTTCTCTTATTCTTAGTTATTGAAAAGTTCTTATTTTAATCATAGTTCTTAATATACATTTGGCTGCAAATCGAGGGTCTAGTCGAGGGCGAAACTACTGTTAAGCCTAAATCCAAGACCGGACTCAATGTCATAACTGGTTTGGTTATTTATATTATTTTTATTTTTCTTATCTAACATTCTTGTCCACTTATGTCGAATTAATCCATAAATCCTAAAAATCGTGTACAAATTTAATTGTTATCCATTTTTATACGTAAATAGTTAGGTGCCTATCGTGAGGCTAAGGATAATAGTGGTGCTTTAATACAAATTTTCCTAACACACTCTAATTTACGCTTGTTCTTTAAGGTTTCAATTTCAAGTCACCTTAAAAATTTCTAATTCTTAGTCTGCTAACTTGAACACCAAGACTGAGTCTGGCTATCATAGCGAAAACACCAACCTGGTACCTAGCAATGATGTTCCCCCTGCTGATCCCAATAAAATCCCGGTTGTCGATCCAATCGACATTAATTCACAGATTGATGTTGATGCCCACCTGCCAACTAACCTTGAAAACAACATTCGCGGAGGCCCATGAGCAATGGTTCGAGAAATGACTGAAGGCAAAGGTGATGGATAAGCCTTCGCCTAATCTTCAAAATGATGCATGATCAACAAGTGGCAATATAATAGCTAAGAATCAAGGCCACCAACCTGGTAGGGTTGGGCTGAAACGGTCCCCGAAGAACACTCAAGGAAACAAGCAAAACATCTAGAGGTCGGGTGGATTTGAGCGCGGGAACAACCCCGAGATAATGAAAATGATTGAGGCTTTGACAAACCAATGACAAAAAGGTGGAGACGTATAACTCCAGGTTCGATCAAATCCCGGGAGCACCCCTAATGTTAAAAGAATCGGATTCCAAGAATTTTATCCAAAAGCCTTTCCCTCTCAATGTTGCACCGAAGTTTTGTATGCCCAATATGCCTAAGTAAACCAGAACCATATATCCAAACGAGCATGTGACATCATACATATGTACCATTAAGGGAAATAATTTGGAAGATGATAAAATCGATTCAGGTTTGCTAAAGAAGTTTGGAGAAACTCTATCAAATGAGCAATGATATGATATCACAACTTACCTCAAATTCTATTGGTTAGTTTTCTATGCATGCAAATGCTTTTATGAAGGCACATCAAGCAAAGGGACAACGAAATACTCAGGGAGTTTGTATCAAGGTTTCAGATGGAACAGTTGGATTTGAATCCGATTACGGATGATTGGGCCGTTCAAGCATTCACTCAAGGACTTAATCCCTGAAGCTCTTTGGCTTCACAATAGCTAAAACAAAATTTAGTAGAGTACCTGAAAGTAACTTGGCCCACGTCCACAACATGTACCGGTAAAAAATCAGTGTCGAAGATGACCAACCTGGGGCCCATTCTGGGTCTGTTTATCCTATCAGGACCGATGATAGGTCTAAGAGAGCCTTCGATCATGAATCGAGTTGAACCAAGACCGGTGTCAATCGTATAGTGGAGATTGAAGAGGTAACAGGTTCGGGCGCCACCTTACAAGGAACTGAAAGATGAGCGACCGAATCACAAATTAACGGGGCCTGATGAGCAAAAAATGTTTTCACAGGCCATTCGGGTCCAGGGAGGCACCAATATTGTCGAAATATAACTTTAACATCGATGATGCCAGTATTGTATCAGCCATCGAACGTATCAAGGATACTAAGTGGCCTCGACCACTATAGTTCGACCCTACTTATAGAGACCGTAACTTGCTCTGTAAGTACCACGACGCTCGTAGCCATAGGACCAAAGATTGCCAGGAGTTGAGAGAACAGGTTGCCCAGTTGTTTAATAATAGGCACCTGCGAGAAATTCTTAGTGACCTAGCAAAAAACTACTTCAATAACAAGGACACCAACAAATAGATTGAATAGGAGGAACCTCAACACATCATCAACATAATCATTGGAGGAGTCGATATCCCTCAAGGGACAATAATAAAACACACTAAAGTATCTATCACGAGGGAAAAATGATCTCGAGATTATATCCCGTAGGGATTCATTTTGTTCAACGACAATGATGAGGAATGTATCATGCAACCTCATGATGATACACTAGTAATATCAGTACTTATTAGTAAATCCCGAGTTAAGTATGTACTGATTGGTTTAGGTAACTCGGCCAATATCATCAAATCCAGGGTCGTAGAGCAGTTGAGGTCACAAGTCCAAATTGACCCAACAAATCCGGGCGTTGAACAAATTTAACATGGCATGCGAAACCACTAGAGGGGAGATAATCCTACCAGTGAACACCGCCGGGACTATCCAGGAAATGAATTTCTATGTGATCGAAGGAGATATGAGATATAACGCCCTATTCGGAAGACCATGGGTTCACAACACAATGGCAGTACCCTCGACCTTACACCAGGCATTAAAGTTCCTTAACCGAGGAGGAATCAAAACGGTGTACGGAGAACAACCAGCTGTAAAGGAGATGTTCGTAGTCGATGAAGTACTACCGGTGCCTACCATCTCGACATTAAGGAACACCAAACCAACCAGAAAGGCCAAAGTCAAATAACAACCTCATATGCCGGTCCCCGTCGGATCGAAAGAACAAGGAGCTTACGAGGAGGATGATTATGGAATTCTGAGATAATTCATAGTGCCCGATGATACCGACACCATCAAATCCACTGTTGAGGAGCTGGAACAACTTGTATTGATCGAACACCTGCCGGATCGAAAGGTATACTTGGGCACGGGGTTAACATCCAAGCTCAGGAAAGAACTCATTAATTTTCTAAAAGCTAGCATGATTTGTTTTGTCTGGTCCCATCTTGACATAATAGGGATCCTGCTGGTGATAACCACTCCCAAGATAAGTTTGGAGCCAAAATTTCACTCAGTAAACAGAAGAGGAAACCTCAATCTGAGGTAAAACATATATTTATCAAGGACGAGGTACCTAAACTCCTTAAAATAAGTATATTCGGGAAGTTAAATACTCAGACTGTTTCGCAAATGTAGTGGTAGTACCTAAAAGGGAAATACACTAAGAACGTGTGTAGATTACAAAGACTTGAACAAGGAATTCCCTAAAGATTCTTTTCCTTTTCCTAACATCTATCAGATGATCTATGGGCGACGGTCGGGCACAATATACTCAGCTTTTTCGATTCCTATTCCGGGTACAAGTAAATTCAGATGAACCCGTAAGACCAAGAAATGACTTCCTTTATCATTAAATTCGGCACCTACTGTTACAATGTAGTGCCATTCAGATTAAGGAACGTCGATGCCACTTATAAACACCTAATAAATCAGTTGTTCAAAGAACAAATAAGAAAATTAATGGAAGATTATATTGATTACATGTTAGTTAAGTCCCTGCGAGTAGAGGACCATTTGAAACATCTGCAGGAAATCTTGGACATATTGAAGAAATACAATATGAAGCTGAAATCGGAGAAATTCGTATTTGGGGTTGGATCGGGAAGGTTCCTCGGGTTCATGGTATCCAATCGGGATATTGAGATTAATCATGACAAAATCAAAGACATAGAAGACATCACCGTGGTGGAAAATGTCAAGGCCTTTTAGGGGCTGATTGGGCGTATAGCCGTCATGGGTTGGTTCATATCGAGGTCCTCGAAAAAACCCAATAGTCCTTCTCACTACTGAAGAAGAAGAATAACTTTTTCATGGACCTCGAAGTGCAAATAAGCTTTGAAAGAACTCAAACGGTACCTTTCGAGTCTGCCCCTACTTCAGACTACTAACGTGGATGAGCAAGTGTACTTTTACTTGGCGGTATCCGAGGTGGTGGTAAGTTGAATCCTAGTTCGAGAGGAGGAAGGTACACACTTTTATATTCACTATGTTAGTTACACACTAGGAGAGGGCTAAACAAGGTATAGCTAAGCGCCTCCAGAAAGTTAAAACCATACTTTCAATATCATCCCATATATGCCATAACCTCTCTTTTTGTAAATTATAATTTTCATTAATCACGAAGAACAACCGTTACAAATCAGCATAGTCATTCTCGACTTCCTACAGTCCATACATAATCCTATCTCTATTACTATAGTATATGCAATACATAAATCCCCAGAGTACTATCTTTTCACGCTGGTCTTTATATTGTTATTTTTGGCTTAAAATGAAGTTATTGCATCTTTGTCCTCACTCCCCCTTGTGATTCATTGTTGCATATGCATGCCACTTCCTTAACTATATGTTCTACATTCCTTGCTTGATATTCAAATACTTTACTATTCCTCTCTTTCCAAATCACGTAGTTGTATTCTACATACATCATCTTGAACATCTTTGCCTTATGGGACTTACCTTTGGATTGGAAAAGCAGCCATGTAAACAATTGTTGCCAAGAATTAGTTGGAGCATCCCATAGTTGCAACCATGTCATCAATCTGCTTTGGAGAATCTACACTTACCAAAGAGATAGAGATGTGATTCATCTGCATCCATACATAGATTGCACTATAAGTTCACTTGGATTCCCTGTTTGGATAATCGATCCATAGTTAACAGCCTTCAATGACACTGTAGCCACATTGTAAACACTGCTTTAGGTCTAGCCTCATTATGTAGTAGCAAGGTTCTCCATTCCACTTTGTTATAATTCCCTAGGAGCCCTAAGTATATCTGCATAATAAAGCTCTTCTGTTGCTTTTGTGCTGGTATTTGTTGTATATTTTTCCTTGCATCCATAAACTTCCTCACTATCCAACTTGCATGTTGTGGGATAATCATGTCAATATGTTTATCCCTTTGATGTAGTATGCATGAATCCATCTTATCCCAGCTTTATCCTCCTTATGAGCCAGGTCCCAGTATGTGTTAGTGATTGCTGCCTTATTCCACACTTGGAGACTTGTCAAGTTATAGCCCCTACTGATTTAGATAGGTACATATTGTCCCAAGCTATCAATGCTCTCTTTGTGAGTGTATTGGTGCTAGACCATATGTAACTTCTACAATATGCCTCTATCAACTTCATAACCTTTGCTGGTATAATGAACAATTGAGCTCAGTAGAATTCAATGCCAAACAGAACAGTCTGCAGTAATTGCACTCTACCAAAATAAGATAGTTTCCAAGCAGTCCAAGAAGAAACTCTGGCTACAATTTTCTCTGCCAACGGCTTCCATTGTAGTATAGTTAATGTTTTTTGCCTAAAGGAATCCCCAAGTAAACTCTTTTAATAAATAACCTGCATTCTGTAGTATTCTCATTTGTTCTGGCTTTGCCACTCCACTAAAGTAGTTGGTGGCGCGATTTGTCCTAACCTCTTACCTACTAAGGAACATCATGCACAAACCCGAGCTATCAGGCCGGTTGGCCAAATGGGCCATCGAAATCAGCGGGTACAATATCGAGTATCAACCCCAAACCACCATTAAATCAAAATTTTTGGCAGACTTCGTGGCCGACTTTACGCGGCCTTAATACCCGAAGTCAAAAGGGAATTATTGTTAACCTTAGGGACTACCTCAGAAATCTGGACCTTTTTAACGGATGGAGCCTCAAACGTAACGGGGTCCTAACTCGGTATCATATTCAAAACCACCTACAGAGAATGTAGTTAGGCATTCTATTAGAACTATGAAATTAACCAACAATGAGGTCGAGTACAAGGTCATGATTGCAGGTCTCGAATTGGCTAAAAGTTTTGGGGCAGAGGTGATTGAATCTAAATGTGATTCCCTCCTCGTGGTAAATCAAGTCAATAGGATGTTTGAAGTGAAAGAGGAACCAATGCGAAGGTACCAAGACAATTTACATGTAATGCTGCATCAATTCAAGGAATGAACCTTATAGCACGTTCCCCAAGATCAAAACAATGACGTTGATGCTCTAGCTAACTTGGGTCATCAGTTGATGACGATGAGTTCAGCCTGGGGACAGTAGTACAACTCATGAATTGTTAATAGAAGAAGGTCACACCAAAATAAATTCCACGAGTTTAACTTGGGATTTGAGGCATAAGTAAATAGATTACTTGAAGGCTGGGAATTTTCCTCGGATCTTAAAGAATCTAGAGCTCTATGTACGAAAGCTGCCAGGTTTAGCTTGTCTGAAGGACTCTGTTTAGAAGAACAATCGATGACCCAATAGGCATTCAGGAGCGAAATCTTTGGTTTTGAAATTAATCAGGGCCGCCTATTACTAGATCGAAATGGAGAAAGATGCGAAGGAATTTGTATGAAGATGTGACGACTTCTAGAGACACGCACCGATGATCCATCAATCGATAGAGCTACTCCATTTGGTCTTGTCCCCATGGTTGTTCATGAAATGGGGAATGGACATCATCGACCCTTTGCCATGGGCACCTAGTAAGGCTCAAGTCATATTATTCATGACTGATTATTTTTCTAAATGGGTCGAAGTCCAAGAGTTCGAGAAAGTATGGGAAAAAGAAGTCATTGATTTTATTTGGGACGAAATAATATGTTGATTCGGGATACTGGCCAAGATTATATGTGATAATGGGAAACAATTCGTTGGAAGCAAGATAAATAAATTTTTCGAAGATCACAAAATTAAGAAGATACTACCAATACCTTACCACCCTAGTTGGGAATGAACAGGAAGAATCAACGAACAAAACCATACTTCAAAACCTGAAAAAGAGGTTGATCGATGCCAAAGGAAAATGGAAGGAATTTTTTCTCTAAGTCTTGTAGGCATACCGTATGACCTCGAAGTCTAGTCCGGGGGCACCCCGCTTTCATTGGTATATAGGGATGAAGCCTTATACTAGTCAAAGTAGGAGATCGAGTCTCAGGTTCCGATATACGACCAAAGAGTCAAATGCTGAGGCCATGGGGTTCAGTTGGCTGCCCAAAAATAGCAGAAAAAAGTACTACATCCTACCTCTGCCACTTCAAGATTGGGGGCTTGGTGTTAAGGGAAGTAACATTTCTCACTTGGAACCCGAATGACAGGAAGTTGGGACCAAACTGGGAAGGACCATATTGAATTATCGAAATTACTGGCAAAGGCTCATACAAACTCGAAGCAGAAAATTGTGTACAACTACTGAACAAATGGAATGTCACACACTTAAAGCGGTACTACTACTAAGGTATTATTTTAATTACTCTTTTACAAAATCGTGAATTGGATTAACATTTGCAGGCAATGGTCAAGGACGAATGTGGCTGTTAGGTCTGAAAATATGTGTTGCCCTCTTTTTCTCTTGAACTGATTTTGTCCCAAAAGGGTTTTTTCGATTTTTTTTAATGAGATAACAGTAAATCGTGCTAACTTTGATTCGAAGACCGATCTCGAACCGAAATCAATGGGAACATCAATAGTATCCGATCCCTATCAAGCTCGGCCTCGAATACTAGGGGCCATTACCCTCGGATTAAGGTTCTTAGCAAGGATATAAGGAACATTTGTACTTGAGTACCCAAGGCTCAATGATTAGGATCCATTATAAGGGAAAAATAGTCATAAGAACCATGCCCGCGTAGTCCATTTTAGCCACGATACTAATTTGTATCATGTACTTTATACATTAAAATGCAAGAAAGTTATGCCTTGCTATTATGCATTTTCTTACCTTTTAAAACGTGGATCCTAAGAGCCTATGGCTACCCATATTTGGGGACTATCAAACCCAAGGGCTGACCTTACCCAAGGACTATTGCTTTTCCTATTGGGACCAAGGGCTACCAACTCAGGGACTATCGTCCGAAAAAAAGTTCGGATAAAACAGGCTACCAAATTCTGGAAGCACTAAACCTGTTAGGCGGTGCCCAAAAACAAAAGACCACAACCACCCAAAATGACTCTGAGATGTACGAAGCTCGTAATCAAAAGTAAGGCTTTTATAAAAATTCAAAACTTGCTAAAAGGTTACCCTCGACAAAAGAATCGTTTAAAATCACTTAAGCATCTTGAACGAACTTTCGGTCATACCGAGTTTTCTAAGCCCTGAACAAACAAAGTTGTATTGAAGTCAGTCTCTGTTCAGACCTATACAAGACGAACGCCCTATAATTATAGTCGATTCTATGCTAAGGCATTAGAAACATTGCAATGATAAAGAGTATGAAAATATGCTGAAAAAGAAATTACTAAAAAATGCTAGAAAGGAAAATTTTTATATATATTTCGGAGTATACTCAAAGCCCCAATAAAAATGGCCTCAAAATAAACCAACAAATATATACATAAGACAAAAACTAAAAAAGTACTAACGCATTTATGCGTAATCTTCACTAGGTCCAAACTCATCGCCAAAGACGTCGGAAACCTCCGAGCCCTCCAAACCCTTAGAACTTTTGGCACCTTAAAGTTTGTAAAGCCTTTTTGCCTCAGCTTCGGATTTTCTAGCTTCCTCAATTTCAGCCGATAAGTCAAAACCTCAGGTGTGGATCTCCTCGAGGGTCTCTCTTCGGGATAATCGCTTCATATATTCAGCCTTTGCCTTCAGGCGAGCCTCTGCTGCCTCCACATCGGCCTTGTATTAGGCCTCCATTCCTCAGCATCGGCGGAGGTTTTATCCAACTTGGACTTCACTGCATCGTATTCTCTACCGCAGGTGTCCCACTCTGTGATAGCCAACTCAACCGTGCTCGAAGATCATCATTCAACTGAGACCACTTGTCGGCTTTCTCCTTCGCCAACCGATGCAAGCTTCACTTTAGTGGTTTCCTTCTCCAAAGCCAGTAGGTCCATTTTGCTTTTCCACCCATCGGCCAAGGCTTGGACCTCGTTCATCTCAATTCAGAGTTGGTCCATTCTGTCGATCTTCTGTTATACTTGAGAGGTTTTGTCATTAGTCACCATGACTAGCTCCTTATTTTTAACTTTAAAGATATTTACCTTTTTGACTAGGTTGGCGTGTTCCCACCTCAAGGTCTAAGCTTCCTTTCTGAGCCCTGTCCTGCTCGGCCTGAAGGTCTTTGATGACCCCGTCTTGTTGCTTACTGAGGAGCTTTTACATGTTTTTTTTTAGCATGTTCCTTGACTTGTCTTCTTTCCAAGCGGTACCTGAGGAAATTCACGTGGTGAAACATTTAAGCTTGTAAAGAAAGGGATATAAGTAAGGAATATCAAAGGAAAATTTTAAGTGATTCATAAGGGGAGTTCGAAGGTGTTATAACCTTACCCTGTTCAATTCCCGTTGTGACTCATTGAAGACGCTCGACGTGCCCACCTTGTTAATTTTTGTTTGGCATCCTCGATTACCAAACATCGTAAGTAACTGGCTACGCCTATCGGAGCGGATAGGACTCATCATCTTCCCGGACTGTGAGGACAACTATCCTCTTGCGCTAGGGGTACTCACTTGGTGCAGGGAATTTATTCACCAATCGTGGGCTCATGCTTGGCCCGTCAGCTCCCGAAGGCACATCCTTCTTTAGTATCCCCAGGTTTCCTAACCTGAAGAATCTTCCTATGTTGACATATCCATGAAATCGAAGAAGGAGTGGAGATGGTCCTCTACGCCTTATGCTCTTTCACATGACTTTTCTTTGCCCGCTTATGCCTCTTCGAGCATAGACTCGGTGTAGGAGAGCTTCTCAATGATGTCAATCACTTCAGTCGCCTCCTTCAAGGCTGGAGAAGTTTTTAGAGAAGTCACAACCATCTCCACTTCGGCCTCTCACCCCATAAGGGGCTTCCTTACTCCCCGGTCGTCACCTGTTCTATGACAGGGATCGATCTGTGGGCGGTAAAAATATCATCTTCTTTAGGCTCATCCTTGAGCCGGTAAAGCAAGTCAGAGTCCGGTACTCGATACCCGGGACCCGATATTCGTTTTGCGAGCCCAAGTGGCCGACCTCGTTTTTATCTTCGCTTCAGACCTCTCTAAACCCGAGGATTTCCTTTTACTCTTATTATCCTCCGCAACGACCTGGGCTTCCCCGTAACGGAGGAATTAACGGACAAGGACAAACCCTCGTCCCCTTCTAACGGCCTAAGTTCGGTGGTCTTAGGCAAACCTGTGAAAGAAAGAAGAGAGATGAGCGTTATGTAAGTTTAGAGCATAGTAATAGCTATTTGGAAGATAACCTCACCATGAGAACGGGCCTCCTACATGCCCTTTGAAAGCTTGCGCCATGAGCACTCGAAATACAAAAACTGCTTGTAGTTGCCTTCGATCCACTCCTTGAGCCGAAGGACCACATTAGGAACCCAATCAACAACTGCACGACCATAAATGCTAATGATGAGAAAGGAAATAAAGGAAAGTTGACACTTAAGGAAAGGCTAGACTTACGAGATGCATTCAATGCGGGAATGGTAGGAACTCGGGAGGTATCAGATTCTCGATTTTTACCCGAACAAAATGCCCGTTCCACCATTGGTCCCAATCTTTGTCGATGCTCGAAAAGCGGGCTCGCTGGCCAATGAGTTAGCTTGATTAGGACCACTAAGAAAATTCGGGGACTACACAAACAGAGTAGAAGGTAGAGGGTGCCGAGGGATTCTGTTTTGTGCACAAAATAATGTATGAGGATCACTTTCCTCCAAAGAGACGGGTGGATTTTCCCAAGGCACAACTCGTATCTCTCGTAGAAGGCCAAAAGTACTAGGTCTACAGGGCCAACATGAAGAGTTAAGTGTAAGCACTTAAGTACCCCTCCATATTAGTGGTAATGCCGTCCTCAAGCCCAGGGGCAACCACGTGTTTGCATTCCCATTTACAGTCCTCTCGTACTATGGGAAGGATATCCTCAGTAATGGAGCATATGTATCTCCATGTTCCTTCACCCTGGTCCTGTTTGGAGTAGGCCTTTTCTACTTTAAAGTATTATACGATTGAGAAACCCTCGGTTATAAAGCTTTTCATGCTCGGGGGTGTCCTCGAGGGCAGCCACCTCGGGAGCAACCACCCTGAAAGCAGCCACGTTGGTATCTGTAGCCGAGTGGGAAAATAAAGTGGCAGACTGGTGAGGAATCGATTTGGAAGTTTTATCGATTACTATCTGAGAAAATTTGAAAATTTAAAGAACAAGTATGAATGTTGACGAAAAGAGTATGAAGATTTGAACGTATGATGAAGATCTGGGTAGTAAAACTAAGAGCAATATGAAGAATTGAAGATCAAAAGATGAAGATATGAATATTTGAAAGAGTTGATAACCTCTAGAAAGTCGAATTTGGAAGCTTTGATCAGAAAGTAGAAAAAGTACAAAGGGTAGAAGCTTTTATAGAGAGAATATGCACTGATTCACAATTGAAAACCACCAACCGAAGATTGACACGTGTCTGAAGTCAGATCGACACGATTGATGGAACGTTTTGACGTCTCATTGTAACGTACGAAGGAAGGAACTGGGATTCATCTATCGTTTCCCATCGCTATGGTGAACGGACTCTACGAGAAACGATGGGACTATCTGTATACGAGTAAACTCGGGGTTGGCATACACTCCAAGTTTATGTTGAGTCAAATGAAGAGAGAAGCATGAATGTACGAGATAGATACCAAATCTGAGAACTCCTTGGGTCAAGATCGGAACAGGGTGCCTGCCATCGGGCCTGGCAGGGCTACACCCATCGAACTGCGAATGAGCTCCAAGACCTCGGAATGTTGCAAACGGCTAATGGATGGCTATGCTATTCCCACCTAACCAGATATCACAGTGTGGATCTTGTCTGATATCGGCAGCATATCAGTAATTGACGTACAAGGAAGATTTTTACCTTTTTTAGAATTGTACCAAGGGTGAAATTCCCCTATCATATAAAGGAAAAGTTATTCTATTCAATGAACACATTATAACACACATACCAAGGAAATACAAACTTATTTCTCTACTTTTTAGTCATTGAAAAGTTCTTATTTTAATCATAGTTCTTCATATACATTTGGTTGCAAATCGGGGGACTGGTCGAGGGCGAAGCTACTATTAAGCCTAAATCTCAGACCAGACTAAACTTCACAACTGGTTTGGTTATTTATCTTATCTTTATTTCGCTTACCTAACATTTTTTATCACTTGTGTTGAAGTAATCCACATATCCTTAAAACCGTATACAAATTCAATTGGTATCTATTTTTAAGGGTAAACCAATAGTATTCAAAAATATATTCCAACTTGGTTCAACTTAATTATTTTTTCATGTTATACCAGTCGTAAGTTTATTT
Organism: Nicotiana benthamiana; assembly: GCA_034376525.1. NCBI lineage: Eukaryota > Viridiplantae > Streptophyta > Magnoliopsida > Solanales > Solanaceae > Nicotiana > Nicotiana benthamiana. The sequence continues at coordinate 45,343,921 of CM067330.1, forward strand.
TGATGGTAATCTTATTCTTTGTTCAACTTATTATGATGGTAAATGTTTTTACTATGTACCGCGGTTCCCAAATAAAGAAATTATGGCGGCATGAAATGTTGATTATCACCTCTCATGACTTAATAGGAGATTACTCCCACACCTTAGTACTTATAGAGAATTTATATTTCTAATCATGATTGCAGTGAGTGTTGAATTTGTTGTAAATGTCTTCTTGATCCAATTATGTGATGATAAAAAGTATAAACAGTGGAAGTAAATAGCAAGGATCACTTGCATATAATATTGACGACAAATAATAACAGATTTTAATCAAACATAAAATCAATACTTATCTTTTGAAGAATGAATGTGATTGAGAAAAAAGCCTTCAATTGAGAGAAACACCGCCCACAAGATCATCCTCCAGCTACAAAATCCTCTCCTCGAGACTGTCATCCTTAGCCCTCGTCGTCGATTGATCATTTTCCCACTCAACCAGAAGAGTCTTATTCGCCAACTTGAGGATGTCCACCTTCCTCCGAGCGTCTAACCGAGAGGACTCCGTCTTCTCGAGCTCCTCCTACTTCTCGGCAATGTTGCCCATGAGAGCCTCCACCTAGAACTGACACTCTTAAGTTGGCCTCGTAGCTGGACCACTTGGGCTTGAAGATCATAACATTATGCCTATACGACACTACTGAGCTCGAGCTCATCCTCTTTGCTCCTCAATATCCCCTCGAGGACACTCCAATTCTCTATGGCCAGCATCGACTCTTTATCCGTCTTCTTCAAGTCCTCCCTCAGGGCCTGAGCATCGCCGCCTTCACGAAACCGACTTTGGAAAATCTGGTATTTACCATGGTACTCAGTATATTTCGCTTTCAGCTTCACAAATATCGTTTTGCGCCTTTTCTCCCTCCGGGCTCTCTCGATTTCCAAAACAACCATCTACAAATCAAAGCAAAAAGCTTAGAACTCAGAACAAGCTAAGGCATTAGAAAAGGGTCGTATACCAGTACTTACCCTGAGAGCAAGGCTCGCAATGCTCTTCAACAGAGCATTGTCATCTATCTCCTTGAGGGTCTTACACTAGACATCGGAATAGAGAGAACCGAGGACAGGAACTACTACCTCGGTGTTCACTAGAAAATCGTGATCCATTAGGATCGTGATGGTCCTCGAAACTCCCTCCAATATCACCTCGAACTGGGTGAGCACTTCATCGATCATTTTTAAGTCATCCAAATCAACATCGAAGCCTGATGTATCACACAGTACACGAACAGATGTTCATTGCCGCTCAAAAGGTTGAAGCATCCTCTTGTCGGAGAAGTGCGTGGACGCCGTCATCAAACTCCCACTCCACGATCGCTTCTATCCAACATTTTGGGGCCTCGGAATCCACCCCGACATTTTATCCGACATAGATTACGACCATTTCTCGGAGAATGAAGTCGCCCTCCTCTAAATCAACGTCCACTAGTGCTTCTCCCCCAACATCTACATCTCTCCTTTTACGAGGTCGTAGACCCCCATCATCGGGGTGGATATCATCGTCCTCGTCAATCAACAAAAAGAGTTAAGGAGCAGGAGTATCAGTGGAGATGAAGACATGCTCTTGGACTGCAGTGTCCAAGGTAGGGATAAGTGGAGGGGATACAATAGTCACAACGGAGGCAGAAGCCGAAGGCGTACCAGCCCTAATCCAAAAAGAGGGCACAAGTGCTCGGCTCCTCAGAGAAGACCCCCTACTTGGGAAAGAAAGAGATTGGAGTTAGTAAAGCAAGCCGACATTCAGAAAAAGTACAACGACCACAACTAGAGAGAAGAAGTTACCTGTTGGGAAGAGCAGACCTGAACTTCTTAACAAAGCTCGGCTAGTCGCGGATCTCTACGACATAAGGGAGAACTTGCTCGACCCAATCAGCAATGTGAACGACTAGGTGAAGATACTGGTTGATAGTTGCAAGAAAGGAAAAATCATCTAAGTAACTCAAAGTAAGCAAAGAAACAAAGAGAAAAAACAGGACACTTACGTGTATAGTTCCAAGCCTCAGGGAAGCCGTCGACGTTAGCCACAACGTCCTCAGTTCTGACATAAAAGAAGTCAAGCCGGAACCGGCGAGTGGCCTTTTTATCCATATTCACCACCATGCACTTGCCTCCATGGTGGCGAAGGCTTAGCATTGTTCCCATATATAAGCTTAAGGCAAATGAGTGCACAAAATGTCGCAATCAGTTCGACCCCGGCAAGTTCGGTAAATTTAGTTAACAATCTGATAACTTTGTAGATGTACGATGCAAGATGAGCAGGAAAACGACATAGTGGAGACAAAACTCTTATACTAACTGAAGCAGCAGGAATGAGTAACCGATGAGGATAGGGTAGGCTTATAAAGTGCAGTGCCCAGAACGATGAACTTGCACTATGTCCGCTTCAGCTGGGGTCAGTTTGACTTGGTTGGGAAGACAAAATTTGGCTTTGAATTCAATCAACTCTTTCGATGCCATCGTCGATAGAAATTTCACCAGGTCCGGTGATTGGGTGAGATCAGACCTGGCTTCGGTGTTGCGAGGGAGTATCTCCTCCACCGACGGGAAAGCTTTATCCTCAACAATGGTGGAACACTCCTTATGAGTAGGAAACACAACCGCCAAGGGAGAAACATAACTCCCTTCATCAGCATTTGAGGATAAGATAGACATACTTCAAGTTAATGAAAAAGAATACGAGAAAGAGATATTGGGATATAGTGTAAGGCATATAACAGAGAAAGAAGATTCTGAGAAGAAGGACAATATCTCAGTACTTTAGGAGAGCGAAATTTTAAATTCAGGTTTAACAACACCTATTTATAGAAATTAAGGCACCAAAATATGGAACGTTTTGCCTTAATGGGCACCAAACCAAAAACGACTCATCATAATTGGCACCAGAATCGAAACAACAGATCCAATCAAAGGTCACGCACAGATCGAATCAATGCTTCAGAAACAGACATCATTATGACGCATGACGTCACTCCATCTCCCGGACCAGATGGCTCCAACAAATCACCCGAAAAATTTACGGGATATGAAATGCGTGACCCATGAGAGCCATGTTACATGCCCGCAACGACGACTACAAACTGTGTAAGGTGCTCGATAAGTTCAACCACGAATGACATTATCCGCTCATTGAACTCGCATGCGAGGACGATCTCAACAAACGGAGGGACTAACTGTATGGGCCAAAATTTATCTTTGATATGATTAAAGCATATCAACATTAATAGGGCCTTCATGGGCTGCCATGTGTCACCGGTATAACTTTAACAAAGGCCTGCCCAAGGTTGAAGTGGTCCCTTAAGAGATGAAGGGCAGAGTCGATGAGTCATTGAAGATCAAGGTCGGGAAGTCATCGAAGATCAAGGTCAAGGTCGAGCATTCATCGTAAACAGAGTAATTACGGCTAGTTCTAGTAGGTAATCTATGAACCTGTACTTTTAGGGTTTTTAGATACATATTCTCTATATATAGAAAGAGATACAATGATAGGGGACATAAGATATTCACTTGTAAGAAAACACATTGACTTTATCTATAGAATCTGGCTTTATTGCAAACATACTATATACCTTTTTCTTAAGATTTTTGCCTAACTTTTCCGGTCGATCCAAGAACAATCACATTCGAAGGCTCATCAATCATTCATCACTGTCAGAAAGAACATCACAGATGTCACCCTTTTCGGGTAACTCACACGTTCTTATTTACTTAAATATCGTTCATTGTTATTTATTGTTATTTAATGTCATCTCTTCTTTTTGGGTCATTGAATACTGCTAGTGTTGTCAACATTTATTGCTACTTGAATAATATCCGTATTATCTTACTACAAAATCAATTAACGTATCTTTTGGACATTAATATTAATTAAAATTGACTCTATTTTGTTAAATCTAATTGTCTAAGCCCAGATCTAAAATTTGGATCAAACAAGTATAAATTATGGATTCCGATGATCTACATTTCAATATGTCTTAATGAGTTAAAGACTTACCAAACTATTACTACAAAATTATCACATTTGTAAAGTAAAATGTTATCAAAGTAAGATTGTAACTTAATTTTTGTAATATTTACTTTTATTAGGTAAAATATGTATTAGCTTTATAGTATCTTTCGGTACTCGGTGGGCATATTCAGATGGCAAATGCTGTTGATCTACCATTCACTTCAACATTGATGGCATTCAAAACTATATTCCAACTTGGTTCAACTTAATCCTTACCATGTTATACCAGTCGTACGTTTATTCTGATGGTTATTTTATTTTTCCAACCTATTATTTTAAAAAAAGGACTGGCTAGTGCACCAAACTCCCGCTATGCGCAGGATCCGGGGAAAGGTTGGACCGCAAGGGTCTATCATATGAAGCCTTAATTTTGCATTTCTACAATAGATTATTTCCACGACTCGAACCTATGACCTCCTGGTCACATGGCAGCAACTTTACGGGTTACGCCAATGTTCCCTTCAACTTTTCCAACCTATTAAAAAAAAGCGTTCTCACACAAAAAAACTATCGCTACACGAAATGTTAATTATCACCTCTCATGATTTAATAGTTTAATAGTAGATTACTCTCACAACTTAACACTTGTTGAGAATTTATACTTCTAATCATGATTGTAGTGAGTGTTGGATTTATTATAAATGTCTTCTTGATCCAATGATGAATAAGGTTAATAAAGTATGTGGATGGGAATAGATGCAAATTGTACATTAATTTCAAATGGTTGTGGATATGCTATGGATACCGTATTATGAATTTGTATTTTTGTATAATTTCTATGTTTCAAGTTTTCTATTTTTTTCCTTACTTTGTGTTAATATTATATGGTAATGAATGTTGGGCTACTACAGTTCAACATATACACATTAGATTAGATAAGATTAGAAATAAGCACATTCACTACAAGGTGCAAGTAGCACACATTGAGAATAAAAAGAGAGGTCACTTGATATGGTTTGATCATGTCCCCCATCGACCTACAAATGCACTGATCCGTAGGTATGAAACTGTGGCGGGGGAAATGTGAAAATAAGACGAGGTAGACCTAAAATCACATGGAAGGAAGTTGTCTCGAAAAACCTACAAATCTTTAAAATCAATGTAGACTTAGCTAAAGATAGGATACAATGGAAGAGAAAAATCCATATAAGTGATGTCTACTGGTGGGAATAGGTTTTAGACTTGGTAGAGAACTTCTACTACTACGACTACTGCTCATTATATACTGAAACTGGAGCATGATAACTTAACAAAAGTTGTAGCCCTTGAAATCTAGTTTCCACGCTCGAAACAGTATGTAATCTGGATTATCCTACAGAAAGTTATAGATATGTAGTTTGTTCACTTACATAGAAATATAAAATAAACTGCAGAAGATTAGTTCAGACTGTAAAATTTTACTCTTTCCAGTGCGCTACCAAGAAAAACACAGAGATCATACTCTTTTGCCTTCCCAGATAGGAAGGCTTACATTGTTCATATGCATACAATTGACATCTAAGAAAAAGCTATTACAGACAGGAAGCGGATACTGCTAATATACATATAGTTAAAACTCCTAAGGACTACATATATGATATATTATGTATGTAAGGGTGGTACAAAATCAAACAAAGAACTCTTCATGTTTAAGTTTCTTAGCGAAATACCTTGTTCAATTTGTAAATGTAACGGACACATGGAAGAAACAAGGATTCAGCCCTTTCTTTCAGTAGATTCGGTATAATTAGATGTTGCCATTCCAAGTCCTTCATTTTGGTGCTTTTTCCATCCACCAGTATCGGCCTTTGAGTGTATCCAGTAGTAGAAAATGGATCCGATCATTGATAATAATGTCAGGGCAGCGCCAGCTGCGAATACACCTTTCCGAAGGGTGGCACATGATAAGTGGTCAGCTCGGAAAAACCCTCGATACTTTGTATGATATGCATTCCTTGCTGATCCTGCCAATAAGCATGCTTCTGCTCCTAAAAAGCTAACCCTGTTTGTCATTCAAAAGAGGAAGTCAGCTATAGCTTTATGTAATTCTAGTGCCGTCAAGTTCCAGAGGCTCTTCTACTAGAATTTTGATGGAGGTTAAGTAGCAGGAGAAAAAGACCAATTGCTGCGTTAAATCGAGTGACAGAAAAATGCAACCGTGGTGAAACAGTGGTCAGAGACCATGTGCGGAAAGGTAATAAGAATTTGATAGAGAAGAGACGTCAAAAGTAATCAAAGTATCTCACTGAATTTTGCTCCAATTCCCCCTCCGCCCTCCCCCTTACTCCCTTTTCATTTTCTGGCGAACAAAGTTGAATATACTCTTATTTTGTCATGCTGACTTTTAACAGGCCTTTGCATACTATTTGCATCTTAACTTATATCTGCATCATTTCAAGTAAGGGATTATTAATTTTAGTTCGGTACCTTACAACAATCTATGTATCACTTCACTGGAGTTCATATTATTTTTCATGAGTGTTTGTTGAAGCTTTTACCCACCAAAAACATTAAAACCAAATCAGAACAGCCTTACGCACTAGCAAACAAATTAAACTAGATATCACCTGTCATCACCATCAAAACCATGAGTCTATGCTAGTTGTCCTAGTAAAATCTTAGTTGCACACCAAGTTTACACCAAATGAATACAAGACAGGTGTCTTTTATACACTCATTTGTCACTCACGAATCAACCATGGTTAAGTGATATGTATTCCAAGGTCAATGTTTAAGTACTAAGATTAAGTTATTTGGTTTGGTGCAAACATCGTGTACAATTAAGTAATTAACATCCTTCTTATCCCTTTTGCAGTCTTCAACTTCTTTACCATTTTTAATTGTGGAGGAGCTGGGTTAGGACTACTGTACACTACCCTATTCACACCCCACTAATGAAATTACACTGAGTTTTTTGTTGTTGTTATTGTTATTGTACATTAAAAAATAACCTTCACTTTCCCTAATTAATTACAACAACTATGCTAGTCCCTCAGTTCCAAACAAGTTGAGAAGTTGAGGCTGGGAAGATTATAATCACAACTTAGTGTCACGCTATAAAGGTCAAATTTTATTTAGTGTCACCATTTTGGCTCGAACAAAAAGAATGTAAACTACTTCATCCTAAAATAGAGCAAATAAACGGGAAGAGTAAGGTTACTACTAAATTCTGGAACATAAAACACGCGACTACTATTACTCTACACAAGATTAAGTTTCAACAAGGTATGATCCCTTGATTAGTTTATAAATGCAGAAGTAGTCAATCTTAACTTCCTAGCTCTTCAATCTGATCCAAAAGGAGAAGAAGTAGCATTTACTTCTGCCTGATAAACATTGCTATTCCGGCGTCTAATTAGTGTTTAATTTGACAACACTGGAAAAGCTCAAGGCTAGAAGCAACAACAAAAGTAATGAGTTTCTGGAGAAAACTAAATTAGAATACTTGAGTAACATAACATAATACAACACCTAGCTAACCTAAGCAAACAGGTAAGGCCATATGGAAACAACGACGTTACTCAATAAGCGGAGAAACCCACAGATACATGCAAAGTAACCAAGCAACATCAACACTTGAAACAAATACTGCTCCACCAACCATCCAACCCAAACAGCAACAACAAATCCAATGAGTTCCGACAAGTGGGGTTTGGGGAGAGTAATGTGCACGCAGACCTTACCCCAACTCCAGGAGGGCAGAGAGGTTGTTTCCGCTAGACCCTCAACTAGAGAATAGCTGAAAAGAAGCATAGGCCAAAAGTAGTAACAACAACAGTATATTAAAAAACAAAAGCGAAAGATACTTATCATACAGCAGGTAAAGATAGCAATCTACGAGTAAAAGGGAAAACCATACTAATACTAACACCATACTAATACTAATGATACAGGTCTGAGAAGCAACAATCAAGCCCAATTAACAAAAACAACCTCATTACCCCATTCACATGAATATTTTCATAACGCTAGATGGTCAATGCACTACAATCGGAGCATGAAAATAGCGGCAAAAGAATGTAACTTAGGCAATTTAGCTGTTGGGGGGGGGGGGGGGGGGGGGGTGGGAGAAAGAAAACAGTAACCATATTCTTACCAAGAAAAGACAAAGAAGAAAATGGCACAGGTAGTAGAACTACCGCCCATCATTCCTCTTCCAAAACATAAACACTTAGTAATGCAATTAACCAACGTTTGGCTAATCAGAAGCAACCCCAACGCCGCCAATCCATACACCGTGGAGGCGTCCGTTCCATACACACAGTAAGTCCTTTCATCATACTCATCCGGTTGCACTTTCGCCTTAACAAACAAAAAAACAACATTCAAAATCCATTCTTTAAATATACTAAAGAAGTAAATTATTACTACAACCAGACATGGGGAAAAATCATATCTTTAACTATACCCGGTAACAACAACACCAAATTCACTGAAAAAAACACCCAAAATTTTCAATCTGTAACTACAACCAGAAATGGAAAAAAAATCAAATCTGAAAACAAAAAACACCAAAAATTAGACTGTGATGAAGCAAATAAAACTAAAAACTTCAATCTGTAACTACAACCAGAAATAGAAAAAAAATCAAATCTTTAACTATGCCCAGAAAATAAAAACACCAAAAATTTAATCTTTAACTAGATAGGAATCAAATAAAACCAAAAAGTTTAATCTTTAGCTACAACCAGAAATGAAAAAAAAAGGATCAAATATTTAACTATACCCAGAGAAAAATGCACCAAAAAATTAATCTTTAACTAGACTATGAAGCAAATAAAACAAAATTGTTCAACCTTTAAGACTTTAACTATACCCAGAAAAAAAAACATACAACACAGAAAAACACAAAGTTCAATCTTTACCTATATCCAGAAACAAAAGCAAAAAAAAAAAAAAATCAGTGAAAACAGAATATAAGCTATAGAGGTTACCGTGCTACGACGTCGTTCAGCACCGACGGCAAGAACAAAAGCGATGAGGTGAAAGGCAATCACTATTACAAGTATAGGAATAGAAACCCCCATTACTACTGAGCTAAATTCAAGAACTGATTCTTCACTTTGTTTTTCCACTATTTTTTAATGTTCCACTTCACTCTACTTTTATTTTAATTTTAGTAATAAAAAAAATGGGGCTTTTACTTTTGTTCGAATATTAGTAGTAGTGTTATAAACTAAAGCAAAAGACAAGAACAATAGAACAAGAACAATAGCAATAGAGAGAAGAGTAGAGAGAGTTCTTCTTATTGAGTTGAGAGGGGTGAATTACAATGGTAGAGAGCACCTCTATTTATAGGGAGGAGGAAGATCTTGCTACCAATAATAGGACTCTAAAATCTCTCTAATTAAATACATTAAAGACATTCACCTTAAATAGAAGTGTAAGAATCTTCTATTTCATAACACTCCCCCTTGAATGTCTATTCAATGATGTGCCTCGTTAAAACCTTAAAACAAAACCCAATGGGAAAAATTAAAGTAAGGAAAGAGTACACATGTTTGAATATGCGCCTATTGGTTGCCTCGTTAAAAACCTTGCAAGGAAAACCCAGTGGGACAAAACCTTGTAAGGGAAAAAGAGTGCAACGCGCATTGACTCCCCCTAATGAGTACATTGATTTATATCCTTGAGCATTTGCATTCCAATCTTGTGCATCATCTTCAGAACGATCTTTGGTAGAGATTTGACAAATCAACCATATTGACTTGAATAAATATTCCGTACCTTGAAATCATCATTCTTGATAGATATGAACATCTTCATATAATGTCGTGGAATAACACTTCAATATCTCCATAGATGCATTCTCAATGCCATCATGCTTATAGTTATAGCAAGATACATATGTACACAAATTGTACTTAGGATGTGGTACTTCAGGACCAAGAATTGCATATGCTTCAAGCAACTTAAATCTTTCAAGTTAAGTCATATAAGTCGCATAATAGACTTTAGCTGCATATCAAGTTTTCATGTCATGTTAAACAAATAAGATATCGAAAATTGACTATACATACCTTTGCCTTTATACTTTCAAGCATATGAACTATAGGTTCAAAGCTACATGTCTTTCATATGGAATCAATTCTTCTTGAATTGTATCTCTTCCATTTAGTTACTTTCTTTGAGTCAGCAAATGCGTATAGCATGTTTTGCAATATGTTGCAATTGCATTTCCCTTTTATGAACTACAGGTTCATATCATGATATTCGGGGATATACATATACAAATGAAAATTCATCCCATGTAACACTTTCTCAAGTGTTTATCATGTCTCCCCCTCATGTTAGTAAAGCTAACATGTTTCCTCAACTTTGGAAAATCATCTTTGTGCATTATGTCAATATACACAGCACCTTAATAATAAGATGAAATTATTTGGTTCCTGACCCTGAACCACTTGTGAGGGGAGAATATACTCTCGTATACAACTTATATCAAACTGATATATATATAACTTAGTTCTCATAAGAAACAGTTTAGCTATTAAGTGGCAGCACTCAATAATTATCTTGCTAAATCAACTTTAATATAAACCAACTTATCAAGATGAACTGTCTTGAGTAGAGAATCTGGAAACTATGCTCGAAGTTAGATTACTGAGCGATTTACCTCGCAAGCACTGCCAGGCTGCGGGTTAATAACAATGGCGCATGTAACCATATCATAGATGCATCATATGTGGTATACATGGCAGGTGAATGGGCCCATATTCACCTTTGATATTTCCAGAATTTAGGGGCTTCAACCCGAACTCTTTAGTTGGTCAGTTCATTACTGAGAACAAGAACTTCTAGTTCTTTGATATTCACCTATGTGAATTTGCACATCATACTTCAAATGAGATGGCTAACACGAATGTCAACTGACTAAATTATCAATATTGGTAAACTTCAAATTTACACCATGACATGTGCACTTACCAATAAACTTCGGGTTTATTATGACATGGGTTTTATACCAATAGATATCCACTTTATTGTGGCATTCTTTCTTTTGTGTAGTACAAACTGGAGAACAAAGCGGGTAGCTTTTCATATACAAATTACCCCGCGACAAGTTGTAGTAATAGGAGAATCAAAGCCTTCCTTTATTTATAGTCTCAATATCATCAATCGCCTTCGCGTGTTCTTTTGGAAACTGAATAAGTTTCTTTGAGACTTACTACAGCACAATACTCAATTGTGTTTCTCCAACATAGTAATAATTGGCTCTTCGAGAGCTCTCAATTAATTTTGTACTACCACAGACTGAGGTTCGAGATCCTCACATTCTTGCATTCCGTATTTTCAAGAGTCTCAGGCTCAATAGATTCTTCGTGAATCTCGGAATTAATCAAATCATGAGCGTCCTCATGTGATTCTTTCATAGTGTCATTTAGATCGTTCTTTTTCCTCTTTCTAGGATTTCGATCTTTGGAACCTAATGGTCTGCCACGCTTCTGGCGTGCATTTGACTCATTGGATATGACACTAGATATTTGTCCAATAGGGACTTCAATACGGATCGGAACATTTTCCCGCGTGAATGTGTGATTTCGTTATCCTCTTCAAGTCCGTAAATGCGTCAGGCATTTGATTTGCTATTCATTGCAAATGGATAATCTTTTGTACCTCTTTCTTTCAAATAGAGGTATGTGGATCAAGATGAGATAATGATGCATTTTTCCACAAAATTTCCCGTTTGGTTTCACCAACTTCTCCCCCTAATTTTGGGAAAAGTGTCTCATCCAATTGACAGTCTGCAAATAGTGCAGTGAACAAATCTCCTGTCAATGTTTCGAGGTAGCGAATAATGGAGGATGCGTCAAACTCAACATATATTCCTAACCTCCTTTGCAAACCCATTTTGGTGCGGGATGGCGGTGCTACAGGCACATATACTGCGCATCCAAAGCTTCTTAAATGGGATATATTGGGTTCATGACCCAAAACCAATTGCAATGGGGAATATTTGTGTCAATTCGTCAGTCAGAGACGAACTAGCATTGCTGCATGCAACATGGCGTGACCCCAAACCGAAGTGGGCAGCCGATGAACTAGCATTGCTTCATGCGAAATGGCGTGACCCCAAACCGAAGTGGGCAGCCGACAAACTAGTATTGTTGCATGCAAAATGGCGTGAACCCAAGTCGAAGCGGGCAGCCGACAAACTAGCATTGTTGCATTCAAAATGGCGTGAACCCAAACCGAAATGGGCAGCCTCGTTTTCATGAAGAATTCAAGATTATTCTCATCTATTGTCTCAATATGATATCCATTTTGAATGATATCTTTAAAACTCAATAAGTTCCTTTTAGACTTGGAGGAGAACATTGCATTCTCTATGATTAACGTCATGCCTTTGGGCAGAGTTACAATTGCTCTTCCGGAGCCTTCAATCAATTTACTACTTCCATAGATTGTAGTAATGTTTGCCTTACACAATTACTCTTCTTTTCTTTGAGTATTGTATGTGTAGTACATGAATCTAGGCAAATACTTTTACAATTGGACGTTGGTCCAAGTTCGCTTTGTGAGATATCCATATTTGCTATCCCATAGTTTAACATACAAAAGAAATACACGAACATAAGAATAAACAAGTTCAATTCTTTTGTGTCACATAATATTTTCAAAATCTGCTACTAACAGTTGGCTAACAAAATCAGATATGTTATCCATAATCAATTCCTTTGCAGTTTGAAAATTTCAGCGTTTTTCATAAGACAATCGATTATTAAACACACACAATCGATTGTTTGAACATAGACAATCGATTGTTAAACACACACAATCGATTATTTGTTATTTTTGAAAAACTTCGGATCACACTGTCTTAAGACAATCGATTGTTAGACATAGACAATCGATTGTTGGTTATTTTTGAAAAATTCCAGACCTCACTGTTTCAAGACAATCGATTGTTAGACAAAGACAATCGATTGTGGATGATTTTTGAAAATTTCCAGACCTCACTGTTTTAAGACAACCGATTGTTAGTCAACGACAATCGATTGTTGATCAATTGTTTTTCAACTTTAATGCGAAAATAGTTGATAATCGACTAGTTTTTCAGGCTAGTCGATTACCCCAACTGGAAAATAAAAGTTTTATTGATATTTGAGCATATTGAGAACTAATACAAATATCATATCATGAACTAGCTAATACGAGCTAATACTAATGACTATTAGTTTATTCATTAACTAATACAAATAAATCAAACAGCTCCATCTTCTTTCATCACCGATCCATCATCGATTAGGTGGTCTATCTTCCCATCGGGTTGCTTAAAGAAGTCTGCCTTATTCAAGTTGTCGTCAGAGACAAAATTCGTTATGGGGCGTTTACTCTTTCGAGATGCTTAATAAAGGTCAACCAAATGTCTTGGTATACGGCAAGACTTAGACCAGTGCCCGTTTTCACCGCAACGATAATATATAGTTTATGAACTATTTGCTTTTGGATTCTTATCGTATCGTGCTAGTGGCAGATGGGTGAATCCTTGATGTTGAGATATTCAATCTTCAAACTTTCATCAAGGTGATGGCGCAAGAAAATCAAGGCCTTCATACAGTTTCAAACCTTCCTTAAGGTAATGGCGCAAGAAAATCAAGGCCTTAGCATAGGTTCAAACCTTCATCAAGGTGATGGCGCAAGAGAATCAAGGCCTTAGTATAGTTTTGGGTGGATGCACTATTTCTGTTTTTAATGGCGTCTTCGAGACCCATAGCATCAAAGTGGATTTCATCATCCAACACCATAGTTCTTGCCCGAAATTTCGAGGGCAACGAACTTTCTTTTCATATGACACAATTACATCAAGAGCGTGTTCATACTTACGGGCTCTATTACAATTATCACATTCACTTCAGGGAATGGATCAAAATCATGTGCTTTACACAAGCTGCTACCACATTCTCTAAAGGGAATGGAGCAAATTCAATTGGACGGAATTCTTTATCACGTCCACAATCATACATGAATTTAATCATGGCAGGACATAGAGATTTTACCACTTCGTGTGGTTATAATTTCTCACAAACTTCATTAGAGTTATAATCAAACTTTGTATATAAAATTTATAGAATTCCAAGAATTTGAAAGGGAAAAGTAAATTACTTACCTTTAAGGTATACCAAATATATTTTCTATGTTTCTTTCTTTCTTCCTTTCCTTTCTTTCTTTCCTTTTTCTTTTCAACTTTTTCGTTCTTTTTTTCTTCTTGCCTTCCAGTGTCTTGCTTTCTGTTTCTTTTCTTTTTTTTTTCTTTTTTTTTTTTCTTTTCCTTCTTTGAAGCAAAACCCTACACAAACAAAAGTTAAGACAATCGAAAATTTCAATTGGTTAGAGACTCGTGCTGATAACGTGTTATAAACTAAAGCAAAAGACAAGAACAATAGAACAAGAACAATAGCAATAGAGAGAAGAGTAGAGAGAGTTCTTCTTATTGAGTTGAGAGGGGTGAATTACAATGGTAGAGAGCACCTCTATTTATAGGGAGGAGGAAGATCTTGCTACCAATAATAGGACTCTAAAATCTCTCTAATTAAATACATTAAAGACATTCACCTTAAATAGAAGTGTAAGAATCTTCTATTTCATAACAAGTAGCACTTAATAGCTGCTTTTTGAAGCTTTGGGTACTGAGAAGTTTAGTTTTTTTTGTTGGCTTTTATTGCTTTTATGAAAGAAAAAAAAAAGAGAGTAAGGACTAAAAGAGTGATAATGATTAAACAAATAGTAATGTGTTAAAATGGTGGGGTCCTCTTCCTTTGGAGATCTTTGTTTGATAGTGGAATGTGTAGTGTGAGAGTTTTATTCGAGTAAAGAAAATGAAATGTAGATATTTGTTGGAAATGATATTGATGTAAAATAGAAAACAAATAATATTACTATCATATAAATTTCGAGAGATGGAGGGTTTTGGACAGTTGTTGTGTATTATTTTACAATATGCGCATAATATAATATTGTATTGTACTATATTATTTTGATCTATACAATATTTGAATAGATTAAATTGTTTTCAGTCGCTTTATGATTTCTTGCATTAACAATACGAGAATAAATTTGTAATATTATAAAGAAAAAGTAAGGTACGATATAACATTATTATATAAAAATATAGGATAAAAGATAAAATATGATTATTTAATAATATGGAAGGATGAGATGAGAGAAAAAAATAAGGGAGCTATGCGACCATACTAAATCAATCATGGTATAAAGTAGCGTCTTTTGCCGTTACATAACAACGGACTAACTATACGATATAAACAAATTTAAATAATAATCAAAATAATATTATATTTAAAGTAAAAATATAATATAATATAACAGATAACAACCATCCAAACAAACTGTAAGGAGAAATAAAGAAAAGTCGAAAAAGTATTTGGAAGAAATAATAAGATATAACATAATATATCTTCGGTTATTGAGGACATCATTCTTGATCTCTTGATATGAGAGTATGAAAATCGAAAAAAATAGGGTGGACATAGCACATCTTAATACCAGCAGTCTTGATAGTATATCGTTGTTATTCTTATATTTCGAGAGGGGGAACAAATAAATTGTACATATTTTATGTTGAACGTAGGCTATAAAATAATAAGAAGAATTGTTAATTTGAGAAAACGTGTTCAAGAAATATAATTTTGTTAAGAATAGAATTCTAATTAGAGTGAATGTCTATCTTTTAGAGAGTTTTACTTTGAGGCTAAGTTATCTTTCCTCTTATAAATAGAGGGGTCTTACCCCATTGTAAACCACCCCAAAATTCAATAAGAATTTTCTCTCTCTTTCTCTGCAATATTGCTCTTGTTCTTTTATTGTTTCATAACACGTTATCAGCACGAGACTCTACCGTCCCAAGAAGCTCTCTGAGAAGATTAAGGTAATTAAATACATTTCTTATCGTTCATTATGCTGGAATGGTCTAAATTATGGGTAACGAAAGTTAGGGCAATGGGCGAGAAACCAATTATCGATTAAATCTTCTGCTTCAAGATAATGGCTCACGATTCAGGTATGTTTTCTATGACGATTACATGTAAGATTATCATGTTCAAAATGTTATTGTAAACTAATGTTTAAGCTTACATGTGATATCACGAGCCTGAATTTCTTAGAATTGATAATCTTCATAAGTATTATTACGCATAAAGCACAGAATTAGGATGATTTGCTCAAAGCCTTCAGAAATACTATAGTAAATTTTTTTTTAATTGACAGTCAACTCAATCTTTCGCATCAGACAATTAGATTAGATTGTTTTGACTAATGAGATGTAATAAATTACTTGTTCTTAGTTTATCCAATTCAATGAAAATAATGAATTAGAATTTAGGTTTAATGTGACTCTGAATTGTTGACAGCTTATTGATGACCGTATCTGTCCGTATCGGCCTAGATTGATTTTATACACAATGGTTGTATTTTATTTAGTGTTATGTTCTAGGTCATAAAGTAAAGTTACTGATTTAAAATATTTAAGGACATCAAAGAAATAAAGTTTATTCCTAAATTTCAATACTTGCATGTGAATCTAACCTAATTTATCGACTGTGATTTAGTTCTTGTATTGCATAATAATTGATGTATGTGTTTTAAAGTTATATAGTTTGTTAGTCACTAAGTGATCAAACTAGAATATTTAATATTTATACATACATCAAATTTATGTTTATTTTATGGATGTATTAATGTGTATATAGTTTGTTAATCACCAAAGTGACCAAACTAGACTGTTTAAAGTATTCACATGCATAAAATCCTATGATCTTTATTTTATGTGTGCACTTATGTTTACATAGTTTTTTTTTTAGTCACCAAAGTGGTCAAACTCGTTCGTTTATGAAAATATGCATACATAAAATTATAGTGTATCCATGAAATTAATGAAATGTCTATAATTAAAAATAGTAGATAAATTAATTTTCACTATTGCTAGAACTTAAGGATATACCCAAAGGTGCATCAACTATTTTATGAATAGTGAATATGATGAGGTAAATTAATATTCTTAGTCGACTAATCGATTAACCAATATATTCTGTTAAACTGGACCTTTTCCGCAAGGCATGTTAGTCGACTATCCGATTTAGTTAATCGACTAACGTAATGACCGTTACCTAAGTTAATCGATTATCACTTTAGTTAATCGATTAACCTTATGTCCGTTACCTGTTCATCGACTAGTTTTTTTTTTAAACGTTGAAGCAGGTTAGTCGATTATCTATTTGGTTAATCAACTAACCTCAGCAGATTTTAAAAATATTGTTTAATTATTAAGCAACGGATACAAGAGTATTAAAAGGAGAATAACTATGATAAAAGATATTTTTTTTTAATGACTGCACTGAAACTATTATGTTGAATCATAGACTTAAATTTGTTTACTTCTTTTGTATGTCAAACCATGGGAAGCAAATATGGATATCTCACAAAGCAAACTTGGATCAACGTCCAATTGTAAAA
This sequence comes from Nicotiana benthamiana, assembly GCA_034376525.1. Taxonomy (NCBI): domain Eukaryota; kingdom Viridiplantae; phylum Streptophyta; class Magnoliopsida; order Solanales; family Solanaceae; genus Nicotiana; species Nicotiana benthamiana. The sequence continues at coordinate 45,361,412 of CM067330.1, forward strand.
ATATTTGTTTAATTGATTCATGTACCACACATACGATATTCAAAGAGAATAAATATTTCTCTCATTTAAGTATGTGTAAGGCAGATGTTACTACAATTTCTGGTAGTAGTAAATTGATTAAAGGCTCCGGAAGAGCAACTATAACTCTGCCTAAAGGAACAATATTTATCATAGAGAATGCAATGTTCTCTTCCAAGTCCAAGAGGAACTTGTTGAGTTTTTAAGATATCCGTCAAAATGGATATCATATTGAGACAATAGATGAGAATAATCTTGAATACCTCATCATTACAAAGAATGTCTCTGGCCAAAAGAGGGTTATTGAGAAGTTCCCATCTTTATCTTGTGGCCTGTATTGGACAAAAATTAGTGCAATTGAGGCACATTCCACAGTAAACCAAAAGGTTACTGATTCTAATACTTTTGTACTTTGGCATGATCGATTAGGACATCCTGGATCAATTATGATGAGACGGATTATAGAAAACTCATATGGGCATCCATTAAAGAATTTAAAGATTCTTTTAAATAATGAATTTTCTTGCTTCTTGTTATCAAGGCAAGTTAATTATTAGACCATCACCAACAAAGGTTGGAACTGAGTCACCTACGTTTTTGGAACGTATACAAGGGGATATTTGTGGACCTATTCACCCACCTAGTGGGTCCTTTAGATATTTTATGGTCTTAATAGACGCATCCTCTATATGGTCTCATGTGTGCCTATTGTCATCACGCAACCTTGCGTTTGCAAAATTAATGGCACAAATAATTCGATTACGAGCACAATTTCCTGATAATCCAATTAAGTCTATTAGACTAGATAATGCTGCTGAGTTTTCATCCCAAGCATTTAATGATTATTGCTTATCAATTGGGATAAAAGTGGAACATCCTGTAGCTCATGTTCACACTCAAAATGGTCTTGCAGAATCTTTAATTAAACGTCTGCAGTTGATTGCAAGACCATTACTCATGAAAACGAGGCTGCCCACTTCGGTTTGGGGTCACGCCATTTTGCATGCAGCAATGCTAGTTCGTCTCAGACTGACGAATTATCACAACCCGTTGCAATTAGTTTTGGGTCATGAACCTAATATATCCCATTTAAGAATTTTTGGATCCGCAAAGAAGGTTAGGAATATATGTTGGGTTTGAATCGCCCTCCATTATTCGCTACCTCGAAACATTGACAGGGGATTTGTTCACTGCACGATTTGCAGACTGTCGATTCGATGAGACACTTTTTCCAAAATTAGGGGAGAAGTTGGTGAAACCAAATAGGAAATTTTGTGGAAAAATCTATCATTATCTCATCTTGATCCACATACCTCTATTTGTGAAAATGAGGTGCAAATATTATCCATTTGCAAAGAATAGCAAATCAAATGCCTGACGCATTCACGGACTTGAAAAGGATAACAAAATCTCACATCCCCGCAGAGAATGTTCTAATCCGTATTGATGTCCCTATTGGACAATCTTCTAGTGCCATATCTAATGAGTCGAAAGCACGCCTAAAACGTGGCAGGCATTAGGTTCCAAAGATCGAAATCCTAGAAAAAGGAAAGCAAATGATCAAAATGACACTACGAAAGAATCTCATGAGGAAATTCACGATTTAATAAATTCTGAGATTCATGAAGAATCCATTGAGCCCGAGACTCAGGAAAATAAGGAACTATCAATAAATCCAATCGATATTGAGACAAATTTTAATCGAGTGGATATAGTGGTGGATTATGTCTTTGCATATAATGTTGCATCTGGCATTATGCAAGAAAGTGAGGATCTTGAACCCCAATCTGTTGGAGAATGTCGACAAAGACTTGATTGGCCAAAATGGCAAGAAGCAATCCAATCAGAATTAAATTCACTTGCAAAACGTGAAGTTTTTGGGCCTATAGTTGAAACACCTAATGGTGTTAAGCCTGTTGGCTATAGATGGGTCTTTGTACGCAAGAGAAATGAGAAAAACAAGGTACAAAGATATAAGGCACGCCTTGTTGCACAAGGATTTTCTCAGGCCTGGTGTCGATTATGAAGAGACATATTCACCCGTAATGGATGCTATAACTTTCCGTTATCTCATTAGTTTTGCTGTCCTTGAAAAGCTTGACATGCATTTAAGGGATGTGGTTACTGCCTATCTTTATGGCTCACTTGATAATGAGAAATACATGAAAATTTCCGATGGATTCAAAATGCCAAACACTCATAATTCAAAGTCCCGGGAAATGTTTTCAATCAAATTGCAAAGATCTTTGTATAGTCTAAAGCAATCAGGACGAATGTGGTATAATCGTCTTAGTGAGTATTTATTAAAGGAAGGCTATATAAATGATGCCATTTGCCCATGTGTTTTTATAAAGAAAACAACATCGGAATTTGTTGTACTTGCCGTATATGACGATGACATAAACCTTATTGGAACTCCCATAGAACTCCAAAAGGCAATTGATTATTTAAAGAAGGAATTCGAGATGAAAGATCTCGGAAAGACAAAATTATGTCTTGGTTTGCAAATTGAATATTTGGCAAACGGAATTTTTGTTCATCAATCTGCCTATATAGAAAAGGTATTGAAACGATTTTACATGGATGGAGCATATCCTTTAAGTACTCCGATGGTTGTTCGATCATTTGATGTGAATAAGGATCCATTTCGACCGCAAGAAAAGAATGAAGAGCTACTTGGTCCTGAAGTACCATATCTTAGTGCAATTGGCGCACTAATGTATCTTGTAAATACTACAAGGCCTGACATAACTTTTTCAGTTAATGTCTTAGCAAGATATAGCTCTGCTCCCACAAGGAGACATTGGAATGGAATCAAACATATATTGCGGTATCTAAAAGGGACTACCGATATGGGCTTATTATATAGCAATAATTGCAGTCCTGATCTTGTTGGTTATGCTGATGTTGGATATTTATCTGACCCACACAAGGCTCGATCTCAAACAGGTTATGTGTTTATCTGTGGAGGCACTGCCATATCTTGGCGATCGACTAAGCAATCATTTGTGGCTACTTCATCTAATCATGCTGAGATAATTGCTATTCATGAAGCAAGTCGAGAGTGTGTGTGGTTGAGGTCTATAATACATCATATTTAAGACAAATGTGGTTTGAAATGTGACAAACTACCCACGGTTTTGTATGAAGACAATGCAGCATGCATAGCCCAATTGAAGGGAGGATTCATAAAAGGAGACAGAACAAAGCATATTTCACCAAAGTTATTTTTCACACATGATCTTCAAAAGAATGGTGATATCAATGTGCAACAGATTCGTTCAAGTGATAATATGGCTGATTTGTTCGCAAAATCTCTACCAACGTCAACCTTCAAGAAGCTGGTACACAAGATTGGAATGCGAAGGCTCAAGGATGTGAATTGATGCTCTTTTCAGGGGGAGTTAATGCGCGTTGCACTCTTTTTCCCTTTCAAGATTTTGTCCCACTGGGTTTTCCTTGCAAGGTTTTTAACGAGGCACCCGATAGGCGCATTACTAAATATGTGTACTCTTTTTCCTTTTCTAGAATTTTTTTCCCATTCGGTTTTATTTTAGTTAAAGTTTTTAATGAGGCACATTACTTATTGAGTAGACATTCAAGGGGGAGTGTTAAGAATAGAATTCTAATTAGAGTGAAAGTCTATCTTGTAGAGAGTTTTACTTTGAGGCTAAGTTATCTTTCCTCCTATAAATAGAGGGGTCTTACCCCATTGTAAACCACCCCAAAATTCAAAAAGAATTTTCTCTCTCTTTCTCTGCAATATTGCTCTTGTTCTTTTATTGTTTCATAACAAATTTAACAATATATACAATTAAAAAACAAAAGAAAGAGTGAGAGAAACAAATGTAGAGAAAAAAACAAAAAGAGGACAAATTGTAATGGTGGAGTAAGGGTGTAAACTGGCCCGAGCCAGAACTGTGACGGGATCGGGCCCGCAGTTCTGGCGGGCCTGGCGGGCCTGGTGGGCCGGTTCTAGCGGTCCTGGGCCTGCCGGTCCTATAGGCCCGTGTGGGCCGGTCCAGTAGTGAAGAACCACCAGGCCCGGGACCGCTAGACGGGCCTGAGCCGGTCATGGCGGGCCCACTCTTTTTAAAAAAAAAAATTAAAAAAGTCAGTAGCGGCTCTTTTCAAAAGTAGCCGTTTGGAAATTTGTAAAATAGTCATTTGGCCCCTAAACTTTATATATTACAATTTTTCTCATATCTCAACTATAAATACCCCTCATTCTTTCATTTTTATTCACCAATTCATCAATATCTCTCAATCTCTCTTTCAATCTTTCTACTACAATTGCTTAATTTGTTGTTGAAAATTCGTGAAAAATTGTGAAGTTATTGAATTGAAGTTTTCAAGTGTTCAACGATTTTCAATTTTCAAGAAGTTATTCGGCAATCCGGTTAACTCGTTTCAACTCTTACATTTTAATAATATATTTTTGTGTTGTTTTGTTTGCATAATTATAATTAGTATGGATTTTCTTTGAAAAAAATATACGGTAAAGGAAAAGGTAAAACCGGTGAAAGTAGTAGCCATAATACTACCCTTCCCCCGGCTCCCCAGCCTACAAAAGATAAGCAAGTTCAAAGTAGTCGCCAACCTAGACGTCCTACCTCCCGTAATTCTTGATAGTAATCACCCTTGTTTTGAATTTAGCGATATTAAATTCCTACATGATGTTGTAGTATGTGATAGATTAGATGGTGAAATTATGAATGCTCTTTATCCTAATGAACCTATCTTAGAGGAAAATGATGATGATGATGATGATGATGATGATGATGATGAAACTCAAGCACCAGATTTAGATGATACACCTAGTAGTCATGTTCATAACTCAAGTAATGCACCGGTACACCCACCTGTAGAAACTTCAACTTTTAGTAGACAGCCTGCTAAACGTACAGAAACATCATTAGTTTGGAATTTTTTTACTCAAGTAAGAGAACTAAATAAAGCTAAGTGTAAAACTTGTGGGAAATTACTGGTTCATAAATTTTCTGGAGACCGTAGGGCACAGGTAGTTTGACTAGGCACATAAAAACACACCCTACAAATAGGGCTAGATTTTTTCAAATGCAAGCGCAGCAAGAGGGGACAAGTGTAGATTCTCAAGTTAACCCTAGTACAGGTTCAAACCTAGTTCAACCAGGAATTAACACTGTCACCGGAGGTATTTTATATTACGATCCAAATAGAGATCGTGAAGAATTAGCAAAGATGATTACCGTATGTGCTTACCTTATAATTTTGCTTCTAATCCTAATTGGGTTCATTATATTAGAAGAGTTTTTAATCCTACTTATAAAGGTTGGCATCGCGCAATAGTTAAGGCCGATATTTATAAATTCAAACATGAATATGAACAATATTTGCGCTATTTATTTGCTTATATACCTAATCGGATTTCTATTACTACTGATATTGGTAGAAGTAATAATGACTGTGATTATCTAACTGTTACAAGTCATTGGATATATGAGGACCGGACAATGTAAAAACGTATAATTGCATATAGAATAATTAATTCACGTCACACGGGTAAGTTTATAGCTAACACGGTTTCAGATATTTGTAGATATTTTTGCTTTAGCGATAAAATAATTGCAATTTCTATGGATAATGCTTCTACTAATACTAATGCAATAGGCATGCTTACAAAAACACTAAATCCTGCATTTAGTAATATTTTTCATGTTTGATGTATTTGTCATATTTATCATTTAATTGTTGGTGATGGTATGCGAATTTTAAACATAGAAATTGAAAATGTTCGAATGGCTCTTAATTGGCTTTTTTATTCAAACCGTAGAACTAGACTTAGAGAGTATTTAAAAAAATGTGATGAATATGGCATTAGAGAAAGAAAGGTTCCTAAACCTTGCCCGACTAGGTGGAATTGTATGTACGAAAGTTTAGTAGTTGCATATGAATATAGCAACCCAATTAATGCAACGTTTAATTCTCGGGTAGGTGGTGAGGATGATGATGATGAAATGCTTACTACCCAAGATTGAATGAACGTTAAAATTTTTTTAGATTTTTTAGAACATTTTCAAGTTGCTACAAATGCATTTTCTAATATTATCCTACTATTTCAAACTATTTAGTTTATATTGCCGCACTAGCTGATTTGTTTGTTGAATTTGGCGAGGGTGGGGATATTTTTGAACTTGCTATAAATGAAATGAAACAAAAATTTTAAAAATATTTTTTCCCTATCCCTCCTATTTTTGGTGTTGCTGCAATGTTAAATCCTACAATGAAATTGGGGGGTCCTCATTTTTGGTATTCAAATATTTATAAGGCTTTAGATCTTTCAAACGAGGAAATTTCTACACTTGCAGATGCAAAATCATCAATTAAAATTAATGCTCAAACTGTTTATAATGCCTATAAAGTTGTGTTAGATCATGCTAGGCCAAATATTCCAACCCATACTTCGCCTAGCTCACAATCGTCTAAAAGAACTGCGGGCTTAACAGCTCTTAAATCTTGGACAGATTTCCGGGGTTCTCAAGGTGATAATTATGATGAAACTTCACATCTAAATAAGCTTCAAGTTTACTTGTCTCAGGGACTTGAAAATGAGAATCCAGACGGCTCTTTCGATCTTTTGGAATGATGGAAGTCAAGGGAAAAATATTTTCCGGTTCTTGCAAGGATGGCTCGGGATGTTTTATCAATTTAAGCTTCAACTGTTGCATCGGAGAGCGCTTTCAGTCAAGCAAGACTACAAATCGGTGATTATAGAACGACGATGAGGGATAGCTTGGAAAAATCGGTGCTTTTTAGAGATTGGATCCGCGCGGAAAGAAGAAACTTTGGAATTGCAGAATCACAACCGACGATAGATGAAGCTTATGAAGAAATGATAGCGGAACTTTCGGAGGATTCGGCTTCGCCCAGAAGTGGTGATAAACAAGCTTCGTTTCCACTACCACCAACACAACCTCTTCCCAACCTTGACGGATTTATGAGATTTGTTAGAGATACAATGTAGATTATGATGTAACTTGTACATTGGCATATCTTCTTTTATTATTTTTTTTCCTTTTAGTGGTGGTATTAGTACCTTGTTGTGCTCATTCCATTGGGGGAAGGAAGACTAAGAAAGATATGCCATTTTGGGCAATAAAAATTACAATACATATCCTTGAATATCTTTTTTCTCAAAATTTCTTTGTCTTTACTTCGATATATATATATATATATATATATATATATATATATATATATATAACATACAATATATACTACAAGAAAATATATACGAGAATATATATACATAACATACAACCTGAACTACAAGAAAATATATACGTAATAACATATATACATAAGAGATACACAAATATACTACAACAAAATATATATACATAATATACAATATATATACTACATGAAATTATATAAGAGAATATATATATATACATAAGATACAATATATACTACAAGAAAATATATAGGAAATATACAAAATATAGAATATATACTAATTAGTACAACACAATATACTAATTACTACTACCACCATTGGCACATCTTCTTTTAGGTTTTGTTTCCTTTTAATGGTGGTATTAGTACCTTGTTGTGCTCATTCCATTGGGGGAAGGTATACTTAGAAAGATATGACATTTTGGGTAATAATATATACATGATATACAATATATACTAATTAATACAACACAACATATACATAGTATACAATATATACTAATTACTACAACACAATATATACATAATATACAATATATACTAATTATTACAACACAATATATATATAATATATAATATATACTAATTATTACAACACAATATATATATATAATATACAATATATACTAATTACTACAACACAATATATACATAATATACAATATATACTAATTACTACAAGACAATATACAATGAAATATATATTATATATAATATACTAATATCTTAGTACATTATATAAAATATATTCTACACTATACTAATAACTACTATACAAGATATTACCTTAAAAAAATCCCGCCAGGCGCAGGACCACTGTGGGCTTAGGCCCGTTACGGACTGGTCTCAACCGTCAGGACCGCCAGGCCCGGCACACGAAGCCCGGGACCGCAAAGCCCGGCCCGTTTAGACCCGGGCCCTATGCTGGAGTTTTGGTGGCTTATCGAAGTGCCGGTTTTCCGGTTTTTCTTGACTGGCTTCTCCGCGTTACTTTTCTTTTCATGTTTATTCTTTTTGTTTTCATTTTTCACTCGGGTATTGGCTGAAAAACTGGAAAGATTGCTTCGTCAGTCCCTTCAAACTTTAGCCTTTTTACGATAGTCTCATGGTATTTAATTAAAGCACTTTTAAAATGTTTTCTCAATTCATAGTAATTGAGAGTAAGAATTTTAATACTAATACTATTTCAATATTATTTATAAGTAGATATATGGATTGACTTGGGTCGTATTAGGCACTATTCAAAGAAACCATTTTAGTAGCGTGAAAAATTTCTCCAGAATTAAACAAATCTACCTCTATTTGGGAGAATATAACAACAACAACAACAACAACAACTACCCAGTATACTCCCACCAGGTGGGGTCTGGGGAGGGTAATATGTAGACGAGCCTTACCCCTGCCCGAAAGGGCAGAGAGGCCGCTTCCAATCGACCCTCGGCGAGTAGAGTAAAAAATGGGAAAGCTGCATTAAGAAATAGAGATAAAATTAGAAACACAAGCAAGACAAAATCAAATAATAAAGCATAGGTACTCCCACAAAAGTAACGTAAATAGTTATGAAAACATCAGCAACATAAATACAGTCGCATGCAGTAATATCAAGCAGGAATTACCATACTAAAACACTAATCACCTATGAGCCCCTAACCTACAATCTTGATTCTAGACCGCCAGACTCCCCTATCAAGAGTCATGTCCTCGGTAACCTGCATTCTGGCCATGTCCTGCCTAAGTACCTCTCCCCAATGCTTCTTAGGCCTCCCTCTCCCTCGCCGACCACCAACAATCACCAACCGCTCGCAGCTCCTCACCGGGGCATCGGAGCTTCTCCTCCGAACATGCGCGAACCACCTCAGCCTCGCTTCCCGCATCTTTTCGTCCACCGGGGCCACCCCTACCTTCTGTCGAATAACTTCATTCTTGATCTTATCCAGCCTGGTGTGCCCACACATCCACCTAAGCATCCTCATCTCCGCAACCTTCATTCTCTGAACATGCGAGTTCTTCACGGGCCAGCACTCCGCCCCATACAACATTGCAGGTCTAACCACGGCTCTGTAGAATTTCCCCTTTAGTTTGTGCGGGATTTTCTTGTCACACAGGACCCCTGAAGCAAGCCTCCACTTTGACCACCCCGCTCCTATCCGATGGGTGACGTCCCCGTCAATCTCTCCGTCCCCCTGGATCACAGACCCAAGATATCTCACACTGTCCCTCTTGGCGATGGCCTGAGAACCTAGCATCACTTCCCTGCATACCCCACTCAGCTCCTCGCCAAACTTGCACTCCATATATTCTGTCTTAGATCTGCTAATCTTGAAACCCTTAGACTCAAGGGTCTGTCTCCATATCTCTAACCTTTCACTAACACCGGCCCTCGTCTCGTCTATCAATATTATATCATCAGCAAAGAGCATACACCAAGGCACATCCCCTTGGATATGTCGGGTCAGTAATCAGTAAAATACTAAGTAGGCGTTTGGACTAAAATTCCAAAATAAATTTTAAAATTTGAAATTTTACTATTTAAATTGAAAATGAAGTTGTGTTTGGTTATAATTTTACAACATATTTGAATGTTTTTTTTTCTAAACCATGAAATATGATTTATACCCCACAACTTGTAAAAAATATCAAAACCACCCCAATTTGATTATCCTACTTGAAATAAACAATCAAACATGCTATTATTTAACTGTTATTATATTCTGCTTTACTGGAATACACAAAAGATGCAAAATCAATATCATATTTTCTATCATAGTCCACTTTCCATTGATATTACTGATAACTAGGGATTTTAGTCTATTTTATGCTCTTTTTTACTTGAGTTTTGGATTAAAAGTGTGTACAAGAATTCCCGAAAGCTAACTTGTTGTGCTTGTTTGCAGTGTTTGATCAAAAAGAGACAAGGATGTCATAACCAGCTCAAAAAGTGTGAAACTTGGACAAGTGCAAAGCCAAGTCAAAGTAGCGCTACAGCAGTAAACCCACCGCAGATGCGGAGGAACCACCGTCGAGGCGGTCCTGATTTCGCTCTTAGTGGTGACAAAGTTCAGAGAAGGTGTTTGTAGGTTCATCAGGTCACCGCTGACCGCGGTGATTTTGTGTGGTCGCGGTGGCATTAGCGCGATGCAGTCATTTTACCGCCCTCAGCGGTAGTCAGAATCAGAGAGCCAAAATTAAAGCTAAAACTAGAAGACTGCAGTCCGCAGTTGATTTTATGCGGTCGCGATAGCCTCATCGCTACAACGATCCAGTTTCCGCTGTCAGCGGTACCTCAGTAGGGCATTTTTGTCTGAAAAATTTAGCTGTGTGTAAAACTTCTTTTTCAGATTTTTAGGTCATCTGTTGTTTAGTTGAGCGCGTAAACCGCCTACTTTTGTCTTTTTGAATACTTTAGAGCTTGTTCAGCAATTAATCTAGATCCTTAACTTGTAATTATATTTTATGGCTTCTTCTTCATCTCAATCTATGATTTCTTCTTTAATTATGAGTAGTTAAACTCATTAGCTAGGGTTGTGGCTCAACCCTAGTGTGGGTATTTAATGAGTCTTCTATTTTAGGGCTTAAATATTTATGGGTGATTGATATTTGGTCTGATTTATGCTTTAAATGTTAAATTGGTAGTTGCAAACATTGATTTGTGTCTTTTTGACTTAGGCTCTTCTTTAAAAAGGGAGACTAAGTCTACTAATTTCAGGCCAGCAAGGAATTGGGGTGCATTTAAGAGATTGATAGCCCCAATTAAAGGGTTAAACCTAGAGATAGTAATACCTGACTTAAGCTAACTTTGCTTGCACAAATGGAACACCTGATTGGGATTGAGAAAGCCAATTAGGGCAAAGTCACTCAAACTACCAAGAGGTATAGAGTGAGTATCTTTATGCATTGGCTATATCACAATCCCACTATGACATTATTATCCTAAGTTTTAGATCCCGTTAGATACTCAACTAGGAGTAAGTCACTTCCCTGGTGCCTTTTTACCAATTTATAAAATCCTACAAAAGTATCTACTTAACTTAATTTCGTACATCATTAGCATGAAATTAGAAGTAACAAATAAAAAATTAATGATTGGAAGTACAGACAATAACATCGCACGTTGCTAGATTAGATTGGAACCCAACTCCAAACCTTATCTTAGCTCCATGTGGATTTGATCCCGACCTTTTCGGGTAAAAGCTGCATCGATCGCTCTTATCACTCTATAGAGTTGTGGGGTTGGAACCGATTACTTTTTGGTGTCGTTGCCGGGGAGCTAAACCATTATAGCTATCTATCTAAATAGTTTTGTGTCTTGTTTTTCTTTCCTTCTGTAATATTAACTTGTGTGTGTCGCCAATTTAGGTACCAAATGGCGAACAATGATCCTCTTGGAAATGTTGTCTCCTGGGAGGAGGTCGATGATAATGGTAAGCTAATTGGAGCTTACCTTTTGAGCTCATGTGTGATACAAGTGATGTTGATGTGGGAGCGATCCTTGGTCAAAGGATAAACAAGATGTTTCACCTGGTATATTATGCAAGAAAAATGATGAATGATCCTCAAGTCAATTACACGGTGATGGAAAAAGAATTGTTAGAAATTGTGTTTGTAATGGAGAAATTTAGGCCCTAACTCATGGGGGCTAAGGTGATAATTCATACTGACCATGAAACACTCTGCTACTTGATGACAAAGAAGGATTCCAAAGCCTAGTAGATGAGATGAGTTTTATCGCTTCAAGAGTTTGACCTTGAGATTGTGGATCGGAAAGGGTGTGAAACCCAAGTGGCGGACCACTTGTGCCGCTTGGAGGAGGAAGGGAGGCCCCTTGATGGCCTTGAAATTAATGATTCATTCCCCTTATGAGCAACCCCTATATGTATATGTGAATAACATACCTTGGTTTGCGGATGTGGCCAACTTTCTTGTGACCAGCATTGTTTTGTGAGCTTTCTTCTAACCAAAGAAAGAAGTTTAAACGGGATAGTTTGGACTACTATTGGGATGAGATTTACTTGTTCAAAATTTGTAATGATGGTGTGATTTGGAGATGTGTTCCGAAGGAGAAGCAAATGATTATTCTGGATGATTGTCTTTCCTCTCCCTATGATGATCATCATGGTAGGGCGAGGACAACTTCAAAGGTACTTAGTTGTGGTTTTTATTGGCCTACATTGTATAAGGATGCTAGTGAATTTGTGAAGAGATGTGATGGGTGTCAAAGAGCAAGTAGAATTTCAAAGTAGGATGGGATGTCGCTCACCACTATTCTTGAGGTTGATATATTTGATGTGTGGGGCATTGACTTCATGGGTCCATTTGTAAGTTCTTGTGGCAACACGTAGATTCTAGTGGCAATTGATTTTGTTTCAAAATGGGTTGATGACGTGGCTTTACCCAAGAATGAGGACTGGAATGTTATGGATTTTCTCAAGAAGAGTATCTTTACTCGGTTTGGAACTCCTAGAGCAATCATCAGTGATGGGGGATCTCAATTCTGCAATAAAGCATTTGACACTTTTCCTGTAAAGTATGGCGTCAATCACAAGTTTTCTACCGCTTACCATCCTCAAGCTAGTGGGAAAGTTGAGGTCTCCAACAGGGAGATCAAGAGCATATCGCCAAAGGCGGTTAATACAAATAGGATTGACTGGTCAAAGAAACTGGATGATGCTTTATGGACGTACATAACTGCTTACAAGACTCTGATTGGTATATCTCCGAACCGGTTGGTGTTTGGGAAAGCTTTCCATCTCCCAGTTGAGTTAGAGCACAAGGACATCTGGGCCCTGAGAAAGTTGAATCTTGAATGGGATGTTGCAGCAAATCTCCGGGTTGAACAACTCAATGAGCTTGATGAGTTCCGGTTTCATGCCTATTCCAGCTTGTCCTTATATAAGGAAAAGATGAAGTACTTACATGACAAGTATGCTCGTGGAAAGGAGTTCAAATTGGGTGATTTGGTTCTCTTTTTCAAATCTCGATTACGACTGTTCCCGAGAAAGCTTAAGTCAAAATGGAGTGGACCTTTTGAGGTGGTTCTTGTGACTCCATTTGGTGCTCTTGATTTGGAAAATAAAAATGCTGAGATCTTCAGAGTTAATGAGCACAGAAGCACTATCTTGGAAAATTTGATGACACCCACAAGATAGAAATGATCCATCTCAAGTGATTGATTATAACTTACGTTGTGCCGCGATGTTGAATCGGGCGCTTCTTGGGAGGCAATCTATGTGTTTTGCTTCTTTCTTTTTTGATTTTATTCTTAGTGTAGGATTTGTCTTTGGACTAAGTGGTTGTGTGATGTGTGTAGGGATGTTTGATGCAGTGAAGGACTAAGCTGGAAAAATTTGACACTCTCTGAAGATTGGATGGATGTCGTGCTCCATTTTTTGTGATCGCTGTAGCCTTACCGTGGAGGCATAATTTGATGACAATCAGTGGTACTAAATAGTCCAAAATGGGGGTTCTCTGAAGTTGCAACCACTGCCGCGGTGCGTTTGTCGAGGTCAACAATGGCTTACCGTTGTTGCTGAGCATTTTCCTCTCTCAGCGGTGATCTTAGAATTGTGACCTTTCAGTTCTACACTAGTGCAGACCGTGATGCATTTACCTCGGCCGCGGTAGGTAAGATCGTGTGGGCCCCTAAGTATTTTCTATAAATGGGCGGTCATAAGGCCTTCTACACTTTTGGCTCATTTCACTCTCAAACAAAAATAACACTATTCATTTACGCCCTAGTTTGCACAAACGCAAGAATTAGACTCCTTTTTCACCACTCATCTCACATATGGTAATTCCACTCATTCCTTAGTATTTAATTTTATAACTATTTACTTTTAAATTGATAATTCTTACTTCTTCTTCTTCCTTTTTCTTTTAATTTTGACTTATAGTTTCATCGTATTAAATAGATTAGGATTAAAATAGTTGGAATTGGTTATTGAATACCTAGTGGGATTGATAATGTTGGTGTTATTGCTAAAATACATGAAAATTAGAAACCCTGGGTTTGTTGAGCCCTAGTTTTCCTTCCGCGGCCGCTATTGATTTTTCGCGGTCCGCGGTCATATGTGTTTTCTGAGATTTTAATTCTTGATAACTGCGGTTAGCAGTGGCATTTTTCACTGACCGTTGTACCTCTCCGCGATTGTGATGTGTTTTTCCGCGATCCGGAGTGCTCAAGTTCAGAGATGTCTACACAAGGGTCCGCGTTTGATTTTCTACGATCCATGGTGCAACTACCGCGGCCGATTTCCTTTTTTGCGATCTAAGGTGCAGTAGAATTAGAGGATGGGTAGTATGATCCCTACATCTCCGCGGCCATGATGCATTTTCTGCGTTCCGCGGTGCAGCCTTTGCGGCCACACTCCATTTTTTACGATCTGCAGTTTGTTCTTTTGTTCAAGTACAGTCAACTGCTATATTGCTTTTTTGTGTTGCTTCTTCTATTATTTTTATTGATAATTTCCAACTAATTATACTTGCAGGAAATGGTTAAAACTAGAGAAGGCGGTGAGAAACAAAAGGGTAAAGGAGAGGCCTCCCGGGGTAGGAGACGAGTACAAATAAAGTTTAACCCTGTAGTTCGGAAATCAATTGGGGAAATAAGGAAAACTATCAGAGCTGCAGATAGAGCTGCTTCTCACTCAGAAGGGAGTGAGTATGTGCCCTCCCAGGAGGCATCAGAGTCTGATTCAGTGCCTGCATATGTATATTAGTTCCCGAAGAGACATAGGTTGAGAGATGAACCTACACCCCAGGCTCTCCTACTTCTCCTACTGTCTCTGCTGCTGAGTCGCCTGATGGATCAATAGAGGGTAGTAAGTCTTCAGCTTCAACCTCATCTACAGCTTCGTCATCTGAACAGGATCACGTAGATGATGAGGTAACGGATGACGAGGGGGTGTGACCCAAATCAGGGGTGTGGAAAGGACTAGAAACCCTGAAGTGTGGAAAATGAGGATTGTTAGTGAGTTGGCATATCACAAGTTTCGGGAGCGGTGGCCTCTATGGTCACTTATTCATGAGTGCCATTTCATAGAGCGACATCTCTTGTCTCACAACCCCAATATGAAGATGCATTTCAATGAACGAGTGGGAAGGGATTACTTCACTGGTAAGGTGTGGGATGCTAATGAGCACCTGGTCAAGGAATTCTACGTCAACGCCTCCCACATCAAGAAGGATACAAAATCGACGAAGGTGCGGAACATGAAAGTTAAGTTTGACGGGAAGACGATCAATGAATACCTGGGCTTTAATGATGAAGATAAGGCATTATCCTTGGAGAAGGTGGAGATGGATGAGGCATCATGCCCGTGGTTGGCATCATACCCGGCTCTCCCCAATACCACTCCAGCATGGTTTATTGTAGGGATTCCTATCTTCAGGAACACCCTAAACTTTGAGGCAAAGGGTTGGGAGACTTTTGTATGCAGCAGGCTAGACCTCACTACTCAGGAAAACACTTTGCCGATTTCTCGGGTGATCATAGTGGCGGCGGTTATGGCGGGGTTCTCGATCAATGTCGGGAATAACATGTCTAGAGTGCTCACCAGAGTGGTCAATAAGGGTAATAGAACGTATCCCTTCCTGAACTTCCATACCATGTACTTGGAAGATCAGGAGGTGGAGAAAAGAAACTTTGATGTCAAAGTAAAACCCAAGATTCCCTTTTTATGATACAACCTGAAGAGTCTAGACAACCCCAAATCGAAGGAATCCAAGGGCAAAGCTACTATTTCTACTAGCCAGTCTGAAAAGCCAGTATTGGTAGTCACTACTTCACAGCGACGACTACCATACCAGATCCTGCCTCCGGGCCATCTACTCCCATGCCTTCAAAAATTTCATCCTCCTCAGCATACCCATTGACTGCCCACCGATTGATCCAAACACTCTCCAGTATCAACAACTAGATACATGTAGCAACTTTTAAGCTGTATGTGCTATCCAGTTCGGTGGCAACCCAATCAGTCCCCCCCCCCACAACCACAGGTGCCAACTTTGGTAGATAAGTCTCTCAAGGAGAATCTAAACAACCAAAAAAAGCTCCTGGAGAACCAAAAGCTTATAATGGATGCTCTAACAGTTCAAGGAAAATCACCTAAGGAGATAAGCAAGCAGACGAAGAAGCTGAAAAGGACCCAGGCCTTGAAGGAGTCTGTGAAGGAATTGAGGGGGGGAAGTGGAGAAGATAAAGGCAGTTGACCACTTACCCTTGGATTTACTATTACATGACCAACGACTCAGACATAGCAGGTTCAGGAGCAGGATATTCAGAGAGCTCCCAAGAGGAGGAGAGTGATGCACCGGGTTGATGATGTAGAGATTGAGTTGGAGGAGACTGAGGGAGTTGCCTCTAGCCAGCACAGGACCCCGAGACAGCTGATCTAGGCACCCAGCCACAGGATCCGATGCAAATAGAGGACCCATAGAGAGTTTCCTTTACTCTCTTCCCTTCTTTTTGAGCTTATTTTTGGTTAGTTAGCACTTAGGAAAATGATGGCTTTCATTTGAGGGGGTGACCCTACTCTGATGATTTGGTATTTGGTCTGTAAATATGATAATATTTTCTTTCTTTATGCTTATTTTTCATTTTTGGTATGTATATGACTTTACCATTTATTTTACTTTTCATCTTTTTCGATCTTGGTCTGTATATAAAGTTACTCTCTCATGTATATATTCATTCTGTCTTATGTATATTCATCTAAACCCCATGTGTTACACATTTAGTTTATTTTCTACATTTTACTTCATAGCTTCTTTTTGCAATTTCCCTTAATAGTATAGCTTCTTATTTCATTTAATAGCTTCTTTTTTAGTTCGTAGCTTCTTATTTTACAAGTTTCAATGATCAATAAGCCTTCATTTTTCTTAATACCATAGTTCTTTCCAAAGGTGGATTTTGTGTGAACCGAGGGTTTTTTCCCGATGATGGATGGCATGACAATCTTCTTAAGGGTTTGAGTCTGTTTTTCTTTTTGTAATTGTGTAAATAGTAGTTAGTGAGCAATAGTGTCTAAGTTAAAGCTTCGCTTAGGCCTAATACATTTACCTTTGACCTTATGGTAAAAACAAATTGGTGTGTATAGGATGGTGATAGTTGTGACCTTGAACTCTTGTATTAGCTAAACAATCATCAAGTGGTTTCTCAGAACCATTTATATTGCTCAAGTCTTAGCTAAGGTTGTTGTGGGCCCCCGACTCTGTTTCTTTAGCAATCATATAGCTTGTGTGGTGAGGTACTGATTTGCAAATCCAAGTCCCGTGCCAATGAGTCTAGAGCTTGCCTGAATATTTGTCTAGACGAAATCCTAAGTGAAGCTCAAATAAAAAGCTTTTTCTCTCTCCTCCTCTCTTCTGGACAGAACGCTCCCAACGTTTATATTCACCAAGCCCTCCCCCCTCCCCAGCCCCTAGCCCTCAGCCCCCAGCTCCCCTCTCCACCTCCCCCTCCCCCTCCGGTGACCCCTCCCTCCAGCGACCCTTTCCCCCTCCGGCGACCCTTCTCCGGTGACCCCTAAGTAAGTTCTCTCTTCTGTCTCTCTCTTCTCTCTATCCTCTATCTTCACTACCTAGCCCTCACCCCCTACCCCTGCCAACCCTAACTCCGGCGACCCCCCTTCTCCAGCGACCCCCGGTAAGGCAACCCCTCCCCTTTCCCGAGCTAGGCAGCCCCTCTCGATTGTTTTTTTTTTTTGGTTTGTTGTGTGCGTGATTTTCAGGTACAAGCCGCGGTGGACAAGGAGAGCTTACGACATTTGGACGCGAAGAGCAAAACAACACGTACGAAGTGTGCAAGAGCTAGCGGTAGTTGATATCGGGCGAATCAAAGCATACTTCCAGGTTTTTCCATCAGGAGTTGGTACCTCCCGACCCCCCCTTTTTTTACTCTGTACACCCTTTTACGTTTTTTATTTAAGCACCATGTGTGTGGTTTACTTTTTCGATTCCTAGCTTGCATCCTTTTGCATATTCCGCTGTAGTACGTGGGTGCAAGACTGTTTCCCGTAATCGGTTGGGGATAGTGGCCGTGGCGGGGGATGGTAGAGTAAGGTCATGTCCTCGGGGGATGGGGGTGGGGGCAAGGGCAAGCAGGGGGCATGGGAGCGGTTCTGCGGGTAAGGCCGGAGGCAAGGGTGGGAAGAGGGTAGCGGACGCTCATAGATTAAGGATAGGATCGTGGAACGTAGGCACTCTGACGGGTAAGTCCATTCAGTTGGCGAAGGTTCTTCAAAAGAGGAGGGTTAACATAGCATGTGTCCAGGAGACTAGGTGGAAAGGGTTGAAGGCGAGGAATGCAGACGGGTTTAAGTTGTGGTACTCTGGGGTCGTGAGAGGTAAGAATGGAGTGGGCATCTTGGTTGATAGGGATCTAAGGGAGTCCGTGGTCGAGGTTAGGCGAGTGAATGATAGGTTAATGTCTATTAAGTTGGTTATTGGGGGTTGCGTACTCAACGTCATCGGCGCTTATGCGCCGCAAGCGGGCTTAGACGAGGAGGTTAAGAGGCGCTTTTGGGAGCACTTGGATGATCTGGTGAGTAGTATTCCCCAATCTGAGAAGTTAGTTATTGCAGGGGACTTTAATGGTCATATTGGGGCTGATGCTGGTGGTTATGGTGAGGTGCACGGTGGCTTCGGCTTTGGGGCTAGGAACGGAGGAGGCACGTCACGGCTTGATTTCGCCAGGGCTTCTGAGCTTTTGATTGCGAACTCGACATTTCAGAAGAGGGAAGAGCATTTGGTCACCTTCAAGAGTTAGGCGGCGAGGACTCAGATTGATTACCTCCTCCTCAGAAGGAGCGATAGGGGTATGTGCAAGGGATGCAAGGTTATTCCGGGAGAGTCCCTTTCGACACTCCATAGACTCCTAGTGATGGATGTTGGTCTCTGGGTGAAGAGGAAGAGGAGGGGTGCTCGGGGACAACCGCGGATTAGATGGGGTGTTTTGACTAAGGAGAAAGCACATGAGTTGGAGACGAGGTTAGCTGAGGGCGGAGCTTGGAGAAGTTCTGGGGAAGCGGATGCTATGTGGTCAGAAACAGCAAACTTGGTTTGGGAGGTAGCACGGGATGTGCTCGGGGTAGTCAAGGGCTATTCAGGCATACATCAGGGTGACTGGTGGTGGAATGACGTAGTCCAAGGAAAAGTGGAGGTGAAGAAAGCGGCGTTTGCTAAGATGGCAGGGAGCACAAGCGAGGAAGAACGGAGAGCGAACAGAGAGACCTACAAGGCAGCGAGGAAAGAAGCAAAGATGGCGGTTACAGAAGCCAAAAACGCGGCATTTGGCCGCATGAACAAGGAATTAGGGGAGAAAGGCGGGGACATGAAGTTATTCCGGTTAGCTAAAGCAAGGGAAAGGAAGACGCGTGATCTTGACCAAGTTAGGTGAATCAAGGACGAGGATGGTAGAGTTCTGATGGGGGAGTCTCAACTCAAGCAGAGGTGGCAGGCGTACTTTCGAGACTTGCTTAACAAGGAGGGAGATCGTAACATAGAGCTAGGGAAGCTGGGGCATTCAGAGCAGCATAGAGACCTTGGGTACTGCAGGCGCATTAGGGCGGAGGAGGTCATGGGGGCTTTGCGTAGGATGAGTAGGGGTCGAGCGACCGGGCCTGACGAGATCCCGGTGGAGTTCTGGAAATTCATGTGTAAGTCAGGAGTGGAGTGGCTCTCCAGGTTGTTCAATGCGATCTTCAGGACCAAAAGAATGTCGGAGGAGTGAAGGTGGAGTACAGTGGTGCCCTTCTATAAGAACAAAGGTGACATCCATGGCTGCAACAACTATAGGGGTATCAAATTAATAAGTCATACCATGAAGGTCTAGGAGCGGGTGATTGAGGCGAGGGTGAGGGAGATGACATCTATATCTGTGAACCAGTTCGGTTTCATGCCGGGTCGCTAAACTACAGAAGCTATCCACCTTGTTAGGAGGCTGGTGGAGCAGTTCAGGGATAAGAAGAAGGACCTGCACAAGGTGCTTATCGACTAGGAGAAGGCGTATGACAAGGTCCCAAGGGAGGTGCTATGGAGGTGCTTGGAGGCGAAGAGCGTGCCAGAAGCCTACATCAGAGTAATTAAGGACATGTACGATGGAGCTAAGACTAGGGTTAGGACGGTGGGTGGCGACTCAGACCATTTTCCAGTGGTTATGGGGCTCCATCAAGGATCGGCGCTTAGCCCTCTCTTGTTTGCCTTGGTGATGGATGCTCTAACCCGACATATTCAAGAGAATGTGCCTTGGTGTATGCTATTTGTTGATGACATAGTCTTGATAGACGAGACGAGGGTCGGTGTTAATGAGAGGTTAGAGGTATGGAGGCACACTCTCGAGTATAAGAGTTTCAAAATAAGCAGATCTAAGACAGAATACCTGGAGTGCAAGTTTAGCGCCGAGCCGAGTGAAGTAGGCAGAGACGTGATGATAGGATCTCAGGTCGTCACCAAGAGGGACAGTGTCAGATATCTTGGGTCGGTGATTCAGGGGGTCGGAGAGATTGACGGGGACTCACTCATCGTATAGGAGCGGGGTGGTAAAAGTGGAGGCTTGCATCTGGAGTCCTGTGTGACAAGAAAGTTCCACAGAAACACAAGGGAAAATTTTATAGAGTGTGGTTAGACCTGCCATATTGTATGGGGCGGAGTGTTGGCCAGTAAAGAACTCCCATAATCAGAGAATGAAGGTTGCGGAGATGATGATGCTTAGGTGGATGTGCGGGATCACCAGGTTAGATAAGATTAAGAATGAATTTATTCAAGAGAAGGTGGGGGTGGCCCGGGTGGATGAGAAGATGCGAGAAGCGAGGCTGAGGTGGTTCGGGCATGCGCGGAGGAAAAGTCCTGATACCCCGGTGAGGAGTTGTGAGCGGCTGGCGATAGTCGGCGTTCGGCGAGGCAGAGGGAGGCCTAAGAGGTACTGGGGAGAGGTGATTAGGCATGACATGGCTAGAATGCGGGTGTCTGAGGACATGGCCCTTGATAGGAATGTCTGGAGGTCTAGTATCAGGGTTGTAGAATATGAGCCCCTAAGGTTTTTCGTACTCCTCACCCGGGGCTGGGTGAGGCTTGGCAGGGCTATCTATAGATGATTTATGTATTGGATTGTGTATCCCTTATGGTAGTTCTGGTTGTTGTTGTCTGATATTATTGCATGCTATTTAATTTATGGTTCTTATGTTTAGATAATTATTTACGCTATTCTATTGAAGTTACTAATGCTCTTTTGTTTTTGTTTTTGTTTTTGTTGTTCCTTTCCTTCACTGAGCCGAGGGTCGATTGGAAACAGCCTCTCTGCCCCTTCGGGGTAGGGGTAAGGCCTGTCTACATATTACCCTCCCAGACCCCACTTAGTGGGACTATAGTGGGTAGTTGTTGTTGGTGTTGTTGTCGTTTATGTTACAAGCCTTTTTCCGTTCTAAAATGATCCTCTCTTAACACCCGATCTTTCCTTAGCACAAGGCAAAAGCATAGGTTTGGGGGGAGACGAGGAATGCAAAAGTTTTATAAGGTACAAAATAAAGAAAATGATAGGCAAAAAGAAAAAAAAGCCAATATTTCAAAAATAAAGTGAACAATGTAGAAGAAATGAATGGATTCAATAAAAGCAAAAGATGAACGGCATGGAAAGATTGGAAAGGAGAAAAAGCATTGAAATGAATAGGAAAGAGTGATATTATGTCCCTCTAGCCTTTAAAGAAGAAATAAATGACTCAAATAGTCAAGAAAATGTGTGCCAAAATGAAGCAAACGAAGTGCTTAAGGGAAGATGAAACCTTCTAAGACTAATATATTCTACCCTAAACCAAAAGCCTTCATTACATGTCCGCAAAAGCCCTATATGATCTTGAGTTGAATGAGGTTACATTAGTGGTGACTCACATAAGGGTCAAGCTTATGGTACTTAGAGTCGGACTTGTGACCTTCCTTTGAGAGAGATGATTGTGTTTTTCATAATTCTCGTTCTGAGTGCTACAATCTAAAATTGAGGTTTGCTTATGGAGAGTTGAGGAGTATGAGTTTGGGTTCACAACGACCGATGTAACAAAAAGAGTTTCCTTGATGAGTTGAGTCAACTCTTGATGCTTTTGTGTCGTACTATAGCCATGGTGATAAAAAGGTTGTGTATTGTTGATAATGCATTTGAGTTGAGGGTAATTGTTAGTCCCAAATGATTCTTGATGAGGTTACTTTAGGACAACTGAATTTTCCTTTCTTTTATCTTGAGGAGGTGAGAATTACTTTGTTTGCTTGAGGACAAGTAAAAGCTTAAGTTTGGGGAGTTGATAATTCGGGATTCTAGTCTATTTTACGCTCTTTTTATCTTGAGTTTTGGATTAAAAGCGTGTACAACTATTCTCGAAAGCTAACTTGTTGTTTGTAGACATGTGATTTTTGACCATCTCCAAGATTTTTCATATTTTAGCATGTAATTATTTAATTTAGGCATAACATTGTTATTTCAACTCATTTTCACTCTTTTACTTTATTTTATTACAAGAAAATAAAAATTACAAAAATAGTTTCATTAATATTTTGTTGTCATTTTAACCTTGAAAAGAATACACAAACAATAGTTTTGTTTTAACGGTCACTCTTATTTTAATAATTATTTTTACTTGAGTAAGGCTAATCAATATTTTTAGTTAATTAAGCTAATTTTAAGCATAGCTAGTCATAAAGGCCCAAGTTTCTAGCTCATTCCTTATGACCAGTACTCAATACCCATTAAGCTAATCTTAGAAACTCTTTTTTGGAATAAAAAATAAATGAAAAGACTCTAAAGACCTAAGAGCAATTTGCACAAAAATACACATTTAGACCTAGATTTATATAATAGGGGTAATGCCTAATGCTGATGGACACGGGAAAAGACAAAAAAAAACTGACCTAAGCCTAAGAATACATAGCGCCGTTTTTAGCAAAAATCAAGACACCACCTCCACCATCATCGTCTTCAACCTCTCCCCCCGTCAGGTTTCTCCAACACCAATTGCCATGTGACCTTCACAACCTTCAACCAAGAGACACTCTACAAAAGCTTAGCGCCGCAGACCAAACAGAGACCAAATCAAGAGCTCCTTTAATATCTTTTTCCGGCAAGTCTCAAGTTTCCAATTGAGTTTGAAGCTCGTTCAAATTTTCCGTCGTCCGTTCTTCGCCGTCCGTGGTTCTGTTAGGATTTTGGGAAATCTATGTTAATCAACTTTCCGTCGTCGTTTCTGTTTGTTCTAGTCAAGCTTTCATCACCGACGTCATTGTTGTTTGAATCTCTAATCAGTTGCACAAGCACGATACAAGGGAATAATCGTGAGTATGTTGTATGCTTTTATATATATGAGAAACATGATGCGATGTTATTCCTAAAGTGATATCAATAGCAAGTTATTGTGGTCTTGCTTGATGAAAGTCATTTGTGAACTGTTGCTTTTATCCAGTTACAGCATGAATATATGTACATAGGATATAAATTTTTATGGATTTTGGTTTTATCTATATCTTTGGTTTACGCGTGCAATCTGTTTAGGACTTTTAATGTTGTTATTTGAGTTATTTTTCTCTACTCATTATTGTTAATTTGTTATCAATAAGTGGATGTATAGAAAGATGTTTTGGTGCCAGCGATTAGCTTTAGGTGAAAATGGATGGTGAGTTAAGAGTTAGGACGAGAAAGTTATAATATGATGTTAATATAGGGGTGGCTGAATTTAGGAAATCTTGTGGAGGGGTGAGGGGTGGGGGGCTGATCTTATTTTAGGGCGTGGATTTTTTGGTCTTGGTTAGGTTTTAGGTCTAGGAATTGAAATTTCGTTCAAACTTTCTTAATAATAAAGTTGGTTTTCCAAGGCCGCTAGTTTAAATTTAGTTCATATAATCGAGGTGTGTCATTTACGAATTTTTCGTGGCCCTCGCAAACTTGAAATGTGTAGTTTCTTTAGAGGCATATTTTAAATTAACTTCCTAAACTCAGGTATGCATTTATGTGACCCAAATCCAGATCTCAACGACGTTGGATAAAATATGTCGTGGACCGCGGGTGCATTTATGTGACGTGGTGCAAGACGTGTTTTATATGGCATTGAATTTTTCCTAAAGAATATATAATAAAAGTGGTTATAAAGTTAAAATTGAACCATAGGTTAAAACATATATTAAAATCAGATAATAGGCCAATTATAACAGTTGAGTGACCGTGCTAGAACTACGAAATTCGAGAATACCTAACGCCTTCTCCAGGGTTAATAGAATTTCTTACCTAGATTTCTGGGGTTGTGGACTATAAAACAGAGTTAATCTTTTCCTCGATTCAGGATTTGAACCAGTGACTTGGAACACCATAAAATTATCCCAAGTGGTGACTCTGAACTTTTAAATAAATAATCATGTTTCAATAGTCACTTAAATTGGAAAAAACTCCCTTATACGCCCTTCCAGGGGTGTGGTAAAGAGCAGGTGTGACAGCTCTGGCGACTCTATTGGTGTAATGACCCGATCGGTTATTTTGGAATTTACACCCCGATCCCCTAACTGCTTTCCCAAGTTCATTTATGCTATTTTAATTTGCCGGGGGTGTTCGGTTTTGAGTTTCAGAGAGTTTTGGACACTTGGTCCCTAAATGAGAGCTAAGTAATGGAAAGTTGTCCATAGTTAGAACATTGTGAAGACGGCCTCGAAATGGAAATTTGATGGTTCTATTAGCTTCGTTAGGTGATTTCGGGGTTAGGAGAATGTTCTAATTGTGTTTTGAAGGTCCATAGCTAATTTAGGCTTGAATTATCGAAGTTAGAATTTTTGAAGTTTTCAATCCGACATAGAAATTTTGATCCGAGAGTCTGAATAGAATTCCGAGAGATGTAGTAACTTCTTATGTCATTTGGGATGTGTGTGCAAAATTTCAGATCATTCGGACGTAGTGGTTGGGTTTTTGATAAAAAAAACATGTTTCAGAAGTTTTTACAAATTTAAGCGTGAACTCGATGTGAATTGGTGGATTTGATGTTGTTTGAGGTATTTTAAGAATTGGAACAAGTTTGAATGAGGTTTTACAATTTGTTGGTGCATTTGGTTGAGGTCCCGGGAGCTTCGGGTGAGTTTCGGATGCTCAACGGGTCATTTTTCTCCTATTTTGAACTGTTGTTATGTGTCAGCTGGTTTTCTTTTTCGCGTTCGCGTCTGCTGCTCAGCGATTGCGAAGAGTAATTTTGGAGGAGGCATAAATTGTTCATCGCGTTTGCATGATCAGGCTCGCAATTGCGATAGTCTATGTATTCCTTCTTCGTGTCCGCACTTCTATGTCAGTGTTCGCATAATTCTTCCTTTTGGACAACAAATTTTTCCTTGAACATGATCACATCTTTCTCTTCGCGATCGCGAAGAGTAGCCTTGGGAAGCAGAAATTTCTTCACTACGTGATCGCATATGACCTTCCGCGATCGCGTAGCACATTTTAGGCAGTGGCTATTTTCCTCCAACGCGATCGCATCATCTCTTCCGCGATTGCGATACTTTAAATGTCTGGTAGAATATAATCTCCAAATAGAGGGTATCACCATTTTTATCACATTTTGACTTTTAGAGCTCGATTCTTGGTGGTTTTTGGTGGGATTTTCATGTGCTTCGATTTGGTAAATGTTCTTTCACTAGAATTAAATATATTCCATGAATTTGTCCTTATTTTCATCATTTAAATTGTGTTTTGGGTTGCAGAAGAAAATGGTTTTTGAAGAAAAGTTCTAACTGAAAAATCATGGTTTGAGGGATCAAATTACATCGAATTTGGATAATTTTGGTATGGCTGGACTTGTGTGAGCGTGAGGATTTTGAAAATATAAATTTTGCCTGATTCTGAGGTATTGACCTGAGGGGCATTTGGTCATTTTAAATAATTTCGCGTATTAACTTAGAATTTAATTGTAAAATTAATTACTTTAAGTGTTATTTACATTATGAAATTGAATTGAATAGATTTGGGCTATTTGGAGTCAAATACTCATGGCAAGAACGTGGTTTCTAGCTAAATTAAGCCGATTCGAGGTATGTATCTTGCCTAACATTGTGTGGGGGACTCCCTCTTAGGACTTGAGTCTCCTCTGCTAATTGAATTCCGTGTACGCGAGATTACGAGTGCTTGCTCGGATTTATTTGTGAGAAAATTGGCCTTTTTAGGTTCTTAGGTCCTTATATGCACTGAGTATGAAGTTGTTCTTGATATGATTGAATTTTTTTTATTTTAATTGAACATTTGTATCCATTAATAACGAAAATATACAAGGTAGAGCTTTAGTAGCAGCTTTTACTTGCTGCTACTCCTTTACATCACAATCATCTCTACTAAGTATCTAACTACTCTTTCACTTATTACAATTAAGTATAGTAGTTAGCTATTACAAACTATATCTATGGAAAACTGTTAATTTGCCGCAAGACATTTTGCCATCGACTACAATTCCTGCCTCGAATATGGATATGTAAAACAATTTCTCTGCAAATCTGATTCTCCTCATATGCTTTCTTTTCAAATCTGATGTTGTTTATTTCCCTCCAAATTAGTGCAATAGTAGTGATAAACACACAAGTTGTTATAACATTGATTCCCCACTCTGCTCTTTGCTTTACTGTTTATCCATTTCAGTTCGGTTGCCCAGTCTCCAACAGTTCTTTGATACCCCAGCCATAAACGGAGTCTAGACCACAAACTTCTTGTGATTGAACAGTTAAAAAATAAGTGGTTAAATGATTCTACACTCTGTTTACAGAAAACACGTGTTGCAGGCACTTGAATGCCAATTTTCTACAATCTGTCCACTGTTGGTAGCCTCTGTTGTGCAGCTAACCACATGGTGAATCGATGCCTAGGATGAACATTGGCAAGCAACATCAAGCTCTTCCATTCAACTTTGCTGAAGTTCGGAATCAGAGTTAGATACATCTTCTTGATCTGAAAGTGATCCAGGTTGCACATTCCTTGCAGTCTGCTAAGCAAATTCCCCTGAAGCAACTGATTCCCCATGATAGCATCTCTACTGTCCAGAATTTTCCTCACAACCAAAGAGGCAGCCATAGGAGTGGTCATTGTTTCAATATCATCCTGCTTAATGTAATAGCTGTGCACCCATTTTATCCATAGGCAGTCCGTCTTTCTGGTTAAGTCCCAAAGATATTTACTGATTGCTGCTTTGTTCCATGCCTTCATGTCCAGGATATTCAGTCCACCAACTGTTATTGGCCTGCATACTCTTTCCCATGCAACTAGTGCCTTCCTGGATGGATTAGCACTTCCAGTCCACAAAAGGTTGTGCAGATAGTTTCAATAACTTTCAATACTTTCTTTGGCATAATGAAAATTTGAGCCCAGTAGATTTGGATTCCAAATATGACAGCTTTGATCGGTTGACATCTTCCTGCATAAGAGAGCAATTTTGTAGACCAGCATGTTATCGTCGATGTTATCTTCTCAATCATAGGCATGTCGTGAGAGATAGCAAGCTTCTTAGAGTCTAAGGGTATCCCCGGATATTTAAATGGCAGTTCTCCTTCAGTAAAACCAAGTGTTCCCAGAATTTCCTCTCTGACATTCTGCTTTATTCCAGCCATCTATATTGCACTCTTGTTAACATTTGCTTGCAAACCAGATGCTTCAGAGAATCTGTGGAAAGCCTCCTATAAAATTCTAATAGAAATAAGACCAGCTCTGCATAACATTAATAAATCATCAGCAAAGCATACATGAATACTATTAAACTTCTTGCATTTAGGATGAAAGCTGAAGTCACCATTCTAATGCAGCTGTCCCAGTTCCCTATTCAAATATTCCATAGCAATCACAAACAGATAAGGTGACATAGGGTCACCTTGCCTAATACCCCTCTTAGCTTTGAAAGGTTTTGTTAAGCCACCATTCAGAACTAGAGAATATGAGACTATAGTGACACATGCCATTATCCATTGCACCAAATTAGCAGGGAAACCTACATCAATAAGAACCTGTTTAAGGAAACTCCATTCCAAAGTATCATAAGCTTTTCTCAGATCCACTTTCAAAACACATCTGGGAGACACTCCTTTCCTAGAATATCGTTTGAAGATTTCATGGCTAAGTAGAATGTTATCAACTATGCTTCTTCCTTCAATGAAAGTTGATTGAGCCTGCCCAATTAGAACTCCAATCACACTCTTCATTCTTTAGTAATGACTTTGGATATGATCTTATAAAAGGTAGTGCAGCAAGTTATGGGCCTATAATCTTTAACTGTTGCAGGAGCCTTAACTTTGGGAACAAGTGCAATAGCAGTTGTATTAATCATTTGAGGCATTATGTTGGTAGAGAAGAACTCTTTTGCAGCAGCAAGTATATCAGCCTTTACTGTATCCTAGTTCTTAGTAAAGAATTCTACAGGGAATCCATCCATTCCTGGTGCTTTATCCTTTGGCATCTCCATTATTGCTTCTGTGATCACTCTCATTGTAATCTCCTGTATCAGCATTCTTTGTTGTGGTAAATTTAAACAAGTTCCTTCCTTGATAGTAGCTGCTTTAACACAAGGTAATTCCCCAGCACAATCTCCCATCAATGATTGGAAAACACTGATAAAATCCCGTTCCACTGCCTTGGGATCTGTCAATTTCATTCCTGTATCAGTATATATGGAGGTTATGCTGTTCTGGCTGGTTCATTCCACTGAGCATGGAAGTACTTTGTGTTGGCATCACCACATTCAATCCAGCAAGCCTTGGATTTCTGCCTCATTATTTGTTCCTCCACAATACTCCATTTCTGGATTTCTTCAAGTGCTGCTTTTTCTTCATTAAACAAAGGTGCAGTAATGGAGATTGCTGCAACTGGTTCTGGATAATATCTAGTTTCTCTTTAGCCTTTACAGGTTTTTGCCTATATGAAGCCATATAAGCATTTATCTCCTTTAGCTGCTGTTTCATAGTCTTTAATTTACTCCATATCTGCTGCATAGGTGCACCCACAAAATTCTGTCTCTAGACATGTTGTATAATATTTTGGAACTGAGGATATTCCATAACATTGATATATAATCTGAAAGGCTTTGGGTGAAGCAACTTATGGCCATCACATTTGATAAGGATAGGAGAGTGGTTAGATATTGATGGATTAATAAATTCAGCTTCAATATGTCCATACTGTTGTATCCACTGATAGTTACCTAATGCCCAGTCAATCTTACTATATACCCTTGATGAAACATCCTGCTTGTTTGTCCAAGTGAAATGCCAACCTTTTGCTCTGAGAGGAGTGAACTGTATGTCATCAATGACACTTCTAAAGCCTTTAACTTCAGCATCAGTTACATGTGAACCAATTCTATCTTCAGAACTTAAGACATTATTAAAAATCACCACTCAGCAACCAATTGTCCTAACTGGGTATATGTATTTGCCTCAGATCACTCCACAATTTTTCTCTTTGGTTACCATCATTCTGAGCATAAATGATACTGAAGTGAGATTTGAATTGACTGTTGGAATCTTCTATAAAGCACTGAATGAATTGATCAGTCACTTGAGAAACTTGAAGATGGATATGAGTTTTCCAAAGAAGCCAAATTCTCCCATTAACAGCCTTTGAATAATTGCAATAGAAATCCCATCCTTTTGCAATCTTTCCTTGTATTTTCTTTGCTTTATGTTCCTTTACTCTAGTCTCTATACATCCCAGAATATCTACTTTATTTATAGCAAGAAAGGTCTTCAACTCTTTCTGCTTATGGGCTAGGTTTAGCCCCATAATATTCCAAGTGACAATAATCATATCAACTTGGGATTAAGGTACTGGGAAGGTCCAGGATCAATCTGTTGTCCCCTTCTTCCAGCATCTATCACTTCAACAATTGCCTTGCCCTTTCTGCAATTATCTGCCATTACCTCAATGCTGGAAATAGGTTCACTATTTACTGTTTCATTCTGGTCCTGAATGTCAGTACTTTGCTTTTCATCCTGTTGAGTACTCACCATTGTAATTGTGGTTTCCCCCAACCCCTCAGTTTCCTTATTGTCTGATTGTTCTTGCAATTTCTCCT
Organism: Nicotiana benthamiana; assembly: GCA_034376525.1. Classification (NCBI taxonomy): domain Eukaryota; kingdom Viridiplantae; phylum Streptophyta; class Magnoliopsida; order Solanales; family Solanaceae; genus Nicotiana; species Nicotiana benthamiana. Next base: position 45,391,693 of record CM067330.1, read on the forward strand.
CTGCCTTTAGTTCTGTTCTGTCTCGATCCTTTTTAACCAGCCATTCTTTTTTTACAGGTTTTACCTGCTTTTTTCATTCTGATCCTCTGTCTCTTTGGCTTACCCCCTTCTTCCAGCTCCTATTCTTCATCAAAGTTAGTGTTATACCAACAATCTATAGAATCATGTCCAAATTTCAGACAATGATTGCAATAGATAGGTTTCCAGTCATAATCAATCATCTGCGCTTTAAGTCAAAAAGGAGTCTCTTGATATGTTTCACCTCTACATGTTTATTTAGAATTAATTGCCTTTTGGTGCATTCTTATTGCCTAATTGACTCTTACCTTACTCAATTGAAGATCTTTACCTCCTCCATTGACACGCTATCTTTCATAACTGCTTTTTTTATTGGAAATCATTATTATCTCTTAGATAATTATTTAGTCTTAACCGAAATTGTTGTATATCCTTCGTAACCTGCCCCAACCTCAAAAGAAGAATAGATATTTCATATGTAATTGATATTTCCTTATTTGAAATTACTTGACTCTTGTTAACTCCTTTGTTGTTGAACTACATGCTATGGGGTCGTTACTTCATATTATTTTTCTCCCTTATTAAGTTGTTCTTATTATGCTTGGTATTTTCTATTGTGGTTATTCCATGTAAGCCAGTCTTACCGCCCTAGTGAGCGAATGATTCTTGAGTTAATTCACTTGTTGTTCTCTTGTATATATTTCATTTGTTGCTATTGTACTTGATATTATTGATGCACGGGGTTTCTACCATGAGGTTATTGATATTGCTGATGAACGAGGTTTCTGCCGTACGGTTATTGATATTGTTGATGCACGAGGTTTCTATCATGCGGTTATTGATATTGTGATGCACGAGATTTCTGTCATGCTGTTATTGATGTTGTGATGTACGAGGTTTTTGTCGTGCGATTGTTGTTGAGGGGTTGCATAAGATCTTTGTTGTGCTACTATTGCTATTGATATATTGCACATCCAACGTAATAAGGTGAGATATGTTTATATGTGGGTTGAGCATGTGGCGAAACAAGGTGGGAATATTGTGATGCACATGTGTAGAAATAAGGCGATACTTATTATGTTATTAATTGCACACGTGGCGAAATAAGGTGGGCTATGTTAGGGACTGATTGTAAGGGTTGTGGCGGCCTATGGAGGCATTTCTATTTTTGTTTATTATTTTGATTGTGGTTTGCTTTTCATGTATGAGCTTTATCTTGTAGATATGGTGAGGAAATATTGTGCGTGCTACCCGCTCTTCTTCTAATCTTTATTAACTGGTACAAGATCTTGTTAACGCACTCGCATAAGCATATACGTAGTTGAAACACTCTTATTGGAGGTGAAGTTCCCCTGATTTGCTAAGTATAGAGGCATGTCCTTGTTTAATCATTTTATATGTGAGAGTGGCCCTAGTTAACTAGTGAGTTGCCAGTATCACCGTAAGGTTGATGGAGGCACATGATGCCAAGTGTAGATTTCAGATGCCGGGTCTCGTGAGTTGTGATTTGAACGAGATTTGAAAAATTTGTGGAGATATTTAAATAAGACCTTATGTGGACACTACCGTTAGACCCGAGTTATTGTTTGTGTTTCCTTTTTTGTATCGTGATCTTAAGGTTGGATTGTATTTTGTCGTGATTATGTGTCATCAATCTTTATATTCTCGTATTACTTGTTATTTCTTCCCTCGTTGTGATTGCAGCATTATTTGTCATTTCATACAATCTTCATATATATATATATATATATATATATATATATATATATATATATATATATATATATATATATATATATATATATATATATATATATATATATATATATATATATCATGTTCCATTGCCCCATAAGTATATTATTTATTTGACCGGTAGGTGTCTTGACTGTTCCTTGTCACTACTTTACCGAGGTTAGTCTTGATACTTACTGGGCACCGCTGTCGTGTGCTTATACTACTCTTCTGCACATTTTGTTGTGCAGATCCAGGTACCCCTACTCAGTTCTGTCAGCCTTAGAGGGAGGTGTTTCTGTAGAGACTTCGAGGTATATCAGCTACGTCCGTAGACCGAAGAGTCCCTATCTATCTTTCTGTAATAAGTATAGCCCCTTTCAGTATTTTTCCTTTATTTAGAAGTTATCGGAGGTAGAGCTTTTTATATATCCCTTGGCTTTTGATTTGTGAGATTCCATGTCTGGGAATGTTATTAGCTTTAAGAGGTGTTATTATATGTGTCGAGAGGCACCTTAAACATTGTTTTACTTTACTAGTTTCATTTTAATTATTTATTCCGCAATTATGGTTTAACTTCTGCAATTATTAGGCTTACTTAGTCGTAGAGACTAGGTGCCGTCAAGATAGTTCGCGGAGGGCGAACCGAGTTGTGACAAGTTGGTATTAGAGATCTAGGTTCATAGGAGTCACGAATCACAAGCCGATTTATTAGAGTCTCATAGATCAGTACAGAGACATCTGTACTTATCTGTGAGAGGCTATGTAACTATTAGGAGAAATTACACTTCATTTGATTACCCTATTTTGCAAGATTTTTGACATCACAATTCTGAACCCTTGTCTTATACTCTCTCATAGATGGTGAGAACACATGCTACCCGAGATGATCAGGAACCCGCGCTCCCTACTGCAATCATCAGAGGCCGGGGCCGAGGTAGAGACCGAGGATGTGCAGTAGTGCAGCGAGAGCACCTGCGCGAGTTGCCACCGAGGCACTACCAGCAGATCTAGTTGGAGTCCAGGCACCTGACACGCCTACAGTTATTACTGCTCCAACCTTTCAGGAGACTTTGGCATAGTTCATGAGCATGTACACTACTTTGGCTTAGGCAGGGCTTCTACTTGCTGCAGCCACATCCCAGGCAGGAGGAGGAGTACAAACTTCCACCTCCCGCACTCCAAAGCAGCGAGTGAATGTTGAGCAGGTCCCTGAGATTATTCGTACAACGCATGTAGTGCCATTTCAACCCGGGGGCATAGCAGCAGCTTCCGAGCAGGAGCAGCTAAGGCTTGAGAGGTTCAAGAAGTACAAGTCTCTTGTATTTGGTGGTCTAGCATCAGAGGATGCTCTGGGTTTTATTGATGAGTGCTACCGCACTCTCTGTACTATGTGCATCTTAGGATCGAGCAGGGTTTCTTTCACTACTTTTCAGCTTCGAGGAGCCGCCTATGATTGGTAGCGCATCTATGAGTTAGACAGTTTAGACGGGGCAACTTCACTGAATTGGACTCAGTTTTCAGACATGTTCCTAATAGAGTTTGTCCCTGAAAGCCTCAGGGTTGCATGGCGCGCGAAGTTTGAGCATCTGCGCTAGGGTACTATGACTATCTCGGAGTATGCTGTCCGTTACACCAGCTTGACTAGACATGCCCCAGCCTTGGTTTCTACTATTCACGAGAAGTTTCGTCAGTTTATTGAGGGGTTTATTCCCCGCATCAGGTCGAGCATGGCTCGTGAGTTGGATATGGATATTTCGTATCAATAGGTTGTGAACATCGCTAGGAGGATAGATGGTATACATGCCAGGGAGAGAGAGGGAAGATAGGGTCACGAGTGAGAGATCAGATGAGATCAGGAGAGGGGGTTTGAGGAGACGAGGAGGACCTGTAGGTCGGGGAGGTATACTGGTCCTTATTTTGGAGTAAGGGTGCGTCATGGTAGAGGCTTTGCGGGTCAGCCAGTTCAGTTCGTGCTTCAGGCTTTGCATGGTGACTCAGGTGTTCGTGGGCCTCGCAGTACCCGTGTCGCATAGTTTCTACCACCTCGTCAGCAGAGAGGGTGCTTTGAGCGTGGAGATACTAGCCACATGGTGAGAGATTGGCCCAAACTTCAGAATGATATGTCACAGCGAGGTATTCGGGCGAGTAGAGGGCGCCTAAGAGGGGGAGGTCTAACTTGTTGATGTGTTTCATATAGTAGGCTTAAGGCCACTATGCCAGGTGATGCCATTTAGGTATGCCTTAGTTTGTTATAAAGGAACACCATCCGTAATTCATTATAGCCTGCTTATCGGGATGAGTTCCCTATTTTGTTGTTCCATTTATGGGTGCATTTCGTGATTTGTAACTCTATTTATGTGATTATCATGATGAGTGGTTCTATTAGTGATAAACGTGTCTATGGTCTATTTCTAGCCATTGTTGAGAGTTATGAGACTAGTAGTAGAATTCTTGCTGTCCGTTCTGGTAGGTTTGATGCAATTCTGAGTGTTCTTGGTTGCGAGTTGTGATTTTTATGTTCCACCAGTGAGGGAGCCAGTCCGTGTTGTGATTTTGTCAACATAATTGATCCACTGAGAGTTTCTAGATGGCTTGATGTGTACCCCACATGTGATTTAGAGTTGAGGGCAGGTGATTTGATGTGTTGAGGCCGGGCTATGTATCGCGCTGAGGGATATATCAGCATTGGATCCTTATGAGTCTTCTATATGCTTTCATTTTTTCTCGTTAGATTATTTTGTAGATTAGTGTCTTAGAAAAATGTGTGCTTGTCCGACTAGTTTGATAGTCCCTTATGTGTTTCCCTTCCCATATTTAGTTATTTCCGTTCCCTGCTTCTTGAGTTTGAGCATGTGGGGTGCGTGCTTGTTGGTATTAGCTAAGATTTGGTTGTTCAGGTGTTTAGTTATGTGGGTTTTTGTGGTTATTACATCATTGTCAGTGTTGTGGGGGGAATAAAAAGTGTTCTTGTTAGATGCGAGGCTTATGGCCGGTGCAGATTGGATCTCAGGCAACTGTTGTTATCAAACATCTTATTGTGGGCCTACGTATGATGCGTCATGTTGTGTGGTTGTACCCTAAGGTGTTCTCATGAATTGAAGTAGCTGGTTGAGACTAATACCGGATATGGATTTAGAATCGGGTCTTTTGGAAATGGAAGGAAGGTGAAAATTCTAGTTCTAAGGTTTATTGGTACTGATAGAAAGGCTAAACTTCAGTTGAGATGTGTCATCAGGCTTATGTTGATTGGAGTGACATGGGATCACCCGCGGGTGCATGTTTCAAGTGTGCATTCATTGACTTGAAGACTTCGAGGTGAATCTTAGTACATTTGTGGATGAACGTTGGTTTTAAGAGGGGGAGGATGTAATGACCCGACCTATCATTTTTGGAATTTACGCCCCCATCCCCCTATTAACTGGTCTCCCAAAGTTCATTTCTGCTATTTTAACTTGTCGGGATGTTCGGTTTTGAGTTTCGGAGAGTTTTGGGCATTAGGTCCCTAAATAAGAGCTTAAGTGTTGGAAAGTTGCCCATAGTCGAAACAGTGTAAAGACGACCTTGGAATGGATATCTGATGATTCCGTTAACCTCGTTTGGTGATTTTGGGTTAGGAGCATGTTCGGATTGTATTTTGAAGGTCCATAGCTAATTTAGGCTTGAGTTGCCGAAGTTTGAATTTTTGAAGTTTTCGGTCCGATAGTGAGATTTTGATTCGAGAGTCAGAATAGAATTTTGAGAGTTGCAGTAGCTTCATTATGTCATTTCGGATGTGTGTGCAAAATTTCAGGTCATTCGGACGTGGTTTAGTTGGATTTTTCAAAAAACGTGTTTTGGATGTTTTTAGAAAATTTAAGCGTGAATTTGATGTGAATTGGTGGATTTGATGTTGTTTGAGGTGTTTTATGGATTGGAACAAGTTTGAATGAGGTTTTACAATGTGTTGGTGCACTTAGTTGAGATTCCGGGGACCTCGGGTGAGTTTCGGATGCTCAACGGGTCATTTTTCTCCTATTTTGAACTATTGTTATCTATCAGCTAGTTTTCTTGTTCGCGTATGCTCCTCTGCGATCGCGAAGAGTAACTTTGGAGGAGGCATAAATTGTTCATCGTGTTCACATGGTCAAGCTCGCGATCGCGATACTTTGTGTATTCATTCTTCGCGTTCGCACTTATATGTCTGATTTCGCATAGTTCTTCCATTTGGGCAACAAACTTTTCCTTGAACACGATTGCATCTTTCTCTTCGCGATCGCGAAGAGTAGCCTTGGGCAGCAAAAATTCCTTCACTACGCGATTGCATATGACCTTCCACAATCCCGTAGCACATTTTGGGCAGTGGCTATTTTCCTCCAACGCGATCACATCATCTTTTCCAGGATCGCGGTGCTTTAAATGTCTGGGAAGAATATAGTTTCCAAATCGAGGGTTTCACTATTTTTATCACTTTAATTTCTAGAGCTCGGTTCTTGGTGATTTTTGGTGGGATTTTCATGTGATTCGATTGGATAAATGTTCTTCAACTAGAATTAAATATATTTCATGAATTTGTCCTTAATACTTTTATTATTTATATTTTGTTTTGGGTTGGGAAAGGTGATGGTTTTTGAAAAAAAAAAGTTCTAAAATGAAAAATCATGGTTTGAGGGATCAAATGACATCATATTTGGATAATTTTGGTATGGCTGGACTTGTTTGAGCGTGAGAATTTTGAAAATATCAATATTTCCCGATTCTGAGGCATTGGCCTGAGGGGCATTTTGGTCATTTTACATAATTCCGCCTATTAGCTTGGAATTTAATTGTAGAATCAATTACTTTAAGTGTTATTTCGATTATGAAATTGAATTGAATAGATTTGGATCATTTGGAGTCGAGTACTCGTGGCAAGAACATGGTTTCTAATTAAACTGAGCCGGTTCGAGGTAAGCATCTTGCCTAACCTTGTGTGGGAGACTTTTCCTTAGGACTTGAGTTTTCTCTGCAGATTGTATTCCGTTTACGTGAGGTGACGAGTGCGTGCTTAGATTATTTTGTGGAAAAATTTGCCTTTTTAGGTTCTTAGGCCTTCATATGCACTGAGTATGAAGTTGTTTTTGATATGATTGAATTTTTATTTTGATAAGTTTCACCTCTACATGTTTATTTAGAATTAATTGCCTTGTGGTGAATTCTTATTGCCTAATTTACCCTTATCTTACTTAACTGAAGATCTTTACCTCCTCCATTGACACGTTATCTTTCATAACTGCTTGTTTTATTAGAAATCATTATTATCTCTCAGGTAATTATTTATTCTTAATTGAAATTGTTGTATACCTTTCATAACCTGCCCAACCACAAAAGAAGAGTGGATATTCCATGTGTAATTGATATTTCCTGAAATTACTTGACTTTTGTTAACTCCCTTGTTGTTGAACTACATGCTATGGGGTCGATGCTTCATATTATTTTTCTCACTTGTTAAGTTGTTATTATGTTTGGTATTTTCTATTGTGGTTATTCCTTGTGAGCTAGTCTTACCGCCCTGGTAGACGAAAGATTCTTGAGTTAATTCACTTGTTGTGCTCTTGTATATATTGCATTTGTCGCTGTTGTACTTGATATTGTTGATGCACGAGATTTCTTCCTTGCGGTTATTGATATTGTTGATATACGAGATTTCTGCCGTGCGGTTATTGATATTGTGATGCACGAGATTTTTTCCGTGCAGTTGTTGATGTTGTGATGCACGAGGCTTCTGCCATGGGATTGCTGTTGGGGGGTTGCATGAGGTCATTACCGTGCTACTGTTGCTATTGATATATTTCACATGCGGCGTAATATGGTGGGATATGTTTATATGGTTATATGTGGGTTGCATATGTGGAGAAATAAGGTGGGAATATTATGATGCTCGTGTAGCAAAATAAGGTGGTATTTATTGTGTTATTAATTGCACACGTGGCAAAATAAGGTGGGCTATGTCAGGGATTGATTGTAAAGGTTGTGGCGGCCTATGGAGGCATTTCTAATTTCGTTTATTATTTTGATTGTGGTTTGCTTTTTCTGTATGAGTTTTATCTTGTGAATGTGGTGAAGGAATATTGTGTGTGCTGCCCGCTCTTCTTCTTATCTTTATTAGTTGGTAGAAATCTTGTTAAAGAACTCGCACAAGCATACACGTAGTAGAAACACTCCTATTGGAGGTGAAGTTACACTGATTTGCTAAGTATGGAGGCATGTCTTTGTTTAATCATTTTATATGTGAGAGTGGCCCTAGTTAGCCAGTTAGTTTCCAGTATGACCGTATGGTTGATGGAGGCACAGGATGCCAAGTGTAAATTTCGGATGCCGAGACTCGTGATTTGTTTGACCGAGATTTTGAAAATTTGTGGAAATTGCTAAATAAGACCTGATGTTGACACTACCATAGGACCCGAGTTATTGTTTGTGTTTCCTTTTGTGTATCGTGATCTTAGGGTTGGATTGTATTTTCTCGTGATTATGTGTCATCATTCTTTATATTCTCGTGTTTCTTGTTGTTTCTTCCCTCATTGTGATTGTAGCATTATTTGTCATTTCGTATAGTCTTCACACACACACACACATGATTTGACCGGTAGGCGTCTTGACTGTTCGTCGTCATCTACTCCACCGAGATTAGTCTTGATACTTACTGGTCACCGCTGTGGTGTCCTCATACTACTCTTCTGCACATTTTTGTTGTGCAGATCCAGGTACCACCACTCAGTTATGTCAGCCTTGGAAGGAGGCGTTTTTGTAGAGACTTTGAGGTATATCTGCTACGTCCGTAGACCGAAGAGTCCCACTCTATCTTTCTGTAATAAATATAGACCCTTTTAGTATTTTTCCTTTGTTTAGACGTTTCCGGAGGTAGAGCTTTTTATGTATCCCTTAGCTTGTGATTTGTGAGATTCCGGGTTTTGGGAATGTTATTAGCTTTAAGAGATGTTATTATATGTGTCAAGCGGTACCTTAAACATTGTTTTACTTTACTAGTTCAGCTTTAATTATTTCTTCCGCAATTATGGTTTAATTTTCGCAATTGTTAGGCTTACCTAGTCATAGAGACTAGGTGCCGTCACGATGGTTCATGGAGAGCGAACCGGGTGGTGACAATTCGGGATCGAACCCGGAATCTCTGGTTCAGGATTCAGAATTCGAGCTTAGATAAGTTATTATATTTGGCTTTATCTATTATCTGATTTTATTACGTGTTTGGGCCTAATGTGCTAAATATTGCTTTTACCGCTTTGATATTATCTGAACTGTATATAAACTGCTATGAACCCTTCTCTTCTCATCTTTGGGGATATGCACGCTGGCGTGACTCCCTATTCTGTTAGTGTCATACCTTAAAATAAGAAAGAGGCTCGGACAAGTTACTAAGTCAGATGGCCTTTTGTTTCCCGGTACATAGCCCCCTTCTCGGCTCGAGTTGTCTGCTCGGGTGCACAAGTCTAGAACAATATATCCTAGGTTTGAACTTAGAATGACATAACCTCATGCCGGATCCCTAGTAGGCACGTTTGTTTGTATCATATGCATTTGACTTTGGAGACTCAACATACGGGTTGAGTCCGTCTAGTACAGGTGTATCCAAAAATAAAAGACAATCATGATGCATCATATGTACTATATGTTGCGTTTCTTCAATGGGAAAAAGCTTATTTGGCGGACCAATAATAGTTGAGGGCAAATGAAAAAAATAAAAAAAGAAAAAAAAAGAGGGCGAAGTATGAAAATAAAGCAAGTAGGCCTAGTTATTGTTTTTGGTTATATTATTATTAAGAAAACGACAAAAAAAACATGAAAAATTCAAAAGATTTTGCACTTTTTCATCATTTTTTGAAAATCAAAAATAAAAAAAAGGAAAAAGATAATCCAAAAAGATTTTGCATGTTTCATCATTTTCAAAGAAAAGATAAAAAATATTTTCTCTAAATCAATTATTTTTTTACTCTTGCATGTGTCCAATCTGCCCGAACTACCTGATTTTTGTATTTCGGGCGTGATACGTAGGTAACACACATAGCGTCCGGTCTTCCTGGTAAATCTTAGGTTTTTGGCTTTCAAGGTCTTAGCCAAATTTTGCACTTGTAGCCACCTTTTGGCCAAATAAGCTTTTTTACAAAAAAAGCCTCAATCATGTCTTGCATGTGTCTAGTAGGGGAATATTATTGTCTCATATAGTGTTGGTTTAAGTTTTCTGATGCAGATTTTGATCTACTTACGGCAGTTTGAGCATGACAGACACTCCAGTATCACTGCATCAGGAGGTGCTCGAGGAGCCATTTTATGTTTTTGAGTCAATTGTTCATGTTTTACTTTCTAGTCATGTATAGTAGTATCCACACTTTTAGGTGATAGAGTTTGTAATAGTCTAGTTAAGTTTGCCAAGTCTTTGGTTATTGTATTTCTTAGTTTTATTTGGAAATGTGTTACAAGGCAAAAATCCAAAAAAAAAAAGAAATTTTACATTTTTATATTTCCGTTATAAGTTTTCTTATACTACCTCTTTAAAAATTTTCTTTAAGATATTAATTCCAAAAATCCAAAAAGATTTTCTTTTGAGGTTCTTCTTTGGGAAATTAACAAAAAATGAAAAAAAAATTCTTTTTACTTCTACTAGGAATCTAGGATATTGTATATAGAAGAAAGAAAGAAAAACAATGTACTTTATCTTTGGTTTATTTCAAAGTTTCTCCCTTAGGTAATCAAATTAAAATCCAAAAATATTTCTTCTTTATCTTTTTCATTGCTTATTTGGAAATCTTGCGTCAGCATATCAAATGAAGATTTAAAATATTTTTTTGTGGTTCATTCTTTAGATTTCCTTCATAAAAAAAATTAAACAATATTTTTCTCTTCTAGGGGTTTTTCCTTAATAATTTCTCATAGAGTATCTATTTTAAAAAGAAAAGAAAAAGAGAAAAATGTATGCTCGAGTTTAGAATAGGATATAGAACATTGAGTCTAGAAATTTCAAAAAAAAAGATTTGCTTCTTTTATTTTTCTTTTCTCATCAGAGTAGTCCTTAAGGTAAAAAAGAAAAAAAAAAGAACGTTGTTTGTTTTCTTTATTTTAGATTTTCCAGAACTACGTAAATATTTGATTCATGCGGTGTCATGATACGTAGGCAATCTACATAGGGTTCGATCGAATTATTATTTTTTATTAAAAGAAAAAGGGGCAAAAAAGGAAAAAGAACAAAAAATAGAGATTTATAGGATGTGAGAAATGAGAGGGAAGAAAAGAGCAATAATCAAAAAGAAAAAAGGGAATGAAAATGAGCAATCTAAGACGTGCGAGGAAAGAAAAGATTCAAATGGACAAATTGGGATCATGCCAAGTGACCTTATGACCCTCGAAATCATTCTAGAACCATTAATTGTTGCTAGGTACATTGCAAGCAATGTGATATTTTTGTTGTTAAATGCAATAAGGCTAACGGGATGACCCCCTTTTATTCCTTTTGATATCTTTATAGCAGAAAGGTAGTTGATTTGTGGTTCTCGAATTAGTAGCTCCTCTCCACAATATAAAGTTGAAAGGCAATGGTAGATGACAACAGAACTGAGTTGGTTGATACGGGTGCCCGGAAGCAATTGGTTGAACAGGACACTGGTTTGGCTGATGAGGTAAGTATGTTACGACAACACATGATGGACATGTATCAGGCCTGGATAACTGGGAAGGCCCCATCCCTGCCACTAGCTAGCTTTATAGATGCCACCCTTACCCAAACTCCAGTCATAGTGCTAGATGATTCCCCATACTCTCCAGATTTTTCACTTATCACAACTTTCCCAATCACCCTAGTAGCTCCATCACTCGTCCTCCAATTACCATTCCCCAAAATTGCCCTTATGTCATATACACTACCGCCAACAATGAACACTCACTCAAAGCTCGTGATGCCCAATATTACCTCAGAGGTTGCCCACAAGGTTCCTGACTCATACAATCAGAGCCTTCGGAATGAGCCTCATGTTGAAAATGAAAAGTCACAGGAAGAGAAGGGCTAGATGAGCTATCCAGAAATCTGAAAAGGTCTAAAACGCCAAAGCTAAATTTATATGATGGATGTGGAGATCCAGTATCCTATTTGAGAGGTTAGTGCAGTGAAATGAGAAGTGTTGGTGAGAAAGGTAATTTGTTGATGGCATATTTCAACGAGAGCTTGACTGGGGCAGCCTTGCAATGGTATACTCGTCAAGATGTCAATAAGTGGCATGCATGGGATGGAAAGGCTCAGGATTTTGTTCGATACTTTCAATACAATATAGACATTACCCTAGATCGCTCCTCCCTATCTAAGATGGAAAAGAATACGGAGGAAAACTTTAGGAAGTTTGGGCTTAGACGGAGGGAACAAGCTGCTCAGGTCAGTCCCTCTGTTGGTGAAGAAGAAATGGTTGAGTTTTTCCTACAAGCTCAGGGCCCACCTACTTCAATCATTTGATTCCGGCCTTAGGTAAACCTTTCAATGATGTGGTAAAAATGGGGGAGATGGTAGATAAAGGAATCAAGTCAGGCAAAATCATGAGTTATTATGCATTGAAAGATACTACAGAAGACATTCAGAACTTCTCAGTAAGTCTGGGTGGAAGAAAGAGAAATAGAAAATATGTTGTTGAGCCCCGCCAATAATGAGCTCCGGTGGACATTCCTGCTCAATACATTCAACCTCAACATCGACCCCATGAACATCCACAAACCCCACATAATCCACCCTAGTATTATCCGCCAAATAACTCTGGCCATCTGTCCGACCACTAGGTCACTCATTAGGGCGAGCACCAGCATCCCAAATTTCTCGCGCGCCTTCACAAAACATTCAACAATCCCAGAAAACTGAGGCATGGAGGGAAACAAAGGCAAAAAGATAATTTCCCGCCCATCAGAGAATCCTACACAAGCTTATTTGAAAAGTTAAAGCATTCTGGCCTGATTGAGCCGCTCCTCTCCTATACTCCAGACCCATATGCAAAAGGATTTGATCCTACTGTACGATGCATGTACTACTCTAATGTCCAAGGGCATAGCATTGAAGATTGTCGTTCTTTGAAAAAGAGAAATAGAAAGAATAATTCAAGAAGGGGTAATTGTGATCAATGACAGTGACATGGAGCATGCGAATCCTCTTGGGAACCTGCTGATTGAAGTTAATGATAATGAAATTGTTAATGGTTTTGGCAATATTGATGTGGAACTCAGGGGCTAAGATGTTGTGCTTGGTAATTGGAAAGACGCTCCATTTCTTGGTTAGCTAGAGAGGAGTTTTGTTGGTTTATTTTGTTGTCATTTCTGTTGTCCGGGTTATTTTCAGGGTTGTAATTCAGATATTGTCTTGTGAATCAAACCATTCTATCCTTTTATATTACCTAGTTTGTTTAGTCATAGTAGCTCGTTTAGTATTGTCTAGGTTTGTTCCAGGGTTGTAAGCCCCAGTTTAGTTTGCTTGTTTTGTTGTTCAAACCCTTTCACCATCTGTCTAATGCAAATTACTATTTTCTGTTATTTCTAGCCATTTCTGTTTTGTTTATTTATTTATTTTTCTACCATTATATGTTGTTGTGCTATTTCATGTGATATCTACCTGATTGTCTGGCATTTCCTATTGAATGAGCATTGCGCCCGAGGGGCGGATTTCTGTGCTTATCGGCACAAGTTGTTTGAATTCATTTGCATAACTGTTTGAAAAGTTCATTTTCAAACTAGGTTTAAATTGGATTAAGACGTTTTTCAAAGATTTCACAGCTTCATTGCTTTTATCAAGGGGTTTTATACCACTTCTATACAACATGATGATTTGTCGTACGTGATTTTCTTATTGCTCAGCTATTATTTACCTTAATTACTAACTGAGTTGCAGTACTCACTTTACTCCCTGTACCTCATCTGCAGATTCAGGTACTCATCCCCTACGTAGCGGATCTTGAGCTAATCGGCGGCTAAGTTATCGTAGTTTAGCGAGGTGACTGCCAGCGATCGCAGCATTGCATTTTTTTGTTGTCTTGTTATCACTCCTATTTTGTATATTCCAGGCCTCATAGTTGTATTCAAACTCTAATAGATGCTTGTGACTTGTGACACCCTGGTTCGGGCTGTGTTAGGTTGTACTTCCGCTTATTATTATTATCATTAAATCATATTTAATCTGCTTATAAACTATTTAATTGTTCAAAAGCATGAATTGGTTTAGTTGGCTGTCCTTGTCCCCACGAGAGGTGTCATCACGTCCGTGTATGGGTTTGGGTCATGACAGAAGAGAGATTCCTTCAAATTCAATTACAAAGTGAATGATCCTTACAGTAGCTGTGAATTCAACTTATATGAAGTAAATCCAGTTGTACTAATTACAACTAACTCGTAACAAACTAACAGCAACCAACTAATTGTAACTAACTTCCGGAAACCAACTAACTAAAGCTAATAGCTGCTCACGTGCTTCTCACGTGACTATGTATTACTCTCCATTTTATTCTGATCATAACACTACCCTCCCATTGAAATAATCCTTGTCCTCAAAGATTAAAAGAAAGAAATTTGAGGTGAAACTCTTGCCAATCTTCCCATGTACTGTCTTCAGCATCATCATTCAACCACTTAACTAGGACTTGTGTTATTGTCTTGCCATTCTTTGGTGCTAGTCTCATGTCTAGGATTGCCTCTATGGTAAGTAGGATACGGCAATGTTCAGCATGAACAACTGGAAGAGTAGGGGAAGCAGTATGAGTGCCCAGTTTCTTCTTAAGCTCAGAGATATGAAATGTAGGGTGGATCTTGTATTGAGGAGGCAAATCCACGGTATATGCAACTTTTCCCACCCTTCTGATTATCTGAAAGGGGCCAAAGTACTTGACTGATAACTTCTGAAAAGAGTGGCTCTTCAAGGACAATTGTTTGTATGGTTGTAGCTTAACCTAAACCCATTCACCCACTACATAAATTCTATCAGCTCTACTCTTAGCAAATGAGATTTCACAGCTCGAATGGTGGCTTCCCTTGCTTGTAAACGTCTATCAACTACATCCAAGTGGGAGTCAAAAGGCATGTAAGGCAACAAGGGTGGTAGTTTTAGCCCATACACCACCTCATAAGGTGTCATTTTAATAGTTGAATGATAGGTAGTGTTGCACCACCATTCTGCTAAGGACAACCACTTAGGCCATTCCTTTGGTCGATCAAAGGTCATGCACCTAAGATAACATTCTAAGCATCTATTGACCACCTCAGTTTGGCCATTAGTCTGAGGGTGGTAAGCAGTTGATGTCAGTAAGGAGACCTTCTGCAACTTGAATAACTCCTTCCAAAACTTGCTAGTAAAGACAACATCCCTGTCAGAGACTATAGTCTTAGGTATCCCATGGTGTTTAAAGACATTTTCCATGAAAATCTAAGCTACCTCTAAAGCAGTATAAGGATACTTTAGTGCCATGAAATGGGTAGATTTACTCACTACAAAAATGACCTCCTTGCCATGGGCCTTTGGCAATCCTTCAATGAAATCCATAAATACATCTTTCCATACTTTCATAGGAATAGGTAAGGGTTGTAGAAACCCTGGGTAAGCCACATTCTCATTCTTACGGCTTTGACAAGTGTCTCACTCCCTTACATAGGAGTAAACAACCTATTTCCTTTTTTTCCAGTAAAAGTCTTGCTTCAATCTGTTCAAATTATTAGTAATCCCAGAATGTCCTACAATTGAACTGCTATGATAAAGGCCTATCAATTTGGTCTTAAACTATTTATTGTTTGCCACCATTATTTTGCCTTTTCTACTTAAGATTCTAGCTTGAAACTTGTAATAAGGTTTGACTGTTGCTACAGTCTGCAAGTTCTCCACTAACTTCTGTAAAGCAGCATTATGTTTCCATGATTACTTGAATTCCTCTAATAGGTCCATATGTATAGCATAATGCTACACAATTGCATTTCTTCTTCCTTCCTAGATAGAGTATCTGCAATAATGTTCTCTTTTCCACTCTTGTGGTATATACTGTAATCATATCCCAGCAAATTGACTAGCCACTTCTGCTGGCTTGGTGTGGTAATCCTCTGCTCAAATAGATACTTAAGACTATGGTGGTCATTCTTGATTGTGAAGTGTCTTCCTAGCAGGTAAGGTCTCCATTTTTGTACTGCACAGACCAAAGCCATAAGCTCCCTTTCATAGACTGACAAAACCTTCTTTCTTTCTGATAACCCCTTGCTGAAGAAAGCCATTGGTCGACCCTCTTAAGTGAGCATTACACCAATGCCTTCTCCTGATGCATATGTTTCAATAACAAACTCCTTAGAAAAATCTGGCAGAGCCAAGATATGAGCTGAGGTAATCATTTTGTTCAATGCTTGAAAAGCCATACTTGCAGCTTCATTCCAGGCAAAGCATCCCTTCTTCAAGAGGTCAGTTAAAGGCCTAGAAACAGTATCATAGCCTTTTATGAACCTTCTATAATAACTTGTAAGACCCAAGAATACCCTCAAAGCCTTAATGTTAGTTGGTGGAGGCCAACTCAACATTGGTGCTACTTTTTGTGTGTCCATAAACACCCCTTGTTCAGATATCACATGGCCCAAGTAGTCCACTTGAGTTTCTCCAAAAGTGCACTTACTCTGCTTTACAAACAGAACATTGGTCCTTAAGACCTGAAAGGCCTTTTCCAAATGTAACAATCAAAGAATCTGACATACAGTCAAACGAAGAGGGAGAATGGTCCTTCTAAGAAGAGCTATATACCAAAATATCATCAAAGAAGACTAGGATAAATTTCCCAAGATAAGGCATAAAAATCTAATTCATCGGACTATGAAAAATGGAGGGGGCATTTGTAAGGCCAAATGTCATAACCAAGAACTCAAAGTGACCATGATGAGTTCTGAATGCTGTCTTGGGGATGTCATATTGCCACATCCTAGTCTGGTGGTACCCTGATCTTAGATCCAGCTTTGAAAAGAATTTGACACCATGTAGCTCATCCAGTAATTCTTTATTACTGGTATTGAGAACTTATCCTTAACATTGTAGTTATTGATTTTCCTATAGTCTGCACATATCCTCCAACTCTCATCCTTCTTCTTAACCATGACAATAGGTGATAAATAGGGGATTGTGTTGTTCCTGATTACACCTGTGGACAACAACCCCTCCATCATTTTCTCAATTTCTTCTTATGTATAGTAGGGTACCTATAAGGTCTAAAGTTGATAGGAGAAGTTCCCTCCTTCAAAACAATTCTGTGATCATGCTTCCTTAGTGGAGGTAGTTATTTAGGAACTTCAAACAAATCCATGTACTCCTTCAGCAATTGTTAAAATCCTTCTTTACCCATTGTATTATCCACATGTTCTCCTAGCCCCCATAAGCAAGGTTCAGTATTACACTCTGTAGCCACCACTCCTAAGGACATCATTGATAATTCAGCAGGTTTCGTCAAAAGTTTGTCCATTTGACCTTGTCCTACTAATTTCATAGAAGGAGACTGGGTGCCCCTTAGTGACACCTTCTAACTTCCAATTGTGAACTCCATCTTTAATTTACTGAAGTTCTACATAATATCTCCCAATGTTACCAGCCATTGCACCCTAAAAACATGTTACAACCTCCAAGAGGAAGAGTCATATCAGACATAAATTGGAGTCTCTACATTTTCAAATGAACCCCTTGTAAATGGCTTTGCTATACATCATATTCCCATCAGCTAGAGATACAGCAAATGGATGAATCATTGTTAAGTAGCACCCTAATCTCTTTGCAGTGTTAAGGTCCATAAAATTGTGATTGTTGCCAGTATCAATCAAGATTTTCACTGCTTTGCCCTTGACTGATCCAGTCACTCTCATGGTTCTAAACATGGTTCTGAAATCTTCAGTACCAGTCATAGCATGTACAGAAACCTGAGGTAGGATGGCCCCATCAAAATCAACATCATATGCAAATTTTGCATACAAGCACCTCACACACTCCCCCCAATTAGGCTAATCTCTAGACAGCTGAGTCTTCATGTACACTCGGTGCCATTGAAGAGCTTTTCCAGCCAATCGACAAGAAGCCAATTTCACCTTCAAATCTTCAGGAGTCTGATCAACTTCAAAGAATTTTTCACACTGATACAGCCAATCACGAAGCCCAGTTCCATCAAATTTAGGGAATTCCAACTAATGAGTTCTGGTGGGCAACTCATATTCCTCTATTCGTTGACCTCTTTATGCTGGTGTTGTTGCTTATTCTTCAATAACAGTTCGTGCATTTGCCCCGGTCGTCAGCAAAATCTTCTTAAATTCTTCCATCGAGTGGATGAGCCTTTCATCCATGGTTCTATACAATTCTTTCACTGATCCAGCAATCCCTTTGAACGATCCTCGAAGACTATCTAAATCTCGACGTAGTTCCTAAATTCTGGTGTTATGTTCCCCCATTTTCGATTTACAAATCCAAGGAAAAGGTCTGCTCTGATACCAATGATATCAGCTCGCGAATATAAGGAATAATCTAAGTTTCCTAATGAACAAATAGGGAAATTGCTCTTGAATGTATAACTTAGAGAAGAAAATATTCAGAGGATTTAGAGATATAAGAGAGATCCCTTCTGATTCAATTACAAAGTGAATAATCTTTACAATAGCTGTGAATTCAGCTTTTATGAAGAAAATCCAGTTGTACTAACTATAACTAACTTGTAACAAACTAAAAGCAACTAACTAACTGCAATTAACTTCTGGAAACCAACTAACTGAAGCTAATAGTTGCTCACGTGCCTTTCAAGTGACTGTGTATTACTCGCCATTTTATTCTGATCGTAACAGTTTTATGATAGATTGGTGTTCGAATCTTCAATTCCTACAACCTGGAGGTTACTTCAATAGGTTGATTAACACTAAATAACTTTTAGGCTTACCTTATTGAGAGAAAAAAAACGGTGAGAGAGAAAGATGAAAAAAAAAAGAAAAATTGATGAGAGATGCAGCAGTGAGGAAAAAGTAGAGGTGAGAAAAAAGGTAAAGAATGTAATTAAAATTCCTAATTTAAGGCACTAATAATGAATTGTATATAATTTTAAGTAATCTTGTTTAGGATGGAAACTATATAAAACTAGGACAATTTTAATAAATAAGTTTTAAATATTATATAGGAATGAAACAATCCAAAAAATAAAGACCTCGCTGTCATATGTTACAATTTATTCTGCGCAAGCAACTTTAATGAAAGGCCACAGTTCAGAATTTGCATATTTTGCTATCTAGTAAACTCATGGACTTATGGTGGCTCATTTACTTACTTGAGCTATTAATGCAAATATTTATTTCTTCTTTTAACTTATTATTGCTCATTTACTTGCCATAACTTTTGTTAGCTTTGAATTAAAATTGTTCTTCTTGTTGTCATTTTCTTTCCAATTAATATTACCATCGGAGGACATTATCCGTCAGATTGAAATCTTAGAAACATCTAATAATCACCACGGTAAAAATATCATGATTGTAAATTTTTCGAAATTGTTATGAAATCTCCTATTTAAGGTGAATGTCTATAATTAGAGAGATTCTAGAGTTCTATTCTTGGTAGCTAAATCATCCCCCTCCCTATAAATAAAGGGGTCTTCTACCATTGTAAACCACCCCTAACAATCTCTAAGTATCAATAAGAAGAACTCTCTCTACTCTTCTCTCTATTTGCTCTTGTTCTTGAGTTATTGTTCTTGTCTTTTATATTATTTCATAACACGTTATCAGCACGAGACTCTACCGTCTCAAGAAGCTCTTTAAGAAGATTAAGCCGCCGTCAATTTCTCCGCATCGGAGCCGCCGTCGTCTGCATCAGTGGAGAAAAGGAAGAAAACATTGAAAATATAATTGGTATACCTTAAAGGTAAGTAATTTACTTTTCCCTTTCAAATTCTTGAAATTCTACGATTTGATTTAATATACAAACAAAGTTTGATTATAACTCTAATGAAGTTTGTAAGAAATTATAACCACATGAAGTGGTAAAATCTCTATGTCCTGCCATGATTAAATTCATGTATGATTGTGGGCAAATAATTAAAAATCCGTCCCATTGAATTTGCTCCATTCCCTTTAGAGAATGTGGAAGCAGTATATGATAAGTCTGAAAGAAGACTAAAATGTTACCATGAAGGTATCAATGAATGTGGACGTGGCAAAGAATTCCGTCCAATTGAATTTGCTCCATTCCCTTTAGAGAATGTGGTAGCAGTATGTGATAAGTCTGAAAGAAGACTAATTACCGTAAAGGTATCAATGGATGTGGACATGGCAATAGACGAAGTTATAATCGTCATTATTGTGGTAATGAGAACAATAAGGATTCTCAAAATAATCTTTCACTTTATGAAAGTAATATTTGACATGAGATTGTGTAAAGCACATGATCTCGATCCATTCCCTGAAGTGAATGTGATAATTGTAATAGAGCCCGTAAGTATGAACACGCTCTTGATGTAAATTTGTTTTATGTCTGACATTATGAAAAGAAAGTTCGTTGCCCTTGAAATTTCGGGCAAGAACTATATGACATGGGTGTTAGATGCTGAAATCCACTTAGATGCTATGGGTCTTGGAGACGCCATTAAAGACAGAAATAATGCATCCACCCAAAACTATGCTAAGGCCTTGATTTTCTTGCGCCATCACCTTGATGAAGGTTTGAAGATTGAATATCTCACCGTCAAAGATCCACATATCTTGTGGAATGGCTTAAAGAAGAGATATGACAACCTGAAGTTGGTCACTCTGCCACAAGCACGATACGATAAGAACCCAAAAGCAAATAGTTTATAAACTATATATTATCGTTGCGGTGAAAACGGGCACTGGTCAAAGGCTTGCCGTATACCATGACTTTTGGTTGACCTTTATCAAGCATCTCGAAAGAGTAAAACGCTCTGAAACGAATTTTGTCTCTGACGACAACTTTGACATCACCCACTTGGATGTGGCAGACTTCTTTGAGCAACCCGAGGGGAAAATAGACCACCTAATCGGCGATGGGTCCGTGATAAAAGAAGATGGAGTTATTTGATTTTGTTCTACTTATTTGTATTAGTTAGTGAATAAACTAATAGTCATTAGTATTAGCTCGTATTAGTTAGTTCATGATGCAATGTTAGCAGTAGTTCTTTAGAATATCTTCAATATGCTCAAATATCAATAAAATTTTTATTTTTCAGTAGGGGTAATCGACTAGCCTGAAAAACTAGTCGATTATCAACTATTATCGCATTAAAGTTGAAAAACAATTGATCAACAATCGATTGTCGTTGACTAACAATCGATTGTCTTGAAACAGTAAGGTCTGGAATTTTTCAAAAATCATCCACAATCGATTGTCTTTGTCTAACTATCGATTGTCATTAAGACAGTGTAATCTGGAATTTTTCAAAAATCATCCACAATCGATTGTCTTTGGCTAACAATCAATTGTCTTGAAACAGTGTGTTCTGGAAATTTTCAAAGATAGCCAACAATCGATTGTCCATGCATAACAATCGATTGTCTTGAAACAGTGTGCTCTGGAATTTTTCAAAAATAGCCAACAATCGATTGTCAATGCATAACAATCGATTGTCTTAAGACAGTGTGATCTGAAGTTTTTCAAAAATAACAAATAATCGATTGTGTGTGTTTAACAATCGATTGTCTATGTTCGAACAATCGATTGTGTGTGTTTAATAATCGATTGTCTTATGAAAAATGCTGAAATTTTCAAACTGCAAAGTAATGGATAACATATCTGATTTCGTTAGTCAACTGTTAGCTGCAGATTTTGAAAATATTATGTGACACAAACGAATTGAACTTATTTATTCATATGTTCGTGTATTTCTTTTATATGTCAAACCATGGGAAGTAAATTGATTGAAGGCTCCGGAAGAGCAACTGTAACTCTGCCCAAAGGCATGACGTTTATCTTAGAGAATGCAATATTCTCCTCCAAGTCTAAGAAGAACTTGTTGAGTTTTAATGATATCAATCGCAATGTTCTCCTCCAAGTCTAAAAGGAACTTGTTGAGTTTTAAAGATATCATTCAAAATGGATATCATATTGAGACAATAGATGAGAATAATCTTGAATTCTTCATGAAAACGAGGCTGCCCATTTCGGTTTGGGTTCACGCCATTTTGCATGCAGCAATGCTAGTTCGTCGGCTGCCCACTTTGGTTTGGGTTCACGCCATTTTGCATGCAGTTTGTCGGCTGCCCACTTCGGTTTGGGGACACGCCATTTTACATACAACAATGCTAGTTCGTCTCTGACTGATGTATTGACACAAATATTCCCCGTTGCAATTGGTTTTGGGTCATGGACCCAAGATATCCCATTTAAGAATTTTTGGATGCGCAGTATATGTGCCTTTAGCACCGCCATCCCGCATCAAAATGGGTCTGCAAAGAAGGTTAGGAATATATGTTGGGTATGAATTGCCCTCCATCATTCGCTACCTCGAAACATCGACAGGCGACTTGTTTACTGCACGATTTGCAGACTGTCGATTTGATGAGACACTTTTCCCAAAATTAGGGGGAGAAGTTGGTGAAACCAAACGGGAAATTTTGTGGAAAAATGCATCATTATCTCATCTTGATCCACATACCTCTATTTGTGAGAAAGAGGCACAAAAGATTATCCATTTGCAAAGAATAGCAAATCAAATGCCTGACGCATTTATAGATTTGAAAAGGATAACAAAATCACATATCCTCGAAGTGAATGTGACAACATTTGATTCACGAATACATATTCATTATTGGAAGAATATGAACATGAAATTGGTATTAAATATACCACACTCACCCCTAGAAGGAGGTTTGAGATGATACCACACTCACCCCTAGAAGGAGGTTTGAGATGATATATGGCATGAATGATCGTTGGTCACGTACCTATTGTACGCCAAAGTATTTTGGAAATATGACTATTAAAGGACAACGATAATGCAAGAAACATATCTTGCATATAAGTTTGACATGACCATAATGGTATAACTTTCTCTTTAAGAAAGATATTCACCACATGGATGTTGATGAATCTGTGGTAGTACAAAATTAATTGAGAGCTCTAGAAGAGCCAATTATTACTATGTTGGAGAAACACAATTGAGTATTGTGCTGTAGTAAGTCTCAAAGAAACTTATTCAGTTTCCAAAGTACACGCGAAAGCGATTGATTATATTGAGACTATAAATAAAGGAAGGCTTTGATATCTCCTATTACTACAACTTGTAGCGGGGTACATGCATATGAAAAGCTACCCGCTTTGTTCTCCACTTTGTACTACACAAACGAAAGAATGCTACAATAAAGTGGATATCTATTGGTATAAAAACCCATGTCATAATAAACCTGAAGTTTATTGATAAGTGCACATGTCATGGTGTAAATTTGAAGTTTACCAATATTGATAATTTGTTCAGTTAGCATTCGTATTAGCCATCTCATTTTATGTATGATGTGCAAATTCACATAGGTGAACATCAAAGAACTAGAAAGTTCTTTACGAATTCTCTTGTATCACTTGTTCTCATTAATGAACTAACCAACTAAAGAGTTCGGGTTGAAGCCCATGAATTCTGGAAATATCAAAGGTGAATATGGGGCCATTCACCTGCCATGTATACCACATATGGTGCATCTATGGTATGGTTACATGCGCAATTGTTATTAACCCGCAGCCTGGCCGGTGCTTGCGAGGTAAATTGCTCAGTAATCTAACTTCGAGCATAATTTCCAGATTTCCTACTCAAGATAGTTCATCTTGATAAGTTGGTTTATATCAAAGTTGGTTTAGCAAGATAATTATTGAGTGCTTCCACTTAATAGCTAAACTGTTTCTTATGAGAACAAAGTTATATATATATCAGTTCGATATACGTTGTATACGAGAGTATATTATATTCTCCCCTCACAAGTGGTTCAAGGTCAGGAACCAAATAATTTCATCTTATTATTAATGTGCCGTGTATATTGACATGATAATGCACAAAGATGATTTCCCAAAGTTGAGGAAACAAGTTAGCTTTACTAACATGAGGGGGAGACATGATAAACACTTGAGAAAAGGTTACATGGGATGAATTATCATTTGTATATGTATATCCCCGAATATCATGATATGAACCTGAAGTTCATAAAAGGGATAATTCAATTGCAACATATTGCAAAGCATGCTATACGCATTTGCTGCCCCAAAGAAAGTAACTAAATGGAAGAGATACAATTCAAGAAGAATTGATTCCATATGAAAGACATGTAGTTTTGAACCAATAGTTCAAATGCTTGAAAGTATAAAGTCAAAGGTATGTATAATCAGTTTTTGATATCTTATTTGTCTAGCATGACATGGAAAACTTGATATGCATCTAAAGTCTATTATATGGCTTATATGACTTAACTTGAAAGATTTAAGTTGCTTGAAGCATATGCAATTCGTGGTCCTGAAGTACCACATCCTAAGTACAATTTGTGCACATATGTATCTTGCTATAACTATAAGCATGATGGCATTGAGAATGCATCTATGGAGATATTGAAGAGTTATTCCACGACATTATATGAAGATGTTCATATCTATCAAGAATGATGATTTCAAGGTACGGAATATTTATTCAAGTCAATATGGTTGATTTGTCAAACGTCTACCAAAGATCGTTTTGAAGATGATGCACAAGATTGGAATGCAAATGCTCAAGGATATAAATTGATGTACTCATTAGGGGGAGTCAATGCGCGTTGCACTCTTTTTCCCTTACAAGGTTTTTTCCCACTGGGTTTTCCTTGCGAGGTTTTTAACGAGGCAACCAATAGGCGCATATTCAAACATGTGTACTCTTTTTCCTTTCTTTAATTTTTCCCATTGGGTTTTGGTTTTAAGGTTTTAACGAGGCACATTGTTGAATAGACATTCAAGGGGGAGTGTTATGAAATCTCCTATTTAAGGTGAATGTCTATAATTAGAGAGATTCTAGAGTTCTATTCTTGGTAGCTAAATCATCCCCCTCCCTATAAATAAAGGGGTCTTCTACCATTGTAAACCACCCCTAACAATCTCTAAGTATCAATAAGAAGAACTCTCTCTACTCTTCTCTCTATTTGCTCTTGTTCTTGAGTTATTGTTCTTGTCTTTTACATTATTTCATAACAGAAATCAATTAGTTGAGTGGTTAAATTTTGCCGTTCCATATTTCCATTGCCTGAATTTCCCTCATTAAGAATTTTGAACAATTAATTAGACCCACTGTATCAAAGATACGATAAGACTACAAATAAAACACTTAAGTATAATTTCGTTCTACAATGATAGTGTTTGAGTACTTGCACGCATCATGACTAATTTCATCGGGGTTAACCATGTCCGTCAAAATTTAGTAGATAAAAATAATTATTTAATCCTTGGATAATGCTTAAAAACTATACTTTACATCATTAAATATACAATAATATGTTTTCACCAACCAACGAATATAAACAATCCTAGTATTACCAAAAAAGATTTTGGCGGTATGATAAGTATTCTTTGTCTATAATCATATGTCTTAATTTCGAGTTTTGAATATGATGTCACCTTTGTTATAGAGCTGTTAACACTAATTTGAGACTTTATGGGGAAAGTACACAAACAACTATTCATAGAACGATTATTTAGGGATTAATCAATACTTATTTTAGTCTGAATTTTAAATTAAAAATCTCAAATTCAGAATAATTTATGATATTTTGTCCCGAAAAATTGAACAGAAAAAACTTATATTCATGGCACATTGACTAATTCTAAATAGCAGTCCTATAAATTGTTTACCTGATGCCATTTTCTTGTGAATTCAATCGGGTCCAAATAGAAATACCATACTGACAAAAAAAAGAAAGAAAAAACCACCATATTGTTTTATGCGGCGACAGGACTGCGCCTATTCCTTTAATTAAATATTTTTTGCATGATCTACACCTATATAAATATCTGTCTTTCTTTCTATAGATAAACTCATAAATATACACACATAAAATGTGGTTGTGATCACGTCCTTATTCAGTCTTAAATTTCAAATTTGAAAGATCTAGAGCTACAAAAATCATATATATTCATAAAGATCAAGTAGGTTAGTATAATCTTTGTGGATTCTTTTTCTTCACTATAATTAATTTCTTGGATTTGAAGTATAGAGATGGCTCCAGATCTATCTATGATTCTTCCTAGGGTTCTTATCGTCTCCAGACGAACTGTTCGTAAGAACAAGTTTGTTGATTTTGTTGGTAAGTTTCTCTCTCTTTTTTCTCTCTTGATTCAATTTATGAAAGATGTTATAGAGTTGTTTTCTCTCTTAGCCGAGGGTCTTTCTGAAATAGTTTGTCTATCCTTCGGGGTAGGGGTAATATTATTTTATTGGTTTGTTGTTATTTTTTATTCAATTAATGAAAGATGTCTGAGAGTTATTTCCTGAATACAAAAGTGACTTGGGTTCTTTCAATAGCTAGAAAGCGTGGCGCGCCTGAATCTAACTAGGATATTTGCCTAATTGGTGGAAGAATTGAATTGAAAAAGAAAATTTAAAAAAGGGATTGTAGTTATAAGATATCTAATGAAACGAGAAGTTTTATTTTTGGTTTCATACAACTGGCACTAATTGTATGAGACTATTTTTGTCTCATAAATTTGTAAACCTTAATCTTACACTTCTGGGTCAACAGAAATCTGGGTCTACAAATTTATGAGACAAAAAGAAGCCACATACAACTAGTGTCTGCTATATAAGACATAAAATAAAATTTTCCTAATCAAACCGTCCTTGAAATTGAGATGTTCAATCATATATTAAGATTAAAAAAAAACTATGACATCATTGAAAATTAAATTTATCATCTCCATGACTACATTAGATCCTAGTTTGTTTACTGAATTTTTTATATATTTTAATTTTCTGATCTCATGATCTTTAGTCTTGCTTAGAATTAATATAATTGAACCATTCATATGTAAACTCAATATCCTTTGCAAGATTAAAGTGAGATTTAGCATTTTAGCATAGAGGATAAAAAAGCTGTGTACTATATAAATATCAAATTTGCGAAATAAAGATGTAAAGATATGTATCAATACATGTTTTTATAAGCAGTAACTAATTTGTGCTTTTGATAACTTTCGACTATTGAACTGTAGGGTAAAATCATTTAAAAATTTAAATAGTTATAAAATGATACAATTCCATTTACTTCATTATTCCTTGTTGAAATTAGTGGACGTTTTTTATTGATTAGTTGAATGAGTCATTAGTTAGCATGTTAGTTAGTCACTTGTTAAGTGGAATAAGTTTGTTAGTTTTTTACGTGTTTAGTAGTAGCTAAATGTTAGGAGTTATTTCGGTGTTTTAGTTAGACTCATTCTCTATAAGTTTACTTTGTATCTGCTTTTCCAATTCACGGTAACAATAAAGACTTAGTCTTTCCCTTCACAGACTGATTCATTTTCTTTCTTTTATCTTCTCAATTCTCTGTTTTCACATGGTATCAGAGCTAGGTGAGAGAGTGAGTTCTCCTTCCCTTGTTTGAGAGTTGAGTGTTAGCAGCACACAAGGTGTTTGTTGTATTGCTTGTTTGAGAAAGAATGTCTATGAAGATGGATCTGGGTATTGGTGGGATCAATACGACCAACTATGGTGTTGATAAGCTTGTAGGGAAAACTACAACTATTGGAAGCTGTGTATGGAGGCCTATTTACAAGGTCAAGACTTGTGGGATTTTGTTACCGGAGATGAACCACAACCGGAAGAGAAAGATGCTGACTCACGGCGGAAGTGGAAGGTTAAATGTGGAAAAGCACTTTTTATACTAAGGACTTCGATCGGCAAGGAGTTTATTGACCACGTTCGTGATCTGAATTCTCCAAAAGAGGTTTGGGAGACTCTTGAGAGGTTATTTATGAAGAAGAATACAGCCAGGTTGCAATTGCTTGAAAATGAGCTTGCTCTCTTAACACAAGGAGGTATGTCCATTTCTGATTATTTCTTGAAAGTTAAGAACCTTTGCTCCGAAATTTCAGAATTGGATGTTGAGGAACGTGTTAGTGAAGGACGACTTCGGAGGTATCTTATACGTGGTCTACGTAAAGAATATGCACCTTTCGTGACTTCAATTCAAGGGTGGGGGAAACAGCCCTCGATTGAAGAGTTAGAGAACCTGTTATCTAATCAGGAAGCTTTGGCGAAACAAATGAGTGTAGCACCTGCAGAGAGCAACGATGTTCTCTATTCCAAGGCAAAGTCCAAGGAGAAGTTCAAGCATAAGTTTCCTTCAAGCAGCTCCAGTGACAATAACAAAGATTCATCGCCGAAGAAGGAAAATGGTAATAAGTATCGAAATGTGAAGTGTCACAGGTGTGGACATCTGGGTCATATTAGGAAGACTTGTCGTGTGAAGCTTCCTAATGCAAATGCAAATTTGGCAGCTGAGCAAAGTGACGACAGTCAACCTAATTGGGAGAAATGTCTTTCGGCTATAATGGTTGAAAGACAAGATGTTGGAGCATCTCAACTCAAAGCTTTTGCTGCGACTATCGACTATAAAGAGGAGTGGATCATGGATTCTGGTTGCTCGCACCATGTGACTGGAAATGATTCGTTACTGTCAGAGTTGAGGCCTCATAACAAAGAACGTGTGATAGTCACTGCTGATAATACGGTGCATCCGGTGGTAAAGGAGGGCAAGGCAATAATTGATTGTCCGAAGGACAAAAGTGTTGTGGTGAATGATTTCTACCATGTGCCAGGTTTGACGAAAAACTTGATTTCAGTTTCTCAATTTACTGACTCTGGCAAGTATGTACTTTTTGGTCCACATGATGTCAAGATCCTAGAAAATGTTCAAGATGTGATTGCTGATGTTGTTGTGGCCGGGGAGAAGAAAGAGTCACTGTTTGTTATGTCTGTGGTTGATGCTTATATTGAGAAAACTAGTCGTTATGATAATGCTTCAGTTTGGCACGCAAGGTTGGGACATGTTGGCTTTCAAATGCTACAGCAAATTTCTTCAAAGAAGATGGTAGACGGTGTTCCTCCTATTAAAGCTTTGCCAAAAGGTGTGATTTGTCAAGGCTGTCAATTTGGCAAATCACATGTGCTTCTTTTCCAAAACTCAGCAACTCGAAGAGACAACCCATTTGAACTTGTTCATGCAGATTTGATGGGTCCTACGAGAACTCAAAGCTACAGCTGTCTTCGATATATGCTGGTTATTGTTGACGACTTCTCAAGATATTCTTGGGTGTATTTTCTCAAGGAGAAAAGTGAAGCTTTTTCAAAGTTTCTGGAATTTGAACGTTCTGTTTATGGAGAGTTTAGGTCAAAAATCAAAAGCTTGCGGACTGACAATGGTGGAGAGTTCTTGTCCAATGAATTCTCAAAACATTGTGTGGCAGAGGGAATAAAGAGGCAAATGTCTTGTCCTAGAACTCCCCAGCAGAACGGTGTTGTTGAAAGGAAGATTGGCCACCTTACCCAAGTATGCTTGTCTTGGTTGCATGACAAAAGTCTTCCTCGGGAGCTGTGGGCTGAAGCAATGCAATGTGCATCTCATGTCACTAACCGAATCCCTCCTTGGTTAGGTACTGAATCACCTTTTGAGCTATTATACGGTGTGAAGCCTGATGTAAGCTATTTCAGAATATTTGGTTCTATTGCTTATGTACATGTTCCTAAAAGTAATAGAACTAAATTGGATAGCAAAGCCAAGAAGTGCTTGTTTGTAGGGTATGATCCTTACAGAAAAGGGTGGAGATGCATGGACTTGGAGACAAAGAAGTTCCTCACTTCAAGGAATGTAGTCTTTGATGAGATTTCCTTGTTCCGGGAAGCAGTTGCAGAAGGTACGAGCATAAGCTGTCCGGTTGGAGGAGAAGATGTCTTTGCTGATCCGGATGTCATTGAAGCTGATGAGTCTCCTAAGGATCAAATAAAACTCACAGATGTTGAGTCTCCTATCAATCCAGCAGAGCCAGAGCCCTTGTTGAGAAAATCCGGAAGGCAGAGACATTTACCTGGTCACTTGAAAGACTTTGACGTCCAGATAAACAATTCAGTAGTTTCATGTTTATTCTCTGGAACGTGGGACAGCCGAGAGCCTTCTTGTTATGATGAAGCTAAGGGCATTCCGGAATGGGAGGAGGAAGAAGCAAATGCTTTGAAAAAGAATGATACATAGGAGCTGGTGCCAAAACCTGAGAATGTAGTACCTGTTACGTGCAAATGGGTATACAAGCTGAAAAAGAGGGTGGATGGAACCATAGACAGGTTCAAGGCTCGCTTGGTAGCTCGAGGTTTCACTCAAAATTATGGCTATGACTACGAGGAGACATTCAGCCCAGTTGCAAAGATGACAAGTGTGAGAACCATCATCTCTTTGGCAGCACATGAGAACTGGAAGTTGTGGCAGCTAGACGTGAAAAACGCGTTTCTCTATGGTGAACTTGACCGTGATGTGTTCATGGAGCAGCCACAAGGCTTTGTTTCTAAAACATTTCCAGACTATGTGTGTCGGTTAAAGAAGGCATTGTACGGCTTGAAGCAGGATCCACGTGCTTGGTACGGTAAGATTTCGCAATTTCTTACCTTCTGCGGATTCAAAATTTCAGAGTCTGATTCAAGCATGTTTGTAAAGATAGCTTCTAGTATGCGTATAATAGTGTTGTTATACGTTGATGACATGATTATTACTGGGAGTAGTGTGGCTGAGATCTCTAGACTTTGTGATGATTT
Organism: Nicotiana benthamiana; assembly: GCA_034376525.1. Taxonomy (NCBI): domain Eukaryota; kingdom Viridiplantae; phylum Streptophyta; class Magnoliopsida; order Solanales; family Solanaceae; genus Nicotiana; species Nicotiana benthamiana. Next base: position 45,422,220 of record CM067330.1, read on the forward strand.
ATCTATTCGGTTTGAGATGAAAAAGCTTGGTGAGGTTGGCTGTTTTCTTGGTTTAGAAGTTCAGCGATTGGCGAATGGATATTTTGTGTCTCAGAAGCGCTATGCTGAAAGCTTGCTTGAGCGCTTTAGCATGGGGGAGTCTAAAGTCATGTCAACTCCGATGGAACCTAATCTGAAATTAAAGAAGGATGAGGGAAAACCATTGAAAGATGAGAAAAGGTTCAGGCAACTCATTGGCAGCTTAATCTATCTGACAATTACTAGACCTGATATTGCATATCCAGTTTGTGTAATTGCTCAATTTAGGGAGAGGCCACATGTTGCTCACTGGGAGGCTGCAAAGAGAATTTTGCGATACATAAAGGGAACTTCTCACCTTGGACTAAGCTATGAAAATAATGAGAAATTTCTTTTAAGTGGCTTTGTTGACGCAGATTGGGCTGGAGATGTTGATAATCGGAGATCAACAACTGGATATTGTTTCAATATGGGGTCAGCAGTGATCTCATGGTGCAGCAAAAAGCAGCAGAGTGTTACTTTGTCAAGCACGGAAGCGGAATATGTGGCAGCAACAATGGCTGCACAAGAGTGCATCTGGGTGAAGCGTTTGATAAAAGACATATATGCTGAAGTTGATTATGCAGTTCCTATTCGATGTGATAATGAAAGTGCAATCAAGTTGGCTGAAAATCATTGAAGTTCACTATCATTTCATTAGGGAAAAGGTGTTTGGACGAGAAATCAAGCTAAAGGGTGTGCGAACTACTGATCAAGCAGCGGACATTTTCACCAAAGCTTTGGCAAAGGGAAAGTTTGAAACTTTCAGAGAAGCTCTTGGAGTAAAGAGCAGAAGCATGCACTAAGGGGGAGTGTTGAAATTAGTGCACGTTTTTTATTGATTAGTTGAATTAGTCATTAGTTAGTCACTTGTTAAGTGGAATAAGTTTGTTAGTTTTTTACGTGGTTAGTAGTAGCTAAATGTTAGGAGTTATTTCGGTGTTTTAGTTAGACTCATTCTCTATAAGTTTACTTTGTATCTGCTTTTTCAATTCACGGTAACAATAAAGACTTAGTCTTTCCCTTCACAGACTGATATTCTTTCTTTTATCTTCTCAATTCTCTGTTTTCACATTCCTTTAATAGACAGTTGTGTCCTGATTCTTTTTTATTATGATCAAGATATATGAAAAATCTTTTTAATAATTATGGTCCTTGAGAATTGAACATGGGACGTTTGTTGAACTGTGTGATCGACTTATTTAGCATCTGAACCTATAAGAAATGATACGCTCTTATTTACTTAATTATATCTTGAACATCAACAGGTGAATATCACTTAGATCTTATCGTGAGTTATGGAGCAGCGCCTGTTATAGTACCGTGAGTTAGTGGTGTACACATGCTATTAGAAAGCTTTCAACCAGTTCGTGGAGTTTTATTATGTGAAGGAGAAGACATTGATCCATCACTTTATGATGCTGAATTATCTGGATTTTCACAAGAAGAATTAGAAGAAATCAAGAAATTACATGCCAGTGACACAACAATTGATCGCGAAAAGGATTCAATTGAACTCGGATTGGCAAAACTTTGTCTAGAAAGAAATATACCTTATTTGGGAATTTGTAGAGGATCACAAGTTCTTAATGTTGCTTTTGGTGGTACACTTTATCAAGATATAGAGAAAGAATTGTTCAAAAATTATGAAAAAGAAAAAGAAAAGGTTGTTCATATGAATTATGAAAATTATGATGGACATAGACATGTAGTGCAAATAGTGGAAAATACACCATTGAATAAATGGTTTAAAGATTCATTAGAAGATGAAAACATCATCAAGGAGTTAAGAAATTAGCACAAAGATTTGTGCCAATGGCTCATGCTAATGATGGATTAATTGAAGGGTTTTATGATCCAGATACTTATAATCCTGAAGAAGGAAAGTTTATTATGGGATTACAATTTCATCCTGAACGTATGAGAGGTCAAGATTCTGGTGATTTTGATTATCCAGGATGTGCAATGGCTTACCAGGTAATTAATTAAACTCCAATTTGCTATTGTCATATTATGTGTAAAAAAAAATAGATTTTCTAAAGTTTGATCACTACTAAAAAAAAAAGTAAGAATTAGCTACAAACTTTGTCGCTAAATCGCTCCTAACTAACAAAACTGTTTGATTATCTATTGCTAATTCGTCGTTGAGTAGGATTAGCCACGAATATTGTTGTTTGGCTATAGAATTTGTTCTCGCTAATTCATTTTTGTTTAATAGTGGATGTATATTGGCTACTTGTGTATGTGTGGCCTTTGAATAAGTACAGAGGTCTCAGTTAAGACAAGGGGTTGCTCTGATGGTAAGCAACCCCCATTTCCAACCGAGAGGTTGTGAGTTCGAGTCTCCCCAAGAGCAAGATGGAAAGTTCTTGGAGGGAAGGATGCCGGGGGTCTATTTGGAAACAGTCTCTCTACCCCAACTCCACTAAGTGGGATTATACTGGGTGGTTGTTGTTGTTGTCTCAGTTGTCTCTGCGCGACTTATAGATTACGGATTCAAGTCATGGAAGCAATCACTAATGCTTGCATTAGGGTAGATTATCTACATCACACCCCTTGAGGTGCGACCCTTCCTAAATCTTGTGTGAACACGGGATGCCTTATGCATTGGGCTGACATTTATATATAAATATATATAGATATATATATATATATATATATATATATATATATATATATATATATATATATATATATATATATATATATATATATATATATATATATATATTTCCTTTTGCATAAGTGTAGAGGTCTCGTGTTCGATTCTGAATGAAGAAACTCCGAATAGAAAGTATAATAAACTTACGCGGCGAGAATTTGAATTAGGGAGGGTAGTAGATGAAAGATATACCAAATGGTCATTAAATAAAACAAGTATTAAATAGATAGAAATATATTGGCCAGTTGTCTATGTCCTTTTGCAAGAGTACAGCTATGTCAACCAGACTTGAATCAAATCATGTGATTGATATAACTCATAAAGTGTTAGAGAAATTAATGAAAAGATAGTATAGAAAGTAGTAAGCTTTTAAACGTGAAAAAGTGCTGAGCTTAAAAAAATATTGTGTAAATTATTTAGAGAAATACAGACAAGTGTTTTTAGGATACATACAACAAAATCAAATGTGTAGTTAAAATCAACATAACCACAAAAATTTATGGAAGTGAAACTAGGTCAGTTCTGAACAGACATCGTTTTAGTTATTAGTGTTTGAAACCAAATAATTAATTAGGATATGACGCGACTTCAGCTTACTAAGAACACGACCTTTGATAGAAAAGAATGAAGGACGAGGATTATGATAGAAGGTTAGTAAGTGACCGAGAGTTTCTCATTTTCTTACCGGTAGTTTTAATAGAGCTCATGTTCCCGCATCTTCTTAATTAAATCTTTATTACGTCATGTGATCTAGTTCGCTTATGTTACCGTATTTATTGTTATTATTTAGTACTACTTAGTTTTCTCCCTCTTCCCTCCCCCACCCCGAGCCTAGGGTCTACTCGAAACAACCACTATACCTTCACTAGATAGGGGTAAGGTATGTGTAAACACTATTCTCCCCAAACCCTTGTGATAATATATGGGGTTTGTTGGTATTTGGAACCTAATGAAGGGGAGTCTTGGAGTAATAGTAAAGTTGTAGGTCACGGATTCGAGTAGTGCAATCAGCCACTGGTGCTTGCATCAAGATAGGCAGCCTACATCATATCCTCTTAGGGTGCGGCCCTTCCCCATACCGTGCATAAGCGCGAGTTGCTTTGTGCACCGTGCTTCCTTTAGGTGTTCGGAACCTACTGGACCGACCGAGTCGATTTTACCACCCTAAAATGGAGGATTTTAGCGCTCCTACCAAAGAGAACTCGGTTTTCAAGACTCAGACCTGAAACATCTGATTAAATGAACCTTTATTTTACCACATCCTAACATAATTTGACGTCTTAAATGAATTTGATTGATGTGTAGGAATTTGTCAAAGCAGTAATAGCATATGAGAAGAAGCTTAATTGTTCTGGAAATGTACCAAAAGGTGTCAAATTTAATCATGAATTGGAAAGCAAGAGAAGGAGCATTGTTAGAAGTTTTTCAATAGCAAAGAATATGTACAGCACTGGACGTGGTAGAATTTCTGAAAAAGAGTCTGAGCTTGAACCAGGAGCTGAATTTCTTGAGGTAAATACAATTAAATTTTTCTGTATGACTCATTCTTAAGCTGATTAAGTCTATGTTGCTCGGACTCTCGAAAAATATTGTTAGGTACGTATTAGATTTTCCAAAAATAGTGTATTTTTGGAGAATTCGGCACAGATGCGATAGTATTTTGAAGAATACTCCACACAACGTAGGATTAAAAAATCTTAAATAGATTATTAACATGTTTATTTATTATATATGACAAGAATAACACACCACACACACAAAAACAAAGTTTAACGAATTTTTAAGTTATCAGAATATTTTTAACTTATGGTAACAGGTAACTTGCGTTGTTTTTTAGATTATGGATGACTGCCTGAGTTATCTTTTAGGTAACCCCACAATATAAGAAATTATAATGTCAATATGTACAAGTTACACTTATTTGTGAATATGCATAATTATACTCATAGTTTAGGTAACTCGAACTATGTATATAAATAAATAGGAAAATTAAATGTATACACATCATAATAGGAGAACATTTGAGCAACGGTAAAGTTGTCTCTGCAACCTATAGGTCACGAGTTCGAGCCGTAGAAGCAGTCATTAATACTTGCATTAGGGTAGACTGTTTACATCACATTCCGTGGGGTGCGACTCATTCCCGAACCCTGCGTAAATGAAGAATATTTTATGCACCAAGTTGCCCTTTATTGTTGTACACATAATAAAATCTTACTATCATTATGAAAAATTTGAACCCACTGACTCTAAATTCTGAGCGATTTGCATATGGCATGTAGGCAAACACAGCACTGAGTCTACAACAAGAGAACAGGTTGAAGCAAATGGGAGCAACAGTGAGGAATGCATCAGCATATATGAACAGGTTGAAGATGAATGAAGAAAGGGAGAAAATGGCTAGAGCTATTCTTGGCAAAATAGGTTTAATAGTACATCCCAACAGGGGACGACCATACTTGTTACCCAGCCGATTCTCAAGGACAAAAGGTATAGCATTACATTTTAACAAAATGGCTAGAGCTATTCTTGGCAAAATGTCAATTGAGCAACTTTCTGATATGGTTGGTTTTTACCATAAAATGGGACAGCTTTGTTCTGAGGCTTTAGACAAGAAGCTCAAGGAGAAGGAAGCTTGATAAATTATCTCATCGACACTATAAATATGCCTTCCTTTTGTCTTTTTTTTTCGGCTGCAATATTTTTTTCCATGTTTTGATTTTATGACGTGAAATCTTTTGTCTGTGCTGGTTTTAAGTGTGGAATTCAAAGGGTTGTTAAAGAGTAATTGTTTGAAAAATGAAGAGGGTTTGAACAATTTGTGACTATGAAAGTATGAACACTAGACGGAATTCTTTCACAATGCTTTACTTCCTTAATGTTCGTTTGATTGGAAATAAATTATCCCATAATTAAATATCTCGGGCTTAGTTATCATATAATTAGTTATCACACATTCCTATAAGAATAAAAAAATACTACAATACTGAGATTAATTATATCACAATTTTATTCTAATCAACAACAACAAGTTTCTAAATAGACACACGACATCCTCCCATCCAAGAACTTCTCACCTTGCTCTTGGGGAGACTCGAACTCACAACCTCTCGGTTGGAAGTAGAGGTCGCTTACTATCAGAGCAACCCCTCTTGTCAATTTTATTCTAATCAAACATGAAATAAACTCAACTCAAATTTAATCTCGAGATTAATTATCCCTCATATCAAACAAGCCCTTAGGGTGATGAGAAGGATGACCCTTCTTTTCGTAAAAATCGTGTGGGATAGCCATTTTTTAAAGTGGTATTTACTTTTTATTCAATATTTTTAATGCTTAGCAACAGTAGCCGCTAATCTGTTAAACTTAATATAAAAAGATTGTATTACCCTTTCTTCGTGTTAGGGAGAAAACTGTGCCACCATCTGTGAGAAGTTTATTGTTTTAAGAAGAAACGCAATACAAACAACAAAACTTGCATTTTTTTTTTTTTCCAGAAAAGTGAACCCCATATCAAAATACTCAGTCAGAACAACAAACATATTTGTAAACTACTATTCTCCACATTAATATACGTTCACGAAAAAACAAAACGAAATTAAACAAAAACAAAAAAGGAAAACCTTTTGTAGTCCATTTCAGCTAGCGGAGGAATTGGAGATAGCTGCCATAGACATAACCAATACTACTGAACCTAGAGTTAATTTCAAAAGTTAAGGACACTTGATCCTGAACTTAAATTAACAAGCTCAAAAGTTAAGGACAATAGGTCCTAAACTACAGTTATAAGTTCAAAAGTTAAGGACAATAGGTCCTGAAGTCCTGAACTTAGACTTACAAATTTAAAAGTTAAGGATAAATAGTCCTTAACTTAGAGTTACAAACACAGTACTTAAGGACAGGTGATACTAAACTTCGAGTTCCAAGTTCAAAAGTTAAGGACATATAGTCCTGAAGTCCCGAACTTAGAATTGCAAGTTCAAAAGTTAAGGACAAGTAGTCCTTAATCCCTGAACTTAGAGTTGTAGTCCTGAAGTCCCGAAGTTCGAGTTCCAAGTTCAAAAGTTAAGGACATACAGTCCTGAAATCCCGAACTTAGAGTTGCAAGTTCAAAAGTTAAGGACATGTAGTCCTGAAGCCCTGAACTTATAGTTGTAAGTTCAAAAGTTAAGAACACCTGGTCCTGATCTTTATGAGCTGAAGGATGTTTTCGTCCGGGCAGGTAAAGTTTATCAAAGCAGTGGCTAAAGACTAAATTATTTTAAACAGTAACCTAAAAATAAATACATTTGTTATTAGTTGCTAACCGTGCACTTCCCCTTTTCTTTCCAATAGAGGCTATTTTTGCACACCAGATATTGAGGCAGTTGCACAAATTGCATTTTTAGGCCACTTTCTACTTTTTCTCCAGTTAGTCCGGTAGGTTAAATTTGTCTGTAGGAAAAACACATCCACCTACTACTTTTAAAGGAGAAATTCACCCGCTAAGTTAACGGGAGACAGAATTTAACGAGTACCCTAAAAAAAGCCATATTGTGCAAACAAATGCGCTTCATTTGGTCCTCGTTCAAAATATAATTAGTTTATTTACTTTTAACAGTCACAATGAAGAAAAACATCTCGCGTTGCATAGAATACAGAAAATTTAGCTAGTGTATTAACACCTCATTATGATAGTTCATAATTCAGAACTGATTTGTGCCATATAAACACACTCTGGTAAAGCGCTCCCTACAAAAAGTTATTCATTATATGGCTCCAACCATCTTTCAGAACCGATTTGCCCCACATAAACACGCTTTAGTAAAGCGCTACCTATCAAAAAGTTAGTCACTGTATGGCTCCAACCATCTCACCAAACCACTAAATGGTGCCAAAATCAATATCCAATGTTCAGACTATGACATATTTTTCGAAGTACCCTCCTATCAAAAGGATCTGAAGCTAATGCTATCTAACAAGAAGATACTCAGCAATGATTGAAACGACACAAGATATACTCTTATGGCTACTTATCACAATAAAAAGAATTAGCAACTTACATATCTAACTACCTACGTAGTCTCCCACCTTAAGTTACTTCCTAGATGCTAAGAGTAAAGAAAAACAGCATACATACGAAGAGAAACACATATACTCGAAAGCTACCAACTAGTACCTAATAGTACCATATTGTCTTCCATGTGACACATCTATAGGGAGCCTTAAAGAAACGATAAAATTGTCTCTGTATGAGCTAGACTGTCTACATCACACCCCTTGGGGTTCGACACTTCCCTAGACCCTGCGTGAATGGGGATACTTCGTCAATCGGGCTGCCCTTGATTTATATTTCAATCGCTTCATCAACAGAGTAAATGCTGGCGAATAAATTAATTATTCCAAAACAGCTGGTATTTAATTTCAAACTGATATTGGAGAAAAACGCCTTAGACTGTTAACCAGCACCAAGAAGACACCACAACAATCAATAGCTTAGTTTTAGCTCCAGGAACATACCAGAAATAAAAGCAAGCAGGAATAAGAGACACTGAACTGCCCAGAAAACCGAAAAAGAAAAAACATAGGAGAGACTTATACCTAAATAGTCTATTAACTATTAGTCTATTATTACTACCAAATAAAGTCATTAAAAAGATAATGTACATGTCATGGGGAAGCTACATTCACCACCATCGTAGCTCCATCAAAATCTGCTAGATGCTATAAATAACACACCTACAAATTCAGGGCACTAAAAAACAGCCTGCTAACTCTACTACAAAGTGAAAACGAGGAGCATTATAGTGCGAGCTTAATATTCTTGTATTTCTTTCAGTCTTTTCACCTCGGCACAGGCATTTTTACTCATCTGCTCATCTGTTACCGATCTTTTGTTCATAACTTCTCTTAGACTTTAGCTCAGTTTGTTTCTTTACTATTTTCCGCTCCTCTCCCATCAGTATTCAGCCCTTGCCTGGGGGCTGCTTATCCATTTACTATTTCTTTTCTTTTTTTATTTTTTTATATTTCTCTTGGCCTCATAATATAGATAACAGCATCATAACTTAAGATTAGAGCGAGTCCTCACAAAATCAACAGCTGCACAGATTGGTTCTCTGGGCTTTGGTTACACCACAGGCTGAGGAGAATCTCGAGTTTTCACCTTTGGCAGAAGAAACTGAAATCTGGGTGATTGACCTGAAGCAGCGTTAGCCAATTTTCAGCAGACTGCAAGAGCGAGCTCATTAACTGTCTTCCAGATCCTCCATTTGGGGTCCAAAGTGAGGCTTTAAACTTGTATGAAGCAAGGCCAAAAGCATGCAATGGAATCTTGGGGACCGGATCCGTATCACTCGGACATGTTAGCGCTGCAGGATGAGCACTTTGACTTCCTGCGCAAAGTCCATGTGCAATTTCAACAACTCACTCGCAACATAACAAATTTAGTTAAATGCCAAAAGCAACCCACAATAAGCTATGTAACATACTCTAAAATTTAATACATACTTCACCAGATAGAACAATTTCAGCCTAAGTTATTAGTGACCTACCATTTTTAGGGAATATGCCTACAGACACCTCATGTTATGTTAACATTTCGAGGTCCATAGTATTTGTCCACACATCGCAAAGTAGGAGGAAGAAGTAGGCAGACGAAGGAATAAAACAAGTGAAACATCGGAGGGGAAAAGAAAGGAAACAAACAAGTGATATTTTAAGTTCCTGCTCTCACCCTCCCAACTCTTCTCCCTTCCATGACCATAAAAGGAGAGCAGATTTTATTTTTAATGCCAATGTAAACATTTTTACAGTTTGACTAATTTGTTCACCCATGCTCAAGAATAACAAAACCTAAATTCAAGAAGAGATTGACTTTCTAACATGATAGAAAAGTGTTAATGAATTAAGGTGGACATCTTTTTCACGACTAACTTTTTTTAACATATTAACGCCCCGGTTCTTTTGTTTTTATTTGTGTTTTTGTTGTTCCTTTCCTTCACTGAGCCGAGGGTCGATTGGAACCAGCCTCTCTGCCCTTTCGGGTAGGGGTAAGGCTCGTGTACATATTACCCTCCCCAGACCCCACTTTGTGGGACTATACTGGGTAGTTGTTGTTGTTGTTGTTGTTGTTGTTGTTGTTATTAACGCCCCGGTTCTTTCCCGGATGACATGTGAAATTCAACCGAAAAGAAAGTTGAAAATTTTGGAGGAAATCATTTTCAGGTTTCATAAGTCATTCAAACCAAACACTGCATCACACAAACTAAGTCTTGTTCTAACTTCACTTTTAATGACACCAAATTACCAATGGGAACTTCCAATTTCTTGCCATTCTCTTCCTTTCAGACTATATACTTCAAGATACACAACACAGTGCTTAAAAGAATATTATATTCTTATTCCTAATAAAACATTTTGAGACAAACGGAAATCTCCAATCCACTTCATTTCAGCGAGAGCGAAATAAATTTTAAAAAGGAAGAGGAGACTTCGCTACACAACCTTCATATGGATTGTGTTTTTCTTTTATGTAGCTATTTTGGAATCTTCTTGAATCCTTATTAGCGGGTCAAATGAGTAAAATATATCGATTGCGATGAATTTAAGAAGTTGGCACAGTCAATCACTCTTTGTTTGACAGTGAATAATTTCTTTTCTTTTTTTATCAACAAGATTAAGGAAATATATGATTGTCAGATACTAATACAGATGAAATATATAGACAAGCATCAAAAACACCACATTACATTATGAAAAGAATACACACAGTGATATGGATGGGTTTAGAAGAAGCAGTAGTTGTAATATCCAACCGAAAAACAAAAGCAATATAGGGTAGAAACTGTCAGATACCTGTCATGGGTGTATGAAGAGAATGAAAGGTCAGAAAACAAGCGTCCAAAGCTTTTAAAGTTGGTCCAGTAGGTATCCGGTAAATTGGATACCTGCAAGAGAGACATCAGCATTACAATTCAAGATACAAAAAATTACACACTCATATGATATGCGCAAAGAAAAACAAATACCAGGCTACAGAGATCCAACTGGAAGGAAGAAGATCATAACTTCTCATTGTTTTTAATTCCGGAAAACGTTGAGCAAGATCAGATATCTACAGAACAAGAAACATAAAAGAAAATATGAGATGTAATAAAGAAGCAAGAAGGGTAACTTATACATTACTCCCCATAGATGAACGACACAAAAGAAGACTACTTTGAGGAAGAGGTAGGAAACACTAGCCTTATCTGCCAAAGGTTCACGACCATAAGGCTGACCATGCTCAAGATACTCAAACAACAAGGAACCCTGAGAAGACCCAGATTCACCCTCATCGCTTGAAAATCCTTCTTGGAAGGTAGCATTCCTGTCCCTTAATGATAACCGGTCAATACTAAGGGAGCTTTCGGTTGTTTGGCTATGATCCATCCGCTGCTCCCTTGTACAATTCAAGCAACGTCTCTCATGTTCAGAGTCACTGCTTCCATCACTACTAGAATCCCGGAAGTAGTCACTATCACTTTCCTCACCTGGTCGCCTACTGTGTAAGAAAATGCAAGTCAATATCATAGTTTTTTAAAGCTACTCATACAAAATCTAAACAACTTCAGTTCAAGATTCAGACCCTTTCAGAAAAGAGGAGGAGGTGAGGGGGTAGTAAAGAGACACAATATGATGCACATTTACAACATAAACACACTCATGATACACAATTTCAAGCTATACCCGACCTGTCCACCCATGTACAAGCAAAGGAGCGCATTGAAATCAACAATGTGTCTGGAAAGAGCAGAATGGTATCAATGATACATCAAAAGATGCATGCAGCAGAAAGAATGGCAAATTGAAAATTCCATAGCCTTTGACGAAATATTCTGCTCCTAACAGAAAGAACACATCGTGAATAGGGAAAGGCAGGTTTAGGGGGGAGGGGGGAAGGGGGAGAGAGAGAGAGAACATGGCAAAGTAAAACTGAGAAGCCCGGTTCAGTGCTGACCAATAAAAGTAGATGGAATAGCAATGAGCTACTTGCCTGAATGACTAGGACATCCATTTCATAGACACTGATAATGCAAATATTTCTTTTACTGAACACGTTTCTAATATTCACTTTATGGTACTTCAGAATAACAATATCAGTTCTTCATTCAGCTGCTTGAATGAGCAACTAGGGATATATCCACATCCTAAACTCCCATTTCTAAATAAAATTCTAGTCAAAAACTCCCTATTATTAAAATAAAAAATAAAAACTGGAGAAAAAGCTCATTATTCTACTCATACTTTGGGGTAAAAAGTAAATTTCTTATTGTATAAAAACAACAACCCAGTAAAATCCCATAAGTGGGGCCTGTGGAGGAACATGCGTTCTTACCCCTACCCCGAAGGGATAGAAGGATGTTTCCGAAAGACCAACGACTCAAGATAATAAAAAGACAAAAGGAGAGAATATTAGATTCACCACAGAGATCATAGGAAATATAGGAACATAAAATGCAGAAAAGTGCAAAGCAAAAACGATGGCTAGTAAATGGATCATGCATCGATAAATAAAAAATAATAAGACACAACATTGCCCCTAGCTATCTTAGACAAAACTCTACCGTACTAGGCTCACAAAGGTACAAAATAATGCAAGACTCAACTACCTCCTAGCCTACAACCGTAATACTCGACCTCCACAACTTCCTATCAAGTGTTTATGTTCTCGGAAATCTGAAGCCTCGCCATATCCTGCATGATCACCTCTCCCCAATACTTCTTAGGCCGCCATCTACCTCTTCTCGTGCCTTCCACAACCAGCCGCCTGCACCTCCTTACTGGAGCATCTGGGCTCGTACCATTTAAACCTCGCTTCCCGCATCTAGTTATCAATGGGGGCCACGTACACCTTCTCTCGAATATCATCATTCATAATCTTCTCCATCCTTGTATGCCCGCACATCCACGTCACCATCCTCATTACTGCTACTTTCATCTTCTGGATATGTGAGTTCTTAACAGACCAACACTCAGCCCTATACAATATGGCCGGTCTAACCACCACTTTATAGAACTTACCTTTAAGTAGCGTTGGCACTCTCTTGTCACACAAGACTCCAAATGCTAACCTCCACTTCATCCATCCTACCCCAATACGGTGTGTAACATTCTCGTCGATCTCCCCTTCCCCCGTGGATAATCGAACCAAAATACTTGAAGCTGTCTCTACTTGGGATAACTTGTGACTCAAGCCTCACATCCACGCCTGCTTCCCCCAAGCTAAATTCTTTGTCTTCCCGGGAGATCGCATCTTAACTAACCGACCTATTGTAATATCAACCAACCGAGAATAAAATCAAAAGAAGATTGATTGAAAAAGCTAAAGTACTATTGATGGACTTCATGCAGCTGGCTTTCACTCGAATCTTTTTCAGTTATAAGGTTTTCTACTCCTTTATCCTTTAACTCTCAACTCAATGCATCACGAACTAACGAGTCAAAGGGCGAGTTCCTTTCTTGCCTTGCCCAAAAACTTTCTTTATTCTCATTGGAGAAAGACTCTCCCGTGGCAAGGTTTTACACATAGGGCCAGCTGTTTTCTTTTTCTCGCTTGCCCTTGGTCCGTCTAGCGCCTTTCGGTTGGGTTCCGCCCTGGGGTTAGGTTAGACCGCTTGGGTTTTTTTCTAGTATCGAAGGCAATCAACGTGTCAGCCGGAGCACGAAGCTGCCGCTTCACCCGACAGATTAAATTACAACAGTCGCGACCTAATTTGATTCAAAAGAAACGAGCTATTCCCGCCACCCACCCAAAAGAGACGAGGAAGACTAACCGCCATCCTGCTCGAACCTTTGTTGCCTGAGTTATATAGCTGACTGCGAGAAGGAAGATTCGAGTTATGGCTGCCCCATAGGATGCTCATTTGAAACATTTGTCCGGTCAATACAAGGGTTTTCAAACCAAAGCATTTTTTGTCTTGAAATTGAAAAGGAATAGGCCTTGGATATTCTATGGATGACTTCGGAAAAGGGATTTTTGGTTTAACCCAGGCAGGCAATGTCCATATAAATGCTTTGACAATGAATTCTTCATCTAGCGATTTATTTTAACTATGATCACACGACTGCGGTTTTCCCTCCGTTCTGCATCCTATTCCATTAAAGAATGAATGGGAATTGATCTGACAATAGCTGGGCAAAATCCATCTCTCTGTGTTCGCTAAACTTGCTTCCTTTCTTGCTTTCATGAAGCTGACCTTAACAGACATCTCTTCCATTTTCGTAGATGGAAGATCCGGTGAATCAATTCAATTAGATGCCGCACCTAGATACGGTGCTTGTCCCTCGAAGTGAACGGCTCAGCGCTGAACTTACACTCGAGGTATTTCGTCTTCGTTCTGCTTAGCTTGAAACCCTTAGACTCAATAGTCTGTCTCCAGACTTCCAATCTCTCGTTAACACCGGCTCGTGACTCATCAGTCAGAACTATGTTATCGACGAATAGCATGCACCATAGCACCTCCCCTTATATATGGTTTGTTATCGCATACATCACCAGGATAAATAAAAACGGACTGAGCACAGAGCCTTGGTGTAACGCTATTTCAACCGAAAAATGCTCAGAGTCGCCTCGTACTATCCTGACCCGAGTCTTAGCTCCATCATACATGTCCTTAATTGCCATAATATAAGGAACCGACACACCTTTTGCCTCCAAACATCTCCAGAGATCTTCTCTAGGAACCTTGTCATACGCTTTCTCTAGGTCAATAAACACCATGTGTAGATCCTTCTTTCTCTCTCTGTACAGTTCCACGAACCTCCTAACAAGGTGTTCTTATTGTATAGAAAGTTGGACAGATTTTCAAGAGGCCTAACACACATGAAATTTCTTTTTCTTTTTTTTTGAGAATGGAATTTCTTTTGTATAGTTACACCATCTTGCCATGATTTTTAACAAAAGACCTTGATTTATCAAAATAAAAGAAAAACAACAACCATTAAAAAGAAAAACTGACAATAAATAATAGTTGTGTCGAAGTGAGGTCCGTTATTTGATTAGGCAGTAGGCAAATCAATTCACATTCCACTAATAGTACAATGAATTGGTTAACATATAAAACTTAGATGGGATAGAGGCATAGAGCAAGCAAATTGCATGAAATAAGATGAGATAAAGGGAAGAAAAGCAACCGAGTGCGAATCAAGTTTATTCAATGTAACTACCCAGCATTTACTTAGTGCTAGTTTATTTTAAAAGAAAAGCACCCAAGGGTGTGGCGTTGAAAATCATGAGGTATCATGTTCAAATTCCAGGAAATGCTAAAACACTAGCTGATTTCTTCTCATTTATCGAAACCTTGGTAGATCGAATTACCCAGTACCTATGGCGGTGGGAGGTAGCAAGTACCCGTGGAATTAATCAAGGTAGGCGCAAGCTAGCCAGGACACCATGGTTATCTAGGAAAAACAAATTACTCCCTCAGTTTCAATTTATATGTCTTGCTTTCCTTTAGTTTGTTTCAAAAACAACGCCTTTTTCTATATCTAATAATTCTTTAACTCCCAGAATCCACATGGCATTTTTGGTACATTACACACATCTTTAGTTCAAGATCACAAGATAAAGTCTTCTTTACTTTTCTTAAACACCGTGCACAGGCAAACTAAGACACACAAGTTGAAACGGAGAGAGTAGAATAAGAATATTTTTTCATAATGTAAAGTTTTACTAATAAAAAGTACCAAATATGGTGCATACAACTGCATAAACAGCAGCTTCAAAAGAAGAAGTTTGCTTCTTATCAAAAAAGAAATAAAAGCATGTTGAAGTTGTATATTGTTCAAGAAGGAAATACAAGTATGGTAAGAATAAATTCATTTTAAAAGGTGAATATTAGGTTGAGAAGGGATCAAAACCTATGAAAAAGCATTCACCAAGTAAAATCAACAATTTTATACTCATTCATGCCTAAATTGTTATGCAGGCATACTTCTAGATAAATTTACTCATGGCGCTATTTGTATGACAACAAAGGACTATAACGGGAATGGGACAAAAAAATTCTTTCTAAAAAAAATAATAATTGACTTGAAAGAAACTAAAATCAGGAATGCAGAAGTTCCTTCACTGTTTCACATATCAATGAGATGGTAAAGGTTTTATTTCCATCTATATACACTAAGGTGAGAGTTGAACGTGTTCTTTCGACTCCTCAATTAGTGAAGTGCAATAGGTTTTGCATCTATCCACAAACACCAAGTTAGATAGTAACAATAAGGTTTAGGAGCAGCTGTAGCTGATCAGACAGCTCTTATAGAAGCAGAAACTTACAGGTCCAAAGAAATGGGCAATAATGTTAAGAACAACAAACCAATAAAATCTCACAAGTGGGGTCTAGGGAGGGTAGAATGTACGCAGACCTTACCCCTACCCCAAGGGAGTAGAGAGGCTGTTTCCGAATGCAACAATGTTAAGAGGCGATCTAAAAAAGGAGACTGAAGTACTTGGTTAAAGAGCCACATCTCAGATTCGGGTACCAATTTGGATTATGGCAATGACCCACAAATCCACCCAAAATCTCATTCGGTAATTTTATGACATTGCAAAGCGGAATGAACTTTTTGCCATCCACTTTTTTATTGAAGAGATGCAAATAGAACTATTTCTCTTATCACTATTGTGTTTATTTTTTTCTCGTAAAACATGCTTCAGTAACATAGAGGAAAGTGAAAGACACACAAATAATATATCATCCAAAGCTTTTCCCTAGCTGAGTCCTGATAATCTGACCGAGAATATTAGACACAATTTTGAAGCCACAACTATTGTGTATCGGCACTTCATGTAAAAACAAATAATCATTACTTACAAAGCCTAAATATACGAAATAATAATTGTGGAACTGAAATAAGCGTCAAGGAGTACACGGAAAACCAGAGAATACAAAACAAGCATCTTCAGTGGGGTATTCAGAGCATCGATTGATGTGGCCGACAATTTGACTAGGCCATGAGTAACAAAAACTAAGTTTAGGCTAAATGGGGAAGGAGAAACCATGCAAATTGTTAGAATAATAGTGTAAATAGGAGTGAATCACCCTAATCCTATATGTACTAGGATATGTTATGTGTATATATATAGGGCTCATTGTAGCATTGTAAAAAAACATCAATAATATTTTTCTCTCGTGCATTCTCACATGGTATCAGAGCAACCGTGAGAAATTCATCGTTGTGCGGCATACCAACGACATCCGGGAAGGAATAACTAAATCACCGTGCAATTTTCCGGTGACCTAAGTGACTAATCGCATCAAAGTCACTAATTATTAGTATTGTGCAAAATCCGAGAACACCACAAGGTTCGGAGAGAATTCCAACCAACCCCAAAAAAAATCACCGGAAAAGAACCCCCCACGCGCCGCCGGAGTTCTGCCGCGCCGGCGCGTCTGTCCCACGCGCCGGCACGTGAGCCACCTTACGGCCAGAATTTCAAAAGAATTCGTCAGGACAGTCTGATCGTCCTCAAATTCGATCCTACCCATAATTTTATTTTTCAATTCCGACCACCTTGAATTTTCTGAGGTAGAATGATTTTCCTGCAGTTACAGTAATTTTTCAGGCAGCTACACTGTTTCCTTCATCTGTTTCAGCAAGTTCTCAATTGATTATTTCTGATTATTTGGTGATAATCCAACAATGTCTTTGGGACTCGATGCTTTCGGGTCTATAAACCCGAGTTCTGGCAGTTCCGGTGTTATGATTACCTCAGAACCTTTAATGGGAGGTTCAAACTACCTAGCTTGGGCTTCGTCTGTCGAGTTGTGGTGTAAAGGTCAAGGAGTTCACGATCATTTAACAAAAAGGGCTATTGATGGTGATGAAAAGGCCAAAACACAATGGGAAAAGATCGATGCTCAGTTATGTAGTTTCTTGTGGCGATCTATTGATTCCAAGTTGATGCCCTTGTTCCGTCTATTCCAGACATGTTATTTAGTTTGGGAAAAGGCTCGCAATTTATAAACTAATGACATATCTCCATCGCGAATGACAAGCTTGAATAAGCAGGAATTGAATATGTCTACTTACTTGGGACAAGTACAGGCGGTCATGGAAGAATTTGAGACGTTGATGCCAGTTTCTGCTAGTATTGAAAAACAACAAGAGCAACGACAGAAGATGTTTCTAGTTCTTACACTAACTGGACTCCCTAATGACCTTGATTCAGTACGTGACCAGATTTTGGCTAGTCCGGCTGTCCCCACAGTTGATGAACTATTCTCTGGATTACTTCGCCTTGCTGCAGCACCAAGTCACTTAGTGAGTTCATCACAGACACTTGACTCATCTGTCCTTGTATCCCAGTCAGTGGACAATCGGGCATCTCCTACTATGTAGAGTAGACGCGGAGGAGGTCGTTTTGGAAGATCTAGACCCAGGTGCTCTTATTGTCATAAACTTGAACACACTCATGACGTGTGCTATTCTTTACATGGCCGACCACCCAAAAATGTTTATGTTGCTCAGACATAGACTACAGGTAACCAAGGGCTTTCTTTATCTGAAGGGGAGTATAATGGGTTCCTCCAGTATCGAGCTCGTAAGCAGAAATCTCCACAAGTAGCTTTTGTTGCTTAGACTGATACTTCTGTTGCTGGTAATTCTTTTGCTTGTGTTTCCCAGTCTAGTACTCTTGAACAATGGGTTGTGGACTCAGCTGCTTCTGATCATATCTCTGGTAATAAATCACTTTTGTCAAATATTGTGTATTCACAGTCCCTTCCTACTATTACTTTAGCCAATGGGTCTCAAACCAAAGCAAAAGGAGTTGGACAAGCGACTCCCCTATCCTCTGTCACTCTAGATTCCGTTCTCTATGTCCCTGCCTGTACTTTTAATCTTGTATCTGTTAGTCGTTTGACTCGTGCTCTCCAATGTGGTATATATTTTATTGATGATTCCTTTATTATGCATGACCGCAGTACGGGGTAGACAATTGGAACAGGACTTGAATTAGAAGGCCTTTACTACCTTAACTCGCTAAAATTTCATGTCTAGTTACGGATCCTCCAGACCTAATTCACAGACGTTTAGGACATCCAAGCTTATCCAAGCTTCAGAAGATGGTACCAAGTTTGTCTAGTTTATCCACATTAGAGTGTGGGTCATGTCAGCTCGGGAAACATACCCGAGCCTCCTTTCCTCGTAGTATTGAGATATCATGCAGAGTCTATTTTTTCTTTAGTTCACTCTGATATATGAGGTCCTTGTAGAGTCAGTTCAACCTTGGGGTTTCGTTATTTTGTTAGTTTCATTGATGATCATTCAAGATGTACTTGGATTTTCTTAATGAAAGATCGTTCTGAGTTGTTTTCTATTTTCCAGAATTTTTGTGCTGAAATTAAAAATCAATTCGGTGTTTCTATTCGTACTTTCGGCAACGATAATGCCTTAGAATATTTATCCTCTTCATTTCAGCAGTTTCTGACTTCTCAAGGAATTATTCATCAGACCTCTTGTCCTTATACCCCTCAGCAAAATGGGGTTGCCGAGAGAAAGAATAGGCACATCATTGAGACTGCTCGCACAATTCTCATTGACTCTCATGCTCCCCTGCGTTTTTGGGGCGATGCAGTTCTCACAGCTTGTTGTTTAGTTTATCGGATGCCTTCCTCTCCCATACAAAACCAGATACTGTATGCCATATTGTTTCCTCAATCACCCTTATACTCTGTTCCCCCTCATGTTTTTGGGAGCACTTGTTTCGTTCATAACTTAGCCCCTGGGAAAAATAAGTTAGCCCCTCGTGCTCTCAAGTGTGTCTTCCTTGGTTATTCTTGTGTTCAGAAGGGATATCGTTGTTACTCACCTGATCTTCGTAGGTACTTTATATCCTCTGACGTCACATTTTTTTAGTCTAAACCTTTCTTTACCCCTTCTGACCATTCCGACCTCCCTGATATATCTGCGATCTTACCTATACCGACCTTTACGGAGCCTACTATAGATTCTCCTTTACCTTCCACTACTGAAGTATTACTCATTCCCTCAGTTGAGGAGTCTAGTATGGCTCCTCCTAGACTCCCTGTCACGGTATCATCATCGTCCGCGCCCAGCATCAGGCCCAGCTGATTCACGTCCTAAACCTGACCCTGCTCCTACTGCGGACTTGTCTCTTGCTAGTCCACCGATTGCACTTCGGAAAGGTAAACGGACAAACCCTTAATCCTAGTGCCCATTATGTCTGTCTGAGTTATTATCGTTTGTCATCACCTTATTATGTTTTTCAATCTTCTTTGTCCTTTGTTTCCATTCCTAAGTCTACAGGTGATGCATTATCTCATCCAGGATGGCGACAGGCTATGATTGACGAGATTTACTTGGGAGCTTATCCGTCTTCCTTCAGGTAAATCTACGGTTGGTTGTCGTTGGGTGTATGCAGTCAAGGCTGGTCCGGATGGTAAGGTTGATCGTCTTAAGGCTCGTCTTGTTGCCAAGGGATATACTCAGATATTTGGGCTTGATTACAGTGATACCTTCTCTCCCGTGGCTAAGATAGCTTCGGTCCGCCTTTTTCTCTCCATGGCTGCTGTTCGCCATTGACCCTTCTATCAGCTGGACATTAAGAATGTTTTTTACACGGTGACCTTGCGGATGAAGTTTATATAGAGCAACCACCTGGGTTTGTTGCTCAGGGGGAGTCTCGTGGTCTTGTATGTCGTTTGCGCCGGTCACTTTATGGTCTAAAGCAATCTCCTCGAGCCTGGTTTGGTAAGTTCAGCACAGTTATCCAGGAATTTGGCATGATTCGGTGTGAAGCTGTTCACTCTGTGTTCTATCGGCATTCTGCTTTGAGTTTCTGTATTTATCTGGTGATTTATGTTGACGACATTGTTATTACCGGCAATGACCAGGATGGTATTGCTAAATTGAAGCAACATCTCTTTCAACATTTTCAGACTAAGGATCTAGGAAAACTAATATTTTCTGGGTATTGAGGTCGCTCAGTCTAGCTCAGGTATTGTGGTCTCACAACGAAAGTATGCTTAGATATTCTTGAGGAGACAGGAATGACAGGTTGTAGACCTGTTGATGGATCCGAATTCTAAACTTCTGCCAGGACAAGGGGAGCCGTTTAGCGATCCTGCAAGTTATAGACGGTTGGTTGGTAAATTAAATTATCTCATAGTGACAAGACCTGACATTTCCCTTTCCGTGAGTGTTGTGAGTCAGTTTATGGGTTCTTCGCGTGATAGTCATTGGGATGCAGTTGTCCGCATTCTTCGGTACATAAAATCAGCTCCAGGCAAAGGGTTATTGTTTGAGGATCGCGGCCATGAGCAAATCGTTGGATACTCATATGCTGATTGGGCAGGATCACCGTCTGATAGACGTTCTACGTCCGGATATTGTGTCTTTGTAGGAGGAAATTTGGTGTCCTGGAAGAGGAAGAAACAGATATAGTTGCTTGGTCTAGTGCAGAAGCAGAATATCGAGTGATGGTTATGGTAACATGTGAGTTAATTTGGATCAAACAGTTGCTCAAGGAGTTGAAATTTGGTAAGATTAGACGGATGGGACTTGTCTGTGATAATCAAATTGCTCTTTATATTGCATCAAATCCAGTGTTCCATGAGAGAACTAAACATATTGAAATTGACAGTCACTTTGTTAGAGAAAAGATACTCTTGGGAGATATTGCTACAAAGTTTGTGAAGTCGAATGATCAGCTTGCAGATATTTTCACCAAGTCCCTCACTGGTCCTCGTATTAACTACATATGTAACAAGCTCGGTCGGTACATATGATTTGTATGCACCAGCTTGAGGGGGAGTGTTAGAAAAATAGTGTAAATAGGAGTGAATCACCCCAATCATATATGTATTAGGATTAAGATATGTTATGTGTATATATGGGGCTCATTGTAGCATTGTAAAAAAACATCAATAATATTTTTTTCCCGTACATTCTCACACAAATATATACCTTGTTTTTGTTGAAGCCTTTGTCGAGTCACCATACAACTGAATACCTGACAAATAGGGCACATAGTACTGAACTACACTATCACCTTCATTCAACACCAATGGAACTCCAGCTCCATATGCACTCCATTCTCTAAAAGACTCCCATAAGTCACCAAGCACAAAGTATGGCTGAAACTCCACATCACACGTCCTCCAACCCCTCATAGTTGTCTGTTACAAACACAACCATTTTTCGCTCAAAACCTATATTCTTAACAACAAAATAATAAAACTTTCAACCATACCCTACTGACAACAGCTAATTATCAATCATATCCAGTAAAAGATAAAAATGTATATCAATACAACCATTTTTCGATCAGAACCTATAATATTAACAACAAACAATAGCTAAATTTTCAACCATACCAATAAAAACAGTTAAATTATTAGTTATACCCAGTAAAATAATAGAAATTTATATAAATACAACAATTTTTCAATCAAAACCTATAATCTTAACAGCGAACAACAGTTAAACTTTCATTCAAACCCAATAACAGCAGTTAAAGATTATATATTTAAACTAAAACAACAACTTTCAATCAAACCAAAAATCTTAGCAACAAACAGATGTTAAATTGTCAACCATACCCAATAAATGAGTTAAGTTTAAACTAATACAACCATTTTCAATCAGACATAATCTTAGCAACAAACAGAAGTTAAGTTTTCAACCATACCCAATAAAGAAAAGTTAAATTTTCAACCATACCCAGTAAAGATTATAACTTTAGAGTCCGTTTGGATTGGCTTATTTTAAGTGCTTTTAAGCTAAAATAGCTTTTAAGCCATTTTGAAGTGTTTGGATAAAGTAAAAAAGTGCTATTAAGCACTTGTTTTTAAGCTAAAATGACAAAAATAAGCCAAAAGCCGAAAGTTAGAATTCATAACTTATGGCTTAAAAGCTATTTTGGCTTAAAAGTCACTTAAAACAAGCTCATCCAAACGGGCTCTTAAGCTAATACAACCTTTACAATCAAAACCTATAATCTTACCAACAAACCACAGTTAAACTTTCATTTAAACCCAACAAACAACAATACTTTCAATCAAACCCAATAAACAACAGTTTATCAACATTCCCAGCAAAAAATTTACAACTTTAAACTAATGCAACCATTTTCCGTCAAACCTATAATCTTAACAATAAACAACAGTTATATTCTCCATGAAATACCAACTAAAGTATTATTCCCTCAGTCCCAATTTGATGCACCTTGACTTGGCACAGAGTTTAAGAAAGAAAAGAATACTTTTGAAACTGAAACTTGTGATCTCAAACAACCTATACATTTTTGTAAACTGGAAAGTTTAGAGTTAAATTATTTCTAAATTTAAAAAGGTATTATTTTGTTTCGAACAAACGAAAGAGGAGCGTGGGAGTACAATTTTTACTAATCCAATCGTTTAAACACTTAAATAACCCATACAAACACAAACATTTTCAACCAAAATACATATCAAAAACTGACAAACAATAGTTAAATCTTCAATCAAAACCCATAAAAGAGTTCTAAAAAAGATCAATTAAACAGTTGATAAGATACATAATTTATTAAGACCTTAGATAGATATTGAGCAGGTACTGAAGGAGAAACAGATTTCAAAAACCGCTGAAGATTACAAAGCGGCGGGGGCAAAACATCCGTCGGCGGCACGGCAGGTACCGGTTCATCAGGCGACTCATCGGCGGCGACTTTCATTTTCGGCTTCGTCGGGGAGTGACTAACAGCCACATCACTCTTAGCTCGCCGGAGATTATCCTCACCGCCGGTTGAGAAACTCCGATTAACATTCCGGCGAAACTTCCCCGCACTATAAAACCGATCTTCGCCGTTAAAACTCCGATTAAACTGTAATCCACTCCCCATCATATCTCTAATATATCAAAACCCCTAAAAATTATCAAAAACTTTTAAAATTATCAATCTTTTCTCCTTTTGTCTAAATTTCTATGTCGATTTATTCGATTTATATATGAATTTTACAAAAGGGCTAACTGATTCTCGTAGAAATGAATCAAATTAGCCACAAATTAAAAAAAGTACTTTTGCGAGAATTCGACGAATTTGGAGTTTATGAAGAATTTGTAATAAACCCTAGCAATGTTGACTCAGATCAAATTATTCAGGGGGTGTTTGTAAGATATAGTTAAATAATTTATCAGAATGGCGTGTGGGTGTGGATAGAGAGAGAGAAAAAATTCAGTTGAAAATGGAGGAAGAGAGAGAGAGAAAGTAAGAATAAAATTTGTATGGGCAAGAGAGAGTGGGAAATAAGTGGGAAGAAGAAAACAAGGTAATTTTGAATCTTTGTTTTATTTTTTTTTTATTTTTAAAATTTGCTAGTTTGTTGTTTTTACCAATTTTTTAAGTAGTGGAGTACACTATTTTTCCTAGAAAAAAATAGCACTATTGTTTCCTCAATTTTAAGTAGTGATGACCAAAAAACTATTTAAAACACTAGGATACTACAGTTATACCTTTTTTATAATATCATTCTCATATAATATTACTTTACTATAAAAATTAATTTTTTTCGGAACCAAATTTAATATCATGTTATTATATATATATTTTCTATAACAACAATTCTCTATAACATTCAAAAATATTTGAAACAAATGAACCTGTTACAGAGAGGTGCTAGCAGTGCTATGATTTAAAGAAAAGTGATTTTTATCGAATTAATTCATAATTTATATTGTATTTTATTATAAATGGTCAAATTTATTCATCTAATTAAAGTATAATTCTTTACCCAAAATATAAAACAAAGCATAGAAATTAGTTCCCTTTGCAGTAGTTTAGCAATAAAAGTTGACTGCAAATTCCCTATTATTATGGACTTTTATAATATTAACTCTGTTTTCTTTGTATCTATTACGTATTATGTTAAAATGCTATAATTGGGTATAGATTGATTTTGTAAACTATTTCTGCACTCTCATTTTCATTTTTTTAGATTTTGGTAGACTGCTGTAAATGCTACTATCTTTCCTAATACTTTAACAACAAAATCATGGACCAGATTGGAAAATAATTTTTTGACCAAATCATGTAAAGTATAATGGAAAATGAGGCAATAATTAAAAATAAACTTTTAGGGCTTTTCCATCTGTACCCCACTAATAAAAGCATACAGCATACCACACGCCGAGTCTTGTAACTTTGGAACTGATTTTATGTAAGAAAATAATATGGACTATTAAGGATTTATGAGCAATCGATATTTATAATAAATTAATAATTATAGGATAAGTGATTTTCCTATATATATATATCACGTAATTATTATTATTATTATATTTAAATCATAAAATGTTAAAGTTAAATTATTTGGTTCAATACAAATAGAAAGTATACAAATACTTTTTTCTCCATTTTTAGTTAGGAGTGTTTACCTTCCAAGTGAGACTTTTAGATGGGAATTCATGCTGAAAAGAAGTATTTTTCGCATAGGAATTATGTGAAAAGTTGAGGGCTCTTTAGGAATAATAAGGAACAGTGGAATATGAAACATTATCTTATGGGTTAGGACAGAACAATATAATGGCTAAGACAAAAAGGTGATTGGTTCAAACTTGAAACAATTGGATTAGTCAATGAGAGATGAACAGACATGTGTACGCTAAGATGTCGAAACTGTGTCGTTTTCTTTACCTAAGTTATCATCCCAAGAGAACTCTGTCCTATTCTAACCTTAGTTATCGACAGGTGAAATACCAATTTCAGTATTTGACATAAATACTAAAATATTTTCACATCTGTAACAATTATTTTTTTGGGTAAAACAGAAAATATTCATAACTGTTATGAAATAGAAGATTCTTACACTTCTATTTAAGGTGAATGTCTTTAATGTATTTAATTAGAGAGATTTTAGAGTTCTATTAGTGGTAGCTAAATCTTCCTCTCCCCTATAAATAGAGGTGCCCCCTACCATTGTAAATCATCCCTTGAGACCCCTCTCAACTCAATAAGAAGAACTCTCTCTACTCTTCTCTCTATTGCTATTGTTCTTGCATTATTGTTCTTGTCTTTACTTTAGTTTATAACACGTTATCAGCACGAGTCTCTAACCAATTGAAATTTTCGATTGTCTTAACTTTTGTTTGTGTAGGGTTTTTCTTCAAAGAAAGAATGAAGAAAGAAGGAAAAGAAAAAGAAAAAAAAAAGGAAGGGACAAACGAAAAGAAACGAGAAACAGAATAAGTTTCTCTGGAAAACAAAGGAGAAAAGAAAGAAAAGAAAAACGTGGAAAAAGGAAAGAAAGAAAGGAAAGGAAGAAAATATTGAAAATATATTTGGTATACCTTAAAGGTAAGTAATTTACTTTTTCTTTTCAAATTCTTGGAATTCTATAAATTTTATATACAAAGTTTGATTATAACTCTAATGGAGTTTGTGAGAAATTATAACCACACGAAGTGGTAAAATCTCTATGTCCTACCATGATTAAATTCATGTATGATTGTGGACGTGACAAAAAATTCCGTCCCATTGAATTTGCTCCATTCCCTTTAGAGAATGTGAAAGCAGTATATGATAAGTCTGAAAGAAGACTAATTACCATGAAGGTATCAATGAATGTGGACGTGACAAAGAATTCCGTCCAATTGAATTTGCTCCATTCCCTTTAGAGAATGTGGTAGCAGCTTGTGTAAAGCACATGATTTTGATCCATTCCCTGAAGTGAATGTGATAATTGTAATAGAGCCCGTAAGTATGAACACGCTCTTGATGTAATTGTGTCATATGAAAAGAAAGTTCGTTGCCCTCGAAATTTCGGGCAAGAACTATATGACATGGGTGTTGGATGATGAAATCCACTTAGATGCTATGGGTCTTGGAGACGCCATTAAAGACAGAAAAAGTGCATCCACCCAAAGCTATGCTAAGGCCTTGATTTTCTTGCGCCATCACCTTGATGAAGGTTTGAAACTATGCTAAGGCCTTGATTTTCTTGCGCCATTACCTTAATGAAGGTTTGAAACTGTATGAAGGCCTTGATTTTCTTGCGCCATCACCTTGATGAAAGATTGAAGATTGAATATCTCAACATCAAGGATTCACCCATCTTGTGGAAAGGCTTAAAGAAGAGAGATGACAACATGAAGTTGGTCACTCTGCCACAAGCACGATACGATAAGAATCCAAAAGCAAATAGTTTATAAACTATATATTATCGTTGCGGTGGAAACGGGCACTGGTCAAAGGATTGCCGTATGGTTGACCTTTACCAAGCATCTCGAAAGAGTAAACGCCCCATAACGAATTTTGTCTCTGACGACAACTTGAATGTGGCAGACTTCTTTGAGCAACCCGAGGGGAAAATAGACCACCTAATCGGCGATGGGCCCGTGATGAAAGAAGATGGAGTTATTTGATTTTGTTCTACTTATTTGTATTAGTTTGTGAATAAACTAATAGTCATTAGCATTAGCTCGTATTAGTTAGTTCATAAAGCAATGTTAGCAGTAGTTCTTTAGAATATCTTCAATATGTTCAAATATCAATAAAACTTTTATTTTCCAGTGGGGGTAATCGACTAGCCTGAAAAACTAGTCGATTATCAACTATTTTCGCATTAAAGTTGAAAAACAATTGATCAACAATCGATTGTCTTTGGCTAACAATCGATTGTCTTGAAACAGTGTGTTCTGGAATTTTTCAAAAATAGCCAACAATCGATTGTCTTTGTCTAACAATCGATTGTCTTGAAACAGTGAGGTCTGAAATTTTTCAAAAATCATCCACAATCGATTGTCTTTGTCTAATAATCGATTGTCTTAAGACAGTGTGATCTGAAGTTTTTCAAAAATAACAAATAATCGATTGTGTGTGTTTAACAATCGATTGTCTATGTTCAAACAATCGATTGTGTGTGTTTAATAATCGATTGTCTTATGAAAAACGCTGAATTTTCAAACTGCAAAGTAATCAATTATGGATAACATATCTGATTTTGTTAGTCAACTGTTAGCAGCAGATTTTGAAAATATTATGTGACACAAACGAATTGAACTTGTTTATTCTTATGTTTGTGTATTCCTTTTGTATGCCAAACCATGGGAAGTAAATTGATTGAAGGCTCCGGAAGAGCAAATGTAACTCTGCCCAAAGGCATGACGTTAATCATTGAGAAATGTTCTCCTCCAAGTCTAAGAAGAACTTGTTGAGTTTTAATGATATCAATCAAAACGTTCTCCTCCAAGTTTAAAAGGAACTTGTTAAGTTTTGAGAATCTATCTTAGAGAATGCAATGTTCTCCTCCAAGTCTAAAAGGAACTTGTTGAGTTTTAAAGATATCATTCAAAATGGATATCATTTTGAGACAATAGATGAGAATAATCTTGAATTCTTCATGAAAACGAGGCTGCCCATTTCGATTTGGGTTCACGCCATTTTGCATGCAGCAATACTAATTTGTCGGCTGCCCGCTTCGGCTTGGGGTCACGCCATTTTGCATGAAGCAATGCTAGTTCGTCGGCTGCCCACTTCGGTTTGGGGTCACGCCATGTTGCATGCAGCAATGCTAGTTCGTCTCTGACTGACGAATTGACACAAATATTCCCCATTGCAATTGGTTTTGGGTCATGAACCCAATATACCCCATTTAAGAAGCTTTGGATGCGCAGTATATGTGCCTGTAGCACCGCCATCCCGCACCAAAATGGGTTTGCAAAGGAGGTTAGGAATATATGTTGAGTTTGACGCGTCCTCCATTATTCGCTACCTCGAAACATTGACAGGAGATTTGTTCACTGCACTATTTGCAGACTGTCAATTTGATGAGACAGTTTTCCCAAATTAGGGGGAGAAGTTGGTGAAACAAAACGGGAAATTTTGTGGAAAAATGCATCATTATCTCATCTTGATCCACATACCTCTATTTGAAAGAAAGAGGCACAAAAGATTATCCATTTGCAAAGAATAGCAAATCAAATGCCTGAAGCATTTATAGAGTTGAAAAGGATAACAAAATCTCATATCCTCGAAGTGAATGTGATTCACAAATACATATTCAATGTTGGAAGAATATGAACATGAAATTGGTATTGAATATACCACACTCACTCCTAGAAGGAGGCTTGAGATGATACCACCCTCACCCCTAGAAGGAGGTTTGAGATGATATATGGCATGAATGATCGTTGGTCGCGTACCTATTGTACGCCAAAGTATTTTGGAAATATGACCATTAAAGGACAACGATAATGCAAGAAACATATCTTGCATATTAGTTTGACATGACCATAATGGTATAACTTTCTCTTTAAGAAAGATATTCACCACACGGATGTTGATGAACCTGTGGTAGTACACAGTTAATTGAGAGCTCTCGAAGAGCCAATTATTACTATGTTGGAGAAACACAATTGAGTATTGTGCTGTAGTAAGTCTCAAAGAAACTTATCCAGTTTCCAAAAGTACACGCGAAGGCGATTGATGATATTGAGACTATAAATAAAGGAAGGCTTTGATTCTCCTATTACTACAACTTGTAGCGGGGTAATTTGTATATGAGAAGCTACCCGCTTTGTTCTCCAGTTTGTACTACACAAAAGAAAGAATGCCACAATAAAGTGGATATCTATTGGTATAAAACCCATGTCATAATAAACCCGAAGTTTATTGATAAGTGCACATGTCATGGTGTAAATTTGAAGTTTACCAATATTGATAATTTAGTCAGTTGACATTCGTGTTAGCCATCTCATTTGAAGTATGATGTGCAAATTCACATAGGTGAATATCAAAGAACTAGAAAGTTCTTGTTCTCAGTAATGAACTGACCAACTAAAGAGTTCGGGTTGAAGCCCCTAAATTCTGGAAATATCAAAGGTGAATATGGGCCCATTCACCTGCCATGTATACCACATATGATGCATCTATGGAATGGTTACATGCGCAATTGTTGTTAACCCGCAGCCTGGCCGGTGCTTGCGAGGTAAATTGCTCAGTAATCTAACTTCGAGCATAATTTCCAGATTCTCTACTCAAGACAGTTCATCTTGATAAGTTGGTTTATATCAAAGTTGGTTTAGCAAGATAATTATTGAGTGCTTCCACTTAATAGCTAAACTGTTTATTATGAGAACAAAGTTATATATATCAGTATGATATACGTTGTATACGAGAGTATATTATATCCCCTCACAAAGTGGTTCAAGGTCAGGAACCAAATAATTTCATCTTATTATTAATGTGCCGTGTATATTGACATGATAATGCACAAAGATGATTTCCCAAAGTTGAGGAAACAAGTTAGCTTTACTAACATGAGGGGGAGACATGATAAACACTTGAGAGAAGGTTACATGGGATGAATTATCATTTGTATATGTATATCCCCGAATATCATGATATGAACCTGAAGTTCATAAAAGGGATAAGTCAATTGCAACATATTGCAAAGCATGCTATACGCATTTGCTGACCCAAAGAAAGTAACTAAATGGAAGAGATTCAATTCAAGAAGAATTGATTCCATATGAAAGACATGAAGTTTTGAACCTATAGTTCAAATGCTTGAAAGTATAAAGTCAAAGGTATGTATAGTCAGTTTTCGATATCTTATTTGTCTAGCATGACATGGAAAACTTGATATGCATCTAAAGTCTATTATATGGCTTATATGACTTAACTTGAAAGATTTAAGTTGCTTGAAGCATATGCAATTCGTGGTCCTGAAGTACCACATCCTAAGTACAATTTGTGTACATATGAATCTTGCTATAACTATAAGCATGATGGCGTTGAGAATGCATCTATGGAGATAATGAAAAGTTATTCCATGACATTATATGAAGATGTTCATATCTATCAAGAATGATGATTTCAAGGTGCGGAATATTTATTTAAGTCAATATGGTTGATTTATTTATCAAATCTCTATCAAAGATCGTTTTGAAGATGATGCACAAGATTGGAATGCAAATGCTCAAGGATATAAATTGATGTACTCATTAGGGGGAGTCAATGCGCGTTGCACTCTTTTTCCCTTACAAGGTTTTGTCCCACTGGGTTTTCCTTGCAAGGTTTTTAACGAGGCAACCAATAGGCGCATATTCAAACATGTGTACTCTTTTTCCTTACTTTAATTTTTCCCATTGGGTTTTGGTTTTAAGGTTTTATGAGGCACATTGTTGAATAGACATTCAAGGGGGAGTGTTATGAAATAGAAGATTCTTACACTTCTATTTAAGGTGAATGTCTTTAATGTATTTAATTAGAGAGATTTTAGAGTTCTATTAGTGGTAGCTAAATCTTCCTCTCCCCTATAAATAGAGGTGCCCCCTACCGTTGTAAATCATCCCTTGAGACCCCTCTCAACTCAATAAGAAGAAATCTCTCTACTCTTCTCTCTATTGCTATTGTTCTTGCATTATTGTTCTTGTCTTTACTTTAGTTTATAACAATAACATCATATTTTTGGCATCAAGTATTATTCAATATAGTCTAAACTCTAGCTTCGCCCCTGCTTCTTGCCTCTAGCCAGTTGCAGTCGAGAGGGAGAACTAGTCTTTCGGTTATCGACAATTAGTCTGAACCCAATAATTTTATTTTAAATAATATATTTTTAAAAAAATTATAAAATTATATACGAATTATTAATTTAGAAGAATTATAATTTTAAATTCGTAAACTTCACATTTTAATTCGGCCTCTGCCACAAATATTTTTGGTCATGTTAGTTCGAACTCATTTAAGGAGTCTCCCACAAGTGGTTATTAATTAAATCATATTATTAGTAGAATTTTCAGCACATTGGATCTTTCAAATGTATGTGCGTTGGAGAGTTGTTTATTTTAATATTTAAAAATTTTAATAGTATTTAATAATTTTTTAATCACAAAAAACTAGCTAGTGCTTATTCTGCATGTGCATATATCATATTGGAACCCCACTTTGATATAAAAATGAAAGAATTAATCAACTTTAGATGGATTCTATTCACATTTCGTCAAAGGATTTTTAATCACCGATTTGTGAATTAAGAGATATAGTTTAATTTTAGTCTAACATAAGACTTTATATGAGAAAAACAATTTTACAAAGGAATTGAGTTATTAGGTTACTTACCAATGTTTGGCTGGAATTAAATTATAAAATGTGATAATTGTCACAGATGTTTATTTTATAATGAAAACAATGTTTAAGTCTAATACTACCAGTTGATTAAATTGAGAAAATAGAGTATGCGGACAAGTAATTAATAAACAATTGATTTGCAAAAATAATGAAAGAAGGCTTCTTAACTTTAAGCTGGGAATAGGCAATTTTTTTTGTAAGTAGATTTCCCCTTGAATAGGCGCTATTTGACGCGAATTTTAAATCTTAATTAATCGGATCAGCAAATTTCAAAGATTATATGAATAAACAAAAAGAAAAAAAGATAATATAATGACTCATTTAATATATGCACAATATTTTGACACAAGTAAAAGTTTGAAAACTAAAAACACTTTTTCCCTTCAATATTTATGTTTAAACTCTTGACTATATTATCAATAAAGATTATGGTAGAGTGGTAAGTATTCTTTCATATTTAATCAGAGGTTTTAGGTTTGAAACTTGAGTATGAACTCGCATTTGTTAGATAGTATTTTACCCTTCAATATGGGATTTCTCTACTCGCATCTGAATTTTGTCGGATCCCAATACGTGAAACGAACACCGAATAGGAAACCAAAAATTAAAAACTCTAAAACGCATTTCATTTATTCATTCAGCTGTAAGTACTAAAGTGATTAGATTGATGAGAAATGATAAGATTAATTAGGCACTAATTAAACGTCACTATGTTTCTATATTTGATATAACACATGAGAAGGAAATATGTCTTTATTAATGAAAACGTCCAACTTACCTACAAAATATTTGGTATCCAAAATTCTTACCTAATCTTTAGGATTTTTAGGCCCATGTGGTCCATTAAATTAACAATTCCTCATTTAATT
Source organism: Nicotiana benthamiana (assembly GCA_034376525.1). NCBI lineage: Eukaryota > Viridiplantae > Streptophyta > Magnoliopsida > Solanales > Solanaceae > Nicotiana > Nicotiana benthamiana. The sequence continues at coordinate 45,454,900 of CM067330.1, forward strand.
GGCAAATTAGATAGCTAACTAATCATTATTTGTTTAATGAAGTAGATGGCAAAGCCAATGTCTCGTGTCTTAGGTAGCAAGAGAAAAGAAGTTAAATGGAATAAAGCTCTTTGTAATAAAAAAAAATAATAATTATTTGTCATTTTATCGTTTTGTGATTTTATCGTAATCCAATATTCATCTTTGGATATTAAGCATGTTCTATCTCTAATTATATCTATTTTTTAATTTAAAAAAATATAATAGTTTAATCGATTAGTGTATGTCCGTTTTGGGTTTAGAATCCCTAAGCTTTAAAATGTATGACTAGGATCTAAGACATATTTATTTATATATCTACTATCTTTCCCGTGTCTGTCGACGTAGGATATGTTCATCTCCTTTAGGGCAGGATCCTCGCTGAGATTTCCCCAACCATCATTCAAGATTGCACATGAAGTGGCTCTGATATCATATGTAACAGCCAGCCAAATTAGTGATATTTCGATTTAGGCCTAGGCTCGCATGGTTTTGAAATGTAGGATCTAAGACTTGTTTACTTATATACTCAGTGTTTCTCCCGTATTTGTCAATGTGTGATTTGCCTATAATATTACCATATGATCTTTTTAGAAAGAATTACAAGAAAACACGCATGACTTCAAACCATAATAAGAAATGACCCATATTTTTAAGTTTTACTCAACCTATCCCATATTGCATATATTTTGAAAGCACTAGCAAATTCAAAAATTGTGTTCTCAAAACCATTATTTTTAAAAGTTATGGAGTTAAATAAGTGTTCTCACAATGTTGCTCTCACTCTCTCTTCTTCTCAGAATCTTCTATATATATATATATTTCAAAGAGACATCCGCCATTGCTGCTTCTTACCCCGTGTCACCTGGTTGTAATGTAAGAAAATTGAAGAGTATAAGTCCACCATTAAAGGCCATTCAAACTTTGCTACTAAAAATAGGATTTTATGAGTTTGGATTGGGTATTATTCGAATTGATTGAATATATTAAAAGGAGTTCAAAATATTTAATTTTGAAGTAATTTGAGCAAGATTTGAGTTAAATTTAGAAAACTCTAAATTTAGAAAACTCGCAAGGAAGAAGATAAAGTCAGTTTTTTGTGTAATCTTGTATAATAGTGTATATGAGTGTATAAACACATTGTATACTCTATTATACACCTTTATACAAGCGTTTGTAGTCGAACTTCTTCCACGATTTTCAGTTACAATTCTTGTTCAAAACTAGTCCAGATCTCTATTAAATGACTTCATATTTTATATACAACCTCCTTATATAATTTCTAACAAGTCTAAATAACACTCACTCCCAATTTCTCACAAAATCAAATCCAAAATTTAAACTCACGTGTTTAAACTTGTTAAAAATTTAATTTTCACCATCCAAACAGATTTAGTTTGTTGAACTAATATTTGAGTCATAGTTACTAATTTGAAAATTAAGTTAAAAGCTTGAGCAATCTTTTTTAAAAAATTAAATAATAATTTTTAGAACCTATTGGAGTTGAATTTTGAATCTTAGTATATTATATTTGGACTAGTTGGTAGTAAATTAAAATATGGGATATAAAATTAAAAAACAGGGAGCTCAGTTGTTCTTATGTAAATTGTACAAATAGCACGATCTGCCCAGTTTTCAGACTGACCATTCAAAAATAGCCAGCGTTTACCAAGTTAATGAAAAATAGCCACTATTTTACTGCAACAAAGATTCTTCGGGCATAATATACTGGAGTTTGATATACCCGTGTATGAACTTTCAGCATATTATGCCGGACCTGTATACTTTGTTAGCTCCAGTATAATATACTGGAGACTGGAGCACCGGTGTTGCAAACTTCAGTATATCATACTGGACCGGTATATTATACTAGAACTTCAATATATTATGTTGGAGTATTTTTTGAATTTTAAACATTATTTTTGTTCAGATTTATCTTTACATAAAAAACAGCTAAATTCGATTACTTTTAAAATTGGATTATTTTTAAATGATTATTTATAAATCTGACAATTTCTGCACCTTTTTACAATTAACTATCGTTTCGTGTTTGAATTTTTTTATAGGAAGCATTTATCTCTTTACTAAGCTTTACGTGACATAAATCAACACTAGTTATTCTAGTGAACTTCGAATATTAGATAATTAAATAAATATATTTGAAATAATATATTTCAAGTAAAAGTTGAAATACCTTTTCAAACTATGAAAGAAATAATGATTTTAAATAATATTTATGTTGAAACTATTCAGAGAAAAAAAAAACAAAAATGGTGCTATCCAATAAAAGACAAGAAAACTACTTTAACATCTCTTGTATTTTTGGAGTTTAGGCCAAGCCTGTCGATTTGCCACACATATATATTTGACTAAACACAAAAATTAAATAATCTTGAATCAAAACAAAGAGATATCCACATATTCTTTCAAAAGAAACAAAACAGGAAAAAACAAAAAGCCTAAGAATTCATTGTATCATACTATTTTCGTATGAGTTTTTCGAAAATAATGGAGTATGTTTTTGTAGTTTATTATACAGCAAAAAAAAAAAGAAAGGGGAGCTATCGTGAACCCTAGAAAGGTGAAAGCGGAAAATTACTTATACCGAATTTCCCAACATCAACTTAGCTTAATAGTAACACTTTCTCTACCGGTGTGGTGTTGCTTGATGATTTTGATAAATAGAATAATCAAATACCGTTATATTACGAGAAAAGGTTTAAATATATCTTTCGTTATATTTTAAGTCCAAATATACCCCTGTCGTAATACTATTGGTTCAGACACACGATCCTTCTGTTAAGTTTGTCCAAGTTAGACATCCAATATATTACAACTGAATTTTTTTCCCTCGAGAATCGAGATAGCGCATACAAGTGAAAGCTAGGCAAGCCAACCGTTTGAATAAAATTACTTTTTTCCTTTTAAATTCTTTAACCAATGTGAATCAACAGTTTATAAGCAACGAAAATAAAACCAAACGTAAGAAACAATTAAACATTTAAATAATTCCAACCTGAAAACTAGTCAGAACTGGTGTCACAACTCCACGGACGGTCTAAAAATTCTACAAACAAGGTCCAAAAAATAAATGCAATACTGTTTGTGAATTTCATAAGTGAAACATGAAGAAAAGATAGAGGGAGATGCTAGGACCTGCGGACGCCTGCAAGACTACCCTGGATCTCCGTATGGACTAAAGGCAGCCACCAAAGCTAAGATCTAAAAGTTGTTGCGCCGGAATCTGCACACAGTACAGAGTGTAGTATCAACACAACTGACTCTATGTGCTGGTAAGTGCCTAGCCTAACATCGGCGAAGTAGTAGCGAGGTTAGGACAAGACTACCAAACAAACATGTGCAACTAAATCATATACAACATAAAGTAGAAGCATGAATATACAGTTAATGATGGGAGCGCGAAACATGCTACGGGGGAAGCATCAATTCAAAATAGAAAGACAACAACTAATTACGAGGAACACCATATCTCAACTATTAACAAGAACCAGAAATCAAACAAGTGCACAACATCACCCTTCGTGTTTTTACTCTCGTCCGCACCATAATAATTGATATAAACTGCACGGTATCACCCTTCGTATTTTTACTCTCATCTTCACAATAAGATATATTCGGCACGGAATTGTACATCATGCGGCTCAACATCATCCTTCGTGATTTACACTCTTACTCACAAAAATCATACACGGCATCATCCTTCGTGCTTTAACACTTGCTCACCAAAATAATACACGGCATCACCCTTCATGCTTTATCAATCTTCCTCGCCCAAACAACAATCTCAAGCAATAAAGTAAAGAAATAAATAAAATTACAATAAAATTCTAGCAAGGGAACAATAGTTCGACAATCAAATCCGACAAGAAAACAATATCAAAAGCATCAACATCCCCGCAAGGAAGATAACATTAAAAGCAACAACATCCCGATAAGGGAGACAATGTGGTAATTCTCTTCTTTTTTTCACTTTTACTTCACAACCCACTTCACAACTTAAGCCAATGCTTTATAAGGTTCAATTGCCACTTATATTTTCACAAGTCGTTATACAACTTGAGTCAACGCTCTTCAATACTCAAATACCACTATTACTTCAACAAACTTTACTTAATAATAAAAATCATCACAAAAAGGCATGAACAATACAAACGGAGTCAAAATAATCATAATATAAGACTCACAGACATGCTTGACACCAACGTATAGATACTCGTCACCATGCCTATACATCATACTCAACAAATAACACATAGCAAATAGGACACAACTCCTAATCTCTCAATCTAAGGTTAGACTAAACACTTATCTTGATGTCACGAACACAATTCAAGTCTCATCTATCATTTTACCTCTTGATTCCACCACCCGTTCACTCGTATCTAGCCACAAGTTACTTAATTAGATCAACAAATGCTAAATGAATCGACTCCAATGCATGAAAATAAGTTTTCTAAAGGTTTTTCAAAAAGTCAAAATCACCCCCAGGCCCACATGGTCAAAACTCGAGGTTTGAACCAAAACCTGATTACTCCTTCCTCCACGACCAAAATATATAATTTGTTTTGAAATATGACCTCAACTCGAGGTCCAAATCCTCAAATTTTGAAAAACATAGGTTCTATCCAAAACACCTAATTTTCCCTATGAAAATCATCGATTTTGAGTTGAAATCATGTGAAAAGATGTTAAATATTAAAGAAAACAAGTTAAAAATGACTTACATTTGATTTGGAAGAGAAGTTGTCTTTGAAAAAATCGCCCAAGAGTGTTTTGCTTTTGAAAGGGTTTGAAATACGGAAGATTTCGACTAAGTTATGATTTTGCAGGTTGCAGGTATCGCAATTGTGATCCAGGGCTCACAATTGCGAACCCCTCAGACTGCTACTCTCGCATTTGTGAAGTCGCTTTTGCGATAAACTTGTCGCATCTGCGACTACTAGGAGTTCAGGGCATCTTCACATTTGTGAAAGGACTTTCGCATTTGCGAAGTCGCTTTCACGATAAAGTCGTCGCATTGTGACCCAAGACACCCATGTCGCTTCTTGCATTTGCAATATATTGCTCGCATTTACGAGCCAGGATTCGTAAATGCGAAGCCTGCTTGCCTGCAACATATCAGCAAATTCCTAAGTGTAAATTTCATTTCGTAGCCTATCTAAAACTCGCCAGAGCACTCAGGGATCCAAACCAAACATGCACACCAACCTAAAAATATCATATGGACTTGCTCGTGCATTCAAATCACCAAAATAACATCAACAACTATGAATTTTGCATTAAAATCATAAAATTTCAATTTTCTCAAATAAGGTCCGATCAATGTCATTTCATGTTCGTTTTTTACCATATTTCACATACTCAACTTAAACCACATATAAGACCTATACGAGGCTCCGAACCCAAAATACTGGCCCTATACCAATGGTTTCAAATAAAATTCTTTTCTTTATTTCATAAATAATTCAAAAAACAATCTCTTTCAAAAATTTATTTCTCGGGCTTGGGACCTCGGAATTCGATTCCGGACGTACGCCCAAGTCCAATATTTTCTTACGGACTCTTCGGGACCCTCAAATTATAGGTTCGGATCCGTTTACCTGAAATATTGACCGAAGTCAACTTATATTCAAGTTTAAAGGCTAAATTAATATTTTCATCACATTTTCGCATAAAAGCATTCCGGATATACGCTCGGTCAATGCACACAAATCGAGGTCAGGAAAAAGGAGGCTTCTAAGGTCTTAAAATGCAAAATTTACTCATAAATCAATTGATGACTTTTTGGGTCATCACACAATCCTATACTGCTTTGATATTTGATGAGGCGGATGTCACATAGCATACCACCTTACTTTCCCTAATCCATATGTAAAAGACTAAAATTTGAAATACAATATTTTTTATGATAGCGGTAAAGAGACAATAGTTCTGAAGGGGAAGAAAATTTTAATTGCGGTAAGTGTATCACTTGAAACCCTTAGGATAAATGTTTAGGAGGGTTACGAGAAGTTTAGAGACGAAGTTGAATAGAAAATGAGCGAAAATAAGCATCCAAATTGTTTATAAAGTGAAGTAGGTTGACCATCGCCTAAGTGGGTTCCACTGAGAGCTGTTTGCGGTCTGGCAAAAGTGCGAATATCTCTCTTCTCCGATGTCGTATCGATGAGCTGTTTAATGTGTTAGAAACTATACTCATAGATCTTCAATTTTATTTGTATATCATCTCTTTCAAGTATATTGGGTGAAAAATGCAGCTATATTTAGCACATTATGAATGTAACTTGTGATGATCTTTGCCAACTTTTGTTCCACAACTCGCTTGACTTCAAAATGTAACACACGACTATATTACGACTAAAATAACTCATAACATAACCTCTTATTTATGTTAAGAACCCTAATCTCATTCCAAAAGTACATGTTATAATATTCTCAACTTATCGACTTTCGACGAAACTTATTTTCTGCAATTTGTTGAGCGTCTAAGCTTTCCAACCCTTTTGGTGCTTTTATTCATGATCTTAAATATTTTTAACATCTTAGGTAATATGATTAACTAATTGACTTACAACGTACTCTCGCGTACGACAGTATGCGATATAACAGTCAAGTGACAGCAAAATAAAAATCACTTGACAATTAAGGACAAAGTTAGTGAGGCGAGGTAATGAATATTTTTTTAAAATTAAAACAATTAAGTTATGTATTTTGTGTTGTTAATATTTAGTTATTATTTTTGAATTTATACATACTTAAAAGAATTAAAAAGGGACCTAACTGAGGAAAACATTTTTTTTAAAAAAGAAGAAGAAATAAGGAATAATTTATCAGCTGTTTAAAAAGAACTTTCGTTAGGATCGAGTTTCGAAGTCTCGCCCGCTAACAAAACGAAGTCTTCAGAATTCTCCTTAACCAAAGCACCAAGTAGTGTTTCATTTATTTGGTTCTTTCTAATGTTTTATCAGCTATAATAAATTTTTTATAGAATTATACCTACTTTAAGTTGAGGTTAATGGGAGATTTTTTTTTTTTTGTAATTAAAATTTTTATTAATCACCAAAAGGATGCCTTACAAAATCATAGGACAGTTTAATCTCAACTGCCTATCAAATTAGGACATGAAGTATCTATGCTACTCTAATATTCAGCATTTATATCATAAAATGCTGAATATGTGAACTAAGCCTAGGAGGAGCTCGAACATTACAAATATAGGCTATGCTACTTAGGAGTTTATCACTATTACAATAAATGTTTTAAAAAATTCTTGCATTTCTCTCTAACCATATACTATATAGCATTTCTGTGATAGTCATCTTGAAGGTGAGGGCTCGGACAGATTTTCCTTTGGACTGCATAATGATCCATTGACAGAATTGTATCCAATTTTGTCCAGTGAAATCATCAGTTCTCAACCATTGCATTGTTTGATATCTCAACTGTGAAGCAAAGGAGCAATGCAGAAATAAATGATCTCTAGTTTCCAATTCTTGCTGGCACATAACACACACTCCGGAGATGTTCAGCTTCCGTTGTAACAGCCTGTTTTTGGTGGGAAGTCGATCCTGCAGTAGCAACCATAAGCTGAAGATAGCTTTAGGTCTAGCTGCATTTTGCATTACCATATTCTTCCATGAAACTCTAGATGAATCTCCCAGCAGCTGCAAGTATACCTTCCTTATAGAGCAGACAGTGTCACCTAGCAGATTTTGTTGTTGCAGCAGTTTGACTCCTTCCACAATTTTCCTTACCATCCAGCTAGCATTAACTGGGATAGTAAGGTTCTCCAACTGGTGTTGTTTGACATAGACAGTGTGAACCCATTTCACCCATAACAAGTCTTTTTTATGAGCTAAGTCCCAACCAAGTTTAGCTATTGCAGCTCTATTCCACATTGATATATTTGTTAAGTTCAGTCCTCCAACAGACTTAGGCATACAAACTTTCTCCCAAGCCACATATGCTTTCTTAGTGATGTTAACAGACCCTGACCAAATGTATGTTCTGCATATAGTCTCCAACAGCTTAACAACTTTAGATGGCATGATAAATAATTGAGCCCAGTAAGCTTGAACTTCAAGGATAACTGATTGATCTAATTGACATCTGCCTGCATATGATAAGTACCTTGCTGTCCAGGAAGTAACTTTTGCAGTAATCTTATCAACCAGAGGTTGCCATTGAGCAACTGATAACTTTTTGGCAGTTAAAGGGACTCCCAAATATTTGAAAGGAAGATCCCCCTTAACATAACCAAGAAGATCAAGAATTTGTTGTTGACTCTCATTTGACACCCCACCAAAATACACAGCACTTTTGTGTAGGTTAGCCTTAAGCCCAGTAGCAGCAAGAAATTGAGAAAAGAATAGGAACATAGAACTTACTGATTGAGGCTCCCCTTTGACAAATAATAGCAAGTCATCTGCAAAACTCAAATGAGTGATTCCTAACTTCTACACCCTGGATGATATGTGAAGCTTGTAGTATGTTTCAACTCTGCCAGAGATCTACTAAGATATTCCATTATAATAGCAAATAAAAATGGAGATATTGGATCTCCTTGCCTCAATCCTTTGGCAGCTTGAAAAGGCTTTGTTGTTTCACCATTAACTACAACAGTATAGCTAACAGTTTGAACACATTCCATGATCCATCTAATAAATCTACTAGGGAAATCCAGCTCTTCCATAATCTGTTGTAGACTGCACCATTCCACTGAATCATAAGCTTTTTGGAGATCAATCTTGATCATACATCTGGGAGAAATATGTGATCTGGAATACTGTTTTATTAGCTCATGAGCTAATATCACATTATCTGCTACTCTTCTTCCTGGTATAAATCCAGCCTGAGAATTGCATATAATACTACTCATAACTTTTTGGAGTCTATTAGCCAACAGCTTGGAAATAATCTTATATAAGACTGAGCAACAAGCTATAGGCTTAAAGTCCTTCACTGTTTGAGGATTAGGAACCTTAGGTAACAAAGTGAGAGTTGCACAATTAGCTGGTCTATGCATTTTGGAAGTATGAAAGAAATTCCTGACTGCTAACATCACCTGATTACCAATGATATGCCAAGACTGTTTGAAGAACATGGCATTAAAACCATCAATGCCTGGAGCTTTATCATTTCCAATACCCTTCAAGCTGTCAATTATCTCTGCATCAATTATATCAGCTACAAGATCCATCCTTTGTGATTGAGATAATTTTGGTCCATTCCTCATATATATCTTGTTCACTGCTGGAAGTGTGTTGGCTGCAGTTCCCATTAGAGCTTGATAGAAATCCGTAATCTCCTTCTTCAACTCTGCAGGATCATTTATCTTCATGCCTCCTTCTGTAGAGAGTTCAATAATCTTCTTCTATTGGTTCCTCTCTTTCATGACTGCTGAAAAATACTTATTGTTGGAATCCCTAGCTTGATCCACTTAGCTCTTGACTTTTGTTGTAAAGCTGACTCTTCAATTAGTGACCATTTCTCCAGCTGCTGTACCATATCTTTTGCTCTTTGCTGAAGTGTATCTGAATAAGAAGTAGCCAGTTGATGCTGCACATCTTCCAGTTCTTTCCTGCTACTTTCAATCTTTTGAGAAATATTCTTAAAATCTCTAACATTAAGAGATTTTAAGGGATGTTTGAGGGACTTAAGATTATTCCATACTCCTTGAAGAGTATTCTGCTCCTTGACACTCCAGTACTTTGAGATAATAACATGAAATTCCTTATGCTGGATCCAAGCATTGAAGAATCTGAATGGTGTTATCCTTATAGCTGTATCAGTTGTAAGAGTTAGTAGCATAGGGTTATGATCAGATATACGGGGATGACCATATACAGTGTGTACATGGTTCCACTTCATCTGCCATTCAAAATTACCAAACATTCTATCCAGTCTACTACATACTCTATCATTACCACTTTGTTGATTAGACCAGGTAAAATAGTTTCCTTCCCAAGGCAGCTCCACTAGTCCTGATTGTTGAATGCAGTTATTGAAATCCACAAGGTCCCTTTGCTTCACTTGTTGGCAGGATTGTCTCTCTTTGGTGGATAAAATTGCATTGAAATCCCCTGCAATGAGCCATGGATCAGTAATACCAGTTGATAAGTTCAAGATAGAATTTCATAGCATCCTCCTCTGATCACAATCATTGAATCCATACACTACTGAGAGCCAGCAGATAACCTCACCAGTGATGTGCTGAACTTGACAATGGATTATCTGAGCCTCCTCAAGATAACCAGAAACCACAATTTTTGTAGGATCCCACAGGATCCAAATTCTACCATTTGCTGCACCACTATAATTAGTTATCATGTTCCAGTTAGGCAATAAAAAACTAGCTATTCTACTAGCATTCTGTTGTTTAACCTTGGTTTCTACTAGTCCCACCAGGTCAAACTTATTATTCCTAAAGTAATTTTGAGCTTCTTTTTGTTTGAACCTTTTATTTACACCTCTAATATTCCAACTGATCCACTTCATTGAGTTTTACTTGTTCCCCCTTCATCTAGGGGATGATCAGCCTACCTAACTGACCCAATTTCAAATCTATTAGACATAACAAGAGGAGATAAGGGAGGGAAATTGGTTATGTTAAAGACTGGAGAGTCTTGAACAACTTGCTTCTGTCTATCCCCAACATCAGTTGTAGGTTTGATAACTGTCTCCTTAATTATCTCTTGACTCTGGCTGTGAGGCATCTGGTTGTTTTTGCTTGCTTCAACTGGTGCTTTCACTCTCCATTCTTGTGTTGCTTTACCTTTCTGTGTAGGTTGGGTAGCTTTGGTTAGACAGTTGTGTCCAACCTCTAAACATTTCTCACAGTACAAAGGTTTCCACTCATAGATCACATCCTGTATGAAACTCTTTCCATTTGGATCTAAAATCTCTATTTCACTAGGTAACTTTTTGGACACATTTACCTCAATGAGCATACGAGCATAAGAGATTCTAGACTATTTAGTAGTGCACTCATCAGCATATATAGGTTTACCAAGGACACTGGCAATCCTGCTTAAGGACTTGCTGCCCCAACAAGACATTGGTAAGTTAGGAAACTTTATCCATAAAGGAATTTCAGTGGGGAAAGCTGCTTTGAAGTCAAAATCCACAGACCATTGCTTCAAAATCATTGGTCTATTGGCAATAGTATATGGTCCTCCACACAGTATTTCCTTAGCATCTTCAATGGACTTGAATTTAACAATATAGTAACCCTCCTCATGATAGAACAGTTCAGGATCAGGAACATGTGACCAGTGGAGATTAATAAATCGCTGCATTCCATTATACCCAGGGCTATTGCCTAACACAAATACTACCAAAGCACATTTCCATTTCACTTCTTCCTCATCCACTTCTTCCTTTACCAATTGACCAACTGGTTTGCCATTAACAATCGTAGGGGGAATATATTCTAAGGACATACCATTTGCAGCAAGTCTGTTACTCTGGAAGAGACTATTCCACTGTTTGGGTGGGTTTACACCTTCCTCTGTTTCAGCCTTTGGTGGATCTGGTGTTGTTGGTTGTTGCATGCTGGTCTGATCTCCATTTTCCTGCTCCTTCGGACTAGCTACTGCCTTGATTGGAGGCTCTATACTCTTCACTGTTGCTACTGGTAACATTGGAACACTAGATGGTTGTGGATCTGGTATTACTTGAGGCAATGGAACAGTAACCACCGGAGGATTCGATGGAACAGTAGTACCTACCATCTGCACAGTATTAACTGCATTTCGGAAGACTAAATCACTCGCATAAATTGGAACTAGTTCCTTTCTTGGGCGACCTCTCCTCTTTGCCATCTAATTCTGCTAGGTTTACTTACCTTAGCAGCTGCAATGGATAAGAAGAAGACGATGAAACAGTGTAGAAGATGAAGAAAAGTAGAGAGAAGGCGGAGCTTCTCTCTCTAAGCCATTTATTTCTCTTTCTTATACAAAAATTTTAAGTTCATTTTTACTAGGTTAATGGGAGATTGAGCACACAAATTATATATATAGGTCCGCTCATTAACCTAACAGAATTACTATATATTTGAATCAAAAGTATAACAATAAGGATATATATGGACTCAAATTATAAAAAGTGGTATATTTAAATCTTTTCCGATAGTATATGAATATAACCCCTTTTTATTTATTATAAATATTATTTTAATTATGAATGTTTTTTATGCAAGGTCAATTAAAAATGATAAGAAGTCTATAAAAATTAGACAGAAGATCTTTATAGGGTTATGTTCTTCTATTCAAATTATAAAGGAATATAAAGATAATTTCTCCCTTTTTTTAAGTATGAAAGAGCTTATGGTTATAGAGGAGAATCATTAACTCGGTAATCGTGCAATTATTGGGAGCAAAAAGTTATTTCTTAGCTATTAGTTTCTTAAAATATGTGCAGACACCCTTTAAGTTTAATTAGGTGAACCTTAAACTTTTAAAGTTGCTAAAAATAACTATTTAAGTCCCAAGTTATTTTCTTGATTAACTGTAGTTATATTCGTGCGATGCGCGGTTATTATTGAAAAATATTAATTAAATTAATAATAAAATTTCTATTAAATTAAATGACTTATATAATCATCGAATATTTTTTTGTTTTATATTTATTATATAATCTATTTTTAGTATTTATACATTATTAATAAAAAATTTATTAGCATATTATTTTGTTTAATATCATTGTCTGCTTGCTTTTCTTTTTGTAATATAAGAAAAGATATATATTTTATTAATCTTGACATTTTCTCTATTTTAAATTTTATTATGTCGTTCTTAATAATATTATCCAAATTTAATGAATAAAATCTCAATTAAACTAAAATATTATATAGTCATCAAATATCTTTTTTGTTCTATTTTTCTTTATTTATCCAATATTTTGGTATTTTACATTATTAACAAAAAATTTATTAGCATATTACTTTGTTTAATATTTTTTTACTTTTTTATTTTTTTAATATAATATAAAATATATATTTTATTACTCTTAAAATATTTTTTTATTTTATATTTTATTCTATTATTCTCAATAATATTATTTGAATTTTAATGTATAAAATCTCTATTAAATTAAAAAGGCTTATATAGGCATCGAATAACTTTTTTATTATGTATTTTTCTTTATTATGTTACCCACTGTTTAGTATTATTTCATTGTTAATAGTATTTTTGTATTAGTTTATTACTTTATTAAATATTTTTTTCTTTTTATAGTATATTAGAAAATATATATTCATTACTCTTAAAATATATATTATTCTATTTTCTCAATAATATTATCTACATTTTAATGAATAAAATCTCTATTAAATTAACTTAGATAAGTACCGAATAAATGTTTTGTTCTGTATTTTTTATTATATTGTCCAATATTTAGTATAATTGAATTGTTAATAAATAAATTATTAGCACATTACTTTGTTTAATAATTTTGTCAACTGTTTTTTATGATATAATAGAAGGAATATATTTTATTATAAATTTAAATTAAAAAAATTAATTATTATCTAAATTAACTAACTTTATTTTAAAATTGCTAAGATTGGTTAAGAGGGGACTTCAAATTAATACATCTTGCATATTATGTGGAAGAGATATTGAAGAAACACATGATCATTTATATTTTGGCTGCTTATATTCCAAAGACCTGCTATTGATAATGTCAATAGCAGGAACCCCAGAAAAGCCATCCTTGGGGTGGTGTTTGCAGTAGTAGTCTACACCATCTGGATGGAAAGAAACAACAGAAGGTTTCAACAATTGAACATAAACGTCCAAGATCAAGCAAAGGAGATTACAATTCAAGTGCACATTGCTGGAATGAAGCACTCTAAATGGAATCGCATTCTGCAGACTATGAATAACTATCCCTTGTGCGATTCTTCACAATCGTAACAATTTTCATTTTGTCTGTAATGGAAGCCTAGTTTAACAACCATAGTTGTAGAGTTTACTATTTTGATTGTAGCTTTGAGAACTGTTCTAGAGTCCAAATGAACAGCTGCTATAATTTTGCCACTGGTTGAAATAAATTTCATTTGACCAGAAAAAAAATTGCTAAGTGACTTTTTATTATGTTGCAACTTGACGTACTATAGTGTCTTTACCTTTCCTTTTATTAGATATAAATAAGATATAAATTTGATTTTTATAAAATATAAATAGATAAGTAATTTTAGTATTTTGTCATAAATTTACTAGTATTTAATAATTGATACTTTTACATCATTTTCCATAAGCAAGTTAACTTTTATTATATCCCTACTCAAATATTTCTATCTATAAATTTGAAATAATATTTATTTCTTTAAATTCGAAATCAATTTATTTTCTGTATAAAAAAAAATTTGTTGTATTTATAGACTATTATATTAGGAAGAAACTACACTTCAATTAGTGATTTTTTTTTTAATAAAAATAGAATAATTTTAAAACTCCAACTTTGGAAATGAATATGAGAAACATTCCTTTTGATATTCCTTATTTTGTACTTTTTAGGATTTCTTGGAAATACCCCTTATAAATAGAAAGAGATAAAGAATAACAGGGGATCTTGACTTTCTCATGAAAAACACATTGTAAAAAGTTGACTTGAGAGAATATATAAAAGTTGTTTTGTTCACCAATTATTTTCTTTAAACACGCGTAATTTAGTTTTTGTTCACAAGATCTAAATATCTCATAACCATCTTCACTTCTCTTCTTTACATGTTGTTGTCGGGAGAAAGAACCATCCAAATCATATAATAATTGAGTGGTAGATTCTTTGTTATTACTTTTATTGTTATTATTTATATTTACTAGTATTCGTTGAATACAAACGTGCTATTTAATGATGTCAAACATCATTCATCTTACCGATTTTCTATCACATTTGATCTAGAATTTATTATTTTTAATTAAAATTCATCTTATCATTAATTAGTTTAACTAAAAGGCTCATCATTATTTGGTTAAACGATAGATAAGATAGCTTCATGTTTAATCAAAGTTTCAGCTTTGATTATTAAGGATACAAATAAAAAGTACTATTTCTTAAAAGAATTTTTCCCGACATGATTTTGAATTAATCATATATAGAATGAGAAACCAAAAGATTAATAATCCATCTATTTTAGTTTATGTAAACTTTTTTTTTTTGGTCCGTTTTAAAAAGAATAAATCTTTTCTAAATTAGGTAACTATTTAGCTTAAACTTATTATTTTACTCTTAATAATTATAATCACATAAATACACTGAACCCTATTTGAACTTGTTTAGAATCATAAATTTTTAAAAAAATTATTTTTTTAAATTTTGTACCTAATTAAATAAATTAAAATATACTGTATAAAAACATTATCATCGATTCATCGTGGGGTATCGTGTGATGGGACGCGAGGAATGAGCGGTTAGAGGTAATTGTGGGATCACATCTCAGTTTCGACGCGGCGGAGGAGGGACAAAATGTGTCTGTCTGATGAGATTAATTTATGGTCACGCTATTCGAGGTGCGTGAATTACAGTACTCTTTTGTGTATGTTAAATAAATAGTAGTAGGAGTTTTGGGAAATTATAATATATGAATATCTTTCATTGAGCATGCAGTTCAAGATTTTTTTTTTTTTGAAATTTATTGTTCTTGTTATAAAATTTAGCTCAAAGTAATAAACAAAAAGATAGACAATAAAGTTGAGAGAAATAGAGAAGAGAATATATTTCTTCTATGTATTCAAGTGTATTACAAAATGATTTCTCATCCTCTATTTATAGTACTACGTAGAGGTATACTAAAAGAATTCCATAAATATGTCATTAAACTTTTGAGATCATGGAGGAAGATCATCGGGGAGATCATGGAGGTGTGGGAGTTACAACCATAAGTATTGGAGTAGTGGGAGTTATGGAGATAATTGATAAAAGTAGTGGGTGTTATAGGAGTTATGGACATCCACCATAATCTAATATTTCATAACACTCCCCCTTGGATGTCCAAAGATAATGTGCCTCGTTAAAACCTTAACTAAAATAAAATCCAATGGGAAAAGAAATTCTAGAAAAGGAAAAAGAGTACACATATCTAACAAAATGCATTTTTGTTGCCTCGTTAAAAACCTTGCAAGGAAAACCCAGTGGGACAAAACCTAATAAGGGAAAAAGAGTGCAACGCGCATTAACTCCCCCTGAAAAGAGCATCAATTCACATCCTTGAGCCTTCGCATTCCAATCTTGTGTACCAGCTTCTTGAAGGTTGACGTTGGTAGAGATTTTGTGAACAAATCAGCCATATTATCACATGAACGAATCTGTTGCACATTGATATCACCATTCTTTTGAAGATCATGTGTGAAAAATAACTTTGGTGAAATATGCTTTGTTCTATCTCCTTTTATGAATCCTCCCTTCAATTGGGCTATGCATGCTGCATTGTCTTCATACAAAATCGTGGGTAGTTTGTCACATTTCAAACCACATTTGTCTCGAATATGATGTATTATAGACCTCAACCACACACACTCTCGACTTGCTTCATGAATAGCGATTATCTCAGCATGATTAGATGAAGTTGCCACAATTGATTGCTTAGTCGATCGCCAAGATATGGCAGTGCCTCCACAGATAAACACATAACCTGTTTGAGATCGAGCCTTGTGTGGGTCAGATAAATATCCAGCATCAGCATAACCAACAAGATCAGGACTGCCATTATTGCTATAAAATAAGCCCATATCGGTAGTCCCTTTTAGATACCGCAATATATGTTTGATTCCATTCCAATGTCTCCTTGTGGGAGCAGAGCTATATCTTGCTAAGACATTAACTGAAAAAGTTATGTCAGGCCTTGTAGTATTTGCAAGATACATTAGTGCGCCAATTGCACTAAGATATGGTACTTCAGGACCAAGTAGCTCTTCATTCTTTTCTTGCGGTCGGAATGGATCCTTATTCACATCAAGTGATCGAACAATCATCGGAGTACTTAAAGGATATGCTCCATCCATGTATAACCGTTTCAATACCTTTTCTATATAGGTAGATTGATGAACAAAAATTTCGTTTGCCAAATATTCAATTTGCAAACCAAGACATAATTTTGTCTTTCCGAGATCTTTCATCTCGAATTCCTTCTTTAAATAATCAATTGCCTTTTGGAGTTCTATGGGAGTTCCAATAAGGTTTATGTCATCGACATATACGGCAAGTACAACAAATTCCGATGTTGTTTTCTTTATAAAAACACATGGGCAAATGGCATCATTTATATAGTCTTCCTTTAATAAATACTCACTAAGACGATTATACCACATTCGTCCTGATTGCTTTAGACCATACAAAGATCTTCGCAATTTGATTGAAAGCATTTCCCGGGACTTTGAATTATGAGTGTTTGGCATTTTGAATCCATCGGGAATTTCCATTAGGTGTTTCAACTATAGGCCGAAAAACTTCACGTTTTGCAAGTGAATTCAATTCTGATTGGATTGCTTCTTGCTATTTTGGCCAATCAAGTCTTTGTCGACATTCTCCAACAGATTGAGGTTCAAGATCCTCACTTTCTTGCATAATGCTAGATGCAACGTTATATGCAAAGACATATCCACCACTATATCCACTCGATTAAAATTTGTCTAAATATCGATTGGATTTATTGATAGTTCCTTATTTTCCTGAGTCTCGGGCTCAATGGATTCTTCATGAATCTCAGAATTTATTAAATCGTGAATTTCCTCATGAGATTCTTTCGTAGTGTCATTTTGATCATTTGCTTTCCTTTTTCTAGGATTTCGATCTTTGAAACCTAATGGCCTGCCACGTTTTATGCGTGCTTTCGACTCATTAGATATGACACTAGAAGATTGTCCAATAGGGACATCAATACGGATTGGAACATTCTCTGCGGGGATGTGAGATTTTGTTATCCTTTTCAAGTCCGTGAATGCGTCAGGCATTTGATTTGCTATTCTTTGCAAATGTATAATATTTTGCACCTCTTATTCACAAATATAGGTATGTGGATCAAGATGAGATAATGATGGATTTTTCCACAAAATTTCCCGTTTGGTTTCACCAACTTCTCCCCCTAATTTTGGGAAAAGTGTCTCATCGAATCGACAGTCTGCAAATTGTGCAGTGAACAAATTCCCTGTCAATGTTTCGAGGTAGCGAATAATGGAGGGAGATTCAAACCCAACATATATTCCTAACCTTCTTTGCGGACCCATTTTGGTGCGGTATGGCGGTGCTACAGGTACATATACTGCGCATCCAAAAATTCTTAAATGGGATATATTAGGTCCATGACCCAAAACTAATTGCAACGGGGAATATTTGTGATAATTCGTCGGTCTGAGACGAACTAGCATTGCTGCATGCAAAATGGCGTGACCCCAAACCGAAGTGGGCAGCCTCGTTTTCATGAGTAACGGTCTTGCAATCAACTGCAGACGTTTAATTAAAGATTCTGCAAGACCATTTTGAGTGTGAACATGAGCTACAGGATGTTCCACTTTTGTCCCAATTGATAAGCAATAATCATTAAATGCTTGGGATGAAAACTCAGCAGCATTATCTAGTCTAATAGACTTAATTGGATTATCAGGAAATTGTACTCGTAATCGAATTATTTGTGCCATTAATTTTGCAAACGCAAGGTTGCGTGATGAAAATAGGCACACATGAGACCATATAGAGGATGCGTGTATTAAGATCATAAAATATCTAAAGGACCCACTAGGTGGGTGAATAGGTCCACAAATATCCCCTTGTATACGTTCCAAAAACGTAAGTGACTCAGTTCCAACCTTTGTTGGTGATGGTCTAATAATTAACTTGCCTTGATAACAAGAAGTGCAAGAAAATTCATTATTTAAAAGAATCTTTAAATTCTTTAATGGATGCCCATATGAGTTTTCTATGATCCGTCTCATCATAATTGATCCAGGATGTCCCAATCGATCATGCCAAGGTACAAAAGTATTGGAATCAGTAACCTTTTGATTTACTGTGGAATGTGCCTCAATTGCACTAATTTTTGTCCAATACAGGCCACAAGATAAAGATGGGAACTTCTCAATAACCCTCTTTTGGCCAGAGACATTCTTTGTAATGATGAGGTATTCAAGATTATTCTCATCTGTTGTCTCAATATGATATCCACTTTGATGGATATCTTTAAAACTCAACAAGTTCCTCTTTGACTTGGAAGAGAACATTGCATTCTCTATGATAAATATTGTTCCTTTAGGCAGAGTTATAGTTGCTCTTCCGGAGCCTTCAATCAATTTAGTACTACCAGAAATTGTAGTAACATCTGCCTTACACATACTTAAATGAGAGCAATATTTCTTCTCTTTGAATATCGTATGTGTGGTACATGAATCAATTAAACAAATATTTTTGCAATTGGACGTTGATCCAAGTTTGCTTTGTGAGATATCCATATTTTCTTTCCATGGTTTGACATACAAAAGAAATATACGAAAAATATTAGTATTTTCTTTTTATAGATATGAGAATAAACAAATTTAAGTCTATGATTCAACATAATAGTTTCAGTGCGGTCATTATGAAAAAAAAATATCTTTTATCATAGTTATTCTCCTTTTAATACTCTTGTATCCGTTGCTTAATAATTAAACAATATTTTCAAAATCTGCTGAGGTTAGTCGATTAACTAAATCGGATAGTCGACTAACATGCCTTGCGGAAAAGGTCAAGTTTAATAGAATATATTGGTTAATCGATTATCTGTTATGTTAATCGATTAACTTACTGGAAAATCATTACAAATACAGCATAAGATTAATGTGTAATCTAAAGTTATATATTTTAAAACCATAATGCAGATTATTTGTCAAGTTGATAAAACTCTTAAGGTACATATCGATATTTGATCATTGATTGAATTGTTTTGAACTGAATGTTTCACCTAGAATGATTCAACTAATTGAGTTAATAGCTGTTGGCAGTGAATCTGTTTTAGGTTCATAATACTACTAGCATAATAGCACCTTTAATGTGCTAACACATTAACACCGAGCAGATTAGAAAGGATTACACAAAATGAAACTGATCATTCTGTTTAATATTTTTTTTTATTATTTTATTTCAAGCATATTATAATTTTAACGAATACTTGCTTGATACTTAGCTTTACTAGCTTAAAGCAGAAAATATAAAATTTGAACCATATCACAATAATAGATAACTTATGTAAACTATGATAATTGTTTATTCATTAACTACTACGAATAAGTAAAAATAAAAATATCAAACTGCTCAATTTTCTTTAACCATGGATCCATCACCAATCAAGTGATATATTTTCCCCTCAGGGTGCTCAAATAAGTCTGTCACATCCAAGTGGGTGATGTCAAAATTATTGTCAGAGACAAAATTGGTTTCAGGGCCTTTACTCTTTAGAGATGCTTGATAAAGCTCAACCAAATGTCTTGGTACACGGTAAATTTTTGCCCAGTGCCCTTTTCCACCGCAACGATAACATATAGTTTCTGAACTATTTGCTTTTGGATTCTCATAATTCCATTTTCGCTTTTGGTGGTTATATCTCTTTGGGGGGTAACTAACACCAGGAAAATTTCTTCCTTGTCCACGTCCACGGCCATGACCCCGACCACGACCACGACCACGACCACGACCATGATTAAAATCATAGCCTTTTCCACGCTTAGCATAATGGGAATACACCTTATCTACTTCAGGCAATGGTGTAGACCCAGTGGGTCATTATTTTGCTCAGCCACAAGGAGAAGAGAAATCAGCTCAGAGTACTTTTTGAAACCTTCCTCTCTGTACTGTTGTTGCAGAACCATATTGGAGGCATGAAACGTTGTAAACATTTTTTCAAGCATATCATAATCAGTTATAGTATCTCCACAGAGTTTCAAATTAGAAGTAATTCTAATCATTGCAGAATTATATTCAGAAACAGACTTAAAGTCTTGGAGCCTCAGATGAGCCCAATCATATCGTGCTTGTGGCAGAGTGACCAACTTTAAGTTGTCATATCTCTCCTTTAAGCCATTCCACAAGATAAGTGGATCTTTGACTGTGAGATATTCAATTTTCAAACCTTCATCAAGGTGATGGCGCAAGAAAATCAAGGCCTTAGCACAGTCTTGGGTGGATGCATTATTTCTGTCTTTAATGGCGTCTCCAAGACCCATTGCATCCAAATGGATTTCAGCATCCAACACCCATGTCATGTAGTTCTTACCCGAAATTTCAAGGGCAACAAACTTTCTTTTAATAATGTCAGACATAATTAAAACAAAATTAGGAGGAGAAAAAATACCTTAATTTTCTCAAAGAGATTCTTGAGATAGTAGAGCTTCGTGCTGATAACGTGTTACAAAACTTAGCTCAATGTAATAAACAAAAAGATAGACAACAAAGTAGAGAGAAATAGAGAAGAGAATATATTTCTTCTATGTATCCAAGTGTATTACAAAATGATTTCTCATCCTCTATTTATAGTACTACATATAGGTATACTAAAAGAATTCCATAAATATGTCATTAAGCTTTTGAGATTATGGAGGAAGATCATGGGGAGATCATGGAGGTGTGGGAGTTACAGCCATAAGTATTGGAGTAGTGGGAGTTATGGAGATAATGGATAAAAGTAGTGGGTGTTATAGAAGTTATGGACATCCACCATAATCTAATATTTCATAACAGTTCTTATATTAATACCAAAAATATTTAATTTGATCATTTAGGCCGAAATTTGGTCATTTCGACCAAAAAAACATAATTTGATCATTCCAAAAAAATGTAATGGAATTTATATATTAATAGCTAAATGTTAGAGTGGTTGTTACAAATTCAGCGAAGAAGTATTAAGCGGATAATAAATAAATGTATGAGAAATCTAGGTTTGATGCCTTCTCTTTTATAGTTTAGGAGTATTTTTTTTTTGGTAATTAAAATTTTATTAATCACCAAAAGGATGTCAATACAGCATTTAAGAATAAACTAAACAGCAAACTCGACCTTCATTACAATGATATACTAAGCCTCTAATTTACAGAAAAAGCTGCTGCAGTTGCCGACAGGTACTGGCGGAGCTTCGAACATTGCATGTGTATGCTAATTACCGAAGCAAACTATCACCATTACGAAACACCTTCTCAAAGATCCTTGCATTTCTTTCCAACCAAATTGTATAAAACAGTTCTGTTATCACCATTTTGAAAATGCTCGCTCTAGGAGTTTTACCTTTAGCTTTAGAAATGATCAGTTGTAGGAACTATTCCAAGTCGAGGCCATTACCCATAGTTTCCCTAATCCACTGCATGGTGTGGTTCCTTAAATCAGTAACAAATGAGCAGGTAAGAAAAAGATGATCCCTGGATTCAATCTCACATTGACACAATACACATTGAAGATCAACAGTTATATCCCATTTAGATAGTCGAGTCTTGGTAGGAAGTCTATCATGGAGTATCAACCATAAAGTAAAAACTGCTTTAGGTCTCGCTTGGTTTTGTGTTATTAAATTCTTCCAATGAACTCTAGGCAGCTGGCCAATCTGAGCCAAGTAGAGGGATCTAATAGAACACACTGAATTATATAAGCACTGCCTCAGATGAGTCATGTTGTAAGCTGCAAAAATTATTCGAACCATCCAACTTGCTTTCTTAGGTACAGGAGTATGTTCCACTTGTTGTTGTTTTATATACACAGAATGAATCCATTTTACCCATAAAGTGTCTTTCTTATGAGCCAAATCCCAAGATAATTTAGCTATGGCAGCCCTGTTCCAGGTTAATAGATTTGTAAGATTTAGACCACCTGCTGATTTAGGTAGGCACATTTTATCCCAGGCAATGTATGCCTTCTTAGTAATTGCTACTGATCCTGACTAAATAAAGATTCTGCAGTGAGCTTCAATCATTCTCACGATCTTAGAAGGAATAAGAAACAGTTGAGCCCAATAAGCCTGGATGCCAAACAAGACTGATTGTACTAGTTGTATTCTGCCTGCATATAACTACTTTCGAGTAGTCCATGAAGTAATTCTGGCAGTGATCTTATCTACCAAAGGTTGCCACTGGATAAGTGTCATCTTCTTAGCAGTAAGAGGAATGCCTAAATATTTGAAAGGCAATGTCCCACATCCATAACCAAGTAGTTGAGTAATATGCAATTTAACCTTTGAGCTGACACCTCCAAAATATACTGAACTTTTGTTCAAGTTAGCTTTCAAACCTGAGGCTTCAGTGAATTGAGAAAACAGTTTAAACAAAGTAATAACAGACAGTGTATCACCTTTGGAAAATAATAACAGATCATCTGCAAAACTGATATGTGTGATGCCTAATTTCTTACATCCTGGATGATAGATATAAGTTTGGTACTGCTTCAGTTGAGCCAATGATCGACTAAGATATTCCATAACAATTGCAAAAAGAAAGGGAGATATAGGATCTCCTTGCCTAAGGCCTTTGGCAGCTTTAAAAGGAACAGTTGTTTCTCCATTAAGAAGTATAGTATAGCTCACAGTTTTAACACATTGCATGATCCATTTGGTAAATCTGTCTGGGAATCCCAAAGCTTCAAGCACTTGCTGCAGGAAGATCCACTCTACAGAGTCATAAGCCTTTTGCAAGTCAATTTTAATCATGCACCTTGGAGAGATATGAGATTTGGTATAGTTCTTGACTAACTCATGAGCTAGTATCACATTATCCGCAATCCTTCTACCTGGTATGAAGCTAGCTTGAGCTGTACATATAATATCAGGCATAACATGTTGAACTCTGTTAGCAAGTACTTTAGATATCACCTTGTACAATACTGAGCAGCATGCAATTGGCCTATACTCCTTGATTGTAGTTGGATTAGGAACTTTAGGAATCAAAGTAAGAGAAGCACAGTTGACAGGATGATATATTCTGTTAGTAAGGAAAAAATCCTTTGAATAATCTATGTGCCAGTTATGTTCCATGTTTTCTTAAAGAATACTGCATTATAACCATCAATTCCAGGGGCATTATCTTCTCCAATAGCTTTTAAACTTGCAATAATCTCCAAATCAGTAACATCTTCATTCAAAAACTCCTCTGTTGCTGTGTTAAACTGGGGCCATTAGCCATTTATTGTCGATTGATGGCTGGTAATGAAGTAGCAGTTGTACCCATTAAAGCTTTATAAAAGCCAATAACTTCTTTCTTAATATCAGCTGGGCTGGATATCTTAACTCCTTCACCTGTAAGTAGCTTAGAGATATGTTTATGCTGGTTTCTTTCCTTCAAGATGGCATAAAAATACTTGTTATTAGAATCACCCAATTTGATCCATTTAGCCCTGGATCTTTGTTGCAATAGACTTTCTTCAATCAAAGACCATTTCTCCAAGTTTACTGCTATCTCCTTTTCCTTGAGTAATAATGTATCAGTATAAGCCAAGCTCATCTGCAGCTGTATATCCTTTAACTCTTGCCTACTATCAACAATCCTTTGACTAATATTCTTAAAATCTTTAATGTTTAAAGACTTTAAAGGAACTTTCAGAGATTTGAGATTACACCACACATCCTTCAAAGTAGCCTGATCTTTGCAATGCCAGTTATCTTTAATCAACTGATGAAAGTCTGCATGAGAAGCCCATGAGTTGAAAAATCTGAAAGGTGGCTTACCTATCTTAGGAGATTCAGTCATTGTGATCATCATAGGTCTATGGTCAGATACTAAAGGAGAGTCATATATAGTGTATACATGACTCCAGTTAGTCATCCATTCATAGTTGCCAAAAGATCTGTCCAGTCTACTACATATTCTGTCATTACCACTCTGCTTATTTGTCCAAGTAAAATAGTCACCTTTCCAAGGAAGTTCAGAAAGACCAGCTTGGTGTATGCATTGAGTAAATTCTTGAATTTCAGCATGTTTAACATGATTATCTGATTGTCTATCTTGAGGATACAGGATAACATTGAAATCTCCAGTGACAAGCCAAGCTTCTGTAATGTTAGTAGCCAAAGCTTGTAAGTTACTCCATAGTGATCTCCTCTGGATTATTCCATTAAATCCATATACCACAGTGAGGTAGAAATTGATATCACCAGACATATTTTGAACTCTGCAATGGACCAGTTGAGCATCTTCTTGAAGTGCAGTGAGCTTAATCGACTGAGTTACCCACAATATCCAGATTCGACCATTAAGAGCACAGTGATAGTTGGTTATAAATCTCCAGCCGGGGACCAGCAATTTAGCAACCTTTTCTGCATTTTGTTCTTTAACTTTTGTCTCTACCAAACCTACAATAGTAATATTATTCTTCCTAATGTATTCCTTAACCTCCTTTTGTTTATACCTTTTATTTATACCCCTTATGTTCCAAACTAAGCATCTCATTGACATAAACTAGGTCCACCTTCATCCCTGGATGTATTTCCACTCTACCACCAGAAATTGTTTCAAATCGATTACTGATCGCTATAGGAGACAAAGGAGGAAAGTTGATGTCATTCAATTTTGGAGATTGAACTTGTTTGCCTTTATCAATCTATCTATTCATACTAGTTACCATCAGAGGTGATTGCTGTTGGTATGTAGTATTCTTCAATGGGGCAGGTTGTGGAGGAGCCATTTCCTGCTGAATCTGGACAGTTGATGTTTTAACTCTCCACTCCTGAACCTTTTTTGGTTTCTTCTCTGGGTCAGTTTGATTTAGCTTTGGCTTCATAAGATAGTTATGTCACACCATGTTGCACTTCTCACAAAAGGTTGGTTTCCAATCATAGATCACCTCTTGTAGAAATTTCTTACCATTAGGATCCATAATCCAGACATCCCTAGGTAGTTCTTTAGTAACATTCATTTCTATTAACATGCGAGCATAAGAAACTCTAGTCTGCTTAGTGGTACACTCATCAGCAAACAAAGGGTCCCCTAGCACACTAGCAATTCTACTTAAGGACTTCATTCCCCAACACGACAGAGGAAGATTGGGGAATTTGACCCACAATTGTATCTCAACAGGAAATTCCTTAGCAAAATCAAAATCTGCCGACCATTATTTGAGAATCAAAGGTCTATTTGCTATAGAATAAGGTCCAGCACACATAATCTCTTTAGCATCACTCATGGTTTTAAACTTCACAATGTAGTAACCTTCTTCATGATAAAATAGATCCGGCTCAGGTACCTGTGCCCAATGAGTGTTGATAAATCGCTTCATTGCATTGTATCCTGGTCCCTCCCCTAACATGTAAATGATTAGGGCACATCTCCACTTGTTTTCCTCCTCCTCCATCTCTGCTTTGTCCAGTATCCCTACTGGT
Organism: Nicotiana benthamiana; assembly: GCA_034376525.1. NCBI lineage: Eukaryota > Viridiplantae > Streptophyta > Magnoliopsida > Solanales > Solanaceae > Nicotiana > Nicotiana benthamiana. The sequence goes on from CM067330.1 coordinate 45,481,253, forward strand.
TGTCCTTCTAACAGCATCGGGGGAATATATTCCAAAGTCATACCATTAGATGCAAAACGATTCTTCTGAAATAGGCTAGCCCAGTTTTTGTTTGGTACAGCAGCATTATCACTCATCTCCTCAACTGGTTTAGCTATCCCAGCTTGAGTTTGGACTACTGTAACCTTCTGCATGTGTTGATTTTCAGTAGCACCCTGCTTCTTCACAGGTAACAATGGTTCAACCAACACAGAAAAGTGACGATCTACATCTCTAACTTCATCACCTTGCGGAAGCAACACATTGTCCTCATCTCCATCTCCAGAATCAACAGACAGTGTCTGATTCTCCAGCAATGTTTGATTTGTGGTGCTAATAAGTTGATCTATGGTGGGAATCGGAAGTTTCTTAGGACGTCCCTACCCCGTCCCCTTCCTCTAGCCATCGGAAACCCCTCGGCGTACAAAGACTAACGTGCGCCGAGAAAAGCTGAGAAGAGGCAATAGAACAGTAGAGTAGAGAGAAGGAAGAGCTTCTCTCTGTGTTGGCTTTAGTTTAGGAGTATGATTGTACAGTTTCCTTAGTGATTTATTATTTTGTTGTTATTAATGTTTCTGTCTTTAGTATTTTTAATATGACTTTTTCATAATTGTTTTTTATTCAAACTTATCTAGAAATTTTCTTAAATCGGTAATTTATCGAAAACAAACTTTTTATCTTTAAAGGATAAAGATAAAATATACATATATATTACACTATTCAAACCCCATATTATAAGAATATACTGAGTATATTACTATTATAGTATTTCATCTAAATTTTAAAATTAACAAATATGTTAATAGAATAAATGAAATGATATAAATGTAAAGCTAATTGTGGGGAAATTTTATCTCCACAAGAAGATAAAAGGTGGAGTTACTCTTCCCTTTAACTTAAAAAATGAGACGAGGATGCATTTGGGACTAGTGAATGACCAATCAAGCAAAGAAACTTGTTTCCGACTTTGGTGATTTTCTTTTTCCTTTTTTACCTGCGATCATTTTATTCTTATCTCAAATAATCAAAAAGTATTACATTCAAGTTTTTTCTCTATACCATATATATATATTTTATATTTTTAAAATATGCTTTTATATATATATATATATATATATATATATATATATATATATATATATATATTCAAACTCAAAGAGCTCTATAGTGCAATAAATATTTAAGGCATCTCATTGTGTTAGATATTCAATTTGCAGTTTGTAGGCATATCTAGTATCCTTTCTTTTGTTTTAATTAAGTCTTGTTACAAAACTTAGCTCAAAGTAATAAACAAAAGATAGACAACAAAGTAGAGAGAAATAGAGAAGAGAATATATTTCTTCTATGTATCCAAGTGTATTAAAAAATGATTTCTCATCCTCTATTTATAGTACTACACAGAGGTATACTAAAAGAATTCCATAAATATGTCATTAAGCTTTTGAGATCATGGAGGAAGATCATCGGGGAGATCATGGAGGTGTGGGAGTTACAACCATAAGTATTGGAGTAGTGGGAGTTATGGAGATAATGGATAAAAGTAGTGGGTGTTATAGGAGTTATGGACATTCACCATAATCTAATATTTCATAACACTCCCCCTTGGATGTCCAAAGATAATGTGCCTCGTTAAAACATTAACTAAAATAAAACCCAATGAGAAAAAAATTCTAGAAAAGGAAAAAGAGTACACATATCTAACAAAATGCATTTTTGTTGCCTCGTTAAAAACCTTGCAAGGAAAACCCAGTGGGACAAAACTTTGTAAGGGAAAAAGAGTGCAACGCGCATTAACTCCCCTTGAAAAGAGCATCAATTCACATCCTTGAGCCTTCGCATTCCAATCTTGTGTACCAGCTTCTTGAAGGTTGACGTTGGTAGAGATTTTGTGAACAAATCAGCCATATTATCACATGAACGAATCTGTTGCACATTGATATCACCATTCTTTTGAAGATCATGTGTGAAAAATAACTTTGGTGAAATATGCTTTGTTCTATCTCCTTTTATGAATCCTCCCTTCAATTGGGCTATGCATGCTGCATTGTCTTCATACAAAATCGTGGGTAGTTTGTCACATTTCAAACCACATTTGTCTCGAATATGATGTATTATAGACCTCAACCACACACACTCTCGACTTGCTTCATGAATAGCGATTATCTCAGCATGATTAGATGAAGTTGCCACAATTGATTGCTTAGTCGATCGCCAAGATATGGCAGTGCCTCCACAGATAAACACATAACCTGTTTGAGATCGAGCCTTGTGTGGGTCAGATAAATATCCAGCATCAGCATAACCAACAAGATCAGGACTGCCATTATTGCTATAAAATAAGCCCATATCGGTAGTCCCTTTTAGATACCGCAATATATGTTTGATTCCATTCCAATGTCTCCTTGTGGGAGCAGAGCTATATCTTGCTAAGACATTAACTGAAAAAGTTATGTCAGGCCTTGTAGTATTTGCAAGATACATTAGTGCGCCAATTGCACTAAGATATGGTACTTCAGGACCAAGTAGCTCTTCATTCTTTTCTTGCGGTCGGAATGGATCCTTATTCACATCAAGTGATCGAACAACCATCGGAGTACTTAAAGGATATGCTCCATCAATGTATAACCGTTTCAATACCTTTTCTATATAGGTAGATTGATGAACAAAAATTTCGTTTGCCAAATATTCAATTTGCAAACCAAGACATAATTTTGTCTTTCCGAGATCTTTCATCTCGAATTCCTTCTTTAAATAATCAATTGCCTTTTGGAGTTCTATGGGAGTTCCAATAAGGTTTATGTCATCGACATATACAGCAAGTACAACAAATTCCGATGTTGTTTTCTTTATAAAAACACATGGGCAAATGGCATCATTTATATAGTCTTCCTTTAATAAATACTCACTAAGACGATTATACCACATTCGTCCTGATTGCTTTAGACCATACAAAGATCTTCGCAATTTGATTGAAAGCATTTCCCGGGACTTTGAATTATGAGTGTTTGGCATTTTGAATCCATCGGGAATTTTCATGTATATCTCATTATCAAGTGAGCCATAAAGATAGGCAGTAACCACATCCATTAAATGCATGTCAAGCTTTTCAAGGACAGCAAAACTAATGAGATAACGGAAAGTTATAGTATCCATTACTGGTGAATATGTCTCTTCATAATCGACACCAGGCCTTTGAGAAAATCCTTGTGCAACAAGGCGTGCCTTATATCTTTGTACCTTGTTTTTCTCATTTCTCTTGCGTACAAAGACCCATCTATAGCCAACAGGCTTAACACCATTAGGTGTTTCAACTATAGGCCCAAAAACTTCACGTTTTGCAAGTGAATTCAATTCTGATTGGATTGCTTATTGCCAATTTGGCCAACCAAGTCTTTGTCGACATTCTCCAACAGCTTGAGGTTCAAGATCCTCACTTTCTTGCATAATGCTAGATGCAAAATTATATGCAAAGACATAATCCACCACTATATCCACTCGATTAAAATTTGTCTCAATATCGATTGGATTTATTGATAGTTCCTTATTTTCCTGAGTCTCGGGCTCAATGGATTCTTCATGAATCTCAGAATTTATTAAATCGTGAATTTCCTCATGAGATTCTTTCGTAGTGTCATTTTGATCATTTGCTTTCCTTTTTCTAGGATTTCGATCTTTGGAACCTAATGGTCTGCCACGTTTTAGGCGTGTTTTCGACTCATTAGATATGACACTAGAAGATTGTCCAATAGGGACATCAATACGGATTGGAACATTCTCTGCGGGGATGTGAGATTTTGTTATCCTTTTCAAGTCCGTGAATGCGTCAGGCATTTGATTTGCTATTCTTTGCAAATGAATAATATTTTGCACCTCTTTTTCACAAATAGAGGTATGTGGATCAAGATGAGATAATGATGGATTTTTCCACAAAATTTCCCGTTTGGTTTTACCAACTTCTCCCCCTAATTTTGGGAAAAGTGTCTCATCGAATCGGCAGTCTGCAAATCGTGCAGTGAACAAATTCCCTGTCAATTTCGAGGTAGCGAATAATGGAGGGCGATTCAAACCCAACATATATTCCTAACCTTCTTTGCGGACCCATTTTGGTGCGGTATGGCGGTGCTACAGGCACATATACTGCGCATCCAAAAATTCTTAAATGGGATATATTAGGTTCATGACCCAAAACTAATTGCAACGGGGAATATTTGTGATAATTCGTCGGCCTGAGACGAACTAGCATTGCTGCATGCAAAATGGCGTGACCCCAAACCGAAGTGGGCAGCCTCGTTTTCATGAGTAATGGTCTTGCAATCAACTGCAGACGTTTAATTAAAGATTCTGCAAGACCATTTTGAGTGTGAACATGAGCTACATGATGTTCCACTTTTATCCCAATTGATAAGCAATAATCATTAAATGCTTGGGATGAAAACTCAGCAGCATTATCTAGTCTAATAGACTTAATTGGATTATCAGGAAATTGTGCTCGTAATCGAATTATTTGTGCCATTAATTTTGCAAACGCAAGGTTGAGTGATGACAATAGGCACACATGAGACCATATAGAGGATGCGTCTATTAAGACCATAAAATAAAAAGACCCACTAGTTGGGTGAATAGGTCCACAAATATCCCCTTGTATACGTTCCAAAAACGTAGGTGACTCAGTTCCAACCTTTGTTGGTGATGGTCTAATAATTAACTTGCCTTGATAACAAGAAGTGCAAGAAAATTCATTATTTAAAAGAATCTTTAAATTCTTTAATGGATGCCCATATGAGTTTTCTATAATCCGTCTCATCATAATTGATCCAGGATGTCCCAATCGATCATGCCAAAGTACAAAAGTATTGGAATCAGTAACCTTTTGGTTTACTGTGGAATGTGCCTCAATTGCACTAATTTTTGTCCAATACAGGCCACAAGATAAAGATGGGAACTTCTCAATAACCCTCTTTTGGCAAGAGACATTCTTTGTAATGATGAGGTATTCAAGATTATTCTCATCTATTGTCTCAATATGATATCCATTTTGACGGATATCTTTAAAACTCAACAAGTTCCTCTTGGACTTGGAAGAGAACATTGCATTCTCTATGATAAATATTGTTCCTTTAGGCGGAGTTATAGTTGCTCTTCCGGAGCCTTCAATCAATTTACTACTACCAGAAATTGTAGTAACATCTGCCTTACACATACTTAAATGAGAGAAATATTTCTTCTCTTAAGGTTAATCGATTAACTAAAGTGATAATCGATTAACTTAGGAAACGGTCATTAGGTTAGTCAATTAACTAAATCGGATAGTCGACTAACATGCCTTGCAGAAAAGGTCCAGTTTAATAGAATATATTGGTTAATCGATTATCTGTTATGCTAATCGATTAACTTACTGAAAAATCATTACAAATAAAGCATAAGATGAATGTGTAATCTAAAGTTATATATTTTAAAACCATAATACAGATTATTTGTCAAGTTGATAAAACTCTTAAGGTACATATCGATATTTGATCATTGATTGAATTGATAAAACTCTTAAGGTACATATCGATATTTCAAGCATATTATAATTTTAACGAATACTTGCTTGATACTTAGCTTTACTAGCTTAAAGCATAAAATATAAAATTTGAACCATATCACAATAATAGATAACTTATGTAAACTATGATAATTGTTTATTCATTAACTACTACGAATAAGTAAAAATAAAAATATCAAACTGCTCAATCTTCTTTAACCATGGATCCATCACCGATCAAGTGATCTATTTTCCCCTCAGGGTGCTCAAAGAAGTCTGTCACATCCAAGTGGGTGCTGTCAAAATTATTGTCAGAGACAAAATTGGTTTCAGGGCCTTTACTCTTTAGAGATGCTTGATAAAGCTCAACCAAATGTCTTGGTACACGGTAAATTTTTGCCCAGTGCCCTTTTCCACCGCAACGATAACATATAGCTTCTGAACTATTTGCTTTTGGATTCTCATAATTCCATTTCCGCTTTTGGTGGTTATATCTCTTTGAGGGGTACCTAACACCAAGAAAATTTCTTCCTTGCCCACGTCCACGGCCATGACCCCGACCACGACCACGACCATGATTAAAGCCATAGCCTTTTCCACACTTGGCATAATGGGAATACACCTTATCTACTTCAGGCAATGGTGTAGACCCAGTGGGTCGATTTTCGTGATTTCTCATGAGCAGGTCATTGTTTCGCTCAGCCACAAGGAGAAGAGAAATCAGCTCAGAGTACTTTTTGAAACCTTTCTCTCTGTACTGTTGTTGCAGAACCATATTGGAGGCATGAAACGTTGTAAACGTTTTTTCAAGCATATCATAATCAGTTACAGTATCTCCACAGAGTTTCAATTTAGCAGTAATTCTAAATATTGCAGAATTACATTTAGAAATAGACTTAAAGTCTTGGAGCCTCAGATGAGCCCAATCATATCGTGCTTGTGGCAGAGTGACCAACTTTAAGTTGTCATATCTCTCCTTTAAGCCATTCCACAAGATAAGTGGATCTTTGACTGTGAGATATTCAATTTTCAAACCTTCATCAAGGTGATGGCGCAAGAAAATCAAGGCCTTAGTACAGTCTTGGGTGGATGCATTATTTCTGTCTTTAATGGCGTCTCCAAGACCCATTGCATCCAAATGGATTTCAGCATCCAACACCCATGTCATGTAGTTCTTGCCCGAAATTTAAAGGGCAACAAACTTTCTTTTCATAATATCAAACATAATTAAAACAAAATTAGGAGGAGAAAAAATACCTTAATTTTCTCAAAGAGATTCTTGAGATAGTAGAGCTTCGTGCTGATAACGTGTTACAAAACTTAGCTCAAAGTAATAAACAAAAGATTGACAACAAAGTAGAGAGAAATAGAGAAGAGAATATATTTCTTCTATGTATCCAAGTGTATTACAAAATGATTTCTCATCCTCTATTTATAGTACTACATAGAGGTATACTAAAAAAAATCCATAAATATGTCATTAAGCTTTTGAGATCATGGAGGAAGATCATGGGGAGATCATGGAGGTGTGGGAGTTACAGCCATAAGTATTGGAGTAGTGGGAGTTATGGAGATAATGGATAAAAGTAGTGGGTGTTATTGGAGTTATGGACATCCACCATAATCTAATATTTCATAACAAGTCTTTTTTTTTTCTTTTTTTTTCCTTCTTTTATTGTTTGATTTATTTATTCAAACTTTTCAAATCTAACACATTAAAATCCTTTATTTCCTTTTTTGTCATCACACACACATGTGTTACAAATCACTAAAATTATAAGAAATAAATTAAATTTTAATCTATTATTTCAAAATAGTAATGAATTTATAGTAAAAACGTGAAGGTTAAACTCGTCAAATATAAATTCTAGATTCACCTCTTTGTGATTGTGCACGCATCTACTTGAAATCCTGAATCCGCTTGTAAGTCCATTAGTTTATTTTGACTGTTTTGCTATATTAAAAATATATTTTTATTTTTACTTATTTATTTTAACTAATTAAAAAAAAAGATAATTTTTTTGCTTTACCCTTAGCTTTAACTTTTTATTTCTCTAATTAATTTTTGAGACATTTAAAAAAGTACTATTCTTATGAGTATAATTGTAAAATATGTGCTTTATACATACATACATATATATATGCATATATACATATATATATATATACATATATACATATATACATATATACATATATATATATATACATATATATATATACATACATATATATATATACATACATATATATATATATATATACATATATATATATATATAGATATACATATATATATATATATATATACATATATATATATATATATATATATATATATATTTAAAGGGAATAATATATATATATATATATATATATATTTATATATATATATATATATATATATATATATATATATATATATATATATATATATATATATATATATATATATATATATATATTTAAAGGGAATGTAAAGTCAAAAGTGAGTAAAAATGAACAATTTAATAAAAGATAAAATCTTTCTTTTTTTTCTGCTTCCTTTCCCGTCATCGTAGTTTTTGTTATTATGTCCAAATCCTTCGTTTTGGGGTTGAGTTAGGCCCCATGTCCATTATTTTCATGGTATCAGAGCCAGACCCCATCCCAATTATTGTTACCGATGTTGGGCCCCCATTTATATTGTCCACGCTCCAGAGATCTGGGCGTGAGGGAGGGGGGATGTTGAGTTGTACGCCCAGATCTCTGGAGCGTGGACAGCATAAATGGGGGTCCAACATCGGTAACAATAATTGGGATGAGCCTGGCTCTGATACCATGAAAAGAATGGACATTGGGCCTAACTCAACCCCAAAAGCTAGCTTATGAGGTGAGTATTGTCCAAGCCATATAAGGAGACCAAGAACCTCAAATCCCTCCGATGTGGGACAACTCAACAACAATTGTGCTTTCGTAAAAGAGAAACTTATTCCATGATTAATTTAATACTTTATTAATATTCTATCTTCCGAATATGTTATACACCTACTTGTGTAACTAATACAATTCAAATTATTCAGATCTACTTTCAATTAAGTACCTCAAAAAGAACTTCAACTCTTGTCTTCATAACCATAATCAAACAACTGAAACACTTAAAAGAAGAATCCAGTGAGTATTTTATTTTAGAAAATAATCTATGACTTTTAAAAATTGGAAAAAAAAATCAAATTGTTAGAAAATTCCATGAAAGTAGATTACATTGTACCTTTAGGTATTCACACTATCTTTTAGACATGTGTCGTTTAACAATTTTTTATTTTTGGAGAGAAAGAGGGAAGAGATGAACAAATTGGCATATTATCGACAGAGTTTGAACCCTCCTCTAATTTCTGATTTAGGATTCTTCTTAACATCACAAATTACAAACTCTCTTGCTTCCTTAGATTTCAACTCCCGAAGAATAAAGTCAGTCAAGAAATACTCTATTATCATCCAATGGCCATTCAAGAGGAATCTTTCTTGTTCTTGTAACTCAAGATATGCCAGCTAAGGAAAGCTATTGAATATTTTTTTTAGTGAATCCAGTAAGAAAATCATAAAATGGTTCTTAACTTCTTATATGTATTATAATGTATATATTTGTGAAGAAGTCCTGATGCCCCGGTGAGGAGTTGTGAACGGCTGGCGATTGTCGGCGTTCGGCGAGGCAGAGGGAGGCTTAAGAAGTATTGGGGAGAGGTGATTAGGCATGACATGGCTAAAATACGGGTTTCCGAGGACATGACACTTGATAGGAAAGTCTGGAGGTCTAGTATTAGAGTTGTAGGATAGGGGCTCCAAGAATTTTTCATACTCCCCACCCGGTATTGGGTGAGGCTTGGCAAGGCTATCCATAGATGATTTGTGTTTTGGTCTGTGTCTCCCTTATGGTAGTTATTTATGGTAGTTACTTTATGATATTATTGCATGCTATTTTATTTATGTTTCTTATGTTTAGATAATTATCTACGCTATTTCTGCTGGAGTTACTAATGCTCTTTTGTTTTTGTTTTTGTTTTTCCTTTCCTTCACCGAGCCGGGGGTCGATTGGAAACAGCCTCTCTGCCCTTTCGGGTAGGGGTAAGGCTCGTCTACATATTACCCTCTCCAGACCTCACTTTGTGGGACTATACTTGGTAATTGTTGTTGTTGTTATTGTTTTATTCTGCATTCAATTGGTTAGTGATAATGTTATTTATATTTTAAGAGTTAATTCAAGTTAATAAATATTAGTCATATATTATAATTAATACCTTGATATTATTGTAAAAGAATTTATTTACTAATTTATAGGTTTGAATAATTTAATTTAAAGTTCCAAAATATTTCTAACATTAAAAAATAAACAATCCCTTTTTCTTTCTTATTAGTATAAAAACTACATATATATAGTTTTTCTACAAACTTTAATTATCCAAGCACAAGTACAATAGTAATAATATATATTATTATAGATTATTAGAATTCCAAAATTTTGGGGTCTAAAACTAAAAACATAGGTCTATTTCTACGCGAAATATATAAATAGCCCCTTTAATTATTCCAACTAGACACTTTTACTTATCAGAAGTGTATCTTTAACCTTTGTAGCTGACATGGCATATGCGTGTCTGATAGCTAGATTTTGAGCGCGTGAAGTTATTTTGTTAACCTAATTTTCTTTTTCTTTGACAGAAAAGACATATGTTTCTCTTAGTCTCTTTCCTACTTCATAGCCGACATCTTGGTCTCTTCACCTCCATTATTGACCAACATCAACGGCAGCCTTAATCAAATACCTAAAACACTATACTACTACAGCTTTATCTAAATCACCCCTTTCCTATAATTCTTCTCACAGATAAGTTGCCACCACATAAACACCAATAGTCCTATCACCGTCATCCCCATCACCCCATCATCCTTATCTCCACCAAATACATACCAACAACCCCTTCAACCACTGGCGATAACACCTTACTTCCAACATAAATACAAAAACAAGAACCAATTGCTTGAATCGACTAGAAAACTATTTAAGGAGAAATTTACACAAAAAATAACAAAATAAAAACAGTGATATAACCAAATTCAGCATCAAGAAGATGATAAAGAGAGAAAGACTGAAGATTTCAATGGAGTCGATTCCCTCAAGTTTGCCCCGCGAAGGTGATGATACACTATTCTGAGCCTAATAATTGGTCATTTCCTTAATTGTGGCTACTTCTGTAATTCCTTTATTCTTTTGTATTCTTTTGTAAAATAGGCTATGTGTGCAAATAGGTTGTATTTGTAAATAGGCTATTCTTGTAATGAGTATATCTGATATATACTCTCTCTCTTAACTCGACCCTTCAGAGGGGTCATTTTGGTTCTTTTGGGAACTGAGTCTTCTTCGAGACTCTTCTATTCTCTCCTCCTTCTCTCTACTTTCTCTCTCTAAATTTTCTCCGATTCTCTGCATGTTTTCATGGTATCAGAGCCGGTACAATGATCCGGTGATGTTTATCGTGTGAATCAATAGTTCATCTGAACTATTTTTTAACAAAATTTGAGATTTTTCTGAGATCGAAAAGATCGATGATGGTTTCAACCATGTTAGGGTTCTTCGGTCCATTTATCTTCACGATCTACGTTTGTTCCTTCTGTATTGAACGGTTCAATCGTTTATTGTGAGTCTTTCGGAGATTTTGCGGTGAGTTTCAACCTCTAGGGTTTTCTGGTGGTCAAATCGAGTGTTTGATTACCATCCGGTGGTTTGATACTTACTTTGCTGAAATTTTGGTCATCATCGGTGGTGCTGTGACATCTTTATCAACGTTTGTGGTAAAATTTTGACGGTTTCACTACCTAGGGTTTTGTCTATTGTTAAAGGCCGATCTTCCGGTTGCGAAGAAGGACGGTAACCTCGTTCCTATTCTCTGGTTGTGATTCCTTGTTTGTATATATGATTGTCCATTTGTGAATAAATCATTTAACTTGAGAATATTGAGTGTGTAGACTGTCAATATTGTTTGGTGATATTGTGTTTTCAAAAGATTTGATTCATTTGTTGAGCATGGCTGCTAACATGAATGCTGGTAGTTCTGGTGCTAACTCCGGTCCTATTGACCCTTCCAATCCATTATTTGTGCATTCTTCTGATGTTCCTGGTGCATGTTTAGTCCCCACTCCTTTTTCAGGAAGTGGTTATGGAGGATGGAAGCGTAAAATGACTATGGCTTTATCTGCTAAAAATAAAATTTGTTTCATTGATGGTTCCTTTTCCAGACCTAGTAATAATGTGAGTTTGCAAAGGTTGTGGGATAGATGTAACATGCTTGTTATGTCATGGTTAACCTCTTCTGTGTCATCTCAAATAGCTGACAGTGTCTATAATATTGTGTTGAATGATGAAAAGCAAAGACAGGTCAAGTCCATTTCCCATATGAGCCCAGACTCAATGTCTTTTAATGCTCACACTGATAGGCCCCCTGCTGGGTCCAACCAAGGGAAATTGTCTGGCTTTAATTTCAGACCTAAAGTCAATTTTGAACAAAACAGAGGAAACTTATTTTGCAGATATTGCAAGAAGTCTGGACACTTAATTGATAAGTGTTTCAAACTCCATGGTTTTCCTCAAAGCAATTCTTACATCAAGGGAAGGAAATCTGCTGCTCATCTTTCCACTAGTACTGATTGTGTATCTGTTGATTCAAGAATTTCAGGTGTGTCTGCTCCTCTAGGGGATCCTGTTGCCAGTCAACCTGTGATACCAGGGTTGAGCAGACAACAATGTGATCAGATTGTGAGCTTGATTCAACAAACACTTTCAACCAGTGATCAAACTTCTTCTTCCATGAGTTCTGCTAATTTTGCTGGTACTTTAATGTCTGAGAGTCTTGTTTCTGATTCCAAGTTATGCATGCTTACACACATAAATTCTGCTACCTGGATCATTGATTCAGGAGCTTCCAATCATATGACTTATGATAAAAATCTATTGTTTGACATTATACCCCTAACTGTGCCTTACCTTGTTTCACTTCCTAATGGATATAAAGTCAAAGTTACTTGTACAGGATCATTTGCATTAACTCCTTACCTCATTCTTCATAATGTACTTCTAGTCCCTTCTTTCAAACATAATTTGATCTCTGTTCATAAGTTGATGAAACAATTGAATTGTTTAGTCTTGTTTACACCAACCTCATGCCTTCTTTACCTGTTACAGGACCTTTCTCTGAAGAGGCTTCTGGATCTTGGTAAAGAGGAGGCTGGCTTGTACAAGTACTCTTGGTCACCCTCTTCCTCTTCTGCCTCTTCCAAGCCTTCTTCTCTTGAGCATAGTGACTCAGATGTTTGTAATGATGACATTGTTTCTGATAACAAACATTCTAGCTCAGTTATTCAATCTTCTAGTTGTAATAATGCTGTTCCTGATGATATGAACTATATTTGGCATTTGAGATTAGCACATACATCTTTTGCTAATATGAAACATGTTTCTAATTTGCCTTTTTCTATTGCTGCTAAACAACCTTTTCCTTGCTCAATTTGCCCTATGTCTAAACAAACCAGATTGCCCTTTCCTGACAGTAGCATTAGCACTACCAAACCATTCCAACTTATTCATGTGGATACTTGGGGTCCTTACCATACCCCTACATCTCTTGGTAGCAAGTATTTCCTCACCATAGTTGATGATTTTTCTAGAGCTACCTGGACACATCTAATGGGTTCTAAAAGTAATGCATTCCCTCTACTACAATCCTTCATTTCCTATGTTCAAACTCAATTCAATTCCCTGGTCAAAGTTGTCAGAAGTGATAATGCCCTGGAACTGGGTTCCAGTGCTGAAGGGATTTCCTATTTTAGTAAACTTGGGATTGTGCATCAAACAACTTGTCCCCATTCCCCTCAACAGAATGGGGTTGTTGAGAGAAAGCACAGGTCTTTACTTGAAACTTGTAGAGCACTTCTCTTTCAGTCTGGTTTGCCTATTTCTTTTTGGGGTGATTGTCTGTTAACTGCAACATATATCATTAATAGACTGCCATCCAGGGTGCTTCATTACAAATCTCCTCATGAATTATTACATGGTTCTCCCCCTTCCTATTCTCATCTGAGAGTTTTTGGCTGTTTGGCTTATGCTGCTGTACCTATCCCTCATAGGGATAAGCTGAAATCCAGAGCTCATTCCTGTGTTTTCCTTGGTTATCCCTTTGGTAAGAAAGGTTATAAACTTTATGACTTAAATTCCAAGAAATGCTTTATTTCTAGAGATGTTGTTTTTCATGAAACTCACTTTCCATTCAAGTCTCCTCCTCCTTCTTCTCCTTCTCCTCCACCTGTTCCATTTTCTGATGACATTCTCCCTCAACCTTTCACCCTACCATCTTCCCATGAATCTTCCCCTTCTTCTTCTCCTCACCCTTCTCCTGATTCTCCAGTGTCTATTCCTTCTCCTATTTTCAGTCATGACATCTCCCCTCCTACATTGCCTGTCTCCCAGCCTGTTTCTTTGCCCAGAAAATCCACCAGATCACATCTCCCTCCTTCTTACCTCAAAGACTATGTTTGTCAAATTCCAGCCTTTTCTGGCTCCTCTTCTTCTCACTTGGAATCTGAACCTATGTTTTACTCTCAAGCTGCCTCTGTACCAGCTTGGCAGGATGCTATGAGGAAGGAATTTGATGCATTGGATGCTAACCACACTTGGGACATTGTGCCTCTTCCTCCAGGTAAGAAACCTATTGGCTGTAAGTGGGTTTACAAGATCAAATATAAATCTGATGGCTCTATTGAAAGATACAAAGCCAGGTTGGTTATTAGGGGTGACACACAGGTTGAAGGTGTGGACTTTACAGACACTTTTTCTCCTGTTGTCAAAATGACTTCAGTCAAGTGTCTCATTGCAGTGGCTGTTAAAAATCACTGGCCATTGTTCCAACTGGATGTTAACAATGCCTTTCTTCATGGTGATTTGGATGAGGAAGTGTATATGAAACTTCCTCCAGGTTTGGTGGTGTCTGATCCTTCTTCTACTTCTTCTTCTACTACTTCTTCTTCTTCTTCTTCTTCTTCTCTTCCTCTGGTCTGTAAACTAAAGAAGTCTTTGTATGGGCTCAGGCAGGCCTCCAGGCAGTGGTATGCTAAGCTGTCCTCTGCCCTTCATTCTCGAGGTTACAGGCATTCTTTAAATGATTATTCACTGTTCTTGAAAGGTAATCCTGATTCCCTTGTTGTGGTGGCTGTGTATGTGGATGATATAATTGTTACTGGGGTTGACTGTGATGAGATTGCAGGCTTAAAAGCCTTCTTGGATGATACTTTCAAGATAAAGGATTTAGGGTCATTGCATTATTTCTTGGGTCTTGAGGTTAAACAAATCCCTGGTGGGATTCATCTGAATCAGCATAAATATGTTCATGATTTGTTGCATCATTTCGACTGTGTATCTGTTTCCCCTGTTGTATCCCCTCTGGACATTTCTTTAAAATTACATGCTGATTCTGGTGATCTTTTACCCGCTCCTGATCAGTTCAGGAGTCTTGTTGGCAAATTATTGTTTTTAACCCATACTAGACCTGATATATGCTTTGCCGTGCAACATCTGAGTCAGTATCTCAAATCCCCAAGGGTTCCCCATATGTCTGCTGCTTTGCATGTTTTGAGGTATCTTAAGGGCACTTCCTCTTTGGGTCTATTTTACTCTGATGCTGCTGACTTCTCTTTGTCTGGGTACTCTGATAGTGATTGGGCAGCTTGTCCCGACACTCGTCGCTCTGTTACTGGTTTTTGTGTATTGTTGGGTGGCAGCCTGGTAAGTTGGAAGTCGAAGAAACAACCTGTTGTCTCTCTTTCTTCAGCTGAAGCTGAGTATAGGGCTTTAAGCAAAGTTACTGCTGAACTCACTTGGTTATCTCGTCTGCTTACTGATCTTGGGGTATCTGTTTCCTCTCCTATTTCTGTGTTTTGTGATAGTCAAGCTGCTGTTCACATTGCTAATAATCCAGTTTTCCATGAGCGTACTAAGCATATTGAGGTGGATTGTCATTACGTTCGTACTTTGCTACGCAATGGTTTTCTCACACTTTCTCATGTTTCCACTTCTCAACAGTTGGCTGATCCGTTGACGAAACCTTTATCCGGGACTGCTCTTTCTCCTATTTTGTCCAAGTTAAAGGTGGTTTCCCCCCTTCAACTTGAGGGGGGGTGTTGAGATATTGGCTATGATGATACACTATTCTGAGCCTAATAATTGGTCATTTCCTTAATTGTGGCTACTTCTGTAATTCCTTTATTCTTTTGTATTCTTTTGTAAAATAGGCTATGTGTGCAAATAGGTTGTATTTGTAAATAGGCTATTCTTGTAATGAGTATATCTGATATATACTCTCTCTCTTAACTCGACCCTTCAGAGGGGTCATTTTGGTTCTTTTGGGAACTGAGTCTTCTTCGAGACTCTTCTATTCTCTCCTCCTTCTCTCTACTTTCTCTCTCTAAATTTTCTCCGATTCTCTGCATGTTTTCAGAAGGTGGCCACGATTGAGTCCAATCGGTGACATCTTCACTAAACTCCCCAAAACAATTAAATAAATTGATAAGTTCAAGAGTTCTCTCAGACGTGGTAAAATGAGAAAAACAGAGGAAGGTCGCCGGAGATGAGCTTTTCCGTCTAGGTAGATCAATCACCCTTGGAGAGGGTTCTTCACTTGATTATTCTCTGTCTTTTTTCTATATATTTATAAGTATGAATTTTGTGGAATAATTTTGGTATTTAAGTTCTGGAAAAAATGTTCAAAACAATGAAGGGATGTGTGTCAAAGAAATTGGTGGAGAAGGAATGGGGAAGGGCGATGGTTTGGAAAATGGAAAATGGGACGGGAAAGGGGGAAGTCTTCGTTTGGAGAGACGATGGTTTATTTGGATGGAAGGTGGTTTTGGGTTTTGCTTTTTATTTTTATTATTTAATTTAATGAATTTCTTTCTTTTAATTATTGACAAGTAAAAGTGTCTAGTTGGTCAATTGAAAAGTAAATATTGAACATTATGGACAGTCGTTTATGTATTTCACTTATACTTGGAAATACTAAAATAAAAACTTATAAACCCTCGTTCAACTTGGTCATATAGTTTCAAAGATTATCTTGATTTTTATCACATAGGAGTAATATATATAATCTGATCTTTTGCAGCGTGTTTTTCTTGCCTCTGTCGATCTAAGAATGCAAATCATATTAAATCCAATCGAAATCGTCATCAAATTGCCCAAAAAATTAGGTATAAGCTCCTTAAAGTGTATTTAATTGTTTGCTATAATACCAAATCAAAACCGAATCCAATTGAAAATTCAATGTTTTGAACTCAATGCTTTGAAGCTTTGTTTAGTGGCAGACAATTTTTCCACAATTTTTTATACTCCAAATCAAAGTATAAACGGTAAAGGTTCAAAACTGTCCTCAACCTATTGATTTCGGAACAAAATTGCCCTCCATTAACCTTTTGCAAAGAAAATGTCCCAACCGTTAAATTTGTGGCATACTTCTGCCCCCAAAATCTAACAGATGCTTGTATTTAATTTTTAATGCCACGTATCACGTAACGATTGGCCATTAAATAAACTTGACCCAAAATCAATTCTCACCCAAGTTACGATCCAACCCCACCCAACCCGACCGACCCGACCCAAAAAGGTTAACGGAGGGCAATTTTGTTCCGGAGTCAATGCGTTGAGGGCAGTTTTGACCCTTTTTTCGTTCTTTATATGTCCCAATTTGCTAGTAACAGGCTTGAAGTGTCATGAGATTTCCCGCTTTCCAACAAATGTAAAGAGCTTGATATATCACATATATTCATCTTCAGTTAAAGTGGATTGGTCATTCCTATCCGATGGGGAGCTGGTTTTTCATGGCTTGGTTATGAGGGACGGGCTGGACGCCTGGTTCGTGATGGAGGGGGGCTGTTTGGTTGTGAAGTTTTCCGGCGATGTGAAGGTGACGGGCTGGACGGGGAAGATGAAGCAACGGGGTAGCCATGGGAGGTCGTTTGGTGGTTTAGGGTTAGAGAGGGTGTGTTGTGAGGAAGATGAAGAGAGGGTTTGGTGTTTTTTGGGTCGGGTCAGTCCGGATGCTTGTATTTAATTTTTAATTTTTTTTAATTCCACGTGTCACGTTTTGATTGGCCATAAAATAAACTTGACCCAAAATATATTCTCAGCCAAGTTCCGACCCAACCCGACCGACCCGACCCAAAAAAGTTTAACGGAGGGCAATTTTGTTCCGGAGTGAATACGTTGAGGGCAGTTTTGACCATTTTTCTGTTCTTTATATGTCCCAATTTTTAACCTTTTTGGGTCGGGTCGGTCGGTTTGGGTCGGAACTTGGGTGAGAATTGATTTGGGTCAAGTTTATTTAATGGCCAATCGTTACGTGACACGTGGCACTAAATATAATTAAAAATTAAATACAAGCATCTGTTAGATTTTGAGTGCAGAAGTATGACACAAATTTAACGGTGGGGGCATTTTCTTTGCAAAAGGTTAACGGAGGGCAATTTTGTTCTGGAGTCGATAGGTTGAGGGCAGTTTTGACCCTTTACCGAAGTATAAATACAAAATAACCTCGAAACAGCAGCAAACTCACGTGAATCAATTGATTTTTAGGTTCCTTTTTGTTTTAATAAATCTGCAGTTGTTCACGCAAATAAGAAATTGGAGTTCGAAATTTCCCGATTCGACAAGGTGTAGCTCAACTTCGGGGTCAAGTTTGAAGTCATATTTCCCTTACACTTGGTTAAAATCGGACTCTCATATTGAACGAAAGATTGAAAATGAAATGAAGTGGATTGGAGATCGATCCGGAATCGGGGTACAAGGATAGAACATACCATCGAGCACGTAACCTCGGGACCAACCCCTTCTCCGATCGAGCTCGAGGAAATATTATCAGACCGAATAATGGAAGGCCGTAATATCCACGACATATTGGATATCATGGTAAAAATCTCGGCACATATCAAGGAGAGACTGATTAATTAACAAATCATGAGATCTTTTTCACCTTTTATAGAATTGTATCAAGAGTAGGACTACCCTACTATATAAACGGAGGTTTGATCATTTGTAAAGGACAATGTAACACACATCAAAGAAGCAATATATTGATCATTTCCGGTTCTTCTTATCTTGTTAATCCGTTCTGTCATCGATTGAGGCATTTCTTGACTCGAGGGTGACCAACCTTGAAGGTTAATACTGTTCAACTTTTGTGGTTTGCATTTATTTATTTTAGCGTTAATTTCAGTATTAATCTGTTTTTTAATTAGTATCAACTTATATCACGTATTTTTAAATCGAATACAAATTCAATTGTTATTCGATTTTGAGGGTAAGTAGTTTGACAACCACCATGTAGCTAAGAATAATAGTGATTACCCGGTAAAACTTTCATAACACATACTATTTTACACTCGTTCTATGGAGTATCTTTGATTCCAGGACCATACTCAGTCAGCACCCTTACACGTTGACAATGATTTTGGCCACCACGGTGAAAATGATAACATAGCATGGGGGGAACGACGTACCCCCGGTCGTTCTCGATGGAGTTTTGACGGTAGATCCAATCGACGTCAGCTCACATGTAGCCATCAACGCAAATTTGGTCGTCGGTCCCGAAGGCAACTTCCATAGGGATGTTCGATCAAATGCTCAAAACACACATGGCGACAAAGATTACGGGATCAACCTGCGGGCGATCTTTGAAATGTTAAAGGCTCAACTGACAGCGATAGCCCAACTCCAAAACTAAAATAACCCACTGAGTAGGATCGAGCCTGAGCCGTCCCAGGAAGTTGTCCACATAGTTAAATCGTCTCAAGGAGATCGAACGAGAAAGAATTGGAGATCAATCCTGTAATGAAGATGCTTGAGGAACTGACAAAACGAATTGAGATAGAGAAAAAGAAGATCGAGGCAAAGGCACAACACGGTGGATACTTAAAATTCCAAGGTTGATCAAATCCTGGGGAACTGTTGATATTGAAAAGTATAGACTCCAAAAAGTTTGTAGAAATTCCTTTTACCTCGAGCATATCTCCCAAGTCAATCCCTAAGAAGTTTCACATTCCCTATATTTCAAAATACAATGGAACGACTGATCCGAACGAGCATGTCACCTCTTACACATGTGTCGTCAAAGGGAATGATCTAGAGGATGACAAGATTGAATCCGTCTTACTAAAGAAATTTGGAGAGACCCTGTCAAAGGAGCCATGATATGGTATCACAATTTACCACCTAATACTATTGAATCATTTGCTATGCTTGTAGATTTTTCATAAAGGCACACCGGGGCCATCAAGGTTGAGACCAGGAAGTCGGACCTTTTCAAGGTAAGGTAGAAGTATAACAAAATGCTCAAATAATTTGTATCTCGATTCCAAATGGAACAGATGGACCTACCACCGGTTGATGATTGGGTTATCCAAGCTTTCACTATTTCACCCAAGGTCTCAATATTCAAAGTTTAGTGGCTTCGCAACAGTTGAAGCAGAATTTGATAGAATACCGGCTATTTCATGGGCCGATGCGCATAATCAGTAACAATCAAAAATTAGGTTCGAATACGATCAACTTGGGGCTCCTTTCAGGTCCGTTTATCCTATGAGACCCATCGATAGAACCAAGAGGGATATTGACCGAGAATCGAGGTTGAACAGTAGTTGATACAAGCCAAAGCCATATAATGGAGATCATCGGGGAAGCGAATCTAGGAAAAATTCCGTACGAATTAAAAAAGAAGCGATCGAGTCCAGAGTTTTGATGTATCATAAGCAAGAATGAATTTGACATGCCTATCGGACCTAAAGAAGTACCACAATTATCAGAATACAACTTTAATGTTGATGCAGCTCCCATCGTATCAGCTATCAAACGCATCAACAATACCAAGTGGCCTCGACCTTTACAAACCAATCCAGCCCAAAGAGATCCCAACCAAATGTGCAAATATCACGGCACTCATGGCCAAATAACGGAATATTGTTGACAACTGAGAGAAGAAGTAGCTCGGTTATTCAACAATAGACACCTTCGGGAATTTTTGAGTGACTGAGCCAAGAATCATTTCAGAAATAGGGATTCCAATAAACAAAATGAGTAAGAAGAACCTCAACAAGTCATTTATATGATCATCGTAGGTATCGATGTTCCTCAAGGTTCAATGTTAAAGCGCACCAAAGTATCAACTATGAGGGAGAAAAGGACTCGAGATTACATACTAGAAGAAACTTTTTCTTTCAACGATGAGGATACAAAGGGAATCATGCAGCCCCATAAGGATATACTGGTAATAGATGTACTCATGAATAAAACTGGAGTTAAACGTGTGTTAATTGAGCTAGGTAGCTCAGCCAACATCATTTGATCGAGGGTCATAGAGCAACTCGGCCTACATGACT
Organism: Nicotiana benthamiana; assembly: GCA_034376525.1. Classification (NCBI taxonomy): domain Eukaryota; kingdom Viridiplantae; phylum Streptophyta; class Magnoliopsida; order Solanales; family Solanaceae; genus Nicotiana; species Nicotiana benthamiana. The sequence goes on from CM067330.1 coordinate 45,502,245, forward strand.
ATATTGTGCCTGCAGCTCGAATGCTAAACAGATTCAACATGGCTTGTGAAACTATTAAAGGAAATAATATTATCGGTAAACGCAGCCGACCACCCAGGAGAGCAAGTTTTATGTGATCGAAGGAGACATAAGGTACAATGCCCTGTTCGGGAGACCATGGATCACAACATGAGGGTTGTGCCCTCAACCCTTCACCAGGTACCAAAACTCCCAACTCCAGAGGGGATTAAAACAATTTAAGGGGAGAAACCCACTGCAAAGAAGATGTCTGCCATCAATGAAGTAATTCCGATGTTAACACTCCCATCGACAAATGAGCCATGAAAGCAAAACAGAAAACCAAGTAGCAACCACTGAAGCCGGCGTCGACCCAACTGTACAAGCAGGGGACTGACGAAGATGCTGATTATAGGGTTTCTCGATCCTTTATTGTCCCCGATTATTACAATGCTACTAATTCAACGATCGAAGAGCTGGAGTAGGTTATGTTGATTGAACATCTGCCCGGGCAAAATGTATACCTGGGCAGGGGGCTAACTCCCGAGATAAAAAAAACTCATTCAATTTCTTATAGCTAACATGGATTTTTTGCTTGTCCTATCTCGATATGACAGGGATCCCACCAGATACATGCTCACAAGCGGAGCCTGGACCCGAAATTCTATCTGGTCAAGCAGAAAAGAAGACCCCAATCCGAGATCAAGCATGCTTTTATGAAGGATGAGGTAACTAAACTACTTAAAATAGTGTCCATCCAGGAGGTCAAATACCCGCAATAGTTAGCAAACATAGTAGTAGTTTGTAAAAAAGGGGAACAAACTGAGAATGTGTATGGATTATAAGGATTTAAATAAGGCATGTCCCAAGGACTCTTTCTCTTTGCCTAACATCGATCACATGATCGATGCCACGGCCGGCCAAGATATCCTTAGTTTTCTCGGTGCCTACTTCAGGTACAACCAAATATGAATGAAACCGAATGATCAAGAAAAGACCTTCTTCGTCACTAAGTATGACACATACTGCTATAACGTAATTCCATTTGGATTAAAAAATGCTGGTGCCACTTACCAATGCCTAGTAAACTGAATGTTCGAACAACAAAAAGGAAAATTCATGGAAGTTTACATTCATGATATGTTAGTTAAGTCTATGCGAGAAGAGTACCATTTAAAGCATTTGCAGGAAACCTTCAATATATTGAAGAAGTATAACATGAAGTTGAATCTAAAAAATACGCGTTCGAAATCGGTTCAGGCAAATTTCTCTGTCTCATGGTATCCAACCGAGGAATATCAACCTCGACAAGATCAAATCTATAGATGATATCACAGTAGTGGACAATGTGAAGGTATACAAAGGCTAACCAGACGCATTTCCGCCCTAGGGAGGTTTATCTTGAGGTCTTCAGAGAAGAAGAATGAAAATGTACCTAGATAAGTTACACACAACATTAGATCGATTCAAAGAGTAAATTTTGCAGCAGTACCTCAAGATAAAAATAGTGAGGCTGATGCCCTATAAACTTAGGGTCGATGATCGTAGATGACAAGCTCAACTCGGGGGTATTCGTACAACTCATAAGAACGATAGTGGAAGAAGGTCACGTCGAAATAAACTCCATAAGCTTAACTTGGGATTGGAGAAATAAATATGTAGAGTATTTGAAGACTGATAAACTTCCTTTAGATTTCATTCCGTAGCCTATCTAAAACTCGCTCGAGCCCTCGGGGATCCAAACCAAACATGCACACCAACCTAAAAATATCATATGGACTTGCTCGTGCATTCAAATCACCAAAATAACATCAACAACTATGAATCTTGCATCAAAATCATAAAATCACTTAAGAACATCAAAATTTTCAATTTTCTCAAATAAGGTCCGATTCATGTCATTTCATGTTCGTTTTTACCATATTTCACATACTCAACTTAAACCACATATAAGACCTATACGAGGCTCCGAACCCAAAATACCAGCCCGATACCAATGGTTTTAAATAAAATTCTTTTCTTTATTTCATAAATAATTCAGCAAAACAATCTCTTTCAAAAATCTATTTCTCGGGCTTGGGACCTCGGAATTCGATTCCGGACGTACGCTCAAGTCCCATATTTTCCTACGGACTCTTCGGAACAGTCAAATAATATGTCTGAGTCCGTTTACCTAAAATATTGACCGAAGTTAACTTATATTCAAGTTTAAAGGCTAAATTAATATTTTCATCACATTTTCGCATAAAAGCATTCCGGATATACGCTCGATCAATGCACACAAATCGAGGTGAGGAAAAAGAAGGCTTCTAAGGTCTTAAAATGCAGAATTTACTCATAAATCAATTGAAGACTTTTTGGGGCATCACACAATCCAATACTGCTCTGATATTTGATGAGGTGGATGTCACATAGCATACCACCTCACCTCCCATAATCCATATGTAAAAGACTAAAATTTGAAATACAATATTTTTTATGACAGCGGTAAAGATGTAGAAAATCACTTTGTCTATGATATGTGCACTTTGGTTGTATGAGCATGATTTTCAGGTATAGGTTTTGATGAATGACAAACAATGAAGTCAAGTGTCAAACAACGATATCATGTGACAAACAATCAAGCTTGAATGCCGAGAAGCATATTGATGAACAGATTGCAATGGAAAAGCCAAAGACGAGCTCAACTGTTCAAGACCGAAGGCCCAAGGCGTAGGTCGTTAGGTAGAACAAATGTAAGAGCAACGCTTAAGTTATCTCGTCTTTTGGCTCAACATAGGTCATCGTAAATATGCATAAAATTATTTTATTAAATCATATTTATCATAAACATATTTTATTAAATCATATTTATCATAAAATACTTCAAACAAAATGATGTTAAAGTTTTCATCTTAACCAAAATGGTTTTTGAAGTAAGTTTTCAATTCTGCCTTAGAATAATCGATTATCAGTATATGCATAATCGATTATGCTGTAGACCGTTGCCAGTGTTTGAACACTGCCTCAGAATAATCGATTATGCAGTATCAGATAATCGATTATTCAGCAGAAAATCAGCTTCTGATTTTCTGAACGTTGGAGAATAATCGATTATCAGATACTGAATAATCGATTATCTGGGCACAAAATCAGCATAATTGATTGTCAATTAAGCAACGGACATACACCATTTTTCACCTATAAAAAGAGGTCTTTTGAGCTGATTTTAAACACACAACACCTCCCAATATTGAAATACATATTGACATTATTTGAGCATCATTTTAGAGCTTTTGTTGAGCCATTTGAGAGACAACTTTGAGTTGTTCATAGAGCTAAATTTGTATCTCTTTATCTACTCTTTTGAGAGAGTTATTGTTGTAAAAGAGAAATGTGTTTGAGAAGAACATATCTTCTCATTGATTGTCGGGTTCGCTAAGTACCCTAAGTCTTAGTGGTTGAAGTCTTGTGGTGCGGTATCCACGAGCAAGGTTGAAGTCTTGAGGTGCGGTATCCTCGAGCAAGTTGAAGTCTTGTAGAGTGTACATCTACGAGCAAGTGTAATGGTTTGTTAGGCACCCGAAAGCTTAACGGAGTTAGTGGAATCTCGAGAGAGTCTCTCGGGGACTGGACTAACCACAAGTTGTGGTGAACCAGGATAAATTCGGTGTGTTCTTTCCTTGCTATTTTTATTACCGAATTTATTTTATTCCTGCAATTTTTAATTCTGCAATATTTATCAATATTCTTGTGCCGCACTATTCACCCCCCCTCTAGTGACGGGCATAAATCCTAAAAATTGGTATCAGAGCCTAACTCTCTGAAAGCCTTAACCGGTTGAGAGCGATATATATTTTCTTTGAGAATATTGAACGCAGGAATAATGAGGGAAGGACACTCCACCGAGAGGCCTCCATTTTTTGATGGAAGAAATTATACATACTGGAAAGAGCGGATGAGAATATTCATCCAATCACACAAATTTCGATTATGGCAAATCATCAAGAAAGGTGAACAAATGCCAACAAAGAAAGTTGGGGAAATCATGGTCCCAAAGGAGGAAAATGAATATGATGCCGAGGACATCAAGAAAATTGAAAGAAACGCAACGGCCGTCAACTTACTATTTTGTGCAGTGAATCCGGACGACTATCGAAAAATCTCTTGTTGCACAACGGCAAAGGAAATGTGGGATAAACTCGAGATCACTTATGAAGGTACGTCTCAAGTCCGAGAATCTAAAATTGATTTTCTAACACATGAATATGAACTTTTTAGAATGAGGGAAGATGAAAACATCGATAATATGTTCGAACGATTCTCAATAATCGTCAATGATCTTCATGCTCTCGGAAAAATGTACTCGAACAAAGATCTAGTTCAAAAAATCCTACGGAGTCTCACTCCCAAATGGCGCTCCAAAGCAAATACTATCCAAGAGTCGATAGGAATCACGAATGTCACAATTGATGGACTACGAGGTAATCTTAAAGCTTATGAAAGCACAATCCTTAATCCGTATCTTAGAAGTAAGTCAAATATTGCCTTCAAAGCCTCATCTTCTAAAAGAGTAGAGGTAAGTGATTCGGAAAGCGATGATGATATTATTTCCAATGATATAATTGAAAAGTTTTGTAAGTTTATGAAGAAGGAAATAAAGAAGGAAGAACCAAGTCCTTCATGTCAAAAGTGTGGAAAACTTGGCCACACCAAATCACATTGTCCAAAATCAAAGGACAAGAAAAGAAACACCATAGGCGCGTAACATGGGATTCGGATAGCTCGGGCGATGAAACTGCCGCATTATGCCTCATGGCCAACAAAGAAGAAGAGGTAAGTATTTCTAACTCTTACTCGTTAGAAGAATTGCAAAATGCTTATGATGAATTATATGGTGAATTTGTTAAAGCTTCCAAAACCATAAAAGAATTGAAGAAAACACTTTCTTTGCAAGAAAAAGATTTTGAGAAAACACTTTCTTTGCAAGAAAAAGATTTTGAAAAGCGACCTTCTTTAAAAGAAAAAGATTTTGAAAAATTGACTTGTGAAGAAAATGATCTTTTAGAAAATGACATTACTTTTCTTAAAAATAAAATCAAAGTTTTAGAAGAAGAAAATAGATTTTTGGAAAATGACAATGTCGATCTCAAAAATAAAATCAAGGAGATGAATGAAGCCTCTTTAATTGTTCAAAGTTCAAATTGTTCTTCTTGTAGTTCTTTTAAAATGGAGAACGTAGAACTTAGAAATACACTAGAAAAATGTAGTGTAAATGATTCTAGAACAAGTGAGGTAATTAAAAAGGACGATAGAAATAAGGTTAAACCGCCTAGAAACGACTCTAGGATTTTTGTTAATAAGTCTAAAACTAATCATTTTAGACCACCTAGACACAATTCTAGGAATTTTATTAATGAGTCTAGAATGAATAATTTTAGACCACCTAGAAATGATTCTAGGAATAACAACTTTAGATAACCTAGAATGCATTTGGCTCAACCTAGACATATGCACAATCCTAATGTCATATGTCATTATTGTAACCAGGTAGGACACATTGCACCCGTATGTTTTGCTAAACATAGAGATTCATATTTTGATTATGACTATTATTTGCCTAACCCCCAAGGACCCAAAAGAAGTTGGGTACCGAAAACCTATTTTTAGGTACTTTTGCAGGTGTGCTTGAAGACTACAATATTGTAGTAGATGCACCAAGCACGAAACCTTACTGCATCAAGGGGGAACGTCGGTTAGTTATTGTATTTTTGATAAAAACATAATAGTTGATATGTGCTAACAATTGATATTAATTATTGATTCATGTTTTGATAAGTTTTATTTTGAATAAAAATTAGTATCAATTATTTTGTTTTGTTAAATGATCGATTCATGTTTTGATGAATATTTTTATAACAGTTGGTATATAATGAAAAACCGTCATTATGATTGGTATGATTTTACGAACACTTGGTAGTATTTGATGTTGATATGATTATTTTTCTAACAATTGGTATCGTCAATAATTTCAATAAACAATTGGTATACTCTTTTTGCTAATTCCAAAAGGGGGAAGAATTTAGGCGATATGCATCGAATAAGGGGAAATGTCTTCACATTCTAGTATGCTTCAATTGAGGGGGAATATTCAATTAAGGGGGAATTATATTGTATTGTTTGCATGAATTGTATGAGATATAGCATGAAGTTAGGGGGAACTCGATATGCATATCTCCTGTTGTTTGTCATTATCAAAAAGGGGGAAATTGTAGAAAATCACTCTATCTATGATATGTGCGCTTTGGTTGTATGAGCATGATTTTCAGGTATAGGTTTTGATGAATGACAAACAATGAAGTCAAGTGTCAAACAACGATATCATGTGACAAACAATCAAGCTTGAATGCCGAGAAGCATATTGATGAATAGATTGCAATGGAAAAGCCAAAGATGAGCTCAAATGTTCAAGACTGAAGACCCAAGGCGTAGGTCGTAAGGTAGAACAAATGTAAGAGCAACGCTTAGGTTATCTCGTCTTTTGGCTCAACATAGGTCATCGTAAATATGCATAAAATCATTTTATTAAATCATATTTATCATAAACATATTTTATTAAATCATATTTATCATAAACATATTTTAAATACTTCAAACAAAATGATGTTAAAGTTTTCATCTTAACCAAAATGGTTTTTGAAGTAAGTTTTCAATTCTGCCATAGAATAATCGATTATCAGTATATGCATAATCGATTATGCTGTAGACCGTTGCCAGTGTTTGAACACTACCTCAGAATAATCGATTATGCAGTATCAGATAATCGATTATTCAGTAGAAAATCAGCTTCTGATTTTCTGAATGTTGGAATAATCGATTATCAGATACTGAATAATCGATTATCTGGGCACAAAATCAGCATAATTGATTGCCAATTAAGCAACGGACATACACCATTTTTCACCTATAAAAAGAGGTCTTTTGAGCTGATTTTAAACACACAACACCTCACAATATTGAAATACATATTGACATTATTTGAGCATCATTTTAGAGCTGTTGTTGAGCCATTTGAGAGACAACTTTGAGTTGTTCATAGAGCTAAATTTGTATCTCTTTATCTACTCTTTTGAGAGAGTTATTGTTGTAAAAGAAAAAGGTGTTTGAGAAGAACATATCTTCTCATTGATTGTCGGGTTCGCTAAGTACCCTAAGTCTTAGTGGTTGAAGTCTTGTGGTGCGGTATCCACGAGCAAGGTTGAAGTCTTGAGGTGCGGTATCCTCGAGCAAGTTGAAGTCTTGTAGAGTGTACATCTACGAGCAAGTGTAGCGGTTTGTTAGGCACCCGAAAGCTTAACGGAGTTAGTGGAATCTCGAGAGAGTCTCTCGGGGACTGGACTAACCACAAGTTGTGGTGAACCAGGATAAATTCGGTGTGTTCTCTCCTTGCTATTTTCATTACCGAATTTATTTTATTCCTGCAATTTTTAATTCCGCAATATTTATCAATATTCTTGTGCCGCACTATTCACCCCCCCTCTAGTGACGGGCATAAATCCTAACAAAAGAGACAATAATTACATTTGGATTAAAAAATAATGGTGCCACTTATCAATGCCTAGTAAACTGAATGTTCGAAGAACAAATAGGAAAAATTCATGGAAGTTTACATTCATGATATGTTAGTTAAGTCTCTGCGAGAAGAGTACCATTTAAAACATTTGCAGGAAACCTTCAATATATTGAAGAAGTATAGCATGAAGCCGAATCTAAAAAATACGCGTTCGAAATCGGTTCAGGCAAATTTCTCTAGCTCATGGTATCTGACCGAGGAATATCAACCCCGAAAAGATCAAATCTATAGAGGATATCACAGTAGAGGAAAATGTGAAGGTCTACAAAGGCTAACCAGACGCATTGCCGCCTTAGGAAGATTTATCTTGAGGTCCTCCAATAAGAGCCATCAATTTTTCTCGTTACTAAAGATGAAAAATGACTTCACATAGAACCCAGAATGCCAACGGCCTTGGAAGAACTTAAGCGATATATATGGAGCCCGCCACTTCTTCACACGCCACATGAATAACTATACTTGTATTTGGAAATAACAGAAATAGCGGTAAGTGGAGTCCTAGTTCGAAAAGAACAAGGTAAACAATTTCTAATTTATTATGTTAGCAGGACCATAAGTGAGGACGAAACTAGATTCTTCACCAAGAAAAATTGGCTCTCGCTTTACTAAGTTCCTCTAGGAAACTAAAACCATATTTTCAGTGCCATCCTATATGTGTTGCTACAACTTACCCATTATAAAGTATAATGCATAAACCCGAACTCTCGGTATGATTGGCCAAATGGGCCATGTAAATCAGTGGGTATGATATTGAATATGAACCCCGGATAGCCATTAAGTCTCAAACACAAAGGGAATGGACTTAGCAACGTACACAAAGGGGTATGGACTTAGCATCGTACTGAAGCCACCTACAGGAAATATAGTTAGACAATCTATTAAAACTGTGAAAATTGAATAACAACGAGGCCGAATATGAGGCCATGATTGCAGGTCTCGAGCTGGCTAAAACCTTGGGGGCAGAGATGATCGAAGCTCAGTGTGACTCCCCCGTTGTGGAGAACCAAGTTAATGGAATGTTCAAAGTCAGAGAAGAAGAATGAAAATGTACCTAGATAAGTTACATGTAACATTAGATCGATTCAAAGAGTAAATTTTGCAGCACGTACCTCAAGATCAAAATAGTGAGGCTGATGCCCTGTAAACTTAGGGTCGATGGTCGTAGATGACAAGCTCAACTCGGGGGTATTCGTACAACTCATGAGAACGATAGTGGAAGAAGGTCACGTCAAAATTAATTCCATAAGCTTAACTTGGGATTGGAGAAATAAATATGTAGAGTATTTGAAGACTGGTAAACTTCCTTTAGATCCAAAAGAATCGAGGGACGTATGCGCAAAATAGCCCGATTCAGCTTGTCCGATGACGGAACCTTGTTCAGAAGAATGTTCCATGGCCTGCTAGAAATATGTCTAGGACCGGGAGATACTGAGTATATTCTGAGGGAATTTCACGAGGGCATATGCTGAAATCATTCAGGTGCCGAATCATTGGTTCAAAAGGTGATCAGAGTTAGGTATTACTGGATTGATATGGAAAAAGAAGCGAAGGAGTTCATACGAAAATGTGACAAATGCTAAAGATATGTTGCGATGATTTACCAACCCGGGGAACTACCGCATTTGGTCTTGTGACCATGGCCATTCATGAAGTGGGGAATGGACATCGTCGGCACTCTTCTATGAGAACTGGTAAGATTCGATTTATCTTATTTATAACTGACTATTTTTTTAAATGGGTTGAAGCACATGCATAGGAGAAGTTCAGAGAGAAGGAAGTCATCGACTTCATTAGGGACTACATCATATATTGGTTCAGTATGCCATCCGAAATTGTATGCGACAATGGTACACAATTCATCGGCAAAAAATTGACCAAGTTTAACAATGATCATAATATTAAAAGAGTCTTATTGAAACGTTATCACCTTAGTAGGAATAGACAAGCAGAATCGACCAACAAAACCATAATACAAAACCTTAAGAAAAGCAGGTCTCGCAAATGCAAGAAATAGTTCGTATTTTCGAGAAGAGCTTCGCAATTGCGAAGAAGCTCGATTGGGGCATTGATCGCATTTGTGAAACCTGAGCCGCATTTGCAACCTCAGCAGTGATCGCATTTGCGACCTCTGAGTCACATTTGCTACCTTAGCAGCTGCAGCCATGCTTCACATTTGTAGAGTATTTTGTCATATTTGTGACCTCACATTTGCGAACCTGGTGTCATAAATGTGACATCAGATACATGTGTCTAACTCTTTTAATGCGGGACTTAGACCATTTATTTCATTTCACTTCATCTCTTGGGCAATTTTTGGAGCTTTTGAAAGAGGGTTTTCACTTAGCACCTTGGGGTGAGTAATTTCTATACAACACGAGTTAAATATATAGATTATGGATATATTAACATGTAAAAACTAGTGAATTCAAGGGTTTATATGAAAACCTAAATTTTGATAAAAATGAGATTTTGACTATGAAATTGGTTGTGGACTTAGTAAAAACCATATATTTATGTTCCTAAAGTTATGGGTAACAACTTTCTTCAAAATTTCTGGAATTCGGGCATGTGGGCCCAGGGGAAAATTTTAGGAATCTTGGAATTTTGGGTAGGGTAATTGATCGGCTCCAACCCTACACCACTATATAATGGCAATGAGTGATCGATGCACCTTTTACCCAAAGGGTCGGGATCGATTTTCACAGGGAGTTAATATTGGTTGGGAGTTGGGTTTCTATCTAATCTATCTATAAATATTGCTTTTAATTGCACTTCTAACCATGTTTTAGATTTTTTAATATTCTACTTTTAATGCTAATGATTGCTGAAAATAATCTAAGTACAATATTTTCATAAGGGTTTTCTCAAGTGATAAAAAGCACTAGGGAAGTGACTTACACCTAGGCGAGTATCTAATAAGATCTAAAATTTAGGAAAAATTAATATATTTAGGGTCGTGATATAACAATTACTCACTCTATACCTCTTAGTAGTTTGAGTGACTTTGCACTAATTGGCTTTCTCAAGCCCAATTGGTGTCCAAACAATACAAGTAAAATTGGCCGTAGTAGATCTCTAGGTTTAACTCTTTAATTGGGGCTATTAATCTCTTGACTTCACCTAAACTCCTTGTTAGCCTGAATTTCATAGACTTAGTCCCGCTTTCTCAAGAAAAGTCTAAGTTATAAAGGCACGAATTAGTATTTACAACCACAAATTCTACAATTAAAGCATGAAACAAGCAAAATATAATCCATAAATAATTAAGCCCTAAAATTGAAGACCTATTAAATACCCACACTAGGGTTGAGTCACAACCACCCTAGCTAATGAGTTTAGCTGCTCATAATCAAGAAAGAAATAAAACTAAAGATGAAATATAAGTTGTAAAATTGTTGATTACAAGAATAAAATCTAAGAATAATAGTTAAAGCCACTATAAAATTACTCAAAATAGCTAACTACGGTGGTTGACTAGCTCCTGAATACAAAAGATACCATAAAAATATGAAAAAGATCTATTTATACACCGTTGAAATTACTGGACAAAAATACCCCTACAAAGGTTCCGATGCCAGCGCAACACTGAGTGCCTCAGCTCTTGAACTTTAGCGGCACCGCAAAAGCAAGCGTGGGCCACGTTTCTTCCCTTTTGGACTAGGGCTGGGCTTGATTTAGCTGGAAGCATAAAAGCAACCACCTCAGCGTTGTCTTCAACCGTGGCCGTGTAATATGTTCGCGGACCGCGCTCTTCATTTGAGCGCAAATTTCTAGTTCTCTGATTCTCAATTTCACCCTCAACGGAATTTGGATCACGGTCGCATCAAGTATTCTGCTGCCTCTCTATTTCACTGCGGTCAGTGGTATCTGTTGTACATAAAAGTACCTTATCTGAATCTCACTTCCGCTGGCAGTGTAATTGTTGCTGCCTTAGCTGAGATCCTTTCGCGACCACACTATATCGTCGCTGCTCAGCTTTGAACTTGTGTTGGTTTAACTCTTTTATGAGCTGACTATGACTTTCTTGCTTCATTTTGACCAAACCCTACAAACAAGCATAATATGTTAGTTTTCGGGAATACTTTTACACATTTTTGATCCAAAACCTAAGCAAAAGAGAGCATAAGTTAGGCTAGAATCCATAGTTATCAGTAATCACTCCAATAGTGGGGATATGAACTTTTGAGCATAGATTGATTAGTTTATGTAAGGTTTGACTAGATTCTAGTCTTTTGGCGTCGAATTCGGAGGTCTGGGTGCATTCTTGAATTTGGGAGTAGGATTTGAGACGAGGTAAGTCTCCTTTCTATCCTTGTAGGGGGAATTAACCCCACATGTGAATTAAATAAATCTGTACACTTCTTTGTGGGGGCTACATATGTATGAGATGATGAGTGTTCGTGCACAACTACTATGATGCTATTGTTCGGGTAGTTTAGGGCCCGTATCATGATTTATTTGAAATGTATGCACCCTTACCTGTTAATTTAATTACCGAGTCATGTTAGAAGTTGATAAAAGAATTCGTAAAAGGATAAATCCACTTATTTGAAGTATTGAATGACATACGTAACTGTAAACGAAAATTTGTGTTTTCCTTAAAATTAATTGCTAATTGTGGATCTGGAGGAGCGCCTCTGTAGTAAATAGATGCATCTATAGTACGCGTCGTTCGACCCTCCAGAAGTGCAAAATTTAATTATTTTGTTGGATCGAGTTGTACGACCTCGACATAATTTGCACATGATAATTATTTGGTACCCTCCATGATTGATATTGCTTAGATGTCTTGAAATGTATACTGTTAAATGATAATACCAAATTTGGCATTTTTATTTGTGAAAGAAGGGCTTATACTTTCCTTTTTAAGATTTCAGTATTATTCATGCAAATCCATGCTTAGTATAATATTTTAATATATTATTATTAGCCCTAGTGAGTGTCAAGTCGACCCTCATCACTATTTTTTTGAGGCTAGACTGGATAGTTACTGGGTATATATTATTTATGTACTCATACTACGGCTCTCTACTTAATTATACAGGTTATACGGCTGGTGCATCTAGTTACCTGCCTGGTGCGCATACTTGGTCTTGGTTCGAGACTTCACAGTGAGCCGCCCCTTTCCGACCAGTTCAACAACATGCCAAAATTTCTTTTTTGCTTGTATCTATATATTCTATTTCAAGTATTAGGATAGCCATCTTTTGTATATTCTACTAGCTACCCACATACTTGTGGTCTTGGCACACATTAGTAGACTTATGATTTTTGGATTGCATTTCTACAGTTATGATTTCCTTTAGTTTGTTTCTGTTTTTGATTGCTTTAAAAATCTGTGATTTATCAAATATTTTAAATTTATGGAAAGTTAGTCGTTGGAATCACTTAATAAAAATGTGAACTCTCTAAGTTGTTGACAGTAAGCTTGTCTAGCAACGGTACTGGACGCCATCACGGCCTAACATGGAGTTGGGTCGTGACACCGCCCTTGTTCGATTGGTTGCTCAAAAGCAACGAATCGAGAGGTATTATAATCGAACGACCAAGCTTTGATACTTGAATATTGGGGACTTAGTACTAAGGAATGTCACATTAAACACCTGGAACCCGAACAAAGGGAAGTTGGTTCTAAATTGGGAAGGACCATACCAAATTCTCGAGGTCATCGGGAAAGGATCCTGTACGTTTGGAACAATGAATGGGAAAAACTATCAAAAACTTGGAATGAAACTCACCTAAAATGATATTGTTTCTAAGGGAAGACCCTATTCATTTTTGTTTCATTTGTATTTAGGACTAAGACTTGGAGGTGATCGATAAGAAGCGACACGAAGTTTTTAGGTCTGAAAGCACACGTTGCACTCTTTTTTACTTGAACTGATTTTGTCCCAAATGGGTTTTCCGGGAAAGTTTTAAAATAGGCTACAATAGATCATGCTAACTTATAATCAAGGACCGATCACGAATCGGTGTCAAATCTGGCATTAACAGTATCCAAGTTTCCACTACAATCAACCTCGAATACCGGGCAGGAGGGGGGGCATCATCCTCGGATACTTAGATTAGCAAGGAAATAAACTTTGTAGATGAAAGGTATCGATCAGTCGGATGTATTGTAAGGGACAAACGGTTAAATGAACCATGCCTATATCGGCTGATCGAACCTTGACACAAAGCATGTATACATATATTACTATTTTACACAAGAATAAAAAGAAATCTTTTCCTTGCAATCGTCTTATGTTTTAAAAATTTCTTATTTACATACATTAATGAATTTTTTTACTTATGATCTCCTAAAGATAACAAGCTGAAGGGCCACTTATAACCAAGTTCAAATGATCACTCAGGGACTTTCATCCGAAAATAAACTCGGACAGCCCAAGACGCCAGAACTCTGGGGCATAAGACGTCTTAGGCACCCCAAATTTTAATAGCCACGACCACCCCTGTGCTGGACTGTTATCTTGGGAAAGCCTAGATAACTCTGGAAACAAGTCCACTGGGCGGCTCCCAAACTAAAAGGCTACGTCTATATTAACACGGCTCAGAGACGTCCGAGTCCCGTAACACAAAAAAAGAATTGTTTTTCATAATCGATTCTAAAGGATGCCTTCGGCAAACTATAATCAGAATTAATTACTTCGGGAGAAAGTTTTCGGTAACACCAAACCCCTAAAACGCCTTAAAACAGAATAATGTAAAGTCTAGGTTTGTTTGCACTTTCGAACATAACCTACATTATTTTATGCTAAGGCATTCCTGCCTTTGTAAATACAAGTAATAAAGCAAAGAAAAAATTTGAAAGCCGAGAGGTAAAGAAATCCTTGTATATATTTACCAAAATTTTTTCTTACAATGACCAAATGGCCCCGATACCGAAATTTACATTAGCCAAAACCGTAAAGACAAATGACTAAAAAGATTCTTGGTGGCCTAATCTTCACCGGGAGACGCGTCGTTACCTTTGGGGTCTTTGCCGCCTTCGATCCCATCCGAGTCTTCAGACCACTCGGAATCCTCCTCCTCAGAATAATTCAACTTCCACGCCTTTACTTCAGATACCATGGTATGAGCACGTAATTTTTGCGCCGTGCCATAATACTCCTAAAATAGTTTTAATTTCTTTTATGAATTTTTTGGAATTTTATCATACTTAGTAGCATTTCCATTCATGAAAATAACCACAAAATGTTATATTTTAACTCTTTGTATTTTAGATCTAGTTGAATTTTGAAATACTAAAATTACAAAAAAAAATAATAATACTACATTGTCATTTTCTTTGCATGTTTTGTGGATTCGTAATGCAAACTAGGACTAATTATGAGTTCAATTAAGGCCGCTAAATTTAGAAAAGAAAGGAAATAAAAGAGAAAAAAGAGGCTGCAATTTTTAGGTTCAATTCCCAAACACCCAAGCCCAAACCTATCTATCAGCCCCAGCCCACCCACCTAAAAACCCTCACTAAAATAATCTCATTCCTTTTCATTCTAAGGACTCATAAGTAGACAGACACATCCCTTTCCTTAAAAAACTATAGGAACCCATCCCTCTAACTCTCATCTCTCATAGAAGAACAGGGACCTCCACCATTTGACAACCAAAAAGAAACCTAGCTAACTTTTCTCCCTTTCCATCTTCACCGCACCCTCCTCTCTCACAATCTCTCTCCCTCCACTCTCTTCTGAAACATAAACTAATATTTACTCCCTAAACCCATTAATATTGATACACTATTGTGATGGTGTCCATCTCATTCAAAAGGCAAAGTAATAGGCATGTGTCTAAGAAAAGTTTTTTTGGTTTGGTAACCAACCTTGTTTAATTGGTTTGGTTTGGTAGCCAACTTTGTTGACTTAGTTTGGTTTGGTAGCCAACCTTGTTGGAATTGTGAAAAATATGAGTAAATTGTCAAATATTATAGGCTTTAGAGGGTGAGGTTTTGGCTATAAAATGAGAGCTTCAACTCTCATTTATTCACACCAACAAAGAGAAAAAGAAAGAGTAAGATATCACAGATAGGGTATAAGAAAATATTTTGTAAGGAAAATAGAGAGTGTGAGCGATATTTTACTGAGGTGAGAAAAGCAAAAGTTTGTTTTTCTTTTGTGGTGGTCTTATGAATATTTGTACTCGTTACTAAACAATGTAAAATTCCTTGCAATAGTGATATCAGTTGCTCTTCTTGGCTGTGGTTTTTTCCTTATTCAAAAGGGTTTCCACGTAAAATCTTGGTACCATTATTGTTGTATTTTTATTCTTGCCGATTTAACCATAACTTAGTGGTTCACGTTTATCACTAATACCGCAATACTATTTTTGTGATATGTTTTTATTCCCAAAAAGTGGTATCAAAGCCAATGTTCTGTCTGAGTATGCTATGTGGTTGCAACACAGTCTGAACTCCACATTAAAAAAAAATTACTTTGTTCTCCTAATAAATAGTACTTGTATATGTGATAAATGATGGAAGCCAACACTAGCAGAATAGTTACTTTGAATGGCACAAATTATGCCATTTGTAAGGGCAAAATGAAAAATTTACTCTATGTTAAGAATTTTCATCAACCCGTCTTCACCACTAAAAAGACTGATAATAATTTAGATGAAAAGTGGAATTTGATACACATGCATGTTTGCGTCTTTATTAGACAGTTGGTTGACGATAATGTTTTGAACCATATTTCTGGGGAGACACATGCTAGGACCATATGGGAGCACCTTGAAAGTTTGTATGCTCGAAAAACTAGAAACAACAAAATGTTTCTGATAAAGGAGATGTTGGGTTTAAAATACCACGACCGCGATGACATATCATCTGAATATTTCAAGGGATCATATAAAGAAATTCAAGGCTTGTTTCTACTTGGTTCCCTACCAGATTCTTGGAAAGTTGTTAGAACTTCATTATCAAAATTTGCTCGAATGGTGTGATATTTATGAATCTTGCCAAGAGCAGCCTTTTAAATGAATAAATGGGAAAAAATCTTAGGGTTCCTCTTCATCAGATGTCTTGGTGACTGACTCTAGGAGGAGAAGCACGAGACGGGGTTTTCAAAATAGAGAAAAATAGAAGTAAATCCAGAAGAAGAATTAAAGATATTTAGTATTATCATTGCGGGAAGAAGGAAACACAAAGAGGTTCTGGCAGATTTTGAAAAAGGAGAATAGAGATAAGGAAGAGCAGAAAAAAGATGGCAATCATATGGCCATCGTCACTACAGAAGGTATTGTTACTGTTCTTGTTATGAATCAAATAAATATTGCTTATGATAAGTCAAGCTAGGTTGTGGACAGTGGTGCCGCATCTCATGTGACATCAAGGAAGGAAGTTTTCTCATCCTATACTCAGGGTGAATTTGGAACTTTGCGTATGTGTAATAAGACTGTATCTAGGGTGGTTGGTGTTAGAAAAATTTGTTTGGAAACTAGTATTGGAACTAAACTAGTCTTAAATAATGTAAAGCATACACCTAATGTTCGTTTGCACTTGATCTCTGTTGGTGTTTTGGATGATAAGGGATATCTTAGTACCAATGGTGCTGAAAAGTGGAAGCTCACTAAGGGTTCCATCATTGTGGCTCGTGGGGAAAAACGTCGTGGTCTATACTTGACTACGACATATACCTATGTTGGTATCGTGAATGCTGTTGGGAGCAATAACTCTTCAATGTTATGGCATAATAGGCTTAGCCGCATTAACGACAAAGGACTAAATGTTCTAGCCAAGAAGAAATTGTTGTCAAATTTTGGAATTTCAAAATGAGAAAAAAAAATGAGCACTTCTTGGCTGGAAAATAAAAAAAGAGTTTCTTTCCACTCTCATCCTCATTCAAGAAAGACAAAGTTGTTTGAGTTTGTGCATTCAGATTTATGTGGCCAATGAAGACAAAAACTTTGGGAGGTGCACTTTATTTTTCTAGCTTTATTGATGATTTCTCAAGGGAACTTTGGGTCTACATCTTGAAGACTAAAGACCTAATTTTGGGTGTCTTTAAGCAGTTTCAGGCTTCAGTTGAAAAAGAAATTGGAAAGAAGCTGAAGTGTATTCGTACTGATAACGATGTTGGATATTAAGGACCGTTTGACCAATATTGCAAGCAGCAGGGTATCAAACACCGGAAGACTACTCCTAAGACTCCTCAGCTTAATGGTTTAGGAGAAAGGATGAACATGACCTTGATGGAAATAGTCCAATGTTTGCTTTCTGAAGCAAAATTTTAAAATTCCCTTTGGGGTGAGGCTTTGTTGCCCGCTGGATATGTTATTAATCTATCCCCTGCAGTTTTTTTGCAAAGTGTTGTTCTAAACATAGTTTGGTATGGAAAAGGATGTTTCCTATGACCACTTGAAAGTGTTTGGTTGCAAATCTTTTGTACGTGTGCCCAAGAAAAGGCAGTGCATCTTCATTGGTTATGGCCTTGATGAGTTTGGTTACAGGATATATGATCCAATTGAGAAAAAGGTCGTGAGAAGACGTGATGTTATCTTCGTGGAGGATCAAACCATTGAAGATATTAACAAACAGGAGAAGCTAAAATCTCCAAATTATGAAGATTTAATTAGTCTTGATCAAGTTCCTCATACAAATGCGGATGACATTGGTGGGATCAATAATGATGGTGATGCCCAGAACCATATTCCATATCAGCTTATTGATGGTGATGGTGATAAAAATGCTAATGCTAATGAGGCCGATGCTTCTACTCACGAAGCTGTGGACTAATTAGATATTCCACTTAGGAGGTTTTCTAGACCATGTGTGTTAGTTTGTGGAGTCCACAAAATAGTAGAGTACCTGGTCCTCTATGAGATTCTGCTGAGAATGCTAATAAAACTGTAATTAAATGACACAGGGGATTTCTACGTGGAAAACCCCCACACAAGGGGACAAAAACCACGACCTATACATGTAGGCTTTCAACTTCACTAACTTGTAAACACTTATTACAAGCCACTTTGTAATGACTCTATTACAAAGAATTCAACATAACTAACTTGTGGTACTCTTACCACAAGACACTTTGTGACTCCCTTGTTACAAAGACTTTCACTAACTTGTGATGCTCTCAACACAAGCCACTTTGCCACTCTACAGTTACAAAGGCTTTTGCTTATGACTAAACCTAGTCATAACATAAACTCAAAAGAGTTTACGGATTTTACAAGAGGATTCCTAATCAAGACTTCTAGCTATGAAATTTAGGAGATACAATAAGTATAATCACAAAGTTACAACTCAACTAAGGACAACAAAATACTGACTTTAGGAGTTGATCCGTTGTAGCGTTAAACTTTGTTCTTCAAGCTCGTGAGAATTGATTTCTCTGTTTTTGCAAAAGGCTTGAATGAGAAACTGAAACATCCAAGTGATATTTCAATATAAACTCATTGTTGGTACACCTTGACGACATCACTTGAAATAATGTGAGCACTTTAGTTGGTCAAGGAATGAGAGGGCACTGGGAACAGTGCAATGTGACAGAAATAGTGAAAGTGGTCACTTCATTTCCAGCTGTGTCCAATTGACTTTGTACTTCTATGAGGGAACTACAAAGGTATCATGTCCTTGTTTGGATTCCTAGCTCATGAAACTGTAGCAGTTCACAATTAGCAGGAATCCGTTAAATACAATGTAGTCCAAGTGGGTCAGGTTCCCTATCTGGTCCTTAATATTAAGTTTGTTTGATCATCAAGCCATAAAGCAAAAACATTAAAAACCTATCAATTTCCCCCTTTTTGATGATGATAAACTTAAAATTGATAATGTGGATTTAGAGCAAAAGGAACCAGATTAAGTAACAGGAGAACCGAAGTTCCCCCTAAATTTATGCCCTTTCTTGTTTCCTTATTATTCCCCCTTTTGGCATCATTAAAAATACGCAAACAGATGAACATCATAAAAAAGTCTATCCAAGCGAACCCATGTCATATATATGCACACAAACATGATAAAGAATAGAGACAAAGAATAGAAGCAATGATATAATAAAAGATGATACAATTTATATTGATAAGATTTTTAATATGCCTTTGCTTAAAAACCAAAAGGCAACATTAGACTATTAAAATGGGAGCAATAGCGTTCATCCCGACCATATAAAAAAGAAAATATAACATCTGCCAAAAAAAAAACTTAAAGACCATTTCCAGAAACTGGTTACTGAAAGGGCACTTAGGGGGCACTAGGAGTAGAAGGCTTGGAGGCTGCAACAAGTGTTTGGAGAACAAGGTCTATTTGGGCATTGGCCAACTTTTGCTCATTGAGCAGTTTTGCTTTCAGGTTCTCTACTTGCGCCCTGAGATCAACATTCTCCTTTGCCAAATGAGCTACTTTATTATTTGACGCTGCAACCCCTTGGGCTTTCTGACCTTCCAGGATAGCATTCCTAGACTTCAACCGACGAATCTCCTCAATTGCACTATTATGAGCAATAATTAGACGTGAGACAATTCATGTACTTCCTACTCCCCCTTTCTTATCTAGGCACTCACATTCTTCCAAATTCATCTGTGAGAAAGCCTGCTTCTTAGTCCCCTATTTTCCTTGCCCCAATGGCACCTCAAAGAATTTAAACACTCTTGTAAGCAAAAAGCCATAGGGAAGGCCATGATTGCGACCTTTGAAGGTGGCTACCTTTTACATGTGCTCAATCATAATACTAGGCAGGCTTACATGGTTAAAGATATCCAATTGCTCCATCAAGAACATGTCAGACTTAGAGGTTACAGACCTTCTCTCAGCTCGAGGCAATAGAACTTTGTTGACCAATTCAAAAAGCAGCTGATAGATAGGGAGTAACGCCTTCTTATGGATCTGGTCCCCCTTTTGGTTTGCGTTGTCCTTTACCACAACATTTTTGAAATTGAACTGACAAAAATCCTTTACACTAGACACACCGACTGTAGGAACATTAACAATTTCACCAAGCAGTTTTACATCAAACACGATATCTACTCCATTTACCAAATCACATATGTAGTCGGTCTCGACGGGAAAAAGGCTAGCAAAGAAGCTTTGCACCTCATCCTCATAAGCCTTAGAGCCATCTATTAGAAATAGATGCCCTCATCATTGAAACTAAATCATTTCAAGAATTTGTCTCATACCATCCATCTCAGAAATTATGGGGTCAAACGTACGACCCGGCAGAACCTTTTGGTGCCTTAGGCCTTCTGAGCCAAGACTGACTTCACTCCTTATACTCTTCACAGAACCAGGTTCCTAAACAGTTTCAGACTTGCATTTTCTATACTTCTCACCACTTAATTTCCCTTTTCCCTTGGATTTAACTAGCACATCCTCATCAGACATCGAGAACTCACTCACAACCTCATTCAATTTGGAGCTAAAGGTTGACCCCTTCTCTATTGAAGTAGGCCTTCTTTTTCTAAGACCGTCTAACTACTGAACCAGGTTCATCTAGTGTTTATTCTTCCACCTATACCACAGGGATCACATTATCATTTACGGGTACACTGTCTTTCACCAACTTCCTCTTTTTTTTTTATATTTTTCCTGCTCTTTTGAAGGGCAGAGTCACATGCCACCTTAGCTTTCATCCTGGTAGTAGGTCATTTGATTGAAGACTCATGAGTGGACACGCCCCTCTGCTTAACTATGAATGCATCGAGAGGTAAGTAATTTTGATCCTCCTTATCACTGGACGTCATCTCAGGAGCTTGAATGTCCAGAGGCACAACATTGAATACAGGGACAGATCTGTCCTAGGAATGAGAGCCCTGACCTGGGTCTCCGAAGAGGGATCAGGTTCCCCATGTGAAAGCCCAGTCATTTCTGCCAGTACATCGTCCTCAACTAGAACTATATCTCCCTTCCCCCCATACCCTGTACCTCATTTTCCTGAGTAATTATCTTTTGAAGGACACCATCAGCAGATACCAAGAAGATGGATACAATATTTTCTTTCTCAATCGGCACTACTTGCATCATGGAATCTGCAGTAACAATGGCGGAACGCTCTGCACACTTATGACCTTGTTCTCCAATTATTCCTTGATTAGTGAGTATCTCAAAGGATAGAAAGGATGGATTAACACTTTTCGGGATTTTTGAAATAGAAAGAGACGAGAATTTGGGCGAGGTGAGATTTAAGTCGGGAGAGTAGGAGTGGTTATACAAGACTCAGAAGGAACATATGACTCCATAGACTTTTTAGTGACAGGTACAATTGAGGCAGGGTGGTCAGTGTTTGTATCAGCAATGGAAAGGTGAAGTGAATATGTTTTGGGAAATTTTGATGAAGGACTTATGGTTTGTGGAGAACGGAGGGGATTTATTTAAGAGTGAGTAATTATGATGAGAGAGATAGGTACTGGTTCTGAAACGACGGTTGGGCGTGGAGAAGTGCAGCATTTAAGAGGAAGATGGAACAATTTGAAATGAAGAGACGTGACAGCAGAGTATGAAAAGTTGGATGACATGGCATTTGTGTTTTTCCCTTTTTAAGACGTGTATTAAAGGATACACATAACAACTAACCTTTGGTAAAAGAACTAGGTTCTTGACCCATTAATTGGAAGTATCAATCCTCTTTTATCATTTATGCACTGCATTTATAACTTCTATACTCATCATACGTGTTTACCTGCAACGGTAATAAAGTGAGTTAGACATGGTCAGAAAATACTTTTAGCGAGTTATTTCTTGAAGGTGATTTTCATAGCTAGATAAAAAGGAATCAGGTTCTCAATTGGACTTTAAAAGCCCCAACTTCACTCCGTTTCTTTCAAATTGTTCCTTACTTAATGCTTTAGTGAAAATGTCTACAATTTTGGTCTTCTGTGCTATAGAACTTCATACATATTAGCCCTTTCTCCACGTTTTCCCTCAGAAAGTTATGCCTCACATCAATATGCTTTGTCCTTTTGTGTTGAACTGGATTCTTGGCCATGTTGAGTGCACTGATGTTATTATATAGAAGGGGAACACTCTCAATGAGTACCCCAAAGTCCTCCAACTGCTTCTAATCCATAAAAGTTGAGCACAACAGGATGCTGTGGCTACATATTTTGCTTCAGCTGTTGAAAAAGCCACTGCGTTTTGCTTCCTTGTGCTCCAAGACATGAACCTAGGAAGTGAGCCATTCTAGAAGTGCTTTTCCTATGCACAAGATAACCTGCATAGTCTACATCAACATAACCAATGAGATTAAAAATGTCACCTGAGGGATAACACAAAACCAGGCCCCGTGTTCCTTTAAGATATCTTAGTATTCTTTTGGCAGCGTTCAAATGAGATTCAGTGGGATTTGATTAAAACATTGCATATAGCCCCACAATAAAGATAATGTCAGGTCTGCTAGCAGTGAGATAGAGAAAAGATTTAATAATGCCTCTATACATGGCTTGATTCACAAGAGACCCAGTTTAATCCATGTTCAGTCGAGTGGCTGTAGCAATGGGAGTGTTTATCACCTTTGATGCTTCCATGTCAAACCTCTTCAAGAGCTCCGTGATGTATTTTTGCTGACAAATGAATATTACCTTTGGGACTGTTTACTTGAAGACCCAAGAAGTCATTTCCCCTATCATGCTTATTTAAAATTCACTTCCTATGAGTTTTGCAAATTCTTCAAACAAAGAATCAATTGTTGCCCCAAAAATGATATCATCAACACAGAACTGAACAATGAGAATGTTCCTTCCCCATTTCTTTAAGAACAGAATGTTGTCAGTTTTCCCTCTTTTAAAGCCATTTTCCAGGAGAAACTTTAACAACCTTTCATACCAAGCTCGAGGATCCTGCTTCATCCCGCACAATGCCTTATCCAGTTTAAGCACATATTTAGGGTGTTCATGACATTCAAAACCTCGAGGTTGCTTTGCATAGACTTCTTCCTTAAGAAGTCCATTCAAATATGCACTTTTGACATCCATTTAGAACAAGGTGAATTACATATGAGATGAAAAAGTGATTAGAATTCTAATAGTTTCCATGCAAGCGACCGGCGCAAACGTTTCATCATAGTCAATCCCTTCCTCCTGATTGTACCCTTGAACCACTAGCCTGGCCTTGTTCCTTGTGGCGATTTCTTATTCATCAAGCTTGTTTATGAATACCCACCTGGTTCCTATAATGGTTCGATCTAAGGGTCTGGGTACAAGGTGCCAAACATTGTTCCTTTCAACCTAATGTAACTCATCCTGTATTGCTGTAATCCAATCTGCATCTTTCAAGGCTTCCTTGATATTCTTGGGTTCTATCAGGGAGAGAAAAGTTGAGAAGGCAAGTGAATTTCTGGCTCTTGACCTAGTTTGTACTCCGGAATTTAGAGGAGTAATAATGTTTACATCGGATGAGAGCTTTGGTGTCTCCAGTTAGAAGTGTGAGGTTTATTTTGGGAGAATATGGGTACGTTTGGCTGGTTTTCCTCCGTTCTTCTCCCAGGTGCTAGTGGAGTTCCATGAACTGCATCAATCACTCTTTCTTCAACTTCAGTAGTTGTAATTGAAGTACTTGGTTCCATTGAAGATGATACAGTATTGTCTTCACTCGGCTCTTTTACTTGACTCATCATATCTACCTTTCAGTTTGTCATATCAATGACTTCACCAGGGACTAGTAAGGGTTTTACATCTTGATCTTCTTCAATACTCTTCTCACATGATGGATAAGACTCATCAAAAATAGCATGAACACTTTTCTCAATACATTGAATCCGCTTATTATATATCTTGTAAGCTTTTCTTTGAGAAGAGTAGCCCAGAAATATTCCTTCATCACTCTTGCCATCGAATTTACCAAGATGATTCTTTCCATTGTTAAGAACATAGCATTTGCACCCAAATGTTCTTAGGTGAGTCACCTTGGGTTTTCTTCCATTCAGCAACTCATAGAGGGTTTTGTTTAGAAGTGATCTGATCATGCACATGTTCACCAAGTAGCAGGCCGCGTTGACAATTTCAGCCCATAAGTTCTTGCAATTCCATTGTCGATAAGCATTGTTCTTGCCATCTCTTCCATAGTTCTGTTCTTCCTTTCTACTACTCCATTTTCCTGGAGAGTTCTGGGAGCTGAGAAGTTGTGAGTGATACCATTTTCATTGCAGAACTGATCAAACTTGACATTGTCAAATTCTGTCCCATAATCTGATCTAATGCATGCGACTCTAGACTCTATCTTCACCTGGATTTTCTTCACAAAATCCACAAACACCTCAACGGTTTCATCTTTAATTTTGAGAAACATAGTCCATGTGAATCTGGAGTAGTCATCCACTATCACAAAAATGTATCTTTTTCCTCCCCTGCTTTGCACTCACATAGGGCCACATAGATCTATATGCAGAAGATCTAGTGGCTTTGAGGTGCTCACATATATTTTAGACTTAAAGGAGGACTCACATGTTTTCCTCTAGCACATGCATCACAAACCTTTTGCACCTTGAATTTTGACATGGTCATACTATGGACAATGTCCTTCTGAATTAGTTTGTTCAGAAGAGAAAAATTTGCACTGCCCAGTCTTCTGTGCCATAGTTCAGCATCATCATCAACAACTTTTAGACAACTCAGATCACCAATTTGTAAGGACTCGAAATTAGAAACATAGATGTTCTTGTATCTTTTGGTCACAAGTACCATTTCACCAGTTACCAGAACCGTGACTGTACTTATTTTGGACAAGAATTTCACCTTGTTTCCTTTATCACATATTTGAGAGACACTTAAGAGACTATACTTAAGGCCATTGACATAATACACATTTTCAATAGAATGAGTGAGTGACTTCCCAGCTTTTCCAACTCCAAGAATGTACCCTTTTTCCCATTGCCAAAGGATACACTCCCTCCTTGCAGGGCTTTTAGTGAAAGAAAGTCCATGGTGTTCCCAGTCACGTGATTTGAACACCCACTATCCATGAACCATTGTTGGCTGCTTCATTTCATTGTTCCCTGCACAAAGAGATTAAGAGTTAGTTTTAGGAACCCAAGAAAGTTTGGGTCCCTTGTAGTAGGCAAGAGGATAAATAAGAGCTCTCTTAGTCCATGCAGGTAATGTGAGTTTTTATGAGTAGAACTTGGTAACTCTTTTGTAGTCATTTTTTCAGCAAACACTTTGTTTTTCTGAATAGATTAATCCATGGCCTGTCAATTTTCTTTGAAGTGCCCATTGTTCCCACATTGGGTACAAAGCTAGTTATCAGAGATGGTGACGTACTTGCTGTGAGGGTTGTAAGGAGTTTTCTCCCTTTGGAACCCTATTCCCTGCTTATTTTCACCATTATTAGTGTGCATGGAAGTGGTAGCTTTCGAGGACCAGGTCCACTTTAGGGACTTTTCAAGATCATTCTTTACTCTTTTCAGATCAGTTTGGAGGTGCTTGTTTTTCTCAATTTCAATGCACATCCTAGTTCTCATAGCTTTCACCTCATTTTCAAGCCTAATGTGTTCCTCACTGGCTATCTCCTTTCCCTTTCCAGAATTTCCAGGTTTTGACTTAGTCCCTAGTCTCACTATTGTTTCCCTTAGGCCTACAATTACTGCCAAAAGATCATTTTTTTCTTTTATGAAGTTTTCAATGGTTTCCTTATGGTCAATAACTACAACCACTAAGTAGTCTCTAGTTTGTTAAGATTCTCCTTGTTTTAAGGTCAAAGAATCCCTATCCTCCACAAGACTATGATAGGCATCAATTATTACTTTAGCTAAAAGACATGAGTTTTTTTGAAGAAAAGATTTCATATTTCTCTGAACATCCCTGAAATTTACCTCTTTGTTGACATCGTCTTCATTATTATCTGATTGGGCCATCAAAGAAAAAGTTGAGTCATATTCAATTTCCTCGCCTTCAACTACCATCATGGAACTATCACATCATCAGTTTCATCTAAAGACTTACTAGAGGAATCCCCCCATGCTGCAAGAACCTGTTTCACCATATTGTCAGCAGATCTTTTTCTCTTGAAGTCCTTGAAAGGAACCGGGTTCCTCTTAGCTATTTTCTAATGGTTGTTCTTGGAGAATTCCTTCTTCAAGAGAGGGCGGTCTTTCATGAAGTGTCTAGGCTTCCCACACTTACGACAAATATCATAGTTTTTTGGTTTGTTAGAGTTGCCTCTTTTTAGCATTTCTCTATTTCTTCTGATCATTTTCTGAAATCTTTTGGTTAAATAAGCCATGTCACTGTCTTTCTCACTTAAGTCATTGTTATCAGCTTTAAGTACCAGGTTATTTTCCTTCTTTGGTTCTCTTCTTTCATTGTCTATCTTTCTCTTCATCTCTTAGGTATTTAAATTTCCAACCAGCTCTTCTATGGCGAGCTCCTCTAAGTCCTTTGATTTGGTAATAGCATTCACCTTGCTTTCCTAAGGGTTAAACATAATGCTGAGGATTTTTCTCACTAGCTTGTTTCTAGGAATAGTTTCACCAAGTGAGTGTAACTCATTTATGATGGAAGTGAATCTTGTATGCATATCTTGAATGGGTTCATCGTCCTTCATTCTGAAGAGTTCATATTCGGTAGTGAGCATATCGATCTTAGACTGATTTACTTGTGTGGTTCCTTCATGAGCTGGTTGCAAAGCTTCCCATATCTCCTTGGTAGTGTCGCAGGCGGAGATTCTATTGTATTCATCAGGTCCTATTCCACATACTAGAATCTTCTTGGCACGAAAATTCTTCTCCAAAGCTTTCTTGTCCGCTTTAGTGTATTCTTTACTGTTTTTTCCCATTGAAAATGGAAGTTCTTCCAGTACCTTTATTGGAACATAAGGACCATCGCATATGATATCCTATAACGCAGAATTCTCAGCCATGATAAAATCATGCATTCTTGTTTTTCACCACCCATAATATTGTCTATTTAACCTGGGTGGCTGGTATGTAGATTGACCTTCTTCAAAATTTTGGTGGAGCAGCCATAAGGATCTTTCCTAGGTGTTAGCCTGATAGGAGGAGCCCGCTCTGATACCAATTGTTAGTTTGTATGAGTCCACTAAATAGTAGAGTACCTGGTCTTCTACGAGATTCTACTGAGAATGCTAATAAAACTGTAAGTAAATGACACAAGGGATTTTTACGTGGAAACATCCCATACAAGGGTACAAAAATCATGACCTACACATGTAGGATTTCAACGTCACTAACTTGCAAATACTTATTACAAGCCACTTTCTAATGACACCGTTAAAAAGAGTTCAATCCAACTAACTTGTGGTACTCTTACCACAAGCCACTTTGTGACTCCCTAGTTACAAAGAGTTTTACTTACTTGTGATGCTCTCACCACAAGACACTTTTTCACTCTATATTTACAAAGGCTTTTGCTTATAAATAAACCTAGTCACAACATAAACTCAAAAGAGTTTATGGATTTTACAATAGGATTCCTAATCAACGCTTTAGCTAAGCAATTTAGGCGATACAATAAGTACAATCACAAATTTACAAATAAACTAAGGACAAAAAAATAATGACTTTAAGAATTGGTCCATAGTAGCGTTCAACTTTGTTCTTCAAGCTTGTGAGAATTGATTTCTCTGTTTATACAAAAGGCTTGAATGAGAAACTGAAACATTCAAGTGATGTTTCAATATAAACTCATTGTTGGTACACCTTGATGATGTCACTTGAAATGATGTGAGCACTTTAATTGATCAAAAGATGAGTAGGCACTAGAAATAGTGCAGGCGGTCACTTTGTTTTCAGTTGTGTCCAATTGACTTTGTACTCCTATGAGTGAACCACATGGACATCAGGTCCTTGTTTGGTTTCCTAGTTCCTGAAGCTGTAGCAGTTCATATTAAGCTAAAATCCATTAAATGCAGTATAGTCCAAGTGAGTTAGGTTCCCTATCTAGTCCTTGGCATTAAGTTTGTTAGATCATCAAAATATAAGGCAAATACATTAAAAACCTATCAATGTACCCCTTCCTCCCGTTATTCACCAATGAGTATGCATGACTCACTGATAGGGAAGAACATGAATGTTATATAGAGGCCATAGAAGATGAGCACAATGATTAATGGATTGAAGCCATACAAGATGAGATGAAATCTCTGCATAAGAACCATACTTATAAGTTGGTGAAATTACCTAAGGGTATGAGAGCTTTGGAGAACAAGTGGGTTTTCAAAGTTAAAGCTGAAGAACATAGTTTGAAGCCCAGATACAAAGCTATATTGGTTGTCAAGGGATTTGGTCACAGGAAAGGCATTGACATAGACGAAATATTTTCTCTTGTCGTGAAAATATCCTCCATTCAGACAATTCTTGGTTTGACTACTAGTATTGATTTAGAGATTGAGCAGATGGATGTGAAGACCGCTTTTCTTCACAATGACTTAGAAGAAGAGATTTATATGGAACAAACTGAGGGCTTCAAGGCAAAAGGTAAAGAAAATATTGTATGCAAACTTAACAATAGTCTATATCGATTGAAGCAAGATCCCAAACACTGGTACAGGAAGTTTGAATCTGTTATGGGGGAGCGAGGCTACAAGAAGACTTCTTCAGATCACTATGTTTGTACAAAGATTTTTTGATGATGACTTTATCATCCTCTTGCTATATGTGGATGATATGTTGATTGTGGGCAGGAATGCTTCAAAGATTGACGAGTTGAAGAAACTGTTAAATAAGTTTTTTGCAATGAATGACTTGGGTCATGCTAAGCAGATTTTGGGCATGAGAATTACTCATTCGAGAAACGATTGGAAGCTTTACTTGTCATAGGACAAGTACATAGAACGTGTACTGGAGTGCTTCAACATGAAGAGTGATAAGTTGGTTTGCACACCCCTTACTAGTCATATGAAGTTGAGCAAGAAGATGTATCCTACAATAATGGAGGAGAAAGGAAACATGACTATAGTTCCTTATTCTTCAGTAGTCAGAAGTTTGATGTATGTAATGGTATGCATCAGACCAGATATTGCTCATGCAGTTGGTGTTATTAGCAGATTCCATAAAAATCATGAAAAGGAACATTGGGAAGCAGCCAAGTAGATACTCAAGTGTACTGTAGGAGATTGTTTGTGTTTTGGAGGATCTGATCCAATCCTAAAGGGCTACACAGACGCTGATATGGCAGGTGATCTTGATAATTTTAAATCCACTATAGGATACATTTCAGGGGGAGCAATCTCATGACATTCGAAGTTTCAGAGGTATGTTGCACTCTCTACAATTAAAGCAGAGTATATTACCGCTACAAAAGTTGGCAAGGAGATGGCATGGCTCAATCGATTTCTTCAAGAGATAGAATTGTATCAAAAGGAGTATGTCGTCTATTGTGATAGTCAAAGTGCAATAGACTTGAGCAAGAACTCCATGTACCATGAAAGAACAAAGCATATAGATGTACGATATCACTGGATTTGTGAACAGATGGAGAACGAATCTTTACAGGTCAAAAAGATTATCAAAAGTGAAAATCCTGCTGATATGTTGACCAAGGTGGTACCAAGAGACAAGTTCAAGCTATGCGAAGAACTTGTCAGCTTACACTCGAACTAGAAGACAGTGCTACCTTCTCTAGATGAATGAAACTGGAGGGGAAGATTGATGGTGTCTATCTCATTCAAAAGCCAAAGTAATAGGCATGTGCCTAAAGAAAGTTCCTTTGATTTGGTAGTCAATCTTGTTGAATTAGTTTGGTTTGGTTACCAACCTTGTTGTCTTGGTTTGATTTGGTAGCCAACCTTGTTGAAGTTGTAAAAAGTGTGTGCAAATTGTCAAATATTGTAGGCTTTAGAGAGTGAGGTTTTGGCTATAAAGGAGAGTTTCAACTCTCATTTCTTTACACCAACAAAGAGAGAAAGAAAGAGTGAGGCATCACAGACAGGTATAAGAAAATAGTCTGTGAGGAAAATAGAGAGTGTGACCAATATTATAATGAGGTGAAAAAAGCAAAAGAGTATTTTTTCTTTTGAGGGTGTAGTGGTCTTAGTAGTGTTTGTATTCGTTACTACATAACGTAAAATTCCTCGCTATAGTGATATCAATTGCTCTTCTTGGCTGTGATTTTTCTCTTATTTAGAAGGGTTTCCATGTAAAGTCTTCGTGTCATTATTGCTGCATTTTTATTCTTGTTGATTTAACTATAACTTAATATTCCGCATCTATCACTAATACTGTGGATATTATTTTTGGTGGGTCTGTTTTTATTCCCAACACATTCACCACTTCCATTCTCACTAAAAAGCATTCGAAAACTAAAAAAACTTGTTCCTCGTCCCTGATTTTCTCCAAATCGCTGAAGCTTGATTTGTGGTTGTTCATTATTGGTTGTTGCTGTTTCAATGTTGCTGGGCTCCATTTTCAAATTTCTTAAGCTTTATTCGAGCGATTTTTTGTTGGTCTCGCTACTGTCGAGCTTTCATTTGGTCAAGATTTCAGTTTACTTTTTTGCGAAATTAAGTAAGTCATGAAACCTTCACACCTTACTTTGATTGAGTAATGAAATTGTGTTGAATTCCGAATCTGAATATTTGTGTAATTGTTGTGTTTGGTGAAGTACGCTATGGGTAAAATCATATTTCTGTCAAATAGCTAAACCTCATTTCATGTCTAACATTGAATTTTTATTAATTGTGACCCAAAGAATGAAGTCCAGGGAAGAGTTCTGATTTCACATTTTGGTGCTGTTAATTTGCCAATTTCCTTTGCTATGTTATAAAGTTATTTGGCCCGAGGAGGTCTATGAATATCTTCTGAATTTGTCTTGAATATTAACCTTCATGAAACTTTGGAGTAAATTGCTCTAATTAGGCATACTTTTCAAGTATAAACCTTTGAGTACATAACTACCCCATTGTGTGGTTGGAACAGAAGGTTAAAGTTACGTTCCCAAATCCCATATCACTACACTTATCCATATGCAAAGACCTTGCAATAGTTCCAAACTTAAAAAGAGATAATTATGAACATCGTAGTTCATTTTATGCGTAATTAATAATAAATTGTCGTGATTATAGGTATGGTTCCCGTGGCATAGTCATGAAACGTAATCCCAATTCGAGTGAATGTTTCACGTCACTCGGCCATTCAGCCTGCTCCTTTTGAGCCGCGTCTAGATAGGCCTGGAGTTTCTCACTAAGAAGCTTGCAGGTATCCCTCTTCTCAGTAAGCTCTCGAACCTCGACCTCTTGTTGGGTTACCTCCTCTCTATATCGGATGAAAGTTTTATTATGAAGTACCGAGGCCTACAAGCATAAAGAAAAGTGTTACGATTATTCGCAACTTAAAATCTAAAGTACCTAGTAAAGAGGCACTCGAAGTTACTCGATTCAACGCTTGTTGAGGTTCACTGAAAATGCAGGGCACTTCCACAACATCCATCTTGGCTTGGTCCTCTTCGATCACCAATAATCGAAGATAGCTAGCAACCTTCATGGGGGTAGAGATAAACCGGGCATCCTCCGAGATAGAGATATTGACCACTTTCGGTCAGGAACAAAACTTGAAGCTGGGAACCGATCCACTATCTTTGGACTTGATGAAGATCCGCTAGCATCAGAAGATGGTGCTTTCTTTGGCATCGGCAAGTCACCAAACCCGGTTACGCCCTATGAAGTGGTAAATTCTAAGCCTTGGAAGAAATGATTGATATCTGCCACCCTCTAAGGCCCCTCGTGTGGATGCTCTTTTAACATACCAACCTCGTTAATCATGGAATTGGAGAATAGAGGAGACCCGGTAAGGTCAATCACTCCAAGAACATCTTTTGGGGAACTTTCCTTTGCTCGAGAAGTATCAGCTCTGGTCTCTTTCTCGACCCCTCTAACTTGGGGCAGAGCAGCCTCACCCCTTTCCAGTTCAGAGATCCGGCCAATGCTTTCTCGGCAGCCTCCCCGGCTCAGTATGGGTTCGCACCTGAGCCACTAGCTCGGAATGTTCTTCTTCTTCTTCGGACTCATCCCTCAGCCGACAAATTGAGTCTAATAAAAGGATGCCATTACTTTCCTTAGGTTTGCATGGCTGCCTCTTCTTCGGTTCATGATTCTCCGAGTTGGGGGAACTCGGAGCCCTTTCCTTTTCATCTCTTTGTCCTGATTCGGATCAAGTGGTTGGGGGAGGACATCTTCATCACCGGATGGGTGCTTCATCGCAACATCTTTCCCAAGGTCTATAGGGAAAGAGAGATGAGTAATCTCTGAAAGAAACCCAAGTGATGTTAGTTCTAGGAAAGAATCTTACCATGAGAACGGGCCTCCCACCTGCCTTTTGAAAGTTCACGCCATGCGCGCTCAGAGTAGGGCTTCTATGATACGATGCCTTTGGCCCATTCTTTGAGTCAAGGAATTGATCATTTGTAAAGGACATTGTAACATGCATCAAAGAAGTGATCATTTCCCGTTCTTGTTATCTTGTTAATATGTTCTGTCATCGATTGAGGCATTTTTTGACTCGAGGTTGACCAATTTTTAAGGCTAACACTGTTCAACTTATGCGGTTTGCATTTATTTTCTTATAGTTAATTTCAATATTAATCTATTTTCTTAATTTGTATTAAGTTATATCGCGTATCCTTAAAATCGCATATAAATTCAATTGTTATCCGATTTTGAGGGTAAACACCAAGTAGTTCTAATTTTAAAATCTCAACTCAAATTTTTTTGTAGCAGTTATATGAATAATGCAAAATTGGCAGTATAGACTTCAAGCTTCTTGTTTCAAACCAGCCGATCTGAAGCTAAAACATACAACTTTTATATAATTTTGATATAAAATTGTTGTTGCATAGAATTATATTATTATATGTATTATGTATGTGAGGTGTATGTCCAATGATACATAATACATATAGATAACATACACAATACATATAACTTATTATCATTGTTCTTCTTCCAATTCGAGGTTGAATGTGAAAATCCAACTAAAACCAATTCGAATATTTATCAAATTCCCACAAAATCAAGATATAAATTTTAAAAGATATTCTCAATTATTTTCAATAACATGCAATCCCAAACAAATACTAATAATTTTACGGAATTTTATATTTTAACAAACTTATATTTAAACATGCCACAGAAATTAAAATGTAGGAAAGCTAAGAGTGAGTCAAGAATGATGTGTCGAGAAAACACTACTTAATCATTTACTTTATCATATTTTCCAATGCTACTGCTACTACCTTACAGTATGCTGTCCTAAAATTATGGGCACTTTATACTTTCTTCAGAAATATGATGTGTTGTCTCTTTTAATAAGAGAAACTTACATAAATGTCCTATATAAGTTCCAAAATGATTATCAATGATGATCACTACTTTGATTTAGAACTTGTGTTAAATAGTGTTGAATTTAAAGAGAGAAATAAGTGATCCTTAAAAAGAGAAAACAATGAGTTTTGAAATTGAGAAGAAGAAGAAGAGCTATGGGTTGGACAGTAACTGGATGACAGACATAGGGAGAACAGATCCTCCGTTATTATGAATTTTTATACAAATTATAAATATACATATGTTATGTAATTAAGAAGAAACTCTATAAAATGGTAATTAAGTGGACGTTTGGACATGAGAATTACGAAATTCAGAAAAAAGGAAAAAAGAAGTATTTTCAAGTTAAAAATAATATTTAAAATTTGGAGTTGTGTTTGGATATAAATATAAATTAAAGTTATTTTAAAATTTTATGAGGGATTGGGATTAGAAATTTTGAAAATAATTTTTTGAAATTTTTGGAATTAAAAAAAATTCTAGAATAAAAACTTCACCTGGTGGGAATATACTGGGTTTGTTGTTGTTGTTATCAAAAAATTCTAATATTTAACATTAAGTTGAATTTGAAATTTTCATGACCAAACAGTGATATCGAAAAAATGAAAAAGTTTTTTCGAAAAAATAAATAAATTATTTCATGGCCAAACATGCTCTAAGTATAACTATGTACATAATTTCAAAACTTAACTAAGAAAGAAACTCTAGGGTACATATCGATACTGTGTACCCAGCCTCCAGCTGTCCAATGGGATGGGATGGAACCAAATTAACGGGACAGGATGGAACGATACGATATTTAAGCGGACGGTGGTGGAACGAGACAAAACGAGACGGGACAAACAATAGAGTTTGTGGGTCTTAAGTGTATTTTTTTAAAAAACATATGTAGTTTTTTGAAAATTATTTTGTTTTAAAAGTTTGCAACGGCTAGATTTTTAACTAATTATTTAATAAACTTAAATGTTACTATGTTAAAATGAAAATTAAAAATCTAAGTAAAGAATTATAAAATATTAAAACAAAAGACTTGTGATGAAATATTCTAGTAATTATAAATTTATAATAGAGTTATAATTTATTTAATATAATTTTAAAGTATTAACTATTAAGTAACTAATACAATTCATAAATAAAATTCAACGCTTAGAGCCTTTTATTTTATTAATAGAACTTTCAAATCTCAAATACAAATATAATTCTTTTGAAGAGCACCTAATCTACACAGTCACCTTCTAGGAAGGGTTTTGTTTGAACTAGGCCTCTTAGTAACCAATTACAATTTATCATACTAATATCTGTAAGCTCCTATATAGCTTCTTTGTAACTTATCAATAATATCTCTCGGATATGTTGCTAGAATTGGCAATGTTGATTAATATTCCACGAGCTCCATGCCGTCATCGCTCCCAGTGATTAGTATCTCATTGTATTCTTCTTCTTCTCTAGTGTTTCATTTTTCAAAACCAAGATTTCTTCGTTATGAATTAATCCAATCTCTGAATAATATGGAAATCTCTAGACTGTCCTCCGCTAATGAATGTCTATGATCTCCAATGTGAAATCTTGCCGCGTTAAAAGCACTCTTCGATGCTACTAATGATTCTTGAATAGCCAGCATATCTCGGGGCATAATTGAAAGTGTTGAAAAAGCCTTGCCACGCTCCCTCCACCATGACAAAAGTTGTTCCGTGCCTTCTTCGTCTTTAATATATTCCAATCCTCGATTAAGATTAGAATCAAGTTCATCATCAATAGAGGAATCAAAGCCTGTTATATCATCCATATCGTCCTATAAAACTTCTGCTCCAGACTTAAAAGTAGAAGGAACAGTTTCACAACCAATTGTATTCATAGATTTATATTTATCAAACATTGATCTAGTATAAGAATATATGCCAGCTTGGCAGTTTTGAGGGATAGTTGTTCATTTTTTTAAATTTCTAACTTCTCATAAATTTTACGAACAAGTCCTTTTGCACCTCTTAGTTTTAAAAATGGATTACGTAGATTAGAAATTAAATAAACTTGGGGAACAGGGAAACAATACTTTTTAAATTTTAAAATCGTTTCTTTAATGGCTGGTGCATAAATTGAATTTATTTTATACTTATCAAATATAACAAAAATTCTATAAATATACCATAATATTTGTGTAACATTAGGATAATATATACCAGTAAGTTATTTTGTAGCGTAGTAAATTTTTTCTAAAGTACAAGATTTCATCCCAATCAGAATCAACAATTTGATCAACAGAGTGAGCATTATGCATATTAAATACTTTTGGATAGGCACCTGATAATCATAAGAAACTTTAAGTATTTCATAAGTAGAATCCACCTAGTACAAATATCTTTTGAAACTTTTCTAAATGGAAGGCCAGCACTAGCACATTGTTCAGCAAATTCACGAATTCTACTTTGTTTATGAGCACAATAAATATAGCCTCAAGCATGTTGTATTTTACTACAAGCATCAGCAAATAAAGTAAGACCATCTTTTACAACCAAGTTAAAAATATGGCATGCACATCTAACATAAAAAAGTATTGGATTAATTGGACAAAGTTTAAATTTTAAGCTATTTACTGCGATTGTGTTAGCAGACATATTAACTAAGGTGATAGTTAAAACTTTATTAGTGGGTCCATAAAAATCAAGTATTTGTAGAAGAGTAGTTGCAATATATGCTCCAATGTATTTTGAATCAACAAATTTATAACCAATAATACGTTTTTGCAAGTTCAATTGATGATCACCCAATGACATGTAACAGTTAAATAATCACAACCATTAGAACTACAACCTATATCAGATGTGATAGACACTTTACAATCTAAGTAAAAAATTACACAACGAATATACTGAAAATATTCGGTTTGAAATTTAAAAACATCATTTCTAACCATGGTCTTAGAAAAACGTTGAAAAGCAGGGTTATAAGTTTCTTGTACATAATGCACAAAAGTAGGGTGAGAAGGAAAAATAAAAGATAAGCCACAGACAACCACCATTTTTGCTAAGTTTTCACGATCTTTATCTTTGTTATATTTGCGTAAAACATGACCAAAAGCAGGGGGTATCGGGGGTAAAGCTCTAGACTGAGATTGACTCTGAGTTGGACCTTGTGTTGCGGGACTAGTGAGTTTTTTATCTAATTCTTCTTCCTCATTTTTTTCATCCTAAAAAAATATCATGCCAAATTGTCTTTGTAAAGTTTCATGATCTAATTATTCTCCGATATGAACATCATAAAATGTGGGGAATTGAAAAAATGAAGTTTCATCAACATGAGTCAGTTCATCAATATGCTTTCCAAGTGTAGGTCTAGGAGAAGTATTAGGATTAGAATTATTACTACTTTCACCTTTACTATTTTTTTACTATTTTTTTAAAAAAAGAATCCGTTTTTAGGTGCCATAATTTAAGTACGAAGCTAAATTAAAAAAGCTAACACAAATATTAAACACACAAATAAAATACGAAAATATAACACGTAAAGTAAACACAAAAATTAAGCACTAAAATGATACGCAAAAACTATATATTAAAATTAGGAGATGGAACGAATGCACCGTGATTAAATATTGAAACTTGAAGAAATTGCTCAAATAATTGACGAATTAATTTGAAGCTTGAAAGTTTCTCCAAAAAATTTGCCCAAGTACTTGAAAGTTGAAATTTGAAAGATAGCACTTGATAGTTGATACTTGATAGTAACAAAATTAAGAGAATAATATAGAATATAGATAGGATATTAGAATATAAAATATTTGAGAGAGAAGATTGATTTTTTTGGGTAAAAATAAAGAATATTGGAGAGTATTTATAGTAGAAAATAGCGCAAAGTATAATTTAATAAACTTAGGGGTTATATTAAAAGTGTAGGGGAGGGAAGGGAGAAGGGGGTAGGGGGTATTTCTGGGGGTGTAGGGGCTATTTGGATCGTTGGCAACGACTATTTTGCCATTTATGCCGTTGCCCAACGGCTAGTTTATTTAAATAAAAAAAATTAATTTCTAGCGGAACGCGGGAAGAGATGAAACGGCACGGAACAAACGGGATGAAATGACTGTCCCGTCCCATTTCGTGTCCAGTTTAACATTGACCCATTCCATTTAACTTGAAGCGGAACGAGATGGGACGGGACGGGATCGGAATGGGACCCGTCCTGTTAGATAGCCATACTCCACATATCTCTTTAGCACAAGTCCTACACATGGGCATATGACGTGGCTCTATTTATTTCAGGATATTTTAATTTTCTTTCCCGGGTAAAAATTGTATTATTCACCTAGTCGTGATTTATTATTGAAAAAAAGACACTATATAGTCATTTTTAAAATAATTGTCAATATATATATATATATATATATATATATATATATATATATATATATATACACACACATATTTTTGTATATTACTTATATACAAAAATTAACATTTATTGGAAACAACCCATCAACCTTCTTGAAGGTAGGGGCAAGGCCGTAAAGACTGTGTATACTCTACCTTTTCTAGACCCCACTTGTGAGCTACATTGCGTATGTTGTTGCATATACAAATTTTATACACTTTTTTTAACTATCGAGTGTAAATAATTTCTAATGTGGGTTATAAGTAAAAAAATCCCTTCATTATTGCACACATATATATATATAGTCGGATCTCTCTATAACAACATCCCTAAATAACAACACTTTACTATAAAAGCCAAGCTTTTTTGGAACAAATTTTTATGTTATATTATAATATATGTTTTTTATAACAATACTTTGCTATAACGTCCAAAAATGTAAGGAATAAATGAGACTGTTATAGAGAGGTTTGACTATAACTGGCCATTTAGATGAAAAAATTATTACAAAAAAACCCTTATTTTTTGTTCACACCCACTTTACGGATTATTATATTTTAGTTTTTGAATTTGTTTATAAAAGGACAGGGTTTAGGGAATGGCCGGAGTATAAGGATTTATTGTATGTAGCCTTATTCCGCATTTTTACTAGTGATTGTTTTCATGACTTGAACCCATGACCTCATGATCACATGACAGATGCGTTTTTTGACTTACATACAGACAAGAACAACAACAACAACAACAACAACAACAACAACAACTACCCAGTATAGTCCCACAAAGTGGGGTCTAGGGAGGGTAATATGTAGACGAGCCTTACCGCTACCCGAAAGGGTAGAGAGGCTGTTTCCAATCGACCCTCGGCTCAGTGAAGAAAAGGAAAAATAAAAACAAAAACAAAAGAGCATTAGTAACTCCAGCAGAAATAGCGTAAATAATTATCTAAACATAAGAAACATATATAAAATAGCATGCAATAATATTATACAGTAACTACCATAAATAACTACCATAAGGGAGACACAAGCCAAAACACAAATCATCTATTGATAGCCCTGCCAAGCCTCACCCAACCCCGGGTGAGGAGTATGAAAAACTCTAGGAGCCCCTATCCTACAACCCTGATACTAGACCTCCAGACTTTCCTATCAAGGGTCATGTCCTCGGAAACCCGCATACTAGCCATGTCATGCCAATCACCTCTCCCCAATACTTCTTAGGTCTCCCTCTGCCTCGCCGAACGCCGACAATCGCCAGCCGCACACAACTCCTCACCGGGGCATCAGGACTTCTCCTCCGCACATGCTCGAACCACCTCAGCCTCGCTTCCCGCATCTCCTCATCCACCGGGGCCACCCCCAACTTCTCTCGAATAACTTCATTCTTAATCTTATCTAACCTGGTGAGCCCGCACATCCACCTGAGCATCCTCATCTCCGCAACATTCATTCTCTGAACATGATAGTTCTTCACGGGCCAGCACTCCGCCCCATACAACATTACAGGTCTAACCACAGCTCTATAAAATTTCCCTTTGAGTATATGTGGAACTTTCTTGTCACACAGAACTCCTGATGCACATAAAAGAAATATATTAATAGCAAATTCAAATCTTTCATATATTGCATCGACACACTTAACTTAACAATATGCTGCAAGTTCATTAGACGCACATACTAAACACTTTACATTGCCCTATTATTCATTGTATTCTTTTAAGAACATGAGAGGTCTATTTGATGGTGTACTTTATGTTTTAAATTAAAAAAAAATTATTGTATAGTCTTTACACATTCTTGAAATATATCCTCACGAGATTTTTAATAGGAAATTATCAGTTATGTCCATTTATAGTTAGCTTATTATAAAAATTGGCCAATTGATAAAATATTACTAATATTAGCCAAATTAGCCAATTAGCTATTTGTAGCAAAAACAAAAAAAATCAAATATTTGCTTTGTTTTGAATGAGTGTTATTAGAATAGATTGGTCATAACTTAAGGAGCTTGAATCTCAGTTTTGAGATGATTTGGTGAAGTTTTGAGGTGATTTGAATTGAAAATTCGGTAAAAACTGAACATGAAAAAATGATATGTACATCACACTGTGTATCACATATGTATCATATTTATATCCGTTGTATATCACATGTATATCCATGTATACTTGGGAGTGAGATACATGCGTGATACATGTTTGATACATGTGTCGTAGAAGACTTTTTTGAACTCGATTTAATTACGAATTTTGATATAAAACCAGTCCAAATCACCTCCAATATTCCTCAAATATTTT
Organism: Nicotiana benthamiana; assembly: GCA_034376525.1. Lineage (NCBI taxonomy): Eukaryota > Viridiplantae > Streptophyta > Magnoliopsida > Solanales > Solanaceae > Nicotiana > Nicotiana benthamiana. Next base: position 45,542,715 of record CM067330.1, read on the forward strand.
ATATTGACTTATTTATATATTTTCAATGATTTTTCAACTATACCATTGAAAAAGTTCCTTTTTTGTTTAGATTTTTGGAATATTGTATATATTTTTGGTATTTCATCACCTTATTTGCTACCTCATCCATAACATTTCCTTTCCGTCTTGTATCTAATGTTGCTAATCACGCTTAAAAATATGAAATAGGATTTTTTCATGCGATTCTTTAGGAGAAAGAACCATATTATTCGGTTTTTCAATTTTTGTTGGCTAGTTTTGGTAAGTCTATGATTTAATGGCCAGATATCGAAAAGTTGAGATTTATTTTGGGATATTTGTGTAAATTTTCCATTTTTAATTTACTCAGAATGGATCTTTAGACCGTATTCTGACGGGTTCATAAGTTGCAAAAAGAAAAGTTCTCTCTTAAACACCTGTTTCAAAAAGGGATAACTAGCAAAAGTTGGTACAGTGGTCACGCCTAATCCCTTAAACTAAAAATAGTTGACGAATGCATTATGTGCATTATATGTATAATATATGTATAACTATGTATAATCAATATAAACAGTATATACTGACTAGAAAAAGTAAATATTGAATATGACCGGTTATTTGCATAACAGTCCCGAAAAAGAAGGGCCAAATAAGTTAGGCCTTTTTGTATTGTTTGCTATGCTCTACTCAGGGGAATTTGCATCTATAACCGCTTTTTGAGTAACGTTTTAACTTGTCCCTGCTTTATAAAAAATTATAAAAGTACCATTTTTCGCGTAACTTCAGCATACGAGGTTGAAGTAGCAAAGACAATCATGCAAAACTGCAGCATTCTAGTACATGGGACTGAAGTAGCAAGTGTGCTGAAGTTTTTGTTTGTAATTGCTGAACTTATGCATAGTAGCTGAAGTTTTGTTCTATATTTGCTAAAGTTTTTATTTGTAATTGCTGAAGTTTTTGTTTTTATAACAGGCGAATGGCAAACTTCAGCTCTAGAGCTGAAATTTTTATTTTTTGTAACTGGCAAACTTTAGCTCTAGAACCGAAGTTTTTATTTTTGTAACTGGCGAACTTCAACTTTAGTGTTGAAGTTTTTTTTTAACTGGCGAACTTCAGCTCTAGAGCTGAACTTTTTATTTTGTAACTGACGAACTTCAGCTCTAGAGCTGAAGTTTTTATTTTTGTAACTGGCGAAATTCAGCTCTAGAGCTGAAATTTAGTTTGTAACTGGCGAACTTCAACTTTAGAGCTGAAGTTTTTCTGATTTGCTCTTGTCTCACACATGAAATTGTATAAACATCTATATTCATATCTAATTATTTGTTTCACAGTTCCATCTTACAAACTTTCATATTACTTTATGTACTTCCTATCAATGTTTCAAAAGTCAGTCACAAAGCAATTAAGCAAAGAAGTAAAATAAAATCAGATAAAAAAGGATGGAGCATATTACGTACAATTTTCAACTCTCGGATACCATTAGCTGTGTCCTGAAATAGGGGAGGCAAGCTCTTATATTCGGTCAATAGAACATGCAACATCGAAAGAAGATAACTCGATGTTAAGAATAAAGAGAACAATTAACGAAGAAAGAAGAAATAAGAAGAAGAAAATGAAGGAGGAGAAGGAGGATGAGAAAGTGGGCTGAAGTTGTTTAAAAGTGGGTACAAGTTAAAACTTTTTTAAAAAATGGGTATAACCTAAATGGGGGCGACCAAATATGACGGCCCGTGCAATTTTTACTTCTGCTTACTACGGGCTATGTAAAAGAAGCTATGATGGTTATAACCCAAATTATTAACTATTGTCCATAGCCCATTTTAGAGGATATGTAAATAGGGATTTTTACATATACATCCCATATAACAAACCTTATAACCACTCATGTTTAAGGTTAGTATTTATTACATTTAAGTATACCATATTTCAATATATGTACCAAAATTGACTTTTAAGGTTTAATTACCAATGATTTATTAGGGGCTTTATTTGTGGAACAAAGTATTTACTTATTTTCTTTCCCCACTTTTTTCTCTTTCTTCCACCAGATTTTTAACCTTATTAATCACCTTATTAATTAACCCCACGTTTTCTTTTGTTAATTTTTATCTTTCTTCCATAATCCGATAACCTTTCCCAATAAAAACTACACCCCACCCCCGTGTATTTTCATTTACCTTTACCTCTTTCTATGGTCTCACCATGTCATCTTCTTCAGTTTCAGCATTCAATCGCCAAAAAATCTTCTTCAGTTTCAGCATTCAATCGCCAAAAAATCTTCAAAGTTCTGTAAAGAAAACACATTTTCAGTGAAAAAAACTTATCCATAGTCAAAATGGTGAAAAAACATATTACTCCCCAACGTCAAAAAATAGGCGAAATTCCATCATTTGATTTGGGCGTTTTAACACCTAAATCTCCAGTAAAAAGACAACAATCTGTCCATGCAAGTGGAAAAGAAAGTGTTCCTGCATCGCCGAGACAAATACGAGCTGAAACTCGAACAAAGCACTTGCAAGAGGTTGATGCAATCGGTGTAGAAATTGAAGCCGACAAACAACGCAAGCGAAAGGGGAAAAGCTTGTGGGTGGATGATGATGATTTTGTGGACGATTCACCCAAAGTTCAAATAACAAAAATACAGAAGGTGTCTCATTCACCCTCAAAGCAAAAAAAGTTGAAACCCTCTAAAAAAACCACAAAATTGGTTCCACAACAAGTTTCGGTTAAGGTAAACAACTTTTTTTTTCTCGACAATGTTTTGTAGTTTAATATTTTTTTGCCAAAAAATTAGAATTCAATTTTTTTTTGCGTCTAAGTGTTTTTTGTAAAAATTTAATGTATTATTGCATACTAGGGTTGCTTATACAAATTATAGTTAATTGTTATTATTCGGAGTTAATGTGTTTGTTTTTGGCAGAATATAGTGTTGGAACAAATTTGTAGTCAATTGCAGGTTTTTGTAGTTTAATGTAGTGTTATGAAAGTGTTATGTAATGTTTTATTTGACAACGCATATGTTGAAGACAATGTTCCACAGTCACCAATTCATGGTGTAACTGTGACTGAAATTGCCTAAGAATGCATTGAAAAAGAAGAGGAGATTGGAACAAATTTCTGTTCTTTTATATAGTGTTGAAACAAATTTGTAGTCAATTGTAGGTTTTTGTAGTTTAATGTAGTGTTATGTAATGTTTTATTTGACAATGTCACAGCTGAATCAAAATTGTATATTTTTGTCGTTTTTGTAGTTTAATGTAGTTTAATGCAATGATTATTTGGAACTGTTTTAGTTGAACTAAATTTCATTGACAAATTATACTGTGGAATCAAATATGTAGCTGTTAACTGTAGTTTTTTGTAGTTTAATGTAGTTTCATGTGTATCTTGTACCTGTTATACACAGGCAAACTGTTATACACAGACTTCCTGTTTTCTTTCCTCTTGCATGCTCTGTTAATTGTCGATATTGAACAACTGGTATCCAAAATCTTATTCTATCTAAACATCTTTAAGTATGTCTTATTATATCCAAATGTAGTTCTTATTGACTACAATTGATTACAGATTGCAGTAACTACAATTGTATTAACTACAGATTGCATTAACAAAATTTAATAACAAGTGACTACATTTAACTACAATTGAATAAAATCTGTATGTATGTGAACACTACAGATTGCATTTAAACTACACATTGCATTAGTGTACAGAAACCGATAACTACATTACATATAACTACATTTGGATATAGGTAAATTGAAATATACAGAATTGAAATACATACTGTGTAGCTGTTATTTGTATTTTGTAGCTGGCTCACTGTTCTTTTATATAGTGTTGAAATAAATTTGTAGTCAATTGTAGGTTTTTGTAGTTTAATGTAGTATTATGTAATGTTTTATTTGACAATGTCACAGCTAAATCAAAATTGTATATTTTTGTCGTTTTTGTAGTTTAATGTAGTTTAATGCAATGATTATTTGGAACTGTTTTAGTTGACCTAAATTTCATTGACAAATTATACCGTGGAATCAAATATGTAGCTGTTAACTGTAGTTTTTTGTAGTTTAATGTAGTTTCATGTGTATCTTGTAGCTGTTATACACAGGCAAACTGTTATACACAGACTTCCTGTTTTCTTTCCTCTTGTATGCTCTGTTAATTGTTGATATTGAACAACTGGTATCCAAAATCTTATTCTATCTAAACATCTTTAAGTATGTCTTATTATATCCAAATGTAGTTCTTATTGACTACAATTGATTACAGATTGCAGTAACTACAATTGTATTAACTACAGATTGCATTAACAAAATTTAAAAACAAGTGACTACATTTAACTACAATTGAATAAAATCTGTATGTATGTGAACACTACAGATTGCATTTAAACTACACATTGCATTAGTGTACAGAAACTTATAACCACATTACATATAACTACATTTGGATATAGGTAAATTGAAATATACAAAATTGAAATACACACTGTGTAGCTGTTATTTGTATTTTGTAGCTGGCTCTCTGTTTCAATATACAGAAAATATAGGAAAAAAGTAGTTTGTATGTAAAAAATGTAGTTTGTATGTTAAAAATGTAGTTATATGATATTACATTATATATTGTGATGCTGAAATCTAGCTTCATTCTAACGACAATTAATATACTTTTTTGCAGAATGGACCTTACTATGCTCAACATAATGTTGATTATGGTGTGATACGGTTCCATAGCTTGTGCGATGCAACGATACCATCCCAGATAAAGTCTTTATTATCCCCAACCCAATTAAGTGCTTTCAAGAACACTTGTTTTGGTTATTTACTAGATATGCCCCCTATCTGCATGCAGAACCAATCAATTCATCTTCTAATGAAGTATGAATTATCAAAGTCTACTGGCGACTATTTTTCTGTTCTTTTAAATGGACAAAAATTGATTTTTTCTTTGAGGGATTTTTGTTTGATAACTGGGTTTAACTGTGTTGATAGTTTATCGGACTATGGTTACAATTCTAGTTATGTTAGCCATTTAATGACTAAATACTTCCCTAACAAATCTCGGGTAGAGAAATCGCTTTTGAGAAATGTAGTGACATCCAAATCCTGGACAAATGATTTGGATGCTGTACAGTTGTGTGTCTTGTATATGTTGGAATTCTTTGTTTGTCCTTCTGATAAGGACAATGTTAGTTTGGGGGAAAAATTTACGTTTTTTCTTATAGAGAGTGGTCATTTTGATTCGTACCCATGGGGTACAAAATCTTTCAAGCAAATTGTTGAGTCTGTCAGACATCGTCGAAGTCCCAACGTCCATTCTTATCTTATACGGGGATGCTCGTTAGCCTTACAAGTGTGGCTGTACGAGTGTTGTTCTTCTGTCAGCACCGAGCTTGCTACACGGTGCTCTGACTCCATTCCTCGTATTTTAAGATGGTCGGCTACAAAAGGACAGATTTGGTTACGTGTTCTTGAAGAAAAAATCATCAAGCCTGAGTGGCTCAAGGTATTCTTGTTAACCTTTGTGTAATTCTTCAATAACTACTATAGTAACTACATGACATCTACAATTTCTTTCAAATTTACTTAACTGCCTTCATCCATCATTCAGTTCTCAAACTTGGTTGCATCCGGGGAAGAGATTGGAGCGCTCAACCTCCCAGGAAAGCTTAATTATGAAGATGAAGAGGTTACTCAACCATCAATAGTCCCATCTGCTGCTTCTCCGAGAGTTCAACATGAAGAGGCTAATTCCCCAAATGATATGGAATCTGTAAGAAGCCAGATCATGAAGTTGGAACAGAAGCTTGAGCAGGTACCGTTAGAATTTACAGTTGTGTAGTCATTGTTTAGTACCAATTGAAATCATTCCTTCGACATTGTAGTTTCTTTTTATTTTAGTGTAACAAATCGAATATTCTTACCAACTCACATACATATTTAATTTTTAGGTTGATGGAAAGTTAGATCAGTTGAAGAATGATGTTTTTGATGAACTCTCAAAACTTCGAGAGTTCATAGATGAATCTTTGAAAAGCTTAGTGAATGTTGTCAACAAGAGAAATGAATTGGATGAGTCCAAGGTAAGATTTTGATATTGAACAAGTGGTATCCAAAAGCTTCTATTATCTAAACATCTTTAAGTATGTCTTATTATATCCAAATGTAGTCCTTATTGACTACAATTGACTACAGATTGCATTAACTACAATTGCAGTAACTACAGATTGCATTAACAAAATTTAAAAACAAGTGACTACATTTAACTACAATTGAATAAAATCTGTATGTATGTGAACACTACAGATTGCATTTAAAATACACATTGCATTAGTGTACAGAAACCTATAACTACATTACATATAACTACATTTGGATATAGGTTAATTGAAATATACAGACTTGAAATACATATTGTGTAGCTGTTATTTGTATTTTGTAGCTGGCTCACTGTTATTTGTAACTAACACTATATAATATTTATGATAATTTATTCTAATACTAAAACATTCCTCTCACAATGTAGTTTGCTGCTAGTTCAAAAAAATATAACGAACATAATCAAGCAGAGAAAAACAAAGAATTTCAGTTCAATTTTGGCCCTCAACTCCATGCAGGCCCCAGTACAACAGGTATCTAGATAATTCCTACATACATATATACTTCCATCTTGAATTGCTAATAAATAATAAATTTACATGTTCAGCTCCTTCTTCTCCTCAACAACTTGAACAACAAGTTGATTTGTATGATGACCTACAACAAGCAGCTGATGTATCAAAAGAAGGTTTTGTTTATTAATGTATTTTTTAATATAAAATAGTTTTTTATACACTGTTATAATGCTTTAAAGCATATGTATTATTTTTGTAGCATATGTTGAAGACAATGTTCCACAGTCACCAATTCATGGTGTAACTGTGACTGAAATTGTCGAAGAATGCATTGAAAAAGAAGAGGAGATTGGAGGAACTGAAAAGAAAGGTGTGACACTGGACGATTTTGAAATTCCAGAAAACCTATCACAAATGGTCATGTATGGTGACCCAATTCAAGTTGATTCAACGCCTCTTCATCAAGGAAGAACAAGGTTACCTGGAAAACATGCACGTTCACCATTCACTCCACTCTACAGTACTGAAGGCAGCACGTCTTTTGGGCCAAATTTTTTTTACATAAAGCACCCATTCACAAGTCCCATTGGTGAAGATGTTGATCCTGAACTAATAGATAGTTTTACTACCTGGTTATACCATCGAAGTGACAAATCATCTAGGAGGTATGGTGCTTAAATGTCTTATGTTGTATGTACTTGTTTTGTTTTTTTTTCTCTCAAATTTAGACTTTAAAGTTGTAAATGTTTTTGTTTTTTGTAGTTGTTTGTTTAATTATATTATTATTACAGGAGGAAGTACTTCTATTCGAAGAAGGATAACCATCTGAATCCTTTGTTGGATTTGGGTTGTGAAAACATTGATAAGAAGGACTGGTTCTACGCCCTTGCTCACCCCGGACAATTAATCAATTGTACAGTAAGTATATGGATTATCATTGCAGTTTTGTCTTTATCTGGTAGCTGGCTCACTGTTATGTAGTTATTGAACACTACAGTTAACTACAAACGACTATATTTAAAATATTGATTGCCTTGATGTGTACAGACTTATAACTAGATTACGCATAACTAGAATTGGTTATAAGTAAATTGAGATACACAGACTTGAAATATATATTTTGTAGCTGTTATTTGTATCTTGTAGCTGTTATTTTCTCTTTTGTAGCTGTCAAACTGTTATACACATCCATTATTTGTTTTCTTTCCTCTTGTATGCTCTGTTATTTGTTGATATTGAACAACTGGTATACAATAGCTTATTCTATCTAAACATCTTTAAGTATGTCTTGTTATATGCAAATGTAGTTCTTATTGACTACAATTGACTACAATTGATTACATTTGTATTAACTACAATTGCATTAACTACAGATTGCATTAACTACATTTAAAAACAATTGACTACTTTTAACTACAATTCACTACAATATGTAGTTTCTTGAACACCGCAGCTTGCATTTAAAGTACAGATTGCCTTAATGTATCGAGTTGAACTACATATTATAAATTGAACTTTTACTTTTTTCAGCACATTGATGTTATAATGTACTATTTGAGCAAAAAGGGGAAATATGGCCCCAACAACAACTGTTGATTTACAACAACCGATTGCTTGTTCAAGACAAAAATTGAAAGTATCTATGAGAAGTTCTCTGCTGCTCCAATGAATCAAAGGAATTCTGTTGTAAAAGCCGATGACGATATTGGAGAATACATTATGGGCTACCGAATTCTTGCTAATGTAGCATGAGATCTTGTGGATTATGTGGTAATGCCTGTTAACCTTGTAGAGAACTTTCATTGGTTGTTGTTAGTGTTTGACATAAAGGACCGGCAACTGTATGTTTATGATTCATTGGTGAGGGCAAATCGTAATAAAACTGTTCAAACTTTGGCTGAAAAATTTTCAACCATTATTCCTCTTTATTTGTCATGCACTGGTTTCTACGGTAAACGCAAGGACATTGACTTCAAGACTATAAAGTCATACGTAGAGAAGCCAGTTACGGACCCTCTAGACATACAATGGATGGTTGCCGAGATTCCACAACAAAAGGAAGGCTCACTGTAAAAAACTAAACTCCCTTTCTATATGTTTAATTAATTTTTTTTTTGTTTTTGGTATTTAATGAAAATTACTCATATTCTGCAGGGATTGCGGTGTATTTGTGGCTGCCTTTGCGGAATATATTAGCAATGGTGATTTGTCTATACTGTTAGAAACTACGCTTTACGCTATAGGGGGGGTGAATAGCGTATTAATAGAATTTAGCGTTTTCTTGCGGAATTTAAACTTTGCAGGAAGTAAAATAAATGCAGAAAAATAAACTTACACAAAGATGTATACTGGTTGGCCACCAACGTGGTTAGTCCAGTCCCCGAGAGACTCTCTCGATATTTTTCACTATCTTGTTAAGCTTACGGGTGCTCAACAAACCGTTACACACTTGAGGACACAAGCCTCAAACAGTTGCTCGGAGATCGCAACCTCAAAGACTTCACCCAAGGAAACGCAAGTTCCTTGAAACAAGAGAATCGCAATTCTCTTACAAGTATATCAAATACTTGGACACTCACTCAACTAAAGTACTCCTTATTGAGTAGATATGAGTAAAAGAATATGTTCAAGATCACAACAACTTTAAGCAATAATATGGCTCTCAAAAGCTTTATGAAATGAGTAGAAAATGAAGAACAATTGAATGAAAGCTTATAGCAATGTAATGATCAGTTTGTGTGTGTTGTTGTCGTTAAAACACTGAAATAAATCTGTATTTATAGTTGAAAAAGTTGGTTCAACCGTTGTCTAATTGCCAATTAAGAGTTGCTGAAATTACTCAGTGATAATCGATTATTAAGACCAAACAATCGATTATCTGCCAGTCAGTTTAAAAATCAATCCCAGATTTAACGCTTCACAATCGATTATACATAATCTATAATCGATTACTGGCAATATTCAAAATCAGATAATCGATTACACTAAGTTCATAATCGATTACTTTAGCAACGTTCTAAAAATCATTTTCGGATTTTAAGCAAAACATCGATTATATAAAATCTATAATCGATTACTTCAGCAACGTTCTAAAAATCATTTCCAGATTTTAAGCAAAACATCGATTATATAAAATCTATAATCGATTACCTTATGATATTTGAAAATCATTTGACAACGGACAGCTTCAACAATCGATTGTCCTGTGCAACAATCGATTACTTGTTATTTTCTGAAAATCATAAAACTTACTGTCTCAGTGATAATCGATTATCTAAAGACATAATCGATTACTTAATTAAATTTAAAATCACTGGAAGACATCAACTCAACACAATCGATCACCATTAGTTCATAATCGATTATTTTGAGTATTGAAAAACTTTACCTCAACAACAATCGATTGTCATTTGTTCACAATCGATTATCATGCAGATTTGGAAAAACCTGATGTTCACTGTCTTACTCACAATCGATTACCATTAATTCATAATCGATTGTCATGCAGTCTTGGCTCAGAAACAATCGATTATCATAAGTACATAATCGATTATTTTAGCCCAGATTTTTGAGGCATGTTTAGAAAACATTTTGTCTAATGTAAATATGCATGATTTAAAATCTTTTTGACACAGAATTAAATATGCATGATTTTGGAAAATAGTTTTATGAGAGAGGCCATACTATGAGTCAAGTTATAGGATCGAGATTACAATTTAGAACAACTCAATTAAAAGCTATATCTTGAACTTCAATCTTATTCGCAACCATTGTGCGCTTGTACTTGAATTCCGTCATATATCAATTTTTGCTTTGTTTGTCATTCATCAAAACCTACAAAAGAGTACACGTTTAGTATATTGCATTGAGAACGTGTTTCTAACAATTTCCCCCTTTTTGATAATGGCAAACATTAAGCGGGATATGCAATTTAGGCAAAAGATATTGACAATTCAAGACAAGTAACAATTATGCAATTTTGTTCTTGTTCCCCCTCAATTTAAGAGTTCCCCCTCAATTTTAGCTTATAAGCAATCAATGAATTAAGAGGAGGTGCATACCCGATATCCCGTTTTCTTCCCCCTTTTGCCATTAGCAAAAAAAATAGTAGGGAAAGATGCAAAAAGATGAAATAAACAAGGTTTATTTATTGGAAAAAAAATGAGAGGGTAGTCGATTATTGATACGGGGTAATCGATTTTTATAGGGACATTGCTGCAGATTCGCGGTTTGCTTAAGAATTGCTCTTAGCTCTAGGGTGATACCTGCAAAAAGAAGTTAGACGCCTCCGACGCTCAAGTTAGAAATCATGTAGGAAAGAAAATGCAATGCATGACTTAGATCAAAGTGGAGTCAAGGATCCCGAGTTCACTGCGAATTCGGAAGAAGGACTCTTTCTCTAAAGGCTTGGTAAAGATGTCTGCCAATTGGCTTTTGGTTTCAACAAATTCAATTTCGACATCGCCTTTGAGTACATGATCTCTAATAAAATGATGTCTAATTTCGATGTGTTTTGTTCGCGAATGAAGAACGGGGTTCTTCGTCAAGCATATGGCGCTAGTGTTATCACATCTAAGAGGAATATGATCAAGACTTAGGCCATAGTCCAAGAGTTGTTGTTTCATCCATAGGATTTGAGCACAGCAACTCCCCGCGGCTACATATTCAGCCTCGGTGGTAGACAACGCAACACTTACTTGTTTCTTACTAAACCAAGAGACAAGAGAGCTACCGAGCAAATGGCAAGTGCCACTTGTGCTCTTGCGGTCCAATTTGCATCCAGCAAAATCGGAATCGGAATATCCAATAAGTTGGCATGAAGAGCCTTTGGGGTACCATAGACCCACATTTGTAGTACCAATGAGATACCTTAATATCCGTTTAACCGCAGTAAGGTGAGACTCCTTCGGACATGACTGATAGCGAGCACATAGACACACGCTAAACATGATGTCCGGACGACTAGCGGTAAGATAAAGAAGAGAGCCAATCATACCTCTATACTTTTTAGTGTCGACTTCCTTACCTTTTTCATCTTTGTCTAGATGATCGGATGTGCTCATGGGAGTAGCCATTTCTTTTGCATTGTTCATCTCAAAGCGTTTTAGTAGTTCTTTGCAATATTTGGCTTGGCATATGAATGTACCTTCTTTCATTTGTTTCACTTGTAACCCCAAAAAGAATGTTAACTCGCCCATCATAGACATTTCAAATTCGCTAGTCATTAGATCGGAAAATTCCTTGCATAAAACATTGTTAGTAGCACCAAATATAATATCGTCTACATATATTTGAACTAATAAAATATCATTGTTTTTATGCTTGACAAAGAGGGTTGTGTCAACTTTTCCCCTAATGAAATCATTTTCCAAAAGAAATTTACTCAACCTTTCATACCAAGCTCGAGGAGCTTGTTTTAAACCATAAAGAGCCTTTTTGAGTTTGAAAACATGATCGGGATATTTAAAATCTTCAAAGCCGGGGGGTTGTTTGACATAAACTTCTTCTTCAATAAAACCATTTAGAAAAGCACTTTTCACATCCATTTGATATAGAATAAAATTCATTGAAGAGGCGAAAGCAAGTAATAGACGAATAGCTTCTAATCTAGCTACGGGAGCATAGGTTTCCTCATAATCAATACCTTCTTCTTGACTATAGCCTTTTGCCACAAGCCTAGCTTTGTTTCTAGTGATTATACCATTTTCATCTAGTTTATTGCGAAAAACCCATTTCGTACCAATTATAGAATGACCTTCGGGTCTTGGCACCAAATCCCAAACGTTATTGCGTTCGAATTGGTTAAGCTCCTCTTGCATTGCCAAGGTCCAAAATTCATCCCCAATTGCTTCGGAGATGGTTTTAGGTTCAATTTGAGAAACAAAAGCAGTAAGTTCTAAAGTGTTTTTGAGGGAGTTTCGGGTACTTACCTTTTCTCCAACATCGCCGATTACCTGTTCGAGAGGATGATCCTTGATCGTTCTCCACTCGTTAGGCGTATTTATTCCTTTTTCTAATTGTGGCGCTTCTTCCGTTGGTTATTCCCCAATTTCATTTTTGTTTTCCTTTGAAGGTTCTTCTTGGATTTTATCTTTCAAGCTATCCAAGATACCTGCAAGATCAAAACCGGATTCCTTTCTCGCCAAGCGAGTATTATCTTCGGAAAACACAACATGAGGGGATTCCTCCACAATTTGGGTTCTTTTGTTAAAGATCCTATATGCTTTGCTACGTGAGGAATAACCAATGAAAATACCTTCATCCGATTTAGCATCAAACTTACCCAATTAGTCCTTGCCATTATTATGAACAAAACATTTACAACCAAAAACACGTAAATGAGAAATGTTGGGTTTTCTACCCTTATAAAGTTCATATGGGGTTTTCATGAGTATCGGCCGAATTGCTACTCTATTTAAAACATAGCAAGCGGTACTCACGGCGTCCGCCCAAAAGTATTTGGGAATCTTAGCTTCGTCGAGCATGGTTCTAGCCATCTCTTCGAGACACCTATTTTTCCTTTCCACCACCCCATTTTGTTGTGGTGTCCGTGGAGCGGAAAAGGTGTGTTCGATTCCGAGTTCGTCACAAAAATCCGCAAAGAGATTGTGATCAAACTCTCCCCCATGATCACTTCTAATCGAAGTGACGGTCGATTCCTTTACGTTTTGAACACGCTTAAGGAAATACTTGAAATTTTGAAAAGCATCACTTTTATTTGCAAGAAATAGAGTCCAAGTAAATCTAGAAAAGTCATCAACAATTACAAAAACATATTTATTTTTACCAAGACTTTCAATACGAGAGGGACCAAATAAATCCATGTGAAGTAATTGCAAAGGTCTAGACGTTGAAACAATATTCTTGGATTTAAAAGATACTTTGGTTTGCTTCCCTTTTTGACAAGAATCGCAAATAGAATCATTTTCAAACTTTAAACTGGGAAGACCAACTACTAAGTTTTGAGAAAGAAGCTTGTTCAAAAGATGCATGTTCATGTGTGCTACTCTACGATGCCATAGCCAAGAGTTATCCTCTTTGCTTATTAAACAATCAACATATTCGGGTGAGGAGTTTGCAAGATCAACCATATAGATATTATCAATTCTAAAACCACGAAGTATGATCTTGAAATCACTACGTCTAAATACAAGACATTCATCCGAATCAAATAGAGCAAGATTTCCCTTGTCACATAATTGACTTATGCTCAAGAGATTATGCTTCAAACCTTTCACAAGTAGTATATGTTTAATAGAGGAGTTTTCGTCCTTACTGACCGAACCAATCCCGATGATTTTTCCTTTATTGTTATCACCAAATATGACACTTCCTCCTTCTTTGTGCTCTAGTTGAAGGAATTTGGATTCATCTCCCGTCATGTGTTTGGAGCATCCACTATCAAGGTACCATAGTACACTTGATCCCTTCAAGCACACCTACAAAACAAATTAATGTTCTTTAGGTACCCATGCCATCTTGGGTCCTTGAGGGTTAGGCATGTTGTAATGATGCAATTGATTTATATGTCTATGACGAGTAAAGCAAGCGGGAGCAATATGACCAATACGTCTACAATAATGACAAGTCACGTTGGGATTATGCATTTTTCTAGGTACATAGTAACTAGATGAATGAAGGTTGCTTACTCTACTTTGAACACCATTGTTTCTCCTATTATTAGCTCTAGGAGGTTCACAAGTTTGTCTAAAATATGCATCATTTCTAGAATATCTATTTCTAGGTGGAGGGTCATTTCTTGGTCTTCTAAATTGTTCAAGGTTTGGCCTAAAATATGCATCATTTCTAGGTCTTCTAGCATTTTCACTATTTGGTCTAACATGCAAGTTATTTCTAGGATTTCTACTTCTAGGATAAGCATTTTGGTTATTAGTCCTAGGTTGAGCTCTAGGTTGTTGTGGTTTAGCACCAACCTTTTCTTCATTCTTGAATCCTATTCCATGTTTAGTTGATTTTAGATTAACAAGCACATCGTTAAAGTTTTTATGCGAAGAATTAAACTTATCTAATGTGCCTTTAAGTCTAGCTACTTCATTCTTAAGAAGCACACAAGAAGAACAGTTTCTAGTAGAACCTTCAGGTTTATCAGTACTTCTTTTTCCATAAAACTTGTTTTCCTCTTTTAGCTTCTCATTTTCGAAAACCAGTTTTTCTAATTCTTTTTCTTTTAATGAAAGCTGTGTTTGAAAATCTTTTTCTTTTAGAGAAGCGCTTTCTTTAACACTTTTGACAGTTTTTGAAGCTTTGATAAATTCAGCATATAGTTCATCAAAAGCATTTCTCATTTCATCAAGAGTAAAGAAATTTTGAGAAGAGATTTGACTTACCTCGTCTTTGCCGTCTTCTTGAGCCATGAGACATAAATTTGCTGCTTCATCGTCTTCTTCTTCGCTTGCTTCATCTACGGAATCTCCTCCCCAAGAGATGTATGCACGTTGCTTTTTGAAGGGTTTCTTCTCCTTTTTGATGTTGGGGCAATTTGATTTTATGTGCCCGGTTTCTCCGCATTCATAGCATTTTAGTTGATCGCCTTGCTTTTTGTTCTTGCGTTCATACTCTTTGCGCATGAATTTTTGAAATCTTTTGATAACGAGTCCAAACTCGTTGTCACCTTCCTCATCAATTTGTGGTTGGCTAGCCTTTAGAGCAATCCTTTGCCTTCTTTGATCATCAACAACCGGGTTAAGTATAGTTGATTCATAGGTTTTGAGATTACCTCTTAATGCGTCAATTGTGACATTTGTGATGCCAATGGATTCTTGGATTGCATCGGCCTTTGATCGCCATGCCGGAGTGAGACTTCTGAGGATCTTCCGGACAAGTTCTCTATCCGTAAACGTCTTTTTGAGGGCGTGTAGATCATTCACGAACATTGAGAATCGCTCAAACATTTCGTCTACTTTCTCTCCTTCCTTCATGTGGAATAGTTCATAAGAGTGAGTTAAGAAATCAATTTTAGCTTCTCGTACCTGGTCGGTTCCTTCGTATGTCACTTCAAGCTTATCCCACATTTCTTTTGCTATTTTGCAACATGATATCTTCCTGTAGTCATTAGCATTAACAGCACAATATAATAAATTTATAGCTTTGGCATTATTTTGAACCTTACGAATATCCTCCGCGGTATATTCCTCTTCGGTCTTTGGAACCCATTCGTCTTCCACCTTCTTGGTTGGAATTTGGTTTCCATTGGTGAATACTTTCCACAAATGAAAGCTATTTGATTGCACAAAGATTTGCATCCTCTCCTTCCAGTATGAGTAGTTTGTGCCGTTGAATAGAGGAGGTCGTGTAGAGCATTGTCCTTCTTCAATTCCTGCAAAAGAGTCAAGAGTAGAAGCCATGGATGGTTCTCTCAAACGGTTAAGTTTTCAGAGAGTTGGGCTCTGATACCAATTGTTAGAAACTACGCTTTACGCTAGAGGGGGGGGGGTGAATAGCGTATTAATAGAATTTAGCGTTTTCTTGCGGAATTTAAACTTTGCAGGAAGTAAAATAAATGCAGAAAAATAAACTTAC
This sequence comes from Nicotiana benthamiana, assembly GCA_034376525.1. Taxonomy (NCBI): domain Eukaryota; kingdom Viridiplantae; phylum Streptophyta; class Magnoliopsida; order Solanales; family Solanaceae; genus Nicotiana; species Nicotiana benthamiana. The sequence continues at coordinate 45,558,850 of CM067330.1, forward strand.
ACAAAGATGTATACTGGTTGGCCACCAACGTGGTTAGTCCAGTCCCCGAGAGACTCTCTCGAGATTTTTCACTATCTTGTTAAGCTTACGGGTGCTCAACAAACCGTTACACACTTGAGGACACAAGCCTCAAACAGTTGCTCAGAGATCGCAATCTCAAAGACTTCACCCAAGGAAACGCAAGTTCCTTGAAACAAGAGAATCGCAATTCTCTTACAAGTATATCAAATACTTGGACACTCACTCAACTAAAGTACTCCTTATTGAGTAGATATGAGTAAAAGAATATGTTCAAGATCACAACAACTTTAAGCAATAATATGGCTCTCAAAAGCTTTATGAAATGAGTAGAAAATGAAGAACAATTGAATAAAAGCTTATAGCAATGTAATGATCAGTTTGTATGTGTTGTTGTTGTTAAAACACTGAAATGAAGCTGTATTTATAGTTGAAAAAGTTGGTTCAACCGTTGTCTAATTGCCAATTAAGAGTTGCTGAAATTACTCAGTGATAATCGATTATTAAGACCAAACAATCGATTATCTGCCAGTCAGTTTAAAAATCAATCCCAGATTTAACGCTTCACAATCGATTATACATAATCTATAATCGATTACTGGCAATATTCAAAATCAGATAATCGATTACACTAAGTTCATAATCGATTACTTTAGCAACGTTCTAAAAATCATTTCCGGATTTTAAGCAAAACATCGATTATATAAAATCTATAATTGATTACTTCAGCAACGTTCTAAAAATCATTTCCAGATTTTAAGCAAAACATCGATTATATAAAATCTATAATCGATTACCTTATGATATTTGAAAATCATTTGACAACGGACAGCTTCAACAATCGATTGTCCTGTGCAACAATCAATTACTTGTTATTTTCTGAAAATCATAAAACTTACTGTCTCAGTGATAATCGATTATCTAAAGACATAATCGATTACTTAATTAAATTTAAAATCACTGGAAGACATCAACTCAACACAATCGATCACCATTAGTTCATAATCGATTATTTTGAGTATTGAAAAACTTTACCTCAACAACAATCGATTGTCATTTGTTCACAATCGATTATCATGCAGATTTGGAAAAACCTGATGTTCACTGTCTTACTCACAATCGATTACCATTAATTCATAATCGATTGTCATGCAGTCTTGGCTCAGAAACAATCGATTATCATAAGTACATAATCGATTATTTTAGCCCAGATTTTTGAGGCATGTTTAGAAAACATTTTGTCTAATGTAAATATGCATGATTTAAAATCTTTTTGACACAGAATTAAATATGCATGATTTTGGAAAATAGTTTTATGAGAGAGGCCATACTATGAGTCAAGTTATAGGATCGAGATTACAATTTAGAACAACTCAATTAAAAGCTATATCTTGAACTTCAATCTTATTCGCAACCATTGTGCGCTTGTACTTGAATTCCGTCATATATCAATTTTTGCTTTGTTTGTCATTCATCAAAACCTACAAAAGAGTACACGTTTAGTATATTGCATTGAGAACGTGTTTCTAACATATACCAAAGGAAGATCTTACTGATATTGACAAACACCGTAGACGCTATGGAGCTTTGTTGTGGGACTACGCCACAAAGAAGCTAAATGATGGTTCAATCAGTGAGAGCGAGGTTACAGGCAGGCTTGCAAGGAGGAAGGGTCCACCGCCAAAGAATGAGAGAACTAAAGTGGAACGAAAGAGGAAATAGTGTGTACTGTTGTAATGAACTTTGATTGTAACCCACAATGTTTCAGGAATACTGAACAATTATGTAGTTAGTGGAGAATTATGTCAGTTTGGTTGTACTGAACAATAGCTTCATGAATACATTAGACATTATCATGCCAGTGCTTGCATTATCCAACTTCATGTATTGGAATCCAAGGTGTTCTTTCAGGTCTGAACTCAAAACTATCAAATAAAATTTAAAGCCAGTTCAATCAATTCGGCGATATAGAATTGCTTCAATACAATCGTCTACATTTTAAAAACTCACTGGAAACACTTCATATAACATTAACTACATTTAACTACATTTTTAAAACTCTCTGGAAATACTTCATATAACATTAACTACATTTAACTACAATTATTTACATTTTTAAAACTCTCTGAAAATACTTCATAAAACATTAACTACATTTAACTACAATCGTCTACATTTTTAAAACTCTCTGGAAACACTAACATTAACTATATTTAACTACAATTATCTACATTTTTAAAACTCTCTGGAAATACTTCATAAAACATTAACTACATTTAACTACAATCGTCTACATTTTTAAAACTCTCTGGAAGCACTTCATATAACATTAACTACATTTAACTACAATTTTAAAACTCTCTGGAAATACTTCATATAACATTAACTACATTTAACTACAATTGTCTACATTTTTATGACTCTCTGGAAATACTTCAAAAAAAATTAACTACATTTAACTACAATTGTCTACAAAGCATTGCACTGTTGCAGTACATTTGCGCTATATGTTTTCGGATAAAACTTCTTGTCTTGAACAATGAAGAATAAAGAATTGACGTTGCATAGCAATGCCATTTGCAGTTTTCAGCAACTCATACCATCCAGTAGAAATCACTTACAGTACATTATAATTACAATCTGCAAACAGTTTACATTACTCAAGTATATTAGTAAACTTCTTTATTATCGTCAAAACGTATTACAGTTACATATTAAATTCCGATAATCTGGGATAACTAACATTTATTTTGAATAACTATTGTAGCTACATTATATTCATGCCTTTTTCGGCGCATTCTTGCAACTTCTTTTGTTATGCCCTTCACCTCCACAATTGCCACATGATACCTTGTACTTCTTTGAGTTTATTTCATCAAATTTTTTATATCTTTCCTTGTGAGATCTTCCTGGCTGCTTTTTATCTCCAGCCGGTGGCTTTATTACATCATCCAAAATATGTTGTGGAACGTCCCATTTCGCTTCATCAGGAAGAGGATTAACTAGCAATTCATATGTAAGTAGTAGGCTCTTAGTTGTGTAATACGGTGAGCAATAGTTGTCTGGCCTTTCATTCCTATGCCTTAATGATGCCAAAGCATGTGCACATGGAAGTTCATCAAGTTGGAATTGTCCACAGCTACATTTCTTATTTTCTAAACATACAATGTACCGCTTCACACCATCTAACACAGTGTGTATATGATCTGTTGAAGCTCTCACCTACAATTCAAGATCAAAAAGAAATTAATAAGGTGTCAATAAGTTAACTATGTTAGCAACAATTAGTTAACTACAAATCAGGTACAAACAAACGGCATATAAACATTAACTACATTTGACTACATTTTTAAAACTCTCTGGAAATACTTCATATAACATTAACTACATTTAACTACAATTATCTACATTATTAAAACTCTTTGGAAATACTTCATAAAACATTAACTACATTTAACTACAATAGTCTACATTTTTAAAACTCTCTGGAAACAACTTCAACAGCTACTACTTTTTTTGTTTATTTTTTCCTGCACCAAACAAGAATATATTACCTTTAGTTTCTGGGATAATGTATTGTTATCTTCCAATTCTTTGTTGAATTTGTGCCCAAGTAATGTGAAAGTACCCTTTGCCTTCAATAACTTATCTTTTGTCCAACGTTCTATAATAGTCCTCATATACTCCAATAGATCAAATATTGGCAGCTCTCTTGCCTCTTTTGTAACAGCGTTCAACGACTCTGCAATGTTTGATGTCATAGTAAAAGTTCTATTTGCCATTGCATGTACTCTTGACCATCTATAAGACGAAACACGTGGGTCTACCTCCTGAATCTTCATCATTCTTTCATTGAAATCATCTAGAGTATATGACCGTGCTGTAGCAAAGTAAAATTCATGTAATTGTAGATGTGCCTTCTTGAATTTTGACCTTATATTTGTCCATATATGCCACATGCAAAAATAGTGTGCCATTCCAGGATAGACAACTGATGTTGCCTTCGATATACTCTCATGCCTATCTGAGACAACACACATAGAAGGTCTTTCACCATATGCCTCCTTGAATTGTTCAAAGAACCACCTCCAAGACGCGTCATTTTCAGAATCAACAACAGCATATGCCAAGGGCAAAATAGAACCTACAATTTGTAGACATAACTTGAGACTAACTATTAAATACAAACATATATGGATAATTTTGGCAATTTAAAATACATTGATTTATATAAATACAAAGTAACTACATTGTAACTACAATATTATTACATCTGTTACCTGCTGCATCCATGGTGCTTGCTGTCAGCATAATACTCCTATATGCTGATTTTAAGAATGTCCCATCAACCACTACTACCGGCCTAGAATGTTTCCAACCATTTATTGATGTACAAAGAGCAACAAATGCATACAAGAAGCAATCATCTGCTGCCTTCTTCAATTTAACAACAGAACCGGGATAATTCTTCTCAAGAATATAAAAATATTTTGGTAATCTGTTGTACGAGTCACACGGATTCCCTCGCAGAAACCGTAATGCTTTTTCCTTTGCTCTCCATGCTTGCATGTAGCTTAGGTTGACTCCATGTTCGGATAACATGTCAGTTTGTATGTCCTTTGGCGTGTAAACAGTCTTAGGATCACAAAACTTTGGAACGACAATGCTACCAACTACTGTTGCAGTACACTTGCGCTTTATGAATGTTTCGTCCATTCGGCTACATGTGTGTTGTCGGCTAAAACTTCTTATCTTGAACAATGATGAATCATGAATAGATGTTGCCTTGAAGTGCCATTTGCAGTTCTCCGCAACACATACAAGCCAGTAGCTACAAAAAAACCCAATTTTCAGACATATTTATTAAATACTACAATTAAGTACAATGTGTTTCCAATGAACTACAATTGACTACATTTAACAACAACTAACTACAAATACCGACAAACTGGTTTTCCATAACTACATTTGACTACAAACAACTACAGTTGACTACAATGAACTACAATTGACTACATTTAACTACATCTAACTACAAATACCGTCAAACTGGTTTTCCGTAACTACATTTGACTACAAACAACTACAGTTGACTACAATGAACTACAATTGACTACATTTAACTATAACTAACTACAATTAACTACAATTGACTACATTTAAATACAATTAACTACCACTGCCTAAATAAAAATAATACTGTAATTTTGAAAATGAATAACTAACTACAAACCTTCTACAACTTGATCTTTTAACTCTGAACTGGAACTTCTGCATAACTGCATAATTCTTCATTGCAGCAACAATCGTCTTCTTGTCCTTGTACACTTGACCTTCTTCAATACATGTTTGAGAACATTCAATTATTATTTCACTTTGATATTCCTCAATAGCTGGTGAAGATGGAATTTCTATTAACCTTAATGTTCCTGAAGAACCTGCAGACAATACATTGACATTGTATATTCATTATAGAAAATTGGCGTTAAATTGTAGTTGATTAGAGAACACAAAAATCTCAGAATTCGGTTTCGATGCAAACTTACCTATACTGATGGGGCATTCATTGGTGATTGCCAATTCCATATTGAAATCTCTTATGCTAATACATAACGGATACGAACCTAAGTTTTTATTCTCTTTTTTCGTTTCCATATATACACGAACGTCCATATAGTTTCTAATCTGCAACGGAGGACAATTATCACTCACAATGTATTTTATTTCTACAATTTTATCAGATGTATCAATCGATAATTGTTCTGCAATTGTAGACTGGAGCATTCCGTAGCTTGCAGTCTCATCAACCAAAATGGCGTCAACTTTAAACTCTCTGAAACTGCCATAGTTATCCCAATGACCATTAAATTTAAGCATTGTCGGAATTTTTGACATTGTAGAATCTCCTTACTGGCAATCACGGAAGAACTACAAAATATGAGAAAATCAGAGAGAATCTGGAGGAATTGGAGTACGATCACGGAAGAACTACGCAACTGGCTATCACTGAATAACAAGAAAATCTGATTTTCAATGGAGGAATGAGAGTAGTCAATTTCGGTTCAGTTTAGAGGAGAGAATCGGTTCAGTTTAGAGGCGAGATTAGGAGCATTTAATATGTTACCTTAACTGATTTAGCATTTATTTGGTAGAAAATCAAAGATTAATTAGAAGCCATAAAGATATGCGTTATTTTAGGCTACACTTTATTAAGAATCGTTTTTAGCCTTAATTATCTAGCGTTAATTTATGATGGAAAATCAGCAAATATTCCGTTTGGTATATATTATGTGACAAAAACATGGGATATGAGGGTAATAAACAAACAAGGCGCAATAATGGTAGTAAGGTTTGTTATATGGGATGTATAGGTAAAAATCCCATGTAAATAACCATAGGAGGTGGTTATAAAAATAGCAAGGGCTAGTCAATTTTTGGACTAGTAATTGAAAAATAGCCAGCATTTGTAAAGTTATTAAAAAATAGCCACTTTTTTATTGCAACACGGAAAGTTCCAGCATAATATATTGGAGATTGGTGCACACGTGTATGAACTTTCAGCATATTATGCTGGAACTCTAACACGTGGAAAGTTCCAACATAATGTACTGGAGGTTAGAGCGCCTGTATATCAATTTCCAGCGTATTATGCTGGACCGATAATTTATACTGGAACTCTAGTAAATTATGATGCTATTACACTGTAACTCCAGTATAATATACTGGAGTTTTAGTATATTATGTTGGAGTATTTTTCAAATTTCGAATAATATTCTTGTTCAGATTTATCTTTACCTGAAAAGTGATTAAATTTTGATTACTTTAGAAATTCTGACTATTTTTCAACCAACACTTGTAAATCTGACTATTTTTGAATTTCTCCCTACGTTGTTTGATTTGGAGGACCAAAGGAAATTACAATATTGTCAAAGTATGTCACTAAAATGTCGGCATCAACTATCATTACTGTGAGCATGTGATCTTTGCCATATACGAATTACTCCCATAAATTTAAAAATAAAATATTTTTTTATTTGCAATTTTATGATTTTTTGTGGCATTTTCTGTTAATTGTTTACATTTTTTTGTGTATTTTAATTAGTGAAAAATACAAAAAATATGTCACATGTGCATTTAGAAGTTAATTTGACATTTTTAAGAATTAATTAGCAGTTAGTCATTTTATAAAGAAGAAAAAATCAAAAAATAATTTAATTTGCACCTTTAATTTTAGGTGAATCTTCTTTCAATTTTGTTTTAATTATTTATGATAATAATTATTTAGGATTAATTAGCATTTTTTGTAGGTTAATTTGGCTTTATAATAAATTAATTTTATTTTAATTTGAAAAGAAATGGAGTTTTTAGTTTAAAAAGAAAATCCAGAATTAAAGAAATTGAAAAAAACAAAGAGTTAAGGAAAATGGGCCAATTTTGTAACTCAGCCCAACCGCACCCCAGCCCAAACCCGCGTATGACACGTTCTAGGTCCCCTCTTGAACCCAAGCGACGCCGTTTGGCTTTATCAAATCCCACCCATCGAAGATTCATCATCCAACGGCTCAGAAGTAATTAATCCTAAGTATATTAATGTCCAAACGCTACCCCCACCCCCCAAACTCACCTCCTCTCTCGCATCCAGTAACACAAGAGACGGTCTCACCGTCTCCGCCGTCCACCTCAGTCTGCCAAAAATCGCCCACGGTGGCAGCGGAGCTCCGATGACCACCAAAATAACACCCTCGCTTCCCCTCCCTCTCCTATTTCCAAATCCATCATCATCTCCCTTCAAAACCTAGCCCAACTCCTCGAATCTCGCCCAGAAGTTCTGGCTCCTCCGACGGACAAGGCAGTGCCGCCAACAATCAGCCCCAAAATCACACCACATACTCACCATGCTCCCATCTTCCCAAATATCTAACATGTATCATTCGAATCCTAGTAATTCATCTCAAATATTGAATCAAAAAGTCATGCCAGAAATTAATCGCTCCAAACGGCCTCAAACTGGTACAAGGCTACCCCTGTACCTTCCTCTTCCAAATTCATCAACAAAATCCCCATTTCTTGTGAGTCTTCAACCCCACTTCATCTTCTTTAGCTTCTGATTAAAAAATAATTTGCTTGATTTTCTTTCTCTTTTCTTTTGTTTCTTCTTTCTGATTTTTTTGGTTACTTCTGATAATTTGTTCATACGAGTTTAATTAAGTTTTGTTAGTAGAGATTTGCATGTGTTTTTTTCAAACAGTTGTGAAATTAGGTCTCGCTGATCTTGTTTAATCTCATTGTTCAGTTGTTTTCCATGTTTAATTGTATGAAGGGTTCAGTTATTGTGCTTTTGCTTTTCACCTTTAATTGCATGATAGGAAATCAGTCTTTAACGATGAATTTTGAAGTTTATCAGAAAATTTTTTTTGGTTTAATGGCAAGAACATAGGGTTTTCATGCTGTTTTTGATTAGGTTTTGATTATTAGCTATTAGCTTGTTAGGTTCTGAAATTGGTAAACATTTCTAGGGTCATATTTGAGCAAATAAAAACTTAAGGGACTAAAGGATCGGACAGAGGTTGTTTAAGTAATTTTCAGGGTATCGGAGGGTTAGTTTAGGCAAATTAGTTGAGGGAATCTTTTGACAGTTCTTTTAGAAGCTTCTGGCAGGGGCTGAGTTTAATATTGGCAAAATGGCTTGGTTAACAAGTTATAAAATCAGGGACTTAAATGAAATAAAAAAACCTAAGGGTTGCCCTTGTGACTTACCTATAAAGGCATAGTCACTTGCAGCTTTAGAAAAAAAAAAGGGAAAAAGAGTTGAAAACCCAGAAAATTAAAAAAAAGCTGCATAACTTTACTGATTCATTGAATTTAGAAGTGGAAAAGAAATCTGAAAATAAAAACAGCAAAAGAATTGATAAAAAGTAATGTTTCATTTAGCTCAGTAAGGGATTTCTGAATTTTATCTTAGGCTGAAATAATTTCCGGGTAGCTGGCAATGGAAATGATTTAAGACCAAGTTTGATTGAAGTATTTTGGTTCATTGCTTGGTTTGAAATCATTGTTTTGGACCGGTCCACTTCATTTTCTTGTGTGAAAACGGGTATTCGAACTACTATTGAGTTCTGATCTATGGCTGCTTGTTGCTACCTCATTTTGATTTTATTTCTTCTTTTCCAGGTATTCACTTCACTTCCTAATGTATGAGAATGTCTAAGCTTGAAGTGGGTTTGTGCAAATAGAGATTTGTGTTTGAGTAGTGGTTTAAGTGATAAATCTGCATCCTTCAAGTTGATGAATCAGTGTATTTTATTTACATTAATTTCAATATGTAGCATTGCTGTGTTTATTTTCGTTAGTCAATTCCTGTGGATGCTGTAAAAGAATTTGAGTAGCACATTAGTATGATTATGCTGTATTTAAAGGGGCATGGACATTATTTGAACATCAAATATTTATGTTCTGCATGTATGAGCATTGAGGAGTCAGGGTAACCCTCATCAATGTTATTATGTTGATTTTTTTTGTTTGTTAATTTTCTCATGAGGTGTGGTAGTCAAAAGGTTGATAGGTTAAACGTAGTAGGGAATAGATTTTTTTCTCTACCTTAGTCATGGCTGAATGTGTAGCAGAAAATCAAACAGGTTTAGCTATATTTGGTGTGAATTTGGAACATGGTTTAAATTCAATAAACTTTCTTGGTCAAATGATTCATTTTAGTATTTGTGTTACTTCATCAGATTCCAACAATTGCCTTTCAGTATCCTTTTATGAGATTTTTCGTTCTTTTTTGAAATTGTTGGCGCTTATGCTTTGAATAGCTCAAGTCATTGTTAATTGCGAGACTGGACGTGATACCTTGAACGCAAATAGGTTTTAAAATCGTGTTTGGCCTTCATGGATTCGATCCCTGGTCAAGACCCCTCAATGATCTCCTCTCCGTCAAGACTAGGCCTAATGTAGGCCCAAAGCTGTGAAAGCTTTCCGTCTAGATGATCGCTTCCTTTGGTTTAACATCATAAAAAAATAAAACATAAGCCTGAGCCTGGATTTCGAAACATCACCCTCTTTAGTAACTTGAACTATAGTCAAGCATTTTCCCATTAATGTTTAGAAAAAGTAAGTCCATTAATTAGATTGGAGGTGAACCTATTAGATAAAATAATAATAGTAACAACCAGTGTTAGTTTGAATAACCTTTGAAATGAAATTGAGGCGTGCCATTTAGCAGATTCCATGGCCCTTACAAAATCAAAAATACCCAATTGCCTGAGGTGCGATAGTTAAAATTTTACTTTCCTAAATACGGGTGCGCATTTATGTTACCCAAATCCAAATCTCCATGTTGGATGAAATGTGTTGCAAATTATGGGCGCATTTATGTGACGTGGTTCAACCATGTTTTAACAACGTTGCAATCTTCTTAAAATTAAGTAAAAGCGGTTAAAGAGTTAAAATTTGTACATGGGTTCATAATTGTATGATCGGATAATTAAGCCGAATATAACAGTTGAACGACCAGGATAGAACCACGGAACTCGGGAATGCCTAACACCTTCTCTTGGGTTAACAGAATTCCTTACCCGGATTTCTGGCTCACAGACTGTAATACAGAGTCAACCCTTGATTCGGGATTTTAAATCGGTGACATGGGACACATTAATTATCCCAAATGGCGACTCTAAAAATATTAAATAATAAATCCCGTGTCAATTGTCCTTTAATTGGAAAAACTCCCTTTCTACGCCCTTCCAGGGTTGTGTGAAAAAAGGAGGTGTGAAAGCTCTAGCGACATTGTTGGGAATTGAGCCCAAAATCTCTGGTTCAGGGTTCAAGAATTCAAGCTTAGAATAATTGTTGTATTTGGCCTTGTTTAATATCTGATTTATTACATGATTGTGTCCAATGTGTTAAATGTTACTTTTTACCGCTTTGATATTATCTGAATTGTGTATAAACTACTACGAAACCCTTCTTTTCTCATCTCAGGGGATTTGCTCGCTGGTCGAGACTCCTTATTCTGTTAATGTCATACCGTAAAATAAGAAAGATATTCAGACAAGTTACTAAGCCGGATAGCCTTTTGGTTTCCGGTACGTATCCCCCTCCTCGACTCGACTTATCTGCTCAGTACATAGTCTAGAACATATACCCATGTTTCGAACCTAGAATAACTTAACCTCATGCCGGATCCTTAGTAGAAACACTTATTTGCATCATGCATTTGAATTAGGGGACTTAACACAGGGGTTGGGTCCGTATGGGACATGTGCGCTCCAAAAAATGGACGATCTTGATGCATCTTGCATGCTACTTGTATATTCATTCCGGATTTGCATATTGATTGGCTTTTGAAAAAGAAGGAAGAAAGAGAGGGAGGAGAATTTGACAATGAAAATAATAGTGTGAGGGATGAGGAAGGAATTTACCTGTTTCAAATAACGATACTGAAATTCTGACAAAGCTTTGAAAAAACAAAAAAAGAAAAAAAAAACAACAGAAAAAGATTTTATTTTTGAAATAAAAGAGAAAAAAAGGAATCTAGATTTTAATTCTGCCAGAATTGCCCGAACTACGCCGGTTTGATTCTCACAGGGCGTGAGATACATAGGCAACCTCCATCGGGCCCAACTTTATTTTGCAAAAATAGCCTCAAAGAACCATATTTTGTTTGTTATAAATAAATGAGGCAGTTCTTGTCAAAATTAGCCGAGTGTCCCCAAAAAGGGCACCAGAAGGCTGTTTTTGCAAGAACAACTGCCTTAGATTATTTTCTAAATTTTGGCCGGTAGCAAGCACAACTTTAAAACCTTCCCCCGGAAGTGCTAAAAGGCCGTATTTGCAAAATCAAGATTTTATCTTGAAATGAAAATTTGAAGGAAAAATTTAATTCTGTCTTGAGTCCAATAAATCATGATTTTTGCTTAATCACCCTAATAAATATGCAGAATGAGCACGAATCAAAACTTTCCAATAACAGCCATAAACAAGATCCCTTTGGAGTTGCACATGTGGTGGAACGATATAGGTGAATCAGGGCAAGATAAGGGTAATGCGCACTTGGGAAGACTCACCGGGTTGTTTAAAATTAATCCTAGAGGGGATATCATAAAGGCGTTGGTTACATTTTGGGACCGACCCATAACGTATTTCATTTCCAAGACTTTGAACTCACCCCAACCTTGGAAGAAATAGTCGGATATATCGGGGACCCTAAAATCCCTCTGAGACACAAATATTTGATTGCGCCAAGGTTTGTCCATAACCAAAACAAGAAAAAGATAAAAAAAAAATTAAAAAAGAAAGAGAAAATCATGAGAAACAACGGTAAAATGAGGTAGAGAATAATAAAACAAAAGAAGGTAGGAAAAACAAGCCGAGCAAAAGAAAGGGGAAGAAGAAAAGGAAAACAAGAGAGAAAAGAAAAAGTAGCATAGTACAAAATCTGGGATGACACAAACATCCAATCCATGTGCATATTAGAAACCAGTAACTTCTTAGGTGCATTCATCCCCGAATATGTGGCTAGCTATATGTTGAAACCTATCCGCTAACAAGTTTTGGTATTGTCTATCTCAGTTCAGACAGGTGGTTAGTTTTGCGTCAAAAGAAAGCTGCCTATGGCCAACCAAGAAACCCATGCAAGTATCATTGATCCCTCAAAAGAGGTGGAAAGTTTGGATGTCAACGCAATGAAAGAAGAGATGTATAAGCTGAAGCATCAGATGGTTGAAATGTATCAGACATGGGTTAAAGGGTAGCCACCACCAGCCTATCCTACTAACCCGACCTTCATCCCATCATTAGCCCAGTCACATGACCAGCTTACTACTGATCCACCCCCAATCTTCCACATCTACCAATAATACCAGGGTACAACTTCCCAGGCACCCCCAGCTCCACCATCCAAAGTTGTTCCCCATCCCCCTCCACCAGTTGCTCCCATTTTTGTGGTACCTCCTCCCGCTGCACTCCACATATCATTCAGTGAACCTTTGCTCCAAGCATATGACAACCAGTACCACCCACCAGAATCCACTTTCAAAGCCCATGAACCATAATCTTATGCTACGTCCTGAGCAAGAGGAAGTGCTCAGGAAAGTCAAAAGTATAGAGTAATCATTCAGAGATGCAAGGGTTGGGAGGACAAGTGAGTGTGGCTCTCAAAGACCTCTATTTATTCCCGGATGTACAACTGCTGCCGTGCTTTAAGATGCCCTAGTTCGACTTGTACAACGGGCATGGTGATCATGGTGATCCGGTGGCACACCTAAGGGGTTTCTGCAGCAAGATGAGAGGAGCAGGCGAAAATGATAAATTACTAATGGCATACTTCAGTCAAAGTTTAAGTGGTTCAGCATTGGAATGGTACACCCGACAGGATCACGCTCGATGGTACACATGGGACGATCGAGCACAAGCATTCGCCTATTATTTTCAGTACAATATTTAAATTATCCCAGATCGTTTGGCTTTGACGAAACTTGAAAAGAAGCACAATGAGAGCTTCAGAGAGTATGGCTTCCCTTGGAGGGAGCATGCAGCAAGAGTCGGCCCACCAATATAGGAAAGCAAAATGGTAGATTACTTCTTGCAGGCTTTAGAGCCTACATATTTTGGTCACCTGGTATCGGCAGCGGGTAAATCCTTTAACGAGGTAGTAAAAATGGGAATCATGGTAGAGGAAGGACTCAAATCCAAAAACAAATATGAGTTATTCGGCGATCAAATCAACCACCTAGGCTATCCAAAGCGAGATCGAGGGATCAATCGTAAAGAAGAAGAAGAAGGAAGAGGTAGCAACAATTGATTCAGGGACTTGGATCGGGATCCAGGGTCCATCCCATTACAACCAGCCCCGACATCATCATCAAACCTATCGAGACACTCCATATAGCCCACCACAACACTACTAACCACCTCTTTATCCACGTTTCTTCGTCCATCATGCATAGACATATACTCAACCTTCGCCCACGCACAATGGCGTGCACCAACCCTACAAAATAATTACCCAGCTCCACAAAATAACTATCCTCCAAGAGCCTACTAACACCCCCTAAGACAAACTTTCCAGGCCAACCAAGCTTTTAAAAATGAGAGATTGAAGAAGAGAAAAACTTTCACTCCATTCGGAGTATCATATACTAGCTTATTCCACAGGTTGAGACAGTTAGATATATTGAGGCCAATTGAAGTAAAATTTCCAAATCCTCCGCTGAGAAATCTGGACTATGCTGTTAGTTGTTAGTATTATTCGGGTGCCCCAGGGCATGACACAGAGAAATGTTAGCATATGAAGAGTGCTATTCAAGAACTCATTGATTCATATCGGATTGAGGTGCAAGCTCCGGAAGCACCCAATATTAATCAAAACCCATTGCCTGCTCACCAAGAGACAAATATGATTGAGATAGTGCACAAAGAGGGGGAGCCCAAAAAGCCTTCGCAAACTGTCATGATGATCTGAGCCAGTGAACGGAAGATGGTTCAGAATTTGACAAGAAAAATGTCGACACTTAAGTTGAATGGATCAAGCAGTGAGCCTTCGTTATAGCCAGGAAGGAATCCCCGAAAGACGAGACAGTAAGACAAGAAAATGCAAAAGTGGTTGTACCAGGGGTGACAAGCAAGCCTGTGGTTATCGTGGAAGGCGCTCGCACAGAGCCTGTCATTATCAAATCTGTAATCAGCTACCATTGATCACCAGCAAGGACCTACATTGGAATTATGACCGAGTAACAATGACATACAAAGGGAAATAGGTTAGAGAAGAAGTTTGTGAGACCCACGGATTGACCCGGTCGGGGAGGTGATTTGACCCCGAGGAATTGAGGAAAACCGAACCGACCAAGGATAACTCAGTGTTGGTAAAGAAAACTATAAGTGAAGAGGAAGCAGAAGATTTTCTGAAAAAGATGGAAATGCAGGATTATTCTATTGTGGAATAGCTGAGAATGGCACCTGCTCAAATCTCACTGCGATCATTGCTTATTCATCTGGACGAGCACCGTCAGGCGCTGATGAAGATCCTAAATGAGGCCTACGTTCCTGATAAAATCATGGTCAATCAGTAGTAGAAGATAGCCGTTAAGATTTTGAGGTGAACAAAGCCATTTTTTCCGATGATGAATTGCCCGTAGAAGGCACCGAGCATAATGGAGCACTCTATCTCAATATAAAGTGTGAATATTCTGTGGTTACTCGAGTTTTGGTTGATAATGTAAGTGCGAATATTGTCCCTCTTTCCACGTTTAACAAGTTGAAGGTGGATGATGAAAGAATCCACAAGAACAACATTTGTGTGCGAGGGTTTGATGGCGGGGGAAAAGATTTGGTCGGTGACATAGTGCTTGAACTGAAAATCAGACCGGTTGATTTTACCATGGAATTACAAGTGATGGATGTGGCTATTTCCTACAATCTGTAGTTGGGACGACCCTCGATACATGCTGCTAAAGTAGTCCCCTCTACTTTGCATCAAATGGTGAAATTTGAATGGGATCGAAAGAAATAGTGGTGTACGGCGAGGACCATCTGTATGCTTAAAGTGATGCTATTGTTCCATTCATCAAGACAGAGGATCACAAGGGGCCCTGGGTGTACCAGGTTCATGACACTGTATCAGAGCTAGCCACTATGTAAGTCATGGTGGCCGTAGAAATGTTAAAAAATGGGTTTGTTCCAGGAAAGGTTTTGGGGGCGTCACTTCAGGGTATCATACAACCGGTGTCTGTTCCCAAAAAAATTGACACTTTTGGTTTGGGGTTTAAGCCCACAATTGCAGACATGAAAAGAGCCAGAAGGATGAAGAAGAAAGCATGGGCCCTCCCAAAGCCTGTGCCGCGTCTCTCCAAATCATTTGTTAGGCCCGACACCAAGAAGCACCCTACAACGATAAGCCCCAGTTCTGTGGTTAGTCGTGATAAGTAATTGCTTCAAAGGTACGAAAGGTTGTTTGAAGATGTGAATATGGTAGAAGCGGTAGAGGGCTCTAGCAAGGCACATGTGAAATTTGTTGGGCCATGTGCAAAAATCAAAAATTGGGAAGCTACTCCTCTCCCGACCAGGAAGGAGTTTTGGTAGTTTGCTTTGATTTTTCTTTCAATTTCTCTAGATTATTCCAGGGTTTTAATTCAGAGTCTAGTTCCATCCGTTTGGATGTGTAACCTGTTATCTTTCAATTTCAATGAAATGTAATTTCCTTTTTCGTCAGTGCTGATAGTTTTTATTTTTCTTTGCTGTTTCCTTCTTGTACCATTATTTTTATGTTGGTTCCAATGATATGACATGCAGAAGGACTCTTCGTACCAGTCTTGAAAGCCGGTATAATTCAAAAGTAATAATTCAAGAGATAGACTATAAGGATGAAACAGATATGATGAAGAAAGGGCATTTGAGAAAATTAGTAAAGAGTTAAGAAATTTTGAGGAAAAACCCAAGCCAAACCTGAGCAATACAGAAGCAATCAATTAAAAGGACCCGGATAATATCAGAGAAACTAAAATAAGTGTTCATTTTGAGCCGCATCTTAGGGAAGAAATAATCGAAGTGCTGCTTGAACATAAAGATTTTTTTGCATGGTCCTATGACGATATGCCAGGGTTTAATACTAACTTGGTGGTTCACAAATTGCCCGCTGACTCTGCCTGCCCTCCTATCAAACAAAACCTGAGGAAGTTTAAAGTTGATGTGAGCGTAAAGATCAAAGAGGAAGTTACCAAGCAGTTTGAGGCAAAGGTCATCCGAGTCACACGATATCCCACCTGGTTAGCCAATGACGGTAAAATCAGCGTGTGTGTCAACTATCGTCACCTCAACAAAGCGAGTCCAAAGGTCAACTTCACACAGCCAAACATCCACATATTGATTAACAATTGTGCAAAACATGAGATTGGTTCTTCAGTAGATTGTTTCGCAGGCTATCACCAGATTTTAATGGATAAGGAGGATGCAGAGAAGACAACATTCATCACACCGTAAGGAACATAGCTACAGGGTCATGCCCTTCGGTCTAAAGAATGCTGGGGCAACCTATATAAGGGCAATGCCAACCATATTCCACGACATGATACATAAGGAGATTGAGGTCTATGTGGATAATGTAATTGTGAAATCTAGGAAGCAGGCCAACCACGTCAGAGATCTGAGAAAATTTCCTGAGGCTCCGCATGTACAATCTCAAGCTCAATCTTGTGAAATGCGCATTTGGTGTGCTATCAAGTAAGTTGCTAGGATTCATAGTCAACTGCCATTGCCTTGAGCTAGATCCATCATAGATCAAAGCCATACAAGAATTGCCGCCCCTGAGGAAAAAAAGTGAGGTGATGAGTCTATTAGGGAGATTGAATTACCTCAGTAGATTTATTGCTCAGCTCACGACAATTTGTGAGCCTATCATTAAGCTACTGAAAAACGATGTTGCGGTCAAGTGGACGGAGGAATGCCAGGAGGCTTTTGATAAAATAAAAGGATATTTGTCGAACCCACCGGTATTGGTCCGACCGAAACTAGGGAGGCCTTTGATATTGTATCTGACAGTCTTGGACAACTCATTCGGATGCGTGTTGGATCAGCATGATATCACCGGAAAGAGGGAGCATGCCATATATTGCTTCACCAAGAAATTCAAAGCTTATAAGGTTAAGTATACTCATCTTGAAAGGACGTGTTGTGCCCTAACTTGGGTAGCACCGAATTTGAAACACTACTTGTCGTCATATACTACTTACCTTATCTCTTGCCTAGACCCGTTGAAGTAATCTTACAGGAGCCTATGCCCATGGGGAGGCTTGCAAAGGGGAAAATCCTGCTTACCGAGTTCAACATTGTCTATGTGACTAGGACTGCAATGAAAGCAGAGGCATTGGCTGATCGTCTGGCCGAGAATCCGGTGGATGAAGAATACGGACCTTTAAAGACATACTTCCCGGATGAAGATGTGATGCATATTGATGAAGTGGAACAGGGCGAGAAGCCTGGATGGAAATTATTCTTCGTGGGGCTGCTACCATGAAAGGCGTGGGGATAGGAGCACTACTAATTTATGAAACGAGGCACCACTACCCCTTTGCAGCTCAGCTACGCTTCTATTGCACTAATAATATGGCAGAATATGAGGCATGCATTTTAGATCTGAGGTTAGATGCAGACATGAGCGTCCAAGAAATGTTGGTCATGGGGGACTCGGACCTTCTGGTACAGTAGATTCAAGGGGATGACATTTGAAGCTCATAACATACCGGCAATGTCTGCACGATCTTTCTCAACGATTCCAGTCAGTAGAGTTCAGGCATATCCCAAGAATCCACAATGAGGCTGCTGACGCCTTGGCTACTTTAGCGTCAATGTTACATCATCCAAATAAGGCTTATGTTGACCCGCTGCATATCCAAGTCCATGATCAACGTGCCTACTGTAATATTGGCAAGGGCCGTTCGTCGTGTAAAGAGAGATGTCCAATGGGGCATTGTATCTAACAGATGTAGAAGGCAAGTGCGTAGAAATGGCCATCAATTTCGATACTGTTAAGAGATTCTATGAATGAGTTTCTTGATTAAATTATATTTGTTTGTATTTGGAATGTTTTGGAGATTGGAATGACGAAGGTATTTTATTTGGATATCTAGACACTTCATCCTTTGCAAACCCTTTTTGAGCTTTAATTATTTTCTTTCATACCCCTCTTTCGGAATTAGTGGCAAAATAAGAAACGCAAGCGTGAGAGATAAATCAAGAAAAAAGGAAAGAATGAAAAAAGAAAGAGAAAGAAAAAGAAACAAAAAGAAGAAAAAAGAAAGGAAAAAAACAGCAAAACAATAAAAGGAAAAGGGATGAAACAAAAGAAAAGAGTGAGAAGAAAGAGAAAAGAGAAAATTACAACAAAAACAAAGCAATTCTTGGGGCACGAACTACATTTGACTTGATTCCTTTTAAGGATACATAGGCAGCCTCACGGTTCGGTCTTATAAGAAAAACAAACAAAAAAATAAAAAATCCAAAACTCCCCAAGAAAGAAACTGGGGCAGAAGTTGTGGTTGTTGTAAGAAATTAGATTCTGAAAGTTGTAATGTAAACCCATTTGAATTTTTTTGAGCATTTAATACATTTTCTTTCTAACCCTATCCAAAAGCATGCATTGCGGTTCAAAGAAAGAACTTATGGTCAGTCTTTAAGAAATGCCAAGACAAGCAATAAGAGGCGATTCATGCTCGGGGAAACACTCTAGTCCGAGCAAGAAAAGAGCAAAATGAGAGAGTCTTATTGGGAAAAACCCTCATGGGCACCGTATGGCGACATGAGTTGAGAGAAAATCAAAATGAGAGAGTCTTATAGGTGAAAACTCTCACAGACACCTTATGGCGAAGACAAGTCGAGAAATAAACAATTGCAAGAGGTCTATTGGTGAAAATCTGTTCAGAACACCGCATGATGAGCAAGGTCAGGGTTTGGTAAAAGAAATTGGGTTAAGAAAGGTCACAACAACAAATCATGGCGAATGAAAGCCGATCATTTGGACAGACTGGGTCGACTAAGCCGAAGTGCATGTCATGATCATTAGAACCAGCTGTTGCTCCACAAATAAGTCTCTTTTCTTCCGCCTTCAGTAGTCACCCAATTCTAAATTCTTTTATTATAAAAACAACTCAGAGTCATTGCATTTCATTTCCTTTCGGGTTTTCATTCCTCTAACATGTTTTCAAGGTCAATTTTGTTTAAGCAAGCAGGAAAGAGATTTCAAAGCTTACTACCAACTCCCAAATGGCAAAGCACATTGTGGCTAAAACATAACAAAGGCAGCGAAAGTCAAAATGGGATATGAAGAATCACGGAAAGTTTCATCAGTGAAATGATTCAATAATCTCAGGAAAGATGCAAACATTTTGGAAAGAGGGTCATGAATGTAACACAACGTTAAGGTACAAAACACTGGGTTCATCTAAGGCCATGGGGGTTCAAGGGTCAGCCGACAAATTAGGTAGAGCATGACAACGGGGAGACCATTTTCAGCAAGAATGCCGTAAGCTAGCCACCACATTTCAAACTGACAAGATTTTCTTTGATTGAAACAGGCGCATGAATTTCGGATGTCTCGGGGAAGTCATCCATAGGAGAAGCAAGCACCTAATAGGTATGCCGCTGAACTTCAGGACCTTATGGAAAATAGGACTTTGTTAAAGCTCAAAATAATCGAGAATGGCAAAGGAGCATAAATGGACTAAAGAGTTTGCGAGTTGGAATATGATTGAACTAGGAGTTGTCAAGACCCTCATGTAAAATGGGACTCAACATAAAATTCAAGCAATCACGGGGTAGAATAATCTGGCATAAATATTCCCAATGAATACGAGTTGATTTCAGTTTTGTCCTAGAGATAGGATTCACATAGGAGTCGTCGGGACCCTCATGGATAATGGGATATAACTTTAATTGGCGATCCCAAGCAAAAACAACCAAGAGTTAAAATTGGCATTTAATTTGAAATTCTTAGGACCCTCTGGATAATTGGACGTAGCTTTAATTACTGGTCCCCAACAGATATAACTTAGACATAAAACTGGCTTTAATTAAAAATTGTCAGGACCCTTCTGGATAATGGGATTTGTATTTCAAATTATTAGAGATATTGGGTATCGAGATTTATAGTTTTTGGTAATCAGGTGCCCACTTGGAGAACAAGGGAATACATTTCAAGTTTTGGTAATCAGGTACCCACCTGGATAACAAGGGAATACAATTCAAGTTTTTGGTAATCAGGCGCCCACCTGGAACAAGGGAATACAATTCAAGTTTTAGTAATCAGGCGCCCACCTAGAGAATAAGGGAATACAATTCAAGCTTTTGGAAATCAGGTGTCCACCTGAAGAACAATGGAATACAATTCAAATTTGGGTAATCAAGTGAGCACTTGGAGAACAAGGGAATATAATTCGAGTTTTGATAGTCAGGCGTCCACTTAGAAAACAAGGAAATATAATTTAAGTTTTGGGTGATGAGGCGTCCACTTGGAGAATAAGGGAATACAATTCAAGTTTTTGGCAATCAGGCGCCCACTTGGAGAACAAGGATATACAATTCGAGTCTTGGTAATCAGACGCCCACCTGGAGAACAAGAAAATATGATTCAAGTTTTGGCAATCAGGTGCCCTCCTGGAGAACAAGGGAAAACATCTCAGGTTACAATTCAAAGCGACAACAAATAAGTTTCACCGGGAGAATACAAGTCAACATGGCAACAAGGAATTTTCACATGAAGAAATACAAATCGGCAAGGCAACAAGGATCGAGAACAAGATTGAAGACATAGATAGGTTCTTTTGTAATCCATAGGTCATAGCTTAGTCTAGCTTCCTTTTATTTTGACTTGGTGTAATAAGAGGATCTAGCAAGCAGCAGCAGTAGTAGCAGCGACAGTAAGATCACAGCTTCGGTAGTCCCAGCTACCAAAAACTCCTGAACTACACTGACCTGATTCCTTTTTAGCCAATGATATGTAGGAAACCTCCAAAGCAGGGTGCGGTCAAACTTTTCAAATGCTTCCCACGGAGTATTCAAACGGGCAAAAATCGCTCATATCCACTCACTTATCTTTGCACGAAAAGCCCTCGTGTTTCCGAGCAAAGAGTGGCAACTCTGGGCATGTGATTTTTTTCCTATACAAATTATTCCCGTAAAGTCAAAGACAAAATAATTTCTTTTGTTTATTTGCAATTTTTTGGGTTTTCGTGGCATTTTCTGTTAATTATTTACAATTTATTTCTGCATTTCAATTAGTAAAAAATATAAAAAATATGTCGCATGTGCATTTAGAAGTTAATTTGACATTTTTCAAGAGTTAATTAGCAGTTAGTCATTTTATAAAAAAGGGAAAATAAAAAAATGGTTTAATTTGCTCCTTTAATTTTAACTTTAACTTTAGGTGAATTTCTTCAATTTTTTTTTAATTATTTGTGATAATATATATTTAGGATTAGTTAGTATTTTTGGTAGGTTAATTTGGCTTTATAATAAATTAGATTTTATTTTAATTTGAAAAGAAAAGGAGTTTTTAATTTTAAAAAAATGCGGAATTAAGGAAATTGAAAAAAAAAAAACAAAGAGTTATGGAAAATTTGGTCAATTTTGTAACTCAGCCCAACCGCACCACAGCCCAAACCCACATCTGACACGTTCCAGGTCCCCTCTTGAACCCAAACGATGCCGTTTGGCTTCGTCAAATCCCACCCGTCGAGGATTCATCATCCAACGGCTCAAAAGTAATCAATCCTAAGTATATTAATGTCCAAATGCTACCCCTCCCTCCAAACCCACCTCCTCTCTCAATTCAGTAACCCTAGAGACGGTCTCAACGTCTCCGCTGTCCACCACTTTCCGTCGAAAATCTCCCACGGCGGCGACAAAGCTCTGATGACCACCAAAATAACACCCTCGCTTCCCTTCCCTCTCCTCTTTCCACATCAACCATAATCTTCCCTTAAATCCTAGACCAACTCCTCGATTATCGCCCAGAAGTTCTAGATCCTCCGCCGGACACGGCGGCGCTGCCACCAAGCAACCCCAAAATCATACCACATACTCACCATGCTCCCCTCTTCCAAAATATCTAACTTGTATCATTCGAATCCAAGTAATTCATCTCGAATATTGAATCAAAAAAGCCATGGCAGAACCTAATCGCTCCAAACGACCTCAAACTGGTACAAGGCCACCCCTGTACCCTCCTCTTCCCAAATTCATCAACAAATCCCCATTTCCTGTAAGTCTTAAACCCCAGTTCATATTCTTTAGCTTCTAATAAAAAATTAATTTGCTTGGTTTTCTTTCTCTTTTCTTCTGTTTCTTCTATCTGATTTCTTTGGTTACTTCTAATGATTTGTTCATCCGAGTTTGATTAAGTTTTGTTAGTAGAGATTTGCATGTGTTCAAACAGTTGTGAAATAAGGTCTAGCTAATATTGTTTAATCTCATTGTTTAGTTGTTTTCCATGTTTAATTGTATGAAAGGTTCACTTAATGTGTTCTTGTTTTTTCACCTTTAATTCTATGATAGGAAATTAGTCTTTAACGATGAATTTTGAAGTTTATCAGAAATAAATTTTTGGTTTAATTGCAAGAACACTTGGGTTTCAAGCTGTTTTTGATTAGGTTTCAATTATTAGCTATTAGCTTCTTAGGTTCTGAAATTAGTAAACATTTCTACGGTCATATTTGAGCAAATAAAAAGTTAAGGGGCTTAAGTATCGGGCAGTGGTTGTTTAAGTAATTTTTAGGGTATGGGAGGGTTAATTTAGGCGAATTAGTTGAGGGAATCTTATGACAGTTGTTTTAGAAGCTTCTAGCAGGGGCTGAATCTAATATTGGAACTATGGCTTGGTTAACAAGTTATAAAAGTAGAGACTTAATAAAAAAACCTAAGGGTTGCCCTAGTGACTTGCCTATAAAGGCATAGTCACTTGCAACTTAAGAAAAAAAGGGAAAAAGAGCTAAAAACCCAAAATATAAAAATAAAAGCTGCATAACTTTACTGATTCATAGAATTTAGAAGTGGAAAAGAAATTTGAAAGTAAAAAAAACAAAAGAATTGATAAAAAGTACTATTTCATTGAGCTCTACAAGGGATTTCTGATTTTATTTTAGGCTAAAATAATTTTCAGGTAGCGGGAAATGGAAATGATTTAAGATCGATTTTGATTGAAGTATTTTGGTTCATTGCTTGGTTTGAAATCATTTTTTGGATTGGTCCACTTCATTTTCTAGTGTGAAAACTGGTATTCGAACTGCTGTTGAGTGGTGATCTGTGGCTACTTGTTGCTACCTCAGTTCAGTTTTGTTTCTTCTTTCAAATATTCACTTCACTTCCTAATTTATGAGAATGGATGAGCTTAAAGTGGGTTTGTGCAAATTGAGATTTGTGGTTGAGTAGTGGTTTAAGTGATAAATATGCATCCTTCAAGTTGATGAATCTGTGTTATATAAATTAATTTCAATATGTAGCAATGCTGTGTTTATTTTCGTTAATCAATTCCTGTGGATGCTGTAAAAGAATTTGAGTAGCACGTTAGTATCATTATGCTGTATTTAAAAGGACACAGACATTATTTGGACATCAACTGTTTATGTCCTGCAAATATGAGTATTGAGAAGTCAAGTAACTCTCATCGGTGTTATTTTGTTGGTTTTTTTGTTTGTTAATTTTCTCATGAGGTGTGGTAGTCCAAATGTTGATAGGTTAAAAGCAGTAGGGAACATCACTGTTAGTTTTTTTTCTCTACCTTAGTCATGGCTGAATGTGTAGCAAAAAATCAAACAGGTTTAGCTATATTCGGTGTGAATTTGGAACAGGGTTTAAATTCAATAAACTTTCTTGGTCAAATGATTCATTTTAACATTTGTGTTACTTCATCAGATTCCAACAATTGCCTTTCAATATCCTCTTATAGATTTTTCATTCTTTTTTGAAATTGTTGGAACTTATGCTTTGAATAGCTCAAGTCATTATTAATTGCGAGACTAGACGTGATACCTTGAACGCAAATAAGTTTTAAAATCGTGTTTGGTCTTCAGGGATTCGATCCCTGGGCAGGACCCCTTAATGATCTCCTTTCCGTCAAGACTGGGCCTAATGTAGGCCCAAAGTTGTGAAAGCTTTCCGTGTAGATAATCGCTTCCTTTGGTTTAACATCTTAAAAAAATAAAACATAAGCCTGCGCCTGGATTTCGAAACAACAGCCTCTTTAGTAACTTGAACTATAGTAAAGCATTTGCCCATTAATGTATAGAAAACTAAGTCCATTAATTAGATTGGAGGTGAGCTTACTAGATAAAATAATAATAGTTACGGCCTCCGAATGTTAGTTTGAATAACCTTTGAAATGAAATCGAGGCGTGCCATTTAGCAGATTTCATGGCCCTTGCAAATCCAAAAGCACGTAATTTCCTTAGGCGCGATAGTTAAAATTCTATATTCCTAAATACGGGTGCGCATTTATGTGACCCAAATCCAAATCTCAACGTTAGATGAAATGTGTTACAAATTACGGGTGCATTTATGTGACATGGTTCAAGACATGTTTTAACAACGTTGCAATCTTCTTAAAATAATTAAAAGCGATTAAAGAGTTAAAATTTTCACATGGGTTCATAATTGTAAAATCAGATAATTAAGCCAAATATAACAGTTGAGCGACCGTGTTAGAACCACAAAACTCGAAAATGCCTAACACATTCTTCTAGGTTAACAGAATTTCTTACCCAGATTTCGCAGATTTTATTACAGAGTCAACCCTTCCTTAATTTGGGATTTTAAACCGGTGACTTAGGACACCATTAATTATCCCAAGTGGCGACTCTGAAATCTTTAAATAATAAATCTCGTGTCAATTGTCCTTTAATTAAAAAAACCATCTTTCTATGCCCTTCGCGGGGTGTAGTGGTAAAATGGAGGTGTGACATTTACCAAGGCTCATACTTTAAGAGGTCGTTTGGTAGGCGGGATAATGATACTAACCCTGAAATGGAATTTAAGATTGTGTTTATTCCTTGTTTGGCTATAGATATTAGCTATTTTCAAGATTAATTTTATAATAAAATAGTAAAATCAGTTATCCTATACAAAAAGTGGAATAGCTATCACGTGATAGCCCACACTATTGGATATCCTAATTATCCCAATAGTGTACCAAACGACCCGTAATAGTACTAATGGGACTTACCGAGTTACGTGTCTACCATTCACTACGGGTGAGTTCAATATTTTTTTTCAAAATAGGTTGTTAAATTGGGGAAACTATATTTTCTTTCATTAATTAGGGATGAGAATTTTCTAGAAGAAATTATTAGTAGTATGATTATTATGGATATGTCACGATCCGGATTTTTACCGTTAGAATCGTGATGATTCCTACTCGTAAAAGTTAGGCAAGCAACCAATTATGATTTTAACATTAACAATTAACCCAAATAGAACTAAGAGATAACTAAGGCTAATTAGATACGAAGTGCGGATGTGCTATAACAGTTCAAAATACTCTAATACATGTCAACCCCAACGATCTGGTGTCACAATTCACAAACGTCTAAGAAGTTCTACAAATACTGGTTGAAAGAATTACAACTATCCTCGAAATGGAAAGATACAAATAATCTAAAATAAGGGGAAGGGGACTCTAGGGTCTGCGGATGCCGGAAGATCTACCTTGGGTCTCCCATGGACTGAAGGAAGTAACCTCAACACTACTCACATGGTCCAGCACCAAAATCTACACTGAAAGTGCATAGTGCAGTATAAGTACAACTGACGTCATGTACTGGTAAGTGCCGAGCAACCTCAGCAAAGTAGTGACGAGGCTAGGACACGACAATCATATAAACCCGTGCAATTAAATCATATACAGGAATCAATAATAATAGAATTGAATAGATAAAGACGGGAATGGCAACATGCTAAGGAGAATACTAAATCCTGACAGTTATAAAGTAAAGAAGCAAGGTAATTATCAACTTTGAGCCAATAAAAAGGATAACTCAATAACAAGTGCGCGGCATCACCCTTCGTACTTTTACTCTCCTCCCAACCATAGAAATCAACAAAAACGGTACGACATCACCCATCGTGCTTCTACTCTCTCATAATCATGGCACGACATCACCCTTCGTGCATTAACGCTCACAGAAATATGGCACAATATCACCCTCCGTGCATTAACACTCACTGAATATGGCAGGACATCATCCTTCGTGCCTTACACTCTTCCTCACCCAAATAATAGAAATAATAACATCCCGGCAAGGGAATTAACAATAGAAACAATAACATCCCGGTAAGGAAATCAGTTATAACCAATCGCGTTTCAACAATTAACTACACAAAATAATTCTCAACTTGAGTCAATACTCAATAATGGTCAATTACCAAGAAAATATCATATGTATTGTTCAACATGGATAATTATCAATTTAAGCATGAACAATACATAATAAGAGTCACAACAGTCACAGTGTAAGACTCACTTGCATGCTCGATACCAATGTATAGTTACTCGTCACCACACCTATACATCATACTCAACACCAACACGTAGCAAATAAGACAACAACACCTATTTCCTCGAGCTAAAGTTAGACCAAACACTCATCTCGATTCCATGGCCCAAATCAAGCCTTAATTATCGTTTTCCCTTTGTTTTTCACTTCCAAATCGCCCAAATCTATGCATAATTAACTAATACTGATTAATGCTAAATAAGCCAATTCTTATGCATGAGTATAGATTTTCCAATATTTTTCCCAGAAAGTAAAAAACCAATCCTGGAACCGCTTGGTCAAAACTCGAAGTACGAAACAAAACCCGACTACCCATTCACCCATGAACCCAAATATGCAATTGATTTTGAAATCCGACCTCAATTTGAGGTCTAAATCCCTAAATTTTGAAATTCCTAAATTCTACCCAAAAATACTGAATTTCCCATGAAAAATCCTAGATCCTCAGATGAAATCATGTAAAAGGATGACATAAATTGAAGAAAATGAGTTAGAAATCACTTACCCATGATTTAGAGAAGTTTGAGTCTTTAGAAAATTGCCAAGAGAAGTTTAGGGTATGAGAGAATTGAAAAATGGGTGAAATCCTATCTAAGTCCAAACATATTAGTTGCATATGTCGCAATTACGAGATAGGCTTTCCAAATGCGAACCTATTGCAATATTTGCTTCTGCCGCAATTGTAAAGGTTGACCCCCCTGATGACTTCGCAAATGCGAAGGAAATGTTCGCAAATGCGAATTGTGTTGGCCAGGACTTCTTCGCAATTTCGATAAAGCCCTCACAATTGCCGCAATTGCAAAGCCTGACCTCGCAACTGCGAGATCAGAGCATGCAATAAAATACTACATGCATCAGAATTTTTCTAAGTCCAAATTCACTCCGCTACCTATCCAATACTTACCCGAGCCCTCGGGGATCCAACCCAATCATGCACACAAGTTTAAAAATATCTTAGAAACTTACTCGTGTGATCAAATCGCTTAAATAACATCTTAAACAATGAATTATTCATCAAAATCAATAAAATTCTCAAGAACACTTAAAGTTTCTATTTTCACAAACCGAGGGTCCGGTTTTTATCAAATCTCGGTTTTCGCCAAATCTCACAAATACGACGTAATTACTATATCAAACATGTATCGAGCTCCGGAACTAAAATACGGGTCTGATACCAACTAGATTACACACTATTCCATTTCTAAAATTCCTTATATTTCACAACAAATAATATTCTTCAAAAATTTATTTCTCGGGTTAGGGACATCAGAATTCGATTCCGGGCATATGTCCAAGTCCCATATTTTTTTGTGGACCCTACAGGACCATCAAATTATGGGTCAACATTCGTTTACCAAACACATTGACCAAAGTCAATTTTAATTAATTTTAAACGTTAATTTTAATATTTTCCTTAAATTTCATACAAAGACTTTTCGAAAAATACGCCCGTACTGCGTACGTAAATCGAGGAGGAAGATAATAAAGTTTTCAAGGGCCTAAACTCAGATTCGGATTCTAAAACGCAAGATGACCCTTTTGGGTCATCACAAGATAGTTTGAAATTTTATTTGTTGTTTGGTCATAAGCAAATGGTTGAAGGGTGGTAGAAAGTTGAGGAAGGAAGGTGAAACTAATCTAAAATTGATTATATTAGTTGCATATACAATAAATGAATGAAACATATATAAAAAGAAAATATTGTTATGAAATAATATAAGAACAAGAACCATAATACAAGAACAAGAACAATGGAGAGAATAGGGAGAGGAGTATTCTTATTGATACTTTGGGATGATATACAATGGGGTAAGACCCCTCTATTTATAGGAAGAGAAATGAGTTAGCCTCAAAGTAAAACTCTTCTATAAGATAGACATTCACTCTAATTAGAGTTCTATTTATAACACTCCCCCTTGAATGTCTATTCAATAATATGCCTCGTTAAAACCTTAACTAAAACAAAACCCAATGGGAAAAAATTAAAGAGAAGGAAAAAGAGTACACATGTTTGAATATGCGCCTATTGGTTGCCTCGTTAAAAACCTTGCAAGGAAAACCCAGTGGGACAAAACCTTTTAAGGGAAAAAGAGTGCAACGCGCATTAACTCCCCCTGAAAAGAGCATCAATTCACATCCTTGAGCATTTGCATTCCAATCTTGTGCACCATCTTCAAAACGATCTTTTGTAGAGATTTGATAAATAAATCAGCCATATTGATTTGAATAAATATTCCGCACCTTGAAATTATCATTCTTGATAGATATGAACATCTTCATATAATGCCGTGAAATGACTCTTCAATATCTCCATAGGGGTATTCTCGATGCCATCATGTTTATAGTTATAGCAATATACATATGTACACAAATTGCACTTAGGATGTGGTACTTCAGGACCAAGAATTGTATATGCTTCAAGCAACTTAAATCTTTCAAGTTAAGTCATATAATAGACTTTAGATGCATATCAAGTTTTCATGTCATGCCAGACAAATAGATACCGAAAACTGATTACACATACCTTTGCCTTTACACTTTCAAGTATTTGAACTACATGTCCAAAACTACATGTCTTTCATATGGAATCAATTCTTCTTGAATTGTATCTCTTCCATTTGGCCAATATTTTTCTTGTATTCGACAAACACAAGATCCTCATCGATATTTGGCGCTATTATAGATGTCGTCGACAATCATTTTATATCGGTTTCAGTCAATTTTCATAAAGACATAACATGGAGATCTCTTCATTCATACATTCAGGTACCTGAATCTCTCATGAGATTTTATGAAGTGTTATGTCATGTGATCTTCTGGATCATTTGCCTCCTTATTATGATCACTTTGATAATTTGCTCATCTTCTTTATTAAGAAGTTATTTGAAACCGATTTGTCTATACGCTTCAAGCGTATCAAAGACTTTGTCCTTCTAGGACTTAATATGAGCATTTGCAGTGAGAATATAGTTACATTCTTTGGGTCAGCAAATGCGTATAGCATGCTTTGCAATATGTTGCAATTGAATTATCCTTTTATGAACTTCAGGTTCATATTATGATATTCGAGGATCTATATATACAAATGATAATTCATCTCATGTAGCCTTTTCTCAAGTGTTTATCATGTCTCCCCCTCATGTTCGAAAAGCTAACTTGTTTCCTCAACTTTGAGAAATCATCTTTGTGCATTATCATGTCAATATACACAGCACATTAATAATAAGATGAAATTATTTGGTTCCTGACCCTGAACCACTTGTGAGGGGAGAATGTAATATACTCTCGTATACAACGTATATCAAGCTGATATATATAACTTTGTTCTCATAAAAAACAGTTTAGCTATTAAGTGGAGGCACTCAATAATTATCTTGCTAAACCAACTTTGATATAAACCAACTTATCAAGATGAACTATCTTGAGTAGAAAATCTGGAAATTATGCTCGAAGTTATATTACTGAGCAATTTACCTCGCAAGCACCGGCCAGGCTGCGGGTCAATAACAATCGCGCATGTAACTATTTCATAGATGCATCATATGTGGTATACATGGCAGGTGAATGGGCCCATATTCACCTTTGATATTTTCAGAATTTATGGGCTTCAACCCGAACTCTTTAGTTGGTCAGTTCATTAATGAGAACAAGTAATACAAGAGAATTCGTAAAGAACTTTCTAGTTCTTTAATATTCACCCATGTGAATTCTCTATTATTGCACATCATACTTAAAATGAGATGGCTAACCCGAATGCCAACAAGTTGTAGTAATAAAAGATATCAAATCATTCCTTTATTTATAGTCTCAATATAATCAGCGCTTTCGCGTGTACTTTGGAAACTGAATAAGTTTCTTTGAGACTTACTACAGCACAATACTCAATTGTATTTCTCCAACATAGTAATAATTGGCTCTTCTAGAGCTCTCAATTAATTTTGTACTACCACAAATTCATCAACATCCATGTGGTGAATATCTTTCTTAAAGAGAAAGTTATACCATTATGGTCATGTCAAACTTATATGCAAGATATGTTTCTTGCATTATCGTTGTCCTTTAATAGTCATATTTCCAAAATACTTTGGCTTACAATAGGTACGTGACCAACGCTCATTCATGCCATATATCATCTCAAACCTCCTTCTAGGGGTGAGTGTGGTATCATCTCAAACCTCCTTCTAGGGGTGAGTGTGGTATATTATATACCAATTTCATGTTCATATTCTTCCAATAATGAATATGTATTCGTGAATCAGATGTTGTCACATTCACTTCGGGGATATGTGATTTTGTTATCCTTTTCAAATCTGTAAATGCGTCTGGCATTTGATTTGTTATTCTTTGCAAATGGATAATCTTTTGCACCTCATTTTCACAAATGGAGGTATGTGGATCAAGATGAGATAATGATGCATTTTTCCACAAAATTTCCCGTTTGGTTTCACCAACTTCTCCCCCTAATTTTTGAAAAAGTGTCTCATCGAATTGACAGTCTGCAAATCGTGCAGTGAACAAATCCCCTGTCAATTTTTCGAGGTAGCGAATAATGGAGGGCGATTCAAACTCAACATATATTCCTAATCTTCTTTGCAGACCCATTTTGGTGTGGTATGGCGGTGCTACAGGCACATATACTGCGCATCCAACAATTCTTAAATGGGATATATTAGGTTCATGACCCAAAACTAATTGCAACGGGGAATATTTGTGACAATTCGTCAGTCAGAGACGAACTAGCATTGCTGCATGCAAAATGGCGTGACCCCAAACCGAAGTGGGCAGCCTCGTTTTCATGAGTAAATGAGGTATTCAAGATTATACTCATGTATTGTCTCAATCTGATATCCACTTTGAATGATATCTCTAAAACTCAACAAGTTCCTTTTAGACGTGGAGGAGAATATTTTGACTGATATCATTAAAACTCAACAAGTTCCTCTTAGACTTGGAGGAGAACATTGCATTCTCCAAAATATTGTTCCTTTAGGCAGAGTTATAGTTGCTCTCCAGGAGCCTTCAATCAATTTAATTCCCATGGTTTGACATACAAAAGAAAATATATGAACATGAGAATATACAAATCTGTTTGCTTCATATTTAAACAATATTTTCAAAATCTGCTGAGGTTATTCGACTAACTAAATCAGATAGTCGACTATCATGCCTTGCGGAAAAGTCCAGTTTTAATGCGAAATATTAGATAGTCGACTAACTAAGTTGATAGTCGACTATCTTAGTAAACAGTCATCAGGATAGTCGACTATCTAAATCAGATAGTCGACTATCTTAGCTTGCGGAAAAATCCAGTTTTATTGCGAAATATTAGATAGTCGAATAACTTAGTAAACAGTCATCTGGTTATTCGAATAACTAAATCAGATATTCGAATAACTTAGCTTGCGGAAATTCCAGTTTTTAATACGAAATATTAGATAGTCGACTAACTTATTAGTTAATCGACTAACTTTGCTGGAAAATAAAAATTTCTTCGAAATTTATGCATATTAAAACATTCTAAAGAACTAATACTAACATTATATCATAAACTAACTAATACGAGCTGATACTAATGACTATTAGTTTATTCACTAACTATTACAAATAAGTGAAATAAAATAAAACAATCCCATCTTCCTTCATCACAGATCCATCACCAATTAGGTGGTCAATTTTCCCCTCAGGGTGCTCAAAGAAGTCTGCCACATCAAGTGGGTGATGTCAAAATTGTCGTCAGAGACAAAATTTGTTTCAGGGCATTTACTCTTTAGAGATGCTTGACAAGGCTCAACCAAATGTCTTGGTACACGGCAAATTTTCGCCCAGTGCCCTTTTCCACCGCAACGATAACATATAGTTTATGAACTATTTGCTTTTGGATTCTCATTATATCGTGCTTGTGGCAGAGTGACCAACTTCAGGTTGTCATATCTCTCCTTTAAGCCATTCCACAAGATAGGTGGATCTTTGACTGTGATATATTCAATTTTCAAACCTTCATCAAGGTGATCGCGCAAGTAAATCAAGGCCTTAGCACAGTTTCAAACCTTCATCAAGGCGATGGCGCAAGTAAATCAAGGCCTTAGCACAGTTTCAAACCTTCATCAAGGTGACGACGCAAGTAAATCAAGGCCTTAGCACAGTTTCAAACCTTCATCAAGGTGATGGCGCAAGTAAATCAAGGCCTTAGCACAGTCTTTGGTGGATGCGTTATTTCTGTCTTTAATGGCGTCTCCAGGACCCATTGCATCCAAATGGATTTCAGCATCCAACACCCATGTCATATAGTTCTTGCCCGAAATTTCAAGGGCAACGAACTTTCTTTTCATAATGTCAGACATAAAACAAAATTAAATCAAGAGCGTGTTCATACTTACGGGCTCTATTGCAATTATCACATTCACTTCAGGGAATGGATCATAATCATCTGTATGTGCTATACACAATCTCATGTCAAATATTACTTTCATAAAGTGAAAGATTATTTTGAGAATCCTTATTGTTCTCATTACCACAATAATGACGATTATAATTTCGTCTATTGCCACGTCCACATCCATTGATACCTTCACGGTAATAATTTTGTCTTCTTTCAGACTTATCACATACTGCTACCACATTCTCTAAAGGGAATGGAGCAAATTCAATTGGACGGATTTTTAATTCTTTGCCCACAATCATACATGAATTTGATCATGGCAAGGCATAGAAATTTTACCACTTCATGTGAGTGTAATTTCTTACGAACTCCATTAGAGTTATAATCAAACTTTGTTGTCTTTGTTTGTATATAAAATCAAATCGTAGAATTTCAAGAATTTGAAAGGGAAAAGTAAATTACTTACCTTTAAGGTATACCAATAAATGTTGTGATATCAAATATACCTCTTGTGTAAATTCCTTTCTTTCTCTCACGTTTTTCTCTTTCTGTTTCTGTTTCTTTCTTCTTTCCGTATAGAAATTTTTGGGATTTGGTTACGGCAGAACCTCACGTGAAACCCTACACAAACAAAAGTTAAGACAATCGAAAATTTCAATTGGTTAGAGACTCGTGCTGATAACGTGTTATGAAATAATATAAGAACAAGAACAATAATACAATAACAAGAACAATAGAGAGAATAGGGAGAGGAGTATTCTTATTGATACTTTGGGATGATATACAATGGGGTAAGACCCCTCTATTTATAGGAAGAGAAATGAGTTAGCCTCAAAGTAAAACTCTTCTATAAGATAGACATTCACTCTAATTAGAGTTCTATTTATAACAAATATCGTATTCATACATGCCGCGAGATTGCGATTTAGTGGCAGACCGCAATACATAATTTATAGATTAAGTATTCATCAAGAGTTTGAATCTTGTCAAAAATGAATTTTAGTATTTAATCCTAACATCGATCAAGTGTTAAATCGTGCGTCACTTAATCCTCGAGGATTTCTCGATTATAAAAAGAATAGTTCATACTTAGTCCATAAGCATTTATTGAAGATTGTGGAGATAGTAACTAAAAACCACTATACTTACGAAATGTCCAAAATTATTTGCATTAGTAGCTTCTATTGAATTTATTATACATGTATATTGTGAATAATTAATTTTTGCATTCTTTAATTCTCCTAAAAAAATAACTTTTGGATGATTTTTAGCTATTTTAGTTAATTTTCTTAGAATTTATTTGTATATTTATATGTGAATTCCTTAATTAAAAAGCACCAAATATATATATATATATATATATATATATATATATATATATATATATATATATATATATATATATATATATATATATATATATTGTTTGCATCTTTAATTTGTATATACCAAAAAGATTTTCTTTTCTACTTGGACATTTTCTGTAGGACTAAATAATATTATAATTTCATTAGAGGGAAAAGGGATTGGTCTAGTGTATTTTAATTAAAATTAAGCCAAAATTAGCCCAAAATTTGAGCCCAATTCGACCATACCCGGTCCAACTAATAGCATGCCAAGACTTGATCCAAACGGTGTAGTTTGATCATTACATTACGTCATTTTATTAAGTGAAACCAAAGTTTAATTTTACCCATCAATTCCATCTTGATCTAATGACTCTCATTCACTCTCGGCCTAGGTATTTAAAGACTAAAAAATCTGAAAATTATCCCTATTTTCACCGATAATTCTTTTTTCCTTTCTCTCTCTTCACTCTCTCTTTGTTGCCTCTTCGCCACCACCGGAAATCGCCCACCGGCGGCGGACCACCTCCAAACACCTCCAAATTCACACAATGTAATATCTGCAACCTCCTCTTTCCATATCTCCAAACCAAATCCTTCAAAAAAAACCTCAAACTTTTTGAATCTTAGATCTAAAAAACTTTAGCCGTCACCTTTGCCCAAATTCTTGAAGCTCCGACCAGTCCCACCCACACAATACCTACATCAACGAATAGAGCACCTCAAGACCTAGTTATTAATGTCAATTCTACCCTGAATCCGGCACCAAAATCCAATCAAATTTCGGCGACCTCCCTGAACACCCTCGCTCAACATACCACCATTGTATCAGCCACTTGAATTGTAAAAATTCTATTTTTTGGTATTGCTGATTTTTTATTTTTAGTTTTAGTTTTTTAGATTTTATTTTATCTCTTATTAATTATTTCACCATTAGTTTTTTGAAGATTGTAATTCTAAATTTTCTGTTTTTTGCACTTGTTGAAGTAGTAGAATAATTTTGTACTGATGAAAGTGAGGTAATGAAGGAATACTTGAGAGTATAGGGTACTTGTTTGGGTGCTTATTTACTGCTCCAAGGCTTTTTTGAGTACAAAACTCAAAAGTTATTTGTTTGGTAAGAAATATATACTTTTGGACACTTATTAAATAAAAGTCTATCTTTGAATAGTGAAGAGCAGATTTTGGTTGAAATACTCTCTTTTGGAAAATATTGAACGGGAAAGTCTTAACTTTGGATTTTAGAGCAGATTCTTATGAATAAATATGTCAAAAAGGATAGATTTTTAATCATAAAATAGCCGGCTGTTTTAAATATATAATACATACATTTTTAGAACGAAAAAAGAAGAAGAAGAGGAGACACACACTAAAAAGAAATACAATTTTAGGAGTAAAATCAGCAGCTGAACTTAAAGAAACTAAGTTAAAATGGTGAGCTTTGGAAGTGAATCTTAGAGTGCAAACTTTCAAGAAAATATGAGTCTTCTTTAGAGTTTGTTTCTGGATTTCTTCTCAAAGTTTTCAGGCTGTTTAAACACGAATTTGCTGCTTGTTTTGCTGCTATTTGGCTGTTGTTTCTTGTTGTTTTCCATTGTTGAGCTTTCGTTCTTCATTGCTATATTATTTTCTGCGATCTCGGTAACCATTAAACTCTGTAATGCAATTTTTTGTATAGCAATTGATGAGGATTTGAGCATGTTTAGATTATTTGAAGCATATGCAAGGAAATTTACTATATGGATGAATGTTGAGGTTTTCAATCTTGGAATCAAGCGTTGGATCGTAATGTTAAATTCATGACTTTTTATTTATTTATTTATTGCCTCTTAGCATTTCTCTGTTAACTCTTAAGTAGTATATCATGAGAATCTTGATTATGTTGTAGAAAAACAATTGTTAAAGACTTAATGAAGAATGTAAAAGTGAACAGAATGTATTAGTTTAGTATTTAATAAGATGGCGATAACAACAATAAAAGGCCAAACAACTAACTAGTTGGCCCATTTTCACTAATAACAAATCTGGCCCATTTGTTTTTGAAAAACAAGGGCTGGTTCAATGCCAAAGCATGTTCAAAAAATAAATTTTCATCTCCCGTAGCAAGGTAAGTATCTTATTTATTTTAAATAAATACTATTTAAAAATTATACTCTATAGATACCTTTTAATATTTATAGTAAAATATTTAATTCTGGTTACCTCCTACCCCTAAGCCACTAATTACACTATTCAGTTACACTATTTTCTTTCTCTCTCTACTTTGATACATGTCATTCTCTTCCCCCATCCCATTAAGGTTTCCGATCTCCTCATCCTTCCAAGTGCATCTTCTCTTTTCTTCACTTTAATCGATGCTTCAAAATCTAGCGACCCAATTCCTACACCATGGCCAAAACAATTCCACTCGATTTTCTTCATGAATAACACCAAAGGGAATCTTCAAGTTGTTGATTTGTGGTATAATTATCCCAATGGCAGGAACTTCAACATTATCCAAAACCAATTGGAGAAGCGATAAACTATAGGTTCTCAACTTCTGTCATATTCAATACAAGATTCAAGCTTTAACAGAGTCCTTATTCTGCCACTATTGCTCGATGACAATTCACCAGAAATTAGGGTTTGTTCTTGAACAAAGACGACAAGGTTTGGGACTGAGCAACTTGATTTTATGTCAATATATTTCAATGTATTTTTAACGTATCTCGCTATATGCCATGAATGTATTCATATATATTTTTTAATTAATATAATTTATGTATTCAGATGTATTATATAATTTTTCGAAAAATTAATATGTTTTTGGGGTATTTTTCGGTTGAGAAACTTTTTTATAACAAAAAATACAAATTTTATGTGATATAATTGAGTTTTTGAGTTATATTAGGAATATATTATGTTAATTGATATACTTTCCATGTAAAAAGAGTATAATCCCCTATTTCACGTCGTGAATAAAGTTTGTGATGGCCCGATCAGTCGTCTCATGAGTTATCGCTCCATTTCATCCATTTTTGTTTCTTATTGCTTTGTTTATTGGTTTTATAAGTGATCGGGTTGGCTCGAGTTCGGAAAGGCTTTGAGAATGTTTGAGATATTTAGTCTCTTTTTTGGTAATTTCGGGATTTATGTTGTAAATTAATTATATCACTTGGGCTCCATTCACTTAGCATATTTTAACATCGTAATTCTGATTTTGGATAGATTCAATGCGAGTGGAGGCTGATTCGAGGGGCAAAGGCGTCACGGGCTAGAGTTTGGACCCGATTTAGGTGAGTAATGATTGTAAGTGTTGTCTTGAGGGTATGAAACCCCGGATTTCACACCGTTGTGCTATATTGAGGTGACACACATACTAGATGACGAGCGTGGGGCCGTGCACCATTGGGGATCATAACTTAGTCCATCCCGAATGACTGTTTTATCGCATATTTGATTGAAAACTGCTAGCTATCATCATGTTTTGGGTTGAATTCCATATTTGGGCCTTGCGCTAACTATTTGGATCCTTCCGGGATTGTTACTAATAGTTTCTCACTGATTTGACTTATACTTGCACTCAGTCATGCTATGTTCTACTGTTTTTATAAATCAGCCATGTTTACTCTCTTTTAACACATTAAATGATATTTGCAAATGATATTTGGGCTAGGCATCACGTTTTACTCATGACCGAGTGGGTTATGATATTCTGATTGAGTAAGGACAAGGGTATGTGTTGTGAGGATACGTTTGGGTTGGGCTGCACGTCGCGGCTGTGATACACTGATTATGATTATGAGGTCGAGGGTATGAGATTGTACGCCACGAGGTGGCTTGTTGATATGAGGCCGAGGGCCTGTTGATTATGCCACGAAATGGCTTGATATTGCTCTTGGGACGTAAGGGGCCATTCTAGGAGTCTGTACACCCCCAGTGAGCGCGGTACCCATTGTTATATGAGATATAGCCCGAGGGGATGGTATTGTACTTTGTGTTGTCGGGTAGGGGGGTATTTATGTTGGTATTGTGCCCGAGGGCAATACTTTATGTGTTTATCTTTTCTAGTTGCCTGTCATTTACTTGCTTAACTATTAAAAAAATATTTTTAATGAAGCTTAAACTGAACTAAAGTGACTTTACATATTTTCACTTTTTCA
This sequence comes from Nicotiana benthamiana, assembly GCA_034376525.1. Taxonomy (NCBI): domain Eukaryota; kingdom Viridiplantae; phylum Streptophyta; class Magnoliopsida; order Solanales; family Solanaceae; genus Nicotiana; species Nicotiana benthamiana. Next base: position 45,597,767 of record CM067330.1, read on the forward strand.
TTGCTTTTACTGCTTCTTTATAGCCTGTCAATGTACCTTTATGTGATTTCTTATTGCTCAGTCTGCATTTATTATTATTACTCACTGAGTTGGAGTATTCACTTTACTCCCTGGCCCTACACCCCGTGTGCAGATTCAAGCACTTCAGGTCTTGCTTGCGAGGGTTGAGAGCTTCCAGCAGACTTCGGAGATTTATTAGGTAGTTGCTCGACATTCGCAGCTAAGTGCTTCTCCCTCTATCTTATTTCCTCCCGTTCTAGTTATGTAATAGTTGTGTAGGCTCTTTCAGCCTTGTAGTTTTTATGATAGATGCTCGTGATTGGTGACACCCCAATGTCGGGCTATGTCTATTCTGCAACTATAATATTTAACCTTTCTATGTCTATTCTGCAACTATAATATTTAACCTTTCTTTGGGTTTATTATGATGTTAACGACTTAATGGTATTGATTTAATTGCTTAAAATGAATTGGGAGTGTGTTGGCTGGCCTTGTCTTCATGAGAGGCACCATCACGACCGAGTTTGGGTTTTAGGGTTGTGACAAGTTGGTATTAGAACCTAGGTTACATTGGTCTCACGAGTCATGAGCAGGTTTAGTAGAGTCCGTTGGATCGGTATGGAAACGTCTGTATTTATCCTTGAGAGGCTACAAAACCATTAGGAAAAACTTCATATTCGTTAAATTCGTATCATGCGAATCTATTGATCCGAGTACTAAACTTCTATTATTCTATTCTCTCACTGATGGTGAGGAGACGTGCTACCAGCCAGGATGGGCGACCATCAGTACCACCAGTTATGGCCACTAGAGGCCAATGCCGCGGTAGTGGTCACAGTAGGGGGGAGGTCTGGCCCACACAGCAACTAGGGAAGCACCCACAGATCTACCAGCCGCCCTAGTTTAGGATCAAGTCCCAGTTGTGGATGCTCCGACAGCACCAACTCAGGCATCAGCTATTCCAATTGTGATTCTGCGTCTTCATGAGGACTTGGCTCAGATGCTATCGTATGCACTAGCCTGGCTCAGGCAGTTGCAGATACTAAAGTCGCAGCTACATCTTAGGCCGGGGGATGCAATCAGACTCCTGTCGCTCACACACCTGAGTAGGCCGTGCAGGGACTTCATACACCAGGGGCACATCCAGCCCAGCCAGTTGCAACTGCTCAGGACTATGTAGCTCCTACTAGGCTAGAGGATTACCAGCGCAGGTTAGAGAGGTTTGATAGATTTCAGCCTCCGACCTTCAGTGGTGCAGAGGGCAATGATGCCTAGGGTTTCTTAGACAGGCAGTAGAGTCTTTGCACAATGGGTATTCTGAAGACAGCGGAGTCGCTTTTACTACTTTTCAGTTTTCTAGAGCTGCCTTCACATGGTGGGAGGCTTATGAAAGGCATAGGCCTGTTGGCGCAACACCCTTTATCTGGCAGTGGTTTTTCGATCTCTTTTCGGAGAAGTATGTGCTGCAGTTTCGCAGAGGGGAGGTGCGCAGGCAGTTTGAGTGGTTGCACTTGGGAGAGATAACTGTGATGCAATATGAGATGAGGTTTTCAGAGTTAGCTCGTCATGTTATTTTGTTGGTTCCAACATATAGAGAGAGGATTAGGAGGTTTATTGATGGACTCACTTATCAACTTCGTATTCTCATGTCTAGGGAGAGGGTGCATGGTGCTACATTTGAGGAGGTTGTAGACATTGCTCGAGAGATTGAGTCAGTCCATCGCTAGGAGCGAGATGACAGAGAGGCCAAGAGGCTTGAGGATCTGGTAGTTATAGTGGTGCTCCTTCGAGAGGTCAGGTTTAGCACATCAGAGGTCGTCCATTCAAGCATGCTCAATCAGCTCACCCAGGTTATTGTGGGGCGTCATTGGGTCATGGTTCTTATAGTTCTCATCAGGGCCATCCATCACTTAGTACCCTTCCAGCTCATAGGTCATCCCGTGCTCCATCAGTGCAGGGTTCTTCTATGCTAGGTGCATCTTCTAGTCATTCCGGTTCTAGGGGTTCCCTTTGATCCCCGTCTCCAACACCTGAGAGTTGCTATGAGTGTGGACAGATGGGTCACATATGGAGGCAGTGTCCTCGTCGTCTTGCGGGTTCATCTAAGCAAAAGAGTCAGCCGTCGGCTTAAACACCAAATGCTTCACCACCACCCACCCATCCATCTTTGGGTGGAGGTCAGTCAGCTAGGGTATACCTAGAGGGAAAAGTCGCTCAGGTGGCGGTCAGGCCTATTTTATGCACTTTCAGCTAGACACGATGCTATTGCCTCCGATATTGTTATTACATGCATCATTTTAATCTTCCATAAAGATGCCTCTGTATTGTTTGATCCGGTTATACCTTTTCTTATGTTTCATCCTTGTTATTTGGATATGTCTCGTGAGTCTCTTTCTTCACATGTTCATGTATCTACTCCGCTGAGCGATACCGTTGTCATCGATCGTGTGTACCAGTCGTATGTGATGACTATTGGGGATCTAGAAACCCGAGGGGATCTATTGTTGTTATTTATGGTATACATTGATGTTATTCTAGGCATGGATTGGATATCTCCGTGTCATGCTATTTTGGATTGTCATGCTAAGATAGTGACATTGGCTATGCCGGGTGTGTCAGAATTGAGTGGCGAGGTTCGACTAATTATGTTCCTAGTAGGATGATTTAACTATTGAAGTCCCAGCGTATAGTTAGGAATGATTGTCTTTCATATCTAGCCTTTGTGATATATGTCAGTGTAGAGACTCCCAATATTGATTTTGTTCTAGTTGTGAGGGATTTCCCCGATGTGTTTCCTGCAGGCCTACCAAGCATGCCATCCGATATGGATATTGATTTTGGTATTCATCTGGTGATGGGAACTCAGACCATTTTTAATCTGTCATATCGTATGGCACCAGCGAAGTTGAAGGAGTTAAAGGAGAAGCTTTAGGAACTCTTTGATAAGGGGTTTATTCGGCCTAGTGTGCTACCTTGGGGTGTGCCGATTCTATTTGTGAAGAAGAAGGATGACATTATGCGAATGTGCATTGACTACAGGTAGTTGAACAAAGTAATAATTAAGAACAAGTATCCTTTGCCTCGTATAGATGATTTGTTTGATCAGCTTCAAGGAGGGAGAGTGTTCTCCAAGATTGATCTCCGTTCAGGTTATCGCCAGTTAAAGATCAAGGACTTAGATATTCTTAAGACAACTTTCAGAACCAGATATAGTCATTATGAGTTCCTTGTGATGTCATTTGGGCTGACCAACGCCCCAGCATCGTGCATTCATTTGATGAACATCGTTCCAGCCGTATCTAGACTTGTTTGTCATCGTCATCATTGATGATATTCTGGTATACTCGCGTAGTTTGTAGGAGCACGCAGAGCATTTGAGAGTTATGTTGCAGAGATTAAGGGAGGAAATGCTTTATGCAAAGTTCTCTAAGTGTGAGTTTTGGCTCGGTTCAATGGCATTCTTGGGGCACGTGGTGTCCAGTGAGGGTATTCGGGTTGATCCGAAGAAGATAAAGACAGTTCAGAGTTGGCCGAGACCGTCCTCAGCCATAGATATTTACAGTTTTCTTATTTGGCGGGTTATTATGGGCGACTTGTATAGGGATTTTCGTCTATCGCATCGCCCTTGACCAAGTTGACTCAAAATGGTGCTGTGCTTTATTTGTATGGTCAGATGAGTGTGAGGAGAGCTTTCAGAAGCTCAAGACTGCCTTGACCACAACTCTGGTGTTAGTATTGGCATCAGCTTCAGGTTCTTATACTATGTATTGTGATGCTTCGAGAGTTGGTATTGGTGTGTTTTGATGCAGGATGGTAGAGTTATTGCTTATGCTTCTTGTCATTTGAAGCCTCATGAGAAGAACTTCCCTGTTCATGATTTGGAGTTTGCTGCTATTGTGCACGTGTTGAAGATTTATATGCATTATTTGTATGATGTGTCTTGTGAGGTGTTTAAGGATCATCGTAGTCTCCAGCACTTATTCAAGCAGAAGGATCTCAATTTGAGCCAACAGATATGGTTGGAGTTGCAAAAGGATCATGATATCACTATTTTGTACCATCCGGGGAAGGCCAATATGGTGGCCGATGCTTTGAGTTGAAAGGCGTTGAGTATGGGGAGTTTGGCATATATTCTAATTGGGCAGAGATCTCTTGTAGTTGATGATCAGGCATTGGACAATCGGTTCATGAGGTTGGATATTTCAGAGCCAAGTCAGGTTTTGGCTTGTGTGATTTCTCGGTCTTCTCTGTATGATCGCATCATAGAGCACTAGTATGATGATCCTCATTTGCTTGTCCTTAAGAACAGATGTCAACACGATGATGCCAAATATGTGACCATTGGTGATGATGTGGTGTTGAGGATGCATGGCCGGATATGTGTGCCCAATGTAGATGGGCTTCAGGACTTGATTCCGGAGGAGGCCCATAGCTTGCGGTATTCTATTCATCCAGGTTCCACGAAGATGTATCAGGATCTGGGACAACATTATTGGTGAAGAAGAATGAAGAAAGACATTGTGGGATTTGTAGCTTGGTGTCTCAATTGTCAGCAGGTGAAATATGAGCATCAGAGATCGGGTGGCTTGCTTCAACGAATAGAGATTCCAGAGTAGAAGTGGGAGCGGATCACTATGGACTTTTTAGTTAGGCTTCCACAGGCTTTGAAGAAGTTCGATGCTATTTGGGTGATTGTGGATCAGCTGACCAAATCGGTGCACTTCATTCATGTGTGTACAACATATTCTTCAGAGCGGTTGGCGGAGATCTATATCTGGGAGATTGTTCGTTTGCATGGTGTCCCAGTTTCCATCATTTCATATAGTGGCACTCAGTTTACTTTGCAATTTTGGAGGTCTGTGTAGCGAGAGTTGGGTACTCAATTTGAGTTGAGCATAACTTTTCACCCTCAGACAGACGGACGGTCCGAGCGCACTACTCAGATATTGAAGGACATGTTGTGTGCTTGTGTCATTGATTTCGGAGGGTCATGGGTTTAGTTTCTTCCGCTCGCAAAATTTGATTATAATAACTGTTACCAGTCGAGTATTCAGATGGCTCCATATGAGACTTCTTATGGGAGGCGGTGTAGATCTCCAGTTAGTTTGTTTGAGTCGGGTGAGGCTATGCTATTAGAGACAGATTTCGTGCAGGATGCTTTAGACAAGGTGAAGGTGATTCAGGAGAGGCTCCATACAGCACAGTCAAGATAAAAGAGTTATACTGACAGGAAGGTTCGGAATGTGTCCTACATGGTTGGTGAAAAGTTTCTATTATAGGTTTCTTCCATGAAGGGTGTTATGAGGTTTGGAAAGAAAGGTAAGTTAAGTCCTCGGTTCATTACACCTTTTGAGGTACTTCGGAGGATTGGGCAAGTGGCTTATGAGCTTGCTTTGCCACCCAGCTTGTTGAGTATGCATCTAGTATTTCATGTCTCTATGCTCTGAAAGTATATTGGGGACCCGTCTCATGTTCTGGATTTCAGCACGATTCAGTTAGATGGTGATTTGACCTATGATATGGAGCCAACAGTTATTTTGGAGCATCAAGTTCGAAAGTTGAGATCAAAGGATATAGCTTCAGTGGAAGTGCATTGGAGAGGTCAGCCCGTGGAGAATGCTACCTAGGAGACCGAGCGAGAGATGCGGAGCAGATATCCTCACCTATTTGAGGCTTCCGGAATGTTTCTTGACCCGTTCGAGGACAAATATTTGTTTAAGAGGGTGATGATGTGACGACCCGACCAGTCATCTCATGAGTTATCGCTCTGTTTCCCCCATTTCTACTTCTTATTGCTTTGTTTATCAGATCTATGAGCGATCGGATTGATTGGCTAGGGTTCGGAAAGGTTTTGAGAAGGTTTGAGACACATAGTCTCATTTGAGGAAGCTTAAGTTAGAAAAGTCAACCGGATATTGACTTACGAGTTAGAGGGATCGTATGTGAGTTCCAGTGGTTTGGATAGCTTTGGGAGGTGATTTGGGACTAAAGAGCGTGATCGGAATGTGTTTTAGAGCTTCAGAGTAGATTTAGGCTTGAATTGGCGAAATTGGATTTTAGGCATTCTACGGTTGATATGTGAGATTTTTATATACGGGTCGGAATGGAATTTCGAGAGTTCCAGCAGTTCAGTTGTGTCATTTGGGATGTGTGTGCAAAGTTTCAGGTCATTCAGACGTGGTTTGGTTGGGTTTTTGATCAAAAGCATAATTTAGAAGATTTTGGAATTCTTAGGCTTGAATCCATGCGAATTTTTTGTTTTGATGTTGTTTTGAGCGTTTCGAGGTTGGAACAAGTTTGAACAATGTTATGGGATATGTTGGCATGTTTGGTTGAGGTCCAGGGGGCCTCGGGTGAGTTTTGGATGGTCAATCAGATCATTTCGTCATATTGAGAGTTGCAGAAATTTGTTGTTCAATGTTGCAGAGAAATGGCCTTCGCGTTTGCGAGTAGGCCCTCACATTCGTGAAGGGTTAGTTGAGTAAGCTGAGATTTTAGCCTTCGTTCTTGCGAGGAAGGCTCCGCATTCGCAAAGGTCTGGGTGATTATGCATCACGTTCGTGAGAAGGGGAGCGCGTTCGCGTAGAGGAAGTTGGGGCAGCTGGGTTTCAGGGTGTTTTGTCCATCGCGTTCGCGAGAGAAGGAGCACGTTCGCGAAGAGTTAGGATGAGGAACCACCAGCGTTTGCGAGGGTCAGGTCATGTTCGCGTAAGAGGATTTTTGGTCAAAGTTAATTTTTGCTTCGTGAACGCGAGGTGTTGACCGCGTTTGCGAAGAAGGAATTGAGACCTGGGGCAGAATGTTTTAATAGCCATTTGGTCTGCATTTTAGGGTTAACTTCCACCATTATTGAGTGATTTGTAGCTTTTTGAAGAGGATTGAAGAGAGATGTAAGGGGAAACACTTGGAGGTAAGAATTATGGATGTAATACTCGATTCTTATGTGAATTCTACCTAATTAATCATGAAATTTAAGCCTAGTATTGAAGAACTAGGGCTTGTAATTGGAGAACTAGAATTTGGGATTTGAGGGGTTGTTTGTAGTTAGATTTTGATGCTTTTTGTAGGGGTGAACTTGTGGGGAGATGAGGAACCTATTGATGTGAATTTTATCGAATTTCGAGAGGTGGGATCGGGGGTCTGGTTTTGGCAATTTCAGGATTTATGTTGTAAATTGATTGTTTTCGCTTGGGCTTCATTCCCTTAGCATATTTTGACGTCGTGATTCTAATTTTGGATAGATTCAATGCGAGTGGAGGCCGATACGAGGGGAAAAGGCATTGCGGGCTAGAGTTTGGACCGGCTTAAGGTGAGTAATGATTGTAAATATTGTCCTGAGGGTATGAAACCCCGAATTTCACATCGTTGTGCTATATTAAGGTGACACACAAGCTGGATGACGAGCGTGGGATCGTGCACCGTTGGGGATTGTGGCTTAATCCATCCCAAATGACCGTTTTACCACGTATTTGATTGAAAACTACTTGATATCATCATGTTTTGGGTTGAATGCCATATTTGGGCTTCCGCCAACTATTGAGACCCCTCGGAGATTTTTACTGGTATTTCCTCACCTATTTGACTTAATACTTGCAGGTAGTCATGCTATGTTCTAATGTTTTCATAACTCAGCCATATTTACTCTGTAACACATTAAATGATACTTTCAAATGATATTTGGGCTGAGAATCATACTTTACTGTTGTCCGAGTGGCTTATGAGATTCTGAATGTGTAAGACCGAGGGCCTGTGTTGTGAGGATACTTTTGGGTCGGGTTGCACATCGTGGCTGTGATACACTGATTATGATTATGAGGCCGAGGGCCTGAGTTTGTACGCCACGAGGTGGCTTGTTGATATGAGGCCGAGGGCCTGTTGATTATGCGACGAGATGGCTTGATATTGCTCTTGGGCCGTAAGGGCCCCCAGGAGTCTGTATACCCCAGTGAGTGTGGGTACCCATTGGATATGAGATATAGCTCGAGGGGTTAGTTCTATTAGTATTGTGCTCGGGGGGTGATACTTTATGTGTTTTTCTTTTCTAGTTACATGTTATTTACTTGCTTAACTGTTAAAAAGGTATTCTCAATGAAGCTTAAACAGAACTGAAGTGACTTTACATATTTTCACTGTTTCATTGCTTTTACTGGGTTTTTATTGCTTCTTTATAGCTTGTCGATGTGCCTTTACGTAATTTCTTATTGCTCAATCTTCATTTATTATTATTGTTCCCCGAGTTAGAGTACTCACTTTACTCCCTGCATTCCGTGTTCAGATTCAGGCGCTTCAGATCCTGCTTGCAAGGGTTGAGAGCTTCCAGCAGACTTCGGAGATTCACTAGGTAGTTGCTCGGCGTTCGCAGCATAGTGCTTCGCCCTCTATCTTATTATCTCCTATTTTAGTTATGTAATAGTTGTATAGGCTCTTTCAAACTTGTAGTTTTATGATAGATGCTCATGACTAGTGACACCCCGATATCGGGCTATGTCTATTTCGCAACTGTGTTGTTTCTCCTTATAGGGTTTATTATGATGTTAAAGACTTAATTTGTATTGATTTAATTTCTTAAAATGAATGGGAGTGTATCAGCTGACCTTGTCTTCACGAGAGGTGCCACCACGATCGTGTCTAGTTTTAGGATCGTGACACAGTCGAATACAATAATTTGTCCAGCTGTAATCACATGTTTCACGCCATGAATACATTCAAATATACTCGAATACAATAATTGATTAGATAGACTTCCCTGATTCACGCCTATTTTAGCTATTGTATTCATGAATACAATTGCATAAATACATCTAATACATCTTATAACAACAGAAAACGAATCTACAATCTGTAATATAGCAAATCATATCTATAGATAACTAATTACCAGTAAAAGATAGTGTTTTATAACAATTTCTCTTAAAAAAAAGGCCAGCAATTTCGATATTCAAATAGTTGGCCCATTCCCTTTTAAATCAATTTTTTGTCCGTAACAAGTTCGCCCAACTTTTCATATTTTGATTTTTGGTCAAATAATCTCAATAAAAATCATAATTTTCTTTTATTAAAATAACTTTATAACTTAGTCTCCTTAATAATTATGCTAGGCAGTCAGTAGGTGTGCTTTAACTCTACGGACTCGCTTGCGTTGCGTGATATTAACTTTTAATACTTTAATTCGATAATCTCATACTATTTTTACTAGCTTTAATTAATTTTTAATTTTAATCCTTTCGCCAAAATCGCGGATTCGCTTGCGTAGCGTGATAGTTAATTTTTAATTAACTCTTTTAAATGTAATAACTTTTTCAAAAGTAATAATGTACTAATAATCCTTCTTATAATTGCGGATTCGCTTGTGTAGAGCTATTATGATAAAATTAATAAAGGTCGTTTCAATAACGCATTTGTTTGCGTAGCGCGGTTATGACAATGTAGTTTATCCAATTTTTTTCTTTTAATAAATCTAGTAATCAAGAAATAAAAGGGACATAGGAAAAGCATAAAAATCAAATAACTCACCGTTCATCCAGAATTAATTTAAGCCAAATATAGTCAATAAAACGATCGTGCTAGAACTACAGGGCTCGGGGAATATCTTAAACCTTCTCCCCTCAACAAAATGCCTTTCCCGAACTTTGTTTTTGCATATCTATAAAAAATAGAATCAAATCTTCCTTTGACTAGAAATTCAAATAAAATATGACTTAAAACACTTAAAAATCAACTGCAAGTAACAACTCTGTAAATAAAATAACTCCTACCAAATTTGTCACTTCAATTAAAAGAACTTACCCACGATCCATAACACAACACACATATCTATTTAGGGGAGTAAAAAGGGGTGTGACATGTATTATTACAATTTGAGAACTTTAAAAACTATGACTCCATCATATAGTATTCGTTCTCTCAAGCTAACTTGTCCATCGACGTCTTTATACTTGGGCTAGGTCATTAAATGATTTTCTGGTGCCACTTACAATTTGATGTTTTGAACATACAAAATGATCATATAAAGATCTTATGTGTTATTTTTACAAATTTGTATTATATTTTTTTCTATCTTATATGATATAACTGAAATAATATTTGCGATGGATTAGAAAATTAAATCTCCGTCTATTAGGAGGGGGTGTTCGAGCATATAAAAATTTCGATTGGATTTTCGGTTTTCTGATAAAAGAAATGACAATCCAAATTCAATCCAAATAAGTTCGGAGTGGATCAAATTTTTTAGGTTTGGTTTCGGATTTATCGGTTTGGATATTTTGGATATTCGATTTGAGCATATAAGTTGAGATGTTTATTCTCTTTACAAAAATGAATATCCAAATAAAGTACTCATGATAAAATTGTCTGAAAGTTCCTTATTCTCACCGCAACCATCTAAAATTCAAGTAATAAAATTATTATAAAAAAATACAATAAAGATATTAATACGGCCAATAAGAAGTAGAAACGGTAAACCATTTTCAAATAAAAAGTATTCTCATAGTAATATAGTAATTATATTGTATATATGAGATAGTATCTAATGGGTGGAGTATTGAATTTATTATTGAGAAATGAATAATCGACAAAATATAAAGTATAAATCTTTTAGATTTTCTAATATTTTAAAAATGTCAACCATGAGCTAAGTAATCAGCCTGAAAAAACGAGGTGATTATGAAATTTGGCCGTTTTATTTTTAAATTAGAAATTTAGCGTAAATTCAACTTAGTCGAGTCTCAAAATAGATTTCGAATATCATATGAAAAATAAAGAGAAGCTGATCAAAATGGTTGGTCTGAAAATTGATTGTGCTATTTACGTGGGTGTAAATCATCGGGATAAAACGAAAAACTAAATCAAATTTAAATTTGATCTTTAGGTTCAGTTTCTCGATTCTTGTTTTGAAATTTGAAGTAGAAGTAACACTTTTCGTCCCTTTGTAATTGTCTAATTCCAATTTTGATTCTTATGATATTGGGCTTAGCATAATTTTACCTTTAATGAGATAAAATGAATGCTTACACTCCTATTACTTTGTGGAGGCTAACGGTTCAAACAGAATGTTCACTACTTACCTTCAAAGGATTTGGTGTAGTAGACGGGACTGCTTTTCCCTTAACTAAAGGTCTCGAGCCCGAGCCCTGCGTATGGAAAATTCCTTGGTAGGGAGCGCTTCTCTCCGAACGAAGCCTTATACGGCGCGAATCTAGATATAATCAAGCTCCAATGCGGGTACTGAACACCGGGTAGAAAATAAAAAAAAGAATGTTCACTATTGCGAAGGGCAATTTGGGTATTAGAACTATAACTCTTTAAATTAAACCTAATTATATGAAGAAGGAAAAAACTACTCTATCCGTTTTAGTTTATATGATTTTTTATTTTTTTTCGAGAGCTAGTTTAACTAATTTTTAGAACTAGTTCAGATTAGATTGATTCGATATTTTAAAGTCAGAATTTAAATATTCAAAAACTATAAGAAAAGTACTATAACTAGCAATTTTTCTCATGTCAATATAACGAAAAAAAAAATATTTCAAATTATTGGTCAAAGTTTACATAGTTTAAATCTCGAAAAGTAAAAAGTTTCACATAAATTAAAAGGGAGGGAGTAGAACTCTTTCCCGCACATAAAAAAACATAAAAGAAAATTAATTAGATTGGTTTTACACATGAATTTATCTTACACTAGAAAAATAACAACTCTATCCGTTCCCAAAAAATCATACATTGAAACTTAGTTTTAAATATAGGAGTATATGTCAATTGTTTTATTTGTCTAGAGTTGGACTTACCATAAATAGCTACTACAAAATTACACTTTCTTTTAAAACATAGATGCTCTATATGTAATGCTTGCATATAATCCACTTTATCCTAAGCAAATATCATGGATATCATTATTCCCTCAAGTGGATGGATTTAGATCATTTTGAACCACTTCTTTCACAAAGGGGAACAATGAAAAAATTGACAATAGAGAATCCAATTGAGTGGCCAATAATGTAAAGAGACAATGACATGTCTATCAAGATATAAAGGTACTGAGGTTGGCTCACAATTTAGTGGTGGTAAAATGATTTAAAAAAATGGTTATTCATCTATATTATTCATAAAAATGAGTTGGATAATGAACTATTTAATAACAGGTCGAATATAGATAAATAATTATTTTATCCACCTATAAAATGGTTAACCAAATAGATAACCAATGGATAAATAATGTGTTTAACTTTTATATTTGTAAAGCCTCACATTAGAGTTTCTCAAGTTTGGAAGACAGAATTCTCTCATAAGTGATCATATTTAAGAAGGCATGGATAATATGAATATTCTTATTATCCGCCGGATAAATCTATTTTTATTCATCTCAAATATGGGTCGGGTCGGATAAACTATCCATTTTGTCCCGCTCATATCCTACCCGACCCGATTGGTTTATTTGCCACCCCTAGCTCACATTAAGGATATGATCTAGTGGTCAATAAAATGAGAGTAAACTTCGAAAATTGAGGCCCAAATCTCAATAAAAAATAACATATATTTGATGAAATAAGTAAGGTAAACGCAAGTTAGATCGGACTTTACCGTTATTAAAAAAAATAGAGGTGAACTTGGTACACATTTAGATCACTCATTTCCAGATTTTCTTTTAGCTATTCAGTATTTGAAAATATTTACTAACCCAACTAATTTAAATACTAAAGAAATTGTTAATTTTAAAAGCTCGAAATATGACATTTAACTAAAAATAGAGGGTGAACCATCTCATCATGTTTTTGCATCATTTACTAATTTTGCTTCATTTTTCTTGTGCGAAATCAATATTTTTTAAAGTCAATTTCTAACACTTGAAATTTTCTGTCCTCTTCTTTGGGTTTATCCTTTTTGGTTATGCTGTCTTTCGCTTAAGAAAATGAATGTCCAATAAAATTAATAATTAATTTCATTTCCTATATTTTGTTATATTGATACTGTCTTAGGACATAAAAAGAAAAAGGACTAAAACCTATTGAAATTAAGAAATTGAATGGTGGCTTACCAAAGGTAGAAAATTAGTGATAATTTGATTCTTTGTTACTTTTAAGACAAAGGAATATTAAGAAAAGGACTTCCAAACATTCCACAATTTCTTTAAATTCTTAAAGGGGAAGAGGAAGCAGAATAATTCATCACCTGCCAAACACGTGACCGTGACAAAAGAGACAAAAATTTAAAGGAGGGACGTATTCTATCTAGTTTTATAACTTAAAGGATGTAATGTGTTATACTATAAAATATCATAGGAAAAATAAATATGTATATTTGCTGAAAAATCCAAACATTACTTCAATTCTGATATAAAATAATACAAGAACAAGAACAATATTGCAGAGCAAGGTAGGGAGAGGAGAATTCTTATTGATATTTTGGGATAATTTACAATGGGGTAAGACCCCTCTATTTATAGGAAGATAAATGACTTAGCCTCAAAGTAAAACTCTTCTATAAGATAGACATTCACCCTAATTAGAGTTCTATTCTTAACACTCCCCCTTGAATGTCTACTCAATAAATAATGTGCCTCGTTAAAACCTTAACTGAAATAAAACCCAATGGGAAAAAAATTCTAGAAAAGGGAAAAGAGTACACATATTTAGAAATGCGCCTATTGGTTGCCTCGTTAAAAACCTTGCAAGGAAAACCCAGTGGAACAAAAACCTTGTAAGGGAAAAAGAGTGCAACGCGCATTAACTCCCCCTGAAGAGAGCATCAATTCACATCCTTGAGTCTTCGCATCCCAATCTTGTGCACTAGCTTCAAGAGATCGTTAGTAGAGATTTGATAAATAAATCAGCCATATTAACTATAATGAATATTTGCACATTGAAATCATAACTCGTGATAGATATATAATGTCTTCACAAATATCGTGGAATGGTTCTTCAATATTTCCATAGAGATATCCTCGCCATCACATTATCATAGTTATAACAAGATATATTTGTGCATAAATTGCATTAAGGAAGTGGTACCTCAAGATCAAGAATTGTAGATTCTTCAAGCAACTTAAATCCTTCATGTGTTGGCATATAAGTTAAGTAATATACGTCATATAATAGACTTTAAATGCATATCAAGTTTTTTTTATGTCATGCTAGAAAATAAGATATCGAAAACTGATTACACATACCATTGACCTTATACTTTCAAGTATTCGAACTACATGTCCAAAATTACATGTCTTTCATATGGAATCAATTCTACTTGAATTGTATCTCTTCCATTTGGCCAATTTTTTTGTTTGTATTCGACAAACATAAGATCCTCATCGATATTTAGCGCTATCATAGATATCGTCGACGAACATTTTATGTCGGTTCAGTAAATTTTTCATAAAGACATAACATGGAGATCTCTTCATTCATACATTCAGGTACCTGAATCTCTCATGAGATTTTATGAAGTGTTATGTCATGTGATCTTCTAGATCACTGGCCTCCTTATTATGATCACTTTGATCATTTGCTCATCTTCTTTATTAAGAAGTTCTTTTGAAACCGATTTGTCTATACGCTTTAAGCGTATCAAAGACTTTGTCCTTCTAGGACTTAATATGAGCATTTGCAGTGAGAATATAGTTACTTTCTTTGGGTCAGCAAATGCGTATGGCATGCTTTGCAATATGTTGCAATTGAATTATCTTTTATGAACTTCAGGTTCATATTATGATATTCGAGGATCTATATATACAAATGATAATTCGTTCCATGTAACTTTTTCTCAAGTGTTTATCATGTCTCCCCCTCATGTTAGAAAAACTAACTTGTTTCCTCAACTCAGGGAAATCATCTTTGTGCATTATCATGTTAATATACACTGCACATCAATAATAATAAGATGAAATTATTTGGTTCCTGACCCTGAACCACTTGTAAGGGGAGAATATAATATACTCTCGTGTATAGCGTATATCAAATTGATATAGATAACTTTGTTCTCATAAGCAATAATTTAGCTATTAAATGGAGGCACTCAATAAATTATTTTGCTAAACCAACTATGAAGTAAACCAACTTATCAAGATGAACTATCTTGAATAGAAATCTGGAAATTATGCTCGAAATTAGATTATTGAGCAATTTACCTCTCAAGCACCGGCCAGGTTGCAGGTTAATAATAATCGCACATGTAACCATATCATAGATGCATCATATGTGGTATACATGGAAGGTGAATGGGCCCATATTCACCTTTGATATTTCCAGAATTTATGGGATTCAACCCGAACTCTTTAGTTGGTCAATTAATTAATGAGAACAAGTAATACAAGAGAATTCGTAAAGAACTTTCTAGTTCTTTAATATTTACCCATGTGAATTCTCTATTATTGCACATCATACTTAAATTGATATGGCTAACCCGAATGCCAACTGAATAAATTATCAATATTGATAAACTTCAAATTTACACCATGACATGTGCAATTATCAATAAATTTCAAGTTTATTATGATATGGGTTTTTATACCAATAAATATCCACTTTATTGTGGCATTATTTTGTTTGTGTAGTACAAACTGGAGAATGAAGCGGGTAGCTTTTCATATACAAATTATCCCGCTACAAGTTGTAGTAATAGAAGATATCAAATCTTTCCTTTATTTATAGTCTCAATATAATCAACCACTTTCACATATACTTTGGAAACTGAATAAGTTTCTTTGAGACTTACTTCAACACAATACCTTATTGGTAATCTATTGCGTTTCTCCAAAATAATATAATTGGCTCTTGCACAGAGTTCTCAATTAATTTGGTACTATCACATATTGCTATCACATTCTCTGCGGGGATATGTAATTTTGTTATCCTTTTCAAATCTATAAATGCGTCTGGCATTTGATTTGCTATTCTTTGCAAATGGATAATATTTTGCACATTTTTTTCACAAATAGAGGTATGTGGATCAAGATGAGATAATGATGGATTTTTTCACAAAATTTCCCGTTTGGTTTCACCAACTTCTCCCCCTAATTTTGGGAAAAGTGTGTCATCGAATCGACAGTCTGCAAATCGTGCAGTGAACAAATCCTCTGTCAATGTTTTGAGGTAGCGAATAATGGAGGGCGATTCAAAACCTAACATATATTTTCCTAACCTTCTTTGCAGACCAATTTTGGTGTGATATGGCGGTGCTACAGACACATATACTGCACATCCAAAAATTCTTAAATGGGATATATTAGGTTCATGACCCAAAACTAATTGCAACGGGGAATATTTATGATAATTCGTCGGTCTGAGACGAACTAGCATTGCTGCATGCAAAATGGCGTGACCCAAAACCGAAGTGGGCAGCCTCGTTTTCATGAGTAATGGTCTTGCAATCAACTGCAGACGTTTAATTAAAGATTCTGCAAGACTATTTTGAGTGTGAACATGAGCTACAGGATGTTCCACATTTATCCCAATTGAACATTGCATTCTCTATGATAAATATTGTTCCTTTAGGCAGAGTTATAGTTGCTCTTCCGGAGCCTTCAATCAATTTACTATTACCAGAAATTGTAGTAACATCTGCCTTACATATACTTAAATGAGAGAAATATTTCTTCTCTTTGAGTATCGTATGTGTGGTACATGAATCAATTAAACAAATATTTTTACAATTGGACGTTGATCCAAGCTTGCTTTGTGAGATATCCATATTTGCTTCCCATGGTTTGACATACAAAAGAAATATACGAACATGAGAATAAACAAATTTAATCCGTTGCTTCATAATTAAACAATGTTTTCAAAATCTGCTGAGGTTAGTCGATTAACTAAGTTGATAATCAATTAACTTAGGCAACAGTCATTAGGTTAGTCGATTAACTAAATCTGATAGTCGACTAACATGCCTTGCGGAAAAAGTCCAGTTTAATATGAAATATTAGATAATCGATTATCTAATATGTTAATCGATTAACTTTACTAAAAACAAGTTAATCCATCTACATCTGATATCTGATATGCCTCATTAAATTTGTGCAACATTTAATCATATCTACATTTAAGAAAACAACTATAAATTTGAAATACACAGACAAAGTGTTATAATGATCATTACAACAAAACATTCTACACATTAATTTATATTTCATTATCATTAAAAATGTCAACTGAAAAGTGTGGCGTATTCGATACACATATAACTACATAACTATACCAGTTGTAATTGTTTTTACATACACAAGAACATAGAGCAATTACTGACGATCACTACTAATAAAGTATAGCCTACAGTTATAATCATATTCTTACTAACTTTTTAGTGACACAGATTCTAATGGTATATGTAGTATACACAATATCACTAAATCACTATCATCATGACAAGACATAATTGCGAACCACATAGTTAAGAATTACAATATTAGCATTACTGAAAAATTAACTACACAAAGTTATAACACAATTTGTGATCATCATTACATAACATAAAATTGGTTTCAGGGCCTTTGCTCTTTAGAGATGCTTGATAAAGCTCAACCAAATGTCTTGGTACACGGCAAATTCTTGACCAGTGTCCTTTTCCACCGCAACGATAACATATAGTTTCTGAACTATTTGCTTTTGGATTCTCATAGTGACCAACTTTAAGTTATCATATCTCTCCTTTAAGCCATTCCACAAGATAAGTGGATCTTTGACTGTGAGATATTCAATTTTCAAACCTTCATCAAGGTGATGGCGCAAGAAAATCAAGGCCTTAGCACAGTCTTGGATGGATGCATTATTTCTGTCTTTAATGGCGTCTTCAGGACCCATTGCATCCAAATGGATTTCAGCATCTAACACCCATGTCATATAGTTCTTGCCCGAAATTTCAAGGGCAAAATGCAACTCAACACATGGTCGCAATAAAACACAGTTAAACAACTCCCCTATATATGTCAAGAGATTCATCCTAATTTATTATATATAGAACTTGACCTTCAATCCAAAAGAAACAGTATCTTTGTACAGCATAAATGGACCAAGCTTAAATGTTATCTACATAGACAAACAGAGGCATAAACTGTAGTGATAGACCATAAATATAAACATAGAAAGCCTGTTAGAAGGTTTACCTATTTCTTGATTGCAAGACCAGCACTGAACCATGGCTTGTAACTAAGAACGATCCCACTTCGCTACAAACTTTCTTTTTATAATGTCAGATATAATTAAAACAAAATTAATCATAAGAAAGGAGCATAATTACATGCAGTATGACACATAAAACATCTTAATAATGTTTAACATGTGTTAGGATGGAGCACTGATTTTTAAGAAAATTACTATTGAGTAAAATCTCAATTTCAGGTTCAACAGTGTTATATATTTCATAATTTTACTACCTAGAAGCAAAAAAAAATTATTGCTTTATGATATACTTTAGACAATCGTGTGACTGGATAGAAGCATATATTGCATACCTGAGCAGAATGCATTTATCTGCTTTGTGCTCTCAACTAAATCTTACCAATATTCGTTTCTTCTTAATTTTCTCAAAGAGATTCTTGAGATAGTAGAGCTTCGTGCTGATAACGTGTTATAAAATAATACAAGAACAAGAACAATATTGCAGAGCAAGGTAGGGAGAGGAGAATTCTTATTGATATTTTGGGATAATTTACAATGGGGTAAGACCCCTCTATTTATAGGAAGATAAATGACTTAGCCTCAAAGTAAAACTCTTTTAGAGTTCTATTCTTAACAAATTCTTATTATTCCTTACTCTTGTTATTAGAGTTATTAAAAGAGAGAAAATTATGAAGGGTCAACAAAACAAAGAGAAAAGTCAAGTCTGAATTTAACCCTAAATCAGTAAATATAGTAACTCAAACCTATTACTACTAAATATTAATCATCAACTGATGTTGCTTTTAAAAAAATAAATAGAGAATATTTATATTATGAACAAAAAAATTGACCCCTTCTAGATAAACTATCAACTTCACGGTAAATAACTCCTAACCTTAGGATCTTACCGGTAGGATGGATGGATTCCTCCACTTTCAGTCGGATGTCACAAATTCAAGCTTTAAAAAAAAAAAAAATTAGCACGAAGTATTTTTTCTTTAAAAATTATTATACGATACAAATTTAAATTAATCGACTTATGAGTTTCTTATACCGAATGGTTATATCACAAAGAGATTAGAAAAATAAATTCGGATATTCATCCTCTCTCGATTTTCCAAAAAATTTGAATGGTAAAAGCCGTTAGAGCATAGAATTTGATAGTACTAAAGGTTGCTTATTGATTTAAAATATATGGTAGCCCGTGCAACGGGGAGTTAAATTTTCACTAAAGCATATCAAAATATAGAAATGGTAAACACACGAAAAAGTCATATGGAGTTAATATAGAGTAATATATATATATATATATATATATATATATATATATATATATATATATATATATATATATATTACTGAGTTATATAGTATAATTTTTGGGACGAAGGAGGTATCAGTTGATATCCTTTGGATAAGGTGGCTCACCCTGTGTGCAATATCCTGCATTCATGAAGGGTTTGAAAAATGGACGCACTTTAGAAGTATGATGTAAACAGTCTACTCTAATATAAATATTATTGACTTTTTCGACGGCTCGAGCTTGTAACCTATAGAGCAACAAATCTTATTTTTCCAACAAAAGACTAGAATCATTAATGGCCAAAAATTACACTTAATATAATAAAAATAACCTTTCTAGGGGTAGCTGCAAGTTGCTGCAGCAGACATATGAACGGGAAAACCGTGTCCCACTTTTAATATAAAATCAGAATTTTCTTTATCCTCTTATGAATTGACAAATACTATCTTTAAAGCCGACATTTGTATTTTTACTATTACTAGCTAGTAATCATTAGTCAATAGAGTTTATTTGGTCAATATATGCAACTTAATTGTTAAAAAAATTAACCCCATTTAAGTTTAATCTTGAACCTTCAACTTTCGATGGTAGATACAAAGTCAACTTTTTTATATAAAATGAATCCATCTTTTTGCTAACAAAAAGAAAAATCCAAGAGACACCCTTGTCTAGTTGTATATTTTGAGCTGATCAAGATTACAAATGAACCAAGAAAGCAGGTATACTTTGATAATATCATTAAACCTTTGTATATTCTCCTTAATCCTAGGTAAATGTTGTGCTGTTGATCCTCAGTTTGTAGCATGTCAGCCTATTAATTGCAAAAATGGTCCAAAAATTAGTTTTCCATTTTATATTCAAGATGAGCAAGAATCTTATTGTGGATATCCTGGATTTGGGTTAAATTGTAGTGAACAAGGTTTTCCTGTTGTACATATTGCTGCAAATGAGTATATAGTTGAAAAGATTTCATATCAAGATCATATTTTTCAGCTGAAAAATTCAGTCTTCAATAGTACTAGAAGCAATGGTTGTGTTTCTAAGATCAAGAATATCTCACTCGATAATCGCCCTTTTAAATTTGTCAATGAATCAAGAATTTATTTGCTGTCGAAGTGTAATGAGTCGATACCCGAGCATCTTTTGAAGCACAAGATTGGTTCTGTTTGTGGTGAAGAAAGTAGAAATGATTGGGGTGTTGCTATGTTTGCTGAGGACGAAGGCTTTGAGTCTGCATTACAAATGTGCAAAAATCATGTAATGGTACCGGTAGAAATGCTTGGAAATGAGGGAAGGAATCAAGTTCTTGATTATCAATTGATGTTGAGAAGGGGTTTTAGATTGAGTTGGACAGCTAGTAATTGCAGTGAGTGTGCAGAAAGCGGAGGGCGTTGTGGATTTGAAGAAAAACCTTATCAATTCAAATGTTTCTGCACTGACAGGCCTCATTCCGCGAGTTGCAAACCTGCCAGTAAGCCTCTCTCTAGTAGTTAATTTCCAGTATAATTATGTAGAAACTTATGCTATGATTAGGCACCGCGTTTTAGGTTCTTTTCGTGTGATTACCTAGTGTATAAAAGGTATTGCTTGATTATTTAGGCATCAAGATACAGCTGAACTGGAGATATGGGTTAAGCTGTAGATGTTACTAATGCGTAAAACCACAAAATTTGTGCAACCAAGGAAAAATCCTTATATCTGATGAATGGTGTCTTGTTGTGATTAATCCATGCATTTTGAGGGTTTTGATCTTTTATCCTGTTAATAGTTTAGTTACACCAGTAGTATTTTGTTAAGTATATGAGGATACTAGTTGAAGAATTCTTTAATTCTAATCTGAATCTGATAGGCCATCTAATCTCCTTCTTTATCAACCAATTCAAGTGTACAGTTTGAGTACAAAATGTAGAATCAAAGGTTCGTTAATAATGCTCGTGAGCATCTCTTAGTTGAGCTTTATCTGTAGTAATCCATGTCCAAGATTCCATCTGGTATTTGGACAAATAGTTAACAGGCTAATCAAGATTCAGCGATTAGCACAATCATCCTTCAAAATAAAGAAAGATCAGCAGCAAATTACTGCAAACTCATCTTTGAGCAGTAGATATTGAAATGGAGTCCTGGTCTTTCCTTCTGATATTTGGACTAGCGGTTAACTTCAACCCAAAGAAATTTAAGTCTAGATTGAAAATATTATGGCTGCTGTATTATCTTGTAATCTGTTACCAAAGCATTGCAAGTCCAAATTGCTTTCTTTGGCTGTATCAAAACAAGGTTTTCTCAATGCAAGCTGAAGAGAAGAAGCTTTGATCATCAGTTCAATGTAATTTAAATCTGTTAATGCTCTTTAGACTGCGATGTGCTTTGGTGCGGCTACTGAGGCAGCTGTTGAGCCTTATCTTATATTTGTTGATGCATGTGGTAGCCTGCCCCTTTCTGTGGACCTCACAGTTAAACATCAAAGAGTCATGAATAGAACAAAGCATAGCTCGTCGTTATTATGTATAAACTGGCTGCTCATATTGTGCACTTCCTTGCTGACAGAATCAGAGCTTGCTTTACTAACTTTAATATTGGTAGAAAACAGCAACAAGGAAAACCAAGTCAAACTCGAAATAGAAATAAGTTAAAACATTTCACTAGTACTTAATCAGGAGCTGACTTGTACTTATCTTACTTTATTAACTTCAATACAGGCACAAATTTGCTACAGCAACTTCACATATGTTACATTATATTATTCTTTCTCATTCATCAATGATTCTATTCTTGTCATTCATCAACCATGGTTGTTCGTGTGATTATCTAAGCTTGAGAGCTAACACATTCTTCTGCATCATATGAGTAGTTTCTTCCTCTGCACTGCCTTAGTAGATTTAGATCCGTCAGTACACATGAAATATGACGGCTGCAAGCGTTGAGATTGTGGAACTGGGCTGCAGATTAAGTATCCTTTTCATATCTTGGATAAATATCCAGATTTCTGTTGTGACCCTGGTTTTGATGCTTCTTCAAAATGTGGCACTGGAGGAGGTCAATGTCTTATAACATTTGGATCGTATGGCACATCCGCAAGCAGTTGCCTACTGATCCAAAATCAATATTCTTATTCAAAAATGCATGTCCTTGTATATCCATTTCTATCCACTGAAACATTTTTTGTATGTTCTCTTTTCTTCCTTGTCAGATGCAGATCATTGCTTTTCTATACTACCTCCTCCATGATTTGTCTGACATTACCTCATTTTCAGGAAAAAATAAATTGGGGTTGATTCTTGGCTCAGGTAAGTGTGTGCTATACTACTATCCCCTAAATTTGAGATTTGATCATAGTTCCAACATCTTGTTAACTTTCATTTTTGTCTTTTTTTCAGTTTCAGGTGGAGCACTGTTAATAATCTTGGTGGTCGCCTTCATTGTCTGTCGTTACAAGAACAAACACAAAGGTTGTTTATTATTCCCATCAAGAAACAAATTTTCTGATCCTTCCTCAAATTACGACTATGAGGGAGGTAGTAATTATGGCGTCCCAGTCTTCTCGTACACTGAACTTGAAGAAGCTACTAGTAAATTTGATTCCTCCAGAGAACTAGGAGATGGAGGTTTTGGAACTGTTTACTACGGTAAGAATCTTGAAAGCAAAAATAGATGTTCGAATGACACGAATAGGTAAGTAAATTTATACAGCTTACTTAATTTGTACGTTCCTTACTAGGTAAACTTAAGGATGGGAGAGAAGTTGCAGTGAAGAGACTTTATGAGCACAACTGCAAGAGAATGGAGCAGTTTAAAAATGAAATTGAAATTCTCACTCGCCTAAGGCACCGAAATCTTGTTACCCTTTATGGTTGCACACCAAAGCATAGCCGTGAACTCCTCCTTGTTTACGAATACATTTCCAATGGAACAGTGGCTGATCACTTGCATGGTGATAGAGCAAAGGACGGATTCCTTGCGTGGCCTATCCGCATGAATATTGCTGTAGAAACTGCTTGTGCGTTGGCTTACCTCCACGCCTCTGACATAATACATCGCGATGTGAAGACTAGCAACATACTCCTTGACGGTAATTGTTGTGTCAAAGTTGCAGATTTTGGGCTTTCAAGACTTTTTCCTAATGATGCTACTCATGTCTCAACTGCTCCTCAAGGGACAGCAGGATATGTCGATCCAGAATATCATGAATGTTACCAGCTCACTAATAAAAGTGATGTTTATAGCTTTGGTGTTGTCCTTGTTGAACTTATCTCATCAATGCCTGCTGTTGATATTACAAGGCATCGACATGAGATCAATTTGGCTAACTTAGCGATGAAGAAGATTCAAAAATGTGCATTCAATGAATTGATTGATCCGTCACTGGGATTTACATCAGATGCAGAAGTTAGGAGAATGACTACCTCAGTAGCCGAGCTAGCTTTTCAATGCTTGCAGCTTGAGAAGGACTTCAGACCATCAATGGATGAAGTACTGGAGACGCTAAAACATATTCAATGCGCTGATGATATCAAAGATGATAAGATAAAGGAAAAGATTGTCAATGAAACTGAAGCTACAAGTGAAAATGTCCCTCCTTCTCCTGCACTCGATAACGTTGTACTGCTGAAGAAGAGGCAAATGCCGCCTTCACCCATTTCTGTAACTGAAAAGTGGCTTAGTAGCTGTGGCAGTAGTAGTATTAGCGGGTGAAACTTTTACACGCTTTGCATTCATCTAAAAGTACTTGATACAAATATGTACTCAAACACCCATTGCATCATCTGTGAAGAACAACAACATACCTAGTATTATCCCACACCGTGGGGTCTGGGGAGGGTAGTGTGTACGCAGACCTTACCCCTACCTTATGAGGATAGAGAGGTTGTTTTCAATAGACCTTTGGCTCAGGAAAGCATAAGCACCATCATCTGTAAAGGAATCACCAGATTATCTCTTTCTTTGTATGTTTCTATTAAGTACAGTTTTTTCTTTTTTTTTTTGGAAATGGTAACAAGTTTGATATTATTAAAAACACAAAAGGCTGTGTGGGCCATAATTACAAAGTGAAGGAAGCAAAAAGGTATGAACTACCAAAAAGTATCTTCTACCTTATAGAGACTCTAAGTACTTCTAATAGAGACTCAGTATCATCCATTTTACGCCAGAAATAGAACAGTACAATACAATTAGTTTTATCTTCTGGATTGAGTTGCTTTTATCGTCAAAACATCTTGAATTCCTCTCCATCCAGACAGTCCACCATATGCATGCTGGAACTACGCTCAAGCCGTGAAAACAGCCTCTTGTAAAAATGCAGGGTAAAGCTGCATACAGTGGACCCTTGTGGTCCGATCCTTCCCTGGGACCTGTGCATAGCGGAAGTTTAGTGTACCGGGCTGCTTTTTTCTTCTTTTCTGATCTGTTGATCGTTCAACTCTGCCAAAGTTTCTGTTGGCATTGTCCAACTCAGGCCTATCATTGCTAGAAAGATGTCCAATAATTGTGCAGTCATTTTGCAATTTAGAAACAGACGGCTGTCAAAATTTTCCACACAAATGGCCATTAGAACACAGTTAGATTCCGCTCCTCTTCAGATTTTCTTGAGTTAAACAAACCTCCTTTGCTACCAGCCAAAGAAAGTATGCCACTTTGTATGGAACATTTACCTTCCATATGTGCTTCCACAGCCGCTGTTCAAACTATTAAGTACAGTTTCTAATGTAGAGGATTCTAACTAGTGAAATGGAGGTGCTCTCCGCGCTAACTTACAATCATTTCCATAGACTGTTATGTCCATTGTAGTTTGGCTTGGCGTCCTGGCAGAGGCGGATCCAGAATTTTAACTTTATGGATTCCTAAACAATCTCATGTTAATCTATATGATAACTGGACCAACCAACTGGGTTCCAAACTAAATATTTTTATTCTTTTAATGAGTTTCTTAGTATAAATACAGGATCTATGTAAAAGCTACTGAGTTCACGGGACCCGTATCCTTTGCTCTAGATCCGCCCCTGGAAGGAAAACCTTCATTTTTGTCATTGTTTCTTCTGGCTTTCTCTTGGTAGAATCAAATCAATCTATAGCTTAACCATTGATCACGCCCAACTCTAGTCCTAAAAAAGATAAGCTTCGTTGCAAATATAATCTAAGTATTTAAGCCTAGAGTCGAACCCACAGAGAACTAAGGCTTAGCTGTATCTATTTAATATCACCAAGAATACAAGATTGAACAATTTCCTAAATTATAAAGATTGAGATTTAGTAATTAACAGTTTATGGTATTTCTAACACCTAAAACTGAAAATAAATAAACAGCTGAAAACTAACTATGCTTGAATTGTAAACAACTGGAATAAAGGTCTAAGGTAATGGTTTCCCCCGTTGTTGATTTCCTTAGTTGTATATTTCTTATAGCTGTGACTTAGTTGCCTCTATCAATCATGAACTCTCCAGCTACCATAAATCTCTCTCAAGCAATTATGATAATTTACTAGACGCACTCTCTCAAGCTACACTAGCTAGATTCACATTACAGTTCACTTAGATTGCACCCGATGTATCGTTATCTCTAATCCAATCTCTAAACCCTCGATTATGACTCTCGCCTATAATCCGGGAGTGATGTTGTTCAAACAACTACCTAAATATGCACTCTCTCTCAAGCAGATACATAATAAACAGGAACGGCTAATTGAGGATCCTTTCAATTAACTAAAATCAAAACATAGTTGAACAAATAGAGATTAACAACCAACTCAAAACTATATTAATATAACACCCAATTCATCCCCAACGGGTTTCACCAAAACCTTAGATAACAAATTAGCTATTCATAATAGTATGTAAAACTACAATATCAAAAGTCATAACCAACAATGAAAAATAAGAAGAGGAAGGAAAAACTTGTTGAAGAATTCTCCGCATTGCTATTGTGTCTTTGCCTCCTTAGATAAAATATGTGTCAAAAATATGTCCAACTCCTCAAAAATATCGTTTTTCCATGTATATATACCAAGTAAGGTCGGGCCCAAATAATTATACCTTCTCCTAGTAATATTTCACGTCTGGACCGCCGCAGCCGCAGCGTGGTCCGCGGTGACGACCGCGGAAGGCACTGCCTCAAACCGCGGCGCGGACCGCAGTGACGACCGCGATGAACTTTTTACCGCCTTTTTCACCCTGTTCTGTTTAGAATTTGGAAAAACGTAAACATGAAAGTTGTAGCGCATTGAGTTAACTTTCCGACCATATATTGTAGAGCCCAAATGTAGTTCTGATCAAAAAGTTATGTCTATTTTACTATATAGTATACAATATGCTTCCTCGAGTCTTCGTTCGTACTTAATTATCAAATTTGACCTCTGAACCCGATTCCGGCTTAATTTATTGAGCTCTTACTCAGACTTCAAAGCTCCATATCACTTAATTTCATTCTATAATATCTATATAGCTCGGAATCGCTCCTACAAAGCATAAAACACGCTGTTTGTGCAAAATACTAGCGATTAAAGCGCAAACTCAACTAAAGTATAAATTAGAGCGTAATAATTGACTAAAATACGCAATTATAGCCTATCATCAACCATCCTGGAAGCTAAGAATTGGTCCAGATACAACATATACCTCTTCATTTAATTAGCTTATACAATAGACCTTTGTGGTCCAAATCTTCCGTGGACCCTGCGCGTAGCGAGAGCTTAGTGCACCGGGATGCTCTTTTTTACATGTTATCTTAGCTTTGAGGTTGCTTATAATGAATATCATCCTCTTTACTCGAGACATTTGACAGAAAATATACAGTATATGGAATGCTTATAACTAAATATGGTATGTGCATAAACAGTCAGTAATCCTTGCATATTAATTAAAAAGATACATGTCATATATTCACAGATTCAATAAGCTTTTTCCAGATTAGTTGATAACAGAATATCTGTCCTTCCAGGATAGGAGTAAGGCTGCGCACATTCTACCCTCCTCAGAGCTCACTTGTGGGATTGCACTGGGTTGTTGCTGTTGTGGATAATAGAATACCTTTACAGTTCACTAGAAAATGACCTGTAATTGGTATACATACGAACTTCCCTTTGTTTCATGGAAATATGATACCAAAATACTTACCTTCAGCTTCAGAAGGAAGATACATCCTTATTAGATTGTTAGGGATATAGTAGATATGCCCTAGATCCAATATCATATTTGATAACTTGAACATATTTTTGTGAATGTCATTTGAAATAAAATATATGGCATTTGATATTCTTTTATCATTATTATCAACTGTTTGATTATTTTGATAAGGTCCTTGATTAAATTTTGAGATTTGTCATCGTGATAGAGATCATGATAATGAGAGCAAAGTCTTTTACAATTTAATCTAAATGTGTTCTTGATCGTAGGATTATTAATTTGGACATTAGTAATCCGGTTAGATCAATATTTATGTGATCGTCTTTATCGGATAAAGATTAGTTGATCTCATTAAGTAAATCACATAGATAGATGATGCATATAGAGATATGATCATTGAACCGACTCATTGGATAATTCCTAATGGTTAGAATTACCATAAACTGTCAATAGGATATTTTTTTGAAGAATGTGATGTAACTGTTTCCTTTGACTTGAGATCGTCATAGTAATTGACAAGTTATTTATTGGGCTTTGATACTAGACACCTATGGTCCTAGGGCGATAGTTGAAAGGATATTGGGTACGATTAAATACTTGTAGAATTAGTGATTGATCAAGACGGAATCTGTCAACTCTTGGTAATGAGTTTAAGCTCCATGTTGTCATGAATTATAAACGACCAAACTAAGACCTAGGCCAGGGCAATTGAATGAAAGAAGAAATGAGTTTCTTAAGTCATTCAATGGTCGATTATATTTGACATGAACACATAGTTGAACGCCTATTAGGATTTGACAGTTGAACCATATCCTAGGGTGATCCAGAGCTATAACGATAGAAGGAATTACTACATTATTCTTCTACTGGTTCTTGAGAGTAAATTGTATACTTCATGCTATCCGGTCGTTAAGGAGTGTTGCTAGACGCCACCCTTGATTAGTATATTGATATGATCAATTTACTACCGGTTTAGTATTGAACCTATGGGGTCGCACACTAACGAGTGTTCTTATCTTTGCTAAAGGATTAATTAATTTATTATTTGATAATTAAATTAAAGAATTTAATTAGTCAAATAAATTTAGTTATTCCAAATGAAATATTATTATATTCTTTGCTAGCACAAAGATTATAATTAATATTGTGAATAAATTGAAGTTTCTATTTGGAATAGAAATTAAATAATATCTCTTGGTTGAAATATATGTGATATATATAATTAATATTATTTTATATAATAGATGTATATAAAATATAATATTAATAAAGACTTGTTAATAAATCTAATTTGAACTGGATTATTAAATGAAGTTTTATCCTATTTGGAATGGGATTAATATTTTTCAATAGGAAAATATTATATTAATATAAAATAAAATAAAAAGGAAAAAGTTTATGAATTTGAATCCAATTGAGAATTGGATTCAAAGAAGGAAAATTGTTGGATTTTCTCACGTTAATTCAAAGAAGGAAAACTGTTGGATTTTCTCACGTTAAAACATAGAAGGAAAATTTGGAATTTTCATACAAAATTTTTTCATAAGTTTATTTTTGGAATAAACTTTTACCTAGGAAAATTATTACCTCAACCAAATAGGAAAATGGTTTGTAGGTGATGCTATATAAAGAAGGGTGATGGAGAAAATTTGCAAAGTTCTTTTTTTTCGATGAAAATACAATTGCAAGAAAAGTGTTTCTTTTCTTCTAATTTGAGTTGAGATTTTTGAGAAAAATCTCAACACAATATTCTTCGTTCAATTTGTTCGCGGGTTTCATTGATCAAAGAGATGATAGCAAGGATCGGTCTCGATGTGGATACGCATAGAGTCTCCGCACTATCGAAGAAATTCTGAAAAAGGAAACTCTGTTCACCAGGTACGTCTTAGACCCGATCTTTGACACGTAAATAAATTTTAAAACATGAAAAATCTACCTAGGATTGTTATTGTCTTTCGCTGCGTGTTATGAACACCTATACGCAATCCTTCCGTTGTTGTTGTGGATAATAGAATACCTTTACAGTTCACTAGAAAATGACCTGTAATTGGTATACATACGAACTTCCCTTTGTTTCATGGAAATATGATACCAAAATACCTACCTTCAGCTTCAGAAGGAAGATACATGCTTATTAGACAGCTTAAAATAGAGAAAAGAAGCAAAAAAATCTCTTAGATTAAGAGTCAATAAGTCAAGTCTTTACATTATAGTCAATGAGGAAGAAGAGTGGAAAATTCTTCCATCTTGTCCCTCAATAGAATCTTGTTTCCTTTCCTCAAAGACTTTATAATAAAAATCCAAGTCAACTGATAGAAAAATTGAACCAGATAACAAGGTTAATATTGCAGAAGAAACCATTAACATCCTTCTTTTCTTGTTTTCTTGCTTTTTGAGAGCATATAGGAGTACATAGTATGGCTTCTACTTTCTTGTTTTTGTGTTGTTTACTGATCTTTAACCTACCTCAACTACAAGGTAACTCCAAATCCAACTGCACCGACGAATTCGAGTGTGGAAATCTTGGAGTTATGAAGTTTCCTTTCACAAATTCTAGCAACCCCGTGTGCGGATTATACAAATTTGATTGTCAGGCTAGACCATATCCAAAGATTGAATTTGGTAGACAAAAATATGATGCTTTAGTGAAGAAGAGTGATTTTTTCCTTCTTTCAGATCCTGAGCTTCAGAAATACTTAGAAAAAAGAAGTTGCGAGTCTTTTAACAAAAAATTCTCATTTCCAAATTCCCCTTTGATTTCTTTCCAAATTATTCCTAACTTAACTTTGTACAGATGCAACCATAGTCAGGACATCATGCAAAAGAAAACTGATGCCTTTTTTCATGATTTTGAGAAATACAGTGAGTGTAAAGATTTCAATGTCTATTATCATCATCCCAATAAAACATTGGGAAATTCTAGTCATAAGATAAGTGGCAAACTTCCAGATCAATGTTCAATTGTACAATTGCCAATTCCTTTGCCTACACCGTCAAAACCATATGCTAGTAACTTGTTTGAACTGTTGACTTCTAATATTCTTCTAGAATGGGAGTTGTCTAATGATTGTCATCACTGTCTTGACAAAGGAGGGAAATGCATGATCGGTCGCGAACACAAATTTCATTGTTCCAAAGGTATAAGCAACTGAAACTTACTATTGTATCAACCCAACTTTGGTGGTAAAAAATTCTTTTTTTGCTTGTTTTCTATTGAGGTTTGTCTAAAATAGCTGCTCTTTTACTTTTACTGCAGGAAAAAGAGGAAGAAGTAAGCTGAGAATGCTTCTGGCTGCAGGTAATATCTGTTAACAGCAACAAACCCAGTGTAATCCCATAAGTGGGGTCTGGGGAGTTTAGTGTGTGCGCAGACCTTACCCCTACCTTATAAAGATAGAGAGGCTATTTTCAATAGACCCTTGGCTCAAGAAACAATAAAAATAAATCAACCAAGCAACAAACAATAGTAATAACAATGTAATATGGTAACAGACACGAATGACACATCATGTAATAATAAAGAACCATGAATAAGAAAATACAAGAATAGTACTAGTACGACCGGAAAGCCTAGTTAATTGTCTGTTATTAACAATATTTGTTGCCAATAACCACAGTTGTAGTTTAGAATAGTACATTTCAAAAGAGTCAGATTTTGATTACTGTATCTTCTGTTTTCTAGTTTTTGGTGGAGTTGGTTTGATCTTAGTATCTTCCATTGTCATCCTTTCTATATGGCGTCGCAAGAGAGGGAAGAATGGTTCTACACAATTTTGTCGGGAGCTTAGGGTAGAGAGCAGATATTTTGGATTTCAGGTTCCAGTTTTTTCCTATGCTGAACTTAAAGAAGCCACCAATAATTTTGATCCCTCTAATGAGCTTGGAGATGGAGGTTTTGGAACTGTATATTATGGTAAGTATAGCTTTAAATATAAGACTTATGTTAAGGAAAAAACTCAGTATCTCATAGTTGTTCATGTTATGATTTAGGAAAACTATATGATGGAAGAGAAGTAGCAGTAAAATGCCTATATGAGCACAACTGCAAAAGAATGCAACAGTTCATAAATGAAATCGAAATCCTTACTCGTTTGAGGCACCAAAATCTTGTGTCTCTGTATGGCTGCACATCAAGACGAAGCCGTGAACTTCTCCTTGTTTATGAATACATTCCCAATGGAACAGTTGCTGATCATCTCAATGGCGAAGGAGCACTAGAGGGATCGCTCACGTGGCCCATCCGCATGAATATTGCAGTAGAAACAGCTAGTGCGTTGGCCTACCTCCACGCTTCTGATGTGATACATCGTGATGTCAAGACTAATAACATTCTTCTTGACGACAACTTTCGTGTCAAAGTTGCAGATTTTGGGCTGTCAAGACTTTTCCCCAGCGACGTTTCTCACATATCCACTGCTCCTCAAGGGACTCCTGGATACGTCGATCCTGAGTATCATGAATGTTATCAACTTACTGACAAAAGTGATGTTTATAGTTTCGGGGTTGTCCTTATCGAGCTGATATCATCAATGCCAGCTGTGGACATAACTAGGCATAAGCATGAGATCAATTTGGCCAACTTTGCGATAAACAGGATACAAAGATGTGCATTTGATGAACTGATTGATCCATCGCTCGGGTTTAAATCAGTTAGACTTGTTAAGCAAATGACTATCTCTGTCGCGAAGCTAGCTTTTCAATGCTTGCAACTTGAGAAAGATATCAGGCCAACAATGGATGAAGTATTGGACATTTTGAGAAATATTCAGAGTGGAAAATTCCAAAATGAGAAGACATTAGAGACTAGTGCTAGTTTTAACTTAATCAAGTCTAAGAGTGTTAATATCCCTCCTTTTTCGCCTGAATCAGATAAGGTTGTACTGCTCAAGAAAGTTAAGTTCCTAAGTTCATCAGATACTAATAGTGAGATATGGATTAGTGGCTCTACTACAACAAGTAATAGTGAGTGAATATCTTAAGAATGTACAAAAGAATGTGTATTTCAGACTTCAGAATCTACTAACTCTAGGCTAAAGCATTGGATATTTACAGGGAATGTGCATACAATAAAATATAAATTTGTTCTTGGGTTTATGCTTTTGCTTTCCAATTTTCAATTTTTCTGAAATTACCTCCTTTTGGGGTCTGCAGAAGGTCTGCACCTCAAGAGGCGTGATGTAAACAATCTATCATAATACAAGCATTAATAGTTGCTTTTATTGCTCGAACACGTGATTTATAGGTCACACCGAGACAACTTTACTATTACACCCAGGCTTCCTTTCCCAGTAATTTTTATTTTTACATGCAAAATATTAACTTTTGGTACTGAGGATTGACACCTTATTTCACTCACAGTTAAGCATCATTAGTTTTGTGGACAAAAAACTGATGCCACTAGTTCCTTTTAGCAGTCAAGTCACAAGGAACTTCAGAGTTATGTTATGCTTCTCCAAGAATCCGTATAAATATCAGAGGAACGATACTTCTTTTGTTTTAATTTATATGACGTAATTTGACTCGACACGGATTTTAACAATAAAAGAAACTTTTTGGAACTAGTTAATCTTAAACATGTCATAAAATTTTCTGGTTATAAGACTTTCAAAACATGGTCTTAACTATGTTGTTAAATACATAATTAAGTAAATAAAGTGTGTGTTTTCTAATACCATAAGCGTTTAGATGAGATAGTCACACACTTCAACATGGTATCACAGCAGGCAAAGATCCCAGGTTCGAATCTCATCGTCGCCCAGTATCAAAAAGAATTTTCACGTGCTTAACTCACGAAAAGGGATCAAGCTCGCACATGAGGGGGCGTGTTGAAGACATAAGTAAATAAAGTTTTAGATGAGATGGTCACACACTTCAACACACGTTTTAATATTTATGTGAGTATCAAAAGTTCTCGTTAAAGGTAAAATGAGAAATTCAAAATTAACCTTATTCCAAATATATTAATATGTCATTACTTTTTGAATGAACATAACTAATAATCACATAAACTGATTATTTCCTGTTCTGCAGCTTCAATGGAAAATAATCATTGTGGAAATATATCACTCCATATAATCAAGATAAAGATAGACATGCATTGTTCCCATGAGTGAAAATGATAGAGAACTACTATTTCCGTCCTTTCTTAATAAGACCTAGTCAAATGATAAGATGAGTGGACATTTCTTTTCCAATTTATTGTCTATATATAAGGTCACTCTTTTTGTTATGTCTGCTTCTTCAAGACTTTACTAATGAGTCCCAAGTCAAGTAGACTGTTAGAAAATTTGGGAAGATCAATCATTTTCTTTGAAAATAAGTGGAGGAAAATATTTTTTTTTAGTTTTCTACCTGATGTTTAGTATCTGTATCGGAGCCCGGCTATATTCGAATTTGCGTCACTTGAGCTCCATTTTGAGGGAAGCACTCCGATATTTCCATACGAAGGGGAGGAAAATATACTTTGTGTCATAATTTAATTGTGCACTTTTTCCTTTTACGGAGTACATGTATTAAACCATATTATATTCTTACATTAATTTCCTAATACATAAACTTAGAAAAGTTCAAGATGAATCTTGTTTATTTATCAAATAGAGAGTTCACATCTCTTCGACAAATTACATGTATATGTGTATTCCTTAGCTAATTTTCAATCATTTAGTTTCCATTGTATTTTCCTAGAATTTTTTTGACATGTTAGAAACTTCTTTGCTCTATTAAGTCATCAATTTATACTGTGGTAGAAACTAAAAATTTGTTAGTGTCATGATGTAGGACGAAAATGTCAAACTAACAATGAGATATTTATAAATAAAATAAAAAACATAAAAATTTGCTCGCCTATTTCCTACATTTATGGAGTGGTATAATCAGTCCGTCTTAGGTGTGCACCGATCATTTCGTCCCTTTTGCTCGTGATGCCTTCTTGGCTAGGTTGTGATTATTTCGAAGAAATTAGAATGATCAGCCTAAGCATATACTTAATTTAATATCATAGCTCCTAATTTAAGAGTTTTATACGGATATCCGATTAACTGTTTATTGTTTTAGCCGATATATAAATTATCTTCTAATTCTTTACTTTTAAGAGAATTTTCCACTCGAACTATTCTTAAGATCACTATAAATTAAACCTTTATATATATATATATATATACATATATATATATATATATATATATATATATATATACATATATATATATATATATATATATATATATATATATATATATATATATATATATATATTTATATATAATGTAAACATTATACCTGAGTGACTATTTTAAGTTTAAACGACTTGTGTAATGTCTTTGGTTATTATGATTAATTCTTCTTTTTCTATAATAAAATAGACACCTCAACTCATTTGCATTTATACTCGCTTTTTAGGTCATGTTTTAATTTATACTTGTTTTGCAAAAAAAATTGCAAGCATACCATCTTTTCGCCTAACTTCATGCCCGCGAAGTAACGAAGTAAATAACACAAACTTCAGCATTCTAGTAGACGAGCCTGAAGTAGCAAAAATTGCTGAACAAAGTGTTAACTGAAGTTTTTGTTTGTAATTTCTGAACTTATGCATTCTACTAGCTATGTTCTATATTTGCTGAACTTCAGCATGTTTTAGCTGAAGCTTTATTATGTTTGTGATGAACTTCAAGGCTGAAGATGGAAGATGAAATTTCTCATCTTTCTACTGATACAGTTCATAAAAATCCTTGTGATTTTTCTGGTTGGCTACAAAACATATTATTTGAGCTCAACAACACTTCGAGTTCATTTCACTGATGGTCACTTAACTATGTTTCAATTTTACTAAAGTCATTCAACTATTTTTCGTCTCTTAAAAACAACTAAACTTTTACATTGTCACTTAAAAGTCATTTTTGCTCAAACTCCTACCATAAATATGACATGATATAGAATTTAATAAGAAAAATCGAAAAATAAATACCATATAAGCTTAAATAGACTATACCCACAATAGATTCATTTCTCCCATATGGGTCATTTGGTAGGATGCATTAGATAAGCTAATGCATGCATTAGCGCTGTGTATTAATAATACATTATTTGATAAATATTTTGAATACATGCATTAGTTATAGGTATTATCCTATGCATAACTAATGCATAGAAAACAATAGTATTAGCAATGCAATGAGTTTTAATGCATGCAATAGCTGCGTTAAAGACAAAATTATCCTTCAGAATTTATGCTTGATTAAAATGTGCTAGTTAGTATATTAATGCAAGTTCAAAATAAGCCAAATAGTGAACTTGGATACATTGTTCTCGTATGCTTATGATATATTAATATGTTATGTAAGATGAACACAATATTATATAATTTTACTAGAAAATTATAAATATGTTATGTGAGTTTGATACAGTGGTAATTTTACTAGAATTATAAAACGACTTGGATGGGGCATACAAACAAGATACGAATTTTTTCAATATAGAATAATTATAAATGTAACTGAAAAGGTAAGAATTTTATAGTATAGGATAATCATTTTAAACTAATGTGAAATTTAGTTTTTTTCTATTGAAAGTATTTTGGTTATGAGTCAAATTACATTAGGAAAGAAATATTATTTAAGTAGGTATGATCCACTTAAGCTTATGTGATATTATTTTTAGATTTTTCTCATTACGTTTTATGTCATGTCATAATTATGGTAAGAGTTTGAGCCAAGATAACTTTTAAGTGATAGTGCACAAATTCAATTACTTTTAATTAATAAAAAATAATTAAGTAACTTTAATGAAATTGAAATATAGTTGAGTGACTATGGATCAAATTAACCCCAACAATTTTGATCTTAAGACATATAATTCACAAACCTTCAGCTAGCTTTCCTCTTCTTTGCAGTAGGATTCAATATGGCTCTGTCTTATTCTTTTATTTGCTTCTTTTTATCTCTTCTTCTCTGATCTTAGTTCAGGCAAAAGGCAGAACTGATTCAACTTGTCCAAAGTCATTTTCATGTGGAAATCTTACTGACCTGAGCTTTCCTTTCTCTCCTTCACATCAATCCGACTGTGGAATAATGACCATGTCTGGTTGTGATGCTAAACCTCCAAGAATCCAACTGCTTCCTGGAGGAGATTGGTACTATGTTTTAGAG
This sequence comes from Nicotiana benthamiana, assembly GCA_034376525.1. Taxonomy (NCBI): domain Eukaryota; kingdom Viridiplantae; phylum Streptophyta; class Magnoliopsida; order Solanales; family Solanaceae; genus Nicotiana; species Nicotiana benthamiana. The sequence goes on from CM067330.1 coordinate 45,634,405, forward strand.
AAGCATAATTCATCAGTTTGGCTTGCCGACCCGAAGCTTCAAATGACGTTGAGGCAACACAAGTGCCAGGCTTTTAACAACAATTTCTCCCTTCCAAACTCTCCTTCTATTTCTTTTACTATTCTTACGCTTTACAACTTCTTCAAATGCAACAGCACCATAAAAATATTACCCAGAAGAAAAATGGCACTTTCGCTGGTTATAAAATGTACAATGGATGTGAAGGCTTTAGCATATACTACAAGCGTCTGGGAGATGATAATGTTAAAGACATTCGAGCGGACAATCTTCCTACCAACTGTTCACTTATCAGATTGCCAATTCACTCACTATCAAGTGATGGAGATTTGTTCTAACTTGTTAGGTCCCATAGTTCCAGTCTTCTCTTATTCAGAACTTGAAGAAGCCACAAATGATTTCAATTCCTCTAGAGTACTTGGAGATGGAGGTTTTGGAACTGTTTACTATGGTGAGGAACTTCCTAATCCAACTGACTTATGCTTCAACAATTTCAACTTTTTTTTGGCTAATTCTTGTCCTTTGCTGAACAGGAAAACTTAAGGATGGAAGAGAGGTTGCTGTAAAGCGCCTTTACGAGCACAACTGCAAGCGAATGGAGCAGTTTGTAAATGAAATTGAGATGCTTACTAGACTAAGGCACAACAATCTTGTCACCCTCTATGGCTGCACTTCAAGTCGAAGCCGTGAACTACTCCTTGTATATGAATATATTCTTAATGGAACTCTTGCTGATCATCTCCATGGTCGCAGAGCGAAGCAACAATCACTCGCATGGCCAATCCGCATGAACATTGCTATAGAAACTGCTGGTGCATTGGCTTACTTGCATGCTTCTGACGTAATACACTGCGATGTAAAGACTAATAACATACTCCTTGATCATAATTTTAGTGTTAAAGTTGCAGATTTTGGGATTTCAAGGCTCTTCCCAGATGATGTCTCTCATATTTCAACTGCACCCCGTGGAACCCCTGGCTATATTGATCCAAAGTATCATGAATGTTATCAGCTGACTAGTAAAAGTGATGTTTATAGCTTCGGGGTGGTCCTTGTCGAGCTCATTTCATCAATGCCAGCTGTGGACATGAATAGGCATAGCCAAGAGATTAATTTGGCTAACTTTGCAATAAACAAGATAGTTAAATGTGCATTTAAAGAGTTGATCGATCCATCCCTGTTGTTCGATCCAAATACCAAGATCTGGGAAATGACTACTTTAGTGGCAGAGCTGGCTTTTCTATGCTTGCAGACAGATAGGGACATGAGGCCTACTATGATCGAAGTTTTGGATACTCTAAAGGAGATTCAGACTAGTGAATTTGATGATGAGAAGAAAGCTAAAGTAGTAACAGCTCCTCCTTTCCCTGAATCAGAAGATATGTTATTATTGAAGCAGGTCAAATCACTACCTTCACCAAATTCTTTGACTGATAATTGGTTTACTTGCTCTGATATAACTAGTACAACTAGTTAAAGGCCCCTTTCTTTATGTTGTTGATGTAAATTTTGAGAGCCTATGAATGTACTACTTAGAGAAATTTCTTTGAGCTATTCATCTATGAGTGAAGGTGATTCCATTTTTAATCTCATTTTATAAGAGTTCAAGTTATATAGTAGAAAAGCTTTGAATTTGTGTTGGTTGGTTCCTTACAAGATGTTTAATATATCAATGTGAATGGAAGTGCATTATGTTCAGTCTTATTGTGACTAACTACTCTATTATTGGATTAATTTCACGGATAGTCACTCAACTATGTTTCAATTTCACTAAAGTTGCTCAACTATTTTTGATCACTTAAAAGTAACTAAACTTTTACATTGTCACTTAAAAGTCATTTTAGCTCAAACATCTACCATAAATATGGCATGACATAAAATTTAATGAGAAAAATCCAAAAATAGATGTCGCATAAGCTTAATGGACCATACCAACTTTAGATCCATTTCTCCCTTAATGTGATTTGACCCATTACCCATATGGGTTTCAATAGGGGAAAAACACATACCCCTAATAAAATTAGATCTTGTGATTTTTTTGTGGGATTTTTATCGTACATATACAATATTTCTTTTGTCTAAATAATTGCTATAGGTTGTCTGTAAGTGTATATTTTGTGAAAATACACTCTTATTAGCCTTACTATTATTCTTGTACGCTTATGATATATCAATATGTTATGTAAGATGGATACAATACTATTTTAATTTCACTAGAAAATTATAAATATGTCATGTGAGTTGGAATACAGTAATATTTTAACTTCAGTAGAGTTATAAAGCGACTCAGACGGGGCATTCAAACAAGATAATTTTTTTTAATTATAAATAGGCATTATGTAATAGAATAGGCAAGTATTTTGTATTATAAGATAGTCGTTTTAAACTAATGTGAATTTGAATATTTTTTTATTGAAAGCATATGAGTTATAGGTCAAATCACGTTAAGGAAGAAATAGATCTAAAGTGGGTATGATCCATTTTAGCTTATGTGACATTTATTTTTGGGTTTTTTTCATTTAATATTATGTCATGTCATATTTATAGTAGGTGTTCGAGCAAAAATGACTTTTAAGTCAAAATGTGAAAGTTTAGATAGTTTTTGTGTGTTCTTCCAGCACCAAAAGAAAGTTGGGACTAATTCTAGTCACAGGTACATGTCTATATTTAGCAGTAACTAGACTTGCACAAAAGTGTCCTGCTCAAACTTAAAATTCTTATACAAGTTGAGAGGCGACTATTTATCCATTTCAATACCACAAGTCAACAACAACAACAACAATCTAGTATAATCTCACTTAGTGGGGTCTGGGGAGGGTAGTGTGTACCCATACCTTAGCCCTAACATAGGGTAGAGAGGCTGTTTTCAAATAGACACTCGACATCCTTACCACAACTTCCCAACTTGCTCTTGGGGAGACTCGAACTCACAACCTCTCGGTTCCAAGTTCAAATAAGTCCATAACCATAAAACGTAACCTGTTTAATATCTCATGAGCTCTGCAGTTCTTGGTGGTTTTCTGATCATAGCAATCTGCATAGTGATCCTCATAAACTACTGTTGCAGGAAGGAAAATAGAAGTTTTTTGAATATTCTTCCAAGAAGCACCCCTTCTGAGCCCTCAACACGAAGCTTCGAGATTGACGGCAGGTTTTTTGGGGGCGTCCTGTCTTCTCTTATGCTAAACTTTGGCAAGCTACCATGAATTTTGATTACTACAGAGAACTTGGAGATGGAGGATATGGAACAGTGAGCTATGGTAAGGAGCTTTTTTAAAGCAATCATCAAATCCTGTGTTCCGGTGACTATGAAATGTAGCAACAGTAGCAAACACTGGGAGCGAAACAAACATTGACTCACCGGAGAAAAAAGGGGGGCCCAGACATGAATTTTATTAGAGATGTGACGCTTGTCGGAGTTTTGCTTCCGGCGAGGTGGGTTGGGGTTTGAAACTGGTGAACCGGACAAGTAATGGAGAAAATGAAAAAGAAAAAGAACACTTGAAATGATGTCCTATGCGTACCTACAATTTGAATGGAAGTACATGACCCTACCAATGATTTTCATCTCCTGTGTTATTTTTAACTGATAGGTCCAAAACAATGACAAACCCCCAGTAAAATCCCACAAGTGGAATCTAAGGAGGGTAAAATATACGCATAACTTACCCCTATCCCGGAGGGGTAGAAAGGTTGTCTCCGGGAGACCCTCGGCTCAAAAAGACGAACAAGACATGTAATTAAAATAACAGTTATAGACTACAGAACCAAATCTCTAGAAGAATGGAAGATAGTTCTATTATCTAAATCAGAGCAATTGAACAACATGCATGGTTAGAAGTATTTAAAACATTTACCTTTTACAAATTGAGGTATCTATTTGAGAACTCGGAGAATTAGACGGCAGGCATGAGAAATATGTGCAAGTACTGTGTTAATTTGGGTTGCTATTTTTTCAATCTTAGTCATAAACTCATAGTATCCTGGATTCTGGGTGCATTAAGCTAGGGATTAAAATTAATGATTGATTCTTTTTCAAATTTTTGAAGATGGCTTGGAACATAGTAGCCAATATTTCTATTTTACTCCGTATGTTCTCCGTTAATCTTGATAAATTTTCTTGGTAGTTTCTAGTGACAAAATAAGCAAATGGAATTTTAATCATAAGAAGAACAAGATTTGAAGCTAAGTATGCAATGTTCTTTTGACATTTTTAGACTATCTTTACGTGCCTTTTAGGGTGTAACAAGAACCTTTTGTTTTGTTTTTCACCTTTGGATGTCTAGCTTCTATTTCAACCATTTTAGTCATCATTTTGGAGAATTTGGTCCTGAAAATGATACGTAGTTGCTGTTACTACGGAGAGTCAACAAGTCAAGTATTTCTACGGGTGTCAATGCCTACAAAAGTTTATGTGAACATTACTTTTTTCCTTCACCTTTCTTTTCTCTAATAAGTCTGACCCTTCTTATACGTTAATTTGGTTTCACATAGTGTTTCTTTTTGGCAAATTTTACCAATAATCTAAAGACTAGTAAGATAGAAAGTATTTAGAAGTTATGAAACTTGATCCTATAAGATATCTGGTGAGCTAGTTAGAGTTACAAAAAACTTCAGCTAGCTTTCCTCTTCTTGCAGTAGGATTCAATATGGCTTTGGCTGCTTCTTTTATTTGCTTCCTTTTATCTTTTCTTCTGATCTTAGTTCAGGCAAATGGAAGAAACGATTCTAGTTGTCCAAAGTCCTTTTCTTGTGGGATTCTTACTGACCTGAGCTTTCCTTTCTCTCTTTCCACACAACCTGATTGTGGAATAATCCCTATATCTGGTTGTGATGCTAAACCTCATCCCAGAATCCGTCTGTTTCCCGGAGGTGATTGGTACTATGCTTTACAGAATCAATATTCATCAATTTGGTTTGGGGACGCAAAAGTTTCAAACGACATTGAATCAACACAAGTGCCAAGCTTTTAACAAAGATTTCTCCCTTCCAAGCTCTCCTTCGGTTTCTTTCTCTATGCTTAATCTTTACAACTTCTTCAAATGCAACAGCGCCAATAATAATACCCCGAACATTACCCAGAAGAAGAACGATCATTTTGCTGGTTATAAACTGTATAATGGCTGTAAAGGCTTCAGCATATACTACAAGCTTCCCGGAGATGATAATGTTAATAACAGTCCAGCAGACAATCTTCCTACCAACTGTTCACTTATCAGATTGCCATTTCACTCTGTATCAGGAGATGGTGATTTGCTTGACTTGTTAGGTCCCGAAATTCATGTAGAATGGAAACTCTCCGAGGACTGTAACCGATGCCACTATGGTGGAGGTCAATGCCAGACTGATAAAACCAACAGATTTTATTGTCATGAAGTGGGAGATTGTAAGATATATGGACTTATATCTACATACATATGAACAATATATGGATAAATTATATGTTATGTGCTATCTTTTGGTTTGGCCTAATTTTGTGGTCTTATGGACATTATGTTAAGGGGGCCAATGTGTTGTCATATAAAGTGTAGGACTAATGTGTAGATACCCAAAAGGGTAACCTTAGTTAATGATGGGCTAACTAAGGTTACATATATGTAACCATGGTTACATGCTTGTGACTCTTGAGTTATGTAACTCTTGTGACTCTTGGGTTATGTAACTCTTTTGTTATAAAGTGGGGGTTATGGTTCCCACATTATTGCAAGACAAGACTCTTCTTCTTCCCATTGAATCAAGAGCAAAAATACACCATTGTTGTCTTGCAAATAATTGTGGAAAACCATATACCAATTTTGATCATTGTCATATTATTGTTGTGAGTAAATTCACATATTGTTTAAGTCTTGTGAAGCATTCTTGTGGTGACATACAACTTCAAGACATTCTTCAAGAAAGGTTAAAGGAGCAATCTTCATAAGGACTCAAAGACAATCATCAAAGGAGGTTCAACAATTTCCACACATGGATTCAGGTTAGCTTCCGCTCATGTAGTTTAATTCCGAATTGTTCAATATGAAGGTTATTGTCTTTAGTAGGAATCATAATCCTTACAGACATCTCCAACTAGCTGAGGGAGGCTATCAGATATTTTTAATCACGATGTTGAGGGAGGCAGTATATTCTTCGGTGTCCCAGTCTTCACTTATTCAGAACTTGAAGAGGCCACAAATAATTTCAATTCCTCGAGAGTACTTGGAGATGGAGGTTATGGAACTGTTTACTATGGTAAAAAACTTCCTATCCAACTGAGCTATGCTTCAAAAATTTCTTCTTTTTGCTAAATCTTGTCCATCGATGAACAGGAAAACTTAAGGATGGTCGAGAGGTTGTGTGAAGCGCCTCTACGAGCACAACTGCAAGCGAATGGAGCAGTTTGTAAATGAAATTGAGATCCTTACTAGACTAAGGCACAACAATCTTGTTACCCTCTATGGCTGCACCTCAAGGCGAAGCCGTGAACTACTCCTTGTCTATGAATACATTCGTAATGGAACTCTTGCTGATCACCTCCATGGTGACAGAGCGAAGGACGGATCACTCACGTGGCCAATCCGCATGAACATCGCCATAGAAACTGCTGATGCATTGGTTTACCTGCATGCTTCGGACATAATACACTGTGATGTCAAGACTAATAATATACTTCTTGATCACAATTTTAGTGTTAAAGTTGCAGATTTTGGGATTTCAAGGCTCTTCCCAAATGATGTCTCTCATATTTCAACTGCACCGCGGGGAACACCTGGCTATATTGATCCAAAGTATCACGAATGTTACCAGCTGACTACTAAAAGCGATGTTTATAGCTTCGGGGTGGTTCTTGTTGAACTCATTTCATCGATGCGAGCTGTGGATATGAGTAGGCATAGCCAAGAGATTAATTTGGCTAACTTCGCAATAAACAAGATCATAAAATCTGCATTTAATGAGTTGATCGATCCATCCCTGGTGTTTGATTCAGATACCAAGATTTGGGAAATGGCTGCTTCAGTGGCAGAGCTGGCTTTTCTATGCTTGCAGACAGATAGGGACATGAGGCCTACTATGATCGAAGTTTTGGATACTCTAAAGGAGATTCAGACTAGTGAATTTGACGAAGAGAGCTAAAGTAGTAACAGCTCCTCCTTTCCCTGAATCAGAAGATATGTTATTATTGAAGCAGGTCAAATCACTACCTTCACCAAATTCTTTGACTGATAATTGGTTTACTTGCTCTGATATAACTAGTACAACTAGTAAGGTCCCTTTCTTGATGTAAATTTTGAGAGACTATTAATATAGTATTGTCCTCTCTACATCCACGAGGTAGGGGTAAGGCCTACACATTACCCTCTTAAGACCCCGCTTATGGGATTATACTTGGTATGTTGTTGTTGTATGAATATAGTATTGTGAGAAGGTTCTTGAACTATGTATTTATGAGTGGTAGTGATTCAATTTTTAGTTTCATTACATAAGAATTTAAGTTGTATGCAGTGTAATGAAAGTTTTGCTCTATTTGTGCCGTTTAACCTGTTGTTGCATGCTTATCTAGTTTATTTTTCGGCTTGTAATATCATATTTGTTATAAACAATTAGTACTTGTTATTGCAGATATAACTAACGTAATATTAAAACACTTTTAGTACGCATCCTTAAATTCTTTAACTAATCATTAATTCTAGGTAAAGGTCAAAATTTGTCCTTGTACTATCTCCAATGCACTTTTTTTTTTGGTTGCAGTTTTGGTCTATTCATATCCTTGCCGTTAACAAATTGTCTCGTATTTCCAATGTCATTAACGGAGTTCCAATATGAAATAAATGGATTTCATGTGTCCAAATTCTTTGCCGAAAAAGGTATAAATTTATCCTCAAATTTGGACTATGGTTTAAATTATCCTCAAGTTGGAGTTTCATTAAGGTTATGGGCCAACACGAGACTTTTTTCCTAACTGTAGGGCTAATATTAGATCAAAAGTTTAACTGAGGAGTACAAGGACAAATTTGACCATTTCCTTTAATTCTATTTCACATTCTGGCTCTAGCCAATGGTTGACCTGCCAAAAAGAAGGCAAAAACAAAAACAAAACCAAAAAAAAGAGAATATTCCACCTCTATAATCATGTTTCATTGAACAAAGATCTTATATATTTGCTCCCTTTTATTTAATGGTTTACTCTGATGAGATCACATTCAAACAAGTTTAGTCTCAAAGTAAAGTACAGCTTTATTTTCTTAAGGAAATTGCATTATAATATATTTAGCTTCACCACTTGTATTCAGAAAAATACAACGGAGTAGAAACCCAGGCATAGACTCGTTCAAAACTACATTCTGGAATTTGATACAAATGATTATTTTAAAGAGTCAAATGATTGTAAGTCTTTATATTCGGCTAGCTACAGTTGATTTCTTATTTAAATTTGCAGCCTTAAATGTCCCCACTGGTTTTGGCTTTTATTTTATTCTTAAATTTATATACTCCTATTTTTTAAATGCCTGTTTCTTGAATTATTGGTACAAGATAAGAAAGTCCAAAGTCAAGTATAAGAGGGATTCAGAGTGAACATAAGAACATTTTTGGTACTCATATTTTGTCTTATAACCTTTCTATATTTGTATGTAACTTGTTGAAGTTTAGAGTTAGACCAATGGCTGCAATATTATTTTGTGCTATGGTTTTGGTGTTTCATTTGCTTATCTTTAACTTGGTTAAAGGTGAGAGTAAATCTTGTCCAAAAGAGTTCAATTGTGGAAAGCTTGGAAATATGAGTTATCCATTTTCAGAAATCAGGAAACCTCATTGTGGATTATCCAAGATTGATTGTAATAATACTCTTCAAAATCCAATAGTAGAGATTGAGGGAGAGTTGTATATTGCATACAAGAAGTGGTTTTTGGTTAACAGTGTCGATCTTTCGGACCCTATTCTTGATGTTTATTTAGCAAATAGAAGTTGCAAATCCTTTGAGAGGAATCTATCTTTTCCAAATTCTCCTTCTGTTTCATTTGGAGTATTCAACAATATCACTTTGTTCAAATGTATGAATAGAAGTATGGAGATAGATGGTTATTTTCGGAGTTTTCAGAACTACTCGAAATGTGATGGCTTTAGCTTATACTATCATAACCCAAGAACAAATCGAAGACGTAGTATTCCAACTGCTGCTCTTCCTGCAAATTGTGCAGTTATTCGATTGCCTTTGACGTTTCTTTCGCCTTCAGAACCAATTCCTAGTGATTTGTTTGACCTATTAAGTTCAAAGTTCAAGTTAGATTGGGAAGTGTCAAGAGATTGTTTGGATTGTACTTATAGAAAAGGGCAATGTCAAAGTAACAACAAAAACCTCTTCTTTTGCTCCAAAGGTAATATTGCATAGATAATGCTTGTCTGTTGTAGAAGGGTAGCCTTGGCGTAACTGGTAAAGTAGATGTCATGCTATGTTGCTCCGACACTTCGAAAATGTCAATGGGTGCGTGTCGGATCCTTCAAAAATAGTGCATTTTTGGAGGATCCGACACGGTTGCGGTGCCATTTTTTAGGGTCTGCGCAACATAGCTGCCATGTAATCAGGAGGTCAAGGGTTCGAGCTGTGGAAACAACCTCATGCAGAAATGCAAAGTAAGGTTGTGTATAATAGACCCTTGTGGTCCGATCCTTCCCCAGACCCCGCCCTTAGCACGAGCTTAGTGCACCGGGCTTCCCTAATGCTTGTTAGTTGCTTGTTTATATCTTATTTCAGTTTTGGAAAGGATTTTAAATGTCTGGTATTTGGCACCTTCCATTATGTTTATTATGTCAACGTGAATGGAAGTGCAACGCTTTAAGTCTTATTGTGACTAATTAATCTATCATTTGTGTTTTCTGCAGCAGCAAAAAGAAATTTGGGACTGGTTTTAGGCACAGGTACATGTCTATAATCAATAAATATCCAGTTGTTCTGCTCAAACTTACTTCTTTTATATGTTGAAGGGCAAATATGTATCCATTTTCAATACCACAATTGTAAAATGTAACTTTGTGTAATATCTCATGTTCTCTGCAGTGCTTTGTGGTTTCTTGATCATAGCAATCAGCATTGTGATACTTATAATCTGCTGTTGCAAAAAGGGTAATCGAAGTTTTGCGAATATTCTTCCGAGAAACACCCCTTCTGACCCCTCAACACGAAGCTACGAGTTAGACAGTGGGTTCTTTGGCGTTCCCGTCTTCACTTATGCTGAACTTCAACAAGCTACCATGAATTTTGATTTCTCTAGAGAACTTGGAGATGGAGGATATGGAACAGTTTACTATGGTAAGAAACTTTTTAGAAGCAACCCTCAATTTGATAATGCAGGTATTTAGCCATCAGTAGCAAAGTCAGAATTTTCATTAAGAGATATCAGAATTTAAAGAAGTAAATGCACAAATAAGTCAAGGGAAAGGGATTCTATATATAAAAAAATAAAGTTTACCTATCGAAACAGTGTAATTTTCACGACGAAGGGATGTCAATTAGCTATGTGGCTCCGCCACTGCTGGCCGTCATTTTTTTCTTTTTCTTGAAGCTAATTGTTGTGTACTAAAAACTAGGGAAACTTCAGGATGGAAGAGAAGTTGCAGTGAAACGCCTGTACGACCACAATGCTAGGAGAAAGGAGCAATTTATAACTGAGATTGAAATTCTAACAAGGCTAAGGCACAAAAATCTTGTTTCTCTTTATGGTTGCACGTCTAGACTCAGCGATCAACTTCTACTAGTTTACGAGTATGTCCCTAATGGAACGATCGCTGATCACTTACATGGTCATAAGGCGAAGGATTGCTTGCTCACATGGCCTATTCGCATGAAAATTGCTATTGAAGCTGCTAATGCTCTGGCTTATTTGCATGCTTCTGGTATAATCCACCGCGATGTGAAGAGTAACAACATACTACTTGATCAGAACTTCAGTGTCAAAGTCGGAGATTTTGGGCTTTCAAGACTTCATCCGAATGACATTTCTCACATATCAACTGCACCTCAAGGTACCCCTGGCTACGTCGATCCAAAGTACCACGAATGTTACCAGCTGACCGATAAAAGTGATGTCTATAGCTTCGGAGTAGTCCTCGTTGAACTGATATCATCAATGCCTGCAGTGGATTTCAGTAGACGTAACGAAGAGATCAACTTGTCTAACTATGCTATAAACAGGATTTTAAGGTGTGCATTCGACGAGTTGATAGACTCGTCTCTTGGTTTTCAATCAGATGCAAAAGTTAGGAGGATGACTAGTTTAGTGGCCGAGCTATCTTTTCGATGCTTGCAACTCGACAAGGACATGAGACCTGGTATGGTTGAAGTACTAGAAACATTGCAAGAGATTCAGCAAGGTGAGTTCAAACATGACAAGAAAATGGAGGGTAATGTTAACAGTAAAGAGAGTGTAGAAATCCCTCTTTCACCTGAATCAGAAGACCATGTATTATTGAAGAAAAACAAGTTTTTAACTTCACCAAATTCTGTAACTCAAGTGTGGACTAGTGACTCTAGTACAAGTACTACCACTGGTAGATGAGATTCATACGATTTTTTCTTTTGTTTTTTCGTTTCCTAGTTCATGTTGATAAGCAGAAATACACAGAAAATTGAGCCAAAGTCATAACATTAACTGAATTTGTACTTGTTTCATGCTCATTGAAGGATAGCCTTGGCGTAACTGGTAAAGTTACTGCCATGTGACCAGTATGTTACAAGTTTGAGCCGTGAAAACAGCCTTTTGCAGAAATACAAGGTAAGGCTGAGTAGAATAGGCCTTTGAGGTCCGGCCTTTCCCCGGACCTCGTCGTGCATAGCGCGAGCTTAATGCACTGAGTTGCCTTTTCTTTTAACTTGTTTCATGCTCATTGTTATATTGCATGTCAAAATGTTTCATATTCTGAATTAAATCATTTAAAATTGGATCTGAAGCATATCAGAAATAATTTTTAAACATGTATAATTACATCAATCCTTTTATCTTTTCCTAGCCACTCAAAAATAATTTTAACAATTTGCATTAACATCATAGTCATCATTATATTTCACCATCATAAAAATGGATTATTGCTGCTAATTTTGTCTTTCGATGTTGACTTCGAGTTACATGAAACATATAACAACTTACCCCTCCCCAAAAAAAAAAATTCATATCAAAAATTGTTTTATAAATAAATTTTGGATCATAGACCGGGAAATTATTAATATGATGGAATCAGGACACTTGCCTTATAATCCCATTATTTCTGAATGAAGGTTGTTGATGGTTCGACTGGGGAACTCAGTGATCAGCCATATCTACGGGGAACAGAACCGGGTGGCGGACCTCCTAGCTAAAGATGAAGCAAAGAAGAAGCTTTTTGACAAACCAAGAATTTGGTAGTTCCCGTGTGTTTGCTAATGATGCAGTATGGGTAGACATCTTAGGAACTACATTTGATAGAAAAACTAGGGCATGTAATATTGCTAATATATTTGGATACAATGCTGGTCACCTGGACAACTCTATAAACATGATTATGGTGTAATTATTATTTACTTATAATGATAATCTAGTTCACCAAAAAAATATGAGAAAAAAAGAAAGCAAAATAAAAAGAATTATTTCACATCACACTTCTATACACCAACCCATTGGTGGATCCACCCTTGTAATTGACACTCCTCCGGAAAATTATATATAGATAATTTTTATTTATTTATTTATGTAAATACATATTATATGTTAAATCCCCTGTATACTTACTTTTTTATATTTTAATTTCGTTTAGTGAATATACTGACTCTCTCTCTATTCGAAAATGGAAACCAGAGGCGTACGTTAGCAAGAATATGTGGTTACTTTTGGATAGACAACTTTTTTCCTTTAAAAGCTATAAGCCTGCAAGAATGTGTGGTTACTTTTGATTTCCTTAAATTTCGGCCAATACTATTTGTTGTCACTGTTTTTATTTTTTTTTGCCCGGAGTTTATCAAAAATAACATTTTTACCTTCACCAAATAATATTAACCTACACACTATCCGGGGCTTTACTTGTGAGGTTATATCAAATTTATTGTTACTTAAATTTCGTCCAATATGGCATGCTTCATCCATCAAGAATAGAAAATAACAAAATTAAGAATTTAATTATTGGCCCATTTCCCCATAAAAATTAAATCAAGAAGAGCCAAAAGTGAATTTTCAACTTTTAAATGAAGGTACTCATTTTTCCCAACTACTTTATGGGGTCATCTTTTTAATGAGTCATGTTTCAAACGATGCGGAGGAAAAGTTTCGCGTCGGAGCTTTGAGATAAAATAAATTTTTGATAGCAACATTTTGCCTTTCTTGCACACTTGCGTGATATGAATTTGAATTCGCATCAGTGGATTTCAAATACAAAAAGCTTTTTTGTCTTTGAACCTTAATAAATAGAATGAATATAAAGGGTAACCCGATGCACACAAAAGCGGAATCAAGATTTGAACCTTATGGGTTTGGGATTGTAATTTTTTTAAGTTATTGTGTTCTATATTAATAAGTTGTATATACTCAATAGATTTCTTAAAGAAAATATATGGTCTGAACAAAAGCTACTGGTGTAAGCATACAAATTTTATTGGAATTAAATTCATAAAATAATTTGGACTATATTTTAAATTCAAGATATATTAGTTCAAATAAATTTATTGGCTAATATAATTGAATTAATTATATAAGTCAAACATATATATATATTAAAAAAAATAAGTCTTAATCCATTGGGCTAGCCCAATCTAAAGTGATGAGTCCACTTCACTAACCCCAAGATGTCATCTTCCTAGAGGCCCAGTTTGGTGCCACGTGTCAAATGACGTGGCACGCCAAGTCAAACGGAAGAGCCAATAGGATCATGTCACGTGTCAAAATGACAAGGCATGCCAAGTCACACTAAAAGGCCAATGGAATCGCGCTACGTGTGCAAGTGACATGTTCTGGCCAATCAAATGAGGTCATGTCACCCTTCAATTTGATTGGTCGGAAGGAGTTTGTTCTTGTCATGACTCTTTCCTTTCACAATTATAAATAGGGGTCTTCATAACTCAGAAAAGAGACCAGAAGTGATAACAAGAAGCAAGAAAGAGCTCGTGGATCAAAGCTGCAAATTTCTCCACAAGTTTCAAGCTTCAAGCAATCAAGTTCATGTTCAAGAAATCAAGTTCAAGCTCAAGAATGAAGAACAAATAATTTTGAGCTCAAGAACAAGATCATCGTTCGTGGCAACAAATATAGATTCAAGATCAAGCTCCAAGGCCCTTGAATTTATTTACCATTGGAAAGAAAAATCAGAGGATTAATAGAGATTGTACACTCAAATATTCGAAATAAAATACTACGATTGTTGCAATATTTCGATTTTGATTTTATTTTCTCGACGCAAATTTACTGTCTACAAATTATGGCACGCCCGGTGGGACCATCTCTACCTCTCATCTCAACTTTTCAATCACCAAAGTTCAACAAGAATATCGAAATGGCTCCAAAGAAAGCCAACTCCGGTTCAAATTCCACCAAGGCTGCTAATTTCAGGTTCTACGCTGATGTGGAAAGCATCATCGATATCACTTTTGGAAGCTTCGGTCTAGTTACGAGGAGCAAAGCAAGCTTTTTAGGACAACAAGCACCCCAAACGTCGTCCGCATCAACCCTTGTCTTTGGATCTTCATCCTCAAAAGGAGCAAGATCTGCCACAAACGCATCTGAAGGAGGAAGCGATATTGCTGAAAGATCAGGAAAACACTGGCTCTGCTTGATCTCTCCGGCTCCAAGCGCTCTGCTTTGAATGAAGATGATGATGCTTCAAGTGATGGATTCTCCTCACATACACCACATAGCGTGAGCCAATCAAGGATCAATCTGTGTGAAAATCCATGCTACTCTCCGTCATCCACGACAATCATGCAAGCCATGGTGACAAACACTTCATCCATGGAGGAGCAGTTGGCAAATTTAACGGAAGAAATCGCTGGCTTGACTAAATGCATGCAAAATCAAGAGGCTAGAATTGACAAGCTAACAGATAGGGTGGGAATCTTGATGGAAGAAGAATCTACAAATGCACCCAGCAAGCTCCCAGAAGTCCTAGAGAGCAACTCTCCCCCGAGACAAGCAACATCCACTAAGGCTATCCATGTCTCATCTGAAGGGATGATTCCAGTCGATCAATTGAAGGAGTACATTGAAGGAACCATCAATAACAAATATGAAGTTGTTGTTAAGTCCTCCATTACATATGCAAAGTCGTACACTGCGAGGGTCGATATGTTGAAGATTCCTGCTAGCTATCAACCTCCAATGTTTCAACAGTTTGATGGTAAAGGTAACCCAAAGCAACATGAGGTGCACTTTGTTGAGACATGCAACAATGCTGGGACTTATGGAGACTGCCTCGTCAAACAGTTTGTCCGCTCATTAAAAGGAAATGCTTTTGATTGGTATACGGACCTCGAGGCTGGATCTATCGATAGTTGGGATCAACTAGAGCAAGAGTTCCTCAATCTCTTTTATAGCACGAGACGCACTGTGAGTATGATAGAGCTCACAAATACTCGTCAAAGAAAGGGGGAACCAGTTATTGACTTTATCAATCGTTGGAGGAATGCAATCCTTAACTGCAAAGATAGGCTTAGTGAAGCTTCGGGCATAGAGATGTGCATCCAAGGCATGCATTGGGGATTGCGCTACATCTTGCAAGGTATCAAGCCTAACACATTTGAAGAACTTGCAACTCGTGCCCATGACATGGAATTGAGCATGGCCTCTGCTGGAAATGAAAGGCTGCCCATCTATGAACCTCGCAAAGCGAATGACAAGCAAGAAGTTAGGAAGTGGGGCAAGTTCGTACCCAAGTCTGAAAGCAAAGAAGCTATGAATATCAATACTTCACCTATGAAGTTCACGGCGAAGGTGAGAAAGAAGCAGAGTATGAAATCCACTTCTTTTCCAGACAAACCAAGTGGAAAGTTGAGTCTAAATGAAATACATGAGAAACAGTACCCATTCCTGGATTCTGATGTGCCAGCCATTTTCGAAGAGCTCCTCGAGTTAAATCTTATTGAGCTTCCAGAGATGAAGCGACCAAATGAAGCTGGGAAAACAAATGACCCAAATTACTGCAAATACCACCGACTTGTAAGCCACCCTCTGGAGAAGTGCTTTGTCTTCAAGGATAAGGTCATGGACTTGGCTCGCGAAAACAAGATCGTTCTTGAAGATGAGAAAGCAAGCACAATCCAAGTCTCTATCACCTTTGGCTCATTCAGTCCGGATGAATTATGTGGTTTTAAAGAAATTAAAGATGAAGAATTATTAGAGAGCGACAAAGCTGAAGTCAACCAACCTGATGATGATGAAGGATGGAAGTTGGTGACTTATCGTAGACGCCACAAAAGGCGCCCACCAAAAGAATCAGTATAACAACCAACAAGGAAGATGACGGTAAAAAGACCAATGAAAAATAATCTAATTAGGCATTTGAAGAACGCAAAGGTGGAGATGCACCACCCTCAAAGGCCACGAAATCCAGTAACCTTGGAGGAATTTTTACCAAGTTGGTTCCGCACGAAGATTTCTCATTAGGACATTGATGCCTCTTGTTGCTATGCTGACAAAGGGGAAGAAAAGAGTGATGACCTACCGTTGTCACCATCTTCGGAAAAGCCTATCGACTCCACTCCTCAAGAAGTTAATGCTTGTGAGGAAAAGGTCACATTCACAAATGACGATCTTTTGCTAGGTGACACTCCTCATAACCGCCCATTCTACCTGGTTGGATATATATACGATGAAAGGGTAAATCGAATTTTGGTTGATGGAGGACCCTCAGTGAACATTTTTCCAATCGACACTGTGAAAGAACGTGGTATTCCCATGAACGAACTCTTACAAAGTCATGTGATGATCCAGGGATTCAACCAAGAGTAGTAGAGAGCCATAGGTGCGATCAGGCTGGGAATCACTATTGAAGATATGCAATCAAGTGCATGGCTGCATGTGATCGACGTGAAGACTTCATACAATTTTTTGCTCGGGAGGCCTTGGATACATGAGAATAAAATTGTTCCATCTACCTACCATCAATGTTTAAAATACTACCGGGGTGAAGTTGAGAAGACAATGCTTGCTGATAATGAGCCATTCACTGAGGTTGAGTCACACTTCGCCGATGCAAAGTTCTACTTGAAAAACCGCATTGTGAAGGAGCTGAAAGCCGATGATGGTATGAAAAGAAAGAATGACGAACCCATAACTAAAAGAGTTGAGGTGACCATGGGTAAAGCCAAAGCTGTTACAAAGGAGGTGCCCGCCAACATGAATAAATCTCATAAAGGGGGCATTGTGTCCAATGGATAGAAAGTAAGTCTCATACTCCAATATGTCCCTAAAAGGAAGAAAGACGAGGGCCAGTCATATAATATCCAAATCAATATACTAAAGGAGTTAACTCTTCCGGTCAAACGAATTGAGGCAGTAAAGTCGTCCTCAATGTCGCTTGTACGGTTTGTAGCCCAAAATCGTTTGCAGAATGTGGCACTCCCTACAAAGCGAACATATGAAGGTTTTGACCCTAATGCTTACAAGCTATTTGCAAAAGCTGGATACAATCCATCAAAGTTAGGGAAACTCCCATTAGAAGCTGCAACGAGGCAACCACGTGAAGGTTTGGGATACAAGCAACCGTCACCAGTGCACATTTCAATAAGAAGGGAGAACAACAAGTGTATCACTGTAGAAGATGAATCAGCCGCTTCTAACAAGCCTTCTGTCTTTGATCGACTAGGAAGATCATATGTGAGGACCTCCGTGTTTGAAAGATTGGGTCCAATAAAGAAGGGGAACAAGTTCCGGAGAAATTTTCAGAGCGTAAGAATACCCGCTTCACCCAAAATCCAGGAGATCTCTAAATATTTCCAAAGTTTGGTTCCTTCTAGAATGAGGCGACAAACAAAACTTGTAGTTTCATGTGAAGAAATACTGAAGGTAAAGCCATATATTGTGGTCTACACTAAGGAACGTGACAAAGATGAAGAAAGTGTAGGTTCTTCGTATCATGTCACCGTACAAAGCGAGAATGGTGTTCTGTCTTCGATATAGGATAACGCAGAATTGGAGCATGTTTCACCATGTTATCACATATCCTTCAATGATGGGGATCCTCAAGAAGATGAAGATGCGAAAGATGCTCCACCTGAACTTGAAGAAGGAGTGAAGACGACGGTTGATGCCTTAAAAGAAGTTAACCTTGGCACCGATGAAGAACCAAGACCCACCTACCTAAGTTCTCTAATCGAAGCTGATGAAGAAAGCACTTATATTAAGCTACTCAAACAGTTTAGGGATGTCTTCGCTTGGAGTTACAAAGAGATGCCTGGCTTGGACCCAAAAGTAGCAGTCCATCACCTTGCAGTCAAAAATGGCGCTCGCCTTGTTAAAAAAGTTCAAAGGCGCTTCAGGCTGGACTTGGTTCCCCTGATTGAAGTTGAAGTTAACAACTCACTGAAGCTGGATTTATTCGGGAAGTTAAATACCCAACATGGGTTTCGAGTATTGTCATTGTAAGGAAGAAGAATGGCCAGATTCGAGTATGCGTTGACTTCAGGGACCTCAATAATGCATGTCCTAAAGATGAATTCCCGTTTCCTATTCCAGAGCTAATGATTGATGCTACTACTGGGTTACGAGGCAATGTCTTTCATGGACGGTTCGTCGGGCTATAACCAAATTCGCATGGCCCCGAAAGATGAAGAGCTCACAGCATTCTGCACTCCGAAAGGTATTTATTGCTACAAGATAATACCTTTTGGCTTGAAGAATGCTGGTGCTACTTACCAAAGGGCTATGCAAAATATTTTCGACGATCTTCTCCACAAGAATGTCGAATGCTATATTGACGACTTGGTGGTGAAATCAAGAGAGAAGGGCGACCACATAAAAGACTTGAGGATGGTATTTGAATTGCTCCAGAGATACCAACTTAGGATGAATCCATTGAAATGTACCTTTGGAGTTACTTCTGGAAAGTTCCTTGGTTTCAGTGTCCGACATCGAGGGATCGAAATCGATCAAGCCAAAGTGGATGCCATTTTGAAAATGCTTGAGCCTCGAGATATCCATGAATTGAAAAGTCTGCAAGGAAAGCTAGCGTACCTTAGGAGGTTCATTTCGAGCCTAGCTGGGAGGTGCCAACCATTCAGTCACCTTATGAAGAAAGGTATCCCTTTCAGATGGGACCAAACATGCAGTAATGCCTTTGAGAGCATTAAATCCTACTTAATGAAGCCTCCAGTTTTAGCAGCTCCTGTACCTGGAAAGCCATTGATACTATATATTGCGGCACAAGAAAGGTCTGTTGGAGCACTGTTGGCCCAAGAAAATAGTAAGGGGAAAGAAAACTCTCTTTACTACTTGAGCAGGATAAAATGACACGAAACGAGTTGAATTATTCGCCAATTGAGAAGTTGTGCTTGGCCCTAGTCTTCTCAATTCAAAAGTTGAAACACTACTTTCAAGCTCATGTTGTCTGTCTTGTTTCTAAAGCATATCCCATCAAGTTCGTGATGTCAAAACTTGTTCTTAGTGATCGACTAGCGAGGTGGTACCTCTAATTTCAACAATTTGAGATTTTGTACATCCCTCAAAAGGCTGTAAAAGGGCAAGCATTGGCAGATTTCTTGGCAGATCATCCGATACCTGAGGACTGGGAACTTACTGATGAACTACCTGATAAGGACGCATTGGTCGTTGAAGTTCAACCTCCATAGAAGATTTACTTTGATGGTGCCGCACATCGTGGGGGGAGTTGGGGCTGGCATAGTATTTGTCACTCCCCAGTGTCAAGTCTTGCCCTACTCCTTCACCTTGGCACAACTCTGTTCCAACAATGTTGCTGAGTATCAAGCATTACTACTTGGGCTTGAAATGGTCGTTGATATGAAGCAGTTGCAATTGCAAGTCTTTGGTGACTCTCAGTTAGTGGTCAACCAGCTTTTGGGTAGTTACGAGGTTAAGAAGCATGAGCTACGCCCATATCATGATTACGCTAAAATATTGATGGGATGGCTCGGTGATGTGACTATTCAGCATGTGCCAAGGAAAGAAAATAAGAAGGCTGATGCTTTAGCTGCCCTAGCTTCATCTTTAACCCTGTCTGATCAAGCGCAAGTTACTGTTCGCCAAAAATGGGTAGTACCGCCGCAAAATGAGGCTGAAGGTGAAGGACACGAACTCGAGCATCTTGTTGTTGTTTCTGAAGTTGAGAAAGAAGAATGGCGCCAACCCATTATCGACTACTTATGCTATGGGATACTTTCAGAAAATCCGAGAAGAAGGACTAAAATTCGTCGCCGTGCGCCTTGCTTCCTTTACTACAAGGATACTCTATACAGAAGGTCGTTCGAGGGAGTACTCTTGTGATGCCTAGGAGAAGAAGAAGCTCTCCTAGCTTTGCAAGAGGCACATTCTGGGGTATGTGGGTCACACCAGTCTGGACCAAAGCTCCACTTCCATATAAAAAGGATGGGATATTATTGGCCAGCGATGGTAAAAGATTGCTTGGACTACCCTCGAAGATGTAAGGCTTGTCAATTCCATGCGAATTTTATTCATCAACCTCCTGAAATGTTGCACCCGACTGTTGCATCATGGCCATTTGACACTTAGGGATTGGATGTTGTTGGACCGCTGCCAAAGTCCTCTGGTGGCCACCTATACATCTTGGCTGCAACTGACTACTTCTCAAAATGGGCTGAAGTTGTTGCTCTTAAGGAGGTAAAGAAGGAAAATGTTGCAAGTTTCATCCGAGTGAACATCATCTATCGCTTTGGCATTCCCCATTACATAATAACGGATAATGGCAAGCCATTCGACGATAGGTTGATGAACAAGATTTGTGAGCTCTTTGGCTTCAAGCAATGTAGCTCTTTGATGTACAATGTTGCCCCCAATGGTGTAGCCGAGGCATTCAACAAGACTCTATGCAACTTGTTAAAGAAAGTTGTCTCCAAATCCAAACGAGATTGGAATGATCGTATAGAAAAAGCTATATGGGCATATAGGACGACTCATCGCACGCCAACACAGGCAACCCCTTATTCACTCGTTTATGGGGTCGAAGCCGTCTTGCCACTTGAGCGTCAAATACCTTCGTTACGACTGGCTATTCAAGAAGGGATCACTGATGAAGAAAATTCTAGACTTCGGTTAGCAGAGTTGGAAGATCTTGATGAAAAGAGATTGGAAGCTCAACAGAGTCTTGAATGTTATCAAGCTCGATTATCTCACGCATTCAATAAAAGAGTTCGCCTGAGATCCTTTCAAGTAGGAGATGAAGTCCTTGTCGTAAGAAGACCTATAATTACTTCTCATAAACATGTAGGGAAGTTCAATTCAAAGTGGGATGGGCCATATGTCGTGCAAGAGGCTTACTCAAGTGGGGCTTACAAGCTGGTTGATGCAGATGGTATGAGAATTGGCCCTGTAAATGGCAAGTTTTTGAAGAAGTATTATCCTTGAAGTCATGACGCTCCTTGACGCTCGAGCCTAAACTGCATGTTGCGAATTCCTGGCCCGCAAGAGTATAAACTATGTACGGCTAAAAAAAAGAGTCCGCTAGGTTGAAAACCTCGAAAGAGGCGGCCTAGGCAAAAGTTATGACGTTAAAAAAAAAAAAGAATCACCCAGCCTGAACTACGGTATGACTTGATCCTCTTCACCGGGGTACGTAGGCAGCTTGGAGTTTCATTCTAAGTTCAGTCACATAAATTCAAAAGATACATGTTGCCCTAATTGTTGTTCGAATGAAGTATGAAGGAACACAAGATCAAGCTGAAATGTCATCCTCCTGTTGAACTTCGATCTCATTTGATTTAAAGGAGGTAACCCTCTTAGGTAAATTGATATCTTCAATGGGTCGATTTTAGAAAGATGTCAATTATTTGCATTGAAATCCAGGGATTCTCTATGTCTTCAGGTTCGCCAAACCTTCAAGTTAGTTGGTCTCCAATTCTTCCCTCTACCAAAAAAAAGGGAAGAGAAGCGAGGCGTCAAAAGAAAGTACGAGTATAAGGAAATGATTGTTTGGTACTACGTTTCAAATTTAGTGAAATTAGAAGCCCAAGATATTTGTTGGGATATGGATCTTAAATTTTGATTTATGTCAAGTAAGACGTCTTCCGATCTCGAGGCTTCCATATCAAGATGCAAAATATTTGGTGAAGTCACGCGAATCTGAAAATTTTGGTGTATCAAAATTTAGTATTGACTTTGAAATATTATCTGAATGTGTCTGTAAGGAATTAAATCTTGAATCTTGGATATGTGATATATTTGGAAGATAAGTTTCCATTAGATCAAACGGTTTATGATTTCGACATTCCTACTTCAAGATACAAAACTTTTGGCGAAGTCGCGCAAATCTGAAATTTTTAACGTGGTGGAACCTAAAGTTGATTTCAAAATATTATCTGAGACAATTCTGAAGTTATTTGATTGAGAATTTTGGATATGTTCTAGATATTGGAGTTTAGTTTTCAAGAAATCAAAAAGTTTGTAATTTCAACGTTCATACACCAAGATATGATTTTTTTTAGAGAGACTGGGCAAAGTTGGTTTCAAAATATTATTCGGAACGATCCTGAAGTTTTTTTATTTCGAATTTTGGATATGCTCTAGATCTTGAAGTCTAGTTTTCTTGAAATTAAACGGTTTGCAATTCCGATATTGTTACACCGAGATATGAATTTTTTGGTGAGACTGCGCAAATCTGAAATTTGCAACGTGGTGGAATCTAAAGTTAGTTCCAAAATACTATCTGGGGAAATTCTGAAGGTGTTTGATTCTGAATTTTGTATATATTTTAGATATTGAATTCTAAAAATCAAATGGTTCATTATTTGGACTCTTCCCCGACAAGATATGAATCTTTCGTTACAAGTGCGTAAAGTAGAAAGTTATGCAACTAAAATAAATGTCGGGTAATGTAAAGCAAATGAGAAGCAATCTTAGCTAAGATGAAATAAATATCCACTAGGTAAACCTAATATAAAGATAAAAGTGGAGATAATGCTAACAGCCTAATCTAAACAAAATTTGTAGTTGATCAATTCTTGACAGCTAGTCTCCATGCTCTTCTTCTTCTCCTCCAAATTGGCCGAATCATCAATAGTCAACAAATTTATGTTGTCATATGAAGAGACCTCAGTCTCGGCAGATGAAATTTTTTCCTGAATCTCTTCAACCTCCTTTTGAGTCGCTTCTATAACACCTTCGAGGTTCTCCTCTCTTGTTGTAATGTCTGAAACTTCTTCACAACTCTCTTCAATTTCTTTTCACTAGAAAAAGCTTTCTTGACTTTCTCACTTGCTTCAAGTTTGAACAATTCGAGACGCTCTTTAGCTTTGGAAATCAGTTCTAGCTTCTCATCTTCACTCGTCTTATCAGCCATGTTGGATCGCTCTTGGTCATATGATGCGGCAAGTTCAAAAAGAGAATTCAGTAAATCTTCTAATGGAGAAAAATTCAGAATATTCGTCTTCTTCATATCCTCAAAAATCTCAATAATTTGCTCCCTATAAGATGAGAGTAATTCTGGACGAGTTTTGGAGAGCTTTTCGCAAATATCCTCCCAAAGTCCCAAAATGAATTCCTTCTTGCAATTGAAAACCATACTTTTTCCTTTAAATATAGATACCGTTGTATTTGTCATTGGAGAAATGCGAGTTATCTCATTTGGAGTTTGTCTTTTTAGGGATTCGTCATGAGGAAGAGATGACGCCTTTGACAATGACTTCACTTTAAATGTAGGCCCTCCAATTGATTCATCACTCACTTGCGGCTTGTCGCATGGGGATACCATCGGATGCCAAATGGTGTTTAACTGCATTAAGAAAAGGCAAAATAAGTAAGTAATTTATAATTGAAGCTACTCCTAAAAAAATGGGGGGAGGGGGAATGAGCGAGGTGATTGTATTTTACCTCTTTGCTACAAGCTGTATGCGTTCTTGAGAGACTATCAACACTTTGAACCTCTACGATCTCTACTGGGTTAGGCCGTTTCCTTTTCCAATTTTGATCTTAATTGGTACTCTGGCTTGTGTCTTGAGGAACACACATGTTAAATGGAAGAGTTATAGGGTGTTTCTCTATAGCTGTTGAAGTGCACACCACTTCCTTCAAAGCTGCCTTCGAGGATTTAAGCTTCCTTTTCTTAGGTTGCGTGACTACTTTTGGGATTGGAGTTGATATTTTTTTAACTTTTGAGAGCGTCTTTCCAACACCTTGATCTTCACCTCCTAAAGGGGTTGTAGACTTTAGCCCAACATTGTCTACCAAAGCTTGTAAGTTATTCTCGAGAAACTTCCCATGTGCTTTCTCCCCACCAAGACATATAATTAGTGGAGAAAGGCTTCTCTATAGGATCTCCTGTTGGAGGAAAAACCGCACGTGACATAGATCGATACAATGTGCAAATCCTCAAAAATCGGATTCCTTCCTCTAGAGAAGAGTTACGGATGTCATTCTCCAAAAAGTCGGGGACGTTTTGGTAAAATCCAGATTGACGACCAAACCGGTGCGGACTATACGGCTCGATGATGAATGAGTTATCATACCTCAAAGGGAGGTAATTAAAATGTAAGCTCATGAAGTAAATTTGATTCCAACTCTTGAGGGGCATCGTTATCCACGTAATAATAAGTACGGGAATTGGTCAACATTGTTGGTGCCCAAACTATATCCTCCCCATTGTGGATGCGTTTTCTTCCATCTTTCTCGTCAAAGTACCTTGCAGCCCCCTCTCCTGAGTATGTCACCATCAAAGGGTCAGACGGACCCTTAGCAAGTGGATAGTGGGTTTTGAAGTAATGTGCAAGCCATCCGTAAACATAATGAATGGGAAAAGAAACTTTGACCTGATCGAGTTGGGTAGAACGTGAAATCTTATTCAAACCATGATAAATACTCCCCAAAACTGGGACTGCAAGGCTAATCTGTCGCCCGTCTGCCATCATGCTGGTCATCTTAAAAGTCTCAGGACGAATGGAGTCTTCTACCTTGGGGAACACAAAGGCACACAGACAAATTGATAAGAATGCCGCTACATATGTTTCATCTTTCTTGTCATACCTCACCCTAAGCTTAGAGAATGTAGTTTCTTGATCAGTCGACCACCTCGTCGTCTGGGGAATAACTCCATTAGGATTATGGGTTGACTTTAGGCGTGCAGATTTCTTTTCCTTTCGCAGCGAGGCAGGTCTATATACTAATGTTTTTTTATACCAAAAACTTGTCCACTTGCTGAAGGAGACCCTTTGGGTAACAGCCGTACCTTCCTTAAGATAATGAAATGCAGCAAATAAATACTCACAAGATCGAGGAATAAATCTGACTTGTTTTTCATTCAAACCAATGAGTTCTCTTGTCTCAGGTACCACTTCTTCGTATGGAGAACCCGCAATGGGCAAACCCCCAAGGATATGCAAGTCCCAAAGAGATATAGATACCTCCCCAACTGATGCAAGAAGTGTGTTCGTCTTGGGGCACCAAGCCTCACAAAATGCTTGCAAAATGTTCGAGTTTCGATCGTAAGTGAAAAGTCAGGCATAGACAGCATCGTAAATCTTTGTTGTACTTAGAGTTTGTTGGCTTCCACCAAGCACGTCTTCAGCCCATTCCCAATATCCTGGGATATGACGATACTCACCCTCGATTGTTGTGGTGTTTCCCCAATGTACTTCGCCTTGAATTATGCGACTTCCTAAGTTTGGAAGGGTGCTAGCAATATTTACATGATGATGGATTGGCGCTTGGAGAGACCACATCTTGGATAATGGATTAAAAGTCGATTTGTGCTCCAAGGTCCAGTTCTCTACATGAAGGGAGTTCCTTAGAGGAGGCCATGGGGCTGCATATTGGCCGGCATGTGAGGTGAGAACCAAAAGCTAGGTTTGTTCTATGCCATCTTCAGTCTCGATGATGAGATATGTAAATTTTGAGGAAGGTGAGGTATAGTCCCTGAAATTTTCCATCTCTTCGTGAAAAAAAAAGAAAGAAAAGAGGGGTTACCATAGTCCAAATCAAGAATATTAGAATGGGTACAAAAGTCTAAATGGATGAAATGCTCTTCGGTAGTCGGGCTATCTTGAGAGTGATCTCTCCAAGAATCGGGCCGCATTGAGAGTAATCTCTCCAAGAATCGGGCCATTTTGAGAGTAATCTCTCCAAGAATCGAGCCATTTTGAGAGTAATCTCTCCAAGAATCGGGCTATTTTGAGAGTAATTTCTCCAAGAATTGGGCAGGGACGAGTACGCATACCCTCACACCCTAAGACCGCCTTCTGCGTGCCTGAATCTCGCTTGAACTACAAAAGCAAATGACAAAAGAAGAAAAGCACAAGGAAAAAAGAAGAAATTACCTTCACGACAGTGCATCCAAGTCGTCAAAAGTAGACTCAAAGTGGTTTGCAAATGCTGAAAATAATGCTAATAGAATGAAGAGTATACCATATTTATAGATGTCAAAAGGCAGAGACTAAAAGAGAAGAGCCGATGTGAGATGCAGCAGAAATTGCAATTCGAGTTGAAGTCAAATTGCAATTTGAGTTGAAATCGTATTCCAATTCGAGTTGAGATCGAATTGTAATTCTTAAAAAAAACTGTCGGGCAGTGTTCCAATTTGAGTGCAATTCATTAGAATTGCATTTGATCATAGGTTTATGGAATTGAAAACTAATTCTATTATCTATTAAGGATTTTTTTTTAAAAACAAACTTATTGAAAATTAATTCCATAAAATAAGCCAATGAAATCGCGCTACGTGTGCAAGTGACATGTTCTGGACAATCAAATGAGGCCATGTCACCCTTCAATTTGATTGGTCGGAAGGAGTTTGTTCTTGTCATGACTTTTTCCTTCCACAATTATAAATAGGGGTCTTCATAACTCAGAAAAGAGACCAGAAGTGATAACAAGAAGCAAGAAAGAGCTCGTGGATCAAACGCTACAAATTTTTCCATAAGTTTCAAGCTTCAAGCAATCAAGCTCATGTTCAAGCAATCAAGTTCAAGCTCAAGAACGAAGAACAAATAATTTCGAGCTCAAGAACAAGATCATCGTTCGTGGCAACAAATATGGATTCAAGATCAAGCTCCAAGGCCCTTGAATTTATTTACCATTGGAAAGAAGAATCAGAGGATTAATAGAGATTGTACACTCAAATATTCGAAATAAAATACTACGATTGTTGCAATATTTTCGGTCTTGATTTTATTTTCTCGACGCAAATTTATTGTCTACAACTGGTTTCGGCCGAACCAGCATATTGCACTATGCCTCCGCCCCTGGATGCACAAAGCATCGTGGTTCATGCAAGATGTGAAGAAGGGTCTTACCCGAAGGAGTGTGAGCTGGACAACCTACCCTAATACGAGTATTTGTGGCTGCTTCAATAAATAGAAGGAAGATGAATAGAAAATTCTCCATTGTGTAAAAGTCACAAGGTCCCACACTCCATTTTGGCTAATCTTCCATCAGACTGTCTTTCTTCAAAGTCTTGCTTCCACATGTTTAAGTCAACTTAACGTGCCCAAAAGACAACAAAAATTAATGCAAAATCATACAGCCAAGCAAAAACAAACAATAAAAGAAACTCTGCAAACTTAAGATTTTGTTAAATCATTCTTGGTTATTCTTGTTAATGTTGTTGTTTTTTTCTTTTTTATCCAAAAGGGTATATCATGGATTTATTTTCTTGGTTTTATATTTTCATTTTTGGTGCTTTGATTCAGTTCAAGGACAGAACACATCCTCCTCAAGTTGCACTAAAGAATTCCAATGTGGAAACTTAGGAAATTTGAGCATTCCTTTCTACAAATCCACACAACTTGATTGTGGTTTGTGTAAAGTGGATTGTGAAGAAAATCTACATCCCATAATTGAATTGGATGGAGTGAAATATCAAGCACTATTCTTGAACAATTCTTGAAGAACAAGAGTTGTCAATCTTTTGATAGAAATCTGTCTTTACCAATTTCTCCTTCAATAACATAGAGTCAACCCTTTTCTTGCTTTGTTTAAATGCAATAATAGCCAGAAGACATATGAAGAAGTTTTCACTTCCACAATATATCAAAGCTATAATAGCTGTGACAGTTTCATATTATACTATAACCAATCAATCAATTACTATCCAGGTTTTCCTCTTCCTACTGGCTGTTCATTCGTTCTGTTGCCCAAGTCGTCGAGTTCAAAAGAAGAATCAAATGAAGTATTTGTACTAGGATGGACTGTGTCTGATGAATGTAATCGATGTTATTATAGAGGAGGAGATGTCAAACTGATGAAACTACTAACAAATTTCATTGTTATAATACCAAAGGTAAAGAACTTTTGTCATGGTTCATGATAGCTAAACACGGTGCACTAAGCTCCCGCTATGCGCGCGGTCCGGGGAATGGCTGGACCATAATGGTCTATTGTACGCAGCCTCACCCTGCATTTCTGCAAGAGGCTGTTTCCACGGCTCGAACCCGTGACCTCCTAGTCACACGGTAGCAATTTTACCGGTTATGTCAAGGCTCTCTTCACTTTTGTCATGGTTCAAATTAAAAATTTTGGTTCTCTTATAAACCTTGGTTCAGCTTACATTTGCATTGTTTGCTATGGTTGCAGGAAATACAAAAGTGAAAGTGATTCTTGCAGGTACTTACCTATTCCATTTCTCTACAATTTTGTTCTTGTCCATCACAAGATTTAGCCTTTATGCTTCCATTTGTTAAACATTAGTCCATACTTTATTATGTCCGTTGATCAGTTATTCTGTGCTTCAGTTTCAGCATTTATAGGTTTACTTTTCGGGCTCTGCACAATTGCCTGTGTTATATGGTTTTGCAAGAGGAGGAAAAATGATTCTTCACCATTTCTTTCAAGAATTACATCTGGTGTTTCAATGATTCATCAAGAGATAGAGGAACGTAGCCAATACCACGGAATCCCGGTATTCTCCTACAGAGAACTTGAAGAAGCCACCAACAAATTCAACTCTTCTAAACAACTTGGTGATGGAGGTTATGGAACTGTGTACTATGGTAAGATAGATTTTTAACACATTTGTCCGGTTGGCCAAAAATAACTACAGTCGTTAGCCAAGTATTCAAAAATATACACTAATTATCTATAATGTATATCATATATTAATTATACAAAATTATCCATTTGCTGACTATTATTTTGAAAGGCGGTTATACTATGTAGATTAATAATATTCTAAAAAATATCCACAAAAGTCTGTTTCCTTAGTTTTGCTTTCTGAGGGGGCAATGTAACTAATAAGCATCTTGATCTAACAGCTATTTCTGTCTGTTTAAAATCAGCGAAACTTAGAGATGGAAAAGAAGTTGCAGTTAAGCGCCTTTATGAGCACAATCACAACCAAATGAAACAGTTCATCAATGAAATTGAAATTCTTACTCGCCTTAGGCATCCAAATCTTGTTATCCTTTATGGATGCACATCAAGACGTAGTCGTGAACTCTTCCTTGTTTATGAGTACATTCCCAATGGAACAATTGGTGATCACCTGCACGGTCATAGAGCAAAGAATAAGTTACTTACATGGCCTATACGGCTCAAAATCGCTATAGAAATTGCCAGTGCATTGACTTACCTTCATGCTTCTTACATCATACACCGCGATGTCAAGACTAATAACATTCTCCTGGACAATGACTTTTGTGTCAAAGTAGCAGATTTCGGGCTGTCAAAACTCTTCCCCAATGATGTTACTCATATCTCAACTGCACCTCAGGGGACCCCGAGATATGTTGATCCTCAGTATCATGAATGTTACCAGCTTACCGATAAGAGTGATGTTTATAGCTTTGGGGTTGTCCTCGTCGAGCTCATATCATCAATGCCTGCAGTGGATATGAATAGACATATGCATGAGATTAATTTGGCTAACTTCGCGATGAACAAGATACCAAAATGTGCGTTTGATGAAGTGATCGATCCATCTCTTGGATTCAAGACAGATGCTGAAATTAGGAGGATGACTATATCAGTTGCAGAACTAGCTTTTCAGTGCCTGCAAGGTGTGAAGGACATGAGACCTAAAATGGAAGAAGTACTCGAGACGTTAAAGACTATTAAAGAAGGTGAATGGAAAAATTATCACAGAAAGGAGATCAGTGGTAAATGTACTGAGCTTAGAAGGGTAAAAGCGCGTATTCCTTCTGAAACGGAGGATGCTGTGGTATTGAAGAAAAATATTCCAGCTTCACCTGATACTGTGATTGATACATGGGCTAGTAGCTCCACTACAACTAGTAGTGGAGGTTGATACATGGGCCAAACCCTACGGTGTGCGATAGTACTGGGTATGTTGTTGTTGTTAGATAAATATCAAGATTAGCATAATGTCATTTATAGAGAAAAGAATTAGCTTGTTTCAGCCTGTTTAATTGGTTGATGCTTAAGACATATGTCAGGAACATAGTAAATGAAGCTTTTTGAAGTGTTAGTTATAGTTAAATACATATGGCTTCTTAGTCATCGATCAAGTCCTATGTTGCTCGGATTCTCCAAAAATATCACTGCATCTACAGGAGATCCTCCAAAAATGCATGACTTTAGGAGGATTGAACACACATCAGTCAATATTTTTGAAGGATCCGAGCAAGATAGACCAAGTCAAGTATGCCCCTTTAGCTTAGTTCTCTACTACCAACAGTAGTATCCCTTTTCTTATGTTGTATTAACAAACTCGAGGGAGTT
Source organism: Nicotiana benthamiana (assembly GCA_034376525.1). Taxonomy (NCBI): domain Eukaryota; kingdom Viridiplantae; phylum Streptophyta; class Magnoliopsida; order Solanales; family Solanaceae; genus Nicotiana; species Nicotiana benthamiana. Next base: position 45,665,199 of record CM067330.1, read on the forward strand.
ATAGATTGGTTTCTTAGAACTAGAAGCTTGAATTTATGCAAAGTTTGAAGATTTTGGAAGAAATATTTTTTTTTAGGGGGGGGAGGGGGGGGGGGATCCTGAGGTTGTATAGAGCAACAAAGTTTGCTTTGTACTACATAAGATTTATATGAAAACCTGTTCTTTCTGTTGGTATATGACATCAAGTAATGTTGTTTCTTTTATGCAATCTCTCTTTGGAGTCAACTCTATCTTTGTAAATCTCTAACTTCTGCAGCTGCATTGTCTCCATTTCTAATGAATTTACCAGAGCAATATATATATATAAATAAAACACATGTAGGCTGTAGCACTCGGGGTGCGGTTAACGGTCAAGAAAGTGAGAGAAAACCATGCACGACCAATGTTTAAATCCCTTCCAAGACAAAAGAACATTAGATGATTTCTTTCAATCCGCCTAAGCTTTGGTAAGATAGAGTTACCCGATACCTATGCTAGTTGGAGGTAGCAAGTATTCGAACACGAATTTGATGTTTAACGAAAGCAGTACGACATTTGTCGTCCAGCTAAAATTCTACTTAGTATATAATGGTTTTTGCTAATATTTCTAGTTTTGCATAGAATAAGTGACACAGCCCTGTAACAAGTTTTCAATATTTTATTTGGAAAATGTGGAAGTTACTAAGGGAAGTACAAGGCCACAAGCGTATTGCCCTTTTGAAGGGACTTTTCATGTTCTATTTTCCATTAGTGATTTTGACTGTAATGGCTGTCAAGAAAGTTGATGAGATGAGATTTCAAACTACGACTGATTCTTTTCCCCTAAGAAAAAGACCTGCTATAAAATCTTCCTCAAATGTTTCAAGTTTCATTGTCTGCAGACAATTCTTTATAAGAAATTGCATCCAAGACTGAGTCGAATAATCAAGATTTAGCTAGTTATTTTAAAGGATAAAAAAGGACCTCAATTAAGTAGCCTCCACCGGTCACGATTCACTACTCTTGGTTTACTTTGTAAAGAACTGAGACTTTAAGACATGATTTATCTACATCTCAAAAGAACTCAAAGGCCTTTCAACAAATTTTCATTGAAAGATTGTCTAAAGGGTGAGAATTTTTGTGGGTGTGTGTGAGGAAGAGAGAGAGAGTTGGAAAAAATATTTGTAATAAGTCTTCAAAGGAAAAGAAGAGCAGTAAAAACTCTACAAGGTCGTTTGGCAGGATGTATTAGGAAAAATCATATATGTATTAACTTTCATAGGACAAAAAGAGGACGCGTAGGGAGTGTTGCAAGAAGGCAAGGAAAAAGGCAAAATTGGCAGTCACGGCGGCTAACACTGCAGCTTTTGAGCGATTGTACGAGGACCCTGGAGGCAAAGGAGGCGATAAAAAGCTGTTCAGATTAACCAAGATTAGGGAGAGGAAGGGTCGGGACCTGGACCAAGTACAGTGCATCAAGGACGAACATGGTAAGGTTCTGGTGAAAGAGACGTGTATCAGGCATATATGGCAGGTGTACTTCCATAGGCTTTTGAACGAGGAAGGGGTCAGGAACACTGTGCTAGGTGAGTTGGAGAATTCAGGGTCAGGAGATATTGGGTTTTGTAGGTTTATTAGGTGCTTAGAGGCGGAGGGGGCGATGCAGAAGATGATTAGGGGTAAGACTACTGAGCCAGATGAGATCCCAATGGAATTTTGGAAGGTAGTGGGTCCGACAGGCTTGGAGTGGCTTACTGGTTTGTTTAATGTCATTTTCAGGACGAAGAAGATGCCCGAAGATTGGTAGCGGAGTTTGATGATCTCGTTGTGTAAAAACAAAGGTGATATCCAAGACTATAACAACAATAGGGGTATCAAGTTGTTGAGCCATACTATGAATGTTTCGGAGAGGGTAGTAAAGATGAGGGTACGACGTAGTTTTACTTTTTTCTGAAACCAATTCGGATTTATGACAGGACGGTCTACTATAGAAGTCATTCACCTTGTGAGGTGAATGGGGGAGCAGTATAGGAAGAGGAAGAAGGACTTGCATTCAGTATTCATCGACCTAGAGAAGGCCTATGATAAAGTCTCATGAGAGGTCCTATGGAGATGTATGGAGGCTAGCGGTGTGTCGGTGGCGTACATTAGGGCGATTATCAACATGTACAAGGGAGCGAAGACTTGGTTGAGGAGCATGTCCAAAAGATGAAAGTAGCTGAAATGAGGGCATACTAGGAAAGATAGGATTAGGAATGAAGTTATTAGGGACAAGGTAGGAGTGACATCTGTGGAGGACAAGTTGTGAGAATCGAGGTTGAGATGGTTCAGGCATGTGAAGAGGAGAGACATAGATGCTCCGGCGAGGAGGTGCAAAAAATTGTCCATTGCGGGTCTAAGGAATGGAAGGGGTAGGCCTAAGAAGTATTGGAGAGAAGTAATTAGACATGACATATCATTGCTTCAACTTACCGAGGATATGACCCACGATAGGAAGGTGTGGAGGTCGAGAATTAGGATTGTAGGTTGACAGATAGTAGTGTGTTCCTCCTAGGCCGACACTACTAGGACTATTTTTGTAGTTTCCTATTTATGGTTCTTTATTATGCATGTTGTGGCATTCACGCCAGTTTTCGTGTTGTGCTTCGCTAGGTCGAGGTAAGTAAGATATACAAAGGAAAAGCCTATTTGACAATGAAAATGACCAAAGGTATTCGCTTTTCAAAAAACTTTAGCTTGTACACAAACACAACAGGGCTTTCCTGAATCCATATGAATTCCTCCTCGTAGTTTTTCATTTCACTAGGCCAGGGAGTTACTATCTTACATTGTTGCTAATATTCTTTGCTACTTGATTGCTTTAACTTCACTGTTTCTTAAGTTGAGGGTATATTGGAAATATCCTCTCTATCTATATGAGGTAGGGGTAAGGTACATACACACTACCATCCCCATTTATGAGATCAAACTGGGTTTATTGTTGTTGTATTAACTTTGATATTATTAATCTCTTATTTGGTAGCGTTTTTCAATCTACAACTAATATTAGTTATACACTACAGTAGCAATATCAGGGCTTTTAATACATGGATAAGCATGTATAAATTATGAAGGCATAATTGCCCTTTCAATGCCTTTTCACATTCTTTCCAATATTTTGGGAGAGTATTTTTCTAAACAAATAATTTTAAAAAAAAATTACACAATGCATGTTATTAATACACAAACCAAACAGTCATCTCAACATAACTAGTACATCAAATTCAGTACTATTCTTATACACCCTACCAAATGACCCCTACATGTGCTACTTAATTTCTAACAATACTTTTGAAGGGCAGAATTTACAGAAGTAGCAGTAGAACAATCAAAGATGTTGAAGAATTCAGGCTTATCTGAAAACTATGGCACCTTTCTTTATTAGATTGAAATTTAACCCTTCCTTGAGCAAAAATACAAGTTACAAAAGGAAAATTTATGCAACAGCAAACACTTGTTGCAAATTACCTCAGCAACAAAATGAAAAAAAACATCATTAATCAATGTCTAGCAGTTAGATTATCAGAGTTGCTCAATGGAATTAAAGGAGTTCTCTTATTCGATGTGCTTTCTGATTGTTGTAAATTTTCGTCATTGTCTCCATGTTCTTTGGCTACCTTATGGGAGGGTTCACGTCTCGGATTTGCTTTTGAATGCTCCTCTGGAAGTATAGCTTGCTGAAATAACCTATGAATCATTTCATAACTGGTAAGTGTAATAACAACAGAGGGAGTCATCCGTAGAAGATTGGTTCCACAACCTCGGTAGAATCCGGTCAGACGTTCCTGTCTGAAGATCTTCTTTACACAATCAACAACCCCATTATATGCTTTCTCTGAGTTTCTTACTTGCCCTTGTTCTTGTAGTTTAGAACGCACAACCTGGTCATAAACTACGGATTAATAGGTAGGTTATAGTGATTCCAAAAAAGGAACCATAAATAATCTTGGTCCATCTTCCTCTTACCTCGTGTGGATAAGTCATTACAGAGGCAACTACTTTGGCCATCGAAGAGGCGATCGCTACTTCACCAGGGCTCAGTTCATTGGTTTGCTTATTAGCTGGCAGTTTAAGAAAGACATCATGTGATCAATCAGATAGGAACAAATGGGTCACGAACTTCCACAACCGACTACAAAAAACGGTTTCTCACCCCTTTTCGCTAAGTATGATTTCAGCTTTTCATATGCTGGAAATTGGATAGCAACATGACTTATCCCAGCCAAAGACGGCAAGAGGCCACTGCAACCCAAAGGAAATGAAACTATTACCAAAAAAATAGTATAGAGGGTAATTGCTTTTTTTCCTCCTTTTGATAAGGGTAAGTGCTTATTCTTCTATGAGGGTGTTTCCAGCTTCACGAGCCTCTCTACAAAGGATGAAACACATAAATATAAAGTTTGTATATGACTATGTTCACTATATAACTAACCTGTACCATCCTCGGATCCCTTCTTCATGTGCTATTCGTATTAAACCAGACAATATACCTTTATAAGGAACTACACCCTCCCTTATTCCCTGTGTCTAAGAAAAAAGAGGGAAAAAAATATAAGGAACAAGATACAGAAGCAAACGCAAGTTGTTATTCCAATACTAATTAAGGTAAACCTAAGAATAGACTCTATGGTATTGGAAATTTGTGCGTCAGTATAAGCCTATGTTGCCCAGGTTACATGAACTCTTAACTGGCACCATGCTGACAAAACCAAATTTCTAAATTAACACTTTCTTAATACGCCGGGAAGCCAATTGAATCAGATTGGAAATCTATTATACTTCTTTGCACTTACACACTTTCCTTAAGGCACAATAAGTGTGTAGATGGAATTTTGTTGATAACCAAGGAAATCCCCCAGCGCCAGTTGCGCATAGTTCGAAACTCGGAGGATAATGGGCCAACCCCTCCACCCTTCTCCCTTAATACCATGCTTTTGTCTGCGGATGGATTTGAACCCGTGACATATGCCTACCCCACAAATCACAAGCTACGCTCTTACCACTGGACCAAACCCGGAGGGCTAAGAGTGCAGATGGAATATTGGCGGGCACAGAGTGTACTAGAGGTTCTTCGAACTTGTGATTAATGGATTTGTTAAAGTTGAAGAATACATCAATTTTAACTATATGAGAACACTGAACCTACTTGGAGACTGGTCTTAACAACCCACAATGGATTTGTAGTAATGGCTGTTGCAGCCCCTGCTCCTGCAGCAGCAATCATGTTTGCACCAATTGTAAGCTGCCCACAGCTATCCACTGCATTTATCACACAAGAAAATTTCTTTGGTAAAGATGAGTGTTAAGTTTGCTACCGTCTTCAAGCAGCTTCCAAACAATAAAGGATTAAATAATGTGATGCCATTCAAACAAACATACAAAAATGAAGCGATAAAAGCCAACAGCCAAATAACCAATAGAGCAAAAGTTTACCATGTGAATGCAATGAATCCTTGAGATGTCCATAAACTGTAAAGTACACCTGCAGAAGATGAACATTTTATCTCAAAATGGTTTCTTATGTGGACATTTCAGCAAAAAAGGGTGAGTGGATTCAGCATTTCAGCATGTATGGAAAATATGTGCCAACATGGAGTCAGTTGTGAAAAAAGCCAATAAGATTGCCAAGAACATGGTAAATCAACTAGTTGTTCTAAAAAAAAAGCTATCCAGGAGTCCAATACAGCATCACCTGTCCCCCGCCCCACCCCCAAAAAAGAACTTTATTATTTTGAAAGGTGAGTGAAAGGATGCCTACCAAAATGAACAGTAAGTTCTATAGAACAGCTATAAGACCAGCTATGTTATAAGGTAGTGAATGTGGGGTGCTAAATCCAACATATCCACAATATGAGTGTTGCAGAGATGTAGATGCTAAGACAAATGTGCACTCTTACAAAATTAGATAGGATTAAAAATGACTTCATCTGCCAGAAGGTGCAAGTAGCATGCATTGAGGATAAAATGAGAGAAGGTCCCTAAGGATGGAAATGGGGCCGCGCAGGGGCAGGGCGGGGCAGGTTGACTGCCTTTATGTACAACTTTCAAGCGGGACAGGGCGGTTTGTGGGTTGAAACCATTAAAGCAATATAATCCCTCTTTTGCTCTTACTAATCTTAAAATGCTTCATCCAATTTTGTTTGTCTATGTCGGTCAAACTCTTTTCTTTCTATTTTTTTTATTTGGTGGGATTATCAACTCATATTCTGCAAGACCCAATTGTACTAATTCAGTGTACATTGATACTAGTTGAAATAAAAATTTTCTTTTCGACCAAAAAAAAAAGACAAAAAAAATCAGTTTGTAACAATTGAATTGATAAATTCTTGGCCTAAATTAGACATTGGTTTGTTTTTCTTTTATACTAGTATTAGTATATATTTTCCAACTACAGAAGAGACTATTAACAACCAATTTTCCTAATTAAAAATGACCAGGAAACAATTGAAATTGTATGCTATCAAAAAAAAATTGAAAAAGAAACAAGAAGAGTTTTTGATTTTGTAAATACAAGTTGGGTCAATAAAAATTAACTAGGAAGGATCGAGTACATTTGATAAAAATTCATTTAATTGTAACTTTGAAACATTTTTCCTTCTGAATTCAAATGGGATATTTTTCTGGAGAAGAAAACACAACGAAAAGTAATAAAATATCAAATTGCTTGAGCAATGTAAATAATAACCTCTCCACTTTACAGAATAATAAATTGCTTAACTTATTTGTTTTACTGAAATAACAAAATGAAAGAAAAAAGAAAAATAACACTTATGCGGGGCAGGTTTTGCGGGTGCTAGGTGGGGCGGGTTGAAAAAAAATTGCTATGCAGGGCGGGGCGGGTTGAAACTTTTGTGGGTTTAGTCCAAACCCGCCCGCACCTGCCCCCACCCGACCCATCGCCCCGCCCCTGCCCCATTGTCCCTAAAGGTCAATTGAGATGGTTTGGTCATGTCTTCCGTTGGTTCGCCCTATAGAGGCACCGGTGCGGAGGTGTGAAATGATGGTGAGTGAAGGTGTGGAAGGAAGGCTTAATCATTTTCACTCTTCATCAACAATAACATCAGGTACTTGGTGGTGCGTGGAAAGAAGGCTTAATCATTGCATTATCATAAGAACAAAAAGAATTCAGTTCCACAAGAGACCAAAAAGAAAATTAGAATATTATCTCATTCCATCGTAATGACTCATTTATGAAAGAACTCCAATTAATTGCAATCCACAGAAATAGAAATTAAACAAGACAATGCTTACCGCCCAGTTTGGAAGAAGAGCTGCGAATGTTGGTGAAAGGCCTCGATAAAGTCCCCTGAAACCTTCAGTTCTTAGTATATTCTGCAAGTTGTGACAATGACGCTACCTGCTTGTTGCCCAAAGAAATTAAAGAAAAATAAGTGTGCCAGCAATATGGATTTGGATTTTTCTTTATTGTTTACTTCCTTCGATAGGTTATCACTATCAAGAAGACCAAACAGCAATTTATTTATTCCAAGAAGGAAAAAGATGAAAGACCAATTATCAGCTCTTCAAATAAACACTTGTTGAAATTAAGAAGACAACAGAACTCTTGCACATAACTTAGCTCTAGAAACCTCCATGAAGAAGTTGAGAGCACCTCTCTGAAACTCACCAAATTATATTCATTTTCAAAGGTGATTTCTCATAGAGACACGATGACCATAGTGCACACAACGTTCAGAACTTTGAAAGTCCATTTAGGAAATGACTACATCAAATTTGGAAAGCAGAAAGCAACGAAAAAGAACGGAGAGCAGCACACTGGACATCCTATGTTAGAGAAAATGGAAATGGGAAGAAGCAGCAAAAACTGAATGAACAAGAAGACAGAAAAATCACGATAAATAGCTCTTCATCCACTAAGGTGCATCTTGTGAACAAAAGAAATCATTAAGCATCCAAGAGAAAAGAGAAGTCCTAAGTCAACATTGAGAAGTAATTTAAACTATTTTTGCTATTTAGGAGCTCACAACAGATTGATTGAATATATGTTTTTGTGGTGACATCTTTGTTTAGGATGAGCCAATGAGGTAACTGTATAATCCTACTGTACATGACTCCCCCACTTTTCTGCTAACAAATACCCTAAAGAATCTAAAAGAATACATAGATAAATAAATGAGAAGGACAGGGTGCGTGATAAGGATAAATTGAGGCTCTATAAAGCAGTCAATTAGAATATACTTAATACTTCTATTGTGCCTGAGAAGATTGGTAAGAATTTGAACAAACAGCCAAAATTCTTTCATCTACAATATACTAGGACTGGAAGAACTTGGAATCGATGTACTGTGTACAATCAGGGCACAAGTTGCCTTTAGATTTTGACAGTTTGTGTTAAATCCAAGTTAACTAGGAACGCCGAGCAGAACCTAGAACGGTATGTTTTTGCAAATGAGGAATTCTCAGGTCTGTCGTTTAAGCTTCATTGGATCAGATAAACGTTAATGATTGAGAATAAACATTAGGCTATGAATAAGGAGCGAGTTCTTACCTGCTATATGTAGGATATAATAAAGGGATACGGATCATTATTACAACAAAAACAACTAGTATGCCTCAGTCCCAAACAAGTCAAGGGTTGGCTATATGAATCCTCACTGACCATATTACTCCATTTAAACTCATCGTATGCCTATATCGTGCAAATACAAATAAAAAGTACTATTAAAGTTCTCAATATTTTCTACATATAAATCTCTGAAAGGCTAAACCACTCCTACAAAGCATAGAACCCACATTACAAGTGCTATCACGTCTAAAATATATACTCAACTAATAGGTATCTCCTACATACTCAGATTTTTCTTTTCTTTCTATAGTGCCTATCTTTAGCAAAGTCTACAAGATCCCGGAGATTGTAGGTCCTTCGAGACAACTACAGATCAAATTACTAAAACTATGAAATAATTCAATTAGAAAATCATGTAAATCCTAATAATACAATTTGCATTTGTTCACTCGGGAGCACTTTGGCGCATAATAACAATTCTCATCAACACAGACAATGTGAAAAAGAAAAAAACAGAAACAGTCCACCATCTCATATAAAAGAGATGACCATGAGCACAAACCTTGACGGCCAGATTGAGATATCTGAGGCAGACCATGAACTTGTAGTCTTGTTTTAATAACATCCAATGGACACATAAATGTAGCAGCAATAGCACCTAAAATTACCACCCAAAGAACAAAAACAGAAATCTTTACGCCCCCAATTAACTCAAAATCACATTCAAATAGCTCAAAACTCAAAGATAAAAAAGTAACAAAAAAAGGGATAAATCTTTATCATCTTTAACAGTAAAAACCCAGATAAGTGTAGCAGCAATAACACCTAAAAAAACACCCAAAGATATAAAAGCAAAGAACTTTACACCCCCAATTAACTCAAAATCACATTCAAATAACTCAAAAACTGAAATTTAAAAAGTAACAAAAATCTTTGTCTTCTTTAGCAGTAAAAACCCAGATAAATATAGCAGCAATAGCACCTAAACCACCCAAAGATAAAAAAGGAAAGACTTTTACAATCCCAATTAACTCAAAATACATCTAAATAGCTCAAAAACCCAAAGATCAAAAATTAAACAAAGGAATTATCGTTATCTTCTTTAATAGTAAAACCCCAGAAAGCAGCAATAGCATCTAAAAAACCACCCAAAGATATTTTTTATATACATAAGGATAGATTTTTACACCCCCAATTTACTCAAAATCACATTCAAACAACTCAAATATAAAAAGAATTGAATACATACATGCACATGTCATTGCAAGTATAATTTTAAAAAATTATAATTAATCAAAACACATACCTTAATTTAATATTTTATCATGATAAATTAGTATAGTTTGATGCAATAGCTATTAATGTGCAAATTATTGTGTATACGTTAAATACTTACAAATAATATTTTTTATTTTTATAGAGAGTTACTTGTAGATTACTTTTTGGATGATCTAATATATAGTAAAAATTTCTCAGCATATATAAATTAAACTCTTAATATTATTTTTGGCTTCTGTCCATGTTGTCATTTTATTTTACTAGTATTTCAACTGGGTATTTCATATTACTTATTTTAGTTAACACTGAAACATTATTGTTTAATATTTGATTCAAAAGAATCACTAGAACACTATTATAAAACTCTATCATAAGCCTCGTACCATTACTATATGTTATCAACTTTCATAACACACTAACCAAACATTGATTTAATGATCATTTCACATTTCACAATGTAAAACATTTTCATGGAAATGAAAAAAAAAAAAAAAATTCCTTGCCAGGTCCCTCAAATTGTCAAACATTGTGATATTAGTCAAAAGCACTAAAATTGCCAACTAAAAATTGTTTGGAGTATTCAGAAAATAAGTTATCAAAATATTTGATATCTATTTATTGTTTTCCTTATATATTTTGTTCATTTATCTTTAAATATACGGAAAAGTGTCAGAACTGCCCCTAACGTATTGACGCCAGTTTAAAAATGCCCCTCGTTAACCTATTTTGAAAAAAATGCCCCTACCGTTAAAATTCTGACATATTTGTGCCCATAACGTATTGACTCCAGTTTAAAAATGCCCCTACCGTTAACCTATTTTGGAAAAAATGCCCCTACCGTTTTAAATATAAGTACAGTCAGTTGGACTTAGGGGCACAAATATGCCAAATTTTTAACGGTAGGGGCACTTTTTTCAAATAGATTAACGGAAGGCATTTTTAAACTGACGTCAATACGTTAGGGGCAGTTCTGACCATTTTACCTTAAATATATCTCATTTCATCTATCACCATCAGAGAAAAAGACAATTAATTTGAACTATGGTTGGAAGGAATCAGTTATTTGTTGTCTTCTCGTTTATGAGTAAGGGCAAATTCTCTCCTAGCCATTTGTGTTGCCGTTAGGGGAATCATAACTACGTAATCTTGTTGCCTTGGCCAAATTTCTAAGTTTCTTTATATCCCATGTGATAATATTTTTACTTAAAGTCATTTTTTGTATAGTTACACTTGCATATTTATATCAAATTAATAAACATAACTTGTGCCTTTTATTCTACCTTTCTCATAAAAACATAATAAATTAATATACACTACTAGAAATTCAGTAAATATCGACAATAGCCGATCAACCGGCTTCGATTGCTTTTTTTAAATAGATTTTTAAAATTTATTTTTTATAAAACTGCCCAACTTCGGTCGGGCTTTTAGCGCAGAAATGGAGGAAATCATTTTTGCATCCTGCAAAATTTATTTTTCAAGAAACAGGCTAACTTTTGTCGGTTTCTTACTAAAATAAATTAAAATTAAAATTTAAAAAATCGACCGAAATCATTCGATTATTTTGGTTGGTTATTTTTAAAAAATCAACTGATCTCAGGCGGTAACTTTATTTTCTTAATAAAATCAACCGACATCAATCAGTTATTTTCGCACGAAGATATTATTAAAGAGTATAAATAAAATATAAATAAAGAGTATAAATAAAATAAGTGATGCATATAATTTATTCATATATTTTTATATGTTAAATATTAAAGATTTTAAATAAAATATGAATAAAATATATTCAATTCTCCTATATTTCTAACAAGTTCTGCAGAGGAAAGTTGAATATACCAATCGACTTCGGTTGATTTTTTTCCGAAAAATCTTTTCTTTTTTGGTATTTTTGAATATGCCAATCGAAATTAGTTGAGAAATACCAACATCAATCGGTTTTATTAGTAGTTGATTTTTTCCTTTTTTTAATAGTGATATATTATCAGTTTGGACTTTTTTTAAGGGTAAAAATACTTATAATAATAATAATAATAATAATAATAATAATAATAAAGGAATTAAACTAGGGGATGTGACCCATAGAGATGCCGTTAGCATATAATTGTGCCATGCCATTTAGGGCGTTATCATTATCTAAAGAAGCTAAGTTGTTGCATGCATACATAATATACGATTGGAGTTTATTACAACCTTCCTTATTCTTACAATACGTATTTAGTGCAAAATTAAGAGGTTTAGCAAAATAGATAGGTATATTATAATTAGAATACTCTAAAGCTTCTTTGACCAACTTATGTGCTACCATATTGTCTTCACGAAAATTATGCTTCATTCTAATCTCCCCTGCTCCATTGTCTTCTCCATTAAACACCATAAGATAATGGATATCCATTATCAGTTCGGACTATCAGTCAAGTATGATAAATTATTAGGCTATACTATCACCTGTAAATTAAGATTTTCTTTCCATGGAATACCTATGAGGACGATTTTCATTTTGTTTATCTTTATTTTGCGGTGGAGATGGTTAATTAACTACTATAACTTTCTTATTCAATTTTCGGCTACTATATACTTCCTCCGTTAATTTTTATTTGTCTATTATTAACTTTGCACATCTCTTAAAAAATAATAAGTGAAATATATAATTTACCATTATATATATATATATATATATATATATATATATATATATATATATATATATATATATATATATATATATATATATAGATGCATAATCTTAATGCATTTAAGAAAGTAATTTGAAATAATTAATTAATATTATTGGTTTAATATGAAAAAGGGAAATTGTAAAGTAAAAATGAAAAATATATTTTTAGAATACGGAGAGAGAGTACAACAATTGCCTCTTCTTTTTATAGTATCTTATTCCATGCTTTTCTTTTTTAAATAAATCTCAAAGATACTACCTATGTTTGGTTGAGATGTAAAGTGAAGGAATGAAAAGGACTTGCAGTAATTTTTATAAGGCGAGGCCATAAGGGTCATTTGCAAATAAGAAATTTAAAAACGAACGGTTCTTTAAAGTTTATCACTATTTTAACTTAGCTTTTTTTTTGGTGCACTAATTTAACTAAGCTATATTTTGTTTGGAGAAATTGGAGTGATACAATTAACTCGAAATCATTCATTTTTAGAATTCAACACAATTTTCTAGTGATATTAACCCTAAGCATTTTGGACATTTGTTGTTTCACCTCTAATTCAGAGAAACATAACATAAGAAGTGAAATTTAAGAACTCTTAAAATATGAGTTTAACTACTCTCTGGTTCACAATAAGTGATTTATTTACTTTTTATTTTTGTTTAAAATAAGTATTCATTGATATAATCAAAAAAAAATTTAATTTGTTTTTCCAAAATTACCCTTACGTACATATTCCTAAAAAGTCTTTTACTCCTCAAATTAACTATGCTACAACATTTAATTAAGGGTAATTTAGTCACACTAACTATTTTTATCTAAAATTTTGTATTTCCTAGTGTGCCCAAAGCAAATTGGTCATTTATCGTGTACATGATGGAGTAATATCCACTTTGGACATTCTCATAGACCTAGCCAATTTGATTTGATTTATCGATTTCCCGTGACCACCATCATGTACCAAAATAATTTTTTTAACGTTCAAATTCGACAGAGATAATAAGAACGGTCAATTTAGGTAACCATATTTTTGTACTCAATTATCTTTGAATACATGTCGATCATCCTACGATTGAGAGGCACAACGGTAAAACACAACTATATAAAAATGAACAGAGTAGCTGATCTGATGCAAAGGAGAGAGCAAAGAAAGACCTTTTTGGAAGAACATCAATTGTGGCAATTCCTCCGGTGTTTGCAAATAAAATTTTTTGAATAGACATTCTAAGAACTGTTTTCACTTCATATCCTCTGAAGACGATGTATCTATTTCCTGTTAGTTGCTATATATATATATATATATATATATATATATATATATATATATATATATATATATATATATATATATATATATAATGTACCATAAAAATAGATCTCCCAAAACAAAGACATTAATAAGAATCCCGCAAAAAACGCACACCCATTGCACCAGATTGCACGTTCCCAACACTTAAGTTGCATTCTTAAACAAATGTGACCACATAAAATTATTATAACACAATTAATGAGTAAATTGATGACATCCATGGCATGTTACGTTTCATTTCATATATATTTTACAATTCAAAAAAAAAAACATTTGCCATAAAGCGTGGTTGAAGAAGAAGGTGTTTTTTGACTCCCTAAAGAGTAATAATTGGAGGGAGTAGTTGTTTCTGAAATTAAACCTTGTTGGCGCAAGGTGGAGGACTAAAGCTTGGAAATACAAATTTACCATTGTTATGGCACATATCGTAGCATTCTTTTTCTGCATATAATGGACTACCTTCACCAGCAAAAATACCTTGATAACATTTTTGATAACATAATTCATGTCCTGCTTCTATCTTCAACCTCAGTCCTGCATATTCATACACTGATCCTTCAGAACCCTGGGGTTGTGGGTGGGGGTAGGGTTGGGGTTGGGGTTGGGGTTGGGGTTGGGTGTGGGGGTGAGGTTGGGGGTGGGGTTGGGTGTGGGGGTGAGGTTGGGGGTGGGCTTGGGGTTGAACATGGGGATGTATTTCCTCGTGTGCCCATGCAAATTTGCTTGAAGCACCGATAGTGAAAATTATGGCCATGAAAACTATAGTTGTCATCTTGATATTAGCCATTATTTCTTTGAATTTCCCTCTGCTCTTTCTTGTTGTCTGTTTTTTAATGAGAAAGTTAAAAAAGGGAAAATAACAAAGAGAATATGAGAATGATCGGGAAAATGGTGGATTTTATAGATGGGAGAATAATAATTGTAGTGGATGTCCATGAAAACTAAGGTAGGAGAAGTTTTGATGTCCATAAAAAATCTAATGTGGTCAAGAGAGAAATGAGGAAACAAGTGAAATTAGAAATTTTTTACTAGTTTTAGTTTTATATATTGATCGTATAAAAAAATACTTAGAGAATCGGGTCACTTAATAATGTAATTACAGCTAAATTTCAAAAATAAATATTTATAGTCAACTTGATAAAAATAGTAATATTACCTGATAATACATTAGAACACGTTAGCATAATTTTTTTTATATGATCATTATATATACTTAATTATCTATTTTTGACTTAGAGTTAAAATTGTTCATGTTTTTTTCTAATTTATTGTTTCTAGTAACGGATAACAACTTTTTCCGGTGTTGATATACAACAACCCAGTATAATCCCATTTAGTGGAGGTCTGGGGAGAGTAAGTGTGTACGTAAACTTTACCCTTACCCTTGGGTAGAGATGCTATTTCCGGTGCTAATATACAATTTTCAATTAGCTTTAGATATTCCCTTGGTCCAAAAAGGATTGCTACATTTGAATTTTTTGAGTCGTCAACTTCTAAATTTTTTATAAGTAGTTATTCTTTATTGAATGTGATAAATAACAACTTATAAGTAGCATAAGGATCAGTATCTATTGTACCAGTTTTACCCTGCATTTTCGAAAGAGGTTGTTTTCCCGGCTCGAAGCCATGACCTCCTGGTCACATGACAACAACATTAGATCCTATCCAGCCATTCTGAAATTCTTTTTTTTTTTAAAAAGACAGCCCGACGTACTAATTAAGCCCCCCTCCCCCCCCCCCCCCTATGCGCGGGTCCGAAAGGGTCGGACCACAAGGATCTATTGAATTGCCTTACCTTGCATTTCTGCAAGAAATTGTTTCCACTGCTCGAACGCATGTCACATGAAAACAACTTTACCAGTGACGGTTACGCCAAGGCTACTTTTTGGGCAGTTCTGAAATTACTTTAGGCAAGAACATCTAAGTATATTGTTTAATATCAATCCTGCCAGCCTCTTCCAAGGAGAAAAACAGACACAAACAGTACCAGGTTTTGCTAAAATTCCATAACAGAACAAGACTACACAAATAATAGTTGATACAACAACAAACAAAGATTATCTCAGTTCTGCTACTGATGATGAGTCTACCTCTGACCTTGAGGAAGAGTATAGGTAAGGCTTCGGAGGTATTTGCAAAGAGTAGTCTTGGTTTCCTTCTAACATTTCCACAACTTTGCTCATCGATGGTCGATTCGAGGGATCAGTCTGTATGCACCATAAACTCATTATCACCATCTTTCTTGCACATTCTTTCTCCTCTTCATTCGTTATCCCGATTAGTTGAAGCTCTTCGTCTTGTTCAATTCGTCGATAAAGCCAATGTGGAAAGTAGATTTCACTTGTGCGATCAACTCCAACATCAACATTTTTTCTTCCTCCAACCATCTCTAGGACCATCATTCCGTAGCTATAAACGTCAGACTTGTGAGAGACACCTCCCAAGTTTCTGCATACTATTTCTGGAGCTATATAACCGATAGTCCCTCGTGCACCTAACATTGAAACAACACTCTCCTTTTTCATGCAAAGTTTGGCAAGACCAAAGTCGGAGATCTTAGGACAAAAATCATCATCAAGTAGGATATTATGAGGCTTTATATCAAAATGCAAAATCCGAGTGTTACAACCACGATGCAAGTACTCCAATCCTCGAGCAATGCCTAGTGCAATTTTGTACAATATTGGCCAACCCAGTTTGCAAACATTGTCAGATCTTTCCTCATAGATAAACTTTTCAAGAGATCCATTTGACATGAATTCATAAATGAGTGCTCTTTTGCGACCCTCAAAACAAAATCCCGCAAGGCTCACGACGTTAACATGTGAAGTCTTGCTAATACTTGCCACCTCGTTAATGAATTCTTCGCCGCTTCTTTTTAGTTCATTCAGGACCTTCACTGCCACATGACTTCCATTGGGAAGAGTTCCTTTGTATACCGAACCAAATCCTCCTTGACCTAGTTTGTTTTTGAAGCGGCTGGTGATTCTTTGGACCTCTGAGTAGTTGCATCTCTTTGGAGCATATGACCCATAGTTCTTCCTAAATGCTTCAATATTTCTTTGATCCTCTGCATTAGATTCCCAAAACCTGATGTACTTGTACCACACAATCTTTTTTCTGAAGCAGAAGAGCAAAATCAAGATTCCAGTGCAGGAGATCAAGAAAACTGTAACTGTGGAAAAAAAATGAAGTCACATACCAGAAAGAGTCTGTTATTGGGGCAATTCATCTAGTACAGTTGTTATTTACGAAAGAAAGATTTTTTTGATAAGGTAAATTTTATTAATCAAAAGAGAAAGAACTCTCATATACAAGAAGTATACCAAAAAGTAGAGAATTTACACCAGAACATGATTCTCTACGAAAGACACCCAATCTTCTATACAAATAGGGGCTATATGAAAAAACGATCAAGATAAAAGACTATTCTTAAGATGTGAAAAAGGAGACTCAATCCCCTCAAAAGTCTCCTATTTTTCTCCCCCAAACTATCCACATAAGAGCTAACGGGGCGAACTTCCACGCCTTTTTCTTTCTTCTTCTACGGAAACCAGCCCAAATATATAGCATTTCCTTTACAGTGCTTGGCATCACCCATTGAACACCAAAAAGGTTCAGGATCGCTCTCCACAAAGTCGAGGACACAGGGCAATGCAACAAAAGATGATTAACTTCTTCCCCTGAGCTTTTACACATATAGCACCAACTATAACAAGTGTAATTCCCCTCTTTCGCAGATTCTCAGCAGTCAAAATCACTTCCCTCACCGCTAGCTATGCAAAAAAGCATACTTTCGTGAGCGCCTTAGGAATCCAAATCGAGGATTATGGAAAAGAGGCCTCCTCTCTCACCAACATACTCTGGTAAAAGGACTTTACGGTGAACATACCATTGCCACGCAAACCCCATCTCCAAGAATCACAAGATGGTTGAGGCATGTCTTGCCCATATTGAAGTGTCAATAAATCTTGAAGCTCCGCAATCTCCCAATCTTACATGTTCCTTCTAAATGAGAGGTCACATACCCCCCCCCCAAAGCTCCCTACAAATCTGTTGGACCATCAATTCCTTGTGGTTTGAAACTTTGAAGACGCGGGGGAAGGAGACCCTTATAGTATCCTCTCCACACCACCTATGATTCCAAAAGTTGATTCTCCTTCCATCTCCCACCCTGTAAGAGATGTTGCCACTAAAAGATTCCTAATTTATGATGCTCCTCCATATGCCATACCCGAAAGGTGTTGTGATTGCCTTGGTCCTCCAACTCCCTCCCGTGGTATCGTACTTTTCTACTATGACCTCCTACCATAGAGCATGCTCTTCTACCCCGAATCTCCACAGCCATTTCCCCAACAAAGCTCTGTTGAATACCCTCAGATCTTTTACTCCAAGTACACCCCACTTCGTTGGGGAAGTGACTGTCTGTCAATTCACTAGATGATACTTTCCAGTTCCATCCGCTGCATCCCAATGAAGTTTTGAAGTCGATCCAGCTTTTCTGGGATGCTCACACGATCTTGCAACAGGGATAAATAATAAGTGGGCATACTCGATAAAGTGCTTTTAATGAGCACTTCCTTTCCGCCTTTTGACAAGTACCGTTTCTGCCAGCCTGCTAATCTTTTTTCAACCCTTTCGATCACTAGATTCCAGACCGTAGTATCCTTATGCGAAGCGCCCAATGGGAGACCCAGGTAAGTAGTGGGAAGGGAGCCCACCTTACATCTGAGAACATAAGACAAAGCATCGATGTTAGCAACCTCACCCATCAGAAAAATCTCACACTTGTCGAGGTTGATTTTAAGACCTCATACTATCTGAAACCACTGCAGGATCTGTTTCAAGTAGGTCAATTAATCCATATCAGCATCACAGAAAACCAAGGTGTCATCTGCAAAAAGCAAATGAGAGACTCTTCGGGCACTGGGCACCCCGATCGGAGCTGAGAATCCTCTCAAGAAGCCTCCGCCTGCCGCTCGATCCATCATTTTACTCAAAGCATACATCACTAGAATGAATAGCATGGGGGATAGGGGTTCTCCTTGCCTGGGACCCCTGGAGCTGCTAAAGAATAACCACACAGGCTACTATTAACCATGACAGAGAATCTGACTGAGGAAATGCAGAACTTGATCCATCCCCTCCATCTTGCCCCAAACCTCATCCGCATCATAATGAAATCCAAGAACTCCCAATTGACATGGTCGAAAGCCTTCTTAAGGTCCAACTTGTATAGGAAGTCGGGACCTATATTTTTCCTTCTGGAGTCCACAAGTTCATTTGCCACCAAAGCGACATCCCGGATCTGCCTACATTCCACAAACACATTCTGGGAGAACGAAACAGACACGTCAAGAACCTTCTTGAGTTTATTGAAAAGCACTTTAGAAATAATCTTGTAAATTCTCCCCACCAGACTAATAGGCATGTAGTCACTGATAGAAGATGCACCTTCTTTCTTAGGCACAATAGTAATAAAAGAAACATTGATACTTCTCTCAAAAACACCATTCACATGGAAGTATTCAATGACTAGCATCAACTCCCCATTGATGGTGTCCCAACAAAGCTGGAAGAAGACCAAGGAGAAACCATCAGGGCTTGGGGCCTTATCATTAGCACAACTCGACACAGCCTCGTGCACCTCATCCTCCTCGAAAGCCCTTTCGAGCTACTCACTGTCTCCCTCCCCTATGTGGTTGAACTCTATTCCCCCCAATGTCGGCCTCCAACTAACTTCCTCTTTGTATAAATTCTCATAAAACCCCCCATATCGCCTCTTTTACCTCCTCCTCTCCCTCAATCCTTACCCCATCCACAATTAAGGACTCTATGAAGTTTCTCCTTCGATTTGCAACCGCCACCCTGTGAAAAAATTTGGTATTTGAATCCCCTTCCTTTAACCATAGCGCCCTTGATTTTTGCCGTCAACTAGTCTCTTAAGCTATTGCTAACTTGATTATTTCCCTCTTAACCTCCCACAATCTATCTTTCTCAAATTCATGTAACTCCATTTCCCCTTCCCCTATCTCTAGATCCCTTAATTCATGCATAAGCTTGCTCATTTTAGCCTCTACCCTCCCAAAAACCTCCCTATTCCACCTATTAATATCTCCCTTGAGCAATTTAAGTTTCTTCGAAAGACAGAATGAAAGTGCCCTGATACCCCAGCTTGTCCACCATTCTTTCACCTTGTCACCAAATCCTGGCACCTTCAACCACATATTCTCGAATCGGAAGGGAGCACGCACCCCCCTCCCCTGCATCCATCTAGCAAGATAGGAAAATGATCTGAAATCAACCTCGGTAAAGGAATCTGCAGCACATTCGACACCAACTCATCTTAGGAGGGCGATATTAGAAATCTATCAAGTCTAGACCTTGAGTTGGAATCCTCCGCCCTCGCCCAAGTAAACCTTTCCCCTAACAGAGGAAGATCAATGAGAAAGTGATCATTGATGAAGTCAGAAAACTCCTCCATGGACCTCGAAAACATATTGCACCCTAATCTCTCCTCCGGGAATCTAGTAGTGTTAAAATCTCCCCCTAGAACCCATGGTATGTCCCATTCCCCCATCATATTGGCCAGTTCCTCCCAGCAAAATACTTTGGACCCTTCTTCTAGCGGTCCGTACACTCTCCCAAATCCCCACTCTACCCCACTTACTCTATCTTTGACAAGAACTACTAAAGAAAAAACTCCCTTCTTAATCTCCTTTAGACTACTTCAGTGCAGTTCTCAGCACCTCGAGGACGAATGTATGTTTAAGTGGGGGAGAATGTAACGACCCGACCGGTTTTTTTGAGCTCTAGCATGTCGTTCAGCAGTCTGAGGCCATGAGCAGCTTCATTTTAGGTGTTACGACTTATACGCATGGTCGGAATTGAATTTTAGGAGGTTCAGAGTTGATTTGGAAAGAGAATTCTCATTTCGAAAGCTTTAACTTGAAAGAGTTAACTAAGATTGAATTTTAGAGTAAACGACCTCGAAATCGGGATCTGAAGGTTCCATCAGGTTCATATGATGACTTCGAACATGGGCGCATGCTTGGATCAGGTTTTGGATAACCCTGGAGCATTTTGGCACCTATTGTGGAAGTTAGCATTTTGGAAGGAATTTCATACGTTTGGATTGAAGTGCATTTCTATGTTATCGATGTTCGTTTGGAATTCCGAGTCTGTGAATAGCTCGGTATGGTAATTTTGGAGTTGGGAGCCGATCGAAAGTGAATTCGGAGGTCCGTATGTCATTTTTGAAGTCATTTGGCTAAAGATAGAAATTTGAAGGTTTTTGAGGAGTTTGACCGGAAGTGGACTTTTTGATATCGGGGTCAGAATCAGATTCCGGAAGTTGGAGTAGGTCCATAATGTCGAATATGACTTGCGTGCAAATTTTGAAGTCAGTCAGACGGGGTTTGATATGTTTTAACATCGAAAGTAGAAGTTCGAAATTTCAAGGTTCATAAAGCTTGAGTTGGGGTGTAATTCGAGGTTTTAGCGTTGTTTGGTACGATTTGAGGCCTCGAGCAAGTCCATAATGTGTTTTAGGACTGGTTGGTAGGTATGGTTGAGGTCCCGGGGGCGTCGGGCGTGTTTCGGATGCTCACCAGGTCAATTTTTGCCTTGTGAGGATTGCTGATTTTCTAGTATAAGTGCAGCATGTTTTTACTCTATGCGATTACGTGAGAGGGTCTGCGATCGCATAGAGCAAAAGTGAGGGAGCTGGAATTTGGCCTATGCGATTGCGAAGGAGGAAGGTTGGGGCTTATGCTATCGCACAGTGTGCATTCAAAGATTGTGATGTGTTTGGTCTGTGCAAACGTGAGGGCTTGTAGGCAAACACACAGAAGGAATTAGGGAGGCAACAGAGTTGACCTACGCGATTATGGGGCTTTGTTTGCGATCATTGAAGGGTCGTCTGGGCAGTGTTCTTTTAAAATCGGGTTTTGGCTCATTTTCACCTTATTTCCTCCATGGGAGCCAATGTTGGAGCAACTTTGGAGTGTCATTTTCATCACCAAGCATGAGATAACTGATTTCTATTGGTTTTGTGTTAAATATAAGGTTGCTATATGGATTTAGACATTGAAATTTGTAGAAAACTTAGAAACCCTAGAAAATTAGTATTCTTGGATTTTGACCATGATTTTGGATATGGAGTTAAGAGAAAATCATATATATGAGTTCATGGGTAAACTTTTATCTTCGAAAATTTTTGAAATCCGCCACTTGGGCCCGAGGGTATTTTGGTCAAATTTTCGAGCAGAGTTGAGAACTTATATAATTTGAATTGTTACAAGTATTAGAGTAAATTTTTTATTGGTTTGCACGTTATTTGAATAATTTTGGGGGCATTGTGCATCAATTGGAGTCGTCGGAAGGGGCTTGGAAGCCGGTTATGGATCTTCAAAGCAAGGTGACTCTCCTTTCTAATCTTGTAAGAGGGAATGGTCCCCATAGTGAAATAATTGGATATGCGCTCCTAATTGTGGGGGCTACGTACGCACGAGGTGGCGAGAGTCCGTGCGTAGCTACTATTATGTTATTGTCCGAGTAGTTAGGACCCAAAAGCATGCTATACTTGGATTTAATTGTAAACTTGTTGACAGCTTGAATTGCTTAAATCATATTGAATTAGTAAATGAATTTCTAAAAAGATTCAAACTTCATTTTTCTTAAATTGTAAAATGCGAATCGGCTTTTCTTTGGAAAATTATTCCATGTTGACTTCTTGTTTGACTGCATGTGTGTGTTTATTTTTAGAGCAGGCTGAACGCCTCGGCAGATTTAATGAATGCATCTATGGTTCGCGTCGTTCAACCCTCGGCAGTGCACAGTTTATTTTCTGTTAGAGCGGGTCGTCGACCTCGACATGATTTGCGCATGCTTGTATTGCTGCCTTGAACTTGTTAAAGTATTATTGCCTCTTCATGGCTGGAGAATATTTGGATAAATAACAAAAAGAGATTTTGATAATTTCCTATAAAAGGAATAATTATTTACTTGTTTCCTTCTATTGGATTAAAAATTATGTTTATAGAGATCCACGACTTAATGTATTATTGACATCACATTATCGGACCATTAGTAAGTGTCGACCTCTCGTCTCTACTTTTTCGATATTGGACGGGATACTTATAGGTAATGAATTTTTCGTACTCATACTATACTTCTGTGCATTTTTGTTGCACAGGCATATGCATCTCTAGTGGCCTACTGGGTGTAGCGGCATGGTTGATATGGAGACTTAGGTGAACTGCACTTCTCGAGGTGACCCGCAGCTAGTATAGCCTTTCTCAGGATTCTATTTAATTTCTGTCAAATTGTATTTCGGACAACTGTGTATTTTATAAATTTTTTTTCTTAGAAATTGCTCAAGCACTTGTGACGCCGGGTTTTAGGAATATATTTGGGTTATTCAGAATTTTTAAAAGTCTTTAAACGGTTCATTATTATTATTTCAGAGGAACTTACTACGTATTGTTCTAAAAGCATGAAAATAGTATTTTCAAAAATATTTAAATGAGAATTTAATTAAGTATTAATGGTTGACTTGCCTAACAGCGGTGTCCTGCGCCACTACGACCCTTAATAGATTTTGGGTCGTGACAGCCCAGGCTGGGAGGATGAAGGCCCAATCGGAAGCTGTGATACTAACTCCCTGATGGATGCCAGCTCGGAGTTTAGCACCCAAATGGTCCCTCGGGTGCAGCTGCATGTGATGAAGATTCTGGGTAGCAGAAGCGGTGACCTTTCTTTTTTTTTTTTGATTGCACTACCTTCTCCTATCACTCTTAGTGCGTAAAAAGATTTATCAGATGGTAGCTATCGATCGTTGTTGGGCACCTAAACCTCCACTCTCACGCATAATTGTGTGATCAATGAAGGGAAGATCATCCCTGCATCCTTATACCGCAAATACTCCCTCAGCTCTCGCACAATATAGTAATCGACATTCACAAGAATGTCGTCCAGGAGGCATGCAATAATCAAAGCCCTGGTGTAAGAGACACCCGAGACGTTTCCATAAGGAGATACCCTGTTGCAAAGGATGTACACCACATTTTTGCCTCAGCTGTGAAGTCAATTGACCGCAAACCTTTTCTCTTGTTTGCCCATTTAGCTCTCAAGCTAGGAGAGTAGAGTTTGGAGACAAGCCATCCCTATTGTCACACTGATCTTTCTCTTGCACCGGCTCCATTGGATAGTTGTGACTGCCAATAGTGTCATTTATATATTCTATCCCAAACCTTACTAATTTTCCTCTGATAATGATTTGTGGGTTGGCAAAATCTATGCACTTAAGGTTGGCACAGAATTCACGTACCCACTCCTCATCAGCTTTACATGGAGTGGGAATGAAGCATGACCATTTGGATGTATGGAGACGAGCATAGAAATCTTGGAGCTTCTCGGCCAATTTTTCTTTTTTGATCCCCTTTTCAAGAACTATCCTTTTGTTGACAAGGTTGTCATGATATCTACGCTGATAGTCTGCCGATATGAAGCGTGATTCCCCAAAAAGTTCCTCAACCTCTTCTTCAATTTTATGTTGTTGGCTCATGTTTGGGTCCATTTTACCTCAAAGTACCTTCATAAATCAAAACAAAGTCATTTGGGTAATAGAATCATGCTAAGCAAGTTAAAACACTACAATTAGGCCAAGGAATCAACTTGAACGTGCCCGGGAAAGGGTTGTTGCAAAGCTACTGGAATTTGGCATTTTGCCTAGTTTTCGCATATGCGGAACAGTAACTGTATGAGCGGTTCCTCTTCTGCAAAAATTTCACCGCATCTGCGGTTTTGCTCAAGTTTCTAGAAATCGCACCTGCGAAACAGTCGACGCAGGCGCGAAACCGCATCTGCGGTTTTAGTTTCGCATCTGCGATGCTCAGACAAGGGTTCAAATTCCCAGATTTTTCTCCATATCTTTCAACTCTTAACCTGATTTTGGCACCTAATTTATACTCAAGACTTATAAATTAGTGCACTATATGAAATTATGATTCTATTGAGACCGATTTTGCGGTATTTAGCAAGAAATTTTGTTTTAAGCATTTTGTCGAACATCTTGCAAGCAGTTTAGCATCACTTCTCCTTCACACAATTTGGGAACCTAGATTTCCCACAGTATTGGTTCAATACTAACAACAGACATACATGAATTCTCAACCAATTTCCCTCATTTCCAAAAACTAACAGCAATTAAATAAAAAATTAAAACATCAAATAAAATATAATAAAATAATAGGGCTGCTGGCAATGAAGAAAAATAGAGAAAGAAAGAAAAGAGAAGAAAAGTAGATGAGACTTAAAAGAAAATACCTGAGTCTCTTATGAGTGCAATAGAAATCAGGAGTAGTGGATGTTTTGGAGATTGTTAGAGTTTGGGGGAGTTAGGGCTGGGAAACAGATGCAGAGGATACCTAGGCGAAGAGCAGCATGCAGAGTATACAAATTTCTATTTTTTTAAGTTGTTTGATTTCCGTATCTGCGCTATTTTACCGCTTCTTCAACCATCTGGCCGCTTCTGCGATAATTACCGCATCTGCGGTTGGAAACATGCTTCTGCGTGACAACTTCTGCTGTCAACAATCCGTAGATGTCATTACACTAGAAGATTGATACACACATTTTGCAGCTACTGGTTTTGTGCACTTTTAACATCCCGAACTCTTTAGTTCAACTTCAAAAATCTGACATTTGGCATATTAGTCAAAAATAATATAGTAACCTGTTCTACAACAACAACAACAACAACTATCCAGTATACTCTCATCAGCTGGGGTCTGGGAAGGGTAATATGTAGACGAACCTTACCCCTACCCAAAAGGGCAAAGAGGGTGTTTCCAATCGACCCTCGGCTCATAGGATAAAAGGAAAAACAGCAGTAAAACAAAAACAAAGACAAAACAAAAACAAAAACAATAGAGCATTAGTAACTCCAGCAGTAATAGCGTAAATAATTATCTAAACATAAGAAACATAAATACAATCGCATGCAATAATATCATACAGTAACTACCATAACTAACAGCCATAGGGGGGACATAAGCTAAGCTAAAACACGAATCATCTATGGGTAACCCTGCTGACCCACACCCAACCCCGGATGAGGCGTACGAAAAACTCTAGGAGCCCCTATCCTACAACCCTGATTCTAGACCTCCAGACTTTCCTATCAAGGGTCATGTCCTCGGAAATCTGCATTCTAGCCATGTCCTGCCTAATCACCTCTCCCCAATACTTCTTAGGCCTCCCTCTGCCTCGCCGACCGCCAACAATCTCCAGCCGCTCGCAGCTCCTCACTGGAGCATCGGGACTTCTCCTCTACACATGCTCGAACCACCTCAGCCTCGCTTCTCGCATCTTCTCATCCACCGGCGCGACCCCCACCTTCACTCGAATAACTTCATTCTTAATCTTATCTAGCATGGTGTGCCCGTACATCCACCTAAGCATCCTCATCTCCACAACCTTCATTCTCTGAACATGAGAGTTCTTCACGGGCAAGCACTCCGCCCCATACAACATCGCAGGTCTAACCACGGCTCTATAGAACTTCCCTTTGAGTTTGTGTGGAACTTTCTTGTCACACAGGACTCCTGATGCAAGCCTCCACTTTGACCACCCCGCTCTTATACGATGAGTGACGTCCCCGTCAATCTCTCCGTCCCCCTGAATCACAGACCCAAGATATCGAACACTGTCCCTCTTGGCGATGGCCTGAGAACCAATCATCACGTCCCTGCCTACTTCGCTCGGCTCGGCGCTAAACTTGCACTCCAGGTATTCTGTCTTAGATCTGCTTATTTTGAAACCTTTAGACTCGAGAGTCTTTCTCCATACCTCTAACCTTTCAATAATACCGACCCTCGTCTCATCTATCAATACTATATCATCAGCAAATACCATACACCAAGGTACATTCCCTTGAATATGTCGGGTAAGAGCATCTATCACTAAGGCAGACAAGAGGGGCTCAGCGCCGATACTTGATGGAGCCCCATAACCACTGAAAAGTGGTCTGATTCGCCACTCATCGTCCTAACCCTAGTCTTAGCTCCATTGTACATGTCCTTGATTACTCTGATTTAGGCTTCCGACACGCTCTTCGCCTCCAAGCACCTCCATAGCACCTCCCTTGGGACCTTGTCATACGCCTTCTCCATGTCGATAAGCGCCATGTGTAGGTCCTTCTTCTTATCCCTGAATTGCTCCGGCAGCCGCCTGACAAGGTGGATAGCCTCTGTAGTGGAGCGACCCGGCATGAAACCGAACTGGTTCCCAGATATAGATGTCACCTCCCTCACCCGCGCCTCAATCACCCTCTCCCAAACCTTCATGGTGTGACTTATTAATTTGATACCCCTATAGTTGTTGCAGCACTGGATGTCCCCTTTGTTCTTGTACAAGGGCACCACTGTACTCCACCTCCACTCATCCGGCATCCTTTTGGTCCTGAAGATTGCATTGAACAACCTGGAGAGCCACTCCCCTCCTGACTTACCCATGCACTTCCAGAACTCCACCAGGATCTCGTCAGGCCCGGCCGCTCGACCCCTACTCATCCTACCAAAGCCCCCATGACCTCCTCCACTCTAATGCGCCTGTAGTACCCAAGGTCTCTATGTTGCTCTGAATGCCCCAGCTCCCCTAGCTCTATGTTACGATCCCCCTCCTCGTTAAGTAAGTCCCGAAAGTACGCCTGCCACCTCTGTTTGATTTGAGATTCCCCCATCAGAACTCTACCATCCTCGCCCTTGATACACCTAACTTGGTCTAGATCCCGTGCCTTCCTTTCCCTTGCTTTAGCTAACCGGAATAACTTCTTATCCCCGCCTCTCTCCCCTACTTCCTCGTACATGCGACCGAACGCCGCGTTTTTAGCTTCCGTGACTGCCATCTTTGCTTCTTTCCTCGCCACCTTGTAGATCACTCTGTTCGCTCTCCGTTCTTCCTCGTTTGTGCTCCCTGCCAACCTAGCGAACGCCGCCTTCTTCACCTCCACTTTTCCTTTGACTACATCGTTCCACCACCAATCACCCTGATGTCTGCCTGAATATCCCTTCACTATCCCGAGCACGTCCCGTGCTACCCCCCTAACCAAGTTCGCCGTCACTGTCCACATAGCGTCCGCTTCCCCAGAACTTCTCCAAGCTCTGCCCTCAACTAACCTCCTTTCCAACTCCTGTTCTTTCTCCTTAGTCAAAACACCCCATCTAATCCGCAGTTGTCCTCGAGCGCCCCTCCTCTTCCTCTTCACCCAGAGACCGACATCCATTACTAGGAGTCTATGAAGAGTTGAAAAAGACTCTCCCAGTAACCTTGCAGTCCTTGCACATACCCCTATCGCTCCTTCTGATGAGGATGTAATCAATCTGAGTCCTCGCCGCCGAACTCTTGAAGGTGACCAAATGCTCCTCCCTCTTCTGAAATATCGAGTTCGCAATCAGAAGCTCGGAAGCCCTAGCGAAATCAAGCAGCAAAGTGCCTCCTCCGTTCCTAACCCCAAAGCCGAAGCCACCGTGCACCTCATCATAGCCACCAGCAGCAGCCCCAATATGACCATTAAAGTCCCCTCCAATAACTAACTTCTCAGATTGTGGAATACTACTCACCAGATCATCCAAGTCCTCCCAAAAGCGCCTCTTAGCCTCCTCGTCTAAGCCCGTTTGCGGCGCGTAGGCGCTGATGACGTTAAGGACGCAACCCCCAATAACTAGCTTAATAGACATTAACATATCATTCACTCGCCAAACCTCGACCACGGACTCCCTTAGGTCCCTATCTACCAAGATGCCCACTCCATTCTTACCTCTCACGACCCCAGAATACCACAACTTAAACCCATCTACATTCCTCGCCTTCGACCCTTTCCACCTAGTCTCCCGGACACACGCTATGTTAACCCTCTTCTTCTGAAGAACCTTCGCCAACTCTATGGACTTACCCGTCAGAGTGCCTATGTTCCATGACCCAATCCTTAATCTATGGGCGTCCGCTACCCTCTTCCCACCCTTACCTCCCGCCCTACCCGCAGGACCACCCCCTGCTCCCCTACTGACTCCCGCCACCACCCCCACCCCCCGAGAACATGACCTTACGCTATCATCCCCCGCCGCGGCCACTATCCCTCCAACCGACTATGGGGAACAGTGGCGCACACACGCACTATAGCGAAATACGCAAAAAGGTGCAACTAGATAGCAACAGAATAGACCTCACTCGAAATGCTAGCTAAAATACGTAAAAAGGTGCACAAAGTAAACTAGAGAGCGGGAGGTACCAACTCCCGGTGGAAAAACCTAAAAGTATGCTTTGATGCGCCCAAGTTTTCCTGAAACTTATCAGAACCTGTAGTTCTATTGTGTCCTACCGCGAGTCTGAACGGGAGTCACCAGGAGTATTGTGGCTTGCCGGAAATCCTCGCCGGTAAAATAGGCACCTGTCCAAGAAAACAGAACACACCCACACACACTCACAAAAAAGCAGAGGAGAGAATAGAAAGAAAAGAGCAGGAGTTGCCAGAAAAATTTCTGGCGAAAAGCAAGAATTCAAAACCTCTAATACGGTTAAAATTATACTAATATATTGTTTTTTTTTTTTGAAAAATCGAGAGGTAAAAGTATGAATAACAATTTATTATGAAAACCCTAATCTAGATCCCCAAATTCAGATACAACTCTTCAATCAAAAAATAAATTAATTAAATCAACAAAATATTGGTTCAAAGAATTTAAAATTGAACAAGAAATCCCAAATCCACAAATTATTTATATGGGAAGAAGATTTTCAGTTAACGAAAAGTACATTCAAAATTAGAGCCTATGAATTGTTAACAACTACGAACATGTCAAAATTGAGATGAAATAGTAAGAAATATTAGAAAATTAGGGTTTTTTTGATGGGGCAAAAGGAAGGATCGGACCTGAACGTTGGAGCTGTGTGTGAGTGTCTGACGTCGCATGAATGGAATCAAGATCTGCGATTATCGGAGAAGAGTAGAGAAATAGAGGAGAGGAAGGGGAGGAGGATGGGGAAATTACTGCAAATTAAACTAATAGCCAGTATAGTAAGCTGTTCTAAAAAATGAAAATTCAAACATGACCAAAAATTTTAGAAACGTTGGGGTTCCTCCCAACAAGCGCCGCAGTTAACGTCGTGGCACGATGCAACTCAACTTTTTCACTTTTTTCGCCACTTGGATGATATGAACTGGGCACCTAGCTTGGAATCAAGCTTGTGACCACGAGCGATAGAGGATGGTAAGTTGATGATAAAGCCAATCTTTAAATTCTTTATTTTGCACTTCTTGGATTTCATGTGAGGAATATCATTTTTCCTTCTTGTTCCCTCAAACTGTAAGATGTATGGTATCAATATTTCCTCCTTATAGTCCTTCATTGATTTGTGCGGTTCAACTTCCATATCACCACACAATTCCAATGTTGAAAAATTCTTGGAATGTGACTTCAAACCTCCAACTTGCAATTTTTCTCGGATTTTGACATCCTCTTCTTCCCCCGGACTAGAGTCAATATCAACCATATTCTCATTTATACGGGTTAACTCTATTTCCATATTTTTCTCGGCATAATTAACACTCATGAGGTCGATTAGAGGATGTTCAATTCTTGAATCCTCAAAGTAAAGCTCACTTTGTTTTCAGAATTGGACTCTTCTTGGCTTCCTTCCACACTCTCAAGTTGGTGGGCATAGTGAGCCTCAACCAATATTTTCATTTTCTCTTCCAAAGTATGGATATGTTCGTCATTGTAAGACAAGCCTTGTTTCAAGTCCTCGAGTGCAAAGTTATGCTTCTCCTCATTTTCAAGAATGGTCTCCAATATGAGCATCATCTTCTCATTTTAAGCATTTGAGAGTTCTTATTGGTTTTGATCAAATGCCAAGGAAGGATTTTCGGCCTCCACATCTAAGAAACATTCTTGGCTAACTTCCGGGGCTTTTTGGACCTCTAAAGCTTCAAGCATTTCTCCCATTTGTGAGTGCAACCTTGCAAGTACCAAGTCATTTTGGAGACTATTTTCCAAAAGCTCCTCCAAGGCTTGCTCTTTGTTTCCTCCTTCACGTAAACACTACAACATGAGCTTGAACTCTCAATTTCGGCCATGCTCAACTTCTTCCATTTCCATATCCCTATCATTTTCATTAAAGAAAGTAGAATCATCATAGCAGGGGCTTTAGGAAGGGAAGGACAAATAAGCACAATCATCCCAATGATCATTTTGAAAATCAAACTTATCACAAATACTCCACTCATGGGTTTGAGATTGTGCGCACAATCCACCTCCGGGAGAATTTAAATAATTTTGCCACGAGTATGGTCCTCCATAATAATGACAAGGGTTATCAAAGTATGAACAACTACCATCTAACCAATTTTCATATATGATGCCATTTTTCAAAAATAAGAAAATAAACAAAAAAAAAAAACCAGACCAAGGTAAAAAAATAATAATTACACAAATATTCACAAGTTTGGATCAAAGCACTTACGCTTATTTCTCAAACAACCTAAATTACGCCAAATTGTTCCCCGGCAACGGTGCCAATTTTGATGACGTCCAAATCCATTACTAAAAAATAAATGGACATGGTCGCATGCAATAAAATTTTCCCAATATATAGGCGATTAGGAATGTAAGAGAATTATCACTTATCACGGATTAGAATTGGTTTTGAAAATGTTTTATATCTAAATGCAGAAATGTAAGCTAACCTAAAAGGCAAGTAAAGTAATCAAAGACTACAAGTATAGATGCATCAGGAATTATACTCAAGTAACGACCTAATGTATTTTATGATTTTACAAATATGAGCGGGTTTATGTTAATTAGCTTCTCCAGAAAACTAACAAGACTTCCTAATTGAATTATCCCTAACACTATTAAGAGATTAAGTACTCCCGAATATGTCTACAAGTAATTCAATCCTATCCCTAGATAGAATCTATAAATGAGGGTTAACGCCTCAAGTTCATGTTAATTAAAATTTCTCATCCCCAAATTATCTTTTCCAAAATTAATTCGGAGTTAATGGGCGAGTCCTAAGGTTAGCTAATCCTTTAGATACATTAAAGAACAAGATTAATTAAAGAAACAATAACTCACGTCATAAATAAATAAAAAATCATTCAATACATAAGCACAACAAGCTATTTAATCCACACTTTAAACACGAATATTTTTAATTCAAGTGTTGAATAAAATAGTACACAGTTAGATATATAATACAAAGCAAGAAAATGAAGAAATAAACATAAATGGCTAAGAAATTCTTAACCACAAGCTTCAAATCTTCAAGATCAAAGTGTGTGTGGAAAATCGTAGCTTCAAGACTTGTTCTCTCTAGCCATAAGAACTGAAATTATGCTGAAGATCTGCCATATATGTCCAAATATCTGCTAGGTCGAGTATAAAAGGGGTTTTAAAGATGAGAACATGTGAAATACCTAATTTTTTCAGGTCTGATGCCCGTTGACCGCACTTGCGAATGAATTCTCATAGATGTGATTCCGCATATGCGGATACCTACCGCAGAAGTGAAATGCCAACTATTCTCTGTAACCTAGATACGGTTCACCAGGTGCAAATGCGCCACCACAGAAACGATTGTTTAACCACAAATGCAAGCTTCCAAATATACTTTTCATCCGCATATGCGGTCTTCCCAGCGTAGATGTGCAACCGCAGAAGCAGTAAACCAACTGTAGATGCGGTATCTTAGAAGGTCACTGAATTTCACAGATTCGGGTATCCTCTCGCAGAAGTGGAGTCGTTTCTGCCACCAACCTTCTGCAAATGCGGAATTACATGGGATTTTTGCATGGTTTTCACCCTTTTTCTGCTTAATTCCACTCCAATTGAATTCAAATCACTTAATGGCATCATTCACCTGAAAATCTAATAATACACATCGTAAACGACCTCATATTATAGGTAAATGACATAAAAGCTAAAGAAAAGAGACTAGAATGAGTGGTAAAATCACCACTCATCAATGCCCATTCGAAGAAATAACCAAGCAATCTCTCGATCCGAAAACTGATACGACCCATGATCCTACAATACAATCATCAATAGCAGACTCCATAACTTAGCTCGAAGCTATAGACCACATCATTAGCTACCCAAAGTACCATATCTTCACATCATGCCTTGATCTTGCACGAATATTTAGCTGAATATTTCAAAAACTCATATAATACTGGTCGTAGAACACCTTGAAAACTCTGCCAAGCGCTTACCAACCATTGCAATAGCCTAACAACTTCCGCAAATACTCTGAAATGATCACATATGCATTCCACCGAATTGAAACCTCATACCAGACATATGTCCAAACTCATCATGCAGGAGATGGTCCACCGATTTTACTCGAATTGCCAATTTGTCATGAACCCACCTTAATCACAATAACCAAGCCACCAACCAATCTCCCCAAACATGTGCTTACCCACTAGATATACGAACCCGCCTCATGCCACAAAGGTACGACTAGAATATTTAACATCGCATCTTCTTCTAAGGATAGACAACACATCGCGATGATAATCAAGCATCCATATCCCGTGGTAATGCATCTGCAGCGTCACTGATCATCGACACATTGCGAATACTAATAGCACAGCATCACATATGAGCGATCGGGAAGAGTCAATGTCATTTAAAGCTGAAACAACGACGCACAATGAGGAAAGAAGAAAGGGAAGTTTTTTCGTAAATGCCCTATAGCCTCCCGAAGATAGGTATAGACATCATCATACCGATCCAGAGGACTCTACTAGACACTTGTTCATGATTCATAGAACCTACGAACATAATGCTCTGATACGACCTTATCACGACCCAAAAACTACAAGTCGTGATGGCATATTCAACCCGCTAGGTAAGCCAACTAATAGAAAATACAACTCAATGAGCATTTATAAATTTACCCAAGACCTGGTAGTACGACTCATGAGCTTCTAAGATTTTGAAATTGCAAAAATGGTAAGAATAAATACACGTTCTGTTTGAAAGATACATAAACAGAATAGTAAAATCTAAGCTACCTAAGACAAGAGACAACTATATTCGAAATGAGCGAACATCTTCAGAATCAGCACCTGAACAGCACCAGCAACTTTGCTCCAGAAATCTGTACGCATCGTATAGAAGTGTAGTATTAGTACAACCGACCCCATGTACTAGTAAGTATTTTGTCTAATCTCGTCGAAGTAGAGACGAAGCTTTAGTTAAAAGATGCTTATTGTTTTAACATGCACAATAGACTAACAATATAGGTAGTTCAACACATAACAGATAAAAGTACCGTATACAATGTAACTCTGCGAGACAGTCAACTATTACTAGAAGGAAATATAGTAGAAGACTTACAATCTTTACTGGTATGAGAAGTATATCTAAAATATCAAGGAAAATGGCACGGTAACACCCTTTGTGCTCCTATCTCTTTCTCACCATATATATAAAAAATTATGAAAATTAGTCGAAATAAATCTGAAACTCACCCGAGCCCTCGAGGCTCTAAACCAAATATGCACACAAGTCTAAAAATATCTCACGAACTCACTCCCGCAATCAAAAAATCAAAATGACCTCTAAACTCACGAATCGGACACCAAAACGCATAAAGATCAACTTAAACTTTTAAGAACTTCTAGAATAGCGAGGGTCCGAACCATATCAAATCAACTCCTAATGATACCAAATTTTGCATACAAGTTCTATGATGAAACGAACCTACTCGAAGCTTCAAATCATGCATACCAACCTCGAAATAACAACTCATGCCTCAAGTCAAAATCAATGAACTTTGAAACTTCAACTTTTACAATCGATATCGAAACCTACCAAATCACCTTCGATTGACATCAAATTTTGCACACAAGTTACATTTGCTATTACGGACCTATTCCAACTTCAGGAATAGAAATCCGACCTCGATATCAAAAAGTCCAAACTCGGTCAAACTTCCCAAAAATCCAACTTTCGCCAATTCAAAACTAATTCAAGTATGAACCTCCAAATTACAATTCGATCGCGCTCCTATGTCCAAAATACCCAACGGAGCTAACAAAACTGACGAAGCTTCATTCAGATGTCAAATGCTAAAAAAGTCAAACTTGACCTTAAATCTTGAAGTTCAATCTTTTCAAACTGATTCCATATAACTTGAAAACCAACACCCATGATTTACGCAATAATATATCATGCGGAGATACTCGAGCCCTCAAAACATCGAGCGAAGTGCAGATACTCAAAATGACCAGTCAGGTGGTTACAACACATACAAAATATTTTTTTACTATTATTATGGGAACGGTTGCACAATGTTATTTTTTCAAACAAATATATTTCATTATCAAGACATATTTTACTAGAAATTTGTAATTTTTTACATTAAAGAAAATAAGATATCAGAAAAACTAATCCAAGAAGAGGTTTCATGGAACTTTATATTTTCCTAAAAATCAATAAATATTTCCCTTTCAATTGCTTTTGACGCTCACCTTTAACTTTATGGAGCTAAATTCTTGAACAGCACCATCAAAATTGAAAGCTCCATTAGAATTAAAGGTTTCTTTAGTATTCAAAAGAAGTAAAGAAAAAGTATACTATATATTACTAAAATAAAGTAATACATGGGAAATGTCGCACGAAATCAAGCAAATTCTAGCATTGATTTGCCCCACGTTGGAGACAAGAAGAGAAACAGAAGGTCATAATTTATTTATTCATTTCCTAAGAAAGTGTGAAAGACAAATTAAACAAATCATATATCTAATCAAACTCCCAAACTTTGCCTTTTGTCGTTGGACCAAATCATTATTCTTCTTGCTTTTAAATACTACTTGCACTTGCTAACAAGAGCGCTTAACTTTTTACTTTTGATTAGTTGTACTTCTCTTCATTCTCCCTCCCCTTTTTAATTTTCTTAAAACGAATCGAATATGAATAAGAATCATTTTATTTACAAAAAATAGATAATCAATAAGTTAATTTTTATACTTGTAAAGCCTCAAGCTGAAATTTTCTTACGCTTGAGAGACTAAAAATTCTTCAAAAGTGGTCATATTCAAGAAATCATGAATAATGGATACATATTATTCGCCGATTAATTTATTTTTTATCAATAAATATGTGTAAGACTAGTTCAGATAATTTATCCTTTTTTACATTACACGTTTTCGACAAATCTATATCCGATTCAACCAGCCCGTTTGCTACTCTTAATCAAAGAGTAGTTGCAAATGATATTTAGCCGATAATACATTCCATATGTTAACACTTTCAACACTTACCTTCATCAAGTGGTAATATCAAACTGAAACCTTAAAAGTTGAAAATTAAAGTAACAGTACATAGTATATCATTTAACTATAGTTAGGAGATAATCACATGTACGTAAAGTACATATCAATTTATTGGTTTAATGAAACATTTGGTGCGAGTAAAATTTTTATTACCTCGCTTCCCTCTTGCTAGGCCTGCAAGCTCAACCAATTTCTCACTATAAGTCGGGTCGAATCCCTAGCCTAAACTCTAGCTCCGTCCTTAAGCGTTCTTGACCATTGAATAGGAAGGTATTTATAAGAGCTTGTTTAATGGGGTTGGAATTATTAAATCTAGTGAATTCTCATTTGTCCATAATTAATGGTTTTGTAGAATGTAAACAAATAGTTCGTTGTTTATATAGTAGGTGTTTGGACATGAATTTCAAGATTTTTTTTGGAATTTCACTAAAATTTAATTTGAAGATGAACTTGTGTTTGGTTATAATTTTTGCAACATATGTGGATGTACTTCTTTCAAAACCGCTAAACATAATTTATACTCCACAATTTGTAAAACATATCAAAACTGCCCCGACTTGACTATCCTACTTAAAACAAACAATCACACAATACAAACAATCTCTAATAGAAGTTGTAGCGGCTCCTTCAGGTAAAAGTATAAATGGTAGATCCTAATAAGACATGTCAAAATATAATTCAAAGCCACTCAATCAGATGGCGGGTAGTTGTAAGTGTTACCTAGATTTAATAACTGATTGAGGTTCTTTTATAAATTTTAAAAATATAGGGTAATTTATAAAACTTAAAAATACCAACTTTCTAATTTTTCATTTGAAAAACTAGTTCTCAGCAATTTTTCAAATTCAAAAATGTATTTTCTAAGTTGAATTTGAAAAAAAGTAAAATTTTAGTAACCGAACATTATTTTAAATTTTTGCTTTTTAAAAAAGAGAAAATTTGTTATGTCCAAACGGGCTCATAAAATAGAGGGAAAAGGCTTCGTTCTTAGGTGACAGTAGTAGAACTGTAGAAGTGACAAATGATGTTCCATAAGGCAAAAGATTTTATTTTGTGTCTCATATAATTAATATAAATTTTTTTATTTCATAAATTTGTAAATTTAAATTTTTATGAATCCAAAAATATTAATTAGAATATATAAATTTATAAAATAAAAAAACTTTATATAATTAATATTAGTTGTATGAAACACAAAACAAAACTTTCCTAAAAGATTGTATGGGTTTGTACCCAAAAAGGAAAAGTAAAAAATGGAGAATTTCAAGGAGACCAAAAGAACGTTGCTTTGTTTCTTTATGAAGCTTTTTTCTCATTTTCAGGACACACCTACCACTAAAGCTAAGCCCTACACTTCCTATATCTTTTTTTAAATTTTTTGTTAATATCAAATTATACAAATTAAGAAAGGAAAATATGAATCAACGGACAAACAATTATATATACACTTGATTTTCGTATGATATTTATGTTAAAGTTTGATTATATCCGAATTTATATTTCGTAAAGTCCTATTAAAAAAAAGGTTCGAATATATAAATGAAAGAATAAGATATATAGATGCATTTGCAATAGCATATGATATGCGTGAACGTAAAATACATTACACACTGGACTGTCACTTCTTATATTTGCTGTTGTTCTAAAAAAAATCTAGCTTTGACTCGGACAAAAGCTAAATCCAACTATAATAAACTATAGTTTTCGAGAAAAAATATAGTTTTGTAGTAAATTCTATAATTTATAAGTAACTTTTTAAATTTTCTAGAAATACGTTATTCACCTCATGAATGGGATAAAACTTCTTCATTGATTTTAAATGCATTGACTAAAATGAGATTAATTATACTGCCTACAATTTTGAATTATTTTTTTTTTTGAAATTGAATATCAAATATCTTACTTCTTTAAATTTCTTATGAATTTCAAAACTCGTTTTCTTTATGAGAATTTTATCCTTAGAGTTCAAAATTATATATACGCTGAATCTTTGTTTTATCCTTGTTACTCAAATACCAACAATCATGATCATTCTAATTTAACTAATCTTTATTTTTATTTTCTTATCATTCTAAACTAGTAACCTAAAAAAGATGGTAAGTGACACATAACTAGTGTAAAATCATTTAAGCTCGAATGTATTAACTATGGTATTATTTGGATCCATTTTAAACTCCTCCTTAAATACAATATTTATTTATTTTATTAATTAATTTTATTATATCGTATCGTTAAATTCTTCGTTGCGTAACGACAAAAAATATCACTTTACGTAACAACTGATTTAATGTGGTCGCATCATTATCTTGCTCGTACGTGATATCAGAAAATAATGGCAAGCGATGCAGTCTATCC
The DNA here is from genome assembly GCA_034376525.1 of Nicotiana benthamiana. Taxonomy (NCBI): domain Eukaryota; kingdom Viridiplantae; phylum Streptophyta; class Magnoliopsida; order Solanales; family Solanaceae; genus Nicotiana; species Nicotiana benthamiana. The sequence goes on from CM067330.1 coordinate 45,703,682, forward strand.
AAATAATATATTTATCAAATAATATAACATAATATAATATAATACAATACGATACATTATGAAACGATATACAACAACCATACAAATAAGTTGTAAGGAGCTTGGTCTACTCAACTGATAGAAGTATGAGCTTAGTTCCACAAGTTAAAAGAGATTATAAATTGAAAATAGAATAAGATTGAGAAGTAGAGTATCATTTTAGCGTTTCGAGTTTGGTCCAAAATGAATATTATTTTTAAAACAAAAAGATACAAAATAATTTTTAAAATATATATATTTCGATTTAAAAAAATGATCTGAAAAACCTGAGTAGGGATAAAGAATAATGTGAGGAAATGTAAAGAATAACTTAGTCAAATTATACGTGTAACGAACTTATTAAATAGTTTTGTGTAGTAAAACAATAGACCTAATAGAGTATTATTATTTTGGAAGTATCAAACAGTATAGACTTCTCTAAAATAATAATCCGCAAATTAATATTTTTATATATTAATGTATAAAATACTATTATTACAAGAACTGTAAAAGACTTATGGCAACCTTACTATTCTTGTAGAGTTTATAGCTGAATAATTGAAGAATAAAGTTTTCTTTCGAAAAGCAGTGATAAATTAATAGAACAAATATATACAAAAAGTATTTAAATACAAATTGCGAGGCCTATTCACGAAAAAGAAATTGTACGTGTTATCCTACACAAGATGTGAGCGAAAATTGATTATTATTATCTGTGGAATATTAGGCATCAATGTTGAAATAATAATTTATCCAAAAAAATTGACCACCGGCCATGTCTTTTGAAACACATGTTTTAGTTGTTAAAATGAGATTTTAAAATAAACTTCACCTACCAAGGTTAGGCACCGCTCATGGTGTGTTAGATTTTTGGTTCTTTGTTTCACATTATTTGTTCACACTAGGGGTTAACTAGTATAAATATGCCTTATAATTCATTTGGTTATTATCAAATTTTCAAGCAAGTATTGAGTGATCAATAGCTTGAGTGTAAGGAGTGTTTGTAAGAAATACTTTTGTATTTGAGAGTTTCCGAGTTGTATTAATAAATCCATTTTCGGTATTCTTTTGTCTCCATAAATTATTTGGAAATTATTAATTTATTTTTTGGTTCCTATATTTGGTATCAGATCTAGTTTGAGTCCTGTGAGGTGTTAGGAAATTGAGTCATGTCAGGCAATCACTCGATTCAGTTTCAACTCCCAAAACTCAACGGTAAAAATTACAACAATTGGGCTATCCAATTGAAAGTATTTTTCCGATCACAGGCTTTATGGGAAGTGGTGGAAAATGGCTATACCGAAGTTCCAGACGCCAAAGCGTTCGAGGCGTTGAAGAAGGAGGAAAAAGACGCTTTAATTGAAACTTAGAAAAAGGACCAGAAGGCATTGTACGCTATCATTCAGGCTGTCGATGAACTGGTATTTGAAAAAATATCAGCGGCAGAAACGTCAAACCAAGCGTGGGTTATTCTGCAGAAAGCCTACAAAGGTGACGATCGAGTGAAGCGGGTCCGCGTACAAACACTCCGTGCAGATTTTGAGTTCTTGCGCATGAAGGACTCGGAAAATATTGCAAGCTACTTTGACCGTGTGCAGTCAGTCGTAAACCAATTGCGGCTAACGGTGAATGGTTTGGCGAGCAGAGGGTGGTAGAAAAAACCATACGCTCTTTGAGCACAAGATTTAACTACGTAGTAGCTGCAATTGAAGAAGATCAAGATACAACAACTATGTCGGCAGATCAGTTGTTGGGTTCGTTAAGTTCTCATGAGCAGAGAATGAACCAGACGGCGAGTAGCAGAAACCAAGAACAAGCTTTGCAAAGCAGCTATGTCCCAGAAAATCGCGGTGGCAGTCAAGGCAAAACAGCCGTGGACGCGGTGGCGGACAAGGTAGCGGGCAAGGTGAAGGAAATTGGAAAAATAATTCTTCTGGTAAAATTGATAAGTCCAAAGTCAAATGTTACCGGTGTCAACAATTTGGGCATTACAAAAGGGAATGTCTGCGTGGCAACCGACACGTACGAACGCAGCAGGCGCATGTTGCAGAGGCAAGTGACAATGTGGTTCTAGCATGCAACGCTGGAGAACCAAATAAAAATCACTCAGATATTTGGTTTCTTGATAGCGGTTGCTCGAATCATATGTGCGGACGCAAGGACCTGTTTACGAAGCTAGAGGAGTACGAAGGCGGTGAAGTCAACTTTGGCAACAAGACGAAGGTGAGCGTCAAAGGTAAGGGTGACATCAAAATCCAATCAAAGGATGGTACGTATGTTACTGTCGCCGATGTTTTCTTCGTACCTGGCCTTTTCTGGAATTTATTGAGCATTTGGCAGCTTTCAGAAAAAGGGCACAAGATTCTTTTCCAAGACGGAGTCTGCATGATCCGGAGCAAGAACAACAAGTTAATCACGCAGGTTGAAATGGCCAAAAACCGAATGTTCGCTCTTACTCTTAATACGAAGGGAGTAATGAATTTTCAAGCTGGAAATGGATAGCAATTGGCTATGGCATCTTCGGTTTGGTCACTTACACTTCAGATGCTTGAAGTTGTTGGCGCAAAAGAAGATGGTGACAGGTTTACCAGTGATTGATGTTCCAGATCGAACGTGCGAAGGATGTCTACTTGGGACGCAGCACAGAGACGCGTTTCCAACAGGAAAATCCATACGGGCAGAGCAACCATTGGAGCTAGTACACACGGATCTGTGTGGCCCAGTTGAGGTAGAATCTTTTGGAAACTAAAAGTACATGTTTGTTTTCGTAGATGATTTTACAAGTAAAACTTGGGTTTATTTTCTGCGTGAAAAATCTGAAACATTCGGAAAGTTTAAAGAGTTTAAAGCCTTTGTTGAAAAGCAAAATGGCTTTAGCTTGAAGACTCTGAGATCCGATAGAGGCGGTGGATTTACCTCTAACGAATTTCATAATTACTGCAAGTCCCAAGGAATTCTTCGTCAGTTAACTGCCAGTTATACACCGCAGCAAAATGGTGTGGCAGAAAGAAAGAATAGGACGATCTTTGAGATGGCACGAAGCATGTTGAAGGCGAAAGGCTTACCAAAGGAATTTTGGGCGGAACCTGTTGCTTGTGCAGTGTTCGTGCTGAATCGGTGTCCGACAAAATCTATGCTCGAGAGGACTCCGCAAGAAGCGTGGAGTGGCAACAAACCTGATGTTTCTTTACTGAGGGTATTTGGGTGTATTGCATATCCCCATGTACCAGACAAACGTAGGAAGAAGCTGGATGATAAAAGTCAAAAGTGCATCTTTATTGGCTACAACGAAGGGACTAAGGGTTATAAACTTTATAATCCTGTCAGCGGAGAAGTCATCGTAAGCAGAGATGTGCAGTTCGTAGAAGATGGAGCTTGGAACTAGAGCAGAAAAGATGACACTGGAAGAGGTGTGTTGATGAAAATAGAAGAGGCAGATGAGCAAAATGTCTTAACCCCAGAACCATCAGAAGATATTCCATCTCCGGAGCCAGTAGATATTCCATCTCCGCAGGCAGTAGAGATTCCATCTTCACAATCAGAAGAAGAAGTTGAACGAGAAGAGCGGCCTCGTCGACAAACAAACATGCCACCACGTTTCAAGGATTTTGATATGAGGAGAAATGAAGAAGGTGTTGACAATGACAGCAGTCCTGACTTTACCGATGAAACATTAGTAAATTTTTGTCTTTTTGCAGATTGTGATCCAGTTTTGTTCGAGGATGATGCTGATAATGAAAGGTGGATCAAGGCAATGAATGAAGAAATTCATTCCATTGAAAAAAATGACACATGGGAATTAACTTCTTTGCCAGCCGGAAAGAAGCCTATCGGTGTCAAGTGGGTGTACAAGACCAAGTATCGACCCGACGGTCAGGTGGACCGATTCAAAGCAAGCTTGGTAGTCAAAGGCTATCAGCAAAAGCCTGGAATTGATTACTATGAAGTCTTTGCACCAGTGGTCAGAATGGATACTATTCGCATGATAGTATCACTTGCAGCTCAGAACAGGTGGAAGATCCATCAAATGGATGTCAAGTCAGCTTTCCTGAATGGCTTTCTTGAGGAGGAGGTCTATGTTGAGCAACCACCAGGTTTTGTAAGAAAAGGATAGGAGAATCAGGTCTACAAATTGAAGAAGGCATTATACGGAGTGAAACAGGCACCACGAGCTTGGTATACTCGCATTGATACGTACATGTTGCAGGCAGGATTCCAGAAGTGTCCTTATGAGCATACATTATACATCAAGTCAAAAGTGAATGGCGACATGATGTTTGTATGTCTTTATGTTGATGATTTGATTTTCATAGGCAATTGTGAATCAATGTTTGCAGAATTCATGGAGGCCATGACTAGTCAGTTCGAAATGACAGACATGGGGCTTATGTCTTACTTCTTGGGCATAGAATTACAACAACGTAAAGATGGCATTTTCATTTCGCAAAAGAAATATGTCAATGACGTCTTGAAGAAATTCAAGATGGAATCTGCGACTCCAATCCGAACTCCAGTTGCTGAACGCCTGGAAATGAAGAAAGAAGGAAGCGGTGAGCTGGTTGATCCCACTTATTTCAAAAGCATAGTTGGAAGTCTGCGTTATTTGGCTTCAACTCGTCCAGATATTGTTTATGGCGTGAGAATTATCAGTCGACTCATGGAGACACCACATCAGTCACATTTGCAAGCGGCAAAAAGGATTTTGAGGTATATTAAAGGTACCCATGATCATGGAATTTTCTATACCTACTCTGATAACTGCAGTCTAGTAGGATATATAGACAGTGATTGGGTATGTGATGTGGAGACTCGAAAGAGTACTTCAGGTTATGCTTTCTTTATTGGGAAAGGAGTATTTTCATGGTCATCAAAGAAGCAACAAGTAGTTGCTCTTTCTACAGCAGAAGCAGAGTACATGGCAGCGACTTTTGCGGCTTGTCAAGCAGTTTGGCTTCGAAGTATGCTTGGAGAGCTGAAACACGAGCAGATTGGTCCGACAAGAATTATGTGTGATAACAGGTCAGCAATCGCATTAGCCAGGAATCCGGTATTTCATGGCAGGAGTAAGCATATCGGAATTAAGTATCACTACATACGAGATCTTGTTAAGGATGGTGAAATCGAACTTGAGTTCTGCAGATCTGAAAATCAAATAGCAGATATCCTTACAAAATCGCTGAGAGCAGAATTGTTCAAGAGCTGAAGTCAATGCTTGGTATATGTAATTTTTGATAAATTAAGGGAGGCTGTTGAAATAATAATTTATCCAAAAAAATTGACCACTGGCCATGTCTTTTGAAACACATGTTTTAGTTGTTAAAATGGGATTTTAAAATAAACTTCACCTACCAAGGTTAGGTACTGGTCTTGGTGTGTTAGATTTTTGGTTCTTTGTTTCACATTATTTGTTTACACTAGGGGTTAACTAGTGTAAATAGGCATTGTAATTCATTTGGTTATTATCAAGTTTTCAAGCAAATATTGAGTGATCGATAGCTTGAGTGTAAGGAGTGTTTGTAAGAAATACTTTTGTATTTGAGAGTTTCCGAGTTGTATTAATAAATCCATTTTCGATATTCTTTTATCTCCATAAATTATTTTGGAAATCATTAATTTAGTTTTTGGTTTCTACAATCAAAAATTGAAAACTCCTAGACGTGGAATAAATAATATATGTAGAGTATGTTATATATATTTGTTTAGCGTTTATAATTATATTTGATCGTCGCTAAATATGTTAAAAGCCCTTATTTTTAACATTAAAAAAGATAAAAATAAAAAGACTAGAGACTATAGTAGTACTAAAATACGAGCCAGCATTGATTATCCTGAAATGTGATTATTTTCAAACATTAATTACACTCAACTCCTCCTTCCCGTTACCACCTTCTCTCTTTCCCTATTTCTTCACATTCTACACTCTCCACTCTCTCTCCCCTTCAGTCTCTCTTCAATGGCTACAAAACTCCATTACACACTCGTCTCTTTCTTCTTCCTTTTCTCTCTTTTCCAATATTCTTCTTCTGTAAACCCAGATATTCAACCATTACTAGCTTTCAAATCAGCTTGTGATTCAACCAACTCACTTTCCGACTGGAACTCAAGCACCAACCCATGTACATGGACTGGAGTTTCTTGTCTTAACTACCGAGTCTCTCGAGTCGTTCTTGAAAATCTTAACCTTAAAGGGTCTTTTCAAAACCTTTCATTTTTGAAAGAACTTCGCGTACTAAGCTTAAAAAACAACCAATTTTCAGGTCCTGTTCCGAATCTTTCTAACCTTACTGCACTTAAGCTACTGTTTCTTTCTCACAATGAGTTTTCTGGGGATTTTCCTGAGTCTTTAACGTCTCTTTTTAAGCTATACCGGCTTGATCTGTCTTATAATAACTTTTCCGGTGAGATTCCGGCGAGTGTGAATCGTTTAACTCATTTGATCACTCTTCGTTTAGAAGAAAATGAGTTTTCAGGTGAGATTTCGGGTGTTAAGCTCTCGAATCTTCAGGAATTTAACGTTTCGAGTAATAAACTTGTTGGGGAAATACCCTTTTCGCTTTCTGGTTTTCCGGTTTCTGCATTTGTAAAAAACCGGGTTCTTTGTGGTTCTCCGTTGCCAAAATGTGCGGTGAATATACCTCGTGACCCGACAATGGCAGCTCCGGTGAGTCCGAAAAGTACTGTGGCATCTTCTCCTAGTATATTGCCTGTGACCACAACATCCGCTAGTCCAAAAACAACGCGCCGTAGCAGTGGAAGTAAGATGAGTTCATTAGCAATAATTGCGATTATACTCGGGGATGTGTTTGTTCTTGTTGTTGTATGTTTATTACTCTACTGTTTCTTCTGCACTCGGAAAATGTCATCTCAGAAAAATGGGTCACAGATTCTTGAAGGTGAGAAAATTGTGTATTCGTCGAGCACTTATCCGAATACGGGCTCGGGTCAAGGCCAAACAGGCGGTTTTGAGAGAGGGAAAATGGTGTTTTTCGAAGGGGCGAAGAGGTTTGAGCTCGAAGACTTGTTGAGAGCGTCGGCTGAGATGTTGGGGAAAGGTGGATTTGGAACTGCTTATAAGGCTGTTCTAGATGATGGAAATGTGGTGGCTGTAAAAAGATTGAAAGAATTGAATGTTTGTGGGAAAAGGGAATTTGAGCAACAAATGGAAGTTTTAGGAAGACTAAGACACCCAAATTTGGTTGGTTTGAAAGCATATTATTTTGCTAGAGATGAGAAGTTGTTGGTCTATGATTTCATGACTAATGGCAACTTGTTTTGGCTTCTTCATGGTATGTTATTTTCAACCTTTTGTTCTTCAAGAAATTGATAGTAATAAAATATTTATAGATGACTTGTCTCCTTTTGTTTTTTATTTTGTTTTCTTGAACCGAGGTCAGTCGGAAACCTCTCTATTTTTGAGCTAGGTGTAAGGTGTGCGTGCATCGTATCATTCCCATGACCCAATAGTGAGATTTTTTTTGTTGTTGTTGCTATTGTTATTTATTTTTAGTTCTGACGGTTGTATTAGCGGCTTAGCGCTAGTGTTGTATTTTACTATTTCTAGTTCCTTGTTATTACAGGGTGCATCACTATTACCAGTAGTCGACACTAGTCTCGTATTACTTGTTCTTGGTTATTATATGTTTTGCCATTTGCTTCCGTTGCCTTTTACCTTGTTGTTGCTATTATTTGGTTATTGCTTCCTTCTACTGTTTTCTAGCGGGGCGTATCGGAAATAGTCTCTTCTCCTTCATCGTAAGGTGGAAGTCTGATTTGCATACACATTACTTTTTCCAGATCTCAATTGTGGAATTCCATTGAGATTTTTGTTGTTGATTATTTTTAATGAAAATGTGATCTTTAGGGTTGTGTTGTTGAAAAGAATATTGATCACATGGGGTTTGAGTGTAGTTTTTGTCTTTAATTGCTTTTTGGTCTGCAACTGTTAATCAGGACTAGCCTCTGTCGCATAATAGGAATCGAGATGGGATGTATGATTGTCAATACTAGACAGTAATTTTGGCCTTTTGGGGTTTTTTTGTTGGCCACTACTGAGAGCTTTGGTTATGGTTTGTTTAGTAATATGAAGAAAAAGTTACATAATTGAAGCCAGCCAAGTGGGATTACTGAAAATCAATATAATATCATTATAGTCCTGTTTGAGAGTTCTTTTTCTCCAATTGGAGCTTCAAAATGAGTGCTGGTGACTGACTAATTTACTCAAAATGGTCCTTAAGTGAGAAGATTAGAGCAAAGGAAGTCTCTTACCAGCTGTATATAATGTGTTTTTCTCTCTTCTTTGGGCTAAAGCAAAAGAAGCAAAATTCTACCTTTTTAGGCAATGGATACCCTACTGTCCTTATTTAGCTCTACAGCTTTTGCTTGTCTTTTTGACCTCACAAGTTTTTAACATGGTGCGTTCTGCAAATCTTGCATCTGTTTGGTAGGTAGATAATGAAATAAGCTCTTGTTTTGTTCTGGTTCAAATAGTACAGGATCAACATCTTGTTGAGTTGCACCTATCACTCATGTAACAGTATACAGCTGCTTCAGATGTGATTTTTCTCATCTTAGGAATAAGAACTGTTATGTACTATTCCATCAAAAAGTTTGTTATGTCGACTTCATACTCCTGTCCTCTCCTCCCATGTTTTTGTTCTTTTGTCTGGTTACAGTTGCCCTTTCATCTTTCAATAACAAATACTAGTACTACATTAGGCAAATAAACAGAAAAATGGAAATATTTGATCTTTGTAGTAGTTTTGGTAAATGTTTTGATGGGCATGAATCTTTTTTGCTACAGGAAACAGAGGGCCGGGAAGAACTCCTTTAGACTGGACCACAAGGTTAAAGATTGCAGCCGGAGCAGCTCGAGGGCTAGCCTTTATCCACAACTCATGCAAATCCTTGAAACTAACTCATGGCAATATAAAATCAACTAACATCCTCATTGACAAAGGTGGCAATGCACGAGTCTCCGACTTTGGTCTAGCCATCTTTGCGACGCCATCTTCCGTCCCAAAAACCAATGGCTATCGCGCCCCTGAAGTGGCATTGGATGGTCGGAAGATAACTCAAAAATCCGATGTCTATTCCTTCGGGGTCCTATTGCTCGAGCTGCTAACCGGGAAATGCCCCTCGGTCGTGGATAACAGTGGCCTCGGGACCGGCTATGGAGGGGTTGTGGACTTGCCGAGGTGGGTGCAATCCGTGGTGAGGGAAGAGTGGACGGCGGAGGTGTTTGATTTGGAGTTGATGAGGTATAAGGACATTGAGGAAGAAATGGTGGGGTTGTTGCAGATGGCAATGGCATGTACTGCAGCATCACCAGATCAAAGGCCAAAGATAGATTATGTTGTGAAAATAATAGAAGAGTTGAGAGGGGTTGAGGTTTCACCGTCTCATGACACTGCTGATTCTGTTTCTGACTCTCCTGCTGTTTCTGAAGATAATACATGTGGTGCTAGTCAGTGACCCTTAACTTAGGCTCTTAGCTAGTGAAAAAAGCTTTCCGGTGCACTAAGTTACCGCTATGCCAGAACGTCAGGACCACAAACTAGTTAAAGTTTTTAGTTTATTGTTCTGAGTTCTGTAAATTAACCTTTTAGTTTTGGTCTTTTTCCTATAAAAGAGAAATTAGGAGAACGTTTACAAGCTGAAATTATTCTTCTTTTGTCATCTTTAGATTTATTTTTGTATAAGTTAAGCTTTAACTTTTTTTAAAAAATAATGCTTCATTAGAAATGAGAAGGGAGTTTTGACTTAGCTGGTGAAGTCGTTGTCATCTGACTATAAGGTCATGAGTTCGAGCTGTTAAAACAACCTTTTAAAGAAGCTTGGTGTACCTTCCTCGGACCTTGCACATAGCCGAAGTTCCGTACACCGGCCCGGTCCATTAGAAATGAAAATTACTGTCTTAGAATTAAACATCAGATGGAGCTATGACTTCTAATCCTTTGTTGAAAGTTAGCCTTTTCCCAAATCAGTAAGTACTATTTGCTGCGGACTTTCAATTTTCACTTGGACACACAATTATTTTTAACATAATATTAGTACAAATTCATGTAATAACAACTTTCATTTCCTCTTCTCAGTCTGTCTTCTATAAGTTTCATACTGACCGAGTTGAGCATGCAACATAGGTCTTGAGGTTGCTGACACCATTAATATCACATTTTTAAAACAAACCAAAATAAATATATTGTTGCTGATTCCGAAAAATAGAATAACCTAATTACTTTCACTATATGAAACTTCCCCCTCCTAAAAAAAACAACTTGATATAATCCCTTCATTCATTTTTATTTTTATTTATACATTATACTAATAATATTTTTTTACTTTTACTTGTCCATTATACCAGATTAAGAGAAAGACAATCTTTTTTTCTCCCTGTTTTAACTTATAATTAAATACTCATTCGTCAAATTATTTTCCAAAACTTTTGGAAATGATATTATTATGGGTAAAATTGTGAATATATATTTAATTATTTTTTCTTGAAGGGATTTGGTCCTTCGAGTATCGGCCCCATACTGCTTGATCTCCTTCCCCTGATGTAAGAAAGTGACACAAGTAAAAGTTAAAAGTGGACAATTAAAAATGAACAAATGGAGTACGCTAAAAATCTATTTGTAAGATATATGGATTTATATCTAGATATATGGACTTATATCTACACACATATGAACAATATATGGATAAATTATATGTTATGTGCTATCTTTTGGTTTGGCCTAATTTTGTGGTATGGACATTATGTTAAGGGGGCCAATGTGTTGTCATATGAAGTGTAGGACTAATGTGTAGATACCCAAAAGGGTAACCTTAGTTAATGATGGGCTAACTAAGGTTACATATATGTAACCATGGTTAGAAGCTTGTGACTCTTGAGTTATGTAACTCTTGTGACTCTTGGGTTATGTAACTCTTGTGTTATAAAGTGGGGGTTATGGTTCCCACATTAGTGCAAGACAAGACTCTTCTTCCTCCCATTGAATCAAGAGCCAAAATACTCCATTGTTGTCTTGCAAATAGTGTGGAAAGCCATATACCAAATTTGATCATTGTCATATTGTTATTATTGTGTAACAATTCACATATTGATAAACCTTGTGGATTCATTCTTGTGGTAACATACAAACTTCAAGACATTCTTGAAGAAAGGATCAAGAGGTTCAAAAGGACTCAAGGACAATTATCAAAGGAGGTTCAACACTTTCCACATATCGATTCAGGTTAGCTTCCGCTCATGTAGTTTAATTCCGGATTATTCAATATGAAGGTTGTTATATTTAGTCGGAATCATAATTCTAACAATTGGTATCAGAGCCACCCTTCATTTTTGGATAATTTGGATGTTCATAAGATTCATGATATGTTAGGATTCATGTTTTAGTTTTATCAGAATTTTGTTTATGAAATTCTACCATGAAATAGCATGATCTTATGAATGTTATGTTTTGATGTAATTTGATGTTTTGATATCATGTTAAAGCATTGTAAACAGCATGATTTTAGTTGGTTAACAACATATTTTTTATGTTTAAGATCCATGTTGAAAATCATGTGTTATTCTGGAAAAAAATTTTTTGGTCACTGCCTCAAGACAATCGATTGTTCCCTTACACAATCGATTGTCTTTGACGTTTAAAATTCTGGCAGTTTTTTGGAACACCAGAATAATCGATTGTTAAAACCAGACAATCGATTGTTCTGGTCCAGTGAGTTGAAACGTTTTTAAATTATACCATACATCGATTATCTATTGTAGACAATCGATTGTCATGGTCCAGTAACTTAAAAGTTTTTATCTAAACCAAAATAATCGATTGTCTGGTTTTGACAATCGATTATGTTGGTCCAGTAACATAAAAATTTTTCTTAAAAACCAAAACAATCGATTGTCTGGTTTTGACAATCGATTGTGTTGGTCCAGTAGATGAAATTTTTTTTTTCAAAGATAATCGATTGTCTATTGCATACAATCGATTGTTTTTGTCCAGCAAGGTTAAAAACGTTTCAACTCTCATAAGTTTCAGTGAATGTTAATTGTTTTAAAGTCCATCAATTCTAATATTATATGGAATTGTCCTATAAAGTAAACAACAATTAATATTCAAGTGTTACATATCAACATATGTAACATATTAAGTTGAGATTCATAATAAGGCTTAAGGAACTAAAGTTTATAGCATCTAATATTTTAATTATTCAATTGAAGCATTATGTTGCCAAAGTAACCTCTATTGTGTAGATTGATTAATTTTAAAATATAAGATGACTGTGGATGTTAGTCTTCCATGCGTTTAACACCGGCCCAAAGGAAGGTGTTATTTGGCAGGAATTCGAACATGCTTGTGGTGGTAAATATGAGACGATTATTTGGTTTTCCATGTGAATATTAAATCGGCCCAAAGGAAGGTTTAATATTTGACAGGAGTTTATTGTCTATGTTTGATCACTACACCAAGAGTACCACTTACAAGTTGTTTTTCTGTCCAAAGACTAAAATCAATGTTGTGCTAGGTATCTTGCAATGGGAATGCCTAATTTTGAATCTATAAAGTTAAAGTTCAAGTATTTGTAAGCATGTATTCAGTAATCCTTTTGTTCTATTTTCAGTAAATTCTTCTGCTTCTACGATCTCTGCCAACATCAATAGCATCCCTGTGCTTAACGGCACTAACTTTAAGGAATGGAAAGAGAATGTCATGATCGTTCTCGGTTACATGGATCTTGACCTTGCTCTTCGGATTGAGCAACCTACTCCTCTTGAGGATACATCCTCTCCTGATGAAAAGAGAGCGATGGAGAAGTGGGAACGCTCGAATCGCATGAGTCTAATGATCATGAAGCGTGCAATTCCAGAATCATTCAGGGGCACTATGAATGATGAACCTAATGCCAAAGTTTTCCTTGAAAACCTCGAACAGCGTTTTATTCAAAACGAAAGACAAGTACACTATTGAGTAAACTTGTTTCCATGAGGTATAAGGGCAAGGGAAACATTCGCGAGTACATTTTGGAAATGTCTCATCTTGCTTCGAAACTTAAGTCACTCAAGCTGGATTTACCTGAGGAACTGCTTGTGTACTTTGTTTTGATATCTCTTCCTGCACACTTTAATCAGTTTAAGGTCAGTTACAACTGCCTGAAGGAGAAATGGTCTCTTAATGAGCTCATTTCACACTGTGTGCAAGAAGAGGAAAGGATAAAGCTAGATAAGACAGAAAGTGCTCATTTGGCATCCTCTTCTAAGGAAACTAAGAAGAGGAAGGGTAAGGAAGTTGCGGTTGCAAAGCCCAAGAATAAGCAACATAAGGAACCTAAGGTTGAAATCACTGAATTAGGTTGCTTTTTCTGTAAGGGGACTAATCATGTGAAGAAAGATTGTACCAAGTACCATGCCTGGCGTGCGAAAAAAGGTACATTTCTTTCTCTTGTTTGTTCTGAAGTTAATTTAATTTCGGTACCTAAGGATACTTGGTGGGTAGATTCTGCTGCTACTACTCGCATAAGTATATCAATGCAGGGTTGCCTGAACTGCCAAAAACCAAATGATGGTGAAAGATACATCTATGTGGGTGACGGCAAGAAGGTGCCAGTTGAAGCTATTGGCAAATTTAGGCTGTTGTTTAAGACCGGTTTTCATTTAGATTTGGATGAGACTTTTATTGTACCGTCTTTTAGACGGAACTTAATTTCGGTTACCCAATTGGACATATCTGGTTATAAATGTACATTTGGGGATAATAAAGTTAGTCTCTTTCGGAATTCAAATCTTATTGGTACTGGTGTTTTATCAACATTTGATAGCTTATATTTGGTTGATACAATAACTTCAAATAAAGAAACTTTGCATACAAGTTTAAGTGGTACTAAAAGGAAATTAACTAATGAGAATTCTATTTCACTCTGGCATAAACGTTTGGGTCACATATCCATTCAAAGAATTCAGAAACTCGTGTCAGATGGAATTCTTGATTCTCTTGATTCCTCAAATTCGGAAATATGTATTGAGTGTATCAAGGGAAAACAAATAAACAAGACTAGATTAGGTGCTAAGAGAGCTTCGGACGTCTTAGAATTGATACATACGGATATTTGTGGGCCATTTCCTACTCCTTGTCGGAATGGTCAACAATACTTTATCACATTCATAGACGATTACTCTCGTTATGGGTACCTATATCTTATTCACGAAAAGTCCCAATCTATAGACGTGTTCAAATCATTTAAGGCTGAAGTTGAAAATCAACTAAGCAAACGAATTAAATCCGTTAGATCTGACCGTGGTGGTGAATACTATGGTCGATATGATGGTTCCGGTGAACAACGTCCAGGGCCTTTTGCTAAATTCCTAGATGAGTGTGGGATCGTCCCTCAATATACTATGCCAGGCAGTCCTACGATGAATGGTGTAGCTGAGAGACGTAATAGGACCCTTAAGGATATGGTAAGAAGTATGATTTCTCGTACTTCTTTGCCAGACTCACTCTGGGGTGAAGCTTTAAAAACTGCAACTTATATTCTAAATAGAGTTCCAACTAAAGCTACAATCAAAACCCCTTATGAACTTTGGACTGGGCATAAACCCAGTATTCGGCATTTTCACATTTGGGGTTGTCCAGCTGAGGCAAGGCCTTATAGGCCGAATGAAAAGAAACTGGACGCTAAGACGGTTAGTAGCTATTTTGTTGGATACTCTGAAAAATTCAGGGGTTTTAAGTTTTATGATTCCACTTCTAGAACTATTTTTGAGACGGGAAATGCTAGGTTCTTTGAGGATATTGAGTTTGGGGGGTGGGGAGATAAAGTTGTTAGAGATTTTGTCTTTGAGGAAGAACATGTGTCTTTCCCTCAAGTTGTTAATCTTGGTCTTCCTGACTCGGATCACACAACTCCAGTTCAAGACAATCTCGAAAATCTTCCCCATCCGGAACCTGATATAACTAATGAAAATCAAACTCAACAACCTCAAGTAACTGAAATGCCTTTAAGGAGATCCACCAGAGAGAGGAGAAATGCAATTTCGGATGATTATGTAGTATTTCTCCAAGAACAAGAAAGTGATATTGGACTTGAGGAAGATGATCCAATCAACTTCCGTCAAGTCATTAACTGTTCTAACTCTCAAAAGTGTATTGATGCCATGAATGATGAGATGAAGTCTATGAGCGATAATGACGTTTGGGAGCTTGTTACATTGCCCGAAGGTACGAAACCTATTGGTTGTAAATGAATTTTAAAACCAAAAGGGATTCAGGGGGCAATGTTATTAAGTACAAAGCTCGTCTTGTCGCAAAAGGCTACACTCATAAGGAAGGCATTGATTATAAAGAGACTTTCTCTCCAGTTTCATCGAAAGACTCTTTCAGGACTATAATGGCATTAGTAGCACATTTTGATCTTGAGCTTCATCAAATGGATGTTAAGACAGCTTTTCTCAATGGTGACATTGAGGAAACAATTTATATGGTGCAACCTGAAAACTTTGTTTCGGATGAATCAGAGAAGAAGGTTTGCAAATTAAAGAAATCCATCTATGGGCTCAAGCAAGCTTCTCGTCAATGGTATTATAAGTTTCATGCAGTCGTTACATCTTTTGGTTTTGAACCGAATATTGCTGATGACTGTATATACCATAAGTTCAGTGGGAGCAAGTATATTTTTCTGGTTTTATATGTTGATGACATACTGCTTGCCTGTAACGATATAGCATTATTACTTGAAACTAAGAAATTTCTTTCAAAGAAATTTGAAATGAAAGATCTTGGTGAAGCTTCTTTTGTATTAGGAATTCAGATTCTACGAGATCGCTCCAAAGGCGTTCTCGGTCTGTCACAAAAGGGCTATATCGATAAGGTTCTGAAAAGATTTGGCATGCAGGATTGTAAACCAGGCAACACCCCTGTTGCTAAGGGAGACAAGTTTAGTCTCAAACAGTGCCCAAACAATACTTATGAAATTTCGGAAATGCAAAAGACACCTTATGCTTCGGCGGTAGGTAGTCTGATGTATGCTCAGGTATGTACACGACCTGATATATCATACATTGTTGGGATGTTAGGCAGATATCTAAGCAATCCGGGAATGGACCATTGGAAGACAGCCAAATGGGTCATGAGGTACTTATAGAGAACAAAGGATTACATGCTTACATACCGGAAATCGGACCAGCTTGAGATCATTGGGTATACCGATTCCGATTTTGCTGGGTGTCAGGATAGTTTGAAGTCTACTTCAGGCTATATTTACATGCTTGCGGGTGGTGCTATCTCTTGGAGAAGCATTAAGCAAACTCTTACAGCCACTTCCACCATGGAAGCGGAGTTTATGGCATGTTATGAAGCATCCAATGAGGCATTATGGCTGCGGAATTTTGTTGGTGGACTGCGAATTGTTGATAGCATCAAAAAGCCGCTTAGGCTATTATGCGATAACAGATCGGCTGTCCTTTATGCTAATAACAACAGTAGTTTGACGAAAGCAAAACATATGGACGTCAAATTTCGGGTTGTTAAAGAAAGAGTACAAAATGGACAATTGTGCATTGAGTACATTAGTACAAACTCCATGCTTGCGGATCCGCTCACTAAGGGATTGACACCAAAAGTATTTCATGAGCATATTGCTTGTATGGGTGTCAAATCAGATAAGGATTATGTATTTTAGTGGGAGTTTGTATTTCACATTTATGTAATTATTCATTATATTCAGAAATTCAGTAATTCAGTTATATCTGCAGATATTCAGTTTTAAAGTTTTTTTGTACTCTTACAGTTTATGATTGATCTCAATAAAGAGAACCAGTTGGAAATAGACATTCTATTGACCACACTTTATGTTATTTCCATGCTACATACCTACACTTGATCCATGTTGTTGGTTATATTAATATACGTGATCTATGATTGGTTCTAGTTACGAATGAGTAACGACGAGCACTTAGTTCCTATGTTGGTATGATTGATGGACCGGATTGTTCATGACAATTTTATTGTGATAGCAATTTTGCGCAACTAAGGTTATTTTGTAACATATAATGCTAAGGTTTGTACATATGTATGTGTATCTCGTCCAAGTGGGAGATTGTAAGATATATGGATTTATATCTAGATATATGGACTTATATCTACACACATATGAACAATATATGGATAAATTATATGTTATGTGCTATCTTTTGGTTTGGCCTAATTTTGTGGTCTTATGGACATTATGTTAAGGGGGCCATTGTGTTGTCATATAAAGTGTAGGACTAATGTGTAGATACCCAAAAGGGTAACCTTAGTTAATGTGGGCTAACTAAGGTTACATATATGTAACCATGGTTAGAAGCTTGTGACTCTTGAGTTATGTAACTCTTGTGACTCTTGGGTTATGTAACTCTTGTGTTATAAAGTGGGGGTTATGGTTCCCACATTAGTGCAAGACAAGACTCTTCTTCCTCCCATTGAATCAAGAGCCAAAATACTCCATTGTTGTCTTGCAAATAGTGTGGAAAGCCATATACCAAATTTGATCATTGTCATATTGTTATTATTGTGTAACAATTCACATATTGATAAACCTTGTGGATTCATTCTTGTGGTAACATACAAACTTCAAGACATTCTTGAAGAAAGGATCAAGAGGTTCAAAAGGACTCAAGGACAATTATCAAAGGAGGTTCAACACTTTCCACATATGGATTCAGGTTAGCTTCCGTTCATGTAGTTTAATTCCGGATTATTCAATATGAAGGTTGTTACATTTAGTCGGAATCATAATTCTAACAGTATTTGCATATGATATTTATACTAAATCAAATATGTGTAATTTATAGATACATTATCCACTTAACCATAGTTAAATGTTATGTATTCTCATAGTAAATTGGTTGATGAGTTCTGCAGATGTGTGTTTGTTGAATATTTTCATAAGCTTCAGAAAAACTACAAGTAACTTAAACCTTGTCTCACTTTGAAGAACACAAATTAATGAAGAAAGTTACAACCTATTATGAAAAGAAAAACTGAAACTGTTTACATATTTTCATTTTTCTTTTCCTATGACTACGATTTATTTTTTCCCATCAGACATTGTTGAACTGATGGAAAAATCAAACAATGAAAAATTATTGATCATGTTACAAAAGAATTGGTTTTTCATGTACGTAAAAATGTGTTAATTAATCCTAGTATTATCTGTTGAAATGCATAACCTTTGGTGCAAAAATGAGGAGTCTACTCAAAGAGTGAGTGGTGAACTTCCTTGCAAACAAATAACACACATTTGTCTTCTCACCATTGTACACACATTGGCCTTCACTCCTCAACTTCTCCAAGAACTCCACAGTAACATCTGACCTATGGAATCGGGCCGGGTGAGGCCCGCCTTTCGACCAATCAACCCAAGTCAAGGTCCGACCCGAATTCCTCCTCCCGAATTTCATGCTGACGAATGTCGGCAAGTAATGCTCGTCAGCATAACACGAACCGGTGCAGTGTTTTTGAAATACTGGAAAATATGTCTTGTCTGAAATGATCTCGATAGCAAGATCTCTACCCATTTCGAACCATTGAGACCCTTTCATCCATTGTTGAATCTTGATTGTTGGGCTCATTTGACGACGATATCGGCCCCGACCCACTGGGCTAGGAAAATCATACGTCTCCACGAAATTCTCCTTGGAGTTCATTAGGTAAGTGTATGTTGTGGAGAAATTGAACAATGGAATACAAGCCTCTGAAAGGAGAACAAATCTTTGGTTAGAGATATCAACAAGAGCATTTGCTAGTAATCTTTTCTCAGCCTCTACCATGTTTACTTTGCCCCATTCCACTTCCTGCATTGCTCAATAGAACTAAGTTTAATGTAACACTATCAACAAACTTTCTCATTCAACTTTTGCAACAAATTAAGAAACTAATTATTGCTCGTTTCGTGACTTTCTGACCTTTTTATTTTGGTCCAAAATAAATATCTTCTTAAGAATTAATTTTATTTTTTTAAAATTTACCTTTATCTGCACATCTCAATATGTCAAGTTAACAGTATACAAATTTTAATTAAAGATAATTTAGTCAAAATACCTTTTCTCTCTATGAGTTAATATTTTCTAATTAAGGAGTGTGTAAAAATCAATAATGTACTGAAGAAAGTATTTGTCCAGTACTAAAAACATTCATCTTGGATTATAAATACCGGACCGGAACCAACTAGCATTACTTGCACTCGATATTTACGTCTCATATGCACTTCTATGGCTAACCATGGTTAATGAATATGTACTTTTGCCTCAAAAATCTTTTACTTAACTATGGTAAATCAATGTCGGTTTGGCGTAAACATCGTAAACTTTTTCTTGCTCTTAATTACATTAAAAGCACATTAAATACATAAGGAGAATGAAAGCTGTACTTCACATAAAAACAATAGATTCAATTGAGGGAATATCTTACAAATTTAGTAATCCTTTCCCCTACGGCAGAAGAGAAAAATATCATACCGACACAATCCGCTCATAACATAGTACTTTATATTACTATAAATACAATTTTTAATTTAGTGAATTGCAACATTAAGTTGGGTAAACAAAACTTAAATTAAAAGGAAAGTCAAACGGAAACATGCAGTAGTTAGGGAATATTAATGATGCATGCAACGAATAAATTAGGTCTATGCTTGAGAAAATATTAAATATTTATCACATATGACGTTTAAACCAAGTAAATGAATACAAAATCATTGTTTTTAATTCGCAAATTCTAAGTTTAAATTGATTGTTTTGATGCGAACACCACCAACAACACAACAACAACCTAGTATAATCCCATTTTAGTGGGGTCTGGGGAGTATAGTGTGTACGCAGATCTTACCCCGGCATCCTTCCCTCCAAGAACTTCCCACCTTGTTCTTGACCGTTGAAAATGGAGGTTGCTTACCATCAGAACAACCCCTCTTGACTGTTTCAAAATAATTGACACAGATTCTGTTTTCTTATACTAAATTACAGCAATAATATTTTCTCTTGAGAAGAACAAATTCTGTTTTCTTATACTAAATTACACTCCATCAGTTTCAAATTAAATGAGCTGTTTTTCTTTTTAGTGTGTTTCAAAATAATTGACACATTTTTAAATTTAAAAATAATTTAATTTTGAATTTTGAATTTTTTACCCATTTTACTCTTAATGAGAAACTTTTATGACCACACAAATATCATGGTCTCACAAAGCTTTGACCCCTTAAACTTTTAAGATCAAAAATTTCAAATTTTGTTTTCTTTTTTAACTCTGTATCGAGTCAAACTATCTCATCTAAATTAAAACGAAGGGTATAGTGTGTTTAACAATCTAGGTTCTTGGTTTTTTTGGTATCAGTCCCATTATAGATGTAACGACGAAGCAATTGATGTAATAGTTAGAAGACAAGGAAGGAATATGAGCAAGAAAAATTTATCTTTTTAGGTAGCTAGAAGCATTAAGTTGTTACCAGAATACGTTGGGGGTAGGACCATTTGCATTAGATAAGGCTAAACAATTCTCTTGATTTTGGTATGCAAGAAAGAGATCTAATTTGCTTCTCAATAATTAAAGCACACATGGGTTCTATATTACTTACCCTACATCTTTGTTAATGCCACACAATTTTTACAAAGATATCGTAAAATTAAAAAAAAATTATCAGATCATCTATAACGTAATTATAAGTAAGTTTTTATGAGTGGCATAACCAATATATCACATGGTAAAGAGAGATACAAATCTAAGTAATCCTCACTGATAGAAAAGAAAATATACTAATGTTTTGTCAAAAATCTTTATGGCAAAACGCGTATAAGTTGAACGTAAAATACGCAAATAGTTTTCTAATGTTGGAATTTTTGATATGTGAAATGAAATTTTCTTGTCTTTTCAAAGAAATGAATAAAACACTATTCACAATTGGTTAATTATACATGTTGCAAAACTGTCTGCGAGAATGATGGAGAAATAGTCAAGAATATAGAATTAACGGAATTCAATCAAAGACCAACTTTTAGGCATGTACTATTTTTCTATGAACGCCAATACAATATAATCTCACAAGTAAATTTAAAAAGAATAATTTAACACAAACTTTATTTTTATTCGGATGGATAAAAATATTATTTTTGAAAGATTTTCAATTCAAGAATATGAACATGGGATGGCCATGCTAATTATTTGGCACAGATGTTAGACATTAAAAAAATATCCTTCATATAAGGCGGAAATTCCAACACTATATTGGGACCAAGAACAGGTCATTCTTGCTAATAAAGCCAAACCACTAGGATTTCTAGAAAAGCACTAGGCTTTTCTAATAAATCCTCTTAGAAAAGGTAGTCCTCTAATTCTTTTCAAAGTTAATCATCTAAAACACAAAAGTATTTTATATTCATGTAAGTTCAGAAAGAGGCACATTGTAAGTAGAGGCGAGTATAGTATGATACTGACCAGTTTAATTGAACCCATAATTTTGATATGGAACTAAACTTATATACAAAAATTTATTAAAATTGTAATAACAAGTAGATATGAAGGCACAATTTTAAAAATATATTGAATTTAATATTAATAATTTTAAAAATTAAACCTATTAATTTTAAATTTTAAATCTGTCTTTGACCCCATGAATATAATAAATAATCTACCTTAAAATAAATATTAATATATGCTTTCATCCGTAAATTATTGATCACACGAAAAGTAGTTTCCCTTAAATATAGAGCCATTTACCATCATTTTCCCTTTATTTATTGACTAGTCCTTTTGGAATAGTAAAGAACGTGATGATTCTCGACTTCGTCCGACTTTTTATAATAGAAAGAATCATAGCCCTTAGACTTCACTCCGTTCTTTTCTTTACAATTCAACAACTTAAATATCCTTCAGTAACTAATCTTTTTTAATTCCATTAATTTTTAATTTGTCAGAGTCCTACACAAACTTTACTAATGTGACAAAATGATCCGACTATTTTGACCCACTTATGACACATAAATTCCAACGTACCAAAGTATAGTGACAAATATTATAAGCCAAAAAATAGATTTTATCACCTTATGAATTCTAGCAGCCTAAATTGTTAAGAAAAATACTATTTCCTTCCACGTTATCTATTCTTTAAAGTTTTTGCACACCCAATAACAAAAAGTTTAATACTAGTTTTACCATAGAAAATATCTCTTTTTAAGAATCTCGAAGTTCAATAGTGCAACAACGATATTAACATGCCGCGTGTAATCATTTAAGTAGGGTCTCGAAAGAGTAAAAGATACTATACAATTTTATAGTATCTTATGCAGGTAGAAAAGATATTTCAAAAAGCGCCTTGTTAAAAAAAAATTCAAAAGATAATGAGTTCACGTCACTACAAAAAAATTGATAATTTCCGCCGACAAGCCAAATATTGTCGGAAATTAGCATTTTTTAGTAGTCTTTTTTATCTTTCTCCACTTAAATATTACTATAGGTTATTATCTCACCGGATTAACAACAACAACAACAAGATCAATAATATATACAGTATACTCTATAAGTGAAATCTGACAAAAATAGTGTTGTACGTCATCCTTACCCCTACCTTATGCAGGTAAAGATCCTGTTTTTGATAGATCCTCGACAATAAAGTACTAACTGAAACAGTATGAAAGAAATTTAAATAAATAAGAAAAATCAAAGAAACTAACCTTGCTTGGAATTCTTCTGCCATGAAAAATTGGACATTCAGGTTGTGATTGATTATAAGAAGGATCAGAATGCACATAAATGGAGTAAAACCCTTCATTTCCTTTAAAAAACATTTCCCAAAGTGGTGATAATAAAACTGGCCCTCTTGTTAAAAACATAAAAGCAACTTTTGGAATTCTTTTAAATGGAAATTCTTGAATTTTTGGTACCATAGAAGCTCTCCATAACAACTCTTCATCACTCATACCATGTTTAAGTAAACTAGGTGGTTTAATATACTCATTTAACCCTATTCGAGGTGGCGGCGACGGCGGCGGTGGTGGTAGAGATGGTGGTGAAAAGGGTTGTGAAGAAGATGAATATGATAATATTTGGCTATTTATGACTTGTAAATTGAGGCTATAAAAATTCTTGAAATAAAAAGTGAAAATAATACCACAAGTTAAACCACAAGCAAAGAAAAAGAAAGAAGAAAAAGAAGATTTAGAATGTTTAATGGGGTGTTAAATAGCTTGATAGCCATTGCTATGGAGTTTTTGTCTTGATTTTTCATTGTCTTTGGACAAAGAGAAACACACATAGAAGAGAGAAGAAGAAATAATATTTGAATGTAGAAATAAGATTTTATAGTAAATCTAGTGGCAAACTAAGTACCTATTAATACTAATCATATTTATAAACCAAGTATTAGATAAAGTCTAATATATATACACAAATAAACCAAAAAAATCATGCTTTTTGTGACAACTTGGAATATAAGTCAACCTTCCATATATGTCATCCACGCGTGCTAAATATAGAGAGCGGTTATTTAAGCCCCTATATAGTATATAATAACACAATTATAGTAAGTGTATCTTTCTATATAAAGATTATTGTAAGAATTATTTTAAGCATATATTATGAATTTAATGTGATTTAATGTACATAACTTTTAACTTGAGGAAGGGCTATACTGATCTTCAAGTTTTATTTTTAAGAATTAATTGTATGAATTTTTTTTGCAATTAAATTATATAATATAATATATTATGTAAAAATTAAATTAATTATTCGTATGTGTAACTTAAAAACCATGTTATATATTAGCCGCCAAACTGCTATAAAAGGAGGTCTGCAAACTCTAGATCATTCAAATGAGGTGGATCTTGGAAAGAAAATATTAATGGAAAAGTCAATTTTTTTCTTTATCAAATATTAGAAGGAAAAGGAAAGGAAATTACATGTGCCAGTAGACAAAGAGGAATGTGGAATTGGCAATTTTTGGGGAATTAGAGACCCATTACTTTCATAAAAGTTTCTGACCATGCTAAGGTCCCTAATATACTTTTAAAGGCTATTTATTTCGCCACAAATTTATATGCACTCAATATTTATACCAATTTAATGTATCGATTATACGCATCTTTATGTTCATTTTGTCACAAAATCATAATGAACTAATCTATAGTTTCACCTTAATATATGACTTAATGAATATATAAACATCGAATGCAAAAAAGGTTTTACCAGTTACATCTCTCAAATATCAGTTATTTTGACTAATAAATCTCTTTTAAAATATTTAGCATTTGAAAAAATTAGAAGATATTTAGTTTTTCAAATCTATCTTTGCTGCTCAAATTATTAAAGTCTTAATTCGATGAAACATTTTAAGGAAAAACTAAATAATTGTTATAAATACACTTCTATTTAAGGTGAATGTCTATAATTAGAGAGATTCTAGAGTTCTATTCTTGGTAGATAAATCATCCTCCTCCCTATAAATAGAGGTGCTCTCTACCATTGTAAATAACTCCTAACATTCTCTAAGTATCAATAAGAAGAACTCTCTCTACTCTTCTCTCTATTTGCTCTTGTTCTTGAGTTATTGTTCTTGTCTTTATATTATTTCATAACACGTTATCAGCACGAGACTCTACCGTCTCAAGAACCATTCTCGAGAAATCTAAGGTATTTCCCTCTTCCTAATTTAATTTTCGATTATGTCTGACATTACGAAAAGAAAGTTCGTTGCCCTTGAAATTTCGGGCAAGAACTATATGACATGGGTGTTGGATGCTGAAATCCACTTAGATGCTATGGGTCTCGGAGACACCATCAAAGATAGAGAAAAAGCATCCACCCAAGAATGTGCGAAGGCCTTAATTTTCTTGCGCCACCACCTTGATGAAGGTTTGAAGATTGAATATCTCACCGTCAAGGATCCACTCGTCTTGTGGAACGGCTTAAAGGAGAGATATGACAACCTGAAGTTGGTCACTCTGCCACAAGCACGATATGATTGGGCTCATCTGAGGCTCCAGGACTTTAAGTCCGTTTCTGAATATAATTCTGCTATGTTCAGAATTACTTCCAAATTGAAGCTATGCGGGGATAATATCTCCGATTATGATATGCTTGAGAAAACGTTTACAACGTTTCATGCCTCCAATATAGTACTGCAACAACAGTACAGAGAGAAAGGCTTTACAAAGTACTCTGAACTGATTTCTCTTCTACTAGTGGCTGAGCGAAATAATGACCTGCTCATGAGAAATCATGAAAATCGACCCACTGGGTCTACACCACTGCCTGAAGCAGATAAGGTGCACTCTCACTATGCCAAACATGAAAAGGACCATGGTCATGGTCGTAAACGGGGTCATAGCCAGGGACGTAGACAAGGAAGAAATTCCAATGAAGTCCGTCACCCCCCAAAGAGAGATAACCGCCGAAAGCAGAAACGGGGTCATGAAGATCCTAAGGCAAATGGTTCAGAAACGATATGTTATCGTTGCGGTGGGAAAGGGCACTGGTCAAAGACTTGCCGTATACCAAGACACTTGGTTGACCTTTATCAAGCATCTCGAAAGAGAAAAGACCCTGAAACAAATTTTGTCTATGACGACAATGAGGACATCACCCACCTGGATGTGGCGGACTTCTTTGAGCAACCCGACGGGAAAATAGACCACCTAATCGGCGATGGATCCGTGATGAAAGAAGATGGAGTTATTTGATTTTGTTCTACTTATTTGTATTAGTTAGTGAATAAACTAATAGTCATTAGTATTAGCTCGTATTAGTTAGTTCATAAAGCAATGTTAGCAGTAGTTCTTTAGAATATCTTCAATATGCTCAAATATCAATAAAACTTTTTTTTTTCAGTAGGGGTAATCGACTAGCCTGAAAAACTAGTCGATTATCAACTATTTTCGCATTAAAGTTGAAAAACAATTGATCAACAATCGATTGTCGTTGACTAACAATCGATTGTCATTAAGACAGTAATCTGGAATTTTTCAAAAATCATCCACAATCGATTGTCTTTGTCTAACAATCGATTGTCTTGAAACAGTGAGGTCTGGAATTTTTCAAAAATTATCCACAATCGATTGTCTTTGTCTAACAATCGATTGTCTTGAAACAGTGGTCTGGAATTTTTCAAAAATCACCCACAATCGATTGTCTTTGTCTAACAATCGATTGTCTTGAAACAGAGGTCTGGAAATTTTTCAAAATAGCAAATAATCGATTGTGTGTGTTTAACAATCGATTGTCAATGTTCAACAATCGATTGTTTGTAAGTAACAATCGATTGTTTGAAGAAAACGTTTAAACTGAAATTTTCAAACTGCAAAGTAATGGATAACATATCTGATTTTGTTAGTCAACTGTTAGCAGCAGATTTTGAAAATATTATGTGACTCAAAAGAATTGAACTTGTTTATTCTTATGTTCTTGTATCTCTTTTGTATGTCAAACTATGGGATAACAAATATGGATATCTCACAAAGCGAACTTGGATCAACATCCAACTGTAAAAGTATTTGCCTAATTGATTCATGTACTACACATACAATACTCAAAGAAAGGAAGTATTTCTCTCAACTAAATATGTGTAAGGCAAACGTTACTACAATCTCTGGAAGTAGTAAATTGATTGAAGGCTCCGGAAGAGCAATTGTAACTCTGCCCAAGGGCACGACGTTAATCATAGAGAATGCAATGTTCTCCTCCAAGTCTAAGAGAAACTTGTTGAGTTTTAAAGATGTACGCCGGAATGGCTATCATATTGAGACAATGGATGAAGATAATATTGAATATCTCGTATCACAAAGAATGTCTCCGGCCAAAAGAGGGTTATTGAGAAATTCCCGTCTTTTACTTGTGGCCTGTATTGGACAAGAATTAGTGCAATTGAGGCACATTCAACAGTAAACCAAAGGGTTACTGATTCCAATACCTTTGTACTTTGGCATGATCGATTGGGACACCCAGGATCGATCATGATGAGACGGATTATAGAAAGCTCCTATGGGCATCCGTTAAAGAATTTCAAAATTCTTTCGAATAATGAATATCCTTGCACTTCGTGTTATCAAGGCAAGCTGATTATCAGGCCATCACCAACAAAGGTTGGGACTGAGTCACCCACGTTTCTGGAACGTATACAAGGGGACATTTGTGGACCTATTCACCCACCTAGTGGTTCGTTTAGGTATTTCATGGTCTTGATAGACGCATCCTGTAGATGGTCTCATGTGTGCCTGTTGTCATCACGCAACCTTGCGTTTGCGAAATTAATGGCACAAATAATTCGACTACGAGCACAATTTCCAGATAATCCAATCAAGTCCATTAGACTGGATAATGCTGCTGAGTTTACATCCCAAGCATTTAATGATTATTGCTTATCAATCGGGATAAAAGTTGAACATTCTGTAGCTCATGTTCACACTCAAAACGGTCTTGCAGAATCGTTAATTAAACGCCTGCAGTTGATTGCAAGGCCATTACTTATGAGAACGAGGCTGCCCACTTCGGTATGGGGTCACGCCATCTTACATGCAGCAATGCTAATTCGTCTCAGACCGACGAATTACCCAAGTATTCCCCGTTGCAATTGGTTTTGGGTCATGAACCCAATATATCCCATTTAAGGATTTTTGGATGCGCAGTATATGTGCCTATTGCACCGCCATCCCGCACAAAAATGGGTCCACAAAGAAGGTTAGGAATATATGTTGGGTTTGAATCACCCTCCATCATTCGCTACCTCGAAACATTGACAGGCGACTTGTTTACTGCACGATTTGCAGACTGTCGATTTGATGAGACACTTTTCCCAAAATTAGGGGGAGAAGTTGGTGAAACCAAACGGGAAATTTTGTGGAAAAATGCATCATTATCTCATCTTGATCCACATACCTCTATTTGTGAAAGAGAGGTACAAAAGATTATCCATTTGCAAAGAATAGCAAATCAAATGCCTGACGCATTTACGGACTTGAAAAGGATAACGAAATCCCACATTCCCGCGGAAAATGTTCCAATCCGTATTGATGTCCCTGTTGGACAATCATCTAGTGTCATATCCAATGAGTCGAATGCACGCCTGAAGCGTGGCAGACCATTAGGTTCCAAAGATCGAAATCCTAGAAAGAGGAAAAAGAACGATCAAAATGACACCACGAAAGAATCTCATGATTTAACAAATTCTGAGATTCATGAAGAATCCATTGAGCCCGAGACTCTGGAAAATACGGAACTATCCCTAAATCCAATTAATATTGAGGCAAATATTAATCGAGTGGATATTGTGGTGGATAATACCTTTGCTTATAATGTAGCATCTAGCATTATGCAAGAATGTGAGGATCTCGAACCTCAATCTGTTGAAGAATGTCGAAAAAGACAGGATTGGCCAAAGTGGCAAGAAGCAATTCAATCAGAATTGAATTCGCTGGCAAAACGTGAAGTTTTTGGCCCTATAGTTAAAACACCTAATGGTGTTAAGCCTGTCGGCTATAAATGGGTCTTTGTACGCAAAAGAAATGAGAAAAACGAGGTACAAAGATATAAGGCACGCCTTGTTGCACAAGGTTTTTCTCAAAGGCCTGGTGTCGATTATGAAGAGACATATTCGCCTGTAATGGATGCGATAACCTTTCGTTATCTCATAAGTTTTGCTGTCCATGAAAAGCTTGCCATGCACTTAATGGATGTGGTTACTGCCTATCTTTATGGCTCACTTGATAATGAGATATACATGAAAATTCCCGATGGACTCAAGATGCCAAACGCGCATAATTCGAAATCTCGGGAAATGTTCTCAATTAAATTGCAAAGATCCTTGTATGGTCTAAAGCAATCTGGACGAATGTGGTATAATCGTCTTAGTGAGTACTTGTTAAAAGAAGGCTATATAAATGACGCCATTTGCCCGTGTGTTTTTATAAAGAAAACAACGTCGGAATTTGTTGTACTTGCCGTATATGTCGATGACATAAACCTTATTGGAACCCCTAAAGAACTCCAAAAGGCAATTGATTATCTAAAGGATGAATTCGAGATGAAAGATCTCGGAAAGACTAAACTATGTCTTGGTTTGCAAATTGAATATTTGGCAAACGGAATTTTTGTTCATCAATCTACCTATACAGAAAAGGTACTGAAACGGTTTTACATGGATGAAGCACATCCTTTAAGTACACCGATGGTTGTTCGATCACTTGATGTGAACAAAGATCCATTCCGACCACAAGAAAGGAATGAAGAGCTACTTGGTCCTGAAGTACCATATCTTAGCGCAATTGGCGCACTAATGTATCTTGCAAATACTACAAGGCCTGACATATCCTTTTCAGTTAATGTCTTAGCAAGATTTAGCTCGGCTCCTACGAGGAGACATTGGAATGGGATCAAACACATATTGTGGTACCTAAAGGGAACTACCGATATGGGCTTATTTTATGGCAAGAATTGCAGCCCGGATCTTGTTGGTTATGCTGATGCTGGATATTTGTCCGACCCACACAAGGCTCGATCTCAAACGGGTTATGTGTTTACCTGTGGAGAAACCGCCATATCTTGGCGATCGACTAAGCAATCAATTGTGGCTACTTCATCTAATCATGCCGAGATAATTGCTATTCATGAAGCAAGTCGAGAGTGTGTGTGGTTAAGGTCGATAATACATCATATCCAAGACAAATGTGGTTTGAAGTGTGATAAACTACC
Source organism: Nicotiana benthamiana (assembly GCA_034376525.1). Classification (NCBI taxonomy): domain Eukaryota; kingdom Viridiplantae; phylum Streptophyta; class Magnoliopsida; order Solanales; family Solanaceae; genus Nicotiana; species Nicotiana benthamiana. Next base: position 45,733,405 of record CM067330.1, read on the forward strand.
CACAACTTTGTATGAAGACAATGCAGCATGTATAGCTCAATTGAAGGGAGGATTCATAAAAGGAGATAGAACGAAGCATATTTCACCAAAGTTATTCTTTACACATGATCTTCAAAATAATGGTGATATCAATGTTCAACAGATTCGTTCAAGCGACAATATGGCTGATTAGTTCACAAAATCTCTACCAAAGTCAACCTTCAAGAAGCTAGTTCACAAGATCGGGATGCGAAGACTTAAGGACATAAATTGATGTTCTTATCAGGGGGAGTTAAGGCGCGTTGCACTCTTTTTCCCTTACAAGGTTTTGTCCCACCGGGTTTTCCTTGCAAGGTTTTTAACGAGGCAACCAATAGGCGCATATTCAAACATGTGTACTCTTTTTCCTTACTTTAATTTTTCCCATTGGGTTTTGTTTTAAGGTTTTAACGAGGCACATCATTGAATAGACATTCAAGGGGGAGTGTTATAAATACACTTCTATTTAAGGTGAATGTCTTTAATTAGAGAGATTCTAGAGTTCTATTCTTGGTAGATAAATCATCCTCCTCCCTATAAATAGAGGTGCTCTCTACCATTGTAAATAACTCCTAACATTCTCTAAGTATCAATAAGAAGAACTCTCTCTACTCTTTTCTCTATTTGCTCTTGTTCTTGAGTTATTGTTCTTGTCTTTATATTATTTCATAACAATAATAGTTTAAGCAAAAAAGGTGTTATTTTCTCCTTAAGGGTGTACAAAAGTACTAAAAGGGGAGTACTAAATTAATAGACAAATTTGGCCAGTAATCTTTTTTCATATAATTTAATAAGGTATGGGTCGAATGGAAAAATCAAATAAAGAAACCTTCCACCTAGAAAAATAATTAAATAGTGGTGTTAGGGGTGGGGTAATCGAAATTAAATAGGCAAATTGCCCCTTGTTTGAGGTCATTCTAAATTCCTAATACTTCCTGTATTTATTTCCTTTTTACTTTTTGTTTCTGTTGAAAATGAGCATAAAAAAGAAAGATTAATTTTTTTTTGAAAATGTAGTCTTGTAATTGTACAATGGGTTTCAATCATCTGTCCCTTTAAACACTTCTCACAAAATAATAGTTTTATAAGTTTTTAGTAGCTCATTAAAATCATTATTAATATCTTACCATTAAACCATTATCCATAGTGGATGTAGAGCATACCTCGTCTTCCTCTTAACTGTTGTTTCTTTATTCTCTTTTTTAGTTGGCAACTAGTTTTCATTTAATCAAAAATTGCAGCTTTTATTATACTATTGTGTAAAATGAAAAAGAAAAGAAAAGAAGAATAAATTGAACATTCATTGTGAATAGTTTGGTGGTCTAACTAACTAACATGAGGTCTCTGGTATAAAGTCACGTTTGTTAGGGAGCGATTTACCGTCTAAAATAAGATTTTCTAGCAAGAATTCAGATTTTATCGAGCCCCAATGTAGGTATCGGATACCCAACGGAAACCACACAAAAAAAATAGGTCTTTGGTATGGAATCGCCTTTGTTAGGGAGCGCTTTATCCTCTAAAATGGGACTTTCCTGCAAGAATACGAATTTAATCGGACCCGAATATATATATATATATATATATATATATATATATATATATATATATATATATATATATATATATATATATATATATATATATATATATATATATATATATATATATATATATATAAGGGGCCTCCAGTTTTGAGGGCAGCCTGCAGGAAATAACAACAGGAGAAGTCCAATTTATTTTGCATTAATAACTAGCTAGCTGCCATTGAAGAACCAGGACTTTTCAAAAGTTTTCCAAGCTGGTGGCCAAAACACAAAGACCATAAAATTGACCTCTTCAACATTAATCCTACTCTCGCCGATTTAAAATAAGTGATTTTTAACTTTTCTTTTTGTCGTTCAAAATAAGTATTTTTTTTAGATTTCAAGAATAAATTAATTGTTTTTTATTCTACATTCGCTTTGGACTGAATAATATTGGAATATGTATTACAATTGTTTATGTGAGATAGTAACGGTTAATATGGTCAATTTTATTGCTAATTAATATTAAAAGATGGATTTCTTAATCTGCGTGAAAACGTCAAAAAATCCACTTATTTTCAAACTATAACTATTTTTGAATAATTACTTGTAAATTTGACTATTTTTAAATTTCCTCCTTTAAAAGTAGAACATATGGTCATTGAAGATCCATATAATCGATTCCAATTTATTTGAGATTGAAATATAATTTTCTTTTATATGTCCGCCCGTGAGCTTTACCGACCTACAATCCCTTGTTTTTCTTTTTAAGGTTGACTAGCTAGTTTTTGTTATAAATAGAACTCTATTTAGAGTGAATGTCTAAGAGTTTTAGTTTGAAGCTAAGTCATTTATCTTCCTATAAATAGAGGGGTCTTACCCCATTGTAAATTATCCCAAAGTATCAATAAGAATACTCCTCTCTCTACTTTTCTCTCTATTGTTCTTGTTCTTATATTATTTCATAACACGTTATCAGCACGAGTCTCTACCGTCTCAAGAAGAGGAGCCAGCAAGAAAACCAAATACAAGCATCAACAGAGACCTCCGACGATTCTATTTCTCTCGGAACCAAACAACTTTTCTCCCCCAAACGTTGGCTTCATCAATAATCATAACCTAACTGCTTTTTATCTTCAGCAACAACAACTGCTTTGAATCTACGCCAATTAATAATTTATGTGTTTTTTTTTCTTTCTCTTTCTGTCCCTCTTCTCTACTAACAATAATATGTGATTTCTCATATTTTGAGTTTGTAAGGTGGCTACGCCAGTTCATGAATCCGCAACTCAAGGCAATGAAATTTCGAAGAATTTCTATACGGAAAAATAGAAGAGATGATATCATCATAAAATAATGCAATGGGATGGAAATTCAAGAGGTATATTTGATATCACAATATTTATTGGTATACCTTAAAGGTAAGTAATTTACTTTTCCCTTTCAAATTCTTGAAATTCTACGATTTGATTTCATATACAAACATAGACAACAAAGTTTGATTATAACTCTAATGAAGTTTGTAAGGAATTATAACCACGTGAAGTGGTAAAAGTTCTATGTCTTGCCATGATTAAATTCATGTATGATTGTGGACAAAGAATTGAAAATCCGTCCAATTGAATTTGCTCCATTCCCTTTAGAGAATGTGGTAGCAATATGTGATAAGTCTGAAAGAAGACAAAATCCGTCCAATTGAATTTGCTCCATTCCCTTTAGAGAATGTGGTAGCAATATGTGATAAGTCTGAAAGAAGACAAAATTATTACCGTGAAGGTATCAATGGATGTGGACGTGGCAATAGACGGAATTATAATCGTCATCATTGTGATAATGAGAATAATAAAGATTCTCAAAATAATCTTTCACTTTATGAAAGTAATATTTGACATGAGATTATATATAGCACATACAGATGATTATGATCCATTCCCTGAAGTGAATGTGATAATTGTAATAGAGCCCGTAAGTATGAACACGCTCTTGATGTATTTTTGTTTCATGTCTGACATTATAAAAGGAAAGTTCTTTGCCCTTGAAATTTCGGGCAAGAACTATATGACATGGGTGTTGAATGCTGAAATCCATTTGGATGCAATGGGTCCTGGAGACGCCATTAAAGACAGAAATAATGTATCCACCCAAGACTATGCTAAGGCCTTGATTTTCTTGCGCCATCACCTTGATGAAGGTTTGAAACTGTGCTAAGGCCTTGATTTTCTTGCGCCATCACCTTGATGAAGGTTTGAAAATTGAATATATCACAGTCAAAGATCCACCTATCTTGTGGAACGGCTTAAAGGAGTGATATGACAACCTGAAGTTGGTCACTCTACCACAAGCACGATACGATGAGAATCCAAAGGCAAATAGTTCAGAAACTATATGTTATCGTTGCGGTGGAAAAGGGCACTGGCCAAAAGCTTGCCGTATACCAAGACATTTGGTTGAGCTTTATCAAGCATCTCTAAAGAGTAAAGGCCCTGAAACCAATTTTATCTCTGACAATAATTTTGACATCACCCACTTGGATGTGGCAGACTTCTTTGAGCACCCTGATGTAGTAAATGCGCACATATAAAACTGCATACAACTAGTTTTAACTATGAATCGTATATGTGATTTACGTTACAAGTGTCTTTGGAAAAATCATAATGGTAGTGTAACGTTGCAATTAAACGATAATGTAGTCATGTTATCAACAACACTGTATTCACAAGCATTAAAATGCTATGCACATCATTTGAGCAATATTATTTACATAGACCAATCATATGTTACTGCATATACATAAATAGCATCTGTAGCTATATGACATATAAATAACATATGTTCACATTACTTTGTCACATAGCTGTTCGAAGATTAGTTGTCACATAAGCATGTAAATGCATAGGTAATATTCCCCAATTTTTACCGTAAATATTGCAAATTATATTTAGTCCAATTATGTGATACAGAGATTGTATAAATTATACACTTAATTGTTGATGTTATGTAACATTTATTCAATTGTTTAATTATGCATGTAATTTTTAATTTATTTCACTGCAATAGTTACATAATACCATACTACTATTTATAGTGATAATTTAATAATTACACACTATATTGACAATTACATAGTGCTACTTAACCGCCACTATTAAGCATATATTGTTTATGTGCACACTATGTTTAAATTAATTGATTCATGTACCACAAATACGATATTCAAAGAGAAGAAATATTTCTCTCATTTAAGTATGTGTAAGGCAGATGTTACTATAATTTCTGGTAGTAGTAAATTGATTGAAGGCTCCTGAAGAGCAACTATAACTCTGCCTAAAGGAACAATATTTATCATAGAGAATGCAATGTTCTCCTCCAAGTCTAAAAGGAACTTGTTGAGTTTTAAAGATATCATTCAAAATGGATATCATATTGAGACAATAGATGAGAATAATCTTGAATACTTCATTTACTCATGAAAACAAGGCTTCCCACTTCGGTTTGGGGTCACGCCATTTTACATGCAGCAATGCTAGTTCGTCGGCTGCCCACTTCGGTTTGGGGCCACGCCATTTTGCATGCAGCAATGCTAGTTCATCGGCTGCCCACTTCGATTTGGGGTCACGCCATTTTGCATGCAGCAATGCTAATCCATCTCAGACCGACGAATTATCACAAATATTCCCCGTTGCAATGAGTTTTGGGTCATGAACCCAATATATCCCATTTAAGAATCTTTGGATGCACAGTATATGTGCCTATAGCACCGCCATCCCGCACCAAAATGGGTCCGCAAAGAAGGTTAGGAATATATGTTGAGTTTGAATCGTCCTCCATTATTCGCTACCTCGAAACATTGACAGGGGATTTGTACACTGCACGATTTGCAGACTGTTAATTTGATGAGATACTTTTCCCAAAATTAGGGGGAGAAGTTGGTGAAACCAAACAGGAAATTTTGTGGAAAAATGCATCATTATCTCATCTTGATCCACATACCTCCATTTGTGAAAATGAGGTGCAAAAGATTATCCATTTGCAAAGAATAACAAATCAAATGCCAGACGCATTTACAGATTTGAAAAGGATAACAAAATCACATATCCCCGCAGTGAATGTGACAACATCTGATTCACGAATACATATTCATTATTGGAAGAATATGAACATGAAATTGGTATAGAATATACCACAGTCACCCCTAGAAGGATGTTTGAGATGATACCACACTCACCCCTAGAAGGAGGTTTGAGATGATATATGGCATGAATGATCGTTGGTCACGTACCTATAGTACGCCAAAGTATTTTGGAAATATGATTATTAAAGGACAACGATAATGCAAGAAACCTATCTTGCATATAAGTTTGACATGACCATAATGGTATAACTTTCTCTTTATGAAAGATATTTACCACATGGATGTTGATGAATTTGTGGTAGTACAAAATTAATTGAGAGCTCTAGAAGAGCCAATTATTACTATGTTGGAGAAACACAATTGAGTATTGTGCTGTAGTGAGTCTCAAAGAAACTTATTCAGTTTCCAAAGTACATGCGAAAGCGCTGATTATATTGAGACTATAAATAAAGGAAAGATTTGATATCTTCTATTACTACAACTTGTAGCGGGATAATTTGTATATGAAAAGCTACCCGCTTTATTCTCCAGTTTGTACTACACAAACAAAAGAATGCCACAATAAAGTGGATATCTATTGGTATAAAAACCCATGTCATAGTAAACCTGAAGTTTATTGATAAGTGCACATGTCATGGTGTAAATTTGAAGTTTACCAATATTGATAATTTATTCAGTTGGCATTCGGGTTAGCCATCTCATTTTAAGTATGATGTGCAATAATAGAGAATTCACATGGGTGAATATTAAAGAACTAGAAAGTTCTTTACGAATTCTCTTATATCACTTGTTCTCATTAATGAATTGACCAACTAAAGAGTTCGGGTTGAAGCCCATAAATTTTGGAAATATAAAAGGTGAATATGGGCCCATTCATCTGCCATGTATACCACATATGATGCATCTATGATATGGTTACATGCGCAATTGTTATTAACCCGCAGCCTGACCGGTGCTTGCGAGGTAAATTGCTCAGTAATCTAACTTCGAGCATAATTTCCAGATTTTCTACTCAAGATAGTTCATCTTGATAAGTTGGTTTATATCAAAGTTGGTTTAGCAAGATAATTATTGAGTGCCTCCACTTAATAGCTAAACTGTTTCTTATGAGAACAAAGTTATATATATCAGTTTGATATACATTGTATCGAGAGTATATTCTCCCCTCACAAGTGGTTCAGGGTCAGGAACCAAATAATTTCATCTTATTATTAATGTGCTGTGTATATTGACATGATAATGCACAAGATGATTTCTCAAAGTTGAGGAAACAAGTTAGATTTTCTAACATGAGGGGGAGACATGATAAACACCTGAGAAAAGGTTACATGGGATGAATTATCATTTGTGTATGTAAATCCCCGAATATCATGATATGAACCTGAAGTTCATAAAATGGATAATTCAATTGCAACATATTGCAAAGCATGCTATACTCATTTGCTGACCCAAAGAAAGTGGCTATATTCTCACTACAAATGCTCATATTAAGTCCCAGAAGGACAAAGTCTCTGATACGCTTAAAGCGTATAGACAAATACTTTATTCCATGTAGATTTGGACATATAGTTCAAATACTTGAAAGTATAAAGTCAAAGTTGCTTGAAGCATACACAATTCTTGGTCCTGAAGTACCACATCCTAAGTACAATTTGTGTACATATGTATCTTGCTATAACTATAAGCATGATGGCATTGAGAATACATCTATGGAGATATTGAAGAGTTATTCCACGACATTATATGAAGATGTTCATATCTATCAAGAATGATTGTTTCAAGGTGCGGAATATCTATTCAAGTCAATATGGTTGATTTATTTATCAAACATCTACCAAAGATTGTTTTGTAGATGGTGCACAAGATTGGAATGCAAATGCTCAAGGATGTGAATTGATGCTCTTTTCAGGGGGAGTTAATGCGCGTTGCACTCTTTTTCCCTTACAAGGTTTTGTCCCAATGGGTTTTCCTTGCGAGGTTTTTAACGAGGCAACCAATAGGCGCATATTCAAACATGTGTACTCTTTTTCCTTCTCTTTAATTTTTCCCATTGGATTTTGGTTTTAAGGTTTTAACGAGGCACATTGTTGAATAGACATTCAAGGGGGAGTGTTATAAATAGAACTCTATTTAGAGTGAATGTCTAAGAGTTTTAGTTTGAAGCTAAGTCATTTATCTTCCTATAAATAGAGGGGTCTTACCCCATTGTAAATCATCCCAAAGTATCAATAAGAATACTCCTCTCTCTACTTTTCTCTCTATTGTTCTTGTTCTTATATTATTTCATAACAGTTTTGAAGATGTTCCAATAATGCACCAAGTCGAAGAGATGTTGAAATTTAGTCAAATACTTATAAGCGTAATACTAATTTACTAATATATTATTACTAGATCAGAATTAATTAAAGGTATTTGTCCCAATTATAATGTATTTCTTTCTTCGGCCCAAAATAAGTGATATTTTAGTATTTTTACACAAATTAAGAAATCCACCTTTTAGCATTAATTTTTAATAGAATTGACTGTATTAATCTTTATTATTTCACATAAATACCAATAATATATATTTCAACACTATTTACTCCATAAACAATGTAGAAAAAAATAATTAATTTATTTTTAAAATCTGAAAAAATTATTTATTTTGGAACACAAGAAAAAATCAAAAAATTATTTATTCTGGAGAAGAAAGAATAGCGTTTAACAAATATGCATTTCGTCACGAGGAATCTTGTTAAAAGTCAAAATCTTTTATATCATTGAGAGTCAACTTTTAGAGGGCAAAGTATAGTACTGCAAGACAAGACATGTGTACAATTACATAGTCGAATATATTTATATACAAGAGATTAGTCAATTATTAAAATAAAACATATCAAATAAAAGTACACAAATATATACACAAAGATATATTGTTATGAATCAAGAAATTTTTACCTTTATAACATCTTATTTATTTTAAATAAATATTATTTTAAAAACTTATATTCTATAGATAATTTTTACTGTTTATAGAAAAACATCTAATTTTAGTTAACTCCTACCCCTAAGCCACTAAATATACTATTCAATTATACTATTTTTTTCTCTTTCTACTTTGATACATGTCATTCTCTTCCACATTTCCTGAAGAAACGATGTTCAATCTCAAAATTCTTCTCACTCATATCACCTACGTTCTCTCCGATCCCAATTTCTCAAATTCCATTGGATATTGCTTTCTCTTAAATTTTTTAATCTATACATGATTTGAGCATACTTCAAACACTACTTCGACTTCCTTCTTCTTCTCTTTTTCTTATTTTCTTTCTTCTCCCTTCTTCTTTGTTGTTGTTCGAAAGCTATAGGTATGTTAGTATTGGAGAAAGAAGAAACTAAGTGTTTGGATTCGGATAATGTGAATTGTGAGATTTGTTTTGAGAAATATATTATTTTGTCCGATCGGCGCGCATAACACAGGAGTTTTTGCTCGACGACGGATTTGTCGAAAATTAGGGTTTGTTCTTGAACAAAGACGTTGTAGTTCGGGGCTGGGCAACTTGATTTTCTGTTAATATATTTCAATATATTTTCAACGTATCATGCTGTATTTTCATATATTTCATCGTATTCATTATATTTTTTTCATTGTATTTTAATGTATCTCGCTGTATTCCATGTATTTCAGTGTATTCACTGTCTTTTTTTAATTGTATTTCAATGCATCCCGTTGAATTCTATGTATTTCATTGTATTCATTGTCTCGCTATTGTAAGCACATGATTTTTGTCCTATACGAATTACTCCCACAAATTCAAAATAAAATAATTTTTTTATTTGTTTGCGATTTCGTAGCATTTTTGTTATTGTTTGTATTTGTCTGCATATTTAATTTTTATTTAATTCATGAAAATACAAATATACTCTGAATGGATTTTAGGCGAAAAAGGACATCCTCTCTCTAAAATCTCAAAGCGCAGGATAAGCAGGACGCTAACCTGCGCCTCCATCCATGGCGAGAGGTCGGAAGAAGCAACCGGTGCAACATGTGGTAGCAAAGGTGGAGAGAATAGAAACACCAGCTGTAAATAAGCCTACTCAGTGGCTAACCGAAATGGGTTCGGTGCCGACAATCTTCCATAACCCTAGCGGAAATGGAAAATTCGGGACGCAGGTAACGCCGGAAATTGGTGCTAGCAGAGGATACCAGTAACGTTTGGCAGTTTTCTACCGTTGAAGTTCCAACCTATCAGTGAGGAAATTGTTGAAGGCGAGGGGGATCTGCAGGAGCTGGAACGAGTCGATTCAGTTCATCGACGGCTCCAATTTTCTGCACAAGCAAAGCAAACTCAGATTGCTCAGACTTCTGGAGTTCCTGAGGCTGAAAATGGCAATAGAGTTACCATGCAACATAATCGAAGCCCTCAAAAAGGGAAATCACTAAGCTATGTACCACCTGCAATGCGAGATGGTACGTTTGTGGTTCAAATTGATGACAATGATACAAAGGAACAGGAGACCTACTGGAGAAATGCATTGATTGGGTTTGTACTAGGAGAAGACCCGTATGAGAGAGCTATGGACAATTTCATTACAAACGTTTGGGATTTCGTTCCGAAACCTCAAATACTGCATCATGACGAAGGGTATTATATTTTCAGATTTGATGCTGATGAAGAAAGAGATCTTGTTCTCCAGGCTGGCCCATACACTTTTCACAATAAACCATTGGTGTTACAACAATGGAGTATGGACTTCAAGTATGAACCAGGTAATGTGAGTGTAGTTCCTTTATGGGTCACTTTCCCTGGTCTGCCTTTGGGATATTGGTCCACTGAAGCTCTCGGGAAGCTAGCAAGTGTAGTTGGGAAACCTATGTACACCGATAAAATCACTGCTGAACAGGAGAGGATTTCGTTTGCAAGAGTGCTGGTGGAAACAGATATTTCCCAACCTCTGCCTGAGACTCTAGAATTACATACTAAGAGGGGGGGTTATCATACAACAGATTGAATACGAATGGAGGCCAAAATACTGTAGTGACTGTGTCAGATTCGGTCATAGCACTGAAGACTGCTGGTATAAAAAGAGGCAGGGCAATGAAGAGGCAGCAAAGAACCACTATAGGGCAGCAGGGGCAAAGCAGAAAGTGCAGAGTGAGACATGGCAATGGATACCAAAAAAAAAGAAGGATAATGTGAAGGCAAGAACTGACAGATCAGTGGAGGAATGTAAGCAGAATGAAAATGCTGGAAGCAGGGTGATTGACAGAGGGTTAGTAAAAGGAAAGAATGTACAACAATGTGATGGTGCTTCATTAAACACAACCAACAGCTTCTCTTTGCTACAGATAGGTGATGATCCAGGGGACGCTGGCCCATCCAGCTTCACCATGCCATGATAGTCTGCACATGGAACATTAGGGGTCTAAATAAGGCCCACAAACAGAAGGAGCTGAGACTCTTTCTGAAAAAACATAAAGTAGATTGTGTGGGATATATAGAAACTAGAGTAAAGGAAGCAAAGGTAAAACAGATTATTACAATACTGGGAAATGATTTTAGACATACTGGAAACTACAGTGAGCATTCCAATGGGAGAATCTGGATACTGTGGAATTCAAAAGTGGAGCTGCAGGTTTTGAAGATTGATGAACAATTTATTCACTGTGAGGTTAAATAAAGAGGTTCTACTTTCAGAACATTGCTAACAGTTGTATATGCTAATAATGAATTGAGCAAGAGACATCAATTGTGGGCTAAACTGGTGATTTTAGGGGCTACTATTCAGGGCAGCTGGATTATCAGTGGAGATTTCAATAATGTACTCCACACGGATGACAGAATAGGTGCTCCAGTTGTTCAGCAGGAGATTCAAGGCTTCCAGGACTCTCTCAATGCTCTTCAACTCTCTCAGTTGAAGAGTTTGGGTTGTTTCTATACGTGGTGCAATAAACAGAAACCAGAGACAAGAGTGTATAGCAGAATTGATTGGGTCTTTGGAAATGTACACTGGTTTCAGGAGTATAGTCACACTGAAGCAGATGTGTTGATCCTAGGAGTTTCAGATCATTCCCCTTTCCTATTGCAGTGTACCCCTGAGGAACAAAGAAGGAACAATCATCCTAAACCTTTCAAACTTTATTCATATGTTATGGACCATATTGAATTCCCTGGCATTGTGGAAAGAGCATGGAATCAGCATCAGCAGGGAGGGCAAATGCACAGAATATGGAATAAGTTGAAGACCCAAAAGGTGGAGTGAAAGGAGCTAAATACCTATATGGCAAAGTATAGGTTACATCTCAGTGAGGCAAGGGAGAAGCTAGAAACCATACAGATCCAACTGCAATCCAATTGTATGGATAAATGGTTGATTGACCAGGAGAGACTGTTACTTATGGAGGTGGAGAAGTGGAGAAATATAGAGGAGCAGATCATACAACAGAAATCTAGAGCTCACTGGATTACCTGTGGAGATGCCAACACAAAATATTTCCATGCTCAACTAAAGATGAGGACAAGCTTTAACACTATCAACTCTATATATACTGAAGAGGGGGTTAAGATATCTGATCCCAGGAAGGTGGAAGCAGAGTTTGTTACATGTTTCAAGTTACTACTAGGGGAAACAATAGTATCATCCAATGTCCAAACACTGAAATAATTCATCAGGGGCCCTGTCTCACTCTACAGCAGAAGGATACTCTTGTGCAACCAGTTACAAGGGAGGAAATATTAAAGGCAATAAAAGACATGCCACATGACAAGGCTCCTGGGGTGGATGGTTTTCCAGTGGAATTTTTTATAAGGTAGTGGCATATAGTAGGAGATGACATATGTGAAGCTGTGACAGAATTCTTTACTACTGGGAAACTACATACTGAATTAGAAGCACTGCACTAACTCTAATTCCCAAGGTACAGAATCCAACCAAAGTCAAGGATTACAGGCCAATTGCTTGCTGTACAACTCTGTACAAGATCATCACAAAGATTATTACAGCTAGGTTGAAAGAGGTTATTGACTCTCTGGTGGGCAGGTCACAGTCAGCATTCATCGTGGGTCGTAGTATTATTGACAACATCTTATTCACACAAGAATGGTTTAAGGGCTATTCCAGTAAGGGCCTTTCTGCAAGGTGTGTGCTTAAGGTTGACCTAAAGAAGGCTTACGACTCAGTTGAATGGGTTTTTCTTAGTAGATTGCTGCAGGATCTGGGGTTCCCTTATAAGTTTATTGGATGGATTATGGAATATATATCCTCTGTAACCTATTCTCTCAATTTCAATGGAGGTCTCGCTGCTCCTTTTAAAGGGAAAAGAGGTCTGCGACAAGGTGACCCGATGTCTCCATACCTCTTTGTTCTGGCAATGAAGTATAGCTTGTGCAAATGATGATGAGGAAAGATTTCAGGTTCCATCCTAAATGCAAGAAGTTGGGTGTAGCACATGTTTGTTTTACGGATGATCTCCTCTTGTTCTGCAAGGCTGATATTCAATCAATCAGCCTACTGAAACAGACTCTTTAGGAGTTCTCTAAGGTCTCTGGTCTTCACGCAAATGTTGATAAAAGTGCAGTGTACTTAGCAGGTGTAACCAACTGGCAGAAACAGGAGATTCTACATGTGCTGGGATATCCTGAAGGCAGACTCCCTTTCAAGTATTTGGGGATGCCTCTGGATTCAAAGAAGCTGTCCATTGCTCAGTGCTAGCCACTGGTGGAGAATATTACACAGAAAATAAACTGCTGGTTGTCAAGGTTACTATCTTATGCTGGTCGGCTTCAACTGATAAAATCTATTCTATTTGGTATTCAAGCCTACTGGTCCAAGATTTTTCTATTGCCCAAAATATTTTTGAAGATGACAGAGGCTATATGCAGATACTATCTGTGGACAGGATCTGCCACAGTCTCAAGAAAGGTTCTGATTGCCTGGGATACTCTGTGTTTGCCTTACAGTGCAGGGGGGACTGAATGTCTTAGACCTAGCTAAATGGAACAAAGCTGGTGTTGTCAAGCATCTGTGGGCATTGAGTAAGAAGAAGGATAGCCAATGGATAAAGTGGGTTCATACCTTCTATATCAAGAACCACTGTTTTGAAGACATGATGGTGCTTGAGGCTGCTGCCTGGGCAATCAGGAAAATTTTTGAGTCGAGGAGTTTGATTAAAGGCATTGCAACACTCAGTGAAAATCTGGAAAACAGATTGAGGCAGGTTTAACAGGGAGAGTCCTTCAGCATTAACAAGCTATACAGACAGCTTCTTCCTCAATGCACCAAGGTCCAGTGAAAATCCATCATATTGCAGCCTCAACTACATCCCAGGTATAAATTTATATAGCTGGCTTTGCATTAGCGACTTGCAACTGTGGAACGACTTCAGATGCTAAATGTGTTGGTTCCACAAGATTGTATTTTCTGTGGTTTGTATCGAGAGACTTTTGAGCATCTTTTCTTTGACTGTTTGAAAACCAAAGAACTCTGGTATTGACTCCTCGACTGGTTGGGTTATAAGCGTACCATTGCTGACTGGCAGGAGGAATGTGAGTGGATTAGTAAGCTGGCGAAGAGCAGAAATGGTTTAGCAGAAATTACAGCTTGTCTATTTGGGATCCTGGTACCAACGATATGGAGGGAATGGAATAAATTGAGATTCCAGGGAGGCAATTTGATGAGCGACACTGTATGCAAGGAAATCTTAGTCCATCTCCATTTCAGAGGGGCTTCAAGGCAAAAGTGGAGGGTTGTCCTACAAAGCTTAGATCATTTTCCCTAGACTTCTTTCTCGATAGTTGTATCACACGTATTATCATAGAGTGTCTTTGTATTCTTCGAATGATAATAGTGTAGTGATTGTGTATAACATATGAGAATAGGTGGTCAGCATCTATGCTTTGTAAGTATACTTTTTTGACGGAATGAAATTGAATTCTGTTTATTCAAAAAAAAATACTCTGAATTTGCATTTAGGATTTATTTTATATTTTTAGGGTTAATTGGTAAATTAATCGCATTATAAAATAAAATTCACAAAAATAACTCACTTTGTATTTTAACTTATTAATCCTAAACTTTGCAGTTCACCTTTTTAATTTGGAAATTAATTATGTGTTGTAAATACTTTGTTGGATAATTAATACAATTTAGTAGGTTAATGTAGTTTTAAGAATTAGTTTAGGATTTTATTTTAATTTTGAAAAAGAGAAAGGAAAATTTGAAATTGAAGCAAGGGGGCTGATCTTAGGCCAATTCTGCATGGCCCAAGTACATTTTCCTTCCCAAACCCGTTTGACCTAGCCCAATTCTACACCCCAACCCCGTCCAAAATATACCCCAATTAAACGACCCCGTTTGGATAAAGATCATCAGGGCCGTTGATCTCACCCAATCTAACAGCTCCGACACGATCTCTCCCCCCTCCCCAACATAAAAATGTCCAAACAACCACTATCAAACCTAAGACCCGTTATAACACTTCGCCCCTTCACACCATCCGTCGCTAGAAATCGCCCCACGGCGGCAACAAGTCTCCAATCCCAACCAAAATTACACCACAGACACACCTTGACCCTCTCTCCCTAAATCTCAAACTAGCTTTCTTCGAATCATGACATATCCCGTCGAATCTAAGTCGGAAATCAGACCTAAAACTGTCGAACCCCAAAAATCGGTGGATTCGTCGACGATTGAGACCATAATGGACCTTGACCATGTGTTTTCATCCAAAAAACACATGGTTGAGACCCCTTATGGTCAAAATCGAGAGGTGAAGAAGAATTTCAAAACTTGGCCATCCGTTTAGGTATTTCTGTTTTATTTTTAGTTTTATTTGTTTTTTTTCTTTCTTTTCTTTTCTTGCATGGTTTTGGTCGTCATTCTTCATTCCCTTTTCTTTGTCTGTGTTGTCTTCGCATGAATCTCTTCAATCCGGGATTTACCATCAATTGAAATTTTTTTTAATGTCAGCTTGGTTTAGTTTTGTATAATATATCCAATTTCATTTCAATCGTGGGCCACAGAGGACAGTTAGTTCGAATTGTTTGAGCCCCATTGGTTGATTTTTTGTTCTGCTAATTGTTTTGCTTTCTAAATTGAAATTGAATCGGAAGGGGGATTAGCGGGTTTGTAGACTCATTAGCTTGGATCAGTTGACCCGGGTTGGTTGTTAGGGTAATAGACAGGGTTAAGGGGGTAGTTTGGGTAGTTTGGGATAGGGAATCTTTGTATAACTGAAAGAGAAGCTTCTAGAAAACTGAGTGGGGGTATAAATTAAATTTCAGCTTTTTAACTAAGGATTGGTTAGCTAAAACAAAAAATTCAAAAGGACTAAAATGCAATTTAATCCCTCTGTTGTTGCCCTATTCCTCTGCCTATAAAGGCATCTTTCCTTGCCTTTCAATGGGAGGATGGAAGAACTGAAAATATTAGAAGAAAAAAAGAGCAAAATAGCTAAAAAAAATTAATTAAAGTGGAATTACTGTTTCATTGAATTCCCTTTTTCATTTCTTAAGCTTCCGATTCCTTAAAAGAGTTTCTGATTAGTCTGCTTTCAAAATGGATTGAAATTAGATGTTTGGAGTTTGGTTTTGAGGTTTTCCGTGGGTATTTCTCGAGTGAGAATGCCTTTTTTTTAAAATCATTTTCAAATTCATTTTAGTTGAACTGGTGTTGCCGGTGTTGGCTGGCTACTATTGTTGCTGATTTCTTGCGTTTTGTGTTTTTTTCCCTAATTTCAGGTACCTTTCTTAGCCCCGAGTAGCAAGTGTTTGTTGAAATATGTAAATTGGAAGATTGGTTGAATACATGTTGCTTTAAGCTTAACTCCTTTTGATCCCCCGGTTACTTTAGTATTTTTTAATAGATATGTAGTTTTACCTGTTGTTAAGTTATTCATCCATACATCATGGGTATAAGCAGTGCGATATGTATGCTTAACAGTAGGTGATACCAATTTACCCGACATGTTCTGCTTTTGTATTTGGTCCTGAATGTGTTTTAAATGTCATTTGGTATGACTCTTTGAAACTCATGGAAAGCCTTTAACCTACTGAGAATTATCATTGTCAAGCATATTTAATTCAACATGATTGTATTAAGATGATTCATTGTTTATCTATGAGTATGTTTGATGTTTTAATACATGGGTTAAGCCCTGCAAGGCTGTTCATTTGAGGTATAAAGTGAGGTTTAAACATCGATGTTGCAAATTAATTCAAGGTCTTAGAAGATTAAGGTCATATGCTACATATTTCTTCTTGAACCGGATCCTTGGTTGTTTCTTCCTTCGAAATCATGGCATTGTTTGTATGTTGGTAATTTTGAGACTAGTTATTTGGATTCATTTTGAACTTTTATTGCTCAGCTTCACCTAATAATGCTAAAAGTAGCTTGATGTACTAGTCATTGACTGTTAGTGAAACCTGTTGTAATTAAATGTGAATGAACCACTTGTTTTAGCGGGGACTCGATATTGGGTCTATGATCTTCAGCCTTGATCCATCCTGGTTTGGGCTCCTTGAGCACAAGGTCTTAGGAGGGTCTGCCTCTAAAAGAGGCTGACGTTTTTTGGGGGCTTGTTCTTCGAGCCCAGTAGCTCACTTGTCAACTGTAGGTCTGTTTCAATAGCCAAGGTTGCCCAAATATGCGTGTAATGTGGAGTCATAAAAGACTGATAATTAATTAATGTTTCAAAATCAGGGTTTTAATTCCATGGTAGAATCAGAAAAGGCGCAGTGTGCTTAGCATTCACTTTAAGACATTGGAATCTGGCTCACTCTGCTTGCTTTTAAATCATTCCATATTTGCAAGTTTAGGGACTCGATAGGCAGTCCATATGTCAGCTGATGACCAGCCACCCCAAGGATTTGGGCTCAGGATTGGGCCTATGTTGGCAATCAGTTGCTTCCCTTTATGCATAACGGTCAGCGATTCGAACCTAAGGGAATCCATGCCCCGATAGATTCGTTAATTTAAGATAGCTCGACTTTTAGGCCCAAAGCTTTGGTAATTTGTCGTGTTTTAATTAGTTAAACTTTCCAAATTGAAAGTGATGTGAGCCATCTAATTAAATCACTCATCGCCCTGACCAATATCATAACTAGTCATTAATAACAAATATTCGTAGGAAAACCTTTAAGGCCGTTTAAAATACAGTTGTGATTTTGTACACGTTTGAGACATAACTACAATTTTAAAATCAATTTAGAGTATGAGTTCGTGCGACTTCGACTAAACTTTCGCAATATAATGAGCTTGTTGTTAGTATAGTATTTTTTAATTAAATGTAGTTTTTAGGTCGAAGTGTGCCATCCATAGTTGAATCATTCATGACCCTCGAATAAACTCCACGCCCTAGATGTAAAAAATAACAAATGATTGTAGTTTGCTTCAGGTACATTTAATATATTATCATAGCCGTGGGCACGTTCGCGTGATATGATTACGATTTTAAAAACAAAATCGGAGTATGCGTTCGCGCAACTTCGGCTGAACCATCTTAATAAAAAATAATGAAGCAGTATTAATTGCGGACATGTTCGTGTGACATGATTTTTGACGCACCAAACAAATGGGTATACATAT
Organism: Nicotiana benthamiana; assembly: GCA_034376525.1. NCBI lineage: Eukaryota > Viridiplantae > Streptophyta > Magnoliopsida > Solanales > Solanaceae > Nicotiana > Nicotiana benthamiana. Next base: position 45,751,642 of record CM067330.1, read on the forward strand.
GCGTAACTCGTTTCAAGGTACTTTTCTTAATTTAAAAGCGGTAAAAGAGAAATGCACATAGGTTCTAAAATCAGTGGTTAGACAATAAGCCAAGTATGATCAAAGCGGCCGTGCTAGAACCACGGAACTCGGGAGTGCCTAAAGCCTTCTCCTGGGTTAAAAGAATTCCTTACCCAAATTTCTGTGTTCGTAGACCGTAATCACATTGGATCCCTAGTACGAGCGCTTATTTGCATCATGTGCATTTGACTTAGTGGACTCAACACAGGGGTTGGGTCCGTCTAGGATAGGTGTACCCAAATTAACAGACCATCATGATGCTTTGTATGTGCTATTTAACATTTATTTGTTTCGGCTTGCATGCTGATCGGTTAGGGAAAATAAAGCAAAAGAAAGACCAAGAGTGATTTAGGGAAGGGAATAAAACCCGGTTCTAAAGAAAAACCGAGGTATTTGAAAACATCCCAAAACTCCGCCAAAATTTTTCAAAAAGGATTATTTCAAAGAATCAAACACTGTGTCATTTTTATATATGTCAAAGTTGATCGAACTACGCAGGTCTAATTACTGGATGTGAGATACGTACGCAACCTGCATAACGTTCAGCCTTATTTTAAAAAAACAAGAAAATGAGTATCAGTGGTCAAGTGAATGTAGTTTGGAGTTTGGTCAAAACGAGCCGATTTCAATTATCAAAGGGCTATTTTCAAAAAGAAGGGACAAGTTTGTGAAGTTGTCATGGAATAGTCCCCCCATCCTCAAATCCATACGGAATTGGGAGGGGCACACGTTTGCAAAAAATGGTCGTTTGGTTAAAATTGGCATATAAGGGAAGGAATCATCGGTTCGTTAATTTTTTAGAAATTTGTGTTACAAAAGGTCCGCTGGAGTCAACCCTAACTTTAACCTTCCACGGGAGCAAATGAATATTATCCAGGATCTGTCAGAAATGGTCAGGGAGCAGGCTAGATTTCACCACCGTATGTGGTGGAGTGATCTAGACAAAGATCAGACTTTGACATTACCCTTACCTTGGAGGAGATTGTCGGGTACATTGAGTTTGGTCGAAATTTGAGGAAGAAGAAGCTTATATTTCCAAGGGCTCCGTCAGTGCACAAGTTCTTTGATATCTTAAATATCAGTAAACGGATGAAGAAGGCCCACGTAAGAAAAGGATGTTTTTCTTTTCATTTCTTGTACTTCAGGTTAAGGCATTCCGCCGGGTTCAAAACGCATGAAAAGGGTATGAGCAATAAACAAGATAAAGGCCTTTGGCAAATTCATCGTCGGTTTGCATTTACTATGGAATTCTTGGGAATCATGGTTTTTCCAAATGAGGAAGGGACAACGGATACATGTATAATTAGAATTGCACAAGTCCTCACTACAAAGGAAGATCACACAGTTGTCCCATTGGTGCTGGCGGTTATTTATCGAGCATTGACATTGTGTTAAGCCGAGGCTCAATTCTTTCAAGGTTACAAAATCCTTATACAAATGTGGTTGATCGAGCTTCTTCACCATTACCCCATATTCATGAGTTATGGTTCGAGCCCGAGTAGCTTCATCACCAGCTATGAGGAGAGGGTAAAGGATTACTACATGCCAGAAGAGTTTCGAAGCATGGGTCTCCCACTTGAAAGATCTCCAAGCAGGATAGGCCGAGTGGACTATAGGGTGGCTTCCGAGGACAGAAGCCATATACATGACTGTTACCAAGGGCTACTTAAGGATAATGGGGGTAAAAACTATCCATCCATATGCACCGCAGAGGATCTTGAGGCAATTAGGAAGATATCAGATTGTGCCCGAAGATGAAGATCTAAGCACCCTGGTCATAGAACTGCATCCAGAAGCTGCATTGCCTGCAGCTGTAGTTCAACACTATTGGATAACTACTGGTATCTAAAAAATGGCACTCAGGTAGCAGATATGGCAAAGGGGGAAGTAGATCCAAACTATACTGCTTGGTTTAAGAAAAGGTCTTGCGTAAACAATGAGCCGGAGCCCTATCTTGAGAGGCCTACCAAAAGACCTCATATCAAAGCTTTTGACAATAAAATCCAAAAAAGGCTTGCATGGGGAGAAATATAAAAGATATATCAAGCCGAGATTTTCGCCTTGAAAGAGAAGCTGAGAAACATGGAATTCAACAATGATCTCCAAGCACAAGAAGCCGAAGGTGAAAAGAAAAAGTTGGCCTAAGAAAATGATTCCCTTTGTGCCCAAATTTGGGAAATGCAAATTGCAGCTGACAATCCTGCCAGAAGTGTAAAAGACAAAAAGCTGATAACAACCTCAGGCAAAAGGTAAGTGAGTATGGGTTTGATCTAAATAAAGAAGAGGGTGAACTGGCTAGGGCTCGAAATCAATTGGCTAAAAAAGAGGAGGAACGAGCACGCCTGATTAAATAGTTGAAAGAGAAGTATGACAACAAGGTTACGGAATTGAAGAAAAGGGTCATCATCGTTGAGAATAAAATGGTCAAGCAGGCGAAGGACTTTAAGGCTGAAAAAGAACACTGTTGTACAACAATGGAATAGCTAGAAAAGGATTTGCAATAATTTCAAGAACATAATCAGGTAGTCGAACAAACTTTGGAAGCCAAGACCCAACATATTGGGCGTTTGTTACAAGAAAATGGTGTCATAAGATAGAGAGAGAGAGAGAGAGAATCAGAAGGATCGTCGATTACGTTGCGATAAAGTGTAGTAATTGTGAAGAAATGACTAGATCCATGTTCTTTGCCGCCGGGATGACCTTTGTCCCACCAGGTAATTGAAGACCTCCACCTCCAAGGGGTTTAGCACGCAAGCCCGTGGCGAGGCCGAAAGATGTCCCACGGGCCCCAAGAGCAGTAGAGGCACTGGTGTATTCGTGATTTTCATTGGGGTCTATTAGTCTGTCCTTGAGTCTGTATTTTCACCTTCTGTTGGAGTTTGTCAGTTTGTTCCTGAGCCTGTATTTGCATTTCTTCTTTAGAGCATGTTAGGTGCTTTGTGTTTGTTAGTTGCTTTTGTGTCTGTTAGTCTTTGAGTCATTGTAATCAAAGCATTTTGCCTTATGAAAATTTGAAATTCTAGAATATGTTTCTATTTATTTTATACTTATCCCCAGAACTACGCTCGGTCTAATTTATATGGGGTCATGATACGTAGGCAATTTCCATAGGATTCGACCATAACCAAAAGTCGAAAACTAGAAAAAAAAAGAAAAAAAGAGAAAAAGAGAGAGAAAAGGGAAGTGGAAAAATTAAAAAAAATAAAAGGAAAAGAAAAGAGAGGGAAAATATGAACCCATGAGAAGAAAACAATGAAGAATAAGAGAGAGGGAGAGAGAGAGAGAAAGAGAAGTTGTAAATGTAAGTAAGGAGAAGCGGGATGACGCAAGCAGTCGATCAAACGCATAATAGAAACTGATAAATGATTAGGTGCATTCATTCCCAAATGTGTGGTTGCCTATCCGTTAAACCCTTACCGCTAACAAGTTTGTTGTTGATAATTCCAGCAGCAGGCAAGTGGTTAGTTTTGTGGCATTCTGGCAACCTACCCATACAACACCCATTCCAAAAACAAGTTGACCATGGACAACCAGGAGCCTGATGCGAGTATTATCGATCCCTCAAGAGAGGTGGAAGAGTTGGATGTAATCCAATGAAAGAAGAGATGTATCAACTGAAACAACAAATGGCTAAAATGTACCAAGCATGTGCAAAAGGGCAACCACCACCAACTTACCCCGCCAACCCTGCCTTCATCCCGCCATTGGCCCAGTCGCAGGATCATCCTGCCATAGTTTCATCCCCAAACTTTCCCATCTACTAACACTACTAGGGCACAACTTCCCAAACACCACCAGCTCCACCACCTAAGCCAGTTCCACACCCTCCTCCACTAGTTACTCCTATCTTCGTGGCACCACCACCCGCTACACTCCACAGATCTTTCAGCGAACCTTTGTTCCAAGCCCATGATAACCAGCATTACCCCTCGAATCCTACTTTTAAAGACTCGGAACCCTATTCATACACCCCTCGTTTTGATCTCCCTGTAGAAGCTGAAAAACCAACCAAAAAATCTTGAACAGGAGGAGATGTTCAGGAAAGTTATAAGCTTAGAACAATCATTTAGACACATGCGGGGGTAGGGAAGTCAATTAAGTGTAGCATACAAAGATCTATGTTTGTTTCCAGATGTGCAATTGCATGCAGGGTTTAAGATGCCCAAGTTTGATTTATACGATGGGCATGATAATCCAGTAGCACACTTGAGAGGGTTTTGAAGCAAAATAAGGGGAGCTGGAGGGAAAGAGGAGTTTCTAATGGCATATTTCAGTCAAAGTCTGAGCCGTTCAGCATTGGAGTGGTATACGAGGCAAGACTACGGAAGGTGGTATACGTGGGATAATCTAGCCCAGGCATTTTCTTGCCATTTCCAGTATATCTTGAAATTATTCCGGATCATTTGTCTTTGACGAAACTTGAGAAAAAGTACAATGAGAGTTTCAGGGAGTATGGCTTTCATTGGAGAGAGCAAGCAGCACGGGTTGACCCTCTAATGAAAAAACGTGAGATGGTGGATTACTTCCTATAGTCCTTAGAGCCCACTTATTTTGGTCATTTGGTATCGGTTGTAGGCAACTCCTTCAACGAAGTGGTGAAAATGGGAAGCATGGTAGAAGAAGGATTCAAGTCTAACAAAATCATGAGCTATTCAGCGGTCAAGGAAACAACCCAGTCCATTCAAAGCGGAACTGGGGGAGAAATTGGAAAGAAAAAGAAAGAGGATATCGCAGTAGTTGAGTCAAGAACTTGGTTCGGATCCAGGGTCCCATCACATTATTACAACCAGCCTCGACCCCACCACCAAACCTACCCCACAGTCCATATAGCCCATCGCAACACCACTACCCACCGCCAGATCCCCTTTTCTATATCCATCACATACAAACATACACTCAACCTCCTGCCCACGTACATTTGCGTGCGCCAACTCCCCCAAATACCTACCCAGCTCCACGAAATGCCTATCCATTCCTAAGAGCCTATCAAAACCCCCTGAGACATGCTTTTCAGGCCAATCAAGCCTTTATGAATGAGAGGTTGCAGAAAAAGAAAACCTTCACTCCATTGAGAGAGTCCTATACTAGTTTATTCCACAGGTTGAGGCAGTTAGATATGCTGAGGCCGATTGAAGAAAAGTTTCCTAATCCTCCCCCGAGAAATCTTGATTATTCTGTCAGTTGTGAATATTGCTCTGGTGCTCTAGGGCATGACACTGAGAAGTGTTGGCATTTGAAAAACGCTATCCAGGAGCTCATTGATTCACATCGGATTGAGGTCCAAGCTCCGGAAGCACCCAATATTAACCATAACCCGCTGTCAAACCATCAAGAAAGGAACATGATTGAGATAGGGCATAAAGAAGGGGAGCGCAAAAAGCCTTCGCAGACTGTCATGGTGATCCAAGCCAGTGAGGTGAAGCCGGTTGAAAAACTAACAAGCAAGATATCAATGCTCAAGTTGAGCAGAACAAGCAGTGAGCCTTCTGCTGTAATCAAGAAGGGGTCCTCAAGTGATGGTGCGGTGAAACAAGAAAAAGCAAAGGTGATATTACAAGGGGTGGAAAGCAAGACTGTTGTGGTTGTGGAAGGTGCTTGCACATGGACCGTCATCATCAAACCTATAACTCAGCTACCAATAGTCAACAGTAGGGTTATCCCTTGGAATTATAAGCGAATGACAGTGACATAGAAAGGGAAAGAAGTTAAAGAAGAAGTCTGCGAGACCCATGGATTGAATCGGTTGGGGGGGTGCTTTGCCCCAGAGGAGTTGAGAAAACCTAAAACCTCCAAAGATAATCCATTATTGGTGAAGAAAGTTGTGATTGAAGAAGAAGCAGAGGTTGAAAAAGATGAAGGTGCAAGACTTTTCTATTGTGGAGCAATTGAGGAAGACTCCCGCTCAAATTTCACTATTGTCATTGTTAATTCATTCGGACGAGCACCATCGGGCCCTAATGAAGATCCTGAAAGAGGCCCACATTCCTGACAAAATCTCTATCAATCAATTGGAAAAGATAGCCAACAAGATTATCGAGGTAAACAGTCACTTTTTCTGATGATGAATTCCCCGTAGAGGGTACTGAGCACAATAGAGCCCTTTATCTTACGGTGAAGTGCGAATATTTCGTGGTTACCCGGGTATTGATAGACAATTGTTCTAGCGCCAACATTTGCCTTCTCTCCACTCTGAACAAGTATAAGTGGATGATGAAAGAATTCACAAGAACAGTATTTGCGTGCGATGGTTTGATGGCGGAGGGAAAGATTCAGTCGGTGACATAGTGCTCGAGCTGACAATCGGACCAGTTGATTTTACCATGGAATTCCAGGTGTTAGACGTGGCTGTCTCTTACAATTTGTTGTTGGTTCGACCCTATATTTATGCCGCCAAAGCAGTCCCCTCTACTCTGTATCAAGTGTAATGTTTGAATGTGATAGACATGAAATAGTTTTCCACGGCAAGGACAATTTGTATGCCCATAGTGATTCAATTGTACCATTCATTGAGGCCGAGGATGACAAAGGGCCTTGGGTCTACCAGGTTTTTGACACGGTATCGGTAAAGAAAATTCCATAATGGGAGTACATTCTACTTCCAAAGGTAGCTACTGTATCAGTCATGGTAGTCGTTGAAATGTTGAGAAATAGTTTTGTCCCAGGGAAGGGCTTAGGTGCGTCGCTGCAAGTTATCGTACAACCGATGTCTCTCCCCAAAAACATGGACACCTTTGGTTTGGGGTTCGAGCCCATAATTGCACGTATAAAGAGCCAGAAGGATGAAACAGAGGGCATGGGTCCTCCCAAAGCCTGTTCCACGTCTCATCAGATCATTTGTCAGGCTCGGCACCGAGAAACGCCTATCAACAACAAGTCACAGTTCTATGGTTGGTCTTGATAAGGAATTGCTTGAAAGGTTTGTGAAGTTATTTGAAGATGTGAATATGGTGGAAGCTGGAGAGGGTTATAGCAAGGCGGATTTGCAATTTGTTGGGCCTAGTGCAAATATCAACAATTGGGAAGCTTCACCTCTCCCAACCAGAAAGGAGTTTTGGTTTATCTAGATTATTCCAAGGTTGTAATTCAGATTCTATGTTTCGTCCATTTGGATATATAAACCTTGTTATCTTTCAATTTCAATGAAATGTAATTTCGCTTTTTCATCATTTCTGATAATTTTTATTTTATTTGCTTTTCTTTTTCTTCTTGTACAGTTCTTTTTTATGTTGGTTTTAATGACATGACATGACATGCATGAGGAATCTTCGGCCCAGTCTTGAAAGTCAATCTAATTTTAAAATAATAATTCAAGAAATAGAATGTGATGATGAATCAAAGTATGATGAGGATGGGGCATTCGAAGAAATCAGTAAAGAAATAAGCCATTTTTAGAAAAACCAAAACCAAACCTGAGTGATATAGAAGAAATCAATTTAGGGGACCCAAATAATATTAGAGAAACTAAAATAAGTGTCCATCTTGAATCGCAAGTTAGGGAAGAGATAATCAAAGCATTGGTTGAATACAAAGATACTTTTGCATGGTCATATGATGACATGTCGGGTCTAAGCACTGACCCAATGGTTCACAAATTGCCCACTGACCCAGCATTCCCTCCCGTTAAACAGAAGTTAAGGAAGTTCAAAATTGACATGAACATAAAGATCAAAGAGGACGTCACAAAGCAGTTTGAGGAAAAGGTTATTCGAGTCACGCAGTATCCCACTTGGTTAGCCAATGTTGTGCCTCTACCAAAGAAGGATGGCAAGACCAGGGTGTGTGTCGATTATCACGATCTCAACAGGGTAAGCCCAAAGGATAATTTTCCACTGCCAAATATCTATATTCTGATTGATAATTGCGCCAAACATGAGATTGGGTCTTTTGTGGATTGCTAAGCAGGCTATCATCAGATTCTAATGGATGAGGAAGATGCGAAAAAGACAGCATTCATCACACCATGGGGAATATACTACTACAGGGTCATGCATTTCGGATTGAGAAATACTTGGGCAACTTACATGAAGGGCAATGAAGACCATATTCTATGACATGATACACAAGGAGATCGAGGTTTATGTGGATGATGTGATCGTGAAGTCTAGAAAGCAGTCTGACCATGTCAAAGATTTGAGAAAATTCTTCCAAAGGCTCCACAAATACAATCTCAAGATCAATCCCGCAAAATGCGCATCTGGTGTGTCGTCTGGAAAATTGTTGGGATTTGTAGTTAGCCGGAGGGTTATTGAGTTGCACCTGTCAAAGATTAAGGCTATCCAAGAACTTCCACCCGCGAGGAACAATATTGGAGTGATGAGTTTATTAGGGAGGTTGAACTACATCAACAGGTTTATTGCTCAGCGTACGACAACTTGCGAGCGTATCTTCAAACTGTTAAAGAAGGATGTCGCGGTCAAGTGGACAGATGAGTGTCAAGAATCATTTGATAAGATAAAAGGATACTTGTCAAACCCGTCTGTGTTGGTTCCACCAGAACCAGGGAGACCTTTGATCATGTATTTGACGGTTTCAGACAATTCGTTTGGTTATGTGATGGGTAAGCATGACATCACCGGAAGGAAGGAGCAGACCATCTATTATCTCAGCAAGACATTCACATCTTATGATGTCAAGTAAACGTACCTGGAAAGGTCATTTTGTGCCTTAACTTAGGTGGAGCAGAAGATGTAGCATTATTTGTCATCCTACACTACTTATCTCATCTCTCGTTTGGATCCATTAAAGTATATAGAAGTCTGTGCCTACAGGAAGGCTTGCAAACTAGCAGATCTTAGTCACAGAATTTGATATCGTCCATATGACCTGGACGGTGATGAAAGCGCAGGCATTGGTCGATCATTTGGCTGAGAACCCAGTGGATGAATAATATGAGCATTTGAAGACTTACTTCCCTGATGAAGAGGTATTGCATATTTATGAGTTCGAACAAGTTGGAGAGCCAGGCTAGAAACTTTTCTTTGATGGAGCTTCTAACATGAAAGGCGTTGGGATAGGAGTGGTATTGATTTCTGAAACTAGACATCACTACCCTATTACATCTCAGCTTTATTTCTACTACACTAACAACATGGCGGAATATGAGGCATGCATCTTGGTTTTGAGGTTATCTGCAGACATGGGTGTCCAGGAAGTTTTGGTCTTGGGGGACTCGTACCTTCTGGTGCACCAGATTCAAGGGGAATGGGAAACACGAGATTTGAAGCTTATACCGTACCGGCAATATTTGCATGATCTTTGTCAATGATTTTGATCAGTAGAATTCAGGCATATTTTAAGGATCCACAACGAGACTGCTGATGCTTTAGCTACCTTAGCATCAATGTTACATCATCCAGATAAGGCTTATGTTCATCCGTTGAATATCCAAGTCCATGATCAAGATGCTTACTATAATATGGTGGAAGAAGAACCTGATGGCAAGCCTTGTTTTATGATATAAGGGAATATATTAGGATGAGGTATATCCAGCACAGGCCACAGGTGATCAAAAGAGAACAATTCGGTAGTTGGCAAGTGGATTTTTCTTGAGTGGAGGAGTGTTGTACAAACGAACTCCAAATCTTGGACTGTTGAGATGCATAGACGCTAGATAGGCCACGGCCATCATAACCGAGGTACATTCCGGAGTTTGTGGACCGCATATGAGTGGGTATGTTTTGGCAAAGAAGATTCTCCGAGCGTGTTATTATTGGCTGACCACGGAGCGAGATTGTATCGGTTTTGTGTGCAAGTGTCATCAATGTCAGGTGCACAGAGATTTGATTCATTCCCCGCCATCTGAATTGCACACAATGTATGCACCATGGCCGTTTGATGCCTAGAGAATCGATGTCATTGGACCCATTGAGCCAGCAGCGTCCAATGGGCATAGGTTCATTTTGGTGGCCATCAATTATTTTACCAAAGAATTTGAAGCTAAAACTTTCAAGTCTGTGACCAAGAAGGCGGTGGCCGATTTTGTGCATTCAAATATCATTTGTCGGTTTGGATCCCGAAGGTAATCATCACAGACGATGGTGCAAATCTCAATACTCATTTGATGAAAGAGGTATGTCAGCAGTTTAAGATTACACATCGCATTTCCACCCCATACCGCCCCAAGGCGAATGGAGCAGTCAAGGAGGCCAACAAGAACATAAAGATGATACTTCAGAAAATGGTGGAAGGTTCCAGGCAATGGCATGAAAATCTACCATTTGCATTATTGGGTTATATTACTACTGTTCGTACTTCAGTAGGGGCGACTCCCTATTTGTTAGTGTATGGCATGGAAGCAGTGATACCTGCAGAGATTGAAATCCTATCCCTTCAGATTGTCATCAGGCCAAATTGATGATGATGAGTGATTCAAAACCCGCCTGAAACAACTAAGTTTGATTGACGAGAAAAGATTAGCAGTGGTATGTCATGGCCATTTGTAACAACTGAGAATGGCAAAAGCATATAACAAGAAGGTGTGTCCATGGAAGTTTGAAGTGGTCAGTTATTATTGAAATGTATACTCCATCATCAGGCCGAGGCACATGGAAAGTTCGCCCCAAATTGGCAGAGGCCGTTCATTATGACGAGTTGTCCAACGGTGTTTTATATTTAATAGATGTAGAGGGAAAATGCATAGAAATGGCCATCAATTCCGATGTGGTCAAGAGATATTATGTATGATCTTTTTTGATTAAATTTTTTTTATTTATACTTTGCATGTTTTGGAGATTGAAATGACGAAGGCATTTTGTTCTGCTATCTAAACACTTTGTCCCTTGTTACCCCCTTCGGAATCCGTAGCAAAGATTAGAAACACATGCATGAAAAATAAGCAAAGGAAAAAGAGAAAATGAAAAGAGTGGGAAAAAAAGAGAATAAAAGAAAACAACAACAACAAAAACAATAGAAAGAAAAGAAAGAAGAAAGAAAAGAGAAGAAGAGAAAGAATAAAAAAAGAATAAAGAAAAGAAAAATCACAATAGCGAAGCAGTTTCTATGAAATGAAATAGTTCGAACTGATTCCTTTTAAGGTAAAAATCCGAAAGTACCCAAGAAAAGAAACTGGGACAGAAGTTGGGGTTGTTGAATGAAATCCGATTTCGAAAGTTTAAATTGTTTTGAGCCTTTGACACCCTTTCTTTCTAGCCTTGTCTAAAAGCCCACATTACGGTCCAAAGAAAGACCTTCTGATAAATTCTCAAAAGATGCCAAGTCAAGCAAGTAAAGATGATTCATTTTAGGGGCAACACTCTGGTCTGAGCAAGGAAAATGAAAATGAGAGTCTTATTGGTGAAAACCAATGCGGGCACCGTAAGGTGATGGAAAGTTGAGAGAAATCAAAAATGAGAGTCTTATTGGTGAAAACCTTCACAGGCACCTTAAGACGACAGTAAGTTGAGAGATAAATAAATGAGAGAGGTTTGTTGGTGAAATCCCTTCGGGGCGCCGCAGGCCGAACAAGGTCGAGGTTTGATAAAGAAATTAGGTTTTAAAGATCTCAGGGCACAAACTGCGAAAACTGAAAGTTGATCGGTTGGATAGATTGGGCCGATTAATCCGAAATGCATGTCATAATCATTGGCGCCAGCTGCTCCACTTAGATAAGTCTCTTTTCTTTTCCCTTTCAAACAGTTTTCCAGTTGTGGATTCTTTTTATGCTTAACTCTCGAAGTCATTACTCTTTGAGATGTTTCCAATATCGGTTTTGTTTAAGAAAATAAGAAGGGATTTCAAATCTTACTATCAACTTCCAAAGTCGCACATGACATAGGGCGGGTCAAGGCATTACTAGAGATAATATGATGTGAAGTGGGATATAAAAGATCATGGGAGTTCCACCAGTGAAATTGTTTAGTGATTTTTTGGGAAATACGGAGGGTCAAACAGATGAGTCAAAGATGTAACACTATGGTTTGGGTATAGAACATTCGGGTCACCTAAGGTCATGGGGGGCCAAAAGTCAGTCGGAAAGTCAAAAGGGGTTCTTGGCCAGTTCAAGAAAGTTAGTCAAAACAAAGCACGACAGCGAGGAGGCCACCTTCAGCAAGAATGCCACAAATTAACCGCCACATTTTCCTACTGAGAAGATTTTCTTTGATTGAAACAAGAGCAGAAAGTTTTGCTTGTTTCGTAGGAACCCTCCGTATGGGGAAAGCAGGCACCAGACAGGTATGACCATTAAATTTCAGGACCCTCATGGAAAATGGGACCTAGTTTAAATTCAAACAATCACGAGTGGCATAATCTAGCATAAATGTACCCCAAGTAATATAAGTGGGCTCCAAAGTTTGCATGTATAGGATAGGATTCAGTCAGGAGTTTTCAGGTTCCCCCTGAATAATGGAACCTAGCTTAAGATTTCCATTAGATAACAATATTTAGCGTTATTTCTGTTGTAGATAGTATAATTCAGCCGTAAAGAATTGGCACTCTTAGGATGAAATTTGACTTTAGATTTTCAGGACCCTCCTGGATAATGGGAGGTAGCTTTAATATTTTCTTAGATAACAAGATATGGCAGAAGTAATACCTTTAGAAGATATAGCTTAGTTTTAAAATTGTGTTAGTTAAGAGTTGTCAGGACCCTCCTGGATAACGGGTTGTAGCTTAATACTTTCTTAGATAACAAGATATAGCGGAAGTAATACCTTTAGAAGATACAATTTAGATCTGAAATTGTCATTTAACTAGGAGTTTTCAGGACCCTCCTGGATAATGGGATTTAGCCTTCAAATTCTTAGAGATATTTGGTAAACATGATTCAATTAACACTCACAGATGCGCCCAGCACCAAATTGGGGAAGAAAAATTTCTTTTGTTTTGTTTGTTTTGTTGTAATCAAGATCAAGGGAAAGCAGTTTCAAAGGAAGACAACATAGGTCTCAAGGGAATACAGTTCAAGTTTTGGTAATCAGGCGCTCACCTGAAGACCAAGGGAATACAGTTCAAATTTTGGCAATCAGGAACCCACCAGGAGAACAAGGGAATACAGTTCAAATTTTGACAATCAGGAACTCAACTGGAGAACAAGGGAATACAGTTTGAGTTTCGACAATCTGGAGCCCACCTGGAGAACAAGGGAAGACAATCGCGAGCCCAAGGGAATACAACTCGAGTTTTGACAATCAGGAGTTCACCTGGAGAACAAGGGAATACTGTTAAATTTTTGGCAATTAGGAGTCCACTTGAAGAACAAGGGAATACAGTTCAAATTTTTGGAAATCAGGAGCCCACTTGGAGAACAAGGGAATACAGTTCAAATTTTTGGCAATCAGGAGCCCACCTGGAGAATGAGGGAATACAGTTCAAGTCTTGGCAATCACGAGCTCACCTGGAGCACAAGGGAATATGGTTCAAGTTGTTGGCAATGAGGAGCCCACCTAGAGAACAAGGGAACACAGTTCAGGTTTTGGCAATCATGCACCTACATGGAGAACAAGGGAAAACAATCTAAAATTTCAAGGAAAAGTAGTTCAAGTTCAGCCATCAGGCGCCCGCTTGGAGAACAATGGAAGACAGTGTTGATACCCATTTTTTCCCAGCGTATTTTCACATTCAAAATACTTTCAAAATAGCATGTGTATGCATATATATGCATGCCCAAGATTTTTGATATTTTCCCTAAATTTTTTTAAGATTTTCAAAATCAATTTATTGTCTATTTTAGCAGTACAATATCCAATAATTATTCTCATACTATCATTTTGGTGAATAATTTATTTCCATTATAGTATTTACACCAAGATATAATTAAGGTGATTTTTGCATATTTTTACAAATTGTTTTTGGTATTTTTAGGCTAAATTACATATAATTGCAATTATAGCCTATATTACGATTAACAACATTTTACAATCATAAAATCATTTTTAGTATTTTTGGATTAATATTTATACATTACTAATTAGTCAGTGCCTTTAATTTATTTTTAAAATTATTTTAACTATTTTATAAAAAATAAAAAAGGGAAATTGGCTATTTAACAAATAGCCCTTTATTGTTTCAATTTTAGCCCAATTTAACCCCACCCCTATAAGATTTAATTAAACTCATTTGACACAAGATCCAACCTAAATCCGCCCAACCCAATATGTAAGCTAACCCGACCCGGCTCAGAATTGATCTGAGTCGTTAATCAAATATGATCAACGGCCCACATCTATTTTCCTTAATTAAATTCTAACCTACCCGCCCCCCTTCAACCCCTCATTATTCGAGACCGGTCTCTCTCTCTCTCTCTCTCTCTCTCTCTCTCTCTCTCTCTCTCTCTCTCTTTGTCTCTCCTCCTTCTCTCTAGAACCTTATGGTTCACTTTCTCCGATGGCTTTCACCGTCTTTTCGGCCACCTCCAACCTCACCTCTTTCGACCACCAGCCGTCGTTAAGCCTTATATCACCAGTTCTCTCCGTCCCTGAGACCCCATGAGTCTCCACCATACAAGATGGTCAATGAAGCTTTGAAGGGGTTTGTTTCTGGGCATTCTCCGATGAATTTTGGTCTGATGGTGCTGTAAACAGCATTATCCTCGAGTTTCATAGCGAGGTTTCTCTTGTTTCTCTTACTGGTTTCATATGAAACCCTAATCTCAATCCAAACCTCTCAAACCTCAGATTTTATAAACAATTTTAACTCGTAGCTTTATGTTTTGCACTATTTTCTACTCGATCATTACGATTACTCTAGTTTTAAACGTTTTTGTTCCCTTTTTGAAACTAGGGTTTCTGAACCCCTTTTGAAATCACTTTATATTCTGATTTTGAGTACTAATACGTGATTTTTTTTACTATTTCTAAATATTTTTTTGCTTAAGTCTAATAAAACCCTAGCTTTATGTTTGTGTCCGTATTATTTTTTTAATTGTGTGTTCTTCGAGTTCTTCTCTGAGTTCTGTGCTCTTTGCTTTAATTTTGTTGCTAGAATTTCGTTCCCCTGCCATTCTATGTTCTTCTCTTAGGGTTCTCTGATTATTTAAATGGTGGTTTTATACTGATTCGTTCAAGCCCTCTTTGAGACTGCGATACTTGCCTTATATTGTGATTCTGCATACTTTGCTTATAGTTTGGAACTGATTTCAAATTGATTCCTCAATTTGTGGGATACTTTCCTCGATTAATACTAATTTCCTAGTTTTTCAATCTCATCCATTATTTTGAAAACTATTTTTCCGAATTAAAGTGGTATTTTGCCTTATATGTGTGCACAAATATGCTGATTGATGTGCCTGGCCTATCTCCCTAATTAGAGTCTTTATTGCATACTATATGCTCTTCTGTTTCCTTACATGATTACACTATGCTTGCGATCTCATTCCTTTTAAATAGTTGCTCACTACCGTTTGACTTTCATTCCTTAATTAAAGGGAGTCCATATACCGATTGATGCCAGTTCCTTGATTAGGGGTTGTTACCTTGTTTGTTTACTCATATTCAGTACGATAAGTACCCCCCCCCCCAATTTCTTTTGAAGGCACGAACATATTGCATATCACAAACCCACACACAGTAATCACATTGCTTTCTCTTGTGTTATTTCTCTCCTTTTTCTCTCTTGTGATGTTGTTGCTCCCTGCTCCTGACTTGGCTCTTGCATTTTGTTGTGCTCTCTTTGTTGTTGGTATGTCCTACTTGAATTCCATGCTCCAAACCAATGTGTTTATTACTACTTCAGTATGTGTTATTCCTATTCATTTTCTACTTATGTTTCTGATGTGCAACATGTGATTGTCTTGTTTGCCTGTTGGAACTTGCATGCTCATTATTACTGTTATGATTGAATTCTGTTGCTACTTACTTTGAGTCTAAATCCGACTATGTCAAGGTCTCTTAAAGCTTTTAGTTTTGTGAGTTTTCATGTGATATATTTGTCCCCTTTACCCATTACCCTTGTGTGCAACTCTCCAACTTACTCTTTTGTAAACTCTTTGAACTACCAACTTTCCTCTCCTTCCTGCACTTCACACTATTCTTTCATATTAGGTTCTACCCCTTCATGTAAGCATTGCTTTGGGTACCTCTGAGTACTCACTGAGCTTTGATGCACAAGGTTGGTAATTCCACTCAGTATTTGTTCAACATACTTGGTAAGTGTTTGGGTGCTGGGATTGGCCAGGGATCCAATGGGGCCATAGGGAGCTTTGCCGCACCCAGACTATGGGAAAGGCTGTGAAACTCGAAAGGAGTGAGGTTGGAAAATTGAGCGTGACTGAAGTCTCCCTATAAAATAACTTCTTATTTTTATTTTTTATTACTATAATCGACTATCCTTGGTTTGTAATAATTTATAAGCGAATGATTGGGGTTATAGTGAAATTGGGTGGGGGCTATGCATGCTTGGTTTAAATAATGGGTAGAAAACATATTTATAGAATTTTATTTACTTATTTGCGCAATAGATATCATGTATAGGACATGCATCTCATACATTAGGGATCATGTTTTAGGTTCTTACTTTCAGTCTGTTATCATACTCATTTCGCAATATCAGTTAATAACAAGCCAATTACTGTTATCAAACTACTGTTGCATTCTCATTAGCATTTAGAGACCATGTTTTAGAAACTTCTATGTGCACTAGACATCCTCTTACTTAGGGTTTTATTTTTCCTGAGTTGTAATCGTAAACACCTCATTAGTATGTTAATCTAATGATACATGTTTGGTTAACTGTATCTTTTAAAACTAGAAATCAAATATGCATTTTCTCCCTCTATGATAATTAGGCAATACATACGACGCATAGGCAAACTTTAGGCTTAATGCGCATAAAATCAATTATCATGTTTTACCGATTTAGGACCAATCTATCTCTTTTAATATTTTTAATCTATTGCTCCCATTCTTGTTTTGCCTCGATGTAGTTCATTCTGCTTTTATTAAAACTCCCACCCTATCTTAAAACAATCTTGAAATTGTGCATTGATTTTCTGACTCTTGTTCTATTACGTTTTCGAACTACTGGGTTACTATTCTCTGCCCAGAATCGTGCTATTTGAATACTTGTCCTGCATCTCGTGAAGCTATTGTATCTTCAAGTCACTTCTCTTCGAATCTTACATTATTTTCAAAACCCATGCTTTAACGACTTTATCTATCTTTTACTAAGCTCTAAATTGTTGTATACTTCTATATCTTACTACTGTCTTTAAACTGTTGTATCTCTCAAAATCAATCATTCTTCAAATCACTCAGTCTTAACTGAACCTTATGCTTTCACTGCTAATCTGCCAAAATATGACCTTTTGAACCCTACTGTTTTAATTTCAACATTCTTGTTTTTTTAATTCCCATCTTTGAGACCTTAAATGTGTTTGAGACGTGCTAACAATGTGTACATTTGTGGAGGGATCTGTGATCCTTTATTTGTCTTTATATGTTCTCTTATGAGCGGTCCTACTTGTTATGCATGTCTCTTAGCATTTTATCCTTTAAACCTAAGGGTTCAGCCTAGTCCTTACCTTATAAGAATAGTGGTCCTAAATGCCCTCTAGGACTTATAGGACGTGACGGGTAATAGCACGCAATAAGCTTTGCGTTTAAATAACCTTTACGTGATGGGAAGGGTATAATATAGAGATGATGACAGATGCGCTAATATCTCATGTAGCCCCTCTTCTGAGGAGTGATTACTGGATATTGCATTGGCATGATCCATATTAATTATAAACCTAGGACCCCTCTCCCTTTATTTGCTTTCATCTCTTCTTGTAAAACTATTCAAGTCTTTTTTTTTAAATTAATGCGCCCTCTACATACCTTCAAAAGTTTCCTACTCATGTGTAATGTCATATGCAAGTCCCTCTATTTTGAGCCCCTAGTTGCTTACTTGGTCATGTGAAGTCACAATTATAACACGGCCGGGAACCACACTAGTGGATCTTGAGGGGTGTCTAACGCCTTCCCCTTGAGATAATTTCTAACCCTTACCCAAACTCAGGTTCTTCAAATTCAAACCTTTTTTGTGTCCTAATGCACTTAATCATTAGTTGGAGGCTTTTCAAATGCAAACCCGATTCCCGAAAGGGAACGAGTTGCCTCCCAAATATCATAAACCCGATTTCGCCTTTAGAAAAAAGGGGAATTGACAGACAGCCCAAGTTTTGAAGGAATATAGTTCAAGTCTAGTAATCAGGCATCTACCTGGAGAAAAAGGAAAGCATCTCAGATTGCAATTCAAGTCAGCAGCAAAGGAATTTCACAAGTCAAGTTTGAATATATAAATAGAACCTCTGTAATTCATAGATCATAGCTTAGTCTAGTTTCTTTTTATTTTGTCATGGTATAATAAGGGGTTCAGTAAGTAGTAGCAGCGGCAGCAGCAACAGTGAAATCACACCTTCATGGTAGTCCTCGCTACCAAAATCTCCAAAACTACACTAACTTGATTCCTTTATAGACAAAGATATGTAGGCAACCTCGAAAGTAGGGTGCGGTCAAATCTTTCAAAAAATGCTTCCCACGGGGTATTCGAAACGACAAAAATTGCTCGTAAGAGCTCACTTTATCTTTGCACGAAAACTCTTCGTATTTCCGAGCAAAGAGGGGCACCTGTGAGCACGTGATTTTTTCCCTATACGAATTACTCCCACAAATTCAAAATAAAATAATTTTTTTCATTTGTATGCAATTTCGTGGATTTTTTTAGAATTTTTGTTATTGTTTGCATTTGTCTGTGCGTGTTTAATTTTTATTTAATTCATGAAAGTACAAAAATACACTACCTTTGCATTTAGGATTTGTTTTATATTTTTAGGTTTAACTGGTAAATAAATCGCATTATAAAATAAAAATTACAAAAATAACTCACTTTACATTTTAAATTGTTAATCCTAAACTTTATAGTTCGCCTTTTTAATTTGGAAATTAATTATGCATTGTAAATACTTTGTTGGATAATTAATATAATTTAGTAGATTAATGTAGTTTTAAGATTTAGTTTTGGATTTTAATTTAATTTTAAAAAAAAGGAAAGGAAAATATGAAATTGAAGTAAGGGGGCTGATCTTGGGCCAATGCTGCATGGCCCAAGTGCATTTTCCTTCCCAAACCCGTTTGACCCAGCCCAATTCTACGCCCCAACTCAGGCCAAGCTATACTCCAATTAAATGACCCCGTTTGCATAAAAATTATCGGGGCCGCTGATCTCATCCAATCTAACAGCTCCAATACGATCTCTCCCTCCCCCACATAAAACTATCCAAACTACCATGATCAAAACTAAGACTCGTTATAACACTTTGCCCCTTCACACCGTCCGCCACCGCCATCCGCTGTCGAAAATCATCCCACGGCGGCGGCGAGTCTCTAATCCCAATCAAAATTACACCACAGACCCACCTTGACCCCCTCTCCCCAAATCTCAAACTAGCTTCCTTCAAATCATGACCTATTCTGTCGAATCTAAGCCGGAAATGAGACCTAAAACTGTCGAATCCCAAAAATCGGTGGATTCGTCGACGATTGAGACCATAGTGGACCTTGACCATGTGTTTTCATCAAAAAACCACATGGTTGATACCCCTTGTGGTCAAAACCGAAAGGTGAAGAAGAATTTCAAAACTTGGTCATCCGTTTAGGTAAATTTTTTTCATTTTTAGTTTTATTTGTTTTTCCGTTCTTTTCTTTTCTTGCATGGTTTTGGTCGTCCTTCTTCATCCCCTTTTCTACGTCTATGTCATATTCGCATGAATCCCGTCAATTCGGGCTTTACCATCAATTGGAATTTTTGTTTTAAATCTGCTTGGTTTAGTTTTGTCTAATATATCCAATTTTATTTCAATCATGGGCCACAGAGGACAGTTAGTTCGAATTTTCTTGAGCCCTATTGGTTGGCTTTTTTTTTCTGCTCTTTCTAAATTGAAATTGAATCAGAAGGGGTATTATCCCAGATAGGGGATTTAATTTGGGTTTGTAGACCCATTATCTTGGGTCAGTTGACGCGAGCTGGTTGTTAGGGTAATAAACAGGGTTAAGGGGGTAGTTTGGGATAGGGAATCTTTGTATAACTCAAAGAGAAGCTTCTAGGAAGCTGGGTGGGGGTTTAAATTGAATTTCATCTTTTTAACTAAGAATTAGTTAGCTAAAATAAAAAATTCAAAAGGACTAAAATGCAATTTAATCCATCTGTTGTTGCCCTATTCCTCTGCCTATAAAGGCCTCTTTCCTTGCCTTTCAAGGAGGGGATGGAAGAACTGAAAATATCAACAACAAAAAAAGAAAAATAGCTAAAAAAAATTAATTAAAGTGCAATTACTGTTTCATTGAAATTCCGTTTTTGATTTCTTAAGCTTCTGATTCCTGAAAAGAGTTTCTAATTAGTCTACTTTCAAAATGGATTGAACTTGGATGTTTGGAGTTTGGTTTTGAGGTTGGATATAGGTATTGCTCGAGTGAGACTGCTTTTTCTATCGTTTTCAAATTCATTTTGGTTGAACTGGTGGTGTTGGTGTTGGCTAGCTACTGTTGTTGCAGATTCCTCACGTTTTGTGTTTTTTTTTTTTGAATTCCATGTACCTTTCTTCGAACTGAGTAGCAAATGATTGTTGAAATATGTAAATTGGAAGATTGGTTGACTACAGCCTGCTTTAAGCTTAACTCCTTTTGATCCCCCTGTTGCATTAGTATTATATAATAGATATGTAGTTTACCTGTTGTTAAGTTATTCATCCATGCATTTTAGGCTATGTATATTCCATAGTCATGGATATAAGCAGCGGGATATGTATGCTTGACAGTAGGTGATACCAATTTTCCCGGCTTGTTCTGCTTTTGTATTTGGTCCTGAATATATTTTAAATGTCCTTTGGTATGACTCTTTGAAACTCATGGAAAGACGAAATTTAACCTACTGAGAGTTATCATTGTCAAGCATATTTAATTCAACATGATTGTGTTAAGATGATTGATTATTTATCTATGAGTATGTTTGATATTTTAATACATAGGTTAAGCCCTGCAAGGCTGTTCATGCGAGGTTTAAACATCGATGTTGCATGTTAACTCAAGGTCTTAGAAGATTAAGGTCATATGCTGCATATTTCTTCTTGAGCTAGATCCTTAGTTGTTTCTTCCTTCAAAATCGTGGTGTTGTTTGTATGTTGGTAATTTTTTAGACTATTTATTTGGATTTATTCTGAACTTTTATTGCTCAACCACACCTGATAGTGCTAAAAGTAGCTTAGTGTACTAGTCACTGACTGTTAGTGAAAGCTGTTGTGAAAAAATGGAGAATGAACCACTTGTTTTGGCGGGGACTCGATATTGATCTATGATCCTCAGCCCTGATCCAACCTAGTTTGGGCTCCTTGAGCACAGGGCCTTGGGAGGGTCTGCCTTTAAAAGAGGCTGACGTTTTTTGGGGGCTTGTTCTTCGAGCTCAGTAGCTCACTTATCAATTGTAGGTCTATTTCAATAGCCAAGGTTGCCCTAATATGTGTGTAATATGGTGTCATGAAAGCCTGATAATTAATTAATGTTTCGAAATCAGGGTTTTAATTTGTTAAGTCAAGCTCATTCCATGGTAGAATCGCTAAAGGCATTGTGTGCTTAGCATTCACTTTAGGATATTGGAATTGGGCTCACTCTGCTTGCTTTTATATCATTCCATATTTGCAAGTTTTAGGGACTCAATAGGCAGTCCCTGTGTCAACTGATGGCCACCCACCGCAAGGATTTGGGATCAGGATTGGGCCTAAGTTGGCAATCAATTGTTTCCCTTTATGCGTAAGGGTTAGTGATTCGTAGCTCGATTTATAGGCCCAAAGCTTTGGTAATTTTTCATGTTTTAGTTAGCTAAACTTTCCAAATTGAAAGTGATGTGAGCCATCTAATTCAATCACTCGTCGGCCTCACAAATATCATATCTAGTCATTAATAACAAATATTCGTAGGAAAGCCTTTATGGCCGTCTAAAATATAATTGTAATTATGTACACGTTCGCGTGACATAATTATAATTTTAAAATCAACTCGGAGTATACGTTCACAACTTCGACAAAACTTTCGCAACAATGATGAGCTTGTTGTTAGTATAGTCTTTTTTAATTAGATGTAGTTTTTAGGTCGAAGTGTGACATCCATAGTTGAATCATTCATGGCCCTTGAATAAACTCCACACCTTAGATGTAAAAATTAACAAATGATCTTAGTTTGCTTCAGGTACGTTTAATGTATTATCGTAGTCGATGATTTTAGTAACAAAATCGGAGTATGCGTTCGCGCAACTTTGGCTAAAACCTCTTAATAAAAAATAATAAAGCATTATTAATTGTGGACACGTTCGCGCGATATAATTTTTGACGCACCAAACAAATGAGTATACGTACGCGTAACCCGTTTCAAGATAATTCTCTTAATTTAAAAGCGTAAAAGAGAAATGTACATAGGTTCTAAAATCAGTGGTTAAAAAATAAGCCAAGTATAATCAAAGCTACCATGCTAGAACCACGGAACTTGGGAGTGCCTAACACCTTCTCCTGGGTTGATAAAATTCCTTACCCACATTTCAGTGTTCTCATACCGTGAATAGAGTCAACCTTTTGCTCGATTTGGGAATTGAACCAGTGACTTGGGACACCATGAATTATCCTAAGTGGCGACTCTGAATTTAATAAATAATCCTGTTTCGATTGTCACTTTAAATTGGAAAAAAAACTCCCTTATTACACTCTTCCGGGGATGTAGTGAAAAAATGAGGTGTGACAGCTATATGTCATGAATGTATTCACATATATTTTTTAATTAATATAATTTATGTATTTATATGTATTATATAATTTCTTTGAAGATTGATATATTTTTAGGGTATTTTTCCGTTGATAATCTTTTTTATAACTGGTTATACAAATTTTGTGTTTTTTAATTGAGTTTGTTGAGTTATATTAGGAGTCTATTATGTTAATTGATTCACTTTCCATTTAATAATCCTCTGTTTCATGCCATGAATACATTCAAATGCATTCGAATACAATAATTTGTCCAGCTATAATATCATATTTCATACCATGAATACAGTCGAATACAACAATTGATTAGATAGACTTCCCTGATCCACGCCTATTTTTGCTATTGTATTCATGAAAATAGTATCTTAAATAAGTTTAATACATCTTATAACAACAGAAAACTTATCTACAATCCGTAATATAGCAAATTGTATCTATAGATAACTAATTACCACTAAAAGATAGTGCTTTACGAAAAAATTTCATGAATCAATCCCAGTCCAGCAAGGATATTAACACACAAAATAACTATTGGATTGAGAAGAGCTATTTGGCCGAGAACAAGTAATAATATGGCTAGGCTAATTTGGGATCCAGGTTGAGTAATGAACCCAAGAGCAGTTCTATTAAACAGAGTAGTGATAGGTGATTTTAGGGATTATGCGTATTGTTTAGAACACTTCCCTTTCGTCTCTATTCTTCTTGCTTCTCCATCTGGACTATCTCTTTGTGCTCTCCCTCGGCTCTCTCCATCCTTCTTCGCTAGATATCCTTCTTAGTTCTAATTATTGCTATTGTAATGATTAAATATTTGAGTTATGAATTAAATCTATCATTTTCCTCATTTATTTTGTGTTGTGAATTCGGGTTCATAACATTGGTTTTTTCATCATTCGTACTCCAATAGCAATGGTGGTATTAGATCGATTTAGTGGTGGAAATCCAGAGTGTTGGATTGTTCTGGCTGAGTTGTAGCTACCTTGGCTTCCCCGAAGGACTGATTGCCTTTTCCTTACCACTACCTTAATGATGCAGCTCTTGCTTGGTTTGATTGGCTATTTTGAAATAATCAATTTTTTGATTGGAATCATTTTAATGAGAAATTGAAGCTGCATTTTCACACCCAAACTAGAGAAGAACTTGGCGGGTGTTTAGCTATTCACCGCTACGGCTATTTCATCGTGGTGCAAGATTAACACCTCATCGTCGCCTCAGTATTGGAAGAAACACTTAGATGGGAACAATTTGAACTTGGTATAAGAGGTGTTTGAGGAAATGTCTATTCGAGATAATAAAGCAGTTGTTAAAAATAGTAAGTTACTAGAAAAGTATATTAATGTCGCTTCCACGTACAACGTCACTATTTGTAGCCATGTTGAAGTTGAACCTCTTAAAAACATAGTAATATTACATGAGCTACAAGCTAGTATTGTACAATGACTAAAAGAAGAATTCTAGATGAAGACCATGTGTTCAACGACATGCCACATAATTGCGGCTCCATGGTACTAGCTATTATATCTGACTTGGAAGATGGCAACTCAGAGGTAGACAAGGTGCTTGATGGAAACACCAAACGAACCATTAACAAGAACTATGTCCCTACAACTGATGTGGAAAACAATTTTTTCATACCTTTTACTAACGGGGAGGATGTAGTGCCGAAAGTGATTGTGATCCCTTCTCAAGTCACACATCCATTTGAAAATGTCATATGCTTCATATTCCCAGGAGTCCATATCTGTGGAATTTTTTGATAAGAAGTTCATGATGGCTAATGAGGTCTCAGATACTGATCGTAAGGAGACAATTTTGATGGACAAAACATTCTATGTTTATTACAATAAAATAATCAAAGTAATTTGAGAATAGAACAAATCAGAACCCTAGTTCTGAGAGAAATCAAAAGATGGAATTTTATTAAAGGAGACAAACTGAGTTCTCTCTCTTCTTTACAAAAAATTCTACCATTATATATATATATATATATATATATATATATATATATATATATATATATATATATATATATATATATATATATGGTAAAGAATTCTATGTGTGTAAAAGAATGGCTATTGCTAAAACAATGTTACAAGTGTAAATATGGCTAACTAATAGAGTCTTCCGAGTTGTTGTCATTATGGGTCAGTGGGCATGTGTCTTTAAGTTAGGCTGAAGTGGAAGATATATAATAATGTTGTGGTCCACCCCCCCTCTCTGCAAGCTGGAATAGGGAACCAGGCCAAGCTTGGAGAGTAAAGAGCAATGAGAAACACCAGGCAACGCTTTAGTAAAGACATCAGCCAGCTGGGAATTGGTAGAAACAACATATAGAGTAATGAGGCCAGACTGAAGCTTGTCATGCATAGAATGACAATAAATCTCGATATATTTAGTGCGCTCATGAAATACAGGATTGCGAGCAATATGGATAGCAAAACGATTGTCACAGAACATCAGAACAAGGGTGATAGAAGAAATACCAAACTTACCCAGCAACCTGACCAGCCAAACAATTTCAGCAAACTAGATGCCTTAGAGTTGTGTACTCAGCTTCAGCTGAAGAGAATGAAATAGTATCCTGCTTCTTGGACTTCCAGGATATAGAAAACCCTCTTGATAAAGACACAAAACCACTAACAGACTTCCTGGAGGAAGAACAACTGGCCTAGTCAGAGTCACAGTAGCCAGTCAATTCAAAAGAAAAGAAGTCGTTGAACAACAAGCCCAACTCAGATGCACCCACTAAATATCTCAACACATGTAGGCCAGCTTCAAAATGGGTAACTCTGGGTTGGGACATAAATTGACTAAGGTGTTGAACGCTGTAAGAAATGTCAGGCCAAGTTTGTTGAAGATAATTCAACTTGCCAACTAATTTTCTATATAAGGAAGGGTCTGGAAGCAAGTCTCCAAAATCAACAGCTAATTTAGAATGTATGTCCAAAGGGAAAACAACAAAACTAACATGGAGGCAATGAAATTCAGAAAGTAAATCTAAAAGAAACTTTTGTTGATTGGCCACCAGACCATTAGAATGCTTAATAAGCTGCAAACTTAAGAAGTAGTGGGCTTCCCCCAGGTCTTTGATCTAAAATTGATCATCCAAAAATTGTTTCAAAGCAGAAAGTTCAGCAGGATCATTACCAGTCAACAAAATGTCATCAACATAAATAGCTATAATAGTGAGGGAGCCATCAACCAGTTTAATAAACAAAGAATAATCATTTTTACTAGGAATGCACCCCTTTGACTGAAGAGTAGATGAGAGCTCTGCATACCACTGCCTTGAAGCATGTATAAGGCCATACAAAGATTTGTTAAGTTTACACACTAGAGGAATAGAAGAATCAGATGAAACAACCTGGAGGCCTAGAGATATCTTCATATATACCTCATTATCCAAATCACCATGTCAAACGGCATTATTCACATCCAATTGGAAGATAGGCCAATGTTTCTTAACTACAAGACTAAGCAAACACCTAATAGTGGTAAGTTCGACAACAAGAGAAAATGTTTCAGTAAAATCAATCCCCTCTTGTTGAGTATCCCTCCTAATGACAAGCCTAGCTTTGTAGCTATCAATACTACCATACGCCTTTTGTTTAACCTTATAAAACCATTTAGAAGAAATAGCCTTTTCACCATAAGGTAAAGGAACTATAGTCCAAGTATTATTGGCCTCTAAAGCCTAAAATTCAACCAACATAGCATCATGCCATGTAGGGTTAGACACAGCTTGATGGTAAAATTGAGGTTCAAACAAGCAAGCATCAAAAGTAGAATTAGAGTCCTTAGAAGCAGACACATTTGTGCAAATATAATCTTTTAGGTGTGATGGAGGGTTATGAGGTCTGGAGGACCTCCTTAAAGAAACAGGAGGATCACCAGAAGAGGAAGGAGAAGAAGTAGAGACAGTAGGAGAAACGGGAGAAGAAGTAGAAACAGTATGAGAAACACGATAATCAGCAAAAGTAGAGGTGGAAGGAGGATAGAAAGTAGGGGGGGAAGAAATAGCATAAGGAAAAACAGACTCTTCGAAAATAACATCTCTATAAAACAATGCCTTGTGCTTGGTCAAGTTGAGCACCTTGTATGCCTTCTTAGTCATACTATAGCCAAGTAAAACACAAGTAATAGTCCTTGGTTGAAATTTGTCCCTATAAGGCTTAGGAACAGTAGAAAAGCATAGACAACCAAAAGCTTTAAGGTGAGAATAAGAAGGCGGCTGACCATACAACAATTCATAAGGTGTGTTATGATTAAGCAATGGCGATGGAAACCTATTAATAAGGTAAGTAGAAATGATAAGACACTTCCCCCAGTACTTGAGAGGCAAATTAGATTGAAACAAGAGAGATCTAGCAGTCTCTAATAGATGTTTATGCTTCCTTTCTACAACTCCATTTTGTTGTGGAGTATGTGGACAAGAACTCTGATGTATAATACCCCAAGAGGAAACAAAATAAGCATCCTCAGCACTAGACCCCAACTCAAATGCATTGTTAGACCTAAGTGTCTTAACGGAAGAGTTGAATTGATTTTGAACAAAAAATATGAAAGATTTCAAAAGGGTGAAGGCATTTGACTTAGTAGAAAGTAAATGAGTTCAAGTGGCCCTTGAAAAATCATCTACAATTATAAGAAAATATCTGAAACCATTGTAGGTTTGAGTATGATAAGTGCCCCGTAAATCTACATGAACAAGTTGAAAACAACTTGTGGTTTTAATAGAACTAGCAAGGAAAGAAAGCCTTTGTTGTCTAGCCATAGGGCAAATATTACAAACAAATGACCGTTTCTTGGACAACTTGTCTTTAATATGAGAAATTGATTTCATTTTATTAGAATGACCAAACATATCAAAATCAAAATCATGAGGAACAGGTTGCACACCCGTAGAAACAAATTTATTAGCTTCAATGGTATTTACATTGTTTGTGAAATAGAATCAGATGGACAATTAACTGAATTAGCAGAAATGGTAGAAACAACATCACCAACTGAAGTAGCAGAAATGCAAGGCAAGAAAGAATTATCTTGGATGAGGTAGAGCCTATTGGAGATTTTACTAAGATTCAGAGGCCTCTTCGGAGAAAGGCCCTATAAAACAAAATCATAGGATGAAAAAAGAGCTTTACAAGTCAGTTGTAAAAGAAGTTGATGTAAAGAGATCGGGTTATGTTGAAAAGAAGGCACAAACAAGACATTATGTAAAATTATATGACTAGAAAGAGGTAAGGATCTTGAACAAGCCACCTTAACCCTATAACCATTTGCCAGGATCACTAAGTAAGGAATTAATAGGGGTTTCAGGTTGATTAAGAGAGATTTGTTAGGTGTCATATGATTTGTTGCACCAGAATCTATTATCCAAGGATCACCTTCTAATCTAGCACATTGCAAGTAAAAACACAACAGTTTCTAATATTAAGACAGTGCACCAAACCTGCAAAATTGATAGATCCAAAAATGGTAGTGTCTTATGGTGAGATCTTGGTTTGATGGAACAAGTTCAACAGATGTTCATATTGCTCCTTTGTAAAACCATTATTATTGTTGGTAGATTGCTCAGAAAGACTATCAGGGATATGAGCATCAAAAGTAATTGCACTCTGAGAATCTGATACATGAGCATAAGCTGCAGTCTTCTTGAATTTGTTTGGTTGAAAACTGTTAGGAGGACCACCATTAGGGTATCCATGCAGCTTGTAGCATTTTTCTATGGTATGGCCTGGTTTTCTGCAATACTTGCATACCAAATTAGGCCTTTTGGATTCAAAAACAACCTTCTGCTAGTAGGCCTTTGCATTGTAGCATTAGCAGGTCAAGGATATGATTTCTGAACATTTTTTGAGAAAGAGGCAATCTCAGGAGAAAAAGAAGGTGCTGAAGATTAAGCTTCGCATTGACATTCATTATTGAGTAGCATAGAATATGCAGTATCAATGACTGGAAGAGGTTTCATTGCTAGAATATTCCTCCTAATGATAATGTAAGTGTCATTCAACTCCATTAAAAACTGGTCCAATTTCTGATCCTCTAATTTATGAAATGCTTCATTACACCCACACACACAATTAGGATAGGTGATGGAGTAGGCTAGTTCGTCTAACTATTTCTTGATTCTAGAGAAGTAGGCAGCAATGTTTGAGCTTCCTTGAGAAATGGAAGACAGAGATTTGCAAATTTGATAAACTTTAGATCCATTAGGTTGACTGTAGTGTTTTTCTATATCTTTCCATAGTTTACAATTGACTCGGCATATATTACACTCTCTTAAATTTCAGCTTCAAAACTATTCAAAATCCAAGCAATCACCATATCATTGTATCGGCACCAAGCCTCAGACAGTGATGAATTAGAATTAGGTTTGCTAATTGTTCCATTTATTATTCCTAGCTTATTTTTACATGATAAGCCAATTAACCTTCCCCGATGCCAACTACCATAACCCATTTCATTGAAACAATCAGCAACAATAACATTTTCAAGATTATCAGCTGGATAAAAGTATAGTGGATGAGAAGGTTCGACAGTACTTGCATTAGAATCAGTCGCAACAGAAGTGGAGGAGTCGGTGTTCACCATGTTGAAAATATGGTTTATAAAAAATTAGGGCACTTAACAGTAAAAATACAGAATTAAAAGAGAATACCGGTCTTCTTCAGCAAGTCGAAGAAGCAAAAGTCTCATGTAGGAAACAAAAGAGAAATTCACAGGAAACTACCGCAGAAAACCGCCCCCAGCCACCACAACGAATTGAATAAAATCAGAACCAGCCTTCGAGGGTAACTCTGATCTATCCATTTTCGATCTCTGATACCATGTTACAATCA
Organism: Nicotiana benthamiana; assembly: GCA_034376525.1. Taxonomy (NCBI): domain Eukaryota; kingdom Viridiplantae; phylum Streptophyta; class Magnoliopsida; order Solanales; family Solanaceae; genus Nicotiana; species Nicotiana benthamiana. The sequence goes on from CM067330.1 coordinate 45,781,267, forward strand.
AATAATCGAAGTAACATTAGAAGAGAATGAATCAATACCCTAGTTCTAAGAGAAATCAAAAGAGGGAATTTTATTAAAGGAGATAACTGAGTTCTCTCTCTTCTTTACTATATATATATACAAAGGCAAAGAATGCTATGTGTGTAAAAGAATGGCTATTGCTAAAAAATGTTACAAGTATAAATATGGCTAACTAATAGAGTCTTCCGAGTTGTTGTCATTATGGGCCAGTGGGTCTATGTTTTTGAGTTGGGCTAAAGTGGAAGATGTATAAAAATGTTGTGGTCCAACAATGTTTGGTGATGTTATCATGGAATTATGTTTACTTTCTCTTGATAGAAGTGAATTGGTAATCTCATCTTCCGGTGCGAGATCTATTAGACTTGCTTATCCATTTCCTCGTGGTGGCCAAGAGTCTATAGCACCCATAGTTGAGCAAGTTGTTGGAACTTTCGTATTGGGGGACCGTGATCCATGGACTGGCGGTGCACTGGTTTCCACAACGCATGTGGAGAATTTCTAGACTCCAAAGTGTAAGCTATTGCTAGTGTTGGAATCCACTGGCAAGTTTTGCTCATACGCATCTTCTTACTCTATAATTGAAGTATGGGATCTTGGACGATAATGGCGTGTGAATTCTAATTATAGTGAAATAATTTGAAATATAAGTATTGTCTTAGAGATAAGTGATATATCACTGAAGAAATGCAACAATGTTGATTCATAAGTGGAAGGATCAGAACTTTCTTGGTTTAGCATACACTCACTAACAAATGCCTTGACATGGATAACAACTGAACCTTTGAGGTCATCTTCCCCCATTTCAGATCCAGTGGCCACCTCAAACCAAATTCTTGGCTCCCCATATATCTTCTATAATACTCTTGGGTATTCAATTCATTTTGTAATTGCACAAGATTTGAATAGTTGTTTTTCAACCATGAACAAAATAAAACAGAAAAATACAAGTGCTAATAATGAGCAACGAGCTAGACAGACATTCTTATTCATTCGACACATTAGAGAATGTATTGCTTCCAATTATGTGGTACAGGTAGTTGATAAGATTTATGTGAAGAATGTCAAAGAGGATTTAAGCATAAAAGATCTTTCAAATGGATTTTATGTGGAAACTACACAATACCTTAGGGTAAGGGAAACTACAACTACATGTCATCATATTGTTTCTTATAATATCTGCATTCATGGGCTTTGCAAGAATGATAATATGGAAGAAGCACTCATTTTGAAGGAAGAAATGAGATTAAATGGTATAATGTCAGGAACTGCAGTGTATAAGATGTGTATTCTGTTGAAATTTGCGAAATGTGATGACACTAAGTGGGTGTTGACAAACATATCTAACATGTAAGACACCTTATAGGGAAATCATTGATATCTTTGATATATGCACTTTGGTTGTATTAGCATGATTTCCAGGTATGGGTTTTGATGAATGACAACAGTGAAGTCAATTGTTATCTCCTATAATGCATATCATCTATTGTTTGCCATTATCAAAAAGGGGGAAATTGTTAGACCTCGTTTAACCTCGTTTGGAAACCATTGATATATTTGATATGTGTGCTTTGGTTGTATTAGCATGATTTCCAGGTATAGGTTTTGATGAATGACAAACAATGAAGTCGATTGTCAAACAACGATATTGTATGACAAACGACGAAGATGCATTAGCAAACAATCGAGATGGTTGACGAATCAATGGTGATGAATCAATCAATGAAGATTGGATGCAAAGAAGCATATTGATGACGGGATTGCATAGACAAGCCAAGTCGAGCCAAAGAGTTCAAGACCGAAGACCCAAGGCGTAGGTCGTTAGGTAGAACCAATGTAAGAACAACGTTTAAGTTATCTTATCTTTTGGCTCAACATTAGGTCATCATAAATATGCATTAAATCATTTTATCAAATCATATTTATCATAAACATATTTCAAATACTTCAAACAAAATGATTTTAACGTTTTCATTTTAACCAAAATGGGTTTTGAAGTAAGTTTTTGATTCTGGTATACTCCGGTATATTCCAGCTTTGATTATGGTATATCCTGGTATATTCCAGCTTTAATATGCATAAAATGATTTTATTAAATCATATATATCATAAACATTTTTAATATACTTCAAACAAAATGATTTTAACGTTTTCATTTTAACCAAAATGGTTTTTGAAGTAATTTTTCAATTCTGGTATACTCTGATATACTTAGTGTATATCAATGGTATATTCTGGTATATTCCAGCTTCGTTTTAAACTGGATCTTTACGCAAGGCATGTTAGTCGACTAACCAAATAAGTTAATCGACTAACCTACCTAAGTTAGTCGATTATCACTTTAGTTAGTCGACTAACCTTATGTCTGTTGCCTTCCAACGACTAGTTTTTTGAACGTTTGAACTAGGTTAGTCGATTAACTAAACAAGTTAGTCGACTAACTTGATGAAAAATCAGATTTAGTGTTTAAACATGAGCAACGGATACAAGAGTTTTTGGGGCTATAAATACACCCCAAAAACTCTCATTTGAGCAGAACAACAACTCTCATTATTCTTGAATACATTGATAATATTTTTGCATCATTTTTAAAGCTTTTGTTGAGCCATTTGAGAGACAACTTTGTGTTGTTCATAGAGCTTATTTTGTATCTCCTTATCTACTCTTCTTAGAGAGTTTTTATTGTAAAAGGGAGAAGTTCTTGAGAAGACTAATTCTTCTCATTGATCATTGGGGTTGCTAAGTTCCTTGAATCTTAGCAAGTGAAGTCTTGAGGTGAGGTATCCTCGAGCAAGAAGTCTTGTGGTGCGGTATCCACGAGCAAGTTGAAGTCTTGTAGAGCGTACATCTACGAGCAAGTGTAACGGTTTGTTAGGCACCCGGAAGCTTAACAGAGTTAGTATAAACTCGAGAGAGTCTCTCGGGAGACTGGACGTAACCACATTTGTGGCGAAAGTATATATCGGTGTGTTCTTTCCTTACACTTTTAATTACCGCACTTATTTTATTACTGCAATTTTAATTCCGCAAAATTTACAAACATTCTCGTGCCTCACTATTCACCTTCCCCCCTCTAGTGAACGGCATAAATCCTAACAGTTGGTATCAGAGCCCAACTCTCTAAAAGCCTTAACCGGTTAAGAGAACGTTCCATATTATCTGTTGAGAATTTTGAACGCAGGTATGATGAGTGAAGGACATTGTACCGGTAGGCCTCCATTATTTGATGGAACCAACTATACATATTGGAAAGAGCGGATGAGAATATTCATCATATCAAATAGCTTTCACTTATGGCAAATCATCAAGAAAGGTGAACAATTGCCGACAAAGAAAGTTGGGGAAATCATGGTTCTAAAGGAGGAAATGAATACGATGCCAAAAACATCCAGAAGGTTGAAAGAAACGCAATAGCCATCAATGTGCTATATTGTGCGGTGAACCCGGATGACTGTCGGAAAATCTCTTGCTGCACAACCGCCAATGAGATGTGGGATAAGCTTGAGATCACTTATGAAGGTACGCCTCAAGTCCGAGAAACTAGAGTTGATTTTCTAACACATGAATTTGAACTCTTTAAAATGAGGGAGAAAGAACCCATCAATATTATGTTCGAAGGATTCTCAAGGATCATCAATGATCTTCATGCTCTCGGGAAAGTGTACATGAACAAAGATCTTGTTAGAAAAATCCTACGGAGCCTCACTCCCGAATGGCGTTCCAAAGCCAATGCCATCCAAGAGTCGATAGGAATGACGGATGTCACAATTGATGGACTAAGAGGTAACCTCAAAACTTATGAAAGAACTATTCTTATTCCTTCTTCTGTAAACAAGAAAAATTCGATTGCCTTCAAAGCCTCATCTTCTAAAAGAGTAGAGATAAGTGATTCGGAAAGTGATGACGATAATATTTCCAATGCCTTGATCGAAAAGTTTTATAAGTTTATGAAAAAGGAAATTAAGAAGGAAGAATCAAGTCCTTCATGCCATAATTGTGGAAAAGTTGGCCACACCAAATCATACTGTCCAAAATCAAAGGACAAGAAGAAGAGGAAATACCAAAGGAGTGTGACATGGGACTCGGACAGCTCGGGCGATGAAACTGCTGCCCTATGCTTCATGGCCAACGAGAAAGATGAGGTAAGTACTTCTAACTCTTACTCTTTTGAAGAACTACAAGAAGCTTTTCAAGAATTATATGATGAATTGAAAAAGTCTTCAAAAATCTCCAAAGAGGCCAAAGCTAAAATTAAAGTTTTGGAAGAGAAAAATAAATTTTTTGAAAATGACAATGTTGATCTTAGAAATAAAATTAAGGAGATGAATGAATCAATTGATCAAAATTCTAATTGTTCATCTTGTAAATCTTTGAAATTAGAGAACATAGAACTTAGGAGCACACTAGAAAAACGTAGTGTAGAAGTTCCTAAAGCTGTTGAAGAAACAAAGAAGAAAAAGCCCAGAAAAAATAAAAGGCGTAAAAAGAATAAGAATCATAATAGAAATGATGTTGCGCAACCTAGAAATAATTCTAGCACTTTTATTAACGAGCCTAGAAATAATTATTCTAGACCACCTAGAAATGACTCTAAGAATTTCAACGCTTCTAGGAATGACTTTAGATCACCTAGAACGTATTTGTCTCAACCGAGGCATATGCACAACCAGAACGTAATATGTCACTACTGCAACCGGGTAGGACACATAGCACCCGTATATTTTACAAAACATAGGGATTTATATTTTAGCTATAATTATTATTTGCCTAACCCCAAGGACCCAAAAGTGTTTGGGTATCTAAAAATTATTTTTAGGTACATTTGCAGGTGTGCTTGAAGACTACAATGTTGTAGATGCACCAAGCACGACACCTTATTGCATCGAGGGGAAATCTCGGTTAGTTATCAATTTTTATAAAATCCTAATTGTTGATATATGTTAACAGTTGGTATATTTTTTAAAAATTGATTCTTGATGAATATAACTTTTGATGTGCTAAAAATGTAATAATTGATATGTGTTAACGATTGATATGTCTTTGTTAACAATTGGTATCAATTATTTTTGTTGATTCATGTTTTGATAACTTTTATTTTGAATAACAATTGGTATCAATTATTTTTGTTAAAAATAATGATTGATCCATGTTTTGATGAATATTAGTTATTTTTTGATAAAAACCTAATTATTGATATGTGTTAACAATTAGTATCGTTTTGATAAAAATAACATTTGAAATGTTTGTTTTGTTTAACAGTTGGTAACAGTTGGTATGTATTAACTGTTAGCATGTTTTTGTTAAAAACATTTCATTCATGTTTTGATGAATATTAATTTTTATTTTTCTAACAGTTGGTATTGTTTTAAATTATTTGACAAAAATTCATCATGCATATTCCTCAATATCTTTCCTATTTTATTTTGACATTCGAGGAGATGTCGAAAGGGGGAAGTAGCCTTAAATATACTCTCTTTTTGCTAATGCCAAAAGGGGGAAGAGTTTAGGCGATATGCATCAAATAAGGGGGAATGTCTCTACATTCTAGTATGCCTTATTTGAGGGGGAATTATCATTAAGGGGGAATTGTTTGCATGACTTGTATGTTGAGATATAGCATAACTTTAGGGGGAATCCTATATGCATATCTCCTATTGTTTGTCATTATCAAAAAGGGGAAAATTGTAAGACACCTTATATGGAAATCATTGATATCTTTGATATATGCACTTTGATTGTATTAGCATGATTTCCAGGTATGGGTTTTGATGAATGACAAACAGTGAAGTCAATTGTTATCTCCTATAATGCATATCATCTATTGTTTGCCATTATCAAAAAGGGGAAAATTGTAAGACCTCGTTTAACCTCGTTTGGAAATCATTGATATATTTGATATGTGTGCTTTGGTTGTATTAGCATGATTTCCAGGTATAGGTTTTGATGAATGACAAACAATGAAGTCGATTGTCAAACAACGATATTGTATGACAAACGACGAAGATGCATTAGCAAACAATCGAGATGGTTGACGAATCAATGGTGATGAATCAATCAATGAAGATTGGATGCAAAGAAGCATATTGATGACGGGATTGCATAGAAAAGTCAAGTCGAGCCAAAGAGTTCAAGACCGAAGACCCAAGGCGTAGGTCGTTAGGTAGAACCAATGTAAGAACAACGTTTAAGTTATCTTATCTTTTGGCTCAACATTAGGTCATCATAAATATGCATTAAATCATTTTATCAAATCATATTTATCATAAACATATTTCAAATACTTCAAACAAAATGATTTTAACGTTTTCATTTTAACCAAAATGGGTTTTGTAGTAAGTTTTTGATTCTGGTATACTCCAGTATATTCCAGCTTTGATTCTGGTATATCCTGGTATATTCCAGCTTTAATATGCATAAAATGATTTTATTAAATCATATATATCATAAAAAATTTTAATATTCAAACAAAATGATTTTAACGTTTTCATCTTAACCAAAATGGTTTTTGAAGTAAGTTTTCAATTCTGGTATACTCTGGTATACTTAGTGTATATCAATGGTATATTCTGGTATATTCCAGCTTTGTTTTAAACTGGATCTTTACGCAAGGCATGTTAGTCGACTAACCAAATAAGTTAATCGACTAACCTACCTAATTTAGTCGATTATCACTTTAGTTAATCGACTAACCTTATGTCTGTTGCCTTCCAACGACTAGTTTTTTGAACGTTTGAACTAGGTTAGTGGATTAACTAAACAGGTTAGTCGACTACTTGATGAAAAATCAGATTTAGTGTTTAAACATGAGCAACGGATACAAGAGTTTTTGGGGCTATAAATACACCCCAAAAACTCTCATTTGAGCAGAACAACAACTCTCATTATTCTTGAATACATTGATAATATTTTTGCATCATTTTTAAAGCTTTTGTTGAGCCATTTGAGAGACAACTTTGTGTTGTTCATAGAGCTTATTTTGTATCTCCTTATCTACTCTTCTTAGAGAGTTTTTATTGTAAAAGGGAGAAGTTCTTGAGAAGACTGATTCTTCTCATTGATCATTGGGGTTGCTAAGTTCCTTGAATCTTAGCAAGTGAAGTCTTGAGGTGAGGTATCCTCGAGCAAGAAGTCTTGTGGTGCGGTATCCACGAGCAAGTTGAAGTCTTGTAGAGCGTACATCTACGAGCAAGTGTAACGGTTTGTTAGGCACCCGGAAGCTTAACGGAGTTAGTATAAACTCGAGAGAGTCTCTCGGGAGACTGGACGTAACCACATTTGTGGCGAACCAGTATATATCGGTGTGTTCTTTCCTTACACTTTTAATTACCGCACTTATTTTATTACTGCAATTTTAATTCCGCAAAATTTACAAACATTCTCGTGCCTCACTATTCACCCCCCCCCCCCCTAGTGAACGGCATAAATCCTAACATAACAAAGGGCATGTTCCAAAAGAGATGATGTACAATACCATCCTTGATTGCCATTACTCAATAGAAAATATCTTGATAGCTCTAAAGGTGACTAAGGAAAGGATACCAAGGTGTTTGAGGCAAATTGATGGGTTGCTGATCACATTACATGGGTTGCTTTTGTGGGAATTTTCTTCTGGAAAGTTTGCCTCGATTCAATCATTTCGCTTACCGCTAACTACTTCGCGAAGAGGGGAAGCAAGATTATGTCAATATGCAGGGCAGGTTAGGATGACACTCAAGTTGATAACACTACTAATGTTCAAGAGTCACAAAGGACATGGTTTAGAATGCTTTGCCAAAAGTGCATAGGATCCTATATTTTTCTTTAGACATAATAAATGCCTTAGTAATGATATTGTTGGTTGGACAATGTTCTTATTGAGAATGAGAGTATTGTTATGAATTAACCCCCAGCCCTGCAAAGATATTAACACACAAATAGCTATTGGGCTAAGAAGAGCTATTGGGCCGAGAACAAGTAATAATATGGCTAGGCTAATTTGGGATCCTGGTTTAGTAATGAGCCCAAGAATAGTTCTATTAAACAGAGTAGTGGTCGGTGATTTGGGTATTATGCGTATTATTGAGAACTCTTCTTCTTCGTCTCTGTTCTTCTTGCTTCTCACCCTGGACTATTTCTTTCTGTTCTCCCTCGGCTCTCTCTATCCTTCTTCCCTGGATCTCCTTCTTAGTTCTAGTTATTGTTATTGTAATGATTGAATCTTTGAGTTAATGTATTAAATCCATCATTTTTCTCATTTATTTTGAGTTGTGAATTCGGGTTCATAACAGAGTATACATTTTGTCATGAGGAATCTTGTTAAAAGTCAAATTCTTTTATATCACTAAGAGTCAACTTTTAGAGGGGGCAAAGTGTAGTACTGCAAACAAACATGTGTGATACAAAATGACATAATTGAACATGTTTATATACAAGAAATTAGTCTATTATTAAAATAAAACATAGCAAATAAAAGTACACAAAGATATACTGTGACACCCCAAGAAAATTTCGCATTGACAAAATATGGAAGAGATGTTAGGTATTGTTTAACCTTAAAATGGGATAACAATTAAATTTATAAGTGGTTATAAGGATACGTAATTTTACTTGGCACAAACTGAGAAATATCATAATAATTGTTAAAAATTATTAGTAAAATAAAGTAATGTGACGAATAGTGGACCCCGAGCTAGATCGCCCTCGAATAACAGACTATGCTAGAAAAGTATGAACTAAACAATAGAGCTTAAGAGAGAAAAATGTAGTATATTGCTTCATTATGCGTGAATATCTGATGATTACATAATGATTAGGACTCTCTTTATATAGTAGAGAAATCATATTTATGGTATAATTCAAATAAAAGAAGGAAATCTCATAATTGGCTAAATGTCAGTCTTGACTTGATACGTGCCGATATTTTCATCACAATCATTACCGGGTCATGGATATCTCGGCTTTTTGTTATTCTACCTAGTAGGCTTCATTCGATCTCACATTGGTCTCGATCAAGGCTGGTCTTGATCTTGATCGGCCATTGATCTATGAGCTTACCAATCCATTTCCGTACCATGGTCCGATATAACCGAGGTCGAGCCTTAGTCGGTCACCCTATTTCAATTTGTCATACAAAATTAGGCAAGCTCAATTTTATCCGTATACAGATAGCCTCCTCATCTTTTGGAGTGCAATGATAAGAAACGAATTGAGTCGCCCCTCGGTTTATCATGATGTAAGCATCATGACGTAAGAAGCAGAGGTGATTAAAACGTCTTGTTGGTACAGTTCTCTAGGCATTTAATGCTTGTCAGTTGATGGTCATCCACCATCAGCACTGAACTGCCGCTTTCAACCTATAAATGCATCTTTCGTCATCTCTCAAACTTTACTTACAAATTTTCTTCCCTATAATTTCAAAAATCTTTGCCTTTTTCGGAGCTCTATATTTTCATATCTTTGAATTTCCTTACTTTTTCCATCGCAAAACACCAAGATTTCAATCTCTATTCTCCCTTGCTTATAAAAATGGCCAATGCATCTAAATCTATTTCGCATAAAGAAAATCCTTCTTTGTCTCGTCTGGCCAACGAGCAACCGACGATGGGTCCTCCCCTTGAGGACTTCGTTCCTAGAAGATGCGCCACTACTACTGATTTTACGGTGGAGAATACACCCTCGATGATGGGTCGATGAGAATAGATGTTGAGGTACATATGTACGATTACAGAAGATCTCCTAGAGAAGATGAAACAGGAGTACAGCTGGGTAGGCAAAGATGTAGGAGTTCCTACCCTCGAGAAATCTGTTAGAATATACGCTTAACGCTAGAAGGGGGGGGTGAATAGCGTTCTAATAAAATACAGCGTAAACTTGCGGAATTTAAAAATTGCAAGAATGAAATAAGTGCAATAAGTAAATAATAAGGAATGAACGCACCGATGTATCCTGGTTCACCACAACCCGTGGCTAGTCCAGTCCCCGAGAGACTCTCTCGAGATTTCCACTAACTTCGTCAAGCTTACGGGTGCTTAACAAACCGTTACAGTTGCTCAAGGATACCGCACCTTAAGACTTCACTTGCTTGAGGATACCTCACCCCAAGACTTCAACCACTAAGACTTTGGGTACTTAGCAAACCCGACAAATGAGAAGATATGTTCTTCTCAAACAACTCTCTTTTACAACAAATACTCTCTCAATAGAGTGGATAAAGAGAAACAAAATAAGCTCTATGAACAACAAAAAGTTGTCTATCAAATGGCTCAAAAAAAGCTCTAAAATGATGCTTGAAAATGGTCAATATGTATATCAATATATGCAGGAGTTGTGTGTTTAAAATCAGCTCAAAAGACCTCTTTTTATAGGTGAAAAAATGGTGCTGACCGTTGCTTAATTGACAAATAAAATCCCTGATTCTGTGCTCAAACAATCGATTGTTTGGAGTAGATAATCGATTGTTTGACCAACGATCAAAAGACAGATTCCTGATTTTAGGCTAAACAATCGATTGTATGGACTAAATAATCGATTGTATTCAACGTTCAAAAATCAATTTAGGATTCTGTGGGAACGGTCAAAATATAATCGATTGTACGAAAATGACAATCGATTGTTTATGAATATAATCGATTGTATGACAAAAATAATCGATTGTTTAGATGTTTAAAAACTTCGGTTGCACACTGTCTCAAAATAATCGATTGTTAAAAGTAGACAATCGATTGTTTGCTATTTTAAAAAACTTCAGATCACACTGTCTTAATACAATCGATTGTAGGATTCAAATAATCGATTGTTGAGACCCAGATTTAAAAGACATGTTTAAAACCTTTAACATCATTTTGTTTTAACACAAAGATGCATGTTTATGATAAATATAATTTAATAAAATATTTTATGCATGTTTATGATAAATATGATTTAATAAAATATTTTATGCATGTTTATGATAACCTAATGTTGAGCCAAAGGATAAGATAACTTAACCGTTCTCCTTACATTGGTTCTACCAAACAACCTATGTCTTGGGTCTTCGGTCTTGAACTCTTTGGCTCGTTCATGCAATTCCGTCATCAGTATGCTTCTCACCATTTGATTGATTGTCATATTATATCGTTGTATGACACTTGACTTCATTGTTTGTCATTCATCAAAACCTATACCTGAAAATCATGCTCATACAACCAAAGCGCACATATCATAAATATACATGATTTCCAACAATTTCCCCCTTTTTGATAATGACAAACAACGGAAGATATGCATATTGAATTCCCCCTAAATAGATGCTATATCTCAACATGCAACCAGTTCAATTCAATATAATTCCCCCTTAATTGAATATTCCCCATCAATTAAAGCATGCATATCGCCCATATTCTTCCCCCTTTTGGCATTAGCGAAAAGAGTATACCAAAAGTTATTTAAACCATTGACGATACCAATCGTTATAGACAAGATCATATAAAAAGTTAGTAAATGACATACTAGTAATAATGATCATTTTTCTCAACTATGCCAATTGTTATTTAAACTAAAAATATTCATCAAAACATGAATCATTCATTTATTATAAAACCAATAGATACTAATTGTTATTCAAAAATAAAACTTGTTAAAGCATGTATCAACCAAAACTGATATAGATTATTTGCACATATCAACTCATTGCGTTTTTATTCAAAATACGATAACTAAACGATGTTCCCCCTTATTGCATTAAGGTTTCGTGCTTGGTGCATCCACTACAATATTGTAGTCTTCAAGCACACCTGCAAAAAGAACCTAAAAATAGGTTTTTGGTACCCAACTTCTTTTGGGTCCTTGGGGGTTAGGATAACAATAGTCATAATCAACAAATAAATCTCTATGTTTAGCAAAACAAACGGGTGCAATGTGTCCTACCCGATTACAATAGTGACATATAACATTAGGATTGTGCATATGTCTAGGTTGAGCCAAATGCGTTCTAGGTGATCTAAAGTTGTTCCCCCTAGAAGCGTTGAATTTCCTAGAGTCATGTCTAGGTGGTCTAAAATTATTCATTTTAGACTCATTTATAAAATTTCTAGAATTGTGTCTAGGTGGTCTAAAATTATTCATTCTAGACTCATTAACAAAATTCCTAGAGTTGTTTCTAGGTGGTCTAAAACAATTAATCTTAGACTCATTAGTGAGGTTCCTAGAATTCTTTCTAGATGGTCCGACCTCATTACTTTCATCCTTTTTAATATCTTCAATTTTAGGACTATCAACACTGCATGTTTCTAGTGCTTTCCTAAGTTCTGTGTTCTCTAGTTATAAAGAACTACAAGAAGAACAATTGGAACATTTATCAATAGAAGAGGCTTCATTCAATTCCTTGATTTTATTTTTAAAATCAACAATGTCATTTTTCAAAAATTTATTTTCTTTTTCTAAAACTTCATTTTTATTTTTAAGAACATCATTTTCATTAGTCAATTTTTCAAAATCTATTTCTTTCAAAGAAGAGGATTTTTCAAACTCTTTTTCTTGTAAAGAAAGTGTTTTCTGAAAATCTGTTTCTTGCAAAGAAAGTGTTTTCTTCAATTCTATGATAGTTTTGGAAGCATTAACAAATTCACCATACAATTCATCATAGGCATTTTGTAATTCTTCAAACGAGTGAGAGTTAGATGTACTTACCTCTTCTCCTTCATTAGCCATGAGACACAATGCGGCGGTTTCATCGCTTGAGCTGTCCGAATCCCGTGATAAGCGCCTATGGTGTTTCTTCTTTTTCTTGTCTCTTTCCATAGACTTACAAAACTTTTTAATTTTATCATTGGAAATATTATCATCATCCCTTTCCGAATCACTTACCTCTTCTATTTTAGAGGATGAGGCTTTGAAGGCGAAATTCGAATTGCTTCTAAGATAAGGATTAAGAATTGTGTTATCATAAGTTTCGAGGTTACCTCTTAGTCCATCAATTGTGATATCCGTGAATTCCATCGACTCTTGGATGGCATTGGCTTTGGAGCGCCATTCGGGAGTGAGACTCCGTAGGACTTTTCGAACAAGATCTTTGTTCGTGTAAACTTTCCCGGGAGCATGGAGATCGTTGACGATTCTTAAAAATCGTTCAAACATAACACCAATGGGTTCCTTCTCCATTTTAAAGATTTCATATTTATGTGTTAGAAAATCAATTTTGGCTTCTCGGACTTGAGGCGTACCTTCATAAATGATCTCGAGCTTATCCCACATCCTCTTGGCGGTTGTGCAGCACGAGATTTTCCTATAGTCATCCGCATTCACCACACAATATAATACATGGATGGCCCTTGCATTATTTTCAACTTTCTTGATATCCTCGGCATCATATTCATCTTCGGATTTTGGAACCGTGGTCTCTCCAACTTTCTTTGTTGGCATTGGTTCACCGTTTTTGATTATTTGCCACAAACGAAAACTGTTTGCTTTGAGGAAGATGCTCATCCGCTCTTTCCAATATGAATAGTTTGTTCCGTCAAATAGTGGAGGGCAAGTGGTGGATTGTCCTTCATCCATTGTTCCTGCGTTCAATATTTTCAACAGAAAAATATATATTGCTCTCAACCGGTTAAGGCTTTCAGAGAGTTAGGCTCTGATACCAATTGTTAGAATATACGCTTAACGCTAGAAGGGGGGGTGAATAGCGTTATAATAAAATACAGCATAAACTTGCGGAATTTAAAAATTGCAGGAATGAAATAAGTGCGATAAGGAACGAATGCACCGATGTATCCTGGTTCACCACAACCCGTGGCTAGTCCAGTCCCCGAGAGACTCTCTCGAGATTTCCACTAACTTCGTCAAGCTTACGGGTGCTTAACAAACCGTTACAGTTGCTCAAGGATACCGCACCTTAAGACTTCACTTGCTTGAGGATACCTCACCCCAAGACTTCAACCACTAAGACTTTGGGTACTTAGCAAACCCGACAAATGAGAAGATATGTTCTTCTCAAACAACTCTCTTTTACAACAAATACTCTCTCAATAGAGTGGACAAAGAGAAACAAAAAAAGCTCTATGAACAACACAAAGTTGTCTATCAAATGGCTCAACAAAAGCTCTAAAATGATGCTTGAAAATGGTCAATATGTATATCAATATATGCAGGAGTTGTGTGTTTAAATCAGCTCAAAAGACCTCTTTTCATAGGTGAAAAAGTGGTGCTGACCGTTGCTTAATTGACAAACAAAATCCCTGATTCTGTGCTCAAACAATCGATTGTTTGGAGTAGATAATCGATTGTTTGACCAACGTTCAAAAGACAGATTCCTGATTTTAGGCTAAACAATCGATTGTATGGGCTAAATAATCGATTGTATTCAACGTTCAAAAATCAATTTAGGATTCTGTGGGAACGGTCAAAATATAATCGATTGTATGAAAATGACAATCGATTGTTTATGAATATAATCGATTGTATGAAAAAAAAATGGATTGTTTAGATGTTTAAAAACTTCGGTTGCACACTGTCTCAAAATAATCGATTGTTAAAAGTAGACAATCGATTGTTTGTTATTTTGAAAAACTTCAGATCACACTGTCTTAATACAATCGATTGTAGGATTCAAATAATCGATTGTTGAGACCCAGATTTAAAAGACATGTTTAAAACCTTTAACATCATTTTGTTTTAACACAAAGATGCATGTTTATGATAAATATAATTTAATAAAATATTTTATGCATGTTTATGATAAATATGATTTAATAAAATATTTTATGCATGTTTATGATGACCTAATGTTGAGCCAAAGGATAAGATAACTTAACCGTTCTCCTTACATTGGTTCTACCAAACGACCTACGTCTTGGGTCTTCGGTCTTGAACTCTTTGGCTCGTTCATGCAATTCCGTCATCAGTATGCTTCTCGCCATTTGATTGATTGCCATATTATATCGTTGTTTGACACTTGACTTCATTGTTTGTCATTCATCAAAACCTATACCTGAAAATCATGCTCATACAACCAAAGCGCACATATCATAGATATACATGATTTCCAACAGAATCCATACTTATGTGGAGTAGTATCTAAGTGATACTTACCCCTTCACGATATGTCACTTAAACCCTATCATCATCACATTTTGCAAGAGGTATGATGTTACTCTTGGTCAAATCCATCAGTCGTTCTGGAGAATCATAATCCTCCTACGATTTTTTTCAAGAAAGACTAAGGAGCATCTTTTTACCCTCGATCACCTTATGCGTCTCTACAACCCTCAGCTTTATCGTGGAGGCATGATCTAGCTTTACCGTCAAGCCACCAAACTTCTATTCTCGAGCATAGACGAGATACGAGACTAAGATTAGATGGGCAGATTTGTCCAAGTAAAGACTTCAGACCTAATCCCTACCGAAGACGTGTCGTTCCCTGAAAAATGAAACATAAATCATAAGTATTTCCTCAACTTGAATATCTAACTTTGCCGCTTTTCTCTTATCTTCCTTCCTCATCCGAGCCTTTGTGTTGTAGTTATGGCCATCGTTCTAGAGGTGATCCTCAATATCAAGAAATGGGTTAGGGACATGGTGTCATAGAGGTCAAACTACAAGCATTCCTGAATGAAAATATTAAAGGGCCAATAGGAGGCTCGTAACCATAGTAATGTTTTCTTCTTAGAACGGTTTCCATTTAGACTTTATATTTTCTTTATTCATCTTTTTCCCCTTTGTAGGCCATGGAAGGATGTATAATGAGTCCCCCCTCTGCTAAAGAAGAGGCGTTTTCCCCTTCTCATGTTCCGAAATAGGCCAAGGAGAAGAAGAGGAAAGGGGCTCCGAGTTCTCCGAGCTCTTCGGGCCCAAAACCCCCGTAAACCAAAGGTGTTCATTCACCTAACTATAGAGTCAGTCAAACATCTGAGGGATGAATCTGAAGAGGACAAAAAAGAAGAGGACTCTGAGCTGGTGACCCGTGCACGAACTGGCACCGAAACACAAAGGCGTGCTAGGGTGACGGGAGCTAAAACCGCTTTGCCTAATCTGACAAAGCCACCAAGTCAGAAAAGCGGAAGGCTCTTCACCTCGAGGTGAGAAGGCTACCGAGGAGGCAGTCGAGGTTGGTGTAGAAACCATGCTTAATTCTTCCCGTGACAAAAATGGAGCCTCAAAAGATTCACTTGGGGCAATAGAGATTGGAGATGTCTCCTCGTTACATTCATTCTCTAATATGACAATCAAGGATGCTCAAGCGACAGAGACTTGCCATGGCGAAGAGGCCACAAAGTAAAAGACCTTTTTGGTGGCCATTTTGCCGAAGTGGAAGATGTCACCGATTTAGGTGACTTGGACGTACCAAGTAAGAGCTCGACTAAAACTTCCTCGAGCTTTAAACTGACCAACCAATTCTTTTCCTCCGGTGTTAATCCCTAGGGTAAGAGACCACTTATCATCTCGATCCTGGAGGATGCTCAAGTTTTCTCTAACTCCGTAGGGGTGGCTAGCTATCTCAGATGTTTGTTCATTGAAGAGGACCAAGCTAAGATGAACAAAGTGGAAGTTGATTGCTTGTTCAATGAGGCCTACCACGCTCTAAATCGGGTAAGTTCAAGGGCCCTTGCATTATCTTTTTATGCCTTGAATTGTAGATATCTTTAATATTTTCTTCCTTTCTCGTAGGCTTCAGTGTTTCATCATGAGGTCTTTCTTCGAATCTGAGAGGAACACAATACCAAGGTCTAGGACCTCACTGAGAAGTATGATACTTACAAGCTTCTTAGTGAGAAGCTTCAGGTAGACTTGGTGGTGGATCGAGATGAGCACACTGAGATGGTCGAGCAGGTATTCCAAATTCTTCATGATAGTGAAGATGTAGCGGAGATAACAACTAATGATCCAATTCCGCAGGTTCGATAGAGGCCCGTAAAGATCAAGGGCTTCCAAGGGCAAATAGATAAAGTACGAGCCGAGACTGAAGATTTCAGGGGGTGTATGGACATTTTGGCTGCACAAAATGAGGTCGTTCAAGCAGAGCTGGATTCGGCTGAGTCTCAGCTTCGATCTGCAAGAGAGGATGCCTTGGCTCAGACAAAGAAAGTTGAGGAACTTGAGTCTAACTTAGCCAATTTGGCCAAAGAGCTCGAAGTGGTCAGATCTAAGGCGGTCGTGGCCAATGTTAAGGCTCAAGTTAGTTCGAGCAATACAAGGATGATGTTGAGGCCACTCTCGAGCAAGACAAGGGCATGGTGGATCATTCAAAGTAGCAGGCTCGAAGAGAGGCTCTTTAGGGAGTCTTTGCCTAAAGTTTTGATATATGTGTTGTACTCGAGATCGCCAAGGCTGAGAAAGTGTAAGGCTCGAAAGCTAGCATTTTTCGATGAAGATTTTGAGAATTTGAGCAGATCTAGTGGAGAAAATTTCGAAGGCAAAGAAGCTTTCTCTAATAAGGACCGTGTTGTATAGGCCTAGTAATTTTTGCTTTTACTTTAAAGTTGATCGACCTTTGGAAAGAATTTTTTGATCTGGACATGTGGCCCTTGTAAAAAAACTTTGATGTGTAAGAAATTTTTCCTTTCCATGGCTCTCGAACCCATTGTCCTTTTGTTATTTTATAAAATTATGAAAGTACCTTAGTATAACTTATAGTTATATTCAACGATCCCCGATTAGACATTCGAACTCGACCTGAGGTGGTTTTTGATAAATTGGAGCTGAGTGCGATCATTTATTTGGACTCGGAATAAGGTAATCTTTGAGTTTGATATTCGAGTGAGAGTGTTATCTCAAACTCGAAATCAGTGGCCCTTAGGCTTGAAAAATAGTCCCTGAGTGAAGATTTATTCGAACTCGAGTTGAAGTAGCCCATAAGCTTAGTAGTCAAGTAAGAGTTATATCTCGAACTCAAAGTGAGAGCAGCCCTTATGCCTTTGTATTTGGCCGATATGGCCTTTGTAGAATGACCGTTTAACATATATAAGGCTTTCTACCCTTTTTGGTTACTAAGAATTTTTTCCCTGATTTGTCGTTCATATTCACAAAGGTTGTAATGCCTTAGCATGAAATAAGAAACAGTTCATGAGTTCGAATAATTTTGTACTCTTTTGTGTTTTCGAGGCTTGATATTATCGAAGCCTTTTATGGTTTCACCGAAAGGTAGCCCTATTAATCGGTTTATGAAAGGATTTGGATGCATGTTTTGTTGTGAAATTTGGACGTCTCTGAGCCATGTTAATTTGGTCGTAGACTTTTCAGTTTGGGATTTGCCCCTTGGGCTTATTTTCCCGTCTTACTTCGAGCTTGCCCAAAGTGTCATTCCCCGATTTAGGTGGCCATGGCCTATAGAAATCGAGAGTTTCCTAAACGGTTTTATGATCTCGAAGTTTTAATTATTTGATCTCGTTTTTTTTTGGACGACAATCCCCGATTGTGGGGTAATTATCCGAACTCTGGTTATGATCAGCCCTTAGGCATGCATAATAGATCGAGAGTATGAAATTGTAAACTAGAAGAAATTTTCTAAGACATGATATATTGGAAAGGGAAAATACTTCTCTTTATAATTAATTCTACATGTGTATATGTTCTATGCTAGGGCTCGAGCAAACAACACGGGCACTGTTTGACCTTTTGGCCCTTACAAATTTTCCTATCGAGACCCTAATGCCATGAAGTAATTTCCTCGCAACAAATTTAACATTCAAGTGTAATGCCCCCCCCCCCCCCCGCAATATTCGAGGTTGATTGTAAAGAAGCCTCGGATATTGTTGATATGTTATAATTTAGCACGATCAATGATTGCCTCTTTAAAAACCTCACAGGAAAAATCCATTTGAGACAAAACCGGTCTAAGGAAAAAAGAGTGAAATGCATGCTTTCAGACCTAAAGACTTCGTGTCGAGGAGTCCATTGTTATTTATGATCAAACACCTACAAGATTTAGTTTAAAATATAAATGAAAATGGAAAGGATCATACCTTAGCAGTAGTATTGTTTTAAGTGTGATATGTTCTAATTGTTTGGCATTTGTTCAGCGTTTATTGTCCCGAGTTTGTAGGATCCTTTTCATGTGACTTCGAGAATCTAATACGACCTTTCCTAGTTCGAACCAAATTTTCCTTCATTTGGATTTTGGTTGTTAAGCATTACCTTCCTCAGTACCAAGTCTCTGACATTAAAGTATCAAAGTTTGTCCCTTTGATTATAATACCTCTCGATTCGTTATTTCTGGATGACCAATCGAACAAGGGCAACTTCACTTCGTTCATCAAATAGTTCCAAGCAAGTATTCATGGCCTCGTCATTCGATTCCTTTGTTGTGTATCAGAATCTGATGCTTGGCTCCCCAACTTCGACAGGTATTAAAGCTTCCGTGCCATAAACCAAAGAGAACGAGGTAGCACTGGTACTAGACTTTGAAGTTGTACGATATGCCCAAAGGACTTAGGGCAAGATTTCTCTCCATTTTCCTTTGGCATCGATCAACCTTTTCTTAAGGTTTTGTATTATAATTTTGTTGGTTGATTTGGGTTGCCTATTTTCGCTAGGGTGATAAGGAGTTAATAAGATCTTTTTTATCTTGAGGCCTTTGAGAAATTTCGTCACCTTGCTACCGACAAATTGTTTTTCGTTGTCACATGCGATTTCGAATAGTATCCTGAAACGACATATAATTTGGTCCTAGATGAAGTCGATGACTTATTTTTCCCTGACATTCTGATAGGCATGTGCTTCAACCCACTTAGAAAAATAGTCAGTCAGTCATAAGTAAAACAAATTAAGCCTTACCTAGCAACGATAAAAGAGGGCCGACAATGTCTTTCCCCTCTTTCTAAATGGACATGGGGATAAAATCGAATGCACCAGTTCTCCGGGTCAAAGAATCATCGGAGCATGCCTTTGACATTTATCACATTTTTGTACAAACTCCTTCACATCTTTTTCCATATCAATCCAGTAATAGCTGGCTCGGACTACCTTTCGGACAAGAGATTAGGCGCAGGAGTGATTCCTACATGTGCCTTTGTGGACTTCCCTCAAAACATACTCGCTATCTCCCTAACCTAGACATATAGCTAGCGGACTGCCGAACATCTTTTCGAGTAAGTTTCCATCTCGAACAAGCCAAATCGGGTGGCCTTCGTGCGCAGGGCCCTTGATTCCTTTGGATTTGAAGGAAGTATTCCATTCTTCAAATAGTCTATGTAATTATTTCTCAACCCTAAGTTAAACTTGTGGAATTTATCTTGGCATGGCCTTCGTCGACCACTGAACTCATGAGTTGTACAACAACCCCTGAATTGAGTTCTTTATCTTCGACTAACAAGCCTAGGTTGCGAGGTCATCGACTTTGCTATTTTGATCTCGAGGCACGTGTTGCAAATTCCATTGTTTGAACCAGCGTAGAGTCACGTGTATCTTGTCCAAGTATCTTTGCATTTGCTCTTCCCGAACTTCAAAGGTCCTGTTAACCGAATTCACAACAAGGGGGGAGTCGTATTTGGCTTCGATCACCTATGCTCCCAAGCCTTTGGCTAGTTCGAGACCTTCAATCATGGTCTCATATTCTACCTAATTGTTAGTAAATTTTATAGTTCTAATAGATTGTATAACCACATTACCTATGGGTGGTTTTAGCAGGATGCTGAGTCGGCGCCCTTTACGTTCGAAGCTCCATTCATAAAGAGGGTATAGATCCCCGAAGATGTACTTGACTTGACTAAAAATTCTTTTTCAACCTCGGGTACTAGGGCCGGTGCAAAGTCAGCAACGAAGTCTGCAAAGATTTGAGACTTGATGGTTGTCCGGGGTCAATACTCAATATTGTACCCAATGAGTTCCACGGTCCATTTGGCTAATCGCCCCGAAAGTTTGGGTTTATGCAAAATATTTTGAAGGGGATAAGTTGTTTCAACACATATAGGATGACATTGAAAATATAGTTTTAATTTCCTAAATATGCTTATCAAAGTGGGAGATAACTTTTCTAAGTGAGGATACCTAGTTTCGGCCTCACCTAAGGTACAACTAACATAATAGACAGGGATTGTGTACCTTGAGGATACCTAGTTTCGGCCTCACCTAAGGTACAACTAACATAATAGACAGGGATTGTGTACCTTGTTCTTCACAAACTAGGACTCCACTTACCACTACCTCCAAGAAAGCCAAGTATAAGTAAAGTTGTTCATCCATTTTCGGGGTATAAAGAAATGGCGGGCTTGATAAGTAACACATTAGTTCTTCCAAGGCGTGCTGGCATTCCAGGTTCATGCAAAATTGTTCTTTTTCCTACGTAGCGAGAAGAATCAGTGACTCCTATCTGAGGACCTCGAAATGAATCGCCCTAGGGCGGCTATGTGCTTGGTTAGCCTTTGCACGGACTTTACATTATCTACGGCCATAATATCCTTGATAGTTTTAATTTTATCGAGGTTGATCTCGATCCCCTGATTGGACACCATGAAGCCGAAAAACTTGCCCGACCCAACCCTGAACAAGCACTTTTCTGGTTTGAGATTTATATTGTACTTCTTTAGTATATCGAAAGTTTCCGGCAAATGCTTCAAATGTACCTCTGATCACAGGAACTTAACTAGCATGTTATCAATATAAACTTCCATAGATTTCCCTATTTGTTGTTCAAACATTTGATTAACTAGGCGTTGATAGGTTGAACTAGCATATTTTTAGTCTGAATGGCATTACATTATAACAGTAGGTACAATACTTAGTTGTACCCAGAGTAGGCATCGGTAAAACTAAAAGTCTCGTGGTCGGCCGTGGCATTGTACGATTGATGTTCGGCAAGGGAAAAGAATCCTTAGGTCATGTATTATTCAGGTCTTTATAATCTATGCACATTCTAAGTTTGTTTCGTTCTTAGGGACTACCATTGCATTTTCCAACCATTCAGGATACTTTACTTCCCAAATGGATCCTATTTTAAGAAGTTTGTTTACCTCATCTTTGATGAAAGCATGCTTTACCTCGGACTGAGGCCTCTTTTTTTGCTTCATCTGGAGGAACTTCGGATCCAAGCTCAGTTTATAAGTAATGATCTCCGATGGGATCCATGTTATATCGAGATGGGACGAGGCAAAACAATCCATGTTAAATTTAAGGAATTGAATAAGTTTTCTCTTGAGCTCGGAAATTAACCTAGTGCCCAGGTATACCTTTTGATCGGTCAGATGCTCGATCAATATAATTTGTTCCAGCTCTTCAACCATTGATTTTTTTGCGTCAGAATCATCAGGGATTATGACGGATGAGGTATCATATAGTCATCATCCTCATAAATTCTCTGCTCCTCCGATTGGGTCGAGGCTGGTGACTGCGGTTGCTATTGGCTTCCTATTTTTCCTTCAAATCCAATCCCTTTGCCGATGAAAGTGTTGATATCGGTATCACTTCATCAATTACAAACATCTCCTTGGCGGTGGGTTGTTCCCCATACATTTTTTTTACCCCCTCCGATGTTGGGAACTTCAGAACTTGGTGAAGTGTCGAGGGTACTGTCCTCATATTATGGATCCTGGGCCTTCCGAGCAGTGCATTATACCTCATTTCACACTCGACCACATGGAACTTTATTTTTTGGATGGTCCCAACCACGTATACTGGTAAAGTAATCTCACCTTTGGTGGTTTCGCTTGCCATGTTAAAGTCGTTAAGTACTCGGGCTACGGGCACAATTTGATCTTATAGGCCGAGTTATTCCATGACCCTTGCTCGAATAACATTGATCGAGCTACTTGGATGAATCAAAACACGATTCAACTGAATTTTATTCATCATGACAAATATTACCAGTGCATCGTTGTAAGGTTGTTTGATCCCTTCTGCATCCTTGTCATTGAAACACAAGGTTTCTTCTGGTAAGTAGTCCCGAGTTCATTTTTCCCTTGTGATAGTTACATTGATGCGTTTAAATACCAGTCCTTGAGGAACATCGACCCCTCCAACGATCACGTTAATCACGTGATGTGGCTCTTTTTGCTCGTTTTGTCTATTTGAATCTCTATTTTTAAAGTGGTTTTTGGCCCGATCACTTAAGAATTCTTGAAGATGCCCTTCGTTAAATACTCGGGCTACTTCCTCCCTTAGTTGTTTGTAATCTTCTGTTTTATGACCATGGGTGCCAAGATATTTGCATATTTGGTTGGGATTTCTCTCAGTCGGTTCAGTCAGCAGAGGTCGAGGCCATCTAATATCATTGATACATCTGATGGTTGATACGATAGTTGATGCATCTACACTGAAGTTATATTTCGATAATCTAGGAGCTTCTTTGGGCCCGGCGTTCCTGTTAAAACCACCTTTGCTTATAAGTCTCCGTGAACTTTGACTTTGATCATTTCTCGTCTCGTTCCGTGCAAAGTTTCATCCAGATCCGCTGCCTCTTCGGTATCCGTTGCACGGTTGGTATCGATCTCTATTCGACCTTGACTCTCGATCGATATCCCTCTTGATTATACCATGGTCCTGCTAGGATAAACATATTCGGAGGGAGTTCCTAGTCAATCATCCTCGACCCTTATCTTCGAATGATTCGATTATGTACATCGGCCCAGGTGACAGCTGGATACTCAATCAAATTTTGCTTCAATTGTTGTGAAGCTATGGAACTCCAAACACTGAGACCTTAAGTGAAGGCCTGAATGACCAATCATCGGTAACCGGTGGTAAATCCATTCTTTTTATTTGGAACCGAGATACGAATAAGCATCTCGTTATCTCTCTGTCTTACCATGAATAGGCCCGACTTTCTTGTTGCAATCTTAGTGGCTCCAGCGTGCGCCTTTACAAACGAATCAACAAGCATAGCAGATGAATCAATAGAATTATGTGGTACATTATGGTACCATATCATAGCACTATTTGATAGAGTCTTCCAAAAAATTTTCAGCAATACGGATTCAATCTCGTTATCTTCCAAGTCATTTCCCTTGATAGCGCACGTATATGAGGTGACGTGTTTGTTTGGATTTGTCGTCCGGTGATACTCTGGAATCTCGGGCATACAGAACTTCTTAGGGATTGGCTTCGGAGTCGCACTCAGGGGGAAAGGTTTTTGGACAAACTTTTTGGAATCGAGCCCTTTCAATACTGGCGGTGCCCCCGGGATTTGGTCGGCCCTAGAGTTTTCACTTTCTTATCATTTTCCTCTATCTTCTTTTCCCCTGTCTCGATTCGCTTTGTCAGTTCCTCGAGCATATTTACGATAGCAGTATTAGTCTCTGATTCTCCTCCATTCGATCTCGTTGGCACTGATACGGTTTTATGAACAACTTCTTGTGATGGCTCAATCTCGTTCCTGCTTGGGGCACGATTCTATTTTGGAGTTGTGCATTGCATCTTGTTGAGTCTGCAATATTTCGAATATCATTCGAAGGCTAATACCGCATTCTTCGCCACTCTATGCATTCTGATTGGATGTTCAAGCATCTCCGCGAATACTATTTTCATGATCGACGCCCAAATTCCCATTAATGGAAATATGGGAGCTGACGTCGATTGGGTCCATGACCGGAGCTCCATCGGGGTTGACTGGAGGTACTCTGTTCCCTAGGGCAGCTATGATGTCTTCTCTCCATAGAGACCAAGGCCATTGTTTGTGTGTGTGGGTGCTACTTAAGAGTTTGACATATTGATCCTGAAATTAAAGACACTTCAAAGAATAAGCGTAAAATAGTATGCTTAATGAAGATTGTACCAAACAATCTCTATTATTCTTAGCCCTTGGTGGGCGCCAAACCGTTTACCCTTAAAATTGGATAACAATTAAATTTATAAGTGGTTTTAAGGATACGTAATTTCACTTTTCATAAACTGAGAAATATGAGAACTGATTTTAAAAATTACTAGTAAAATAAAGCAAACCAATGTGACGAATAATTGTGGACCCCGAGCTAAATTGCCCTCGAACAAACAGAGTATGCTAGAAAAGTACGAACTGAACAGCAAAGCTTAAGAGAGCTTAAGAGAGAGAAATATAGTATATTGCTTGATTATGCGTGAATATCTGATAATTACAAAATGATTAGGACCCTCTTTATATAGTAGAGGAATCCTATTTATGGTATAATTCTAATTATAGAAGAAAATCTCATGATTGGCTAAACGTCCAGTCTTGACTTGACACCTGCCGAGATTTTCGCCACGATCATTTCCCGATCACGGATATCTCGGTTTTCTATTATTCGACCTAGTAGGCTTCCTTCGATCTCGCTCAATCTCTTTCTCGGATCTGTCTCTATCACGGTTAGTCTCGATCTTGATCGGCCATTGGTCCACGAACTTACCAATCTATCTCCGTACCATGCTTCGATATAACCAAGGTTGAGCCTTAATCCGCCATCCCCATTTCGATTAGTCATACAAAATTAGGCAAGTTTAATTTTATATATATATATATATATATATATATATATATATATATATATATATATATATATATATATATATATATATATATATATATATATATATATATATATATATATATATATATAAGCGCCCTTTAAAGTTAAAACTTAATCACACACTTTAAAGTAGTACAAATCCATATCTAAAACGAATAATATTATTAGTAGGTTGAGCTGTTACTACTGCGATATTCGATCAATTAGCTAGACATGTGTTGATCACAGACAAACGGGAGCAAAGCAGTTATACAACTAGAGATAATACTCCAATCAACTAAAAAGATAATTCAGAGTTTCAAACAGTGTGTTACTAGTTTACAAGAATTTCTCGAATACCAATAAAATAATGGAGATTGTAACATCCAATCTGTGTGCCAAAGAAGGTGCGATGAATCGAAAGTTCTGTTGCATTTACATAGCATCGTTGTATGGTCAAGCTAGATGCCCATGTTTTACACGTTACAGATAAATATGGATATATCAAAGACAACGCACGTGATTACCAGTTAATAATTTACTTTTTTGGGTAATTTCTCAAATTCTTTGTTTGGTAGGATCATAAGATGTTCGTGTCTTCAACTTCTAGAAGTCAAAAAAATTATTGCGGACTAATGCTATGGGATGTGTAATATTTCAATAAAATATTTCAATTTTGAAACTACCAACCTGCAAAGGTTGATGATACTCAATTATTGCAAGTACTTTGATTTTATAAATATTTTTATAATATCCCTCGAAAAAACTTATATGGACTCTATAAAAGGACAAGGAAATAATAAGTCTAACTAAAACCAAGCAACTTTGGTCCAATCCTAAGTAAAGGTTGCAAAGTACTAGGATGAAACTTTCTCCCAAAAAGAAAACAGATTGAACTCAACTCTCCGTTATAACTACAATTGGACCGATACCTAATACTATCCAAAAACTCCTCCGTCACATCTTTCTTCGAAAATGTTGTCGGGTGCGAACCGCCAGCCGACCAATCAGCCCATGTAACGCTCCAATTCGACGTTAATTGCGGAGAAACTTTGTTAACTAATGTTGGCAAGTAATGTTCGTCCATGTAACAAGGTGGTGTACAATAATTCTTAAAGACATGGTAATATGTCACGTCAGATATAATTTTAAGGGCAAGTTTGCGATGAACTTCGAACCATTGCGAACCCTTTCGCCAATCTGAAATTGTTATGATGGGATACATACGTTTGTTGTACCTTCCGCGACCTATTTTCCTCGGATCATCGAATAATCCTAGGAAACTTTGGTTGGATTTTGTTAGAAAATTGTAAATTCTAGTGAAGTTGAACAAAGGAATGCATGTTTCGGAGAGTAATATGAATCTTTCATTAGAGATGTCGAGAAGTGCATTTGCTAAAAGTCGTCTCTCTGCATCGATCATACTTGCTCTTCCCCATTGTACTGCCTGCATGAAAGAAAATACTTATAATGTTATGATGTGCACATTCGATCCCAAATATTAGTCGTCTTGGTAAATTGATTTTTTTAAATAGTTGTCGTTTTAGTAAAACGAGAAGTCATTTATTACTTTTTCTAAATCTGGCCTTATTATTTCAATTAGTGGAGTGTTAATCAAGTGGGTCGCCTAGAAGAGAAATAAGGGAAATTTAAACAAATGCTCTTCTGATTAAGCCTATTGAATATCTTTCTTAAGGAGCATGCAAAATCTTAATAGACAAATAATAAAAGCGGGAGTCGTACATGGTTTGAAAGGTTACCACGTTTCAAACCATATAATATATATAATCTATATATATAATATGTATATTACCATGTTTAATCAGCGTATAATTTATGTTTACCTGTTAAGAAAAGCAAATAGTAAATTCGACCTGCTATTTTTGTAGAAGATCCCAAAATGTAATAGGTAAAACCAAAATAATTAGGAAAAATTTGCCCAAGTAGCAACCAAAAAAAGGTATGTGAACCTGGCTAGGTATCCTTCTTTTATAAAACACAGATGATGAAGGAGGTTCATAGTTGAAATCTGGTGAAGTATGTAGGTATATTGAGAACATATCTTCATTTCCTTTAAAGAACATCTCCCAAAGTGGTGCCAATGGCAATCTTCCTCTTGTTAAAAACAAGAATGCCACTTTTGGAGTTCTATTAATAATTTGAGACACCATTGAAGCTCTCCACATTAGTTCATCGTCGTTCATCGCGTGCCAAAGATCCTTAGGAGAAAGAAAATCTTTCAAATCCATGCTACTATTGGAAGTACTAGAATTAGATGAAGAGTTACAAACAAGATGTGTCGAGCCGACAGAGAGATTGTAGATTGGTGATGAGAGTGTAGTGAGTTGATGAGGAAAGTAGAAATCTTCATAGATAACAATCTTCTTGAATTGGTCATTGATAAACATTCCTAATAGTAGTACAAAAAATGCCATAGATAAAGTAAAAGCTATGGTGGTAATAATTTGGAAACTCATTTCCCTAACTTCTTTTTTGATGCGTATAGAGAGTTCTCTCACAAACATGGCCATCAACATGATCTGTTTTTAACCTCTATTTTGTTTAGTTTAAATAAGGCAGTAAAAGGTCTCAATTTAATGATATCTATAAAGTGAGAAAATAAGGAAATGCAGCAAAAAATGTGTAAAGGGAATGAATGCAAAGGGGCATGGAAAGTGTTGGCATAGGGCAAGAAGAAAATGTGAAATGAAAGAAGTAAGGTGTGGTTTTTGTTTTTATTGTAGTTAACAGTAAACTGCAATTATGAGTCTCAAGAAAGAAGAGAACGTGAAGGAAATGAATGGTAAAAACAATGTTTAAGTTGTATATACTGACAGTATAAACGAACAGGTTTAAATATACATTGATAGTGTAAAGAGACTTTTACATTATCAGTAATTTAACTTGTTATAACAAGCTACTACATTTTTTCGAGTTAGCAGGTAGTGCTTGTTATTACAGATACCTTTACCCTGATGGCATAGAAATATTATACGCTGTCACTGCACAGAAATTAAACTCATATATATGATACACGATGCACATAATTTACTTCGTTACTGCCCTTTTTACATATTTTACCATCACTTGTAACTACATCCATACCACGCGACCTGCTCCATACATGGATTACAAGGGAACAAGAAAGGAAATGTAAAAATCCTCTGTGATTAAAATGACGAATTTTGTAGCAAACCACATCAAATGGTTTAATAAAAGTTGCAAAGAAAGGAGCTGAACAATTTATTGTGCAGAATTACATTAGGAATATGCATTGATCCTAAAAAGTGAAAAGAGAAGGAAGATATTATATATAATTACAGCGCTTGATGCTCATCATCCGTGAAAATAATAGCACTGCTAATGAAAAATGCATTCGCCAATGGAATAACAGGCACAGCGAAACAAAAGATGGTTTCTGTATTAACTGTCTCAGAAGTTTTGTGATCAATAAACAATAATCTTGTCTACTGTCTAATTAATCCGATCTCATACTTCAGCCACAAAGAAATATCAGAGATGCAGGCATGCAGAATAAGTGTGGCGAGATATGCATACAACATTATCAATAACTATTTTGCTCGTAAAAACAGGGAATTCAAATATCTTACCCCTTCTCTTAGAACTACTGGTACATTTGAGAGAGAGGATGACCTGGAGCCAGCCGGTATTAACTTCCTTAATAAACTCTGCTTTCTGGAGAAAGAATTCTTTGCATCACCTAAAAAAAGTTTGTTTCTTTGTGGAGAATGATACAGCCAAGCAACCGGTGGCCACGGCCACAGTACCAACTAGTAAAGCCGCTCTAGTCGTGTGATGCTTTATTGAGAATGCACTACTTGAGTATTCGAATAGCCACCTTAAAAGGAAACGCAAACCACAAGTTGCTTGAAAATTTTGGATTGAAAAATCCTGCAAATCAATGATGGAAATAACTTTAGGCTCTTGATAATATGAAACCAAGTCACAAACAGATAGAATGCTTTTGAGAAAATGATCTTTATTCAAGACTGTATCTGATGAATTCTATTTAGGCAGTACAGACTATTACAGGGAAAATAAGTAGTCTTCCAACCTAAAGAATAAAAGTAACTGCAGGTCTTAGGGGGCAGCTTTCTGAAAGTTTCCTTATTTTTTATGCACCTTGTCAGCAAACTCAACACAACTGCGATTGAAATTTTCTAAAGAGAAGTCCTGCACATGACAAAGAAAAGTTTGGGATCCTAATCAATTAACTTACTAAAGACATGAATATATGTCCCAACCATAGCACCTATATCTACACTCAAGCTAGAAACAGAGCAAATCAGCATCCAAAAGTGTTTGCATACAACAACAACAACAACAACAACAACAACAACCCAGTATAATCCCACTTAGTGGGGTCTGGGGAGGGTAGTGTGTAGGCAGACCTTACCCCTACCCTAGGATAGAGAGGCTGTTTCCAACAAAAGTGTTTGCATACACTATAATCAATAATTCTCTAGGGGCCCAAATCTAGTTTATGGATCACCAAAAGTTTCCATGAAAA
Source organism: Nicotiana benthamiana (assembly GCA_034376525.1). NCBI lineage: Eukaryota > Viridiplantae > Streptophyta > Magnoliopsida > Solanales > Solanaceae > Nicotiana > Nicotiana benthamiana. The sequence goes on from CM067330.1 coordinate 45,811,159, forward strand.
GGGACTAGCAAGCATATCTACGTCACGATAAAATAATTCAAGAAACATAAACACATGTAAGAAGTTATCATTCAACCTGAAAGTTGGTACAAAAATTACAAAATACCACATTCCGTCGACCACAACTCCACGAAACTGATAGTTTTGGCAGTGAACTGAGCTCATTCAAACCCTGTAAGATAGCCACACAATGTGGACTTTCAAAGAGGAGCATTAATTTTAGTAGCTTATTCTTTGTCCTTAATTTGACATCCTTCATTCAGACCATTCTTCCTAGGTATGTTCAACCTGATTAACAGGCTTCAATAAGTTGATTTTTCACTACTGGACAGTGCATCAGATGGATATTGAGACAGAAAATTGAATGTGCAAATAGCTCTCCACCATAAAATAGTAGTAAATAACAATGAGAACAACAATCAAGAAGACAGATGGATATCACATAGAAAACTGAAAATAACCAAAATTGGATGTGCATATGCTAAATAAAAGTGATCAAGAAGTTGAGCTCAGACGTATAAAGAGTTGAGATTAAATCCATGAGGGAGAAAAGAAGATATACATTTGGTAACTTGTCCTGCAGTGCTAGATGATCGACGTGGAGTCTCACATTTGATGAGGCATAAAACCAGAGGCTTCGGTCAACTTCAGCATAAGTGTAAGCAACTATGTCAAATAACGTTTTGGCACCATTCTCTATGGCCTTTAAGATGGTTGATTCTCTGTATCTCCGGTTTCTGACAATCCCACGTAACACTAAATTAGATGTGCATCAATTGAATCTGTCCATATTTTTGTTTTATACAGTTTTTGAGAATGATAATCCAGCTTCCGTTGGCATCTGGGGTAAACAATGTAAATAAACATAAAACTAACTGAACAAGCTTCAATGCTTAACACATATATTAGCAGAATGATCAATTAAGCAAGACTACAAGAATTACATAGTGGGAGAAAGAAACAAGGTAAACATGCAGGTTTTCTGCATAAATTGTGAATCATATATAAACATGTCCAAATGGCTGATTAAAATATATACGGAATATGTCATAAGAATTAAGAGGTATCAGTTTCATACTTGAGATACCCACAGAGCATGTGTTTCGGCCACATATTAATTCTTCCATGCATTGGAATCAAAGCATGAGGAGAGAGCTCAATGAATTTGTATGTTGTCTCAAAGTAATCCTGTATAAAAGAAGTTGAATCTTCAGTATTGAAAATTTCGGAAAGAAGAAAAAATCATCCAAGTCATAGTTGAACTCGATGATAAAATACATAACGACCACCCACTTCTTGCTTTAATCCTTATGTTATTCACAAGGGTGTTATAAACAAAAGAGCAAAAATCCTTGTCAAAAAATAAAAATAAAACCAGTAAAAGTAGATAGTAATTTAGCTTTAGAGAAATCAGCTACGCGCTCTTGTTGAACACCCCACCACTAGCTACAAAAAACACATATCCACTATTTTAGCAAGTTTTTAGTGGTTATTGAGTGGATGTTTTCAAATTCACTAGGAGAAACCTGAGCATAGATAAAAGTACCTCTAAAAGACAATATAAGGAAAACAATGATTCCACCAGTTTCACCCTTTAAGTCCCCACAACAAACACTATACTAGAACTAGATTGTCATTCCATTGACTCAAACTGTTAAAAGCATTTTCATGGATGTAGCTGATCCTTTTGATAAAAATTAAGAACCTAAAAATTGGAAAGAAAATTGCACGAGATGTTTGAACTTTGGTGATGTAGTCTTAATTACCTCTCCTTTGTGTAGAAACAATAGTTCACAAAAAGTTTCAAAGTTAAAGAGAGAAAAAGAGAGCTGCTCAAGAAAATTATAGAACGTACGGAAAGGCTTGCCCATTGATATGGAAACAAGTAAATGACCTCTATATGGGAAAAAGATATCTCAGGATTTTTTGGTTGATTAAGCTTCAAGAGTAAGATCTTTTAATAGGAATAAATGAGAAACAGCAAATTATCAGCTTCTAATTAGCATTTCATGTATAACGGAGGGGCGAAAAGAAACATAGAGGTGCTGATACTAACTTACCCTCATATTTCCACCAGAAGCAATATCCAAAAGAGCACTTCCTTGGCTGAAAACCAAGGGATACACCAAATTAGCAACTATCAAGAAAGGAAGAGGAGAAGAAATGATAAAAGCTATGACAAACAAATGTAAATTTGGCCAAACACAATGACAGACTTCTTGAACAGATTGTTTCCTATATCATTATAAAAAAAAAAGGTAAATACTTGTTCAGAAGGAGTGGGAAGCTATATAAAAACTGGTAAGCATGTCTTAAATCTTTTATCAAGTGAACATTCCAATTTGTTAAAGGAAATGAAGTTTCTTGATCAAAAATATCTTACCCCACACAATGATCCCCCACAATCAACGAGTTTGTACTAACATGAAGCAGTCCCATATGTCCATCTGTATGCCCCTGAATCACAAAATTGTCACCAAGAGAATATGTTAAAGTTCAACAAAACTGATTACAGGAAAATGTCAATGTGTTACATGGAAGATAGAGTTAAAATGGAAGTAAAACTCGGAAATAACTTTAACTTGATTCGTTTCTTACAACTTCTGGTATTAAGTTTAATCACAACTTCACCAAGCTCTAGTAAAGATTTTTAATGGTCAAGAGGTCCCCTTAATCTCTGACTGCCAATGCAAATTTTATTTGGGAATGTGATTCTCATCAGAGGAAACTGGAAAATAAATGTAGATTACCGGTGTAAAGATAACTCTTAATCTCTGACTGCCAATGCAAATTTCCTCAGATCCAGAAACTGGAACACACGGGAGAGACCAATCATCTGCATCACATGGGAATTACTTTTAAGTTACTAAATTCATTTACTTGATAAAGAATATTTCACTTTTACATGTACTGTGAGATTAATAAGACATAAATGGTTCATGAAGTAGTTTCATGGTATATATTTATTAAGCTCACTTGAAATTACACTAATACAGTCATAGTCAACTAGAAATGCTTCCTGTTAGTTTTAAAGGGTAGATATAGATACCCAAACAAAAAGCTTTTTTCTTTGAGCATCAAAACAAGTCCATCAAACGGCATGTCTCGTTACAAGTGCATTGTCACTGAAAGTACATTCTAACATGGAAATCAATTGTCTTTCAACAGTAGGGGACAAGCATAAAAGTCATCCTTCATTACAATGGCTCGCCCTGTTCTTTCATGACCAAAAACAGGGTAGAGACCTGCAACCCTTGCTAAGATGAGGTAATTGGGAAGATATATACTTCCTATTCTACAGAATTGAAAAAAGTTCTGACCTTTTCTAATTCGACGAATCGTATTTTCATGAGCCAAAAGACAAGCATCAGGACTGTACTTCTGCACTACTGAAAGACCTGAGAGTGAAAGGAAGCACATGAAGCACCAGATTATGTTTCAGCAATAACTTACAAAACCTCCACATTAGTTTGGTGGACAGAGAATGAAAAATAATACTTTTGACAACAACTAAAGAAATTTTTCATCATCTTATAAAGTTTTACCCGCTTCATTTGAAATAGACATTCAATAAAGCCATGCTACAATTAGTCAACAAAGCTTTGCTGACGAGCGGATAAATGCTTATAAAGAAATTAATAACTGCAAAAAGAACACTATTTTTTCTAATCCATAAAAACGGACATGCAAAGAAAATGAAACTTGTGACTTACTTTATATGAAAACTAGGTTTTGGCCAGAAGGCTCAAGAAAGATACTTTGAAACAAAGGGCAAATACATAAGGATAACCTTTGATGTATACACATGATGACATCAATGTTGAGAAAATCAGATGATAACATAACACTAAAGCAGAGGAGTATTTCCAGGTTTGGATGTGAAACTTTCTGCAGCTACTTACCATCAACATGATCGTTATGATGATGTGTCACAAAGACGACTAACTTTCTCGGCAAAGCAGCAATGATTTCCTTGAGCTGGTAATCCAAGCATCAGGGCACCGATATGTCAGCACAGCGTAAAAGACAGAACCAATTACCAAAAAGAAAAAAAAATGAAAACAAAGAGAGAAGCATAATAAGTGTCTCAACCACTCCTAAATAGATTATCAAGACATACGGAAAAGAGAAACACATGCAAAGACCCATTTACCGAGGTAAAGCTATCTATTTCATTGAATGTACTAACGTTGAACGAATATTCTCAGTTTGACCTCCTCTACTGCTTTTGCAATTGAAAGTGCCAGAACTAATGACATTTTCTTTTAACAAACCACATATACTATTCTTTTAATCCAAAACGTAAGCACTGGATAACCAGCAAGGAAGATCATAGGATAAAGAACAAAGCCTTTTGCCAGAAAGGTGAATCCTTAAGGTATTATTATAATCTATGTGGTGTTAAGCAAACATAAAAGAAATGTGGCAACACAGAAATAGGAAACATGCCAACTGCTCAGGAACTCTACAACAACAACAACAACAACTACCCAGTTTATTCCCACCAGGTGGGGTTTGGGGAGGGTAATATGTAGACGAGCCTTACCCCTGCCCAAAAGGGCAGAGAGGCTGTTTCCAATCGACCCTCGGCGCATAGGATAAAATGAAAAGCTGCATTAAAACAAAGACAAAATTAGAAACAAAAGCATAAGTAATCCCGCAGAGATAACGTAAGTAATTATGTAAACATAAGAAACGTTTTGGCCAATATTTTCAAAGTTTTTTCAGCTGAAGCAACCTAGCTCTTACAGCAATTGGTCAGAATTTTCTCAGTCAGGTATTGCCTCCATTGCTTGTTTACATGATCCTTATAGAGTTATGAACAACCGATCTTTATACATTTGCAAAGATGCTGTTAAATCCAATTATTCGCGCACGGACAATGTTTTTATTTCTTAGCTAGTATGCCTATGAAAGTCTCGCACTTCAAAAGATATGTACCAACAAGTATACAACAACCCAAGTGCACCTATATTTAGTAAAGGAAATTGCTACACCCTGTCCGCCTGAGATCAAATTTGTAAAAGCAGTTGCTTGAGTGGATTATTCTTTATATTCTCTTGCTTCACTTCTAGGACCGACAAAATGTCATTTGTTCATTGCACATTTTAAATACAGTGCGAAGTAGATTATGTACTACCTCTAACCTGTTCATATGAAGCAGACTTGCATCCTGGGTCTACTATGAGTGCTTCTCCATGAGCGACAAAACTATCATGACAACCACTATTGTTGCCTCCAGGCAGGAAAACAATTAAGTTTGTTGTGCGAAAAGGCTTAGCTGTTCTACTTTCCATAGGTATAACTTTAACACCAGGAGGGTACTCCTGAAACATGAAAAAAAAATTAGTGGGCGGTATTTTTCCCTTAAGATGATAAAAACATCAACGAAACAAAATTTTCACATTTACATGTTCACACATCAATTGCTATCTGTTGCTTATTCCTTAAGTCTTCCTTGACTGCAGGAATGCAGGTCTTTAGATAAAATTCTGGTCGGTTCCATTGAAATTTCATGTTAAATTTGTATTTATGCTTTTGAAGATACTTCTAAGGATGATTAGTCCCTCTAGTTATGTGTGATGCCAATAGTCGTCAATTTGTTTTTTCTTTCTCATTTCTAAATGGTAGTTTGACAGCTAAGCAAGTACAGGACACAAATAACAAACCTGAAAGCGCAAGGTGTGGGGAACTTTCCATGTCTCATCATATTTCTTTGAATCATTCAGAAGCCCAACAACCACCAATGATCCTATACGGTCACTACAAGGCTTCACTTCAACAAGCATATTAACACATTTATCAGTGTTCATCCACTTGCAGAACTCAACATCTGTTAAACACGAGTTACGATGTTACATTCTTGACAATCATCAAAAGAAAAAGGGGGAGTTGTGGAGGGATAAAAAAGATGGTATGTCGTCATTCATAACCCATTAGCATTTACGGATGCCACCTCATCTGGGGAAAATAGCAAAGCAGAAAAGCAGGTTTATCAGTATGAAATTCTATGTAGAAAGGTAGCTATCATTTCTCAGTAACCAAGGAGATATACAATAGACAATAAGTGGTCCTGAAGAAGTAAAACCCCTTGGCCAGTACCATGCCTACACCTGAACCACCAAAAACAGTGGTTCGAAATTTATCTCCAATTTTGAAATAAGGACGCAAGTACAGATTACAAGTCAAGATTTTGGTCATTAACAGGTTTCACAAACTTCCTATTCGACTTCAATTAGGAATTCACTCAAGTCTTCAAAGCCTCTGTACAAAGCTAGTCTATTTATACTTGGAGAAGAACAATCACGTTTCTCCAACGTTACATCACACTTCTCAAATTAGTAACATACACCAAGTGGTAAAAATATATTATTTTGTATTACACTTTGTCAGTTTATTAACAAGAAATAACAATTAAGTCACGCCGTCTCGGCTTTATAGCCTTACTTTGATTGGGCATAGAGAAGAGTAGAGTTGAAATGATGGTCTTCCTAAAACATTTAATCAAAGTGACATAATAATATTCAATAGTAATGAAGAGCGACATAATAAGTTTTCTACTTAAGAAAAAGGGGATACTATTTAGGAAAGAACCAAGTACTATACAATTTGAGGGATGTAGGGAATAATTGTTCTAGTCTTCAGCTGTAAATTACATCTAATGAGTAACGACCATGTAGTTCTTTAAGCTGGACTAAGATCAAGCTCGCATTGGGAGGCTACTTATTCTCTTTAGTAAGACTATAATGTAAGACCATCTGAATCACAACTGCATACTCCATATCAATACATGAACAAGGTAAGTCAAACATAAACACAGTGGTCAGTCAAACCCTTCAATTTGCCATCTTTAGGACCCAAAGTTTCAGTGATGTAGACTGTCTTTACTGGCAATCCTGGTCCAAATTCAGGCTCCTGTACATACTTTAGGAACTTCCACACGACTGTGGTATCCTCTAATTCCACTTGCTCTAGAACCTAAAATAATCATCAACCACAAGTATTACATAAATTGAGACAAAGGGAGAAATACTGAATAGGGAAAGTATGTTTCTTACCTATGCAAATAACGGAGTAAATATACAACAACAACAAAACTATTGTAGTCCAACAAGTGGGTTCCGGGGATTGTAGAGTGTAGGCCGACCTTACCCCTGCCTTTAAAAAGGCAGAGAGGCTGTTTCCGGTAGACAATAATGGAGCATATATAAATAACAAAAAGCAATTTGAAGAAAAAAATATAAAGAATAAATTTGTGCAGAATTCTTTTAGTGTACCTTATGAAGAGCTGAATTAAGATCGAATTTAGTTAAGTCAAGCTCATGTGAACAAGATTCAGGGACTTGAATTACAATCTGATTATCAGAAGGAGAATCAAGAGGTATTAATGGAGCAGAAGGCAAATCCCAGAGAGGGGAATCTAAGAAAGAATCATACTCTGGATCGTTGAATTTTGGAGGTGGGTTTTGCTTAACAAGTAGGAATTCGGATTCATTTGAAGGGTTCTTGATTATCATTGCCAGATTATAGGGAGGAGTCGCCATTGAAGTAAGTAGTTTCAGTATAAGTCAAGTGTAAGTTGAATAGTTATAAGTTTTAATAGGAATTTTTATTTTGTTGGGTGGGCGGTTGTTTTAGGTTTAAAGCTGTTATTGTTAGTTGAAACTAACCATTTGTCTCAACATAAATGGTGGGTAAAGTATATCGAGTCCTTAAAGTAGATAATCTTAATTTTTGTACCTTTTTTGCCTTGCCCCGCGGATTTCGGTAATTGAAAAATAATTTATATTTATATATTATTAAAAAATAATAATTATTTTGATATAGCGCAAAAAGTTTCAATATTATATACTAAAAATTTTCAGTAATTATACCGGAACTCTAACACGCAAAAAGTTACAGCATAATATGTTAAAGATTACAATACTTACGTACGAACTTCCAACATATTATGCTAGACCAATATATTATACTAAAACTTTAATATATTATGTTGTAAGTTAAGTATATTAGTTCCAGTATAATATATTCATTCAGTATATTATGCTAGAATAATTTTTTAAATTTTGAACAATATTTTCGTTCAGATATATCTGTAAAAGAAAAATAGCTAAATTTTGAAAAATAATAGCTATTTTTTAGTAATTATTTATAGATATAACTATTTTTTAATCATAAAAGGTCTGATCTGCTTCTCTACTATTACCAGTAACTTAAATAAGTCATCCGTTATCCAGTATAATTACCGTAATAATATTGATCATTTTTACCCCTATTTTAGACGGAAGCCAAGTGGAAAGCTTAAACACAAATAACCCATTCCCAATTTTGAACCCGGAAACCCACCTCATAATGAGCCGGCCCGATTGTTTTTTAAAAAATAAATCTCAGAAACAAAATTCCAAACAGGACTGTAATCAATTTCCTTGGACACTGATACTGCGTCGTACCCTCAAATTCTCACCGGCAACGGCGGGCATAGCGACGGAGGAAGCGTATGCAGTGGGAAAGAAAGAGACAAACCCAATGGTTGGCATGACTGGTTCAAGTCATGGACATAGCAGAGGGCAACAAGAATAGAAAATATCATATCTCTTCTCAACAGGAACCAAATCCGAGGTTGGCAGAGAGACAATCCAAAAAGCTTCAAAACCAATATCCAGATCTCCAAAGGCGGGTCTCCAATTCCCCGTTGACAGAGTTACTCGATTTTTGAAAAAGGATTATTATGCTCAGTAAATTGGTTCCGATTCGCCGATTTATCTGTAGCCGGTATTAGGTACCTTACTGCTGAGGAATCAGGGGGCTGTAACTTTTCTTTTTATTATTCAACCACTTTTTCCTGCTTATAAATTGTGTGTCTATGTCCCCAAGTCTTCATTGCCTCAAATCTTGAAAAAATATATTTTTTGAATACCCCTCTACCTATATTATTTTCTAAAGATATTGTCTATGTATTTCTTATTATATTATTGGGCTATTTATATCACTATTATTATATTATTAGATTATTTATATTTTTATTGTTATATTTTGAAACAAAAATATTCATATTGTAAATAAAATGCCACATGACAACGTCAGATTAAAATGATTCATTATTTTTTTACCCAACTTGTTTTTTAAAAAACCTACGACCCGACCCCTATTTTCATTTTCTTCTAGTTTTTTTAAAAATTTTAGTTTTAAAAAACCAAAAATATTTTGTTTAACAACAAAAAATATTTTTGCAGTGTTTACATATTTATTTTTTCAGTTTTTGCAAAACAAAATTCTTTTAAAATTTGGAAAAAACAATATTTTTCAAAAACGAAAATATTTTTTTTCTCTTTTTACCAAAAAAAATTCAGTTTATACAAACTTATATTTTCAATTTTTACAAAGAGAAAATCTTTAAAAAACTAAAAAAAAGAAAAAAAAATTCAGAAACGAAATATTTTATTTTAAATATTTTTTAAAATTTTTAAAAACGAAAATATTTTGTTAAAAATTGAAAAAGAAAATTCAGTTTTTATAATTTTTTTCAGTTTTTACAAAAAAAAACATGTTTTGTTAAAAAATGATTTTTTTCAGTTTTTATAATTTGTTTTGCAAAATCTTTTCAGTAGCTACTCAGTTTAAAAAAACAAAAATATTCTGCAATTTTTAAGTTTTACAAAAAAAATTTGTTAAAAAAACTGAAAAATAAAAATATGATTTGGGTTGTGGTTTTTTTGTAAAACAGATTGGGTAAAAGAAAAGAAATGTGTCATTTTAATTTGGTACTGTCACGTGACATTTCATTCAAAACAAGGATTTTTTTTTTCAGAAGAAATTGATTTTATTTCAACTATATGACAAAATTTACATTATCTGTTCTTTTGGACTCTAGAACAGATCTCATTTGTACAATCATGTTATACAGTTCACTTTGTTTCTTGCTTGTCTGGGTTTCATGTAGGCATAGAAATATTTGGTATTGTGATCCCCCAGTTTAATCCAATTGGCTCTTGATTTCTGCCTCATTATTTGTTCTTGGATAGCTTCCCATGTTTCAATCATCTGCAGTAACTGTTTTTCATTTTGGATATCCTGCTTGTTGAAATGGTCTTCATTCAATCTGCTCGATGTAACATTTAGCTGTTCTCTTATTTGTTGCAGTTTCTGTTCCACAGAGTTGTGTTCCTTCTGGATATGTCTGGTAGTTTGTTGTATCTGTTGCAGTTTGTTCCAGATATAATGCATAGTGAAACATGTGTGCTGTTGGCTCCGATTTGTTGAACTGTGTCTCTGTACTCCTCTTGCTGCATAACAGTATTGAGTAGTCTATAAGGCCTGTTCAGTCTGGTTTTAACCACTTCAGTGTTCAGCATTATGGGTGTATGATCTGAGCATCCTGGCAGCATATAAACTGCTTCCACTCTAGTGTATGTATTGAACCATTCTGGGTTGCCAAAAGCCTAGTCAATGTGACTGTATATTCTATTTTCACTGTCTCTTTTGTTGCTCCAGGAGTATCTGTTCCCTCTCTTGGTAATCTGTCCTACTCTTATGTCATCAATGCAGTTTTGGAAATCAGTTATCTCTGAGTGGTGTACTGGTTGTCCATTAATCCTGTCTTCCATTCCTAACACATTGTTGAAATCACCTATTATAAGCCATGGACCATTATAGTTGGCAGTTCTCAGTGAATTCCATAGAGATGCCCTTTGCTGTGTGGAATGCAATCCATAAACAAATGTGATATAGCTAGAGAAGTTGGAGTTCTTGTCTGTCACCCAGCAGTGGATCATTTGTCAGTGGTTTGTACAGGTACAACATGGACATTTGACCATTTCCATATTATCCATATCCTCTCATTTGGTGCAGAATCATAGTTATGTGCCATGTTCCAGTCATCCCCAAGCTTTATGTATATTGTCTGTGATTGTGGTTGTTTTACTTTGGTTTCTAGACAAGCTACAATATCAACTTTATTAGACCTCAAGAACTTTTTTAGCTCTCTCTGTTTGTGGGACTTATTCAGTCCTCTAATGTTCCAGGAGATAATTATCATGGATTGTGTTGGTTGTTTGAGCTTCCCGTTCACCCTTACTGGATGTTGCTATTCCACTGTGTCCCTTCTGTTGGATCTTCTGTTCTGGTTCCTTAAGAATCATTGCAGTAGAAATAGGCTTGGTATTCAATTCGGTGTATTTGATCACCTCTTGAGCAGAAGTCTCAGTAGCTGTGTGGATAGTTACTACCTGTTTTCCTCGACTATTCCTTGATAGTTCCACTTCAGGTTGAACTGTTTGCTCCTCATGTTGTTGGTTGACTATAGTCTCCTTCTTTACAGGTTTTGGTTGCCATTGCTTTTTTGGTTTGTACTTGATTCCTTTTCTCTGCTCCTGTGGCTTTTTGGCTATTTTTCCTTCTTTCTGGCAATCTCCTGTTTTGTGCCCAAATGAATTGCATTCTTGGCAGAATATAGGTTTCCATTCAAACTCCACTGTTTGCATCCAGCTTCTCCCATCAGGTATTTCAATATGCAATTCATCAGGTAGGGGTTGGGTTATATCCATTTCCACTAGGATTATAGCATAAGAAATCCTTTCACACTCAGCTGTAAGTCTATCTGTGCATAAAGGCTTTCCAATCAAACTAGCTATTCTACTTAGGTTCTCCTCTGCCCAACATTGGATTGGTAAACCTGGGAAGTTAATCAAGATTGGTACAATTCGCATTGACTCATTCCGAATTTGAAAATTTGGATCTCAGTCCTTTAAAATCAGAGGCTTACTTTGAAAGTGTGAGGACCAGTTTGCATTATCAATTTTTTGTCCTCCATAAAATCAAATTTAAAAATGAAATAACCATCATCATGTAACAGCACTGTCGGTGTTGTTACAGTATTCTAAACTCCATATACATATTTGAGCATTTCTTTAAATGACGGGTTACCTCCTATTACATATCCGATTGCAGCAGTTTTCCATTTTTGGTTCTGTATGTCTATCTCCTTGGGGTTTAGTTGTGCAGTTTTCTTTCCATCTTTCACCATCGGAGGGTAGTATTTGAATTGTATGCCTTGGTTAGGGGTTCGATTACCTTGGACAACTTCAGTAAAAGTTTGCTTCTACGATTCAACTGAGAAATTGAGATTCCTCGCTATTGTTGTCATATCTGGTTCATTTAATGGCCTTTTTGATTCCTCCTTCTCCGATACTGGTTGCATCACCGTCGGGGCGGTGCCTCTGGGAAACCATTGAAGCAGTGGAATTGGAGTTAATTTATGTGAGATTCCACTCTCTGGGGTTACGATTCGAGCCATAGATAGTATGGAGGAGTAATCTTTGTAGGGATTGGTGGTGTTGGTGGCCGGCGGCGGTGAGCAGCTCGCTTTCCGTCACCGGATTCTCGATTTCTCTCTCTACCGGATATTTTTTTGTTTCAAAGTATGATGCAAAAGGTATAAATAACCCAATAATCTAAGGAAGAAAATATATTTTGCCCTTTGCTATTTTCTGAACACAAGTATTCAGCCAGAAAATCAAATATTTAAGCTGAATTTCAATAGCGTCTCTAGTTCTTCTCTTATCTGAGCTTCCTACACATTAAAATACAGGTTATTCGGCCCTTATTCTCAGCTTCTTCTTATTCAACTTCAGCTGTCAATTATTAGTACTATTATGGCTTCAAAAGGTTTTCAATCAAATTCCAGCAAAAGAGTTGTAACAAGTTTTAACATTAACTTTGATAAGGAAGAGGAATTTGAAGTGTGTTGATATAGTCTGTCACCGATGTAATAAATAAAGATTTTATGCCCAATTGATTTGTTTATTTGAGAAAGGAAGAAAGTCCATATTTTAGAGAAAGGTTGGATCGGGTTGGGCAATGGGTTAGGGTCGGATATATACTAAGGCCCCTTTTAACTATATATTTTGGCAATGTTTTCTCAAATTCTTTTTGAAAATATTGTTTGTCAATAGATTAATGATTTATTTTTGAAAAATTTTTAAAATTATTTTTTAAGTTTTCAAAATCTAGTTTAGGGTAGATTTTCGGTGGAACTTTCTTTTTCACTCATAAAACTTTTTAAAAATTTTCAAATAAAATGCATGTCCAAATATAATTTGAACTTCCAAAAATTATTTTTCAAAAATATTTTAAAAATTATTTTTTCAAGTTTCACCTAAATCTATGTGCAAACGCTAGTTAAATATAACCGTATGATTTTGGTATTGCCACGTGACCCATCTAGTAAAATAAAAATATTTGTGTTTAATAGTATAATGTCAAGGACTTGGTTGTTATAATAGTAGAACAGGGGGTCGTTTGGTATGAGGTATAATAAGGTATAAGGGTGGTATAAAATTTAATACCACCTTAATACTATGTTTGGTTAGCAAACAAGGTATAAGTTATCCTGATGTTAATTTTAATATTGAGATAACATATATCTTATAGAAGGTGGGTAATTAGCACCGGTATAACTTATACCTATTTTAGAAATTATGCAATTGTTATTCTTAATACAACATACCAAACAATAAAGAAATAACAATCCCAGCATAACTAATTTCAGTATAAGTTATCCCAATATAACTTATATCGACATAATTTATACTGATATAAATCATATTTTAACCCAGCGACCCCTAGAGGGTTTATTTAAACTATTACAAATAATAGGGGGCATATCAGATCTTCTGCTGTTTTTTAATTTCTTCCCTTCTTGCTTGCCTCGTGCGCAACACCTTTAATTTTTAACCTTGAAGTGATGCACATAAAACATACGGGTATCATGTTTCTAATTTTTGTTGCTCGTCTAGATTTTACTCATCCAAAGTTAAAAATGTTTCTTTGGGTTGGAGACTTGAGAAAAAATCATTTTTGCTAGAAAAGCTTTACAATTAGAATTGTCCAGTACAAAATATAACGCTTTTTGGGATGGTATTTAACTTTTGACTATCATTTGTCCACGACAGAACTTTAAAAGTTAAAAATATTGCTCGTGGAACAAGCGATAAATAATACTTGTTAAAGTTAAAGTTTGCCTAGGCAAGCTAAAAATAAAATTCACGACCATAATTTCCCAACTTTGAATTTATTTGTTAATTCATCCAATCTAAGCCGAATGGATGGACCTCAAAAGGCTCGAATCATATAGTACATGGTCTTTCAAGAATAGGCCATTTGGATCTTTAGTCTTTGCTCGACGAGACTAAACCCAGCCCAAATACACTAGCCCCAAAAATTACCAAAAATTTTGAAAGATATTTCTAAAATGAAATTTCAATAAAACTCGATAATTTAAGAAAAACTTTGTAGGATTCAGTAGGAGTAGACAAAATGGGATAAGAAAGGTTTGGTCAGAATTGAAGTTACATTTCTAGACTGAAAAGTTACAAATAAATACAAAGTTTTGCAATTCTATACTCCTATCATAACTGGCTTGATTCATTCGAATTTGCGCTTTTATAATTTCTTTTATAATTAGAGGATTTAGCAATTCCTATCAAAAGAAATTTCATTTACAGAGCTTGAATATGATATGACTGGTTAAGGTTGGAGTAATCTTTACTTAGAGGTGTACAAAGGAAACCGATAAGTTACACCAACTCGATAATTCGAGTTAAATCGAAGAAAAAAATCGATTATGGTTTGATTTGGTTTGGTTTGGTGTTAATAGAAAAACTCAACTATAATTGGTTTGTTTGGTTTTATCTAAAGAAAGTCAAATCGAAACCAAACTAACCCAACATTATATATAGAATTTTTAGACATATTTAATATATAATATATATTTATTGTGATGTAATTTATAAATATTTCTTAAAAAATTATAATTTTATCTTTTAAGTTTGGACTTAGAGCTTTTGATTGTTCCAATAAGTTTTATAGCCATTAATATTAGTAAATTAAATTATGTTAACAAAAACCCAAATCAAAATCAAATCAATACTAAAACTAACAAAAGACGTTCAATTCAATAGTCAATACTACAAACGGGAATGTATTAAACATCTCTTTTTTGTTTTGCAATAATTTAGATAAAAATGTATAACCTATTTTTATCTTTTTTTTAGCTTTTAATTATGTAATTAATACTCCCTTATTAGTCTACTTACTTTAGCATGACTTAGTACTTTTAGATTATGTTTATTTTTAATATAATTTTTGTAATTAGCAATATTTATATTACATAATTTTATTATCTTTATTGTTGTTAGAATAACGCCATGACACATCTCATATTTTATATTATTTTTTAAAAAAATACTCTATATAGTTGTATCTTATTAGGATTAAAGAAATATTTTGAGCACAAGTTAAATATTTTATCCTACGAAGATTTACCAGAAAGAAAACCCGAAAAACTCGAATAACCTGAAAATCCGAGAAAAACCGAGATTGAAAAATTCGAATTTTATTAATTTGATTTAGTTTTTAGATTTAATAACCCCACATAATTGATTTAGTTTGATAATCGTAAAATCCGAACCAACCCGACCGTAATCTCTACCTTTACTACCATTGGACCACGCCTCTTCGTGGTACAATTGCTTCTCTTGGACGAGTTACTTACATTAGATTTGCAAAGACTCAAAGTCCACTACTAGAACTAGAGATATTGTTCAGTATAGAAAGTGTACATTTTTGCAGTGATAATTCTCTTATGGAATCTACAATGTCCAATAATTTTGTTCCCTTAGTGGTGTGAAAGGATATCCATTTACATTCTACTTTCACCTTCCTTTGCTTGGACAGTTCTGCAAAATGTTTTGCCATTATTTATGCTTTTTCTATAGATAAGAGAAACTATAAAAGATTATACACTTTCATTAGTCTTTATGATAATGCATAAAAAGAAAACAAGTTACTGCTAATAGTGCTTGATCATGTATCCCTTTTCTGTAGACAAAATGTGCAAAATTTCTATAAAATGGAGGAATTATTTGTATCTAAGCTTTTTTGGATTGAAATTTTGGTTGTTTGAATCAATTCAAGAAAGGAGAGTTGATCATTTGAGGTTGAAGGTTTTACAAAGGGATTCTTTTACTTTTGAAATACAAAGTTTGTGTCTTACGTTGCGCAAATTCATATTATGAAATGATTTTTCTTTTAGGCGATGTGATTCTAGATTAATCGGTTAGTCAGTAGATATTGAATACTTGATTGTTATAAAAATTAAAATTTAAAACATACCAAATTACATAAACTTCACTTTAATGTTTGGTTTCATTAATGCCTTTCTAGATTTCCACCTAGCTATATATTTGTTACATTTTTCTTTGACATTTAGTATGAAAATTTGAAGAATCCTTGACTCTAAAAGATTAAAAAATCTCCAAGGTTGGCGTGGATACCATTTTCAAATGGTATAACAATTGCATAGTTAGTTGGTGGAGACAAACTTACTACTTATATATTACTTAATTAAAAGAGATTATCATCAAAAAGTATCAAGATTCCTCTTTCAACTAATTTGACAAGAAAGCATGCTTTATGGTATACTTTATTTTCTTTTTTGAACATTGAATTGTCCTCTTATTTAGGTTATGTACTAAATTAGAAGTTTTTTTCTTACTTAATGTCCGCTATCCGTATGGGAGTTCGATTATATTCGAATTTGTACTATGTATGGTCCTATTTAGAAGGAAGCACTTTCCACTAAGGATTTTTTCATACCCAAAACTTGAACCCGTGACCTTTGGTAGAGGGAACAACCACATCTGATGTACTATATCCTTTGGCGGTGTACTAAATTAGAAGTGGATGCATTTTGATTTAACACTTCATAGTTTTTTTTTAAATTTCATATATATAAATATAAATAAATAAATATATATATATATATATATATATATATATATTAATTCATTCCATATTAAAAAAAATGGAAAGAATGGATAAAATAAAAGTAGGAAAAGGATAAGAGTGGTTTTTAAGAGATATTATAAACTACGTGGGAAAGAAAATCACTTAGTTTAATATTTTTTATTTCATATTGAATTGAAAAATTCAGTGGGAAACAGACAAGCTTACTACACGTTTCTATTTAAAAATGTTAGGAGTTAGCACTTAAACCAATGGCTAAGTCATTTCGCACCACTCAAATAAAGCCACTTTAATCTATGTAACAATATATTTATTTATTTAAATAAACTATTTGAGTAGGCTCAATATGTGAATTTAAGGGAATTTCCGTGCAAATTGAAGGATTAAAGCATACATTAAACCTTATTCCTAAGATAAACAATTTTAGGTTAGGTGTGAATGTCATTGCAAACGATATAAAAACTGCATTTAACTAGTGGAGGTAAACATAGTTTCTTCTTCTATTTTATTAATTTAAAGAGATTACAAAAAGATTCGAGGATCCATATTCGAATATATTTGAAAAGAGCATGATTTACACCTTTATTTTTATATAAATTAAAGGTTGAATTGTCCTCTTAAATATTTTGAGCTTAGAAGTTTATGCACATGAATTGAATCTTTAGCGCTTTAATTCATATTTTATCTTAACCCACTAAAAGTTAATTACTCTTTTAAGACGACTTAAAATATGACATATTTATAATTCGTTTCTCATATCAACAATTACTTGCTATCATTTTTTGGCGCGAAATTCATTATATTACAACATTATTTGCTCATGTAATTCTGGTCATATATTATAACATTGTTTCCATCATAATTCCGAATTTAAGCAAACTAATAAGGGTTATGCTAGAGCGGTAAGTACCTCTTCATTTTTAATAAATGATTTCGTTTTTCGAACTTTGGGTGTAGAGTCATTTTTGTTAAGAACCGTTTTACCCCTAATGTGGAACTTCTCGACGCGAATCCAAATTTAGTCAGGCCCAAATTTAGATACCGGACACCATGTGAGGAAAAAAAGAAGAAGAATAACACTAACACTATTAAGTATTTGCAAAATAATGCTAACCTTATACATCAACAATATAATGTAAGTGCCCAAAAAAAATATGAGTTTAGAAAGGTAGAATAGTGTAAGCAAAAATTCCTAATTTGCGTTACTCTTTATAGATAAAGTGAATCATTTTTAAACAAACTCAAATATAGTAGTGGATGTAAATATCAATCTCCAATTTAATGAAAAGTATGAAGAAGGAAAATGACAAGAGTGGTATTAAGGTAGGTCAATTAATGTAATTAAGTGGAAATTAAAATAACTTAATTAAATGAAGAAGTGGGGAAAGCTCAAGTTTACCACACGCCAGCTATTTTCAAATATTTGGGAGTGCGTACTTTGGTCACTGGTTAAGTCATTTGTCACCATTCAACTAATTAAAGTGACTTTTGTAAATAATTTTTTTATTTCAATTCATGATTTGATTAGACAGAACAGATATATGAGTTTAAGGATTTCTCCTGCGTTATTATTTTTAATAGGAAAAATGAATTGACATCCTCTTCTTTGTTTTTGCTTATTATTATTATTATTATTATTATTATTATTATTATTATTATTATTATTATTGCCATCTGAATTAATACTTGTAAAATAGCAAGACAATAAAGTAATAATAATAATAATAATAATAATAATAACTACGTCTCAATTTCCAAGCAAATTGAGATTAATTATATGAGAATCAATATTGAATATGGTTCTCTGTTTAAATTTTTTTTAAGCCAACGTTATAAAAAAAAATAAGAAAATAAAGTTTCTAAAAGTGCTCTATATATTCTATTGGCGAACATTATAGAATACTATAATTTCTTGTTTGAGCTGCAATACTTCACCACTTGTGATCTATATGTCTAAATACATAAATAAAACATGCATTAAGTTTTTTCCTTCGTTCATTTCTCAAACGGCAAAAGTTGTTTAAATCGATCTTGAAAACCAAAAATTATGTAAGTACGTTATTGAATTACAAGTCTCAAATGAAGTCTTAGGGGAGCGGATTTATAGTATTTGGTAGGAAATTCACGTAAATTCAATGACTTTTAATGGAAGGGGAGCATTGACGTAACCGGTAAAGTTACTGGCATATGATCAGGAGGTTACGCGTTCAAGCCGTTCAAATAATCTCTTGCGAAAATGCAGGGTAAGACTGCAATTATAGACCCTTGCAGTCTGGTCATTCCTCGGACCCCACGCATAGCAGGAATTTAGTGCACTTAGGTATCCTTTTCAATGACTTTTAATATATTTTTACGCTAATATTGTATTAGATGGTGTTACTTTTAATTTAACTAGTTAATTAGCACTTTAAAGCAACAATATCCTTATAAGCAAATGTTGTTATCACAAAGGAAGTACTATTATTATAGATAAAATGTAGTGATAGTGTGACATGTATAATCCATTTTTGTAGCAAGTAACAAAATATAACAACTGATTACAAGTATCGAAAACCGTGGCTTCTTTTGCGAATGAAACCTAACATTCATACTAATTAAAATATGAACTACAATATACTACTTTATTTAGTTGTCTTAATCAAACCTTGACTCTACTAATCATATCAACGACGTGCAATAGACAAAATTAAATAGCAAATAGTGGAAAAAAGAAGTTTTTTTTTTATAGCATTAGAATTTCGATAGTTGTTTTGGTGTTTGTCGATGAAGTAGTTTGAGCACACATTCTAGGTACTATATTCACTAGGCAAATTTCGGAATGTAAGCTAACTTTAGTTAGGTGAAAATATTTATTGGACTACCTCGGAGCAATTGCCCTGCTTCCATGTAAATATATATATATAGAGCCCAATATCAAGATTGAGCAGATTATTGACATGTTCATTTATTGAACTCAGCTCATCTCAAGAAAAAATAAAAGTTATCGGTATGACAATTTGATAAGGGTATCAACAAATTTAGTTCTTGAAAGTATAACATGTGGGAATGGGTATATACAATATGTTCATGGGTCAGGTTTGATATGTTAAATATGACCATAATAAAGAAAAAAGTTGTATTTGATACTTAAGCAATTCAAAAAAACACTAATACACATTAACTAAAGTTTTGATAAAACATATAGGATAATGCTTCACGACTTCTCAACTCGTGTAGGTGTATTCAAGAGTGTTGGTTTCTAACTTTCTATTAGCATTGGAAGATTAATGCTAATTATAGATAGATTGTAGTATTAGTTTGACATGTACAATCCATTCTGGTTTCAATTTACAAAAGTATATTAATTAAAGTACCGAACCAATGGCTCCTTTTTGACACGAGAAAGCCTAATACGTTTTCCCCTTAAAAGTATGAACTTAAGATAACATTAACTAGCTGTCGTAATCAAGTATTATTCCTCTAATAAGTGTTATGATTGTGGTTATAACTTGTGTAACAACAACAACCCAGTGAGTTTTCACAAGTAGGGTTTTGAGAAGGTAATATGTACGTAAACGTTACCCCTATCGTGAAGCCGGAAAGACAGAGAAATTGTTTTCGATAGATGCTCGACAAAAGAACAGATGAAAAGAACCAAAGGTAAAAAATAAAATAAAAAACAATCTACGAGTAAAAAGATTCCATATATACTAACGGTCTGAGAAAGAAAAGGCAAAAACGCTCGATTATTTTTTTACCCTAATTCTCGATCTATATATCTTCTTATAAAAGAGCATGTTTCAGTAAGCTCGGACTATCCCGTATACTGCCTAATATGAACATAACTAGTTGATGTGCAATAAGATGTTTTCCTAGCGAAATAAGAAAACATTTTCTTTCCAACTAGCATTACATAAAAGTCAGCGACTATTAGTCGCTTCTCAATTCGGAAGTCCATCCATATATAGTTGTAACTTGATATAGTATAAGATAACTATTGTCTAAACAAGAACAACTCATATTTAATTTTATATCGAACAAATTTTCATTATCGAACTAATAATTCCATTTTAATAAAATAATTGAGCGTAAGCAAAGACTTGCCCAAAACATGATTAGATGTACTATTATTTAAGAGTTGTCAAATGAATTTACAAGTTTATGGATAATTTCATTATTTATTATTATTATTGTTATTATTATTATTACTATTATTATTATTGAGGGTTAGATGCTCCAAATTTTCATATGTTTCGAGTAATTGTTACAAAGTATTTGATTTAATATGTGAATCACTCGGGGTTAGGTGAAATAGGTAGAATTTATCCACGTTTTATCAGAAATCTTAAATTCGAACCGTAAAAATAAAATAAAATATCGTAATAAGGAGCACTTTTCCTTTATGAACTTCACAAGTAAGAGAGTTAGAATTCCAACACGCTATATCAAATACCGAGAAAAAAAATGTGTACGCTAAAAGTGCTACATTTGAATTGGTTCAATTTTACCTAACAAGAAACAAAAATTAATTAACAGCTTTTGCAAAAAAGTATGATATATTCAAATTATTAGAGTTTATAATAAAATAATACAAGTCAATATATATTTGTTAGGAATTAAATAATATATTTCGTATCTAACAAATGATCTATTAAAATACTTGTATCTAAAAGTGTAATTTCGTTCTTAATGAAGTGAGTTGAGAACTAAGAAGGTTTAGGTTCATATTCTGCCTGAGATATACATTTTAGGTGATGTTTTTCCAGAGTTTTTGACCAATATTGTCACTTATCTTTAAGGATAGGTCTAGTTTGGTCCCTCAAATATAACGCTAAGCATATTTAGTCCATTAAGTATGTTAAGGTGGAACACCTTTAGTCTCACTGACATAATCTGTCAAAAAAACTAACGCTATTAACCAACTATGATTCATGAAGCAAATCTGCTTTGAGGCAAAATATTTCCCCTCCTTTTATTGAATAAAGCAAATTATCACTTCAATTACTCATTTTTAGATAATGTATTCTAAAATTTTAACCTTAAAAGTATCCCCTTCTGTTCAAGTTTTCAATGAAAAATGGCATTATATAGCCGCGGTAAAAATAATAGCTGAAAAAATATATAGCATTTGTATATTATTTTGTGTGTAAATATATATTTTGTATGTTAATATATAAAAATTATATAAATTTTATATACTTTTTTATCTATCAGATATAAATAGTTTCTGGCGCATACTAAAGATGATAAATAATCCGGTTATTCGTTTTCTTCAATAATATCCTAGATGTAATCAGCTTGGCAACTCTATTTTTGTAAAATTTTAACTTCTTTATGAAAAAATTAATCGAAATTTTTAAAAGTAGAAGTTCTAATGTTAAAATCTTAAATTTATTAGCTCTGTATTATTAGTGGGTGTTGGTTTATAAAATATTTTCGATAAGTAAATTAAAAATATGGTGAGTGTGAAAATCAACCTCGTAATTGATTTTGGAAAGATTCTGTTACTGAGTTTAAAGATGCCCCCATTTTAACATAAATAGGGAATTAAATAGCTCAAAATTATATTTGAGGGATCAAAATAAATATACCCTCAAAGATAATACACAATATTAGCCAAAAACTCTTTCTTTCCACACGTTGAACTTTTTTGGTAGATAAAATTACAGAGATACTTATACTTCTAAAAGATAATATATGTGATTTAGTAAAATTAATCGAAATATGTACAAAATAACACAAACAGCAAGATTATAAAAAAAATTGTTAACCTATTGAAATACTTTGTGTCCAATTCACTCAAAATTAAAAGAAAAAAAGGCACTATTAAATCGGTTAGGTGTCCAAGGTCAATTAATCATATGCCCGAGTGGACATTTAAGAGGCGGTCCAAAAGGTAGGCGCGAGAAAAAAAGAACCTTCATTTGACGGGGCAATTTAGACTTGTGACGACACATGCCAGCCAAATTTTGGCACGGCTTTTCCGTGTGTGCGCTTTCCTCTTTCTGCCTTTCGGCTTTCAACCCCCCCCCCCCCCCCCCCTCCCCCAAAGAAAACTACTAGTACTAAAACATATCATCTTTTTGAGTCCTCACACTACTATTTCCATTCTATTCTATTTTGATAAGAGATGAGTCACGTGAGGGATAATGACCCCTTTTACCCCTTTTTTAAAAAAAATTATTTTTTTAAATAATAGTTAGTTTACACACGTTTTGATAATTTCATCTATATAACATCATAAGAGAAGACTCGGCATAATTAGTAAAGTTATTGTCATGTGATAAAGTGAAACGACTCGACTGGTCGTTTTGAAATTTTGCGTTTGATTGCCAGTTCTCGGACACGACTTGCCCCGTGTAATATATTATGACTGATGTAGATCGTTGGTTTTGTTTTCAAGAAAATCAGAATGAATTTGAAGGAACAGTTTCAGTTGAAAGCTTGGAATTTTGAAGGTTTAGCCAAAAGTTGACTTATTTTGTATATGAGCCCGGATCGAAATTTTTATGATTTGGTTAGCTTCGTTAGGTAATTTATGACTTAGAAGTGTGATCGGAATTGATTTTGAAGATCCGATGCGAAATTTGGCTATAATTGATGAAGTTAGTATTTTGTCGAATTCCAACTGGTAGGTCAGATTTTGATCAGAGAATCGAAATGGAATTACAAGAGTTGCAATAGCTTCGTTATGTCATTTGGGATGTGTGTGCAAAATTTCAGATCATTCGGACGTCGTTTGGTCGAGTTTTTGATCGAAAGTGTATTTTCGGAAGTATTTGGAAACTTAGGCTTGAATTTGATTAGTTTTGAGTATTTGATGTTGTTGGAGGTGTTTTGACGATTGGAACAAGTTTGAATGCTGCTATGGATCATGCGGGTATGTTTGGTTGAGGTCACGAGGGCCTCCCGGTATTTCGGATGCCTAACGGGAATTTGAAAAAGATAGCAGAAAATGTAGCAGCAGTGCAGGTCGAATTTTTGCCTTCAAAATCGCGAGAAGGAACTCGCGTTCGCATAAAGGAATCTGGGCAGGCTAGCTTTTGCTCTTCGCATTCGCGGCCATAGTGTCGTGTTCGCATAGATTGGAAAAGGGAAGGCATCGCATTCACATGGGTGAGTTCGCGTCCGCATAAGAGGAATTGGGTCGGGTGGGTGGGAAGTGAAATTTGTGCTTCACGTTCGCAGGAGTGAGGTCGCGTTCGCGGAGGGTTTCTTGGTTAGAGCTATGCGTTCGCGAGGTGGTAATCGCGTTCGCGTTGGAGAATTGTTTTATTCAATGGAATTATTGTGCTTCGCGAACGCGAGGCTTTGACCGTGTTCATGAAGAATTATTTTTAAGTGTTGGGCAGAAGGGTTATAAACATCTCATCCGCGGTTTGGAGCTCGTTTTCATTCCATTGTTGGCAATTTTTTAGAGCTTTTGAAGGAAATTGAAGAGGGATTCGAGGGCAATCGATTGGATGTAAGATTTATGAGCTTAAAACTCGTTTTTTTGTGAAATTCACCTAGAAATTCATGGAAACTAAGCCAAAAATGGGAGACTTAGGGCATGGGATTTAGAGATTTTAAATTGGAATTTGAGGGGTCATTTGGGCTCTGATTTTTTGCCTTCGCGATCGCGAGAAGGAACTCGCGTTCGCATAGAGGAATCTGGGCAGGCCAGCTTTTGCTCTTCACGTTCGCGGCCATAGCGTCGCGTTCGCATAGATTGGAAAAGGGAAGGCATCGCATTCACAAGGGCGTATTCGCGTTCGCATAAGAGGAATTGAGTCAGGTGGGTTGGAAGTGAAAATTTGTGCTTCACGTTTGCAGGAGTGAGGTCGCGTTCGCGGAGGGTTGCCTGGGTAAAGCTACGCATTCGCGAGGTGGTTGTCGCGTTCGCGTTGGAGATTTTTTATTCAATAGAATTATTGTGCTTCACGAACGCGAGGCTTTGACCGCGTTCGTCAAAAATGATTTTTAAGTGCTGGGCAGAAGGGTTATAAACATCTCATCCGCGGTTTGGAGCTCGTTTTCATTCCATTGTTGGAAATATTTTAGAGCTTCTAAAGGAAATTGAAGAGGGATTCGAGGGCAATCGATTGGATGTAAGATTTATGAGCTTAAAACTCGTTTTTGTTGTGAAATTCACCTAGAAATTCATGGAAACTAAACCAAAAATGGGAGAATTAGGGCTTGTGATTTAGAGATTTTAAATTGGAATTTGAGGGGTCATTTGGGCTCTGATTTTGGTATTCTTTATATGCATAGACTAGTGGCGAGATACGGAACCCGTTGATATAAAAATTTCTGAATTTCGAGAAGTGGGCCCGGGGCTGGGATTTTGGTAATTTCGGGATTTGTGCCTGTTATTGATTGTTTTCGCTTGGGTTTTGTTCCCTTAGCATATTACGATGTATTCTCTGTGATTTTGGATAGATTCAACCGATGTGGAGGACGATTTGAGGGGCAAAGGCATCACGAGCTAGAGATTTCGTCGGTTCGAGGTAAGTAATGATTGTAAATGATGCTCTGAGCGTTTGAGACCCCAGATTGCACATCGTAGTGCTATATTGAGGTGACTTGCATGCCGAATAGAGGGCGTGGAGTAGAGAAACATTGTGGATTGCGACTTGGTCTGTCCCGATTGATGATTTTACTGTGTATTTAACTGAAGCGTATTTGTTATCATCATGACTTGGGCTGATTACTATATTTGGACTTCGTGCCAAATATTTGAAACCCTTGAGGGATGATTGTTGATATTTCCTCATTGTATTGATTTTATACTTGAACTTAGTCATGTATTTTTCATTGTTTTCAAAAAATTAAGCCAAGTTTACTTTGCTTTTACACTTGAAATAACATTTCCAACAATATTTTTAGGCTGAGCATCATGTTTTACTGTTTCCCGAGGGGCTTATGTGATTTTTGACTGGGCAGGACCGAGGGCCTATATTGTAAGGATACTTTTGGATCGGGCTGCACGACGCAGCAGTTGTTGGAAACACGTTCTCAAGGCTTTATACTAAAACGTGTGTTCTTATGTGTAGGTTTTGATGAATGACAAACAAGCGCAAATTGATATATGACGAAGTTCAAGTACAAGCGCACAATTGGTGGATAACGAGATTCAAGCACAATACAAAGTTTTATAGTCTAAATGAGTCGTTCTTAATTGTGATCTTGATCCGACAACTTGACTCATGACATGGCTTCTCTCGTAAAACTATTTTTACAAAATCATGCATATTTAATTTAATGCTAAATGATTTTAAATTATGCATATTTACTTTAGTCAAAATGATTTTTAAACATGCCTCTAAAATCTGGACTAAGATAATCGATTATGTACTTATGATAATCGATTATGTTAAGCCAAGACTGCATGACAATCGATTGTGAACTAATGACAATCGATTGTGTTAAGGCAGTGAGCATCAGGTTTTTCAAACCTGCATGACAATCGATTGTGAACCTTATGACAATCGATTGTGATGAGGCAGTGTACATCAAAGTTTTTCAAAACTCAGAATAATCGATTGTGAAGCTAATGACAATCGATTGTGAAGAGACAGTGTCCATCAGATTTTTCAAAGTCACAAAATAATTGATTGTGAACATATGACAATCGATTGTGTTGAGGCAGTGTCTTCCAGACTTTTTCAAAGTTATTAAATAATCGATTGTGAGTATATAACAATCGATTGTCACGAGGCAGTGTCTAATATGATTTTCAAAGTCTGATAAACAATCGATTGTTAACATTGCACAATCGATTGTGAAGCTGACCGTTGCCGTAATGTTTTCAAATCCCGTCAGGTAATCGATTGTTGATTTTGTACAATCGATTGTTGAAATTAAAATCTGGAAAGGATTTTTTGAACGTTGCTGAATAATCGATTATTGATTTTGTATAATCGATTGTTTTACGTAAAATCTGGAAATGATTTTGAACGTTACCAATAATCGATTGTTGATCTTGGACAATCGATTGTTAAGCGTAAAATCCGGGATTGATTTCTGGAACGATTGGCAAACAATCGATTGTGACTTCTTGACAATCGATTGTCACACAGTAAAATCAGCAACTCTTAATTGGCAATTAGGCAACGGTAATGCCAAGTTTTTCAACTATAAATACAGCTTCATTTCAGTGTTTTAAATACAATAACACACAACAACTGATCATACAATTTCTATAAGCTTGCATACTCTATTGCTAATCATTTTATATTCATTACATAAGTTTTGAGAGCCATATTCTTGTCCAAAGTTGTTGTGATCTTGAGCTTACTTTTTTTACTCATATCTACTCATTAAGGAGTGTATTGTTTGAGTGTTTAGTGTTTTGTACACTTGTAAGAGAATTGTGATTCTCTTGTTGTAAGGAACTTGTGTTTCCTTGGTTGAAGTCTTGGAGTGTTGTATCTCCGAGCAAAGGTGTTAAGGCGTGTGTCCTTAAGTTGTGAAGGTTTGTTGAGCACCCGTAAGCTTGACAAGTTAGTGGAAAATCTCGAGAGAGTCTCTCGGGGACTGCACTAGCCACGTGTTGTAGTGAACCAGAATACATCGGTGCGTACTTTATTATTTATCGCACTTATTTACTTCCTGCAATTTTTTAATTCCGCAAGTTTACGCTAACTTTTATTATAACGCTATTCACCCCCCCTCTAGCGTTAAGCGTATTATCTAACAGCAGTGAGATACTGATACTGATATGAGGCTGAGGGCCTAGATTTTATGCCACGAGATGGCTTGATATTGCGCTTGATCCGTAAGGGGGCCCTCCCAAAGTCTGCACACCCCCAGTGAGCACCGCCACTGATAAATGGATCAGCATGCACGCCACAACGATATATCGATCGGGTTGCACGCCGTGGTAGTACTGGTATTATTTTATGTGTTTTACTTATTTATTTATCTGTCATTATCTGTTGTTGCGCTATTTTATGTAATATCTATCTGATTTTCTCGCATTTTCTGTTGAGTGAGTGTTGCACTCGAGGGGAAGATTTCTGTGCTTATCTGCACTAATTGTTTTGCATTCATTTACATAACTGTTTGAAAAGGGTCATGTTAAAGAGGTTTAAACTGCACTAAGATGTTTTCTCTAAAGATTTCACAGTTTTATTGTTTTTCTCAAAAGGGTTTCACACTGCTTTTATACAGCATGATGATTTATTATATGTGATTTCTTACTACTCATGTTATTTACCTTTATTACTCACTAAGCTGGAGTACTCACTTTAATCCATGCACTTCGTGTGCAGATGCAGGTATTTACCTGGTAGCGGGTTTTGGCTGATTGGAGGCAGAGATATAGGAGTTTAGCGAGGTGAATACCAACGTTCGCAGCACCGTTTCTCTCTCTTTTGTTCATTATTCCCGTTGTGTATTTTTTTGACCTTGTAGAATTGTATTCAACACTCTAATAGATGCTCGTGACTTGTGACACCCTGGTTTTGGGCTGTGTTGGGTTGTACTTTTGCTAATTAATAACATTAAATCACATTTAAATTGCTTATGAACTGTTTAACTGCTTAAAATAGTGTTCTATAATGGTCTGGCTAGCCTTGTCTTCACGAGAGGGTCCATCACGACCGGAGCAGGGTTTGGATCGTGACAAGTTGGTATCAGAACCTAGGTTACTAGGCCTCACGAGTCATGAGCAGGTTTAGTAGAGTCTCGTGGATCGGTACAGAGACGTCTGTATTTATCCTCGAGAGGCTACCGAATTTTTAGGAAAACTTCATATTCTTGAATTCTTATCGTGCGTCCTTGATTCAACTTGAAAAGCAACTATTGAAAATCCTTCCACGCGTTCGTATGCCCAAACGAGCGCTCAATATCAGATGTGCCTTGATGGATTGTGATTCCCCGATAGAGGGGTGAGATATGATCTCTGTGAGTTTGATGTTGGGACAGTCTGAAGGACTTGAGGCCGGATCTTTGCCTACGGCTTGAGAACTAAGGTGTTGATTATGTGAGTAAGTCTTTTGAAATTTTATGTTCGGTATTTTCCTTATTAGTGGGGGTGACGGTTGGATAGCTATATGACGAGTATGTTAGTATGCGAGTTATATCCATATGATTTGGAAAGCAACGAGATAGCTCTGCTGGAGGATAGAATAATTATAAGGTGCTTGAGTTCCATCATGATTCAAGGTATAGCCCGAGTTATTGGCATATGAAGAATCTTTTCATGTTTCCTAGTTGGGAGTGAAGTAAAGTTCATGTTATGATATGATTTCAGACTCAGAAATGCTAAGTGACTGCGTAATGTTTGTGACGGTGGAAAGTATACAGAAATATCATATTGAGGCGAAGCAGGTGGGTTATCTCCTGTAGAGTGCTCAGAAGTGGTGTGATCCCTATGTATATGTCAGAAGACCTCATGTGTAATTGAAGATTACGTGTTGAAATTCAAAATTTCGGGTTGCTTGAGAGAATAGGCTTAACTGCTAGGGGGATGAATGCGAGATTTGAAGAAGATTTACAGTACTAGATGATCAATGTTTTCACAACTTATAAATGATTTGAGTCTAATATCACTAAGGTATTGTGGCATCAACAGAGTAAAAGTGTTATGAGCTATTGAGTGTATCTTGATCCATGGCTTCAAGCCAAATGGGGGAGTTTGTTGTGAGCATCTGATTGCACAGTTAGGTGTTATGTTGGTTCCAATTTGGGGCGTGCGAGTGAATTAGCTATGGCCAGCGTTTTGGAAAAGGTTACGTTATGCTTCATAGGGTATGAGAATCACAGAATATCTTAAGTCGTTGTTGGTAAAGAATGCTCGGTGCATAGAGTAGGGAGTCTGCTTGATTGTATTGGGATGAGGATTTCATTCGGCGGTGCCAGAGTGCTAACAAGACACCGGTGGTTCTGTTCGCTTAATTGGGCTAATTGCAGTTTAAATAGAGTGAATGATTATCGAGAATGGTTCTAATGCGTTCAACATTCTACATGCAAATACTGGGTATTTTAAAGTTGTTTATGTGATTAAAAACCGAGTTTTCATTGGAAGAGTTCAAGACTTAGGGTATTTCTATATTAATTATGGGATTCCATGTATTAGTATAAGGAAGATGAAGGCAACGGGTTTAGATTCAGAGAAAGTTCTTTAGAGTAAGGTGCTTTGGAATGTGGTGCTTTTGGGAATAATTAAGAGAGTATTCAACGACTTATGAGCCTTAGACAGTGTGGTCTTATGCTTGGGTCTCGTGTGGTGAGTCTGGAGTAAGGAATTGTGGTGATACAGCAAGAGGGAATATCAAATTGAAGGTGAATTGAGAAGAAATTTTAGATAGTTGGAGTAGCTTGATAGTAGACCGGGCCGGTATGGTAAAGATATGATTAATTCCTTGTGTGTGTTCGAGGTAATGAGTTCTTACAGGTATTTTGCAACAATGCTCTTGGGTTCTGATGGCTTGTTTATCTTGGTCTAGTTAGAAGAGTTCAATCCTGGTAGGTCTATTTGTGCAAAGGGAACTCGGAGAGTTATTAATGGTTTTTACCGTGATTGGGAGATGTATATCCTCTATGGGCATGCGGAGCATGGGATGTATATTGATTTTTCTTCTAGATAGGACCAATGGAAGGTTCTAGATTAGTTGAGTATGTAGATGTCTATGGCTCGGATGGGAGATGAAGTTCTCATATTATCCTAGGATGGTTAGATATATGCGGGTTGTTGTGGAAGATCGAGATTTGCGTGCGTGAGGTCTCTGTTCAGTTCTGAAAGGAAGTCATGAAATTCTTAGGCAGCTAGGATGATTAGAGAATTAAGAGATTAGGGTGGATGATCCTCAGGTAATTAAGAAAATGGTATTGCTAATCATAGTGATTTTACGAGGGTATATGTTTCAGAAAAGGTAATGTGATTGGGTTGATAGAACTTTGGTAGTATTGCGGCTCTCTCTTGATTGGATCGACTGTCGATATTAGAGTTTGCTTGATGGCTCAGGGGAATTTCAAGGTATCTTTCATAGAATGATTGGGTGCTTGAGGTGATATGTATTCGGGCGGCGGAATTTGGGTAAATTGTGTGCTATATGGAGTTGGAGACTAGGAGTTCTCATGTTCAGGCTATATTGTTGTTGTGAGTCGCGTGTATCGGCTGTATAACGACTATCGAAATTTGAAGACTAGTGTGTGGGTCTTTTATCGCTTAGTATGTTAGATTTTGGATGTGATATTGGGTTCAGACTTGTTGTCTCCGTGTTGTGTTATTCAGGACTATTGCGATGAGACGGTGCTGTTGGCTCTGCCGAAAAAAGCCACAAATGGAGTGGCGATGTTCGACGGATTATGTCCTATCGGGTATTTTATATTTCGAAGACCCAGCGGACGGCTAGGGAGGAATATCTAAAGCCACGGATGGAGTGGCGATGTTTTATGTGTTTTACTTATTTATTTGTCTACCATTATCTGTTATTGCAATATTTCATGTAATATCTACCTGATTGCCTGGCATTTTCTGTTGAGTGAGCGTTACGCCAGAGGAGCGTATTTCTGTGCTTATCTGCACTAATTATTTTGCATTCATTTGTATAATTGTTTGAAAAGGGTCATGTTCAAAAGAGGTTTAAACTGAGCTAAGATATTTTCTCTAAAGATTTTACAGTTTCACTGTTTTTCTCTAAAGGGTTTCACACTGCTTTTATACAGCATGATAATTTGTTATATGTGATTTCTTACTGATCAGTTATTATTTACCTTTATTACTCACTGAGTTGGAGTACTCACTTTACTCCATGCACCTCGTGTGCATATGCATGTATTTATTCACCTGTTAGTTGTTTTGGTTGATTGGAGGCAGAGCTATAGGAGTTTAGCGAGGTGACTGCCAGCATTCGCAGCACCGTTTCTATCTCTTTTGTTCATTATTCATGTTCCGTGTATTTTTTTTGACCTTGTAGAACTGTATTCATACTCTAATAGATGCTTGTGACTTGTGACATCCCGGTTTGGGCTATGTTGGATTGTACTTCCGCTAATTAATATCATTAAATCACATTTAAATTGCTTATGAATTGTTTAGCAACTTAAAAGAGGTGTTTTGTAATGGTCTGGCTGGCCTTGTCTTCACGAGAGGCGCCATCACGACCAGAGCGAGGTTTGGGTCGTGACATAGAGATGTCACGAGTTCGAACTGTGAAAATAGCTCTTGCAGAAATATAGGATAAGACTGCATTCAATAGACTTTTATGATCTGATCCTTCCCCCAACGTATAGCGAGAGCATAGTTATAGGTGCTTAACGGGTGGGCTGGAACGGCCTGCAAGCAAAAAAAATCATCCTATGCGGTTATCGTTCTGGGCTATTAGTGGGTTGAATTAGCGGGCTGTTAGCGGGTTGTGTTTTTGGGAGTTTTATTAGGCACGTACAGGTTCGGGCTTAAATGGGCCAGACCGGGTTGTGCTAATTTTTTAAAATTAAATTTTGTTAGCGACGGTACACAAATTTAATGAAATTAGAAAATATAAAAATTTAACCCATTAACGGGCTAAATCGGACCGCGGCTCATTAATGGATTAGCGAGCTTAGCGGGTTCTGGTGCACTGGTATCCAAAATGTGTTCGTCTAAAGTCCGCTCTCCCCCAACCCGTCCCAACCTACCCTATATGCTATAGTAGCAGACTGAACCGGGCTGACCCAAGTTAAAGCGGGCTGAAAACAAGTTAGCTCGGCCCGATTTATAAGTATAAGCATAGTGCATCAGACTGTTTTTCCACGCTAAACTAAGGAATCACATATATTGATTGTAAAATATGAGGATGAGAGAAAAAAGGGCTATATGAAAGTTGTAGGACGAAAAAAGAAAGATGAAAAATAAACTCTAAAACAGTTAATTTATGATTTTATTTATTTATTTGGTTCTTTGTCAGGTATCTAGTATTTATATTGAGGTCAAGACTAATTCGATTCGCTCCGTTCATTATTTGGTAGTCAATTTTTTTCTTTTTCATTCCTAATGCTCGAACTACAGATCTCTAGTCAAGATGAAGGAATTATTTCCATCCCACCACAACCTCGACGATAGTTTTGAGGATCTATCTTTGTGAAAATTCAAACCTGTAAATCCTAAAGAAAATTAAATGAAGGAATAGTGAATAACTCAAACTAGAATGCAAAAGCATTAATAAATAGAGCTTCGAATTAGATTAGAAACTAATTCTATTGAAGATCAAGAAAAAAATAATAATGTTAGGACTTCTACATGTCTCCATTAAATACTTGAATAAACTCAATACTTCATTCATCTCTTCGAATAGTAAAAGAAAATAAGAAAGAAAAAAGAAATAAGCGTTAATCATTTTTGTTAGTTAGGAGTGCTAATAATACTTGGACCAAAGAACTTTTATAGCAAGTAAATTAAAGAAGTTTTCAAGAGAATAGTTCAATTATCAAGAAATTATAATATTATGTTGCAGTTTCAAGAATATTACGGTCTTAAATTTAATTAGACGTGTATTACTTGTTGGTGAACTAGGAATAATCTTTATTCTAAAAAGAATATTGACATATTATTATTTGGAGGATCAAATAATCTTTCTTTGACTACAATAATATTTTTAATATTTTACGGTAAGAAATTATGATTTGACCAAAAGTTCTATCCAAAAAATTTAAATAATCGAAATTCAAATGCACACAAAAAATAGATACGTCCAACTCTGTACTCCAAATCCTGCATCTCTTTGGAATGGAAAAAGTAATTATTTTTTTATATTTAAAAACTCTTCTCTTTAACATATTAGTTCTGAAAGAAAATTAAATAAAAGGTACCGACTATAACGAATTAGGAGCACCAAAAGAATGTGGTGCAGTAAACGAAATCGCTTCTCCCTTAATCAAAGGTTTTGGGTTCGAGCCTGGATATAAAATATTCCTTGGTAGGGATCATTTTCTCCGAATGGGACCTTACACAACGCGAATTCGGATATAGTCGAGCTCCAATACGGATACCGAACACCGGGTGAAAAAAATGGAAGATTAGGAATCAAATTTTGCTTTATGACCATATTCCTATCAAAAAACACAA
This sequence comes from Nicotiana benthamiana, assembly GCA_034376525.1. NCBI lineage: Eukaryota > Viridiplantae > Streptophyta > Magnoliopsida > Solanales > Solanaceae > Nicotiana > Nicotiana benthamiana. The sequence continues at coordinate 45,844,973 of CM067330.1, forward strand.
TTATCTTGTCCTCCTTTTCTTTAAAAGGGCCAAGTACACCCTTGGACTTTATGATAAGGTCTATATATAACCCTCGTTAAAAGTTTGGCACATCCCCAACCTTGCCGTTACACTTTTGGCTCAAATACCTCCTTAATTTTAAACGGTTGTACACTGGATAAGTTATCCATTCAAAATATTACATGTGGAAATTAATATACACACAAACATTTTATCTTATTGCCCATCCCTACCTATTAACCCTACTTGTTACCCGACCTGCAAACACAACTTGTCTCTTAATTAACCCTACCATTTTCAACTCAATCAGTTTTTCTTCTCAATCTCAACAAGAAACTCATGGTGCTAATTCCAATGCAAATGTGGACGACCAAGTAAGGGTTAGTATTCCCACCATCTTTCACCATTCAATTCCCAAAATATAAACCAGGGATCTTCGAGTTCATCATATGGTTCGAGGAGGAAATGTTGTTGTGGAGTTGCTGCCAGCCAATTCACTGCTTGAACTTCAAATAATGTTGGCAGATGATTTAACAAGTGTTCAATGCCTAAGGTAAATTTTATAAGAATTGTTTGTATATTTTTGTTTAGGTAAATAATGCCGGCATACAAAAATTATCGATAATTTTATTCTAATTGTTGTGCAAGGACAGGAATGTACGTTTTGGGAATGGGTAGATGATGAACTTTCTCTTAGATTTACAACATTGATCAATAACTTAAAGAATGAAAATGAAGCTCTTAGACGAGAATGTTGCAAAAATAGACGATTTTGAGGAATTAGATAATGTTAAAAGAGACAATGATATTTCTAAGAAAAAAATTGATAGAGATTTAGTGTTTGTGAAGGAAAGTAGTCCAAAAAATAGAATATAATTGATATGGTATGGTGTTGCTTCGTAGGATTTACGTGGGCTGGATGATGAAATATCTAACTTAAGATCAACCAAAGTTTAGGTGTATTTGACATATTTAAGTGATTATGTAACCTATGTTCAAACAAGGTTTATGCATGATTGACATGGTTAAGGTTTAATTTATGTTTTATGTTTTGGAATGAAGTTTATGTTTTGGAATGAAGCTTATGTTTTAAAGATAGCTTGGGGAAAATGAGGATGATTATGATTACAAATTTTAGAATGCTTCTACTATAGTGGAACAACTGCCGGAGGTGCTTGTGTGCAAAAAATCATTCCAGTGGGAATACAATTCTAAACACATGAACATCCTTTGATTATGATCATTGCAATCATTTCTGTTTTCAAAATCTCCTTTGATGTATTAACTGCATGATCTGTAGTTGAACTTTCGTTGGAATCTTGAGATGTACCATGGATATCTCAATGTCTTTTAGTTTACTAAGTTATTTGAAGTTTAGTTTTCAATTAATTCCTTAATCAAGAATACCCAGCATCTATAAAGAAAAAAAATAACTTTTCATTGTCAACATATTCAGGATGTGCTGAGATTGCCAAAGTTAATTATGACTTGAATTTAGAACTCAGATGAAACAAATCGTGGAATGGATTTGATCCAATAAAAGCTTTCTACAATGTGGAGTAGTATAAAAAATAACGTAACTTTACTATAATGTGATAAAAAAATTGCTAACTCTTGCTTTGCATAATGCATACACAAGCAGACCAACATAGGCAAATTAAAGATTCATAACAGTAAACTAGAACTCCGGAGTCAATATAGACTAAATTTTCAATAAGCTAGTTAAGCATGAATAACGAGACTTAACTAAGAAATGACGACACATAACTATTTTGCAGAATTCAACAAGCGGTAGAATATAAAACAGGGCAATAAGCCTCAACAAGCAACTAAAACTTAACTAACCCCATAGCAGCATTAGGCTATTAACAAGTAAAAACAATAGCCTTAGGCTATCTATTAACAGCAGAAACACGCAGCAAAACATGGCACGTAGGCCAACATCAGCATTGCATGATACATGGTTAACTGATGTTTGTTAACTAACTAAACATAATTGTTTAATAATCAATCACAACAAAAAATATAACAATTGTCTTCAAAGAAGATCTTCATCATCAAGTGCAATTTGTTTGTTTTTGCCCTTTGTTGCCATCATCTTGATATTTCTCTTTCTTACCTCAAGTTGGACTTGGCTTGATGAGATTGCAGCTTTTCCCTTCCATGTCAGCTTAGTTGGAGAATAAGAAAGATTGGCAGGTGTCGAAACCCCAGTGTGATCTCCGGCAAACTTAATTTCCTCATACCAGTAGTAGATCCTCTTAGGTTACCCCTCTCAATCTTTGATTGTGTTCCTGAAATAATTATTGGCCTAAGTGGAGGATCTTCTTCATTGTCAACTTCCGGACCATATAATGTAAACTCTTGGGTAGCAGCAAATGGTCCAACATTAACATTGCAGCTTCCAAATTGTGTTGGAGCAAATGGTCCAACATCAGCATTGCAGCTTGCAGCTTGGGTGGCATCAAATGGTCCAATGTCTTCATTGTCACTCTCCATTGCAACATCTTCTTTTAGTTCCATCAGCCTTAGGCTATTAAAAAGTAAAAAAAAATCAAGTCAATTTAAGTAGTACTATTAATCAATCAAAAAATATGAAAAAAATATTACCTTGCATTGTGATTTGGCTCACCACAATTACTACATGTCATTTGTGTCCCCTTCCTTGATTAACTCTACTGGCTATCCTTTTTCATGACTCATCTGGTTTCCTATTTCTTTTCACTTCGGGTTTGCCAGCTTATTTCACAGTACCGGGAGGTAACATGGCTTGGGAAGGTTCAACTTTCCAGAATTGCCAACCCCTAACATGCGGGAGCTTTTCCTTATATGTTAGCAAGTATGCTTCTTTACTATACCACCAATGGATTTCACCATCAGGCTCTACTCTCTTATGCATCATTGCCTTTATTGCATGAGGGCAAGGAATGCCAAATAAATCCTATAACCTACATGTACACCTTATCTGTTATATATTGACAGTGTGTCTATCAATTCCTTCAAACATTTCATATCCTCAATCTCTATTGAACATGACTTTACAGTCATGTGATATGCCATTTAATCACTATACAACTTCAAGCAAGTTGGACTATGTTCTGCATTCCAATTTCTCACCTTAGCCTCTCTGTCTCCTAACAACGCTATCACTTCCATTCTTATGTCCTCCAGCATTTTGATAAATGGTTTTCCTCTAGCCTCAAGAATCCAAGCATTAAATGACTCAGTGAAGTTGTTATCAACCATAATATTCTTACATTGAGTATCAAGATAACCCGATGCACCATGCCCTTGGGGGATACTTTAAAATATCCTTTGCAGCATCTTCTGACAGATCCCCTAATTTTTTCAATTGGTCTTTAAACTCTTCATCATGTGAACTCCAAGAACACCACCATAACAACTTTTTCATTTTACTACTTCTCCATTGTTTGCACTAATTGGTCTCAACATATCTCACACAATACCCGTGGCTAGCCTCAGGAAGTACTATGCTAATAACATCCAACAAGCCCTACGTAATGAATCAAAAACAAAAAATGAATGAAATATTAGATCATTAGTGCAAATCATCATATACTTTAAAATATATAATGAAAGAAAATAAGAACTAATTACCTTTTGTATATCTGACATGAATTCTTGCACCAATTTTAAGCTCCAAAGACAACTTCAACAGCTCCATGAACCAACTCCAAGTCCTGCTTTTTTCCTTGTCCACCACAACCTATGCTAGTGGGTAGAAATGATTCATGGAATCTTGTCCTAATGCCACCAATAACTGGCCCGTGGTTCTATCCTTTAAGAACGTATCATCTACTTCAATTAATGGTTCCAAACCATTTTTTCAGCCTTGCTTCAAATCATTAAAGCATAAGTACATTCTAAAAAAATTTCTCTTACCTTCTGGTAGTGCATCTTTGGAGATATTTATGACTAGATCACTTCTCAAATTAGACAATATAAGTGCTTGGCAGCATGCCTCAAGTTTGATATAGTCATCTATAAAACTATCCTCTAGTTTCTGAAGAACCAAATTCTTAGTCCTTTTCAATTCGGATCTACTCACATTCAACTTCAAATCATATTCAAGCTCAACTCTCATATCTTTAATCATGTATTTAGGGTTATTTTGGATCTTACTCTTAAAATGCTGGGCTAATATGGCATAATCAGCTATAAGATTCTTAAAGGCATCATCACATGTGTGTATATCATTCCAAGTTTTAATCGTGAACCCACCATTTTTTTCATCGACAGAAATTAGACACTTAAAGGGACACCCTTCTTGACAACCATACATGGTTCTTACTTTTTCACATTTAATCAACTTCAATTCCTTTTTGTTAGCTAAAACATAGAAATTTACAACCTTCATACCTTCATTCATGTCCTTAAATACATATCTAGCTCAACTCCATGTAGTTTTCCAACATATCATCTACAACCCTCCTCCTTTCATTGCTAATACCCCTCATTTCATCAGAATCATACTCTCCACCATCTGAAGGTTCATATTCACCACCAGAACCATGACTATGTTCACAAGCTGTACCAACCTCAACATCTACATGAAATGCTTCTGTATTGTCTATGACATGTGGAACAGAAACAGTGGACTCACTCTCATCAACAATAAAGAAATTTAAGATCTTGAATTTGTTACATAATAAGCTAAGAAGAGCTCTAATGCTCCCATCACCTTCTACCAAATAGTACTTACCCAAAGGCCCAACCACTAATAATTATTTAACTTTGAAAAACCCTAATCTAGAAGTAAACTCATCACATATATACTTATAACTCAATAAGTCAGGATCAAATAATATCCATAAGTTCACACGTTCCTCACAGTATATTAAGTCAGGTGAAAATACCCATTTACCCCCACAGTTGAACACAATATCAATCTCTGAAATCATCCTTCGAAAGCTAGAAAAAATAATAATAAAAACAACGGGAAAGGGACCACATTAGAAAATATAGGCATAAAGATAAAGTATGGAACAAAAAAAACTTAAAAACAAATTTGATTTCAGGACAACTAAAGACCCGCCAAATCCCAACAGAAGATATGAGAATAAACAAAAAACTAGCAATAAACAAACATATACAGATAAAGATAAAGAATGAAATAAAAAAAATACTAAAAGACAAATATGATTTCGGACAACCAAAGACCCACCAAATTCCCAACAAAGACACGAGGATAAATAAAATTCAGCAATAAACATACATATATAATACTTTTAAACAGACAAACATTAACTCGACTATATTAGATGTTAAAACGATTTTTATCCTAAAACCTAGACCCAATAGTAAAAAGTAACAAAAACATAAGCTAAAAAAACTTACCTTGACAAGAAGATATTCTTTAATATGGGGGTATGGGGTTTCAGGAACACCCATCTTTGATTGGATTCCTTCGCATTAGCAGAAAGATGGTGAAATTTTGGGCGGAGTCGACAATAACAGGTGTATGAGTTTGGCAACTTTTTTTTACCCAAGCGGAATAACGTTAATTAAGAGACTGATGTTTACTGGTCGGGTTACAGGTAGGGTTAATGGGTAGGGACGAGCATTAAAATAAAATATTTTTGTATATTAATTTTCATATGTAATATTTTGTGGATAACTTATCTACTGTAACAACCATTTAAAATTAATGGGGTATTTAAGTCAGAAGTGTAATAACAAGGTTGGTAATATGCAAACTTTTAACGAGGATTATATATTAACCTTATCATAAAATTCAATCGATATTTGTCCCTTTTTCGTTTGAAAAAATATTTATAAACTCCTCTCTACTGGTAGTAGATTTACATTCAACGAAGGTGACCAGCTAAACATCATTTGTTAAAAAATATATTTGGAATAGAAATTATATTGTTGATATGTTATGAAATAATATAAAAGACAAGAACAATAATGCAAGAACAAGAGCAATAGAGAGAAGAGTAGAGAGAGTTCTTCTTATTGATACTTAGAGAATGTTAGGAGTGGTTTACAATGGTAGAAGACCCCTTTATTTATAGGGAGGGGGATGATTTATCTACCAAGAATAGAACTCTAGAATCTCTCTAATTATAGACATTCACCTTAAATAGGAGATTTCATAACACTCCCCCTTGAATGTCTATTCAACAATGTGCCTCGTTAAAACCTTAAAACCAAAACCCAATGGGAAAAATTAAAGAAAGGAAAAAGAGTACACATGTTTGAATATGCGCCTATTGATTGCCTCGTTAAAAACCTCGCAAGGAAAACCCAGTGGGACAAAACCTTGTAAGGGAAAAAGAGTGCAACGCGCATTAACTCCCCCTAATGAGTACATCAATTTATATCCTTGAGCATTTGCATTTCAATCTTGTGCATCATCTTCAAAACGATCTTTGGTAGACGTTTGACAAATCAACCATATTGACTTGAATAAATATTCCGCACCTTGAAATCATCATTCTTGATAGATATGAACATCTTCATATAATGTCGTGGAATAACTCTTCAATATCTCCATAGATGCATTCTCAATGCCATCATGCTTATACTTATAGCAAGATTCATATGTACACAAATTGTACTTGGGATGTGGTACTTCAAGACCAAGAATTGCATATGCTTCAAGCAACTTAAATCTTTCAAGTTAAGTCATATAGGCCATATAATAGACTTTAGATGCATATCAAGTTTTCCATGTCATGCTAGACAAATAAGATATCGAAAACTGACTATACATACCTTTGACTTTATACTTTCAAGCATTTGAACTATAGGTTCAAAACTACATGTCTTTCATATGGAATCAATTCTTCTTGAATTGAATCTCTTCCATTTAGTTACTTTCTTTGGGTCAGCAAATGCGTATAGCATGCTTTGCAATATGTTGCAATTGAATTATCCCTTTTATGAACTTCAGGTTCATATCATGATATTCGGGGATATACATATGCAAATGATAATTCATCCCATGTAACCTTTTCTCAAGTGTTTATCATGTCTCCCCCTCATGTTAGTAAAGCTAACTTGTTTCCTCAACTTTGGGAAATCATCTTTGTGCATTATCATGTCAATATACACGGCACATTAATAATAAGATGAAATTATTTGGTTCCTGACCTTGAACCACTTGTGAGGGGAGAATATACTCTCGTATACAACTTATATCAAACTGATATATATAACTTTGTTCTCATAAGAAACAGTTTAGCTATTAAGTGGAAGCACTCAATAATTATCTTGCTAAACCAACTTTGATATAAACCAACTTATCAAGATGAACTATCTTGAGTAGAAAATCTGGAAATTATGCTCGAAGTTAGATTTCTGAGCGATTTACCTCGCAAGCACCGGCCAGGCTGCGGGTTAATAACAATTGCGCATGTAACCATTTCATAGATGCATCATATGTGGTATACATGGCAGGTGAATGGGCCCATATTCACCTTTGATATTTCCAGAATTTATGGGCTTCAACCCGAACTCTTTAGTTGGTCAGTTCATTAATGAGAACAAGTGATACAAGAGAATTCGTAAAGAACTTTCTAGTTCATTGATATTCACCTGTGTGAATTTGCACATCATACTTAAAATGAGATGGCTAACACGAATGCCAACTGAATAAATTATCAATATTGGTAAACTTCAAATTTACACCATGACATGTGCACTTATCAATAAACTTCAGGTTTATTATGACATGGGTTTTATACCAATAGATATCCACTTTATTGTGGCATTCTTTCGTTTGTGTAGTACAAACTGGAGAATGAAGCGGGTAGCTTTTCATATACAAATTACCCCGCTACAAGTTGTAGTAATAGGAGATATCAAAGCCTTCCTTTATTTATAGTCTCAATATAATCAATCGCTTTCGCGTGTACTTTAGAAACTGAATAAGTTTCTTTGAGACTTACTACAGCACAATACTCAATTGTGTTTCTCCAACATAGTAATAATTGGCTCTTCTAGAGCTCTCAATTAATTTTGTACTACCACAGATTCATCAACATCCATGTGGTGAATATCTTTCTTAAAGAGAAAGTTATACCATTATGGTCATGTCAAACTTATATGCAAGATATGTTTCTTGCATTATCGTTGTCCTTTAATAGTCATATTTCCAAAATACTTTGGCGTACAATAGGTACGTGACCAACGATCATTCATGCCATATATCATCTCAAACCTCCTTCTAGGGGTGAGTGTGGTATATTTAATACCAATTTCATGTTCATATTCTTCCAATAATGAATATGTATTCGTGAATCAAATGTTGTCACATTCACTTCGAGGATATGTGATTTTGTTATCCTTTTCAAATCTATAAATGCGTCAGGCATTTGATTTGCTATTCTTTGCAAATGGATAATCTTTTGTGCCTCTTTCTCACAAATAGAGGTATGTGGATCAAGATGAGATAATGATGCATTTTTCCACAAAATTTCCCATTTGGTTTCACCAACTTCTCCCCCTAATTTTGGGAAAAGTGTCTCATCAAATTGATAGTCTGCAAATCGTGCAGTGAACAAATCTCCTGTCAATGTTTCGAGGTAGCGAATAATGGAGGGCGATTCAACCTCAACATATATTCCTAACCTTCTTTGCAGACCCATTTTGGTGCGGGATGGCGGTGCTACAGGCACATATACTGCGCATCCAAAGATTCTTAAATGGGATATATTGGGTCCATGACCCAAAACCAATTGCAACGGAGAATATTTGTGTCAATTCTTCAGTCAGAGACGAACTAGCATTGCTGTATGCAAAATGGCGTGACCCCAAACCGAAGTGGGCAGCCGACGAACTAGCATTGCTGCATGCAAAATGGCGTGAACCCAAACCGAAATGGGCAGCCTCGTTTTCATGAAGAATTCAAGATTATTCTCATCTATTGTCTCAATATGATATCCATTTTGAATGATATCTTTAAAACTCAACAAGTTCCTTTTAGACTTGGAGGAGAACATTGCGATTGATATCATTAAAACTCAACAAGTTCTTCTTAGACTTGGAGGAGAATATTGCATTCTCTAAGATAAACGTCATGCCTTTGGGCAGAGTTACAGTTGCTCTTCCGGAGCCCTCAATCAATTTACTTCCCATGGTTTGACATATAAAAGAAATACACGAACATAAGAATAAATAAGTTCAATTCGTTTGTGTCACATAATATTTTCAAAATCTGCTGCTAACAGTTGACTAACAAAAACAGATATGTTATCCATTACTTTGCAGTTTGAAAATTTCAGTTTAAACATTTTCTTCAAACAATCGATTGTTAAACACAAACAATCGATTGTTGAACACTGACAATCGATTGTTAAACATAGACAATCGATTGTTGACAATTTTTGAAAAATTCCAGAGCACTGTTTCAAGACAATCGATTGTTATGCATAGACAATCGATTGTTGACAATTTTTGAAAATTTCCAGATCACTGTTTTAAGACAATCAATTGTTATGCATAGACAATCGATTGTTGGCTATTTTGAAAATTTCGATTACTGTCTTAACGACAATCGATTGTTATACATTGACAATCGATTGTTGACTGTTTTTGAAAAATTCCAGAACTGTTTTAAAGACAATCGATTGTTAATCATAGACAATCGATTGTTGACTGTTTTTGTAAAATTCCAGATCACACTGTTTTAAAGACAATCGATTGTTGATCATTGACAATCAATTGTTTTGCAGTTTTAATGCGAAATATGAGATAACCGACTAGTTTTTCAGGTTAGTCGATTACCTCTACTGGAAAGTAAAAATATTATTGATATTTGAGCATATTGATACATTCTAAAGAACTAATACTAACATTATATCATGAACTAACTAATACGAGCTAATACTAATGGCTATTAGTTTATTCATTCACTAATACAAACAAGTAAAATAAAATCAAATAGCTCCATCTTCTTTCATCACGGATCCATCACCGATTAGGTGGTCTATCTTCCCCTCGGGTTGCTCAAAGAAGTCTGCCACATCCAAGTGGGTGATGTCAAAGTTGTCGTCAGAGACAAAATTCGTTTCAGGGCGTTTACTCTTTCGAGATGCTTGATAAAGGTCAACCAAAAGTCATGGTATACGGCAAGCCTTTGACCAGTGCCCGTTTTCACCATAACGATAATATATAGTTTATAAACTATTTGCTTTTGGGTTCTTATCGTATCGTGCTTGTGGCAGAGTGACCAACTTAAGGTTGTCATATCTCTTCTTTAAGCCATTCCACAAGATAGGTGGATCCTTGACGGTGAGATATTTAATCTTCAAACCTTCATCAAGGTGATGGCGCAAGAAAATCAAGGCCTTAGCATAGTTTCAAACCTTCATCAAGGTGATGGCGCAAGAAAATCAAGGCCTTAGCATAGTTTTGGGTGGATGCATTATTTCTGTCTTTAATGGCGTCTCCAAGACCCATAGCATCTAAGTGGATTTCAGCATCCAACACCCATGTCATATAGTTCTTGCCCGAAATTTCAAGGGCAACGAACTTTCTTTTCATAATGTCAGACATAAACCAAAATTACATCAAGAGCGTGTTCATACTTACGGGCTCTATTACAATTATCACATTCACTTCAGGGAATGGATCAAAATCATGTGCTTTACACAATCTCATGTCAAATATTACTTTCATAAAATGAAAGATTATTTTGAGAATCCTTATTGTTCTCATTACCACAATAATGACGATTATAACTTCGTCTATTGCCATGTCCACATCCATTGATACCTTTACGGTAATTAGTCTTCTTTCAGACTTATCACATACTGCTACCACATTCTCTAAAGGGAATGGAGCAAATTCAATTGGACGGAATTCTTTGCCACGTCCACATTCATTGATACCTTCATGGTAATATTTTAGTCTTCTTTCAGACTTATCATATACTGCTTCCACATTCTCTAAAGGGAATGGAGCAAATTCAATGGGACGGATTTTCAATTATTTGCCCACAATCATACATGAATTTAATCATGGCAGGACATAGAGATTTAACCACTTCATGTGGTTATAATTTCTTACAAACTCCATTAGAGTTATAATCAAACTTTGTTGTCTATGTTTGTATATAAAATCAAATTATAGAATTTCAAGAATTTGAAAGGGAAAAATAAAATACTTACCTTTAAGGTATACCAATTATATTTTCAATGTTTTCTTCCTTTTTTTTTCGTTTCTTTTCCTTCTTTCTTCATTCTTTCTTTGAAGCAAAACCTTGCACAAACAAAAGTTAAGACAATCGAAAATTAAATTAGGAAGAGGGAAATACCTCAGATTTCTCGAGAATGGTTCTTGAGACGGTAGAGTCTCGTGCTGATAACGTGTTATGAAATAATATAAAAGACAAGAACAATAATGCAAGAACAAGAGCAATAGAGAAGAGTAGAGAGAGTTCTTCTTATTGATACTTAGAGAATGTTAGGAGTGGTTTACAATGGTAGAAGACCCCTTTATTTATAGGGAGGGGGATGATTTATCTACCAAGAATAGAACTCTAGAATCTCTCTAATTATAGACATTCACCTTAAATAGGAGATTTCATAACATTATATAAATTAAAAAGTATATTTTGGACGTATGTATTAAATCTTGAATATTTTTGAAATTTCTAATTTTGCACTACTCTCCACTCCCCTAGCCTCGCCTTCTCTCTAATTCTTTTCTATTAACCAAATATTACTCAGGGACAATTATTTTGACTGATTAGCACTTGCATATAAATTAATGTAATATCAAAGAAGTTTATTTTTGACTGATTAATACTTGTGTATAAACAAATATAATTTCAAGGAAATTTATTTTGACTGATATTTCAACCTGTCATACTCCTTTTTCTGGTGTAAGCCTAATTTTTCCAAATCCCAACCTCAATCACGCACGTGCCTTTCCTTTTCCCACCCCCACTCATCCAACACATCATTCTGCTGACGTGTCCCATATTGCCACGTGGCCAACTATATATTGCTGCCTCTTTATCCGTCCGATTTAACCCCTGGTGGAAACCTATACATACACACATTTTATACATACATTCAAAAACAGTCACGCCAAAAATACATGAAAAAACAGCGCAGATTGTGAAATCTGAATCTGAAAATCACAAAAAAGAGCTTGAGAATTTTGTGGTAATATAAATAGTTGCCGAAATGGCGACGCCATTAACGACGGGAGGAATACAAGGCGGAGGAGGAGTAGCAGTAATGGCAGGGCCGAGTGCAGGACACGTGGATCAATCAGGACCGTTGAATAATAGACCGGCGACGGGACTTAAAGGTACATCGCCTATACGGATTTTCCTTTTCTTCCATAAAGCTATACGTGCGGAGCTGGATGCGTTGCATCGATCGGCGATGGCATTTGCGACGAATCGGAACAGTGAAATTAAGCCTTTTAAGGAACGGTGTTACTTCTTGAGGTCGATTTATAAGCATCACTGCAATGCTGAAGATGAGGTTGGTTTATAGTAGTTTTATATATTCAGTTTTTGCAACTCGAATTTTTTTAAATAATTTTGCAAAATTTTATATGCAGGAAGCTTCTGGTGAATAATTTTGAGCAGCTTAGCAAGTATATATCACAAAAAAATTGAAATTTTATTTTAGTTTTGAGTTTCTCCTGCTCTGGAAATACTGTGTGGTTTTTGTATCTGGTTATGTTTAATGAACTGGATTAAGTTTAGTTGCATATGTGACATTTCCAATATTTTACTGAGTTAATAGAGGATTAGTGACTTACAAATTCAAATAAATAGGATATAATTTATAACAATATGATTGGATTGTGTTTATTGCATCTTTAGTTTCAGTTTTCTACATATTACCCTCCCCAGACCCCACTTTGTGGGACTATACTGGGTTGTTGTTGTTGTAGTTCAGTTTTAGTGCAAATTGTTCTGCTCGAGTTCTTTTCTGCACTGGTTTTTAGTTGATCCACTTTGGCTAGTGTGCTTCTGCTGGTGAGAGGTAGTAGGTACCCAGTAGAATAGTAGAGTTGTGCACAAGTTGGTTCAAGACTCCACTATCATTAAAAAGATTCCTCTTTGTCCTGTGTGGTGCATGCGAGGTGGTGGGAAGATGGATAAGTTTTGAGCTTTCTGTAGCTCAAGAGTTCAATTTATTTCATGATCTTCTCTGAGATATGCAGAAGGTGGTTCGCTTCTTGATTTGCTGCTAGTGCAAGTAGGGGTGTGCATTCGAATCGATTTAAAATCGAATCGATTATTTGTTATCAATTTATCGATATCGGTTTATCGATTTATCGATTTCGATTTCAATTTCGAAATTTTCCTTATCGATTTCGATTTCAATTCTATCCTTTTCGGTTTATCGGTTTATCGATAAACCGATAAGATACACTATTTTTTAAATTTTTCATAAAAAAAAATTTTAAATTTTTTTAACCCTTATTTTATAATACCCTTTCCTTTACCCTTAGTCCCTAGCGCTATTATTTCCTCTACCACATTTAAGGAATGATCATATTTAAGCTCAAGTGAATGAAGTTCAAATTAATGGAAAACAGAATTAGCCGTGATGATGTATTTTATTTTTTTATACCGTTGGAATGTTGGTGGCATACATTTGATCCCTTACTTTAGTTTCATTTCATGTGCTTGTTGACACAATACTTATGTTATAAACGGTGCTCTTCTTATTTTAGCTTCTTTTTGTCCATATTAATTAGGCGTGTTTGTAGCGATATACTTTCCGTGGAATCCCGAAAATTTTCTTATTGGTGTACTGGATAACTGAATCGATAAGCCCCAAAAATCGATAATCAAAATCGAGAAAATCGAAACCTTTGAAACGATAACGATAAGCATATGTTTAAATCGATAATCGATAAATAATTATCGATAATGGTCAAAATCGAATCGATAAATCGAATGCACATTGGTTGTTATGGGAGTTAGAAAGCAAATATCAAATGTGAAGTTGAAAATGAAAAGAAGATCTTTAAAAACTGCTTTTGCTTCATGCATTTTTTAGTTGGATATACAACGTTGTATATCAGATGTCCTGCTGGTTATATTATTATTTTTCTGCAGAGTTACTATAACTTGAATCAGTTATAGAGCTATCTGCTTCCTGGCAACTGATTCCCAGTTTTGAATTTCTGAGGCTACTAGTTACTGTGAGCATACATATGCAAAGTCGAATTTAAATCTGAATTTTCAGTTCTCCTGCTCTTGAAATGTTTATGTTTTTTGTCTGTTTTTGAACTGGAGAAGTTCTTGCGTGAAATTTCCCGATGTTTAAACGTCTTAATTTCATTTTTTTAACGTTATTTTAAAAGTGAGACTTAGTCAATTATAAAAAGATAAATAAATGGTCTAAGAAATTGTAACAAAAGAATTGGATTTGTGTTGTCAACTTAACTAATGCGGCTGGTAGTATCTTAATTTGGCTTTAAATTTCCTTTTCTATGGTGGGAATTCTTTCTAATCCTCTTTGATCAGTGGGTTGTATGGAGAGGTGGTGCAAAGACTGCTGGTTTTAGAATTTGTTTGTAGTTCTAGCAATATTTTCTTGTTTTTGGGTTGGAATTTTCTGTATTTATTTACAAAAGAAAGGGTTTTATCCAGTGTTATCAAAGGCGAAAAGCGCAATAACGCTCTAAGATCCGTTGGGGCTTTAAGCGCAAATAAGGTTTGGGCTTTAATGAAAAAATGTGCAACGTGAGAAAAAGTAAAAATATGCATGTAGTCAATGACAAATCATTATAAGCATGAATAATAAATATATAGACAAAGAAATTGAAAAAAAATTCACGATAAAGTGAAATATCAATTGTTTAAGGTCGCATTTTCAGGATTACACTCATTGGCAAGGACAAGTATGCCTTAGAGCTTTGGTGCAACAATAAAGCGCCCATAAAGCGAGGCGAAACGCTTAACGTGTTTTGAGCCTCGCTTCAGGGCTTAAGCGCGCTTTAGACAACACCGGTTTTATCTCAAGGATTAAAGAATCTGGTGTGCTTTTTGTGTCGACATCTTCTGCTAGTTCCAGCATTATGTTTTACGAGAGAGAGAGAGAGAGGCCACATTCCATATGTGAAATTGAGAGAAACAAACAATTTTAGGAACTATTTTTCAGTACAGTTCACGATTGTGCTTCATGCCCTCTTGGGATAACACATTTTGCTTCACTTGCGGACTTTGAATTTTTGGTCCTGGTAGCTTAGAGGAATCTCAAGCAACTGTATTTTAACTATCTGTGATCAGTTAATTTTATGGGAATAATTTTCAGTAATGGATGTTAAAAAGTGTTGTCGGTTTCAATCGTGGAATCTCTTTTGGTGTTTGGACCCCCTATGTTTTCTTTGGATTCAAACGCCACTAAGATTTAAGATCCTCTAAGTATCTCCATTTTGCCCCACGAGATAACGAGAAACATTTCCACATTTTACACCTTAAATTAACTTCAAGGAAATCGTGCACCTAAGAGGATCTATTACTTTCTTGCATGTTGAAAATACATTGTGGATTAATTCAGGGGATTTGTGCCTTCCCTTTTGCACCCCAGCATTGGAATGTAATTTTTTCTTTTTTCTTTTTCCTCCAATGGTATGACATCTCCTTTTTTGATAAATAAATATTTCATTAGTTACAGAGAAAAAGGGCTACTTCAATACAAAATGGAGCAAACTTAATATACCGCTTCAAACATCATAAGCATATCTTTGTGTGAATGACAGGTTATTTTTCCAGCACTTGATATACGTGTGAAGAATGTAGCACGGACTTACTCCCTTGAGCATGAAGGAGAAGGTGTGCTTTTTGATCATCTATTTGCATTACTTGACTCAGATATGCAAAGTGAAGAAAGCTACCGCAGAGAGTTAGCATCCTGTACAGGAGCTCTTCAAACATCTATTAGCCAGCACATGTCTAAGGAAGAGGAACAGGTATCCTAACAGTGTTTTACCTTTATCTTATTTGACGGTGATGTGTGATATGCCTTGTTTCTCTATGAAATTAATTATTTTGTTGGCGTGAAAGGGAAAGCCCTCGGGATGTAGATCGTATGCATATATCATTTCACTTTATATTATTTATATTTATTATTATGTTTTTCATAACCGGGAAATGCAAGAGCCAATGTCGCACACTTTGAATTCGGTGGATAATGGGCCTGTCCCTCTATCCTTCTCCACTTAAATACTAGGCGCTTGTTGGCGGTATGGTTCGAACCTGTGGAGTGTGCCTAAACCACATATCACTGCATCTTACCATTATAAACCAAAGCCTTGGACGGCAGATGGTTGTTTATATATTAGTTAGAAATAAAATAGAAGATAATCTTATCCTAGAGATAAAATTATCTAGTCTTACTTTTTCAGTTAGACATACAGTTTTAGTGGTTTCTAATGTTCTAATTGTTCAGAATATTTGATAAAGTGCTTGGTATCATAATCCCTCTCTCCAGATCCTCATCTTTTTCTCTTCTCTCTCTTCTTCTCATTATTATTCCCTCTTTTCTCCCCTTTTTATTTCTCTCCTTGCCCTTTCTCCCTTCTCCCGTGTTGCAACATTAATCTTACTATCAGAAGTGCCTCCGTTCTTTGTTACTAGTGAGGTTTCTACTCTTTCAAACTCACCGTCAAGGAGTGTGGCGGATAGATGGTATTCCTCCACTTTTAACTAGAGATCTCAGATTTCAGCCCTGGGAATGGAGAAACCCCCGGTAGATAGAGCTTCCCCCTTTAATGACTTACATGGTGGGAATCTTGATTAATCGGGCCGTGGGTACCGAATAACAGATGGTTATACCAAGAAAAAGCTCTTCAACCTCTCTTTCATTCTTTTCTTTCGATATTCTCCATATGAGTGCGACAACTATTGCGTCCCATGCTTGTTTTTACCGTGTGATATATCGAGTCCCCTAAGGAGGGATGGGGGGGATCTGGTGGAAGTTCAGTTAGTTAAGTTAAACTTTCTAGTGTGAAATTTGTCCGTGTTATTTTATTTTCTTGATAAGTAACTTACCCTTATATTTTATTGTGATGATTGTTTCCTTGTTGTTTATTTGATTGGTTAAAATTGTTCACTTAATAGTTTATGTTTTTCTTCTTCATTTTATTGTCACTTATATTGCTATTTGTTCTTATTGTGCCATTTTGCAGGTCTTGCCGTTGCTTATGGAGAAGTTTTCATTCGAGGAGCAGGCGTCATTGGTGTGGCAGTTTCTGTGCAGCATCCCCGTAAATGTGATGGCTGAATTTCTGCCTTGGCTTTCATCCTCTATTCCGGCCGATGAGTGCAAAGATATGCATAAGTTCTTACACAAAGTAATTCCTGATGAGGAGCTTCTTCAAGAGGTGAGTTAGCTTGCTTATAGATGGTAAAGACCTTTGTTAAGCATAGCATAATTGATAAAATTCCCCTTTCATGAAGATTATGTTTACCTGGATGGATGGAAAAAAGTTGACAAACAAACGCAAGGCTTGCGAAGGGAGTACAAAGCATCATACTTCAGATTCTGTTGTTAGAGGCTTAATCAGTCAGCCGGAGGATGCTCCTTGTCCTTGTGAATCTTCTAGAAGTGAATTTCTAGCCTCAAATTTCAACCTTAAAGAATCCACTTTAAATCGTCCAGTTGATGAGATACTGCATTGGCACAAGGCTATTAGAAAGGAATTGAATGACATTACGGAAGCAGCTAGGGAAATAAAGTTTTCTGGGGATTTTTCTGATTTGTCTGCTTTCAACCAGAGGCTTCAATTTATTGCTGAAGTTTGTATCTTCCATAGGTATGTGGCATCATTATTTTGCATAGCCGTTTGAAGTTTTGGCTTTGAACTAATTTTGATGGATTAAGATAACTGCTAGCGTGCTTGAATCTGGTTCATTCATACTGTTTGCATAATATGGCTGCAGCATTGCCGAGGACAAAGTTATATTTCCTGCAATAGATGCAGAAATATGTTTTGCCCAGGAGCATGCCGAAGAAGAAAACGAGTTTGATAAATTTAGATGCTTGATAGAAAGTGTTCAGAGTGCTGGATCCAACTCAACTTCTGTAGAATTCTATTCAAAACTGTGCTCAAAAGCTGATCATATAATGGAGACAGTGGAGAGACACTTCTGTAATGAGGAGGCTCAGGTGAGTAATATCAGATTTGCAAAGATTCTGCAAGTTCAAGGTCTCTGTCTATAAATATCTCCCCAAGTAACATAAAATAAATGTTTCTAAAGTGATGAAAGCAAGCGTGATGTCTTCTTGCTATCTGAAATACTCAGATGTCCTTGTTGCCGCTGACACCTTAAAAGCCAAGAGTTAATAGTAATTGATCTTGATTATTTGGATTCTGTCTGATTCCAGGTTCTTCCACTTGCGCGAAAGCATTTTAGCCCCAAACGGCAGCGGGAACTCCTTTACCAGAGCTTGTGTGTTATGCCACTTAGACTCATCGAATGCGTCTTACCTTGGTTGGTAGGATCATTAAGTGAGGAAGAAGCAAGGTCTTTCCTTCAGAATATGCATATGGCAGGTAAAGCCTAATTTCTACTGTTTGATTTAGTTAAAACTTGGTTTCAGTGTCAACAATGATGGAAAGTAGACCTGTTTACCCCATCTGATTCAGTTTTCTAATGCAGCACCAGCATCAGACACTGCTTTGGTCACACTTTTCTCAGGTTGGGCATGCAAAGGTCGTCCAGCGGACAATTGTTTTTCTTCAAGTGCAATTGGTTGCTGTCCTGCTAAAGTTTTAGCTGGGAATAAAGAGAACTTAGGTAATTGTTGTGGTATCTGCACTTCTTCAAGTACTGTCAGTTGTAGCATGTCACATAGTGCGCAAAGTAATGGTGAAAGGCCAACCAAGCGTGCAAATTTAATGTCAAAGGAGAAATGCTATCGTCATGATCCTTCAGAAGGTGTAGAATTTCGGAAAGGATCCACTGGTAATCAGTCTTGTTGTGTTCCTGCATTAGGCGTCAGTGTAAATAAACTGGGAATGAATTCCCTAGCTGCAGCAAAATCATTGCGTACTTTTAGCCCAAGTGCCCCTTCTCTGAACTCCTGTCTTTTCAACTGGGATACCAGCTTGATCAATGGTGGATATGCAACACGGCCAATTGATAATATTTTTCAATTTCATAAGGCTATTCGAAAGGATTTGGAATTTCTGGACGTTGAATCTGGAAAACTCACTGATTGCGATGAGACTTTCCTTAGAAAATTTTGTGGTCGATTTCGTCTCTTGTGGGGCTTGTATAAAGCTCACAGTAATGCAGAGGATGATATAGTTTTCCCAGCTTTGGAATCAAAAGAGACGCTTCATAATGTTAGCCATTCTTACACCTTGGACCACAAACAGGAAGAAAAGCTATTCGAGGACATTTCATCAGCACTTGCTGAGCTTTCTCTGCTCCGAGAAATTTTGAATGGTGGGAATTCATTAAAAGGTCCTTATAGAAACTCGGGTTCTTGTGACTTAAATGAATATTCAAGAAAATACAATGAGCTAGCAACTAAAGTTCAAGCTATGTGCAAATCAATAAAAGTAACCCTGGATCAACATGTTATACGGGAGGAAGTTGAGCTATGGCCGCTGTTTGACCGTCATTTTAGCATTGAAGAACAAGACAAACTAGTTGGTAGGATAATAGGAACAACTGGGGCAGAAGTACTTCAGTCAATGTTGCCCTGGGTAACTTCTGCTCTTACTCAGGAGGAACAGAATAAGATGATGGAGACATGGAAGCAAGCAACCAAAAACACAATGTTCAGTGAATGGCTCAATGAATGGTGGGAGGGAACGCCAGCTGAAACTTCCCAGACATCAAGCTCAGAGAACAGTGTACGAGGTTGTTGCCATGCTTCTCTTACTTATTAGTTTTATTCATTTCTGTTCTCCGCTCTAAAGATGTTGCATAAGATATTTACGTTAGACAAGGCTATTATTGGAACTGAATTAGCAGATCTAGAATGACTTTTTCCCGGTAATCTTTTTAGCATCTAAAATTATGTCGTTTCAGGGTATGAGTTTCCTGAATCTCTAGAACAGAGTGATTCCACTTTTAAACCTGGATGGAAGGACATATTTCGGATGAATCAAAATGAGCTAGAGTCAGAGATACGGAAGGTCTCCCGAGACTCTTCACTTGATCCGAGAAGAAAAGCATATCTTATTCAAAATCTTATGACCAGGTTTGTTTTCAGTGAAGCCATCATCTAAAACCTTTGTGATTGCTATCTTTGTTATTTATTCCATGTAACCTATTGAGCATCTGTTGTTCAGTCGCTGGATAGCTGCTCAGCAGGACTCTGAAGCAAGATCTTTTGAAACTCCAAATGGTCAAGATGAAATTGGATGTTCACCTTCATTCCGTGATCCCGATAAGAAAGTGTTCGGATGTGAACATTATAAAAGAAACTGCAAGCTCCGAGCTGCTTGCTGTGGCAAAATATTTCCATGCAGATTCTGTCATGACAAAGTCAGTGACCATTCTATGGATAGGTAAATCGTCGGTCTCGTATTTGTTTCTAATAAAACTCCATTCCATGTTTAATTTTTCTAGTAATTTGCAGGAAGGCGACAACTGAAATGATGTGTATGAACTGCCTGAAAATACAACCAGTTGGACCTTCTTGCACGACTCCATCCTGTAACGCCCTCTCAATGGCAAAATATTACTGCAGCAGCTGTAAATTTTTTGATGATGAAAGGTGATACTTCAGTGACCCTACTTGTTTGTAGTTGATGACTTGATGTAGTAGGTTGAATCGCATAACGAACACTAGGATTTACCCTATTGAGGATTAGACCAGGCTCTGCTTGTTTTTCTTGGTTGTTAAACATCATTAATAAGATATTCTTCTTATCGTTAGAATTAAAAAGAATGATAGTCTCCTTACAATTTTTCCTTTTCTGCAATACATTACTTACTTCATTTAGGTTTAAAAGAGTGAAAGTTCTCCCTACACTCAATGTTTTTTTAAGACGCATGCTTAAGCCTGGAAGCTATTTGCAGCACAAGTTGGAGTATCGCCTCGTCTAAGTGGTGTTTCAGTACAAGCACCCTAGGAGCTAAGGCAAATGTGCCTCAGCATCCACGTGCTTTGTCTTGAAGCGAGCGGCACTAGACAATAAACATAAACGGCAAGTGTTAAGCAATTGTTATGGATGATTATGTTAGCGATCCAGATTAGGAAATTAGAAACTTAGTGTAAGAAAATTAGTCAGCAGATTTGAATCAGAAACTTAAACAACATTGTTACATTTGAATCAGAAAAGGTTTTTACTTCAAATATCTATTCAATTGTTTCTCCAATTTCTTGTTCATATAATTATCATTTGTGATTATTACATCACAAACATATATCTTATTGTTTTCTTGGTCTAGCATATGTTCACTAAATCAGGTACTTTAGATGGGCTATGTACTTAAAAGTCCCAAAAGATCTTTAGTGCTTTTCTTTGCTTTTCACCCTTGATTACATCGGCAACATTTGAAAATCATTATATTTGATGCCTGAATGTAGAGATTCTAGAATTAGATTCTAAATGCTACAACAGGTGTTCTCCAGTCTTCCGTTCAAATAATGGCCCTTCTATTTATTTTTGAAGTTCTTTCTTGAAGCCAGTAATGCATAACTAATTGCTTACACAAATTCTTGCTAAGTCAATTTCCTAAAACATCATACCCTGCCCCTGCATTTGTTAAGGTTTGTTTTGTCAATTTTGAATAAACTCACATGAAAATCATTTTAATACCTGATTCAATACATACCTCTAATAGAGCTTTGATCTTGATGTTCTCTAATTTCTATTATTTCCTACTTCAGGACAGTATATCATTGCCCGTTCTGCAATTTATGCCGGCTGGGGCAAGGACTAGGTGTTGACTTCTTTCATTGCATGACCTGCAATTGTTGCCTGGGAATGAAACTTGTGGACCACAAATGCAGGGAGAAGGGTCTCGAAACCAACTGTCCAATATGTTGCGATTTTTTATTCACGTCAAGCGAAACTGTCAGGGCTCTGCCCTGCGGGCATTTTATGCATTCAGCATGCTTTCAGGTCTGTTGTCACTTTTCTGCTGGGTTTTGCTCATACATTTGCTGTCAGAAAGGATATTCTGTTGTTTATTAGAAATCAAGTTTGAACTGAAAGCAATCTCTTTATGTCCTCAGGCATATGCTTGCACACACTACATCTGTCCCATTTGCAGCAAGTCTATGGGAGATATGTCGGTAAGCGATGTTCAATCCTTCATTAAATGAACTTTTTTGCAGAATACTGATGGTTTGTGTAAATTCATAGCATCATATGTAGACACAAGAATACTGTGTATAACTCGTTAAAATTTTGAAACATAGACTACAAAAATATAACGTACTGTTTAATTTTCTTTTTCTGGTGTAAAGAATGAACTTCCAGGTTGTATTAGCATTTGGTTTAATTTTTCAGAGGGCTAGAGTATAGTTATATTACCTCTATTTATAGTCAACACTAACTTGGTGTGTTTGTGATCAAACTTATTTGATTTAAATATTTACTTTCTAGAAAAAGAAACTGCATCAAGCCTGTAACATGGGACAGATGAAGGTGCATGTTTTTGGCAACCTAGCTGTTCCTGCATAAACAGGAGTGCTTGTTTTTTTTTGTTTGTTTGTTTGTGATTTCTTCTATTACTCCACCATCTTGTACTCAAACAACCTAGCCGTTCCTGCATAAACAGGAGTGCTTGTTTTTTTTTGTTTGTTTGTGAATTCTTCTATTACTCCACCATCTTGTACTCAGTTATAAACCTTGCCTGATCCACGATGAGTCTTATCTATTTGTTAGAAAAAGAGAAGTATACATATATTTTTGAAAAATCAATCCTGCAACTGAAGCATGTAACATCATACTCTTATTATGCTACTCTTTTTACCTTGTTTAAGAACGTACTCGGGAATGTACTTTGATATTGACCTGGTGTCTTATTTAATGAAATCTTCGTCATATTAAGAAAGAAAAAGAACATTGTCTTTGACCATATTCTATAAAGAAGTCGCATTGTCTACTCATTTCTTGTGGATTTTAATAGCATGTAGCCCTCCCTATACATTTTTTACTTCGAAACCTTTCAATCTTTATGTATCCTTTTTTTGGGTTCCCTTCTATTATATTTTCTGCTCAGATGAAGAATGATCTCAACTTCTGTCTTCTCTTGTAGGTGTATTTTGGGATGCTTGATGCTTTAATGGCTTCTGAGGTGCTACCGGAAGAGTTTAGGAACCGATGCCAAGTAAGGAATCTCAGTTTTATTTCCTTAACAACTTTTATGCGTATTAAATTATTGAAACTTTACTCAAGATTCTTATATGAAATTTGACTAGGATATATTGTGTAACGATTGTGGTAAGAGGGGAACTGCACCATTTCATTGGCTATATCACAAGTGTTCATCTTGCGGATCCTACAATACCAGAGTTATAAAGGTGGAAACAAGTCCTAATTGCTCCAGCTAAAGTTGAAGACCTGTTGGATTCCTCTCTCATAGAATTACGTACTTCTATACATCAAATTATTTAGCGCCAGCTCAATATATAGGTTTGTAAAATATGAGCATTCACTGTCACCAAAATTTTGTCATTGTTGTACACGATATGCTGTTTCTGCATATTCACGTTACAAGCATGGAGTGTGTTACTGGTCTTTTCTATTCCGTAATGCATAATGCATTTCTACCTGCATACTACAGAGCCAGGAACTGTGATATAAAACGAAGAAAAGCAGATAGAAGCCACATTTGAGGCTTTTGGCTTGTAAGTACTACTCCATTCTTTTTCTTAATGTCCCCTCTTTAAAGAGGCAGCAAGATTCTTTATGGAATGATTTCCCAGAGGACGAGGAGGGCCAGTTCAGAACCGGACCTTTTTAGTGTCTTTTTGGATAAATGTTACGTTAGTTGAGTGTTAAAAAAAGTTGTTTTTCTATATAACTTTTGTCGTTAAGGTATAGCGCAGAAAATAAGTGCATTGTATCCCTGACAATTTGACTGTCAGGTATAACGCATAGAAATCAAGTGCTATACCTATAGCACGTAAAATTAACACGTTATACCTTTTATTTTAATCCCCTTCGTCTTCACCAAGACCAGAACTCCCTCCTCTTCCATTTTTTTTACCTCCATTCAATTTTGTCCGGTCATCGTTTCTTAAAGAAAATTTTGGGCCTGCTCGTCACACAAAATGCTAAGTACGTAAGTCCCACATCGTACTAGAGCATCATGTTGTTGTGGTTTTACTCTTTTGGATTCAAATTTTCAACCAATTTACTTTTTGAAAATACTAAATTGAGGTATTTCAATTTATTTTAAGTCAAAACTTGTATAATAGTGCATATTAGTTTATTTGAATGTGTTTCTATGTCGTTTTGTGTTTTATTTGTGAAACTAGTATGTTATATTTATCCGGACTTGGATATTAGCGTTCTAAGAAAAATGTAAAATTGAGAAATAATTTTTTCTATTAATATCCGGATTTAGATATTAATGTTTCCATATCATTTTGTATTTTATTTGCGAAACTAGTATGTTATATGTATTTTTGTGAAGGTTATGTGATTTAAATGTATTTGTTGTTTATATTTAGTTTAAATTATTTATTAGCGTAGTAAAATGTAGAACTTTTTAGCATAGTAAAATGTAGAGCCGTTTAGCGTAGTAAAATGTGGAGTATGTTAGCGTACAAACCCTATAGTTTAAGTATCTCTTATACTGGTAGATGAAAATACAAACTTTGTACAATTAAATAATCAAAACTTTAGAATTTAAATTATCAAACAAACACACAAAATTATAAAAATATTGAATTTGGCACATATAATTATTAATGCTAGTTTGGTGCTACTGGACCTCAAATATCGAGTCTGAAACTCATCATATATATACTTTGTACAATTAATTAATTAAAAAATTAATAATTTAAATTATAAAACAAACACACAAAATTATAAAAATGTTACTCATAATTATTAATGATTACTTTGATGCTACTATGCCTCAAATATCGAGTCTGGAACACATAAAAATACTGACATTTCCTGTCACGATCCTAGTTCACCAATCGTGAACCTGTCATGACGGCACCCAGTCTTCGCGACTAGGTAAGTCTGACACCTTGCGGAAATTCGACAGTCTTTGCGGAAGCAATAGTTTTAAACATAAATGACGTAAGATAATGTATAGAGTGTCGTCTGGAACATACATGTCAACTCAATATAACATAAAAACCTCCAAGACCAGGAAACCCACGGGCAACACAAGCTAAGAGAAAACATACTATCGTGCTCTAACATCCCGAGTATCTAAATCAAATGAGAATGCGAAAGAACACCATAAACTACAGGTAGAATAGAGGAAGGCTCGTCGGCTCTCTGGATGCGGCAGATGCATACCTCAAGCCTCCAAAACAACTCTAAATCCCTAATAGCGCGCCTGACCAGATGTACCTGGATCTGCACAACAGAAGTGTGCACAAGAGTAGCATGAATACACCGCAACGGTACTCAGTAAGTGCCAAGACTAACCTCGATGGATTAGTGACGAGGAAGGTCGAGGCCCTACTGAGAAGAACATAAGAAATAATGTAAAAATAACTAAACAGTAGATAATGAAATAAATCTGAATATCTAACAAGGCAGTAATTAAAAACAAAGCGGCTACAAGTACAAACTACAAACACAAAGCAAATCATTCAACAGTCACAATCTCTACATGGAGCTCCGGGAATCGAACCCGCAGTCGACCTTATCAATATCCGAGGATCTCCGGGAATTGAACCTGCGGTCCTTCATACCAATATCAGAGGATCTCCGGGAATTGAGCCCACGGTCCTTTATATCAATATGAGAGGATCTCCCGGGAACCCGCAGTCCTTTGTACCAATAACAGAGGATCTCCGGGAATTGAACCCACAAAGCCACTTACCTCGAATTGGTACAAAACCGCTAAGAAACAATGCCCTTGCCACGAGTATCCGACTCCGAGTGGCCCAAATCTATTCAAACCAATTACATAACATAAATAACATCGAAAGTAACTAATTACACTGTTAAAATTAAGTCTACGGCGCGAAAATAGGTAAAATGGCCAAAATGCCCCTCAAGCCAACGCCTCAAAATCAAAAAATTTTTAAAATTTCAGAACCCTCGTACTCTCACGAGTCTAACCATATAAAAATCTCCCAATCAGAGGTCAAATGCCCCTTCAAATCATCAAAGTTAGGTCTAAGAACTTAATCCCAATTTTCATGCTAAATCCGAAATTAAAGCGCTTGAATTCAAGTTTAGATTAGTGAGTAATAATCATAAGAGAGTAAGGAATCGTTACCCAATTGTTGACTTTAAAAACCCTTCAAAAAATCTCCCAAAACCGAGCTCCCTAGCTTGAGTTTTTGTAAAAATGGAAGAATGGTTCGTTTTGAAATATTTATAATTGCCCCAATTATTTACTCTATGCGATCGCGTGAATGAGAATGCGATCGCGTAGAAGGAATCTGGAAAGCTGGAGAAATGTGCTATGCGAATGGAGCATATTGCATGTGATCGCGGAGAAGAACAACACAGAGCTATGCGATCGCATAAGGCTTCCTGCGATCGCATAGAAGGAAGGGAACCCTGAGACTCCGGACTAGGTTTACTTAGTGCGAACGCATTGAATTAATTGCGATCGCAGAAGGGAAAGAAGCCAACTTATGCGATCGCAAACAGGAAGATGCGATCGCGTATAAGGAATAGAGGACCTCCATGGACAGCACTACGCGATCGCAGACAAATCCATGCGATCACATGGAAGAAATGGTCTGCAACCCAACAGCTGAACTTCTATAATCTTTTTGAGTTCGGAGTTGCTCCGTTGAGCATTCGAAGCACACCCGAGGCCTCCTGGACCTCAACCAAACCCACGAACATATCCCATGACATCATTCAAACTTGCACCAACTCTTAGATCACCTAAAACAACGTTGGAAACACCATTTGATCAATGATTTGGACTTAAAAACTTCAAAACTTAACCAAATTCGCTTTCGATTCAAAACCTAACCAAAACATGTCCGTTTGAGCTGCAATTTTGCACGCACGTCCCAAATGACATGACGGTGCTACAGAAACTTCCGAAATTCCATTCCGACCCTTGAATTAAAATTTCACTATCGGACCGGAAACTTCAAAACTCTAACTTTTGGCATTTATAGCCTAAATGAGCTACGGACATCCAAAATACATTCCGAACACGCTCCCAACCCCAAAATCACCTAACGGAGCTAACGGAACCATCGATTTTCCATTCCGAGGTCGTCTTGACACCGTTCTGATTACGGACCCTTTTCCAACTCTTAATCTCTCATTTAGGGACTAAGTGTCCCAAAACACTCCGAATTCTATTACCGAACATCCCGGCAAGACAAAATAGCATAAATGAACTTAGGGGGAAGCAGAAAATGGGGAAACGGGGCATAAATTCCAAAGACGAACGGCCGGGTTGTCACATCCTCCCACACTTAAACATGCGTTCGTCCTCGTACGAGCATAGAGAACATACATGAAGTAGCAAAAAGATGAGGGTATCGGCTACGTATATCCCGCTCGGTCTCCCAAGTCGCCTCCTTGGTCGGCTGACCCCGCTCACTGCACCTTTACTGAAGCTATATCCTTTGACCTGAGCTTTCGAACCTATCTATCCAATAATGCCACTAGCTCCTCAACATAGGACAAGTCATTGTCCAACTGGACTGAAGTGAACTCCAACACGTGAGATGGGTCACCATGTACCTCCGAAGCATCGAAACATCAAATGTTGGATGAACCCCGGTCAAACTAGGAGGTAAAGCAAGCTCATAAGCAACCTTCCCAACCTGCTTCAAAATCTCAAATGGACCAATGTACCTCGGGCTCAATTTTCCTTTCTTTCCAAACCTCATGACACCTTTCATAGGCGAGACCCAAAGCAAAACCCGCTCACCAACCATAAATGAAACATCACAAACCTTTCGGTCCGCATAACTCTTCTGCCTGGATGAGCCGCACGGAGTCTATCCTGAATCACCTTAACCTTCTCCACCGCATCCTGAACCAAATCAGTGCCCAATAACCTGGCCTCGCCCGGCTCGAACCAACCCACTGGGGATCTGCATCTCCTACCGTATAAGGTCTCATAAGGCGCGATCTGAATACTGGAATGATAACTATTGTTGTTTGCAAACTCCGCCAATGGCAATAACTGATCCCAAGACCCTCTAAACTCAATCGCGCACGCACGGAGCATATCCTCCAGAATCTGAATAGTGCGCTCGGACTGTCCGTCCGTCTGAGTGTGAAAGGCTGTGCTCATGGTCACCCAAGTACCCAACTCATGCTGGACGACTCTCCAGAATCGTGATGTAAACACTGAAGCCCTGTCTGAGATGATAGAAACTAGAATGCCATGCAGGCGGACAATCTCCCTGATATAATTCCCCGCTAACCGCTCCGCAGAGTAAGAAGTGCACACTGGAATGCAATGAGCGGACTTGGTCAGCCGATCCACAACAACCCAAATATAATCAAACTTCCTCGCCGTCAGAGGGAGGCCAGTCACAAAATCCACGGTGATATTCTTCCATTTCCACTACGGAATCTCCATCTGTTGGAGTAACCCTCCCGATCTCTGATGCTCAGCCTTTACCTGCTGACAATTGAAGCATCTAGCCACAAACTGTACAATGTCCTTCTTCATCCGCCTCCACCAGTAATGTTGCCTCAGATCCTGATACATCTTCGCGGCACCAGACGGATGGAATACCGTGAGCTATGGGCCTCGGTAAGTATCAACTCCCGAATATTATCAGCATCGGGCACATAAATACGACCCTGCATCCTCAATACCCCATCATCTCCAATAATCACATCCCTAGCATCGCCATGCTGAACCGTGTCCCTGAGGTCAAGCAAATGAGGATCATCATATTGTCGCTCCCTGATACGATCAAACAATGAAGACCGAGAAACTACACAGGGTAGAACCCGACTAGGCTCCGAAAGGTCCAACCTCAAGAGCTGTCTGGCTAAGGCCTGAACATCCATCTCCATAGGTCTCTCTGAAGCTGGTAGATACTCCCCAAACTCTCTGCCCGGTGACTCAAGGCATCGACTACCACATTGGCCTTGCCCGGGTGATAAAGAATAGTAATATCATAATCCTTCAGTAGCTCCAACCATCTCCTCTGGCGCAAGTTCAGATCCTTCTGCTTGAATAAGTGCTGCAAACTCTGATGATCAGTATAAATCTCATAAGACACACCATACAAATAGTGACGCCAGATCTTCAAGGCGTGAACAATGGCAGCTAACTCAAGATCATCGGCAGGATAATTCTTTTCATGCACCTTCAACTGCTTGGACGCGTAGGCAATCACTCTACCGTCCTGCATCAACACCGCTCCAAGTCCCACTCGCGAGGCATCACAATAAACAGTATAGGACCCCGAACCAGTAGGAAAAATTAGAATAGGGGTTGAAGCCGTCTTGAGCTTTTGGAAGCTCGCCTTACACTCGTCTGACCACTGAAAAGGAGAACCCTTCTGGGTCAATCTAGTCATCGGAGTTGCAATCGATGAGAACCCCTCCACAAAATGGCGGTAATACCCCCCCCCAGGCCAAGGAAACTGCGGATCTCTGTAGCTGAGGAGGGCTTGGGCCAACTCTGCATGGCCTCCACCTTCTTCGGATCTACCCGAATGCCCTCACTCGATACCACGTGGCCTAGAAATGCCACGGAACTCAACCAAAACTCACATTTGGAAAACTTTGCATATAATTTCTTCCCAGCTCCGGGAGTATACAAGAATATCATCTATGAAAACAATGATAAATGAGTTGAGATATGGCCTGAATAAGCTGTGCATCAAATGCATAAAAGCTGATGGGAGTTGGTCAGCACAAATGACATGACAAGGAACTCATAATGACCATACCGAGTCCTGAAAGTAATCTTCGGGATATCCGGCTCCCGAATCTTTAGCTGGTGATAGCCTGAGCGCAAATCAATCTTAGAAAACACATGTGCGCCTTGAGGCTTGTCAAATAGATCATCAATACGAGGAAAATGATATCGGTTCTTCACTATGACTTTGTTCAACTGACGATAATCGATACACATGCGCATAGAACCATCCTTTTTCTTCACAAACAATACAGGAGCACCCCATGGTGAAACACTAGGTCGAATGAAACCCTTATCAAGCAATTCCTGTAACTGATCCTTCAAATCCTTCAATTCAGGAGAAGCCATACGGTAAGGAGGAGTAGATATAGGATGAGTGCCCGGCAACAAATCAATACCAAAATTAATGTCCCGATCGGGCAGCGTGCCCAAAAGATCAGCTTGGAACACATCGGGAAAATCCCATACTACTGGGACAGAGTCAACAGAAAGGGTATTAACACTGACATCTCTCACATAGGCTAAATACGCAGCACACCCCTTCTCAACCATACGTTGAGCCTTAAGAAAAGATATAACTCTACTGGGAGTGTGATCAAAAGTACCACTCCACTCAGTACAAGGAATACCTGGCATAGCCAGCGTCACGGTTTTAGCGTGACAATCAAGAATAACATAATGGGGTAACAACCAGTCCATGCCCAAGATAATATCAATATCGACCATATCAAGTAATAAAAGATCTGCCCTGGTCTCAAAACCACGAATAGTAACCAAACACAACCGATACACACGATCCACAACAAGAGAATCTCCCACGGGAGTGGAAACATAAACAGGAGAGCTCAAGGCCTTTCAGGCTATACCCAAATGAGGAGAAAAATAAGATGACACATAAAAATAAGTAGAGCCTGGATCGAATAGAACCGATGCCTCTCTGCTACTAACTAAAATAATACTTGTGATAACAGAATCAGAGGCGACAGCGTCGGCACGATCAGGAATGGCATAAAATCTGGCTCGGCCCCTACCTCGAGGGCGACCTCTGTCTCCCCGATCCCCGCCTCTGGCTGGTTGGGTAGGTGGGGTGGCTGCTGGAGCTGGAACAATGGCCTGCTAACCATGTGGAGCATGCTGGGGCTGTGGAGTCTAAGAAGGCACACCCCTACCACGTCTGGGGCACTCTCTAACCAAGTGGCGGGAATCCCCACACTCATAACAAGCTCTATGAGGGCGCATCGGCTGTGACTGACTGGATCCACACCTGCTGGATTGACCTCTGGAAATGCCAGGAGGCACACTAGAAACTGTGGGTGCATAATAAGGCTCCTGAGATATGGGATGAGCTGGAGTACTGCTGGGTGAAGGAAGAGCTGAGTGAACTGGGCGACCCGTATAGCCCCTACCATGACGTCCTGCTCCTGAAGTACGGGTACCATAAAAATGAGTAGGCTCTCGAGACTTCTTGGCCTCTCACTCCTTGGCATGCATACCCTCTATCCTCCTAGCTATACTCACCACATGTTGATAGGGTATATCCATCTCCAACTCTCGTGCCATGCTAGACCTGATGGAAGGAATAAGACCCTCGATAAACCTGCGAACCCTCTCACGAACAGTAGCCACCAAAGCAGGCGCATGCCTGGCCAATCTCGTATAACGAATGTCATACTGAGATACAGTCATAGGGCCCTAGCGCAATTGCTCAAACACCGCGCGCCATGCATCTCGGAGGCTTTTGGGAACAAATTCCCTCTGAAACATATCTGAGAACTGAGTCCAAGTCAGGGAGCCATCCTCATCCGGACTGTCTAACTCAAAGGTGCGCCATCAGTCATAGGCAGCTCCCCGAAGCTGGAAAGCTGCAAAAGAGACCCCACTCGAAGCAGTGATACCCATAGTGTGAAAAATGTGATGACAATCCTCCAGAAACCCCAAGGCATCATCGGTAGCCAGCCCGCTGAAAATAGGAGGGTCATACTTCTTGAACCGCTCCAATCTATGATGCTCATCCTCCGAAGCAAGTGCCCTATCCTCGGGGTGAACTGGTACTGCAGGCTGGGCAGGAATAACATCTGGAATCGGTCCCATATGCACCCTCTGCTCTGGGTGCGGGCTGCGGGAGTGTGGGCTCCTCCCCCGGCCTGGGACATAGCTGCAGGAAGTGGAAGCAGCCTGGCCTGCGACAGAGTGGTATACATACTCATTAACTGCAAAAATGCCTCATGAACAGCTGGAGTAGTAGTGGTTGCGGGCGTCTCTGGTGCATGAGTCCTGTCTGGGTCTGCTGGTGGCACCTCGGCGGCTGCTCGTGCAGGTGCTCTACGTCCACGACCCCTGCCCCGGCCCCCGACTCTAGCAGCTGCAAGAGGGGGTGCAGGTGCTTGGTCGTCTCGGGTCGTGCGTGTTCTCACCATCTGTGAGAGAATAGGAAAACAGTAGTTTAGAATCGAGGACAAGAACATATCACGACAAGAATTCAAATGAAAATGAAGTGAAGATTTTTCCTAAACAGTTACATAGCCTCCATTAGATAAGTAAAAACGTCTACGTACGGATCAGCGAGACACTAAATAACCGGCCTGTGTCCCGTGACTCCAATGAACCTAGAGCTCTGATACCAACTTGTCGCGATCCTAGTTCACCAATCGTGAACCTGTCATGACGGCACCCAGTCTTCGCGACTAGGTAAGCCTGACACCTTGCAGAAATTCGACAGTCTTTGCGGAAGCAATAGTTTAATACATAAATGATGAAAGATAATGTATAGAGTGCCGCCTATCACATACATGTCAACTCAATATAACATAAAAACCTCCAAGACCTGGAAACCCACAGCAACATAGGCTAAGAGTAAACATACTACCGTGCTCTAACATCAAGAGTATCTAAATCAAATGAGAATGCGAAAGAAAACTATAAACTACATGTAGAATAGAGGAAGGCTCGTCGGCTCTGCGGACGCGGCAGATGCATACCTCAAGCCTCCAAAATAACTCCAAATCCCCAATAGCACGCCTGACCAGATGTACCTGGATCTGCACAACAAAAGTGTGCAGAAGTATAGCATGAGTACACCACAGCGGTACTCAGTAAGTGCCAAGCCTAACCTCGATGGAGTAGTGACGAGGAAGGTCGAGGCCCTACTGAGAAGAACATAAGAAATAATGTAAAAATAACTAAACAGTAGATAATGAAATAAATCTGAATATCTAACAAGACAGTTATTAAAAACAAAGCGGCTACAAGTACAAACTACAAACACTAAGCAAATCACTCACCAGTCAGGATCTCTTCATGGAGCTCCGTGAATCGAACCCGCAGTCCACCTTATCAATATCTGAGGATCTCCGGGAATTGAACCTGCGGTCCTTCATACCAATATCAGAGGATCTCCAAGAATTGAACCCGCAGTCCTTTATACCAATAAGAGAGGATCTCCGGGAATTGAACCCGCAGTCCTTTATATCAATATGAGAGGATCTCCCGGGAATTGAACCCACAGTCCTTTATACCAACAACATAGGATCTCCGGGAATTGAACCCACAGTCCTTTATATCAATATCAGAGGATCTCCCGGGAATTGAACCCGTAGTTCGTCATGCCAGAATCAGAGGATCTCCCGGGAATTTAACCCGTACTCCGTCATACCAATAACAATGGGATCTCTCAGGAATTGAACCCGTAGTCCCAAACGTAAACACTTCACAACAAGTCAATGTTTAAAAGAAAGAAACCAAATATAGCAACAATGTATAGGTCTAGGCCTAGCATGCTCACAAAGAGGGCAGGTATTTGCAATTTAGTCAGATAGAACAAACAAATTACTAACATGCTTTTCCTAAGCTAAGCAAGTGAAATCACATTTTAACAGTTAAATACGCGAAGAAACACAGTCTAAATAGGTCGAGTAAGGTGAATTTTCAACAATTAGCACAAGTACAAGCCCGTCACCTCTCGCACAAGGCCATTAAACAACAATTAATATATCCTAAAGGTGAGAGGTCCCCCACACAAGGTTAGACAGGCCACTTACCTCGAATTGGTACAAAACCGCTAAGAAATAATGCCCTTGCCACGAGTATCCGACTCTGAGTGACCCAAATCCACTCAAACCAATTACATAACGTAAATAACATCGAAAGTAACTAATTACACTGTTAAAATTAAAGGTACGATGCGAAAATAAGGGAAATGACCAAAATGCCCCTCAAGCCAACGCCTCGGAATCAAATGATTTTTATAATTTCAGAACCCTCGTACTCTCACGAGTCTAACCATATAAAAATCTCGCAAATCGGAGGTCAAATGTCCCTTCAAATCATCAAAGTTAGGTCTAAGAACTTAACCCCAATTTTCATGCTAAATCCGAAATTAAAGCTTGAATTCAAGTTTATATTAGTGGGTAATAATCATATGAGAGTAAGGAGTCGCTACCCAATCGTTACCTTTAAAAACCCTTCGAAAAATCTCCCAAAACTGAGCTCCATAGCTTGAGTTTTTGTAAAAATGGTAGAATGGTTCATTTTGAAATATTTATAACTGCCGCAGTGATTTACTCTATGCGATCGCGTGAATGAGAATGCGATCGCATAGAAGGAATATGGAAGGCTGGAGATATGCTATGCAAATGCAGGCTGATGCATGCGATTGCGGAGAAGAACAACACAGAGCTATGCGATCGCATAGGCGTCCTGCGATCGCATAGAAGGAAGGGAACCCTGAGACTCCGGACTACGTTTACTCAGTGCGAACTTATTGAACTAATTGCGATCGCAGAAGGGAAAGAAGCCAACTTATGCGATCGCGAACAGGAAGATGCGATCGCGTAGAAGGAATAGAGGACCTCCACGGACAGCACTACGCGATCGCAGACAAATCCATGCGATCGCATAGAAGAAATGGTCTACAACCCAACAGCTGAACTTCTGCAATCTTTTTGAGTCCGGAATTGCTCCGTTGAGCATACGAAATACACTCGAGGCCCCCTGGACCTCAACCAAACCCACAAACATATCCCATAAAATCATTCAAACTTGCACCAATCCTTAGATCACCTAAAACAACGCCGGAAACACCATTTGATCAATGATTTGAACTTAAAAACTTAACCAAATTCTCTTTCGATTCAAAACTTAACCAAAACACGTCAGTTTGACCTGAAATTTTTCACGCACATCCCAAATGACATGACGGTGCTACAAAAACTTCCGGAATTCCATTCCGACACTCGAACTAAAATTTCACTATCGGACCGGAAACTTCAAAATTCTAACTTTCGATATTTATAGTCTAAATGAGCTACGAACATCCAAAATACATTCCGAATACGCTTCCAACCCTGAAATCACCTAACGGAGCTAACGGAACCATCGGTTTTCCGTTCCGAGGTTGTCTTGATACTATTCTGATTACGGCATTTTTTCAACTCTTAAGCTCTCATTTAGGGACTAAGTGTCTCAAAACACTCCGAATTCTATTACCGAACATCCCGGCAAGACAAAATAGCAGAAATGAACTTAGGGGAAGCAGAAAATGGGGAAACGGGGCATAAATTCCAAAGACGACCAGCTGGGTCGTCACATTTCCTCACACTCATTTTTTGCATAACAACGATATCAATTTATCGTACTCCATCGTAAGTGGTAATTTAACATAACCCTGTGGAGATAAACTATACCTCACAGAGTCATTCTCCATCACAACCTCACCAAAATTATAAAAATATTGAATTTGACACGCATAATTATTAATGATACTTTGGTGCTACTAGGCCTCAAATATTGAGCCTGAAACACACAAAAAATACTAAACGTTTCCTCACGCTCATTTTTTTGCATAACAACGATATCAACTTAGCGTACTCTATTGTAAGTGGTAATTTAACATGACCATGTGAAGATAAACTATACCTCATAGAGTTATTCTCCATCACAATCTCACCAAAATTATAAAAATATTCTCACAAAGTTATTCTCATCACAACCTCACCTCCTCCCCCTCCCCCAATATAATTAAACTCTTATTCTACGCTCTTCAGACATGAAGAAATGCTTGAGAATTTAACAAGAAAATAAGTTTGAACGAGAGTCAGAATTTTTTTTGAATGAATTTTCCTAAAATTCTAACCCCTTTATATAGAAAATGGCTTGCCTGTGGGGATAGATTTTTTGATATATAGTGCTCTTTTAATGTGCGTTTTACACATTTGAATTATAGTTATAGCAGTTAACTTATTGGTGAACCCATAAATAGGTATAGCACATGAATTTACTGTACTATATATGTATAGCGTTTTAATTCAATGCGCTATACCTGACAGTCAAGTCGTCAAAGTATAGCGCACAGATTTCCGGCGCTAAACAAGTATAGCGCAGTAAATTCATGCACAACACCTTAATGACAAAAGTTACTGTTAAAGTATAGCACAGAGAATTTTGACGTTATATATAGAAAAGTAATTTTTTTTACACTCATTAATATAACATCTGTCCAAAAAGACATTAAAAAAGTTCCGGACTCCTCATTCCACAAGTAAAAAGGTTTCTTAATTTATGTATTTTTCTTATTAATATAACTCCACTGCTTCTTTTTATCTTTTTTTTTTTTAAAGTTGAAGGTGTATCAGAAATAATCTTTTTATTTTCTCAAAGTAACAGATAAAATATACGTACATACTATCCTTCGCAGATTTCATTTATAAAAATTTACTAAATTTATTATTATTGTTGTGTTATTCGTATAATAACTAATATAATCGTGGACCAAATCAGTACGCTCTGTTAGCCGGTCATCAATTTGAATAGTAGATTTCCCTAATATGGAAACATACCGTTTATATGCGCAGGGTTAGAAATTCAAGTGGTATTTACGAATAAGAACGAACACCGCTTTCACTAAGTATGATACGGTTTAGTTACGTTTAGAGCTGGATATAATTTGGTAAATACCGAATTATTATACTGAAATCAAATTTTTGTTATTTGGTGCTTTGATATTTGGTATAGTATTTAATTAAATTGTAAAAATATTTAGTATTAGATATGGTATTTGGTATTTTTTTAAAATACCGAAAACCGATACTATATCAGAATATTGACTAAATTACATGTTATATTGTAAAATTTTACTTCCCTTTATCCTTAGTTATTTGTTTTTAATATTTCCCACCTTTTATTCACTATACGTACCTTTCTCCCTTTTATTTGGTTACCTGCTAGAGTCCGTTTGGATTGGCTTAAAAAAGTAACTTTTAAACATTTTTTAAGTGTTGGAGCTGGTTTTATAAATAAGCAGTTATGCGTTTGAATAAAAGTGCTGGAGCTAAAAAAAAGCTGTTGAAATATTTGGTAAACAAGTGCTAGTAAGCACTTTTTAAAATTAAAATAATTGAAATATCCTTAAAGTTGTTAACATTATAAAGGAGCTTATTACTATAATATTATATTTCAAACTTATTAATATAAATACGAAATAATTAATATTTGAACTAATCACCTAAGATAATTTTTATAAATATAATTGTTGAACTCTTATTTTTCACTTCTTTCAACTACGTAATTTTTTTAAATTTATTTCTTAAAATTCCAAGCTTACTTTGAAAACATATGAAATGACTATCACATGTTATTATTCTATTGCTTATTTGAACTATATAAAAATTCCTAATATTTAGGAAATCAAAATAAAATAAATTTGTACTTTTTAAAATTATTTGAAAAATTGTACGTATAATTAATTAGAAATTACAATGCAACTAGAATTGTTGGTCGCACACGAGTTTAAATTCTTATAAAAAAAATCAAACACAAGTAAAATACTATAATCTATGTAAGAGATATTAAAGTTAAGCATGTTTAGCAAGCTTCGTATGTTATGACTTCACATGTATATTAGTTTTATTAGATTATAATTTTTTATAAGGATTTACAGATGATTATTATATAAATAAATATTTAATAATTTGTATACTAATATTTAGGACTATTTTCCCTTCCTTTTAGGAGTCCTATTTCCTGTCTCATATTTTAATTATTTAGTAAGAAAACTTCATTAGGTAAATATCGTATTCACCTTTCAAAGCAAAGCTAAACTTCGAAGTAAATTTATGTTCCGACAAATTTTAAAAGTTTGAGTTGTATATTATAATTATTTCAAAAGTTTATGAATGAAAATTTTGAAATAATAAATATTATTAGGGACAAGAGGGTAAAATATTAGGTAAAAAATAGTTGGCTTTTTAAGTTGAAAAAAAAAATTGGGATCAGCCAACTTGTGACTTTTGGCTTTTTCTAAGCCAGTTTTAACTTTTTTTAAGCTGTTTTTTTTTTACCAAACACTCCCAACGTCTAAAAATGATTTAAAAACTGATTTGCAATCCAAGCATACTCCTAATCGTTTCCCCTTTTAATTTTAGGTTTAGAAAACTAAAATCCACCATTTTCAAACCTTACTTCAACTTAGACAGACACTTTTGAAATACTTATTTTGGTCACATTTTGAGAAGCTTACTGGTGTCTTGGTGCATCCTTTATGATAATGCAAGTTAGACTTTTAGAGTAAATATATTTAAGTATTGATGAAATTTGTAAACATTATTCTAATCTTATGCTCCTGTTTATAGAAGTCTCATATATGATGTGTAGTGTGTCTGTATTTATGAGATTGATTTTATTGGCTAGTTATAATTTTAATTTTGCTGGCGAGTTAAGGCGTTTTTCTCCCCTAAATATTGCGTTCAAAAAGTTGCTTTAGAGCCGAATAAATCGAAGTTATCGCATTGAATAAAACGAAACCAAAAGACGAAAAGCCGATTCAATAAATCATACCGAATTTAATTAGGTAAAATATCGATATAGGAAACCGAATACCAAAAATATCGAACCAAATTATCTAAATACCGTCCCGTATTAAGCGATAAACATCCTTAGTTACGTTTGCTTAACATGTAATGGGCGTGGTGTGATATTTGGGATAAGCAGAAATCTCATATTCGAATTTTGAAAACAGAAAATTTTTCAGCAGGGAGCACTTTAGCTCCCCATTTTCAGTAGGTTTATAAAAGGAAAATCAAGAAAAAGAGATGCAAATAAACAGGAAGATAAAGGTAATTGGAAATGGCCATGTCAACTACCCCCAAATTTCGATGGAACTTTACAATTTTGAGAGCAGAGAATGAGAAAAATGTCATAATTGGAAGGTCAGATGCCTTAATTTTTTTTTCTTTTAAGCGAATTACTCTACCGAGTTTTAAACAATATTCTATTATCTTTATAACAAGAATAATATCATAAATTTTTACGTACAATTTAAGTTTCACTCTTAGAGAAAAGTAAAAGAGTCATAACTTTCTTATCAAGGCAGCAATATTTTCAACCATGTACAATTAGCTAATCAGCTATCAAGTTCAACATCAGAAACTGACCCCAAATTCTCATCATTTGCTAGTAATAAAGACAAGGAAAGGAATAAATATTTCTGTTATTTTTTTTTTGAATAAACAGATTTCTTATTTCATTCCATAAAAAAACTGTTCAAAACCATAGATGCTGACCATCTATTCTCTATTCCTAATCAGTCACTGCATTCCAACTATCAGATTTTACAAAATTGTTGCTGTATCGCTATTGATAGTGTATGTAGCATAACATATTAAGAGTACTTCTAAGGGTAGTAGTCTAAGTTCAACAGCGCATCTTTCCATTTGTGAACTTAAGCTCCTTTTAAGTGTAGGTGAATGGCTATTTCTTTACATACATTGTTGCTAAGCATTTTCCCACCTTGGAATCTCTGTTTATTGCGCTTTCTCCATATTACTGCCTCCAAAACCTCAAATATACAAGCAGTGTTTTATGCTACACCAGTTCTCTTCTTTGCTAGCTTACTCACCCATTCACGTTCATGTTTCCAGTCAAGAATGTGTCGCTTATATCCCAGCCAGTTTAGTAGACGACCCCAAAGTGCTTTAGTCTGCGAACAATCAAAGTACAAATGATCAAAAGTCTCACGATCATTGCCCACAGAAAGTGCAATCCTGTGGAATCTGAATGTTGAGTTCCTGGAGTCTGTCCACAGTTGCCAACCTCCTATGCAATGCAAGCCACAATATGAATTTGTATCTTGGATGTAACTAAGGCTGCAGCATGATGCTCTTCCACTGGGCTTTATGATATTGAGGATGTTTGAACCTGTATAGTTTCTTAATGCTGAAAGATTCACCCCTCTGTAACTGAAGCAGTCGACTCTCCAGATTTCATTAAGGTCTGCAATGCCTTTTATCAACTCTCTAGACTCGAAAATCTTCCTTATTGCCCAAGCAGCAGTTTTAGGAGCTGGCATGTCATCAATACTGTGATTCTTTATGTAAAAACTATGTACCAATTTAATCCATAGGCTGTCTTTCTTTTTGGTCAGTGCCCATAGGTGCTTTGCAACAACAGCCTTATTCCATTTAATCAAGTTCAGAACATTCAGCCCCCCTGCACTGTATGGCAAACAGAGAGTTTCCCAAGCAACTAGAGCTTTCCTCGACACAGTAGATGAGCCTGTCCATAAGTAGGATATGCATATTGCTTCAGTCATCCTCAGAACTTTTTTTGGCAGTAGGAATATTTGAGACCAATAGGCTTGAACACCAAATAAAACTGACTTGATCAACTGAAGTCGACCTGCATAAGAGAGCAGTCTAGATGTCAGCAGCTTATTTTCTGTGTGACTTTCTCAACTAATGGCCAACATTGAGCAGTGGTCAATTTTTTAGAATCCAGAGGCATCCCTAGATATTTAAATGGAAGTCTGCCTTCAGGGAATCCCAGTTCTTGTAAGATCTCCTCTTTCTGCCAGTTTAATACACCAGCTATGTATACAACACTTTTTTCAGCATTTGCTTGAAGTCCAGATGTTTTGGAGAAATTATGGAAAGCCTGCTTCAGTAGTTTTACAGACTGAATGTCTGCTTTGCAGAACATAAGCAGATCATGCTCAAAGCAAATATGTGCCACACCTAGTTTTTTACATCTAGAATGGAATTTGAACTCTTTCCTCATCATCACTTACAGCTTCTGCGCTTTTTTCTTAAAAATAAAGTTGTACCAAAAATCAAGCAAGCAAAGATTTATTAATAAAAAAGTACGACATAATAACGAATAAGAAAAACTTAATTTTGGTTGATATTATTTTCTTAAAAATAAAGTTATACCAAAAATCAAACGAGCAAAGCTATATCAATGAAAAAGCACGACACAATAACAATTAAAAAAATTAATTTTAGTTGATATTAAATAAATTGATCACAAAAAATTAGTATGGTATGTAAATTGCATGAAATGACAATTTTGACATTGTGACATGTCATCTTGATTGATTTGACTATACCAATTGCATTTTTCTAATACCAAATATTTTTCATTGCTAAAGCAAAAGAGACATCACTTGCTAGAAAGGAAGCAATATCCAATATGATACAATCAACTAAATCATATCCCAAGTTCAATTTGAGAAAATGAATTCTAAATTCGCTTATTTCATTAGTGTGAAACCAAGAAAAAGTTATATTTATAATATAATAGAACTTTTGTGTAACGAAAGTCCATTACTTAAATTAGTAGCTTAATATCCTATTTCTCAAAGAGATGGCATTATACTATAATAGAATAATGTTATGTTTTATGTGAAAAATAAAAAGAGTAACTAAATTTATATAAATAATGCTAGATTTTATGTGGATATTATTTTTTGGCACCTTATTTTTTCTTAGTTTTCTAGCCAAATGACACTTAATAGAATTCTTGTTATTTTTTCAATTATGCCATAACGATGCTATTTTTGACAAGCAGAATCATGTCGCTATTTTCTTAACCTCACGTGTACATATTTGTACTATAATAATATACTTGTTAACAATAGAATTCTAATTAGAGTGAATGTCTAACTTGTAGAGAGTTTTACTTTGAGGCTAACTTATTTTTCCTCCTATAAATAGAGGGGTCTTACCCCATTGTAATCCACCCCAAAATTCAATAAGAATTGTCTCTCTCTCTCTGCAATATTGTTCTTGTTCTTTTATTGTTTCATAACACGTTATCAGCACGAAGCTCTACTATCTCAAGAATCTCTTTGAGAAAATTAAGGTAGTGTAGGCGGTGTGGGAGAGGCGACGACTATCAGGCACATAGCTTTTGACTGCGTAAAATTTCGTAGAGGCAATCCAAGTAATCAGGTACACATATCTTTACATTACTTACGGTGTAGCTAATCAAAAATAAATTGGAATTTATTCCTTTTTCAATAGCTAGACGTTAATGGGGTTCCTATGATGAAGCAGTAATTGAAAGTTTGTAAAGAATTGATATAAGATTAGGATGCAAGAAAATAAAGTATCAGTTTATGTTGTACTACCAATTACGAATCTCCAATATTAAGTATACTGGATATAGAATTAATTATGGATAATTATTGGGTAATTATCATTGGATGTGAAATAGTATGATGAAATAATCTGGTCTGTTATGAAATATATAACTTTAGATTACACATTCATCTTATGCTTTATTTGTAATGATTTTTCAGTAAGTTAATCGATTAACATAACAGATAATCGATTAACCAATATATTCTATTAAACTGGACCTTTTCCGCAAGGCATGTTAGTCGACTATCCGATTTAGTTAATCGACTAACCTCAGCAGATTTTGAAAATATTGTTTAATTGATTCATGTACCACACATACGATATTCAAAGAGAAGAAATATTTCTCTCATTTAAGTATGTGTAAGGCAGATGTTACTACAATTTCTGGTAGTAGTAAATTGATCGAAGGCTCCGGAAGAGCAACTATAACTCTGCCTAAAGGAACAATATTTATCATAGAGAATGCAATGTTCTCTTCCAAGTCCAAGAGGAACTTGTTGAGTTTTAAAGATATCCGTCAAAATGGATATCATATTGAGACAATAGATGAGAATAATCTTGAATACCTCATCATTACAAAGAATGTCTCTGGCCAAAAGAGGGTTATTGAGAAGTTCCCATCTTTATCTTGTGGCCTGTATTGGACAAAAATTAGTGCAATTGAGGCACATTCCACAGTAAACCAAAAGGTTACTGATTCCAATACTTTTGTACTTTGGCATGATCGATTGGGACATCCTGGATCAATTATGATGAGACGGATTATAGAAAACTCATAGGGGCATCAATTAAAGAATTTAAAGATTCTTTTAAATAATGAATTTTCTTGCACTTCTTGTTATCAAGTCAAGTTAATTATTAGACCATCACCAACAAAGGTTGGAACTGAGTCACCTACGTTTTTGGAACGTATACAAGGGGATATTTGTGGACTTATTCACCCACCTAGTGGGTCCTTTAGATATTTTATGGTCTTAATAGACGCATCCTCTAGATGGTCTCATGTGTGCCTATTGTCATCACGCAACCTTGCGTTTGCAAAATTAATGGCAAAAATAATTCGATTACGAGCACAATTTCCTGATAATCCAATTAAGTCTATTAGACTAGATAATGCTGCTGAGTTTTCATCCCAAGCATTTAATGATGATTGCTTATCAATTGGGATAAAAGTGGAACATCCTGTAGCTCATGTTCACACTCAAAATGGTCTTGCAATCAACTGCAGACGTTTATGTTTCGTATATTTAGATAATTATTTATGCTATTTACGTTATTTCTGCTGGAGTTACTTCTCTCGATTTGCTCAAGACTTATCCGAACGCAGGAGGGTTTGCTCTTTAACGACCTTTCCCATCTCTCCAAACCCTAATTTTCGGATCAGGTAATCTCCAATTCCTATTTGTTTGTTATCTTGATAATCTTCAGATCCGCTAAATTAACCTGTCTCCAGATTTTACATGTGATAAAAATCAAATTTTTATGTGAAAATTGGTATCTTGTCGTGAATTTTATTTTATAGTTGGTCGATTCATATAGCTTAGCAAATATAGCGTTTTGAGTTTTTCTTTGTCCGTTGAATTAAACTGTATAGGTTTTACATGTGATAAATCAGATTTTTATCTGAAAATTTTGTACTCGTTTTGGGTATTTTATTTTGAAGTTACTTGATTTGCATAGATTAGCAAATAAGGTGTATTGGGCTGTTCTTGTATTTACATGTGATAAAACTCAGGCTTTCTTATTTGGGAATTGTAATGAACAGTTATTCAATTTATATTGCTTAGCAAATTTGGTGATTTCAGTTCTTTTTGGTTAGTGAATTAAATTGTCTCTCTAGTTTTTACATGTGATAAAAATAAATTTTATTTGAAAACATGTATTCCGATTTTTTTAGGTATTTTATATAACAGTTGCTCAATTTATATAGCGTAAGAAAATAGAAAATATGATCTTCTTTTATTAGACTTTTTGTGTTGGGAATGTTACTCTAGTAGTTATTGGATTTATCACTTAGCTAATCTTTTGTTTTTACTTGTGGTAAAAATCAGATTTTTGTTAGAAACTGGTATCTCTTTGGGAAATTTATTTTACAGTTATTTGATTTTGTAGCTTGAAAGATATTATAACCACCCAACGTGGTAAAATTTCTAT
This sequence comes from Nicotiana benthamiana, assembly GCA_034376525.1. Classification (NCBI taxonomy): domain Eukaryota; kingdom Viridiplantae; phylum Streptophyta; class Magnoliopsida; order Solanales; family Solanaceae; genus Nicotiana; species Nicotiana benthamiana. The sequence goes on from CM067330.1 coordinate 45,889,469, forward strand.
GCCTTGCCATGATTAAATTCATATATGATTGTGGGCAAAGAATTGAAAACACGTCCAATTGAATTTGCTCCATTCTCATTCCCTTTAGAGAATGTGATAGCAGTATGTGATAAGTCTGAAAGAAGACAAAATTTTTACCGTGAAGGTATCAAATGGATGTGGACGTGGCAATAGACGAAATTATTATCGTCATTATTGTGGTAATGAGAATAATAAGGATTCTCAAAATAACCATTCACTTTGTGAAAGTAATATATGTCATCGATTTGACATGAGATTTTATATAGCACACACAGATTATTATGGTCCATTCATGGTGTGAATGTGACATCTAATTTATGAATACATATTCATTCTTGGAAGAATATGAACGTGCTAGTGGTAGTGAATATACCACATCACCTCTAGAAGGAGGTTTGAGATGATATATGAAAATAATGTCATTATTATGGCATGAATGATCATTGGTCACGTACCTATTGTACGCCAAAATATTTTGAAAATATGATTATTAAAGGACAACGATAATACAAGAAACATATCTTGCATATAGTTTTGACCATGACCATAATGGTATAACTTTCTCTTTAAAAGAGATATTCACCACATGGATGTTGATGAATTTGTGGTAGTACAAAATTAATTGAGAGCTCTAGAAGAGCCAATTACTACTATGTTGGAGAAACACAATTGATTAACAATAAGGTATTGTGTTGTAGTAAGTCTCAAAGAAACTTATTCAGTTTCCAAAGTATATGCGAAAGCGGTTGATTGTATTGAGACTATAAATAAAAGAAAGATTTGATATCTTCTATTACTACAACTTGTAGCGGGATAATCTGTATGTGAAAAGCTACCCGCTTTATTCTCCAGTTTGTAGTACACAAATGAAAGAATGTCACAATAAAGTGGATATTTATTGATATAAAAACCCATGTCATAATAAACCTGAAGTTTATTGAGAATTGCACATGTCATGGTGTAAACATGAAGTTTATCAATATTGATAATTTATTCAGTTGGCATAATCAGTTTAGCCTTATCAATTTAAGTATGATGTGCAAAAATAATAGAGAATTCACATGGGTCCATATTAAAGAACTAGAAAGTTATTTATGAATTCTCTTATATTGTCTTGTTCTCATTAATTAATAAACCAACTAAAGTTGGGATTGAATCCCATGAATGCTGGAAATATCAAAGGTGAATATGGGCCCATTCACCTGCCATGTATACCACATAAGATGCATCTATGAGATGGTTACATGCGCGATTATTATTAACCTGCAACATGGTGTGTTGCGAGGTAGCTTGCTCAATAATATAATATAGAGCATAATTTCCAGATTGTTTTTATTCAAGATAGTTCTTCTTGATAAGTTGGTTTAAATCATAGTTGGTTTAGCAAGATAATTTATTGAGTGCCTCCACTTAATAGCTAAACTATTTTTTATGAGAACATAGTTATCTATATCCGTTTGATATATGTTATATACGAAAGTATATTACATTCTCCCCTCACAAGTGGTTCAGGGTCAGGAACCAAATAACTCCATCTTATTATTATTGATATGCGGTGTATATTTTCACTATCACCATAATGCACAAAGATGGATTCTCAAAGTTGAGGAAACAAGTTAGTTTTTCTAACATGAGGGGGAGACATGATAAACAGTTGAGAAAAAGTTACATGGAACGAATTATCATTTGTATATATAGATCCTCGAATATCATGAACTTGAAGTTCATAAAAAGATAATTCAATTGCAACATATTGCAAAGCATGCCATACGCATTTGTTGACCCAAAGAAAGTAACTATATTCTCACTGCAAATGCTCATATTAAGTCCTAGAAGGACAAAGTCTTTGATACGCTTAAAGCGTATAGACAAATCGATTTCAAAAGAACTTCTTAATAAAGAAGATGAGCAAATGATCAAAGTGATCATAATAAGGAGGCAAGTGATCTAGAAGATCACATGACATAACACTTCATGAAATCTCATGAGAGATTCAGGTACCTGAATATATGAATGAAGAGATCTCCATGTTATGTCTTTATGAAAATTTACTGGAACCGATATAAAATGTTCGTCGACATCTATGATAGCGCTAAATATCGATGAGGATCTTAAGTTTGTCGAATACAAACAAAATATTGGCCAAATGGAAGAGATACGATTCAAGTAGAATTGATTCCATATGAAAGACATGTAGTTTTGGACATGTAGTTCAAATACTTGAAAGTATAAAGTCAATGGTATGTGCAATCATTTTTCGATATCTTATTTCTCTAACATGACATGAAAACTTGATATGCATCTCTCTCTATTATATGGCTTATATGACTTAACTTATATGTCAATCTATGAAGGATTTAAGTTTCTTGAAGCATATACAATTCTTGATCTTGAAGTACCATTTTCTTAGTGCAATTTGTGCACATATGTATCTTGCTATAACTATAAGCAGATAATGTCATAGCGAGGATATCTCTATGGAGATATTGAAGAGTCATTCCACGATATTTGTGAAGACATTATATATCTATCACAAGTGATGATTTCAAGGTGCAACATATTTATTCAAGTTAATATGACTGGTTTGTTTATCAAATCTCTACCATATATCGTTTTGAATATGGTGCACAAGATTGGAATGCAAATGCTTAAAGATGAGAATTGATGCTCTCTTCAGGGGGAGTTAATGCGCGTTGCACTCTTTTTCCCTTACAAGGTTTTGTCCCACTGGGTTTTCCTTGCAAGGTTTTTAACGAGGCAACCAATAGGCGCATTTCTAAACATGTGTACTCTTTTTTCTTTTCTAGAATTTTTTTCCCATTGAATTTTGTTTTAGTTAAGGTTTTAAGAGGCACATTACTTATTGAGTAGACATTCAAGGGGGAGTGTTAAGAATAGAATTTTAATTAGAGTGAATGTCTATCTTGTAGAGAGTTTTACTTTGAGGCTAACTTATTTTTACTCCTACGGGGTCTTACCCCATTGTAATCCACCCAAAATTCAATAACAATTTTCTCATTGTTATAAAATAGAAGTCTATTTAGAGTGAATGTCTAAGAGTTTTAGCTTAAAGCTAAGTCATTCCTCTCCCTATAAATAGAGGTGCTCTCTACCATTGTAAATCACCCCAAGTGTTAATAAGAATACTTCTCTCTCTCCCTATTCTCTCTCTATTTGCTCTTGTTCTTGAGTTATTGTTCTTGTCTTTATATTATTTCATAACACGTTATCAGCACGAGACTCTACCGTCTCAAGAACCATTCTCGAAAAATCTAAGGTATTTCCCTCTTCCTAATTTAATTTTCGATTATGTCTGACATTACAAAAAGAAAGTTCGTTGCCCTTGAAATTTCGGGCAAGAACTATATGACATGGGTGTTGGATGCTGAAATCCACTTAGATGCTATGGGTCTCGGAGACACCATCAAAGATAGAGAAAAAGCATCCACCCAAGAATGTGCGAAGGCCTTGATTTTCTTGTGCCACCACCTTGATGAAGGTTTGAAGATTGAATATCTCACCGTCAAGGATCCACTCGTCTTGTGGAACGGCTTAAAGGAGAGATATGACAACCTGAAGTTGGTCACTCTGCCACAAGCACGATATGATTGGGCTCATCTGAGGCTCCAGGACTTTAAGTCTGTTTCTGAATATAATTCTGCTATGTTTAGAATTACTTCCAAATTGAAGCTATGCGGGGATAATATCTCCGATTATGATATGCTTGAGAAAACGTTTACAACGTTTCATTCCTCCAATATAGTACTGCAACAACAGTACAGAGAGAAAGGCTTTACGGAGTACTCTGAACTGATTTCTCTTCTACTAGTGGCTGAGCGAAATAATGACCTGCTCATGAGAAATCATGAAAATCGACCCACTGGGTCTACACCACTGCCTGAAGCAGATAAGGTGCACTCTCATTATGCCAAACATGAAAAGGACCATGGTCATGGTCGTAAACGGGGTCATAGCCAGGGACGTAGACAAGGAAGAAATTCCAATGAAGTCCGTTACCCCCCGAAGAGAGATAACCACCGAAAGCAGAAACGGGGTCATGAAGATCCTAAGGAAAATGGTTCAGAAACGATATGTTATCGTTGCGGTGGGAAAGGGCACTGGTCAAAGATTTGCCGTATACCAAGACACTTGGTTGACCTTTATCAAGCATCTCGAAAGAGAAAAGGCCCTGAAACAAATTTTGTCTATGACGACAATGAGGACATCACCCACCTGGATGTGGCAGACTTCTTTGAGCAACCCGAGGGGAAAATAGACCACCTAATCGGCGATGGGACCATGATGAAAGAAGATGGAGTTATTTGATTTTGTTCTACTTATTTGTATTAGTCAGTGAATAATCTAATAGTCATTAGTATTAGCTCGTATTAGCTAGTTCATGATGCAATGTTAGCAGTAGTTCTTTAGAATATCTTCAATATGCTCAAATATCAATAAAACTTTTATTTTCCAGTGGGGGTAATCGACTAGCCTGAAAAACTAGTCGATTATCAACTATTTTCGCATTAAAGTTGAAAAACAATTGATCAACAATCGATTGTCGTTGACTAACAATCGATTGTCTTGAAACAGTGAGGTCTGGAAATTTTCAAAAATCATCCACAATCGATTGTCGTTGACTAACAATCGATTGTCTTGAAACAGTGAGGTCTGGAATTTTTCAAAAATTATCCACAATCGATTGTCTTTGTCTAACAATCGATTGTCTTGAAACAATGAGGTCTGAAATTTTTCTAAAATAACCAACAATCGATTGTCTTAAGACAGTATGATCTGAAGTTTTTCAAAAATAGCAAATAATCGATTATGTGTGTTTAACAATCGATTGTCTATGTTCAAACAATCGATTGTGTGTGTTTAATAATCGATTGTCTTATTAAAAACGCTGAAAATTTTCAAACTGCAAAGTAATCAATTATGGATAACATATCTGATTTTGTTAGTCAACTGTTAGCAGCAGATTTTGAAAATATTATGTGACACAAACGAATTGAAGTTGTTTATTCTCATGTTCGTATATTTTCTTTTATATGTCAAACCATGGGTAGTAAATTGATTGAAGGCTCCGGAAGAGCAACTGTAACTCTGCCCAAAGGCACGACGTTTATCTTATAGAATGCAATATTCTCCTCCAAGTCTAAAAAGAACTTGTTGAGTTTTAAAGAGATCATTCAAAATGGATATCATATTGAGACAATAGATGAGAATAATCTTGAATTCTTCATGAAAACGAGGCTGCCCATTTCGGTTTGGGTTCACGCCATTTTGCATGCAGAAATGCTAGTTCGTCGACTGCCCACTTTGGTTTGGGTTCATGCCATTTTGCATGCAGCATTTTAGTTTGTCGGCTGCCCACTTCGGTTTGGGGTCACGCCATTTTGCATACAGCAATGCTAGTTCGTCTCTGACTGACGAATTGACACAAATATTCCCCGTTGCAATTGGTTTTGGGTCATGGACCCAATATATCCCATTTAAGAATTTTTGGATGCGCAGTATATGTGCCTTTAGCACCGCCATCCCGCACCAAAATGGGTCTGCAAAAAAGGTTAGGAATATATGTTGGATTTGAATCGCCCTCCATCATTCGCTACCTCGAAACATTGACAGGCGACTTGTTTACTGCACGATTTGCAGACTGTCGATTTGATGAGACACTTTTCCCAAAATTAGGGGGAGAAGTTGGTGAAACCAAACGGGAAATTTTGTGGAAAAATGCATCATTATCTCATCTTGATCCACACACCTCTATTTGTGAGAAAGAGGCACAAAAAATTATCCATTTGCAAAGAATAGCAAATCAAATGCCTGACGCATTTATAGATTTGAAAAGGATAACAAAATCACATATCCTCGAAGTGAATGTGACAACATTTGATTCACGAATACATATTCATTATTGGAAGAATATGAACATGAAATTGGTATTAAATATACCACACTCACCCCTAGAAGGAGGTTTGAGATGATACCACACTCACCCCTAGAAGGAGGTTTGAGGTGATATGTGGCATGAATGATCGTTGGTCACGTACCTATTGTACGCCAAAGTATTTTGGAAATATGACTATTAAAGGACAACGATAATGCAAGAAACATATCTTGCATATAAATTTGACATGACCATAATGGTATAACTTTCTCTTTAAGAAAGATATTCACCACATGGATGTTGATGAATCTGTGGTAGTACAAAATTAATTGAGAGCTCTAGAAGAGCCAATTATTACTATGTTGGAGAAACACAATTGAGTATTGTGCTGTAGTAAGTCTCAAAGAAACTTATTCAGTTTCCAAAGTACACGCGAAAGCGATTGATTATATTGAGACTATAAATAAAGGAAGGCTTTGATATCTCCTATTACTACAACTTATAGCGGGGTAATTTGCATATGAAAAGCTACCCGCTTTGTTCTCCAGTTTGTACTACACAAAAGAAAGAATGCCACACTAAAGTGGATATCATTGGTATAAAACCCATGTCATAATAAACCTGAAGTTTATTGATAAGTGCACATGTCATGGTGTAAATTTGAAGTTTACCAATATTGATAATTTATTCAGTTGACATTCGTGTTAGCCATCTCATTTTATGTATGATGTGCAAATTCACATAGGTGAATATCAAAGAACTAGAAAGTTCTTTACGAATTCTCTTGTATCACTTGTTCTCATTAATGAACTGACCAACTAAAGAGTTCGGGTTGAAGCCCATAAATTCTGGAAATATCAAAAGTGAATATGGGCCCATTCACCTGCCATGTATACCACATATGATGCATCTATGATATGGTTACATGCGCAATTGTTATTAACCCGCAGCCTGGCCGGTGCTTGCGAGGTAAATTGCTCAGTAATCTAACTTCGAGCATAATTTCCAGATTTTCTACTCAAGATAGTTCATCTTGATAAGTTGGTTTATATCAAAGTTGGTTTAGCAAGATAATTATTGAGTGCTTCCACTTAATAGCTAAACTGTTTCTTATGAGAACAAAGTTATATATATCAGTTTGATATAAGTTGTATACGAGAGTATATTCTCCCCTCACAAGTGGTTCAAGGTCAGGAACCAAATAATTTCATCTTATTATTAATGTGCCGTGTATATTGACATGATAATGCACAAAGATGATTTCCCAAAGTTGAGGAAACAAGTTAGCTTTACTAACATGAGGGGGAGACATGATAAACACTTGAGAAAAGGTTACATGGGATGAATTATCATTTGCATATGTATATCCCCGAATATCATGATATGAACCTGAAGTTCATAAAAGGGATAATTCAATTGCAACATATTGCAAAGCATGCTATACGCATTTGCTGACCCAAAGAAAGTAACTAAATGGAAGAGATTCAATTCAAGAAGAATTGATTCCATATGAAAGACATGTAGTTTTGAACCTATAGTTCAAATGCTTGAAAGTATAAAGTCAAAGGTATGTATAGTCAGTTTTCGATATCTTATTTGTCTAGCATGACATGGAAAACTTGATATGCATCTAAAGTCTATTATATGGCTTATATGACTTAACTTGAAAGATTTAAGTTGCTTGAAGCATATGCAATTCTTGGTCTTGAAGTACCACATCCCAAGTACAATTTGTGTACATATGAATCTTGCTATAAGTATAAGCATGATGGCATTAAGAATGCATCTATGGAGATATTGAAGAGTTATTCCACGACATTATATGAAGATGTTCATATCTATCAAGAATGATGATTTCAAGATGATGCACAAGATTGGAATGCAAATGCTCAAGGATATAAATTGATGTACTCATTAGGGGGAGTTAATGCGCGTTGCACTCTTTTTCCCTTACAAGGTTTTGTCCCACCGGGTTTTCCTGTCAAGGTTTTTAACGAGGCAACCAATAGGCGCATATTCAAACATGTGTACTCTTTTTCCTTTCTTTAATTTTTCCCAATGGGTTTTGGTTTTAAGGTTTTATGAGGCACATTATTGAATAGACATTCAAGGGGGAGTGTTATAAAATAGAAGTCTATTTAGAGTGAATGTCTAAGAGTTTTAGCTTAAAGCTAAGTCATTCCTGAGGTGCTCTCTACCATTGTAAATCACCCAAGTATTAATAAGAATACTTATCTCTCCCTATTCTCTCTCTATTTGCTCTTGTTGAATTATTGTTCTTGTCTTTATATTATTTCATAACACTCATTCTTTTATTAAATTTTGGGTACACCTTTCAAAAATGGAGCTTTTTCAAAATTTGAGACGGCAAATCAAAATCTCCAATTTGAAACTTTGAGCTTATATTTGCGCGTAAGAGTCCCATCACACAAACTTTTGAAGAAATAATTGAAGGTCGCTGCTGTCATCCTTTTTCTCCTCAGGTAAATTCCCTAAAACCCTAGCTATATTTCTTCCTTTTATTCCTTCCATACATATTATTTCATCGATTTAGAATCCTTATGTTAGATTTATTGCAGCTTTTGTTTTGGAATTACATTTTTTTGGTAAATAATTCACCTGATTTTTAATAGAAAAATTTCTTAATATTAATATTTATTGAATACCTTTGTCATTAATCTAATTTCGTGCCAAAATCTCGGTCAATTTCTCCCGAATTTAATGGGGTTTTGTTGATATTTTCTCTTTGTTTGTAGATTTTGCGGCATCAAGGTTTTATTGATTATTTTGATTTTCTGAGAAATTCCAAAATTTTAAAAAGGGAAGTGCGGAAAAGGGTGTAGTAATGAGTGGTATAAAAATGGAGGGGACGTTGGCTCCAGCAGTAAGACGAGACCCGTATGAGGTGTTGTCTGTTTCAAGGGATTCGTCTGATCAGGAGATTAAGACTGCTTATAGAAAGCTTGCTCTCAAGTAAGTTATCCCTAAACGCAAATTTTCCTATTTTAAATTCATAGTTAGTTGTGTTATAATGGAAGAAAAACATCTATACATGCAATACCTATTAATCACTCTGTTCCAGTTTAAGTGACGTTACATTGTGTGGTTATAAGATATCCGAAACTTGTGGTTTTAAACATGCCATAAAGGGTAAAATGGAAGGTTTAAAGTTAAATTGTTTTCAAATATAGAAATGCATCATTCTTTTGTGAACGGACTAATAAATAAATTATGTCACATCAATTGGAACGAAGGGAGTAGTTGAGAATGTATTACAGTCGTGTTAGCACTTTTACTTTACGTCCCATAATTTTCTAGGAGCTATTTTGCCTTCCAGAGATTTATATGTCATTAGAAATGTTATGAACTTCCAGTACTTTTTATTTGTTTTATTTGTTTCTACCGGAAAAAGGCTCTCAACTCCTCCGGATTAGGGGTAAGGTCTTCGTACACACTACCCTCCTAAGACCCCACATTTGGGATCTCATTGGGTTGTTTTTGTTGGATAACAATGGCCCAAGAGAGTTTAAATGGAGTGAAATGTGTGAGGATTCATATAGCAGACTCCAAGTTGTTTGGGAGTTTGGACTAAGGTATAGTTGTTATGGAGTTTAAATGTGCCGTTGGAATGAAATAGACCTATATATAGCAGAATAGATGCAGAAGATTTATATAGCTGACCTAACTGTTGGAATTATGGTGTTGATTGATTGATTGAGTGATGGTATTTAACCGAAGTTTAAGTGTAACAAGTAACCAAAACTGAAAGTTGGTGTGGGTTGTGGTGACCTGTGTATGCATTTTGTTGGTATTTGTCTTGAGCTTGTTGGCCCTTCTACGGATAGAGGTAAGGCTGGGTACATCGTACCCTCCTCATACCCCACTTGTAAAAACTATTAGGTTTGTTGTTGTCGTCGTCGTCTTGAGCTTGTTGGTAAGCACATGAGGATTATTGAATTTCAGTTGTAAGCCAAAACTCGCTGAATTTAGTGGTCAAGTAATTAATTAAGTAATCTGAAGATTGACGTATATTGTCATCTGAAGGAAATTGAATACAGATGGGAGGGACATGCTTGCGCAGTAGGTTGTCATATGAAAAAAACAACTTTTAGGGCTATTTGTTGGGAGTTGGGTAACTTCCCAATTTGATACTTGTTCTTGTGGATGAATAATTGAGTGGAAATTATTGGCAGGTATCATCCTGACAAGAATGCTAGCAATCCCGAAGCTTCAGAACTCTTCAAGGAGGTTGCATACTCATACAACATTCTATCTGATCCAGAGAAAAGGAGGCAATATGATATGGCCGGCTTTGAGGTACTCACCCCCTGTCCACCGTCAAATATATATAAAATTATTTTTTTGATCAGGTAAAATTGCATTTTTCTCTACAAGGTCGTTCATCACGAGAAAGTCTTTTACTATTTTTCTGTTTTTATAGACTGAAATCATGGATACTAGTTCTTTTTTTTTTTTGATTCGTATCACCTTACATTTGCTTGTTATGTATTAATGCGCATTTCAATGAGGTGACTGATTTAGCAGTAGAAAAAAAAAGTTCAAAGAGAACTCTGGATGTTCTTGATTTCAAGAAGGAATAGAATTAAGAGTTTGGGTAGGCTACATAGCTGTATGATAAGTGGTAGCTTTATTGCTTCAATCAAAGAATATTTAGTCATTTGTACTCACAAGTCAAAACTATACATGTTAGGTGCCGTCACTATAAACTTAGCATATTGTAAAAGTTCAACAAGATGCAGATACTTGAAGGTTGCAATATGTTGGAATGCAACTCCTTTCATCCTCGAAGTTCCCATTCTGTTGTATTTGGGAAATATTTAGGGATCGTTTGGCGGGGTGTATAAGATTAATGCTGCATAAGGTGTATTAGTAATGCAGAGATTAGTAATGCACGAGTTAGTCATGCAAGCATTAATTATACAGAGATTATTTTTTATCTACCGTTTGGTGTGATGTATTAAAATTTGAAATGCATTGCATAATTTTTAAGAAAATTAGTTGTTTACAAAAAATGCTCTCCATAATCTTTATCTTTAAGGGACTTTAAGGATAATTTTATCTTTAACTATGCTAATACATGCATTAATAGCCTTGGTATTGCTAATACCATGATTTGCTATGTATTAGTTATACATAGGATAATACCAAATAGGTTGTATAACTAATACTTGCATTAGTAATATAAGTTAAAAAAGTTTACCAAACAAGGGATTAGTAGTACCAAAAGTTATTTCAGTCGTCCTGTCAGCTGCAGTTATCTGGACTCTTCACTTCTCCTTGACATTTCTAGTCGAGGATTGTTTATAGGTCCCCGAATTATCTGAGAAACATGCTACAATAGAACATGTAGACATTCTTTGTTCTTAACATTTGTAGCATAAGGTGTTTATATTGGTGTTACAAGAGCTTTCTGTTAGAATATGTAAATAGTAGGAAAATAACCCTAATCCTATATGTATTAGGAGTAGGATAGGTTATGTATATATATATATATATAAGGCTCATTGTATCAGGTTTAACATAATATCAATCAATCATATTTTCTCCCGTGCTTTCTCACTTGGTATCAGAGCTATCATGAGATATTTATCGCTGTGCATAAATTCCAGCGATACCGGGAAGAAGAAAAAAAAACCCTTTTCCGGCAGAACATACTCAAATCTGTCAAAAGTTACTTTTTCGTCAGTGTTGTGCAAAAACCAACACCACCACGAAGTAGATCGGCCTCCGGCGACCAACTCTGTAAAATATCTCCAGCAGACAAGCTGCCACGCACCCACACGCGCCGGCAGAACAATCTTTCCGGCCACTTTTTGAAAAAATTTCTTGAGGACTGTTGGATCGCTTCACTTTTCCGAGCCTACTCATATTTTTATTTTTCAATTCTGACCACTTTGAATTTTTTTCGGCATCTACAATGATTTTTCCGGCAACTACAGTAATTTTTCCGGCAAACACAATTCTTTCAGCGAATTGTCAGTTGATTCTTTTTTATTATTTGGTAATAATCCAACCATGTCTTTGGGAGTCGATGCTTTCGAGCCTAAAAACCCGGCTTCTGGCAATTCCAGTGTTATGATTACCTCAGAACCTTTAATGGGAGGTTCCAACTACTTAGCTTGGGCTTCGTCTGTCGAGTTGTGGTGTTAAGGTCAAGATGTTCAAAATCATCTAATCAAGGAGTCTAGTGAAGGAGATGAAAAAGCCAAAACACATTGGGAGAAGATCGATGCTCAATTGTGTAGTATTCTGTGGCGATCTATTGATTCCAAGTTGATGCCCTTGTTTCGTCCATTCCAGATATGTTATTTGGTTTGGGAAAAGGCTCGTACTTTATACACTAATGACATATCTCGTTTCTATGATGTGATATCGCGGATGACAAATTTAAAGAAACAGGAATTAGATATGTCTACTTACTTGGGACAAGTACAGACAGTTATGGAGGAATTTGAGACGTTGATGCCAGTTTCTTCTGCTAGCGTCGCAAAACAGCAAGAGCAACGACAAAAGCTATTTCTAGTCCTTACTCTTGCTGGGATTCCTAATGATCTCGACTCAGTACGAGATCAGATTTTGACTAGACCTACTGTCCACACAGTTGATGAATTATTCTCTCGATTACTTCGCCTTGCTGCAGCACCAAGTCACCCAGTGAGCTCATCACAGACACTTGATTCATCTGTCCTCGTATCCCAATCAATAGACAATCGAGCATCTCATACTATGGAAAATAGACGAAGAGGAGGTCGTTTTGGAAGATCTAGACCCAAGTGTTCTTATTGTCATAAGCTTGGTCACACTCGTGACGTGTGCTATTCTTTACATGGTCGACCACCGAAAAATGCTTATGTTGCTCAGACCGAGACTACATATAACCAGAGATTTTCTGTATCTGAAGGGGAGTATAACGAGTTCCTTAAATATCGAGCAAGTAAGCAGACATCTCTACAAGTAGCCTCTGTTACTCAGACTGATATTTCTGTTGCTGGTAATTCTTTTGCTTGTGTTTCCCAGTCTAGTCCTCTTGAACAATGGGTTGTGGACTCAGCTTCTTCTGATCATATTTCTGGTAATAAATTCCTTTTGTCAAATATTGCGTATTCATAGTCTCTTCCCAATGTTACTTTATCCAATAGGTCTCAAATTAAAGCAAAAGGAGTTGGACAAGCGAATCCCCTACCCTCTGTCACTCTAAATTTCGTTCTTTATGTCCCTGGCTGTCCTTTTAATCTTGCATCTGTTAGTCGTTTGACTCGTGCCCTCCATTGTGTTATATGTTTTATTGATGATTCGTTTATTATGCAGGACCGCAGTACGTGACAGACGATTGGAACTGGACTTGAATCAGATGGACTCTACTACCTTAACTCACTAAAATCCTCCAAAGCCTGTCTAGTTGCAGATCCTCCAGACTTACTTCACAGTCGTTTAGGGCATCCTAGCTTGTCCAAGCTTCAGAAGATGGTGCCTACTTTATCTAGTTTATCCACATTAGAGTGTGAGTCATGTCAGCTCGGAAAACATACCCGAGCCTCCTTTCCTCGTAGTATTGAGAGTCGTGCAGAGTCTGTTTTTTCTTTAGTTCATTCGGATATATGGGTTCCTAGTAGAGTCAGTTCAACCTTGGGATTTATTTATTTGTTTAGTTTCATTGATTATCATTCAAGATGTACTTGAATTTTCTTAATGAAAGATCGTTCTGAGTTGTTTTCTATATTCCAGAAGTTTTGTGCTGAAATTAAAAATAAATTTGGTGTTTCTATTCGCACTTTTCGCAGTGATAATGCCTTAGAATATTTATCCTCTCAATTTCAGCAGTTTATGACTTCTCAAGGAATTATTCATCAGACCTCTTGTTCTTATACCCCTAAGGAAAATGGGGTTGCAGAGAGAAAAAATAGGCACATTATTGAGACTGCTCGCACACTTCTCATTGAATCTCATGTTCCGTTGCGTTTTGGGGCGATGCATTTCTCACATCTTGTTATTTGGTTAATCAGATGCCTTCATCTCCCATCCAGAATTAGATTCCGTATGAGTTATTGTTTCCCCAGTCACCCTTATACTCTGTTCCCCCTCGTGTTTTTGGGAGCAGTTGTTTCGTTCATAACTTAGCTCCTGGGAAAGATGAGTTAGCTCCTCGTGCTTTCAAGTGTATCTTTCTTGGTTATTCTCGTGTTCACAAGGGCTATCGTTGTTATTCACCTGATCTTCATAGGTACCTTATGTCAGCTGATGTCACATCTTTTGAGTCTAAACCTTTCTTTACCTCTTCTGACCATTCTGACCATCTTGATATATATGAGGTTTTACCTATACCGGCCTTTAGGGAGTCTACTATAGTTCCTCCTTCACCTTCCGCTACAGAAGTCTTACCCATTCCAACCGTTGGAGAGTCTAGTGTGGCTCCTCCTAGACTCCCTGCCACAGAAACTCCACTCTTGACATATCATCGTCGTCCTCGCCCAGTATCCGGCCCGGCTGATTCCCGTCGTGCACCTGATCCTGCTCCTATTGCGGACTTGTCTCTTCCGATTGCACTTTGGAAAGGTATACGGACCACCCTTAATCCTAATCCCCATTATATCGGTTTAAGTTATCATCGTTTGTCATCACCCTATTATGCTTTTCTATCTTCTTTGTCCTTTGTTTCCATCCCTAAGTCTACAGGTGAAGCATTGTCTCATCTAGGGTGGCGTCAGGCTATGACTGACGAGATGTCTACTTTACATTCGAGTGGTACTTGGGAGCTCGTCCCTCTTCCTTCAGGTAAATCTACTGTTGGTTGTTGTTGGGTGTATGCAGTCAAGGTTGGTCCAGATGATAAGGTTGATCGTCTTAAGGCTCGTCTTGTTGCCAAGGGATATACTCAGATATTTGGGCTTGATTGCAGTGACACCTTCTTTCCCGTGGCTAAGATAGCATCAATCCGCCTTTTTCTATCAATGACTGCTGTTCGCCATTGGCCCCTCTATTAGCTGGACATTAAGAATGCTTTTTTACACGGTGATCTTGAGGATGAAGTTTATATGGAGCAACCACCTGGGTTTGTTGCTCAGGGGGAGTCCCGTGGCCTTGTATGTCGCTTGCGCCGGTCACTTTATGGTCTGAAGCAGTCTCCTCGAGCCTGGTTTGGTAAGTTTAGCACTGTTATCCAGGAATTTGGCATGACTCGGAGTGAAGCTGATCACTCTGTATTCTATCGACATTCTGATTCGAGTCTCTGTATTTATCTGGTGGTCTATGTTGACGACATTGTTATTACCGGCAATGACCAGGATGGTATTACTAAATTAAAGCAGCATCTCTTTCAACACTTTCAGACTAAGGATTTGGGCAAACTAAAGTATTTTCTGGGTATTGAGGTCGCTCAGTCTAGTTCAGGTATTGTGATCTCACAACGGAAGTATGCCTTAGATATTCTTGGGGAGACAGGAACGACAGGTTGTAGACCTGTTGACACTCCGATGGATCCGAATTCTAAACTTCTGCCAGAACATGGGAGCCTCTTAACGATAGGCGGTTTGTTGGTAAATTAAATTACCTTACAGTGACAAGACCTGACATTTCCTTTCCTGTGAGCGTTGTGAGCCAGTTTATGGGTTCTTCGTGTGATAGTCACTGGGATGCAGTTGTTCGCATTATTCGATATATAAAATCAACTTCAGGTAAAGGTTTATTGTTTGAGGATAGAGGACATGAGCAGATCGTTGGATACTCCGATGCTGATTGGGCAGGATCACCTTCTGACAGACGTTTTACTTCTGGATATTGTGTCTTAGTAGGAGGAAATTTAGTGTCTTGGAAAAGCAAGAAACAGAATGTGGTTGCTCGGTCTAGTGCAGAAGCAGAATATCGAGCAATGTCTATGGTGACATGCGAGCTAATTTGGATCAAACTGTTGCTCAAAAAGTTGAAGTTTGGTGATGTTAGTCAGATGGGACTTGTGTGTGATAATCAAGCTACTCTTCATATTGCGGCAAATCCAGTGTTCCATGAGAGAACTAAACACATTGAGATTGACTGTCACTTTGTCAAGAAAAGATACTCTCGGGAGATATTGCTACAAAGTTTGTGAAGTCAAATATTAGCTTGCAGACATTTTCACCAAGTCCCTCACCGGTCCTCGTATTAACTACATATGTAACAAGCTCGATACATATGATTTATATGCACCAGCTTGAGGGGGAATGTTAGAATATGTAAATAGTAGGAAAATAACCCTAATCCTATATGTATTGGGAGTAGGATAGGCTATGTATATATGTAGGGCTCATTGTATCAGGTTTAACATAATATCAATCAATCATATTTTCCCCCGTGCTTTCTCACACTTTCTAATGCCAATATCTTCCAGTTCGAAGGTTATGGTGCATCTTAGTGATGTAGTATTCATGGAACAAGTGTATAAAATTTTATCCCGGTATTGAGCTGTTATAAAATCGTCTAGGCAGGTTATATCTTAATCTGGTTACAATAGGCATTATGTATTAGAAGCCGGAGTTCCAACTCTGTCTAATTGTATTAGCAAATTACAACAACAACAACAACAACCCAGTATCCCACTTAGTGGGGTTTGGGGAGGGTAGTGTGTACGCAGACCTTACCCCTACCCTTGGATAGCGAGGCTATTTCCAAATAGACCCCCGACATCCTTCCCTCCAAGAACTTCCCACCTTGCTCTTGGGGAGACTCGAACTCACAACCTCTCGGTTGGAAGTGGGGGTTACTTACCATCAGAGCAACCCCTCTTGTATTAGCAAATTATAGCTAATATAATTGTATTAGCAAATTATAGCTAATAAAACCTTTTTAATCTACGACGCTCAAGGAATGGCTTTTGCTGACTCTTTTCACATTTTGTTTTGAATTTTAAGGCTATTGAAGCTGAAGGAATGGATATGGAAATTGATTTGTCCAACCTTGGAACTGTCAACACAATGTTCGCAGCATTGTTTAGGTAAGTCTGCCTCCCCAAATTTGTTTTTTTGGTGGTGCTTTTGATTAGTTTTGTTAAATTTATCTTTTTTCCTGGATAGCAAGTTGGGTGTCCCTATCAAAACAACTATTTCTGCTAATGTTCTTGAAGAAGCTTTGAATGGAACTGTCACAGTCCGCCCCCTTCCAATCGGCACATCAGTCAGTGGAAAGGTAGAATTTAATTGTCCTTTCAAGTGGCAGGATAAAATCTTTATGCTGTACCATGGTTGACATCACCTGAGCTTTAATGCAGGTAGAAAAGCAAAATGCCCATTTTTTTGGTGTAACAATTAGTGATGAACAAGCAGAGGCAGGGATTGTAGTAAGAGTTACATCAGCTGCCCAAAGCAAATTCAAGGTACAGTGTAGATGTATACAATTATATGATAGTTATTTTGATGCATTTTTTAAATGGCGCCTATATGTCTTCATGCTTTTGTGTTCTCTACTTTGTTTTGTGTGTAGCGATACTAAAACTGAATTCCATGTACCTTTCAGCTACTATATTTCGAACATGATGCAAATGGGGGTTACGGCCTGGCCTTGCAGGTAATGCATTTTATGGTTTTGATTCTTCATTGGGTGCTTAAGATATTTCTTGCTCTAGAGTTCCGTTGAAGAACCTTGATGTATGTGGCTAGGAAATAGTAAACCAGTAAGGTGGAAATAAAACCATCATGAGGTAAGTGAATTGAGTAAGAAAGATAAGAGTCAACACCTCCATTTCAAAAAAAAAAAAAAAAAGAAAAAGAAAGAAGAATCAACACCTTCAATAGGGAAGGAGAGGACATACATAATTCCTAATAGACGAAACTGGTCATACTATATGTATATATACCTTAACTTATCAAAAACAAAAATAAAAATAAAAATATGTATATATACCTTATAAAAAAATACTATACGTATATATAATTTTGCAGACATGTTGAGCGTGCTCTTACATTATGATGTTTGTGGTCAAACATTCATGGAAAGGGCTTACCTATTCTTTCCTTAGAAAATTGATAAGATTAAATAAGAAAATAGCCTGCCTCTCAATTTTAATAAGCCAATAGTATGTCATAATACTGTCTTCAGGGGCGTATTTAGCTCTTAGTGTATGGGTTCACGTGAACCCATACTCCTTTTCCGAAATCATGTATAGCAACTTAAATATATGTGTGTGCACCCATGCTCAAGGATTCCTATGGAGCAAATTATTGGGTGCACCTCTATAAGTAAAATTCGCGGTTCAAAACCCACTCAGGACGGTTTTGTTTTCGACATTGAGTATAGATGTATCTGGGAACTCAATAAATTTTCAAAAAGTATTACTTTATACTTATAATTCAAAAGTTTAGTTGGTTCAAGGTAAGAGACTAAAGTTAAACCCGTCAAATAAGAATTTTAGATCCACCTCTTTATAATAATGCATCCATCCTCTTGAAATCCTGGATCCGCCTCGTCTGTCATGTGGTGGAAGTTTAGCAGGTTTCTTTGTACATCAATGATCCAAACAAGTGCTAAGATCCATTTTATACCTGGATTCCCCAAATCTTAGATGGGTTGTCTTAGGGTTTGCCACAGTTCACTGCTATGCTCTCATACATGGCTATCCTTCCCCGCAAGCTCCGTAAGGCTACCTATATTTAGTCTTTGGATGCAGAAATTTATTACCAAAAATAAAATAAATAATAACAATAATAAAAAAAAGAACTCCGCCGGGACAAAGGCTCCAGAAAGCCCAATTAATATGAGATAAATTCTGTTCCATCCCAACTAAAGATCCTTAATCAAAGCTTCTGAGCAATCACTTAGAGAAATGATTGGTAAAGAGTTCAGAATCCATAGGAGATTCCATTACCGGAAAGCTAAAACACGGTAGCTAAAAGTTAGCTATTAGAGGACCTCAGTAAATGTGCCGAGAGCATTTTAGAAGGACAACTTTTTACTGGTATTCAGATTGTCTCCATGTAACATAAGACTGAATAGGGTTCTCCTGGAATTCTTGTCTTAGTCTTGACAAAAAGTTTCTGCTGTTAAACTCTGGTTGAAGCTTATTAGCCAGCATCATAAGTTTAACCCCTGCAGAGGTCTCCTTGAGTTGCATTAGACCAATATAACTTACTTTCTAAAAAAATTTCTACAGTATGCTGATAAAAAGTTTCTGCTGTTAAACTCAGGTTAAAACTTAACCATCAATCACTAGCTTACCCTAAAGTGGTCTCCTTGAGTTGCAACAACAACAACAACTACCCAGTATAGTCCCACAAAGTGGGGTCTGGGGAAGGTAATATGTAGACGGGCCTTACCCCTACCCGAAAGGGCAGAGAGACTGTTTCCAATCGACCCTCGGCTCAGTAAAGGAAAGGAAAAACAAAAACAAAAACAAAAACAAAGGAGCATTAGTAACTCCAGCAGGAATAGCGTAAATAATTATCTAAACATAAGAACCATAAATAAAATAGCATGCAGTAATATCAGACAGTAACTACCATAAATAACTAACAT
Source organism: Nicotiana benthamiana (assembly GCA_034376525.1). Classification (NCBI taxonomy): domain Eukaryota; kingdom Viridiplantae; phylum Streptophyta; class Magnoliopsida; order Solanales; family Solanaceae; genus Nicotiana; species Nicotiana benthamiana. The sequence goes on from CM067330.1 coordinate 45,908,880, forward strand.
AAGGGAGACACAATCCAATACACAAATCATCTATGGATAGCCCTGCTAATCCTCAGCCAGCCCCGGGTGAGGAGTACGAAAAACTCTAGGAGCCCCTATCCTACAACCATGATACTAGACCCCAGACTTTTCTATCAAGGGTCATGTCCTCGTAAACCCGCATTCTAGCCATGTCATGCCTAATCACCTCTCCCCAATACCTCTTAGGCCTCCCTATGCCTCGCCGTACGCCGACCATCGCCAGCCGCACACAACTCCTCACCCGGGCATCAGGACTTCTCCTCCGCACATGCCCGAACCACCTCAGCCTCGCTTCTCGCATCTTCTCATCCACCTTCTCTCGAATAACTTCATTCTTAATCTTATCTAACCTGGTGAGCCCGCACATCCACCTGAGTATCCTCATCTCCGCAACCTTCATCCTCTGAACATGGGAGTTCTTCACTGGCCATCACTCCGCCCCATACAACATGGCAGGACTCCTGATGCAAGCCTCCAATTTGACCACCCTGCTCCTATACGATGAGTGACGTCCCCATCAATCTCTCCGTCCCCCTGAATCACCGACCCAAGATATCTGTCTGTCCCTCTTGGCGATGACCTGAGATCCAATCATCATGTCCCTGCCTACTTCGCTTGGCTCGGCGCGAAACTTGCACTCTAGGTATTCCGTCTTAGATCTGCTTATTTTGAAACCCTTAGACTCGAGAGTCTGGCTCCATACCTCTAATCTCTCAGTAACACCGACCCTCGTCTCGTCTATCAAGACTATGTCATCAGCAAATAGCATACACCAAGGCACATCCCCTTGAATATGTCGGGTTAGAGCATCCATCACCAAGGCAAACAAGAGAGGGCTAAGTGCCGATCCTTGATGGAGCCCCATAACCACTGGAAAATGGTCTAAGTCGCCACCTACCGTCCTAACCCTAGTCTTAGCTCCATCGAACATGTCCTTGATTACTCTGATGTAGGCTTCCGGCACGCTATTCGCCTCCAAGCACCTCCATAGCACCTCCCTTGGGACCTTGTCATACGCCTTCTCCAAGTCGATAAGCATTATGTGCAGATCCTTCTACTTATCCCTGAACTACTCCACCAGCCTCCTGACAAGGTGGATAACTTCTGTAGTGGAGCGACCCGGCATGAAACCGAACTGGTTCACAGATATAGATGTCATCTCCCTCACCCTCGCCTCGATCACCCGCTCCCAGACCTTCATGGTATGACCTATTAATTTGATACCCCTATAGTTGTTGCAGCACTGGATGTCCCCTTTGATCTTGTACAAGGGCACCACTGTACTCCACCTCCACTCCTCCGGCATCCTTTTGGTCCTGAAGATCGCATTGAACAACCTGTAGAGCCACTCCACTCCTGACCTACCCATGCACTTCCAAAACTCCACCGGGATCTCGTCAGGCCGGGTCGCTCGACCCCTACTCATCCTACGCAAAGCCCCCATGACCTCCTCCGCCCTAATGCGCCTGCAGTACCCAAGGTCTCTATGTTGCTCTCAATGCCCCAACTCCCCTAGCTCTATGTTACGATCCCCCTCCTCATTAAGTAAGTCTCGAAAGTACGCCCGCCACCTCTGCTTGACTTGAGACTCCCCCATCAGAACTCTACCATCCTCGCCCTTGATGCACCTAACTTGGTCAAGATCACGTGTCTTCCTTTCCCTTGCTTTAGCTAACCGGAATTACTTCCTGTCCCCGCCTTTCTCCCCTAGTTCCTCGTACATGCGATCAAACGCTGCGTTTTTAGCTTCAGTAACCGCCAGCTTTGCTTCTTTCCTCGCATTGTAGATCTCCCTGTTCGTTCTCCATTCTTCCTCGCTTGTGCTCCCTGCCAACTTAGCAAACGCCGCTTTTTTCACCTCTACTTTTTCTTCGACTACATCGTTCCACTACCAGTCACCCTGATGTCTGCTTGAATAGCCCTTGGCTACCCCGAGCACGTCCCGTGCTACCTCCCTAACCAAGTTCGCCGTCTCTGACCTCATAGCGTCCGCTTCCCCAGAACTTCTCCAAGCTCCGCCCTCAGCTAACCTCCTCTCCAACTCCTGTGCTTTCTCCTTAGTCAAAACATCCCATCTACTTCGCGGTTGTCCCCGAGCACCCCTCCTCTTCCTCTTCACCTAGAGACCGACATCCATCACTAGGAGTCTATGAAGAGTCGAAAGGGGCTCTCCTGGAATAACCTTGCAGTCCTTGCACATACCCCTATCGCTCCTTCTGAGGAAGAGGTAATCAATCTGAGTCCTCGCCGCCGAACTCTTGAAGGTGACCAAATGCTCCCCCCTCTTCTGAAATGTCGAGTTCGCAATCAAAATCTCGGAACCCTGGCGAAATCAAGCAATGACGTGCCTCCTCCGTTACTAACCCCAACGCCGAAGCCACAGTGCACCTCACCATAACCACCAACATCAGCCCCAATATGACCATTAAAGTCCCCTCCAATAACTAACTTCTCAGATTGGGGAATACTACTCACCAGATCATCCGAGCCCTCCCAAAATCGCCTCTTAGCCTCCTCGTCTAAGCCCCCTGCGGCGCGTAAGCGCTGATGACGTTGAGAACGCAACCCCCAATAACCAACTTAATAGACATTAACCTATCATTCACTCGCCTAACCTCGGCCACGGACTCCCTTAGATCCCTATCTTCCAAGATGCCCACTCCATTCTTACCTCTCACGACCCCAGAATACCACAACTTAAACCCGTCTGCATCCCTCGCCTTCGACCCTTTCCACCTAGTCTCCTGGACACACGCTATGTTAACCCTCCTCTTCTGAAGAACCTTCGCCAACTGAATGGACTTACCCGTCGAGTGCCTATGTTCCACGACCTAATCCTTAATCTATGAGCGTCCGCTACCCTCTTCCCACTCTTACCTCCCGCCCTACCTGCAGGACCACTCCCTGCCCCCTACTCACCCCCGCCATCCCCCCACCCCCGAGGACATGACCTTACACTATCATTCCCGCCGCGGCCACTATCCCTCCAACTGACTATGGAGAAGAATGCCGCACGCACGCACTATAGCGGAATACGCAAAAAGATGCAAATTAGATAGCAACAGAGTAAACCTCACACGGAATGCTAGCTAGAATACGTAATAAGGTGTACAAAGTAAACAAGAGAGCGGGAGGTACCAATTCCCGGTGGAAAAACCTGAAAGTAGGCTTTGATGCGCCCAAGGTCAACTGCTACCAACTCTTGCACGTCCCGGCCGGTGTTGCTTAGCTATTCACTCCCAAACGCCGCGAACTGGCCTCGCCGCTGTGACTAGTACCTGGGGCAAGTTTTCCTTAAGCTTATCGGAACGTGTAGTTCTGCTGCGTCCTTCCGAAAACCTGAACGGAGTCGCCGGAAGTACTATAGCTTGCCGGAAATCCTCGCCGGAAAAATAAGGCACCTGTCCAAGAAAACAGAACACACCCACGCACACCCACAAAAAGCAGAAGAGAGAATAGGAAGAAAAGAGCAGAGGTCGCCGGAAAAATCGCCGGCGAAAAGCAAGAATTCAAAAAACCTGTGAGAGAAAATGGCCAGCGAAAAGCTCTTCAGCGAAGGGTCAACTAGAAATAGCGAAAGTATAGATCTGTAGATATGTGAGAGAAAATGGCCAGAGAAAGGCTCCGGGCTTATCAGATGGTTTCAGTGGCTTTTTAGATGCTGCCTTGAGCTGAAGGAACCGACGGACTTTTGTAAAAAACCTGAACTTGTTACCAAATCGATTGGAAAACCTCCGTCAATGAAATGACTGAGCTTCAGGAACGGAAATGAACAGTGCCGCAAAAGTATCGAGGGATCACCGACGGTCGGAGGGATTGAAAATCGCCGGTAAAGAGAAAACGTGGATTTTTCCAGAGTTGCAATTAGTTTATTATTTTTTATTCTTGTAACTATTTTTTTGCATCCAACTAGTAAGGTGGAAGTTGATGATAAGATTTTATGTAACTCTCCTGGAATTAAGTCATTCAGGGACTCAGTTAATGGCCTTGTCATTGATTTTCAAAGGAAATATTACAGAGATGGAGAGAGGTGGAAGATAGGTTTTTATAAGTATGAAGAAATGGAGAAGGCAATAATGCAAACAAAAGATAAGTTGAAAAGGGGACATGTAGAAGATAAAGAAGAGATAAAGAGAAATAAAGAAATTATTCTGCAGAAATCTGCAGCATTAAAGGCTGGTTTGGAGAAGTTTGAGTCACAAGCAAATCAGGTTTTTGAAGAGGTACTAAAAAGAAGGAATAAGTTGCTTCGCATGATTGGTAAAGGCCGTCTCCTTTAGTTGCATTTGACCAATATAACTTGGCTTTTAGAGGTATCACTTTATTATGGTCAATAGAGAGAGAAACTCGTACTTCTCTCAGAGGCGACGAAATTGGAATCTCATTCTTTCAAGGAAGCTCTAATTTGGCCAGCGTTGATCCTAGACGGGGATTGCAGGAGGATTGATACTGAGTTTGAGCTCATTTTTAAATTGTCTAGGGACCATATCATGGCAACGAGGAGCATCTTAAGGACCTGCTTTGTTGGGAATTTGAGGAGAAGGTGGTCTCAACGGAGGAGGTAACTGATTGGGCTTTGGAGACTTGGTAAGTGACGATGGGCTGAAAGTGTGGGCGTTGGGAGGTAACACCTTTCTGTTTTCATTTTGCTTCTGAAGTCGATACCTGTGTGCTGGGTGAGACATTGAGATGTATGTGGGGAAGTTATCTTCTGTTAGAAAGGTGCGGTGAGGCTTCTGGATGCAAAATTCAGAAAAGGAGGGAGGATATTCTTGTGGTGAACATAGTTTGTGTTAGTTTGATAGTTAAATAGTAGTAAATAACCCTAATCCCATATGTATTAGGAGTAGGACATGTATTATATATATAGGGCTCATTGTATCATTGTAAATAATTAATCATTTATTTTCTCCCGTGCATTTTCACATGGTATAAGAGCATTAGTGAGAAAAGATCTCTGTGCGTCATTCCGGCGACATTCGGGAAGAATAACTCAGTCACCGTGCAATTTTTCAGTGACCTAAGCGACTGAGTTGTGTCATCTTATGTTTGGTGAGTGTCGTGCACAAACCATCACCACCATTAGATTCAGAAACCTTCGGCAACCAAACCCCAAAAAGATTCTCCGACAACGTACATCCTATGCGCCTCCACGCGCCACCCAGATCTGCAATTCCCTCGGCTCGTATGTCCCATGCGACGGCGCGTGCGTGCTTCTCCGGCCATATTTTTGGCAAGCTTCTTGAGGACAGCTTAGTCGGACATAAATTCCGAGTCCATTGGTACTATCTCCAGCAGATTCCGACAACTTTGGAATTTCTCGGCGAGCTACAGTGTTTTTCCTAACGTGAACAATGATTCACATAAGATTTCTGCTTCTTATGGTGCAATACTATAATGGCATTCATACCTCAAGCCTTTAATTCACAATCCATTGGATTAAATGCAATAAGTCCAATCCAGATGTTTCTTTTACCGGATTATATTGAGTTCCTTCAATACAAAGCACGTAAACAAACATCTTCAGGATTAGCCTCCGTTATTCCAACAGATAGTAGCGTGACTTGTGTCTCCTAACCTTCAACCTATGAGTCTTGTGTCATTGATTCAGGTGCATCTGATCATATTTCTGGTAACAAATCTCTTTTCACTAGTATTTCATATTCTCAATTTCTTCCAACAGTCACAATGGCCAATGGGTCTCACGCCATGGCAACTGCAATAGGTCAAACAACTCCACTTCCTTCCTTACTTTTAGACTCAGTTCTTTATGTTCCTGGTAGTCCTTTTAATCTCATAGCCGTTAGTCGCTTAGCCAAATCACTTAAATCTACTGTTTTATTTCTTAATATTTTTTGATAAGGAAAGAGGGGTGCAACACTGGTTTATTTCTTGATGACCTTGTTTTTAATAGAGGAACGCTGTACAGGGCGGATCATTGGTACCGGACGTGAATAAGATGGACTTTATTACCTTATCTTTGCAAAATTTCATGGACTCACATCTTGTCTTGTTCCAATAACTTGTTCCGATATTGATTCACCAGATTTATTACATAAACGGTTAGGACATCTCAGTTTGTCAAAACTTCAAAAAATGGTACCGGGTTTATCTCACTTGTCCACTCTAGAGTGTGAGTCATGTCATCTCGGTGAGCATACTCGCTCCATTTCTCGCGGTGTCTTGATAATCGACCAAAGTCACCTTTTATTTTAGTCCATTCCGATGTTTGGGGTCCTAGTTGAGTCAGTTTTACCTTGGATTCCGCTACTTTGTCAGTTTCATTGATGATTATTCCAGGTACACTTGAATATTTTTGATGAAAAATCGATCTGAGTTATGTTCTACTTTCCAGACCTTCCACGCTGAAATTCAAAATCAATTTGGGGTTTCTATCCACACATTTTGTAGTGATAATGTCCTAGAGTATTTGTCTTCCTCATTTCAGCAGTTTATGAACTCCCATGGGATTATTCATCAAACACCTTGTCCGTACACATCCCAACAAAATGGGGTAGCTGAAAGAAAGAATAGACATCTTATTAAAACTGCTTGTACCTTACTCATACAATCTCATGTTCCGTTGCGTTTTTTGGGGGATGCAGTTCTTACATCTTGTTATCTTATTAATCGTATCCCATCTTCAGCTATTCAAACTCAAGTTCCATTCTCTGTCTTGTTTCCCCACTTACCTTTGTTGTCTTTTCCACCCCGTGTCTTTGTGGGTACGTGCTTTGTTCATGACCTTACTCCAGGGAAAGATAAGTTAGCTCCTCGTGCTCTTAAGTGCATATTTCTTGGTTACTCGAGAATGCAAAAGGGATATCGATGTTATTCTCCTGATCTTTAGTGATTTCTTATGGAAACCCAATCATACTTCACAGGTCCAATTAATCACTCAGATATTTCTAAGGTGCTACTAATTCATTCTTTTGGAGATTCAGTCCCTATCTCCCATTCATCTTCCTCAATAGTTCCACCATCTGCAGTTCAAGTTGCAGTTCTACCAACTATAGCTCCAGTGCCGCCACCTAGTCCAGTTCAACCTTCTACAGCTCCACCACTCCTGACTTATCATCGTCGTCCGTACCCAGCATTAGGCCCAGCTGATTCACGTCCTGCACCTGACCCTGCTAATACTGCGGATTTGTCTCCTCTTAATCAACCGTTTACACTACGGAAAGATGTAGGATCCTCACTTAATCCTAATCCTTATTATGTCGGTTTAAGTTACTATCGTCAATCATCATCCCATTGCGCATTTGTGTTATCTTTGTCCTCTGTTTCCATCTCTAAGTCTACAGGTGAAGCATTGTCTCATCCCGAATGGCGACGTGTTATGATTGATGTCTACTTTACATACGAGAGGTACTTGGGAGCTTGTTCCTCTTCCTTTGGGTAAATCGACTGTTGGTTGTAGTTGGGTGTATGCAATCAAAGTTGGTCCAGATGGCCATGTTGATCGACTTAATGCTCGTCTTCTTGCCAAAGTGTATACTCAGATATTTGGACTCGATTACAGTTAGGGGTGTGCATTCGATTTATGGATTCGATTTTGACCCTTATCGATAATTACTTATCGATTATCGATTTTTACATATGCTTATCGGTATCGTTTCAATAAGGTTTCAATATTTTCGATTTCGATTTATCGATTTTTGGGTCTTATCGATTCGGTTATCGATAACACCAATAAGCCAAGAGGCGGGCTGCACACTTTGGCTTTATATATATATTAAGCTGTAGATATTAATTGAGAGAACAAAAAACTTGGAATTTGAAAACTAGACACTAGAATTGCTTGGATATATAAGAGAAAATGTTTCATCGGCTACTTTATCAATATTATCATTTTCAGCCATGTGAAGTGAATGATGAATGTAACTTACAGTCTTAAACGAGTTGAATGAAGCAAAGCAAGACGAAGTCACCACTCCTCGTTTTTAATCTTACGTGTAGTAATCTGCTCTCCTCATTGAACTCTTGCTGCAATTCTATAAGCTTTTTCTGGCAAGTATCGTTTGACGATACTGCTTTTGAAGACAACTTCAGCTGAATTGCCAAGAGGAATTTGTAGTTAGTGGACTTGGCTGTGTAAAGAGAAGACTTCGTAGACCAGAGGAAAACAAAACAACAAACGGCGTAGAAAAGATATGAATAAAATTAAAGACAAGCCCAACCTTCAGAATAGCACACTGCACACCTCTTGGTTAAATGTTAAACACTTCTTGCTTCTATTTTTGAACCTGAATAACACTGAAGATAACTAGTGTTAGGAGAATAATGAGTTGTTAGGAGATATATCATATATTGACTAATTAATACACTATCAAGAAGCAAAACAGAACAATAATGTTACTTAGAAGTGTATCAATCTGCAAATTTTAGAATTTAAATTAGGAATTTGCAGAAATATAATTTATTAAGCCTATAAAGAAAACTTTTTGCTGGTTCATGACTTCTTCTTAACTTTTTTTAGCAACATGAAGATGGATTAATGGGTCTAGATTATTTAACGAGTGTCACTATGACACTATAACAACTCTTATATCAGATTTAACCAAAAACAACAACTAATTTTTACATTTTGTTTGATACATCAAACAAGCTTAAATTTTAAATCAACACACACTATAATTTTCAGTGTTCTGCTTCAAGCATCTTCCAAGCAAAATCTAGGTTCTTCAACTAGACTAATTAACAAAATCCGTAATAGACAACAAACTTTCTAAAATAAGCTCTAGGGGAACCAGAGAAGCAAATGCAACACACAAAGTTTACATTGTGTTCTTCTAATCGAAAAGACTGAAGCCCATATAATCATTGGACTCCTCTTTCTCCACCACCTTCTTTTCTTCCTTCTTCTCCTCAGCAGGGGCTGCAGCAGCAGCTCCACCAGTAGGCGCAGCAACTGCAACACCACCACCACTGGCAGGTACTGAAGCCAACTTTTCTCTGCCTGCGGCAATCAGCTCAGTGATGTCTTTTCCCTCAACTTGAGACAAGAGCAGTTCGATAGAACACAGCTTGGTTTACGAACCTTATCCCTTCGCATATGAGCTTGGTGAATGGTGACTGAACTGAAGAGAAACGGCGCTGGAAATTGGAAAATAAAAATAGGGTTAGCAGAGTTAACAGTTAAGTAACTCATATCAGTATTCAGTAATATGCGAAGTAGCGAAGGGATAGGGTAGTAATAGTATTATAAAATAAGGGCATATTTGTCTTTTTAATATATCTTATCGATTTATCGATAAACCGATAAAACGAATGGCAAAAATCGAAATCGAAATCGATAACTCGATAAGGAAAATTTTCGAAATCGAAATCGAAACGATAAACCGATAAACCTATATCGATAAACCGATAACAAATAATCGATTCGATTTATCGATAAACCGATTCGAATGCACACCCGTAATTACAGTGATAATTTCTCTCTTGTGGCTAAAATTGCATCAGTTCGCCTTTTTCTATCTATGGTTGCTGTTCGCAATTGGCCTCTCTTTCAGTTGGACATTAAGAATGCTTTTCTTCACAATAACCTTGAGGATGAGGTTTATATGGTGTAACTACTTGGTTTTGTTGCTCAGAGGGAGTCTAGTGGCCTTGTATGTTGGTTGCGCCGATCCCTCTATGGTCTAAAACAGTCTTATCGAGTCTGGTTTGGTAAGTTCAGCATAGTTATTAAGGAGTTTGGCATGACTCGTAGTGAAGCTGATCGCGCTGTATTGTATCGACATTCTGCTTCAAATCTCTGTATTTATCTGGTCGTTTATGTTGATATTATTATTACCGGCAATGATCAGGATGATATTAGTAAGTTGAAGCAATATCTCTTTCAGCACTTTAAGACTAAGGATCTGAGCATATTAAAGTATTTTTTGGGTATTGAGGTCGCTCAGTCTAGCTCATGCATTGTGATCTCACAACAGAAGTATGCCTTAGATATTCTTGAGGAGACAGGAGTGCCAGGTTGTAGACTTGTTGACACCTCGTGGATCCGAATTTTAAACTTATGCCAGGACAGAGGAGCCTTTTAATGATCCTGCAAGATATAGGTGGTTGGTTGGTAAATTAAATTACCTCACAGTGACTATACCTGACATTTCATTTCCTGTGAGTGTTGTGAGTCAGTTTATGGATTCTCCTTGTGATAGTCATTGGAATGCAGTTGTCCGCATTCTTCGGTATATAAAATCAGCTCCAGACAAAGGCTTATTGTTTAAGGATCGATGCCATGAGCAAATCGTTGGATATTCAAATGCTGATTGGGCAAGATCACCTTCTGATAGACGTTTTACGTCTGGATATTGTGTCTTAGTAGGAGGAAATTTGGTGTCTTGGAAGAGCAAGAAACATAATGTGGTTGCTCAGTCTAGTACAGAAGCAGAATATCGAGCAATAGCTATGGCGACATGTGAGCTAATTTGGACCAAACAATTGCTCAAGTAGTTGAAATTTGGTGAGATTATTAAGATGAGACTTGTGTGTGATAATCATACTGCTTTTCATATTGCATCAAATCCAATGTTCCATGAGAGAACTAAACACATCGAGATTGACTGTCATTTTGTTAGAGAAAAGATACTCTCGGGAGATATTGTTAGAAAATTTGTGAAGTCGAATGATCAGCTTGCTGATGTTTTTACCAAGTCCCTCACTGGTCCTCGTATTAGTTATATATGTAACAAGCTCGGTGCATATGGTTTATTGTGTATGTTTTTCTCTTTGCTCCAAATCGATTTACTGTTTACTGCTATTTCGTAATAAAACTGACCCATCCTCCCTATTTACAGGAAGATAGTGAGAAAGCTGGCAAGGTAACCTCCACAGGGATGTATTTCTTGCACTTTCAAGTGTACAGAATGGATTCAACTGTAAATGCGGTATGCGAATTTCATCTTATTGGTTAAATTCAATATATAGCATGCAGCATTGTCAGCAGTGACAATACTTGTGATGATGTAGTTAGCAATGGCCAAAGATCCTGAAGCTGCTTTCTTTAAGAGGTTGGAAGGCCTTCAACCTTGTGAGGTCTCAGAACTAAAGGCTGGCACTCACATATTTGCTGTTTATGGTCTGAGCTTACTTATTTTTGTTATATATATATATATATATATATATATATATATATTTACTTGGGAAAAACTATTAAATTGCTACTGATTATGCAATGCTAAAAGAAAAAATTTATCTGATGTCTGCAGGAGACAATTTCTTTAAGCCTGCTAGTTATACTATTGAGGCTCTGTGTGCAAAGACATACGAGGACACTACTCATAAGCTCCAGGATATTGAGGCTCAGATTTTGAGGAAGAGAAATGAGCTTCGACAGTTTGAAACAGAATATAGAAAGGTTGTCTATCTGCTCATAAACAATTCATGTCAATAGTTATTTTGTGCCTCATGCTTCCTCATTGTACTATTTTCCGTATGATGTTTACAGGCACTGGCACGGTTCCAGGAAGTGACCAATAGATATAGCCAAGAGAAGCAGTCTGTAAGTTTCTTTCTTTCTTAAGTTTCATTACAAAAATAGGCTGTGATTATTTGTTAGTTACACAGTAGGTTTACCTGTCTATTGTTTGTTAGTTATGGTCAAAAGAATCATATGTGAGGTACAACCTACATTTCTCTGAGTGATGCTATTTTTGTAAAGGTCGAAGAGCTGCTAAAACAGAGAGACAGTATCCACTCCTCGTTCACGGTTACAAGGACAGTTGCTACCATACGTGGCAGTGGGAGTGGGCATTTCAGTAACGGAAGTAGCAGTAAACTATCTGGCGAAGACTACAAAGCCGATAGCCCAAGTGAAGATGGCAGTTCAGACTCCAAGGAGAAATACTCGAAACGAAAATGGTTTAACCTTAACCTCAAAGGATCCGATAAGAAGATCTAACTGGTGGGTCATCTGTAATATAAATCCTATGAATTCCCAGTTCCAGCCTCGCCGCCAAGGATGAAGGCTGCCTGCTAGTTTGCTACCTGAAGAAATCTCTTCATGTATTCTTTGTTCAATTTGTTGGTATTTCTTGGGCTTCACGAGACATTTTCTTTTTCATTTATTTTTTCCAAATTTTAATTTTTTTGGGCATGTGAAGTCTGATTTCTGACGAATGACTGCAAGATATAGAAGGTTTTTGTTCCTGTATTTGTATTTCTGATTCTTGTGTTGTGTCATAATGGACTAGTCAATGAACTCCAAATTTTGTGTTTTGAACAAATCTAAGTCCTTTAGATTTTGTAATTTCAGTGAATGTTTTCTCCCTTATAAGCGGGATTGGTATCATTTCATATGATTGAAGACATGTTAATAATTTTAAAGGAGTATTATCACTTTTAGCTCGCGCCAAAAATTATTTATATTTGGTTGCTGAAAAAATATATAAAATTTGTGTATATTATATACATTTTATATATATATATATATATATATATATATATATATATATATATATATATATATATATATATCGGTTATTATTTGGTGGCGATACAATACTATTTTTCTGATTTTTTTTAAAAAAATCAGTGGTTTAGAATAGACCTCCACTAGGAAACTTAATTAGCATAAACTTCCTATCTCATTTTGGTTTCTTTCTCAGTGTCCGGTGCATATTAGTATCTGACTAATCATAGTCCAACTTCGAGCCGAATCTACATCCGAAACCTCTAGTTAAGAACGGAGAGATCCTATCTACCCCACTATTAACATTTTCTTCTCCTATCTCATTCACTAGCTCGTGCTAACCAAAAGAAAATATAAAGAAGCCCCTTTTACGTTGATTCTCTTCCATTAAGATGGAAACACATTACAAATTCTTTTGGTATAAACTATCTTGAAAAAGAAAGAGATTATAATTCAAAAATAAAACTAGTACAATGTCATGTCGGGACCATTCTACTCTTTGAGAATTTTTATTTGCCGTCATAACTAATAAAATAATAATATGCTCCTTTTAGATAAGCCTATGAATAATAAAATTACAACATTGTACTTAAGTTCTTTAACCACCAAAAATAAAATAAAACAAAGTTTCAAAATATTCATTATTGTTTCTATGTCCTAACTTTTTTCTTTAGCTAAATAGTAGTACACTTACAATTGTTTTGTTGTGTACGGTAGATTAGTTGTCTAGGCCTTCGTATTTCCTAGATATATATTATTGTGTATTTCTTAGTGAAAGAGAAATTTGATTATAAAATAAACAATGCATACAGGAATTATACTATATATAAATAATATATATACATACTTTTGAAAACGCCATCTTAGGTTATCTGTCACTTGACTATTTGTATTCTCCAAATACTTGGCCAAAGCTTAAGAAAATTATAGACATGACCTAATTTTACACAACATACAAAGACTCACTTTGTACTATGATTCTTTGATTTTGTCGCAAACCCTTACCTTGAATTCTCTTTGGACAAAAGCACTTTGTTCCCTATGCCAATTAAAGAATGGTTGCATTCATTGAACTTGGAGTACTCATATGGGATAGAAAGTACCTCCAAAATAAATTACACTTTAAGGGTGAGTTTGGCACGAGAAATAAAGGATAATTAATTTCGAAATTAAATAAATTATGGTATAATTAGTCCCGAAATTAATTATCTCGAAGATTGCAGTATTTTTTTTAGCTCGGGAACCACTAAAAAAGTCCATTTTTAATCAAAGCATAGTTTTTGAAGGGAAACACATGTCTATGCATATATACAGAGACGGATTCATGATTTTAGCATGATACGTTGTGGACTCTGAATTGTTCAAAATTATGAGCTTAAATTTAATATATTTTTCGAAATTATTAGCTCAAGGTGGTGCATTAATTCAATTGGACATGTTTAAAATTGTGGATCTGTCCTTGTAAAATTTACATGGTATGATCTCCTAGTTATTATTTTTTAAGAAAATACTTGAATCCATTTTTTACTTTTGTGGTTCAAATGGATTGCTACACGTTACCCTTGGCCTCCAATAAACTATAATCTAAATAAGAGAGATACAAAAGTCTATTACCCTAAAAGGAAAAAACAATGAGATGTTAGAAGAGCACTAAAAAGGCAAGAAAAAAAGCAAATTATTGCTATCAATGTGGACAGTCACAAACATGTGTAGTGTTTGAAGTTGTTATAAGAAATTTATAAAAAGAAATAGAGTTAACAAGTAGCATTATATATTAGGTTATATTTTTAATGAATATGATTTGTTAATTAATTAGTTAAGTCTCAATACATGTGCAAAGGTATCCTAATCAAAGGCGGACCTACTTGCACCGATGAGGGGTCACCAGATCCCGTAAATTTCGGCAAATTTTTTATATATGTATATATATATATATACCTTAAAAATTGATTATATAAAAAATTTGAAATCTTGAACAATACTAAAACCCTTTAAAGGGCACTGATAAAATCATAATAGTGTCCCGTCGCGTAAAAATTCTGAGTCCGCCTGTAATCCTAACTAATGTGTTTTTGCATTACATGTTGTTTATGTAGTTCACGGGTCTTTCTATTATTGCTATTTTAAATTTGAAAGTTAAAAGGTTTTGAATGGAATTGCCATTAACTATATTAAATTAATATAGACACCTAGACTACAAACTAGGCTTAGGCTTCACGTTATTAGATATAAATCAATTCTGATTGATTAATTTAATTTTGCGTAATTAAATAAATTAATTGTCACTTCACATGACTTAAAGCTAACTCCACCCAACCTATACCTTTATATGTTAAAAGAGTAGGTATATGTCACTTGGAATACATGAATGAACTTATTGACTCATTCCCACATTGTTTGAATTAATTAAAATATAAACTAAGTCACAATTAATATTTGGATATTATTTAATCTCTTGAATCCTCCAAAGTAATGGTTGCAAAAAGGAAAGAAAGGTGATTAGAAAGTTAATGAATTGCGACGGCCTTAAACTTATTTTAATTTTTTTCGTTACATTATATGATGGAACTTGTCTGAAGTAATTTCATGTATAATAATTCACGTAATCACTTCTAATCGGTTGATTTCCTTGATAAGCACAAGTTGGGTGGGCCATAGTTGGGATTTGGTCGATCTTAGAACGATAATATCGCCATAATGACTTCAATTAATAAGAAATAAAGTATGATTAAGGTCCTCTTAGAAGTGTTGTTTAATATATTAGTTAAGATGGTGGAATTAAACCACTAAGAACAAGGAAAAGAAACACTTTGTTTGAGGACAGTTGTTGATGATTCAATATAGGATTTGACAAAGTTGATTGGACAAGAACGCTATAACACCTTACCCTATGTGCTATTTTTTTTTCTTATTAAAATTCCCTCCCAAATTTAAAGGAATTATAGTATTTTTATATTTTTTTATGTGACTCGAATTCAAAACCTAAAAATTATACGTGAAAGTGCTTTACCAACCGAGCAAGCTTCATTTGTCTTATATGTATATATATATGCTTACACGCTCGACTATTTCCTGATTTCTAGTTTCCAGCCGAAATATTATTTCAAAGAATAAATTGTTTAGTTTACATACTAGTTATATGGAGTATAATGCATGACCTATATATGCGGCGAATTAGTATTATTATGTACTCGTAAATACTCATACAATAGATGTTATATATTACGGATTAAGTATTCACTTTAAAAAATTTTATCTTTAAATACACGCAGTTTTATTCCACATTCGATTGCACATAAAATAGTACATAGATCATGCATAAATTATTGCATGTGTTATTTTAATTAGTGAGCGTTTGGACATAACCATTGTGAAATTTCAGAAAAAAAAAATTAAGTGAAAGTGATATTGAAAATTAGAGTTATGTTTGGAGATGAATACAATTTGGAACCATTTTTGAATTTTACTTGAGTGATTTGAAGTGAAAATTTTGAACAACAACTATTTGGAGTTTTTTTAAATTTTCTAAAATTTTTGAAATTTAATTTCAAGTAAAATTTAAAATTTTCATGGCTAAACATTAATGCCGAAAACTGTAATTTTTTTTTCGTAAAAAAGCAAAATTTATTTAATGGCCAAACGGGCCCTTAATACTGCCGACCTAACACTGTATTAATTATGCTAAAAATATATAGAGTCACCCTACGTAGGGGCAGAACTAGCCCATCAGCTACGAGTTCGAGCGAACCTAGTAGGTTTGATCCAGATTTATAAGTATCTTAAGAAATTCATTAAATATGTATTTATAACCTAATAATTTAAAAGAATAGAACCCCAGATATATAAACTTCCAACCTTGGCTCCACTTATGATCCTTTGATGAATTAGTTAAGGGTGAATGAATGTCACAACCCGGATTTCTCACTCTCGAAAATCATGATGGCGCCTACTCGTAGAAGCTAGGCAAGCCACGGAATGCGAAAAATTCAATTAACTTTTATTTTATCCCTTATTAACCAATTAATTTAATAGATGATCAACAATTAAATAAGAGCGGAAGATGAGATTAAGCGGAAGACTTAAAATAATTATAATACCAAAATCTATACAAAAGAAAAAAAAAGCCAACATATGTCTTTACCCAGAAATCGGTGTCACAACAACATTCATGGACTGTCTATGAATACTACATATAGATGTCTGAAGAAAAAAAAAATACAGTGTGCTTGAATACAAATAAAAACAGAACATAATAAAAGATAGAGGAGACAAAGGGCCTGCGGATGCCTGCAGGGTTACCTCTAAGTCTCGGTGGACTGAAGGCTGGCTCCCCTACGGCTGCTGACCAAGTGCTGATCCGGTGTCTGCATAGAGTGCAGAATGTAGCATCAGCACAACCGACCCCATGTGCTGGTAAGTGTCTGGCCTAACTTCGGCGAGGTAGTGACGAGGCTAGGACCAAACTCCAGATAAACGTGTGTAGTTATAAAATATATGGCGGAAAATAACAGGAATAAACAGTTTAAATAGGGAGGGGAGGGGGGAGGGTTGCATGCTTCGGGGAACATATCAAATCCGACAGAAGCTTAATAAACTATGAAAGGCCAATTCAATATCTACGACAATATAATAGTGCGCAACTGGATCCTTTATCAGTTAACATTGTTGCGGCGTGCAACCCCATCCAATATAATATTTTTTGCGGCATGCAATCCGATCCAATATAATATCTATTGCAGCGTGGAACCTGATCCAATAATATCTGTTGCAGTGTGCAACCTGATCCAATATAATATTTGTTACGGCGTGCAATCCGATCCAATATTATATCTATTGCGGCGTGCAACCCGATCCAATATAATATCTGTTGCGACGTGCAACCTGATCCATATATATATATATATATATATATATATATATATATATATATATATATATATATATATATATATATATATATATATATATATATATATATATATATATATATATATATATATATATATATATATATATATATATATATATATATATATATATATATATATATATATATATATAATATTGTGGCGCGCAAACTGTTCAAAAATATATAGTCAGCAATAACCATAATAACCGTCCGGCAAGGGAGAATCAACTATAACCAATCTTAGCTCAACTTCTATTCATCATAGTTATTACCATTTCTCAACCATAAGCAACTTTCACGAAAATAAACTAGGTCTTTACTCATTATCAAGAATTCAACCACTAAAGCATTCGTAGAATAATTTAAGACTACAATAAGTATCAATTTAGGACTCACGACCATGCTCGACACTAATGTATAGATACTCGTCACTATGCCTATACACGTCGTGCTCAACATGAAGAAATTAGCAAATAGGACTCAACTCCTAATCCCTCAAGCTAAGGTTAGACCGAACACTTACCTCAAACTTTCACGGTCAGCTCAATCATCCAAAACTGCCTTTCCATCCAAATTTGGCTCCAACACAGTCGTATCTATATACAATCGACTTCATAACATCAATAAATGCTAAACAATCATAATTCCAATGCTAATTTACAACTTTTAATCATTCTTACCAAAAATCCAAAAACCGACCCCTGGCTCGCTTAGTTAAAACCCGAGGTTCGGACCAAAATCAAATCACCCATTCACTCACAAGCCCAAATATATAATTATTTCTATAATTCAAACCCCAAAATGAGGTCTAAATCGCAATTAATTAAAAAGCCCTAATTCTACCCAAATTCCTAATTTTTTACCCTAAATCACATGTTTTAGGCTTAAAAATATATTAGGTGGTGATAAAAATAGAAGAAAACAAGTTAAAGCTTATTTACCCAATAGATTATGGTGAAGAATTGCTTCAAAAATCGTCTAAGAGCTTTGGAGGAGAGGAAGTTTGTGAAATTTTAATAAAATCACGTAATGTATTGTTTTGAGTCTTTTAAAATAACTGGGCAAAATAACTCATCGCGTTCGCGACAGGTCCATCGTATTCGGGATGAGTTAGGGCTGTTAGGCCTTCGCGTTCGCGGAGCTTTGGCTCCTCAAGCCTTCATGTTTGCGGGCCAGTGGCAGCGTTCGCGATGAACAAAAAGGTTACCCCTCCCCAGAACCCTACGCGTTTGCAAGAGAAGGGACGCGTTCGCGAAGGGTCTCCCCTCTCAGCTTCGCGTTCGTATCTCAACCTTCGCATTTGCAAAGAAGAAAACTGGCACTTGGGAATTTTTCCTTACACGTTCTTGTGTGGGACCATGCGAATGCGAAGAGCAATTTCCCTGTGCACTGAACAACAAAATCTGCAACATTTCTTAAGACAAAAACTTCCCGAAGCACATCTGAAATACACCCGAGCCCTCGGGGCTCCTAGCAAAAAATACGTATTAACTCAACAACATCATACGAACATATACGTATGATCAAATAGCCAAAATAACCTCAATTACAATGAATTAAACCTCAAAATCAAAGGATTTTTCTCAAACTTCATAAAACATCAACTTTAACAATTTAGGTCCGGATCACATTAAATGTTATTCTTTTTTGACCAAATTTTACAAAAACATCTTAAATCATATATAAAACCTGTACCGGGTGCGAAACCAAAATACAGGCCGATACTAACATGTTCTACTCAAATTTTATTTCAAATTTCCTTAAGCAATTTCAGAAAATAATTTCCTTTAAAAATTCATTTCAAGGGCTCGGGACCTCTGAATTTGATTCCGGGCATACGCTCAAGTTACATATTTTTCTACGGACCTTCAGAACCGTCAAATCACGGGTCCAGGTCCGTTTATCCAAAATGTTGACCGAAGTCAAACTAACTCATTTTATAGCCAAATTTTACCATTTTCATAGAAGTCTTCAAGGCCTCGGAAACACTGAGTTTAATTTGAAAGCAAGTGATGACCTTTTGGGTCATCACATTCTCCACTTCTAAGACAACCGTTCATCCTCGAACGGACATAAGAAGGAAGTACTTGAGTTAGGAAAAACAATGGGGATAACGGCTCCGCATATCAGACTCTGACTTCTAGGTCGATGCCTCAGCAGGCTAACCTCTCCATTGAACACGAACAAAAGGGAAATTCTTCGACCTTAACTGATGAACCTGTCGGTCTAGAATAGCCACTGGCTCCTCCTCATAAGACAAGTCCTTGTCCAACCGAAAAGTGCTGAAATCTAACATGTCGGATGGATCGCCGTGATACCTCCGAAGCATGGACACATGAAACACTAGATGTACGACTGATAAGCTTGGTGGCAACGCAAGTCTATAAGCCACCTCTCCCACACGATCAAGAATCTCAAATGGACCAATGAACCTAGGGCTAAGCTTGCCCTTCTTCCCAAATCTCATCACGCACTTCATAGGCGGCACTCGAAGCAATACCTGCTCACCGACCGTGAAAGCCAAATCTTGAACCTTGCGGTCGGACTCTACTAGCTTGTCCGTGAATTATGAGACCTATATAACCTAGCTCTCTAATACCAACTTGTCATGACCCGGATTTTTCACCCTTGGGAGTCATGATGGCGCCTACTCGTTGAAGCTAGGCAAGCTACAGAATGCGGAAAATTCAATTAACTTTTATTTTAACCCCTTTTAACCAATTAACTTAACAAATGATCAACAATTAAATAATAGCGAAAGATGAGATTAAGCGTAATACGTAAACAATTATAATACCAAAATCGATACAAAAGAAAAGAAAAGCCAACATATGTCTCTACCCAGAAAGCAGTGTCACAATATTCACGAACTATCTATGAATACTACACACTGATGTTTGAAGAAAAGAAATACAGTCTGTCTCGAAAACAAATGAAAACAGAACATAATAAAAGATAAAGGAGACACCATGCCTGTGGACGCCTTCAGGGCTACCTCGGAGTCTCGATGGACTGAAGGCTAGCTCCCCTACTATTGCTGACCAAGTGCTGCTCCGGTATATGCACAGAGTGCAGAGTGTAGCATCAACACAATCGACCCCATGTGCTGGTAAGTGTCTGGCCTAACCCCGATGAGGTAGTGATGAGGCTAGGACTAGACTCCAGATAAACACGTGAAGTTATAAAATATATGGTGGAAAATAACTGAAATAAACAGTTTAAATGGGGGAGGGGGGTGCATGCTTCAGGGAACATATCAAATCCGACAGAAGCTTAATAAAAGATAAAGGGACAATTCAATATCTACAAAAATACAATAACCATACTATTGCGGCGCACAACCTGATCCTTTATCATTTACATTGTTGTGGTGTACAACCCGATCCACATATATAACTATTGCGGCATGCAACTCGATCCAATATAATATCTGTTGCGGCATGCAGCCCGATCTAATATAATATCTGTTGCGGCGTGCTACCCAATCCAACATAATATCTGTTGCGGTGTACAACCCAATCCAATATAATATCTCTTTCAGCATATATATATATATATATATATATATATATATATATATATATATATATATATATATATATTGTTGCGGCACACAACCCGTTCCAGAATATACATCCAACAATAATCATAATAACCGTACCGGCAAGGGATTGACCATAAATAACACTATCCTGACAAGGGAACTTAACATTACAAGTACATACGTCCCGGCAAGGGAGAATCAACTATAACCAATCTTAGCTCAACTTCTATTCATCGCAGTTATCACCATTTCTCAACCATAAGCAAGTTCCACGAAAATAAACTAAGTCTTTACTCATTATCAAGAATTAATCCACTAAATCATTCGTAGAATCATTTAAGAATAGAAGAAGTATCAACTTAGGACTCACGATCATGCTCGACACCAACGTATAGATACTCGTCACAATGGCTATACATTGTGCTCAACAAGAAGCAATTAGCAAATAGGACTCAAAGTCACTTAAGCACTTCTTTTGATTCATTTGGCACAATTCACTTGACTCTTTGATTCATTTCACTTCTTTCTAAGGGGTTATAGAGACACATTGTCACTCTTTCTAATGCATTTCAACCCTTTTTCCTTTTTCAACTTTCCACATCTTTCTTTCTTTGCTTTTCTTGAATCTCTTTGTAGTCTTTTTCAAATTGATCATTCCTTTTGTCCTTTTTGCTTTTCTTTTTTTCATTGCCTTTCCTATTCTTCACTTTTGTGCCTTTTTATCACTTTGTTGCAATTCTCGTCTTTTTCCCCAATCTTATTCTTTTGCCATGTGCTAAAGGAACGATTTGGGTGCCAAGAGAGGGTATTTTATAGAATGGGTATAGGCTTGTATCATGATTCTTGAAAAAAAAAAGTCTAAAGCTCAAAAGGGTTGACTATGGATCTTATCATTGGTAGGCTATGGAATTGTTTAATCTATCATTTGGATTAAGGAGAGCCTATAATCAAGTCTTAAGTTAAAATTCACCTAGGATTTCACCTCAAAAAATATTCAGGGCAAGTTCTAGACCAATGGCTTGGGACTTGGATTCGCAATTTTCAATTACTCACCACACAAGGTAAGGGATTGCTAAAGACATCGAGTCGGGGGCCCACAACGGCCTTAGATATGATTTGAGCACACAATGGTCCCAAAAAACCACTTGATGATTATCGGTAAATACAAGAGTCTCAAGGTCACGACTTTCACCATCCTAAACAGAACAATTTATTTTTGACTATAAGATCAAAGGGAAATGTGTTAGGCCCAAGTGAAGCTTTGCTTGAGGTATCCTTAACTACAAACTACTAAAAGCAAAAAGATAAATGGAATTATACCCTTAAGAAGGTTTTCACGTCATCCATCATTGGAAAGAGCCACCCGGTTCACACAACACTCCACCTTTGGAAAGAACCATGGTATTTAGAAAACTAAAGGCTTATTGAAAACGTCCAAAAAAAAACAAAAAGCTACGAACATAAACAAGAAGCTAAAAATGAAAAATTTTGGCAGAAAATAGCATGAATATATACAAGAGGGGATTTAAGTATACAATATATATGATATGAATATATACAGTAAAATGTAACTTTACATATAGTCCCAAAGTAAAATGAAAATGTGAACTAAATATCAAATTATGTACAGAACAAAGATGAGAAATCAATAAAGTATAAAAATGTATCTATATATACAGTCATCCAAAATATAGGGCTCACCCCTCAAATGAAAGTTGGCATTGTCCCTAATGCCAACTAGTCCAAATAAAGCAATAAAAGGATAAGAGGAAAAATGATATAAGAGCCTCCCTAAGCCGTGTCTGTCTGCATTGGATCATAGGTGGTCCCTGGGTCCTGTGTGTGCTCTAAAACCTCAGACTGGTTCCCAATATTTTCCTGCTCAGCTGCTGGATCCTGGTTCTGGACAGGCTATGGATCCGGTACATCTTGTGGCTTACTGGAGGAAGTCTCCGCGGGGTTCGCCAACTGGATAATAGACTCTTTTGCTCTAGGGATCATCCTCCTCCTATTTAGAGGCTTCTATGTCTGTTCTGGCTATGGCTGAGCTGCTGGGACTGGGTCATCAAGCAAGAGGTCTAAAGGCAGCTGGTCTGCCTTCAGTCTATCAACATCTACCCGCAGCTCCTTCATGGACTCCTTGGAGGCCTGTGTATTTCGCAGCTTCTTATGCTCATTAGCAAGATCCTTTAGAGCCTTGCTGTGTGAATCAACTGCCTTGGCCAATTCATCCTGAGTGGCGAGGATTTTCTTCTGGTTCTCAAGTATCTCCTTCAAAGCATCCTCTATAGATTATGGGACCTGTGCTGGCTAAGGTTCCGACTGAGCCTCAATAGTGGTGGTTATGATGGACAACTTGGATGAGGAAATATGCATCTAGTTGTTTATACTCAGCAGGGCCTGGCTCAGTCGGTGGGCAGTAATAGGGTTGGCCCGAGAAGATGGAATCTTTGGGCCTGCTGTGGTGGAAGGACCAAGAGGAATGTCAGAGGAAGTGGATGGACCGGGAGTAATATTTCTGGAAGCGGAGGTGCGCTTAGCTGAAGCTACTACCTCAACTGGCTCCTCAGACTAGCTAGTTGGGGCATTAGCGGTTGTTTTGTAGTTATTGTTCTTGGGGTTGTCATCCCCCTTCAAGCTATACCAGGAAAATGGGGCCACCGCCTTGACCTTGATGTCATAGGGACTCTTGACCACTTCTAGGTCCCAATAATACATTGTGAAGGTGCTAGGGAAAGGGTAGTTTCAGTCATGTCCTGCTTCCACTATCGTGATAATGAAGGACATCATATTTTCCACATTTATAGGGTATCCCACCATAATATATGCAACCAATAAAACCTAGTGGAGAGGAAGGGTCTAGTTATGTGTCGTGGGGTCCAACCTGCTACACACAAAGGTTTCTCAACTCCTCACCTTAAAGTTTAAGGTCCTCCGCAATATTTTGACCTCAGCAGTTAACCAATCAGGAATGGTACCTGGGATTGCCAGGTAATGAGCTAACCATGGCTAGACCTCCTCTCCAATTTCCATCTTTGTAATATATAGAGTCTTATCCTCCTCATTGAAGCCTAAATATTCATTAATTGACTTCCCATCGAACAAATTTTTCAAATTTCAAACTCTGGTCACTTTGGAGCCCTTTTTTATATGGGCTACATTGCAATAAAACTCTTTGACCAAATGCTCATTGGCGTCCATACAATCATCTAAGAAGTGCTCCGAGCACATTTTAGTTCTCAATTGTCTCTGCACGTTGGGGTTGTGGGGTAGTAGGTCTTTGTCAATGAAGCTCCTCTCCCGGATCAATTTTCTCACTGGCCACCACTCCCGAAATTTTTGGTACGCCACCTCACTCACGAATTTATCCTCCCTGACATCAGCTTTTCTTGTTCTGGTAATACATCCCACCAGAGGCTTACCACCTCCAGCTACCTCCTCATCTCCTTATAACCCCTCCTCACCGCTGTCTTCACCCTCCCCGAATAATAAAGCTTTAGTGGAGGTGGAGTATTCACCACTACCAGCTTTTGAGCCATCAAACAACTCAGTAGAAACATGATCTGGTGCTTGTGCAGTGGTTAATGGTGGAGGAATGTCATTTGTCAATCTACACCTCTCCGACCAGTCAGGGATTAACTCTGGGACGGAGTCCGAGGAGATCTCCCGGGAGGGCGCGTACTCATTCCCTGACTAATCAATTGCTCTGTTAGCAGCTTTATTAACTTTCTAGTTCTTTTTCTGTTTTCCCAGACTTGGGGAGTGAGTTTAATCATCTTCTACTTCCCTCATCGGGAGGATTCACCTCTGCCTATTTCTTTTGAGCCTTTTTCTCATTTTCTTGCCATTGTCTGCAAACACAACTCAAATAAAATTATTAGTCTTAGTATATCCATTGAAAACAACATTACAGAATGAGTTTCAGAACGGGTCAGTAGAATTATAGACAGTTGTAGAAAACAGCGCAGTGCGGGCCGCACAAAATGGAGTGTAGCTGCACAGGGACCACTGCGGTTCGCATAAAATGGTAGTGCGGTCCTCACAGTAGTGGGGTTCAGAATACCACCCTCTGAATCTTGAGAGTGTGGCCCGCACAAATTGGTAGTGCGGTCGCACTGCCCAAGGGTTATCTTTCAGAAGTTCATTAGCGCGGTCCACACAAAATGGTACTTCAGACCGCACAAAGGCACCACGGACTGCACAAAGACGACCGCGGTCCGCTCTATATGCCTAGAACCAGCACTAAATTATGGTTTATGGAATTTTGCTTCTAAGTCCAATTTTGTCCCTAATTAATGTTCCTAGATGTTTGCCCAGTCCATTACACCAACTAAGTGTACAAGAATAAGAGATCTAACGATGCTAACCTAACAATTCAAGAAAATACGAGAGAAGGAAGCAATAAAAGCTAAGAAAAATGAAAATTAACTAACATTGACAAAATTAAACAAGTCAAAAGGAAGATTAATGTACCAGATTGTGAAATGAATTGAATCAAAGCAATGAAAACAAGCAATTACGATCAAAGAAGAAGTGGAACAGTGTTTATAGTCTCTAAGGTTCAATTTTGTGAAAAGGGTAAAAGGAATACCTTAGGGTCTATTTATAGAAAAGCCTATGGCGCCCAGTCTCATCCACCAGTGCGGACCGCACAAAATGAACCGCGGTCCGTACTTCCCTATTTAGTAAAAGTTTGAGAAGGCAACCTTCTGCGGTTCGCACAAAACGGACTGCGGCCCCAGAGGTCCACCGCGGACCTCACAAAATATAGTACGGCCCGGTGGCAAACTTCAGAGAAGCTTTATCTTACCCACTCCAGTGCGGTCCGCACTGGAAACTTCAGAGACCTATGCATTTTTCCATCATGTCTTACACTGCATCAACACAACCCCGCAACATCTCACAACCAATTAGCCCAAAAATCAATCCTATACTACAAATAAAATCAAAGAACACAAAAAGAAGAAAAACATATGGGTTGCCTCCCAAGAAGCGCTTGATTTAACGTTGCGGCACGACGCACGTTACCATCATAATCATTTAAAATGAACAAGAGCCACCACGTGGCTGCCATCAATATTCCCAAGATAATGGTTGACCCGATTCCCATTCACTCTAAATACTTCACCATTTTAGTGTTTAAATCAAGATCACCAAATGGGATCACACACACAACTTCAAACGGACCACTCCATTTTGACTTGATCTTTCCCGGGAACAACCTAAGCCAAGAGTTGAATAAGAGCACCTAATCCCCCACCTTGAACTCTTTTCCCCGAGTATACTTTTCGTGGAGGTATTTCATTTTATCCTTATATAGGGATGAACTAGAGTAGGCATGGAATCTAAATTTGTCGAGCTCATTGAGTTGCTCCCCTCAAAGATTAGCAGCTACATCCCACTCAAGGTTCAACTTCCTCAAGGCCCACATGTCCCTGTGCTCTAACTCAACCGCTAGATGGCAGCTTTCCCAAACACCAACCGATATGGAGACATACCAATTAGAGTCTTGTATGCAGTCCTAGAAGCCCACAGAGCGTTGTCCAACTTTTTTGACCAATCGGTCCTATTTGCATTGACCGTCTTTGACAATATGCTTTTGATTTCTCTATTGGAGACTTCAACTTGTCCACTTGCTTGAGGATGATAGGGGTAGAAACTTTGTAGTTGATACCATACTTCGAAAGCAAAGTGTCAAAAGCCTTATTGCAAAAATGGAACCCCCCAATCACTTATGATTGCTCTCGGCATACCAAACCTTGTAAAAATATTTTTCTTATGAAATGCAACCACACTTCAGGCCTCATTGTTGGGCAAAGCCACCGCTTCAACCCACTTTGAAACATAATCCACCTCCACAAGAATGTAAGTGTTCCCACAAAAGCTAACAAAAGGGCCCATGAAATCAGTGCCCCAAACATTAAAGATATCCACTTCAAGAGTGGTATTGAGAGGCATCTCATACCTTTTTGACATTCCACCCCCTTTTGGCACTCGTCACACTTTTTCCCAAAATCACCTGCATATTTGAACAAGGTTTGCCAATAAAAACCAACTAAGTACTTTCGAGGCAGTCCTCACCCCACCGTGATGGCCACCATAGGGAGAGGCATGGCACCCTTTCAAGATACTCAATTGTTCTCCTCAGGGACACATCTTAAAATCACTCCATCCATGCAAATCTTGAACAAGTACTGTTCATCCCAATAGAAATCCAAACGATCCAGCTTTAGCTTCTTTCTTTGGTTAGAAGAGAGCTTGCATGGAATTATTCCGGTCACAAGATAATTAGCAACAATGGCAAACCATGGCATTTCATTCACCGACACCGAAAAGAGTTGTTCGCCGGGAAATTAGTCATTAATCTCTAGGCCATCACAAGGCCTCCCCTGCTCCTCCAACCGGGACAAGTGGTCTACCACTTGGTTCTCACTACTCTTCCGGTCCACGATTTCCAAATCGAACTCTTGAAGTAACAAGACCCATCGCATCAATGTAGCTTTGGAATCCTTATTTGTCATCAAGTACTAGAGCGCGTCATGATCAGTATGAATAATAACCTTGGTCCCCATAAGATACGGCCATTACTTTTCCATAGCAAACACAATCGCCACAAGTTCCTTCTCGATCACCGTGTAGTTTAGTTGAGCATCATCATTATCTTGATCGCATAGTACACCGCATGGAAAAGTTTGTTTATACGTTGACCAACACCACTCAAACCACAACATCGCTAGCATCACACATGAGCCCAAAGGGCAAGCTCCAATTAGGCGCGGTAATGATAGGAGTGGTGGTCAACTTATGCTTGAGAAGTTCAAAAGCCTCAATGCACTTTTCATAAAAAAAAAAACTTAGCATCTTTCTCTAGCAACTTGTATAAGGGATTAACTACCTTCGAAAAATCCTTAATGAACCTCCGGTAGAACCCCGCATGCCCAAGAAAACTTCAGACTCCCTTGACGGTGGTAGGGTGAGGGATCTTTGAGACATCTATCTTTGCTTTATCAAACTCAATACCATGCTTCGAAATTTTATGCTTAAGTACAACTCCTTCTTCCACCATAAAGTGACATTTTTCCCAGTTGAGAACAAGATCAGTTTCTTTATACCGGGCCAACATTCTATCAAGATTCTTCAAGCATACATAAAATGAATTTCCTAGAATACTAAAATCATCCATGAATATCTCTAATATGTCTTCCACCATATCAGTGAGAATGGCCATCATATACCGCTGAAATGTAGCCGGTGCATTGCATAACCCAAAAGGCATGCGAGAGAAGGTGAAGGTGCCATATGGACAAGTGAATGTGGTCTTTTCTTGGTCTTCCGGGACAATCAATATTTGGTTATAGCCGGAATATCCATCCAAAAAGCAACAAAAAGCACGCCCCGCCAGTTGGTCTAGCAATTGATCAAGGAATGGTAAAGGAACACAATCCTTACGGGTCACTTTGTTCAATTTGCGGTAGTGCATGAAAATCCGCCAACCTGTGACTGTTCTGGTAGAATCAACTCTTTCTGAGAATTTATCACCACTGTCATGCTACACCCTTCTTTGGTACACATTGCACCGGAGAAGTCAAGAGCTGTCTGAAATGGGGTACACAACCCCGACATCAAACCACTTAATCACCTCTTTTTTCACCACTTCTTGTATCACCTCGTTCAATCTTATTTGATGCTCCAAGGAGGGATTTGCATCATCCTCCAAGATAATTTTGTGCATTCAGAATGTGGGGCTTATTCCCCAAATGTCAGCCAAAGTCCATCCAATTGCCATTTTTCGCTTTTGAAGCACCGCCAATATGTTTCAACCCGTAAGTTAGTAAGGCAAGAATAAAGAATAACTGGTAAAGTAAAATTTGAGCCCAAGAATTCATACCTAAGGTGTGGAGGAAGTGGTTTCAACTCTAACACTGGTGGCTCCTCAATTGATTGTTTGGTTGGAAGAGTCTTCCGGTTTTCAAGATCCATAGACAATTTCCTAGGCTCATAGGAATAAGAGCCCATCACATGTATGGCATTCATGCACTCTACTCTACTGGAATCATCGTTGACATCAAGATTTAAAAGCACGGCCTCAATAGGATCTTCCACATTTATCATAGCACTGGTTTCATCCTCGATCACAGCTGTGACAAGGTCAACAAATGAGCACACCTCGGTGCTATTGGGTTGCTTCATAGACTTGCACACATGAAAGACAACTTTTTCATCACCCACTTGGAAGGTGAACTTCCTTGCTTCCACATCTACCAATGCCTTCCCCGTAGCTAGGAAAGGTCTACCCGAGATAATAAGAACTTCGTAGTCCACTTCAAAATCCAAAATCACAAAGTCTGTTGGCAAGATAAATTTGTCCACCTGGACAAGTACATCATCAATAATACCCAAAGGCCTCTTCATCGATCTATCTGCCATTTGTAACCTCATGGAAGTTGGCATAGGTTTCTCAATACCCAAAGTCTTGAAAATTAAGTAAGGAATCAAGTTAATACTAGCTCCTAAGTCACATAAAGCTTTGGCAAAATCCACACTCCCAATGGTAAGGAATGGCGAAAGCACCGGGATCCTGTAACTCCGAGGCCATTGAATGCAATTTAGCACTAACTTGGTGAGTTATCTTTATCGTTTTACAATCCATAGAACGCTTCTTTGTGACCAAGTCTTTCATGAATTTTGCATAGCCCGACATTTGTTCAAGTGCCTCCACCAAAGGCACATTAATGGACAAGCTCTTCATCATCAATGGACTTTTTGAATTGATTATCATTTCTTTGCTTTGCAAGCCTTTAAGGATAATGTGGATGTGGCCTTGGCAAAGGAGCCTTGGCTTTTGGCTTGACCAGCTTCAGCATGTCAATCACGTGTTCCCTAGATGGGTTCACGACATCTTGAGTTTCTACCTCGGCCTCATTAATATCATTCCTCACTTCGTCATTCACATTGTCATCAACCACATCTTCAACTACCAAGGGTACTTTATCTTCTTTCAACTCAACATCATCATCCACAACTTGATTTTGTTTCGAGGCATTCACTTCACCGCCTCTCCCAGTTCTTGTGGTAACTGCCATAACATGATTTTCCCACCCTTATCACTTGGTAGAGCACCCTTTGGGAAAATATGCAATGATTGAGAAATTTGGCCTAATTGCACCTCTAAGTTTCTGATAGAGGTATTGCGGGAAGCCAACTGTGAATCCGAATCCATATTCTTCTTCATCATTCATTTGAACATCATTTCAATTCTACCCATATCATTTCTAGAAGATCTCGGACCTTGAGAAAGGAATGTGGGTGGATTATTCAGTTGTTGGTACATAGGGGGCCTTTGAAAGCCTTGCCCCGGGTTTTCTTGGTTCCCATAATTCCATCCACCTTGATTATTGTTGCCTCCCTAACTGTTGTTATTACCATTTCAATTCCCTTGGTTGCCTTGATTGTTGTTATGATTTTCCCATTTGTTGTTCCCCCAATTTCCATTGTTATTTTGTTGATTACCCCAATTGCCTTGAGGTATCTATTGTTGCTGGTTTGAAGAGTTGCTTTGTTGGCCTTGAAAGTTGTTCACATGTTGTACCTCTTCATTTTGTTCATCATAGCCATCAAATTGAAACCCATCACAATCATCATCAAATTGGTCATAATTCCCTTGATTTTGTTGCCTCCTTTGCCTTCTCTTGTTGACAAGCATATTAACACCCTCTATGGCTTTTCGCTTGGCGAGGATTTTGGACTTGTTGCAATTGTGACTACAGTTGGTTCATAGTAGTATTGAACTCCGCTATAGCTTGGCCATGGTCATGTAACTCTTTATGCAAATGGATAACTGTAGGGTCACCATGAGGAACATTGGCTCTACTTTTCCATGTGGAGGATGTCTCCACCGTCTTATAAAAAACAACACAAGCTTCATCATACGTCAATTTCATAAAATTACCCCCGGCAAATTGATTCACTATGCATTGATTTCTAGTATTGATGCCTCGGTCGAAAGTTTGTTGCAACATATTATCCGTCATGTCATTATTGGGGCATTCCTTAACCATCATTCTATATCTTTCCCAAATCTCATGCAAAGGTTCCGTGGGTTCTTGCTTGATGGCCAATATCTCATCTCGAAGTGCCACCATGTGTCCAGGTGAGAAAAATTTAGCAATAAACTTATCTGCCAACTCATCCCAAGTTGTGATGGAATGGTTGGAAAGTCTCTCAAATCAATCCAATGCTTTCCCCCAAAGTGAGAATGGGAAAAGTCTCAACCTAAGAGCATCCTTGGACACATTCGTTTCTTGCTCCCCCTGCATGTATCTACGAACCTTTTGAGATGTTTGTAGGAATTTTGATTTGCAGCGCCCTTGAAATACCGACGATGCTCAAGTAAGGTCAACATCATATTGGTTATCTGAAAGCCCGTCCATATTCTGGGTGGGACAATGCACGTGCATAGCCTTGGTTAGGGAGCACCCGAGGAACTGTTTTTGGAGGTGGCGGAGGAGGGTCTGGAACATTATCATTAGCATTGGCCTGGCGGCCTCGTCGTGGTCTAGGAGGTACAAGAGGCACCTCCTCATCTCCAATATCATCAACCTCCTCCCCTCCAAGCACGTTTCCAAGAGGGTCATTAACATATAAAGACATTTGGTACCTGAAGTATTCACACACACAAATTAGTAACAAAGAAGGAAAGAAGAACAGCACACAAAACTAACTAAATAGATAACTAAAACCGTTAGCTCCCGGCAACGGTGCCAAAAAGTTATGGCTTCCAACTCTGCACTTCTAGAGAGTAGCAAGAGAGGGTCGCAATAGCTTTTACCTGATTTTAGGCCAGGATCGAACCCACAGAGAGCTAGGATTGGAGTTAAGTATCTATCTATCTTAGAATTGCGTATGTGTTCTTAATTAATCTTCTTATCATTTTTGAGTTTTCTTTATGATTCTATTTTTTTTTATCAAACTACTAATTGAAAATGCAACTAGATTAAGTTAAGAGTAATTTGCTACTAGTTGTATGTAACAGTAAAAGTCACTAGGGTAGTGGCATCCTTCTAGGTAGATAATTGAGGGGTAATTGAATCTAAGGCACAATTGACATGATTGGGGAATATGCTATAACCATTGCAAGATCTTACCCACTCTCACACCTCATGGTAGAGAGTGTGATTTTGCCCAATTGACTTTTTTAAGACCAATAGGGTAGGCAAATTTGCTCAAGCAACTGGGTTCAAGTCGGGTATTAAAAATCTCGAGGATTAACACTTTAATTGGGACTATTAACTCTATAAGTCCATCCCAATTCCTTGTTAGGTCGGAGACTTATGCTCTCTTTCTCAAGAAAAGCCCAAGTCAACTAAGCACAAACTAGTATTTTCAATCACTAATTCATAGATTAAACAACGAAATTGACCCACATAACTAACACCCATAGTCAATATTACCTTAAATCACAACACCCATCAATTAGTCACACTAGGGTTGAGCCATAACCCTAGCTAATGGGTCTAGCTACTCATGCTTGAAGAGAAAAACTGAGAATTAGATGAAGATAAAGACATATAATTAATTGCTAAAATAAATACAAAGATTTAATGATAAAAACTAAGTAGAAATGCAAAACATGGCTACAAAAGGTCTTATCACGAGCGCAACTGATGTTCTAAAATGTCTGATACCCTAAAAATGGAAAAAGATTCTATTTATACAAAGCTGGAAAAACTGGAGAAAAATGCCCCTGCGGTGTCCGTACGGACCGCACAAAATAGTGTGCGGCCGCACTAGACTCTTGAGCTTGAAATCTTGACTCTCTGACGCAGGCTCCACGGACTGCACAGAATGGACTGCGGCTGCGGAGGCTTCTAATGCGGTCCGCGCAAAATGGACTGCGGACCTCACATGCTTCATCTTCTGAATTTGGCATCTCTCTGAACTTTGTTTCTACGGACCACATGTAATGGTAGTGCGGCCGTGGTGCCTTCAGTCTGGACCGCACAAAACCTTCTGCGGACGCACTGCCTTGACCTGAAAATCCAACTCTCTAAATCTCCCTAGTGCGGACAGCACAAAGTATAGTGCGGCCGCACTAGGCCTGTTTCTCCTGAATTTGTATTGTCTTTACTACTTGTGCAAGTTTTACTCCTTTTGAGCCGATCTTTGACATCTTGTCACTTTGTTGATCAAACCTGCAATCAAGAACAAGTTATGAGCCTTTTGGGACTATTTTGTATGAATTTATAATCAAAGCAAAAGCAAGAATGAGTATAAAATGCGTCAAAATCCCTAGTTATCAGCATGCTTGGTCAAAACAAGAGGTTCGGACCAAAATCAAATCACCTATTCACCCACAAGCCCTAATATATAATTATTTTCAGAATTCGACCCCAAAATAAGGTCTAAATTGCAATTAATCAAAAAGCCTAACTCTACCCAAATCCCTAATTTTCTACCCTTTATCACGTGTTTTAGGCCTAGAAATCTAGTGAGTGTTGATAAAAATGGAAGAAAACAAGTTAAAGATTACTTACCTAAGAGATTATGGTGAAGAATTGCTTCAAAAATCGCCTAACATCTTTGGAGGAGAAGAAGTTTGTGAAATTTTTATAAAATCCCGTAATGCTACTATTTTGGGTCTATTAAAATAACTGGATAAAATTATTTATCGCGTTTGTGACAGGCCCATCGCGTTCGCGATGAATTAGGCCTTTTAGGCCTTCGCGTTCACGGAGCTTTGGTTCCTCAAGCTTTCGAGTTTGCGGGCCAGTGGCTGCGTTCGCGATGAACAAAAGGGCGACTCCTCCTTGAACCCTACGCGTTCGGGAGAGAAGGGACGCGTTCGCGAAGGGTCTTCCCCCTCAGCTTCGTGTTCGCATCTCAATCTTCACATTCGCGAAGAAGAACACTAGGACTTGGGCATTTCGCCTTATGCGTTCTCGAGTGGGACCATGCAAAATGCGAAGAGCAATTTCTCCGTGCACTTAGCAGCAAAATCAGCAACATTTCTTAAGTCCAAAACTTCCCGAAACACTTTTGAAACATACCCGAACCCTCGGGGCTCCTAACCAAATATACGTACTAATTCAAAAACATTATACGAACTTATCCGTGCGATCAAATCGTCAAAATAACCTCAATAAAATCGAAAAATCAAAGGATTTTTCTCAAACTTCATAAAGCATCAACTTTAGCAATTTAGGTCCGAATCACATCAAATGATATCCGTTTTCACCAAATTTCATAAAAATATGTTATATCATATATAAGACCTATACCGAGCATCAGAATCAAAATACGGGCTCGATAATAACATGTTCTAATCAAACTTTATTTCAAATTTCCTTAAGCAATTTCAAAAAATAATTTCCTTTAAAAAATTTATTTCTCGGGCTCGGGACCTCGAAATTTGATTCCAGGCATACGCCGAAGTCCCATATTTTCTTACGGACTTTTTGGGACCGTCAAATCACGGGTCCGGATCTTTTTATCCAAAATGTTGACTGAAGTCAAACTAACTCATTTTATAGCTAGATTTTACCATTTTTCATAAATTTTCATATTTAAGCTTTCCGGCTATGCGTTTGAACTGCGCATATCAAATCAAGGTAACTCTAAATAAGGTCTTCAAAGCCTCAAAAATATTAAATTTAATTTGAAAGAAAATAATGACCTTTTTGGTCATCACGATTAACCCTTGTACAATTCTTGCCAACTAATAAGTACAAGAAAGAAGTTTCAAGTGGTCTCCTTTGGTAGACTAGATTAGTAGTGTCCATTTCTAGTATAGGCAGGCCAAATTAAACTTGTAAAATACTTGAACGGTCTCATTTTTCAAACCAAATTCTCAACCATGTCCAAAAAATTCAACCAAAAGTACTATTACAACTGAAGTTCACAGAAATGGACAATCACACCTATGGTTAGTTGAAAGTTGTAGTTTTTTCGTAGGAATATTTTCCGACATGATGGCTCTTAGTGAAGTTAGATTACTTATGGGTGTCTGCTCCTTCAAATGAATCCGGCCAAAAAGTGGCAAATATAGACAAGATTTGAGACCAAGTTTAATTTCCTTTAATTAGTTGGTTTTTTCAAACTAGTATGTTCTTAATTATTTGATCCCTTCCAACTTGTCTTGATCAACATTAATCTAGCTAGTTTAATTTATATACCACTGCTAGAAATTCGGTAAAAAGCGATCACATATAGCGACCAACGTTAGTCACTTATCTCAATAGACCAATCAAAACGCATCCAAACAGGCTTGATTGCAATACTGGTGGTCCTTTTGCGTTAGAGACCAAAAGTTATCGCTAATTAACGACCAATAAGGTAAAATAACCAAATGTTTAGTATAAACAAAATATCTACCAACTTTGATCAATATAATATTTTAATTATATAAATTTAGCAACCAACGTTGGTCTGTTCATATAAATATGATATTTTTATAATTATTATAATTTAAAAATTAGCAACCCAACGTTGGTCTGTAAATTAAAATATATATTATTTAAAAAATATATATTTATCATATTGGGTTCATAAGCGACCACCTTTGGTACCTTATTTTTAATTTTTAAAATTTTTTTCATATATAAACAACCAATCTTGGTCGTTAATTTTTAAGTTTTAATTTTTTTAGATATAAGCAACCAACCTTGGTCGCTAATTTCCAGAATTATTTTTTAATAGGTAAATGACCAACTTTGGTCGCTTTTCTAGGTAATAATTTTGGCATTAAATATCTATTTTGACAGCTACACCACCTTCCAGCATACCAAAATTCCTAAATAATAATATAATTCAATTCATAAATTACAATTTCAATACCAAAATGTCCACAATAACCTAACTACAACAACAACATAATTCAAAAAATACATAAAAACAAACAAACTAAAGTTTAATAGAACTAACAAAGTAAAATAACAAAACTAAGTTAACGCTTATTACAACCAGTTCAAAATCGGTTCTACTTGTCTAGTCCAAAGTATATAAAAGTCAAGGAGTATTCTGTACAATATCATTATCATCACCGTCTGGTGAATTTTCATCAACAAGATGCTATACAGAAGGGTCTACTTGTCGAGGACGGGAAGAATGATCATGGGAAGGAACAAGCACGGGGAGGACGGAAGGAATGCTCATGTTCAAGTCGAGCCTCTGGCGATGACTCATGAAACTTGGGAATAGGAAAACCTCCAGAATCTAGGAGGTTTTTGAGATGTTCTTGCATGCCATGGTACTTAGCTTGCATGCCAATGTAGTGAGAATCTCTAAACCTTTCTCTTTCCTTGGCCGCTTCTAGCTCGGATGTGAGCTTTGTCACAATCTCTCGCAAATCGGAGAGGCTCTCGCCATCAAGTTTCCCTCCTTGCGAGGAAGTCCCTATTCCTTGCATTCCACACCTATAGAAATGTATTTCTTAGTAGAAAGTCCGTACCTTCCCCCATATTGGACCGCCAATAGCCTCCGTTCATATTCTTTCGGGATCCTCGTCCGAGGGTTGGATTGGCTCGCCCAACTCATTAGGTGGCTGACTGTGATGACCCAAACGATCATCACTTGATTTATATCATATTTTGTGCTTTTGAGGCCTTGAAAACCTTATTTAGAATCGTCTCGATTTGCATGCACAATCCGGACGCGTAGTCGGAAAGCTTAAATATGAAATTCTATGAAAAATGCTAAGTTTTGATTTAAAATAAATAAATTTGACCCGGACCAGTAATTTGATGGTCCAAAGGGTCCGTAAAAAAATATGGGACTTGGGCGTATGTCGAAAATTAAATTTCGAGGTTCCAAGCCCGAGAAATAAATTTTAAGTAAAATCAATTTCTAAAATTATTTAAGGACATTTGAAATAAAAATTGATTAGAACGTTTTGGTATCGGGCTCATATTTTGGTTCTGGTGCTCGGTACAGGTCTTACATATGGTTTAAGTCCTTCGTGTAAAATGTGATTGAAAACGGACGTTGTTTGACATGATTCGGGCTTGAATTTCTAAGTTTGAAAGTTGATGAAGTTTGAGGAAGAGTTCTTGATTTTGACGTTCATTTCATTATTTTTGTGGTTATTTAGGCGATTTGATCGCATAGATAAAATCGTATGATGTAGATGAGTTAGTGCATGTATTTTGTTAGGATCCCCGAGGGATCGAGTGTGTTTCAGATGTGTTTCAGTAGGTTTAGACTTGCAAAATATCGCAGGTTTTCCAGTTCTGGTATTCTAATATGTCCTTCTTCGCGTTCGTGGGAGGACCTCGTGAACGCAATGTGTAATCTTTTTGTTGAATGAACTCCCTGCTATGCAAACGCGTAGACCAGGTTGCGAACACGAGGAAGATCCTAGGCAATTTTTGAAGCAATTCTTCACCAAAGCTTCTTGGGTAGGCATTGTTTAACTTCTCTTCTTCATTTACCATCATCATCCACTAGAATTCTAGACCTAAAACATGTAATTAAGGGTAGAAAATTATGGATTTGGGTAGAACTAGGGTTTTTTGATTAATGGTAATTTAGACCTTGTTTTGGGGTCGAATTTTAAAAGTTATTATATATTTGGACTCGTGGGTGAATGGGGGTTAGTCCGAACCTCGTGTTTTGACCAAGCGGACCCGGGGTCGATTTTTGAATTTTAGGAAGAATGATCGGAAAGCTATAATGAAGCATTGAATTCGAATTTTTTAGCATTTATTGATGTTATGAAGTCATTTATGTATTGATACAATTGGTTTAGAGCTGATTTCAAAAAGAAAGGCGGTAATTGAGGATTGAGTTGGCCGTGGAAGTTTGAGGTAAGTGTTTGGTTTAACCTTAACTTGATGGATTAGGATTTGAGTCATATTTGCTACGTGTTTCTTGTTGAGTACGACGTATATGCATGATACTATGGTTGCTATGTGAGTAAATCCGTGATATTGGGCAAAGGCTTAGTTTATTTTCGTTGAAGTTACTTATGAGTTAGAAATGGTGAAAATATAAATGATTGGAAGTTGAGTTGAGATTGGTTATAACTAATTCTCCCCTGCCGGGACGTATATTCTTGTACTGTTGAGTTCCCTTGCTGGAATAGTGTAACTTATGTTTAATTCCTTGCCCGGACCGTTGTTATAATTACTATGAGCTGTATATCTGGAAGGGGTATATATATATATATATATATATATATATCGGGTTGCATGCCGCAATAGATATTATATTCGATCGGGTTGCATGACGCAATAATTATTATATTGGATCGGGTTGCACGTCGCAACAATTACTATATTTTATAGGGTTGCACGCTGCAACAATTATTAATATTGGATCGGGTTGCACGCCGCAACAACTATTATATTGGATTGGATTGCATGCCACAACAACTATATACAGATATATATATGTATCGGGTTATGCGTTGCAACAATATTATTATGCTGATATAGATACTGTATTGATCTTTCATATTCATTTGGTTTCTGGTAGGTTGAGTTGTTTCCCCGAAATATGTATCCCATCCCTCTTTAACTGCTTATTACCTTTTTATTTTTTCGTCATATATTATATAACTACACAGATTTATCTGGAATCTAGTTCTAGCCTCGTCACTACCTCGCCGGGTTTAGGCGAGACACTTACCAACACATGGGACCGGTTGTGCTGATACTACGCTCTGCACTCTGTGCAGATACCAGAGAAGCATTCGGTGCACAATAGTAGTTCGGGAGCCAACCTTCAGTCCACCGAGACACCGAGGTAGCCTTGCAGACGTTTGCAGGCCTGACATCTCCTCTATCTTATTTTATATCCTATTATCTCATATATTCGAGACAAACAACTTTAATTTTCCTTCAAACTGATGTATGTAGTATTCGTAGTAGTTTGTGTATGTTTTGACTCCAGGTTCTGGGTAAAGACTTGTATTGGTTTTCTAGACATTTTGGTTTCCTATTTATATGAGACTTCCACTAAATATTACATTCCGCTGTCATTTGACTATTTGTTTTCTTGTTAACATAATTTGCAAAGAGTTTTAAAACGAAGGGGTTAGTGGTTTCAAAGATTCATGGCTAGCCCAGCTTCCACGAGTAGGCGCCATCATGACTCCCGAAGGTGCAAATTCCGGGCCGTGACAAGTTGGTATCAGAGTTCTAGGTTACTTAGGTCTCACAACTCATGGACAAGCTCAGCAAAGTCTGAGGGACCGGTACGAAGACGTTTGTATTTATCCCCAGAGGCTACAGTTAGGAAAATTTTGCATTTGTTCTTTCTTGTCGTGTAGATTTTTTTCTGAATGCTAATTGGATTTCTACTCTGTTATTTTGCAGATGGCGACAACACGCGCTTCCTCATATACTAATCAGCAGCCGAGTCCCCAGTAGCAGTACCCTCTAGGGGTAGAGGGCGAGGCCGAGGTCATGCTAGAGGCCGAGGTAGGGGCAAAGCTCAGCCCCGAGAAGCAGCACCGGTGACGGAACCTCAGGTTGATTTTGATAGGGAGGTTCCATCCCTAGCAGTTCCAGTAGGCCAGCTCAGGTCCTAGAGGGTTTATTGCTACTTTGGTCCAATTGGTGGGCCTCATGGTGAGTGTTTCCTGAGCAGGTTTGCTTCTCGTAGCACCAACCACTTCTCAGGCTGGACGAGGAACCCAAACTCCTGCTATTCGTACTCCGAGTAGGTAGCTCCCCAGATTCAGACTCCAGTGATTCAGCCTGTTGGAGCAGTTTAGCTGGGCGCAATAGCTCAGACTGGCGATGGGGAAGCCATGTCTGCCGATGCTTTGTGGAGGCTGGACAGGTTCACCAAGCTCTTCACTTCTACATTCAGTGGTGCATCTACTGAGGATCCCCAAGATTATCTATATAGTTATCACGAGGTTCTTCGAAATATGGGTATTGTTGAGACCAATGGGGTTGATTTTGCTATATTTCGCTTGTCTGGATCCGCCAAGACGGTGGAGGGATTATATCTTAGCT
Source organism: Nicotiana benthamiana (assembly GCA_034376525.1). Taxonomy (NCBI): domain Eukaryota; kingdom Viridiplantae; phylum Streptophyta; class Magnoliopsida; order Solanales; family Solanaceae; genus Nicotiana; species Nicotiana benthamiana. The sequence continues at coordinate 45,948,725 of CM067330.1, forward strand.
AGACCAGCGGGGTCGCAAGCCTTGACCGAAGAGTAGTTCACACAACTATTTTTGGAGAAATTTCTCCCTATTACACAGCGAGAGGCCTATCGGAGGCAGTTCGAGCGTCTCCAGCAGGGATTCATGATGGTCACCCACTATGAGACCATGTTCATTGACTTAACTCTCCATGCTCTTATTATACTTCCAACTGAGAGGGAGAGAGTGAGACGGTTTATTGATAGGTTCATTCAGCCGATTCGTATCCAGATGGCTAGAGAGGCTTGGAGTTAGATATCCTTCCAGGAGGCGGCCAATATGTCCTGGAGAGTTGTGAGGGTATTATCACAGGGGGCAGTGCAGACAAGAGACCCCGTCAGTCAAGCAGATTCACTGGTGCCTCGTCTGGAGGTAGAGATTTGTATGATAAGGGTCATCCTCCTAGGCCCTTCTAGTTAGCACTCCAAGTTTCTCACTATGCTTCAGGTGGCCGTGGTTCTCGCGGGCAGTATTCTGATCAGAAGTCCTATAGTGCATCACCATCTCTTATCAGTCCACCGCCGCTCTAGAGCTTTCGGGATTGTCATTCAGGCCGTCAGGGTCAGTCTCAGTTTCCTTAGCCGCAGCCTTTAGGTAGATGTTATGAGTGTGGTGAGTATGGTCACATCCGGAGGGATTGTCTGTGGTTGGTGGGTACTCAATCACAGTAGCAAGGTTCCCGAGCTCTGACTCAGGTACCAGATGTTCCATAAACCCACCAGCCTGCTAGAGATGGGGGTTGAGATGCTAGAGGTGGAGGTAGATGATTTAAACGTAGAGGTCAGACCGCTAGAGGTAGAGGACAGCTAGCTGCAGGCCATTCCAGAGAGGTAGATCAGAGTGGTGGGGCCCAGCCCCCATGTTATGCTCTTCAAGCCAGGCCCAAGGCTGAGGCTTCAAATGCAGTTATTACAGGTACAGTTCTGGTTTGTGATAAAGGTACTTCGGTGTTGTTTGATCCGGGGTCTGCGTATTCATATGTGTCATCTTATTTTGCATCGTACTTGGTCTTGCCTAGTGATACATTGAGTTTTCATGTTTATGTGTCTACACCGGTGGGTGATTCTGTTGTGATCGATCGAGTCCATCGTTCTTGTATTGTGGTGAGTGGGGGTCTTTTGACTTGTGTGGATTTGTTGCTTTTATACACGGTTGATTTCGATATTATATTGGAGATGGACTGGTTATCATCTTACCACACTATCTTAGATTGCCATGCCAAGATTGTGACCTTAGCTTTACCGGGTATGCTTCTTTTACAGTGGAGAGGGAATCTTAGTCATTCTACCCGCAATGTTATCTCGTATGTGAAGGCTCGACGTATGGTCGAGAAGGAGTATTTGGCGTATTTGGCATATGTTCGTGATTCTAGTGCTGAGGTCCCCTCTATTGATTCTGTGCCCGTTGTTCATGAGTTCCATGATGTTTTTTCTTCAGATCTACCGGGTATGCTTCCCCACTGGGATATTGACTTTTGCATTGATGTGGCTCTGGGCACCAAATCCATATCTATCCTGCCATATCGTATGGCTCCGCCTGAGTTGAAAGAGTTAAAAGAACAGTTGCAGGACTTTCTTGAGAAGGGTTTCATTAGACCTAGTATATCACCTTGGGGGTGCACCGGTGTTGTTCATTAAGAAAAAGGATGGTTTGATGAGAATGTGCATTGATTACCGACAGTTGAACAAGGTAACGATCAGGAATAAATATCCGCTGCCAAGGATTGATGATTTGTTCGATAATCTTTAGGGTGCCAAGGTATTTTGCAAGATTGACTTGAGATCTGGCTACCATCAGTTGAGGATTAGGGCATCCGACGTCCCTTAGATAGCTTTCCGCACTCGGTACGAGCATTATGAGTTCTTGGTTATGTCATTCGGGTTGACAAATGCACAACCAACTTTATTGGGTTTGATGAACCGAGTGATCAGGCCTTATTTGGATTCATTCGTGATAGTCTTTATTGAAGATATTTTGATATATTTCCGCAGCTAGGAGGAGTACGAGAAACATCTCAGAGTAGTTCTTCAGACTCTGAGGGATAGTCAGTTATATGCTAAGTTCTCAAAGTGTGAGTTCTGGTTGAGTTCAATTGCATTTGTGGGTTATGTTGTATCAGCATAGGGCATTCAGGTTGATCCGAAAAAGATTGAGGTAGTAAAACATTAGCCTAGACCAACATCAACTACAGAGATTCGAAGTTTCTTGGGATTGGCAGGCTACTATCGTCGGTTCGTGGAGGGGTTTTCATCTATTGCAACCCCGATTACCATATTGACCCAGAAGGATGCCCAATTCAGGTGGTCGAACGAGTGTGAGGTGAGCTTTCAGAGGCTCAAGACAGCTCTGACTACGATGCCGGTATTGGTTTTGCCCGCAGGTTCATGACCTTATACAATTTATTGTGATGCTTCATGTGTTGGTCTTGGTACAGTATTGATGTAGGATGGCAAGACCATTGCCTATGATTTGAGGCATCTGAAGAATCTGAAGATTCATACGAAAAACTATCCGGTGCATGATTTAGAGTTGGCATCCATTGTTCATGCATTAAAGATTTGGAGGCATTAATTTTATGGCGTGGCATGTGAGGTGTTCACTGATCACAAGAGTCTTCATTACTTTTTCAAGCAAAAAGGAGATATTGAAAGATTATGATATCACCATCTAATATCACCCGAAAAGGCCAATGTGGTGGCCGATTCTTTGAGTAGGAAGTCAGTTCAGTATGGGTAGTATCGCTTATATTTCGGTCGGTGAGAAGCCGCTTGCTTTGGATGTTCAGGAATTGGCCAATCAGTTCGTAAGACAGGATGTTTCTGAGCCCAGTCGTATGTTGGCTTGCACGGTCGCCGATTCATCATTATTGGAGCATATCCATAATCAGCAGTATGAGGATCCCCATTTGTGTGTCCTTAGATACACGATGCAACGTAGAGGTGCCAGGCAGGTTACTTTAGATGATGATGGAGTTTTGGGATTGCAGGGTCGAGTTTGTGTGCCTAATATGGATGGGTGGATCCTGGAGTTGGTTTTAGAGGAGGCCCATTGTTTTCGGTACTCTATTCATCTGGGTTTTTTGCACCGTGAAGATGTATTAGGATTTGCGGCAGCATTACTGGTGGTGTAGGATGAAGAAATATATCATTGCATATGTGGCTCGATGTTTGAATTGTCAGCAAGTTAAGTACAAGCATTAGAGGCCTGGTGGTTTATTTCAGAGGATTGAGCTTCCCGAGTGGAAGTGGTAGCGGGTCACTATTGACTTTATTACTGGCGTTCCGTAGACTCGAAAGAAGTTCGACGCAGTATGGGTTATTGTTGATAGGCTATTCAAGTCAGCACATTTCATTCCTATTATAGTCTCCTATTCTTCTGAGATGTTGGCTGAAATCTACATTCAGAAGATTGTTTGCCTTCATGGTGTGACCGTATCTATCATTTCGGACCAAGGTACGCAGTTTGCCTCACGCTTTTTTGGCATACTGGTTGAGTTGAGCACATCCTTTCATCCTTGGACAGACTGTTAGTCTGAGCGGACTATTCAAATTTTGGAGGATATGCTCTCAGCTTGTTTCATTGACTTTGGAGGCTCGTGGGATTAGTTTTTTCCTTTAGAAGAGTTTGCCTACAACAACAGCTACCAGTCGAGCATCCAGATGGCTCCTTATGAGGCTTTATGTGGTAGGTGGTATCAGTCTCCGGTTGGATGGTTTGAGCCAGAAGAGGCTCGGTTGTTGGGTACAAATCTAGTTTAGGAGGCCTCAGACAAGTTCATGATAATTCAGGATAGGCTTCATTCAGCTCAGTCCAGACAAAAGAGTTATGCGGACTGCAAGGTTCAAGATGTGGCTTTTATGGTTGGTGAGCGAGTGTTGCTCTGAATGTCGCCTATGAAGGGCGTGATGAGATTTGGGAAGAAGGTAAAGCTTAGACCGAGGTTCATTGGTCCATTAGAGATCCTTGATTGAGTGGGAGAGGTTGTTTATAGACTTGCATTGCTGCCGAGCTTATCAGCTGTGCATCCAGTTTTTCATGTGTCCATGCTCCGGAAGTATCACAGTGATCCATATTTAAGCACTGTCCAGTTGGACAAGGACTTGTCTTATGAGGAAGAGCCGGTGGCTATTCTAGACCGACAGATTCGTCAGTTGAGATCGAAGAGTTGTCCTTATGTTCGTGTTCAGTGGAGAGTTCAGCCTCCTAAGGCATCGACCTGGGAGTCTAAGTCCGATATGCAGAGCCGTTACCATCATCTTTTCCCCTACTCGGGTACTTCCTTCTTCTGTCCATTCGAAGATGAATAATTGTTTTAGAGGGGGAGAATATGATGACCCAAGCGGTTATCATTTGTTTTAAATCAAATTATGTGCTTCCCAAACATTGAAAACCTCATTTAGAATTGCCTCTATTTGCATGCACAGTCCGGGCACGTAGCTGGAAAGCGTAGATATGAAATTCTGTGAAAAATGCTAAGTTTTGATTTTAAGATGAATAAATTTGACTTCGGTCAACATTTTAGGAAAATGATCCCAGACCCGGATCCGTAATTTGACGATCCCGTAAGGTTCGTAAAAAAATATAGGACTTGGGCGTATGTCCGGAATCGAATTTCGAAGTCCCAAGCCCGAGAAATAAAATTTTAAGTAAAATTGTTTTCTGAAATTATTTAAGGAAATTAATGAAAATTTGCTAAAATGTGCTAGTATCGGGCCTGTATTTTAGTTCTGGCGCTCGATGCAGGTCTTATATATGGTTTAATTCCTTCCTGTAAAATTTGATTGAAAACGGACGTCGTTTGACATGATTTGGACTTGAATTTCTAAATTTGAAACTTGATGAAGTTTGAGGAAAAGTTCTTGATTTTGAGGTTTGATTCATTGTTTTGAGGTTATTTCGGCGATTTGATCGCACATATAAGTTCGTACAATATAGATGAGTTAGTACATGTGTTTGGTTAGGAGCCTCGGGGGCTCAGATGTGTTTCAGAAGGTTTAGACTTGAAAAATATTGCAGGTTTTCTAGTTCTGGTATTCTAATATGACCTTCTTCGCGTTCGGGGAAGGACCTCGTGAACACGATGTGTAAAATCTTTGCTAAAGGAACTCCCTTCTACGCAAACGCATAGACTAGGTCACGAATGCGAAGAAGTGGAGGCTATACCTTCGCGATCATGTTCCTGGCTACGTGAACGCGAAGGCCAAGTGGCCTGGGCAGGGGAAGGGGTAGAAACCTTACGCGAACGCGATCCATGGAACACGAAGGCAAGGGTCGAGAAGCTAAAAGCTTCACGAAGCGAGCCCCCTAGCGTGAATGGGAAGGCTTAATCAGCATGACCCATCACGAACACGAAGGGTCTATTGTGAACGCGAATGGAATTTTTCTCAATTATTTTAAAACCTCAAAACAGAACCCGTTACGGAATTTTCATAAAATATCATAAACCCTTTCTTCTCCAAAGCTCCTTGGCGATTTTTGAAGCACTTCTTCACAAAAGCTTCTTGGGTAAGCATTATTTAACTTGTTTTCTTCATTTCCCACCACCACCCACTAGAATTCTAGGCCTAAAACATGTAACTAAGGTTAAAAAATTAGAAATTTGGATAGAACTAGGACTTTTTGATTAATGGTGATTTAGAACTCGTTTTGGGGTCGAATTCTTGAAATAATTATATAGTTTGACTCGTGGGTGAATAAGGGATTTGATTTTGGTCCGAACCTCATATTTTGACTAAGCGGACCCGAGGTCGATTTTTGAATTTTTGGGAAGAATGATTGGAAAGCTATAATTAGGCATTGAATCAAATTTGTAGCATTTATTAATGTTATTAAGTCATTTATGTGTAGATACAATTTATTAGAGCCAGTTCAAAAGGAAAGGCGGTAATTGAGGATTGAGTTGGCCGTGGAAATTTTAGGTAAGTGTTCGGTTTAACCTTAGATTGAGGGATTAGGAGTTGAGTCATATTTGCTACTTGTTTCTTGTTGAGTACGGCATATAGGCATGGTGACGAGTATCTATACATTGATGTCGAGCATGACCATGGGTCTTAAATTGATACTTGTTGCTTTTCTTGAATGATACCATGGTTGCAATAGTGAGTACATCCATAATATTGAGCAAAAGCTTAGTTTATTTTCATGGAAGTTACTTATGAGTTTGAAATAGTGATAATAGAGATGATTGGAAGTTGAGTTGAGATTGGTTATAGCTGATTCCCCCTTGCCGGGACGTATATTCTTGTACTGTTGAGTTCCCTTGCTGGAATAGTGTAAAATTTTGGTTAATCCCTTATCGGGACTTTTTTTATGATTACTGTTAGCTTTATATTTGGAATGGGTTGCGCGCCGCAATATTTTTATTAGAAAATATATATTGGATCGGGTTGTATGCCGCAACAGAAATTATATTGGATTAAGTTGCATGCCGCAATAGTTATTATATTGGATCGGGTTGCATGCCGCAACAACTATTATATTGGATCGGGTTGCATGCCGCAATAAATATATACATATATATATGGATTGGGTTGCGTGCCGCAACAGTAGTATTATTACGTTGATGTAGAGACTGTACTGATCTTTCATATTCATTTGTTTTTTGCTAGGTTGATTTGTTTCCCTGAAGCATGTACCCCCTCTCTCTTTAACTGCTTATTACCTATTTATTTTTCCGCCATATATTATATAACTGCACAAGTTTTTCTCGAGTCTGGTTCTAGCCTCTTCAATTCCTCGCCGGGGTTAGGCTAGACACTTACCAGCACATGGGGCCTGATGTGCTGATACTACACTTTGCACTCTGTGCAAATACTAGAGCAACAGTTGGTGCGGCACAGTAGTTCGTGATCCATCCTTCAGTCCACGAGACACTGAGGTAGCCTTGCAGACATTCGCAGGCCTGATGTCTCCTCTATTTTATTTTTTATCTTGTTATATCATGTATTCGAGACAAACATCTTTACTTTTCCTTCAAACGATGTATGTAGTATTTGTAGTAGTCCGTGGATGTTGTGACTCTAGGTTCTGGGTAGAGACTTGTATTGGTTTTCTAGACATTTTTGTTTCGTATTTATTTGAGACTTCTACTAAATTTTACATTCCGCTAGTATTTGATTGTTTGTTTTTTTGGTAACATAATTGGTAATGAGTTTTAATATGAAGGGGTCAATGGTTTCAAAGATTCATGGCTTACCTAGCTTCCACGAGTAGGCATCATCACGACTCCCGAAGGTGGGAATTCCGGCCGTGACACTAACTGCATATGAATTCCTCGACGTCAGTTGTGAAGAGACCTTATAAGAAAAATTACATTGAATTAGTATTTCCAAATTTATATAAAATTAAATCAAAATATTTAATGAAAAGTGTAAATTTACATGTATAGTCGAGGCCCGACCCTTGATCCACCTTTGTTGATCTGTCTCTTTCTTCTTCTTTACAATATGAGTCTCCTTGAATAACTCATCTTGGATCATTAGATTCTCCAACTTCTTTTCCTGAAAACTTATAAAGTTTAGTTAATAAACGGAATAAATATACTTTGAAAATTAAAATAAATTAAGCAATTACGTGCCAATCTTCTTTTTTATTATCCCTAGGCTGATCTCACCTCCATTATGCAAGGAGCCTCCCTTCTCAGATACGTGAGCTTTATTTCCTTTTTGGCTCTTCTCTAAGAACTTTGCAGTAAGCCATTGCCTTTGCAAATCCTCCCATAAATTTTGAAGCAACCAGTCAGGCTTCTGGTTAAACTTTCTAGCTTTGGAGAAACTATATGACAACCACTTGCGAGTTTTGTGATGAAAATTTGCTGCCACTTTCACACAATAGCGGTGTTCCCATACACACTTGCTCTGTATTTCAAAAGTTAAATATTATATGAAAATATCATAAATATATATAATTATACTGCTTAAAAGAACATTTATACCTTAAATAAATTGAAAATTTACTCCTTCAGCGAGAGTGTGAATTTACTCCAAGTCGCATAAGGGACATAATAAAGCTTGCTGGTGGCTTTGGCCATTATCCTCGTAGTAATATTACTGGGGATGAACATGCAATTTAACAAAAAAACGCATTAATATCTTAGTACAAATTGTACAAAACAATAAACGTAAAATAATAAATAATTACCCATCATCCTTAAGGACTATGATGATCCTGCCATATTGATCATAATGCACATCCTCGTCATCATCACCATCACCGTCCAAAGCATGTATATGATAGGCATGCGTGGAAGGTGCAGGGGGTCAGAGCTAGTATCTTGCATGCGAAGGCCTGAAATAGATGGAGTTGCTGATGAATATTGCTGCGATCCCTGTGACTGCGACATAGCTGGATGGAACGCAAGTGGCTGTGATACTGATGGCTATAATGGCTATGACCCGAGTGGTAGTGACCTGAGTGGCTGTGACATTGATGGATGCGATCCACGTGGTCGTGAGGCAACTGGACTATATACCGGACGTGTAGTCATATGGCCTTATGATGGAAGAACTGGTGTCATCATGAAAGTGTAGGGTTCGTGATGTTGTGGAAGCTAAGAATAGCCATGGGGTAGAGAATAAGGCATAGGCATAGGCATAAGCATCTTTGAAGAGGGTTGAAAATATGGAGTATTATCTTTTACCCTCCTCTTTCCTTTCTGCAACATATTTCATACACTTTTCTTCGTACTTCCTCTTCTCCTTCTCTTTTTTCTCTCCTTGCCGAGCTTGTTGGAGTGCCATTGCCCAGATCTCGTGTAATTCCTTTTCCCCGAGAACTAGTAGGGTCATTGTTACCTCAACCCGTTCCTACCATCTTTATAATACAATACATATTGAGATTGAAACATATTAGAAACTAGCTATATAATGAGAGTTATGAAAGAAACCAACTTTTTAAAGCTCATCGACGTATTGTTCCTCGTCCGAGAATTCTTCTTCCTCACTAGTTTGAGCTTCATTTGTTGATTCTTCTTCCTCATTTTCTGTAATTGTTACTTCATTTATATAAACTTTTTCCAATATTTGTTTAGGATGTTGCAAATCATTTTCTAAATGTGTGTCCACTATTTGGTGAACACTGGAGATATTATTTTGATATGCAACACCTAACACATGCTCGACTTCCACCCTATCTATATGTTTAGTTTTTATTACAACCCAGCAATCTGACTTATTCCACCGCAATGGATAAGGAGCATAATATACTTGCCTAGCATTATGTGCAATTATAAAAGGATTATAGCGATCATACTCCTTTGTATGATTAACCTCAATTATGTTGTTTGATTGTGCACTCTTGTACCTCTCTTTGGATTTGAGTCAAACCACTTGCATTTAAAGAGTATCAATTTGTTAAATGGCCAATCTATATATTCTAGTTCTATTATTTCTTTGAACAAACCATAATAATCAATATCTCCAACTTGGTTGACATCACCACCTTGAACCCACACCCCGCAGTTGTTGCTATTTTTATTTTTAGAGCAATTCTTTGTATGGTACTTATAACCATTCACTACGTATTTAGATATTGTTGTGACCTCAAGCCCAGGTCCCCAAGATATTTCTTTCAAAAATTATTTTACACTATTATTTGGATTATTTGCCTACATAATTTTAAAAAAAACCATAAGTTAGCATAACTTACAAAAATTATTTACCTACATAATGTTAGGACATTATCAGAATAAACTTACAAATTATTTGAATCATGTACCAAATCTCGTATATACAACATTATGACTAAATTGACCCACGAAATGACTGTGACACATCAAATATTATTAGTAGTTGCATTGAGATGTAATCACAGTAAATTGTATATTTTGATAACTACTAAATCAATACTTACTTGAGAAATTGTACAACTTCGGGACAATTTGGCAACATATGAAGTGTAGCTGACTTGTACTACATATCACTCAAACTTCTCTTTCTAACATCTTTAGAATATCAGCTTGGTTGATTGAATATGGACATAGTCGGATATAACGAATCATTCACACATTCGACTATGTGCCTATTGGTATTCCTAGCACATGGCACATTACTCTCAAAATAATAAGAACAACAATGAGCAGTTTTCTTTGCAAGATAAGCTTCGCATATAGATCCTTCAATCCTATTCCTCTGCTTAATAAATTGTTTGCATTTGCCAATTATCTTACTTAATTTCAGGTTAGCCAAGAACATTCAAATAAAATAGAAAATTACATCAAACTTATAATATTACCTCTCAAAAGGATACATCCATCTGCATTGAACAAGCCCTCCAAGTTGTGCCTCGTGTACAAGGTGGATTCGAAGGTGTTCCATCACATCAGAAAAAGACATGAAAATATCTTTTCCATCTTGGTAGAAGTTACACGAATGTTCTTATCCATCCGGAGTTGGTCTTCTTCCCTTAATGTAGAAGAACACGAGTCTTTGAAAAATAAACTAATCTCTATGATGGGTTTCCAAATACTTTCAGGCAAACCAAAAAATGCAATAGGCACTAAGGTCTTCATGAAAATATGACAGTCATGACTTTTCAAATGGCTGAGCGTCTCTACATCCATATCAACTTTTTTCCCAAGATTCGACGCATAACCCTCATGCATCTTCAATTTTGTTACCCAATTACAAATTTACCGTCTTTCCTCCAAAGTGAATGTGTAACTTGCTTTGGGCTTGAATATCTTACAATTGTTTTGTGTTTCCAAGCATAATTTAGGCCGCCTGCAATATTCTTGTAAGTCCACTCTAGCATTTGGGTCATCCTTTGTCTTACATTTAACATCCATCATTGTGTTGAACAAATTGTCAAAATAATTCTTCTCAATATGCATGACATCAAGATTGTGGCGGAGAAGATTATCCTTCCAATATGACAACTTCCAAAATATACTTTGTTTTGTCCAATTATGAGTTTCGTCCAATTATGAGTAACATCGTATCCAAGGAATCTATAAGCTGGAGCTTCAGTAACTTTACTGAAGTTCTGGACCATCTCCCAAATTCCCTCACCTGAAAGTATCGGAGAAATCATATTCCATTTTATTCTTTTTAATGGATTTTTCATCCTTCTAAACTCATGATCAAGAGGCAAGAATTGACGATGACAATCAAACCATGATTGCTTTTGCCATATTCCACAGTGAACACTTTACTATTTTCCATGCAGTAAGGACAAGCTAGCTTCGCAACAGTCATACACCCAGACAACATTCCATACACAGGAAAATCGGTAATTGTCCACATTAAATTAGCACGCAAATTGAAACTATGCTTGGTTGATATATCACATGTATCAACACCATCGTACCACAATTATTTTAGCTCATCAATCAAAGGTTGTAAATATACATTAATCAAACTTTTCGAATTACGTGGACCAAGGATAATACAATTTAAAAATATATATGGACTAGTCATGCACAACTCGGGTGGTAGATTATAAGGTGTAAGAAAGACAGGACAACATGAATATGGTGTTGTAGATACAGAAAAAGGTGTGAAGCCATCCGTACACAAACCTAACAGAATGTTCCTTGGTTCACTAGTAAAATCTGGATATGTCCTATCAAAGTGCTTCCAAGCTTCTCCATCTGAAGGATGACACATAACACTAGGTGATCTTCTATTTTCAAAGTGCCATCTCATATGAGGAGCAGAACTCATCGACGCATATAACCTCTTTATCCTAGGTATAAGTGGTAAATAATGCATCTCTTTGATATTTACCATATTCTTGCTGGAAAGCCTCTTGAAACGTGGCTTTTCGCAAAATTTACTACTGTTTAAAGTTGCTTCATCTTTATAATATAACTGCAACCATCTTCACAACAATCAATTCTCATTGACAAATGTCTTAACTTAGAAACTAATCTCTTTGTCTTATAGAAATCACCAAGTAATTTGATATTAGGGTCAACTAGTACACTCATAAGGTCAATGAAAGAGTCCATAGCTGCTTGAGAAATATTCCAATCATATGTGATACTACAATCTAACTGCAACATATAGCTCAGAGTGCGTACTTCCTTTACGTAGTGGACGACTAGCTTCCTCTAACTATTCATAAAAATATTTTGTGTCATCATTAGGACTTTGTTCAACATTTTCATTGGGCTCACTCCCTAAGTGCATCCCAAAAGCATCCGTAACCATATTATGGATTCTAGAATCATGATTTGTATTCTCCACCGACTTACTTCTTTCACCCACAACCATGTTATGAAATATCCCATGGCTACCATCGATCTCTTCATGATTAGTCCACACAAAGTAATTCACTATAAACCCCTTCCTATAAAGATGATGCTAACTTCCTCCAATTTTTAAACTTCATACAGTTGCACCTAACACAAGGGCACCTAATTACTCCTTCACTTCGGTATGGTGAAAGTGACATTGCATGTCTAATAAAGTTATCTACCCCTTCTACAAAATCCTCTCGCAAACCCCGCCGATTAGGATAGTTCCTATTGTACATCCAATTACGATGTTCCATCATATCCTAAAATTGCAATTCATATCATAAATTTTTAATTTATAAACTAAAAGTTTAATTTATAAACTAAAAGTTCAATTCATAAACTAAAAGTTCAATTCATATCCAAAAAGTTCAATTCTCATAAATTAAAAGTTCAAGTCATATCCTAAAATTATAATATACGCTACAAGTCCAATTCATAATCTATAATTCCAATACATAAATAAAAAGTCCAATTCATTTTCTACAAGTTCAAATCATATCCTAAAATTACAATTTATAAACTACAGTCCAATTCATAAACTAAAATTAATACATAAACTAAAAGTCGAATTCATATCCTAAAAGTTCAATACATATCCCAAAATTTTAATTTATAAACTAAAAGTTCAATTCATATCCAAAAAGTTCAACTCGTAAATTAAAAGTCAAATTATATCCTAAAATTATAATTTATAAATTACAAGTCCAATTCATAAACTAAAATTTCAATACATAAACTAAAAGTCCAATTTATATCCTAAAAGTTCAATTCATATCCTAAAATTTCAACTTACAAACTAAAAGTTCAATTCATAAACTAAAAATCCAATTCATATCCTAAACCCTAGATTCTAACTAAACTATCAATACAATAAAAAGTATAATTCAAATCTAACTAAACTAAATTCAATACTAATTAAAATAATTAGTTAATAAAATTAATTAACAAATCAAATTAAAACAAGACCTAAACTCTAATCCTCAATAAAATACAATGTTCAAAGAATTGAAACAATAAACTATAATATTAACATAATTGAAACAAAAACTAGAAATAGCAAAGATTCAACGTTATAATTCAAACCTAGGTATTTTTAGGTGGAGAAGGAGGGGGGGGGGGGAGGGGGGAGTTTGGTGGTGGTAGTGGTACTCCGGCGACAACAGTGGTGGTGCGGGGTGGGGGAATGAGATTTGTGTGAGGAAATAGAGAAGGGGAGGGGAAGGTGTTGAGAGAGAGAGAGAGTTGGGAAAATTTTGGGGAAGAAAATAAGAGAAATGGAGGGGAGGAAACCCGTTTTTGACTTTGTTATTAGAAAAAGCGACCAACGTTGGTCGCTATTTTTGGTCAGTAACCAACGTTGGTCGCTATTTCTACAAAAATAGCAACCAACGTTGGCCGCTATTTCTAAGTGTTTTTTTCTTTTTTAGTTTTAAAATATTATAAACTATATAAAAATTATTATTAGCTATAATATTTATTTTATTTAACAATAATTATTTTAAATAATTATAAACTATAAGCATAATCTTTTAAAAAAAATATATTAACTAGGTAAATACTTTTAATAGATTATAATAGCATCTATCTAAAGGAAGTTTAAGTTATTTTTAAGTATATGAGTAATTTCATACACACGCATCAACTAAATTGTAATTGTTGATCAATCTTATGCATTACCTTGTACAACTAATTAATGAACTGATAAATTAATATAATATTATTCCACTAATTGATATAATAATATTTATAATTTTTATTATAACAGAGTAAATGAATTACATTCATTCATCACTAGGTTATAAGTCGATAAATTAATTATAACATATTAATTGATATAAATCGAGTCTTTTAATTTATTTTAAATATTCAACGATGCATCTGAGTAGGTTATAAGTCGATGAATCAATTTACAAGTATATGAATCCCTAAAAGAACCAGGCCATGTCTTCCTAGCATTCATATAATATTTAACATATATATATATATATATATATATATATATATATATATATATATATATATATATATATATATATATATATATATGTTAAATATTATATGAATGCTAGGAAGACATGGCCTGGTTGAGTAGGTTATAAGTCGATGAATCAATTTACAAGTATATGAATCCCTAAAAGAACCAGGCCATGTCTTCCTAGCATTCATATAATATTTAACATATATATATATATATATATATATATATATATATATATATATATATATATATATATATATATATATATATATATATATATATATATATATATATATATATATATACACCCACACATACATACACATACGTAGACACTTCACTGTAATACTATAACGTATATATAACTTGTTATAGTATAAGTTAGTGTATATGTGTGTGTGTGTGTGTGTATATATATATATATATATATATATATATATATATATATTAACAGAGTTAATGAATTACATTGATTCATCACTAGGTTATAAGTCGTTGAATCAATTATAACAGATTAATTGATATAAGTCGAGACGTATAAGTCGATGAATCAATTTTCAGGTGTATCAATCCCTCGGGTACTTTTAGGGATTGATAGACTTGTCAAGATCCTAATTAGTATATATGATTTTTCATCAAGTATATATGTATGTAAATTGATACATCGGCTTATAACCTACTCAGATGCATTGTTGAATTTTAAAAACAAAACGTCTCGGCCTATATCTATATCAATATATCAATATCTATATATCTGTCTATATGTATACATAACACACTTTATTGTACTACTTTACCTACATATATAGCACGTTAGAGCATATTGTAGTGTATTCTTCCCTTGTATTACAAAAGTGTTAACGGATTACATTTATATTATTTAGATAGTAAATATAAAAGTAATTGTTAATTTTGACCAATGTTGACTTGGAAAGAGACCAACTTTGGTTACTAATTATCCACAAATTAAAAATTAGTGACCAAAGTTGGTCGCTAATTTTAAATAATATATATATATATATATATATATATATATATATATATATATATATTATAAAATATTTTAACTTATAATATAATTGTAAGACATTCTAACTGCGTCCCAAATTAGTGACCAAAGTTGGTCGCTACTTGCTTCCCCTTTCATAACCGACCAACTTTGGTCGCTAATTTTAAATAATATTTATTTATATTTTATAAAATATTTTAAATAATATCACGACCCAGATTGCCCATCCTCGAGAGTCGTGATGGTGCCTACTAATGGGAGCTAGGCAAGCCAAAGCTTAATCACTTTTTCTTTACAATATACTCCTTTTCAACAATTATCAGAAATAACATGAAACAAAGAAAATAAATAAATAAATAAGCGAAAATCTTTAATTAATGGAGTTGATTAAAATGTGGAAATCCAACATAATTCTCTACCCAAGATTGGTGTCACAATACTCACGAACCACTAAGAGTGCTAAATATAGTCGCAGGAAAGAAAATATAACTCTTTGTCTCGAATACAATGAGATAACAGACTAAAATAAAGGAAAGAGGAGACGCCGGGCCTGTAGACGCTTGTAGGGCTACCTTGGTGTCTCGCTGGACTGAAGGCTAGCTTCCCCGCTACTGCCGTTGCTGCCCAAGACCTGGATCTGTGCAAAAGAGCACAGAGTGTAGCATCAACACAACCGACCCCATGTGCTGGTAAGTGCCTAGCCTAACATCAGCGAAGTAATGACGAGGTTAGGACAAGACTACCAAATAAACATGTGCAGTTATATATATACATGTACAACATAATCGAAATACAAAGGCAAATAATCAATATGGGAAGGGGAGCATGTCGTGGGGAACATAAAATTTCAGGTAAAATTAGTCCAGTAATGAAAGAAACAGCACGATGCAGGTATTATTAAAGAAACATAAAGCAATAAGTGCACGACACCACCCGTCGTGCTTTTACTTTCATCCTTACCAAGCAATTATAAAATAAAACTTGCATAGCACCACCCTTCGTGTTTTTACTCTCATCCTTACATATAATTAGCAGAATCGACACAGAATGGTACATCGTGCGATGCGTCATGAATCTTCAACTGCCAATATGGGAAGCATCACAATAAACTGTATAAGCCCCTAAACCCGTGGGTAAAACCAGTACCGTAGTCAGAGTTGTCTTGAGCTTATGAAAGCTCGCCTCAGACTCATCCGACCATCTGAACTAGGCACCCTTCTGGGTCAATCGGGCTATCAGGGCTGCAATAGAGGAAAATCCCTCCACGAACCGTCGATAGTAACCGGCCAACCCCAAGAAACTCCGAATCTCTGTAGCTGATGCTAGTCTAGGCATGTTCTTGGCTGCCTCAATCTTCTTTGGGTCCACATGAATACCCTTTGCTGATAATACATGACTCAAAAATGCAACTGAGCTCAACCAGAATTCACACTTTGAGAACTTAGCATATAACTGACTATCCCTTAGAGCCTGAAGAACCACTCTAAGGTTCTTCTCATGCTCGTCCTGGCTGCAGGAATATATCATCAATGAACACTATCACGAATTAATCCAAACTAGGCCTGAACACTTGGTTCATCAAGTCTATAAAAGCTTATGGGGCATTTGTCAACCCGAATGACATAAACAAGAACTCACAATGCCCGTACAGAGTGAGGAAAGTTGTCTTAAGGACATCAGATGCCCTAATCCTCAACTGATGGTAGCCCGATGGCAAGTCGATCTTGGAAAATACCCTGGCACCTTGAAGATGATTGAACAAATAATCAATCCTCAGTAGTGGATACTTATTATTGATTGTTACCTTGTTCAATTGCCGGTAATCAATACACATTCTCATTGATCCATCATTCTTCTTGAAAAATAACACCGACGCACCCAAGATGAGACACTGGGTCTAATGAAACCCTTCTACAACAAGTATTGCAACTGATCCTTTAACTCTTTTAACTCAGGCGGGGCCGTACAATATGGAGGGGAAGAAATGGGCTGAGTGCCCGGAGCCACATCAATGCAAAAGTCAATATCCCTATCAGGTGGCATACCCAGCAGGTCTGAAGGAAAGTCATCACGAGTCTAAAAGTCTATTCCCAATATAATGTCGAAATCAACTATGTCTAAAAGTAACAAATCTACACGAGTCTCAAGACCCCCCATTACCACAACACAAGAACGATGGACTCGATCGACCACAATAGAGTCACCCACTGGTGTAGACACATAAACAGGAATACTCAATACATCACTAGGCATGATCAAGTACGAGGCAAAATAAGATGACACGTACAAGTACATAGACCCCGAATCAAACAACACTGAAGCATCCCGATCAAAAACCAGAACCTTACCTGTAATAATCGCATCTGAAGTCTCTACCTCGGGCCAGGTCTGAAGAGCATAACATCGGGGCTAGGCCCCACCACCATGGTCTACCTCCCTAGGATGGCCTGCTGCTGGCTGGCCTCCACCTCTGGCGGTCTGAGCTCCACCTCTATAACCTCTACCTCTTTCTCTGGCACCTCTACCCCCACCTTTAGCTGGATGGGCGGACTGTGGAACACCTGGTGCCTGATCCATGGCATGAGAACCCAGGTGATGAGAACTGCTAGGCGCTCGAGGACAAAATCTAGCAATATAACCCGTGTCACCACAAGTGTAACAAGCTCTCGGCTGCTGAGTATACTGGACCTGTCGACCTGAATGACCACCACAGAAACTCTAAAGTGGCGGTGCACTGATAGGAGCTGGCGGTGCACTGAAAGGCTGGTGATCAGAATAGTGTGCATGAGAACCACGACCACCTAGGGCACCTGAGAAAACTGGAGGGCTGAGTAGAAAGGACTAGAAGGCTGGCCCTTATCATACGAATCTCTGCCTCCATACGAGGCACCACTGAATCGGCCTGACTGAAGGGATCTCTTGTTTGCCCTATGTCCACCCCTTGTGACAATACCATCTAGATCCTCCGGGCCACATTGGCCGCCTTCTCAAAGGATATCTCGCTCCCAGCCTCTCTATCCATCTTGAGACGGATAGGTTGAATGAGTCCATCAATAAATCGTATCACTCTCTCCCTCTCAATGGGGAGTATAATAATATCATGGCGTGCCAACTCAATAAACCTGGTCTCGTACTGGGTGACTGTCATGGATCCTTGATGGAGACGTTCGAACTGCCTTCAGTAGGCCTCTCAATGAGTAATAAGGAGAAACTTATTCAGAAATACATGCGTGAACTGATCTCGGGTCAAGGCTGGAGATCCTGCTGGTCTAGCTAAACAATAATCCCTCCGCGAAGTCTTGGCATATCCGGATAACTGGAATGTAGCAAAATCAACCCCCATTGGTCTCAATAATACCCATGTTCTGGAGAACCTCATGGCAACTGTCCAAATAATCTTGAGAATCCTCGGTAGATGCACCGCTGAAGGTAGTAGTGAAAATCTTAGTGAACCTATCCATCTCCATAAAGCATCGACAGACATAGCTGCTCCATCACCGGCCTGGGATACCATAACCGTCTGAGCTACTCCAACTGGCTGAACTACTGGAGTATGAATCTGGGGAGCTACCTGCTACGGAGTACGAGTAGCAGGAGTCTGGGCCCCTCCTCTAGCCTGAGAGACGGCTGGTGCTATAGGAAGAAAACCTGCTTGGGTAACACTCTGCATAAGACCCACCAGTCGGACTAGAGTGTCCTGAAGAATTGGGATGTCAATGAACCCCTCTAGGACTTGAGTTGGGACAACCGAAACTGCTGGAGCTGGGGCTGGGACCTCCTCGTCAAAGTCTACCTGCAGCTCCTCCACTGGTGCTGCTGCTCGGGGCTGAGCTTTGCCCCTACCTCGGCCTCTAGCACAGCCTCAACCTCGCCCTCTACCCCTAGTGAGAGCTGCTTGGGGCTCGGACTGCTGATCGGAAGATGAGGAAGCGCGTGTTCTTGCCATATGCGAAAGAACAGAGTAGATATTCAATTAGCATTGAGAAACCAAACTGCACGATAAGAAAGAACAAATGTGAAACTTTTCCTAAGTCCTTAGCTTCTAGGGGATAAATACAGACGTCCCCGTACCGATCCCTCAAACTCTACTAAGCTTGTCTGTGATTTGTGAGACCTATGCAACCTAGAACTCTGATACCAGCTTGTCACGATTCGATTACCCACCCTCGGGAGTAGTGATGGTGCCTACTGATGGGAGCTAGGCAAGCCAAAGCTTAATCACTTTTTCTTTAGAATATACTCCTTTTCAACAATTATCAAAAATAGCATGAAACAAAGAAAATAAATAAATAAATAAGCGATAATCTTTAATTAAATGAGTTGATTAAAATGTGGAAATACAACATAATTCTCTACCCAAGATTGGTGTCACAATACTCACGAACCACTAAGAGTGCTAAATACAGTCGTCGGAAAGAAAATATAACTGTTTGTCTCGAATACAATGAGATAACACACTAAAATAAAGGATATAGGAGACGCCGGGCCTGCGGATGCCTGCAGGGCTAACTCGGTGTCTCGCTGGATTGAAGGCTAGCTTCCCCGCTACTGCCGTTGCTGCCCAAGACTTGGATCTGTACAAAAGAGCATAGAGTGTAGCATCAGCACAACCCACCCCATGTACTGATAAGTGCCTAGCCTAACCTCGGCGAAGTAGTGACAAGGCTAGGACCAGACTACAAAATAAACCTGTGCAGTTATATATAATTATGTACAACATAATCGAAATACAAAGGCAAATAATTAATATGGGAAGGGGAGCATGCTGTGGGGAAAATAAAAATTTCAAGTAAAAGTAGTCCAGTAATGAAAGAAACGGCACGATGCAGGTATTATTATAGAAAATAAAACAATAAGTGCACGACACCATCCTTCGTGCTTTTACTTTCATCCTTACCTAACAAAGATAAAATAAAATATGCACGACACCACCCTTCATGCTTTTACTCTCATCCTCACATATAATCAATAGAATCGGCACGAAATGGTACATCGTGTGGCACGACATCACCCTTTGTTCTTATTATTATATCAAAAAATACACGATATCACCCTTTGTGCTTTAGCACTCTTTCCCACAATAACAAACAGTACACGACATTACCCTTCATGTTTTAACACTCTTCCTCACCCAAGCAGCAATCACAAACAAAGGAGTAAGGAGGTAAACAAAATAGAAGATAGAAATCTCGGCAAGGGAATGCAATTAAAAGTTAAATCCCGGCAAGGGAACAATATCAATAAATTTCAATACCTCTGCAGGGGAGAAATAAATAAAACCACGAAACATCCCGCAAGGGAATAAACCAATAACTCTTTCTCTCTTTCACTTTCATTTCGTAGTTCACATTATCACATGAGCCAATGCTTCAAAGATTAAATTATCTCATATACCTTTACAACTTGTGTTTCAACTCGAGCCAATGCTCCTCGAATTTTAAAGATCACAATTCCTTTCACATGCTCTTTACAACATATAAAAAATAAATTAAGCATGAAAGTTACAACAAAGATCAAAATATTCGCACTACAACGACTCACGGTCATGCTAGACACTAATGTATAGATACTCGTCACCATGCCTATATATCATACTCGACAATTAGCAAGTAGCAAATAAGACACACACCTATTCCCTCAAGCTAAGGTTAGACCTAACACTTATCTCAACTTCCACAGCCAAATCAATCCACAACCACCACTTTCCCGCTCGAATCCTGCTCCAACCCAATCGAATCTATGCATAAATGACTCCATACCATCAACAAGAGCTAAAAAAATCAATTTCTATGTTCAATTACAACTTTTGATCATTCTTCCCAAAATCCCAAAAATTGACCTGGGTCCCGCTTGGTCAAAACATGAGGTCCATACCAAAATCAAATCCCACATTCACCCACGAGCCAGAATATATAATTTATTTTTAAATTTGACCCCAAAACGAGGTCTAAATCAAGAAATTTCAAGAAGCCCTAATTCTACCCAAATCCCCCAATTTCTATCCTTAGTTACGTGTTTTAGGCTTAGAAATTCATTAGATAATAATAAAAAATGAAGGAAACGAGTTAAGGATTACTAACCTACAAAGTTTTGGTGAAAGAAAGCTTCAATGGACGCCTAAGGAACTTGGAGAAGAAGGAGTTGGTGAAAACTTGGTGAAATACTGTAGCTACTATTTTTGAAGTTTTAAAAATAACTGGGCCAAAAAATGCTCGGGATAGGAAGGTTGGTCATTGCAATCACAGAAAGGGCATTGCGAACGCATAGAGGAAACTGGATCTACTATCAGGTTTGGCTTTTTTTGAATTGCAATCGCGGAGAAGGAATGCGATCGCATTGAAGAAATAGGTCGGGCATCGCAATCGCGAACAATACTATGCGATCGCGTAGAGGAAAATAAAGGGCTTCTCAACTTAACACTATGCGATCGCGGGAGGATCTATGCCATCGCATACAACAAAATGAACCCCAGAACAAGTTACACTATGCAATCGCGGACAACGCTATGCGATCGCGTAGAACAACAGGTGGACAACAACAGACATCAGAGCCCTTGAGTCTCCTAACCAAACACATATACTAACTCAACAACATCCTATGAACTTAACCTTATGATCAAACCGCCAAATTAACATCATATACATCCAATTAAGCCTCAAAATGCATGATTTTAAACTTCATAAACTTTCAAAAGTTTTCATTTTAACACGCCAAATGATGTCTGGTTTCAACCAAACTTTATAGAAATATCTTAAATTACATATAAGACCTGTACGAAGCACCTGAACTAAAATACGGGCCCGATACCAACACGTTCTAATCGATTTTCATTTCAATTTTCCATAATTATTCCAGAAAAATAATTTTACTCAAAAATTCCTTTCTCGGGCTTGGGACCTCGGAATTCAATTCTGGGCATACACCCGAGTCCCATTTTCCTACGGACCCTCCGGGGCCGTCCAATCATGGGTCCGGATCCGTTTGCCCAAAATGCTGACCGAAGTCAAATTTATCCATTTTAATATAAAAAATTTAGCATTTTTCACAAAATTTCACATTTAAGCTTTATGGCTACGCGCCCAGAATGCACACACATATCGTGGCAACTATAAATGAGGTTTTTAAGGCCTCGAAAGCACAAACTATATATAAGAAAACAGGTGATGACCCTTTTGGTCGTCACAAATAATAATATAATTATTAAAATGTTATAACTGGGTCCCACATTAGGGATCAAAGTTGGTCGCTAATTTCAATATTTCTTTGACCAAGCAAGTCTGACCGGTCCGGTCAATATGTTGACCATTTTACCAACCAAAATGCGACCAACCTTGGTCGATAAATAATTATTTAATAATTTTCTTCACATTAACGATCAACTTTAGTCGTTTTTTTTTGGTCAACCAACTTTGGTTGTAAATTTTTGGTCGATAATTTCTAGATTTCTAGTAGTGTACACCAATAATATAAAAGAATATTTACACTAATTAATATATATATATATATATATATATATATATATATATATATATATATATATATATATATATATATATATATATATATATATATATATATATATAAAATTTGTTTGAAAAATAAATAACCGACTGAGAAGAAGAAGTCTAGTTTCACCTAATTATTTTTGAGTGTTTGGATCAGTTTGTAAGCATCTTGAATAATTTGATGAGTCTTACAAGTGCAAATACGAATAATTTTGTCCACAAAAATTTAAACAAATAAGAAAAATAGGTCAACTAATATCTTTATTTTATCGAAATTTGAGCACGAAATCTTACGATTATTGATCCTTAATTTCATCGATTATTGGGTTACGCCCTTGAGTGCGAAGCTAGCTTACAAAATCCTAAAGCAAGTCCAACCTATATGTGCTTAGCCATTTGTAAATTAATTTTCTTAGAAAGCTTACAAAACCCTAAAAGTAAGTCCAAAAGATTTTGTGCTTAGCCATTTGTTGCCAAGTCTCAACAACTTATAGTGCTATAATTAATTTTCAATTGTTATAAACTAAAGTAAAGACAAGAACAATTATGCAAGAACAATAGCAATAGAGAGAAGAGTAGAGAGAGTTCTTCTTATTGAGAGTTAGGAGTCTCAAGGGATGATTTACAATGGTAGGGGGCACCTCTATTTATAGGGGAGAGGAAGATTTAGCTACCACTAATAGAACTCTAAAATCTCTCTAATTAAATACATTAAAGACATTCACCTTAAATAGAAGTGTAAGAATCTTCTATTTATAACACTCCCCCTTGAATGTCTATTCAATGATGTGCCTCATAAAACCTTAAAACCAAAACCCAATGGAAAAAAATTAAAGTAAGGAAAAAGAGTACACATGTTTGAATATGCGCCTATTGGTTGCCTCGTTAAAAACCTTGCAAGGAAAACCCAGTGGGACAAAACCTTGTAAGGAAAAAAGAGTGCAACGCGCATTGACTCCCCCTAATGAGTACATCGATTTATATCCTTGAGCATTTGCATTCCAATCTTGTGCATCATCTTCAAAACGATCTTTGGTAGATGCTTGATGAATAAATCAACCATATTGACTTGAATAAATATTCCGCACCTTGAAATCATCATTCTTGATAGATATAAACATCTTCATATAATGTCGTGGAATAGCTCTTCAATATCTCCATAGATGCATTCTCAAATCCATCATGCTTATAGTTATGGCAAGATTCATATGTACACAAATTGTACTTAGGATGCGGTACTTCAGGACCAAGAATTGCATATGCTTCAAGCAACTTAAATCTTTCAAGTTAAGTCATATAAGTCGCATAATAGACTTTAGCTGCATATCAAGTTTTCATGTCATGCTAAACAAATAAGATATCGAAAATTGACTATACATACCTTTGCCTTTATACTTTCAAGCATATGAACTATAGGTTCAAATCTACATGTCTTTCATATGGAATCAATTCTTTTTGAATTGTATCTCTTCCATTTAGTTACTTTCTTTGGGTCAGTAAATGCGTAAAGCATGCTTTGCAATATGTTGCAATTTGAATTATCCCTTTTATGAACTTCAGGTTCATATCATGATATTCGGGGATATACATATACAAATGAGAATTCATCCCATGTAACATTTTCTCAAGTGTTTATCATGTCTCCCCCTCATGTTAGTAAAGCTAACATGTCATCTTTGTGCATTATGTCAATATACACAGCACCTTAATATAAGATGAAATTATTTGGTTCCTGACCCTGAACCACTTTTGAGGGGAGAATATACTCTTGTATACAACTTATATCAAACTGATATATACAACTTCGTTCTCATAAGGAACAGTTTAGCTATTAAGTGGAAGCACTCAATAATTATCTTGCTAAACCAACTTTGATATAAACCAACTTATCAAGATGAACTGTCTTGAGTAGAGAATCTGGAAACTATGCTCGAAGTTAGATTACTGAGCGATTTACCCCGCAAGCACCGGCCAGGCTGCGGGTCAATAACAATTGCGCATGTAACCATTCCATAGATGCATCATATTTGGTATACATGGCAGGTGAATGGGCCCATATTCACCTTTGATATTTCCAGAATAAAGGGGCTTCAACCCAAACTCTTTAGTTGGTCAGTTCATTACTGAGAACAAGAACTTCTAGTTCTTTGATATTCACCTATGTGAATTTGCACATCATACTTCAAATGAGATGGCTAACACGAATGTCAACTGAATAAATTATCAATATTGGTAAACTTCAAATTTACACCATGACATGTGCACTTATCAATAAACTTCGGGTTTATTATGACATGGGTTTTATACCAATAGATATCCACTTTATTGTGGCATTCTTTCGTTTGTGTAGTACAAACTGGAGAACAAAGCGGGTAGCTTTTCATATACAAATTACCCCGCTACAAGTTGTAGTAATAGGAGAATCAAAGCCTTCCTTTATTTATAGTCTCAATATAATCAATCGCTTTCGCGTGTACTTTGGAAATTGAATAAGTTTCTTTGAGACTTACTACAGCACAATACTCAATTGTGTTTCTCCAACATAGTAATAATTGGCTCTTCGAGAGCTCTAAAGCTTAATAGATTCTTCGTGAATCTCGGAATTAATCAAATCATGAGCGTCCTCATGTGATTCTTTCATAGTGTCATTTAGATCGTTCTTTTTCCTTTTTCTAGGATTTCGATCTTTGGAACCTAATGGTCTGCCACGCTTCAGGCGTGCATTTGACTCATTGGATATGACACTAGATGATTGTCCAATAGGGATTTCAATACGGATCGGAACATTTTCCGCAGGAATGTGGGATTTCGTTATCCTCTTCAAGTCCGTAAATGCGTCAGGCATTTGATTTGCTATTCTTTGCAAATGGATAATCTTTTATACCTCTTTCATTCAAATAGAGGTATGTGGATCAAGATGAGATAATGATGCATTTTTCCACAAAATTTCCCATTTGGTTTCACCGACTTCTCCCCCTAATTTTGGGAAAAGTGTCTCATCAAATTGACAGTCTGCAAATACTGCAGTGAACAAATCTCCTGTCAATGTTTCGAGGTAGCGAATTATGGAGGATGATTCAAACTCAACATATATTCCTAACCTTCTTTGCAAACCCATTTTGGTGAGGGATGGCGGTGCTACAGGCACATATACTGCGCATCCAAAGCTTCTTTAATGGGATATATTGGGTTCATGACCCAAAACCAATTGCAATAGGGAATATTTGTGATAATTCGTCAGTCAGAGACGAACTAGCATTGCTGCATGCAAAATGGCGTGACCCTAAGCCGAAGCGGGCAGCCGACAAAGTAGCATTGTTGCATGCAAAATGGCGTGAACCCAAACCGAAATGGGCAGCCTCGTTTTCATGAAGAATTCAAGATTATTCTCATCTATTTTCCATTAACTTCGCAAACGCAAGGTTGCGTGATGACAACAAGCACACATTAGACCATCTACAGGATGCGTCTATCAAGACCATGAAATACCTAAACGACCCACTAGGTGGGTGAATAGGTCCACAAATGTCCCCTTGTATACGTTCCAGAAACGGGGGTGACTCAGTCCCAACCTTTGTGGGGGATGGTTTGATGATCAGCTTGCCTTGATAACACGAAGTGCAAGGATATTCATTACTTGAAAGGATTTTGAAATTCTTTAACGGATGCCCATATGAGCTTTCTATAATCCGTCTCATCATGGTTGATCCTGGGTGACCCAGTCGATCATGCCAAAGTACAAATGTATTGGACTCAGTATTCTTTAGATTTACTGTTGAATGTGCCTCAATTGCACTAATTCTTGTCCAATACAGGCCACAAGATAAAGACGGGAATTTCTCAATAACCCTCTTTTGGCCGGAGACATTCTTTAAAGTGAGGACGAGATATTCAAGATTATCTTCATCTATTGTCTCAATATTGTAGCCATTCCGGCGTACATCTTTAAAACTCAACAAGTTTCTTCTTAGACTTGGAGGAGAATATTGCATTCTCTAAGATAAACGTCATGCCTTTGGGCAGAGTTACATTTGCTCTTCCGGAGCCTTTCAATCAATTTACTTCCCATGGTATGACATACAAAAGGAATACATGAACATAATAAACAAGTTCAATTCTTTTGTGTCACATAATATTTTCAAGATCTGCTACTAACAGTTGACTAACAAAATCAGATATGTTGTCCATAATCAATTACTTTGCAGTTTGAAAATTTCAGCATTTTTCATAAGACAATCGATTATTAAACACACACAATCGATTGTTTGAACATAGACAATCGATTGTTAAACACACACAATCGATTATTTGTTATTTTTGAAAAACTTCGGATCACACTGTATAAGACAATCGATTGTTAGATATAGACAATCGATTGTTGGTCATTTTTGAAAAATTCCAGACCTCACTGTATAAGACAATCGATTGTCAAATATAGACAATCGATTGTTGATCACTTTTGAAAAATTCCAGACCACTGTTTTAAAGACAATCGATTGTTGATCATTGACAATCGATTGTTTTGCAGTTTTATGCGAGACGTGAGATAACCGACTAGTTTTTCAGGCTAGTCGATTACCTCTACTGGAAAGTAAAAATATTATTGATATTTGAGCATATTGAGACGTTCTAAAGAACTAATACAAATATCATATCATGAACTAGCTAATACGAGCTAATACTAATGACTATTGATTTATTCATTGACTAATACAAATAAGTGGAATAAAATCAAATAGCTCCATCTTCTTTCATCACGGACCCATCACCGATTAGGTGGTCTATCTTTCCCTCGGGTTGCTCAAAGAAGTCTGCCACATGCAGGTGGGTGAAGTCAAAGTTGTCGTCAGAGACAAAATTTGTTTCAGGGCGTTTTCTCTTTCGAGATGCTTGATAAAGGTCAACCAAATTTTATGGTATACGGCAAGACTTAGACCAGTGCCCGTTTTCACCGCAACGATAATATATAGTTTATAAACTATTTGCTTTTGGATTCTTATCGTATCGTGCTTGTGGCAGAGTGACCAACTTCATGTTGTCATCTCTCTTCTTTAAGCCTTTCCACAAGATGGGTGAATCCTTGATGTTGAGATATTCAATCTTAAAACTTTCATCAAGGTGATGGCGCAAGTAAATCAAGGCCTTCGTACAGTTTCAAACCTTCATTAAGGTGATGGCGCAAGAAAATCAAGGCCTTAGCATAGTTTTGGGTGGATGCACTATTTCTATCTTTAATGGCGTCTCCGAGACCCATAGCATCCAAGTGGATTTCAACATCCAACACCCATGTCATATAGTTCTTGCCCGAAATTTCAAGGGCAACGAACTTTCTTTTCATATTGTCATACATATGACACAATTGCATCAAGAGCGTGTTCATGCTTACGGGCTCTATTACAATTATCACATTCACTTCAGGGAATGGATCAAAATCATGTGCTTTACACAAGCTGCTACCACATTCTCTAAATGGAATGGAGCGAATTCAATTGGACGGAATTCTTTGTCACGTCCACATTCATTGATACCTTCATGGTAATTAGTCTTCTTTCAGACTTATCATATACTGCTTCCACATTCTCTAAAGGGAATGGAGCAAATTCAATGGGACGGAATTCTTTGTCACGTCCACAACCATACATGAATTTAATCATGGAAGGACATAGAGATTTTACCACTTCGTGTGGTTATAATTTCTCACAAACTCCATTAGAATTATAATCAAACTTTGTATATAAAATTTATAGAATTCCAAGAATTTGAAAAGGAAAAGTAAATTACTTACCTTTAAGGTATACCAAATATATTTTCAATATTTTCTTCCTTTCTTCCTTTCCTTTCTTTCTTTCCTTTTTCTTTTCAACTTTTTCGTTTCTTTTCCTTGTTTTCGTTTGTCTTTTTTCAATTCAAACTTTCGTTTGCTTTCTGCCTAATTTCGTTCCTCCCCTTTTTTTTTCTTTTTCTTTCTTTCTTCATTCTTTCTTTGAAGCAAAACCCTACACAAACAAAAGTTAAGACAATTGAAAATTTCAATTGGTTAGAGGCTCGTGCTGATAACGTGTTATAAACTAAAGTAAAGACAAGAACAATTATGCAAGAACAATAGCAATAGAGAGAAGAGTAGAGAGAGTTCTTCTTATTGAGAGTTAGGAGTCTCAAGGGATGATTTACAATGGTGGGGGCACCTCTATTTATAGGGGAGAGGAAGATTTAGCTACCACTAATAGAACTCTAAAATCTCTCTAATTAAATACATTAAACACATTCACCTTAAATAGAAGTGTAAGAATCTTCGATTTATAACATCAATCTCTTTTTCTGAGTGATTCTTTCCTAAATTTAATTGAGGATCACTTCACCAATAACATCTCCTATTTTCCTCTACAAGTCAGACCAGTTTCTTCTTTGCTTCTTTTCTGTGTTTTCTAACATTTCCAATAATTAATAAATAAGAGAAGTAACGAAAGTGAAAACCATTTGATCCATATATGGAGCTAAATTTGTTTAAAAATTATAGGCAGTTAGGTTTAGTGTTGTAAAATATTGAGTTCGAAACTTAATTAACAAATAATTAGACATAAAATACATTATTAATGTTAAAAAAGAGTTACAAAAATAAGTATTTCGCAGTAATATACTGCGAATTACTTTAACGAAAATTTTTCCGTTAATGTAATTCGCAGTATAGTATTGCGAACTATTTAAAAAATTAGGTAAATTGCAGTACTATACTACGAACTATTAAAGAATTTTTTTTAATGTTGTTCGCAGTATAATACTGCGAATTAGTAGTTCGCTGCATTATACTCCGAACAACATTAAAACAATAAGACCTTCTTCTTCCTTGGATCGACAGAATATTCTTCACCATTAAAAAATAAATCTGGTCCCCCCACCCCACCCCACCCCCGTGCTTTAAAAATAATTCGGCCCCGCCCGTCATCTAAAAGCAAGGTGTGGTCCCACACACAAAAGAAGCTTTGGATTCTGTCATTCGGGTGAAAAAATTCAATTTCAATAATATTAAAAAACTTTAAATCGAGGTATTTCGATTTAGATTATGGCAAAACTCGTATAGTACATGTATATTTGTATTGTTTAGTGTGTTTCCATGTGAATATGTTATGTTTGTGTTTAATTTGTATCTTTTATATACCCTGATTGGTTTATTAATTTTTGTGAATTTGTATTATTTATTTGTTTTTTTTGTATTGTTAATGTTATGTTCATATTATTGTTGATAAATTTGTATGTACAGCCTTTTAGCATAGTAAAATATAGTGTCTTTTAGTGTAGTAAAATATAGAATCATTTAGCATAGTAAAATGTAGAGCCTTCTCGCATAGAGTTTTAGTAGCTAACTAAATTCTAAAAATGTTGATTGAGACGCATATTAATTAAGGATAACTCGGTGCTATCGGGCCTCAAAAATTCACAGTAATTCAAAAAATTATAATTTAATTCTTTAAGGTAACAAAATTAATAAAATTGTTAAAATTAAGACGCATAATAATTAAGGATAACTCGGTGCTACCGGGCCCCAAAAATCAAGCCTCGAACCCATACATAATTATTCGATCCAATTAAAAAAATTTATAATTTGATACTTTAAGGTAAAAAAATTATAAAAATTATTGAAATTGACACGCATAATAATTAAGGATAACTCGGTGCTACCGGCCCAAAAAATCAAGTCTGGAACCCATACATAATTATTCGCAGTAATGCAAAAAATTTATAATTTAATTCTTTAAGGTAAAAAAATTATATAAATTGTTGAAATTGACACACATAATAATTAAGGATAACTCGGTGCTACCGGATCCCAAAACTCAAGCCTGGAACCCATACATAATTATTTGCAGTAATTCAAAAAAATTATAATTTAATTCTCTAAGGTAACAAAATTATAAAAATTATTGAAATTGACATGCATAATAAGGATAACTCGGTGCTACCGGGCCCCCCCAAAAATCATCTGGAACCCATACATAATTATTCGTAGTAATTCAAAAAATTTATAATTTAGTTCTTTAACGTAACAAAATTATAAAAATTATTGAAATTGACACGCATAATGATTAGGGATAATTCGGCGCTATCGGACCCCAAAAATCAAACCTGGAACCCATACATAATTATTCGCAGTAATTCAAAAAATTATAATTTAATTCTTTAAGGTAAAAAAATTATAAAAATTATTGAAATTGACACGCATAATAATTAAGGATAACTCGGTGCTACCCGGCCCAAAAACTAAGTCTGGAACCCATACATAATTATTCACTCAAATTCAAAAATTTTATAATTTAATTCTTTAAGGCTACAAAATTTTAAAAATTGTTGAAATTGACACACATAATAATTAAGCATAACTCGGTCCTAACGGGCCCCAACAATCAAGCCTGAAACTCATACATAATTATTCACTCCAATTCAAAAATTTTATAATTTAATTCTTTAGGGTTACAAAATTCTAAAAATTGTTGAAATTGACATGCATAATAATTAAGGATAACTTGGTGCTACCGTGCCCCAAAAATTAAGCCTGTAACCCATACATAATTATTCACTCAAATTCAAAATTTTTATAATTTAATTCTTTAAGGTAACAAAATTATAAAAATTGTTGAAATTGATACGCATAATAATTAAGGACAACTCGGTGCTACCGGGCTTCAAAAATCAAGCCTTGCACCCATACATAATTATTCACTCCAATTCAAAAATTTTATAATTTAATTCTTTAAGGTTACAAAATTCTAAAAATTATTGAAATTGACACGCATAATAATTAAGGATAACTCGGTGCTACCGGGCCCCAAAAATTAAGCCTGGAAACCATACATAATTATTCACTTCAATTCAAAAATTTTATAATTTAATTCCTTAAGGTTACAAAATTTTAAAAATTATTGAAATTGACACGCATAATAATTAAAGATAAATCGGTGCTACCGTGCCTCAAAAATCTAGCGTAGAACCTATACATAATTATTAGCTCCAATTCAAATTTTTTATAATTTAATTCTTTAAGCTTACAAAATTCTAAAAATTGTTAAAACTGACACGCATAATAATTAAGGATAACTCGGTATGACCGGGCCCCAAAAATCAAGCCTGGAGCCCATACATAATTATTCACCCCAATTTAAAAATTTTGTAATTTAGTTCTTTAAGGTTACAAAATTCTAAAAATTGTTGACATTGACACGCATAATAATTAAGGAAAACTCGGTGCTACCGGTCCCAAAAATCAAGCATGGAATAATTAATTAAACATACTCATGGTAGATGACTGTAATACACTCTTTAATCTTGAACCTAATGGACACTTCCAGATATGGAATCAAGACAAGAGAAATCAAGTCCACATCCAAGTTGAAGTGATTCTCATTGAATGTGTTCATTTCACATCTATGCTCACTAATAAATTTACCAACTTTCCAAAACTCGGTTTTCTTTTTGGTGGCACGCAACATCCAGTGACAATCCAAAAACCACCTGCGACATAC
Organism: Nicotiana benthamiana; assembly: GCA_034376525.1. Lineage (NCBI taxonomy): Eukaryota > Viridiplantae > Streptophyta > Magnoliopsida > Solanales > Solanaceae > Nicotiana > Nicotiana benthamiana. Next base: position 45,980,988 of record CM067330.1, read on the forward strand.
AACCTTGTATTTCTCCGTAGTTGAGTCACTTACTGTCATCTCACGATACTCTCTTATACTGTAGACTTTTACAGCCCTAATTAAGTGAGCTTTGTCGGGGAAATACATGCCCTTTGTCAGGACAGCTGGTCTAGACTCATCCCACATCTGTGACCGAAATTCATCATCATCCCTTGTGAGGGCATCAACGTTCGGTATGCTTGGCAAATTATCAAGGTAGGAATATTCCGCTCATGAAATGGCATGTGGGACTCGTATACTCTTGGCCTAGCGAGACGTGGACGAACATGCTCCCTTGTCAACTCAGGTTCAACATTCACTTCCTTCTCCTCCTCATCATGGAAAGGTGTGTCTCATCCGCATTATTGTCATAATCACTATCATCTTTCTGACTCTGCGCATCTGCCAAATCACGAGTTAATACATCGTCTATGGGTAACTGCGTGAGGTCAGGAGCTTCAAGAAGTTCGCTTTCACTGCACAAAAAGAACAAAAACATAAGTTACCCAAACCTCCAGAAAAATACTTTAGATAACGCTATATCACTTTACTTACAAGTGGTACTGTCTTGACGTTTCATGATGGATATTTTCTAGTTTGTCATGACTCCCGGATGGACCTCCGTGGTCCAATACTTCAGAACTACGCATATTCCATCTAGGGGCGGGATCATAACTTGTAAAATGCATATCCGGACGGTACCCTTATGAAAAATATGAGTGTTTATATACAAATACAATTAAAAAATAAAATAAACATCGCTAAAGCGTAGTAAAATTGAAGTTCACCTGTCCTCTTGTTGATTATATAATGTCGAAAAATTATTTTGTGGCTGCTCATTCGTCGGTGGTGACATGTTCAAATCAAGGCAAGCTCTTTCATCAGCAATCTGTCTGGTAAAAACTGCTCCAGAATAACCACCCGATAATAGGGGGTTATCCCTGCTATGCACGCCCTGATTACTGGGAACGTCTTCCACCTTGACGTACATTTCCAAAAATTTTATTACAATAAATTCCCTGTATTCATCAGGAATCTGTAAAAAATCTCTAAGAGTTTCATCACCCTCTATGTTAAACTCAGAATAATAAGCTAACCCCTGCAGAGTCACTGAATACGAAAATCTACCGGTTACTTTAAGGTTAACCGAACGGGTCCTCTCACTCATTTTTTTACGTAATAATGATACCAATGTATCGTACTCCATAGTAAGATGCAATTTAACATGACACTGTGGATGTGAGCTATGCCTCACAGAGTTATTCTCCATCACAACCTCACCCCCCAATATAGTGAAACCCTTATTTTTGGCACTTCAAACATTGTAAAAAAAAATGAAAGATAATAAGAAGAGAGAAGTATAAACATATGTCTGAAGTTAAGTATTGAATGAATTTTCATAAAATTGAAACGCCTATAAATAAGGCAAGTCCAAGCTTGGCGTGTAGAAAATTTTGAAGGAATTCGTAGTATAATACTACATTTTATGTATATGAATTATTGTTATGTCAGTTAAATTATTGGTGGGCCCAAATATGTAATTCGCAGTACTATACTGCGAATTACATTTATAAAAAAAATATTAACCTAATTCGCAGTATAGTACTGCGAATTGTATAATTTTTTTAATTATAATTCGCAGTACAATATTGCGAATTAACTTAACTGCAAAACTTCCGTTAAGTAATTCGCAGTAAAGAACTGCGAATTACCTAGTTTTGTAACTTTTTTTAATATTAAAAATATATTTTGGCTAATTAATTATTAATTAAGTTATGAACTCGTAAAATATTTATCAAGCTTTATTATGGGATCCTAATCTAACTCCTAAATCTGGAAGCAATAATTTCAGGTTATAAACAAATCTCATAATCATCATTAGAATAATTACCCTATATCTGTAATGCTTGAACTTTTTTGCCTCCTTACCCCCCCCCCCCCCCCCCCCCCCAAACAACACACAAACCACTTTATTATAGTTATATGAGTCATGATTAAGTTGACGTTTGAAAATTGTATGCATGTAGATAGCTAGATAGGAACCATAGTTTTACCTAAAAGAAAAGCTAAATTAAGTTGTTTATTACTAGGAAAATGTCTATTAGCCTTAGCCTATGGATGTCAAATCTTATCCTTGTTCCTTAAAGCTGACCATTCATTAACTTTAGTTTTACCCAAGTAATTATGATAAGAATCTGACGGTCGAAAAGAAAAAATGCTTTCATCCAAAGAATTGTTCAAATATTAAAATCATTATGCATGGCATATAAAAGTCAATTGTGTAAGGGAAAATATGAAAGTGGGCTCGCTGAGGAAAGGTAGAGATTAAGCTAGCATTTAGCTATAAATTTCAAATTTATTTTAAAAATTTTAATTTGGGTGAAGTTTGATTTAAAGATAAAAATATGTTTGGTTATAGGATAGTGCACAATTTAGTAAATACCAAATTACCGTACAAAAATCAAAAAATTTTAGTATTTGGTATTCGATATTTTGATATTCGATATGGTATTTTATTTAAAATTTAAAAAAATATTGGTATTAGGCATGATATTTAGTATTTTAAAATAAAAAATTGAAATATCGATATTGTACTAAAATATATATTATATTACACAATATACATATTATTAATTATAACATAAATATAAAAATCTAAAAGTTTACTTTCCTTTATTCTTTAAGTTCATCAATTAACTCTGAATAAGTAACAAGACGTTTCTAATGATCAAATTGATTCTTTTATGCATTGCTTTCTCTCTCTAAGTTGATTTTTGCTAGTTTTGGACAAAATTTTTGTCAACAAATATTTTTAGTTTTGTACTTTTGAGTACTTTAATTCAGAATATTACATTATTTGACTCTATGCACTAGTTAGTATTCAAACCGAATAAACTGAAGTTACCAAACTAAGTAAATCGAAACCGAAAGGAGAAAATCGAACCATTCCAAATTTAATTAGGTACAATATTGATATTGGATTTTAAGAAATTAAATACCAAAAATACCAAACTGGAAATATCTAAATACCATACCGTACCGACAGACGAACACCCCTATTTGGACATACGTTTTCAAAACTTATTTCCCAACTTTATTTTGAAATAACATGTATATAATTTTAAGTTTTGGGATTTTTGCCCAAAATCAGCAATTAGGGTGATTTTGGAATATTGCCAAAATATTGGCAAAATTTATCGCCAAATATGAGTTTTAAAAATAAATCCCAAAATTTATTTTGACAAAATTCATGGCTAAACGGGATCTAAGTTTGTGGGTTCTAAATTTGCTACAGATTTTATAGCTTGTCTTTGTTATTGAATTCACAATTAAAAAAAAATATATATACACATACTTGATAAATTTTCTAATACAAATATAAGAGTTATTATTTTGTTGGAACAAGTACCTCTTATTCTAGATCCACCATTGGGAAGGGGGGTTAGGAGGAGCGATAGAGGTGGCTAGGGAAAACATGGGCGGATCTAGAAGCTTATATGCAGGTTCAACTGAATTTAGTATTTTTTACTCAAATAATATATTTATTTTAATTTTTTTAATTAAATATATATAAATATTAAATTTAAAATTTAATTATTAGTATTTAAAATTGTTGTTTAAAAACTTAAAACCTATATAGTTGAAATTTTGCCGCCATATCTGCGGGCATAAGGAAGACATGGTGGGTCACATTTGGAGGTGTGATGAAGACTTTGTAAGAGCTTTATAACATTTATATATGAGATATAAAAGCATTAAATCATCAAAAGAAGTTGAAGAACGTTGGATCTTATTTTAGTTGAAACTGAGCTATCTAATTAGCTTTCCTCTTTCTATCTTTCAAGTCTTAGGTAGTTAGTAAGATTCAGAGAGATCTCCAGCCATCAAGAAAAGCATAAACTAAAAAAAAGAGAAGGAAAAAACTATACATTATAAAAGAAGGACAACCTCGTGTACTCAGTTTTTGTTATGTGCGATGTTCGACATATTATAAGAATTTATTATACGCAATTTTATCCTATATTTCTACAAGAGGTTATTTTCAGAGCTCGAACACATGACCTTTCTGATCACGTGACAACACTTTTACCAGTTATGTCAAGGTTCCCCTTAAAAAAATATACAATATATATATATATATATATATATATATATATATATATATATATATATAAATATATATATATATATATATATATATATATATATATATATATATATATATATATATATATATATATAATGTGGGGTCCAAAATTAGAAGTTGTAACACCTGAAAATGTTGAAATTGATGTGAATATATATATATATATATATATATATATATATATATGTATATGTATATATATATATATATATATATATAATGTGGGGTCCAAAATTAGAAGTTGTAACACCTGAAAACATTGAAATTGATGTGAATCATACGAATGAAGTAAAGGATAGAAATAGTTTTTGATAGAATGAGGGGGACACGTGGGCCATAAACAAAGGTGAAATTGCATCCGATCCAAATTGACGTGCATGAATCTAAGGGGCATATATATATATATATATATATATGCCCGTTAGATTCATGCACGTCAATTTGGATCCAATTTGAGTATAATGGTATATAATAATTATATTGACTCTGTGTATGCAGTAGCGGATACAGAATTTTTCACGAAGATAGTTTAAAAAAATAAGAATAGCTAGTAACAATTGAACCTATAATCTTAGAAAATTTTTGATCTCCTTAATCATTAAGCTACATTTTTGAAATGTATTAAGAAGATTTAAAATTTAATATATAAAAATAAAAAACAAATTTTACCTTATATATAATGTAACTTTTCGATGGGTGAATCCCCTTCATCCCTCCTGGATCCACCCCTATATGTATGTTTTATTTTTAGACAAGAACACCAAGTTATGTGTACATTACATGCATTGTGGAATTCTTTTGTCTTTCTTTGATCACCTCATTTTTCTTGGTGTCGGCTCCTGCGATTAAGCCAATGCAGCTGCTCTCATTAAAGAGAAACTTTTAAGGTCTTTCGCTTTGTGGGTTTTCACCTAGTATTTGAAGATCTGCATTAAAATCTGACTATATTTAAATATGCACGAGAAAAGTTCTATATCAGCAAGCGTAAAGCGTTCCCTGAACTTTTCTTTAACTAATACTCTAATTGATTCGAAAATATTAATAAAAATGAATAAATGCTTACCATTCCACTACGTTAATCCATGTTCGTGAATCTTTCAAAGGTCATTTTTGCAAATTTTAATTTCCATAAATTTAATGTATAAAAATTTGGAATACTATATTTAACTGGACCATATTAGTTATAGGTATAGGTATATTATATTTGATCGATGGACTAGATTATTATAAGTGTTTTAGGTAAAAATTTAATGTAATGTTATATATATGTATATCTTTCCGTTGCACTAGCTTTCTTATATTTTCGGTAGTTACTCTTAATTAAAAAATTTCCTTGAACTCATGGTATACGGTCAGATTTCTCTATAACAACATCCTCGTGTAATAACTATTCACTATAAAAATAATATTTTTTTGGAATTAATTTTTATATTATGTATAACATATATTTTATCTAACAACACTTCACTATACCAGTCAAAAAATATTAAAATAAACGAGTTTGACTGTATAGTGCTAGATCCAAAATTACTATTTTAATATTGTACTCCAATGTTTCAAAATATTCCTGAGGGGTCCTAACATTTTGTAATAGTGTTTTTTCTTGTCCTTTTCGATGTATAGCAGTGTATATTTTAAAGGAAAAATGGTACTCGTAATTTCTTTATGTATCTAGAGTACTTTCGAGTAATTCGACGAATAAGCTAATGGCTTTTTGGTTAAATTACAAGTTAGTTAACGTTTACAACAATCCTATTGTAATATCTTGTCCCCTAATCAATGATCATAGATTTAGATATACTCTTTAATTTTGTTCAGTATTGCCGAGATTGTTATACAGGTAGCCAATATTGTTCACATGAGAACCTAAATTGTATAAAAGCCTATATTATAACGACTCAAAGGGTCATTATCTATTTTCTTATTTATTTCATACTTTTGAAGTCTTGAGAACCTCATTTATAGTCGCTTCAATTTACGTGCACAATCCGGACGCGTAGTCAGAAAGTTTAAATTTGAAATTTCGGTGAAAAATACCAAATTTTGATATTAACATGAATAAATTTGACTTTGGATAATATTTTGGGTAATTGGACTCGGACCGGTGATTGGACAGTCCCGGAGGATCCGTAGAAAAATATGGGACTCGGATGTATGGCCGGAACCGAATTCCAAGGTACCAAACCCGGGAAATAAATTTTTGAGTAAAATTATTTTTCTGGAATTACTATGGAAAATTGAAATGGAAATTGATTAGAATGTGTTGGTATCGGGACAGTATATTGGTTCCGGCGCCCGGTACAGGTTTCATATATAATTTGAGATATTTATGTAAAGTTTGGTTGAAATCGGACGTCGTTTGACATGTTCTCGGCTTAAAGTTCTAAATTTAAAAGTTTATGAAGTTGGAAGAAAAACTCTTGATTTTGAGGCTTGATTCATTGTTTTTGATGTTATTATGGCGATTTGAACGCACGGTTAAGTTCGTATGATGTTGTTGAGTTAGTGCATGTGTTTGGTTAGGATCCCCGATGGCTCGGGAGGGTTTCAGAGGTGTTTCGGGGTGGTTTCAAACTTAGGAAAAATTGCAGGCTCTAACAGTTGCAGGTCCATTTATTCTTCGCGTTCGCGACACCTTTTCCGCGTTCGCGAAGCTCTAAGTTCTTCCTTCATTACATTTGTACCCTTGTCCTCGCATTCGCATAGAGTTATTTGACCCTAAGGGCTCAGTCTTCTTTTCCTCTTCGCGTTCGCATGCATGTGACCGCATTCGCATAGCCTTGTATTGTTTCCTCATCGCGTTCGTGTGGCAGCCTACGCGTTCGTATAGAAAAAATTTCTAAACCCCAGCCTTTTACTCTATACGTTCGCATTTCCCAGCTCGAAGAACGCGATGGTCAGTAGGTGCTACCCTTCGCGAACACGACCATCCTGTCGCGAACGCGAAGGGAAATCTCGCCCAAGTATATTTTTAATTCTAGAACATTGTTATTGCGGGATTTTTCACAAGTTTTCACGAGCTTTCTTCTACAAGGTCCTTAGGCATCCATTGAAGCTTTCTTTCACCAAAGCTACGTGGGTTTGTAATCCTTAACTCATTTCCGTTGTTTTTCATCAACATCTAATGAATTCTTAAGCCTAAAACATGTAATTTAGGGTAGAAAATTGGGGATTTGGGAATAGTTGTTTGATTCGGGGTCTACGTATTTGTATGTGTCAACTTATTTTGCCCCGTACTTGATCATGCCTAGTGATCCATTGGGTATTCATATATATGTGTCTACACTAGTGGGTGACTCCATTGTGGTTGATCGAGTCATTCTTGTGTTGTGGTGATTGGGGGGTCTTGAGACTCGTGTAGATTTGTTACTTTTAGACATGGTTCATTTCGACATTATATTGGGGATGGACTGGTTATCACCTTATCACGCTATCCTGGACTACTATGCCAAGACTGTGACCTTAGCTTTACTGGGTATGCCTCGTTTAGAGCGGAGAGGAACTCCGGGTTATTCTACCCGTAGTGTTATACCGTATGTGAAGGCTCGATGTATGGGTGTTTGGCTTATGTTCGAGATTCCAGTGCTGAGGTTCCCTGTATCGATTCTGTGCCCGTTGTACGTGAGTTCCCTGATGTTTTTCCTTCAGACCTGCGGGTACGCCACCCGATAGGGATATTGATTTCTACATTGATTTGGTTCTGGGCACTCAGCCAATTTCTATCCCGCTATATCGTATGCCCCCTCCCTTCCCCCCCTCGAAGTTGAAGGAGCTCAGGAATAGTTGCAGGATTTGCTTGAGAAGGGTTTCATTAGGTCCATCGTCTCATTTTGGGGTGCACTGGTGTTATTTGTCAAGAAGAAGGATGGGTCGATGAGAATGTGCATTGATTGTCGACAGTTGAATAAGGTAATGATCAAGAATAAGTATCCACTGTCGAGGATTGATAATTTCTTCGATTAGCTTCAGGGTGCTAGGGTATTCCCACAGCCAGGAGGATCATGAGAAACACCTTAGAGTGGTTCTCCAGACTCTGAGAGATAGTCAATCATATGCTATGTTCTCAAAGTGTGAATTCTAGTTGAGTTCAGTTGCATTTTTGGTTCATGTTGTATCAACAGAGGGTATTTAGGTGCACCCAAAGAAGATTGAGGCAGTCAAGAGCTGGCCTAGACCAGCATCACCTACAGAGATTTGGAGTTTCTTGGGGTTGGCAGGATACTATCGATGGTTCGTGAAGGGGTTTTCATCTATTGCAGCCGTGATTATCAGATTGACCCAGGAAGGTGCTCAGTTCAAATGGTTGGATGAGTGTGAGACAAGCTTTTAGAAGCTCAAGACAGCCCTGACTACGGCACCAGTGTTGTTTTTGCCCACGGGTTCAGGGCCTTATACAGTTTATTGTGATGCTTCCAGCATTGGGCTTGGTGCAGTATAGATGCAGGATGGAAAGGTTATTGCCTATGCTTCGAGGCTGTTGAAGATTCATGAGAAAAACTATCTAGTGCATGATTTGGAGTTGGCAGCCATTGTTCACGCCTTGAAGATTTGGAGGCACTATTTGTATGGTGTGGCATGTGAGGTGTTCATTGATCACAAGAGCCTTCAGTACTTGTTCAAGTAAAAGGTGTTGAATTTGAGGCAGAGGAGGTTGTTGGAGTTGTTGAAGGATTATGAAATCACCATTCTATATCATCCAAGGAAGGCCAATGTGGTGGCTGATGCTCTGAGTAGGAAGTCAGGCAGTATGGGTAGCCTTGCTTATATTTTGGTCGATGAGAGGCCGCTTGCTTTGGATGTTCAGGAGTTAGCCAATCAATTCGTGAGACTGGATATTTCTGACCCCAATCGTGTGTTAGATTGCACGGTCCCTCGTTCTTCATTATTGGAGTGTATCAGTGATCGGCAGTATGATGATCCCCATTTGTGTGTCCTTAGAGACACGGAGCAGCGCAGAGGTGCCCGACATGTCACCTTAGATGATAATGGAGTGTTAATATTGCAGGGTCGAGTATATGTGCCTAATGTGGATGGGATTCGAGAGTTTATCTTAGAGAAGGCCCATAGCTCCCGTTACTCTATTCATCCTTGCGTAGCGAAGATGTATCAAGACTTGTTGTAGCATTATTGGTGGTGTAGAATGAAGAAGGACATCGTATCATATGTGGCTCATTGGTTGAATTTTCAGCAGGTTAAGTACGAGCATCAGAAGCCTGGTGGTTTATTTCAGAGAATTGAGCTTCCCGAGTGGAAGTAGGAGTAGATCACTATGGACTTTGTTACCGGGCTTCCGTAGACTCGAAAGAAGTTCGATGCGATATGGGTATTGTTGATATGCTAAATTAGTCAGCGTATTTCAGTCCTATGGAAGTCTCCTATTCTTTTGAGAGGTTAGCTGAGATCTATATTCGGGAGATTGTTCGTATCCATGGTATGCCCGTATCTATCATTTCAGATCAGGGTACGCATTTTACCTCCCGCTTCTGGAGGTCATTTTAGTGAGAGTTGGGCACACAAGTTGAGTTGAGCGCAAAATTTTATCCCCAGATGGACGGTCAGTCCGAACGGACTATTTAGATCTTAGAAGATATGCTTCGAGCTTCTGTTAATGACTTTGGAGGTTCGTGGATCAGTTCTTGACATTAGGGGAGTTTGCCTATAACAATAACTATCAGTCGAGCATTCATATGGCTCGTTATGAGGCCTTATGTGGTAGGCGGTGTCGATCTTCGGTTGGATGGTTTGAGCTGGGAGAGGCTCACTTGTTGGGTACGTATTTGGTTCACTAGGCCTTGGACAAGGTCAGGATCATTTAGGATAGACTTCGTTCAGCTCAATCCAGGCAGAAGAGTTATGCAGGTCACAAGGTTAGGGATGTGGCTTTTATGGTTGGTGAGCGGGTATTGCTCCGAGTGTCACCTATGAAGCGCGTGATGAGATTTGGGAAGAAGGGAAAGCTTAGCCCTAGGTTTATTGGTCCTTTTGAGATTCTTGATCGAGTGGGAGAGGTGGCTTATAGACTTGCGTTGCCGTCGAGCTTATTAGCCGTGCATCCAGTGTATCATATGTCCATGCTTCGGAGGTATCACGACGATCAAGACCACGTGTTAGATTTTAGCACAGTCCAAATGGACAAGGACTTATCTTATGAGAAGGAGCGGGTAGCTATTTTTTGACCGGTAGGTTCGCCAGTTGTATCCTAGAGTTTCTCTTCTGTTTGTGTTCATTGGAGAGGTCAGCCTCCTGAGGCATCAACCTGCGAGTTCGAGTCCAATATGTGGAGCCGTTACCCTCATCTGTTCCTCGACTCAAGTACTTCCTTCTTCTGTCCGTTCGAGGACAAACGCTTATTTAGAGGTGGAGAATATGACGATCCAAAGGTCCATCACATGTTTTCTTATTCATTCCGTTCTTTCAAGGCCGTGAGAACCTCATTTATTGTCGCTTCGATTTGCGTGTGTAGTCCGGACGCGTAGCCGGAAAGCTTAAATTTGAAATTTCTGTGAAAAATACCAAATTTTAATATTAACATGAATAAATTTGACTTTGGTCAATATTTTGGGTATACGGACCTGGACCCGCTATTGGACGGTCCTAGAGTATCCTCAGAAAAATATGAGACTCGGGCGTATACACGGAATTGAATTCTGACGTCCCAAGCACGAGAAATGAATTTTTGAGTAAAATTATTTTTCTGAAATTATTATGGAAAATTGAAATGGAAATTGATTAGAACGTATTGGTACCGGGCCCATATGTTGGTTCTGGCGCCCGGTACAGGTGTCATATGTAAATTAAGATATTCTTGTAATGTTTGGTTGAAATTGGACGTCGTTTGACGTGTTCCCTGCATAAAGTTCTAAATTTGAAAGTTTATGAAGTTTGAAGAAAAATTTTTGATTTTGAGGCTTGATTCATTATTTTTGAGGTTATTATGGCGATTTGATCACACAATTAAGTTCGTATGATACTGTTGATTTAGTGGTGTGTTTCTTTAGGATCCCCGAGGGCTCAGGAGTGTTTCAGAGGTGTTTCAGGGTGGTTTCAAACTTAGAAAAAATTGCAGATTTTGGCTCCAACAGTTGCAGGTCCACTTGTTCTACGTGTTTGCGACGCCTCTTCCGCGTTCGCGAAACTCTAATTTTTTTCTTCATTGCGTTTGCACCCCTGCGTTTGCGTTTGAATAGAGTTATTTGACCCTGAGGGCTCAGTCTTCTTTTCCTCTTCGCGTTCGCATGCATGTGACCGCGTTTGCGTAGCCTTGCTTTTTCTCCTCATCACGTTCGTGTGGCAGCCTACGCGTTCGCATAGAACAAATTTCTGGACCCCATACTTTTACTCTACGGGTTAGCATTCCCCAGCTCGCAAACGCGATGGTCAGTAAATGCTACCCTTCGTGAACGCGACCATCCTGTTGCGAACGCGAAGGGAAATCTCTCCCAGTTATATTTTTAATTCCAGAACAATGTTATTGTGGGATTTTTCACAAGTTTTCACAAGCTCTTTCTTCTCCAAGGTCCTTAGGCATCCATTGAAGCTTTCTTTTACCAAAACTTTGTGGGCTAGTAATCCTTAACCCATTTCCTTCATTTTTCATCAATATCAAATGAATTCCTAAGCCTAAAACATGTGATTTAGGGTAGAAAATTGGGTGTTTGGGTAGAGTTAGGGCTTTTTAATTTTCTTGATTTACACATTGCGGTCGAATTTGAAAACAAATTAGATATTCGGGTTTGTGGGTAAATGGGTGATATTGTTTTGGTCCGAACCTTGTGTTTTGACCAAGCGTGCTCGGGGTCAAATTTTGGGATTTTGGGAAGAATGATCTGAAAGTTGTAAATGAATATAGGAATTGGTTTGTTTAGCTCTTACTGATGGTATTGAGTCAATTATGCATAGATTTGATTGTGTTGGAGCCAGATTCGAGAGGGAAAGCAGTGATTGTGGATTGATTTGGCCGTGGAAACTGATGTAAGTGATTGGTCTAACATTAGCTTGAGGAAATAGGTGTTGAGTCTTAGTTCTACTTGTTAATTATTGAGTACGATGTATAGGCATGGTGACGAGTATCTATACATTGGTGTCTAGCATGACCGTGAGTCTTTATATGGCGGATATTTTGATCTTTGTGGTAACTTCCATGCTTATTTGATGATTTCTATATGTTGTAAAGAGCATGTGAAAGTAATTCTGATCTTTAAACTTCGAGGAGCATTGGATCGAGTTGAAATACAAGTGTGAAGGTCTATGAGATAATTAAATCCTTAGAGCATTGTCTCATGTGATAAACTGAACTATAAGATGAAAATGAAAGAAAGAGAGGGAGATAGAGAGAGAGAGAGTTACTGGTTTATTCCCTTGCCGGGACGTTGTGTTGTGTTGTTGATATTCTCCCTTGCCGGGATGTATATACTTGCACTATTGCTGGGATAGTATGGATTATGGTTAATTCCCTTGCCGGTACTGTTGTCATGATCATTGTAAGTTGTATATTTAGATATTATATTGGATCGGGTTGTACACTACAACAAATATTATATTGGATCGGGTTTCACGTCGTAACAGATTTAATTGATAAGGGATCAGGTTGCGCGTCGCAAAAGCTATATGTATATGGATCGGGTTTCATGCTGTAACAGAGCTAATTGATAAGGGATTGGATTGCTCGCCGCAACAGTAGTGTTATTGAATTGTGTAGATGTTGTACTGTTCTTTCATATATCATTTTGGTTTCTGTTAGGTTGATATTGTTCCCCGAAGTGTGTGCCCCCTTCCCTTATAACTGCTCATTACTTGTTTATTTTTCTGCAATATATTATGTAACTGCACATGTTTATATGATAGTCCGGTCTAGCCTCGTCACTCTTTTGCTGGGGTTAGACTAGGAACCTACTAGCACAAGGAGTCGGTTGTGCTGATGTTACACTATGTGCTCTTTTGCACAGATCTAGGTCTTGGACAACAACAGTAGTAGCGTAGGAGCCAGCCTTCAGTCCAGCGAGACACCGAGGTAGCCCTGCAGGCTTCCGCAGGCCCGACATCTTCTCTATCCTTTATTTTAATCTGTTATCTTATTGTATTTGAGACAAACAGTTATATTGTTTTTCAGACGATTGTATTTAGTTCTCTTAGTAATTCGTGAGAATTGTGACACCAGTCTTGGGTAGAGGATTATGTTGGATTTCCGCATTTTAATCAGTTCCTTTAATAAAAGACTTCCGCGTAGTTATTTATTTATTTCCGTTATTTTATGCTATTTCTGCTAATTGTAAAAAAAGGAATATATCGGAATGAAAAAGTGATTAAGGTTTGGCTTTCCTATCTCCTATTAGTAGGTGCCATTACGACTCCCGAGGGTGAACAATCCGGGCCGTGACATATATGCATCTAATTTTTTAATGACATGGTTTTTGTTAGCCTTTATAAAACTTAGGATATTTTATGCAAATTCAAAATTTTAAAAATGGAGATGTGGGGACAAGGATAAAAATTTATTTACATTCGGATTTTACACAAACTAGTAAATATAAAATATGTGTTTTTGTAACGAACCAAAAAATATTAGTTGTGATGACACCTATCTCGATTCTCTAGGTAAGACAACTAACAGAAAAAGAAATACAACTTGATTGAGATTATAGGAAAATAGAGAATACATAACTGATAGTTACCATTTCATCCAAGACCTGGCAGTACAAATCACGAGCTTCTAAGATTTGGAATTTTAAAACCGATACAAATAAATATACGTTATGTTTGAAGGTTACATAAACAAATTAGCAATAATCTAAACTACCAAGGATAATGGCAACTATATCCAAACGCAAGAAGATCTTCTCAATCAACACCCGACGTCGCCAACAACTATGCTCCAAAATCTGCACGGAATGTGCATGTCACTGCCCAAAATCCCCACCCACGGGAGTCATGATTGCGCCTATTCATGAAAGCTTGGCAAGCCATGAACTTTGAAACCATTAACCTCTTTCGTATCAATTCATTTTTACCAGTTAACTTAGCAATGGATAAATATTTAAAGAACAAATTAAAATTAGCGCAATTCATAATTAAATATAGAATAAACGTCTAGAAAACACATACAGGGCTCCACCCAAACCACTGTTCTTATATCGTTGGCAGACCTTAATTGCGTTCGCGATGGGTCTCCCGTATTTGCAAAGAGCAGCCTTACATAGGCTTATGCAATCGCGATTCCTCGTACGTGTTTGCGAAGGGTTGGCCCCCCTGACCTTCGCATTCGCGGGCCTATGAATGCGTTCGCATAGAGAGAAATATTCAATTCCACGCCAGCCCTCATTTACTCTATGCGTTTGCGGGACGTGGATCACATTCACGTAGAACAACCCCTAGTGCTTCGCGTTCGCGTTCCTTCCCTTGCATTTGCATTGGACAAAATCACCCCTGCCCCCATTTACCATACGCAATCTTGAGAGTGACTACGCGATCACGAAGAGCAATAGGCTTGGGCACCTGTTGCAGATTTTCTGCAATTTTTCCTATGTCTAAGACCTTCCGAAATATATCTGAGCCCTCGGGGATCCTAACCAAACTTATGTGCTAACTCAACAACATCATACGAATTATCCGTAGGAGTAAATCGAAAAAATAACCTCAAAAACAATGAATCAAACCACAAAATCAAGAGTTTCTCTCAAACTTCATCAAGTTTCAAAATTTGGAATTCAAGTCCGAATCACGTCAAATGACGTCCGATTTTAACCAAACTTTACAAAAAGGACTTAAACCGTATATAAGACATGTATCGGGCACCGGAATCAAAATACGAGCCTAATACCATCGCTTCTAATAAGATTTCCTTTCTATTTTACTTAAACATTTTCAGAAAATAATTTTAAAGAAAAATTCATTTCTCGGGCTTGGGACCTTAGAATTTGATTCCGGGCATACACCCAAGTCCCATTTTTTTCACGGACTCTAGTGGACCGTCAAATCACGGGTCCGGGTCCATTTACCCAAAATATTGACCAAGGTCAAATTTATTCATTTTTAGATCACATTTTGCATATGTCACAGAATTTCATGCGTAAGCTTTCCGGCTACATTCTCGGACTGCGCACATAAATTGAGGCAACTCTAAATGAGGTTTTCAAGGCCTTAGAAGCGAAAAATTTGATTAAAAATAGGTGATGACCCTTTGGGTCGTCACATCCTCCACCTCTAAAACAATTGTTCATCCTCAAATGGACATAAGAAGGAAGTACCTGAGTCAGGGAAAAGATGAGGATAACAGCTCCGCATATTTGACTCGGACTCCTTGGTTGATGACTCAGGAGGCTAACCTCTCCACTGAGCACGAACAGAAGGGAGACTCTTCGACCTCAACTGACGAACCTGCCAATCCAGAGTAGCCACCGGCTCCTCCTCGTAAGACAAGTCCTTATCTAACTGAACAGTGCTAAAATCTAATACGTGGGATGGATCACTGTGATATTTCTGGAGCATGGATGTATGAAACACTGGATTCACGGTTGATAAGCTCAGTGGCAATGCAAGTTTATAAGCCACCTCTCCCACTCGATCAATAATCCCAAATGGACCAACGAACCTAGGGCTAAGCTTTCCTTTCTTCCCAAATCTCATCACACCCTTCATAGGCGACACTCGGAGCAATACCAGCTCACCAACCATAAAATCCACATCTCAAACTTTGCGGTCTGCATAACTCTTTTTCCTGGACTGAGCTGTGCAAAACCTATCTTGAATGATCCTGACCTTGTCCAAGGCTTCCTGAACCAGATCCGTACCCAACAACCGAGTCCCTCCTCGCTCAAACCATCCTATAGGAGACCGACACCACCTACCATATAAAGCCTCATAAAGAGCCATCTGGATGCTCGACTAGTAGTTGTTGTTGTACGAATACTGTGCTAAAGGCAAAAACTGATCCCACGAACCTCTAAAGTCAATGATACAAGCTCGGAGCAAATCCTCCCGAATCTGGATAGTCCGCTCAGACTGATCGTCCATTTGGGGATGAAATGTTGTGCTTAAGTCCCCCCGTATGCCCAACTCTCGCTGAACTGCTCTCCAAAAGCGCGAGGTAAACTGTATACCCCGATCCAAAATGATAGATACAGGCACACCATGAAGGCGAACAATCTCCCGAATATAGATCTCAGCTAACCTCTCGGATGAATAGGAGACTGCCACAGGAATGAAATGCACTGACTTAGCCAGCCTTTAAATAATGACCCAAACTGCGTCAAACTTCCTCCGAGTCTACGGTAGTCTAACAACGAAGTCCATAGTGATTCGTTCCCACTTCCACTCGGGAAGCTCAATCCTCTGAAACAATCCACCAGGCCTCTGATGTTCATACTTAACCTGCTGAAAATTCAAACACCGAGCCACATATGCAATGATATCCTTCTTCATTCTACGTCACCAATAATGTTGTCGTCCTGATACATCTTTGCGGTGCCCGGATGAATAGAGTTCCTGGAGCTATGGGCCTCCTCTAAAATCAAATCTCGAAGCCCATCCACATTAGGCACACAAACTCGACCCTGCAATCTCAAGACTCCATCATCACCTAAGGTAACCTGCTTGGCACCTGCACGCTGCACCGTGTCTCTAAGGACACACAAATATGGATCATCAAACTGCTAATCATGTATACACTCCAACAATGAAAAACGAGTGACCGTGCAAGCTAATACTCGATCATGCTCAGAAATATCCAACCTCACAAACTGATTGGCTAAATCCAGAACATCCAAAGCAAACGGCCTCTCACCGACCAGAATATAAGCAAGACTACCCATACCGGCTGATTTCCTACTCAAGGCATCGGCCACCATATTGGCGTTCCCGGGTGATATAAGATAGTGATGTCATAATCCTTCAACAACTCCAACCACCTTCTCTGCCTCAAATTCAACTCCTTCTTTTGAACAAGTACTAAAGACTCTTATGATCCGTGAACATCTCACACGCCACGCCATACAGATAGTGCCTCCAGATCTTTAATGCGTGAATGATGGCTGCAACTTCTAAATCAAGGACTGGATAGTTCTTCTCATGAATCTTTAACTTCCTCGAAGAATAGGAAATGACATTGCCATATTGCATCAACACTACACTAAGCGCAACATGGGAAGCATCACAATAAACTATATAAGGACCTGAACCTGTAGGCAAAACTGATACCGGTGCATAGTCAGAGCTATCTTGAGCCTCTAAAAGCTTGCCTTGCACTCGTCCGACCATGTGAACTGGGCACCCTTATGGTTCAACCTGGTCATCGGGGCTGCGATAGACGAGAACCCCATCACGAACCGACGGTAGTAGCCTTCCAATCCCAAGAAACTCCGAATCTCTATAGCTGATGCTGGTCTAGGTCAGTTCTTGACTACCTCAATCTTCTTTAGATCAACCCGAATACCCTCTGCTGATACAATATGACCTAGGAATGAAACTAAGCTCAACCAGCACTCACACTTCGACAATTTAGCATATAGCTTACTATCCCTCAACGTCTGAAAAACTTCCCTCAGATGTTGTTGGTGTTCCTCCCGGTTGCGGGAATATATCAAACTATCATCATTAAAGACTATCACGAATGAGTCCAAATAAGGCCTGAACACTCGGTTCATCTAATCTCTAATAGCTGCTGGGGAATTTGTCAACCGGAATGACATAACCAAGAACTCATGATGCCCGTACCGAGTGCGCAATGTTGTCTTAGGGACATCGGATGCCCTAGTCCTCAACTGATGGTAGTCAGATCTCAGGTAAATGTTGAAAATTTATTCTTGATTGTTGCCTTATTCAATTGCTGATAATCAATGCACATTCTCATTGAACCATCTTTTTTCTTAACAAATAACACCGCGGCACCCCAAGGAGAAACATTGGGTCTAATGAAACCCTTCTCAAGCAAGTCCTGCAACTGTTTCTTTAACTCTTTAAACTCTGGAGGGGCAATGCGATACAACAGAATAGAAATGGGATAAGTGGCCTGAGCCAAATCAATGTAGAAGTCAATATCCCTGTTAGGTGGCATCCCCGTTAGGTGTGAAGAGAATACCTCAGGAAACTCATGAACAATGGACACATAATCAATAGAGGGAACCTCAGTACTGGACTCAGGAACATAAGCTAAATAGGCCAAACACCCCTTCTCGACCATACACCGAGCCTTCATATAAGAGATAACGCTACGGGTAAAATGACCATGAGTCCTTCTCCACTCTAAACGAAGCATACCCGCTAAAGCTAAGGTCAAAGTCTTGGCATGGAAATTCAAAATAGCGTGGTAAGGTGATAACCCGTCCATCCCCAATATAATATCGAAGTCGACCATGTCTAAAAGCAACAAATCTATGTGGGTCTCGATACCTCCAATCACCACAATACATGAATGATGCACCTGATCAACTATGATAGAATCACCCACCGTGTAGACGCATAAACAAGAATACCCATTGAATTGTTGGGCATGACTAGGTACAGTGTAAAATAAGATGACACATACAAATAGGTAGACCTTGGATCAAATAACGCCGAAGCATCTCTATCACCAACCAAAATGTACCTGCAATGACTACATCTGAAGCCCGAGCCTCAAGCTTGTTTAGAAGGGCATAACATCGGGGTTGGGCCCCACCACCCTGAACTAACTGTCTAGGACGGCCTGCTGCTTGTTGTCCTTCACCTCTGGCGGCCTGAGCTCCACCTATATGACCTCTACCTCCACTTTTAGCACCTTTATTAGATGGGTGGGCGGGCTGTGGAACATCTGGTGCCTGTACCATAGCACGAGAACCCTGATGTAGAGAACTGCTCGAAGCTAGAGGGCAATACCTAGTAATGTGCCTCATGTTACCACAAGTAAAACAAGGCCTCGACTGACTATCCTGCAAACTCTGAAGCGGTGGTGCACTGGTAGGTGCTGGTGGTGCACAGAAGGACTGTTGATCGGGATACTGCATCTGAGGACCACGACTACCTGAAGCACCATGAGAAACCTGAAGATCTGACTGAAAGGGCCAAAGGGGATGGCCTCTACCATGTGAATCTCTACCTCCAAACGAGGTACCACTGAATCTGCATAAATAACGGGGCATCTTATCCGACCCATGACAACCTCCCTATGACAGAACCATCTCAACTCTAGGAGCCACAATGGCCGCCTCCTAAATAGTGATCCCACTCCCGGCCTCCTTGGCCATCTGAACACAAAACAACTGAATAAGATCGTCGATAAACCTCCTCACCCTCTATCTCTCAGTAGGAAGTATGACAAGAGCATTACGAGCTAAGTCGATGAACCTGGTCTCATACTAGGTGACCGTCATGGAACCCTACTAGAGGCGTTCAAACTGCCTCCGATAGGCCTCTCTCTGAGTCACGAGGAGAAACTTCTCTAGAAACAACCCTACAAACTGCTCCCAAGTCAAAGATGGTGATCCGGCTGGCCCAGCTAAGCAATAATCCCTCCACCGAGTCTTGGTAGATCCAGACAAACGGAATGTAGCAAAATCGACCTTATTGATCTCAACAATGCCCATGTTCCTGAGGACCTCGTAGAAGCTATATAGGAAATCCTGGGGATCCTCAGAAGAAGCACCGCTAAAAGTAGTAGTGAAGAGCTTGGTGAACCTATCCAGGCTCCTTAAAGCATTATCAGACATCACCGCTCCATTACCGGTCTAAGGCGGTAGACCCGGCTGAACTGCTCCAACTGGCTAAACCGCTGGAGTCTGAATTTTGGGGAGCTACCTTCTCCGGAGTGCGAGTAGCAGGAGTCTGAGCCCCTCCTCCAGCATGAGAAGTGGTTGGTGCTACAAGAAGTAAACCTGTCCCGGTGACACTCTCCATAAGGACCACTAGACGAACTAGAGCATCCTGAAGGACTGGGGTGGCAGTAAACCACTCTGGGATCTGAGCTGGGCCCACTGGTTTTGTTGGGGCTGGAACCTCCTCCTCAAAATCAACCTGAGGCTCTGCCAATGGTACTGTTGCTTGAGAGCTTAGTTCTACCCCTAGCTCGGCCTCTAGAGTAGCCTTAGCCTCGCCCTCTGCCCCTAGAGAAAGCTGATGTTAGGGGCTCAAGCTGCTGAGCGGTAGATGAGAAAGTGTAAATTCTCGCTATCTGCGAATGAATTGAGTAGGAATTCTATTAACATTTGAGAAACAAAACCGCATGACAAGAAAGAACAAATGTGACGTTTTCCTAACCATGTAGCCTCTGGGAGATAAAAACAGACGTCTCTATACTGATCCCTCAGATTCTACTGAGCTTGTTCGTGAGTTGTCAGACCTGTGTAACCTAGAGCTCTGATACCAACTTGTCACGACCAGGAGTCCCCACCCATGGGAGTCGTGGTGGAGTCTACTCGTTAAAGCTAGACAAATCATGAACTTTGAAACCATTAACCTCTTTAGTATTAATTCATTTTTAACCAATTAACTTAGCAATGGATAAGAATTTAAAGAACAACGAAACATTAAAATTAGCGAAATTCTTAATTAAATATAGAAACAAACGTCTAGAAAACCAATACAAGTCTCTACCCAAATTTTTAATTCTCTACCCTTATCACATGTTTTAGACCTAGAAATCTAATGGGTGTTAATGGAAAATAAATAAAATGATTTAAAGATTACATATCTATGAATTTGTGGTGAAATTCTCTTTTAAAAATCGCCCAATTTGGAGTTGAGATGAAGAAGTTATGAAAATTTTAACAATTCTCGTTTAAGCTATTGTTTTTAAATCACTGGACAGACCTTCATCACATTCGCGATGGGTCTCTCGCGTTCACGAAGAGCAGCCTTACACAGGCTTATGCGGTCGTGATTCCTCGTACGCGTTCGTGAAGGGTTGGCCCCCTTTCCGTTCGCGTTCATGGACCTATGAATGCGTTCATATAGAGGAAAATATTCAATTCCACACCAACCCCCATTTACTCTATGCGTTTGCGGGACTTGGATCGTGTTCGCGTAAAGCAACCCCCCTCCCAGTGCTCCGCGTTCGTGTTCGCATTGGACAAAATCACCCATGACCCCATTTACCTTACGCGATCGCGAAGAGCAAACGGCCTGGGCACCTGTTGCAGATTTTCTACAATTTTTCCTAAGTCTAAGACCTTCCAAAACACACTCGAGCCCCCGAGGCTCCTAACTCAAGATCATCATCCGAGATTATCCGTGCTATTAAATCGCCAAAATAGCCTGAAAAATAATGTATCAAACCTCGAAATCATGAGTTTCTCTCAACTTCATACAGTTTCAAATTTTGGAATTGAGGTCCAAATCATGTCAAACAACGTCCGATTTTAAATAAATTTACAAAAAGGACTTAAGCCATATATAAGACATGTAGACGCCGAACCAAAATACGGACCCGATGCCATCGCTTTCTAATCAGATTTCATTTCAATTTTCCATAAACATTTTCAGAAAATAATTTTGCAGAAAATTTTGTTTCTCGGGCTTGGGACCTCAGAATTTGATTCCGGGCATATGCCCAAGTCCCATATTTTTTTACGGACACTCTGGGACCATCAAATTATGCATCCGGGTTCATTTATCCAAAATATTGACCGAAGTCAAATTTATTTATTTTAAATTAAATTTAGCATTTTATTTATAGAATTTCATATATAAGCTTTTCAGCCACGTGCTCGGACTGCACACGCAAATCGAGACGACTCTAGATGAGGTTTTCAATGCCTCCAAAGTATAGAATTTGATTAAAACAGTTGATGACCTTTTGGATCGTCATAGTACAGAAGTTCAGTATCAGTACAACGGACCTCATTCACTGGTAAGCATTTTTTCTAACCTCGTCGAAGTAGTGACGAGCTTGTTACGCCCGCAATACTACATCCCTCACTATTATATTACGATGACGTTACTTCCTGCAGTATTATATTACGATGATGTTACGCCTTGCAATATTACATTACAATGATGTTACTCTTTGCATTATTAAATTAAAATGATGTTGCACCATGTAGTATAGTACGTTAAAGTTGTCGTAATGTAATTGACGTCAGTTCAAGGAAAATATTATTTGGAGATTATAAGAATTATGCTATTTCAAATAAGTGATGAGTAAATTCGTGAATGTGAGCAGGGAAGCAAGTCAAAAAAATATTTTCGTACAAATTTGGCATGTTGGGATAAAATACGAGCTGAGCTAAAATACTCAGTATTTTTGGACTAGTTTCATGTAAGATACCACATGATCATGATAGTAAGGTATATGAATATATGAAAATTAAGTAATATTTTAAGTAACCTGAGATAATTTCTAATTATGTACGTAGTTAATTAATTATCGAATAATAAAATATTACCTAATTAATTAATTAATTGACTATTGGATAAAGTTTAAATCCCCGACAAGGGGATTACGTGGAATCTTTTTCCTTAATATAATTGTGACTCATGCCTTTGGTCCATTTAATTAGATAACAAATGGACTACTTTTTAGATAAATCTTTAAGAAAGACAAAACCTTGAGATTGGTCTCTTGGTGCACTTTCCAATTTAGATGGTCGTCATTTTCCTCTTTAGCTTAATAAAGTTTCAAGTGTTCATAGTGGTGATATTTCTTGCACTAGAAATTTGTACCACATAAATCTTGATTGGAGTAATTCAGAACTATGAGAAATAGTGTATCTTTAGCCACACATCTATCCAAAACTAAGTCTCTTATGCATCGTTAGTTCTTGTTTTGATCTTCCTGTTCAAAAATCGTGTTGAAGAGTAAAGAGGATATTCAAGATAAATTAGAACCTCTTTGGGATGTCGGATTTTTCTCAACTTTAAGTATATTAAAGTTATTTTTTTGGCATAATTCAAATAATACAAATAAAACAAGTAAAATACGTAATTTTCATAAATGACTTTATTTACAGAAATACTAGGGGTGTTTATATTATTAATTCCCCATGTGAAATAGTATTCTATCATCTGTTCATGGGTCTTAAAATAATACATAAATTGATAAAGTTATTTCATGATATTAATCAGAGGCATAATGGTCTTATGACGTATTAAAAATTTTTATTAACGTATTTCATATGCATTTCATGCATTTATATATATACACATTGACCCATGACCTGATGACGTTATATATGCGTGTATATATAAGGAAAAAGGTTATGGCGTTATATACGTACCACCACCTGATCAACTGGTATATATTGATGATTTTACCCACGGTGGCCGAGATGATATGATGGGATGCCCTTAGAGTTTTGAATATATATATATATATATATATATATATATATATATATATATATATATATATATAGAAAAGGTTATGGCGTTATATACACACCATCACCTGATCAATTGGTATATGTTGATGATTTTACCCACAGTGGCCGAGATGATATGATGGATGCACTCAGAGGTTTAATGATGTTATGAATACATGTGCCTATGCTTGACATGACATTCATACGCGTATGCATGATATTTTAATTATTTCATGAATTGCAGAGTTATCTAGACTTACAGGCTGAGTCATTTACTCTATATTTCTTTCATGTCTATTATGTATTTATTTATGTGCCGTACATACTTGGTAGATTATTCATACTGATGTCCCTTTTGCCTGAAAATATTGCATTTCATGCCCACAGGTCCTGATAGACAGGTCGATAGCCTTCCAAGTAGGCTATCAGGTCGGCGGAAGATATTACTACGCTCCAATTGCTTCAGAGTTACTTTTTTGATTTGTGTGATTTAAGCGTGTATTGTTTAGTATGGTGAGGATCTGTCTGACCTTTATGAAAATTATGTATTCTTAGAGGCTTGTAGACATATGTCCTATACGTAAAAACAATTAATGGCCTGGTCAGCCTGTGTTTAGTATATGAGAGGTTATTTGGTCTTATAGGCTCGTACGTCTTATGTGTAAGTTGGTATCACATGTGATATTCTACTTATCTCACAGCAGCTTTCCGTCTCAGTTGTCTATGATAGTATCACATGAAAAGATTCGTTATGTTGGTAGTCGGTAGATTAAGGTACTGGGTGCCAGTCACGGCCCATCAGTTTGTGTCGTGACAAAGGCTTTTAGTTAAAAAGATACGTATTGAAATAATCTGTACAATAGATTAATAGTAAAGCAATTCAAAGTATATCGGATAAAAATATCATACTGTCACGATCTGGAATTCTCACATTTGGAAGTCGTGATGACGCCTACTCGTGGAAGCTATGCAAGCCATGAATCTTTAAAACCATTAACCCTTTTATTTTAAAACTCTTTACCAATTATGTTAACAAAAAAACAAACAGCTAAATAACAACGAAATGTAAAAATTAGAGGAAGTCTCAGATAAATAGAAAACCAAAATGTCTAGAAAACCAATACAAGTCTCTACCCAGAACCTGGAGTCACAACTACTACGAATACTACATACATCAATTTGAAGGAAAATTAAAGTTGTTTGTCTCGAATACATGAGATAACATGATATAAAATAAGCTTGCGAATGTATGCAAGGCTACCTCGGTGTCTCGGTGGACTGAAGGCTGGCTCCCGAACTACTGTTCTGCACCAAATGTTGCTCTGGTATCTGCATAGAGTGTAGAGTGTAGTATAAGCACAACCGACCGCATGTGTTGGTAAGTGTCTGGCCTAACCCTGTCGACAAAGTGACAAGTCTAGAACCAGACTCCAGATAAACATGTGAAGTTATATAATATATTGTAAAAAAATAAACAGGTAATGAGCAGTTAAAAAGTGAGGAGGTACATGTTTCGGGAAAAAAACTCAATCTAGTAAAAACCAAAAAACATTAAAAAACAGTAAATATCTACATTAATGTAATAATACTAATGTTATAACGCTGCAACACGATATATATATATATATATATATATATATATATATATGTATATATATATATATGTATATATATATATATATATGTATATATATATATATATATATATATATATATATATGTATATATATATATATATATATATATATATGTATATATATATATATATATGTATATACATATATATATATGTATATACATATACATATATATATATATATACATATATATATATATATACATATATATATATATATATATATATGTGTGTGTGTGTGTGTGTGTGTGTGTGTGTGTGTGTGTGTGTGTGTGTATGTTATATATATATTTGTTGGAAACCCGATCCAATATACTATCTGTTGCGGTGTGTAATCCGATCCAATGTAATATCTATTGCAGCCTGCAACCCGATCCAATATAATATCTGTCGCAACGTGAAACCCAATCTATATATATTGCGGCGCGCAACCCATTCCAAATATACAGCTTACCATAATCATAACAAAAGTCACGGCAAGGGATTAACCATAAGTTATACTATCCCAATAACAGAACTCACAGTACAAGAATATACGTTTCAGCAAGGAAAAATCAGCTATAACCAATCTCAACTCAACTTCTAATTATATTTTTTATCGCCATCTCTAACTCATAAGTAACTTTCACGAAAATAAACTAAACCTTTGCCCTATACCATGGTTTTACTCACTATTGCAACCAAAGTATCATTCAAGAAAAGCAACAAGTATCAATTTAAGACCCAGGTCATGCTCAATACCGACATATAGACACTCGTCACCATGCCAATACATCGTACTCAATAGAAACCAAGCAGCAAGTATGATTCAAATCTTAATCCCTCAAGCTAGGATTAGACCGAACACTTAGCTCAAACTTTCACGGCCAATTCTATCCTCAATTACCGTTTTTTCTCTCGAATTTGGCTCCAAATCAATTGTATCTATACATAAATGACTTCATAACATCAGTAAATGCTAAACAATTCAAACCCAATGTCTAATTATAGCTTTCCAATCATTCTTTCCAAAAATTCAAAAATCGACCCCCGTGCTCGCTTGGTTAAAACGCGAGGTTCAGACCAAAATTAAATCACTCATTCACCAAGTGCCCGAATATATAATTATTTTCAGAATTCAACTACAAAATGAGGTCTAAATCAAAATTAATTAAAAAGCTCTAACTCTACCCAAATTAGGGGTGTATTTTGGGCTGGGCTGGGCTGGGCCTAAACGGGCCAAATGGGTGGGGCACATAGGCCTAAACGGGTCTAACGGTCTTTTTTCGTTTCAAGCTATTTTTAAAAAAACAAATTTTCTAAGGAAATTTCTTATAAAGTATATATGTATATACTATTATAAATTTCTTATATATAGCTATATAAATATATATAGTATATATAGTATGTATAGTATATATGTAAAGTAAGCCACACACACACACATACATACACACACACACACACACACACACACACACACACACACACACACACACACATATATATATATATATATATATATATATATATATATATATATATATATATATATATATCATATTTAAACACAAAATAAATTGTAAAGAAATATTCAAGGGAATGTCTTATAATTTTTATTATTACGACATTAATAAAGAATGCCAATATCTTACGTAGTTTTCCTTCTCCCAATGGAATGAGCACAACAAGGTACTAATACCACCATTAAAAAGAATAAAACTAAGGAAAATGTGCCAAAATACAAGTTACATATTAGTCTATGTATTATCTCTAATAAATCTCATAAATCCTTCAAGGTTCGGAGGAATTTTCGTTGGTGGTGGTCGAAAAGAGGCTTGTTCATCACTGCTTCTGGGCAAAGCGGCATCCTGCGCAAGTTCCACTAGCATTTCTTCATAAGCTTCGTCTATCTCTAGTTGTGATACTGCAAGTCCAAAATTTCTTCTTTCCAAACGGATCCAATCTCTGAAGAGTACCGATTGTTTCAAGCTATCCCTCATAGACGCTCTATGATCACCAATTGAAGTCTCGCTTGACTGAAAGTGCTCTTTGATGCTACTGTTGAAGCTTGAACACTTAAAATATCTCGAGTCATTCTTGAAAGAACCAGATAGTGTTTTTGTTTGTCCTTCCACCATTCTAAAAGATCAAAGGTGCCGTCTGGATTCTCCGTTTCAAGGCCTTGCGACAAATAAACTTGAAGCTCATTTAGTTGTGAACTATCACCAAAGTTATCACCTTGAGAACCCTTGAACCCTGTCCAAAAACTATGGGTTTTTTGGCCCGCAGTTCTTTTGGATGATTGCGAACTAGATGAAGTAGGAGTCGGAACATTTGGTCTAGCATAATCTACAGCAAGTTGATAAACATTATAAATCGTTTAAGCATTTATTTTAACTGAGGCTTTTGCATCTCAAAGTGTAGCAAATTCCTCAGCTGAAAGTGGCAAAGCGTTATAAATTTTTAAATACCAAAAGTGAGGACCTCCTAATTTCATTGTAGGATTTAAAACTGCAGCAACACCAAAAATAGGGGGGATAGGAAAAAAATATTTTTTAAACTTAGCTTTCGTAGAATTAATAACTTCTTGATAACTATCTCTACCCTCTGAAAATGCTGTAAATAAATCTACAAGTGCTGCAATATAAACTAAACAGTTAGAAATAGTAGGATAATATTTTCAGATAATTTATTTGTATCAATATGAAATTGTTCTAAAAAGTGTACAAGCATTTTAACATTACTCCAATATTGATTTGTAAGGTTCTCATCATCATCATCATCACCATCACCTACACGAGCATTATATGTTGCACTTATTGGGTTCCTATATTCATATGCAATAACTAAACTTTCATACATGTAGTTCCATCTAGTAGAACAAGATTTAGGAGCCTTTCTTTCTCTAAGGCCAAATTCATCTCATTTTTTATAATATTCTCTAAGCATACTTGTACGGTTTGAATAAAAAAGTCAATTAAGAACCATTTTAATCTTTTCAATTTCTATTCTTAAAACTTTCGTACCAGCACTGACGATTAAATGGTAAATATGACAAATACATCTAACATGAAAAATATTACTAAATGCAGGATTTAGTGTGGTCGTAAGCAAGCCTACATGTGGGGCGGGAATTAAATATTCTATATGTAATAATGCACTTTTGCATTTTCCACTCCTCATCTATCCAATGACTTGTGACAGTTAGATAATCACAATAGTTACCACTTCTACCAATATCAGTAGTAATAGCAATGCGAAAATCTATATGAGTAAATAAATAGCGCAAATATTATTCATATTCATGTTTATATTAATATTTCTCTTTACAGTTGCGGGATGCCATCCTTTATAAGTAGGATTAAAAACCCTTCTAATATAATGCACAAAATGAGGGTTAGAAGAAAAACTATATGGTAAGCACATCACAGTAATTTGTCAATTCTTCACGATCTTTATTTGGATCAGAATATAAAATGCCACCGGTAACAGTGTTAATTCTCGACTGAACTACATTTGAACATGTACCAGGGTTAACCGTAGTATCTACACTTCTCCCCTCTTGCGCAACTTTCAATTGAAGAATTTTAGCTTTATATCTCGGGTGTGACTTTATGTGTCTAGTCAAACTACCCGTACCGCTATGTCTCCAGTAAATTTATGAACCAACAAAGCCCTACAAGTATTACACTTAGCCTTATTTTGTTTTCTTTGTTGATTAAAAAAGTGCCAAACAAGAGATGTTTCGAGCTGTTTAGAAGGTTGTCTATTAAAGGTGGGGGTTACTACATGAAGGTCACCTGGGGCATCAGTTGGGTTATTAACATGACTAGTAGGTGTATCATCTAATCCAGTTGCATTTCATCTAAATCATCATTTTCCTCATCATTTTCAAAGATAATTTCCCCAGGATAAAGAGCATTCATAACTTCTTCATTTAATTGTTGATCCGGTGCAACACCATGACAAAATTGACTATCGAAAAATTGAAAACAAGGGTTATCACTATTAAGAATAATAGGTGGAGGAGGACAAGTAACAGGTCTGGGTCGGGGAGCCGGGGGAAGAGTAGTATCTTGACGACTAGATTCACCAATTTTAGCTTTTTCCTGACCACCAAACATTTTTTTCAAAGAAAATACCATAATAAATATAATTATACAAGCTAAGAAAACAAAATTATAATATTAAACTTAAGAGTTAGAACGAGGTTACCGAATTGACGAACAACTTCTTGAAAATTGAATATCGTTGAAGACTTGAATACTTCAATTCACCAACTTTACAATTTTTCACGAAATTGCAATAATAAAGTAAGCAATTATAGAAGAAAATGAGAGAGGATTGATGAATTTGTGAACAAAAATAAAAGAATGTGGTATGTTGGGGGGGGGGGGGATTTTTATAGTTGAGAAGTGGGAAAAAGTATAATAATAAAAAGTTTGGAATAAATGGCTATTTTCTAAAGTCCCAAACGACTATTTTTTTGATGGCTAACGTCTAGATTTTAAAATATGACCGTTGGTCATTATTAAAAAAATTTAAGAAAATAGTCGTTAGGACCGCTTGGGCCCTTTAGGCCCGGTTGAACCGGCCTAGGCCCCCCTGTCGGTCCCGGGCTTAGCGGTCCCAGGCTTGTGGGCTTAATGGATCGGCCCACTAAGAGCTTAGTGCACCATTTGGGACTAGCCCACTGAGACCGGCGCGTTTGGCTAGTGGTCCCGGGCCGATTCTGGGCTGGGGCCGGCCCGCAGTGTACCCCTAACCCAAATCCCCAATTTTCTACCCTTAATCACATGTTTTAGGCCTAGAAATTCAATTGATATTGATGAAAATGAAAGAAAATAAGTGAAAGATTATTAACCCAAGAGACAATGGTGAAGCATCACTAGGTTCTGTTTTGGAGAAACAGAGGTTTTTTGAAATTTTGAGAAATCCCATAAGTGTTCTGTTTTGGATTTTTATAAATCACTAGGCAAGTTAACTCTATGCCTGATGGTTCAGGCTCCTAGGCCTTCACATTCTCATTAAGGGGCTCATGATCGCGAAGCCTTAGCTTCACGAGCCCTCGCGTTCGCGTCCTACTGGTCGCGTTCGCATAATGTATATACCACTCCCCCTGCCCAGGTCATTTGACCTTTGCGGTCACGTGGCCAGGAACGTGTTCGAAAAGGTATAGACCCCCGGTGCCTTGCGTTTGCGACCTGGTCTATGCGTTCGCAAAGAAGGATATTTCTTCGGCAACAATTTACCCATCGCGTTCGCGAGGGTCCTCCTGCGAATGCGAAGAAGGAAATATCAGAACACCAAAAACCGGAAAAAAAAACTGCAATTTTTATAAGTCTAAAACCTTCCAAAACACACACGAGCCCTCGAGGCTCCTATCCAAATACATGTATTAACTCAACAACATCATACGAACTTATCCATGCGATCAAATCGCCAAAATAACCTCAAAAACAATGAATCAAACCTGAAAATCAAGTATTTTTTCTCCAACTTCATCAAGTTTCAAATTTAGAAATTCAAATCCAAATCACATCAAACGAAGTTTGTTTTTAACCAAATTTTACGGGAATGACTTAAACCATATATAAGACTTGTACTGGATGCCAGAAGTAAAATACAGGCCCGATACCATCACTTTCAAATCACGTTTCATTTCAAATTTCCCTAAACATTTCCAGAAAATAATTTTTCTTAAAAGTTTATTTCTCGGGCTTGGAACCTCGGAATTTAATTCGGGGCATACGCCCAAGTCTCATATTTTTCTACGGACTCTCTGGGACCGTCAAATCATGGGTCCGGGTCCATTTATCCAAAATATTGACTGAAGTAAAATTTATTCATTTTAAAATTGAAACTTAGCATTTTTCATAGAGTTTCATATTTATGCTTTTCGGCTACACGCTCGAATTGCGCATGCAAAACGAGGTGACTCTAGATGAGGTTTTCAAGTCCTCGAAAGCACGGAATTCAATTAAAAATAGGCGATGTCCCATTGGGTCGTCAAATTCTCTACCTCTAAAACAATTGTTCGTCCTCGAACGGATGGAAGAAGGAAGTACATGAGTCAGGGAAAGGATGGGGATAACGGCTCTGCATATCGGACTCAGACTCTCAAGTTGATGCCTCAGGAGGTTGACCTATCCATTGAACATGAACAGAAGGAAAACTCTTCGACCTCACTGACGAATCTAGCTGTCTAGAATAGCCACCGGCTCTTCCTCATAAGACAAGTCCTTCTCCAACTGGACAGTGCTGAAATCTAATAATTGGGCTGGATCGCCGTGATATTTTCTGAGCATGGACATATGAAACACTGGATGCACGGCTGATAAGCTCGACATCAATGCAAGTCTATAAGCCACCTCTCCCACTCGATCAAGTATCTCAAACAGAGGAATGACCCTAGGGCTAAGCTTGCCCGTAATCCTAAATCTCATCACGCACTTCATAGGTGATACTAGGAGCAACACCCGCTCACCAACCTAAAAGCCACATCTCGAACCTTGCGGTGTGCATAACTCTTTTGCCTGGACTGAGTTGTACAAAGCCTATCCTAAATGATCCTAACCTTGTCCAAGGCCTCCTGAACCAAATTCGTACCCAACAACCGAGCCTCCCTCGGCTCAAACCATCCAACCGGAGATCGACATCGCCTACCATATAAAGCCTCATAAGGAGCCATTTGTACACTCTAATGGTAGCTGTTGTTGTAGGAAACTTTGCTAAAGGTAAAAACTGATCTCATGAACCTCCAAAGTCAATGACATAAGCTCAGAGCATATCCTCCAAAATCTAAAAAGTCTGCTCGAACTACTCATCCGTCAGAGGATGGAATGTTGTACTCAACTCAACCTGGGTGCCCAACTCTCGCTGAATTAATCTGCAGAAGCGCGAGGTAAACTGCATACCCCAGTCCGAAATGATAAATACCAGCACACCATGAAGACAAAAAATATCCCGGATATAGATCTCAGCTAACCACTCAGGCGAATATGAGACTGCCACATGATTGAAATGTGCTGACTTGGTCAGCCTATCAACAATGACCCAAACTGCGTCGAACTTCTTCTGAGTCAGCGAGAGTCCGGTAACGAAGTCCATAGTGATCCGCTCCCACTTCCACTGAGGAAGCTCAATCTTCTGAAATAATCCACTAGGCCTCTGATGCTCATACTTAACCTACGGACAATTCAAACACTGAGCCACATAGGCAACGATATCCTTTTTCATTCTACGCCACCAATAATGCTGCCGCAAATCCTGATATATCTTTGCGGTGCCTGGTCCTCCTCTAAAATCAATTCTCAGAGCCCATCCACATTAGGCATACAAACTTGACCCTGTAATCTCAAAACTCCATCATCATCTAAGGTAACCTACTTGGCACCTCCACGCTGCACCGTGTCACTAAGGATACACAAATATGGATCATCAAACTGCCGATTGCAGAAACGCTCCAATAACAAAGAACATGCGACCGTGCAAGCTAATACCCGACTAGACTCAAAAATATCCAGCCTTACAAACTGATTGGCTAAAAGCCTGAACATCCAAAGCAAGCGGTCTCTCACTGACCGGAATATAAGCAAGACTGCCCATACTAGCTGATTTCCTACTCAACGCAACGGCCACCATATTGGTCAGATGATACAAAATAGTGATATCATAATCCTTCAACAACTCCAAACACCACCTCTGTCTCAAATTCAACTCCTTTTTCTTGAACAAATACTGAAGACTCTTGTGATCAGTGAACGCCCCACATGCTACGCTATACACATAATGCCTCCAAATCTTCAATGCATGAACAATGGTTACCAACTCTAAATCATGAACTAGATAGTTTTTTTCATGAATCTTCACTGCCTCAAATCATAGGCAATGACCTTTCCATCCTGCATCAACACTACACCAAGCCCAATACGGGAAGCATCACAATAAACTGTATAAGGCCCTGAACCTGTGGGCAAAACCAACATCGGTGCCAAAGTCAGAGCTGTCTTGAGCTTCTAAAAGCTTGCCTCACACTCGTCCGACCATCTAAACTAGACACCTTTCTGGGTCAACCTGGTCATCAGGGCTGCAATGGATAAAAAACCCTCCACGAACCGATGATAGTAGCATGCCAATCCTAAGAAGCTCAAAATCTCTGTAGCTAACACTGTTCTAGGCCAGTTCTTAACTGCCTCAATCTCCTTTGGATCAACCTGAATACCCTCTGCCGATACGACATGACCCAAGAATGCAACTGAACCTAACTAGAACTCACACTTTGAGAACTTAGCATATATATGACTATCCTTAAGAGTTTGAAGATCCACTCTGAGATGTTGCTCGTGCTTCTCTTAGCTGTGGGAATATATCAAAATATCATCAATGAAGACTATCATGAACGAGTCTAAATAAGGCCTGAACACTCGGTTCATTAAATCCATAAAAACTTTTGGGGTATTTGATAACCCGAATGACATAACCAAGAACTCAGAATGCCCGTACCAAGTGCGGAAAGTTGTCTTAGGGACATCCGATGCCCTAATCCTCAACTGATGGTAGCCAGATCTCAAGTCAATTTTTAAAATACCTTGGCACCCTGAAGCTGATTGAACAAATAATTAATCCTCGGCAATCGATACTTATTTTTGATTGTAACCTTGTTCAATTGCCGGTAATCAATACAGATTCTCATTGACCTATCCTTCTTATTAACAAACAACACTGGTGCACCCCAAGGCGATACACTAAGTCTAATAAAACCCTTCTCAAGCAAGTCTTGCAACAGTTCCTCTAACTCTTTCAACATAGGCGGGGCCATACGATATGGAGGGATAGGAATGGGTTGGGTTCCCGGAGCCTAAGGCTGCACAGTGATCCAGGCGTGGCAAGGGACCGGCCTAGGACCGCAGTCCTAGTAGGCCTAGCGGGCCTAATGTGCCGGTTCTGGTGGGCTTGGTCTTAAACGGTGCAAAAGCCCGTGGTGGACCGGTTCAAGAGGTAAGGACCGTGAGCCCGGGACCGCCAGGCGGGCCTGGGCCGATCAAACCGTGCTAATGGGCCTAAACGGGTTCCAACGGTCAAATTTAAAAAAAATCTTTAAAAAATGGCCAACGGTAGATTTTTTACATCTAGCCGTTGGCCTTCAAAGTTTATCCGTTGGCCACTTTAAAAAATAGTCATTTGGCCCCCAAACCTTATATAATTACACCTTTTCCTGTTTCTCAACTATAAATACCTCCTCATTCTTTCATTTTTACTCACCAATTCATCAATCTCTCTGAAGCTCTCTCAATCTATATTTAATTTCTCTTCTATTACTTACTTTATTATTGCAATTTCGTGAAAATTGTGAAGTTGGTGAATTGAAGTAATTAATATGGCATTTTCTTTGAAAAAAATGTTTGGCGGTAAGGGAAAAGCTAAAATTGGTTAAAGTAGTGTCCAACCTACTATCCTCCCTCCGACTCCCCGACCTTCTTCATTTACCCATCCTGCTGCTTCTATTATTCTTGATAGTGATAACCTTTGTTTTTAATTTTTTCGATAGTCAATTTTGCCATAATGTTGCACCGGGTGAACAATTAATTGAAGAAATTATGAATGCTCTTTATCCTAAGTCCTGTTAGAAAATGATGAGGAAAATGAGGATGTAGATGAAACCCAACCGGATTTAGATGATACACCTACTAGTCCTGTTAATAACCCAACTGATGCTCCGGCCGACCCACCTGTAGAAACCCTTACATTTAATAGACAACCTTCTAAACGCCCCAAAACATCAATTTTTTGGCATTTTTTTACTCAAGTAAGAGAACAAAGTAAGGCTAAGTGTAAAATTTGTGGAAAATTGCTAGTGCATAAATATACTGGAGACCGTAGCGGTACGGGTAGTTTGGCTAGGCACATAAAAACATACCCTAGAGATAAAGCTAAATATTTTCAAATGATAGCGCAGCAAGAGGGGACAAGGGTAGATACTAAGACTAACCCTAGTACTGATTCAGATCTAGTTCAACCATGAAGTAACACTGTGACCGGTGATATTTTATATTACGATCCTAACAGAGATCGTGAAGAATTAGCAAAGATGGTTACCGTTATTTGCTTACCCTTTAGTTTTCCATCAAACCCTCATTTTGTGCAATATATTAGAAGAATTCCTACTTACAAAGGTTGGCCTCGCGCAACAGTTAAGAGCTATATTTATAAATATAAACACGAATATGAACAATATTTGCGTTATTTTTTTACTCATATAACTAATCGGATTTCTATTATTACTGGTATTTGTAGAAGTAATAATGACTGTGATTATCTAATTGTTACTAGTCATTAGATAGATGAGGAGTGGATAATGCAAAAACGCATTATTGCTTATAGAATAATAAATTCACGGCACACAAGTAAGTTTATTGCAAACACTGTTACTGATATTTGTAGACATTTTCCATTAGAGATAAAATAATAGCAATTTCTATGGATAATGCTTCTAGTAATACTAGTGTTATAGGCATACTTACAACAACACTGAATCCTGCATTTAGTAATTGTTTCCATGTGAGATGTATTTGTCATATTTATTATTTAATTGTTGGTGATGGAATGAGAATTTTAAATTCAGAAATTGAAAAGGTTAGAATGACTCTTAATTAGCTTTTTTATTCAAACCGTAGAAGTAGAGTTAAAGAGTATTTTAAAAAATGTGATGAATATGGCCTTAGAGAAAGAAAGGTCCCTAAACCTTGTCCAACTAGATGGAATTATATGTACGAAAGTTTAGTCGTTGCATATGAGCATAGAAACCCAATTAATGCATCATTTAGTTCTCGTGTTGGTGGTGAGGATGATGATGAAATCCTTACAAATCAAGATTGGACGAATGTTAAAATTCTCATAGATTCTTTAGAACATTTTCAAATTGCTACTAATGCATTTTCTGGGCAATATTATCCAACTATTTCAAACTGTTTAGCTTATATTGCAGCACTATGTGATTTGTTTGTTGAAATTTTGGAGGGTGGGAAAATTTATCAACTTGCTATAAATACAATAAAAGAAAAGATTAAAAAATATTTTTTTCCTATCCCCACTATTTATGGTGTTGCTGCAATGTTAAACCCTACAATGAAATTAGGAGGTCTTCACTTTTGGCACTCAAATATTTTATAAGAGTTTAGATCTTTCACATGAATAATTTGCTAAGCTAGGAGATGCAAAAGCCTCAATTAAAATAAATGCTCAAACAATCTATAATGCTTTTCAACTTGCCTTAGATCATGCTTGGCTAAATGTTCCAACCCCTAATTCGTCCAGTACACAATCGTCTAAAAGGGTTGCGGGCCTAAAAACAGTTAAATCTTGGACGGAGTTCAGGGGTTCTCAAGGTGATACTTTTGATGACACTTCACATCTAAATAAGCTTCAAGTTTATTTGTCACAGGGACTTGAAAAGGAGAATCCAAACGGCAGCTTTGATCTTTTGGAATGGTGGAAGGCAAGGGAAAAACATTTTCCTGTTCTTGCAAGGATGGATAGAGATATTTTATCTATTAAAGTTTCAACAGTAGCATCATAGAGCGCTTTCAGTCAAGTAAGACTTCAAATAGGCGATCATAGAGTATCTATGAGGGAGAGCTTGGAAAAATCAGTACTGTTCAGAGATTAGATCCGCGCAGAAAGAAGAAACTTTGGAATTGAAGAATCACAACTAGAGATAGACGACGCTTATGAAGAGATGATAGTGGAACTTGCGAAGGATGCTGCTTCGCCCGGAAGCGGTGATGAACAAGCTTCTTTTCCGCCATCACCAATGGAACCTCCTCCGAACCTTAAAGGATTTATGTGATTTGTTAGAGATACAATGTAGATTATGGTGTAACTTGTACTTTGGCACCTCTTCTTCAGTTTTGTTTTCCTTTTAATGGTGATATTAGCACCTTGTTGTGCTCATTCCATTGGGGGGAAGAAGACTAAGAAACATATACCATTTTTGGGTAATAAAAATTATAAAACATTCCCTTGAATTTCTCTTTGCAATATATTTTTGATCTTTAACTTGCAATTCTTTATAAGCTATAATATATATACATAACATACTATATATACTATATATATATATATATATATATATATATATATATATATATATATATATACTACATATATAATATATATAACATACTATATACTATATATATACTATATATATTAAATATATAACATACTATATACTATATATACTCTATATTATATATACACTATAATACTATATATATATATATATATATATATATATATATATATATATATATATATATATATATATATATATATATATATATATATATATATATATATGTATATAACACACTTTATACTTATATACTATATATATATATACATAACATGAAGAAATATACTATATAAACAATATATACTATCGCACACACACACACACACATATATATATATATATATATATATATATATACATATATATAAAGCAATATATATTAGTATATACACATAATACACCCTTATATATATAACGTAGAGTATATATATTATATGTTTATATAGCTATATATAAGCAATTCATACTAGAATATATATATACATATATATATATATATATATATATATATATATATATATATATATATATATATATATATATATATATATATATA
The DNA here is from genome assembly GCA_034376525.1 of Nicotiana benthamiana. Lineage (NCBI taxonomy): Eukaryota > Viridiplantae > Streptophyta > Magnoliopsida > Solanales > Solanaceae > Nicotiana > Nicotiana benthamiana. The sequence continues at coordinate 46,018,710 of CM067330.1, forward strand.
TATATATATATATATAGTTTACAAGAAAGTGCCATAAATAAAAAAAATTAAAAAAATAGTCCGGAACAAAAAAGCCCGTTTGGCCCGTATAGGCCCACGAGCCCGTCCCATTTAGCTTGGGACCATGTGGGCTTAGGACCACCATAGGCCGGTTCCACCCATTGGGACCTTGAAGACCGGGACTGTTTGGCCCGGGACCGACCCGCCTCAAGCCTGGGACCGCCAGGCTCGTTAGGCCCGGGGCCGGCCCAATTAACAGCCTTACATGAGCCACATCAATGCAAAAGTCAATATCCCTATCAGGCGGCATACCTGGCAGGTCTGAAGGGAAAACCTTAGGAAACTCATGAACAACGTGCAAAGAATCAATAGAAGGGACCTCAGAACTAGAATCACGAACATATGCCAAATAAGCCAAACACCCCTATTTGACCATACACCGAGCCTTCACATATGAGATAACACTGTGGCTTGAAAGTCCAGGAGTCTCTTTCCACTCTAAACGAGGCATACCCGGTAAACCTAAAGTCACAGTCTTGGCATGACAGTCTAAGATAGCGTGGTAAGGTGATAACCAGTCCATCCCCAATATAACATTGAAATCAACTATGTCTAGAAGCAAAAAATCCACATGAGTCTCCAGACCCTCAATCATAACTACACAATAATGATGGACTCGATCTACCACAATAGAATTATCCACCGGTGTAGACACATAAACAGGAACACCCAATGAATCACTAGGCATGACCAAATGCTGGGCAAAATAAGATGACACATATGAGTATGTAGACCCTAGATCAAATAACAATGAAGCACCTCTATCACAAACCAGAATAGTACATGTGATCACCGCATTTGAAGCCTCAGCCTCAGGCCTGGGTGAAAGAGCATAACATCGGGGTTGGGTCCCACCACCCTGGGCTATATCTCTAGGACAACCTGCAGCTGCCTGGCCTCCACCTCTAGCGGCCTGAGCTCTACCTCTAAATCATCTACCTCTACCTCTACCTCTATCCCCTCCACCACCACCTCTAGCTGGCTGGACGGTCTATGGAATATCTGGTGCCTGAATCATAGCTCGGGAACCCTGCTGCTGCGACTGAGTGCCCACTAACCTCGGATAAGCCCTTTGAATATGACCTTATTCACCACACTCATAACATCCACCTAAATGCGCACTGGTAGGAGCTGGTGGCGCACTGTAGGGTTTCCGGTCAGAATACTGCATGAGAGAACCACGACCACCTGAAGCACCATGAGAAACTTGGAGAGCTAACTGAAAGGGCCTAGAAGGATGGCCTCTACCATATGAATCTCTACCTCTAGATGAGGCACTACTGAATCTACCTGGATGTTGGGGCCTCTTATCTGACCCCTGACCACCACCCTGCAATAGGACCATCTCAACTTTGCAGGCCACATTTTCCACCTCCTGAAAAGTGATCTCCCTCCCAGCCTTCTTGGCCATCTGAAGATGAATCGACTGAATTAGATCATCAATAAACCTCCTCACCCTCTCTTTCTCGGTAGGAAGTATGACAAGAGCATGGCGAGCTAAGTCGATGAACCTGGTCTCATACTGGTGACCATCATGGAACCCTGGTGGAGGCATTCAAACTGCCTCTGATAGGCCTCTCTCTGAGTAATGGGGAGAAACCTCTCCAGAAAAAACACTGTAAACTGCTCCCAAGTCATGGCGACCAGGCTAGCCTAGCTAAGCAATAATCCCTCCACCAAGTCTTGACGGATCCAGACAGGAGAATTGTAGCAAAATCAACCCCATTGGTCTCAACAATACCCATGTTCCTGAGAACCTCATAGCAACTGTCCAGATAATCCTAGGAATTCTCAGTAGAGGTTCTGCTAAAAGTAGAAGTGAAGAGCTTGGTGAACCTATCCAGCTTCCACAAAGCATCGGTAGACATGGATGCTCTATTACCGATCTGAGCTACTACCCTCGGCAGAACTGATCCAACTGGATGAACCGCTGTAGTCTGAATCTAGGGATCTACCTACTCCAGAGTGCGAGCAGTAGGAGTTTAAGCCCCTCCTCCAACCTGAGAGATGGTTGGTGCTATGGGAAGCAAGTCTGCTCGGGTGACACTCTCTATGAGGCCCACCAATCATACTAGAGCATCCTGAAGAACTGGGGTAGCAATAAACCACTCTGGGAACTGAGATGGGCCCACTGGAACTGCTGGGGCTGAAACCTCCTCATCAAAATCAACATGAGGCTCTGACACTGGTGTTGCTGCTCGGGGCTAAGCTCTGCCCCTACCTCGGCCTCTAGCATGGCCTCGACCTCTAGCCCTCGCGGAAGCTGCTACAGGGGGCTCAGGCTGCTGAGCGGTAGATGAGGAAGTACGTGTTCTCACCATCTGCGAAAGAACAGAGTACAAATTCAATAAGCAAATGAGAAACAAAATTGCACTGCAAGAAAGAACAAATGTGAAGTTTTCCTAACTCTGTAGCCTCTAAGGATAAATACAGATGTCTCTGTACTGATCCCTCAGACTCTACTGAGCTTGTCTATGAGTTGTGAGACCTATGTAACCAAGAGCTCTGATACCAATTTGTCACGACCTGGAATTCCCACCTTCAAAAGTCGTGATGGCGCCTACTCGTGGAAGTTAGGCAAGCCATGAATCTTTGAAACCACTAACCCTTTCGTTTCAAAAGTCTTTACCAATTATGTTAACAAGAAAACAAACAGTTACATAAAAGCGAAATGTAAAATTTAGCGGAAGTCTCAGATAAATAGAAAACCAAAATGTCTAGAAAACCAATACAAGTCTCTACCTAGAACCTGGAGCCACAACATCCATGAAATACTACGAATACTACATATATCAGTTTGAAGGAAAAATGAAGTTGTTTGTCTTGAATACATGAGATAACAGGATATAAAATAAGATAGAGGAGACGTCAGGCATGTGAATGTCTGCAAGGCTAACTCGGTGTCTCGGTGGACTGACGCCTGGATCCCGAACTACTGTTGCGCACCAAATGCTACTCCGGTATCTGCATAGAGTGCAGAGTGTAGTATCAGGCTGATACTATCAGCACAACTGACCCCATGCGCTGGTAAGTGTCTGGACTAACCCCGACGAGGTAGTGACGAGGCTAAAACCAGACTTCAGATAAACCTGTGCAGTTATATAATACATAGCAGAAAAGTAAACAGATAATGATCAGTTAAAAAGGGAAGGGGGTACATGTTTCGGGGAAACAATTCAATCTAGCAGAAACCAAATAAATATAAAAAAACAGTACAATATCTACATCAATGTAATAATACTACTATTACAGCGTGTAACCCGATCCATATATATATATATATATATATATATATATATATATATATATATATATATATATATATATATATATATATATATATATATATATATATATATATATATATATATATATATATATATATATATATATATATATATATATGCATAGTTATTGCAATGTGCAACCCGATCCAATATTAATTGTTGTAGCGTGCAACCCGATCAAATATAATATCTGCTGCGACGTGCAACCAAATCAGATATAATATATGTTGCGGTGTGCAACCTGATCCATATATATATATATATATATATATATATATATATATATATATATATATATATATATATATATATATATATATATATGTATGTATATATATATATATATATATGTATATTAATAAAAATATTACAGCGTGCAACCCGTTCCAAATATACAGCTCACCGTAATTATAACAACAGTCCTGACAAGGGATTAACCATAAGTTACACTATCCCCGTAAGAAAACTCAACAGTACAAGAATATACGTCCCAGCAAGGGAGAATCATCTATAACCAATCTCAACTCAACTTTTAATCAACTCTATTATCACCATCTCTAACTCATAAGTAACTTCCACAAAAATAAACTGAGCCTTTGACCAATACCACAGATTTACTCACTAATGCAACCATAATATCATTCAAGAAAAGCAACAAGTATCAATTTAAGACCCACGGTCATGCTCAATACTAACGTATAGATACTCGTCATCCTGCCTATACGTCGTACTCAATAAGAAACAAGTAGCAAATATGACTCAACTCTTTATCCCTCAAGCTAGGGTTAGACCGGACACTTACCTCAAACTTCCACAGCCAACTCAATCCTCAATTACAACTTTTCCTCTCGATTTTAGTTCCAAATTAATTGTATACATAAATGACTTCATAACATCAATAAATGCTAAAGAATTCAAACCCAATGCTTAATTATAGCTTTCCAATCATTTTTTCCAAAAACCCAAAAATTAACCCCGGGCATGCATGGTCAAAAAGCGAGGTTCAGACCAAAATCAAATCACCCATTCACCCCACGAGCCCGAATATATAATTATTTTCAGAATTCGACCCCAAAATGAGGTCTAATTCACAATTAATTAAAAAGCCCTAACTCTACCCAAGTTCCTAATTTTCTACCCCTAATCACATGTTTTAGTCCTAGAAATTCAAAAGATGTTGATGAAAATGGAAGAAAATAAGTTAAAGATTACTAACCCAAGAGATTATGGTGAAGAATCGCTTCAAGGATCGCCTATGTGCTTTGGAGAAGAAGAGGTTTTGTGAAATTTTGAGAAATCCCATAAGTGTGCTATTTTGGATTTTTAAAAATCACTAGGCAATTTAACTCTATGCGTTCACGACAGACCCCCTCGCATTCGCGTTGGGTCAGGCTACTACTCCTTCGCGTTCTTATTAAGGGGCTCGCGATCGCAAAGCTTTATCTTCACGAGCCCTTGTGTCCGCATCCAATTGGTCACGTTTGCGTAATGATCTACCCCTCCCCCTTCCCAGGCCATTTGTCCTAAGCATTCGCGTGGCCAGGAATGTGTTCGCGAAGGTATAGACCCCCGTTGCCTCGCGTGTGCGACATGTTCTATGCGTTCGCGTAGAAGGAAATTCCTTCGGCAATAATTTAGTCATCGCATTCGCGAGGGTCCTTCCGCGAACGCTAAGAAGGAAGTATCATAACACCAGAAACTGGAAAAAAAAACCTACAACTTTTTATAAGTGTAAAACCTTCCGAAACACATCTGAAACACAACCCGGCCCTGAGGGCTCCTAAACCAAACACATGTACTAACTCAACAATATCATACGGACTTATCTGTGAGACCAAATCGCCAAAATAACATCAAAACACTGAATCAAACCTCAAAATCAATAACTTTTCTCCAACTTCATCAAGTTTCAAATTTAGAAATTTAAGTCCAAATCATGGCAAACGACGTTCGCTTTTAACCAAATTTTACAGGAATGACTTAAACCATATATAAGACTTGTACCGAGCGCCAGAACAAATATACGGGCTCGATACCATCACTTTCAAATCAGATTTCATTTCAAATTTCCCTAAACATTTCCAGAAAATAATTTTCTAAAAAGTTCATTTCTCGGGCTTGAAACCTCGGAATTTGATTCCGTGCATATGCATAAGTCCCATATTTTTCTACGGACCCTCAGGATCATCACATCGCAGGTCTGAGTCCAGTTATCCAAAATATTGACCGAAGTTAAATTTATTTATTTTAAAATTAAAATTTAGTATTTTTTGCATAATTTCATATTTAAGCTTTCACATTAAGCGCCCAGACTGCGCATGAAAATCGAGACAACTCTAATGAGATTTTTAAGGCCTCGAAAGTACGGAATTTATTTAAAAACAGGTAATGACCCTTTGGATCATCACATACGCAACTCGGCGAGACAATCAATAATCAGTAAAAAGAACCACAATAGAATTTTCACGATCTTTTCTTGTATGATATATATGTCCAAAATGTCAAAATGTCAACTCACATTATACGATAAAATCCTTCGTTCATTTATCTCATCCTCACCATGTATAAATAAATTTATGTAACAATTCAATTAGCACGCAACTTCCTTCGTTCGTTTAACACCATAATAGGAATTACAGAGTAGGAAATACGCAAGTAACAACAATGCACAAAGATACACATGTGGTTCACAGTAAAGGACTAAGCGGAAAGCACATGAGTAGAAACAATAATTGGAAAACAGGGAGTATCAACTTCAATTAACTAGCATATTAGAGGCCTAAATACAAATATAACAATTAAGAAGGAAACACATGTTCTTTACAAGTTAACAAGTAAGGGAATGAATGGGTAGCATGATTGATGGCTTATACTAAAGTGTAACATAATATGTACAACATGAGTATAATTATAAAAGCAGGAATAGGCATGGTATTTGCAAGCTAAGCAAGTAAAAGACATGAACAGTGCAACAACAACTGAGATAAAGTTCAAGTACAAGACAATAACAATAAGCCGCACTAAATATGTAAAAACAACAATAATCGCTCAAGGTAAGGACGCAACCAAATACACGAGAAACAGATATCACATCATAATGCATGTCCCTCGTCCTCACCTGCATGAAAACACCCTTAGTTCCATGAACTCACTATAATATACAAGTGAAAGCATAACAATATAAATAAAATGGCACGACAACCTTTCGTGCTTTTACTCTCAAATGATATGGTACGGCATCACCCTTCGTACTTTTACTCTCAATAACATAGAACGGCATCACCCTATGTGCTTTGTACTCTCCCTCACAAGATAATGTATAGACAATGGCACGACATTGCCCTTCGTGCTTTACACTCTTCCTTACCAAGTATATGTATAACAATGACAAACAAGGCGGGAAGCATAAATGATATCGAGGAGAGTGTTTTAACGGATATTCCAAATAATTCCCAATCACAACCTTCTAAGTCAACAAAAATTCAACAACTCTCAAGAACCGTATTATTAAAATACTTCCACAATTCTCACAAATGATCTACAACAAAATTATATAGTCTAGTATCTCAAGAATATAGGATGTAGTGGTGTAATAGTGATTTCACATAAAGATAATCGAGTTAGACACATCAATGTATTCTTAGAATGGGGGTCAATTTTGATCAAGTTATGATAAGCTAAGTCTTGATTTCTATCATTTATATTATGTACTTAATATCTACGAGTCAAATAAGGCATTATGCAGAATGTCATAAAATTCTATAAAAACAAATATAACATAATTCACCCCCCCCCCCCCCCAGAGTATGATTAACCCTGTTACATACACATATGCTCGTCAACCTTATATATGTATCACCCCTACATGTGCAAATAATGATAAATATGAGGGAATATTTCCTCAACAAAGCTAGGCAAAATACTTACCTCAATTCGGTTAATCCAACACTCAATTTAGCCTTTTCCTCTACGAATTATTCTTTGGTCGACTCAATCTAGCTAATGACAATTTGAATACACCACGCAATGTGAGAGAAGATAATTCAATTAATAAAGATCATTTTGATTCACTTTTTAAAAAGTCAAACACCGGGCCTGTCCGGTCAAAATCCGGGTTCAAAGGTAGGTCTTGCTTAGCCATATCCCCACGAGTCCAAATATATATTTTGTTTTCAAATCCGAGTCTTATTCGACTCTTACATCTGAAAATTTTATTTTTCCAAATTTTGACAAAATCCCCAAATTTTTCCATAGTTTCCCATGAATATGGTGTTAAATCTGTATAAAATAATGAAATATAGTACAAAATTGGTTAAAGATACTTACCCAATGATTTAACATAAAAATCCCCTCTCAAAATCGCTTCACCTCGAAGCTAGGATTAAAAAAATAAAAAATGAAGTAAAAATTTAGAATTCCCAGCACTTAACAGGTTGCAGATGTCGTATTTGTGATTTGTAAACCCCGAAATTGCGAGAAACTCATCGCAATTGCGAACCTGAAGGATTTCTGTTGAGGTCGCATTTGCAACAAAAGCTTTGCAAACACGAAGACCGACCTTCGCAAATACAGCTGATTCATCGAAAATGCGAAAAGCTGCCCAGTCGCCTAGGCTTTGAAATGCGGTTTTCTTTGCATATGCGATGGCGTCGCAAATGCAAAGATACTAGAACTGTAAATCAAAAACTATGCAAGAACATTCTGAAATCAATCCGAAATGCACCTGAGCCCTCGGGGCTCCAAACTAAATATGCACAATAGTCTAAAAAGAAAACATGAACTTGTCCCATGCGCTCAAATCATCAAAATAGCTCCAAAAACTACGAATCGGATGCCAAACCGCATGAAAATCAAACTAAACTTCAAGAACTTAAAATCCATACCGAACATCCGAATCATATCAAATCAACTTCGAATGGTGCCAAATTTTGCTGACAAGTTACATATGACAAAACGAACCTACCAGAAGCTTCAAGTCACACATGACAACCTCGAAACGATTAATCCCACCTCAAGCCGGAATCAATGAATTTTGAAACTTCAACTTCCACAATCGATTCCGGAACCTATTAAATCATCTCCGATTGACCTCAAATTATGCACACAAATCACATTTGACATTACAAACATATTCCATCTTTCGAAATTAAAATCCGACCCCGAAATCAAAAAGCCCACTCCCGGTCAAACTCCCAAAAGTCCAACTTTCGTCAATCCAAGACTAATTCCACATAGACCTCCAAATTATAATCCGAACGCGCTCCTAACTCCAAAATCATCTAAAGAGATAACAGAACTGACGGAACTCCCTTCCAAGTTCCAATGCTAAAAAAATCAAATTGGTTAATTCTTCCTACTTAGAACTTTAATCTTGAAGTTCATTCTCCCAAATCGATTCCGGATAACTTGAAAATCAATTTTGTCGATTTACGCAAGTCATAATACATCATGCTAAAATACCCCGAGTCCTCAAAACACTGAGCAAAATATAGATACACAAAACGACCAATTAGATCGTTACAGTTTTTCATATGTATTTCCTGCTCACTAAGAATCACTAATTAATATGCAATTTTTTAAATTTAATATGATACTCTTTCTTTTTCTTTTATTTAAAAAAACATTTTTATAATTAAATCCGTACTTCTTAACCTTAAACTTCTAAATATTATCTTTTAGTTATATGTTCGATAGTCATAAAAATGTAATCATAACATATTTAACACCATAAATTATATGATTACAATTGAAATGAACACATCACATAAAAAGAAATAAAAAAAGTACAACTTTTATATCGTTTAATCGTAATAAAGTAATATTATTTGATGCAAGTGTGTGACGTGTAATTTACATGGGACAAGTGCAGTGCGGCGTTGGGTCCTCAAATGACTTGGTCATGTTCCTAAATTTCACACTTCTCCTTGGGATGTCCGCAACAATCTATTTCTCTCTCTCTCTTACTCGCTTTAATAAAATATTTTCTCTTCGCTTAAATAAAATAAATAAATAAATTTAAGCCCTTCTTGAGTTGTATACATAATAACCTACACATGCAAACATTTTCCCTTAGGCCTTCTTCTTTGTTTCCACGTTCTCTATTTCTTTCTGTCTCACTTTCTTTCTCTCCTCCCTGAAAACACACACACACACTACGTATATACACACACAAAAATATATGGCAGAATTGGAGTTTCAGAGTAAACATGGTACTTATAATCCTACGAGTAATAGAAGTTTAAAGTTATTTGGTTTCAACATGACAGAGGAAGATCAAGAACAAGAGGTTGACTCTACAACAAAAACATCATCAGGGTCGTCGGCATCCGGCAGTTTTCCGGCTTCCGACGGCCGGAAATACGAGTGTCAATACTGCAATAGAGAATTTGCAAATTCACAAGCTTTAGGTGGCCATCAAAATGCTCACAAAAAAGAAAGGCAACAATTAAAACGTGCCCAAATGCAAGCTAGTCGTAACGCTTACATGCGAAACCCTATCGTCTCTGCCTTCGCTCTGCCATCTCACCTCCTTCCTCCGCCTGGTCACATGGTGGTTCCGGCGTCATCTCCGTCGTGGGTTTACGTACCACGCGCCGCGCCTCTTTTTCATGGCTGTGTGTTTCCAACGTCCAATAGTGTAAGGGGTGTAGGGAACTTTCAGTACACTGGCGTTGTAGCGGAGTCCAGCTTAGAAAGTGTTGGGCCTCAACATGTTAAGGCCCATAGTGGTAGAGTTAATGTAAATAATGGGCCATCATTGAGGAAGTTGTCGAGAGTGGATATTGGGCCCAATTTTGATGACCCGTTTGGATTGGATTTGCAATTAAGCTTGTACATTTTAAAATCTTTTTTCACTCAAATGAAAAAAAAAGAATCATTACATACATTTGATGATTTTATCGCTCTGAAAACAAACTCTCTTAGCTGTAGCTCGCATATTTTAACCTGTTTTAGTAGGTAATATTTTTTATTTTGTCGAAATAATTAATTTCGACTTTTGTGGACAGTCGCTTATTGTTTATCTGTTAGGTGATCTAATAGTGTAGATATTTTTTTACATTGTAATGCAAAGAGGCATAAAAAGGCAACACACAGGGTCCGGTAAAAAGTTGGATCACAAAGATTTAGTATATGCATTTTATTTTCACAGCTCGAACCGACTACCTTTCGATCACATGACAATAATTTTACAAGTTACACCTATTTGCTTTGTGGAAGTTTCCTTGTTGAAGCTAACCATTTATGTGCAAGTAGAGTTAGCTAAGCTTTGATTTAATTTGTTGAAATCATTAAAGGATTCTAAATAATCTTTTGCATTGAAAATTAAAATTAAAATTTAAGTGATATATTGATATAGAAGAAGTGACAATACATTAGTAGAAAGCAATTCATATGTCGAGCAAATTTTTTATCACTTTGGTAAGAGCTAAATTTAATGCCCGCTTGATTTCTTGTAATCAACATCTACTACCTAATTAGTGGTATCAGTAAATTCTTTTTTTACTACTTATTTCGTTTTATTAATCATGCCATATATTTGGTTTTTATTAGAAAATATCTACTTGCAAGAAAATATTGTCAGAATTGTATGAATCACTAAATAATTAAGATAACAACATAGCTAAATGCTAATTGATATTAGCTAGCAGGGCTAAACCACTAATTTAATCACTTGAGTTAGACTTTATTCTCAGTGGCGAAGCCAGAATTTTCATTAAGAAATGTCAAAATATATAAATATAAACATATAAAAATAAAATAATATAAATAAAATAAGGAGAGCCAATATATGTATATAAGTATATAAAAAATTAAAACCTATTTACTCTGTAGATTTTTTCCACAAAGGGGACATCCCTTGCTTTAATGTGGCTTAGTCGCGACTTATTGGTACTCCCTCCTATCTACTTTAATTGTGTTTTTAATTTCTTTTTTGTGATTTATAATATTTGATTTTTTCAGATATCAAGAAAGAATTAACTTTTTTTTAAGTTATCTTTTGAGTAAAGAGGTTATAAGTATTTATTAGATTTTTAATGAATAAATTAATGCTAATATAATTAATTTGATTGTTAATTAATATTAAAAGATAAATTTTTAATATGCGTGAAAACAATTAAAAAATCAATTAAAATGGATAAAAAACATCTATATTGTGATTACAGGTTATAACCATAAAAATTTTATGATGAATTAAGCATGACGTGTTTCGAATTTTTCTTTATTTTTAGAATTTTTGTACAGTAACCAAACACCTTAAAAAATAGGAAGAGAGATTAAATATAACAAGAATGTAGTGGAGTACTTATTAAGTACAATTAGGAAAGGCTGTAGGATTGCATAACCACTAACTTCAAAGAATCTGATTCAACATTAATGGCAAAATTTGCGCCAAAATGAAGATCCCATTCGCTCTACGTTAATTTTTGGGTACCAACATGCGCAAACTTGATTGGACTATAGTAGAAACAAGGCATGTGATATGACTCCAATATTAAATCATTGCCCTTTTGAGTAGTATGCACCTAAAATATTTATATGATCAAATCACTTATAAAGTAAATACAGAAGGTATTTACACTGCATATATATATATATATATATATATATATATATATATATATATTTTAAATCCTCTACCTTTATTTTTATGAGAGTTAACTAAATTTAAAGGAGTATTGGATGTTGTTGCGGAAATCAATAAATATTAAATTTTAGATTTGTCTCTGGGTAAAGTTATTTGGATATAATCTATAGGTCAATAGTTCGAATCGTAGAATCGACAATCGATGCATTAAGATAAATTGTCTACATCATACTCCTTAAGGTGCGACTATTCCCCATACCCTATATGAACACAAGATAATTCGTATACCCGAATATTATTTTTAGTTATCTAATATTTTAGGTGAAGTTGGGCTTTTGGTGATGTTAAATAGTCACTAGCTAGCTACTATGAAAGGTACTCTAATTTGTTCATCAATTTAGCATGATTGCCTCATTTAGAGGGAGCTAGCTAGCTTTCACCAATTGATGTTTGAACTTTGAGGGAGGGAAATATTAAAGTTTCTCCAAACCATTGATCTTCAACCAAAAAGATTGCACTGTCTGGTATATGAGTCTTCTCCTTTTGTCTTTTTAATATTAACCTCTATATATATTTGCTTCATAGGAACTTTAGTGGAAGGTGACCATTTTTCAAGTTTTTACCTGTGACGACCCGACCCGTCGTCTATTGTATTTCAGTCCCGTTATTTCTGTTATATGTTTCCCCGTGCTATGTGTCTGGTAAGTTTGAAGCGGTTTGGATTGAAACTGGATATAAATGAGAAAATAGTCTCTTTAAGGAAAGCTTAAGTTGGAAAAGTCAACCGGACGTTGACTTGTGAGTTAGAGTGATCGAAATGGATTTCCGACAATTCGTCTAGTTTCGAATGGTGATTTATGACTTGGAAGTGAAATCAGAATTTAATTTGGAGGCCCGGTGAAGAATAATGCTTGAATTAGCTAAAGTTAAATTTCGGTGAATTCCGGTTGATAGGTGAGATTTTGATCCGAGGGTCAGAATAAAATTCCGAGAGTGGCAGTAGCTTCTTTAGGTGATTTTGGATATGTCTGTAAATTTTCAGGTCATTCTGACGTCGTTTGGTTGGGTTTTGGATCGAATGCGAATTTAGAAAGTTATAGTTTATCTTAGAAGGAAATTAAATGATTTTAGTGATTTTTTATGTTAAAGGTAGCGTTTTTACTGCTCAAGCAAGTTTGAATGAAGTATTGGGGCATGTTTGTGCTTTTGGTTGGGGTCTCGAGGGTCTCGGGGCGATTTCGGGTAGTTAACGGATTGTTTTTTTGTTTTGGAATGCTGCAGAAATGCTTTCAGCTGTTGCAGAGGGTTTAACTCTATGCGATGCGGAGGTCCTATACGATTGCATAGAAGGATGGATGGGGGTGTGCCAGTTGTGCAATACGAACGCGGAGAGGACCTGCGTTCGCATTGAAGGAATATGGGAGGCTTGGCAGTAAGGCTATGCGAACGCACGTGGGCTGTGCGAACGCATAGAAGGAGCGGGAGGGCATGTTCAGTTGCTCTATGCGAATGCACAGGAGGTGTGCCAACGCATAGAGTATTTTGGATGCTGGGGATTTTTGCTCTATGTAAACGCACTGAAGGAGTGAGAACGCATAGAAGAAGGCGTCTAGGCAGAGAGGTTTTTAATTAACATTTCATCCGCGAGTCTCTTCACTTTTTCCTCCATTTTTACAATATATTGAGAGCTCATTGACAGATTTTGAAGGGATTTCGACGGGAAGTGATTGGAGATTTGGCATCCGCGGAGGTGGATTCTCGAGGGAAAGGCATTTAAAGCTAGTCTACAGCCGACTAGAGGTGAGTAATGCTAGTAAATGCTGTTCTGAGGGTTTGAAACCCTAGAATTTCACATCGTAACGCTATGTTGAGGTGTGACACGCACTGCATGATAAGTGCGGGGTCGGATACTGTTGAGGGATTGTGACGTGGTACATACCGAGTGAGAATTATACTATATTGGCGTATGATACGCACACTGTGATGACCATTATTGGGCTTTATGCCATGTTTGGGGCTTAGTGCCGACCTGTGATATCCTTCGGGAGTTGGTATTACTGCTTTAGCATGATTGCATCATTTACTATCAGTCCATGGTTTTAAAACATTGTTTTCAAAACTCAGCCGTATTTCAAATGTTCAGAACTCATATGCTATCTTTTAAATGTATTTCGGCTGATGATCACTGTCTATAACTGCCCAAGGGGCTTATGATATATTTTCTGGACTGATTTTGGGTGGCTCCGCCTACGCACCGCAGCGGTGATTAGAAATAGTGGTAACAAGGACACTGCGTGATATGAGCAGTCACATGGACTGGCCTGGTTATTGATTTTCACCACGAGATGGCTGGTTTGATTATTCGCCACGAGATGGCTGGTTATTGCGCTTGGGCTGTAGGAGCCCCTCCGGAGTCTGTATATACCCCCAGTGAGCACTGTCGACGATATATAATATGGGTTGCTCGGGCTGCATGCCGCAGTGGGGTAGTGGATTGTACCATGATATGCATTGCATCGCATCCCGCATTTGCATCACATATATATATATTGTTGTTCAGTTGTAGATACTGTTATACACTAGTTTAGCTTACTTTGTGTAATTATTGGGTTTCTTTCTTTCGGAGCTTTATTTACTATTATTACTCACTGAGTCGGTACAATCACCCTCTACTCCCTGCACCTTGTGTGCAAATTCAAGTACTCCAGAGGATTTGCGCATGCGGTTGATGATTATTAGTTTGACAGTGTATTAAGGTAGCCGCCAGCGTCCGCAGGACCCATGTCTCTGATCTTCTAGTTATTTTCTAGTTATTCTGACACTTGTATTTCCCTTATTCTGACATGAGTTAATGTTGGGCCAGTCTAGAGGACTTGAGGCTGAATCTCTGTCTATGGCTTGAGCACCAAGGTGCTGATTGAGCTAGCTAGTGTTATGAGCTTATAAGTTTGTTATTGTCCCTAATTGTGGTGATAACGGCTGGATATATACGTGGTGTGTACATTGGTGCCGTGTGATGTGTATGTATGACTTGGTAGTATCGAAGAAGGGCTGCTAGGTAATAAATGAACCATTAAGTGTTTGATTCCCACTGCGATCAGATGTGTTGCCCCAAGTTATGGGCGCGTGAAGAATCTTTTCGAGTCTCCTAGCTGGAAGTGTGCGTGTTGTGGGAGGAGTCCAGACTCAGTAAGATCAATTGATTGCGTGAGAAGTATGACGGTGGATGATGTACCGAAATATTAAAGTGAAGCAAGCAGGTGGATATCTCCTGCATATTATTCTGAAATGGTATGATCATTATAAGTATGTTAGAAGATTTTATGTGTAATTAAACGGTATTTTCTATATGATATGATTTGGACAGGTGCAACGCATGTTCGTGTGTCAATTTTGATAAAATAATGCGTGTAGCATTGAGAGTTCTGTTATTGATATACATTGTGATGCTACGTTGAGTTGTGGACATGTTGTTTGGATGATTTTGGCAATTCTCTGACAGGTGGATATGCTCAATTATAAAGGAAACTCTACCAAAGTTTCTGAAAAAATTTGGGACTTAGTAGAAATTTTGTCGCCTAAAGAGTGGCTTGTCGATTGTGTGAATGAATGCAAGAATTGGAGAAAAGTTAGAATTTTTGATGATTCGTGTTTCCACAAGCTTATGAAAGAGCGAGTTTAATCTCGCCATGATGTTTCGAGGGCTATAGATTATGTATATATATATATATATATATATATATATATATATATATATATATATATGGCTTCGAGCTAAGTTGGAGAGGTTGTTGTTGATGAGTTGGTGATACGGTTATGTACTGTGTTAGTTCTGATTTGATGCATGTGAGAAAATCAGTTCTGGTTGCAGAGAGTGAGCCGAGGGTGGCACAAACGAAGAAAAAAAATTGCCAAAGGTTATATGGTGCATCGTAGATGCAAGAAAATAAGAGAAAGTCTTGAGTTGTTGATAATGAGTGCTTAGAGTAAAGGGAAGGAAGTTGTTCGGTTGTATCGGAATGAGATCTCGTTTTGTAGTGTCAGAGTGCTGATAAGTCCCGTGTGGTTCGATTCATTATAATCAAGTGATTTGGAGTGTGTATAAGAGTGGATGGCTTTTGGGGTGTTCGAGATTCGATATGTATCACTCAAGTGTTTTAAGGTTGAGTATGTGACTAAGGCAGTGTTTTCTTTGGAACGGTCAAGACTCGTGGTATTTTCATGTTGATTATAGGAATTCTAGGTATCAGAAATTGGGAAATAATGGCAACTAATTTAGAGTCGCAAGAAGTCCTTCAGGTAAGGTACTTGGAAATGTGGTATTTCTGAGAACGTTGGAGGAAGTATTCAGTGGCCTATGGGTCTTAAACAGTGTGGTCTGGTCTTCGGGTCTCATGTAGTGAGCCTGGGTTGAGACACTGTGGTGCTTCAGTAAGAGAGTATATCTAGTTGAAGATGAATCAGGTGGGAATCTAGGCAAATGAAGTAGCTTGTTAGTGGACCGGATTCGGCATGGTAAGGGTATGGTTAGTTCTCGCTGTATATTCGAGGTAATGGGCTAGCATTTGTAATTTTTGCGGCAATGTTCTTGGGTATTGACGATTCTCTTGGCGTGTGGTAATTTAAAAAGGATTCAGTCACGGCCGTTTAGTTGGGCAGATGGAATATGGAGAGTTCTTAATTATTAAGACAAGGTTAAAGGGAAGCATTTCTAAGGCTGTAAATTGGCATGAGGGTATAATAATTTTTCTCCTAAATGGTATCAATGAAAGTTCTAGACTAGTTTGGTGCGCCGATGTCTGCGGCGCGGAAGGGAGATGAAAGTTCTCGTGTTATCCACGGGGGTATTTTGTATGCGGTATGTTGTAAAGAACCGAGATGGGCGTACGCGAGATTTCGACTCGGTTCTGAAAGGTATGGTGGGTTTTGCTATTTCTTAGGTAATGAGTAGCTTCAGATAATCAAGAATTGGTACTGTTAATTGGAAGTGATTTGATGATGGCTTATGTTTCGGAAAGAAGGTAATTCTGCAAATGATACGTCAGAATTGTTATGGTATTTCCTTATGGGATCGACTGCGGGTATCTGAATTTTTTGATGGCAAGGGAGTTTTAGAGTATCTTTCGTGGAATAGTTGGGTACTTGAGATGTAATCGGTATTTCTCATTGTGGAAATTTGGATCAGGCATATTGATTTGTGTGCTATGGGTAGTCGGAGACTAGGAGTTCTCCGGTGTAGTCTATGCGGTGATTGAGGATTGTATGTGATGCATTTGTACTGTCAGCGGCTATTGGGAATTCGGAAGACGGGTGGATCTTTCCGTGCTTAGTATATTAAATTCTGGATATGTTATGGGGATGTAGAGTGATTGTCTTAGTGTCGAATCATTCTAAACAATTGTGCGATGAGTCATTTTGGGAAATGCCACATGTTGCGTGGCAGGGTGTATCGGACCATGTTCTAGCTGGAGAGTTGTGTTCCAGAGACTAGCGGTTGGCTAGGAAGGTTTGCGTTCCATAATTGGGCCTTCGAGGCGGATGTCAGTATAGAGGTTTCTACCATTGATTCGGTTCCAATATTGAGGGACTTTTCAGATGCGTCCATGTTGTCGGGCATGAGGCCATATATGTTTATTGTAATGAGCAAATTTGGCTCGATGTGCATCTCCTTTTGTGAGGTATATGTGTGGATCGGGTGGCACACCGCCACGTGTATGTTATTTGGATTGGGTGGCATGCCGTCACGAGTATGTTATCTAGATCGGGTTGCGCGCCACAACCGTGTGATGCTGAGAATGGCTATCCATGTGATGATTTGTATTCCTTGCTCCCCGGATTCCGAGGGAATATCCGTATTGAGAATTGCTTGGCGGATAGCGTATCGGTTGTGTCCTTCCAAGACGGAATGGTATATATTACTTGTTTCACCATGAGTGTGATGGGTGATTGAGGTTCGGGAATCGATCTATGCATGGTTGTCTACTTTGAGCATGGTAGCACGAGGTGATTCATGTGTAATAGAGTTGAGTTAGGATCGCGCATTGTGGCGAGGCCACATGGAATTAAGACACCTCGAGGAGGAGTCAGGTACTCTATCCCTATGATGTGAGACAGGGTCTCAGCTTGGTATTGTAAATGTATTGATGAACTTGAGGTATAACTCTTCTGGTTGCGTCATTGGCCCTGATTTGGGGAATAATTAGAGTGATTCTTACTGGCTCGTGTGTTATGCAATTGTGTCTTAGGTCTGTATTGAGGTATCAGATCACCAGAAGTGGTGTGTTAGACCCGAGGTGATCATTGGGTTATTAATGAGCATGAGCAGATTTGATTTCAGCGGGTTAGAAGGATAATATCGAGGTTTGACTCAAAATCTGTTGTGGTAATAGTCAACTTGGAAGTGACTTCATGAATGATTAATTTGAAGACTGCTACTGTTCGTTGCGTTTTAGTTATCGTTGGCAATATGCGGAAGTGTTGAAATATGACTCTAGCTAAATAAGAGGTTATCTATTGATATTGAGTACTGTGGGCAACTGCCATGAATAAAGAGTATCGTTCCGAGTGTTGTAATGTGTGGTATATTGCATAAACACACCTGAGGTTGTAGGTGTGGGTTGTTACAGCTGGTTCAGATTGATTCTGAGTATAGCTGTAAGGTTCTGATCTTGTGTATGATTTCGGGTGAGGCAGTGTGGTTCAACAGTTAATGGGCCAGATGGATTGTGAAATTTCAACTATGTTGTACTTTCAGTACCTGTGTGAGTTAGGGTGACGTGGGATCACCTCGGGCATCTGCCTAGTAATTTCATTTGGTTATTGGGTTGCCTCTAGTACAGCCCTGGATACACTCGAGGACGAGCGTTTGTTTAAGTTGGGGAGGATGTGACGACCTGACCCGTCGTCTATTCTATTTCAGCCTCGTTATTCCTGTTATATGTTTCCACGTGCGTTATTATATGTGTCTGGTAAGTTTGAAGTGGTTTGGATTGAAATTGGATATAAATGAGACAAATAGTCTCTATAAGGAAAGCTTAAGTTGGAAAAGTCAACCGGATGTTGACTTGTGAGTTAGAGTGCTTGGAATGGATTTCCACCGATTCGAATAGTTTCGAATGGTGATTTATGTATTGGGAGCAAAATCGGAATTTAATTTGGAGGTCCAGTGAAGAATTAGGCTTGAATTGGCAAAAGTTGAATTTCGGTGAATTCCGGTTGATAGGTGAGATTTTGCTCTGAAGGTCGGAATGGAACTTCGAGAGTGGCAGTAGCTTCGTTAGGTGATTTTGGAAATGTCTGTAAATTTTCAGGTCATTCGGACGTCGTTTGGTTGGGTTTTGGATCGAATGCGAATTTAGAAAGTAATAGTTTATCTTAGAAGGAAATTCAATGATTTTGGTGATTTTTGATGTTAAAGGTAGCGTTTTTATTGCTCGGGCAAGTTTGAATGAAGTATTGGGGCATGTTTGTGCTTTTGTTTGGGGTCCCGAGGGCCTCGGGGTGATTTCGGATAGTTAACGGATTGGTTTTTAGTTTTGGAATGCTGCAGAAATGCTTTCGGCTGTTGCAGAGGTTTAAGATTGCGGAGGTCCTATGCGATCTCATAGAAGGATGGATAGGGGTGTGCCAGTTGTGCTATGCGAACGCAGAGAGGACCTGTGTTCGCATTGAAGGAATTTGGGAGGCTTGGTAGTAAGGCTATGCGAACGCACATGGATTGTGCGAACGCATAGAAGGAGCAGGAGGGCCTGGGCAGTTGCTCTATGCTAACGCACAGGAGGTGTGCGAACACATAGAGTATTTTGGATGCTGGGGAGTTTTCTCTATGCAAACACGCTGAAGGAGTGCGAACGCATAGAAGAAGGCGTCTGGGCAGAGATGTTTTTAATTAACATTTCATCTGCGAGTCTCTTCACTTTTTCCTCCATTTTTACAATATCTTGAGAGCTCATTGACGGATTTTGAAGGGGATTTCGACGGGAAGTGATTGGAGATTTGGCATCCGCGGAAGTGGATTCTCGAGGGAAAGGCATTTCGAGCTAGTCTACGGCTGGCTAGAGGTGAGTAATATTAGTAAATGCTGTTCTGAGGGTTTGAAACCCCGGACTTTCACATCGTAACGCTATGTTGAGGCGTGACACGCACTCCATGATAAGTTCGGGGTCGGATACTATTAAGGGATTGTGACATGGTCCATCCCGAGTGAGAATTATACTATATTGGCGTATGATACGCACACTGTGATGACTATTATTGGGATTTATGCCGTGCTTGGGGCTTAGTGCCGACCTGTGATATCCTTCGGGAGTTGTATTACTGTTTTAGCATGATTGCACATCATTTACTATCGGTCCATGGTTTTAAAACATTGTTTTCAAAACCCAGTCGTATTTCAAATGTTCAGAACTCATATGCTATCTTTTTAATGTATTTCAGCTGATGATCACTGTCTATAACTGCCCAAGGGGCTTATGATATATTTTCTGGACTAATTTTGGGTGGCTCGGCCTGCGCGCCGCAGCGGTGATTAGAAACAGTGGTAACAAGGACACTGCGTGATATGAGCGGTCAGGTAACATGGACTGGCCAGGTTATTGATTTTCACAACGAGATGGATGGTTTGATTACTCGCCACGAGATGGCTGGTTATTGCGCTTGGGCTGTAGGATCCCCTCCCGAGTCTGTACACACCCCCAGTGAGCGCCATCGACGATAAATGATATGGGTGGCTCGGGCTGCACGCTGCAGTGGGTACTGGATTGTACCATCATATGCATTGCATCGCATCCCTGCATTTGCATCACATATATATATATATATATATATATATATATATATATATATATATATATATATATATATATATATATATACATATATATATATATACATATATATATATATATATATATATATACATATATATATATATATATTGTTGTTCAGTTGTTCAATTGCATATACTGTTATACATTGTTTTAGCTTACTTTGTGTAATTATGGGGTTTCTTGTTTTCAGAGCTTTATTTACTGTTATTACTCGCTGAGTTGGTAGACTCACCCCTACTCCCTGCACCTTGTGTGCAGATTCAGGTACTCCAAGGGATTTGCGCGTGCGGTTATTAGTTTGACAGAGTATTGAGGTAACTGCCAGCGTCCGCAGGACCCATGTCTCTGATCTTCTAGTTATTCTGACACTTGTATTTCCCTCATTCTGACATGTATTAAGTATTTTTAGAGGCTCTAAAACTCGTGACCCCAGGTCTTTGGGGAAGTTATGTTGTTCTGTGAGATTTTCGGGAAACTTTTATAACTAACAGTTTATTTTTGCTTCCTTCACTATTAATGGCTTAAAATAAATGGTTTATGAGCTCTAAGCTCGGGTTGAGAGTACAATTAGTCTGGCTTGTCTAGCCTTGCAGCCGGGCGCCATCACGACCGAGTTTTGGGTCGTAACATTACCCCATGTCAAAAAAAATATTGGGGTTTCTTGATTACTTGAATGTGAGAAAGTGGTTATCTACATCACTTAAAAATGCACTAATGAAAGTAAATTACTGGGTGGGCCAATCAAAAAATTTATAGAAATTAAACAATTGAAAGGGAGCCTTGAAATAATGATATTGTCTCTATATGACCTACAAGTTACGGGTTCGAGGTATAAAAGAAACTATTGATATTTGCATCAGAATGGGTTATCTATATCACACCCCTTTAGATGCAAGCCTTACTTTGATCTTGCCTGAATACGGGATATTTTATGCGTGAGACTGCCATTTTTTCAAATTAAAACAGCTAGCTAAGAAACTAGGGTTATTATTATTATTATTATTATTTTTTTTTTCATCAAACAAAAGTTGTGGGAATGGGATTGCTTTTTTATGTTTTGCCTCGCCAACTGCCTCAAGAGTTGCTGCGCGCACTATGTACTCATGTGTCAAAACTAGAAGAAGAAATTAGTTTCCTTTTACTTTCTTTCTTCCTAATGCTCGGATTAGTGGCGGAGCTAATAATTCTTACAGGAAAATATGAAAAAATTAAAAATTATTACACTTGAAATTTGAATTTGTTATTCTTTCAAATTAGGGTGATTTATAATTTTCTATCAATATATAAGTTTTATTTCATCTTTTTTTAAATTCATTATCATGTGACTCCGTCACTGAATTTTTATATCCATAATAATTATGATTGTAAATCCTCAGTCTACCCTTTTTCTTTACTTCTTTCACTAGATAGCCCCAATCCCCAATATCATCAAAGTATATCATAAGACAAGAAAAGCATCCAATCTAAACTAATCTTTCTTATTTTCTTTCTATTATCCTATTGTCTTCCTGTTGGATAATCCATTATGTCCCTACATTAGTTTACATCAAATCTTCTTCTCATAATAATTGAAGTGTATATATTGTCTGTTACTGCACTTATTCAATATCATGTATTTCATTTTTAACTTGATTTGATAATAATACATAATGTTAGTATGCTCAATTTGTTTTCCATGCAACTAATATATTTATTGCACAAACCACTCCACATATATATATATATATATATATATATATATATATATATATATATATATATATATATATATATATATATATATATATATATATATATATATATATATATATATATATATATATATATATATATATATATATATATATATATATATATATTGTTGAGATATGTAAATAGGCAATGATGATACTACTCACATGTAGACCATTTTGGTCATTAAATGAAAGAGTCATATCTGAGCCAAATAGGCTACCTCTACAATTAGGCTATTTTTGTAATTCGTTTGTCTATGTCTGTAATTAGACTAGTTGTGTAAATAGGCTATACTTGCAATTAGGCCAGTCATGTAAATAGGCTATGTATGTAAAAGTGGTTGGTTTTGATATAAGGGTCAGGGGTCGTTTTGTAAAGACCGAGGCGTCATTCTTCAGAAATGAATTCTGAGTCTTCTTCGAGACTCTTCGATGCTCTCCCTTCTCTCTACTTTCTCTCTCTAAGTTTCTTCGATATTGTGCATGTTTTCATGGTATCAGAGCCTTGCATAGTGATCCGATGATGCTCTTGTGTGAATCAATGATTCATTTGAACCATTCTCTGATAAAATTCGAGGTTTTCTGAGATCGAAAGATCGATGATTTTTTTGATTCTGATAGGGTTCCTTCGAGTCTCTATCTTCACGATTTGTGACCGTTCCTTCTCTATTGAAACGGTTCAATCGTTTATTGTGAAGTTTTCGGAGATTTTCCGGTGAGTTTTCAACCTCTAGGGTTTTCTGGTGGTCAAAACGGTTGTTTGATTGCCATCCGGTGGTTTGATACTCATTTTGCTGAGGTTTTGGTTGTCGTCACTACTGTTGCGACATCATTGACGGTATTTGCGGCAAAGTTTTGACGGTTACTTCTAGGGTTCATACCTAGGGTTTCATTTGTTGTTGAAGGCCGATCTTCTCCGGTTGCGAAGAAGGACGGTAACATCGTTCCTATTCTTTGGTTGTGATTCTATGACTGCTTGTGCGATTATTTGCTTCTATCTGTGAATAACCTGTTTGAGTTGTGAATACTGGTTGTTTAGATTGTGAATATTGATTTTTGGTGATATTTGTAAAAGATTTCATTCATTTGAACATGGCTGGTAACGCGAGTGGTAATGGTTCTGGTGGCAACTCTGGTCCTATCGATCCTTCTAATCCTTTGTTTGTACATTCTTCTGATGTGCCTGGTGCATGCCTTGTTCCCACTCCTTTTTCAGGTAGTGGTTATGGAGGGTGGAAACGAAAGATGACAATGGCTTTATCTGCTAAAAATAAAATTTGTTTCATTGATGGTTCTTTTTCCCGACCTAGTAATAATGTGAGCTTACAGAGGTTATGGGATAGATGTAATATGCTCGTTATGTCATGGTTAACTTCTTCTGTGTCATCTCAAATAGCTGATAGTGTACAATATTCTGACACTGCTCAAAGCATGTGGTCTCAACTTGAGAAGAGATATGGTACCCCCAATAAAACAAAAATTTTTGAGCTTAAACGGGAACTCTCTCAGATATCCCAAGGTTCCCTTGATGTAGCCTCATACTTTAATAAACTCAAGAGTTTATGGGATGAATTGGGGACAATGGTCCCAAATCATGGACAGAAGTGCACTTGTGCTGCTAAGAATGGTATTATCGAGGAAGATGATGAAAACAAGATTTATCAGTTCCTTATGGGACTGAATGAGACATATTTGGGTGTAAGGAGTAATTTGTTAATGATGCAGCAATTTCCTTCCCTTGACAGTGTTTATAATATTGTACTCAATGATGAAAAACAAAGAGAAGTCAAGTCTGTCTCTCATATGAGCCCAGACTCTATGTCTTTTAATGTTCACATTGACAGGCCCTCTGCTGGCTTCAACCAGGGTAAATTGTCTGGGTCTAACTTCAGACCTAAAGTCAATTTTGAACAAAATAGAGGAAACTTATTTTGCAGATATTGCAAGAAGTCTGGACACTTAATTGATAACTGTTTCAAGCTGCATGGTTTTCCTCAAAGCAATTCTTACACCAAGGGAAGGAAATCTGCTGCTCATCTTTCCACTAGTACTGAATGTGTGTCTGCTGATATAGGAAATTCAGGTCTGTCTGTTCCTCTAGGGGATCCTATTGCCAGTCAACCTGTGATACCAGGGTTGAGCAGACAGCAATGTGATCAGATTATGAGCTTAATTCGACAGACTTTTTCTACTAGTGATCAAGCTCCTTCTCCCATGAGTTCTGCTAATTTTGCTGGTACTTTGATGTCTGAGAGTCTTGTTTCTGATTCCAAGTTGTGCATGCTTACAAACATAAATTCTGCTACCTGGATCATTGATTCAGGGGCTTCCAATCACATGAATTATGATAAAAATCTACTTTTTGATATTATACCCTTAACTATCCCTTACCTTGTTTCCCTTCCCAATGGTTATAAAGTAAAGGTCACTTGTACAGGATCATTTGCATTGACTCCTTCTCTTACTCTTCACAATGTACTCTTGGTTCCTTCTTTCAAACATAATCTGATTTCTGTTCATAAATTGATGAAACAATTGCATTGTTTAGTTTTGTTTACACCAACCTCATGTCTTCTTTACCTGTTACAGGACCTTTCTCTGAAGAGGCTTCTGGATCTTGGTAAAGAGGAGGCTGGTTTGTACAAGTACTCTTGGTCACCTCCTTCCTCTTTTGCCTCTTCCAAGTCTTCTTCTACTCCTGAGCATACTGTTTCACATGTTTGTAATGATGATGTTGTTTCTGATGGCAAACATTTTAGCTCAATTGTACAATCTCCCAGTTGTAATAATGTTGCTACTGCTGATATGAACTATATTTGGCATTTGAGATTAGCACACACTTCCTTTGCTAATATGAAACATGTTTCTGGCTTACCTTTTTCTTTTGCTTCTAAACAACCTTTCCCCTGCTCTATTTGTCCTATGGCTAAACAAACCAGACTGCCTTTCCCTGATAGTATCATCAGTACTACTAAACCATTTCAACTTATACATGTAGATACTTGGGGCCCTTACCATACCCCTACTTCCCTTGGTAGTAAATACTTTCTCACCATAGTTGATGACTTTTCTAGGGCCACCTGGACACATTTGATGGGTTCTAAAAGTAATGCCTTCCCTCTATTAAAATCTTTCATTTCCTATGTTCAAACTCAGTTCAATTCTATGGTCCAGGTTGTCAGGAGTGATAATGCCCTGGAACTGGGTTCCAGTGCAGAAGGGATTTCCTTTTTCAGTAAACTTGGGATTGTGCATCAAACAACTTGCCCTCATTCTCCTCAACAGAATGGGGTTGTTGAGAGAAAACACAGATCCTTACTTGAAACTTGTAGGGCTCTTCTTTTTCAGTCTGGTTTGCCTATATCATTTTTGGGTGATTGTTTGTTAACTGCAACATACATCCTTAATAGATTGCCATCCAGAATACTTCATTACAAATCACCTCATGAATTATTGCATGGTTCTCCCCCTTCCTACTCTTACCTAAGAACTTTTGGTTGTTTGGCTTATGCTGCTGTTCCTATCCCTCAGAGGGATAAACTGAAGTCCAGAGCTCATTCTTGTGTTTTTATTGGTTACCCTTTTGGTAAGAAAGGCTACAAATTGTATGATTTGAATTCTAAGAAATGTTTTGTTTCTAGAGATGTTGTCTTTCATGAAACTCACTTTTCCCTTTAAAACTGCACTTCCATCTTCCTCTCCTCCTCCTCCTGTTCCCTTTTCTGATGACATTCTTGAACATTCTTTACTGCTACCAACTTCCAGTGATTCTTCCCCTTCTTCTCCTCTTAGTTCTTCTCCTGCCTCTCCTGTATCCATTCCTTCTCCCCTTTTCAATCATGATACTACTCCTCCTCCTTTACCTGTCTCTCAGCCTGTTTCCTTGCCCAGAAAATCCACCAGACAACATATTCCCCCTCCTTACCTCAAAGACTATGTTTGCCAACATCCAGCCTTCTCTGGTTCCTCTTCCTCCAACTTGGAATCTGAACCTATGTTTTACTCTCAAGCTGCCTCTGTACCAGCTTGGCAGGATGCCATGAGGAAGGAATTTGATGCATTGGATGCTAACCATACTTGGGACATTGTGCATCTTCCTCCAGGCAAGAAACCTATTGGCTGTAAGTGGGTTTACAAGATCAAATATAAATCTGATGGCTCCATTGAAAGATACAAAGCAAGGTTGGTTATTAGAGGTGATACACAGGTTGAGGGTGTGGACTTTACAGACACATTTTCTCCTGTTGTTAAGATGACTTCAGTGAAATGCATTATTGCATTGGCTGTTAAAAACCACTGGCCATTGTTTCAGCTTGATGTTAACAATGCCTTCCTCCATGGTGATTTGGATGAGGAAGTGTATATGAAACTTCCTCCAGGTTTGGTGGTATCTGATTCTGCTTCTCCTTCTTCTTCTTCTACCTCTTCTTCTTCTTCTCTTCCTCTGGTTTGTAAACTAAAGAAATCTTTATATGGGCTCAGGCAGGCCTCCAGGCAGTGGTATACTAAGCTGTCATCTGCTCTTCATTCAAGAGGTTACAGGCACTCTTTGAATGATTATTCCCTGTTCTTAAAAGGTACCCCTGATTCCCTTGTTGTAGTGGCTGTGTATGTTGATGACATTATAGTAACTGGGCATGACTGTGATGAGATTGCTGGCTTAAAAGCCTTCTTGGATGATACTTTCAAAATCAAGGATTTGGGGTCATTGCATTATTTTCTGGGTCTTGAGGTTAAACATGTCCCTGGTGGGATACATCTGAATCAGCATAAGTATGTTAATGACTTCTTGCATGCTTTTGACTATGTATCTGTTTCTCCTGTTGTTTCCCCTCTGGACATTTCTTCCAAACTGTCTGCTGATTCTGGTGGCCTTTTGCCCGCTCCTAACCAGTTCAGGAGTCTTGTTGGCAAATTGTTGTTCTTAACCCATACTCGCCCTGATATATGCTTTGCCGTGCAACATCTGAGTCAATATCTTAAATGCCCAAGGGTTCCCCATATGTCTGCTGCTATGCATGTTTTGAGGTATCTTAAAGGCACTTCTTTTTTGGGTCTCTTTTACTCTGATGTTCCTGATTACTCTGTGACTGGGTACTCTGATAGTGACTGGGCAGCCTGTCCTGACACTAGACGATCTGTTACTGGTTTTTGTGTATTGTTGGGTGGCAGTCTTATAAGTTGGAAATCGAAAAAGCAACTAGTTGTCTCTCTTTCTTCTGCTGAAGCTGAGTATAGGGCTTTGAGCAAGGTTACTGGTGAACTCACTTGGCTCTCTCGTTTACTTGCTGATCTTGGGGTATCTGTTCCTTCTCCTATTTCTGTATTTTGTGATAGCCAGGCTGCTGTCCACATTGCTACTAATCCAGTTTTCCATGAACGTACTAAGCATATTGAGGTGGATTGTCATTATGTTCGCACTTTACTACACAATGGTTTCCTAAAGCTTTCCCATGTTTCCACTTCTCAGCAGCTGGCTGATCCGTTGACCAAGGCATTATCTGGGACTGCTCTTTCTCCTCTATTGTCCAAGTTAAAGGTGGTTTCCCCCTTCAACTTGAGGGGGGGTGTTGAGATATGTAAATAGGCAATGATGATACTACTCACATGTAGACCATTTTGGTCATTAAATGAAAGAGTCATATCTGAGCCAAATAGGCTACCTCTACAATTAGGCTATTTTTGTAATTCGTTTGTCTATGTCTGTAATTAGACTAGTTGTGTAAATAGGCTATACTTGCAATTAGGCCAGTCATGTAAATAGGCTATGTATGTAAAAGTGATTGGTTTTGATATAAGGGTCAGGGGTCGTTTTGTAAAGACCGAGGCGTCATTCTTCAGAAATGAATTCTGAGTCTTCTTCGAGACTCTTCGATGCTCTCCCTTCTCTCTACTTTCTCTCTCTAAGTTTCTTCGATATTGTGCATGTTTTCATATATATATATATATATATATATATATATATATATATATATATATATATATATATATATATGTTACATGTTGTTAAAAATAATAATATATTAGTAATGATATTTTATATATAAAAATAACTTTAATTGAATATAAAAGTAAATTCAAAATCTTTAAATTTTGAATTCGCCTCGACATAATTGTTTATGCCAATTGCAAAGCGCCGACCTTCCATAGATTGTATGTACAAAATTCAAACTTATTCACTTTTGCACCGAAAAGAAGGTGCCAAAGAAAGAATACATAATAGTTTCCCACTTAAATCATTCACTTTTGTTTCTTGAGCTTTGTTAAAGTTGTGATCAGCTGCCTAATAAGGATCGCTCTTTAATTTTGGTGCTTCTTTTTTCCTTTTTGAGTATTTGCATTATCTTGTTTTCGTGCTTACACGTAAGCTTCGCTAAACACATAACCCATTGGTTGCTTATCCATAATTAATAAGCACAAACTTTCATCTTACTAATAAAGATTGACTTTAAATTCCGTAAACTAATAGAGTAAAAAAAAAATTATACAACCCGATTAATTCTAAGACAATTGCATATCAAATTTTATGATAAATATTAATCGATAACCTAATATTAATCAAATTTTATATATCAGGTAAGAAATTTCAATGGTGTTTCAAATACAACAACATTCAAACAGTTTTAACAATTTAAAAAAGGCAATTTTCAAGTACAACAACAAAGATTCAGTGTATTCCCATAAGTGGGATTTGAGGTGTGCAATCTTACCCCTACCCCGAACGAACAGAGAAATTGTTCCTGATAGATCTTCGGTTAAAAAAATAATTTTTAAGTAATACATGTAAAATAATATTAATAGTGTACAAACTCTTTAGATTATCGGTGAAACTTAATTAAATCTATAAAGATTAAGCAAGAAGCCACTCATCATTGTTATTGTTTTCCAGACAAATTCCCAACCCCCTCTCTCTTTCCCACACCCTTAAACAATCTCATAGTCTTTTCCCATTATGTAGCAGATTAGGTTCTTGTTTGGACAGCTTTCCACTACTAATTGATCTTTCTAGGTTTAAAATTTTCGCTTCATATAGAAGTGGAAGACAATGAGAAGACAACTATATATATGTGGTTTGACTCAAAGAACAATATTTGGTTGTATAATATAATATCTAATTCATCCAATCCATTCCTAGATCTCAAAGCCAGGGGGAACTAGTCTGCATATGTGATTGATTGGTCCCATACTTGGACCAACAGTTATTGGAGATCAAAGATTGAAACATATGGCACCCAATGAGAATACGGTCGAGGCACAAGCAAACTTACGAATCCGGTCGAATTCAGTATTTGATGTTTTGAATTCATAAAATATGTATAAATGTTTAACCTAAAACTCATTCATTAATTCTTGAAATCAGTAATTCCAAAATTTAAAACTCATAGACTTAAAATTCTTACTCCGCCTTCAAGAGAATATCTATACTATATATCTTAAGAGCAGTAAGAGTTTGGAAGAACAAAACAACCAGATTTTTCAAGATTTAATCCTTTTGAAATTGTGTGATGTTGTTCGTTTTGAGACGAACTCGTACGATTTTCTCAAAAAGATCCCATCTTATTAAAGAAATTACTATCAGAGGCGATTACACCTTGCCGCAAACGATGTCACGTAACACTAGTTTGTTAACTTTTTTATTTAATATTTATATATTCGTGTACAAAATGAAATATTGAGTATAAATATAAAAAAATGACACTATTTTTCATTATAGTGATTTATTCTTTCCTTCAGTTCTTTCAATATTGATACCACTTACAAATAGTCCTACGTATGCCATTGATTACTATACATATATTTATTTTATAATTCAAATGTGAAGCTTCGTTCGTACAATCAACAGTATTAACTTAGCTTGCACATAATAGTTTTTCAATGATCATGGTGGTTTCAAAATTCTGTATTCGAAAACATCAATTTCACATTATTTTCGATTCGTCTCTGTATCTATCATTGATATTGAACCGAAATAAAAAAGAAAGAAGAAAAGCAGATCTTTACATCGCGTTCACATTTCAAAAGCTATATATAACCTAAACATCTTTAACATATCACATCAATATTTACATGCACATACAACTAATGTAATGTTTTACAAACTTTGAACCCTCAATTTACAAAATATAAAAAGGAACAAAAATTGGAAGAAGAAAAAGACATAAACTTCAGCAAATGCATGTAAGGATAATTTTTTTTTGCTGAGTGAAAATATGAATAAATAATCTGAGATGTACAAGATCTATTTTCTGGATAAATTAATTTAAAATAAAAAAGAAAAAGGAAAGAAAAATAAATAAATCTGCCTTCCTAGCTGATTATAGTCTAGCCGAGCCGAGCTGAGCTAAGGCGCGGCTGGTGCAAGGCTTAGATGTAAATCCAATCCAAATGCATCATCAAAATTGGGCCCAGAGTCCCCACCTGAGAACCTACTCAATGACGGCCCATCAATTTTAGCACTGTGGGCCTTTACCTGTTGTGGCCCAACATTTGTCAAGCTCGAATCCACTACACTGCCGGTATACTGTAAGTTTCCTACACCCTTTCCACCGTTGGACATTGGAAATACACAACCATGCGATACGTGGAAGGGCGGCGCAGCGCGTGGTACGTAAAACCACGACGGAGATGATGCTGCCGCTGCCGGAACCACCATGGTACCCGGCGTACCAAGGAGGTGAGATGGCGGAGCGAAGGCGGAGATAATAGGGTTTCGCATGTAAGCATTTCGACTAGCTTGCATTTGGGCACGTTTTAATTGTTGCCTTTCTTTTTTGTGTGCATTTTGATGGCCACCTAAAGCTTGTGAATTTGCAAATTGCCTACAACAGTATTGACACTCGTATTTCCCGCCGTCGGAAGCCGGAAAACCGCCGGATTCCGGCGACCCTGATGATGTTTTTGTTGTAGAATCAACTTCTTGATCTTGATCATCTGTTACGTTGAAACCAAATAACTTTAAGCGTCCATTACTTGTAGTATTATTACCATGTTTACTCTGAAACTCCAATTCTGCCATGTTATATATATACGTAGAGATTTTGTAGGTATGTTTTGTATGAATATATATATATATAAGTGTTAGTGTGTGTGTGTGTGTTTAAGGAGAGGGAAACAGAGAATATGAGATGAAAATGATACAGAAAGAAATTCAAGAGAAATGGTAAACAAAAGGGAAGTAAAGATTAAGTGGAGTTGTTGCATGTGTGGGGTATTTATACAAGTTTTAAAGGTATTTTTTTGAAGTGGCTTTTTTGTTTAACTTTCTCCTTGTTTTCGTGTGTGGAAAGAGAGAGATTCCTATATAGTGATATCCCAAGGAGAAAGAAAAGAGAGTGTAAACTTTGGGAATATGACCTAAGAACGCACTTCCATTTTCTCATTTTTAAATACACAATTACGCCACAAAAATACCCTATATAGAAAACGAGTTTAAGTTGATTATGTAAAAATATAGGCGGATTTAAAACTTAAACTTGAATTTTATAAGTTCGAGTTCATAATTCTATCATATTCATTTGATTTAGTAATGTAGTTTGAAATTTATTACTTATACTTAGTGAACTTTTTAGTACATATATAGGGCGTAAGCCAAATTTACTAGATTCAAATGAATTCATAAGATAAACATTGCATCTGCCTTAGGTAAAATATATTTACTCAATCATGTTACTTTTTTAAGGTCATTCGTATATTTAAAACTTCATGACAAGTATTAATTCATGATCGCTTAATAAAAAATGTAACTAACTTGGTACCACAAATTAATGTAATTGTGATGGTGTAAAGATTACACTAGTTTATATAATCAGAATTCATAGAAGAATCGTAATCATCAATTCTGTTAACAATAAGAAGATCCAATTTGCTCGGATGTTACTTCTGAAGGATCCTATAACAATACGATTGCGAAATATTGTGAAGAGTCTATACAATATAAAATTTGGCATAGCAAAATACTAACTCATAAAATATTGATAATTGGGTACATGATAAGTTATGTTAATTGAAAAGAAAAAAAAAAGATATTTTTAGTGTCACGAAGTGGAAACACACAAGTCTAGAACACAACTAATAGGTGGGGAAGAGAAGTGTCAAGTCGTTTGCTTTTGCTGTTTTTTGTTTTCTTGAAAGTGCGAAGATTTTGTCATGTTTTGCAAGTATTGAAAATAAAGTGGAGTGAAATGTGATGCATGTGAAAGTTGTAGGGTGGTTGAACTATCAAATGATTGAGTTTAGCTCACTGTTTTTTTGCATATTTTTTTCTGTTTCCTTTCGCACTTTAGTTTCTTTCCTTTTGTGAACGAAACCAGATGGAAAATTCAAGAGATATCCAAATCTATGATCATTGGATTAGGGGACAGAATATGATATTAGATTTCTCTTAAAAGTTGCCTTAATAGTGGTGAACATAAATGCCGGTAGCTTTTGTAAAATTACCCTAGATGTCTAAAGAAAGGATTTAAGTTATATTACTTGACAAGTTTGCATCTTGTTTAAATATTTATTTTGACTGTAACTTAAATTTTATTATATTGTATTGTTAAATTCGTTGTTACGTCACGATAAAATATGTCATTTTATATAACAATTGATTTAGTGTGATTA
This sequence comes from Nicotiana benthamiana, assembly GCA_034376525.1. Classification (NCBI taxonomy): domain Eukaryota; kingdom Viridiplantae; phylum Streptophyta; class Magnoliopsida; order Solanales; family Solanaceae; genus Nicotiana; species Nicotiana benthamiana. The sequence goes on from CM067330.1 coordinate 46,051,810, forward strand.
CATCGTTATTTATTTTTTTCTCTTATCTCACCCTTCATTATTATTAAATAGTTTTTATCATTTACCCTACCATTTTATATAATAAATTTATTCTGTATCTTAATTTTTCTTTATAATATTGATTTATTCTTCATATTATGGTGTATGATATCATGAAACAACAATAAATGATACTATCTATCTTAGCATTATTTTTATCAAACGATACAGTACAATACAATACGATACATTATAAATGATATGTCACAATCATCCAAATAAGTTGTTGCTGTCGTTTAACCTTTTTTTATGAAGGTAGATTCAGAGTTCAAAATTTATGAATTTTTACAGTGGTCCCAAGTTAATAACTAGATTCATATTCATATACTTAAATATATTTAATAGTTTTTTTTATTACTTATATAAGGACTGAGCAAAAGCCACTAATTTTTATAAAGCACTATCTTTTAATAGTAATTAGCAATCTATAGATATTATTTGCTATATTACAGATTATAGATACCTTTTATGTGGTTATAATACGTATTTGATGTATTTAAGCTAATGTATTCATGAATACAGTAGCAAAAATAGGCGTGAATCAGGAAAGTGCAACTATTCATGGAGTAAAATATGGGATTACAGCTGGAAAGTTTATTGTATTTGACTGTATTCGACTATATTCACGGCGTGAAATAGGGGATTATACTGTGTTTAAAAAGAAAAAATAAATCAATTAACATAATAGACTCCTAATATAATTCAACAAACTCAATTATAACACAGTGATTTTGTATTTTCAGGTATAAAAAAGATTATCAACCTAAAAATACCCCAAAAAACATAGTAATCTTCAGAAAAATTATATAATACATCTGAATACATAATTATTATAATTTAAAAAATATATGCATAGCGAGACAATAAATACAATGAAATACATAGATACAACAAGATACATTGAAATACAATAAAAAATAGTGAATATAATGAAATACATGGAATACAACGAGATACATTGAATTACAAGGAAAAGATAATGAATACAATGAAAATACATGAAACTACATTGAAATATATTAACAGAAAATCAAGTTGCTCAGCCCTAAATTTCGTCGTTTTTGTTCAAGAATAAACCACAATTTCCGGCAAATCTTCCTCGTTATGCAATTGGAATCACTATCACTCTCCGATGGATCCAAAGGCAGTGAATTTTCACGCGATTTAATGGCAGCGCCAGCACGAAAATGAGCTTGTCGGAAAGCGAAATGTGATGTTGTGGATAAAGGCTATTGACGGACGTTGCCATTCGAGAAGAATGGAATTGCTAATTGAACCTCGTGAATGAATGATGCTCGAACATATAAATAGTGATGCCATTTTGACTAATTCATTAGAGGCTTAACTACACGAGCCAAATCTGTTGTAACTGTGTTAGCTTTTCCAGTGGGAAGAGACAGATTGAAAAGCTTTATTCAGGAGCTTATTTGGAGATAGGGGAAGAGAATGGATGTATCAAGAGAAACAAAATAGTGTAATTGATTAGCGTATTTAGTGGCTTAGGGCAAGGAAGTAACCAAAATTAAATATTTCACTATAAATCATAAAATATATCTACAGAATATAATTTTTTTAAATAATATTTATTTAAAATAAATAAGGTGTTAACCTTTATTATAAAAAGTAAAAATTTCTTACTGGTAACCCATATATCCACTGCTTTCATAAGTTACTTAGTTGTAATTAGAGGTCAAAAATGATTTAAAATTTAATGCTCTCGGACTTTATTATTTTATCATTGAACTTATTACACTTTCTAAATTATGAATTTAGAGTGTAATTCTTGAAATTTGATAATTTCAGTTATATGTTTAGCAAATACACTATATTTGTCCTGCAATTAATTCTATAAGTGAAACTTAAAGACGATAAAAAAAATTATTATAGTAAAATGCTTATAAAGCTCCTTATATTATGAACTACTACCATATATTTTATTAGGGTTGTTTATTGAAATACACTTGCGAAAGTTAATTACCAATATTAAGAAAACAGATCGACGGATACTTTTTGTCTGCCTCAATTAGGTAAATACTTATCAAATTTACCAGAAAAGATAAAATAGGAAATATGAACGAAGAGACATACAGTTTCCTTACTATTTATAGGAATATTAATAATGGAAAGCATATGGCTTTCATTTCATTTTTGTTTTTGGAATGTCGGAGACAAGAGATAGTGTAATTTCATCTTGATATTTTGCAGCATATGAAACTAATTAATCGTATAGTCGTTCAATATTTTATCGAGTAATATAGTGTAATTTCATCTTGATATATTGTAGCATATGAGACTAATTAATCGTATAGTCGTTCAATATTTTAGGAGTAATTGTACATGTATTTTGAACATGAATTGGCGGAAGTAAGATAAATTATTGGTTAAAACTGATTAAACGTCATTAATAATGTAAAATAAATAAATAAATTATTCGTGTATTGGTGTTGACACATTAGTTATTTTCTAATCTCTTGACAATATTTACGCCACCTAAAACATATTTAGAAAGATAAGCGTACCTAAATTCATGATTACAATTTAACATCATGAAGTTTAAACCAACAAGTTGAATCATACGTAAATCAAATTATAAGAAAGCTAGGGACAATACATACAGAGATACGAGGTACATATGATTATTCAGTAATTAGCATAATATATTGCGCAATAATGTTACATGTTGAACCTTATGATAACATCTCATAGGAACTTTGCTCATAAGCTTCAAAATATCAAATAAACAAAATTTTAATTTGAGAAAACATAACAAGGTGAGGTGAAAGAGATATAGGGTCTAAATTTGCTTTCAAATTCGTAACTCGTCTTGTAATTATATATATATATATATATATATATATATATATATATATATATATATATATATATATATAAAAGATTAACTAATACAAGTATAGGATCAGTAATTTCTCTACAAAGCAGTATTTCCTTAATTAAAAATTAGTGAAGACTAAAACTATACTGTTTCATATACGATACTGATTCTTTGTCTAAAAATTCAGTTACATAATATGCTCAAACTTAGTATATGCACCATTTTGCATCGCATAGCTTAATACACATAGATGATATCACTTAAAAGAAAAAAGCACAGAAAAAAAAAAGCAGAATAAATTGAATCAAAAAGAGAAATTTTGATTTTTTTTTAAAAACAATCAAATTCAAAATAATACAAAACCAATTCGAAAATATGCCAAACCAACTGATAAAACTGATGCGAGAAGATCTAGAGAAAAAAAGTCTTGAGAATATTAAAAAAATCATAATAGTAGCATTCCCCCCTTTAATGAATCTTGAACAATGTGAATCTTAATTAAACCCAAAGCAAATACAAAACATTGAATTTAAATTATTTTAAATAAAAATGTATAATTTGCTCATCAAATTTGTTCGAAAAGATTATTTACATATTTTAATTTTACGAGCGATCTATGTTCCTTTTATTTTTGTCTTGGGTGAATTTAATACCCCACTGATAATACATATTCAGTTTTATGGTAGATTGTATCGTACACACGCGTCACGTGTCAAAAGCTCCTTTATTTTTTCCCACTTATTCGTTACTTTTTTCTTAACTCTTTTTTCACGTGTCATCTTTATAACCACCTAAATTACCATGAATAGTGCGATTGCGTGTGACGACCCTGCCGGTCGTCTTAAGAATTAATGCCTCGATCCCTTATTAACCACTTTTTTTGTGTTTATTTCTACTATTTTGAATTTTTCGGGATGTTCGATTTTTAGTTTCAGAGAGTTTTGGGACACTTAGTCCCTAAACGAGAGCATAAGTGTTGGAAATTTGGTCATAGTCGGAACAGTATGAAGATAGCCTCAGAATAAATTCCGATAGTTCCATTAGCTTCTTTGAGTGATTTCGAGGTTAGGGGCATGATCAGATTATGTTTTGGAGGTCCGTAGCTAACTTAGGCTTGAAATGCCGAAAGCTGAATTTCTGAAGTTTCCGGTCCAACAGTAAGATTTTGATTAATTCCAGAAATTTGAGTAATTTCGTAGTATTTAATATGATGTGTGTGCAAAATTTTAGGTCATTTCGACAAAGTTTGGTGGACTTTTTGATCGAACACGTATTTTTAGAATTTTAGAGTTCTTAGGCTTGAATCCGTAGCTGATTCGTCGATTCGATGTTGTTTCAGATGTTTTAAGGATTGGTGTAAGTTTGGACAGTGGTACTAGACTTTTTTATATTTTTGGTTGAGGTCTCGGGGGCCTCGGGATGGTTTTGGAAGTTCGACGGAAGAATTTGGGAGTTGTTTGGTTAGCTTCAGCTTAGGACTGGGCATATATCGGGTAAAACTGATAACCCGAGCCATTAATTATTTATTGGGTTACCAGTATCGCATTTTTGTGTTAATGGTTCGGTAAAAGTTTAGAATTTTTTTCACTATTGGATTATCGGTTCGGGCCTCGGTTAGCCAATTTTCTTAATGGGTTAACCGATAACCCAATAAAAATTAATAAAATTATGACTTTACCCTTAAGTATATATATAGCTAGGGCTTCAGTTTATTCTCTCCTATTCTTTTTGAGCCGCACTCTTCAATTGCTTCATCTTCATAGACCTTACTACTTACTTCTATAGTAAGTCTTTAGTCTTATACATTAGGCTTTTAATTTATATAACAAAATTCATCTTCATATAGGAATTTCTTTATGGTTTCTTTTTTCAGGTTAAGCATTTGGCAAACAACATTTATATTATATTGGACTGTCTGAGGGCTCCAACGCTTGTGGAGTGCAACTATTGTGTGAAATAAAAATTCTAAATCAACTATTGTTGTTATCATATTGAAAGAGGCAGCTAATGCCTTGGAATATTTTGTGGGAATTGTTGCAGTTTGATAAGTATTTATCCATTGATTTTTTGGTGAAGCCTATAGGGATTGAGGAGTTATTGTCTTGTTAATTTGAATTTAAACGGTTAGTACTATATGTTTGGACTGGTTATTTTAATGTGAAATTGCTACTACTTTGTATTATTATTAATGTACTTGAGCAAATTTTGTTGAAGTATTAGTACTATTCTAATTGTGGCCATTAGACATAATGCAGAAATGGATAGTATATTATATGTGAATTCTTCTCTCTTTTGCTTAACTCTAGTGAATTGTCTTCTCTTTTTTGCTTAATTCTAGATTGAGTTATCTTATCGGGTAAACCAATAACCAAACTGATAATGATCGATAACCAATTAATCGATACCTGATAACTGATATCTTATCAGTTGGGTTATCGGTTTATTAAATTTATAAATCGATAATCGATATGCTAAACCGATAATATTCATAACCAAACTGAATCGACAGAGGCCCACCCCTACTTCAGTTGTTGTTTTTCTGTCATAACCGCACTTGCGGTTGGGTCCCGAAGGTGAGTAGCCGCAGAAGCAACATATCCATTGCATAAGCGGAAATGGGAAGAATCAACAAGAGTCGTTGAAATGGACAATATACCGCAGAAGCGGTACCGCATCTGCGTAAGTGGGGTCACAGGTGTGGAAGGCTGAGATTAATGAGAAGTCAACAATGGGACCATGTCCTTACAGAAGCAGGACCGCAAAATAGGAATACCTGGTCAGAAACAAATAAATTTTGCCTTCGCGAAATTTAGCTATTTTTACCTTTTTTTCAAATGGGAAGAAGCCTAGGGAAGCATTTTCAGTGGAGATTTTCAGAGAAATTCATTGAGGGTAAGGTCTTTGGTCCCTAAACTCGTTATTGAAGTGATTTTTTTCATTATAAGCATGAAATTTTATGGAAAATCTGTGGCAATTTCGGGGTTAGCGCTTGATTAATTAGAGACTTTTGAGTGATAATTTGAGGGACCATTTAAGGTCTGATTTTGGTACTTTTGATATGATTGAACTTGTAAGAGTGTGCGAATTATGGAAATTTAAATTATACCCGATTCTGAGACGTGGGTCCGAGGGGTATTTTGGTTATTTTTATCCAATTTCGCGTATTAGCTTAGAATTGTTTTGTAGAATTGGTTATATGAAGTGTTATTTATATTATGGAATTGAATTGAATAGATTTGAGCCATTTGGATTCGAGTACTCCTGGCAAGAACATGGTTCGGGTTGATTATTGAGTCGATTCGAGGTAAGTAGCTTGCCTAACCTTGTGTGGAGGACATTCCCCTTAGGATTTGGTATTATTGATAATTGAAATGCCTTGTACATGAGGTGATGAGTGCGTACTTGTGCTAATTATTGAAAGTACGGTTTTCACAAAGTAATTACTAGTATGTTTCCTTTCCTATTTTTATTACTTGCACTATTAAGTCTGTTGTTCGCTTAGAAAAAATATGTCTAAGTGATTTAATTGCTTTAATTGCTCAAACTACTTTACTTGAATTCTGTGCAGCACGCTAGGCTAGATTACTTGATTGCCTTAATATGAAATTTGACATATCGGAATATTTTTCTGTTGCTGCTATGTATTTACATTGGGACTACAGATGTGGAATTTCGGTAGCTCCTCACTTGTCTGTTTACATTTGAGACTACAGATGTGGAATTCTGGTAGATTCCCCTGCACAGTTATATGAATTTACGTGACTACAACTGGTAGATTCTCCCAGTACTGGATATTTATATTTGAAATTACGGAACGGGAATCAGGTATATCCTCGCGCCCTATGAGTTGAACTATAGGACGATATTCGGGGAAATCTATTAGATATATATATTGGGACTACAGGACGATATCCTAGAAGATCCCCGATTGTTATTATTCGGTGCTGAGCTGTATTTCCTTCTGTGTTTACTTTGCCTCTATAATAGTTGTTGATGTCCTTTAGATCCTTTGTTACTTTTTCTGCTGTACGTATTTATATTGTGCTGTTCTACACTGTCGAACTTTATATTTTATTTAACCTTAGTAGGATCCTGACCTTCCTCGTCAGTACCCGACCGAGGTTAAGCTTGATACTTACTGAGTACCGCTGTCGTGTACTAATGCCCTTTCTGTGCATGTTTTTCATATGCAGATCCAGGTACCTCTACTCAGATTTACCATCCTTGAGGCGAGGCAATCCTTCTGAGACTTCGAGGTATATCCGTTGCGACTGCAGACCAAGGAGTCTCTCTCCATTCTCTCTTGTAGTTACAACCCTTCTATATTTGCTTCGTTTTAGGTATTTTGGAGTTAGAGCACTATGTAGTATCCTTAGCTTGTGATTTCATGAGATTTTGTGTTTTGGAAAAAAATATTAGTTTTGAAAATTAATATTGTGTATGCCGAGCAGCACTATTAAACACTGTTTTATTCACTATTTTATTTTTTATTTATTTTCTTCCGTAAATTAATTTATTTTTCGTATTTTTAGACTTACCTAATCGTAGGAACTAGGTGTTGTCACGATAGTTTATGAAGGACGAACCAGGGTCATGACATTGCGCAACAGCTTCTTCAACTTGTGTATATTCCTCTCATCGTTCTTGAAAAAATAGTAAACTTGAACCTTACCAGATGTGTTAGTGTGATTGACCATTTTAGCAAGTGGTCCTTTACCTATTCAGTTGTCCTATCAAAAGTTTTGTCAAAATGAGCAAATATTAACCCATAGAGAGAAAAGTATATATAAAGCAATAAGTTTTATCATTAGAATATTTTGTTACTTGCTTAGAGTTAATTGATAAACTTAGAGAATAAAGGAAAGTAAAATTTTTAGATTTTATATTTATGTTATAATTAATAAATATGTAATGTGTAATATAATATATATTTCGGTACGGTATCGGTATTCCGGTATTTCAGTCTAAAATACCAATAGCATACCTAATACCAAATTTTTAAGAAACTTAAATCAAATACCATACTGAATACCACCAAATACTTAATACCAAAAAATTCGATTTCGATATGCTAATTCGGTAATATTCACCAAATGATGCACAACCCTAATACAATATAATTAATGAATAAAAATGGATAATCGAGTACACGAATCATTCATGTTCACATATGTACGGGGAAGAGTCGCAGTCTAAAAATTATAATGTAGACAATCTACTTTAATATAAATATTGATAACTAATTTTAAAATTTAAATTCGTAACTTACAAGTCAGACTAATACAATTTTTCCGCACCAACATAATGACTAACTTCTTTGAAAGGATAAATCATGAGTGAATGAACTAACTATGTTCTAAGTTATCAAGTGTTACAAACTTCAAGTTTGGACCCTACTATATATTACTTGTTGATGGCTAATTATTGTTTTTGATATTTGCGTGATTGACGTTAATAATCTTTTATTTTCTTGTCTTAGTAATTTTTTTATTTAATTTGTGTTTTCCTGTCAATGAAAGGAGATCTTTCCGAATCTTACTAGCAACACGAGAGAGAAAGAGAAAAGCTAATTAGATAGCTAAGTCTCACTTAACTAAATTATATATTCTTCTATTTTTTTAACATTTGATTTAATTAATGATGTTATATTCATAAACTTATCAATCAAAAGCTCTTTTAAAGTCTTCACTACAACTCAAAATATGGTCCACCATGTCTCCTTATTCCCACTTCCAGATTTCCCCAAATAAGGGACTTATTATTTTAATATATTTTAGTTAATTTTAGAGTGAAAGTCTATATTATTTTTCAATTTTTGTTATAATTACTATTATTTTTGTTTCATTTTATGTGATATTTTTTAAATATTTTTGTACTTTAAAGAGTTACATAATTTAATAATTGAAAAAAGTTTGACTTTAAACTTCTTAAATTATTTTTAATAGCATAATTTAATGATCATAGATGCATCATAATATTTTCAAGATCATAAATTTTAAAATACAACTTTTTAAATTTTTTTATGTCCAATCAAATACGATCGCAACAAATAAAACGGAGGACATACTAAATTTAATGGATGGTCATTTTTAAGAGACAGGGTAGTACTGTGATTTGATATCCATAGGCATAGACATTTCCTAGTAATAAACAGTCTTACTATACTTTTTCTTTTTGGTAATTATGATACATATCCTCATAAACATAATTTCAAAAGTCAACCAAACAATGACTTCATTTAATTATTATTTTCGGGGTTACTCTATATTCAACTTTATAACTTTTGAGTTTGTGGAGCTGGAGGCAAAAATTCATGTATCATATTTATGTAGGGACAAAATTATTAATTATGATTATGGGGTTCGTTAACCTGAAATTATGGTATCTAGATTTAGGAGTTAAATTATAGTTAGGCCCTACAATGAAGGTTATAAGAGAATATTTTTAAAGTTATCTTTTTGTAATTGGGCTCAAGAAGCTGGCCTCACTTGTAAAGGAAGTGTTAGTAGTAAGTTATGCGGCTAAAGATTGTGATGGAATGAATGAGATTCTTTCACATATAATTGGAAGTTTTGGATTCGAGTATGGTGAATGGAGAAACTAATTCGTAGTAGGAATTGCGTCTTCCTTTCATGGCAAGGCGGAGTTATATTATTGAATTCGAGCGAATCCGTCACTCATACAATACATCTACCCCACCTACTGAGCACAAATTTTGATATTTGATACTAAATTATTATTATTATTATTATTAAAAGTGACCCCCTTACATTTTAACGGAGAGGATGCAGACTCAAAAAGGAGTATGAAACATAAGACTACTAATTAGTGGTTGAGACTTTGCTAAAAGTGGCTAATTAACCACTAAACATTTAGACTTGCTGTAGGCTTTTTGCAAGCTGGTTTTGGAAAACAATTGTCTATGAACAAAATATTTTGTTTTCAATGGTTTTTGTACTATCTGCCAAAGAACTTCCTTTCTTCTTATTTCAATGAAAAAATGACCTAATTAATGGGCCATTAATGGTCAGAATTTAATGAACTTTGAATTTGCCTTTTTACCTCCTTTTCCTTCCATTAGGGAAAGTTCTTTCTTTTTCGTTTGCTCTTTCGGAATTCACTAATTTAAATTCGTATTGCATAGGACTGTTCGGTACTTACTGATCCGGTTAATATATATTATGACCCGACCCGTTAAAAGTGAAGCGTTGCCGAAAGAATTTCACCATTCCTGAATCTTAAACATAAAAATTCTGGTTAAAGGTAGAAGAATTTCATCCATTTCACCATATTCTTTGTTGGTACTAATTTAACTTATTCTAAACTAATTAATTATCTTTCAAGTGATCTGAATATAATAAAACATTCTTTTGCACTTTCAATATATTAACTAGAAATATATATAATTCATTCTAGAGTATCTTGCGCATTTGATGGCAGATATATTCAGTTATAGGTAGTATGTGTGTTAAAACAATATGATCAATATGATCAATATGCAATCTGATATTTTCTTCTCTGTCATTTACAAGGCCAGCAGCAGCCCTTTTTATACAAAATACAATGGCAACCAATTCCTAACTTGTAGGATGTGTATTGAACTAGGATTCTATCATATGTGTATTGAACTAGGATTCTATCATGATCCTTAACATGTAGGATTTATATGTAACTAGGATTCTATAATATTATCTCTAATATTATCTCCAATACCCCCCCTCAAGTTGGAGCATACGGGTTACAAATGCCCAACTTGCGAAGTAAAAATTCAAACTTGTCTCTTCCCAAGGCCTTAGTGAATATATCAGCTAGTTGTACCGTAGTCGACACATATGAAGGTTGAATAGTGCCAGCAGTAATCGAGTCCCGAATAAAGTGACAATCTGCCTCAATGTGTTTCGTTCTCTCATGAAACACTGGATTTTGAGCAATGTATAACGCAGACTGACTATCACAATAAAGATGCATCCCACTCTTGTGTTCAACACCCAAATCCCCTAAAAGTTGTTTTAACCATTTTAATTCACAAGTCAATGCAGCCATCGAACGATATTCTGCTTCGGCAGAGGAACGAGAAACCGTATGCTGTTTCTTAGTTTTCCATGAGACAGGAGACAAACCAAGAAGAACAAACCAACCACTTAAGGACCGTCTGGAAATAGGACAACTAGCCCAATCTGAGTCACACCAACCTTCAAGCTGCAATGCACTATCCGATCTCAACAATATACCTTGCCCTGGGTGTTTCTTCAAATACCGAACAACACGCAATGCAGCTTCCCAATGTTCCACTCGCGGAGCCTGCATGAACTGAGATAGTATGTGGACCGAGTATGCCAAGTCAGGCCTAGTGACAGACAAATATATCAAACGACCAATTAGTCGACGATACTTCTCTACATCTTGCAACACATCTCCTCTCGCCAGGGCTAGTTTGTGATGTTGCTCCATTGGGAAATCTGCAGGCGAGGAATCAAGCATACCTGTTTCTGTAATGATGTCCATGGCATATTTGTTCTGACAAATAAAAAATCCCTGTTTGCTACAAGCTACCTCCAAACCCAAAAAATATTTTAAAAGACCCAAGTCTTTCATCTTGAAACAGTTCCCCAAGTATTGTTTAAAATTGAGCATAGCAGATTTATCATTACTTGCAACAATCAAGTCATCCACATATACCAGCACATTTAACTGTGTTTTACCTTTCAACAAAGTAAATAGGGAATAATCAGAATATGACTGTTTAAAGCCATAAGTTTTCAAAGCTGTTGCGAGCTTGGCAAACCAACATCGGGGAGCCTGTTTCAAACCATACAGTGACTTTTTCATCCTGCAAACTCTGCCACAATTTATATTATCAAAACCAGGAGGAATTTTCATATATACTTCCTCTTCAAGATCTCCATGGAGGAATGCATTATGCACGTCCATCTGATGAACCTCCCAGTTCTTCACTGCTGCTACTGCTAGAAAAGTACGAACAGTTACCATTTTAGCTACCGGAGCAAATGTCTCATTGTAATCCAAGCCTTCAATCTGATGATGACCAAAAATGACCAAACGAGCTTTCAATCTTTGCAAGTGTCCATGCTCGTCATACTTCTCTTTATATACCCATTTGCTTCCGAGGGCCTTTTTGCCGGGAGGCAAGTTAACAAGTTCCCAAGTACCTTGTTCCTCTAGAGCCTTAATTTCATCTGCCATTGCCTTTCTCCACCCCTCGTGTCTCATAGCTTCTTTGAAATTTCTTGGCTCATTCCCTACTGAAATAGCTGCAATATAGTTTCTATGTTTTTGAGAAAAATTGTGAGAATCAACGAAATGTGTTAATGTAAAGACCATACCTGAGGGAGATGTTGTCACGGGAATAACCGGAGGCGGAGATGGACGTTTATTATTTCGCACAGTGGTCACAAAGTCACGATATTTCGCATTTGCATACTTAGTACGCATTCCCTTTCCCATAGCATCACCTTGCTCGCGCACCACAACCCGCTCATCAACAAGCTGTGGTTCACTGACCACAGGCTGCGTTACAGCATCCTCCTCGCCACCAGCAGCTACCGCGCCACTGGCAGCCTCCTCACCACCAGCAGCTGCCTCGCCACTGGCAGCCTCCTCGCCACCAGGCTGGGCAGGCTGTGCAGCTGCGGCACCAGCACAAATGTCCTCATCAACAGCCCCCCTAACTCGTAGTCCACCCTCATAGCACTCATCTTCATCGTCACTTAACACACAATCCCCCTTAAACAAGGCCGGAGTTGGATTAGATGTCACACTATTGCTAGTTATGAAAGGGAATTCATGCTCAAAGAATTGCACATCACGAGACACAAATCGTTGGTTAGTTTCTACATCAAAAACTTTCCACCCTTTTTTCCCAAAAGGATATCCTAAGAAAACACATTTCCTACTACGACTTGCAAATTTATCCCCTTTTCCCCGTTGATCATGAGCATAACACAGGCATCCGAAAACTTTGATGTGGTCATAAGAAGGGGTTTTATTGAACAAAATTTCAAAAGGAGTTTTATGTTTAAGCAATCTAGAAGGGGTACGGTTAATCAAATGACATGCGGCTTGAACACATTCCCCCCAAAATTGAAGCGGTAAATTTGCTTGAAATCTTAAAGCTCTGGCTACATTCAATATGTGTTGGTGTTTTCTCTCAACCCGCCCATTTTGTTGGGGGGTACCGACACACGAGGACTCAAATATTATTCCATTAGCCACAAAATAATCATTCAGATTATTAAACTCTGTTCCATTATCACTCCGGACTATTTTAATGTCACAAGAAAACTGACGTTTAATCAAAGCAATAAACGAAAGAAACAAGTATTCAACTTCCGGTTTATTGCTTAACAAATATGTCCACACACTTCTAGAAAAATCATCGACGATGGTCAAAAAATAACGAGATCCACACAAAGAGGGTGTCCTGTAAGGCCCCCATAAATCAATGTGAACCAATTCAAATAAACGACTAGCTTTACTATTGCTAATTGGAAAACTATTCCTATGTTGTTTTGCACGAGGACAAATATCACAGGATTTATTTTTAATGTCTCTAGTAGAACCACTCACAAACGGAAGATGTTGTAGAACTCTTCCCGACGGATGTCCCAACCGTTGATGCCATAACTCTGCAGAACTACTTCGATCAATCTTCAAAGCTTTCACCCCTGGAACCCCGCGGAAATAATAAAGTCCATCCACCCGATCACCCGCTCCAATCACCTTCCTCGTCGCTAGGTCCTGTATAACACACAATGTTTTAGTGATTTGCAAAGTACAATTTGATTCATCACATAATTGTGAAGCAGAAATTAAATTGCAGTTTAATTCTGGAACATAGAGAACATTTTTAATAGTCAATCCTCCTTCCAGTTCCACCGAACCCTTCGAAGAAGCATTTGCACATCGGCCATCCGGTAAACCTACCGGATAATGAGACACACGGACCGCATTAATCAAAAGAGACGCATCACATGTGACATGATTTGATGCGCCGGTGTCGATTATCCAATCAACATCTTGCTTACCATGGAGTTTTGGCTTGAGAGTATTAAGATGGTCTAGGAGTTGCTGAACCTGAGCCGCGGAAACCCCCGCAAGAGCTGAGCCATCAGCGTGAGTAGCAGGCTGCTGCGTTCCTTGAGCAGCAGACCCTCCTGTCTTGTTTGCACGAGCAGGAGGTGGTCGCAATTTCAACGAGGTCTTGATCGCCCTCGCCCACTCATCGTAGTTTTCACCACGAAGCTGAATAGGAGTGATGATATTTCCTGGACCATCACTTGAGCCCAAGTGATAGAGTAAATCGACCTTGGGTACTGAGGTGTCTTGCGCAGCTGCCATGACAGCGAAGTTGGAGGGGAAAGAGGAAAAAAAAAAAAATAAATTATGTGATAACTCTTTCTCAATTATACGTGATTAATGAATAATACGTATAAGGAATTGAAAAAAAACTAGGCTCTTGATACCATGTTAAAACAATATGATCAATATGATCAATATGCAATCTGATATTTTCTTCTCTGTCATTTACAAGGCCAGCAGCAGCCCTTTTTATACAAAATACAATGGCAACCAATTCCTAACTTGTAGGATGTGTATTGAACTAGGATTCTATCATATGTGTATTGAACTAGGATTCTATCATGATCCTTAACATGTAGGATTTATATGTAACTAGGATTCTATAATATTATCTCTAATATTATCTCCAATACTGTGTCCCAATATTTGGTTTGTTCTCATATTGAGATATTTATTCTGAATATATAGGCTGTCACTTATGGATCATTTTTTACGATTTTCTATGAATAATATGGCAAATGCTGATTAAGACAGTACTATATGTTTGAAAAATCTGCCACAAAAAGTTTATAAAAGAACTCTTCGTCTAAAAATCATGATCATGTAACATCTTGGTCAGATTCATTTTTCAGGACCAAATAGTTCGTAAACCCCTTAATTAATCAAACTGGATTAGAGCCACCAATTCGGAAATATATATTCCAATTAGATTTAAAATTTCAACTACCAAAGTTGTGATTGTCCATTTCTATGTTGTAGTTAGTTGTGTTACTTCAGCTCACGTTTTGAAAGTTGATTGAGAATTAGGTTGGAAAATTCACACCTTTCAACTTTTTTATTTATTTATATGGTGGTGTTCAAGGTAGCTTGCATGTGACTTAGTGAATTTTACTAGATATCTGCTAGCGATCGTCCTGGTACATATACCTAATTATTTTGTATGAAAAAACATAAAGAAATGGAAAAAAATAACATAATGTGTTTTTTTTCCACTGAGATATAAGGCTTTGGTTGTTGTAATCCTCTCTGAAACCCACCCTTCTTTGTACTGAGGAGGGCCCGATATTTCCGTCCGGAGAAGGGCCTAAATGACTTTGTAACTTCAACATACTTTTTCCGGTTAATTGAAAATTAGATAGGAAAATTTTCACCTTTCAATTATTTTATAAGTTTTAACCTGCATACATTACAGAAAATGAAAAATAGAAATTACTAGGGTAGCATTAATAATCTACTCTACCAGGAGACCAGATTTAATTTCTTTCTTGTACTCATACGGTGGACAAGAAGAGGATATTTCGTCCTCACTTAACTTCACGGCTTAATAACCAATAGAACAAAAGATCACGATGACTTTAGGACAGTTGTTATCGGCTCAAATTAAACTTATATTATATATATATATATATATATATATATATATATATATATATATATATATATATATATATATATATATTGACAATATAAATAAAATTTTACTTTATCAAGTCATGGAAAAGATGTTTATATATAATATTCCCAAAAAAATGATATTTATAATCTTGAGAATTAGACGAATTACATATTACAACAGGTAAAAGTATCCTGATAATTAAAGAAAAAATCTTTGTATAGCAGCTTTACCTTGTTGCTATTGTTTCTCTATTAATTACTTCATTTTTTTAATGTTCTTGAGCAGAGGGTCTTTTAAAAATAATTTCTTTATCTTCATAAGTAGGAATAAGATTTGTGTATGCATTACCTTTTTTAGATACATTCATGAAATTTCACTGGAATGTTGTTGTTATTGTTCTTTGAATAGTAGCTTATACCTTCTTAGTGCCTGGCATTACTTTTTGTCTAACCCAAAAAAAAAGTTCTATGAAGTACATTAAAATCTTATAAAAAATAGGAGGGTGAGAGGAAATTAAAAAGTAGCAAAAATAATTAAGGGATTGCTTTAGGTTTGTCTTATATATGGAAGTGAGTCCTCTATTCAAAGAACCGAAGTTGCTTATATTATATAATTGAAATGAAACATGTTATGCTTTAGAGTTTGTCTTATATATGAAAATGAGTCTTAATTCTAAGGACGGAAGATACAAAGAACTAAAGTTCTTCATATTTTTAAAACTTTTGTATTAAAACATGGCATAATTAAGAAAGTAGTTGCAGAGAGGAACATGTTAGAATATTCGGATTTTTCACATGGTTAAGTGGAATGATGTTAGGAAGAAATACATGCGAATGTGCCTCACACTAGGACAAGAGGGATTGTTCTGATGGTAAGCAACTCCCATTTCTAATCGAGAGATTGTGAGTTCGAGTCTTCCCAAGAGCAAGGTGGGAAGTTCTTGGAGGGAAGGATGCTGAGGGTCTATTTGGAAACAGTCTCTCTAACTAAGGGTAAGGACAAGATCTGCGTAAACACTACCCGGATTGTTGTTGTGCCTCACTATTGAAACAAAACCAATAATAGGAATCTTGGAACCAAAAACAATATCACATCGGCCATGTTTCGGTCCTACATATACTAGGATGTAATGGTAGTACTTGGACCTACACCTTAATATTGTTCGCTCTAGTATAGGTGATCAACATAACTTGAAAACATGTCATCAAAGTTAAGGTTTGTTTCCTTGTATATTTAGCATGTCACAAATATATGTTGCTTTATGATTCGTCTACGATGTTAAAACCGAATATCATAGTGTAAATGGGGAAAAATCTTATTTGCATTAAGTATTTATATTTGTATTTTTAAGGTAAAACTATTTTATTTAATATAAATATCGGATATGAATAAATATTTAGAGAAGCTACATAGTTGATCGCTCGGACAAAAATATTAATAGTCTCTAGCTGGCATATAGAGATTATAAACGACGTATATTAATATAAAGTTTATCATATACTTTCTGGCTATAGTTTTTTGGTGGCCGGCTATTAGGTTAATTTAAGTACTTGAAGTATGTTTCTAGGATGTCGTAGCATTATTCTTGTCCAATCAAGTTTGTCAAGTCCCCTTGTTGATTAATTAGCAACAACTGTCCTTAAACAAAGTGTTCCTTATTTCTTGTTAATGGGTTTCCACCATCTTAATACATACAAAAACACTTTTAAGTGGACCTTTATCATGTTAATTAATTTTCTTTGTTGTTGATTGAAGTCATGCCGATATTATTGTTCAAAGATTTTCCAAATCCTTACTATGGCCCGCCAACTTGTGCTTTTCAAAATCAAGCAATTAGAAGTTATTACACGAATTTTTAAATATGGGATTATATTAATTTCAGACATAATCAATAATGTATAAAATAAATAATAAAATCATTAACTTTCCAGTCATCTTTCTTCCTTTTGGAACCATTAATTTGGAAGGACCCAAAAAAAAGGATTAAAGATAACACCCAACAATTCTGACTTAATTTCAAGTCTTAATCTCCTTTTTTGGGATGTGTTCATAACGTATAATTTAAGTATCCAAACAATGTGGGTATTGACTCAATAATTTCATCCATGTATTCCAAAGTGACACCTACCTACTCTATGTATGTTGGGTGGAGTAATGCTCAAGTCTTTTGAAGTGACAATTTAATTTATATATACAGATAATATAAATATTTTTATATCATCAATAAATTTTAATTCGTAATAACATGTTGATTATACTATCATATTTATCAGGTTAACATTAAAAGTTTATAATAGAGATTCACACGTAATTATCATATAAGTAATTTGCTTGTGTAAATATTTTTGATACCATCAAAGCATATAACTTAAATTCTTTTATTATATATAATGATGTGTGCTAATTATTACTTCCTCCGATTCACTTTAATTAATATTTTTGTCTTTTTTTGTGGTTCATAATATTTAATTTTTTCAGATATCAAAAAAATATTAACTTCTATTTTTCAATGAATAATTTTAGGTTAATATGATTAATTTTATTATCAATTAATATTAGAAAGTTACTACTTTAATATGTGTGAAAACAATTAAAAAATTAATTAAAATAAACCGGAGGAAATAATCTATTAGGAAGTATTTTTAATAATCTAATAACATGAAGCCTAACTAGTTTATAGAGCAGAACATCTAGACTATTTTAATTAAGTTGATGACAATCCCATCACGACTTTTATGATTTTTTAAATAGACAGGTAATAATAATGAAACCCGTGAATTAGGAGGGAATTAGAAAGAAGAAATCAATTGGTCACTTAATAAGACAAATTTAATGTGCTTCTGAGTTATATCAATAAAGTATAGAGAATTATATACGTTAACACCACATAACATGTCCTGCGAAAACATCTATCTTAGTTGGCAGATCTTTTCAGATGTAATGGCATTTAATAAATTAATCATATTTATTAGTGCATTATATTCTAATTTTAATATATTTGTACTTGCAAAAAATATTTATTATGTTATGAAATAGAAGATTCTTACACTTCTATTTAAGGTGAATCTCTTTAATGTATCTAATTAGAGAGATTTTAGAGTTCTATTAGTGGTAGCTAAATCTTCCTCTCCCCTATAAATAGAGGTGCCCCCTACCATTGTAAATCATCCCTTGAGACCCCTCTCAACTCAATAAGAAGAACTCTCTCTACTCTTCTCTCTATTGCTATTGTTCTTGTTCTATTGTTCTTGTCTTTTGCTTTAGTTTATAACACGTTATCAGCACGAGACTCTACCGTCTCAAGTATCATTCTCGAAAATCCAAGGTATTTCCCTCTTCCTAATTTAATTTTCGATTGTCTTAACTTTTACTTGTGTAGGGTTTTTCTTCAAAGAAAGAATGAAGAAAGAAAAAGAAAAAAAAAAAAAAAAGGAGGAGGCAGAAAGAAACGAAAAGTTGAAAAGAAAAAGGAAAGAAAAAAAGGAAAGAAAGGAAAGAAAGAAAGGAAAGGAAGAAAGGAAGAAAATATTGAAAATATATTTGGTATACCTTAAAGGTAAGTAATTTACTTTTTCTTTTCAAATTCTTGGAATTCTATAAATTTTATATACAAAGTTTGATTATAACTCTAATGGAGTTTGTGAGAAATTATAACCACACGAAGTGGTAAAATCTCTATGTCCTGCCATGATTAAATTCATGTATGATTGTGGACGTGACAAAGAATTCTGTCCAATTGAATTTGCTCCATTCCCTTTAGAGAATGTGGTAGCAGCTTGTGTAAAGCACATGATTTTGATCCATTCCCTGAAGTGAATGTGATAATTGTAATAGAGCCCGTAAGTATGAACACGCTCTTGATGTAATTGTGTCATATGAAAAAAAAGTTCGTTGCCCTCGAAATTTCGGGCAAGAACTATGGTGTTGGATGATGAAATCCACTTTGATGCTATGGGTCTCGAAGACGCCATTAAAAACAGAAATAGTGCATCCACCCAAAACTATACTAAGGCCTTGATTCTCTTGCGCCATCACCTTGATGAAGGTTTGAACCTATGCTAAGGCCTTGATTTTCTTGCGCCATTACCTTAAGGAAGGTTTGAAACTGTATGAAGGCCTTGATTTTCTTGCGCCATCACCTTGATGAAAGTTTGAAGATTGAATATCTCAACATCAAGGATTCACCCATCTGCCACTAGCACGATACGATAAGAATCCAAAAGCAAATAGTTCATAAACTATATATTATCGTTGCGGTGAAAACGGGCACTGGTCTAAGTCTTGCCGTATACCAAGACATTTGGTTGACCTTTATTAAGCATCTCGAAAGAGTAAACGCCCCATAACGAATTTTGTCTCTGACGACAACTTGAATATGGCAGACTTCTTTAAGCAACCCGATGGGAAGATAGACCACCTAATCGATGATGGATCGGTGATGAAAGAAGATGGAGCTGTTTGATTTATTTGTATTAGTTAATGAATAAACTAATAGTCATTAGTATTAGCTCGTATTAGCTAGTTCACATTAGTTCTCAATATGCTCAAATATCAATAAAACTTTTATTTTCCAGTGGGGGTAATCGACTAGCCTGAAAAACTAGTCGATTATCAACTATTTTCGCATTAAAGTTGAAAAACAATTGATCAACAATCGATTGTCGTTGACTAACAATCGATTGTCTTAAAATAGTGAGGTCTGGAAATTTTCAAAAATCATCCACAATCGATTGTCTTTGTCTAACAATCGATTGTCTTGAAACAGTGAGGTCTGGAATTTTTCAAAAATAACCAACAATCGATTGTCTATGTCTAACAATCGATTGTCTTAAGACAGTGATCCAAAGTTTTTCAAAAATAACAAATAATCGATTGTGTGTGTTTAACAATCGATTATCTATGTTCAAACAATCGATTGTGTGTGTTTAATAATCGATTGTCTCATGAAAAACGCTGAAATTTTCAAACTGCAAAGTAATTGATTATGGATAACATATCTGATTTTGTTAGCCAACTGTTAGTAGCAGATTTTGAAAATATTATGTGACACAAAAGAATTGAACTTGTTTATTCTTATGTTCGTGTATTTCTTTTGTATGTTAAACTATGGGATAGCAAATATAGATATCTCACAAAGCGAACTTGGACCAACGTCCAATTGTAAAAGTATTTGCCTAGTTGATTCATGTACTACACATACAATACTCAAAGAAAAGAAGAGTAATTGTGTAAGGCAAACATTACTACAATCTATGGAAGTAGTAAATTGATTGAAGGCTCCAGAAGAGCAAATCTAACTCTGCCCAAAGGCATGACGTTAATCATTGAGAAATGTTCTCCTCCAAGTCTAAGAAGAACTCGTTGAGTTTTAATGATATCAATCAAAACGTTCTCCTCCAAGTTTAAAAGGAACTTGTTAAGTTTTGAGAATCTATCTTAGAGAATGCAATGTTCTCCTCCAAGTCTAAAAGGAACTTGTTGAGTTTTAAAGATATCATTCAAAATGGATATCATATTGAGACAATAGATGAGAATAATCTTGAACTCTTCATGAAAACGAGGCTGCCCGCTTCGACTTGGGTTCACGCCATTTTGCATGCGACAATACTAGTTTGTCGGCTGCCCACTTCGGTTTGGGGTCACGCCATTTTGCATGAAGCAATGCTAGTTCGTCGGCTGTCCACTTCGGTTTGGGGTCACGCCATGTTGCATGCAGCAATGCTAGTTCGTCTCTGACTGACGAATTGACACAAATATTCCCCATTGCAATTGGTTTTGGGTCATGAACCCAATATATCCCATTTAAGAAGCTTTGGATGCGCAGTATATGTGCCTGTAGCACCGCCATCCCGCACCAAAATGGGTTTGCAAAGGAGGTTAGGAATATATGTGAGTTTGACGCGTCCTCCATTATTCGCTACCTCGAAACATTGACAGGAGATTTGTTCACTGCACTATTTGCAGACTGTCAATTGGATGAGACACTTTTCCCAAAATTAGGGGGAGAAGTTGGTGAAACCAAACGGGAAATTTTGTGGAAAAATGCATCATTATCTCATCTTGATCCACATACCTCTATTTGAAAGAAAGAGGCACAAAAGATTATCCATTTGCAAAGAATAGCAAATCAAATGCCTGAAGCATTTATAGATTTGAAAAGGATAACAAAATCACATATCCTCGAAGTGAATGTGATTCACAAATACATATTCAATGTTGGAAGAATATGAACATGAAATTGGTATTGAATATACCACACTCACTCCTAGAAGGAGGCTTGAGATGATACCACCCTCACCCCTAGAAGGAGGTTTGAGATGATATATGGCATGAATGATCGTTGGTCGCGTACCTATTGTACGCCAAAGTATTTTGGAAATATGACCATTAAAGGACAACGATAATGCAAG
Source organism: Nicotiana benthamiana (assembly GCA_034376525.1). Taxonomy (NCBI): domain Eukaryota; kingdom Viridiplantae; phylum Streptophyta; class Magnoliopsida; order Solanales; family Solanaceae; genus Nicotiana; species Nicotiana benthamiana. The sequence goes on from CM067330.1 coordinate 46,073,807, forward strand.
AAACATATCTTGCATATAAGTTTGACATGACCATAATGGTATAACTTTCTCTTTAAGAAAGATATTCACCACACGGATGTTGATGAACCTGTGGTAGTACAAAGTTAATTGAGAGCTCTCGAAGAGCCAATTATTACTATGTTGGAGAAACACAATTGAGTATTGTGCTGTAGTAAGTCTCAAAGAAACTTATCCAGTTTCCAAAAGTACACGCGAAGGCGATTGATGATATTGAGACTATAAATAAAGGAAGGCTTTGATTCTCCTATTACTACAACTTGTAGCAGGGGTAATTTGTATATGAAAAGCTACCCGCTTTGTTCTCCAGTTTGTACTACACAAAAGAAAGAATGCCACAATAAAGTGGATATCTATTGGTATAAAACCCATGTCATAATAAACCCGAAGTTTATTGATAAGTGCACATGTCATGGTGTAAATTTGAAGTTTACCAATATTGATAATTTAGTCAGTTGACATTCGTGTTAGCCATCTCATTTGAAGTATGATGTGCAAATTCACATAGGTGAATATTAAAGAACTAGAAAGTTCTTTACGAATACTCTTGTATCACTTGTTCTCATTAATGAACTGACCAACTAAAGAGTTCGGGTTGAAGCCCCTAAATTCTGGAAATATCAAAGGTGAATATGGGCCCATTCACCTGCCATGTATACCACATATGATGCATCTATGATATGGTTACATGCGCCATTGTTATTAACCCGCAGCCTGGCAGTGCTTGCGAGGTAAATCGCTCAGTAATCTAACTTCGAGCATAGTTTCCAGATTCTCTACTCAAGACAGTTCATCTTGATAAGTTGGTTTATATTAAAGTTGGTTTAGCAAGATAATTATTGAGTGCTTCCACTTAATAGCTAAACTGTTTCTTATGAGAACTAAGTTATATATATCAGTTTGATATAAGTTGTATACGAGAGTATATTCTCCCCTCAAAAGTGGTTCAGGGTCAGGAACCAAATAATTTCATCTTATATTAAGGTGCTGTGTATATTGACATAATGCACAAAGATGATTTCCCAAAGTTGAGGAAACATGTTAGCTTTACTAACATGAGGGGGAGACATGATAAACACTTGAGAAAATGTTACATGGGATGAATTCTCATTTGTATATGTATATCCCCGAATATCATGATATGAACCTGTAGTTCATAAAAAGGAAATGCAATTGCAACATATTGCAAAGCATGCTATACGCATTTGCTGACTCAAAGAAAGTAACTAAATGGAAGAGATACAATTCAAGAAGAATTGATTCCATATGAAAGACATGTAGCTTTGAACCTATAGTTCATATGCTTGAAAGTATAAAGGCAAAGGTATGTATAGTCAATTTTTCGATATCTTATTTGTTTAGCATGACATGAAACTTTGATATGCAGCTAAAGTCTATTATGTGACTTACATGACTTAACTTGAAAGATTTAAGTTGCTTGAAGCATATACAATTCTTGGTCCTGAAGTACCACATCCTAAGTGCAATTTGTGTACATATGTATCTTGCTATAACTATAAGCATGATGGCATTGAGAATGCATCTATGGAGATATTGAAGAGTTATTCCACGACAATATATGAAGATGTTCATATCTATCAAGAATGATGATTTCAAGGTACGGAATATTTATTCAAGTCAATATGGTTGATTTGTCAAATCTCTACCAAAGATCGCTTTGAAGATGATGCACAAGATTGGAATGCAAATGCTCAAGGATATAAATCGATGTACTCATTAGGGGGAGTCAATGCGCGTTGCACTCTTTTTCCCTTACAAGGTTTTGTCCCACTGGGTTTTCCTTGCAAGGTTTTTAACGAGGCAACCAATAGGCGCATATTCAAACATGTGTACTCTTTTTCCTTACTTTAATTTTTCCCATTGGGTTTTGGTTTTAAGGTTTTATGAGGCACATCATTGAATAGACATTCAAGGGGGAGTGTTATGAAATAGAAGATTCTTACACTTCTATTTATGGTGAATGTCTTTAATGTATCTAATTAGAGAGATTTTAGAGTTCTATTAGTGGTAGCTAAATCTTCCTCTCCCCTATAAATAGAGGTGCCCCCTACCATTGTAAATCATCCCTTGAGACCCCTCTCAACTCAATAAGAAGAACTCTCTCTACTCTTCTCTCTATTGCTATTGTTCTTGTTCTATTGTTCTTGTCTTTTGCTTTAGTTTATAACATATTAGTATTTGTTCTGTTATTCGTTAATTCTTCTGCCACGTTGAATTATTTCTGTCGGCTCCACGCTAGCTGTATATATGAACTGACAATTTCAATATGCCACGTGTTTGTGAATGTCTATATCTTGCCTTTTTTTTTTTCTTACTCCAATTACATTTAATTTTCTATTCTTTTTCGAGTATCCCACTGTATATTTATTATCACTCTCTTCAAATTATATTATTTAGGTTAATAGTAATCACTTATCAATGGCAAAAATTACTTTAGCCAACCAATCTGATATTTTCTATTCATATTCAAATACGTATCACGTAAACCTCACTAATCGAAAAGTATTTTTATTCAAGAATTTCTCTATTTACAGAGTTTCAAGCCCCGAGAATCAGGGACGAAACTACATATCTTAAAGGATGATCAACTGTTCATCCTTTGTCGGAAAATAGAACTACACGTTCCGACGACTCCCGCTCAGACTTTCGGTAGGACGCAATAGAACTACACGTTCCGATAAGCATCAGCAAAACTTGCCCCAGGTACTAGTCGCGGCGGCGCGGCCAGTTTGCGGCGTTTGGGAGTGAAGAGCTAAGCAACACCGGCCGGACGTGCAAGAGTCGGTAGCAGTTGACCTTGGGCGCATCAAAGTCTACTTTCAGGTTTTTCCACCGGGAGTTAGTACCTCCCGCTCTCTTGTTTACTTTGTACACCTTTTTAAGTATTTTAGCTAGCATTCTGTGTGAGGTTTACTCTGTTGCTATCTAGTTTGCATCTTTTTGCGTATTCCGCTATAGTGCGGGTGTGCGTCACTATTCTCCATAGTCGGTTGGAGGGATAGTGGCCGCGGCGGGGGATGATAGCGTAAGGTCATGTCCTCAGGGGGTGGGGGCGGTGGCGGGGGTGAGGTGGGGGGCAGGGAGTGGTCCTGCTGGTAGAGCGGGAGGTAAGGGAGGGAAGACGATAGCGGACGCTCATAGATTAAGGATTGGGTCATCGAACATATGCACTCTGACGGGTAAGTCCATTGAGTTAGCGAAGGTTCTTCAGAAGAAGAGGGTTAACATAGCATGTATCCAGGAGACTAGGTGGAAAGGGTCGAAGGCGAGGAATGTAGACGGGTTTAAGCTGTGGTATTCTGGGGTCGTGAGAGGTAAGAATGGAGTGGGCATCTTGGTAGATAGGGATCTAAGGGAGTCCGTGGTCGAGGTTAGGCGAGTGCATGATACGTTAATGTCTATTAAGTTGGTTATTGGGGGTTGCGTCCTCAACGTCATCAGTGTTTACGCGCCGCAAGCGGGCTTAGACGAGGAGGCTAAGAGGAGCTTTTGGGAGGACTTGGATGATCTGGTGAGTAGTATTCCCCAATATGAGAAGTTAGTTATTGGAGAGGACTTTAATGATCATATTGGGGCTGATGCTGGTGGTTATGGTGAGGTGCACGGTGGCTTCGGCTTTGGGGTTAGGAACGGAGGAGGCACTACACTGCTTGATTTCGCCAGGGCTTCCGAGCTTCTGATTGCAAACTCGACAATTCAGAAGAGGGAGGAGCATTTGGTCACCTTCAAGAGTTCGGCGGCGAGGACTCAGATTGATTACATCCTCCTCAGAAGGAGCGATAGGGGTATGTGCAAGGACTGCAATGTTATTCCAGGAGAGTGTTAGAATATACGCTTAACGCTAGAGGGGGGAGGGGTGAATAGCGTTATAATAAAAAACAATGTAAATTTGCGGAATTAAAAATTGCAGGAATAACGTAAGTGCAGTAATTAAAGAGATAAGGAGATAACACACCGAATTTTATCCTGGTTCACCACAACACGTGGTTAGTCCAGTCCCCGAGAGACTCTCTCGTGTTTTACACTAATTTCGTTAAGCTTACGGGTGCTTAACAAACCGTTACACTTGCTCGTAGATATACACTCTACAGGACTTCAACCTGCTCGAGGATACCGCACCTCAAGACTTCAAACCAAGGAACTACTTCTCCTTCTTACAACAAGGGATTAGACTATCCCTTCAAGTGTGTACAAACACTTAGCACTCAAGACAAGACTCTCTTCAAAAAGTGTAGATATGAGTAAAAACAATACGCTCAAGAACACAACAACTTCGTCAAGAGTTTGGCTCTCAAAAACTTATGAAATGAATATACAATGATTGCAAAGAGAGTATGTAAGCTTTAGCAAGAATGTAATCAGTTGTTGTGCTTAGAAGAGTGATTTTGAGTTGTATTTATAGTGCTCAAAACACCCAAGACCGTTGCTTAATTGCCAATCACAAATTGCTGATTTTGTGCTAGGATAATCGATTATCTGCCAACGTTCAAAAATCAATCCCAGATTTTAAGCAGAATAATCGATTATCCAAATCGTATGATCGATTACCTGACAACGTTCAAAAATCAATTCCCGATTTTATGCTTAACATAATCGATTTTCTGATTATACATAATCGATTATTTTTCAGTGTTTGAAAATACTTTGGCAACGGTCTTTAATATAATCGATTACCAGAAAGCCATAATCGATTATTTTGCTACTTTGTAAAATCTGATGCTCACTGTCTCAACATAATTGATTAGTCTAAGGCACATAATCGATTATCTTGTAGCTTTGAAAAATCTGGTGAACACTGCCTTAACATAATCGATTATCATAAGGTACATAATCGATTATCTTGTAGCTTTGAAAAATCTGGTGAACACTGCCTTAACATAATCGATTATCATAAGGTACATAATCGATTATCTTGCAGTTTTGTAAAATCTGGTGTACACTGCCTTAACATAATCGATTATCATAAGGTACATAATCGATTATCTTACAGCTTTGTAAAATCTGGTGTACACTGCTTTAACATAATCGATTATCATAAAGTACATAATCGATTATCTTTGTCCAGATTTGAAGGACATGTTTAAAATTCATTTTGGTTAAAATGAAATGTTTGAAAATCATTTTGCTTTAAAATAAAGATGCATGGTTTGATAAAAATGATTTTACGAGAGAAGCCAAGTCTTGAATCAATTGTCGGATCAAGATCACAATAATAGAACGACTCATGTATAACTTTGTTGCTTTACTAAATCTTGATCTTTGTTTCTCTTGTGCTTGGACTTCGGCATATGTCAATGTTCCGTTCACGTCGGTTTGTCATTTATCAAAACCTACAAATATGAACACACATTTAGTTTAGCGACTTGAGAACGTGTTTCAGCAATTTCCCCCTTTTTGATAATGGCAAACCAATATCGGGATATGCATATTAATTAATTCATAATGACGATCCAAGACAAGTATATAGATATGCAACGAGTTCCCCCTCAAGTTATGAATTTCCCCTCAATTTATGCCAATGTGCATAGCCCATATCTTCCCCCCTTTTGACATTAGCAAAAAAATAACTAACTCTTTATTGATTAAACAATATTACAAATACATGAAAATAAAAGACAGAATGTTATGCAAACTAGAAAAACAAAGAGACAAGACATTATTCATTGACTCGGGGAATAATCGATTGTGCGGTTGAGATAATCGATTATTTCAGGAAATGTAGTAACGGACATCCGAGACGGTAATAGAAAAATCGATTACACTGTTTTAAATAATCGATTATTTTCACACAGTGACTTAACACCTGAACATAAATGTCAACATAATCGATTAGTGATATGTGATAATCGATTTTTATATTTAACAGCTAAAATCCTGCAAAGCCAAAACTGTTAGATAATCGATTGTAGTGTGGTATAATCGATTATGTCAATTTTCCAGCATAATAAACATAAAACGTAAATGGGAAAATAATCGATTACTGACTTTAGAGAAGTCGATTATTCTGCACCAGTGTCTGATAATTTCCCCTGTCTTTGGGTCGATACCTGCAAAAAAGAATTAGGCGCCTCCGACGCTCAAGTTAGTAATCGTTAAAACATAAAAATGCAATGCATGAATTAGATCAACGTGGAGTCAAGAATGCCGAGTTCACTACGAATTCGGAAGAAGGACTCTTTCTCTAAAGGCTTTGTGAAGATGTCGGCCAATTGATTTTTGGTTTCAACAAATTCAATTTCGACATCGCCCTTGAGAACGTGATCTCTTATAAAGTGATGTCTAATTTCTATGTGTTTCGTTCTTGAGTGAAGAATAGGATTCTTCGTCAAGCTTATGGCGCTAGTATTGTCACATCTAAGAGGAACATGATCGATACTAAGGCCATAGTCCGAGAGTTGTTGTTTCATCCAAAGGATTTGAGCGCAACAAATCCCCGCGGCTACATATTCGGCCTTGGTTGTGGACAACGCAACACTAACTTGCTTCTTGCTAAACTAAGAAACTAAGGAGCTACCGAGCAAATGGCAAGTGCCACTAGTGCTCTTGCGGTCCAATTTGCAACCTGCAAAATCGGAATCGGAATAGCCAACAAGTTGGCATGAAGAATCTTTGGGATACCATACTCCCACATTTATTGTTCCAACAAGATACTTCATAATCCGTTTTACCGCAGTTAAATGTGACTCCTTCGGACATGATTGATATCGAGCGCATAAACACACGCTAAACATGATGTCCGGTCTACTAGCAGTAAGATAGAGTAGAGATCCGATCATACCTCGATACTTTTTGGTGTCTACTTCCTTACCTTTCTCATCCTTGTCAAGATGGTCAGATGTACTCATTGGGGTGGCCATTGCTTTGGCGTTGCTCATTTCAAAGCGATTTAGCAACTCCTTGCAATATTTGGATTGGCAAATGAAAGTTCCCTCTTTCATTTGTTTCACTTCTAGCCCCAAGAAGAAGTTTAGCTCACCCATCATTGACATTTCAAATTCGCTAGTCATTAACTTAGAGAATTCCTCGTATAGAAAATCATTAGTAGCACCAAAAATAATATCATCGACATAAATTTGAACTAATAGAATGTCATTGTTTTTATTTTTGATAAAAAGTGTGGTGTCAACTTTCCCCCTTTCAACCTCATTGTCTAAGAGAAATTTACTTAGATGTTCATACCAAGCTCGAGGAGCTTGTTTAAGACCATATAAAGCTTTCTTAAGCTTGAAGACATGGTCGGGAGATGTAAAATCTTCAAAACCCGGGGGTTGTTCAACATACACTTCCTCTTGAATAAACCCATTGAGGAAGGCACTTTTGACATCCATTTGAAATAATTTGAAATTCATAGATGATGAAAAAGCAAGTAATAAACGAATGGCTTCTAGGCGTGCAACGGGTGCATAGGTTTCTTCATAGTCAATGCCTTCTTCTTGATTATATCCCTTAGCAACTAGCCTAGCTTTGTTTCTAGTGATTATACCATTTTCATCTAATTTATTCCGAAAAACCCATTTCGTGCCAATTATGGTGTGATTATCGGGTCTTGGAATCAATTCCCAAACATCATTACGTTTGAATTGGTTAAGCTCCTCTTGCATTGCCAAGGTCCAATGCTCATCCCCAATTGCTTCAGAAATGGTTTTAGGTTCTATTTGTGAAACAAAAGCCATATGTCCTACAGTATCTTTAAGAAGGTTTCGTGTACTTACCCCTTTCTCGATGTTGCCAATTACCTTGTCAAGAGGATGGTCTTTAGATGTCCTCCAAGCCTTAGGCATCATCGATTCTTCTTCTTGTGGTGGTACTTCTTCCGAAGGTTGTTCCATGACTTCATCTTGAACTTCCTTTGGATCCTCCTTTTGTACCTCGTCTTGAAGATTGATTTTCTTTAAAGCATCTGCAAGATCAACACAAGAATCCTTTCTCGCCAAGCGAGCATCATTTTCACAAAATACTACATGAGGAGATTCCTTAACAGTTTTGGTTTGATTATTAAACACTCTGTATGCTTTGCTACGTGATGAGTAACCAAGAAAAATTCCTTCATCAGATTTCGCATCAAATTTTCCCAAGTTATCTTTTCTGTTGTTGTGAATAAAACATTTACAACCGAAGACTCTAAGATGGGAAAGATTTGGTTTTCTTCCCTTATAGAGTTCATAGGGAGTTTTCATGAGTATCGGTCTAATGATGGCTCTGTTTAAAACATAGCTTGCGGTACTCACGGCATCCGCCCAAAAATATTTGGGAATTTCGGCCTCATTGAGCATGGTTCTAACCATCTCTTCGAGACATCGATTTTTACGTTCTACCACTCCATTTTGTTGTGGTGTACGTGGAGCCGAAAAGGTATGTTCAATACCGAGTTTGTCACAAAAATCCGCGAAGAGATTGTGATCGAACTCTCCCCTATGATCACTTCTTATGGAAGTGATGGTTGTGTTCTTTTCATTTTGAACACGTTTAAGAAAACTTTTGGAAGCATGAAAGGCATCACTTTTATGAGCAAGAAATAACGTCCATGTGAATCTAGAGTATTCATCAACAATTACAAAAGCATAAAGATTTCCACCAAGACTTTCAACACGAGATGGTCCAAAAAGATCCATGTGACGAAGTTGTAAGGGTCTAGTGGTTGAAACAACATTTTTGGATTTAAAAGAGGCTTTTGTTTGTTTCCCTTTTTGACATGAATCACAAGTAGAATCTTTTTCAAATTTCATGTTTGGAAGACCAATTACTAATTCTTGTGAAACTAGTTTGTTTAAAAGATTCATATTTACATGAGCTACTCTACGATGCCATAACCACATGTCGTCTTCTTTACTCAAAAGACAATTCACATAACTTGATGAAGAATTTTCAAGATCAACCATATAGATATTATCCATTCTAATACCACGAAGAATAATTTTAAAATCACTACGACGGATAACTAAGCATTCTTCGGAGTCAAACAATACAAGATTTCCCTTGTCACATAATTGGCTTATGCTCAAGAGATTATGTTTGAGACCTTTAACTAGCAAAATATGCTTAATGGAGGAGGATTCGTCCTTACCGACCGATCCAATGCCGATAATTTTTCCTTTGTTATTGTCTCCAAAAATAACATTTCCTCCTTCCTTGGGTTTTAGTTGAAGGAATTTTGATGCATCCCCGGTCATATGTTTGGAGCATCCACTATCAAGGTACCAAAGTACACTTGATCCCTTCAAACACACCTACAACACAAATTAATGAGATTTTGGTACCCAAGCCATTTTGGATCCTTGTGCGTTAGGTGCAACATATTGGTGTGATTTCCATGCAGTGAAATGTCTATGTCTAGTGAAGCATGTGGGAGCAATATGTCCAATTTTATTGCAATAATGACAGATGACATTTGGATTGTGCATTCTTCTAGGATGATAATAATTTGGGGGTCTAAAATTATTCACTCTATTTTTAGGAATATAGTTTTGATGTAGTTTTCGAAAATCTTGTCTAGGTGGTCTATACATGCCAACGTTTCTTCTAGTGTTCACTACAATTTTAGAAATATAGTTTTGATGTGGTTTTCGAAAATCTTGTCTAGGTGGTCTATACATTCCAATATTTCTCCTCGTATTTGTTCTAGAATGAGATGCAATTCTAGGATTAAAATTTCTAGGTTGAGTGTTGACATTTAGTTTGTTTTGCCTAAGTTGAGTCTTAGGTGGTTTAGGAATGGACTCAACTTTTTCTTTCGTCTCGTGTTTAAAGCCTATACCGTGCTTGGTGGATTTCAAATTTACAAGCACTTCATTGAGATTTTTGTGTGAAGAATTGAATTTGTGCAAAGTGCTTCTAAGACTTTCTACTTCTTCCTTTAGAGATTTGCAAGAAGTACAATCCTTATTTGAGCTTTCGGGTTTATCGGCGCTTCTTTTGCCATAAAACTTGTTTTCCTCTTCTAATTTCTCATTCTCAAGAGTGAGTTTTTCAAAATCCTTTTCTTTTGAAGAAAATTGTTTTCTTAAATCTTTTATATATTTAGAAGCGCTAATAAACTCTTTATACAACTCATCAAATGCATCTTGCATTTCTTCTAAAGTGAAATAGTTTTTAGAAGAAGTACATACCTCATTTTGATTTTCTTCGTGTGCCATAAGACACAAGTTTGTGGTCTCGTTTCCTTCTCCATCACTTGATTCGTCTCCGGAGTCGCCTCCCCAAGAGATGTATGCTCTTTGTTTCTTGAATGGTTTCTTCTCCTTTTTTATGTTTGGACAATTTGATTTGATATGCCCGATTTCTCCGCATCCATAGCACTTCAATTGGTCGCCTTGTTGCTTACCTTTTCGTTCATACTTCTTTTGCATGAACTTGTGAAATTTCTTAATAACGAGTCCAAGCTCGACATCTTCATCACTTGACTCCTCATCGTTTTGAGGTTGAGTAGTTGATGCTTTGAGCGCAATCTTTCTTTTCCTTTGATCATCCAAAGGAGAGTTAAGAATAGTTGATTCATAAGTTTTAAGATTACCTCGTAGTCCGTCGATGGTGACGTTTGTGATGCCGATTGATTCTTGGATAGCATCTGCTTTGGAACGCCATTCCGGAGTGAGGCTTCGTAGAATTTTTCGGACAAGCTCCTTATCCGTGAATGTCTTTTTGAGGGCGTGTAGGTCATTAACGATTTTTGAGAATCGTTCGAACATGTCTTCTATCCTCTCGTTTTCCTTCATGCGAAACAGTTCATATTCGTGGGTTAGAAATCAATTTTAGCTTCCCTTACCTGGTCCGTACCTTCGTAGGTGATTTCTAATTTGTCCCACATTTGCTTGGAAGTGGTGCAACATGATATTTTTCGATAGTCGGGGTTCACTGCACAATACATCATGTTGATTGCCTTTGCGTTGTTCTCTATTTTTCTGATATCATCGGCATCGTATTCGTCTTCCGTTTTTGCAACGAGTTCTTCTCCAACGTTTTTGGTAGGTTGTAGTTCTCCATTTTTGATAATTTTTTACAAGAGGAAGTTGTTTGATTGTATAAAAATCCTCATTCTCTCATTCCAGTAAGTGTAGTTGGTGCCATCGAAAAGTGGTGGCCTTGTGAAGCATTGTCCTTCACCTAGTCCTGCATAAACACTACGAGTAGAAGCCATGGAAAGTTTCTCTCAAACTGCTAAGTCTTTCAGAGAGTTAGGCTCTGATACCAATTGTTAGAATATACGCTTAACGCTAGGGGGGGGGGGGTGAATAGCGTTATAATAAAAAACAATGTAAATTTGCGGAATTAAAAATTGCAGGAATAACGTAAGTGCAGTAATTAAAGAGATAAGGAGAGAACACACCGAATTTTATCCTGGTTCACCACAACACGTGGTTAGTCCAGTCCCCGAGAGACTCTCTCGAGTTTTACACTAATTTCGTTAAGCTTACGGGTGCTTAACAAACCGTTACACTTGCTCGTAGATATACACTCTACAAGACTTCAACCTGCTCGAGAATACCGCACCTCAAGACTTCAAACCAAGGAACTACTTTTCCTTCTTACAACAAGGGATTAGACTATCCATTCAAGTGTGTACAAACACTTAGCACTCAAGACAAGACTCTCTTTAAAGAGTAGATATGAGTAAAAACAATACGCTCAAGAACACAATAACTTCGTCAAGAGTTTGGCTCTCAAAAACTTATGAAATGAATATAAAATGATTGCAAAGAGAGTATGTAAGCTTTAGCAAGAATGTAATCAGTTGTTCTGCTTAGAAGAGTGATTTTGAGTTGTATTTATAGTGCTCAAAACACCCAAGACCGTTGCTTAATTGCCAATCACAAATTGCTGATTTTATGCTAGGATAATCGATTATCTGATTCTGCATAATCGATTATCTGCCAACGTTCAAAAATCATTCCCAGATTTTAAGCAGAATAATCGATTATCCAAATCGTATAATCGATTACCTGACAACGTTCAAATATCAATTCCCGATTTTATGCTTAACATAATCGATTGTCTGATTATACATAATTGATTATTTTTCAGTGTTTGAAAATACTTTGGCAACGGTCTTTAATGTAATCGATTACCAGAAAGCCATAATCGATTATTTTGCTACTTTGTAAAATCTGATGCTCACCGTCTCAACATAATCGATTAGTCTAAGGCACATAATCGATTATCTTGTAGCTTTGAAAAATCTGGTGAACACTGCCTTAACATAATCGATTATCATAAGGTACATAATCGATTATCTTGTAGCTTTGAAAAATCTGGTGAACACTGCCTTAACATAATCGATTACCATAAGGTACATAATCGATTATCTTGCAGTTTTGTAAAATCTGGTGTACACTGCTTTAACATAATCAATTATCATAAGGTACATAATCGATTATCTTACAGCCTTGTAAAATCTGGTGTACACTGCTTTAACATAATCGATTATCATAAAGTACATAATCGATTATCTTTGTCTAGATGTGAATGACATGTTTAAAATTCATTTTGGTTAAAATGAAATGTTTGAAAATCATTTTGCTTTAAAATAAAGATGCATGGTTTGATAAAAATGATTTTACGAGAGAAGCCAAGTCTTGAATAAATTGCCGGATCAAGATCACAATTATAGAATTACTCATGTATAACTTTGTTTCTTTACTAAATCTTGATCTTTGTTTCTCTTGTGCTTGGACTTCGGCATATGTCAATGTTCCGTTCACGTCGGTTTGTCATTTATCAAAACCTACAAATATGAACACACGTTTAGTTTAGCGACTTGAGAACGTATTTCAACAGAGAGTCCCTTTCGACTCTTCATAGACTCCTAGTGACGGATGTCGGTCTCTGGGTGAAGAGGAAGAGGAGGGGTGCTCGGGGACAGCCGCGGATTAGATGGGGTGTTTTGACTAAGGAGAAAGCACAGGAGTTTGAGAGGAGGTTAGCTGAGGGTGGAGCTTGGAGAAGTTCTGGGGAAGCGGACACTATGTGTTCAGAGACGGGGAACTTGGTTAGGGAGGTAGTTCGGGACGTGCTCGGGGTAAACAATGGCTATTCAGGCAAACATCAGGGTGACTGGTGGTGGAACAATGTAGTCGATAGAAAAGTGGAGATGAAGAAGGCGGCGTTTACTAAGTTGGCAGGGAGCACAAGCGAGGAAGAACGGAGAGCGAACAAGGAGATCTACAAGGTGGCGAGGAAAGAAGCAAAGCTGGCGGTTACGGAAGCTAGAAACGCGGCGTTTGATCGCATGTACGAGGAACTAGGGGAGAGAGGCGGGGACATGAAGTTATTCCGGTTAGCTAAAGCAAGGGAAAGGAAGGCACGTGATCTTGACCAAGTTAGGTGCATCAAGGGCGAGGATGGTAGAGTTCTGATGGGGGAGTCTTAAGTCAAGCAGAGGTGGCAGGCGTACTTTCGAGACTTACTTAACGAGGAGGGGGATCGTAACATAGAGCTAGGGGAGTTGGGGCATTCAGAGCAACATAGAGACATTGGGTACTGCAGGCGCATTAGAGCGGAGGAGGTCATGGGGGCTTTGCGTAAGATGAGTATGGGTCGAGCGACCAGGCCTGACGAAATCCCGGTGGAGTTCTGGATGTGCATGGGTAGGTCAGGAGTGGAGTGGCTCTCCAGGTTGTTCATTGCGATCTTGAGGACCAAAAGGATGCCAGATGAGTGGAGGTGGAGTACAGTGGTGCCCTTGTACAAGAACAAAGGGGACATCCAGTGCTGCAACAACTATAGGGATATCAAATTAATAAGTTACACCATGAAGGTCTGGGAGCGGGTGATTGAGGCGAGGGTGAGGGAGATGACATCTATATCTGGGAACCAGTTCGGTTTCACGCCGGGTCGCTCCACTACAGAAGCTATCCACCTTGTCAGGCGGCTAGTGGAGCAGTTCAGGGATAAGAAGAAGGACCTGCACATGGTGTTTATCGACTTGGAGAAGGCGTATGACAAGGTCCCAAGGGAGGTGCTATGGAGGTGCTTGGAGGCGAAGAGCGTGCCGGAAGCCTACGTCAGAGTAATCAAGGACAAGTACGATGGAGTTAAGACTAGGGTTAGGACGGTGGGTGGCGACTTAGATCATTTTCCAGTGGTTATGGGGCTCCATCAAGGATCGGCTCTTAGCCCTCTCTTGTTTGCCTTGGTGATTGATGCTCTAAACCGACATATTCAAGGGGATGTGCGTTGGTGTATGCTATTTGCTGATGACATAGTCTTGATATATGAGAGGGTCGGTGTTATTGAGAGGTTAGAGGTATGGAGACAGACTCTCGAGTCTAAAGGTTTCAAAATAAGCAGATCTAAGACAGAATACATGGAGTGCAAGTTTAGCGCCGAGCCGAGCGAAATAGGCAGGGACGTGATGATTGGATCTCAGGTAATCACCAATAGGGACAGTGTCAGATATCTTAGGTCGGTGATTCAGGGGGACGAAGAGATTGACGGGGACGTCACTCATCGTATAGGAGCGGGGTGGTCAAAGTGGAGGCTTGCATAAGGAGTCCTGTGTGACAAGAAAATTCCACATAAACTCAAGGGGAAATTTTATAGAGCTGTCGTTAGACCTGAAATGTTGTATGGGGCGGAGTGCTGGCCCGTGAAGAACTCTCATGCTCAGAGAATGAAGGTTGCGGAGATGAGGATGCTCAGGTGGATGTGCGGGCTCACCAGGTTAGATAAGATTAAGAATGAAGTTATTCGAGAGAAGGTGGGGGTGGCCCCGGTGGATGAGAAGATGCGAGAAGCGAGGCTGAGGTGGTTCGGACATGTGCGGAGGAGACGTCCTGATGCCCTGGTGAGGAGTTGTGAGCGGCTGATGATTGTCGGCGTTCGGCGAGGCAGAGGGAGGCCTAAGAAGTATTAGGGGGAGGTGATTAGGCGACATGGCTAGAATGAGGGTTTCCGAGGGCATGACCCTTGATAGGAAAGTCTGGAGGTCTAATATCAGGGTTGTAGGATAGGGGCTCGTAGAGTTTTTCGTACTCCTTACCCGGGGTTGGGTGAGGCTTGG
Organism: Nicotiana benthamiana; assembly: GCA_034376525.1. Classification (NCBI taxonomy): domain Eukaryota; kingdom Viridiplantae; phylum Streptophyta; class Magnoliopsida; order Solanales; family Solanaceae; genus Nicotiana; species Nicotiana benthamiana. Next base: position 46,088,841 of record CM067330.1, read on the forward strand.
CAGGGCTAACCATAGATGATTTGTGTTTTGGCTTGTGTCTCCCTTATGGTAGTTATTTATGGTAGTTACTGTATGATATTATTGCATGCTATTTTATTTATGTTTCTTATTTTTAGATAATTATTTACGCTATTTCTGCTGGAGTTACTAATGCTCTTTTGTTTTTGTTTTTGTTTATTTTTATTTCCTTCATTGAGCCGAGGGTCGATTGGAAACAGCCTCTCTGCCCTTTCGGGTAGGGGTAAGACTCGTCTACATATTACCCTCCCCAGACCCTACTTTGTGAGACTATACTGGGTAGTTATGTTGTTAGAGATATATAATATATATTGAACACTCTTTATCGAAGAATTATTTTCACTTTCTTTAAAATTTAAATGTCCTTAAGGAAATTTGTGATGTTTTCCACCTCCGAGAATGTGAAGCATTTCAATGAGCCGCAATAGTCAAATAAAGAATACAAATATTCGTGTAAAGAGTATCTAGTAAAAAGTCGTATTACGTATAAAATATATAAATTACGTAGAGTCACATGCACAGAACATTGTAGGCATGTGGATTTGGTCAAGGCTACTACTGATTGCCTTTAAGAAATATGTTCAATTAAACCAAAAACTTTGCGGTGTTTAGAGTCACTTGTATTATTTTAAAAAAAATATTAGCTAGATGCAATATTTATTGGCATAATTAGGACCAAAGGACTTTGGTCTAACGAGAAGTCAAGACAAGTTATTATTTAGGACGATTATTATATTAAAGAACTGTAGTTCAAAGTGAGTTTAATCGGAGTGTCGAATATGTTATACACATTAGGTCACCTATCTTAATAATTTAATGCATTGGCCAAGTAATATACAAATAATCTAGTACAATATGGCGTTTTGCAAGTTCCATTAGTTAGTACAATTACGCAATTGTTATTAATTTTATAACCAAATAGTAGTACTTTTTTTCATTAATTAAAAAAGGTATAATATATAGCTAGGGAAGCAAGAAGGGGAGACAGCTATTCTACCATACACAATAGAGAATTAAATTATACTATTTTATTCTAATGACTCAAAAGGTCATTACTAGTTTTAAAAATAAATTCTTTTTTTCGAGGCTTTGAACGCTTTCTTTTATCTTACCTCGATAGGCGTACGCGGTTCGGACGTATATCCGGAACACTTTTACATGAAAATTAGATAAAAATGCTAATTTGGCCTTTAAATTAAATTTAAGTTGACATCGGTCAACATTTGGGAACGGGCCAGGACCCTGATTTGACGGTCCCAGAGGGTCTCTAGGAAAATATGAGACTTGGGAGTATGCCCTGTCGATACCCTATTTTTCTCGCGAAATCGGGTTTATGACATTTGAGCGAACACCTCTTTTTCTTTTGGGAATTGGGTTGGAATTGAAGAGTCACCACCTAATGATTAAGTGCATTAGGACACTAAGAAGAATTTTGATTGAGAAAACCAGAGATTGGGTAAGGACTCAAAATTATCCCGGAAAAGGTGTTAGGAACCCCTCGGGATCCACTAGTGTGGTTCCTGGCCGTACTATAAATGTGACTTTAAGGGAAAACAACAAGTGGACAAGTAAGAGTTACAAATATGAAGGAAGTTTTCACATAATTGTTGCAAGTAATTTGAAGTTAAAAAAATGTTAAAGAAGCTGAAATTTGAGAAGAAGTGATTTTAAAATTCTGAATAAACATGTAAAAAGGGAAATTTTCACACAATTGTTGCAAGTAATTGAAGTTAAAAGCAGTTGAAGAAGCTGAAATTTGAGAAAAACAGTTTGAAATTCTGAATAATCAAGTAAAGGGGAGGGAGTTCCTAGTTTTATAAATAATATGGATCACCCCACACAACACCCGATAATCATTTATATACGTGGTGTTATTGCGTGGCCATCATATCCATATCTACCCTTTCCCACCCCGTTAAGGTATTAAACACGGAATGGTCTCGTTTTACTTATTGCGTGCTACTACCCGCCCCAATCCTATAAGTCCCGGCGGTATTTGGGACTACTAATATTAAAGGAAAGGGATGTGAGGTTTTATGATTTCAAAAGATAAAATTCTAAAGAGACAATCATAACACATATGTAGAGAGGGGGGGGGGGGGAGCACATAACAGATAGAAAGGCTCAGACAAACCTCCTTAGAAAAACAGAAGGGAACATATAATTTAGCATGTCTTACACATGCTGATTAGGGTCTGATTAAACTTAAGAATTGTAGCAGACTGATCTATTACATATTTCAAATGAGAAGCCCGAGTCAGGCCTGCCATCTGGTTGAAATTGATAGAATCTGATCCAATTTACAAGTTACTTTATGGCTTGCCTAAGTGTCAAATGAAAACCGATAGACATGATATCTATTAGTTTCAGAAGTATACCAATTTTAAGGGAAAGAAATTGTCCATTACACGAATATAAACTTCGCAGTCGTTATTGTTACTACTGAGTGTAGACTTATAAGCGAATGAAGGATATAGATTTAATTGATGGTTCCTACATGCATGCTTTCTAGGCGTTACTGATTTTATAACATTTTTTACAATCGAAACAAGAGTGCGGAAGTCCTATAGGCATGGTATATAAAATATTGTTAGTTATTTAAACCTATAAACATGTTTGCCTAGTGACAGATGGAGATGCAAAATTCAGGAAGTCTTATAGGCATATTATCTATATGATATGCAGCATTTCAGAAATGACTTATAGACATGGCCTCCATGTAATGCAGAAGTGCAAAAGCCTATAAACATAGCATCTATATGAGATGCAAAAGTGCAGAAACCTATATACATGATTTTTATAAAAAATACAGGTGTGCAGAAACCTATAGACATGATCTTTATATGAGATGCAGAAGTGAAAAACCTATAGAGCCTGATTCAGTTTTCCTATCTGAAGCATTCAGTTGACCAACTCCAAAGATCCAAATCCAAAGCTTTTCTCATTTTTTGGATGTGTCAGAATTCCCCAAAGGCTCATGGACTCCGGGTAGTGCTTACACCCAAATTCATTATAGAATTGAGACATAATGAAGTGCGGAAGGGCCAGCCCTCAAGTGTCCAAGTTTAGAGGGAACTCATGGTCTCAAAGCATGGCTCACAAGAGGGGGCAGAACTTAGAAGCTAGGAATGGGTATGAGTGCAACATAAAGGATTCTGGAGAAAGCTAAGGTTGGTGGACATACCCAAAAACTGAAGGTGCTGGCACACCCCAACCAGCCTATTAGCCACATTGTCTAGAAGTTAGGACCCCTTTAAGGGCCAAGTCCATACATGAGCAACAATTTGGATGTTTCCATATTCTGAACTTTAACTCAAACACATAGAAGGGGATATGGGTACAAGGATTTACTGCAGAAATAGATAAAAGGAAATTAACATATTAAAACCCCATATAGACAGTAAATAAACATGAATATAAAGCCATAAGCAAACACATTGGGGGGGGGATGCTTAAACCAAAACTAGAACATACCAGTCTCAAGGAAACAAGCAAAGAAAGAAGCAGTCTTGTAAAGCCAAAGTATAAACAAGTAGTCAGAATGCTATTGGTTTACGAGAGAACTGTGAGATTATAAGTGCTTGAAGTATATGATTCAAGGTGTGTTGTCAGTAATGTGTGTGTGTGTGAAAGTGCAGAAGGGTCGTGCCTTTTATAGTGCAGAAAGCAAATAAAAATATATAAGAAAATATTTGTGAAATCAATTACATAAGGTCTCCCTTTAATTAAGGGATTCTGATTTCAAACGGGCAGAATAATTAAGGAAAGGGGTGAATCAAACATTTTTCCAAAGTAGTACAAGAGGGGTAAATACATAAAGGTCTATTAAAGGACAAGGTTTGACAACGCACGATTTGTACAAGTAAGGAAAGGGAATCAGTTAACAGCCAACTTTGTACGAATGAACCAAGTCAGGAAAAGTGGGGAAATGTTTTACTTATGGAAAATCTGTAACAATCAATCAATCCTAGAAAAAGATTCTGGATCCATCATAAGTTGGAATGCCTTTTAAAGAAAGGTTAAACACACATATAAAAGCATATAGACATGCTTAAACAAGAAAGAACTGTCATACTAATTAGAAGAGTTTAGTATAGAAGAGTTCATAGTCATAGACAAAGAGGTTTGAATTCAGTACATAGACTCAAAATGAGTTTGAGAGAGTCCAGGTTCTAAAACAGAACCCTAGTCCAAACACAAGATCAAACTCGCCAAAAATCCCCAAATCCTGGGGTTTTCAACTTGGATCATATACAGAGACGAAAAGACAAATAACAGAAACAAACTCAGAGGTCTCTTTCAGAGACTGATAAGAAACAAATAGATAAAATAGCAATTTCGAAGCAACAGGGTGAAGAAACTGATTCGAAACATAGTGAGAGTAGAAGGAACATGTTTTAAGAAAATTTGGAACTCAAACAAGTTCAGAAGAGCAAAAGAGGTAGTATAGCACTTAAGAGAACATTTAGAAGAAAACACGTTTAAAAAGAACTCAAATAAAGGTCCAGTAAAAGGCAAACAAGGAACTTAAGAACTCAAAAGGAAATACATGCAGTATGAGAACAAAAATATCAGAAAAGTATATCAATAAGTCATATAGGAAAACATAGCAGGAGGAACATGCGAGTATGGTGTAAAACACACTTGAAAGAGATGGCACAAAAGAACATATATAGTAGCACAAACACAAGAAAGCAGTAGAAGCACATGCGTGACAAATATACACAAAGAAAAGGAAAAGAAAAGTCGGAGAAACATTTTGAACTTTTCAGAAACCCTAATTTGAAGAGCAATAATTTTTGAAAAGAAAAGGATCGTGAAAACGTTTTCAAAACTTAAGTTGAGCATAGATGCGCACTAGATTTAAGAAGACAATCATAAAAAATTAAAATAACTAGGGTTTCAGAGGAATCTTAAAACGAGAAAGGCTTGAAAAAGGTCTGATCTTGAGTCAGATAAGTCAAAACCAGGCTTGAAATGCTTTCGATACGCCGAAGCTAAGCCGGAGAAACCATAGAACCTTGAATCAGAGAAGATCTGAATGGACACCATGGAGGTCAAACCTCAAAACTTCGAACACCAAGCATTCAAGAGCAGTGAGAGGTGAGTATATGCCATCCATGGCTTGAGAGGCCATGTATTCCGGTGTGTTGGAGGTTGAAAATGGTAGAAGATGATTAGGGTTTTAAGAACATTCGAGAGAGTTTGAGAGAGGAACGGGTTTCAGGGTGGCGTCTCTGAGTTAAATAAGTAGGGTTATGGGGTTTGATGGAATTAAAAAGGTAAGGGGCAATCGTGGATGTTGATCAAAATGATCAACGACCTAGATTAAAAGATTGACCGGGCGGGTGTATTGACGGGTTAGGGGTCGAGTTATTTTAAGGTTTGGGCTGGTTTGGTTCAAGACTGAGATTGGGTCAATTAGGGGATCAAGTTTGGCTATAATTGAAATATAAATGAGGCTAGTTTTTAAATAGCCAATTTTTTCCGTTTTATTTTATAAAAAATAGTAATATGATTTTGAAAGCAAATTAAAAGTTTTGGACCAGTTAATAACATATAAGTATTAATTTGAAAATATTGGAACAAATTTCCTAATTAGAAAATGGTATTAATTCTCAAAATAGGATAAAATTGTAATTATATGCAATTTGACTTTAAAAATACCAAATAAATTTGAAACAATGTATAAAAATTACTTCTTGCTATATTTTAGTATAAATATGAGAATAAAATAAGTTATTCATCAAGAAAATTATTTTGAAAATAATTCTTGATTTTTATACTGCTAAAATGGACAATAAACTGATTTAAAAAATATTTTAAAAGGTGAGAAAAATACTAAGATACTTAGGCATACTTATATATGCATATATAGAGTATTTGATAGTATCTTGCATATAAAAATAGACAGAAAAAATTGGGTATCAACAGCTGCCCCTCTTTACCCCGGAAAGATAAAAGAGTTGTCGGGTAAAGATATGATGGCCAATTTTGACCGAACGGAATGGTTTGAAGCAATAACTGGGCTCTAGTTCCTAAGCTGCCTACATATCCCTGGTCTTACAGGAATCATGTTATATGTAGTTCAGGATCCATCAGCGGAGTATGCCATGGGAAATCTATCAACAATCGGGCACAATATTTAGGTTGGGATAGGCGGCTAAGAGTCTAGTAAGGATGCGGGAACCAGAGCGGGATCACTCCTACCGAGGTGGCTGTTTCTTCCTAGTTTACATGCAAATAAACAAGACGCGCATATATTGTGCACAAATTTAAACGCTATGCAATTTCCCGTCGGACCGTGAATGTTAATTTTGGATGGTTAGGATGACGTCCTTAGACCATGATGTTCTGGCCCATGAAACATATAATAAAGAATTCGTAGGCTATGAAATGCTCTTGGGCTATGGGAATGACGCCTTTGAGCGATGATGCCTTTGAATAATGATATGCAAGAGATAAAGAAGTCCTCAGGCCATGGCATGGCGTTCTCGGGCTATGAAGATGGTGCCTCCGAATAATGATGCCCTTGGACAATTTGGTGATCTTTCAGCCCACGAAATGCAAAGGTGGCAATCTTTCAGCCAATGCAAAAAATGTAAATGAGGTGGCGATCTTTCAGCCAATGTAAAATGCAATAAGTGGCAATATTTCAGCCAATGCAGGTGTAAATAAAGCGGCGATCTTTTAGTCGATGCAAGATGTAAATAAAGGTGGCGGTATTTCATCCAATGCAACATGTAAATGAAGTGACGATCTTTCAGTCGTGCAAGACATAAATAAAGGTGGCGATATTTCAGCTAATGCAGGATTTAAATAAAGTGGCGATATTTCAGCCATACAAAAATAGTAAGTAAACAAATGATCTTTTAGCCGATGCAGGATTTAAACGAAGTGGCGATATTTCACTATGCAGATAAAGACAGAGCTTAGTCTCAGAAGGTAGAATAGTAGCTTTATGCAATGCAGGAAATGCAGATGGAGAAATAGTTTAGTCTCAGAAGGCAGAATAGTAGCCTTACGTAATGCAGGAAATATAGATGGAGACAGATCTTAGTCTCAGAAGGCAGAACAGTAGCCTTATGAAATGCAGGAAATGCAGATGGAAAGAGAGCTTAGTCTCGGAACGCAGAATAGTAGCCATATGCAATGCAGGAATGCAGATGGATGTAGAGCTTAACCTCGGAAGGTATAATAGTAGCTTTATGCAAGGGATAAAAGGCGAATAGTGATAAGAATTCTTAGCTGATAGCTGGTAGCTGATTGTGATATCGCAGCTATTGGAGATATTGTATAAGGATTGCGATTGTGAAGCGATAATTCACAGAGTTGTATTCCTGAACAGTATGAGTATATAAAAATGTGACTTGGGTGACTGCATCCAAAAAAATTATGAGTTTCATAAAGGGGAAAAGTTAGTTCCGTGTCCCTGCTGACTTCGCTTGATCGGCTCGGCTTTGATTTGATGATACCGTGGGTATCCATGGGGTAGCATTGCTAAACAGAACAATTTTGGTGCCAGGCATGCATGATTTAGTAGAAATATAGTGTTAATACATAATTAAGAACACTTTTCTTTAGATGAACTAATGATTGAGGCACGGTCCAAGACATTACAACCTCTCCTACTTCGGAATTTTGAGGGTCCCCCTCAAAATTTTGCCCCAATTTGCTGGATTGACACTTCTGACGGCTGCTTGCGGTGATCAGCTGAAATTAATTTTGAATTTTGAGGGTCCTTCTTAAAATTCTTCCCCAGTTTCCAATTGCAGGGGGAAATGAAAATTTTATTGAATTGTGACTGAACCAATAAGGCTGCCTACGTATCCCCTCTTAAACGGAAATCGGGTCAGACGTAGTTTAAATTACATAAGAAAATCATAAATGGTTACACATAGTATCACTTGACTACATTTGAATTGATTGGTTTTGGCCAAAATTCTCCATCCATTTCAGCAAGTATAAGGGATCCTCCTGTTACAACTCGGTGAACTATATATGGGCCTTTCCAGTTGGGAGAGAACTTCCCTTTGGCTTCATCTTGATGTGGAAAAATCTTCTTTAACACCAGCTGCCCCGGTGTGAACCGTCTTGGTTTGACTCTCTTGTTTAAGGCTCTGGACATTTTGTTCTGATAAAGCTGACTCGGGAAAACTGCATTCATTCTCTTCCCATCTATAAGAGCCAACTGCTCGTAACGACTCTTCGCCTACTCTACATCATCGAGTTCTGCTTCCTGTATGATCCTTAGGGAGGGAATTTCTACCTCGACGAGAATGAATTCATTTGCACCGTAAACCAGTATGTAAGGAGTTACGCCGGTTGATGTGCAGACTATGGTGTGGTACCCCAATAAAGAAAATGATAATTTCTCATGCCATTACTTATGCTTCTCTATCATTTTCTTCAATATCTTCTTGATATTCTTATCGGAGACTTCGTTCATCGGAGATCTGTAGGCTGTAGAATTCTTGTGTTTGATCTTGAAGGTTTCACACATGGCTTTCATCAAATCATTGTTGAGGTTGGAGATGTTATCAGTAATGATTCACTCTGGAATTTTGAATCGACAAATGATACGATCGCGAACAAAGTCTGTCACGACTTTCTTGGTCACTGCTCTGTAAGATGCTGCTTCAACCCATTTGGTGAAATAGTCAAGTGCTACTAGGATAAACTTGTGCCTATTAGATGCGTCAGGTTTGATTGGTCCAATAACATCCATACCCCATGCGGCGAATGACCATATCGAGCTTGTTGCATTAAGCAATAATCTTTTCAACCAATGACCAACACTGTTTATTAGATAGCTTTTTAGGAGCTAATGGAACCCCTAAGTATTTAAAGGGTAAGCTGCCTTCATTGTAACCTAACTCCTGGAAGATCAGTTCTTTCATCCTCTCAAATGTCCCTGTAATGTATACTAAGCTTTTGTCAAGATTTTCCTATAGTCCTGAGGCTCTTGACAATTTCAAAAATGTATCTTGCAGTAACTTAATTGACTGCATATCAGCTCTATAGAACATCAATGGATCATCAGCAAAACACACATGCATCACTCCGAGTTTTTTGCACCTTGGATGAAAGTGACTCTTTTTTTGATACCAATTGACTAAATTCCCTTTGCAAGTACTCCATATCTATCATAAATAAATAGGGTGACATAGGATCTCCCTATCTTATCCCTCTCTTGCCTTCAAATGGTTATGTGAATCCTCCATTTTAGGTCAAGGAGTAGGATACAGTTGTCATGCACTCCATAATCCAGCATACAAATCTCTGTGGAAACCCCAAACCTCTCATTATCATTTTCAAGTAGAACCAATGTAATGCATCATAGGCTTTCCTATGATCAACCTTGAGAATGCGTCTAGCAGATATGCCATTCCTAGTGTAGCATTTGAATAGTTCATGGGTGAATAGGATGTTGTCAGTTATATTCCTGCCTTCAATGAAAGCTGATTGTGAGTCTCCTACTAGATAGTTCATAACTACTTTTAATGCCCAGTGATAATCTTTATAATAATCTTGTAAATAGTTGTGTAGTATGCTGTTATCCTGAAGTCTTTAACCTGTGTAGGTTTAGGAACTTTAGGAATAAGAGTAATAGCAGTACTATTTATGGCCTTTGGTAGCTTCCCTGTCTTAAATAAATCCAAGACATCAGTAATCAAATCTACTTTGATCACCTCCCATTGCTTTATGTAAAATTCTACTAGAAGACCATCTACCCTTGGAGCCTTGTTAGTTGGCATGCTTTTAATAGTTCCTGTTATCTCTTACTCTCTGGCTTACTTGATCAGCTCCAGTTATTGTTGCCTTGTTAGACAAGGTCCCTTTTTAATCACCTCAGCATCTGGGCATGGGTGCACTGGTGAAGACTCACCCAATAATTTCTTAAGGAAATCTAGAAATTGCTCCTCCACCTTTTTAGTTAGTTTGATACTTGTATCATTATAAATAGAGACAATATCATTATTGTTAGTACACATCTTACATTGAGCATGGAAGTACTTGGTATTTGCATCTCCATGTTGAGTCCAAGTAGCTTTAGACTTCTGCCTCATCACCTTCTCCTCAATGTTACTCTATTTCTCCACTTCAAACAAGGCTTCATTTTCTTCTTCTATGCATTTATGCCTTAAAGGCTGTAGAGACAGTTGATGCTGAACCAGTTCTAACTTCTGTTTTGGTTGACTCAGTTTTTGCTGATAAGGTGCCTTATAAGTGTTCAAACCTTTCAGTACCTCATTTAGTTTCCTGAGTCCTCTATCATTCAGCTCCCACACTTCATTTACTACCCTTGTAAATTCAGGATGGTGAAGGACATTATGGTACAATCTAAAAGGCCTAGGATGCAATTGTTTTTCAATGATACCAGTCTGGAAATTTAGCAATATAGAGAATGATCAAATACCCCAGGGTTCAAATATTCTGCCTCAATATGGCCATTGTTCATCATCTAACTGAAATTTCCAAAAAGCCCAATGTATTTTTCTGTAATCCTCACATGTTATCCCTTTTATTAGACCATTTATAATACCTTTTTTTGCTTTTCAAGAATGTGAGCTACATTTTGTCCAAGAAATCCTTAAATCCTTGTACCTATGTCTATGTTATCGGAGCTCCTATTCTATCATTTGATTGTAAGACATTATTAAAATCACCGCTAATTAGCTAGTCACATGTGATATTGGATCCTATACCAATAAGCTTCTCCCATAACTGCTTCCTTGAGTTCAATTCATTATAAACATATATAACATTGAGAAGCTATTTCTTCTGACTGATATATTCTTCCACTTCACAGTGGACAAACTATGCATCAACCACAAGAATCTGAATGTGGATATGAGGCTTCCACAATAACCAAATTCTCCCATTATATGCACAATTATAGTTAAACTGTACTTCCCAATCCTTCACTATTTTCTAGGCAATTCTTTTTACCTTTTTCTCTTTCACCCTTGTCTCAACTAGACCCATTACCTCTACCTTGTACATTTTTAGAAAGAGCGCCAGCTCCTTTTGTTTAAAGGGCTTGTTCAGCCCTCTTATATTCCAAGTACTGATTATCATGGAGGTGTAGTGTGGATTTGCCCATCCTGCCCAGTATCAGTTGAAATACCACCTTGATTTAGAATCTCAAACCTAGTTGTGCTATTAATTTGGCTAGTAGAACAACTTGGTTCTTCTGTAGTTGAGACAAGCACTGTCTTTTCATATTTTTACTCACTCCTTATTACTTCTAAGAGTGCTAGAAAGTCATTTCTGTCCAAATGTTTTTCTTCCATTTGTGATCTTACTACATTTTCCTTGGTTCTAGTATCCTTTGTGGCATCATCTTTTTTCAGCTGTTAGAGCAGGCACCTCTTTTCCTACCCATTTAGTTTCCACTTTCCTTCCTCTTTTTCCCTTTCTCATTCTTTTGTTCTACTTCACAAATTCTCTATTTGCTCCTTTTCCCTTGTTCTATATAGTCTTTTATGGTATGCCCAACTTTTGCACAATCCGTACAGAATTTAGGCTTCCAGTCATACTCTATGCTTTGATGAATTACTCCTCCAGGTGTTCAAAATAGAATATCGTTTAGCAAAGGTTGAGATATGTCTTCTTCTCCAAGGACTTTAGAAAATGAAACTCTATCCATCCCAGCAGTGTATATGTCTATATATATTGGCTTTCCTATTCTACTTTCCATTTTGCTTAGGACCTCGGCTGAACAAAATCCTACTGGTAGATTTAGAAATCTTACCCATAGTGGAATTACATTCAAACAATCCGGATTAAAGATAAAATCAAGTGACCAATTCTTCAAAATAAATGGTTTATTATGAAAAGTGTAAGGCCCTAATTGCATGATTTTCTCTCTATCTTCAAGTGAATTAAATCTAAATATGTAATAACCATCATCATGGTATAATATCTTTGGAGTGCTAACAAAATCCCACACATTTCCAACATAGTTGTCCATAGATTTGAAATATGGATTTTGACCCAATGCATACCCAATGAATGAAGTATTCCAGTAATTTTGTTGTTTCTTTATATCATCCTCTTCAATAGTTACTACAATTGTATCGCATATATGTGAGACCTTTCCCCATTTGAGCGATGCGATTCCTCTTATATGGCTTCTCCTCACCTATCCTGTTTCCTTGTTCAATTTGTTCTTGTTCCATTGGTTCATGTTCCAATTGTATAGGTTCCTGAGTCATGGATGAAGACTGTGCTATAGTTTTAGCTAGGTCAAAAAAATTGGAGCCGGCGTGGAATCTCTTTGCGTGTTCTTCTCGCTGCTCGTTTCACAGCTAGGTTTTGTTGGACATTAGCTACATCTTCATATGGGTCTTCTCTTATAATTTGAAATTGAATTACAAGAAAACATCCAAATGTTAGTGGCTTTGCATGCGCTGGTATAGTTGTGACTAGTGTGACTGAGCTCGTCGATGGTGTTATAGCAGTGGTGGCCGGAATTATCATGTTGCCCGTGCACATTCGCAAACACTAGTTAACATACGCCGTGAAAGAACATTTCTTTCTCCCCATAATACTGTAATTTCTTCCTAGTTCTAAAAACTTCAAAATCCTTATGGAATCAACTTTTACTCAAAACGCTCCTAGGTCATCCAAAACCTGATCTGGACATATGCCCAAGTTCGAAATCAACATAGGAACCTGCTGGAATCTTCAAATTCCGATTCTGAGGTCATTTACTCAAAACATTGACTGAAGCCAAACTTGGCCTTTTGAGCCAACCTTAAGGAACCAAGTATTCTGATTTCAACTCAAATTATTCCAAATACCAAAACCTAACAATCCCGCAAGTCATAAATCAGTAAAAGAAAGTACGAGAAGTTTTATTTAGGAGGAACAAGGTTCTAAAAAGCAAAATGACCAGTCGGGTCATTACATTCTCTACCTCTTAGACAAACCTTCATCCTCGAATAAGTTTAGATTCATACTTGAAGCGCTGACAAGTACAGATATATGGTCTGCATGTCCTCCTCAGATTCTCAGGTCTCTTCCTCGACTGGTTGGCCCCTCTACTAGACCTTTATAGCAGGAACCCTCTTGGATCTCAACTTGCGCTCTTGTTTATCAACAATGAAAACTGGTTCCTCCTCGTAGCCTAAGCTCTCGTCTAGCTGAATAGTGCTGAAGTCTACCATTCAGAATGATACCTTCGCAGAATAGACACATGACAAAACTTGATGAACTCTCGATAAGCTGGGCGATAAAGCAAGTTGCGTAAGAAACCTCTCCAACTCGCCTCAACACCTCAAATGGCCCAATAAACCTTGGTCTGCTCTTGCCCGCCGAATCTCATAATACCCTTCATTGGGAGACCTTCAGGAGAACCTTCTCGCCGGTCATGAATGATACATCACGCACCTTCTAATCTGCATAACTCTTCTGTTTGGACTGTGCTGTTCAAAGCCTTACCTGAATAAACTTTACCTTTTCCAAGTCATCTTTCACCAAGTCTGTACTATACAACTTAGCCTTACCAGGCTCAAACCACCCGACAGGAGAATGACACTGTCGACCATATAAAGCCTCAAATGAAGCAATCTCGATACTGATCTGATAGTTGTTGCAGTAAGCAAACTATGCCAAGGGAAAGAACTGGTCCCACTGCCCTCGAATGTATATCAGACATACTCTAAGCATGTCCTCTAAAATCTGAACCGTCTACTCCAACTGTCTGTTGGTCTGAGGATGAAATGTTATGCTAAGCTCCACATGGGTCCCCAACTCACTTTGACTTGCTCTCCAAAAATGGGAAGTGAACTGAGGGACTCTATCTAATGTGATATAAACAGGCACACAGTGCAATCTGACTATCTTCCAAATGTAAATCTGAGCCAAACTCTCTGAAGTATAAGTAGTCACCACCTGAATAAAGTGTGTCGACTTGGCCAACTTGTCAACAATGAACTATACATCATCAAACTTATGCAAGGTCCGGGGCAACCCAACTACAAAGTCGATAGTAACTTGCTCCCGTTTCCACTTAGGTATAGGCATCTACTGAAGTAGGCCACCTGGCGTATGGTGTTCATACTTAACTTGCTGTCAATTCAAACACATAGCCACATACTCAACTATGTCGTTCTTCATCCGCTGCCACAAATAATGTTGTGTCCAGTCATGATACATATTCGTACCACTCGGATGAATGACATATCATGAACTGTGTGCCTCCTCTAGAATCCTCTCCCTCAGGCCTATAAAATTAGGAATGCATAGGTGACTTTGGAGTCTCAAGAAACCATCATCGCTGATAGAAACCTCCTTGGAACTACCCTATAGCACCGTCTCTCTAAAGAGCCTCCAAATTTGGATCATCGAACTGCCAGGCCTTGATCTACCCCAGTAATAAAGACTGCACCACAACATACGCAAGGACTTGGCCGGGCTCTGAAATATCCAACCTCACAAGTCTATTATCCAAGGACGGAATGTCTAAAGCTAGTACTCTCTGATTTCCTGCTTAAGTCATCTACGACCACATTTGCCTTGCCCGGATGATACAGAATAGTGATGTCATAATCCTTCAGTAACTCTAGCCATCTACGCTGCCTCAAATTGAGATCCCTCTGCTTGAACAAATGTTGTCAGCGGTGATGCTCAATATACACCTCATATGACACCCATATAGATAATGGCTCCATATCTTAAGAGCAGGAATAATCATGGCTAAATTTAAATTGTGCATAGGATAAGTTTTTCCCATGAATCTTAAACTGACATGAAGCATATGCAATAACTCATCCCTCCTGCATCGATAAACAACCCAAAATAATGCATGAAGTGTCGCCATATACGGTTTATATCCCCAAACCTGAAGGCAATACAAGAATTGGTGCTATAGTCAAAGCCGTCTTGAGCTTCTGAAATCTTGTCTCACAATCATAGGACCAAAGGGAAGGAGCACCCTTCTGGGTCAATCAAGTTAGAGATGATGCAACAAATGAAAAGCCTTACATGAAACGACGATAATAACCTGCTAATCCCAGGAAATTCCTAATCTCGGTCACTAAAGTAGGACGTGGCCCACTCTAAACAGCGTCAAACTTTGTGGGTTCAACCTTAACACCCTCTCCTGACATAATATGCCCCAAGAATACCACTGACTCTAGCCAAAACTCACATTTGGAGAACTTAGCATATAATTTCTACTATCGCAAGGTCTGAAGCACTACTCTCAAATGTTTCTTATGTTCCCCATGCTACGTGAGTATACCAAGATGTTGTCAATGAAGATGATAACAAAGGAATCAATGTAGGGTCTAAACACCCTGTTCATCAAGTCCATAAATAGTGCTGGAGCATGAGTCAAGTCAAAGGACATTACCAAAAACTCATAATGACCATATCTAGTACGGAAAGCAGTCTTCGGGATATCGGACTCCCGAATCTTCAACTGATGGTACCTTGATCCGAAGTCGATCTTAGATAACATCCTACAACCGGTTGAACAAATCATCAATGCACGACAACGGGTACTTGTTCTTGATGGTATCATTGTTCAACTAGCAGTTTTCAGTGCACATCCGCATGGTCCCATCATTCTTTATTACAAACAACACTAGTACACTACAAGGTGACACACTTAGTATAACAAACCCCTTTGCTAACAATTCCTCAAGCTACTCATTCAACTTCTTCAACTCTTTCAAAGCTATACGGTACAAACACATAGATATAGGCTGGGTACCTGAAGCCAAATCAATACAAAAGTCAATATCATGATCCAGTGGCATGCTAGGAAGGTCTGATGGAAACACATCAGCAAACTCCCGGACTATTGGAACTAAATCAATCGTCAGAGACTCTGCGGTGGTGTCCCGAACATAATCTAGAAAAGCAAAACAACCCATCTCGATTATATGTCGAGCCTTCAGAAAAGAGATGACCCGACTACATATATCAACTGAGGAACCTCTTCCTCTTCAACCCTGGCAATACCTCCATTGCTAATGTAACAGTCTTGGCATGGAAATCTAGGACGTTGCGACATATAAATAACCAATCCATGCTGAGGATGAACTCAAAGTCAGTCATGTTAAGCAAAAAAAGATCTGCTCTAGTCTTGAAACCACAAAATGTGACCATACAGGATCAGTAGATACGATCCACAACCGTAGGATCACCCATAAGAGTGGACACATGAACATAAGTTCCCAAAGGCTCACGAGGAATATCCAGGAAATGAGAAAATATAGATGACACATATAAATAGATAGACCCGGGATCAAATAACACTAAAGCATCCCTACCGCAGATGGAAATAATACTCGTGATAACAAAATCTGAGGCCAATGCTTCAGATCTAGCCAGACGAGCGTAGAATCTAGCTGGAGCACTAGCTGGTAGACCTCTGCTTGACTGAGCAGTAGGTGGTGGACCTCTCCCTACCTAGCCTCCACCTCCAGGACGGCCTCTACCAGTCTGTTCCCGCCTCTAGGCGGCTGGGCAACCGGTGCTGAAATCATAGGCTGTTGACCCTGTTGCACTACCTTGCCCCGATGTCTGGGGTACTACCTCCTCATATTACCAAGGTATCCACACTCAAAATAACCCTGTAGTGCGGTAGCCTGCTGCCTTGATGGCTGACCCTGATGGCCTGTAGACCCACTAGAAGAAGCCTAAATAGCCGGTGGACGGTATGAACTCTCTAGCATAGCACTAAAATAGGAACCAGAAGAACCCTAGGGACCTGAATTCCTACCGGAGGAACCCTGAATAGCTGGCGGGCAGTACATACTCTTTGGTATGGCGCTAATATAGGGCCCCACTAGAGCACCTCGAGCAGGTAGTGGTGCCTAATATGGGGGTAAGGCCAACCCCTCCCGAACTGATCTCTACCCTTAGTTGGAGCACCTCTGAACTCTCTGGATATCCTCGCCCTCTTGTCCCACTGCATATGCTCCCTACCTCGCAGACGGTAGCCTTAATCCTTCGAGCAATCTACACCACTAGCCTATAAGGAGTCCCTATCACCACCTTTAGGGGCCATGTTAGCCCTAATGCCAGAATGCAACCCTACAACGAACCTCCGCTACCTCTATGCGTCTATAGAATGTATCATTAGTGCATGGCGGGATAACTTAGAAAACATCACCTCATAATTGGTCACAAACATTTGAACCTGCTCAAGATACTCAAATTGATACCGTACCTCTTCTACCTTTCCCGGGATAACTATGTGAACATACCCCAAGTGATAGGAGGAGAACCTGCTAGCCTGCCAAGAACATACGGCTTCTATCATCTACGGGCCCTACCCTCCAGCTAGAAAGTAGTGAAGACAACCCCATGGGACTCCAATATCCTCATGTTGTGCAGTCTGTTCCTAAATCTATCAATGAAATCTTAGGCATCCTTACAGCGCTCACCCCCCAAAGATAGGAGGGTGTAACTTGGTCTATTTTTCAAATAATATCGGTGGATCACAATCCACAGCTTGTCTAGGCTCGGGTACCACTATAGCAATTGGATGAGCCCCATCTGCGGGTAGTGTACCCAGAGTTTGATACATTGCAGCAACATGACCAAATGCCTGAGCAGTAGGGGTATGTACTCCAACTCTCCCCTGTGATATAGCTGGATTAGCTAGAAATAAACCCGCCTGGGTCATGGGTGTCCATGAACTACAACATATGACCCATGACCTCCTTGAAACCATGTGCTATCACAAAGTACACCGGGATATGCTCATCTGCTAGAACCACGCCCTGCTCTTCAATGATTGGATCTCCTGTATGATCTGAATGTGGTGCTACTAGAACGGCTCTGGGACACCCTCGTCTCCTAACATAGGCCCCTGCCCTCTCCCGACCTCTACCTCGGCCTCTACCAATGAGTGGAGGAGCTCCTCCTGGGTCTGGAACATCTGGCGTGTGTGTCCTCACCATTTGTGAGAGAATAGATGAGGGAAATTTAGTATACCTACCAATGCAGAATACAATTTGACTAAAGAGTAGTTTCCTAACACCTTATAGCCTCTCGAAGATAAATTCATTTGTCTTTGTACCGATCCACAAGGCTTTATTAAATTTCCTCATGACTTATGAGACCTACGTAAACCTAGTGCTTTGATACCATGCTGTCATTATCCAATTTCATTACTAGTCGTGATTTCTCCCAACACCATTGTTAGGAAAGCCAAACCAAAAGTATTAGTGAGTTCTTATTTTTACTTAACCAAAAGAATTCCATCATTTTCTTACGTTGCATTTAAGACAAGAGATAATTAGCAACGTAAAATAATAGTTATAAAACAAAAAAGAATAGTCTACCAATGTGTGTGCCAAGACCCGATGTCAAAAGTACATGAGCAACTAGTAGAATATACAAAAGAATAAATCTATCCTACTGTGTAAAATAGAATTGACAGTCAAAAACAAAGAGAGATTCCGTCAAACTGCTAAACGGCATATGAAGGCAGCAGTTTATTGGGGAATCTCGGCCTACTATCAAGAATGGGCACTGCCCTGATAGCAAGTTGTACGTGCCTCAGAACCTGTACAATTACGTATAGAATCGTAGTATGAGTACATCACCAATACAAACCCTGCAATTACTCAATCTATTTTCGAAGACGTAGTGATGAGGGGTCGACTTGACGCTGACTAAAATCAATACCAATTATGATTAAAGTTTATGCTAAGCATGAATAACATGGACATAATAGCAAGCTCACAGTTCACAAAGAACAGTATATTATTTTCATCCATATCTTATAAAAATTTCCCTTCAAAATATTTAACAGAGTAAGTCATGACTAAGGTTTCACATAAATATCATGCACACATTATGCTGAGGTCGTATGACCCGGTCCAACATAAATAAAACTATACACTACCAGATGGTCGAATGGCGCGAATCATAGATGAATCTATTTCTATCGAGGTGATCTGCCCGATCCACAAATATCAATTATCTTCAAGAAGCACACAAAGGCACATTCATGGTCAAATAAATTCACACAAGTGCACAAGTTAGCGCATACGTTCACTTATATTTAATTTCAATCTTTAACCTGTCCAGAGGGATCTTATTAGCATGAAAAGATATAAACATTTGCAAATATGGCATGATATGGGTCCTAATCTACCCGTACAATTAACATAATAGTAGCACAGACTCTCATTACCTCATGCATACGTAGCCCCCATAAGTAGGAACGCATAATCAGTTAACTCACTTACGGGGACAATTCCCTCTTACAAGGTTAGAAAGGAGACTCACCTTGCTCTAAAGCTTACTTCCAATATCAAGACCATGTTCAAACCCTCAATTTGGAGCTGAACGATCCGAAACTAATTAAACAAGGTAGGAAATAGTCAATACAAGCTCAAGAGTCCGCATTATAACTATTAAAGTAATACCCCAACTATAAACAAAAGTTTCCTAATATCCATCCCCATATGCCCACGTGCCCGGATTCTAGAAATATTTGAAGAAAGTTATTCTCTATAACCTGAGGATCAAGAATATATATTTTCTGCTTCATTCCATAACAAATTTCGTGGTTAAATATTTTTTATCAAACCCTAAGTTTTTTACCCTAATCCCATGATTTTCTCTAATATTTATGTGTTAATCTACCCAAAACCCAAGTATTAAACCCACAATAAGTAGGGAACTTGTCTCAATGCTAGGTGGAAATCCCCTCTTTGGAAGCTCCCAAATCGCGCAAACAATGAAGGAAATGTGTCAAAAATGACATATTCCCGTATTATATGAAGGCATTGCCTTCAACAATTTCCTTACCTGCGGTTTCGCTTATGCGAGGAATAGCCCAAATCTACGGAGCTGCGGTGTATGGCTGGGATCGCTTCAGCGGTCTAAGGGCCGCTCCTGTGGTTTCGCTTTTGTGGTTCCTGGTCTTCTCCCCCTCGGCCGCACCTACAAGAGCTTGACCACTTATGAAGTCTCGCACCTGCAGCTGACCAACCGTAGGTGTGGTTATTACAAATACCTGGAGCTTCAGCTTCTTCCGAAATTTCCTAACTTCACTCGAGCCTCGCCCAATTCACGCTCAGACCCCCCTTCCCCCGAACATATTGACATGTTTGAAATCATAAAACAGACTCGCTCGAACTCTCAGAACACACGAACAATGCCAAAACTAACAATCATCCCCTAAAATCAATTGAATCAAACTTATCAACTTCAAGTCCTTCAATTTACTTCCAATGTTAAGAAACACACTTATACTTCTCGTATTGACATCAAATTTTGCGTACTATCTTAAATGGCGAAATGGAACTATTCCTGGCCTTGGAACTCCATTAAGGTGTTGATAACACAAAAATCTGCACAAAACCAAATTCTAAAAACTTCAAAATCCTTAAGGAATTAACTTTTACTATTAGGCATGAAAACGCTCCTGTGTCATCAAAAATCCGATCCGGACATACGCCAAAGTCCGAAATCATCATATCAACCTATTGGAATCTACAAATGCAGATTCTGAGGTCGTTTACTCAAAACGTTGACTGAAGTCAAACTTTGTCTTTTGAGCCAACCTTAAGAACCAAGTGTTCCGATTTCAACTCAAACTCTTCTATATCCCAAAGCAACAATTCCGACAAGTTGTAAATCAGTAAAATAGATACGAGAATTCTTATTTAAGGAGAACGGGGTTCTGAAAAATAAAACGGTCAATCAAATCATTGCACTTTACATAGTTTTTTTCACCATCTTCCGGAAATAGATTGATTAGAATTCCTCTCATAATTCTCTTCTATATGACAATTCCTTCAATTATTTATGTTGATGAGCTAATGCTTCTTTTGTATGAGAAGATAGAACTTACGTTGGTGCCTAGATTCATTCAATTCGTTAAATGGAAATTATTCTTAAATTGATTGTTAACACATTTAAAGTTATTTATTTCATGGAATATTTAGTTATTAAGGACACAAAAGAAAAAGAAAAAAAGGAGAACATGTTTAGGACAACTAAAATATTGTCGTACATGTTAAGGAGAACAAATGTTGCGAAAGTCAAGTTAAATTTAATACTAAAGATTTTCTATACTGTTCAAATAAGAAAAAAAATTTAATAATTAAAATTTTAGCTAATTTCAATTATTAAATTTTAGAAAAATAATTTAAATGACAATTTTACTTAGTGTAAAATCTATTTTCAAGGAATAAGAAATGCGAGCTATATTTCACTAAGAAATTTCATGCTTTTAACATAATATAGAAGATTAAACTAGTATATCAATTATACAGTAAATATTTTTTATAGTATTGTATCTTAATTAATTATTCTCTTGTAATAAGTAACCTACTTTATTTTTGCGTTACTTCTTTCACTTTTTACCGTTACGGTTTAAACATAATTATTTGATAGTAGTTTGATCCACAATAAGTGACCTATTTGTCTTGGACACGCCCATTAAAGAAATATTAAATTCTAGAAAAAAATAGTTAGTGTGATTGAATTTCCCTTAAATAAATGTTGCAGTATAGTTAAAATAGCACTTCTCTTCTCAATTGTAAGGAGTAAATGACTTTTTAGGGACACATACATAAAGATAATTTTGGAAAAATAAATTAAATTTTTTTCTTATTATGTAAATGGATACTTAGTTGAACCCAAACAAAAGTAACTTGGTCACTTATTATAGACTGGAGAGTCTATCTGTTAAGATTCTTTTATACAATCAATGCACAAAAAGTTAAGTAGTAAGGGGTCGTTTGGTAGGGTGTATAAGAATAGTGTAGAATAATGTGTATTAGTAATGCATGGATTAGTAATGCATTGGTTAGTAATGTATATTAGTCCCGCAAATACGACTCTTATCTGTTTGTTGTGGTATATTAAAAATAATTGCTTACAAAAATGCCTTCCATATTCTCTAACTTTAAGGGTCTTTAAGGAAAATTTTACTTTTAACCATGCTAATGTATTTATTAAAGCCTTGGTATACTAATTTCATGATTTTCTATGCATTACTTATGCATAGGATAATGCCAAGTATCAAATATTAGTTATACACAGGTTGAAAAAATGTACCAAATAAGGTATTAGTAATGCTTAGAGTTGATGCTTGTATTATTTTTCCTAATACCTCCTACCAAATGACCCCTAAAACTATTGTAAAAACCTGACTAATCGCTTTGCTTTTTAGAACCCTATCCACCTAAATAAAACTTCTCGCTCTTGCTTTAACTAATTTACAACCTGCAGGGATGATTGGTCAGAATTTGGAAGAGTTTGGGGTGAAATAGGCTCATTATTCCTTAAGATTTTCTAAAAATGCTAAGTTTGACTTTGGTCAATATTTTTATCAAACATACCAGAATTTGTATCTTGACAGTCCCGGAGGGTCCGTAGGAGAATATGTAACCTGGGCGTATGTCTGGCATCGAATTCCGAGTTCTTAGCCCGAGTAACCAAGTTTTATTAGAAATTGTTAAACTGAAATGCTAAGGATTTAAAGAAATTAAATAATAACTTATCACATTGGTATCGGGCTCGTATGTGGTTTCCGGAGCCCAGTACAGGCCCAATATAACATTTAAGACTTTCC
The DNA here is from genome assembly GCA_034376525.1 of Nicotiana benthamiana. Taxonomy (NCBI): domain Eukaryota; kingdom Viridiplantae; phylum Streptophyta; class Magnoliopsida; order Solanales; family Solanaceae; genus Nicotiana; species Nicotiana benthamiana. The sequence goes on from CM067330.1 coordinate 46,111,423, forward strand.
CGCAAAATTTAGTATGTTAATCCAAGTAGTATAAGTACGTTTCGGGCCGTTAAAAGCGAATGGAAGAATTTGAATTTCATAAGTTTGATTCAAAGGGCTTTAGGGGTAATTCTTAGATTTAGCGTTGATTCTTAGATTCTTAGCCCGTGGATAGTTTTCTATGAATTGAGCTTTACTATTTTCCCTAAAATATAAGTGGCCAACTGAGAGAACCTGTTATTTCTTGCTATAAACTATAATTATTTGTACTATCCATGCGCAGTACAATTCATTTTTCATAATATTTGACCCTAATAAGTGTCAAGTGGATCTCTCATCTCTACTTCTTCGAGATTAGACAGGATACTTGCTAAGTACATATTATTTATATACTCATACTACACTTCTATACTTAATTGTACAGGATTTGAGGTAGGTACATCTGGTTACCAATCTGGTGCACATCCTTAATCAGTGTCCGAGACTTCCACAGTGAGTTTCTCCCTTCCTATGCCGATCAGCAGCATGATGGAGCTCTTTTATTTTAGCTGTCTATTCTATTTCAGACAGTAGTATCAATTTATTTCCTTATATATTCTACTGTTGCTCGTAAACTTGTGATACCAAGCCTTGGCACACACAGTAGCAGACTATTCTTTTCGTTTGTATTATTATTTTGTACATTACTAATTATCACATGCTTTTTAACTTCAAATTTAGAAATTTCTGTACTTATTTTTAGTAAAGTGAAAATGAGAACTTATTAATACTTCTGCATTGGCTTGCCTGACAAGGGTGTTGGTCGCCATCATGACATATAATGGAATTGGGTCGTGATAACATGGTATTAGAACACTAGGTTCATGTAAGTCTCACAAGTCATGGACAAACCTAATAGAGTCTTGCGGATCGGTACAGAGACGTCTGTATTTATATTCGAGAGATAGGGTGTTAGGAAACTACTCTTTATTCATTTCCTATCGTGCAATGAATGGTACACTAAATTTCTCTCATCTATTCTCTCACAGATGGTGAGGACACGCACGATAGATGTTCCAAAACTGGGAGGGACTGTTCCCCCTGTTGCTACAGGCCGAAGCAGACTGGGGGAAGGCACCAGCCTGAGGTAGGAAATGAGAGCGTCCCAAAGCTGTCCCTGCAGCACCACCAGCAGATCCTACGGAGATCCTATCATTGAGGTGTAGGGCGAGGTGCCCGTAGTTGAGCCTACCCCGGCGGGCTTTTCGATAGCACCGGGTTTCTAGGAGATCATGGGACGTGTAATGCGGTTCATGGACACCATGACTCACGCTGGTTTATTTCCAGCAGATCCAGCTACATCATAGGTAGGAGGGGGAGCATAGACCCCTATTACGTAGGTCCCTAGTCATGTAGATGTAGTGTATCAGACCCCGGGTGCACTACCCGCGGATGGGGCTTAGCTAGTTGCTGCAGTGATGCCCGAGCTCAGACCAGTTGCAGATGGTGACCGATATAAATTACTGGATAGATGAACTAGGCTTCACACTCCTATCTTCAGGGGTGAGCGTCATGAGGATGCCTAGGATTTCATAAATAGGTGTAGGGACAGACTACACAACATGAGGATATTAGAGTTGCACTAGCTTGACCTCACTACTTTTCAGCTAGAGGGAAGGGCCCGTAGGTGGTGGCACTTTATGTTCTTGACAGACCAACAGGTTCCCCTCCCAATACTTGGGGTGAGTTCACACAATTATTCTTTGACAGGTATATTCCACCCCCTGAGAGGGAAGAGCTACAGTATTAGTTTGAGTAGCTTGAGTAGGGCCAGATGTCTATGACCGATTATAAGGCGAGGTATTCTTAGTTATCTTGCCATGTAAGCATGATACTTCCCACGGATAATGAGAGGGTGTGGAGGTTTGTTATGGGGTTGCACCCCGATATTCGAGCTAGCTTGGTTAGATAGATGGAGATGGGTACTAAGTATCAGCTAGTGGTGGAGATTACTCGCAGGATTAAGGTTTATCACCGGAGGGGTTGAGAGCAGCTTTAGCAAGACAAGAGGGCCCAGTTTCTAGAGAGTTAAGAGGTGCCAAATCTAGAGGTAGGGGAGCTCCGGGAAGGGTCAGCTTTGCATGCCCTCGCATTTAGCACCTCCCTCTCCCTCGGTGCCCCAGTAGGGATTCAGTAAGATGCCGGAGAGTTCTTACCATCCACTAGCTATTCAAGGTTCCTCCAGCGGGTATTATGGTCATTAGGGTCCTTCTAGTTCCATGCCAGAGAGTTCATATCGTCTACCATCCATTCAGGGTTCTCCTAGTGGTTATTCGATTCAGTAAGCTCAGACTTCAGGGAAGGAGGCTATGGTGCCGAGAGTTTACTATAAGTGTGGATATCCGAGTCACATGAAGAGGACCTTCCCATGCTTTGGGGCAAGGCAGTACAGTAGGGCCAACAGCCTATGATTTCAGCATCCCTTGCCAAGTGTCTAGAGGTAGAGGCAGATTGGTAGAGGTTGTCCTAGAGGTGGAGGCCAGGCTGGGAGAGGTTAGCCAACTACTGGTTAGTCAGGTGGAGGCTAGCCAGCCGGCGCTTCAGCCAGATTTTATGCCCTTCCGGCTAGGTTAGATGCATTAGCCTCAGATGTAGTCATTATAGGTATTATTTCCGTTTGCAGCAAACATGCTTTGGTATTATTTGATCTAGGGTCCACCTATTTATATGTGTCATATACGTTTTCTCTCTTCCTAGGCATTTCTCATGCACCTTTGGGCACTCCTCTAGGTGATTTTGTGGTTGTGGATAAGATCTACTGGTTCTGTGTGGTCATATTCTTTGGTTTTGAGACTAGAGCAGAACTTTTGCTACTTGATATGCTTGACTTTGAGGTCATCCTGGACATGGATTGGCTATCTCAATATCACATTGTCCTAGATGGCCATGCCATGACTGTTACGTTAGTAAAGCCAAGGTCGCCAAGGTTGAAGTAGAAGGGTTCCACAGTTGATACATCTAGTCAGGTTATCTCTTTCCTGAAGGCTTGGCATATGGTCGGGAACAAGTGTTTGGCTTATCTGGATTATGTTCGGGACACCACCGTGGTGTATCTGACGATTGATTGAGTTCTAGTCATCAGGGAGTTCGCCAATGTGTTTTCTTCTGATATTCATGGCATGACACTGGATCGTGATATTGATTTCTGTATTGATTTGGCTCTAGGTGCCCAGCCTATATCTATCACACCATACTGTATGGGTCCGAAAGAGTTGACGAGTTGAAGGAGCAGCTTGAAGGGTGTTTAGCAAATGGGTTTACTAGACCTAGTGTATCACCTTGGGGTGTACTAGTGTTATTTGTGTGGAATAAGGATGGGACTATGGAGATATGCGTTGACTACCGCATGTTTAACAAAGTCACCATCAAGAACAAGTATCCATTGCCTCGTATAGATGATTTGTTTAACCAGTCGGAGGTGCTAGGGTGTTTTCTAAGATCGACTTGAGATCAAGGTACCATCAGTTGAAGATTTCGGACTCGGATGTTTTGAAGACTACATTTTGGACTACATATGGCCATTATGAGTTTCAGGTGATTTCCTTTGGTTTGACTAATTACCCAGCAACATTTATGTACTTGATGAATAGGGTGTTCAGACCTTATATTGATTCCTTTGTTATCGTCTTCATTGATGACATCTTGATATACTAACTTAGCCTGGGGGAGCACGAGAAACATTTGAGAGTAGTGCTTCAGACCTTGCGAGAGCAAAAGCTATATGCTAAGTTCTCCAAGTGTGAGTTTTGGCAAGAGTCAGTGGCATTCTTAGAGCATGTTATGTCAGTAGAGGGTATTAAGGTGGATCCTAAGAAGATTGAGGCAGTTCAGAGTTGGCCACGTCCTACTTTAGTGACCACGATCAGGAGTTTCCTAAGGTTAGAAGGCTATTACAGACGATTTGTACAGGGCTTTTCATCTATTCATCACCTCTGACTAGATTGACCCATAAGGATGCTCCTTTCCGTTTGTCCGATGATTGTGATGCGAGCTTTCAAAATCTGATGATAGCTTTGACTACAACACCAGTTCTTGTGTTTCCTTCCAGTTAGTGGATGCATATGATATATTGTAACGCTTCACGGGTTTCATTGGGATATGTGTTTATGAAGAATGGTCGAGTTATTACATAGCTGAAGATCTATGAGAAGAATTATCTTGTGCACGATTATGAGTTGGTCAGGATTGTTCATGCTATTAAGATATTGAGGAATTATCTGTATGGGTTTTCATGTGAGGTTTTATATTGATCATCGCATCTTAGAGCATTTGTTCAAACAGAAGGATCTCAATTTGAGGTAGTGTAGATGGCTTGAGTTATTAAAGGATTATGACATCAACATTCTTTATCATCCGGGCATGGCAAATGTGGTCGTGGATTCCTTAAGCAGGAAAGTAGATAGTATGGGTAACTTGGAATTTATTCCAGCACGTGAAAAGCCACTAGCTTTGAACATTCAGTCCTTAGCTAATAGACAAGTGACGTTAGATATTTCAGAGCCCAGTCGAGTTCTTGCATGTGTTCCTGCTCAGTCTTCATTATTGGGGAAGATCAAGGACCGGCAGTTTGATGAATTACATTTGGCAGTTCTCATAGAGATAGTGCTTCAGGGTAGTTCCAATGAGCTTTCTATTTGTGAGGATGGCGTTTTGCGACTTCAAGGTCTCATATGTGTTCTTAATATTGATGCTCTGAGGGAGAGGATACTAGAGGAGGCACATAGTTCTCGGCATTCCATTACGTATCATGACTTGAGGCAACATTACTAACGGTGGAGGATGAGGAAAGACATAGTAGAGTATATGGCTAGGCGTTTGAATTGCCAGCAGGTTAAGTAGGAGCACCAGAGGTCGGGTGGCCTACTTCAACAGATGCCTATATTAGAGTGGAAGTGGGAGCACATTACTATGAACTTTGCAGTTGGGTTGCCCCAAGCCTTGCGAAGTTTGATGCAGTGTGGGACATTGTCAAGAGGTTGACCAAGTCGTCACACTTTATTCTGGTTGTGACTACTTACACTTTAGAGAGATCTACTCAAATTTACATTCGTGAGATATTACGGTTGAACATGTGTCTGTTTCTATCATATCAGATAGAGGCCCATAGTTCACTTCCCACTTCTAGAGAGCTATTCAGAGTGAGTTGGGGACCCTTGCGAAGTGTAGCATAGCATTTCATCCACAGACAGACGAACAGCCGGAGCGGACAATTTAGATCTTGGAGGACATGTTTAGAGCATGTGTGATTGACTTTGAAGATTAGTGGGATCAGTTCTTACCTTTGGAAGATTCTTCTTACAATAACAACTACTAGTCTAGCATCGAGATAGCTCCATTTGAAGCTTTATATGGTCGGCGATTTCGTTCTCCTATTGGGTGGTTTGAGCCTGGTGAGGCTTAGTTGTACGGCACAAACTTGATGAAAGATGCCTTGGATAAGGTGAAGTTGGTTCAGGAAAGGCTTCGCACAGCTTAGTCCAGAAAGAAGAGTTATGCAGATCAGAAGGCACGTGATGTAGCATTCATAGTTAGCGAGAAGGTCCTCTTAAAGTATCTCCAATAAAGGGTGTTATGAGGTTCAGGAAAAAGGTCAAGCTGAGCCCAAGATTATTGGCCCATTTGAGGTGTTGAGGAGAGTTGGGGAGGTTGCTTATAATCTTGCCTAACACCCCTAGTTTATCGAGAGTTCATCCCATTTTTCATGTGGCTATGCTTCGGAGGTATCATGCCGACTTGTCCTATGTGTTAGACTTCAGCACTATTAAGCTGGATGGGAGTCTATGCTATGAGGAGGAGCCAATTTCCATTATTAATAGTCAGGATGGCCAGTTATGATCCAAGAGGATTTCAGGGGTGAAGGTCCAACCAATCGAGGAGGAGACCTGGGAGTCCGAGGAGGATATGCAGAGCAGATACTCGCACTTATTCAGCACCTCAGGTACCTTTCTATGTCTGTTCAAGGATGAATGTTTGTTTAAGAGATGGATAATGTAACGACCCGACTGGTCGCATTGCCTTTTAGATCCCCGTCCCCATAAATAAAACTTCTCGCGCTTGCATTAACTAATTTATGAACTACGAGGATAGTTGGTTAGGGATTTTGAAGAGTTTGGGATGAAATAGGTCATTTGATCCCTTAATATTTTCTTAAAAGGCTAAGTTTGACTTTGGTCAACATTTTAGCAAAAGACCTGAATTTATGTTTTCACGGTCTCGGAATTCGTAGGAAAGGATGGGGACCGGGCGTATGCATGGAATTAAATTCCGAGTTCCCTAGCCCGAGTGATGTTTTTTTATTATAAATTATTAATTTAAAATGCTAAGGATTTCAAGAAATTAAATAATGATTGACCTAATAGGTATTGGGCTCATATGTTGGTTTCAAAGCCCGGTATAGTTCCAATATAATATTTTAAACTAGCACGCAAAGTTCGGTGTCAATCCGGGTAGTATATGTATGTTTCGGCCCGTTACAAGTGAATTCAAACTTGAAGTTCATATGTTTGATTCAAAGGTTTTTAGGGGGTGATTCTTAGATTTAGCGTTATTTTGGGCATTTTATAGGTTCGAGCGAGTCAGTTTCATGATTTCAAACTTTTCAGTATGTTTGGGGAGGGGGGGGGGGAGGGCTGGAGCCTCGAGCGTTGATCAAACGAGGCTCGAGTGAAGTTAGAAAATTTGGGATGAGTTGAAGCTTATGGTTGTTGTCATAGCTGCACATGGGGTTGGTCGGCTGCAGGTGTGAGACCGCAGAAGCGGTCATGCTCTCATAGATGCGGCCAAGGCTGGACAAGACAAAGTCGTAGAAGCGGCTCCTTAGCCGTAGAAGAGGCTGCATCGAAGCGGCTTCAAGACCGTATAATGGTCCCGGCCTCCTTGGCCAATTTCAAAAGTGGCCTACCTCTCGTAGATGCGGGACCGAAAATTTTGTCCCTGACAGTAGAAGCAGAAATCAATGAAGCAGTGAGCTTCATTTAATACGGACTGCAACCATTTTTGCCCATTTTTGCACTCATGTTTTCGGCGATTTTGGAGCTCTTTAGAGAAGATTTCCACCTAGCTTCTTGAGATATGTTCATCTCCCTTGTTTCTATGTTTAATACTTCTATCTTGGGTAAATTAACACACAACAATTACGGAAAATCATGGTGTTAGAGAAAAACCTAGGAATTCGATAAAACTTTGATTTTTCCATGGAATTGGTTATGAAATGAAGTATAAATCGTATATTATTGACCCTTATGTTAAATAGAGCAACTTTCTTAGAAAATTTTCAAAATCTGGGTACGTGGGCTTGGAGTTGAAATTTAGGAACTTGTGTATAAGGTCGGCAAATTGCTTAAATAGTTAGAATGCGATCTTGTGAGCTTGTACTAAATAGTTCCTACCTTGTTTATCAAGTTTTGGATTGTTCAGCTCCAAATTGAGGGGTTGAGCTTTTTCTTGGTATTGGAAGTCCGTTTTGGAGCGAGATGAGTCTCTTATCTAACCTTGTAAGAGAGAACTCGCTCCATTTGTAAGAGAGAACTCGCTCCATTGGTGATATAATTAAATAATTTGTCATTAAATGTGGGGGCTACAACGCACAAGGGGATAAGAGTTCGTGCATAGCTACTAATATGCTAAGTCCCAGTAGTCTAGGAATGTGATATTCTTGTAGCTTTATGTTTAATTTGGATTGTTTAAATCATGGCGGTTATGGTAAATGAGACTAGTAAGAGGAACATTATCATTCTTGGATTTTTTAATAAAAGTTGATATTTCTGTGAGTGATAGCTCCCAAGTTATATATTCTTGTCTACGTGTTTTTATGTTTAATTACATTTGACAATGTTTCATGTTTGATTCGTGAACGGGGTAATAGATGTATCTATGCTTCGTGTTGTTCGACCTATGACAGTGCATAATTTACTTATATGTTGGATCGGACCATACAACCTCGACATTACTTGCGCATGCTTTACTCATTAGTTTTCTATGAATTGAGCTTTATTATTTGCTCTGAGATGTAAGTAGCGAACTGTGATACTATCTAGGAGAGGACCTGTTATTTGTTGCTATAAATTGTTAATTATTTGTGCTAACCATGCTTAGTGTAATTCATTTCTCATAATATTTGACTCTAGTAAGTGTCAAGTCGACTTCTCGTCTCTATTTCTTCGAGATTAGACATGATACTTCCATGGTAAGTTGCTCCCTTCCTGTGCCGATCAGATGCATGATAGAGTCCCTCATTATTTTGGTTGTCCGTTTTATTTCAGACAGTAGGATAGATTTATTTCCTTGTATATTCTACTAGTTGCATATAAACAAATGACACCAGGTCTTGGCACACACAATGGTAGACTATTCTTTTGGGGTTGTATAACTATTTGTGTACATTATTAATTATTACATTCTTTTTAACCTCAAATTTAGAAATTTCTGTACTTGTTTTTAGTAAAGTAAAAATGAGAACTTATTAGTAATTTCACGTTGCCTTGCTTGGCAAAGTTACTGGGCGCCATAATGACCTGTAATGAATTTGAGTCATGACAACTATTCCTTGTTTTCCGACATATTTGTTTCTGACTACCTAGAAACAGTCAGAATGCAGAGGTGGCTAGACCTTAAAGCAAATAAAGCACTTTCTTGAGGCCCCAAGAATTTAAGGGCCCCAAAATTATTACTCCATTTCTTTATACATAATATATTATTTATATGTTATTCTTGTGATTGATAAATTTATTTCTTTAATTTCTTCCTCTAATTAATATAATCAAAATAGTTTTCTGTCAATTTTATTTTCGTTTTTGCTGAATTGTATTTCTTTATTCATTAATTAGTCACATAATTATATCTAATAATGTAACTCACATTTATTTTTCTCCGTTAATTATATTTTTTTCCTCCCAATTTTTATAAAAGTGTTTGACTTGACAAGGAGTTTATCTGATACTTATGATCTAAAACAAACAATATCATAGAAACATCTTATCACGATCCCAAACTGGATCCCGTCGTGATGGTGCCTCTCATGAAGACAAGGCCAGCAGACACAATTTCTCAAGTCAAGCATTTTCCATCAAAAGTTGTATTTATACTATTTATAAACTGTTAATCTCATAATGAACATTTAAAAGAAAAATGAATAACTACACAAGCCCGATATCGTGATGTCACTAGTCATGAGCATCTAGTAAGGTCTGAATACAACAAAAATAGTAAAATGTACTAAGTACATATATGAAAATGAGAGGAAGGAAGCAATGTTGCGAACGTCATGCAGCCACGTTGCTAACTTTGATAACTCCGCATCTGAGCATCCAACACCTATACCGGTTCTGAAATACCTAAATCTGTACACGATGTACATGGAGTAATGTGAGTACTCCAACCCAGTAAGTAATAAGAGTGAATAAAGACTGAGCAGTAGGAAAAAATGAATCCACATTTATGTTAAACTCAATAAGAACAACAAAACCAACTACTACTACCCAGTATAGTCCCACAAAGTGGGGTCTGGGGAGGGTAATATGTAGACAAGTCTTACCCATAAATGTGGAATCCACATTTATGTTAAACTCAATAAGAACACATACTGCTAAATCAAAATATGAGTCAATCGCCCCTTTTAAAATCCAGCTTTTGGTAAATATCATTTAAAGTGCCTTCTGACAAATTCAGTAGGGGTTCAATACACTTTTTATTAAAAGAGTTAAAAGTCATAATGGGTCCCTAGGGAAAAACATAGTTCATAAATAGTCCCTTGGGCAAAACAAGAGTCATATACACCTTCTAACAAAAAAATCTCAGGGGAAATAACAAAAGCCAAATCAGTGATTAAGTTTTGAACATCTCATAAACCCCATCTTAAATGAAAATTGTTTAACAATATTTATCTAACATTTTTTATAGACGCACAGTATAAAGATGAGCGTAAACAGTCATTAAATCAACATACTCGATAGAAACTCACTCTAAAGAGAAGTGAAAATCAATAAATTCATATTCAGGCCACTCAGGCGAACATCACTCATATCATGTATATATCTATCACCCCTATGGCTAGCCTCTCAGTCACTCGTGACTCAACTCCTACCAATTAGCACTCACACTTAGCACTCATGCTCAATAGGTACCATATAGTAACAGCTACGACGTGTAACCAGACCCACATATATAGTCGACTGTGCTCACTGGAGTTGTGCGGACTCCGAAGGGGCTCTTGCAGCCCAAGCGCTATATCGTTGTGGCGTGCAGCCCGATCCAACATATCCTTGCAACGTGCAGCCCGATCCATATATCGATCCATATATCGATCCATATATATATATATATATATATGTATATATATATATATATATATATATATGTATATATATATATATGTATATATATATATATATATGTATTAGTAGAGATGGAGTAATATTCTTTAAAAATATTACACAAACACCAGTACAAACCTTTTCGGGTTTCCCGAAAGGGAAATCCCATCTCTTGTAAACATGTAAGTTACTATGTTTATCTATGTTATGTTCTAAGCTATTACCCCTATGTTTTGTTATGATTTCCTTTATTTCTTATGCATTATTATGTATAGTTTTGTTATTCTGTAAATTGTTAAAAAACTACTCTTAGTATATGGTTATATTTCCAATTTCTTAACAATTTTGATGGATTAACCTGTAAATTCCTAGGAAAAAGCTGGTTAAGATAAACCGAGTGGTATGTGAACTTAACCATGGCCGGGGTGAGGTTAAAGAAAAAAGAGTTAAGAATAGATTCATGTCTATCAAAAATTGGGAAGAAGAGATGAACAGAGTAAAAAAAAAAGCATAAGAAATAAAGGAAATCATAACAAAACATAGGGGTAATATCTTAGAACATAACATAGATAAACATAGTAACTTACATATTTACAAGAGATGGGATTTCCCTTTCGAGAAACCCGAAAAGGTTTGAACGAACTTCTGAATTGAAAACGATCAACTCCTAAGCATACAAACTTTATTTACTTTACAAACTTAGAAGAATAAGTACTAGGGTATTCATAAAGGGAATATTTTACAAAGTGGTTTTAGAAAGGTTTTTTAGGATGGAAGGTTGGCTTAAGGTTTTCAGAGGATTTCTTACTTTGTGTTTTTTCTCGATGATCTTTCTTCTCCTATGGTCTGCCTTTTATAGCTGAATTTCTGAGCGGATCTGAAATGCGGACTTCAAAATTTTTTTTAAATCTTTGTCTTCTAGCCTTGTAGGGTACTTCATTGGGCCCCATCTTCACATGGCTGGTGCAGAGATTCCATTTTATGTCGTCCACGTTTTTCTCACTTACTTGTCTTTATATCACGTCCGTTACATCTGGCCCCACTTATTGTCTCCTCCATTATTGTTCTCTATTATTGTTCTCCTTCTTGATTCAATATTTCCGAATTATTTTTATGTGTCTAAATTATGGAGTGCTATTGAATCAAAACTCATTCCTGAATCATAATCTTCATATGGATCTTGAGCATCTTGATAATTTAGATTGTCTTCATTATCATCTCTTCCTGAGCTTTGAGACCTTACTGGACTAGATCTTGATCTTTCTTGACTGGGACTAGGACTAGAATTTTTAATCATATGTTTGTCTTGTTTTTCTTTCTGCTGGAAGAAATTTTCTAATGTCTGTTTAATTACATCTTCTATTTTTTCATTTTTTTTCTTTTTAACACTTATACTCTTTTTCTTTAATATGTCTCCATGTGTTAATGTTCTGTGCAGTCTTCTTCTTGATGATGAGCCTTCGTCTTCACTTTTTGGCAAAGTGACAACCATAAACGGATTTGATTTGTCTTTACCGGTTACCGTTTGAACCGGACTAGCTGTATCACCATCCGATACAGTGGATTTTTCTGCTTTCATTGGGGAACGCACACCCTTCTCATCCATTTTTTGAGATGGAGAACTCGTATCTTGTTGCAAAACAACTTGAGTCTGAGATTGTGCTAACATCTGCATCTTTTGTTCTAAAACTTTTATCTGCTCCATAAGTCTGACTTTTTCTTTCTCCAAGCTTTCATTCCTTTGGTTCAATCTTCTGAAAGCTTCGGTCATGGATGAGCAGTGGTCACAAAATATTATTTTGTCTGTATCTTTTTGGATTTTATATTGGATCTTTTCTGGGTTTTGTCTAAGAGCTGGGGAAATATGGTAATTAGGTCCTAGTATTCCTCTTGCATAGTCTAGAGCTTCAGTAAAATCATTAAAACCTTTAAAAAGTGGTTTTTGTATGTCTTTAATAGAGTCTAATACTTCTATCCATGTTTGAAAAATACCATTTGTCTTACCGTGTATGACTACATAGTATTTAAACTTCTTCTCTTGATTTTTGTCTGTAAAATATTGCCCTAAGGCATTAAGAGCTGCTATAACATATTTAGTGTCTTTCTTATTATATGCTATCCATAAATTATCAATCAAGCATCTCTGGGGTCTATCTATAACAAATTCTGGTAAAACTCTAAATGAAATATTTGATGGTGGGAAAAATATTAAATTATGCTTTCCAAAATTTATTCTTTCTAAATTATTTTGTTCTGTAATAGTCTGTGGCTTAAAATGAAGATTACCTAATACTGTCTGAGAGTATCTGTCTGAGGGTGAGGCTTGAACGCCTTTTCCCTTGTCTTCAGTCTTTGAAACTGTTGGTCTCATTCTGTACATATAAGATATTTTTATTAATTAACAATAATTTTTAACCTACTTAAAGTGTCTGCTAAATTATTATCTTTTCCTTTAATATGTTCAAAGACTAAATTATATATTGATATTGTATCAATAAATTCAACCATCTTCTTCTACTACTATTTTTTGAATTTATCTTTTGGTGGAATTTAACAATAGCTTCACAATCAGTTCTAATTGTTACTTCTTGTTTGTTTAATATGTATAATTTGAAACTATTTAATCCATATATTACAGCTAAGATTTCTGCATCTATACTACTCATATTTCCTTTTTCTTTATATTTTCCACTTTGGTATGCACATATTTTTTCTGTATTTTTATCACTATATTTATTTGGTTTTGCTTTTAAAAATGCTCCCCATCCTTCAAAACTTCCATCTGTTTCTATAATTAAATAATCAGTTTCTAATGGCATAGTTAAATCATGAATATTTTTTATTTTTTCTTTAATCTTTTGCACTAGTTTAATATTTTCTGTATTAAAATGTTTTTGCCCCGTAGATCCTGTCTTAGCATATAAAGGTCCTGCTATTTTTCCTAAGTCTTTTATAAAATTTCTTGCATAATTTACTATTCCAAGAAACTTTTGTAATTCTTTAATATTGTCTAGTTTGTCTGGCATTTCTAAAGCTTTTTTAGCTATATGTGGTTGTAACTTAATTTTTCCTTCTCCTAAAACTACTCCTTTTTTTATCTACCTTATTTGGGACGTAGACACAGGATTCTATTCTATCGTAGACTACGCTATACATTTTATTTATATAACAGAAAATAGTAGATTTTGTGTAGATTTATTTAATAAGCAGTTATATCTTATAATTAGAATACTACAAATACATTTATCTAGCCTCTCTCACTATTCTTATTCAAGACAATAAGTTTACATATAAATAATTTAAGACAATAATTAATCTAAGACGGTTATTTTTCTTATTTCTCTTTATCTTGGTATCAGAGCAAGAAGATTTTCGGACCACTATTTTATGAGACAACAATATATTTCTAAATATATAAGCTGTTATAATCATATAATCTATATTACTATAGAAAATATAAAAATTCATATTGAATATAAAAGGACTTTAGAACAATATAAAAATAATTTTAGTACACCAAAACAAAGTGATTTTAATAACTTTTTACTTTTTGAAATACAAAAAATTAATTTTGAAATAGAATTTATCTTAGATCAATTAAGAATAAAATAAAACATATTCCATTAGGATAGAATATATGTTAAGACAACATCCAGTAACTAAAGTAATAAGTTGTAATTATTGGTGGTTAAGAAGAGATATAATAGCAAGGCAGGATTTAAAGAAAGAATTAAAAAAGACTAAAGCTTTATTAGCATCAATTCTAGACTTAGCTAAACAAATAGAAGAATCAGAATTAAGATATAATAGCGAACCAAGTCATATAGTAAAGTGTCTTATTAATCCACAAACTATATCAGCTCTACAGTGGGATATACAATATCTAGAAGGTGGAATAGATTCATATAATAGATTAATAAAATATCATGAGGAGATGAAGTTTAGATACCATTAGGATAAAATCATAGCTAATTTAAAACATCTAGAATATTTAGACTTAAAAATCCATCCAGAAAAGAAATATAGAATATTAAAAGATAACATAGTAATAAAGTGTAATTTTAGTAGTGGAGAGCATATATTACATACTGAAGATAAACAATATAATACTTTAATAGATTTAATAATAAACTTGGGAGAAAAAACTCAAGAAAATAATAACAATATAATAAGAACATTAGAATTAGTAGAAATCGGACATATCAAACAAAGAAAGACTTTAGAAAAATTAGAACAAAATTTAGACTTTATAAAAGCACAAGAACTAGAAATAGACATAAAAATATAACTTTTAAATAACAAATTTAGTATAGAAAAAATACCTACTAAAAACGAAATAGAAAAGTTAATTAAGACTATTACGGAAAAGCCTAAAGAATTAGAAATACAAACAACTAAATTAGTAGAAAAAATAACTGAACAAGTAGAAGTATTAAAAGAAGAGATAAGCGCACTTAAAGAAAAGATAGACACAATAAAGGAAATCGCTCTTTCATGAGTGATATTCAAATAGAATTAGACCCGATATATGAAGAAGTGTTAAAATTAACAGCAAAAATTCAACCCAATCCGGAAGGACTAAGTAATTATACTCCTGAAAGTAAAGCTGATCAAATAATAATTAAGTAGAATAATACATTAATAATCTTATTATTAGAAGTTAATAGAAAACTAGATAAAATTATTAAGGAAAAAGAACTTAAGACTGAAATTCCAAACGTAGACGATTTTATAGAACAATTAAAAAGAGTTGAAATAACACCACAAAAAGAAAAAATAAAAGTAAGAAAACCACAAAAATGGACTTTTTTCCAAGTAGGTCAAGAAGAACAAACCAAGAAAGATCAAGAATAAGTTTTTCAGAAAATAGAATAGGAAACAATATGTTAGCTAGAAATTTAACTAGAAAAAGACAAGAAGAAAATCAAAAATTAGAAGAAATAATAGATATAGATAAGGATATACAAATCTTTCAGCAAAACCAACTAAGGTTATTAGATCCAAAATACTATATAATACAGGATAGTTTTCCACCAATTCTCAATTATATAGATATTATAGAGAAGAACAATTGTCAGCTATAGGAGGTAAGGTAGAGACATTAAATTTAATCAATTCAGAATCAGTAAAACAAATAAAAAATTATAAAAGGAATTTATTGCATATGGGATTAATAGTAATTGGATTAAAAGGATTAACAAGAAAGAATTTAGGAACTAAAGTATTGATAGTGGTATATGATCATAGATGGTCAGATCAGAAGAAATCTATAATAGGTTAAACAGAAGTAGATATGACAAATAACGGAGGAATATTTTATATTAGTCCAGATTTTATGATAAATCTAGCAGAATTTGGAAAAAATATAAAAATAGGAATACAGACTAAAGGGTATGAAGAAATGAATAATGGAAATAATCTATTAATATGTGTAGGTTTTATAGGAAAAATGGCAACAAATAGCAATACATAATTTAAAATTAGGGTAGACGATGTAGTTGAAGTAATGGGAAATAAAGGTATAAAATTATTAAAACCGATTAAAATAGACCCAGAAGAATATGCGGGATTAGAATGGAACTTAGAAGATTTTTCCAAACCAAAAATATTTAAACCAGAATCTCACTTGATGTATACAAATTCTAAAGGAGAGACGTCAATTAGGTTTACTGATTATAATTATTCTACTCATAAAGATATAGATGATGAAGATGAAAATAAAGTTGAAGAAACTGAATGTATGAATGTTGAAATAATACATGAAGAATTTGAAGTAGACATCGCAATAGAAGAAGCAAGAAAATTAGTTAGAGAAAATAAGAATAAGACTTTCCAATGTAAAGGATGTAAACTAGGAAAATTAACCTTAGGAGATGTAGAAGAACATTTTAAGAAATGCGAATTAAGAACAAATAATTTAGGATATAGAAAAGAAAATAGGTTACAAGAAAAATCAGATAAATTTGATCAAATTTTGAAGAAATACAAGATAGTTATGAGACAGAAACAGATTCGGTAATTAGCTTAAAAGAATTATTGGAATCTGTTAGTTCTAGCCCAAGCCCATTTCAAAGAACTACATACCAAAGTACAGTAGATACTAGTACGGGGAACGTACCTAGAAGAAGAGTATACAGGATAGACTAAGAAACAGAAATAGAAAATGTAAAACCATCAGGAAAAAGGATGCCAATAGAAGAACCTATAAGATTACAAGAAGGAGGTAGTAAAGGTAAAATATTAAATATAGCAGCCCATGATCCACAAATGTGGAACTCAGTAATAGATCTATGGAAAGGAATAGTAGTAGCAGACTTTATAAAAACTTATAATGACACAGATGCAGAAACAATGTATAAATATATGGAAACTTTTCTAGGAGAATCTACAAAAGGTTTATGGGAAGCTTATAAATCAGAATTCCCTCAAGATTTTCAAAATTTAATAGCAATGGGTGCAAATCCTTATAATTTTACAAATAAAATACATAGTTTGATTACAGAAGAAGATCCAAATAGTGGATTAGTAGTACTACAAAAGAATGCTTTAATAAAATTAGAACAGTTAAGTATAAGTAGTTGGTTCCATATAAAGAAGTTTTTAAATGATTACTTTTATTATTGTACTATTAGTGGAAATGCTTTTGATCAAGAATTAGGTAAAAAATTATTCAACAAATTACCAGCAGTATTAGGAAGAGAAATAGAAGAAAGATGGTATAAAAGAGAAGGCGTAATACAAAACCCAAATACAAAATGGTCTATAGGGCACAAAGTACAGCATATTATGGAAATATTACAGGAAAAATGTACAAACTTACAAATACAAAAACAACTAAAATAGAACAATATGAGTTTCTGTAAATCAACCGTATATACAACTCAAAGTTATGATAAAAATGAATACAAAAAGAAGAAATATAAAAGATATAAACCCCAATACAATAAAGAATACAATAGAAAAAATTATTATCCTAGAAAGTCATCAGCTAGAAAGCCCTATTTAAATAAAAATAGGCATGTTAGAAAATATAGAACA
The DNA here is from genome assembly GCA_034376525.1 of Nicotiana benthamiana. Taxonomy (NCBI): domain Eukaryota; kingdom Viridiplantae; phylum Streptophyta; class Magnoliopsida; order Solanales; family Solanaceae; genus Nicotiana; species Nicotiana benthamiana. Next base: position 46,128,789 of record CM067330.1, read on the forward strand.
GATAGAAATTATAAAAATAAACTAGAATGTTTTACTTGCGGTAGTGTAGAACATTTAGCCAACACCTGTCCAAAAAGAATTAATTGTAAAACAAGAAACTCACAGTTAATAGAAGATTTTCAAGAAACTTTAATAAATGTAGACGAATATATGTTAGACAACGAGAGTATATATTCTATAGTAAGTGTAGGTGTAGATGAAACTCAAATAGAAACCTCGGAATCAGAAGAAGAAGAGTTAATAAATGAAATAGGATTAGAAAAATTAGACTTAGAAGAAAATAACTTTGTAAATATATCAGAAGAATGTACTCATGAGTTTGAAATTAATAAAGGGTTAGATAGCAATCAATGTTTTAAATGTAAATGGTATCCTAGTAGAAATAAAAGAGCTAAATGTAAATTATGTTATTTAGAAGGATATATTTTATGTATTCAAAAAGATTTTGAAATAAAAATAAATAAAGAAGAAATTTATCAAGAGACAACTAATTCTGTTATAAATTTAAGAATAATTACATTAGAAAATAGAATGAGTATAGAAAATTATGATGCCTTAATATGTAACGAAGATAAAACATTATCCACGATAAAAATTTTAGCAAGAATTAAAATAGAAGATTATGAAATAGAAACATTAGCTCTAGTAGACTCAGGATGCACGAGATGTATAATAAATAAAAGGATAGTTCCACCTAATTTAATCTTATGCTTTATTATGTATAGTTTTGTTATTCTGTAAATTGTTAAAAAACTACTCTTAGTATATGGTTATCTTTTCAATTTCTTAACAATTTTGATGGATTAACCTGTAAATTCCTAGGAAAAAGCTGGTTAAGATAAACCGAGTGGTATGTGAACTTAACCATGGCCGGGGTGAGGTTAAAGAAAAAAGAGTTAAGAATAGATTCATGTCTATCAAAAATTGGGAAGAAGATATGAACAGAGTAAAAAAAAAGAGTATAAAAGGTGTAATCTTAGTACATAATTATGGATACACTGTAACATTATAAGTTTACATATAAGAGAGGGAGAGTACCGAGTAGGATTTTTACAAACATAAGGTTTTAAAATAATTCTACTAAGCTGTTAATGTCTGATAATCGTAATAATTATACATATCCAGAAAGCTTTGCAAGAAGTCTTAGTTTAAGCTTAGGAGAATTTATTTGGGACGTAGACACAGGATTCTATTCTATCGTAGACTACGCTATACATTTTATTTATATAACAGAAAATAGTAGATTTTGTGTAGATTTATTTAATAAGCAGTTATATCTTATAATTAGAATACTACAAATACATTTATCTAGCCTCTCTCACTATTCTTATTCAAGACAATAAGTTTATATATAAATAATTTAAGACAATAATTAATCTAAGACGGTTATTTTCTTATTTCTCTTTATCTTGGTATGTGTGTGTGTGTGTGTGTGTGTATATATATATATATATATATATATATATATATATATATATATATATATATATATATATATATATATATATATATATTGTTTTGGGTTGTAGCCCGACCCATAGGTATGTAATCCTCACAACCAGGCCCTCAGCCTCTCTTAGTCATAAACCTCATAATCACACTCTCACCCTATCTCAGTCATCAACCTCACAATCAGACCCTCGGTCTATCTCAGTCATCAACTCACAATCAGTCAGACCATTAATAAAACAGGGAACCCAGCAAAAATAGTTTTCACATTTCTAAGAAATATAGTGATAAAACCAGAATTAAACAATAACCGGGTAAAAATATGACTGAGGATATGGGTAACAACCCGACCGATCGTTTTGAGAAACTAAGCTAGCATGAGGACTGGAATAGCTTTAGAATATGAGTATCGACTTGGATGCATGGTGGAATTCAGCAAACGGATGGGTTAGAGTCAAATTGGATGAAGGAATTTAGCTTTGGAAGTTTGAATGGTGAAAATTTGACCGAAATTGGACTTTCGGGTAAACAGCCCCAAAATGGGTCATGGATGTTCTCAAGAGCTTCGTATGGTAATTTTGGACTTAGGAGCGTGTTTGAATTGTGATTTCTAGGTCCGTAGCTAATTTAGGCTTGAAATGCCGAATGTTGAATTTTGGAAGTTTCTGGTTTGATAGTGAGATTCAGATCTAAGGGTCGGAATAGAATTCCATGAGCTGAAGTAGTTTCGTTATGTCATTTGAGATGTGCGTGCAAAGTTTCAGGTCATTCAGCTGAGGTTTGATAGACTTTATGATCAAATATATTTTTAGAAATTTTAGAGTTTTTTAACTTGAATTTGATGAAAAGTAGGTGTTTTGATATTTTTTATCGTGTTCTCAAGGTTGGAACAAGTTTGAATAATGTTATGAGACATGTTCGCATGTTTGGTTGAGGTCCCGGGGGCCTCGGGTGTGTTTCGGATGCTTAACGGGTTATTTTTGAGTTGTTTAAAAGTTGCAAAAATTCAGGTTCAGGTGTTGCAGACTTTTCTTCATCGCGATCACAACCATCCATTCATGATCGCATAGTGTAATTTCATAGGGGATCCCAATTCCTTCTACACGATCGCATGACTTGGATCGCGATTGCATATTGTTGCCCCTTCCTTCTTCGCTTTCACAAACCTTTTCTTGCATTCGCATAGTAGAAACTGAGCCGGTGGATCAGTGGCCATTTTTCCTCTTTGTGTTCACGTAGATTCTATCACGAACACGTAAGCCGTCTGATTCCTCTTCCACGATCACGTGCCTCCTGTCGCGTTCGCGTAGGCAATTTCCTGGAGCCTTCATTTTTTCTTTTTGTAATCGCATGCCATCTTTCGCGATTGTTATTCACAATAAAGCTGGGCAGATATAAGATTTCAAAATCGAGGGTTTAGTCATTTTTATAAAAATTTAAGCTTGGGAGCTTCGATTTGAGCAATATTTTGAGGGATTTTCAGAGATGTCGATTGGGTAACGATTCTATACTTCTTTTTGCTTGTAACTCACTAATCTAAGCATGAGTTCCTCCTTTATTTTAAGATTTTGAATAAAAATTTGCTAAAACATTGTAGGCTGAATTATTTAGTTTTGATGGGGAATTTGACACTGGATTTGGATAATCTTAGTATGGTTGGACTCATGAGAGTACAGGGTTTCTGAAAATATAAATTTCACCTGATTCCAAGATGTTGGCCTGAGGGGTATTTTGGTTATTTTACATAGTTTCGTGTACTAGCTTAGAATTTAATTGTAGAATCAGTTACTTGAAGTGTTATTTACATTATGAAATTGAATTGAATAGATTTGGGCTATTTGGAATCGCGTACTCATGGAAAAAATGTGGTTTCTAGTTTATTTGAGCCGGTTCGAGGTAAGTATGTTGGATAACCTTGTGTGGGGGACTTTGCCTTAGGATTGAGTCTTCTGTGTTGATTGAAATCTGTGTACGCGAGGTGACGAGTGCGTACCCGGACTTAATTATGGATAGTTGGCCTTTTATGGTTCTTAGGTTCTTATGTTCACTGTGTATGGAGTTGTTCTTGACATGAATGAGTTCCTGCTTATTAACTTCATCTCTGCGATCTTGGTTGGAATTGTTTGCTTCATGATTTACTCTTATTACCTACTTGTCTCTTACTTTGCTTAACTGAAGATCTTTACCCCTTCTATTTTTACCATTATCTTTCATAACGAATTGTCTTTATTGGAAATCATTATTATCTCTCATGTAATTATTTTGTCTTAATTGAGGTTACGATTATCTTCCCATTGCTCATCCTTAATTGGAATGTTGTATACCCTTCGTAACTTTCCCACCTTTGAAAGAAGTTTAGATATCCTATGTTTAGTTGACATTGCTTATTTAAAATTATTTGATTCATGTTAACTTCATTGTTGTTGAACTACATATTATGGAATCGTTGCTTCATATTATTTTCTCCCTTGTTGAGTTGTTCTTATTACGCTTACTATTCTCTGTTGTGGTTATACCTTGTGAGTTAGTTTTACTGTCCCCTGGTGAGCTATAGTTCTTGAGTTGATTCACTTGTCATGCTTTTGTATATATTTCCATTGTTGTTGTTGTACTTGTGATGGTGGTGCACGAGGTTTCTACCGTGCGGTTGTTGATACTTTGATGTACTAGGTTTCTGCTGTGCGATTGTCGATATTTGAGATGCATGAGGTTTCTATCATATGATTGTTGTTGAGGGGTTGCACGAGGTCATTGACGTGCTATTGTTGCTATTGATATATTGCACATGCGGCGTAACAAGGCATGATATGTTTATATGCTTATATGTGCGTTGCGCATGTGGCGAAATATGGTGGGAACATTATGATACACATGGGGTGAAACAAGGCAGGCACTTATTATGTTATTTTTGCACGTGTGGTAGAATAAGGTGGGCGACGTCATGGATTGATTGTAAGGATTTGTGACAGTCTGTGGAGGCATTCTTATTTTTTTATTATTGCGATTGTGGGTTTCTTACCTGTATGAGCTTTGTCTTGTTGAATTTGTGAGGAAATATTTTACGTGTTGTCCCTTCTTCTTCTTGCGCTTATAATCTGGTAGAAATTATGTTAAAGCACTTGCACAAGCATACACGTAGTTGAACACCCTATTGTAGGTAAAGTCCTCTTGATTTTACTAAGCACAGATGTACGCTCGTTACTTACCATATATGCGAGAGTGGCCCTAGTTAGCAAGGGAGTTGTCGGTATGACCGTGAGGATGATAAGGGCATATGATGCCAATTGTTAGGCTCCAGGTACTGGGACTCGTGTGTTGTAATTGTTTGAGATTCAATAATTCGTGGGAATTGTTGGACAAGATCTGATGTGAACACTATCGTAGGGCCTGAACTATTTTTTTGTTTCTTCTTTACTGTATTGTAACTTTGGGATTTGGGTTGTGTTTTTGCTCGTTCTTATAAGTTTTCATACTTAATAATCTTGTGTTCACTTTTTATTCTCTTCCCTTATGGTGATTGTATCATTGTTACCCTTTTCGTGTAGCCTTTATATAAATATATATCATGATCCGTTCTATAATTGTATTGTTTCTTAGACCTGTATGTGTCTTGATCGTTCCTCGTCACTACCCCACTGAGGTTACTCTTGATACTTACTAGGCACTGCTGTGGTGTGCTCGTGCTACTCTTCTACACATTTTTGTTGTGCAGATCCAGGTACTCCGAATCAGTTCTGTCAGCCTTGGAAGGAGGCATTTCTGTAAGAGACTTTGAGGTATATCTTCTACGCCTCCAGACCGAGGAGTCATTTTCTATCTTTATATAATAAGCATAGCCCATTCAGTATTTTCCTTTGTTTAGAAAGTCTCGGAGTTAGAGCTTCTTATGTATCCCTTAGCTTGTGATTTGTGAGATTCCGGGTTTTGGGAATTTTTCTTAGTTTGGAGTGCTATTATTTTATGTGCCGAGTCGCACCTTACACACTGTCTTATTTCACTATTTCGGTTTTAAATTATTTCTTCTGCAATTATTACTTATATTTTATATTGTTAGGCTTACCTAGTCGTAGAGACTTGGTGCCGTCACAATGGTTCATGGAGGGCAAACCGGGGTCGTGACAATATGCTTTCAAAACAAATAGAGTGAGGAAAAATAATAAAATGCCCTTAGGTCTCAACAGGTCGGCACAAGGCCCCAAATATGACATACAACCCAAAATATAATATCAATCTCTAGAACATGGAATATCATAAGGTTTCAAATCAAATACGCAAATTAACGTGTGCGTCACCTCAAAACAATACAATGATGTGTAATCCGGGCTATCAAAATCTCAGGACAGTAATTACAATTATTACTTACCTCGATTCGGTCCAAACTGTAGCCCGTGATGCCTCGCCCGCATGAATCGACCTCCGGATGCTCCAAATCTAGCCTGAATCATTAAAATATGCTAAGGGAGCGAAGCCCTCTCAAAAATATCCAAATTAACATCAAAATCCTGAGATTGCTCAAACCCGAACCCCAAGTCCACGCTTCGAAATTTGACGAAACTCACAAAATCTGACAACCCATTCAACCACGAGTCCAACCATACCTAAATTACTAAATTTTGATAACAATTCGACCTCCAAATCTTCAAATCTTATTTTCAAATCCCTATGTCTAAATCCCCAATTTACACTTCAAAAACATGTAATCTAGCCGAATTACTCGATGATAATTCAATATTATGGAGTACAAATGATCATAAGTGACTTACCTCAATATTTCCCATGATTTCTTGCTGAAACCCCCCCCCCCCCACCCACCCCCCCCCATGCCGTGTTCTTTCACCAAAAAATGTAACAGCTTTAATAAATCCAATTCTGGTCGCTAAAGGCTTAATCCCGCCGCTAAAAGTTCCAATCTTGTCACAAAAAGCTGCATACTAAATTTGATGCACCATAAGTCTTTTTTTTTACTAAAATGGCTCTAACTCCATCATACAAACTCCGAATTCAACGATTCTTGTTTGTATGAGTCACAAATAATGATACAAACATAGCCTTTCACTTGAAACTCAATTCGGAGCTCGTTTGCTTAGTGCGATATCCATTTTGCTCGTTAAATAATTAACTCGTGATTCGCGTCATAAACTCAATCGCGACTTGAAGAAATTAGACCAAACTATCCAAATCACTCTTGCAATTCATTATCAAAATTTTTGACGTCTCAAAATCAAATTTTGAACTCTTGAACTAAAAATGGACCTTTGGACCACTACATGCTTATGCTCAAAACGCCAAAATCTTCCAAAAACTCTTCCAAACACATCTGAGTCTCATGGGACCCCAACAAAAAATGCCAACACGCCCCATGACATAATTCAAACTTGTTCCAAACTTCGAAATGCTCAAAACAATATTAAAACATTAAATCACCCTCAGATCAAGCCTAAGAATTCCAAAACTTTCGAATTCCGAATTCGATCAAAAGTCTATCAAACCTCGTTTGAATGACCTGAAATTTTTGCACACACATAAAAAATGACACAATGGGCCTACTCTCATTTCAAGAATTCCATTCTGACCCTGATATCAGAATTTTCACTGCCAACCGGAAAATGCCAAATTTCAAATACTGCCAATTCGAGCCTAAATCTACAACAGACCTCCAAATACATTCTGGACGTGCTCCCAAGTCCAAAATCACCTAAAGGAGCTTACCAAATCATAAAAATTAGAATTCAAGATCAAATACTAAAAAGCCAAAACTTGGTCAAACCTTTCAAATTTCATACTTCAACAAAGAACCGTTCTTCCAAATTCATTCTGATTACCCTGAAAACCAAAACCAATGATTTATATAAGTCATAATACATCACACGGGGCAAGCCATGCTCGAGAAATGGCCATCAAAGTGCTAAAGTTCAAAACGACCGGGCGGGTCATTACATCCTCCCCCATGGAAACATACGTTCGTCTCGAACATTCCCAGAGTTGATCTAAAAGCCAACAAATAGCCGAATAACTTTACCATGTAGTTACCCGGGGTGATCTCACATCACCCTATCTCATATAGGTCTAATAACTTAATGAAAATGCATTTTTCACATTCCAACCTAGCCCATAAACCTTAAAACCATATTTTCACTTCGTACATCATTCAAAATATCAAAATCTCACATATATATTCCGAATAAGCCCGAACTATCTGTAACTAACCATACCAGCAACCTCAAATGCAATTCTATGATAAATCACGTAACTGAAATGCTGGTAGCGATAACTTCTTTCATAGCAGCTGCACTCAGCACCCGAATACCGATATAAAATTCTTATCAACTAAAGTCTCATCCCAACACTTTCATTTACTGCCAATAATCACTAAAACACGTGGCAAGACATAACCATTTCGCAGATCAACCATTCATAAAACCTTTTCTTTAGCAAACACCATAGCAAATTTTCTGAGCCGAACCTCAATATTATCCGTAAAACATGCTAAAATCGAATCCATTTATATTTGTTAATGACCCCAACGATCTCATCTAATCCAACATTACTCTGGTGACAAGGCATATCAATACAAGCCTAAGCCGCAACTTGCACAATAGACACATCATAAGCAACAATTCGAACATACTCAAATCATTAAAATGGCTCAAATGAAAGACCTATACCTCAAGCTCACCAGTACCACCAGAACACAAGGCTGAGAATCGGTCTCACATCGTAGGAACATAACCCAGAAATCTAACCTGCAACGTCATACCTCCACATAACTTCGCTGCAATGCGCGACCCTACCCAAACACTGCTCCACATGAAACACCTCAAGTCACTTTGATCGAAATTGACGACCACGCATCAATTGATGTCTAGAACCAACATAAATCATCATAAACATGGTGAAGTAAATACATAACACCGCACAACCTAGAGGACATAACTGATTTGCCATCCGCCAAGCAATATCCAATACTCCTGCTCGACTCTAACTATGATACCCCAATAGAACCTCACCATATCTGCCTATAACCAACAAATCATAACACCTTGGAACACAGAAAGGTGACTCATAGACCTGCCCAGATTACTAATAAGCTCAATAACAATCGAATCAACATATCCCTCAGCAATACAATTAGGGGTCAACAAAGTCGTCCTGATGCACATCTATATAAGTCTACTAATGAACCATACACCAACTATAGTCACTTACAACATATAAATAACCCTCCAAAAGTTCATAATTACTTCATTATAGCACATACTATCATCTGACTAACTTACCCATATCTTTACCGTCCTCAACCACGAGCTAACCTACTTATGAGAACTCCTCCAACTCCATAAAGCACATGAATTACCATATCTGATCCCAATTTTACCGCTCGAATATACATCACACCTCTAATACTCAATCAACCCATGAGAGGTATACCTATAATTCTTCTGTGCCACCTAGCAAACTTGCATATCAGTAGTTGATAAGACAAGATAGTGCTGTAATATCAATAACCTATCCATAACTCAAACACATCGCCCTTTCTGAAATGATACCATCATCAAGCCACACTTGTCAGCAGTACCTTTTCCTTAGTCATCTGAAATTACCCTTGTTGCCTAAGAATTTTATGTCCTTCCTTTGAACTGAACCGTAATTTTACTCACGTAATTCTCCATCCTCCATAACATATCACATGTGCCACACTATCCTAGGAAATTATGAGAACTTCATATCCCTTCCGAGCCACAAGAAACTATGTATTAAATTAACCAAGAACTTTCCATTGATCTCATCTAGAAGAATAACTATATACAACCCATGCTCCTCATGCTCATACAAAATATACATCTCTAACCGTATGTAGAAAGCCATCAAGAACTCTCAAAATTTCGCACCAACTAAACCGTCAGGACTGAATCCTTCTAACCAACCAAGCTATATAGGCCACTAAGAGCATTTTCGCTAAACACCTACACAAACTCATTACCTTATAGGCATCCAAAGAACTAACCATATCCTTACCACACCGATCAAGGCCACTACCAAGCTATCCTATCTATCCGAGTTTCTTTTTAACATACCTTCAACTAGATACTCCTACTCGCAATAATATCATAATTTCTCAACCCAGACTTACCACACGAGACCCAAGCACAAAACCATACCGTCTAAGAGTCATAAGCCACTGAATACTATCTTAATTATCCCTAAAAGCACCACCTTCAAAATACTTTACTCTAAAGAGATTTTAAACAAATCTATATCTATTACCTTTACTTTCCTGATAGTGATACGTAGAATCCCGCAATGTATAGAATATACCACAAGTCTTGACATTTTCCAATGAAAATCAGTTTCTAACAATATATGCAAATTTAAAATACCCAATTGTTATATGTAGAATCTTAAACACATTAGAACCATTCTCGCAAGTCATCCACTCTACTCAAACCGCATTTATCTTGATAAAAAGAACTGAACAACATGTGCCTTATTAGCACTTTAGACACTACAGAGTGCAACCTCATCCAAATACAACCAAGCAACTTCCTGCTCTATGCACCGAGCATCTTTTGCCAACAACAACTCAAGACATTCTGAGATTCTCTTAACCTATGAAGCATTACATAACCTTTTTCAAAATTTTCCTTTGCTCGAGACATCCTCGGTCCATATCTCCATAAGCCGTAACTTATTTACCAATATGCCTCAAACTGGAACTAACATAGCACATAATCGTACAATCGCCTAATCAATAGCAGACTCCCCCTTTAAACACACAAAATAACTCATAACGCGTATACCATATTGTTTCCATAATACCATAGTGAGATTAAACTCAATCCTTCATCAGCTCGTGAAACTCATACTATCTAGTACTCTAAATCTTATGCAAATCTTGCATCCGTCCTCACAACAGTCAAGCCCACTCTTTTAAGCGACCCAAATTTAAATTTCAATGCATATTTTTCACTTGTAAATGAGATCCTCTAAAGACAATATAAGGATCACACAACCTTAAAACACTCAATATGATATAACCCACCTTCTTTGCCTCGAACTAACATTTATTTATACCTTCTACCGTCATAGACATTACGCAGTCACTTTGTCTTCTTGAGTTTGAACTCATACCGCATCATGAATTTTTTTTCTTAATTCACTCCCACAAGGAAACATGGAAAGATTCTTCCCACGCCCATAACTCGAGGCTATACCTCAAATTAAGAAGAAAGTCAAGCACCTAATAGTTTTTCTATCCTCCAGCAAACCTTTCTCGTCGCTTCCAAATCACATAAATACATCTCGCAGTCACATCATACTTGTCATGCAACTATCCAGTCATCACTTCCCTTGATAGGGACACAACAACACATATAGATCCAAAAACATGTGCTCACGCAATCAACACCTTAGTGCTCAAGCTATAGGCAAAAAGAGAACCTCAAGTATTTCAGATTGGCCCAACATCAACACATAGAGATCACATCTCGCCCCTCGATCAAGAAATCATGAGCCATCGATGCAAATCAGATACTGAGCGCTCATGCGCGCACACGAACGTATGGAAGGAATTCAAAGAGTTACATTTCAAGCTAAATCAAAGGAAGCACTGTTAATAGGTAAATTAAAATATAATTAATCCCCCAAAGAACCACATTTTTGTATAGTTTTTACGTTAAAAAATGATAACAAATGCTCTGATTAGTGCTTTTTCATGCTTTGTATGTTGTATCCAATAAAAGAAGTATGTTGAGTACTTTTGGGATCAATTACGGAGAAAAGGAGGCTAATCATACAATATCCACAAACTGCACCAAGCAAATGGATGAAACTAGAACTGAAGCTGGCCTGCCGCTGTCCGGGCATAACCGTGATAGGACCGCGGCAGAACATTGATGCAGATCCTAAAGGCCACTTTGGCCGTGGTCCTATCGTAATCGCGGTAGGACAGTGGTAGGACGCGTAAAGTTCAGGGACCAAAGTGCAAAACACGAGAGTTTAAGCCCCAAACCCTACATTAAACGAAGGGAACCAGCAAAGAAAAGGGAGAAGAATTTTTGGGAAGTGAAAAACTTCAAAAGGAAAGGCAAGAGGCAAGGAGGATCAATTGGCATCAATCTTTAATTTTCTTATTTGTCCTTTTACCTTTGAATATGAATTCTTTTGTGAATTTTGTTATTATCATAAGTAGGTAACTTTTCTAATCTAAGGTTTTGATGGAATCCATTGTGGATGAACTTATTGTGATGTTAATATACTTTTGATTGGTTGTTAGTCTCTATATGTTCAACTACATTCTTGTTGTAGTTGATTGAAGGGCCCTCAATTAATTGTGCCTGTTGATTATGTATCTACTTGAGAGAGAGTGCATATTGGTAGTTATTTGAACAACATCACTCCCGGAGTATAGAAGAGAGTCATAACCGAGGATTTAGAGGTTAGATTAGAGATAAAGATACCTCGAGTGCAATCTATGTGAACTGTAATGCGAATCTAGCTAGCGTAGCTTGAGAGATTGCGTCTAGTAAATTATCATAATTGCTTGAGAGAGATTTATGATAGCTCGAGAGTTCATGATTGATAGAGACAACTAAGTCAATGCTCTAAGAAACATACAACCAAGTAAATCAACAACGGGGGAAACCATTACCTTAGATCTTTATTTCAATCGTCTACGATTCAAGCATACTTATTTTTCAACTATTTATTTAGTTTCTGTTTTAGTTGTTAGATAAAACATCAACTATTATTTGCAATGTTTGGGGAAGTTGATTCTATAGATTTCAGTAAGTCCAATAAAAGTAATTGACAGGTTAACGATCTGTTGGTTCAACTCTGGGCATAAAAACTCAGATTGTATTTGCAATGCCTGCGTAGTCTTTTGCGAGACTCAGTTGAGCATAGTGAAGTTTTGGCACCGTTGCCGGGGACTTGACGTTGTAATAAATTATAATTGAAAGAAATACAAAAATTCTAAGTGTAATCAGTTTTCTGTATACTCAATCTTTCATTTTAATTCTAACGTTTCACCTCTTGTGGAAATCAGGTGTATGCCTAGAGGTTCTTCTCGGACTGGAGAACTGCTAGAAGAACTCAAAACCCCCGAGAAAACATTCAGGGCATTGAACCGTGCCAACAAGAGACTTCAACATCACACCAGCTCGAATTAAAAATGGGTGATGTAGACAACGTCAATGGAAACGTTAGGGACCCACCAGCAAACCCCAACGCAAGAGTAGTGGCACCTATTGTGCCCGAGACTGCACTTTATAACTGGGAACAACCCATAGCTGATAACCTGACCACTGCCATAGCTGTGTCTGCAATCCAAGTGGAGACTTTCCAGGTAACCAACAATATGCTACATATGCTGCAAAATAAAGGATTGTTCTCCGGGTCACTCATTGAAGACCCGCAGCAACACTTAAAAAAATTTCTGTCAATTTGTATGACCCAAAGGCAGACAAACGCGATTCCGGAAGCTATCACGTTGCTGCTGTTTCCATTCTCTCTAACCGGGAAAGCTCAGAGTGTGCTAAATTTTCTCCCTATCAACTCTATCACTACCTAGGAGGAGTTGGTCCATTTGTTCCTGAACAAGTTCTATCTGCCTAACAAGACTGCAAGACAAATTGATGAAATATTATAATATAAGCAGACACCAACTGAGTCCTTGCAAGAAACTTAGGAAAGATTTAAAGGGATGCTAGTGAAGTGTCCTCATCATGGAATTCCATACTAGATGCTCGCCCAGAGATTTTACATGGGTCTAGCTGATAACTTGAAAGCGAATGTGGATGCCTTAGATGGAGGGTCTTTCTTAAGCAAAACATTCACCGAGTGCAAAATCCTTCTGGATAAGATGTAACAAAATTTGGGGTGGATGACTAGAGGTACAACACTGGCACCCATAGTGCATTCGGTCCAACTTGATCCTAATAATTTGCATGCAGAGAATATGGACACACTTATGACCCAGGTAAGCATCCTGACAAAGAAGATTGATGAGATGGGTACAAAATAGGTGCACATTGTTGATACAACAAATGGAGGACTGTGTACACCTTGTAATAATCAATCGTATGTGTGTTCATAGAGTGGAGAAGGTGATAATCAAGGGGAACGATAGGATATGAATTATGTCAGTAACCATGGGGGCAGAGACAGGGAGCACAGGAATGGAAACTGCGGCAAAATCAGCAGTACATGCCTAATATGCAACTACCTAGGGGTATGCACCCTCAAAACCAATTAGTGCCAGTACCATACCAGAAACTACAAGGCTATCCATAGCAACATCAACAACAATTAGCTTATCAACCGCCTCCTTAGTAGTAAGATAACAATATGGTGGAAATCAAGGGTATGCTTCAGTAACTCATTGGGACAATTAATAATTTGCAGGAAAAATTGGCAGTGCATTATTCAGCCATAAAGAACATAAAAGCGCAGCTGGGACAGCTGTCCATGGCTTTGAACAACCATCCTCAAGGAACCTTGTCTGCAGACACTAACATAAACCCCAAGGAGCAAAACCCAAATCAGCTGATGGTAGTAAGTCTCCGGAATGCGAGAGATTTAGATAGAGAACATGAGAATCTACTAGCCAAGAAGGAGAGTACGATAGTCGCTCCAATTTCATTACAGGTGGAGGATCCAACAGAGCTTACTGAAGTGGTGGTTGAGCAGAGTCAGGAGAAAGAAAAGATGAATGAGCAAGCTGCAGAATAAGTGGAACCTCTTGTTCCTAAAAATTCCAACATAGAGAAACCAGCAAGCAATGCACGGAGGGTGATACCTGCCCCCTTCCCTCAGAGACTGGATAAACAAAAGAAGGAAGTTCAATATAAGAAATTTATGGAGATGGTGCGTCAGATTCAGTTGAATATACCTTTGATGGATGCTTTGAGGGAGATGCCATGTTATGCAAAATAATGAAAGATTTAATGTATCGAAAGTTTGATTTTCAGGATCTTTCTACTGTGACTCTCACACATACCTGCGGGGCAGTAGTGACAAGAGTGATAGCTCAAAAGATGTCTGATTCAGGTAGTTTCAATATTCCATGTACAATTCGGAGCTACGCCTTTGCAAAGGCCATATGTGATCTGGGGGCCATCATAAATCTGATGTCGTTGGTTGTGTACACTAAATTGGGCATCGGCATGGCTAGACCGACTTCTATGTTGCTACAGCTTGCTGATCGCACGATGGAAAGGCCAACCGATATTCTTGATGATGTGTTGGTACAAGTGGGGAAGTTTGTGTTCCCAGCAGACTTTGTTATCCTGGACTTCCTGGTAGATGATGAGATACCTCGCATTCTGGGTAGACCCTTTCTGGCGACTGGCAAAGCACTGATCGATTGTGAGACTGGGGAACTAAAAATGAGATTGAGCGATGAAGAAGTCATATTCAATGTTCAACAATCTATGAGAAGACCCAGCAAATATGCTAATTCCTCTTAGTGGATGCATTAGATATGATTCTGCAAGAGGACGACGAAACTCTGACTGTGAATGACATATTGCATGCATGTCTGAAAAATCTAGAAGATAGATGTGGAAGGGTTAGCTGAATGGGTCATGGCACTTGAAGGCTGAGGATTCTGGGCAAGGTAACCTCAATTTGTGTCCCTTGAATTAGAAAAAAAGGGTTACATCTCCAGCAAAGCCATCAATATATGAACCACCCAAACTGGAGCTAAAACCACAACCAAATCACCTCAGATATGTGTTCTTAGGCCCTGATTCGACCCTACCTATTATTATATCATCCGATTTGCAAGATGTGCAGGTAGTACGGCTTTTACAAGTACTGCAAGAAAACAATACTATTATTGGCTGGACTATGACATACATAAATGGTATCAGCCCAGCCTTTTATATAAATAAGATTCTCCTGGAAGAGGGGCACAAACATTCTAGGGAACATCAACACCGGTAGAACCCAAACATGAAAGAGGTTGTAAAGAAGAAATTGATAACATGGCTAGATACGGGAAGCATCTTCCCCATCTCTGATAGTAATTAGGTCAGCCCTGTCCAATGTGTGCCAAAAAAAGGGGGATGACTGTTGTGAAAAATGACTACAATGAGTTGATCTCAACTCGTATAGTCACAAGGTGGCGAATTTGCATGGATTACTAGAAATTGAACACAGCAACCCGAAAGGACCACTTTCCCTTGCCTTTCATTAACCCAATGTTGGACAGTCTGGACGGAAGATCGCATTTTTGTTTCTTGGATGGATATTCGGGGTACAATCAGATATCAATAGCCCCCAAAGATAGAGAGAAAACATCTATCTCTGAAAGACATCTTTGCCTTTCAGAGAATGCCCTTTGGGCTTTGCAATGCACCAATGAATTTTCAATGGTGCATATTAGCCATCTTCACAGATATGGTGGAGGATATTATGGAGGTATAAATGGATGATTTCTCCGTGGTGGCAAATTCATTCGAATACTATATTCACAACTTAAGCAGAGTGCTCAAAAGATGTGTGAGGACAAACTTAGTGTTAAAATGGGAGAAGTGCTATTTTATTGTACAAGAAGGGATAGTCTTGGGAGATCGAGTGTCCGTAAAATGAATTGAGGTCAAATATGCTAAGGTTGACGTGATTGAAATGCTATCACTACCCACTTCCGTCAAGATGCTCAGAATCTTTCCTGGGCACGCGGGGTTCTACCGGCATTTCATAAAAGATTTTTCCAAAACTGCTAACCAATTATGCAAGCTCCTTGAAAAGGATCAGCCCTTTGTGATTTCTAATGATTGCAGGTTTGCATTTGAGGAACTAAAGAAGAGGTTGGTAACTACACCCGTCATTGTTGTACCCCACTGGGAGCAACCATTTGAGCTCGTGTGCTACGCAAGCGATTATGTTATAGGAGCAGTCTTGGGGCAGCAAAAAGATAAGCTGATGCATCCAATTTATTATGCAAGCAGAACGCTAAGCGGTGCACGGCTCAACTACACTGTGACGGACAAGGAGATGTTAGCGGTGGTGTTTGCTTTTGACAAGTTCCGATCATATCTGATTGGTTCCAAGGTAATTGTATACACTGACCATGCAGCTCTTATGTACCTAATTGAAAAGTAGGTCAAAACGTGCTTGATTCGTTGGGTGCTGCTGTGGCAAGAATTTGACCTCGAAATTCATGACCGTAAGGGCATAGAAAATATAATCGCCGATCATCTATCACGACTTAAAGGAACTGAAAAATCAGTCAAGGTCGAAGAGATTCTGGAAACGTTTCCAGATGAGCAGCTGCTCGCAGAAACTTTAGAAGATGCACCATGGTATGCAGATTTTGCAAACTACTTGGCCTGCAGTATAGTTCCATATGACCTTTCATATGTCCAAAAGAAAAAGTTCTTTCGTGTTGCCTCATGTATTATTGGGACGAGCCTTATTTGTTTAGAATATGTGTTGATAATATTATACGGCGGTGTGTCCCCGAGATAAAACAATTGTCAATTTTGCAATCTTATCATGCATCAGCATACGGAGGACATTACGGAGGGGTCAGGAAAACTGCGAAAGTGCTAGAGCCAGATATTTTTGGCCAATTGTGTTTTGAGATGCACACCTCTGGGTCAAGGGCTGCAATGAATCCCAGCGTATGGGAAACATTTCCCATTGACATGACATGCCAATGAACCTCATTCAAGATGTGGAGGTGTTTGATGTTTGGGAGAATGACATTATGGGTCTATTTGTTAGCTCATTTGGCAATAAGTACATCCTTGTTGCTGTCGACGTCTAAATGGGTAGAGGCTGCAGCGTTGCCCACTAATGATGTAAGGGTGGTGGTAGGATCTATGAAAAAGAACATATTCACAAGGTTTGTGACACCAAGATCGATCATGAGTGATGGTGGCACTCACTTCTGTAATAGAGTCTTTGAGAAACTACTTGCAAAATATGATGTACGCCACAAGGTGGCCACCCCTTACCATCCGCAAACCAGTGGGCAGGTTGAAGTGCCCAAGAGGGAGATAAAAAGTATACTAACCAAGGCGGGTGAGTTCCATACAAATAAATTGGGAAAAGAAGCTTGATGATGCACTTTGGGCCTACAGAACTGCATTCAAAACACCAATAGGTATGTCGCCATACAAGTTGATATTTGGGAAGGCTTGTCACCTACCTGTCGAGCTAGAGCATTGAGCTTGGTGGGCACTAAAGAAATTTAATATAGATCTTGACGCAGCTGGATAAAATCAACTGACATAGTTGCATGAGCTGGAAGAATTTTGATATCAAGCCTTTGAAAACATGAGGCAATACAAGGAAAGAATGAAGAAGATGGATGATAAACACATTATGGACAGAGATTTCAAACCCGGTGATAAGGTATTAGTGTATAACTCAAGATTGAGATTCTTTCCGGGTAAGTTAAAGTTCTGATGGTCAGGATCATTTAGAGTGGTACAAATGTTCCCATCTGTAGCTATGGAGATAACAAGTGAGAACGGAACCAAGACCTTCAATGTTAATCGGCAAAGACTTAAAATATATGTGGGAGTGGATGAACCAAAAGAATTGTCTGTGGTACATATCGATGAACCAAAAGGTTGAGTTATTCTTAATTGCACTCGTGTTGCGTCGTGCCGCGGCATTAAATCAGGCGCTTCATGGGAGGCAACCCATGATAGTATAATTTCTAACATATTGTATATATGCAGGATAGTGCAGAGGACTTTGCATTACGATCCTGGCCATAACATGGGTAAGGTAGGCATTAAAAGAGGTAAAAATAGTGCTTAAGGGACAAAACAATTAAAGGAACCCCGAAACTGGCATGCATCAACAGGCCCAGACGCAGTCACGATGTAACCACGGTAGTACCCGGTCAGATATCCTCTCCGATGAAGGTTCACCGTGATCACGGCGTAACCGCGGTAGGATCGCAATCAGAGATCCTATCTTATGAAGGTTCACAGCGGTCATGGCGTAGCCGTGATAGGACCGCGGTAGGTCAGAAAGGGCCCAGGTACATCTGCAGACATTTTTTTCTCTTATGTTTTCCTCCTTTAATTAACCTAACATAACCCCACCCTCCCCAAACACACGTTATTTTTGTTTATTCTCTCCACTTCTCTCATCTTCTATCCTCGTTCTTTTCACTTCTTCTTCCCAAAACCCGCAAACCCCAATTTCTATTCCTTTTTCTTCTCCTTTCCTCCAACCCACAAACCCCCATTTTTGTTCATTCTTCTTCTTCTTCTCTTCCTCCAACCAAACCCACCACCCCACTGACCCATACACAATTTCTCTTCTCCCATGCACGACCCCCTTGTCAAAAACCACCCCTACCTCTCCAACACCCTCCAAATCCGTTAATTTTCTTTTTCCCTTTTTCCCCCAAGACTCTACTGTAATTTTCAAGTAAGTTGTTCTACACTTTCTTTTTGTTTTGTATTTTGTATTATGTAGTATTCACTGTGTAGAATTCTTGATTTTGGTTGCAATGGGATTTTAGACTCTAACTTTGGTGTTGTAGATGGTGTTTGGGGTTAATTTGTGAAGGAGTGGGGGTGTGTGCTTTGTTGACAATTTTTGTTTGGGGTAAAGTGCAGCATGTGGCTTGGGAGTTGTCTCTTTTATCCAATTACTCGACTATGGAAGGCCATGTGGGTGGGTGGTGGCAGCACTTAACAGTTATTAATTTGTGAAAGTTTGCATCGTGTCTTATAAGGAGGAATTATAGCATTGATAATAGTGGATGTTATCAACTTTGGAACCTTACTAGATGGTTATACTGGCCATGTTTGAAAAAACAAAAAAAAGGAACTCTTTGGTAGCCAGCGGGTGGGGAAGTCTGAGTACCCATCCGACTGGAACATGATAGGCTGCACCTGATCGTTATATTCAATTAATTGCAGGTATGGCCTGAAAGAAGCGTAGGAACACGGAAAGAACTTTCGAATTTCCAACGTATGATGTCACCCGGCTCGAGTCACAGGAGCCAGAGGACAGGTTTCATGCTAAAGCTACAAAAAGCATTGTCCCTAAGATTGCTATTGACAGAGCTGCCCTACGTGTAGAAAAATCGGACATATACGAGGAAATCAGACGGATGGGGATGGAGTTATTGTTCGAGGAACCTGAAACAGCCAACCCAATGATGGTTCGAAAGTTCTATGCGAACTGCTCGAAACATAAGTGCCGTTCTGTGATTGTGCCGTTGCAAAGTGGTAGATGCCTCATTACTAAAGATTTGCCAGGTCTTGCAGCTGCCTCCATTCACTAGTGAAACTGATTACTAACAAAACTCAGTAGGAGTTGATTGAGACACTCTGATTGAGACAATATGGTTAGGGGGACGACCAGTATGGATACCAGAGTACATGACCCTTCATTCAAGGTCGTTCACATGGGAGGCTAAGTGCCGCTTCATCATTATTTGCAACAGGTTATTACACATGGCAACACGTCATATGTGAACAGCTTACAGGCTCTATTTGTTTGGTGCTTCCTAACCAAGAAGGACTTTGATGTAGCGAAACTCATTGGAGATGAAATATTCCTCCGGTCACCTCTGAAGTCTAAGGGGGTTTACTTCACCTCACTTATGACGAGGTTACGTCTGCTGGCTGATATCCCCGCCAGTCCTACGAATGGAAATTTGGCCACAAGAGCAGCATTGAGAGCTGCGAAGATCACAGTGAGCTGAGATGCACCCACACCCATTGATCTTGACGACGATGATGATACCCCAGCACCTATGGCACCACCTAGGAGATCTTATGATGTAGCCGGATCCTCTCAGCGACCTTGGACTGGGGAGAGGTTCTCAAGATCACACTCCAGCCTATCCAAGTTGCCCTCTTGGGAGGAAGAGGTGGCAGAACTTCGCACCTCGGTAGATGGCCTGCATGTAGGTTTAGATGCCATGTCTAGACGGTAGGCCAGGTCTGAGATCCGGATGATGGCTTGGGTCCCCGCTATAGGGAGGGCTTGTAAAATGGACCTCAACACCGTCTCCAACTTCGAGTAATGACCAGAGAAGTTTTCTTACCCTTCTGCACTTTATTTGTTTTATGATATGGGGACATGCCATATTCTTTTTGTGTGGGGTGGGAGACTTGATTTAGTGTTGTGTATTATTAGTATATATCTGCATTAAGTATTTTGTAGTTTTCTGCCTCTATATTTTTTTGCATAATTGTTCGTACGTATCATAGACATCACCAACTTGGCCCAATGATGGACACTTGTCGACGGGTTTCTTGAAGGCTAAGGTCAGATATAAAAAAATCTAGAAAATGTAGGAGACTCTTCCCGATGACAGACCACTTAGACAGTATTCTTGAGGGAAGTAGTCTAATAAAAAAAGCCAAAAAGATTTTTTATTTTATTTTCTTTTTAGGTAGTGTAGTAATTCCACCTTGGTTTTTCTTTTGACCACGGTTCTTTTCCAAGTGCTTTTCTTGAACCGGGTTACGGAGATTTGTCTTTAATATTTTTTAGGGCTCCCTCGGGCTGAGATGGTTGAGGGAAAGAATGCGTCACGTTGTGTACATACCTGCCAATAACTAAAACAAACTTGAGAGTGCGACGTCTAGGCTCAATTGTAGACTCGTAATATTATGCCTTAATTTTGCACACCTTGTCTTACTTGAACGCTCACGTGAGTGTGTTTACAAACTAAATCGGAATGAGTACATGCCAAGTGTGTGTGAGGTAATATATGTATTCTATGCTTGCATTTGATGCCTAGAACTTGTCCTGTGTATGTTGCAAAGTGAAATAGTAGTGTTGTTCAGTCTTGCAAGTGATATGGGCATTTTCTTGTTGAGAAAAATATGTATATTTTACCCACCTAATTGTTATGCATCGTAGTTAACCCCTTTGAGCATGTAATCCTATTTCTTTGGCAACCACATTATAAGCCTTACCTATTTGTTTGAATTAACCATCTATTTGAACCTTTCCACCTCTCATTAGCACTTGAATTGTTATGAACTTTGTAAAAGTTAAAGTGTGGGGTGGTTATGTTGGCTTTTGAGTGGAACTAATTGAAAAAGCAAAAAGGTGCATTTGTGTTGAAAAAGGAAGAGCCACTTGAATTGAAAAAAAAATAGTTGGATTGTTGTGGAAAAAAAAAGGAAAGTTTCCTTGATAAGTGGTGACTCTTGATGTAAGTGTGCTTAAAGAAGAATTGGGTAATTTACACTGATGTGAAGGTGGAATTTTTGTTTGACATAAGTATGGGGTTTTAATGTTAAAATGTATGTATTAAAGTTCTTAGGGAGGTGTAGTCATTCTTATATCTAAATGTATCCTACCCATCACATAGCCTACATTACAATTAAATAAAGTCCTAATTAATCCAAGATTGAATCAACTCGATTAGTAGAGTATTACACCAAGGGCAAGCTTATGGTGTATCTGTGTGGCATGTGAATGTTCTTTGCTGAGAGTGAGTGAATTCGTTCTATCTATAGTTCTTTGTTGTTCTATTTTATGTGTGTGGAACTTCTCTCAAAAATGTGATTTGAGGATATCTATACATGAAGAAAAACAAGTCTTCACTTATGTTAAGAGTACATAGAGTAAGCATGAGTGTGGCATGGCATTAGAGTCTTCACCTGAGGTGTGGCTGCTTCACTGCTTAGGTTGTTCTTTCATAATGGCATGTGTGACATAAACAGGGTAATACATCAAACGATTAGGCCTAGAAGTATGGTTCAACTTGCTCGAGGACGAGATAAGATTTAAGTTTGGGGTGTTGATAATAGGTAAATTAGACTATAATTAGGCCTTACAGAACCATATTTTTTATAGATTTTACGGTAAAAAGTGATAACCAAATGCTCTGATTAGTGCTTTTCATGCTTTGCAGGTAATATCCAATAAGAGAAGTCTGTGGAGTACTTTTGGGATCAATTACGGAGAAAAGGAGGCCAATCATACAATATCCAAAAAGTTCACCAAGAGAAGGGACGAAACCAGTACTGAAGCTGGTCTGCCGTTGTTAGGACGTAACCGCAAAAGGACCGCGGCAGAACACTGCTGCAGATCCTGAAGGCCACTTTGGCTGCGGTCGCGGCGTAACAGCGGTAGGACACCGGAAGGACGCGTAAACTTCAGGGACCAAAGTGCAAAACACGGGATTTTAAGCCCTAAACACTATATTAAACGAAGGGAGCTGGCCAAGAAATGGGAGAAAATTTTTGGGAAGTGAAAAACATCAAAAGGAAGGGCAAGAGGCTAGAAGGATCATTGATCATCAATCTTTAATCTTCTTCTTTGTCCTTTTACCTTTGAATATGAATTCTTTTGTGAATTTTGTTATTTTCATGAGTAGCTAACTTCTAATCTTAGGTTTTGGTGGAACCCATTAGGTATGAACTTATTGTGATGTTAATATAGTTTTGATTGGTTGTTAATCTCTATATGTTCAACTACATTCTTGTTGTAGTTGATTGGAGGGCCCTCAATTAGCTGTGTCTATTGATTATGTATCTACTTGAGAGAGAGTGCATTTTTAGGTTGTTGTTTGAACAACATTACTCCCGAAGTATAGACGAGAGTGATAACCAAGGGTTTAGTGGTTAGATTAGAGATAACTATACCTCAGGTGCAATCTAAGTGAACTATAATGCGAATCTAGCTAACGTAGCTTGAGAGAGTGCGTCTAGTAAATTATCATAATTGCTTCAGAGAGATTTATGATAGCTGGAGAATTCATGTTTGATAAAGGCAAGTAAGTCAATACTATAAGAAACATACAACCAAGGAAATCAACAACGGGGGAAACCATTATCTTAGAACTTTATTCCAATTGTCTACAATTAAAGTATAGTTAATTTTCAGCTATTTATTTATTTTCAGTTTTAGTTGTTAGAAATATCATCAGCTGTTGATTACAATGTTTGGGGACGTTAATTATATAGAATTTAGTAAGTAAAACAAAAGTAATTGATAGGTTAAGTCCTTGTGCATTCGACTCTGGGCATAAATACTAAGATTATACTTGCAACACTCTTATCGTCTTTTGCTAGACTCAATTGAGTGTGATAAAACACGATAAGATTTCAAGAATGTGAAGTTTTCCTAAAAGTTCTGTAGCCTCTCGAGGATAAATACAGACATCTTGGTACCGATCTGCGAGACTCTACTAAACTGCTCATGACTTGTGAGACCTAAGTAACTTAGGCTCTGATACAACTTGTCAAGATCCCAAACCGGACCTCGTCGACACATCACTCATGTGCATATTTATATTTATAGCCCCTTGGGCTAGCCTCTCAGTCACTCGTCACTCAACTCTTACCAATCAGCGCTAACACTCAACACTCATGCATAATGAGTACCATAAAGTGGCCGCTGTAGCGTGCAGCCCGTTCCATATATCCCTGAGTCGTGCAGCCCGATCCATATATATAGTCGACTACACTCACAGGGGGTGTGCAGACTCCGGAGGGGCTCCTACAGCCCAAGTGCTATATCACTGCGGCGAGCAGCCTGATCCAACATATCGTTATGGCGTGCAGTCCAATATATATACGCACACACGCACACTCATATATATATATATATATATATATATATATATATATATATATATATATATATATATATATATATATACACACATATATATATATATACATATATATATATATATATATATATATATATATGTATATATATATATATATGTGTGTATATATATATATATATGTATGTATATATATATATGTATATATGTATGTATATATGTATATATATATGTATATGTGTGTATATATATATATGTATATGTATGTATGTATTGATGCGGCATGCATCCCGATCCATAGATGTATAATCCTCATAATCAGCCCTCGTCCTCTCTTAGTCAATAACCTCACGATCAGACCCTCAGTCTATCTCAGTCATCAACCTCAAAATCATCCCTCGGCCTATCTCAGTCATCAACTTACGCATACTCCGACCATAAATAAAATAGGGAATCCAACCCAAACAGTTTTTATATTTATAAGAAATACAGTGATAAAACCAGATTAAACATAACAAGATAAAAACATGACTGAGAATATGCTTTTAAAACAAATAGAGTGAGGAAAAATAGTAAAGCTTTCCTTAAGGGTCTCAACGGGTAGGCACAAGGCTCCAAACATGGTATACAACGAAAAATATAATATCAATCTCTAGAACATGGAATATCATAAGGTTTCAAATCAACTACATGACTTAACAATCATACAAGACGGACCAAGTCACGATTACCTATGGTGCACAGCTCCACGCTCGTCATCTAATGCATGTGTCACCTCAAAATAACACAACGATGTGTAATATGGGGTTTCAAAACCTCAGGACAGTATTTACAATGAGTACTTACCTCGATCCGGTCCAAACTCTAGCTCGCAATGGCTCGCGCTCATGAATCGACCTCTGCATGCTCCAAATCTAGCCACAATCAGTACATAATCATTAAAATATGCTATGGGAGCGAAGCCCGCTTGAAAATATCAACTTTAACATCAAAATCCCGAAATTTCTCAAACTCGGCCCCGGGGCCAAGCTTCGAAATCCGATGAAACTCACAAAACCCGAAACCCATTCAACCACGAGTCCGACTATAACATAATTACTAAATTCTGATAAAAATTAGGCCTCTAAATCTTTAAATCTTATTTTCAAATCCCTAGGTCCGAATCCCCAATTTAGACCTCAAAAACATGTAATCTAGTCAGATTATTCGGTGATAATTCAATATTATGGAGTAGAAATGATCATATGTGACTTACCTCAATATTTTCTATGATTTCTTGCTCAAAAATTGCCACAAGCCATGTTCTTTCACCCATAAAAAGGTCAAAATGTGCTAAAAACGCAACAGCTTTAACAAAATCCAATTCTGGCCGCTAAAGGCTTAATTCCCGTCACAAAAAGGTCCAATCCGGTTGCTAAATGCTGCATAGCAGATCTGATGCACCAGCAATTTTTAATTTTACTAAAATAGCTCTAACTCCATCGTACGAACTCGGAATACAATGATTCTTGTTCCTATGAGTCACAAATAATGATACGAACATAATCTTTCAATTGATACTTAATTCGGAGCTCGTTTGCTCAGTGCAATTGTCATTTCGCTCGTTAAACAATTAACTCATTATTCACGTCAAAAATCCTATCGCGACTTGATGAAATTAGGCAAAACTTTCCAGATCACTCCTATAAGTCATTATCAAAATTATGGAAGTGTCAAAATCAAATTTCGATATCTAGAACTAAAAATAGACTTTGGATCATTACATGCTTATGCTCAAAATGCCAAAATCTTTCAGAAATCTTTTCCAAAACATATCCGAGACTCATGGGACACCGACCAAACATGCCAACACATCCCATAACATAATTCAAACTTATTCAATCCTTCAGAACTTTCAAAACAATATCAAAACATCAAATCATCCTCACATTCAAGCCTAAGCATTTCAAAACATCCGAAATACGAATTCGATCAAAACGTCTACCAAAACTCGTCAGAATGACTTGAAATTTTATACACGTATAAAAATAACATAATAGACATACTCCCATTTTTGAAATTCTATTCCGACCCATATATCAAAATTTTCACTGCCGACAGAGAAATGAGAAATTTCCAATTTTGTTAATTCGAGCCTAAGTCTACCACGGACCTCCAAAATATATTTCGGAAGCGCTCTCAAGTCCAGAATCACCTAACGGAGCAAATCAAATCATAGAAGTTCAAATATGAGATCAAATACTAAAAAGATAAAACTTAATCAAATCTTTTAAATTTCATGCTTCAACTGAGAACTGTTCTTCCAAATTCATTCCGATTACCCTGAAAACAAAAACCAACAATTTACCTAAGTTAATACATCACACAGGTCAACCCATGCCCGAGAACTAGCGAGCAAAGTGCAAAAACTAAAAACGACCGATCGGGACGTTATACTTGTGTGGCTAGAAATTATTTCATTAAGGATAAATAGAAAATTAAAGTTAAATCATTACTAAATATAGAAAAGGGACTCACTAAAAAAGGAGTCACATAAGTTGGGATGGAGGAAATATATTTTCTAGGTTCTCTCATTTCATTTATGATGCAATCAACGTTAATTTCATTCTGTTTTTTTGTATTTAATAAAACCAAATTCTTATTATTTTTCATTCCACATGCTCGTCTAATATTTCAAAAAACGATGTGCATGAATGCATACATAAATACGCCTCTTATTAAGGCTTTGCTTTAGGCCTCAGATGTTGTTAAACCGCTTATATCCGAATGTGGTAAAAAAAATTAGATTTTTAAACTACTTTCTGACTATTTTGGTAGTCAAAAAATGGTTTGTGATATAGCATGAGACCATAATTGTTTCATACTTGTTTTCGGAGAAAAAAACAAAACAAAACAAAACAAGAAGAAGCAAATTTGATAATTCAACAAATGAGGCTACATTAAATTGGTCATGGCAAAGCTTTTGAATATTTTTTCGGGCAATTATCTATACAACCTTGCTGTTGTAGCCAACATCCATCTGGTGCATCTCTACAACACCAACAATCTCCACCTCTACATTTTCTCTTGATGCAGATATCAATGTTTATCTTCTCTCCTCCAATGACTTTGCGACTTGTATCCACGGGCATCGCCATTGTTCTGGTCACGAATTCGCCAGAACTCAATAGCTTTGACCTAAACCCTAAGTTCATATTATAAAATTAAATTTATAATGTATAAATAATTTATTCAGAACCAATAAAGTAAAAATTATGTTTATATCCCAATAAACCCTTTGGACTAATGCCCTTTATTGTCTTTATATGCAAATCATCAATGTCATTGTGCTAGACTAAGGTAAAATTTTTGGAGAACTTGATTTAAATAAAACCTCTAACTTTTATATGCGCCAGCAAAGACTTCGGATCACCTAAAAAATAACTAGCAAATTCTTGATTTATTAAATTAGTAGCCAAATAAGTTAATTTACCCTAACTAGATTTCAAATGTCACTAGAAAATGGTATTTAACATTAAACTGTAAAAGATGCTAATAGTGTTGATAAAATAAGATGGGCATAAGATAATTAAAAACTCATTACTAAAAAGTCAGGTATTTTAACGATGAATGTATTACGTAACTAAATAATAAAATATATCGCTAATCCTATTTAGTGATGGATTACCGATAGATTATCAAAATTTCTAGTAAATACGAATAATTTAGTGATAAATTAACAACAAAGTTCATAACTAATTTCAATTTTTAAATTGTGATTCCAGAGGGTATGAAAAGCGCAAGCTTCAGTATCTTTGGAAAATATAAAAACTAAATAAAAAAAACGAAATATCCCATGTTTACAAGTACAGCAGCCATAATGTGAGAATTTCAATCTAACGTATAGATACATGAGTTAGTACTCCTTGCTTAAATAGTAAATTTTAATTTTTTATAATAATTTTTAATCTATTTATTATTAACTTTAAATATTATGATATAACTAATTTAATTTTGCTTTAGATGTATATTTTCTTTGCTTAGTTTTAGTTAAATCTTTGGTTGATCTCACTTAAAACTATTTTGTGGCCTAAATTAATTAAATTAGTTAGCGATTTTATTTTTATCGGTCTTAAGTGTCGTCCTTCTACGTCTGTTTCTCAGCAATATGTAGAAACGATGTGTGTTCTATAAATATCTCCTATATTTTGTTTACTGATATTCTATACCCCCTCTGTGTTTATAATAGTTGCTTTTTTTGCCTTTTTCTTTAGTCCAAAACAAATGTTCTTTATAGAATTAAGAATTTTTTTTTTCAAAATATTCCCTTATTTACACATTTCAAGGTATCAAGTTAATAATATGCAAATTATAATTAAGGATAATCTAGTTAATATTTTTTTTTGTCTAGAAAATAAAATATTATATATATATATATATATATAGGGGAGGTGAGGGGAGTATGGTCATTTTATGTGTGTTACCATCCACAAATATCAATTAGAACAAAAAAAATAGGAAGTAAACCATGAATTCAATCAGCTATTTGTATAAAGATCCTTGTTAAAATTCCTTAAAGTCTAAACAAGCCAAAAGAGGTTAAAAAAGAAGGTACCTTTGATTAAAGAATTATTGGGAGAATTGTGCGAGCATTCCTTTCCACATGATATGTAATATTCAGGATTTTGAAAATATGAAGAAATGCAATCCCTAAAAAAATTTTTATCCAAATCACCTGACACCTGTGAAGTAGAAATTCACATTGGCAATATTACATTTGCCGTCAATCGAATAATATTGGTATCAATCTTCTTTCCCATTTCTAACTGATTTATTTGTTTCCGGTTTATGTTCGGTTTGATACGATGATTCTTCTTATATATATAGATAGATTATTGATATTGCTAATTTTGTATAATATTACTGCTATCCTATAATGTGGAATTCAAAGAATATAAATTTAATCAGTTACCACTTTTGAAACAGCAAATATGTTCTATATATGTTAATATATTAAATGTTGCAAGATTGGCATGCATTTGTCTACCAAAGATAAGACTAAAATAAGTTAATGAGTCTTAACAAGCATGCATAATTAGCAAAGGAGGTCGAAGGATTATTATATTAAAAGTACAAATTCAGGGATGTTTATACAAATAGTCAGATTTACTAATTATTTTCCTAGCTGTTATGATTATATATATATAATACATGAAATATACACGAATCATGCGTATATTATATATCCACAACTTATTTTTAATTTAAGTGATTGTATTAACGATTATTAAGGTAAATTCTTTTTATTTGGCAAATAAAAGATTTTCAGCTTTCGAGAATGCAATCTGTAACAAATATGTCAAGATTAAAGGACTTCCATTAAAAATACATGCTCGGACTTGCGGTAACATCTTATATAGTTTTATCCTACTAGGATCTACAAAATATTATAGCATAAATTATAAATTTATACTATGAGGATTTTGTCGGAGAAAACCCGAAAAATCAAAAAAAAAATCCCGAGAAACCAAAACACCTAAAAAAATCGTAATTCAAAAATCCGACTTTTGTTGGTTTGGTTTGGTCTGTTGTAACGATAAAACTGACCCGGTTCTGAAGGTGCCCAATGTGAAACTAGGTCAGCCGACAATCACGATCCAAACCCAGACACGGTCGTGATGGCACCTCTCGTGGGGACAAGACCAACCAACTAAATCCAATTCATCCTTTTGAACAATTAAACAGTTCATAAGAAGTCTAAATAAGATTTAGTTTTAATAACAATTAGCGGAAGTACAACTCAACACAGCCCAAATCGAGGTGTCACAAGTCACGTGCATCAATTAGAGTATAACTACAACTACAAGGCTTGAAACATTCAAAATAAGACTAATAAACAAAAGGAAGAAATGCGGTGCCGCGGATGCTGTCAGTCACCTTGCTAAACTCCGATAACTTAGCCTCCGACCAGCTCAAAACCTGCATCTGCACAGGAGGTGCAGGGAGTAAAGTGATAACTCCAAGTCAATGAGTAATACAGCTAAATAACGACACTGAGCAGTGAGAAATTACGTAAAAATAACTATCATGTTGTATAGAAGCAGTGTAAAACTGTTTGAGAAAAGCAGTGAAGATATGAAATCTTTAGAAAACATCTTAACCCAGTTTAAACCTCTTTGAAAGTAACTTTTTCAAACAATAATGCAACTGAATGCAAACAAGTAATGCAAATAAGCACAAAAATCCGCTCATTTGGCACAACACTCACACAACAGAAAATGCCAAGCAATCATGTAGATATCACATGAAATAGCACAACAACAGATAATGGCAGACAAATAAATAAGTAAATACATAAAATAGTACCGGTACCGCTGCGACGTGCAGCCCGATCCATATACCGTTGCGGTATGCATCCCGATCCATTTATCGTCGATGGCGCTCACTGGGGGTGTGCAAACTCCGGAGAGGCACCTTATGGCCCAAGCTCAATATCAAGCTATCTCGTGGCATCCAATCTAGGCCATTGGCCTCATATCAGTATAAGTATCTCACTGCTGCGGCGTGTAGCCCGATCCAAAAGTATTCTCACAACTAAGGCCCTCGGCCTTACTCAGTCAAAAATCACATAAGCCCCTCGAGCAACAGTAAAACATGATGATCAGCTCAAAAATATTGTTGGAAATATCATTTCTAGTGTTAAAGCAAATTAAACTTGGCTGAGTTTTGAAAACAATGGAAAATACATGATTGAGTTAAAGTATAAAATTAAAACAGTGAGAAAATATCAACAATCATCCCCGAAGGAGTTCAAATAGCTGGCATGAAGCCCAAATATAGCAATCCCAAGTTATGATGATACCAAATAAGTTTCAGTCAAATACACAGTAAAATCATCAATCGTGACGGACCAATTTGAAATCCCCAATAGTGATCTTCCCAAGGCTCACTATCCAGCATGCAAGTCTCCACAATATAGCATTACGATATGCAATCCGGGGTCTCAAACTCTCAAAGCATCATTTACAATCATTAGTCACCTCGAATCAGTGAAATCTCTAGCTCACGATGCCTTTGCCTCTCAAGTCGGCCTCCACGTGCGTCGAATCTATCCAAAATCACAGCGAACACATCACGATATGCTAAGGGAACAAAACCCAAGTTAAAACAATCAATAATGAGCATAAATCCCGAAATTACCAAAACCCAAGCCCCAGTCACACTTCTCGAAACTCACTCCTCTCACGAGTCTATGCATATAAAGAACACCAAAATTGGAGTCCAAATGACCCCTCAAATCCCAATTTTTAAAATCTAAAAATCCAAGACCTATCTCTTCAATTTTTGCTAAATTTCTATGAATTTCTAGGGGTATTCCACAAAATAATCAAGTTTAACACCAAGATTCTTACCTCAAGTCGATTCCTCTTGAATTCGTATTTAATTTCCATAAAAAACCTCAAAAACCGGGCAACAATGTGTGGAAATAGACCCACATTCGCGAACAAGATGACTTTAAAAACATTATGCCCAGTCATATTTTTCCTCTATGTGATCGTAGGAAGACCTTCGCGATCGCGAAGCACAAATGTTTAGCCTTCAGAACTAACTCTATGTGAACACGATGTAAACTATGCGAACGCAATGCACTGCCAAGCTATACTATGTAATCGCGGACCACACTCTGCATTCCTGATGAACAATTTCAAATCCAATAGCTCAGACCCACTTCACTCTATACGAACGCGGCCAACCTTACGCGTTGCGATCAGCTTATTCCATATACTATGCAATCGCATCTCCATCTATGCAATCGCGAAGAACAATCACACTGCTCCCTCCAAGGCCTCAATGCGATCGCGAGAGAACCATCGTGATCGCGATGAACAAATTATCATAACTAGAACCTGCGATTTTTCTAAAGACCTTAAAGCATGAAATCCGATTGATCACCCGAATATCACCTGAGGCCCTAGGGACCTCAACCAAACATATCCGCATAATCCATAGCACCATTCAAACTTTTTCCAATCATCAAAACACCCCCAACAACATCAAATTACTCAAAACTCATCAAATTTAAGCCTAAGTTTCCAGAAACTTCTTAAATACACTTTCGATCAAAAACTCGACCAAATGACATCGGAATGAACTGAAATTATACACACACATCCCAAATGACATAATGAAGCTACTGCAACTCTTGAAATTCCATTATTACTCTCGAATCAAAATCTCACCAATCAACCGGAAATCGCAAAAATACTAACTTCATCAATTCAAGCTGAATTCCACACCGGACCTCTAAAATCAATGCTGATAATGCTCTTAAGTTGGAAATCATCAAACTAACGAAATCATAAAATTCTGATCCGAGCTAATATACGAATAAGTCAACTCTTGTTCAAACCTTTCAAGTTTCAAGCTTTCAACTAAAACTATTCTTCCAAATTCATTCCAAATTTTCTTAAAATCAAAACCAACGATCTTTATCGGCCATAATACACTACACGGGGCAAGTCGTGCCTAAGAAGTAGCGATCAATGTGCAAAATCTCGAAACGACCAGTCAGGTCGTTAAATCCTCCCCCACTTAAACTGTTACGCGATGCCTTCGTGAAATTCCTTAGAAGGGCAACGTAAGGCTATGCAACTGATGTCAGTGCAGTTGTTGTCCGCCAACTGAGCTCCCCTCCGTACACTAGACTAGATTGCCAATGTCGTCCGGGAAAGTCGATGTCAAAAGCAATTGAGAGAACATAATTAAGAATTGAGAATGAAAGAAAGCTTGATTGCATTAATGAAAGCTATTACAGAAAAACAATGCGATGTCGAGGGGCGAGAGACACCAATACAGAGAATTGTTTGCTTGCTAGAATGTTTGATTGCTTGATCCCTCCCTAATAATGCTTAAAGAAATAATCCAATGCTACAAGACTAGACATAAATACGCTAGAGAAACATAAGGGAAGTACATGAAATAAAACTACTCTATTTACAATGAAAATGACTTAGTTTTCTATGAGGCAGCAATGGGTCCGTTTTCAAGAGCAGTGTCTTTGGTATCACGGTCTGCGCGTGCGGCACTGTTGGAATATGCCTGCGGCTTGGCGCTGGCGAGGGATATCGGTGGGGCGACAGAGGCATATGTGCTCTTGTCACTTGACGCGGCCAAGACTACGAGGATGTTTGTGGCGCTAGGCATTGAGAGATTTTCTAGGACGCCACGGGGCGCGCCCAAAGGGTCATGGGGCATGGCAGGAAAGCCCCCCATGACATTCTCCCCCACCTGAGTTGGCGACGTCCTCGGCGCCTTGCTTGTAAAATAATCTTCAATGAGGTTCTTTTAGGATTTGAAGTTTGTTCCCCTCTCCTAAAAATTCTTTTCTGCATCACACCTCTGCCATTTTACCAAGAATTCTTGGTGATCTTTCCTTGAGGAAGGAATCACTATGTCGTCAAGGATAACTTCAACACGCCTTTTCCCAGTTGAATTGGGACCTCGAATGTTGGGTATTGTAAGTTGGCTCCTTGAAGGGTCATCCGGGTCTTCCCGAAAAGGTTTCAGGAGACTGACATGGAAGACAGGATGAATTTTTCACCAGGCTGGGGTATCCACCCGATATGCAATTTTCGCAATACGCCTTTCAATGGACAAGTGTCCAATGTATTTTTGTAACAGGCGAGGATCATGGACCCCCGCAAATAAGTACTGCTTTGGGATTTTGACCATCACTTTGTCTCCTACTTGATATTCAACAAAGTGACAATTCTGATCAGCATGTCTCTTCATTCACTTTTGAGCTTTAACAAGATAGTCTGCACTATCTGCAGATTCCGCTTCCACTCCATTGAGAAGCTAGCATCTCGAGGAGACTTAGCCATGTTTGGGGCATCCACAGTGTGTGGGAGTAGCAGTTAATGCCCGGTAACAATTTCAAAGGCACTTTTGATCGTACTAGAGCTCTTTTGTGAATTGAAACACAGTTGAGCAGCATCCACAAGCTTCAACCAATTCTTTTGCGATCCTGTTTCAAAGTGGCGGAGATATTCCTCCAACATACCATTGAACTGCTCCGTCTCTCCATCAAATTGCGGATGAAAACTTGAGCATGACTCAATTTTGACCCCAGACACTTAAAGAGTTGGATCTAAAAATTGCTAGTGAAGCGTGAGTCGCGATCACTAACAATGTCTTTGGGCAGGCCCCAATATTTGACGACATGAGAGAAGAAGAATCGAGTTGTATCTTCTGTTGATATATATTGTTGGGCTACAATAAAGGTGGCATATTTCGAAAATAGGTCCACCACAACCAGGATAGTTGTGAGATCTCCAACCTTGGGTAATCCGGTGATGAAATCAAGGAAAACGCTTTCCTAAGGTCTTTTTGGGATAGCTAGTGGTTCCAAGAGTCCCGCTTGTGTCAAGCGGTCCGACTTGTCCTTTTGGCATACTAGGCAAGTCTTCACATACTGAGCCACATCATCGGCAAATTTGAGGCTAATAATAGGCACGGCGAAGTAACGCCATGGTGCGTTCTTCGCCGGGGTGGCCGGCCCACAGGGTGTCGTGACATTCCTCTAGAAGAGTCCTTCACAGATCCCCTCCTTTCGGAACATACAGCCGGTTCCCTTTGATTTTCAAAAAATCATCTTCCATGTAGAATTGGTGAGTCTTGCCCTGTCCTACCAAATCAACCAAATATTGAGCAGTAGCATCCTTGGTGAGTAGATCCTGTATCTGGTCCTTGATGGAGGTGGCAACTTCGCTCCCTTTTAGGGTGGCGAGAGGCACAGTGATTCTAGATCAACTCTCCGACTGAGTGCATCAGCAACATGATTGGTCTTTCCACTGCGATATTCTAGGTTGAAGTGGAATACAGCTAAGAGTTCCTGCCACCTGGCCTGTTGGCCATTCAGCTTTGGCTAGGTCATGAAATGGCTAACAGATGTGTTGTCTGCCTTGATCACAAACAGGGTTCCCAGTAGATAGTGCCTCCAAAGGCGTAAGCAATGGACGACGGCCAATATTCATTCTCATGGGCGGCATAGTGCCGCTCTGCATCCTTTAGCTTCCGACTCTCGTAGGCTACAAGGTGCCCTTCTTGTAGCAAGACTCTACCGAGAGCATAGTCAAATGCATTCATTTGTACCTCGAACGGCTTGGCCATATCAGGGAGATCCAAGACAGTTTACTAGACATAGCCATTTTTAATGCGTTGAATGCCTCCGCTCTCCTTTGTTACCAATCCCATGGTGTGACCTTCTTTGTTTTGTCAATGGTACTACGATAAGGGATTAGTTCTTCACAAATTGCCAGTAGAAGGTACACAAGCCAAGGAAGGCTCTTAGGGCGTGGACATCCTTAGGCGGCGGCCAATCTGTGATAGCCTGAATCTTTTGTTGGTCCATCTTGATGAATCCTTCCTCGATGACATGTCCGAGGAAGTCAATTTGCTTTTAAGAAAAGGAGAACTTAGATAGCGTCGCATATAGTTCATGCTCCCGCAAATGAGCTAGGACCTTTCGCAAGTGCACTAGATGCTCTTTCAATGTTTGGCTATATACCACAATGTCATCCAAGTAGACCACCACGAATTCATCAATGTATTCTCGGAAAACTTGGTTCATTAGAGTGTAAAATGTAGCCGAAGCATTAGTCAAGCCGAACGGCATAACAAGGAAGTCGTATGACCCATATCTTGTTAAGCAAGTCATTTTGTGTTCATCACCCTCTGCGATCCGAACTTGCCAGTAACCTGTCTTGAGGCCTATCTTAGTGAACACCTTCGCACCACCCAGCCTATCAAACAAGTCTTCCATTAAGGGAATAGGGTACTTGTTTTTCACAGTGAGTTTATTAAGAGCTCGATGATCCACACAGAGTCGCAGGCTCCATCATGTTTCTTTTAGAATAGAATAGGGTACCCGTATGGTGACTTGGAGGGTACAATGATCCCTGTATCTAGCATTTCCGTCAATTATCTCCAAAGCTTGGTGAGTTCGGTCTGTGACATTCTGTAAGGTGCCCAGGCAGGTGGCTTTGCACTCGGCACTAACTCAATCTCATGGTCCACAGTGCACCTAGGAAGGAGCCTCTTTGGAAGGTCTTGTCGCATGACATCTTCAAACTCTAGTAGTAACCCCTTAACGGGTTCAGGAATGGGACCCGAGGAGCGTTCCACATATTCAATGCAGAGGGTTGCTAGGAACGTAGGTTCATTCCCTTTGACCCCCTTCTTCAACTGCAAGGCCGAGATGTTCTCAACGGCCATCTTCATGGGCAGGCACGGGATAATGCAGGGTTGGGCTTATCGGTTCCCATCATCAGTAGCATGTCTACAAATGGTACCGGCATGGTGTTGGTTTGTCGTAGGAATTCCAGCCCAACTATCAACTCAAAGTCATCTTTGATCACTAATCGTAGGTTGAATTTTCCCTCATAAGGGCAAAGCTTCACCGGTACCTCTTTGGCTATTCCACCCAGTGGCTGGGGAGGTGAGTTGATAGCTTTGACATTTCCTCTACCTTTCCCTACAACTAGATCAAGGCACTCCACCTGAGTTGATGCTAAGTAGTTGTGGGTAGAGCCCGTGTCTATCATAGCCCGAATAGGCTTGCCATTCACCTTCATCTCAACAAACATTAAGGTCTTCTCCTGCTTAGAAGGAATCTCCTCATTCGCCTTATTCTTCCCTTTCTTGGCGGCTGGATCTGGGTCCTTCTTCTTACGGATACCAACACTGGTCTCCGCTAATGCTGAGAAATGGAGCCAACAATTGAATTGAAGGCACCTGTTGGCTCAGTCTGGTCCGCGTCATGTGAGTCATCATCTGTTCAATCGTCACACGCCTGATGGGCATTCATCTGTTCATGTTGGCACTCATTATTCCAATGCGGCTCGCCATAATGACGGCAGGCTGAAGGAGGCTTCCTCCCTTGGTCATTATTGTTTGACGCATCACTGTTGTTGCCTAAAGAGGGAGCCTTAGACTTGTTTGAGTTCCGGTCTCCCCCACTTCTTCCATGGCCACCATTGCTAGGCTGACCCCCTTTGAATCCCGCTCGAGCGGGCGGCGGAGGCCTATTTCGAGATTCTATTTGGTAGTCCCAAAGGTTTTCAGCTGCTTGGATCACCTTGGGCAAGGTATCTACCCTCTGTCTTTGTAGCTCCATGTGGGCATAAGGTTTCAACGCTTCCAGGAATGTGAAGAGATTTTCCTTGTCCCCTATGCTGCGTATGCTTAGCATAAGGGGTGAGAATTCCTGCACGTAGTCCCACACTGATTTGGTCTGGCGGAGCTCCCGTAACTTTTTCCTAGCATTGTATTCAACATTTTCGGGGAAGAACTGCGAGCGTATGGCTGCTTTAAGTTCCGCCCATGTCTGGAGAGCATCTTCACCGCCCTTGATGGCTTCATATCTCACCCGCCACCAAAGTTTAACTTCACCTGAAGATACAGGGTAGTAGTTGCTACCTTCATTAGCTTCTTCCAGGCCCCCAACAACATCGCAATACTGTTCGACGTCAAATATAAAGTTCTCTACTTCCTTGGCATTCCTAGCTCTACTGTATGGATTTGGCCCAGGAATTTTTAGTTTTTGTGTCGCAGAAGCAAGGTTCGCAGCGCCCACAATTTGGTTTCCACCCCCTCGCAGTAGCCCCTGCAAAGCAGCATTGACAACATTGAGCTTGTCTGTCAAGTTGGCAATAGTTTGTTGCATGGCAGCCACTCTATCTGCCTCTTGTGCCCTGTGAGCTAAATCCTTGGCACGCTTCTGTTGGACTTCCTCAAATTTGCCAAAAATATTGGCTGCCTCTGTGGCTGCCGTTTGTTAGTCTCCCTCGGAGTCGCGACTGATATTTTTTATGTCAACTTCAGCCTGGCTCACTTTGCGGTCCAGGTCGTCCGACCTTTGTCCTAGTATGGTTCTTAGTTCAGGCACCATATCCACGATGGGTCGTAATCCGTCAACCGTCTGTTCAAGGACAGTAATGCGGTCCCCATAATTCACCATGGTCAAAAATGGTGCTAATGGAAATGTGTTCACTCATCCGATGTCGAGCCTAGGCTATGATACCAACTGTTACGTGACGCCTCCCTGAAACTCCTTGGAAAGGCAACATATGGCTAAGCAATTGATGTCAGTACAATTGTTGTCCGCCAACTGAAGTCCCCTCCGTACGCAAGACAAGATTGTTAGTGCCGTACAGGAAAATCGATGTCAAAAGTAATTGAGGGAACAAAATTGAGAATTGAGAACGAAAGAAAGCTTGATTGCATTATTGAAAGCTATTATAGAAAAACAACGCGGTGCCGAGGGGGAGAAACACCAGTACAGAGAATTGTTTGCTTGCTAGAATGTTTGATTGCTTAATCCCCCATAATAATACTTAAAAAATAATCCAAAGCTACAACACTAGACTTGAATACGCTAGAGAAACATAAGGGAAGTACATGAAATAAAACTACTCTATTTATAATGAAAATGACTTAGTTCTATGAGGCAGCAATGGTTCGATTGTCAACAGTAGTATCTTTGGTATCACGGTCTGCGCACGCGGCATTGTCGGCGCGCGCGCCACTGTAGGAATATGCCTGTGGCTTGGCGCTGGTAAGGGATTTTGGTGGGGCGACAGAGGCACATGTGCGCTTGTCACTTGGTGCGACCAAGACCACGGGGCCGTCCGTGGAACTAGGCATTGAGAGGTTTGCTAGGACGCCACGGGGCGCGCCCAAGGGGTCATGGGGCATGGATGGAAAGCCACCCATGACAAAACACACGTCGTCCTCAAACGTACCCAGATTTTTTCCTAAAGCCAACCAATCACTAAATAACCTTACCATGCATATACCGAAGGGTGATCCCACATCACCCTATCTCATATAGGTTTGATAACAAATTATAACTAAAATTAGACAATCCAATCCAGCCCATAAACGTTAGAACCACATTTCCACTTCTGAAACAATCAATACGATAAAAAACTCACACCTATACTCTGAATAGACCTGAACTAGCTGTAATATCCCATGCCTACAATCTCGGGATAAGTCTCGTGATATACCACGCAACTCAAACATTCGTAGCGATAACTTCTATTCACAACAAATGCCACGACTACTAAATACTGGTAGAAAACCTCTTATCTTCTAAAGTCTCATTCCAACACTTCCATATGTTTCCAATGACAAATGAATCACGCAATAAACCATAACCATTTCTCAGATTGGCCATCTATAAGGTCACTCCTCCTTTGGCAAGGACCATAGCAAATTTATGAATCGAACCTCGATATTTATCCATCAAGCATGCTGAAATCGAATCTGTTTGTATTCATTACAAACCCCAATGACCTCATCTAATCCAACACCATTACTCTGACAACATGACACATAAATAGAGACCTAAGCAATAACTAGCACAGTACGAACACAATAACCAACAGTCTGAACATACTCAAATCGTAAAAATGACTGGCATGAAAGAGC
This sequence comes from Nicotiana benthamiana, assembly GCA_034376525.1. Lineage (NCBI taxonomy): Eukaryota > Viridiplantae > Streptophyta > Magnoliopsida > Solanales > Solanaceae > Nicotiana > Nicotiana benthamiana. The sequence continues at coordinate 46,168,231 of CM067330.1, forward strand.
CGTCCCTCAAGCTCACCAGTACAACCACAACACAAGGCTAAGAACTTGTCTCACATCATAGAACAAAACACATAAATCTAATCTGCACAGTCATATCTCCACATAGTTTCGCTGCAGATGCGAGATCTTAACCAAACACTGCTCCACATGAGACACCTCAAGTCACTATGCTCGAAAGACAACCACACGCAATTTGATGTCTAGAACCAAGGCAAATCATTACACCTATGGTAAAACAAATAACACATACCACGCAAGCTGATAGGACATAACCGATATGCCATTCAGCGAATAACACCCAATTACTTTTACCGCTCGACTTTTACTATGAACCTCAATTGAAACGCACCATATGTGCCCATAATCAACAATTCATAAAGTCTCGCAACATAGAAAGGCCACTCTTAGATCTCCCAGATCTCTAATATGATCAATAACGATCGAATCAATCTAATCCTCAGCAATACAATTTGGGCCCAACCAACCCAACTCAAGCTAGAACACACATCCACATTGGCCTAACGATAAAATCTTTATCAAGGAAATTTTAAAGTTGTTCCTTCCACTACTATAACATCCTGTCAGTTCCATACGACACGGTGCAAGGCACCAAATCTATACTAAAATCAACTACCTTTCCCGATGACATGCCCAGCCACGAGAAACACATCAGATAAATCTTTCTCCACTGAAACTGAATCAATATGCGGAGCCTCAGCACTGACACTCATCACAAAAGACCAAATAAGAAAGACAATTCCTCCCTATCCATTCGCCGGTTCTTCGAGTTATAAAACCACTTTACTAGGATATACTCTGACACACCTCGCCACTCAATCCGTGGAATTTTCGGCATAACCCGTAGCGCAATAGTCTAGAATAATCCAATACGAAGACAACCAGTCTAACCCCTATATCATATCCAATATCCAATATACCAATCAATAACATATACACTTGGGTCATCAAATCCCAATAGTCGCTAAACAACCGATACACGCGACTCACAAGAACAACATAGCCTTAACATGAGAATTCCCAGTCTCCAACTCCTTATAGAACACAAATGACTATCCCCGATCCCAATTTCCGCCGTCCGAATACATATCGCACTTAGGTGCCCAATCATTTCACAAGAGATACTCGAAAAATCTTCTATGCCTCCAAGCAACTCGAATGTTAGTAATCAATCCAGCCTAAAAGTGCTGCAATACCACTGAAGTTCAATCAACTTAATCACATTGCCCTTTTCTGAAACATATATCCTCGTAAAATCACTATGATTAGTAATACTATTTTCTTAATCATCTGAAGATCCCTCACCCGAATCATCTAAAGCTCATTTCTCTAATCACTTAAAACTACCTGTGCTGCCTAAGAATTTCATGACTTCCCATTTGGAACTGAACTCTAACCTTACACACGCAAATCCCAATGCTCCACAACATATCGCATATACCATACAATCCTAGGATAACATGAGAACTACATCTCCCTTCGGAGCCACAAGCACTTATGTACTCAACTAGTCAAGAACTTCCACTGATCCCATCTAGAAGAAAATCATTACACATCCCATTCCCTCTCACATTCGTAGAAAAATGAACCTCTTTAATCACGGTAGAAATCAACAAGAACTCCCCCAATTTCGTTTGCACAAATTAAACCACCAGGACTGAATCCTTCTAACTAGACTAAGCTAAACAAGCTATCAAAACCCAACAGCATTGCTACGAAATACCTACAAGAACTCATCATTTTGAACGCACACAAGGAATTAGTCATATCCTTACCTTACCGGTCCAGTCTACTATCAAGCTACTTCATATATCTAAGTTTCCTTCTTATTCACCTTCCACTAGATATTCCCTCTTGTTGTAGCACCACAATTTCTCACCCCAGACTTACCACACGAGACCCAAGCATAAACCCACACTATCTGAGACCCATAAGCCCCTTAATACTCTCTCACTCCTTCTCAAAAACACCACATCCCAGAATACTTTACGCTGAAGAACTTCCTACGAATCAGAATCTGTTACCCTTTCCCTCCTAATAATGATACATAGAATCCCATAATTAACATAGAACTACCACAAGTCTTGACCTCTTCTAATGAAAACACGGTTTCCAACCACATATACCACCTTTCGATATCTGATTGTTCCCTGTAGAATCTTGAACACACTAGAACCCTTCTCGAGAGTCATTCATCCTTATTCAGCTGAAATTTACCTGGCCTAACACACCCGTGCCTCTTTGGCACTCCGTCACCGCAAAATGAAATCCTCACCCCAATACAACCAAGCAACTTCCTGCTCTATGCACTGGGTATTCTTTACCAATATCAACTCTCAACATTCCATGATTCTTACACCTTATGAAGCATAATATAACCTTTGTTAAAATTTTCCTTTACTCTAGCCATAGCTAATTCACTCGCACACCCCAAACTAGAACCAACATAGCACCTAACTGTGCAATTAGCTGCTCACAGCAAACTCCCCCACTTGGCTCGAAGCCATAGATCATGATATACTCAATAGCTCATAACATTTTTACTCTATTGATGCCACAACACCTTAGTGAGATTAAACTTAATCCTTCATAAGCTCGTGAAACACAAATTATCAGGTACTTTAAATCTTCTACAAGTCTTGCATTCATCCTTGCAACAGCCAAGCCCACTCTCTTAAGCGACCCAAATTTATATTTCAACACATATTTCACTTGTAAATGAGATCTTCTAATAGACAACATAAGGATTACACCACTTCAGAATACTCCACAGGAGATAAACCACTTGCTTCGCTTCAATATAACATTTCTGTATACCTTCCACCGTCACAAATATTACGCAGTCACTTAACCTTCCTGAGTCAGAACTCATACTATAACATGAAAAGATTCTTCACACGCCCATAACTCAGGGCTATATCTCGGATTATGAGGGAATTTAAGCACCTAATAGTTCTTCTATCCTCCCGCAGACCTTCCTCGTTGTTTTCTAAATCATATGAAAACAACTAGCAACACTAACATACTCGTCACATAGCTATCCAGCCGTCACTCCCACAAATAGGGAAAATACCGAACATATATATTTGAAACACTTACTCACACAATCATCACCTAGGTACTCAAGCCATAAGTAAAGATCCTGCCTCAAGTCCTCTAGATTGGCCCAACATCAAACTCATAGAGATCACATCTCACCCCTCGATCAGGGAATCACAAGCCATTAAGTCGCATCTAACACTGAGCGCTCATGCGCGCATGCAAACGCGCGGAAAGAATTTCAAGAGTTACCTTTCAAGCTGAACCAAGGACGCAGTCTAAGAATTCAAGAATGTGAAGTTTTCCTAAAGGTTATGCAACCTCTTGAGGATAAATACAGACGTCTCTATACCGATCCGCAAGACTCTACTAAACCTACTCATGTCTCGTGAGACCTAGTAACCTAGGCTCTGATACCAACTTGCCACGACCCAAACCCAAACATGGTCCTGATGGCACCTCTCGTAGGGAAAAGGCCAGCCAAATAAACCCAATTCATCCTTTTGAATAATAAACAGTTCATAAGTAGTCCAAATATAATTTAATGATAATAACAATTAGCGGAAGTATAATCCAACACAGCCCAAAATCAGGGTGTCACAAGTAACGAGCATCTATTAAATTATAACTGCAACTACAAGGCTTCAAACATTCAAGATAAGATTGATAAACAAAAGGAAGAAATACGATGCTGCAGACGCTGGCATAACCTCGCTAAACTTCGATAACTTATCCTCCGACCAGCTCAAAACCCGCTACCGGGTGAACAAATACTTGCATCTGCATATGAGGTGCAAGGAGTAAAGGGAGTACTCCAACTTAGTGAGTAATAAAGGCAAATAACAACTGAGCAGTAAGAAATCATGTAAAGCAAAATATCTTGTTGTATAGAAACAGTGTAAAACCTTTTGAGAAAAGCAGTGAAGCTGTGAAATCTTTAGAAAACATCTTAACTCAATTTAAACCATTTGAAAGTGACTTTTTTCGAACAGTTATGCAATTGAATGCAAATAATTAGTGAAGATAAGCACAGAAATCCACCCCTCGGGCACAACACTCACTGAACAGAAAATGCCAGGCAATTAGGTAGATATCACATGAAATAGCACAACAATAGATAATGGCAAACAAATAAATAAGTAAAAACATAAAATAGTACCGGTACTGTGGGCGTGCAGCCCGATCTATATACCGCTGCGACGTGCAGCCGATCCATTTATCGTTGACGGCGCTCACTAGGGGTGTGCAGACTACAGGAGCGTCGCCTTGCGGCCCAAGCGCAATATCAAACCATCTATGGCATCAAATCTGGGCCCTCGACCTCATATTAGTATCAGTTTCTCATTCCTGCGGCGTGCAGCCTGATCCGAAAATATCCTCACAACATAGGCCCTCGGCCTTACTCAGTCAAAAATCACATAGGCCCCATGGGAAACACAAAAACATGATGCTCAACCCAAAATTATTGTTGAAAATATCATTTAAAGTTTTATAGCAAAGTAAACTTGGTTGAGTTTTGAAAATAGTGGAAAATACATCACTAAGTTCATTTATAAAATCAAAACAATGAGGAAATATAAACAATAATCTCCGAAGGGCTTCAAATAGCTAGCGCAAAGCCCAAATATAGCAATCAGCCCAAGTCATGATGATAAAAAATAAGTTTCAATCAAATACACGGTAAAATCATCAATCGGGACGGACCAAGTCGCAATCCCCAATGGTGCTCTACCCCACGCTCGCTATCTGGTGTGCAAGTCACCTCAATATAGCACTACGATGTGCAATCTGGGGTCTCAAACCCTCAAAACATCATTTACAATTATTACTGACCTCGAACCGCAAAATCTCCAGCTCGCGACGTTTTTCCCCTCAAGTCGACCCCCACGCGCGTCGAATCTATCCAAAATCAGAGCGAATAGATCACGATATGCTAAGGTAACAAAACCCAAGCGAAAATAATCAAGACGGGCATAAATCCCGAAATTACCAAATCTTGAGCCCTGGGCCCACTTCTCAAAACTCAAAAATTTTCACATCAACATGTTACTTATCCTCTCACAATTCTATGCATATAAAGAACACCAAAATCGGAGTCTAAATGACTCCTCAAATCCCAATTTTTAAAATCTAAAAAATTCAAGCCCTAGTTCTTCCAATTTGGCTAACGTTTCATGAATTTCTAGGTTTATTCCACAATAGAATCGAGTTTTAAGACCAAGATTATTACCTCAAGTCGATTCCTCTTGAATTCCTCTTTAATTTCCTTTTAAAACCTCCAAATACTAGCAGCCATGGGTGAAAATAGACCTACATTCGTGAACAAGATGACTTTAAAAACATTCGGCCAAGGCATATTTTTCCTCTCTGCGATCGCGGGATTCGCGAAGCACAAATGTTCAGCCCTCAGAATTAACTCTATGCGAACGTGACGTACACTATGCGAATGCAATTCACTGCCAACTTACACTATGCGATTGCGAACCACACTCCGCGTTCGCGATGAACAATTTCCAATCCAATAGCTCAAGTCCACTTTACTTTATACGAATGCGACCAGCCCTACGCGTTCGCAATCAACAAATTCCATCTACTATGTAATGGCACCTCCATCAGTGCGTTCACAAAGAAAAATTGCACTGCTCCCTCCAAGGCCTCTATGTGATCAGGAGAGAACCATCGCGATCGCGATGAACAACATATAAGAACTAGAACCTGCATTTTTTCTAAAGTCCTCAAAGAATTATATAGTCTGATTGACCACCCGAATATCACCCGAGGCCATCGAGATCTCAACCAAACATACCCGCATAATCCATAACACCATTAAAACTTGTTCCGATCATCAAAACGCCTCCAACAACATCAAATTACTCAAAACTCATCGAATTCAAGCCTAAGTTTCCAAAAATTTCCGAAATACACTTTCGATCAAAAACTCAACCAAACAGTGTCGGACTGATCTGAAATTTTGCACACACATCCCAAATGACATAACGAAGCTACTTCAACTCTCGGAATTCCATTCCGACTCTCGGATCAAAATCTCATCTACCAACCGGAAATCGCCAAAATACTAACTTCATCATTTCAAGCCAAATTCCAGACTAGACCTCATAAAGAATTTCCGATCACGCTCCTAAGTCAAAAATCATCCAACAGAGATAAATATATTACAAAATTCTGGTACGAGCTCATATACGAATAAGTAAACTCTTGGTCAAACAATTCAAATTCCAAGCTTTCAACTGAAACTGTTCTTCCAAATTTTCTTGAAATCAAAACCAACATTTTTTATCGGCCATAATACATTATACGGGGGAAGTCATGCCCGAGAACTTGCGATCAAAGTGCAAAAGCTCAAAAGGACTGGTCGGGTCGTTACACTGATAGAAACCCAAAGCCAACCTAAAATTCATAATACGTCATTTTGAAGCCATTAGTTAGCTAAAATCCCATAGTATAAGTTCAAATAAGTTGCGCAAAAATATAAATCAAACCCGATATCGGGGTTTCACAAGTCATGAGCAACTACAAACTTGTCTTGGAACAAGAAATGACAACATAGTCCGAAAATAAAATACTACGATCGTCTAAATAAGATAGGAATGAGAAGCACTAGGTTACGAACCCCAAACATGCGATGACCCAAATGGTCATCACTTGTTTTAAATTAAATTCTATGACTCCAAGGCCGTGAAAACCTCATTTAGAGTTAACTCAATTTGCATGCGCAGTCCGGGCACGTAGCCTGAAAGCTTAATATGAAATTCTATGAAAAATATTAAGCTTTGATTTTAAAATAAATAAATTTGACTTCGACCAACATTTTGGGTAAGTGGACCCGGACCCATTATTTTACGGTTCAGGAGGATCGGTAGAATAATATGGCCTTGAACGTATGCCCGGAAACAAATTCTGAGGTCCCAAGCCCAAGAAATGATTGAGTAAACTTGTTTTTTGAAAATGTTAAAGAAAAATTGAAATGAAATCCTATTAGAAAGTGATAGTATCGGGCCCGTATTTTTTTATGGCACCCGGTACATGCCTTATATATGGTTATGTCATTCCTATAAAATTTGGTAAAAAGTGGATGTCGATTGACGTGATTTGGACTTGAATTGGTAAATTTGATACTTGATGGAGGTTGAGAAAAGTTCTTGATTTTGAAGTTTGATTCATTGTTATTGAGATTATTTTGGCGATTTGATCACATGAATGTTTGTATGATGTTGCCAAGTTAGTACCTATGTTTTGTGAGGAGCCCCGAGGCCTCGGGTGTGTGTCGGATGTGTTTCGGGAAATTTTGAGTTTAAGAAAAAGTTGCAGATTTTTGCACTCACCGCCTAGGGATTTTACCCTTCGCGTTCGTGAGGTAACCCTCGCAAACGTGTAAGGCAAAGATCCTAGGTGCCCAGTTTCTTCTTCGTGAAAGCGAAGGTTGAGACGGAAACGCGAAGCCGAGTGGGGAGACCCTTCGTGAACGCATCCTTCCACTCGTGAATGAGTATTGTTGAGGGGAGGGGTTACCATGTTGTTCATCAAAAATGCATCCCTTCAACGTGATCGCGAGGATCGAGCAGTTCCCACTTCGCGAATGAAAATTATTATCCGCGAACGCAAAGGCTATTGCAGCCTGACCATGGTGAACGCGAAGGGTTTGTCGCAAACACGATGCACACTTTCGTCCCAATTATTTTAAAGTCTCAAACCAGATACTGTTACGAGATTTTCATAAAAATTCATAAACCATTTCTCATCCAAAGATCTTAGGCGATTTTACATTTTCATCAACATCTATTAGATTTCTAGGCCTTAAATATGTCATTATAGGTAGAAATTAGGGATTTGCGTTTAGGTAGGGCTTTTTGATTAATTGTGACTTAGACCTCATTTTGGGGTCAAATTTCTAAAATAATTATATATTTGGGCTCGTGGGTGAATGAGTGATTTGATTTTGGTCCGAAGCTCGTGTTTTGACCAAGCGAGCCCTGGGTCGATTTTTGGGTTTTTTGGGAAGAATGATTGGAAAGCTATAATTAGGCATTGAATTCGAATTGTTTACTATTTATTGATGTTATGAATCCATTTATGTATGGATACAATAGGTTTGGATCCAAATTCGAAAGGAAAGGCAGTAATTGAGGATAGAGTTGGCCGTGAAAGTTTGAGGTAAATGTTCGGTCTAACCTTAGCTTGAGGGATTAGGAGTAGAGTCATATTTTGTAGTTGTTCCTTGTTGATTACAATGTATAGTCATGGTGAAAAGTATCTATACGTCGGTGTCGAGAATGACCATGGGTCTTAAACTGATACTTGTTGCTTTTCTTGAATGATAATATGATTGCAATAGTGAGTGAATCGGTGATATTGGGCAAAGGCTTAGTTTATTTTCATGGAAGTTTCTTATGAGATAGAAATGGTGATAATAAAGTTGATTGGAAGTTGAGTTGAGATTGGTTATAGCTGACAATCCCTTGTCGGGGCATATATTCTTGTACTGTTGAGTTCCCTTGCTGGAATAGTGTAACTCATGGTTAATCCCTTGCTAGGACTGTTGTTATGATTTTCTGTGGCTATATATTTGGAATGTGTTGCACGCCACAACATTTTTATTTATATATATATATATATATATATATATATATAAATATATATATATATATATATATATATATATATATATATATATATATATATATATGTATATATATATATATGTATATATATATATATATGTATATATATATATGTATATATATATATATGTATATATATATATATGTATATATATATATATGTATATATATATATATATGTATATACATATATATATATATGTATATATAGATATATATATACATATATATATAGGATTTGGTTGCATGCAGCAACAATTATTACATTTTATCTAGTTGCACGCCGCAATAGATATTATATTGGATCGGGTTGCACGCCGCAGCAACTATATGCATATATATGGATCGGGTTGCGTGGTGCAACAGTAGTATTATTACATTGATGTAGATACTGTACGGATCTTTCATATTCATTTGGTTTCTGCTAGGTTGAGTTGTTTTCTCCCAAAGCATGAACACCCTCCCTCTTTAACTACTTATTACCTATTTATTTTCTTGCCATATATTATATGACTATACAGGTTTATCTGGAGTCTATTTCTAGCCTCCTCTCTACCTCGCCGGGGTAGGGCCAGACACTTACTAGCACAAGGGGTCGGTTATGTTGATACTATACTTTACACTCTATGTAGATACCGGAGCAGTATTTGATGCATAGTAGTAGTTCGAGAGCAAGCGTTCAGTCCACCGAGACACCGAGGTAGCCTTGCAGACATTCGTAGGTCCGGCTTCTCCTCTATCTTATTTTGATATCTTGTTATCTCATGTATTCGAGACAAACAACTTTACTTCTCTTCAAACTGATGTACGTAGTATTCGTAGTAGTCTGAGGATGTTGTGACTCCAGGTTCTGCGTAGAGATTTGTATTGATTTTCTAGACATTTTGGTTACCTATTCATCTGAGACTTCCGCTAAATTTTACATTCTGCTAATATTTAACTGCTTGTTTTCTTGTAAAGCTAATTGGTAAAGAGTATTAAAACAAAAGGGTTAATGGTTTCAAAATTTCATGGCTTGCCTAACTTCCACGATTAGGTGCTATCACGACTCCCAAATGTGGGAATTTCGGGTTGTGACAAGTTGGTATCAAAGCTCTAGGTTGCATAGGTCTCACAACTCACGGACAAAGCTCTGTAGAGTCTAACGTATCGGTACGGAGACGTCTGTATTTATCCCTCAGAGGCTAAAGAGTTAGGAAAACTTCACATTTGTTCTTTCTTGTCATGAGGTTTTGTTCCTCAAATGCAAATTGAATTTTTACTCTGTTCTTTTGCAGATGGAGAGAACACGCACTTCCTCATCTACTACTCAGCAGCCCGAGCCCCCAGCAGTAGCTTCCACGAGGTGGAGAGGCTGAGGCCGTGCTAGTGACCAAGGTAGGGGCAGAGCTTATCCCCGAGCAACAACACTATTGGCGGAGCCTCAAGTTGATTTGGACATGAATGTTCTGCCCCCAGCAGTTCCGGTTGGCATAGCTCAGGTCCCATAGAGGTTTCTTACTACCCTAATTCTGTCGATTAGTGGGCCTCATTGAGAGTGTCACCCGAGAAGGCCTGCTTCCCATAGTACCAGCAGTCTCTTAGGTTGGAGAAGGGGCTCAAACTTTTGCTACTCCTACTCCAAAGCAAATAGCTCCCTATATTTAGACTCCAACGATTCAGCCAGTTGGAGCAGTTCAGGTGGGGATAGTAGCTTAGACCGGCAATGGAGCAGCTATGTCTGTCGATGCTTTGTGGAGGCTAGATAGGTTCATCAAGCTCTTCACTTCTACTTTCAGCGGTGCATCTACTGAGGATCCCCAGGATTTCTGGACACTTGCCATGATTTCTCATGAGCATGGGTATTATTGAGACTGATGGGTCAATTTTGCCACATTTCACATGTATGGATCCGCCAAGTCTTGGTGGAGGGATTATTGCTTAGGTAGGCCAGTCGGGTCACCATCTTTGACTTGGGAGCAATTTATAGTGTTGTTTCTGGAGAAGTTTCTCCCCGTTACTCAGAGAGAGGCCTATCGTAGGTAGTTTGAGCACCTGCAGCAGGGTTCCACGACGGTCACCCAGTATGAGACCAGGTTCATCAACTTAGCTCGCCATGCCCTTGTCATACTTCCTACTGAGATAGAGAGAGGGTGATGAGGTTTATTGATGGACTCATCTAGCCGATTTGTATTCAGATGGACCGAGAGGCTGGGAGTGAGATATCTTTCCAGGAGGCAGCTAATGTGGCCTAGAGGGTAGAGATGTTATAATCGCAGGGGGGTGGCATAGGGCAGACAAGTGACCCTATTAGTTAGGCAGATTCAATGGCACTTCGTCTGGATGCAGAGATTCATATGATAGGGGTCATCCTCCTAGGCCCTTTCAGTCAGCTCTCCAAGTTTCTCACGGTGTTTCCAGTGGTCGTGGTTCTCACATGCAGCATTTTGATTAGCAGCCCTATAGTGCGACACCAGCTCCTATCAGTACACCACTGCTCCGGGGTTTTTGGGGTGGTCATTCAGGTCTCCAAGGTCAGTCTTAGTTTCCTCATCCATAGCATTCAGTTGGATGTCATGAGTGTGGTGAGTATGGTCATATCTAGAGAGCTTGTTCGAGGTTAGTGGGCATTCAACCGTAGCAGCAGGGTTCCCGAGCAAGGTTCAAGGCACCAGATGTTCCACAAACGTCCCAGCCAGCTACAGGTGAGGGTAAGGTGCTAGAGGTGGAGGTAGAGGATTTACAGTATAGCTCAGGCCGCTTGAGGTAGGGCCCAGCTAGCTGCAGGTCGTCCCAGAGATGTAGCTCAAGGTGGTGAGGGCCAGCCCCTATGTTATGCTCTTCCACCCAGGCCTGAAGTTAATGCTTCAAATGCGGTGATCATAGGTATTATTGTAGTTTTTGATAGAGGTGCTTTAGTGTTATTTGATCAAGGGTCTACATACTCATATGTGTCATCTTATTTTGCCCCAAATTTGTTCATGCCTAGTGATTCATTGAGTGTTCCTGTTTATGTGTCTACACTGATGGGTGATTCTATCGTGGTAGATCGAGTCCATTATTATTGTACAGTCGTGATTGAGGGTCTGGAGACTCGTATGGATTTATTGCTTCTAGACATAGTCGATTTCTATGTTATATTGGGGATGGACTTTTTATCACGTTACCATGCCATCTTGGACTATCATTCCAAGACTTTGACCTTAGCTTTATTGGGTATGCCTTGTTTAGAATGGAGAGGGACTTCTGGTCTTTATACCCGCAGTGTCATCTCGTATGTGAAGGCTCGACATATGGTCGAGAAGGGGTTTGGCATATGTTCGTGATTCTAGTACTGAGGTCCATTCTATTGATTTTGTGCTGATTGTTCGTGAGTTTCCTGAGGTCTTCCCTTCAGACCTACTAGGTATGCCTCCCGACATGGATATTAACTTTTGGATTGATGTGGCTCCGTTACCCAACCTATTTCTAACCCCTCATGTATATGGCCCCGCCTGAGTTGAAGGAATAGTTGCAAGACTTGCTTGAGAAGGGTTTCACTAGACCTAGTGTATCACCTTGGGGTGCGTCGGTGTTGTTTGTTAAGAAGAAGGATGGGTCAATGAGAATGTGTATTGATTACCGGCAACTGAACAAGGTTACAAATCAAGAATAAGTACCCATTTTCGAGGATTGATGATTGGTTCGATTAGCTTCATGCCAAGGTATTTTCAAAGATTGACTTGCGATCTGGCTACCATCAATTGAGAACTAGGGCATCCGCTTTCCCTAAGAAATCTCTCCACACTCGATACGGGCATTATGAGTTCTTGGTTATGTCATTCGGTTTGACAAATGCCCCACAACTTTAAGGGATTTGATGATTAAGAACTCCTAACCAAACAGAATTTCATTGTGCATTTTGAACTGGACCTTTTTTGGTGATCTTAGTCATCCCTAATTCCAACTTTTCCTTTCAAATTTTTCTATACTTAGTGCTTTATAGAAGATGTCAGCTATTTGTTTATCAGTAGCACAAAATTCTATGGAGATTAACCCTTTCTCATAGTTATCTCTCAAAAAATGGTGTCTAACATCCATGTGGTTGGTCCTTTTATGATTAGCATGGTTCTTTGTCATACTTATAGCACTATTGTTATCATAAAATATTGGAATACATCCCACTTTAATCCAAAGTATACCAATTGTTGTTTGATCCATAACAATTGAGCACAACAAGAAGCAACAACGACATATTCAGCTTCAACAATAGATAGGGCTACTGAATTTTGCTTTTTGGTAGCCCATGACACTAGACATGACCCCATGAAAAGTGCCATACCTAAAGTACTCTTCTTGTCCACTAGGAAACTTGCATAAACAGCATCAGCATATCCTACTAGATCAAAATTACTACCTTTGGGATACCATAGACACAAATCAGTGGTGCCTTTCAGATATCTCAATATCCTCTTGACTGCTGTCAAATGTGACTCCTTTGGATTTTCCTGGAAAGAAGCACAAAGCCCTACAATAAAAACAATGTCAGGTCTGCTGGCAGTAAGATACAAGAGTGAACCAATGATACCCCTATACAAATTTTGATCAACTGATGAACCAGGTTCATGAATATCTAATTTAGTTGCAGTTGCAGTAGGTGTATCTATTTCTTTTGAGTCCTCCATTTTAAACCTTTTGATTAGTTTCTGAGGACATGACCCTTGATAGGAAAGTCTGGAGGTCTAGTATCAGGGTTGTAGGATAAGGGCCCCTAGAGTTTTTTGAACTCCTCACCCGGGGTTGGGTGAGGCTTGGCAGGGATATCCATAGATGATTTGTGTATTGGATTGTGTCTCCCTTATGGTAGTTATTTATAGTAGTTAATGTCTGATATTATTTATGCTATTTTATTTATGGTCTTATGTTTAGGTAATTATTTACGCTATTTCTGCTGAAATTACTAATGCTCTTTTGTTTTTGTTGTTCCTTTCCTTCACTGAGCTGAGGGTCGATTGGAAACAGCCTCTCTGCCCTTTCGGGTAAGGGTAAGGCCCGTCAACATATTACCATCCCCAGACCCCACTTTGTGGGACTAAACTAGGTAGTTGTTGTTGTTGTTGTTTTGTATACTTCTGCTGATGGATCATGGTCTCATGTGGACTTTGTTTGATCTTCAAGCCTAGGAAGAAATTTAGTTCACCCATCATACTCATTTCAAACTCACTCCCCATTAAATTTGCAAAATGCTTACTCAACTTATCAGTAGTGGCCCCAAATATTATGTCATCAATATATATTTGTACAACAAGGAGGTCTGTACCTTTTTCCCTTAGGAACAAAGTGCTATCAATTTTACCTCTTTTGTTCCCATGCTCCAGCAGGAATTTTGATAGTCGTTCATACCAAGCTCTTGGGGACTGTTTGAGCCCATATAGAGCCTTGTCCAATTTGTATACGCTCCGGACATTCCTTGCTTTCAAATCCTGGAGGTTGTTTCACAAACACTTCTTCCTTGAGGTAGCCATTTAGGAAAGCACTTTTGACATCCATATGATAGAGAGTGAACTCCATGTGCTGAAAAGGCAATGAGGTGTCTGATTGCTTCTAGTCTTGCAACTGGAGCAAAGGTCTCATCATAGTCCGTGCCTTCCTCTTAGTTGTAGCCTTCAACCACCAGACTTGCCTTGTTTCTTGTGGCAGTTCCATCTTCATCAAGTTTGTTCCTGAAGACCCATTTGGTACCAATGACTGGTCTATCCTTGGGTCTTGGAACTAGATGCCAAACTTGACTTCTTTCAAATTGGTTGAGTTCCTCCTGCATAGCATTGACCCAATCTGCATCTTGCAAAGCCTCATCAACATTTTTAGGTTCAATAAGGGATAGAAAAGCACCAAATGTACATAGATTCTTTAGTTGTGATCTGGTTTTGACTCCAAATGTTGGATCAGTGAGAATTTTCTCAATGGGATGAGAACTTTGATACTTATGAGGTTTCACAACCAACTGGATTCAGCTTAATGTTTCAGCCATTTACTGAGAAACAGGTGAACAGATTCCTTTATTTCAACTCCTCTTTGATTTCTTCCCCCTGTCAGGTTACCCTGTAAGGAAGGACCTGTTTCATCACCTGTTCCTTCTGTAGGTGCCACTTTGACTTGAGTTGATGCTTCACCCAAGTCTTTGACCACTCCAATGGCTTCATCTTCATGCTCCTGTCCCTCAGAAAGAATGTTAGTTTCCTCAAATACAACATGCACACTTTCTTCTACACACAAAGTTCTTTTATTAAACACTTTATATGCTTTGCTATGTGAAAATATCCCAAGAATACTCCCTCATCACTTATGGGATCGCACTTACCTAGGGAGTCTTTTCCATTATTGTGCACATAGAACTTGCAACCAAATGCCCTAAGATGGGATATGTTTGGTTTTCTCCCTTTAAGTAACTCATAGGGAGTTTTCTCAACAACGGGTCTAGTCATGCATCTATTTATTATGTAGCACGCAGTGTTTACAGCCTCTGCCTAGAAGCTGTGGGGTAATTTACTAGAGAAAAGCATGGTCCTTACCATATCCTCAAGGGCCCTGTTCTTTCTTTCAACTACTCCATTTTTCCGAGGAGTCCTAGGGGCAGAGAAGTTGTAATATATACTATTTTCATCACAATATTCTGCAAATTTTGCATTTTCAAATTCAGTTCCATGATCAAACCTAATGGATGTAAGTTGATTTCCTAATTGTTTTTGAGTTTTCTAGCAAAAGCAGTAAATATTTCAAATGCCTCATCTTTAGATGTCAGAAATAGTACCCAGGTAAATCTAGAGTAATCATCAACAAGCACAATCACATATTTCTTTCCTCATCTCCTCATGGTTCTCATTGGACCGCAGAGATCCGTATGAACCAGATCCAATGTCTTGGGCATACTTACCATTTTCTTGGATTTGAAGGATGACCTTACCTACTTCCCCCTTATACATGCCTCACAAACTTTGTCTTCCTTGAACTTGATATTAGGTAATCTTATTACCAAGTCCTTGGAGACTAATGTTTTAGTTGATTTAGACTGGCATGGCCAAGTCTTTTATGCCACAGGAGGGGATCATTGTATAACACACTTAAACAAGTGAATTTATTTTCTGAAAGAGTTGACAAATCTACAATGTAAATATTGTTAACTCTTCTTCCCTACAAAACAACCTTGTCAGTGATAAGGTTAATCACAAAACATTTGGTGGAGGTAAAAGCCACAAGGTTTCCTCTATCACACAATAGTGACACACTTATTAGGCTATATTTCAAACCCTCTATCAGGTAGACATTCCCTATGGAGTGAGAATTAGTCTTGCCTACCTTTCCAACCCCATTGATCTCACATTTCTTTCCATTACCAAAGGAGACATTACCTCTTTTTAAGTCCTCAAGTGAAAGGAACTGGTCCTTGTTCCCAGTCATGTGTTTTGAGCAGCCACTATTCATATACCATATTTGGCTCCTCCCTCTTACTTGGACCTGCAAAATAAAATCAGGGGTTAGTCTTAGGAACCCAAACTAGTTTAAGTCCCTTTTTATAATCAAAAGGATGAATTAAATTCCTTCTTGCCCATCCAGGCAACTTATTCTTTTCTTTAACAAAAACTTTATTCCTTTGACTGCAATTTCTTTTGCAGTACATTCATATTTGTAATGACCAGTCTTACCGCAGTGTGTGCAGATTTTATTTTCAGAAGAGTGAGGTACTTGGTTCTCGGATCCCATTTAGGAGCTTGAGTCCTATAGCCAAGTCCTCTTTTGTTACTGTTGTGATGCTCTTGCAACCAGGAGAGAGCATCAGAGGCTTTGTTCCACTTGCAAGTTCTGTCTAGTTCATGTTTTTCTTTTCCTAGATCTTCCTTTAAAACTTTGATGAATTCATCTTTTCTACATAATTCATCTTTCACTTTTCCCAAACTTTCTTTTAGAGTGAGATGTGTGTGATCAACTATCTTCTTTCCTGTTCCTAATTTTAGTTTCAGATTTTAGGACCTAAGTTCTAAGACACTGTTGTCAAGTTGAAGAACTTGGTTCTTCAACTCAGTATTTTTGTTTTCACTCTCATTTGCCCTAGACTCTGCACTTTTACATTTTTCTTTTAGAATCACACATTCTCTAAAAAGAACTTCCTTCTCATTGTTAATTATCTCAAACTCATCAATGAAGTCCATTAATAGCTCGGCCAGCTTTTCTTTAGACAAGAATTTACTCTTGTCTTTGAGATGAAGAATACTTACCTCTTGTTCATCATCTGATTCTCCGATAGCCACTAGTGCTTGCTCTTCCTCAGCTTCATCTTCTGAGTCTTCATCTGAATTTTCTCCCCAAGCAGCAACCATAGCCTTGGTTGAACTTTTGTTTCTCCTAGGTTGAACCTTTTCCTTCATCATGTTCCTCCGTTTAGCTCTTTCTTTCTTCCACTCAATTTCCCTTTGAGGATAGTTTTTGATCATGTGGTAAGTCTTGCCACATTTGTAGCATCTATCATTTTCTTGTTTCTTTGGAGCTCTTGTCTTAGTGAAGCTTGTAATTCTTGAAGAACCATTTCCTCTCATTAGCTACCTCTTGCAATCCCTAGTGATCATAGCCATTTCATCATCTTCCAATTCTGCACCTTCAGCAAATCTGAGAGCTAAACTTCTCACCCTTTTGGGGGTATCCATCTTCATAGTTTCTCTCCTCATTCATAGGCAGCTAAATCTCCTATTAGTTCATCCACTCTGAGGGTAGCAATGTTCTTGGCTTCCTGAATGGCAGTGATTTTGCTTTCCCATGTGACTGGAAAAACTCTTGTGAGAATCTCCTCAACCTTGTCTTCTTCAAGGATAGTCATTCCAAAAGATTCCAGTTCATTTGTCAAAGTGGTGAATCTAGTGTACATCTCCTAGATAGTTTCTCCTTACTTCATAGTAAAATTCTCATATTGAGAATATAGAAGTGTTCCTCTTGATCTTTTAACTTGAGATGTTTCTTCATGAGCCACTTGCAGAGTGTCCCATATTTCTTTAGCAGTTGTGCAGCTTTGGATCTTACTGTACTCGTCTGGTCCTAGACCACATACAAGCCACTTCTTGGCCTTAGCATTTTTCTTCCACTTTTTGAAGTCTTCAATAGTGCAGTCAGCCTTTGTCTTTGGCACTCCATTTCCTTCAGCATTCTTCTTAGTGGTTGCTAGGGGAACATCAGTGACTATGTCCCAAAGTTCATAATCTTCCCCTATAATGTGATCTCTCATTCTGTTCTTCCACCAAGAATAGTACTAGCCATTGAAAAGTGGAGGCCTAGCTGTGGATTGCCCTTCCCAGTTCCCTGGTGGTACACTCATTGTTGATCTTCTCATAAGGTGTTAGCCTCTTCAAGGATAACCTGCTCCACTTCCAATTGATGTTCCAGACGTTAATACCACACAAGAGGGGGGGTGATTTGTGTGTTACCTAATGTTTGCACTAGAAGAACCAAGTTCTTCTAGATGTACTAACTATGACTGTTTGCTTAAATAAGAGTGCATAAAATAAAAAACACAAGGATTTTTACGTGGAAAACACCTGGCTCAAAAGGTGAAAAAACCACGACCTACTACTCAGTAGTATTTTCCCAAACATCCACTAAAATCATTGAGCCAAAACAGCATTTACAAAACTCTTTATAAACCTAAGTATTAACTCTAATCCCAGTGTGGCACACAGCCTCAATTGTTGCGACACTTTCAAGTTAACTCAAACTTGCATACCCAACGGACCTAATACAATTTTCTTCTATGAAGGCTGGAAAGGTACAATTTTGAATCACCTACTACAATTGAACTAGAATAAGAATAAACACAATGGAACTGGTTCTTCTATCTTGTTCAAGTATCTGCAGGCGTGCACACTTGATCTCACGTAAATTGCTTGCAAAATAGCCTTCCACTTTTGCTCTAATTTAGCTTTAACTTCTACGTATTTGTGCATGCCTTTACAAGAGAACAGTATTACTTTTATAGAGTTAGTAATCAAAATTTGACAAAAACCGAATTACTTATCCTTCATCAAATTCGAGTCCTAGAATGATTCAAACTCCCATCCTTATCTTTGATACGGATATAGTTCTCTTCACATAAGGAGACTTCAACTCCTTATCCCGTATGCAATCTTTTCGATCAGTTCAGAAGATATTGTTGCTCGATTCCAAAGGCTTATCTTCTTCACGTGCATCTCATGTGCATAGGCCATAACAATTGTGTCTCCTAAGATGGACCTGGTCCTTCACTGAGTTCATTTTTCATTCTTCAACACTTCAACTGAGCTTGGGCCAACATAAAGACAACTTTCATGTTCAGTTTCAATCTTGTTGCAGGCGTGCAACCCGATCCCATTTCTCATATCTCGTGGTAGGCGTACCACCCGCTCTCATTTTATCATATCTCATGGTAGGCATACTACCCGCTCCCATTTCATTATACCTCGTGGTAGGCATACCACCCGCTCCCATTTTATTATATCTCGTGGTAGGCGTACCACCCTCTCTCATTGCATTATATCTCGTGTCATGCGTACCACCCCCTCTCATTTCATTATATCTTGTGGTAGTCATACCACCTGCTCCCATTTCATTATATCTTGTGGTAGGCGTACCACCCGATCCCATTTTATGTTACACATAATCACAAGAAATCCCGGCAAGGGAACAAAATATTATAATAACTTTCCGGCAAGGGAGAATCAACTATAACAAACCTTAACTCAGTTTGATTAATGAAGATGCTCAATCATAAATAGGATCTACGAGGATAAACAAATCTTTGCTCGATATGGTAGATCATTTGTTAAGGCATACATAATGTCATTTAAGAATAAAACAACCTTCAATATAAGACTTACGGTCATGCTTGACACCAACGTATAGATACTCATCACCATGCCTATACGTCGTACTCAACAAGGAGCAAATAGAAAAATGACTCAACTCCTAATCCTCAAGCTAAGGTTAGACCGAACACTTACCTCAATGCCTTGAACACCCCTCAAGCCTTAATATAGCTTTACCCCTTTATTCCACCACCAAATCGCTCGTATCTATCCACAATTACTTATTGACATCAATAAATGCTAAATGAATCAATCCCAATGCATGAAAATGAGTTTTCCAACGTTTTACCCAAAAAGTCAAAATTTCCCCCCAGGCCCACATGGTCAAAACCCAAGGTTCGAACCAAAATCCGATTACCCATTCCCCCACGAATTCAAATGTGCAATTTTTTTTAAAATTGAACCTCAAATTGAGGTCAAAATTCTCAATTTTTGAAAACCCTAGGTTCTACCCAAAACACCCAAACTCCTCCATGAATATCTTTGATTTTAAGTTGAAATCATGTTAAAAAATGTTAATGATTGAAGAAAACTAGTTAAAATGACTTACAATTTATTTGGAGAATAAAGGTTGCTTGAAAAATTGCCTCTTATGTTTTTAGGGTTTTCAAAAATGAAAAATAACTTAAAATCCCATCTATTTATACCCCTGGAAGACCCCATGTGCGGACCGCACTAAATGGACCGCGGTTGCACAGGCTCGCAGTTCAGCACTCTATGAGAACCGCACAAAAGCGACTGCGGCCGCACAGCCTCTACCACGGACCGCACAAAGGTGAATGTGATCGTACAGCCTCCACCGCAGGCCGCACAAAGGCGATCCTGGCCGCGCTGGCCCCTCCGCGGTCGCATGTGATTTCTCGCTGAACGCAGAAGAGGGTTCAGAGGCATGCAACTTCCTGAACATACAACATCTGATTCTAAGCCTAAGGCATCCCGAAACCTACCCGAAACTCACTCGAGTCCTTGAAACTCCAACCTAATAATACACACAACTTCAAAAATATCCTTCGAACATATCTGTGTAATCAAATCACCAAAATCACATCACGAACATCAAATTAAACATCAGGATCACTGAAATTTCTCAAAATTTCTTTAAACATCAAATTTCCTAATTAAGGTCCGGATCACGTCAAATGACGTCCGTTTTTAACCAAATTTAACAAGAATGACTCAAGTCGTATACAAGGTCTGTACCTGGTGCCGGAACAAAAATACGGGCCTGATACTATCGTTTTCTAGATCAGTTTTCATTTCAAATTCCCTTAAACAAATTTCAGAAAACAATTTCACTTAAAAAATTCAATTCTCGGGATTGGGACCTCGGAATTCAATTTCGGGCATACGCCCAAGTCCCATATTTTCCGACGGACTCTCCGGGACCGTCGAGTCACGGGTCCAGGTCTGTTTACCCAAGATTTTAACTGAAGTCAAATTTATTTATTTTAACATCAAACTTAGCATTTTCACAAAATTTCACATTTAAGCTTTTCAGCTACGCGTCTAGACAGCGCATGTAAACTAAGGCGGATCTAAATAAGGTTTTCATGTCCTCGGAAGCACAAAATTAATTAGAAACATATGATGACCCTTTGGGTCGTCACATTCTCCACTTCTAAAACAACCGTTCATCCTAGAACGAACAGTAGAAAGAAGTACCTGAGGCGGGAAAAAGATGGGGATAATGGCTCCGCATATCGGATTCGAACTCCCAGGTCGATGCCTCAGGAGGCTGACCTCTCCACTGGACACGGACAAAAAGGAAACTCTTCGACCTCAACTGACGAACGTGTCAGTCTAGAATAGCTACTGGCTCATCCTCAAAAGACAAGTCCTTGCCCAAATGGACAGTGCTGAAATCGAACAAGTGGGATGGATTGCCGTGATACCGCCAAAGCATGGACACATAAAACACTGGATGCACGCCTGACAAGCTCGGTGGCAATGCAAGTCTATAATCCATCTCTCCCACTCGATCAAGAATCTCAAATGGACCAATGAACTTAGGGCTAAGCTTGCCCTTCTTCCCAAATCTCATTACGCCATTCATAGGCGGCACTAGGAGCAATACCCACTCACTAACCATAAAGCCACATATCGAACCTTGCAGTTTGTATAGCTCTTTTGCCAGGACTGAGCTGTACGAAGCCTATCCCAAATGATCCTGACCTTGTCGAAGGCCTCCTGAACCAGATCTGTACCCAACAACTGAGCCTCTCCCAGCTGAAACCATCAAACCGGAGATCGACACCGCCTACTATATAATGCCTCATAAGGAGCCATCTGGATACTTGACCGGTAGCTGTTGTTGTAGGCAAAACCTGCTAAAGGCAAAAACTGATTCCACGAACTTCCAAAGTCAATAACACAAGCTCGGAGCATATCCTCCAAAATATGAATGGTCCGTTCGGACTGACCGTCTATCTGGGGTGGAATGTTGCGCTTAACTCAACCTGTATGCCCAACCCTCGCCTGAACCGCTCTCCAAAAGCACGAGGTAAACTGTGTACCCCATTTCGAAATGATAGATACGGGCATACCATGAAGACGAACAATCTCCTGAATATAGATCCCGGCTAACCTCTCGGTTGAATAGGAGACTGCCACAAGAACGAAATGCGCTGACTTGGTCAGCCTATCAACAATGACCCAAACTGCGTCGAACTTCTTCCGAGTCTGCGGAAGCCCATTAACAAAGTCTATTGTGATCCTCTCCCACTTCCATTCGGGAAACTCAATCCTCTGGAATAATCCACCAGGTCTCTGATGCTCATACTTAACATGTTCACAATTCAAATATCGAGCCGCATATGCAATAATATCCTTCTTCATTCTATGCCACCAATAATGCTTTCAAAAATCCTGATACACCTTCGCGGCACCCGGATGAATAGAGTACCTGGAGTTATGGGCCTCCTCTAGAATCAACTCTCGAAGCCCATCCACATGTGGCACACAAACTTGACCCTGTAATCTCAGAACTCCATCATCACCTAAGGTAACCTGCTTGGCACCTCCACACTGCACTGTGTCTCTAAGGATATACAATGGGGATCATCAAACTACCAATCACGGATACACTTCAATAATGAAGAACGAGTGACCGTGCAAGCTAGTACTAGACTAGGCTTAGAAATATCCAACCTCACAAATCGGTTGGCTAAAGCTTCAACATATAAAGCAAGCAGCCTCTCACCGACCGGAATATAAGCAAGACTGTCCATACTGGCTGACTTTCTACTCAACGCATCGGCCACCACATTAGCCTTGCCCCGGTGATATAAGATGGTGATATCATAATCCTTCAACAACTCCAACCACCTCCTCTGCCTCAAATTCAACTCCTTTTGCTTGAACAAATACTGAAGACTCTTATGGTCAGTGAACATTTCACATGCCACACCATACAGATAGTGCCTCTAAATCATCAATGCATGGACAACGGCTGCCAACTCTAAGTCATGAACCAGATAGTTCTTCTCATGAATCTTCAGCTGCCTCAATGACCTTGCCATCCTGCATCAACATTGCACCAAGCCCAACACAGGAAGCATCTTAATAAATTGTATAAGGCCCTGAACCTGTGGGCAAAATCAATATTGTGCCATAGTCAGAGCTGTCTTGAGCCTCTGAAAGCTCGCCTCACACTCGTCCGACCACCTGAACTGGGCACCCTTCTGGGTCAATCTGGTTAATGGGGCTGCAATAGATGAAAACCCCTCCACGGACCGTCGATAGTAGCCTGCCAACCCTAAGAAACTCCAAATCTATATAGTTGATGTTGGTCTAGGCCAATTCTTGACAATCTCAATCTTCTTTGGATCAACTTGAATACCCTTTGCTGATACGACATGATCTAGGAATGCAACCGAACTCAACCAGAATTCACACTTCAAAAATGTAGCATATAGCTGAATATCCCTCAAAGTCTGAAGAACCACCCTGAGATGCTGCTCGTGCTCCTCCCAGCTGCGGGAATATATCAAAATATCATCAATAAAGACTATTACGAACGAGTCCAAATAAGGCCTGAACACTCGGTTCATCAAATCCATAAAAATTGTTGGGGCATTTGTCAACCTGAATGGCATAACTAAGAACTCATAAAGCCCGTACCGAGTGTAAAATATTGTCTTAGGGACATAGGATGTCCTAATCCTCAACTGGTGGTAGCCAGATCTCAAGTCAATCTTTGAAAATACCTTGGCACTGTGAAGCTGATCGAACAAATCATCAATCATCGGTAGTGGATACTTATTCTTGGTTGTTACCTTGTTCAACTACCGATAATCAATGCAGATTCTCATCGAACCATCCTTTTTCTTAAGGAATGACACTGGTGCACCCCAAGTCAATACACTGGGTCTAATAAAACCCTTCTCAAGCAAGTCCTGCAACTGTTCCTTTAACTCTTTTAACTCAGACGGGGCCATACGATATGGTGGGATAGAAATGGGATGGGTGCCCGGATCCACATCAATGCAAAAGTCGATATCCCTGTCGGGCGGCATACTCGATAGGTTTGAAAGAAAAATATCAGGGAACTCACGAACAACTAGCACCGAATCAATAGAGGGGACCTCAGCGCTAGAATCATGAACATATGCCAAATAGGCCAAACAGCCCTTCTCGACCATATGCCGAGCCTTCACATAAGAGATAACACTACGAGTAGAATAACCATCAACCCTTCTCTACTCTAATCAAGGCATACCTGGTAAAGCTAAGGTCACAGTCTTGGCATGGCAGTCCAAGATAGCGTGGTAAGGTGATAACCAGTCCATTCCAATTATGATATCGAAGTCAACCATGTCTAAAAGTAACAAATCTGCATGAGTCTCAAGACACCCAATCACCACAATACAAGAACGATGGACTCGACCGACCACAACAGAATCACCCACCGGTGTAGACACATAAACAGGAACACCCAATGCATCACTAGGCAAGACCAAGTACGGGGCAAAATAAGATGACACATACGAATACTTACACCCCGTATCAAACAACACCGAAGCATCTCTATCACAAACCAGAACCGTACATGTAATAACTGCATCTGAAGCCCCGGCCTCAGGCCTGGCCTGACGAGCATATCATTGAGGCTGGGCCCCACCACTCTGTTTTACCTCTCTGGGACGGCCTGTTGCTGGCTGGCCTCCACCTATGGCGGCCTGAGCTCCACTCCAGAACCTCTACTCTCGCCTCTAGCACCTTTATCCCCGCCTCTATCTAGCTGGGCAGGCTGTGGAACATTTGGTACCTATACCATAGCACAAGAACCCTAGTGCGGAGAACTGCTCGAAGCTCGAGGGTAATACCTGGCAAAGTCCCCCGTGTCACCACAAGTAAAATAAGCCCTCGGTTGTTGGCCCTAAAAACTCTGAAGCAGTGGTGCACTGATAGGTGCTGGTGGTCTACTGAAGGACTGTTGATCGGGATACTGCATCTGAGGACCACGGCTACCTGAAGAACCATGAGAAACTTGAATAGCTGACTGAAAGGACATAGGAGAATAGCCTCTACCACGTGAATCTCTACCTTCAGACGACGTACCAGTGAACCACGTGAAATATTATTTTTTTCTTTTGAGATTTACACATGGTACAAATTATATTTTTGTCCTACTCCACATTACATTGCATGTTTAGGGTACCTAGCATATGCTACATGAGTCGTATCATCCAAAAGCAGTTGATGCATGGAAAGTGGTGGATGATGCATTACCAATTCTTGGTTTTGCTTTCTCCCCAACATCGATAAGTAACCGGCGCAATTGTTACCTTCTCTCAAAGTATGTACTAGATAAATTTTAAATTCTGACATCAGGCGCCTGCAAACTAAGTTCTATATATATTGCCAAAGATACATAAGAAGATATGCAATGATGATAATGATAACGGTTGATAATCATATTATAGGTCTAAAGACTTACTTTCAATCTTGATTGTGATTCGTCATGCATGTTAGAGGCACAAAGTTAGTGGCATGACTTCAGGAGTGATATTCACATGGTTTTCTAAACTTTTATTCGGTACTACAATATTCGAATTGAAGTCCGATTAAATATAATATTATATCAAAAAATCCCTTAATAAGGGTAAGAGGGCTTCTTAAAAAAAGCGAGTTCATACTCATACTCAAACCCGTAATTTCTAATTAAAAATAAATGAGTACTTATTACTTTATATAACCTGTGTTATATATATATATATATATATATATATATATATATACACTTCATTTACCTAAATCTTGCATAATAGTTGGAAAAATGTTAGATAAGAAAAAGAATTGCCAGAACATCTGAGTGTGCAAGGCAATGAATGAAATAGTTCAAAAATCTTGATAAATCTTCGTAAATTATTCGGGTTGCCCTGGTACTCTTAGTGACACATTGTATATCTCTAACATCATCTGCATTGTTAACATTGATTTTATATATATACATATATACATATACATATATATATACATATATATACATATACATATATATATATATACACATATATATATATATATATATATATATATATATATATATTGTGTCATTACTACTTACAGTTAACTCTCAATAATTGTGAACTATTTTTGGCATGATGTTTCTATGTTATAGTTAAAATAGAAATTTTCATTTCATATAGCAAAGATTGATATCTTATTTAATTTAAATAAATATTCTATTAAAAAATTATATTTTATAAATACTTTTTGATTTTTATAGCCAAATATTTATTTATGGATACCTCCTACTCCTAAGCTATAAAATACTCTTTGTGTTATTTTTTCTCTCTCATTCTTTCAAATTTTTCTCCATCCTTTCTCTCTCAACATCAGTATTTTTTCATGGTTATCTCCTCTCTCTCAACAAAATGTGTATGCATTAAAGGAAAAAAACATATACCAATTATGATCAAAAAAACGAAATTGGATTTGGTTCAAAATCAAATCCTTTGCAACAAATCTGCACAAGTTCTATGCATAGGGCAAAATTCCCATGGCAGTGCTTCCAACCATGTCTCATCAACCAACAGTTCCTCTAACTTCACATATCCTATGTTTGAGGTTCATTTTGGCCTTTGCAACCAATTTAATGAACTCTATTCTCGACTTTTCATCGGACGTGAGCATTATATCTTTGGGGTCTTTGTTGACGTTGTCTTCACTCGACAATGAAGATGACAAGGCGCTGGAAATGAAGTTGTCAGCAGAAGATGGTGAGGAGACCCGTTTTAGCTGCTTTGATGCAGGTTGCTTGAATAGATCCATTAGGATTTTTCATTGTAATAAAACATATCTTGTTGTAATCTATGTATTTCATTATATTTACTGCCTTTTTTTCATTGTATTTCAATGTATCCCGTTGTGTTATATGTATTTCATTGTTTTCATTGTCTCGCTATATGCCAATGTATTCATATGTTTTTTAATTAATATAATTTATGTATTCAGATATATTATATAATTTCCTCTGAAGATTGCTATATTTTTGGGTTGAGAATCATTCTTATAACTGAAAATACAAAAATGTGTGTATTATGATAGAGTTTGTTGAATTATATTAGGAGTCTATTATGTTAATTGATTCATTTTCATTTTAAAAACAGTGTAATCCCCTATTTCACGCCGTGAATACAGTCGAATGCAGTTGAATACAATGAGTTGGCCAACTCTAATACCATGTTTCACTCCATAAATACAGTCGAATACACTTGAACACAACAACTAATTAGCTGGACTTCCCTGATTCACGCCTTTTTTTTCTATTGTATTCATGAATACAATAGCTTAAATACATCAAATACATCTTATAACCACATAAAATATTTATAATCCGTAATATAACAAATAGTATCTACAGATGGCTAATTATTACGAAAAGATAGTACTTTATGAAAATTTCTCTTTAAAGTATTAAACTCTGTTTAATAAAGTGAAACATGTGACATTATTCCTCTCTAGGAACATTACATCCCATTCTGTTAATTATTTAAATTACGATACCTTTTCTTGAACCATTTACTTTATCATGAGAAAGTATTCTACCTTTATCTAGTTGTTACTCGAATTCACTTTAGTTTCATAGGTATTACTACAAGCATTACAATCAGTATATAGTTATAGCAATATGTTTATTAATGTAAAGAAGATAATGTTTACTCTTAACTAAAAATACATAGAAAAACAACAGCAAATTATGGTATAAAGTAATGGACAGTTGCCAAACGAGTGTCCGACGCATAAATACATACACAAATACACCATAGTAAATTCATAAAACAATGACACAGAAACAATATACTGCAGCAAAACAATTACTATTAAATAGCAAATGCTGGGACCAGTTTATTCAATCAGTAAAGAGAACGATATCTAAGAATACATCAAATGCCGGTGCTATATGTCAAGATCATAGTATTGATACAACAATGATAAAGTTTACATATCAATCAAACGACTTAGCCTAAACAGAAAAGATGTCAGCTCCTTCAGCTGCAGGGTTTTAAGGGCAAAGGGCTCAATGCGCAATGAAATGTAACAGAAACTGGGCACTGAGCCTCAGGTCATCTTCCCCCTTTTTTCTGTAAAAATAATGAACCAGGAAAAAAGTTCTTCAGCTCATCTTATCTACATGCCCAATGCTATAAGTAGTATCATGTATGTCTAGTTCACAAGTTAATGAGCGCAAATAAGTATGAAGATTACTTGGGAAAAGAATTTCCACTTGAGCCATCAGAGAAGGGCTACTGAGGCGGCACTGCAGGCTGTTCTTGTTGAAGTGGTGCAGTGGGCTGTTCTTTTTGCGGTGCTGCAGCAGAATGTTTTGGTTGAGATGGTGCAGCAACAGGCTGTTCTTTTTGTGGTGCTCCAGCAGACTGCTTTTGTTGAGATGGTGCAACAGGCTTTTCTTTTTGCATTGCTGCAGCAGACTGCTCTTGTTGAGCTGGTGCAGCAGGCTGCTCTTGTTGAGCTGGTGCAGCAGGCTGCTCTTGTTGAGCTCTTACACAAGGCCTCCAAACTGTTTCTGCACCTATATCCATTAAAGCAATTCCCTTGGCCACTAAGTCACTTCTAATCTGATCACTTCTTGCAAACTCCTTATTTTTCCTTGCTAGTGTTCTTTCCTCGATTGCATGCAAAATATCTTCCTCCGTCAATTCAGCCCTTTTCAATGCTCTCTCTTTAAACTGCTGCAAAACCTGCGCAACAAAACAAATGAGTTAAATGAGACCCAACACCTGAAATTGTCATATAGTAATAGGAAAATAAAGTACCATCTATTCCAGTTTATTTGGGATTGCTCGAGTTGAAACAAGAGTACAGAAAAAGAAAGACTTTGGACACACAAACCAAATATGGTTAAAATACCACAAGTGCCCTTGTACAAAAAAAAAAATATTTTTGCACCGGATGATGGCTATGACAAGTCTGTCACATTGGGAAATGTAAATATTAACTAGTTCTAAACATAGAAAGATGCTAATCCTTTTTTAAAACCAGAGTAAAAGAAAAGAGTACCAAAATTATTGAGAGATAGGGAGTACTAATTTTGACAGCACCTCAGCACAAGTTGAACTAGAGAGCAATCCAAGGACATCCAATACTGCCTTCACTTCTTTCAGGAGCTCAGCTAAGGACAAAACAGCAGATAATTGTTGTTTCTTTTGCTGCTTTTTCTGGAAAGTATCAAAAGACAGGATTATTTCAGTCAAATCACAACTGCCATGTGCAGAAGTGAAAAAAAAATGTAGACTTCCCACCTTCAGCATGTTCAAAGAACTATTCATAAGTCTAAGGGCTTCCTGAAGAGCGGCATTTAAGATAGTAGGTGTATGCAAATCATCAGAAAGTTTGGTCTCCAACTCATTACGCAGCTTCTTTATGCATTCTTGGACCTGAGAGCTAACACGCACCCCCCTTACTTCGGTTTCAGTTTCAGTTCCTTGTTGGAATACTGACAAGGCTTCTTCACAATCAAGCAAGGTCTGTCAACCACAGAAATAATTCAAATAAATGGCTAAAAACAGATGTTAAATACATATTCTATCTTGGCGAGACAAAGTTTCAAAGTTGCATGAACATTCATCTAATAGGAGAAAGATCACAAGTAGATCTAAAAGGTTCATACAACCTTTCATTTTTTATTGAACTAGTACGTTGCTGAAACCATAAACCAAATTACTCAGTTCAGTTATTGTGCATATGCAGTAGCAATAGAACTACACGCCACTAAAAGCAGCCTGTGAGATATGTTCTTGACTGCAGATATACAAAGGAATTAAGTATGAACAGCCAGAAATTAAAGAGACTTCAAAAGATTGGCATTGGAATTGTTTGTATCAGTGATTAAGAAGCATAAATAATTGAACTATGTGGTATTAAAAGGGACATAGAAGCTTTTTCCTTCTTTTTTTTTTTCTTTGTGAGATGGTAACAGATTTCATATATAATAATAAAGTAAACATTAGAGCTTTCCTCACCTGATAAAGGTAGAACACAGATTCTGAAGCAATTTCTATCTGTGATATTGAGTAATTAACAGGAGACCGGTAGTGCATCCCCAACAAGAAGTACCTCAATGCAATGGGATGATACAATCGAGTAACCTACAAAACATGTATGCTATGAACCAGAGCATTATAAAAAGAACCACATTAAGACAGTAGCTAATGAGGACATTATACCTCGCGTATAGTGAAGAAGTTCCCCAAGGATTTCGACATTTTCTCATCGTCTATAGTTACAAAACCATTATGCATCCAGTAGCTAATGTTACTCTCCGGGCAAGCAGCGCAACTCTGGGCGATCTCATTTTCATGGTGAGGAAAAGTCAAGTCCATTCCGCCACCATGTATATCAAAGGAATGTGTCAGATACTGCGCACTCATTGCACTGCATTCTATATGCCAACCTGGTCTTCCAGGACCCCAGGGGCTCTCCCAACTTGGTTCGTCAGGCTTTGCAGCCTATAAAGAAATGAAATTGGCCTGTAAGGCTAAAACAAAACTTTGTAGAAAAGTAAAGAAATTTCCCACCTTCCACAAGGCAAAGTCAGCAGCATTTCGCTTTCTTGAATCAACTGCAACGCGTTCTCCAGCTCGATTATCTTCTAATTTTCGTCCAGATAATCGACCATACTCTGGAAAACTATCGACAGAGAAATAAACATCTCCATTAATTGTGTATGCACAGCCATTGGTTATTATCTGCAGGCGAGACCTGAAGATCATTAGCACATAAACAATACTATCGTTTAGAAGAAAGTATCTGGGAAAGAAGAAAAACAGAGATTTTGAACTCTCTCATCAAAGACAGAGTTTTACTTTTCCTGACCGCATTTTCATCCTTTCGACATATACATTTTCTCTCATTATATACAAGAACAAACATTCCAGCCTCTCTTTCAGTATAAAGGATACAATCTCGGAATGAAGTTCTTAGCGTTTGTTTTTTCAAAAGCACTAAAAATGAAGAAACAAATTTGCATTACAAAACAAGATCAGTATTCATGGTTTTTGTTGTTGTTTAGATCATTATTCATGTTGTTAAACTTCAGAGTAGGAGAAACCACATATAACGACAAATAAGCATCGCGAGATGAATCCCAACTAGCAAAATGGCATTCATGGTTTTCAAGAGTATTCAGATAACATTTCTATCCAAAGATGGAGTCTATCACAACCTCCCTCCTGCAAAAAGATAATAGAGAAAAGAGTGCCTCAGAAAAATGCAATAGCAGCTTTAATAGAACAGAGAACATATGGAAAAAGTATCAGGAGTTACATCTCTATGGACATACAGATTCTACTTCAAACCCTGTCCCTTCTCAAGTGAGGTTCCTACTTAATTTTTTATTACAGATAGAAATGGGAGGGAGCACATCAATAAGCTTTTAATTGTCAGAACAGAGTGTGGAAGAGATTATTTAGACATGAGAACCTTAGCTATCATTTCCTTGATCTGCTCCATATGGTCAGTAACACGAGGCTGATGAGTCGGTAGGAGGCACTGGAGATCATCCATGTCTTTTAGAAATTCTTGGCAGAATCGACCACTCAAAGCAATTGGGTCTTCTCCAGTCTCATTAGCCCGCTTAATTATCTGGAAAGAACAGGCTGTTATGCATCTGAATTATTATATAATGTGAGCTAACTGATATTGCCAAGTTTATCAAAAAATAAATATAAGAAGGTCTAGAATAAATCGTTTCCGTTTCTTAGGTCAAGAAATTCCTTTTATCTTGGGAGAGAGGACCAAAAAAGAGACTTGCTCCCCAAATAAAAGTGAATCTCACCTTGTCATCTACATCAGTGAAATTGCGCACATACACAACATCGTATCCCAAGTATTTCAGATATCTGTAAATTCCAAATTAAGGAAATTTCCATCGACTGTCAATATTTTGAAGTAAAAACAATCAGACATCTAAAAGAACTAATATAAATGCACCAACATTGAGCCACAGAAAAACACATGATAGATAAGATAAGTTCCACAATCATCGAAACAGATACAAGCTACAACAAAAGCTCTTCATGGGTTATTTTCTTTCTTTTTTTCTTCTCCTTTTTGTAGGCAAGTAAAGCTCTTTTTGGTTCCCATGTTCAATGACTTCAAGGAGCTGCTAAGCCAACTTAATCTGGTAAACAGGTGAAAAATTGCACCAACCACATATAACACGTTACAACAGGCACAAACTTATTCTATAGAAAATGCAATACAAGACATTACCAACCACCAGGTACCCGCTACCCCCCACTAGCACTGGTAGTGGTACTAGATAACTCTACCACCAAGACTTAGGCAAATGAGATGAAATCAACTAGAACTTTGCATGCACGGGATTTACACCAGACACCTCATTGTTTTCCTCCCCCAAATTCAAGAATAGTTCCAATTAGATCCCCCAAGTTCCCCTCAATGAGACAATGTTTTACTCAAACTTCCTACAAAATTTTCAATCATGTTTCTCAATCACCAACTTCCCCTACTTCTTTCACTCACATACAACAAACAAAATCAAACTTTCCTGTTCTATTCAAACTAGATATTTCACAACTCCAATTAGATCCCCCAACAACAACAACAACAACAATAACCCAGTATAATCCCACTTAGTGAGGTCTGAGGGTAGTGTGTACGCAGACCTTACCCCTACACTTGGGTACAGAGGCTGTTTCCAAATAGACCCCCGGCATCCTTCCCTCCAAGAACTTCCCACCTTGCTCTTGGGGAGACTCGAACTCACAACCTCCCGGTTGGAAGTGGGGGTTGCTTACCATCAGAGCAATCCCTCTTGTCCAATTAGATCCCCCAAATTCCACTAAATGAACACTCGGTGATTTCTCCCATCTGTATAAGCTTTAATGGGCAAAGTTACCCAGCTCCTATGCTGATAGGTACCAAGTACCTAGTATACTAGTCGAGGTACATGCAAGTTGGCCCGAACACCACGGTCATAAATAAAAACTAAATTCTTCTAAATGCGCCTGTTTTACTCGGTGCTAAAAAAAGCGCCTGCTTCATCGCTTTAAGCGAGAAGCGACGCGGAGCGACGGGTTGGGCGCTACCCAGATAAAAGCAATGCAGGTAGAGAAAAGCAACCGCTTCTGCCAAAAAAGCGAGAAGCGGTGAAGCGGTAGGAAGCAGAAGAAGCGAGCGCTCTAGAAATAAAAGCCTAAACGAGTCTTTTTCAATTAAAAGACCCAAATCGAGTGAATCTTCTGTTTTAGTCATTCTTCAGCAGCAACATAGGGTTATAAACCACCCTTTTCTTCTCAAAAAACCAACGATTTCTTCCCCACATAAAGCAACGATTTGTTCAAGAAAACTACGGTTCTTATTCTTCTTCAACAGTACAACAAGTCAACAACAGCTTTCAAGTTTCAACATGTATATTTTTATTTTCATTCTTCTTCTTCTTTTTTTCTTTTTCCTTTTCTTTTTCTTTCTAAACGTCCAAAAAGCGCCGAAATGCTGGCAAAATTTTTTCTGAAAAATTCTGCCCTGTTTCTGCCAAAATTCTGCCCAGTTTCTGTCCAATTTTTTCCCAATTATATATTTTTTACTCTTAGTTCTTATTGTCTTTCTTATGTGTTATGTAGTTATTATTTCAATTGCGTGAAAAGAAGATAAGAAAGACCCGGCCTAGGCTTACTCTGAAAGAGTTAACGAAATTCCGCTTCACTTCAAACAAGCGGGCGCTTTGCTTCTCGCTTCTCACTTTTTGTGAAATGGGGGTTGCCGCTTTTCCTCTCTTCACGCTATTTTTAAGACTGGTTTTACTCAGACTTACGATTTTCCTAGATCTCCAATCATGTTTTTCTATCAATCACTTCCCCTACATACTGCCTAAGCCTTGAGGGGGGCAAACTACTCGATTCCTGTGTTGATAGGTAGCAAGTAGCAGCACAAGCTAGCCCGGACACCACAGTCATAAATAAAAACAAAATTCTCCTAAACGCAACTATTGTACTCAGACTTCTGATTTTCCTAAATCTCCAATCATGTTTTTCTATAAATCGACTTCCCCTCCCTGCGTGCCCAGTTCCTGTTCTGATATGTAGCAAGTAACCAGTGGAATAGTTGAGGCACGCGCAAGCTGGCCCGAACACCACAATCATAAATAAAAACATAATTCTGCTAAATGCAAGTGTTTACTTACTTCCCATTTTCTAAATCTCCAATCATTTCTCTATCGATCAACCTTCCCTACGAACTAATTTCAGCACAATTCTACACCAACACATAACTCAGCAACAAATCAACACGTCAAAAATTACAAACAACTCTAATCGAAGCAAAAATATAAATATCCAATTAATACATTTAAAATTGAAAGAAATTTGAATTAAATTTGACCTGTAGAGGACGTCAAAGGCGACGTAAGCTCGAGCATGGCCGATATGACTGAAATCATAACTGGTAACGCCGCAAACGTACATTTTCACTTTACCTGGTTCCTTCGGTATGAAAACCTCCTTTTGTTTCGTCATTGTGTTATAGACCTGAAATTCAATCTTCTGGTTCACCATTTTTAAATGAATTTCTCTGATCGACCGGAACGGAAATTCGATTTTCTCCTCGTAGGGCAAAAACCCTAGTTCCGTCCGCTCAAATGTGTGTATTAATTAAGGTAAAAGAGAGAGATTCGAGGAAGCGTTATTTTTATTTCCCTTTCTTCCGCTTTTCTCTTTTGTACTTTTTGTTTAACTAAGTAGTTATGTTTGAAAAAAGTTGTTATATTTGATTACTATATTTTTATTTGGTAAGTAAAAGGTTTGATATATATTTGTTAAAAGATCACGAGCCGTTTGACTTAAGCTGTTACATGTTTAAATAAACAACAACAACAACTACCCAGTATACTCCTACCAGGTGGGGTCTGGGAAGGGTAATATGTAGACGAGCCTTACCCCGACCCGAAAGGGCAGGGAGGCTGTTTCCAATCGACCCTCGGCTCATAGGATTAGAGGATAACCAGTAGTAAAATAGAAACAGAGACAAAAACAAAAACAAAAACAATAGAGCATTAGTGCATTAGAAATTCCAGCAGAAATAGCGTTAATAATAATATGAACAAAGGAAACAAAAATACCAAAATACAATAGCATGCAATAGTATCCTACAGTAAACACAAATCATCTACGAGTAACCCTGCTGACCCACCCCCAACCCCGGAAGAAGCGAACGAAAAACGCTGGGGACCCCTATCCTACAACCCTGATTCTAGACCTCCAGACTTTCCTATCAAGGGTCATGTCCTCGAAAACCTGCACTATAGCCATGTCCTGCCTAATCACCTCTCCCCAATACTTCTTGGCCCTCCCTCTGCCTCGCCGACCGCCAACAATCTCCAGCAGCTCGCAGCTCCTCACCGGTGCGTCGGGACTTCTCCTCCGCACATGCCCGAACCACCTCAGACGCGCTTCACGCATCTTCTCGTCCACCGGGGCCACCCCCACCTTCTCTCGAATAATTTCATTCTTAACCTTATCTAGCCTGGTGTGCCCGCACATCTACCTAAGCATCCTCATCTCCGCAACCCTCATTCTCCGTCCCCCTGGATAACAGACCCAAGATATCGGACAATGTCCCTCTTGACGATGGCCTGAGAGCCAATCATCACGTCCCTGCCTACTTCGCACGGTTCGGCGCTAAACTTGCACTCCAGGTATTCTGTCTTAGATCTGCTTATTTTGAAACCTTTGGACTCGAGAGTCCGTCTCCATACCTCTAACCTTTCAATAACACCGACCCTCGTCTCATCTATCAATACTATATCATCAGCAAATAACATACACCAAGGCACATCCCCTTGAATATGTCGGGTTAGAGCATCTATAACTAAGGCAAACAAGAGGGGGCTCAGCGGCGATCCTTGATGGAGCCCCATAACCACTGGAAAATGGCCTGATTCGCCACCCACCGTCCTAACCCTAGTCTTAGCTCCATTGTACATGTACTTGATTACTCTGATGTAGGCTTCCGGCACGCTCTTCGCCTCCATAGCACCTCCCTTGGGACCTTATCATACGCCTTCTCCAAGTCGATAAGCAACATGTGAAGGTCCTTCTTCTTATCCCTGAATTGCTCCGCCAGCCGCCTGACAAGGTGGATAGCCTCTGTAGTGGAGCGGCCCGGCATGAAACCGAACTGGTTCCCAGATATAGATGTCACCTCCCTCATCCGCGCCTCAATCACCCTCTCCCAAACCTTCATGGTGTGACTTATTAATTTGATACCCCTATAGTTGTTGCAGCACTGGATGTCCCCTTTGTTCTTGTACAAGGGCACCACTGTCCTCCACCTCCACCCATCCGGCATCCTTTTGGTTCTGAAGATCGCATTGAACAACCTGGAGAGCCACTCCCCTCCTGTCTTACCCATGCACTTCCATAACTCCACCGCGATCTCGTCAGGCCTGGTCGCTCGACCCCTACTCATCCTACGCAACGCCCCCATGACCTCCTCCACCCTAATGCGCCTGCAGTACCCAAGGTCTCTATGACACTCTGAATGCCCCAGCTCCCCTAGCTCTATGTTACGATCCCCCTCCTCGTTAAGTAAGTCCCGAAAGTACTCCTGCCACCTCTGTTTGATTTGAGATTCCCCCGTCAAAACTCTACCATCCTCGCCCTTGATACACCTAACTTGGTCTAGATCGCGTGCCTTCCTCTCCCTCGCTTTAGCTAACCGGAATAACTTCTTATCCCCGCCTCTCTCCCCTAGCTCTTCGTACATGCGACCGAACGCCGCGTTTTTAGCTTCCATGACTGCCATCTTTGCTTCTTTCCTTGCCACCTTGTAGATCGCCCTGTTCGCTCTCCGTTCATCCTCGCTTGTGCTCCATGCCAACCTAGCGAACGCCACCTTCTTCACCTCCACCTTTCCTTTGACTACATCGTTCCACCACCAATTACCCTGATGTCTGCCTGAATATCTCTTGGCCACCCCGAGCACGTCCCGTGCTACCCCCCTAATCAAGTTCGCCGTCACTGTCCACATAGCGTCCGCTTCCCCGGAACTTCTCCAA
Source organism: Nicotiana benthamiana (assembly GCA_034376525.1). Lineage (NCBI taxonomy): Eukaryota > Viridiplantae > Streptophyta > Magnoliopsida > Solanales > Solanaceae > Nicotiana > Nicotiana benthamiana. Next base: position 46,205,310 of record CM067330.1, read on the forward strand.
GCTCCGCCCTCAACTAACCTCCTTTCCAACTCCTGTGTTTTTTCCTTAGTCAAAGCACCCCATCTGATCCGCAGTTATCCCCGAGCGCCCCTCCTCTTCCTCTTCACCCAGAGACCGACATCCAACACTAGGAGTCTATGGAGAGTAGAAAGAGACTCTCCCGGAATAAGCTTGCAGTCCTTGCACAGACCCCTATCGCTCCTTCGGATGAGGATGTAATCAATCTGAGTCCTTGCCGCTGAGCTCTTGAAGGTAACCAAATGCTCCTCCCTCTTCTGAAAAGTCGAGTTCGCAGCAATCAGAAGCCCGGAAGCCCTGGCGAAATCAAGCAGCGAAGTGCCCCCTCCGTTCCTAACCCCAAAGCCGAAGCCTCCGTGCACCTCATCATAGCCACCAGCATCAGCCCCAATATGGCCATTAAAGTCCCCCCCCCCCCAATAAGTAACTTCTCAGATTGAGGAATACTACTCACCATATCATCCAAGTCCTCCCAAAAGCGCCTCTTGGCCTCCTCGTCTAGACCCACTTGCGGCGCGTAAGCGCTGATGACGTTGAGAACGCCACCCCCAATAACCAGCTTAATAGACATTAACCTATCATTCACTCGCCTAACCTCGACAAACATGTTTAAATAAAAATACGGAAATTAAAAATAATCAGTTGATAAACTGGGTATATGAAGAGTTTTGTTTTAAAAAGAAGTATTTTTGGGATAAAATAATAAATATTTTTGTCAAACTTAAAAGTGTTATAAGTTGAAATTTGATAAGTTGGAGTAAACCAACATAAATTTGGCTTGTTTGGCTTATAAACACTTAATTTATAAACACTTTAAATTTTACCAAACGCGTAAATAAGTCAAAAATCTAAATAAAAAAGAAATATTTTCAATGGGTACAGTTGAAATTCATTGAAAATGTATAGATAAGTCAATATACAAAATTTGAGGAAGATAGGAGGTGATTTTGACTGGTTTGTATTAAAATTTGTAATTAAATCGAGTTCAGAAAAGTCTTCTGCAATACATGTATCAAACATGTATATCACGCATGTACCTCACATACAGGTTTACATAGATATACATATGATATACAATAGATACAAATATGATACATATGTGATACAAAAATGATACAGTGTGTGATACACATATCATTTCTTTCATGTTCAGTTTTTACTGAATTTTCAATTCAAACCATCTCAAAACTTCACCAAATCATTCCAAAACTGAGATTCAAGCTCCTTAAGTTGTGCCCAACTTATTATAATAACAGCCACTCAAAATAAAGCAAAAAATTTTTTTGCTACAAAAAACTAATTGGCTAATTTGGCTAATATTTTAATATTTTATCAATTGGCCAATTTTTGTATAAGCTACCTATAAATGGACATAGCTGGTAATTCCCCTTTAACAATGAACTAGTGAAAGTAAGATGGGCCGACTTGTAAGTTGCTTAGTTTGAGCTGGGCTCGTGTATTTTAGAGCTTGATTTGGCTAGAGTAGCAAATGCAAAACAAGCTTCAATGTAAGGGGTATTATCATTTTTAGCCCGCGCCAAAAATTAGTTATGTTTTGTAGCCGAAAAAGTATATTAAATTTGTATAATTTTTGTATATAACACATAAAATGTGTATATATGAAAGCTATACAAGATATATTTTTCAGTCATTATTTTGAAAAACGGCTATACAATGTCATTTTCTCATGCAAATTTCAGCTTAAGAAAAAGTTATCCCCGATAATTGCTGCACTCGGAGCACGGTAGCAAGAAATGAGTGACCGGAAAATGATGGCTCATCGCCGGAAAACTGTGCATGACACTACTATGCAGTCGAGGAAGTTAATCACTCCAGTGAACAACATAAAAAAGGAATTAGCACAACTCATATTGGAAGCTCTTACCACAGAAATACCAATCAATTAAGGAAGTTCATGAAACTAGTAGTTCTAAAGGTGATGTGCAACTTCAACCTTTCAAAGCGCACGGAACAACGATGCAGGCAGCTCAGCGATTACAGTACTCTGAAGCGAGAGGATTGGAAAAGCCAACTCCTACAGCATTTGACGTGGTACGAGGGAATCACAACTCATAAATGAGTAAACCATTGTCTTTTGTTCCTCCAATTAATAGAGATGGTAACAAACAACAACAACAACAACAACAACAACAACAAAAATAACCCAGTATATTCCCACAAGTGGGGTCTAGAGAGGGTAATATGTACGCAGACCTTATCCCTACCCCGAAGGGTAGAGAGGTTGTTTCCAGGAGACCCTCGGCTCAAGAAGGATTAATAGAGATGGTAAGCGAATTATTAAATTGAACGAGGGGGATTTACAATCTCATGTGGATTATTGGAAAACCTCTATAATTGGGTAAATAATAGGATAAAATCCTTATGAAAAAGCTATGGAGAACTTTGTTACGAATGTGGGAATTTTGAAACTAAACCTCAGATACTAATTTATTCTAAGTGATATTGTATGTTCAAATTTCACACCATAACTGATAGGGACCAAGTTCTTCAGTTAGGTCCATATACATATAGGAAATAACAAATGGTGCTAACACTAAGAGAAATTGATTTCTTATTCAACAAAGACATACTAAGCATAGTGCCAGTTTGGGTGAGATTCTCTGGGCTACTAGTAGGATATTGATCGACTGAGGCTCTAAGGAAAATGGCCAGTGTGGTGGGCAAGCCCCTATACACTGATAAATTCACAGCTCATTATGAGAAGATATCCTATGCTAGGGTTCTTGTGGAGATGGATGATGCATATCCTTTTCCGGACCAGCTAGAAATAGAGTCACCTTTTGGCCCATTGGTGCATATTATTGAGTATGATTGGAGACTTGTTTTGTGTAATGACTATCTGAAATTTGATCATGATTTTGTTGACCGATGGCACAACAAAAGTTGTAATGAAGAGGATGATAACAAGCAAATGGGAAAGCGGAGAAGAAAAAGAAGAAGAGCAAAAAAGCCAACTACGACTATAAAGCAAACATGGCTGGTGAAAAAGCTAGAAGTGAGTGCTGAAATAGAGCCAGAGCCACTGAGGAAGGAAGCCTGCAAGTAGACCCTGCTCATGAGCCTGATTGCACTGAGATATTTAGGAATAGTATATAGCATGTACAACAAAATTTACCTATGCCATATCATACCCAAGATGGGGTCAATGTGCAAAATGACAAAGGGAAGGTAGTTGCTGAGCTAAGGTATGATGGGAGAAGAGGGAAACATGAGGATCTAGGTCCATCTTGCCCTCCAAATTATAGAGTCGTCAATATGGGATCAGCCCGTTGGGCCAGCGCAGCCTGTGATTTAGAAGGATTGGGCTACAAATGCCCATTTAAATACGAAGCTTTTAAGCCTGACTCGAGTAAGCCTATGGCTCGTGAAGCTTGACTGCGACTGGGATGGGCTGACTCGTGGGCCTAATAAAAATACGTATTTAAAAAATATAAAATATAAAAAGCATATGACACAAAAAATAACAATAAAAGTATCCTAAATGTAGATGTTAATTATTCTTAATATTTAACTAATTAATATGCATATGAATTGTAGTTGTAGATAAAAGTGAAGATGTTAAGACAACCTTCTCACAAGCGAATTCAAATGTGTTTGATAATGATAATGTGTTGGATATCCCATAAGCATCATGAACGTTCTTTTTGTTTTGGGCTTTGACTTTTAGTGAATAAAATATAGTCTTGTCTTTTATTTTTTTAAGTGTTTATTGTGATATATTAGAACCAATAAGATTTTTTAACTTGTAAATATTTATCTTTTTCCTTTAGTTTAGAACTTAAAAAATTATAAAATTATATCTTAAAAAATTATGGGCCGGCCCGTGTGGGCCAATAGCCCACATAAGGTTGGGGCGGGCTAACCATTATAAGGCCTATCAAAATGGTGGGCTGGCCCAGCCCAGCCCGTCTATTGCTAAAGCTCATGTGGGCCGAGTTGGGCTAGCCCGGCCCTACCCATATTGGCAGCTCTACCAAATTAAAACCCTTAATGATCATTGTCACTTAGAATATTAGGGGCCTGGTTGAGGCCCATAAGCAGAAGGAGGTAAAGACCTTTCTAGCTAAAAGGTAGAGGTAATGGGGTGTATTGAAACTAGAGTAAAAGAATACAAGGCTAAGTAAATACAAAAAAATATTGTTCATGGGTGGAATGTTACTGCAATTATCCTAATGATGTAAATAGTCGAATTTGGATTATGTGGAGAGCACATATGCAACTTCAGATTATTCAAGATATGTATCAATTCATCCATTGTCTAGTAGAGGATAACAAACCTCAAATTACCATATATCTCAATATCATCTATGTCCAGAATGATGGCCATCAAAGGAAGACTTTATGTATGGATCTTAAATAGATAAATATGCAGGCTTAGGAGTCATGGCTACTTAGTGGAGACTTTAACAATGTACTATATTCTAAGGATAGAATAGGGTACCCTATAACCACTACTGAAACACGGGGATTCAAAGATGTGATTGATTTCTATAGCTTACTCCTCTTAGAGCTAAAGGATGGCATTTTACTTGGACAAACAAGCAAGGTACTGGTTTAAAAGTTTATAGCAAGATAGATTGGGATTTGGAGAACTATCAGTGAATACAACAATATGGTCATGTGGAGACAGATTTCTTGAATGCTTCAGTCTCTGATAACTCCGTTATCATAATCAAATGTTTTCGGCAGAAATAATTATATACTAAACCATTTAGAATATACACAAATATCCTGGAACTTTCACAATTCCAGAAAATTATTCAGTATGTCTGGAGTCAGAATTATGATATTATATGTGTGCAACAGATCTGGTGCAACCCAGACTAGGAAATAAAATAACACAGCTTATATATGAAATCAAAAATTTACTTATCTACAACTTGATAATAAAAAAATCTCACTTTACAAACTATACGTAAGTATTCCCCACAATTTCTCATTATTTTGAGATATTTTATATTTTTACCTTTTTAAATTATTTTTAGCCGCATCCCCGCTAGTATTCGTATCTCAGAATCTTAGAATTTACATCTCGAAGGATTCACCCTCTAGATCCGTCCCCGTATCGGACACGCACACTCGTGCCTAGCAACTTCGCAGTATAGTTTATCAATGTAAGAAGTCTTGTATGTTTGTGTTTTACCTTGACTTATCTTAGTCTCTACGCAATTCTATCAAGGATTTGCATATCATGGGTTGCATTAGACTTCTGACGATGTTGCCATTTTTTATAGTTGTGGCGTCCGAATAATCTCTTGTGCAACTTGGCCAATTCTACGGAGGCACATGTTACCTCCCACTACTACATTATGATACTACCATATTTAAGAAGTTTCACTTGAGCATCTTATTTCCTTTAAAGATTTTTTTGCTTCTCTCTCACATCCCTCCTCACATCAGGTAAGAGCTATGACTTTATGCTTTTGTACATATTCTATATTCAACCGTAATAGCTTTGTGATCAATGTATAGGTCAAAATAGGACCACAAAGGGATTACCATTAAAAAGAATGATAAGGGGTCGACCAAGTTATAGACGTACCCATACGGCGTAATGACAATGAGTGCCTCGGTCCCCGCCAAGATCGACTCATCAAAGGCTTGCACGACGGAATGTGTGCAGTCGTGCCTGAATGAGTAAAGAGCAGCATAGTCAAGAAGGTGTATACTAGTTAAAGACCGTTGGACAAAGGGAAAGATGGATAATATATATATATATATATATATATATATATATATATATATATATATATATATATATATATATATATATATATATATATATATATATATACAGAAACACACACTAGTCCCCTTGGTATCAGAGCCATGGGGGAGTAAGGATTATTATTCTTGTTTTTAACTTGTTTTTATGTGGAATTGATAGATCAGACTTATATATATATATATATATATATATATATATATATATATATATATATATATATATATATATATATATATATATATATATATATATATATATATATATATATGACTTCTTTTTTATATTTTTCTTAAATCTTATATTTTTCATAAGAAGATCTCTTAAGGTTGGCACTATGATCCTTCCAGATATACACTGTAAGCAGTTTTCCTGAGAAAAGTAGATATGATAATTCTCAGTTGGCTTGCAGATGGTTATTTATAACCTTTAAATCATCCTAAAACAACTTCTTAGAAATAATTGGATTTAATTATTATATATAAAAGAAGACCTATATTCATAGATTTGATTTTTAGATCTAACTTTTCTCCATAATATTAAGTTAAGAACTTGAATATTATCCTTATGGAACCTAGTGGTCTCTTGAACCAAGAACAGGAAGCATTAAAGTTACCATTGTTAAATTTATCGTAATTACTTGCAGATCTAAGCCATGTCTTTCTTCCATTTTTTTTTCCTCGCCTTCAAAAAATTCCTTCTCATCCCCAACTTCCTCATCTTCCTCCTCCAATCCCAAACTCAAAGAAGAAATTAGCTTTTCTGATTTGCAGCAATCAGTTGGTGACTGGAAGATCCCTAAACATCCACAGTCCACAATTTATAAATCTTCACAATGGCCCTTGACTAGTGATTACCATATTTTTACAATTGTGCAAACCATTTCTCTTGAAACAGACCATGAGGAAATCAAACTTTTAAACCCAAAATCTAAAGAAAAATATAGGCAAAAATACAATTATCTCCATTTTTTTAGTACAGATTGCAACTAGACCTCTGTCCAGAGAAGGTCTAGACACGTCTCTACTCCCCTGTCTCAGAGCTCTAGATTTTTAGACTTCAATGATTTTCTTCTGGGAATGGTAGAAACCAGCCTTTGTAGCGGTGCAATTTACTTTGATTGTTTTCCTAATTTTACGGTATCTCTTAGAGATAGAAATATCTTAGCCTCTTTAACTCTTAATGTTAAAACTGCCAATTACAAAACCAAAATTGGATCCTTACAAGTATAAATTATTTATAGAATACAGTATAAAGCCATGAGTTTTGCCTTTAATACCGGAGCTATGAAAACCCTTCATAAAAGAGAAACTGTTCTTTTCAAAACAGATCTACAAAGATCTCATCTATCAATACCAAAACCCATTTCTTGGTGCCAATTTTCCTTACCACAAAACTGGTTACTACAAGATGTTACTCAGGCTGAGAAACTGGAAAATACTACGATCTCTCATATCCAACGATATTCTAGCATATCTGTAGCCATTTCCTTCCAAAGTTCCTCAGCCAAAGAGTCTCTATTTCATCCTCTTCGGCACAGTCTGAGATTCAGTCTGGAAGACATTCAATATCTTCTTTTCCTTCTAGAATCGAAACTGTTAATTTTGACTCTAAGAACCCTCAAGCCAAATATTCTGTAGAAACAACCCCTCCAACAGAAGTTAATTATGACCATCCTCAATCTCCCACTTACTCAGCTTTAGGTGCTGAATTAGATGTTTTGTAAAAGGACTTCAAAATTGATAAAGAGAAACTTCGAGCAAATTTTTATTCACAAGAAAATATTTTCAAAAGAACTTGGTTTTTTCAGAGATCTCAAGGATACAATAGAAAAAATCTCCAAAGTATTTACTAAGAATCTTTAAACTTCCTAAAAGAACAAATCAATTTCTTCGAATGGTTTGAGGCTTATGCTGAATATCACCAATTAAACTTTTCTTTTCTAAATCTGTTAATGTTTCAAAAAATTGGAAAACTTCCTTCGGAGAAGAATTCCTCCAGAACTTCCTCAGGCACAAGGATTTTCGATAAATTATGCAAATGCTTCAGTAATAACTAATCATTTCAAATTAAAAAATGAAAATGAAGCTATTACATGCAAAGATATTAAAAGTATTTTTGAACAAAATAATTGTACAAACAAATATTTACAATCTCTTGGTGAATATTTGGTTACAGAACCATCTAGTTCTAAGCCAACAAATACCCCCACTTTTTCAATCCCTTTGTTTAAACCTTATGAGATCCCTAGAACTTTCGCTACGGAACTCCGGATCCACCAAGCTAAAGACTATCCTCAGCTCTCTGTTCTTTAGCGTTGGATCCTTGAAATAGAAAAAACACTAATAGCTCAGGATACTCCAACTAAGGAGTGTTCTTGCAGTGTTCTCCAGAAGCCGATTTTGACCAAGAAACCAATTCATAGTTAGAATAATTTTATGAAAATTCCTCCCTCGAAATCAACCCTGTCAGAACAGGATCCTTCACCTGGCGTCATCCCCAAAAACTTTACTATTATAGAGCTACCTATCATGATATAGCCTTAGAAGAAAGACCCACTGTTATGCAAAACAACTATAATGCCAATATCATCTATGAATGGAACATAGATGGTTGCCCTGAATACAATATTCGGGCCAAATTACAACAAATGACTATGGTAGCCACTGCATGACGAACTTCCCATAACTGTTCTGACCAGCTTACTACTCATGTCTTAGTAGCAGGTTTCACATGTCAACTTAAAAGGATGGTGGGATACCCATCTTAGCGAAGAAGATAAGAACCAAATTCTATTAAGTGTCCGAGTTGATTCCACATGAGAACCAATTCTTAAAGATGGACTTACCATTCCTGATTGAACCAACACCCTAATTTATACCATTATCAAAACATTCATATGAGTCCAGGTATCTTTAGGGAAAGATCTTCTGAGATACGTAACAACCTTAAGTGTAAAATCTTTTCTGATTTTAGATGCTATAAAGATTCATTTCTTACCCGAATCTACGAAAAACCTTATGGAAATCTCCCATATTGGAAAGAAAAATTCCTAGATGGTCTACCTAAGTCTCTTAGAGATTTAGTTAAAGAAGAACTCCAAAATCAGTATTCTGGTGATATTATTCCTTACGACCAAATCACCTATGGTCAACTGATAAGTCTCATTCAACATGTCGCTCTCAAAATTCGTCGACAAGATAAGATATTGAGACAATTAGCCAAAGACAGCGCACAAACATGTCGAGATCTAGGTAGTTTCTATGAATAATTTGGTTTACCACCTTGTAGCAAAAGCCTCACAAGAGATGAACAACCAAGGATATGGAGATTACGAAATATAGGTATTTTGCACCCAAGTTTAGGAAGGCCAAACCGTTTTCCTCCAAATCCAAAACCTTTCCCAGTAAACATAAGCCAACAAACTTCCAAACTCCCAATGTTGGCAAATGTTTCAAGTGCAACAAACCGGGACATATAGCCAAATACTGCAAGTTGTCTAACAAAGTTAGAAATCTTGATTTAGATGAGTTTGTTCTTAACCATATCGAGCAACTTTTATTAGAAGATAGTGACACTTCCGATGTTGCTGATGATGAACTTGAAAAACAATTTAACCAAATCAAAGATGATAACACAAAATCATATTCATTCCAGTCTAGTCAAGAAGAACCTTCGGTTCACGTTCTCTCAAAAGAACAAGATCTTCTTCTAGAAATAATAAGCAATCTCCAAGATTCTGAGCAAAATAAGCATTATCTTGAGCAATTCAAACAAACAATTGATAAGCCTTCTACATCTTCATCTAGTGTCTTTTCCAATCATCCTCAAGTTATAATATTACTGATATCCTTAGTAGATTCCCTTCCCAAAAACCTAAGGTAGTAACTAACCAAGATTTCCAATCCGAGATAGCATTCCTTAAGGAGGAAATTCAAGAAATTAAGGCTAGACAAGAGTTAGACTGTCTTGTTCTCCAACAGCTCTCAACCAAGCCTGAGGAGTTCAAACCAACTGAATATAAGCCAGTTGAAAAAGAAGTTTTTTTACCTCTCCCCAATTTCCATAAGAAAATGGCACATGAGAGTTATCCTAATTATCAATAAGTCCTTTACCTTGGATATTATTGCCTTATTTGATGCAGGTGCAGATCTTAACTGCATACAAGAAGGACTCATTCCAACCAAATTCTTTGAAAAAACCAAAGAAGGTCTTAGGGCTGCTAAGGGCGGGAAACTAGGAATTAACTTCAAACTCTCCAATGTTGAAGTAAGAACCTCCATAGAAAATTCTCCATTGTCAGCCCCAAGTTCTTTCCTATTAGAAAAAGACCTTACTAATCCAGTTATATTAAGAACTCTCTTTATCAAAGAGCTCGTACCTTTTATGGTGACAAAACAAGGAATTCTGATCGAACACATAGGAGGTAAAACCTTTGTCCTTTCGATAGACCTCCAGTGGCAAAGTTCTTGTCCGCTATAAAAGTAAAGATGCACAGATCAATTTTCTCAAAGAAGAAATAACATTCAAAAGGTTACAACAACAGCTTCAAAATTCTTCCCTCCAATCCAAGATAAAAAAATTTAGAAACCAAAATCCAGGAAGAACTTTGTGCTGATCTACCTACAGCCTTATGGAATAGCAAGAGACAGATTATTAGGCTCCCTTACGAACTTGACTTTGATTAAAAAAAATCCCCACAAAATCTCATCCTATTCAGATGAATCACGAGCTAACTGTTCATTGTCAAAAAGAAATTAATGATCTTCTTGAAAAATGCATCATCTCTCCAAGCAAATCCCCTTGGAGTTGTGCTTCCTTTAATGTCAATAAAAACTCTAAAATAGAATGAGGTGTCCCTCGATTAGTCATCAATAATAAACCTTTGAACAAGGCACTTCGCTGGATTAGATACCCTATTCCAAACAAAAAGGATTTACTTCAAAAGCTTTATGCTGCAACTATTTTTTCAAAATTCGATCTAAAATCAGGATTTTGGCAAATTCAAATAGATCCCAAAAAAGGCATAAAACTGCTTTTACAATACCATTTGGACAATATGAATGGAATGTAATGCTATTCGGTTTAAAAAATGCTCCTTCTGAATTTCAAAAGATAATGAATGATATTTTTAATCCTTTTTAAAATTTTATTATTGTTTGTATTGATGATGTTCTAGTATTTTCTACTAGCATGGATCAATATTTTAAGCATATAAAAGTTTTCTTTAATGTTATCAAAGAAAACAGATTAGTTTTATCAAAAACTAAATATAGTCTTTTTCAAACTAACATCCGATTTCTTGGACACAATATCGAGCAGGGGACCATTGTCCCTATTCAACAATCCATTCAATTTTCTGACAAATTTCCCGACCAAATTTTAGATAAAACCCAGCTTCAACGATTTTTAGGATGTGTTTTTTATGTATCAGACTTTATTCCAAGCCTTAGCAATTTGCTCAAACCTCTACATGATAGGTTGAAAAAACCTCCACCCCCGTGTACTTCAGTTCACACCAACGATATCAAAGAAATCAAGTTGAAAGTCAAAGACATTCCTTGCTTATCTCTCCCTGATCCTTCTACATTCAAAATAGTTGAGACTGATGCATCAGATATTGGTTATGGTAGCAGAAAAAAGATAACAAAGAACATATTATTGCATTTGCTTCAAAACATTGGAATAATTCCCAACAAAGTTATCCAAAAATTAAAAAAGAAATTTTAGCAATTGATTTGTGCATTTATAAATTTCAAGTTGATTTATTATATCAAAATTTTTTGTTATGGATTGATTGTAAAGCAGCGAAATCTTTTTTACAAAGTATGTACAAAATCTTGCTTCTAAACATATATTTGCTAGATGGCAAGCTGTTTTATCTATTTTTGATTTTGATATAGAGTATATCAATGGGAGCTCAAACTGTATTCCAGATTTTCTTTCTAGAGAATTCTTGCATGGAAGATAAAATGCCAAGAAAAAAGAAAGCCGACATTTCAGATCCTCCAATACCTGTTCCCCTCATCCGGACAAAAATATTATAGAAACAATACCAATACAGTCCGATACAGATGTTGTTTCCACAAAACAAACAATTTCAGTTGCCTCCAAGCAACTCCCAAAGGGCACAACTTGACCAAACCAGCCCAAATATAGAAATTCCATCAGACTACGATATGAACAGAGTGCCCCAAGTTCGTGTGATAGAAAGTTCAGGACCAATCTCAATTTCTAGTCCCAAAAAAATGGGCAGATCTAGTTAAAGACGAAGAGTCTCAACAATCTCAAGCTCAACTAGCACAACCCATGTCTTCTCCTTGGACAGAAGAAGAATTCATGTAATGGAAACAACTCATGGGCATTAAAAATCAAATGATCATGCCTAGCTTATATAAAAACCAACTGAGAAATCAGTATCAATTGTACAAAAATTATTGTTCCAATCTGGTGGCACAAAGCCACGCATCTTCTTCCAACTCCGTGGCGGACCAAAGTCACACGACCCCTTCACTTCCTATGGTTGCCAGAAGCACCGCACAAAAATATTGGAGGCTAAAAGCCCCATTGCAGGTACAGGGTGTCCATCCAACATCCCAAATACTACAACCAGTCAAGTACTTTCTTCATCAGCGCCACAACCTATTTCTTCAAACAGGGGCCCCTCCTCTGTGGAACCCTCTTATATTAAGAATGAACATGTTTATCCACTTATCCAAATTGAGCTAGAATTCTGGAATTCAAACCCCCAAGAGGTAGCTAAGAAAGTACTTAGCCATTCAGCTAATTTTATTCAAAACAGCCTCCAACATACCCAAAGATATTATGAGTTTATTCTCATGGATACTAGATCTTGCTTGTTTAAGCCCCACAAAGAAAAACAAGCTCAATCATATGTCACATATACTACGGTGTGGATTAACAAAATAATCTCACCAAAAGAATGGGGAATCCATCTAGCAAAATACCAAAGACTTTTCCAGCCTTTTGACCACAATTTTAGAATTACTATGACTACCAGGCAGCTTGGATGAATGATTTCACCGTCCAAAACCAACTTAGAAAGCATTCATGGTTCATCATCTGGAGTAAACAATTAACCTCTGAATTCCTTCAGTGGTTTATACATCAAATGTGGCATGTATATGGTCATAAAGCTGAAATCCTCCCAGTACCAGTAAAAGAAGGATATGATTATTTCTGTCATAGATTTTCTAGTGAATAGAAAGTAGCCATACTCCTCCAATTTTCCCACCGATTTCATATCCCTTGGATATACTCCCAAAAGTTTTCCTTCCACAAGCCAGAAGGACTGTGGTTAGCCCTCCAAGGACACTGCAAATGGTATAAAATGTGGGATTCATCCGAAGCCTATGTACCGGTGGTAGACAAGTTGTTTCTATCCCATCCACAGTATCTAGCTATAATAGATGCTACTCAAGTTTTATTTTTACAACAAAAGTCCGTTGCTAATGCACAATTGGCCGGTTCCAGCACCGGGCTTGATTTTATTCAGCAAATGGAGTAAATTCTGGATACCCTCAAGGCACAAATTCCACGTCAACAAAATCAAGCATCTTTGTGAGCATGTGACTTTTGCCTCATTAAAATTACTACTACAGAATTCTCAAACTTAGGATTTTTCCTTTTATTATTTATTTTGAGGATTTAATTGCGCATAATAGTGTGTGTTTTCATTGATGCATGCAGATAAGTCATAATCATAAAAATAAAAATAAAAATACATAAGCATTTAGGATTTAATTTCTCATATTTTGTTAAAATTAATTGGTAATTAAGGTTTCGTTTTACAAAATATAAAAAAATCACAAAATAAGTAGTTTATTTTAGCATTTTATTGATTAATCTTCATTTTTGGCATTTTATTTTTAATTTTCATACTTGTTTATGTTTAGGTAGTTATTAGTTTTATTTAGCTGAATTTAGATTTTAAAAATAAATTAGGAAGTCTTAAAAAATGAAAATAAAAAGAAATAGGAATTTAAATAAGGATGTCCACAATTGGGCCAAGTCTTATTGGCCCAAAACCCCTGTAGCCGTTCAAAATACCCAAACCCAGCCCAAAACCCGTCTCTAACCCAAGTCCATATAGGAGACGCCCCAATGCGACATCGTTTTGGGGCGATCAATCTCAGCCATTCATCCATATTGATCCAACGGCCCTGAAACTCCCTTCCCAAATCCAATAAATATGTATAAACATGTGTAATGTATTCAGAAGCCAAAAGTCATCATCCTTATACCAAATATTCACCAGTATAACACCGTCCAGGATCCACCACCAAACTACCATAGCGTCGCCGTCCACCACCCTGAAACCACCGCCGGAAATCGCTTCACGACGGCGGCCGACCACCAAATGGCACCAAATTTACACCGTCGAACCCTCGCAACCTCCCCTTTCACCTCCTACCATCAAATCCCCTCAAATATCTCCCCGGCCCGTTGAATATTCAAAAGAATAGTCGCCGTCTCCACCGCCTACCGCGGCACCAAACCCAAACCTCGTCCAAATTAACACCCATAAACCGCCTCGTTCTCCTCTTCCCAACCCTCTAAATCCCTTCCCTCGAATCCTCACCGGTCTCTTCGAATATTGAATCGAAGCTCTGACCCAAACCTCAACCTCACCGGAATCCCTAAAAAATGGTCCCCGGTGACCACCTCACCTTCCCATCCAAAACTCCATGGACAATGACCTTCGAATGCAACTAGATGTGGCCAAAAAATCATATCTGAAACCCAGACCCCATCTCAAAGTTAATTAACCCTAACTTGACACCCTTTCCCCCCTCTCCAATAATGATACAAAGGTCTCAAGAGACCAAAGACCCTCTCAGGAAGGGTCAAAAAGCTTTGAGACGTGAAGAGCCCCAAATCTAGGGTTGCGTTTAAGAAAGCTAAGTTCCTTTTGTTTTGATTGTTTTTACTGCTTTTAATTTTGTTTGTTTTCTTTTCTAATTGCTTTTGATCTTCTTTGCTTTCATTTGTTTAAGTACATTAAGTTTTTTATCTGTTCATCTTTGAAATATTCTGAGTAGGTGCTTCCATTTAGAGTCATATGTTTGTCCTTGTTTTCTTTTCTAGTTGCTTTTGATCTTCTTTATTTTCATTTGTTTAAACACATTAAGCTTTCATCTGCTCATTTTTGAAATATCCTGAGTATTTGCCTACTTGCTTGTCTTTGTTTTAAGATTGGATAATATGCTTCTGAATAGTCTGCATAACATTTGAAGTCACAGTTGTTCCCGTTGACTTATTTGAATTATCATGCTAAGCTCATAATTGTTCATCTTTGGTTTAAAATTGATCAGTGTCCTGTGTTTCTAAATTTTGTGATGTTTAGCCTTATATGTGCTTCCGAGTAATTTAGTTTCACCATTCTTGATATTTGCATGTATATATGTGTTCCAATTAAACAGTTGGCCATGGGCAGCTCTCTCAAATTTGATCCCAACTGATAATAACCTTGGTTTATGACCTTAGGTAGTTAATTAGGGTTAATTGTTGACAAAATAGATAGGCACCAGGATGTAACACATATACTCAGTAATTAAGAAAGGAATACAGGGATATTACGGGTATTTGAACATGGGAATCTTGTAACAAACTCCTGGAACATTCTACTGAAGGGTCAAAATACAATTTCTATTAATTCTTCCTCAAAACTTGAGACACAAGTTAGAAAATAAAGGATCAACTAGGCAAATCTGAAAAATGGGTAAGGGACTAAAAGGAAAACAAAAAGATTGTGTTGCCCTAAGGCTTTGGCTATAAAAGAGGCGTCTGATTTTTTTTTGAGAGATATATACATTGAGAGATATAGAGAGAAGGATAGACAATATTAAATATACAGCGAATACACTTTAGATATACATTCAAATACATTTTAAAACCAATTCCTGAAATACTATGTTTTTTGGCAAAATCTTCTCTAATAATCAAAATTCTACTCATTACAAGTTGAAGATGAATTGAGGCATGTACATTTTGAGCTTTTAGAGAAACCTGTGTCGATATTTGCTTCTCAAAATTTCTTGAGTTTCTAGGTTAACTAGTAGATTTGGCTGTTGTTGCTTGCTTGCCTCGCGTTTGCCTTACTCATAGGATTTCTTCTGCTGTAATTCCAGGTACCATTCTCACTCGAAATCTGGGAAGGAACAACTGTACATATTCGAGACCATAAGTGATAATGAAGATGATCATTTTTTATATTAATGTCTTATTATAAACGTTGTTAGCTTAGTAGTATTTCTGGTGCTGTAATGTATATGAACGTATAAATTATGGAGGATTGTATTTGGAATGTCAATCTTAATTTGCTTAAACTTCAGTAGACTAAAATAGGACAATCAACAACCTGCCTGAATTTTGTGTTTCTATCAGTAATAAAACGTCATCATGTGTATACATATTTTAGTTGTTAAGCCTATCAATTTGTATGTATCGACCTTAAGTGTGAATTTAGCATATTGATTCATTTGTAAAAATCATTTCCAGGATGTCCTTTGTCAATTTTTTATGTGTTAAAAATGATCAACCATGAATAATATTAACAGTTGTAGTGTAACGATTTGAAAATGCTAGCCTTATCCTTGTGATTAATGTGTAGTCCAATGTTTCTGGGCTCAAATTGAAAGCCCAAACTGCTGTAGTTGCGAAGCATAAGGAAATGCATTCTTTGGGCTTGCTATTTCCAATAATGAAGCCCAAATTGCAACACCATCCATGAAAGAGGTTGAAGATATACATGCCGAATCTTTCTTTGAATATATCATTTACATATGAAATAACTAGGATGCATCTTTTGTGTTAGAGACATGTATAATAGAAAATTGTAGTCTCTTTAGCTTGTCTTTTCTTAAAAATAAAAAGGTGTGCCACGCTAAACGAAATCATGCACTGCGTTGGTCCTTTAATTAAAATAAAAATGCGTAGAAATCTGGAGGTGCCGTTTAGCGAATTTCACGGCCCTTCTAGGAATTTTCAAACGCGCAGTTGCTACAGGCACGATATTTTAATATGATATCTTCCTAAATTCGGGTTCATATTTATGTGACCCAAATCCGAGTCTCAACGATGTTAAAATGTGTTGAGAACCCAGGTGCGTTTATGTGACATGGTTCAAGACACGTTTTAATAACGTTGCAAATATTCATAAAATAAATTAAAAGCGGCTAAGAAGTTTAAAATGTACCATAGGCTGAACATGTTGTAAAATCGGATAATAAGCAAATTATAATAGTTTAAGTGACCGTGCTAGAACCACGGGATCCGGGGGTTCCTAACACCTTTCCTCGGGTCAACAGAATTCCTTACTTATTCTGGTTCGCAAACTCCAATTGGGCAGTCGGAAAATCTCCTCGATTTGGGATTCTAGATAAACTGGTGACTTGGGACACAAAAAGTCAAACCTATCCCAAGTGGCGACTCTTTATTAACAAATAATCCCATTTCGAATAATGTCACTTTAATTGGAAAAACTCCATTACATGTGTCATCCTTCGGGGTAGCCGTGTGAAAAAGGAGGTGTGACAGCTATGGCAACTCTGCTGGGGATATCGAATGCAGAATCTCTGGTTCAGGGTTCAAGAACTCGAGCTTATAATAATCGTTATATTTGGCTTATTTTGATTTCATTACATGTTTTATCCTAAGTGCTAAATGCTTTACCGCTTTGATATTATCTATATTGTATATATAAACTGATACGAAGCCCTTCACTTCACACCTCCGGGGATGTGCTTACTTGTTGAGACTCCCTCTTCTGTTAGTGTCATACCTGTAAATAAGAAAGAGGCCGGACAAGTTACTAAGCCGGATGGCCTTTTGATTCCTGGTACGTAGCCCCCTCCTCGACTCGAGTTGTCCGGTCGGGTGCACAATCTAGACCCTGTACCAAGGTGTTTAACTTAGAATAACTCGACCTCATATCGGATCCCTAGTAGGAACGTTTATTTGCACCATACATTTGACTTAGGGACTCAACACAAGGGTTGGGCTCGTCTAGGACAGGTGACCCGAAATGAAAAGACCATCCTGATGCATATTACGTGCTACTTGTACATTCATTTGCATTGGATTTGCATGTTGATCGGCTTGTGAATAAAAGGAAAATTTGAGAGTTCTTGAGATAAATCATTCGCCGAAATGGTGCCGGATTTTGCAAAAAAAAAAAAACATAATACAAAACAAAAGGAAAAGAAATTGGGAAAGTTTTCAACAATATTTTTGGGTTTTTTATAAATTGTTTTGCCTGGTCCAACCCTTCTTTTTCAAAAAATACCAAAACAAGAATAAAACAAATGTCCGATCACTTGTTTCGAAATAAATCAGGTAATGCCATTATTACCGGAAATAGCCGAATGTTACCATAAGGGACGTTGGTAGGTTGATCTTGCACAAATGGCCACCTCTGAGTCCTATTTTGACCGGCAAGCGAGCACAACCTGAAAACACTTTCTTTCAAAGTGTTGCAAGGCCGTATTCGCAAAGTCGGGCTCTGATTTAAGAAGTAAATTTCATAAAGTAGTGGTTTTAATATTTTTGGATACTAATTCACCTTAATAAATTTCCAGAATGAGCACGATAATGTTCATGAAAATAATTCCCTTGGAGTTACGACTGTGGTGGAATGATCTGGGGGAAGCAGGGTAAAAACGGGTCAATACACATCTGGGAGGCCTCACTGGTTTGTTGAAAATTAACCCAAGGGGAGATAGCATAAAAGCATTAATCATATTCTGGGACCCGACGCACAATGTCTTCCACTTATCGGACTTTGAACTCACCCCGATATTGGAGAAAATAACTAGATATATTGGGACCCCTACAATTCCTTTGAGACAGCAATATCTGATTGCACCAAGAGACCTTGTCGTGCATAAATTCCTAGACTCCTTGAAAATCAGTAGGAAGGTTCACAATCCAGACTTATCAGCTGGCTTTTGCAACCCGTAATTTATATATCAGAGATATGGACATATCGGGGGATTCAATAACCCCGAAAATAATATTTGTAGCAAAGGAAATCAGCTCAAATGGGAGGAGCATCAATGTTTTGCGTTCATGGTATTTTTCTTGGGTCTACGTGTATTCCGTCGAAAGGATGGGAATATTGACATACGAATAGCAGGGGTGGTTAGCACTTTAATAACCTTGGCTAAAAGTACCCTCGCTCCAATGATCTTGTCTAAAATCTTCCGTGCTCTCACCGCCTGTACAGCAGAAAGAGACTTCTTCGAGGGATGTAACTTGCTGCTACAAATATGGATGATCGAGCATATATGCCACCGGCCTCGATTCATGAATTATGGGTCGCCAACTAAGAGCTGCATAGAAGAATTCTGCAACAGGGTTGATGGGTCTAGAGTACCCGAGGGTGTCACATAATGGGTGTCACATCTCCGGGTCATCATTGCAAATCAGATAGAGTGGACATTCGGGTGGCTCCCTGCGGATGATGTTGTGTATATGCCAGCCACCGGACCTCATTTCCTTTTGATAGGTGTCCGAAGTATCCATCCCTATGCGCCATATAGAGTACTAAGACAATTGGGTAAATTCCAAATGATCCCCAGGGGCGAGGATATTAGTCGTCATGCGGTTGAGATAAGCTTAAATGGTCAATTCCCTGAAGCCGTTGTACGTCAAATCTGGAGTGAATGTCAATACTTGACAGCCGATACTCGAGTGTGCCACATATCTAAAGGTGAGGTTGCACCGGGGTATGTTGCTTGGAACAAAAGAGACATAGAGCCTGGAAGGCCAGCTAAGAGACCACATCTCCAAGAATTTACTGAGACGTCACAAGAGCAGTGGGATTGGTTAGCCACGTAAAATGAATATAGGGCTAATAAAGGAAGGTTGGAAAAGCAAATCCAAGAGCTGCAATTTGAAAATAGTTTGCAAGCTGCAGCCAGTGAGGGAGAAAAGAAGATATTGACCAAAGAAAATGAAGCCCTACAAGCCCAAATCCAGAAAATGAAGGCAGCTACAGAAAATTCCCCCGGAAGCACAAGAGATGAAAAACTCATAGAAAATTTGCGGCGTAAAGTAACCGAGTATGGGTTCGACCTGAATAAGGCAGAAAGTGAGCTATCTAGGGTTCGAAAGCAATTGATTAAAAGTGCATAGGAACGAGCCCGCATCCTTGAGCAATTGAAAGAAGGGAATAACGATGAGATTGTTGGTTTAATGTGGAGGGTCATCATGACTTAAAATAGAATTACCAAGCAAGTCGGGGACTTCAAAGCCGAAAGAGAGCATTGTTATGCAGTAATAGTAGGATTAGAAAGGGATTTGCAGCAATTCCAGAAGCTAAGTCAGGTAGCAGAACTAACTCTAGAGGCAAGGGCCGAGCAAATTGGGCGTTTGCTGCAAGAAAAAGGTGTTATCAGGGAACGGATATAGGCGATCGTAGATATATTACCACAAAGTGCAACCATTGTGAGGATATGACGAAATCCATGTTCTTTGCTACCGCCATTACATTTGTTCGTCAAGTGATGGAAGACCTCCACCACCTCCAAGGAAGTTTAGCACGCAAGCCTGCGGCAAGGCCGAACGATGCCTCACAAGTTCCAAGAGCAGTCGAAGTCTTAATGTATTCATGATTTCTAAAAATTTGTATTTTTCTTAAAAGAGTCTGTCTGTCTGTATGTTCTTTTACGCACCATTCGAGTCTGTAAGTCGTGTCCAAGTTTGGTAGTTGCCTTTAATTTTGTTAGCTTTGTAATCAAAAGTTTATCTTTATAAAAATGGAAAATCCCAAAACTATCTTGTTATTTCATCACATTTTTTTCATGAACTACGCTCGGTCTGATTTATGCGACGTCATGATACGTAGGCAATCCTCATAGGATTCGACCATATTCTTTAAAAGGGGAAAGCTAATAGGAAATAAGAAGTAGAAAACAAAAGAAAGTTTGGAATAGATGCCGGGATGACGCATGCAAACATATAGAATACCGTTAACTACATAGGTGCATCATACCCAACATGCGATTTCCTATTTGTTATCTATCCCAACCTAACTGTTGGTGAATCCAGTTTCCAGTCCAAGTTTTTAGAGAATAGTGATTGGTTTGTGGTAAGCTGGCATCACATAGATACTTTACTAGATCAAAAGGAAGCGTAGAGATGTCATCCAAAATGACTCTACCAGCAGTTCCCATCCTAAAGGACAACCCGATTAAAGGGATCCCGGCCTCAGAATCTGTGGCAGCTGAAGAAAATAGGATCCCTCGACTCAGAGTTATGGAGATGTGGGACGCTTGGAAAAATGGAAAAGAACCTCCAAGTGCTATCTCCAGATTTCCTGAGCTTTTCCAAAGGTCGGGGGGTACTTCCACCATCGCCATTAGCCACCCGAATATCTTCTTGGGGCAGCCTACCATATCAGCCAACTTCGTCGCAGCACCCTCTGAAGCCCGTCCTCCGATGTTCACATCTGGCTTAGCTCCAAATATTTTTACGGCTCCTCCATGTGCAGCCACCACACAGCCTGCGGTGCCTAGGTCCATGTTTGATCCTACAGCTTTCACATTTCAAACTCCCAACTACCAAACCGAGCCTCCCCTGTACCCCACATACAATTATCCTCAACCAGCATACGAACTCACACCGGTGCAGGACAAAACCCCTAAGACACTTGAACAAGATGAAATAACAAGAAGGATGAAAATCCTTGAGCAGAGTTTGAAAAACATGCAAGGTCTGAGTGGGCAGAAGAGCGTGTCTTACTCGGACTTGTGCATGTTACCACACATACATCTTCCACTAGGATTCAAAACGCCGAAGTTTGAAAAGTACGATGGACACGTCAACCCCATTGCCCATTTGAAAAAATACTGCAATAAGTTGCATGGGGCAGGTGTAAAAGAAGAACTATTGATGGCATATTTCGAGGAGAGTTTAGTAGGCATCGCTTCTAAATGGTACATGGACCAAGATATCACTCAATGGCATATTTTGATGTCTCGCCCGGGATTTCCTAAGGCAGTTCCAGTATAACATTGACATTGCCCCGGATAGGAATTCTTTGGTCAACTTGAAAAAGAAACCTTCAGAACGTTTTAGAGAATATGCTGTCAAGTGGCGCGAACAAGCGTCAAGAGTAAAGCCTCCCATGGATGAGAGGGAGATGGTCACGGTTTTCCTACAGGCGCAAAAGGCGTATTATTTTCAAAATATGATGTCAACGATGGGCAAGCCTTTTGCGAAAGCGATCAAAATTGGGGAGATGGTAGAAAATGGCTTAAAAATAGGAAGCATTCTGAGCCAGTCCGCCATAAGGGCAACCTCCCAGGCCATTCAAGGCGGGGCAGGAGGGGTCGCAAGAAACAAAAAGAAAGAGGAAGTGTCAATGGCAGCCTCCAGAATGAGAAGACATCATGCTCATAGACCTGTATTCCCAGAAAGAGCCTCTCAACACTAATATCCCCATCAAGACATGCATTATGTTACCCAACCTTATGCAGTCATGAATAGCCATTTGCTCGGCCACAACAACAGGGCAACAGAAACCAGGCCCCGAGAAATCAGCCTCCCCAAAATCACTATAATCCCCGCCTCCACAAAATAATTACCATCCCAGGGAACCACCTAGGAGACAAAACTTTACTCCAACAAGGGAGTCTTATGCCAGCCTATTCCAAAAACTGGTCTAGATGGCTCTGTTGCAGCCCGTGCCCCCGTACATGCAGAACCCTGATCACCTTCCTATCAACGGGGCGTACGCTGTGCTTATCATTTACGAGCTGAAGGACATGACCCCGAAAACTGCTGGACTCTGAAACGAGCGGTGGAGGATTTAATAAAACAAAAGAAAATAGTGCTGAGAGATGAAGATGTCCCGAATATAACCAATAACCCGTTGCCGGCTAACAACAATGGGCCATTCATCGGAATGATTTGTGAGGACAAAGAATTTGACCCTGCCTTAAAATCCATAATAGCCATTGCTGATGCAGACCGAAAACCGAAGGTTACCCCCAAGAAAGGTTATAGAAAAGGAAATGAGTGAATCCAAGCATCCAGAAGCAGAGAAAAAGTCTGAAATTAAATTTGAGACGACACCCACCAAGGAAATCATACTTTACATCCCGGGGGCGTCATGAAAAACAACCCACTTTGAGTCCTCCAAGAAGGTTTGAGTTGAACAAAACGATGTATGTACCCAAGGGAGCTTATGTGGTACTGGGATTGATTGAACAACCAAGGCTGAATGAGCCCGTGGTAATTGGTCGTGCGCCTCAGAAGTCAATGACAAACCCTTCTGCAATCCCATGGAACTACCAAGAAACCATAGTCACATACAAGGGCAAAGAAATCATTGGGGAAACTCAAAAGGGCCATCCCGCAAAGAAATATTCGGATATGGAAGAAGTCAACACTACCATCAAAAAGTGATTTCCACCCATAAAGCCCGTAAATGCTGAAGAGGCAGAGGCCTTCTTTCAAAAAAATGAAAATGCTAGAATATTAGGTGGTGGACCAGCTCCGAAAGTATCCCCAGTAGGTCTCTTTATTGTCCCTACTGATGAAATCTCTAGAGCACTAGAAAGAGTTGGCTAAGACCTTGAATGAAGCATATGTAGCGGTTGGAACCTCCGTGGAACAACTGGAGAAAATGGCGGAAAGATTCTTTGCTATTAATTCGGTTACATTCAGCAAGAATTATTTACCTCCAGAAGGAGCTGCCCACAACAAAGCCTTACACCTCAGCGTCAAATGTGAGGGCTATTATGTCAAAAGAGTAATGATAAACGGAGGTTTTGGGGTAGATATATGCTTACTGTCAACATTGCAAAGAATGGAGATTGGAACAGAGAGGATCCATCCCAACAACGTGTGTGTCTGAGCCTTTGATGGAATCAAGAGAGACACCATAGTGGAAATTAACTTAGTATTGACCATCGGTCCGGTTGATTTTGAAGTGACATTTCAAGTATTAGGCATGGACACATCTTACAACTATCTCCTGGGAGGACCATGGATTCACGCGGCAGGAGCGGTGCCTTCTACTCTGCACCAAATATTGAAGTTCGAACATGAGAACCAGGATAGTGTGGTCCACGGAGAAGATCAACAGTTAATTTACTGGGATCCCTCTTTACCCTGCCTCGAAGACAAAGAGGGAAGTGAGCATATAGTCTACTGGCTTTTGAAATTATGATATCTAATTAATACAAAGAATGCGAACCATTCCCTCAGCCTTTACTCTCCAATGCTTCAATCATGGTGGCAAGAGAGATGACACGCCAAGGGTTTAAGCCAGGCAAGGGACTAGGAAGTTCTCTACAAGGCCTAACTGAGCCGGTTAATTTGCCTGCCACAGAGAAGTGTTTTAGGCTAGGTTTTCGTCCAACGTCAGAGGATATCACCTGGCTCAACCGTAGGAAACGTTGTGGATGGGTTTTGCCGCAACCCCTACCCCACTTGTACAAATATTTGCGAAACCAAAATAAAGTGAGGAATAAGAAGACGAGATCTTCACAGCGGAGGAAATTGAAGTGATATGTGGAGCCATGAGGAAATTACTGTATGAAGCCAACATGGTTCAGCTGGGAGAAGGCTCAAGCACTGCTGAAGTACTTTATATGGACCGTATGCCAAGTTGCAAGACAGGAAGGCCACACCTTTCCTAGTCAGGCGGGAGGCCCGTTAGTCCTTCCTTGCTACCTTTACTAGCATCACAAGTTATTTCAAGGTGTAGCTCGGGTGTTTTTCTTTTCTTTACTATTTGTCCTTTAAATTCCAGATGTAAACGCTGTTATCTTATATTTTCAAAGAAATGAAATCAATATTTCATCGTTTGCACTTCTCTATTTTTCTAATTTTGTTTTTTCTTTTACTTCATTTTTTCTTTCAATCCCAATAATGCGTCTTTAAATGAAATGAGATGCTCGCAGACTTCATGCCCCGAACCGAACATGCTGCCCATCTATGAAATAATGAACAAGAACCGGAATATGATGAAGAAGACACTTTTAGGGAAATCAACCGAGAGTTGGAACATTTTGAAAATAAACCTAAGACAAACTTAAACGATACCGAACGGGTTAACTTGGGCGATCCCGGCGAAATCATGGAAACTAAAATAAGCATCCACGTGGATAAAGAAATCTGGGATTCACTGGTTCAACTTCTGTTAGAATTCAAAGATGTATTTTCTTGGTCTTACAATGATATGCCTGAGCTGAGTGTTCATCTGATGGTTCATAATTTGCCCACATACCTCGAATGCCCTCAAGTCCAACAAAAACAAAGAAAGTTCAAACATGATGTCATCGATAAGATCAAAGAAGAGATCACAAAACAGCTAGAGACGGGGGTAATCTGAGTGGTTCGCTACACCACATGGTTGGCCAATGTGGTCCCGGTACCGTAGAAAGATGGGAAAACTCGCATATTTAAACAAGGCGAGTCCCAAAGACAACTTCCCCATACCTAACATCCACATCCTTGTTGACAACTGTGCCAAACACGAGATACAGTCTTTTGTAGATTGCTACGCAGGATACCACCAAGTGTTGATGGATGAGAAAGATGCTGAGAAAACCGCCTTCACCACACCTTGGGGAACTTACTGTTACAGTAATGCCTTTCGGTTTAAAGAACGCTGGGGCAACATAGATGAGGGCCATGACCACCATTTTCCATGACATGATACATCAAGAAATAGAAGTATATGTGGACGATGTGATTATCAAGTCCAAGACTCAGGGTGATCACGTAAAGGACTTTAGAAAGTTGTTCGAAAGGCTTCACAAATATGATTTGATATTGAATCCAGCCAAGTGTGCATTCGGGGTCCTGTAAGGCAAACTTCTGGGATTCATTGTCAGCCAAAGAGGTATCGAGTTGGATTCAACCAAGATAAAATCCATTGGAGAGCTACCTCCTCCAAAGACCAAGAAGAATGTAATGAGCTTACTGGGAAGACTGAATTACATCAGCCGATTCATCGCCCAGTTAACTTCCACATGCGAGCCCATATTCAAGCTATTAAAAAGGATGCAGTAGTCAAATGGACTGATGAGTGTCAAGAGGCTTTTGACATAATCAAACACTACTTGTCCAACCCACCAGTTTTAGTCCCGCCGGAACCAAGAAGGCCACTATTTCTCTATATAACTGTCATGGAAAGCTCTTTTGGTTTTATTCTCGGGCAGCATGACGCCATGGGAAAGAAAGAGCAAGCCATCTATTATTTGAGCAAGAAGTTTACCAGTTACGAGGCCAAATACATGCTGTTAGAAAGAACTTGTTACGCCTTGACGTGGGTGGCTCAGAAGTTGAGGCATTACCTGCAAGCTCATACCACCTACCTTATAACCAGGATAGATCCACTGAGGTATATATTCTAAAAACCGATGTCCACAGGGCGATTGGCAAAATGGCAAATCCTTCTTACCGAGTTCGACATAGTTTATATCACTCGTACCGCAATGAAGGCTCCAGCATTGGCAGGTCATCTGGCCAAAAATCCAGTTGACGATGAATATTATCCTTTGAATACCTATTTACCTGATGAAGAAGTAAATTCGGTGGAAGTAACATCCGAAGACATCCCCTCTTGGAAAATGTTTTTCGACGGAGCAATAATCGAAAAAGGCGTAGGGATTAGGGAAATTTTAATCTCACCCACGGGTCAGCATTACCCGGCTACAGCAAGGCTCCAGTTTTTCTGCACCAATAATACAACTGGATACGAAGCTTGCATCATGGCATGAACATGGCCATTGGCCAAGATGTTGATGAATTGTTAATCATGGGGGATTCAGATTTGATCATCCGACAGGCTCAAGGAGGGTGGGAAACAAGAGATGTTAAACTCATCCCCTATAGCTAGCATATGGAGGACCTCAACAAATGGTTCAAGTCAATACAATTCAGGTACATTCCTCGTTGTCACAATGAGTTAGCAGGCGCACTCGCAACCTTGGCTTCCATGTTGCCTTACCCCGGAAACGCCTACGTTGATCCTTTGAAAATCCAAATCAAAGAAAGGCATGGGTATTGTAATGGGACCAAAGCAGAGTCCAGCACACAACCCTGCTATTATGACATCAAGAGATTCCTAGAAACACAAGAGTATCCCGAGCAAGCCGCCAGGGAGCAAAAGAAACCATCCGACGACACGCAAGTAGCTTCTTCTTGAGTGGTGATACCTTGTACAAAAAGACTCTAGATCTTAATTTACTGAGATGTTTTGACACCGAGGAAGCCGGAAGAATTATGCATGAAGTGCACTCAGGAGTGTGTGGACCTCATATGAACGGATACGTACTGGCAAAGAAAATACTCCGAGCCAGGTATTATTGGACAACCATGGAGAAAGATTGTTTCAGCCTTGTTCAAAAATTCATCAATGTCAGGTGCATGGTGATTTGATTAATGCACCGCCAACCGAATTGCATCCTATGTCAGCACCCTGGCCATTCGCTGTCTAGGGCATGTCATTGGGCCGATTGAGCCAAAAGCTTCAAATGGACATAGATTCATATTGGTTGCTATTGATTACTTCACAAAATGGGTTGAAGCCATCACTCTTAAGTTTGTTACCAAGAAAGCTGTGGTAGAGTTTGTGCATTCCAATATCATTTGTCATTTCAGAATTCCTGCAACCATCATTACAGAAAACACGACCAATCTGAATAGTCGTCTGATGGGAGAAATATGTGAACAATTTAAGATAACACATAGAAACTCCACCCCTTACCGGCCCACAGCTAATGGTGCCGTCGAATTAGCTAATAAGAACATCAAGAAGATCTTGAGAAAAATGATTCAAAGCTCAAGGCAATGGAATGAAAAGTTTCCTTTTGCATTGATGGGATATCGCACCACAGTGCGGACATCGGTAGGAGTAACGCTATATTTACTAGTCTATGGGGCTGAAGCTGTCATACCCGCAGAGGTAGAAGTCCCATCATTCCGAGTAATTGTCGAAGCAGAAATTGAGGACCTCGTCCTTCACACTCTCTGACCTATTAATAAGGAGGGAGTAGATCATATAATGATCAGGTTAAACTATGAAGCAAAGAATAAAGTAAAGCTACAACAGGCCTACTTACCAGTAATAGGCTTGCGCCCAAACTTCTCATAGAAGGACGCCCATGTATGGATCCTCACTGTGTGGTGGAGAATTGCACTCACTCACTCGAGCGATATCGTCAACTAACAGGTGGAGGTAGTATCTCCGCTGCAAAAGCAAAAACAAATCCTCAGCAATGTCACCTAAAGGGAGACAATTGGCAACCGTCCTAAGGAAAATCATGAAGTGAACAAAGAAAACTCACGAGCAAAGTTCCACGTCTTCAGAAACCCTACAGGGTTTACCACGAGCTGCTATATCTACACGTAGAAGTAGCTTTCCCAAAAATGGTGGTTGTCCTTATCATCCATATTTACCATCAAACTCTTAGTTCGTCGATGGCGCATATAGATCATCATATCCCGAATAAAATAAGGGGCAAAGATGTGAAGCATGTGACCTAGGGAAATTCCTCAGTTGACTAGCTTCGCGTACTTAATAAGCATAAGAAAGAGTTTGTACGCATGTGGAGAGAGTTGGGTCGAGCACACTTCACAAAAGTAGTAGAAGTCTACAACTAGAGAAGGAAAGGAAAGCATATACCCGACAACAAAGGGATACGCATAAAACACGCAATATCCCAAACGGTGCAGATGCACAATATTCTTCCCCGCCGGTACCGTGTTGATATGAGTAGAGATTCCCCATTTATCTTTGAGCATTGTGATTGCCGCCTCATCCGTAGTGGAAGGAACGAGCTTCGGTTTATCCCCTTCAAGCCTGTTAAAATTGGTCCTCGTCTTCCCCGAACGAGGAACTATCTCATCCACTGTTGGAAATCCTTTCTCTTCCACAACTTCCGCTCTCTCTTTAAATGGGGACACATCACTTTCTGGCATCTGAGCACCGATAACTCTATCAGATTGTGAAGGAGTACTAGCCATTTGGCTTCTTTGATCGAAGTAAACAAGAAAGGTGGAGAAAAAGAAAAGTAATGATCACAGCAAGCTCTAGCGAAAGTAGAAGTTTGAAAGATTAGAGAATGACGAGGAAGTTTATAGAATTTCTTTCTTAGACAAATTGAAAA
Source organism: Nicotiana benthamiana (assembly GCA_034376525.1). Classification (NCBI taxonomy): domain Eukaryota; kingdom Viridiplantae; phylum Streptophyta; class Magnoliopsida; order Solanales; family Solanaceae; genus Nicotiana; species Nicotiana benthamiana. Next base: position 46,234,224 of record CM067330.1, read on the forward strand.
GTGCAACAGTCTAATAAAATGCTTCCCCTAGTTATTAAAGACATAAATCTCCTGAGTGAGAAAATCGAGAGCCGCCAATCAGGAAATTGAAAAGGCATGGGAAACGATACGACACTGAGAATTGTGTGCCATAATGACGCATAATAAGCATTCATGATATCATGAATTGATGTGATGACCCAACTATGAACTAATATAATGTTCCAACAAAATTCTTGAAGCATTATGTCGCTACCTTACCATAAGGACCTCGACCCTCGTATCACGATCAGATTTCTCCTAGGTCTTGAAAGTTGAATCAACGGAATCCGCCCATTGAGCTCGCCAAGCGGAGGGACTAACTGTATGGGTCAAAATCTGACCAAAGAAGATTACCATTAAAAGGAATGGTGAAGGGTCGACCAAGTTATGGACATACCTATAAGGCGTAATGATGATGAGTGTCTCAGCCACCACCGAGATCGAGTCATCATAAGGCTTGCACGACAGAATGTATGCAGTCATGCCTGAGTGAGTAAAGAGGAGAATAGTCAAGAATGGGTATGCTGGTTAAAGACCGTTGGACAAAAGATGGGTAATATATATATATATATATATATATATATATATATATATATATATATATATATATGTATATATATATATATATGTATATGACAAAAGAAAACAAGAAGGGCGACTCTCCGAGAAGAGAAGAAAGAACGAAAGAACGAGAGGAGACCTTCAACAATAAAGTAGAAGCCTAGGTTTTGGTTACACGCTTTTTGTAATCATTACTAGTGAATCAATAAAGATAGATCTGTTAGTTCTCAAAAAAATTCTCCCTCCTTCTTCTTCGCTCATTCAGATACAAAATAATTTGGTGTCAAAGATGTAAGCTTACCATATATATTTGATGTTCTTCAATCATTCTATAAAATGTTGTTCGAAATTGGTCATGTATGATTATCTCATTTAGTATGCTTAGATGAAAAATTAACTTTTTTTGGCTAAAATTTACCATACGTTTTTATCATTAATTGGTTTAGTTAGAAGGTTCTATACTTTTTGGTCAAACAATAAGGTCTATGGTCATTCAATATGAGTCGTGTCAAATTTTATACAACCAAAAATATTCACAATATTCACATTTTTAAGAGTATGCATTGATGTTTGACATAATTAAGTAATAAAAAGTGCTCTCTCTCTAACTATTCAAGTTTTTAGATAAGATTATCACACCATTCAACATGGTATTGGAATAGAAAGTGCAATTTACATGGGTTCGAGCTTTAATTAAGTAATGAAAAATGCTCTCTATAGAACATGGGTTCGAGTTTCACCTCTATCTATTATTGCAAGAATATTCACGTGCTTGACCTTATGCAAAAGAATTACACCCGCATGTGAGGTGCGTATTAAAGACATAATTAAGTAATTCTCTGGAATGTTAGATGTTTGGAAGTTTGTTTTTGGAGAAGTTGTTATTATTCCAAGTCAAGGTAGGCATTTAATTTTCAAATGATGAGGCATCGAAATTTGTACATAAAATTAATATACTATTAATAATATAAAAATATTGATATCTGTTACAAAACTTAGCTCAAAGTAATAAACAAAAGATAGACAACAAAGTAGAGAGAAATAGAGAAGAGAATATATTTCTTCTATGTATCCAAGTGTATGACAAAATGATTTCTCATCCTCTATTTATAGTACTACATAGAGGTATACCAAAAGAATTCCATAAATATGTCATTAAGCTTTTGAGATCATGGAGGAAGATCATGGGGGAGATCATGGAGGTGTGGGAGTTACAACCATAAGTATTGGAGTAGTGGGAGTTATGGAGATAATGGATAAAAGTAGTGGGTGTTATAGGAGTTATGGACATCCACCATAATCTAATATTTCACAACACTCCCCCTTGTATATCCAAAGATAATGTGCCTCGTTAAAACCTTAACTAAAATAAACCCAATGGGAAAAAAATTTCTAGAAAAGGAAAAAGAGTACACATATCTAACAAAATGCATTTTTGTTGCCTCGTTAAAAACCTTGCAAGGAAAACCCAGTGGGACAAAACCTTGTAATGGAAAAAGAGTGCAACGCGCATTAACTCCCACTGAAAAGAGCATCAATTCACATCCTTGAGCCTTCGCATTCCAATCTTGTGTATCAGCTTCTTGAAGGTTGACGTTGGTAGAGATTTTGTGAACAAATCAGCCATATTATCACTTGAACGAATCTGTTGCACATTGATATCACCATTCTTTTGAAGATCATGTGTGGAAAATAACTTTGGTGAAATATGCTTTGTTCTATCTCCTTTTATGAATCCTCCCTTCAATTGGGCTATGCATGCTGCATTGTTTTCATACAAAATCGTGGGTAGTTTGTCACATTTCAAACCACATTTGTCTCGAATATGATGTACTATAGACCTCAACCACACACACTCTCGACTTGCTTCATGAATAGCGATTATCTCAGCATGATTAGATGAAGTAGCCACAATTGATTGCTTAGTCGATCGCCAAGATATGGCAGTGCCTCCACAGATAAACACATAACCTGTTTGAGATCGAGCCTTGTGTGGGTCAGATGAATATCCAGCATCAGCATAACCAACAAGATCAGGACTGCAATTATTGCTATAAAATAAGCCCATATCGGTAGTCCCTTTTAGATACCGCAATATATGTTTGATTCCATTCCAATGTCTTCTTGTGGGAGCAGAGCTATATCTTGCTAAGACATTAACTGAAAAACTTATGTCAGGCCTTGTAGTATTTGCAAGATACATTAGTGCGCCAATTGCACTAAGATATGGTACTTTAGGACCAAGTAGCTCTTCATTCTTTTCTTGCGGTCGGAATGGATCCTTATTCACATCAAGTGATCGAACAACCATCGGAGTACTTAAAGGATATGCTCCATCCATGTAAAACCGTTTCAATACCTTTTCTATATAGGCAGATTGATGAACAAAAATTCTGTTTGCCAAATATTCAATTTGCAAACCAAGACATAATTTAGTCTTTCTGAGATCTTTCATCTCGAATTCCTTCTTTAAATAATCAATTGCCTTATGGAGTTCTATGGGAGTTCCAATAAGGTTTATGTCATCGACATATACGGCAAGTACAACAAATTCCGATGTTGTTTTCTTTATAAAAACACATGGGCAAATGGCATCATTTATATAGCCTTCCTTTAATAAATACTCACTAAGACGATTATAACACATTCATCCTGATTGCTTTAGACCATACAAAGATCTTTGCAATTTGATTGAAAACATTTCCCGGGACTTTGAATTATGAGTGTTTGGCATTTTGAATCCATCGGGAATTTTCATGTATATCTCATTATCAAGTGAGCCATAAAGATAGGCAGTAACCACAACCATTAAATGCATGTCAAGCTTTTCAAGGACAGCAAAACTAATGAGATAACGGAAAGTTATAGCATCCATTACGGGTGAATATGTCTCTTCATAATCGACACCAGGCCTTTGAGAAAATCCTTGTGCAACAAGGCGTGCCTTATATCTTTGTACCTTGTTTTTCTCATTTCTCTTGCGTACAAAGACCCATCTATAGCCAACAGGCTTAACACCATTAGGTGTTTCAACTATAGGACCAAAAACTTCACGTTTTGCATGTGAATTCAATTCTGATTGGATTGCTTCTTGCCATTTTGGCCAATCAAGTCTTTGTCGACATTCTCCAACAGATTGAGGTTCAAGATACTCACTTTCTTGCATAATGCTAGATGCAACATTATATGCAAAGACATAATCCACCACTATATCCACTCGATTAAAATTTGTCTCAATATCGATTGGATTTATTGATAGTTCCTTATTTTCCTGAGTCTCGGGCTCAATGGATTCTTCATGAATCTCAGAATTTATTAAATCGTAAATTTCCTCATGAGATTCTTTCGTAGTGTCATTTTGATCATTTGCTTTCCTTTTCTAGGATTTCGATCTTTGGAACCTAATGGCCTGCCACGTTTTAGGCGTGCTTTCGACTCATTAGATATGACTCTAGAAGATTGTCCAATAGGGACATCAATACGGATTGGAACATTCTCTGCGGGGATGTGAGATTTTGTTATCCTTTTCAAGTCCGTGAATGCGTCAGGCATTTGATTTGCTATTCTTTGCAAATGGATAATATTTTGCACCTCTTTTTCACAAATAGAGATATGTGGATCAAGATGAGATAATGATGGATTTTTCCACAAAATTTCCCGTTTGGTTTCACCAACTTCTCCCCCTAATTTTGGGAAAAGTGTCTCATCGAATCGACAGTCTGCAAATCGTGCAGTGAACAAATCTCCTGTCAATGTTTCGAGGTAGCGAATAATGGAGGGCAATTCAAACCCAACATATATTCCTAACCTTCTTTGCGGACCCATTTTGGTGCGGTATGGCGGTGTTACATGCACATATTTTGCGCATCCAAAAATTCTTAAATGGGATATATTAGGTTCATGACCCAAAACTAATTGCAACGGGGAATATTTGTGATAATTCGTCGGTCTGAGACGAACTAGCATTGTTGCATGCAAAATGGCGTGACCCCAAACCGAAGTGGGCAGCCTCGTTTTCATGAGTAATGGTCTTGCAATCAACTGCAGACGTTTAATTAAAGATTCTGCAAGACCATTTTGAGTGTGAACATGAGCTATAGGATGTTCCACTTTTATCCCAATTGATAAGCAATAATCATTAAATGCTTGGGATGAAAACTCAGCAGCATTATCTAGTCTAATAGACTTAATTGGATTATCAGGAAATTGTGCTCGTAATCGAATTATTTGTGCCATTAATTTTGCAAATGCAAGGTTGCGTGATGACAGTAGGCACACATGAGACCATCTAGAGGATGCGTCTATTAAGACCATAAAATATCTAAAGGACCCACTAGGTGGGTGAATAGGTCCACAAATATCCCCTTGTATACATTCCAAAAACGTAGGTGACTCAGTTCCAACCTTTGTTGGTGATGGTCTAATAATTAACTTGCCTTGATAACAAGAAGTGCAAGAAAATTCATTATTTAAACGAATCTTTAAATTCTTGAATGGATGCCCATATGAGTTTTCTATAATCCGTCTCATCATAATTGATCCAGGATGTCCCAATCGATCATGCCAAAGTACAAAAGTATTGGAATCAGTAACCTTTTGGTTTACTGTGGAATGTGCCTCAATTGCACTAATTTTTTGTCCAATACAGGCCACAAGATAAAGATGAGAACTTCTCAATATCCCTCTTTTGGCCAGAGACATTCTTTGTAATGATGAGGTATTCAAGATTATTCTCATCTATTGTCTCAATATGATATCCATTTTGACGGATATCTTTAAAACTCAACAAGTTCCTCATGGACTTGGAAGAGAACATTGCATTCTCTATGATAAATATTGTTCCTTTAGGCAGAGTTATAGTTGCTCTTCCGGAGCCTTCAATCAATTTACTACTACCAGAAATTGTAGTAACATCTGCCTTACACATACTTAAATGAGAGAAATATTTCTTCTCTTTGAATATCGTATGTGTGGTACATGAATCAATTAAACAAATATTTTTACAATTGGACGTTGATCCAAGTTTGCTTTGTGAGATATCCATATTTGCTTCCCATGGTTTGACATACAAAAGAAATATACGAAATATATTAGTATTTTTTTTATAGATATGAGAATAAACAAATTTAAGTCTATGATTCAACATAATAGTTTCAGGGCGGTCATTATGAAAAAATTTTCAAAATCTGCTGAGGTTAGTCGATTAACTAAATCGGATAGTCGACTAACATGCCTTGCGGAAAAGGTCCAGTTTAATAGAATATATTGGTTAATCGATTATCTGTTATGTTAATCGATTAACTTACTAAAAAATCATTACAAATGAAGAATAAGATGAATGTGTTATAATTTTAACGAATACTTGCTTGATACTTAGCATTACTAGCTTAAAGCAGAAAATATAAAATTTGAACCATATCACAATAATAGATAACTTATGTAAACTATGATAATTGTTTATTCATTAACTACTACGAATAAGTAAAAATAAAAATATCAAACTGCTCAATCTTCTTTAACCATGGATCCATCACCGATCAAGTGATCTATTTTCCCCTTAGGGTGCTCAAAGAAGTCTGCCACATCCAAGTGGGTGATGTCAAAATTATTGTCAGAGACAAAATTGGTTTCAGGGCCTTTACTCTTTAGAGATGCTTGATAAAGCTCAACCAAATGTCTTGGTACACGGCAAATTTTTGCCCAGTGCCCTTTTCCACCGCAACGATAACATATAGTTTCTGAACTATTTGCTTTTGGATTCTCATAATTCCATTTCCGCTTTTGGTGGTTATATTTCTTTGGGGGGTGACTAACACCAGGAAAATTTCTTCCTTGTCCACGTCCACGGCCATGACCCCGACCACGGCCATGACCCCGACCACGACCACGACCATGATTAAAGCCATAGCCTTTTCCACGCTTAGCATAATGGGAATATACCTTATCTATTTCAGGCAATGGTGTAGACCCAGTGGGTGGATTTTCGTGATTTCTCATGAGCAGGTCATTGTTTCGCTCAGCCACAAGGAGAAGAGAAATCAGCTCAGAGTACTTTTTGAAACCTTTCTCTCTGTAGTGTTGTTGCAGAACCATATTGGAGGCATGAAACGTTGTAAACGCTTTTTCAAGCATATCATAATCAGTTATAGTATCTCCACAGAGTTTCAATTTAGAAGTAATTCTAAACATTGCAGAATTATATTCAGAAACAGACTTAAAGTCTTGGAGCCTCATATGAGCCCAATCATATTGTGCTTGTGGCAGACTGACCAACTTTAAGTTGTCATATCTCTCCTTTAAGCCATTCCACAAGATAAGTGGATCTTTGACTGTGAGATATTCAATTTTCAAACCTTCATCAAGGTGATGGCGCAAGAAAATCAAGGCCTTAGCACAGTCTTGGGTGGATGCATTATTTCTGTCTTTAATGGCGTCTCCAAGACCCATTGCATCCAAATGGATTTCAGCATCCAACACCCATGTCATGTAATTCTTGCCCGAAATTTCAAGGGCAACAAACTTTCTTTTCATAATGTCAGACGTAATTAAAACAAAATTAGGAGGAGAAAAAATACCTTAATTTTCTCAAAGAGATTCTTGAGATAGTAGAGCTTCGTGCTGATAACGTGTTACAAAACTTAGCTCAAAGTAATAAACAAAAGATAGACAACAAAGTAGAGAGAAATAGAGAAGAGAATATATTTCTTCTATGTATCCAAGTGTATTACAAAATGATTTCTCATCCTCTATTTATAGTACTACATAGAGGTATACTAAAAGAATTCCATAAATATGTCATTAAGCTTTTGAGATCATGGAGGAAGATCATGGGGGAGATCATGGAGGTGTGGGAGTTACAACCATAAGTATTGGAGTAGTGGGAGTTATGGAGATAATGGATAAAAGTAGTGGGTGTTATAGGAGTTATGGACATCCACCATAATCTAATATTTCATAACAATATCACATCTGATATAACTTATGGACGGCAAATCTATAATATATTTTAGGTTTATTTTTGTCATTTGGCGTCCTTATGTGGTGGTATTTAAATATTGTAATATCACGATACTGGCTCTAATGTGGTATGAAATTATATTGAATATTATTTATTGCTTAAGATCAAATTCAAAACTTTTTTCCTTACAAAACATTATGAGGAATTTAGTCGGCTATCAACAACAACCCAGTAAAATTTCACAAGTGGAATATGAGAAGGATAGTATGTATGCAGACGTTGAGGGAATAGAGAGGGTGTTTTCGGTAGACCATCGGCTCAACAAGACGAAAAGAGAGATAAAATATCACTACTATCAACAAAAAATAATAGAAATAATGAAAACAACATAAGAACTAGAGAATAAATGATGAACAATAACAATAACCAGTATATAAGGCCCAACATTAATGAAAACCAGGATAATATTGTGAACACAAAATTAATTATCACTAGCAGTCTAATACAGAACTCTATCAGATTAGCCATAAATGTTCAACTACCTCTTAAACTATAATCCCTAATGCTCGATTTCCACACCTTCCTATCAAGGGCCATGTCCACGCCATGTCTTGTCTGATCACATCTTCCCAGTACTTCTTATGTCGTTCTCTACCTCTTCTCGTACCTGCAAAAATCAACCGCTCACACCTCCTTACTGGGGCATCTGGGATTTTTCTCCGTACGTGCCCGAATCATCTGAGTCTCGTTTCCAACATCTTGTCATCCATAGAAGAAATTAAAGCACCACCTAAAGGGTGTACACAACACCTGATTGTTATAAGGTTGGATATCCGGTCACTACATTAGGAAACAAATAGTTTTACGGGCCTTGATTTGCCTAATGTTGTCATGTAGAGAATCTTCTGCTTTTGACAGGGAGTAATTTAATATACATGCGTAAGTTTATCCTAGAGAAATTTTCATAAAGTACTATCTTATAGTGGTAATTAGTTATCTATAGATACCATTTGCTATATTACGGATTGTAGATACATTTTCTGTTGTTATAAGATAAATTAGATGTATTTAATCTATTGTATTCATGAATATAGTAGCAAATATAGGCGTGAATAAGAGAAATCCAGCTAATGAATTGTTATATTCAGGTGTATTCGACTGTGTTCATGGCGTAAAACATAGGATTACAGCTGGACAGATTATTATATTCTGACTATATTCAAACTGTGAAATATGGGATTACACTGTTTTTAAATGGAAAGCTAATCAATTAACATAATAGAATCCTAATATAACTCAACAAACCCAATTATAACACATAAATTTTGTATTTCAGGTTATAAAAAAGATTTTCAACCGAAAAATACCCCAAAAACATAGCAATCTTCAGAGAAATTATATAATGCATCTAAATACAGAAATTATATAAATTAAAAAACATATGAATACATTCATGGCATATAGCAATACAGCGAATACAACGAAATACATAGAAAAGAGCGGGATACATTGAAATACAATTAAAAAAGACAATAAATACAATAAAATAAATAAAATATAACGAGATACATAGAATTACAATAAAAAAAGAAAATGAATATAATGAAATACATGATAATACAGCGTAAAAACCAAGAACTAGCAACTCTTGTTCTTCATCTGTTTACTAAATAATAATAATAATAAAGATGAATCTTCATATGGCTCAAAATCTACTGCGTCCTCTCTCTCTTTCTCCCTATTTCTATGTTTTGGACATCCTTTCCCTTATGTCAATCAGACTCAAAGTAAAACATTTGATGATAAGTTGGAATTTTGAAGGCAAATCAGAGCACAATTGAGGCTACAAAGTCTACAGTAAATGTGAATCAGACTAAAAATTCAGCACCAAAGTCCTCTTCTAGGACATTGCAAATGGAAATGGAGAAAAGGGAATCATAGAGAAGGAAGTGAAGAAAAATTCCACTTCTGCTTTGGCAAAGAAGCAGAGAAATTGGACAAATTTGGATGTGTTAGTGAAGAAAGGATATGAAGATTTGGTTAAGTCTTTTGTTGAATCGTGATTTCTTTGATGAGAATTGGGTTACAGATGAGTCTTATCCTTTGTACAAACCCGATTCTTGTTCTCTTATTGATGAGAAATTCAATTGTGTTGTCAATTGTCACGACCCTAAGACCGACTAGGTCATGATGGCACCTATCGTAAAACTAATCCAACCAACACAGCACCCAAATTAACCATTAATCAATACAAATAATTTTTGAGCTTTTAATTAATCCAAATATCTCATAATGTTAGTCTAAATGAACAGTCCAGAGTAAATACAAAAGCCCGACATCAGGGTATCACAAGTCACGAGCATCTATTAAGGTCTGAGTACATTGAAGAGTATGAGAATCCATTAAAAACAATCTAAGGAAGACAAGAGGGAGAAGAGCATCGCTTCGAACATTGGGCATCTACCTTGCTAACTCCATGACTCTTCCGCTGAGAAATTAACACCCGCTACCAGATTTAGAAATACCTGAATCTGCACACAAGGTGCAGAGAATAATATGAGTATGCCAACTCAGTAAGTAATCAAAGTAGGTGAAAACTAAGCAGTAAGAAAATACGTAAACCACGTCAAAATGCTACAACAAATGCATGATGCATGACATTTCCAACAATCATTTACTTTGTAAATCATGATTAGTTTTGGTAAAACCTTTTAAAACAAATTTCAGTAGTTTCAAACAAGTGATAAAACAATGAGTAAATATGATATAAGCATAAACAGCCTCTCGGGAAAACATGTACCATAAACCGCCCTTCTGGCATAATATCAACAGAATCATCCTTTCGGGCTACCTCACAATCACTTGTAATCAGCCCTCGGGCATAACATGAATCAAGGACCGTCACTCGGGCAACAATAAAAAATAATAATAGCCACTCGGGCTACATCATATTACTCACGTTGTATACTTGCGCTCACTGGGAGTGTACAGACTCCGGGAGAGGCTCCTTACAGCCCAAGCGCAATAACAAGCCATCTTGTGGCATAGTCAAATAGGCTCTCGGCCTCATATCAAGCACACTCATGGCGTAACAAATCAGGACATCGGCCTCACAATCATTAATCAGTGAAACACAGCTGTGACTCGCAGCCTGATCCCACAATATCCTCACAACACAGGCCCTTGGCCTTACTCAATCAAAAATCTCTCAAGCCACTCAGGCAACAATCTAACATGATGCTCAGCTCACAATAACATTTAAAATATCAAAATGGAGTAAATATGGATGAGTTATGAAAACAGTAGAATACAGCATGACTGAATATAAATATGAAGTCAAAACAGTAAGGAATAGTAGTAAAAATCCCCTATTTAAGAAAACCAATCCTCAATCCATTTTCTAATGATTTTAGCAATAAGAAAACAAAACTTCAGAAGTCTAAGAGAGAAAGAAAATTTTCAATGAAATATGACAAAAAAGTTTGTTTTTAGTCGGCTGCTTCTTTTCAAGATTCTATTCCCTTAGTCTTGCCTTGAAAGGGAAGAAAAGGTGCCTTTATATAGGCAGAACATAGGGTTTCTTTTTAGATCTTACTTTGCATCATTAGTCCCCTTTTTAATTCTTGTTTTAGCTAGTTAGTCCTTTTATTAATGGCTTGTTTCCCAAGTCAGCTACTTAAAAGTCTATAATTCACCAAAAGCCCCTACTAGAGTTTTCCTATTTCAGTTACACTAAGATTCCCTAAGTTGAATTCCCTAAACTACCCCTTAAGATCCCAATATTATTGAAAAACTTCCAAAAATTAAACTGGACCTACATTAAGCTTGAATTAAACCTTAACACTTCAACTAACCTTGTTTAGGCTTCGAATTAATTAACTAAACTTAGAGCTAACTACGGAATCAAACAGTATTAATTCCATTATCAAACAAACCCGACGATTAGCACAGAATCAACATGAGGAGAAGAGAAAAATATAAAGCACTAACAAACAAGAATCGAAGAACATGAGGATATACTAGTCAAGTTATCTAACTAAACTAATCAATAAGAGACGAGAACTGAAGATTTAAGCCTATGTTATTAAAGCTAAACAACGCATGATGAACAGATTAACAGCAACTAAAGTTTAAACTGATTTTTAACAACAAGGAACCTCAAATAATGGAAGAAAAATAAGAAAGCTCACCAGACACAAAATAAAAAATCAGAACAAAATCAAAATAGGACATAATCATTAATCAAAACTCTAAATTATCTAATCATGCAGGCAAATAGTCAAGGAGGAAAACAGACAGGAAACTTACCGATGGAAGGTTGAACCAAATAGGACCCCGATTTGAGGTCCAGAATAATGTGAACATTTGTTCTTCCTCAAGAACAAACGAGCACATTATTTCGTGCCTCGAATCAATCTCTAGGCTAAGGAATTTGGGAAATCGAGCAAGTCACGCTTCTAGGGTTCTGTTATTTCTACAATTTGAAATTCGAGGAATTCTGGGGATGTTTGAAGGAGACTAAGTAGGGATTTGGACTGAGAGAGAGACGAGGGTTATGGGGTGTTATTTTGAGGTGTTTTGGAGGCGGCGGAGCGGCCGTGATTTCAAATTAATATTCGACGAGTTTGAGGGGGATTCGAGGTAAGCTGATATTAGATTCGTGATGGGGATGAAAAGGGGGTGCTAAGGTGTAATTTTGGGGTTGTTTGGAGCATCACCGCCGTCGGCGACAATTTCCGACCGAAGACGTTAGGTGGAGGAGAGGTGGCGTTAGAGTTAGACAAGGTACGAGGATAATTGAGTGGGGGTCTGTTTGGAACAATTATATACTAAACGAACCGCAGCCTCTCATCCGTTTGATTAAACAAAACTAACGGTCCTGATTGATCTGAGCCATATGTCGTCACTTCAATTGGGAGATGGTGGACCAGGTTGGGGACTGTTGGGCTTGGGTGGGTTTGATAGGGAAAGACATTTGGGCTGTTACAGGCTTGGCCCAAACGCCCCAAATCTGATTTCTCTTTCTCTTTTTCAAAATCTTTTCTTTTCTCAAAATTAACTCTTTTTATGCATTTCTTTTTTTTTCTTTTTTTCTTTTCTTTTATAATAAAATTAAACTAAAACCCTAAATTAACTCTAAAAACTAGATTAAGCTACACAATCAATTTAATTAACTCTAAACCCAACAAAAATTCAAAGCTACGGATTAAACAATGCTGAAATATATTATTTTTGATTTTCGTATTTTGTAAAACTCCTGATTTCTAATTAATTCCAAAATATGTAAAATTAAAACTTAAATGCAAATGCACATATTTTTAATATATTTTATTAATTAAAATGAAATAATATGCACAGACAAATGCAAACAATTAACAAAAAATGCCACAAAATTAAATGTAATTAAAAATAATAAAAGAAAATTATTTTGTTTGAAATTATGGTAGTAATTCAAATAGGAAAAAAATCACGTGCTCACCGCTGCCCCTCTTTGCTCGAAAAACACGAAGAGTTTTCGTGCAAAGATAAATGAGCAAATACGAGCAATTTTTGCCCGTTTGAATACTCCGCGTGAAGCATTTTTGAAAAGTTTAATTGCACCCTGGTTCTGAGGTTGCCTACATATCCTTGGCTAAAAAGGAATCAGGTCATTGTAGTTCAATAGTGTTTGGTACCTGGGACTACCGAAGCTCTCATATCACTGCTGTTGCTGCTAGACCCCCTTTGTGAAATATGAAGAAGCTATACTAAGCTATGAACTATGGATAACAAAAGAACCTATCTACGTCTTCAATCTTGCTCTTGATCTTGGTTGCCTTGTTGCCTTGTGTTTCTTCTTGTAAACTCCTTGTTTGCCTTGTTAATTTCTTGTTTTCTCTTCTTCTATGTTTGATGCAAAATTGTTGGACTTGAAATTTATTCTCTTGTTCTGCAGGTGGGCACCTAATTACAAAAACTTGCAACTTTATTCCCTTGTTCTACAGGTGGGCGCTTGATTACCAAACTTGCAACTTGAAAAGTATTCCCTTGTTCTACAGGTGGGCGCCTAATTACAAAAACGTGCTATTTGAAAAATATTCCCTTGTTCTACAGGTGGGCGCCTGATTGCCAAAACTTGAAACTTGAAAAATATTTCCTTGTTCTATAGGTGGGCGCCTGATTACCAAAACTTGCAACTTGAAATATATTCCCTTGTTCTACAGGTGGGCGCCTGATTACCAAAACTTGCGACTTGAAAAATATTCCCTTGTTCTACAGGTGGGTGCCTGGAGACCAAAACTCGAGGTTTGAAATGTATTCCCTTATTTTCCGGGTGGGCGCCTGATTACCAATACTTGAATCTTGAAAAAACTTCCCTTGTTCTATAGGTGGGCGCCTGGATACTAAAACTTGAGATCTTTAAAAGTATTCTTGTTCTACAGGTGGTCGCCTAAATATCGAAACTTGAATCTTGAAAAGTATTCCCTTGTTCAACAGGTGGGCGCCCGATTACCAGAACTTGCAACTTGAAAAATATTCACATGTTCTACAGGTGGGCGCCGGATACCAAAACATGAATCTTGAAAAGTATTCCCTTGTTCTACAGGTGGACGCCTGAATATCAAAACTTGAAATTTGAAAAGTATTCCCTTATTCTACAGGTGGGTGCCTAGAGACCAAAACTCGAAGTTTGAAATGTATTCCCTTGTTTTCCAGGTGCACGCTTGATTACCGAAACTTGAATCTTGAAAAATATTCTCTTGTTCTACAGGTGGGCACCTGATTACCAAAACTTCTTACTTGAAAACTATTCCCTTGTTCTACAGTAGGCGCCTGGAGACCAAAACTAAAAGTTTGAAATGTATTCCTTGTTTTCCAGGTGGGCGCCTGATTACCAAAACTTGAATCTTGAAAAATATTCCCTTGTTTGACAGTTGGGCGCCTGGATACTAAAACTTGAGATCATGAAAAGTATTCCCTTGTACTACAGATGGGCGCCTGAATATCGAAACTTGAATCTTGAAAAGTATTCCCTTGTTCTACAGGTGGGCGCCTGATTACCAAAACTTGAATCTTGAAAAATATTCCCTTCTTCTACAGGTGGGCGCCTGGATACCAAAACTTGAATCTTGAAAAGTATTCCTTTGTTCTACTGGTGGGTGCCTGGGAATCAAAACTTGAATCTTTGAAAAGTATTCCCTTCTTCTACAGGTGGGCGCCTGGATATCAAAACTTGAATCTTGAAAAGTATTCCCCTGTTCTACAGATGGGCGCCTGGATATCAAAACTTGAAATTTGAAAAGTATTCCCTGAGACTGTTGCTTTTGTACCTGATCACAACAAAACAAACAAAACAAAAGAAATTTTTCTGCCCCAGTTTTGTTGTTGGGCATAAGTGTTAATCAAATCCCATGAGAACTTTAAAATTAGGTCGTGCTCTCAAAAGGTATTATTTTTCACTATGTTTTATTATCTGACTTATGTCTGCTGGGGATCTTTTGGGAATCGGTGATTGAAGCTACTTCCCATTATCCGGGAGAGTATGTCAACTGTCAATTAGATGGCCAAATGTGTCTTCTAGGGATTAGTATTTAGAGCTACATCCCATTATTCAAGCGGGTCCTGACGACTCTTATTGGGGAAATATTTGTGCCTGCCCATGTTATCCGTGATTATTTGTGTTTTAGGCTAAATCCCATTTTTCAGGAGGATCCTGACAACTCTTAACTGAAATCTATTTCATTATGCAAGTCATTTTATGCCCTTTGCTATCTATGGCTACCTTTATTTTTTAGATAAGTCGCATTTTCCAGGAGGGTCCTGTGGGTAAATTAAATGCCAATTCTAACTTCCTATTGTTTCTTCTGGGGATTATTGTTCAGGAAAGTTCCGACGACTCTTATTGGGGAAGGTGTTTGTGCCTGCCCATGCCCGTGCTTGTTTAAGTTTTCAACTAAGTCCCATTTCAACTTCCATGATCCTTTTAACCCTTAGTTGTTTTTGTTGTGGTTTGCCAATTAAAGTTTTGTCCCATTATGCTCTTGCTGGGGAGAGTATCTATGTCGGATTATGTTCCTTATTGAGTTTTAACTAATCGGGTCCCGTTTTCTAGGTGGGTCCTAAGATTTTAATCATACCTGCCATGTGCTTGCCTTCTCCTGTGGATGGCCTCCCTTAGGATCTTCCGGAATTTTTTCTGTCCCTATGTCAATCAAAGAAAACTTGTCAGTTTGAAAACTGGCGGTTAGCTTGATGCATTCTTGCTAAGAGCGGCCTCCCCACGGTCGTGTTCCGTTGTGTTCAAATTCCACGTTGATAATGAGTTGCCTGAGTTGGTTGGCTGACCCCCCGAACCTTTATGACTTTACTTTGCTCCCCTGTTGTTGTGTTACTCTCTCGGCTCTTTTGCTAGAATTTTTACAGGTTTCCTAAGATTGTTGAGTCAGTTTACTATGCTTAGCTGACCCCTGGGCCCCTACGGCTTTACTTTGCCTCCCCACCTTTGAGTTTCGCTTTTGACCCTCTTGCAAAACACTTGCCTCTCGAGTCAATTTTATCATTGAAGCTTTTGTGAATCCCTCCCCTTGTTTTTTCAACCTCTGCTACTTTTGTTTCGTTTTTGGGTGGCCCGTGCTCTGTCTCTTTAGGAGCTAGTAATAAGCTTTGAAATTTCTCTGTTGCTTAAACAAAATGACATTTGAAGACGCGAAGGAAATGAAATGCCATGACTCAGAACTGTTTTAGGGTAAAAGAAATTCAAATTTAATGACTGTTGATGGGAAGAGAAAAGAAACTTATCTGAGGAAGAGAGCTGGTTTTTCTTGATCATGACATGAACTTCGGCCTAGTCGACCCAGTCTTTCCCGATGATCAGCCTTCGCTTGCCATGCTTTTGTTGTTGTGACCATTTAAACCCAATTCCTTTAACCGAACCCTAACTTTTCCTGACTTACGGTGTTCTAAACAGATATCCACCAATGGCCCCTTTTCCAATTGTTCATTTCTTGCCTTGCATTTGCCTTTTGGTGCTCGTGAGGGTTTTCACCAATAAGACTCTCTCACTTTTAATTCTCTCAACTCTCATCGCCATACGGTGCCCCTAAGGGTTTTCACTAATAAGACTCTCATTTTTTATTATTTTTCTGCCTGAACTAGAGTGTCGTCCCGGGGTGTGGTCCACCTCTCCTTGCTTGCCTCGGCATTTCTTAAAGACTGATCAGAAGGTCTTTCTTTGGACTGTAATGTAGGCTTTTGGATAAAGTTATAAAGGAAGGGGTATAAAAGGCTCAAAATAACACTTATGGGTTCAAAATTTACAACTTTCGGAATCCAGCTTATCATAACAAACGCAATTTTGCCCCAGTTTCTTGCTTGGGGCCTTCGGATTTTATTTGAATATGACCGAGCCATGAGGCTGCCTACGTATCCTTAAAAGGAATCAGGTCAAATGTACTTCCTGATGATTCCTTTATTTTATTGTTGTTCGTTTGTTCTCTTTTTTCCTTCTCTCTTTCTGCTTTTCTTTTCATCTTTTATTTCTTTTTCTTTTATTTTCTTTTTCTTCTTTTTTCTTCTTTTCTTTCTTTGTTTTTCTTTCTTCTTCTTATTTTTCTTCTTTCTTTCTTTTTTTTATTTTCTCCTTTCCGTTAAGTGCCTTCTTATGATTGCATTTCTGAATTTCATTATTGACTCCGAAAGAGGGATATGGAAAGGAAATAATTGAAGCTCAAAAGGGTTAGCAAAGGGTAAAGTGATTATATAGCTAAATAAAATGTCTTTGTCATTTCAATATCTAAAACATGCCAAGTACAAACAAACATGCCAAGTATAGACAATGATTCAAACAAAAGAAAGTCATACATAGTATCTTCTGGCTGCATCTGAATTGATAGCCATTTCTACACATTTTCCTTCCACATCTGTTAGATACAATGCCCTGTTGGAAAACACTCTTGACACGACAAACGGTCTTTGCCAGTTTGGAGAGAACTTGCCCTTTGCCTCTGCCTGGTAAGGAAGGATGCATTTCAACACCAACTAACCCACTTCAAACTTTCTTGGATGCACTTTCTTGTTATATGCTCTGGCCATTCTCTGTTGATACAACTGGCCATGACACACCGCTGCCAATCTTTTCTCATCAATCAAACTCAATTACTCCAGCCGAGTTCTAACCCGTTATTCATCGTCGATTCCTGCTTCAGCCACAATCTGAAGGGATGGGATTTCAAATTTAGCCGGATTACTGCTTCTGTGACATATACCGACAAATATGGGGTTGCCCCTACCGAAGTGCGGATGGTTGTGCGATAGCCTAACAGTGCAAAGGGTAACTTCTCGTGCCATTGTCTGGACCCTTCAACTATTTTGCGAAGTATCTTCTTTATGTTTTATTGGCTGCATCGACTGCTCCATTTTCCTTGGATCGGTATGGGGTGGAATTGCAATGTGTAATCTTGAACTGATGACATACCTCTTTTATCAAATGACTATTAAGATTTGCTCCATTATTAGTGATGAGGATCTTGGGGATTCCAAACCGACAAATAATATCTGCATATACGAAGTCGACCACTGCTTTCTTGGTCACTGCTTTGAATGGTTTAGCCTCAATCCACTTGGTGAAATAATCAATAGCAACTAGGATGAATCGGTGTCCGTTAGAAGCTGCTGGCTCGTTAGGCCCGATGACATCCATGCCCCAACCAACGAAAGGTCATGGTGTAGACATCGTATGTAATTCAGACGCCGGGGAGTGAATCAAGTCTCCATGCACCTAACATTGATGGCATTTTCGCACGAAACTGATACAATCCCGCTCCATGGTGAGCCAATAATATCCTTCCCGGAGAATATTCTTTGCCAAAATGTATCCGCCTATGTGCGGCCCGCAGACTCCAGAATGCACCTCATTCATGATGGTTGTATCCTGTGCGGCATCTATGCATCTTAACAAACAGAGATCCGGCGTTCTTTTGTATAAAATCCATCCGCTAAAGAAGAACCCACTTAACAAGCGACGAATTTTCTCTTCTAGTCACTTGTGGCTTGTACCGGGTACACACCCATCCTAATATATTCTTTGATGTCATGGAACCAAGGTTCACTGTCAAGCTCCTCTTCCACCATGTTACAATAAGCATGTTGATCATGGATCTGGATATGTATCAAGTCAACATAAGCCTTATCCGAATGATGTAACATTGACGCCAAAGTAGCCAAGGCATCAAAAACCTCATTGTGAATTATGGGGATGTGCCTGAGCTCTATTGACATGAATCGTTGACAAAATTCATGCAAGCATTGACGGTATGGTATGAGCTTTAAATCTCTTGTTTTCCATTCCCGTTGAATTTAGTGTACCAGAATGTCCGAGTCTCCCAAGACCAAGATTTCCTGGACACCCATGCCTGCTGCTAACCTCAAACCCAAAATACATGCCTCATATTTTGCCATGTTGTTGGTACAATAGAAACGGAATTGAGTTGTGACTGGGTAATGATGCCCTTCTTCGAAAATGAGCACTGCTCCTATCCCAATGCCTTTAATGTTGGCGGCCCCATCGAAAAACAATTTCCATCTCGATTTCTCGCCTTGTTCCATTTCATCAATATGCATTACTTCCTCTTCCGGGAAGTATGTCTTTAAAGGTTCATATTCTTCGTCTATTGGATTCTCGGCTAAGTGATCAGCCAATGCTTGTGCTTTCATTGCAGCCCTGGTCACATAAACAATGTCAAACTCAGTGAGCAAGATTTGCTATTTTGTGAGTCTTCGTATGGGCATGGGCTTCTGGAAAATGTACTTCAACGAGTCCAGACGTGAGATGAGATAAGTGGTATATGATGACAAGTAATGTTTTAACTTCTGCAAGACCCACGTCAGGGCACAACATGTCCTTTCAAGATGAGTATACTTAACCTCATAGGCTGTAAATTTCTTGCTGAGGTAGTATATGGCCTGTTATTTTCTCGGTGACATTGTGCTGACCCAACACGCATCCTAATGAGTTTTCCAAGAATGTCAAATATAAGATAAAGGGCCATCCTAGTTTTGGCGGGACCAACACCGGTGGGTTCGACAAAAATTCCTTTATCTTATCAAATGCCTCCTGGCACTCTCCCATCCATTTCACAGCAATATCCTTTTTCAATAGCTTAAAGATGGGCTCGCAGATTGCTGTGGGCTGAGCAATGAATCGACTGATGTGAAACACGCCATGAAAGGTAATGGACGCTACAAGATAAGAATCAAATTAAAGAGGAAGAACATTCTGAAAACAGAAAACCATTATCTTCATTTGCCTTCAATAAAACACCCATGATATGTTCTTACATGCTTAACTCAGGGATATGTACCTGGAAGTGGAAAAAAAGAATCAAGTATCAGCAGCCACGAAAGTAGGGGTCAGCAGCCAGAACACTGAGATTTAGCAATGAGGACAATGAAATAAGCCCAGGAACCTCAATGGAATAGTAACTCTTAACTAAATTGTACCAAAAACTTTCAGCAACCAATCCTCAATCCATTTTCTCAGGATAATCCATAAGCTTTCAGCAGTAAGAAAACAAAACTTCAGAAGTCCAAGAGAGAAAAGAAAATTTTCAATGAAATATGACAACAAATTTCTTTTTAGCCGGCTACTGCTTTTCAAGATTCTATTCCCTTAGTCTTGCCTTGAAAGGCAAGAAAGAGTGCCTTTATATAGGCAGAACTTAGGATTTCTTTCAGACCTTACTTTGCATCATTAGTCCCCTTTTAATTCTTGGTTTTAGCTAGTTAGTCCTTTTATTAATGGCTTGTTTCCCAAGTCAGCTACTTAAAAGTCTAACATTCACCTAAAGCCCCTACTAGAACCTTCCTATTTCAGTTACACTAAGATTCCCTAAGTTGAGTTCCCTAAACTACCCCTTAAGATCCTTGTATTACTGAAAAACTTCCAAAAATTAAGCTGAACCTACATTAAGCTTGAATTAAACCCTAACAGTTCAACTAACCTTATTTAGGCTTAAAATTAATTAACAAAATTTAGAGCTATCTACGAAATCAAACAACATTATTTCCATTATCAAACAAACCCCACGATTAGCACAAAATCAACATAAGGAGAAGAGAAAAATATAAAGCACTGACAAACAAGAATCGAAGAACATGCGGATATACTAGTCAAGTTATCTAACTAAAATAATCAATAAGAAACGAGAATTGAAGATTTAAGCCTATGTTATTAAAGCTAAACAACGCATGCTGAACAGATTAACAGCAACCGAAGTTTAAACTGATTTTTAACAACAAGGAACCTAAAATAATGGAACAAAAATAAGAAAACTCACCAGACACAAAATCAAAAATCAAAACAAAATCAAAATAGGAAAGAATCATTAATCAAAACCCTAAAACTCTAAATTATCTAATCATTCAGGCAAATAGTCAAGGAGGAAAAGAGAAAGGAAACTTACTGATGAAAGGTTGAACCAAATAGGACTCCGATTTGAGGTCTGAAATAATGTGAATATTTATTCTTCATCGAGAACAAACGAGCACATTATTTCGTATCTCAAATAAATCTCTGGGCTAAGGAATTTGGGAAAAATCGAGCAAGTCGGGCTTCCATAGTTCTGATATTTCTACGATTTGAAATTCGAGAAATTCTGGGATGTTTGAAGGAGACTAAGTAGAGATTTGGACCGAGGGAGAGACGAGGGTTATGAGGTGTTATTTGAGGTGGTTTGGAGGCGGCGGAGCGGCCGTGATTTCAAATTAATATTCGACGAGTTTGAGGGGGATTCGAGGTAAGCTGATGTTAGATTCGTGTTGAGGATGAAAAGGGGTTGCTAAGGTGTAATTTTGGGATTGTTTGGAGCATCGCTGCTGGCGGTGATGATTTCCTCCCGGCGGCGTTAGGCGGAGGATAGGCGGTTTTGGGGTTAGACAAGGTACGAGGAGAATTTAGTGGGGGGGATGTTTGAAACAGTTATATACTAAACGAACCCCAGCCTCTCATTCGTTCAGTTAAACAAAACCAACGGCCCTGATTGATCTAATCCATAGGGCATCGTTTTAATTGGTAGATGGTGGACCAGGTTGGGGATTATTGGGCTTGGGTGGGTTTTATAGGTAAAAACATTTGGGCTACTACAGGCTTGGCCCAAACGCCCCAAATCTGATTTCTCTTTCTCTTTTTCAAAATCTTTTCTTTTCTAAAAATTAACTCTTTTTATGCTTTTCTTTTTTTTCTTTTCTTTTATTTTAAAAGAAACTAGATTAAACTACCAAATCAACTTAATTAACTCTGAAACCAACAAAAGTTCAAAGCTACGGATTAAACAATGCCGAAATACATTATTTTTTGTGATTTTTGTATTTTTGTAAAGCTCCTACTTGCTAATTAATTCCAAAAATATGTAAAATTAAACCCTAAATGCAAATGCACATATTTTTTTGTATTTTTCATTAATTAAAACGAAATAAATATTCACAGACAAAATGCAAACAATTAACACAAAATGCCACAAAAATCAACAAAAACAAATAGTAATTAAAGGAAATTATTTTGTTTGAAATTATGAGAGTAATTTATATAGGGAAAAAATCACGTGCTCACAGCCACCAAGTACTCTCTGAATTCTATTTGCATAAAACTAAACTATCAGAATTGAATCCTTCTAACTCAACCAAGCTACGTAGGCCACTAAAACCCAAGAGCATTACCGCGGAACACCTGTAGAAATCATTACCTCGTAAGAATCCAAAGAACTAATCATATCCTTACCATGCCGATCCGGCGTACCACTATGGTATCCCATCCATCCAAGTTCCTTTTGATTTACTTGCAACTTGATACTTCTTCTTGCTATGACACCACAATCCTTGACCTAGACTTGCCACACGAGGCCCAAGCATAAAGCCACATTGTCTAAGGCTCATAAGCCGCTGAATACTCTCTTAAATATTCCTAAAAGCACCACATTCAAAGTACCTACCCTGAAGAGACTTCCTGCGAACCCAAAGCCATTACTGTCACATTCATGATACTAATATATAGAATCCCATAATTGATATAGAAATGCCACAAGCCTTGACTCCCTCCAATGCAAACCTCAGTTTCTAGCCAAATATACAACCTGAAGATCTCCAATTATTACACGTAAAATCTTGAACCCACTAGAACCATTCTCGAGAGTCATCCACTCTACTCAAACCGCAATTAGATCGATCATAAGCACTCTAACACCCTAGAAAGTAACCCCTACCTTAATGCAACCAAATAAATTCTTGCTTCATGCACATAACGTCCTTCACCAATAACAACTTAGTTCATTCCATAATTCTTATACACCCATAAATCATAACACAAACCTTATCAAAAATTTCCTTTACTCGAGTCACCCTCGATCTCCATCCCTGCGAGTCACAACCGATTCACTAGTATACCTCAAACTGAGACCAATACAACACATCACCATCTCATCAATAGCGGACTCCTCCACTTGGCTCAAAGCCATAGGCCAAAACACACAGAACTCACAATGCCCATACTCTACCACTGCCATAATACCATGGTGAGATTAAACTAAATCTTTCATAAGCTCATGCAAAACAGACCATATAGTACTTTAAACCTTCTACAAATCTCGCATTCACCCTCGTAACAGTCAAGCCCACTCTCTTAAGTGACCTAAATTCAAATAGAAACATATATATTTCATGGTGATAGAGATATTCCAACAGCAACATAAGTGTCACACAAACTCCAGAACACTCCGCAATAGATAATCCACCTGCTTCGCCTCAAACTAACATCTCTTTATACTCTTCCGCCATCATAAACATTATGAAATATCTTAATCTTCTTGAGTCTGAACTCATAATATAACGTCAAATCTACTTTGTTTCCCAACTAGACAATATGAAAAGATCCTTCAACACACCCACCACTCATGGCCATACATCAAATCACCATGGAAATCAAGCACTGGATAGTTCTTGCTACCCCAAAGCAGACCCTTCTCGTCTTATTAAAATCATATGAACACATCTCGCAGTCACATCACACTCATCACATAACTATCCATTCATCACTTCCCTTAATAGGGACACTATCGAACATATAAATGTAGAAATATGTGCTCGCGCAATCCACAGCTCAGGGCTCTAGAAACAGGCAAGCACGGCCTCAAGTCCACCAGACTAGCCCAATATCATCATACAAAGATCATATCTCGCCCCTCGATCAGGGAATCACAAGCTGACAATGCTCAACTGATACCGAGCACTTATGCGCGTATACAAACGCGTGGAAGGAATTCAAAGAGTTCAATTTCAAGCTAAAGGACGCACAATAAGAATTCAAGAATGTGGGATTTCCTAAAGGTTCTGCAGCCTCCCAAGGATAAACATAGATGTCTCTGTGCCAATCCGCGAGACTCTACTAAACCTGCTCATGACTCGTGAGACCTATGTAACCAAAGCTCTGATACCAACTTGTCATAACCCTAAACCTAACCCAATCGTGATGGTGTCTATCGTGAAACTAGGCCAGCCGACACAATCCCGAATTAACCATTAATCAACACAGATCACTTTTAAGCTTTTAATTATTCCAAATATCTCATGATATAAGTCTAAATGAATAGTGCAGAATAAATACACAAGCCCGACATCGGAGTGTCACAAGTCACGAGCATCTACTAAGGTCTGAGTATAATGAAGAGTCTGAGAATACACTAAAAACAATCTAAGAAAGACAAGAGAAAGAAGAGCAGCGCTGCGAACGTCGGGCATATATGTTGCTAACTCTAATGACTCTGCCACTGAGCATTCAACACCCGCTATCAGATTTAGAAATACCTGAATCTGCACATAAGGTGTAGGGAATAATGTGAGTATACCAACTCAGTATGTAATAAAAGTAAATGAAAGCTGAGCAGTAAGAAAATACATAAACCATCAAAACGCTACAAAAAATGCACGACATTTCTAACACAGTACAAAAATCATTTACTTTGTACCATACTTATTCTTAAACCATGCACGCGTCTCCGCCCAGTGTTCTCTTGTACCATACTTCTTCTTATTGTTATGCGTCTCCTCGAAGACCTTAATGTGACTCGTATCTCACCCTCTTTCCTTTTTCTTCGTAACAAAAAGTATGAGCTAGACATTACACACGTAAAATTATATATGTAAAACTAAGAAAATTTTAATAAGTAATTACCAATCTTAGTTTATGGGCCGCAGAAGTAATCGAAACTCCTGTATGCAACAAGACACCTTTACTGGAGGCACGATTTGCCTTTGCTTATTCTCTCTTCGCCTTCCATTATGTGGTATTCCATTTCTCAAGAAATTTATCCCAAGCATCTTTTCCTAACCCAGTCCGGCATTGTTTAATCTACCATCTAGTTTTGTTGGCTGAGCTTATTTTTGTTGTGGCCTCGATGGAACTCAAAGAGGTCAGAAAGTTGATCGAGAAAACCCATATCCGTTTTGCACAAATGAGCAAAGTCTTTCGTTTTTGCTAACCACAATACTAGTATGGATAGGAACTAAGATGGTAGAAGAATATAAAAGGAGCGGCATCTACAATGTGTTGATTTGTACGTGCAGGTTGTACAAATAAGCTAGGAGTTATATATCAGCCATAGACAGTGATGTGCTGGAACCATGGACAGTGATGTGCTGGAACCATGTGGCGACTGTGGTGTTATTACATCATCATTTTCTTTATCTAGTGGGAATTTGGAGCCTTATCCTCTTCTTGCATTCCCACATTAATCAATAATTATACAATTATTCATATAATTAAGAGTTATCTAAAATTACTTAAAATATTACTCACTTTTAATATATATATATCTTACTATTATATCTATGTGGTACCTTGGTGACATTAGTTCATATATATATATCTATGTGGTACCTTGGTGACATTAGTTCATTCATATATATATATATATATATATATATATATATATATATATATATATATATAAATATATATATATATATATATATATATATATATATTCAGTATTATAGCTCGAACAATATTTTATCCCAAAATGTCAAATTTCGATAAAATTCATTTTGTTCTATTTGCTTAACCTCTCACCCTCAAAAATTTGCTCATCATTTATTTAAAATAGCATAATGCTTATAATCAAACTATTCATTCCCGAACTTGCGTCGATTAACTTACGACGAAACTTTAGCGTTCTTGCAGGGTAAAATCCCTTAGCGATTCTTGAGAGAATGGGTGAGGTGGCCTACATGCTCACATTACCACCTAGTTTATTTGCAGCGGTGTTCCATGTGTCCATGCTCCAGAAGTATCACGGTGATCCGTTTCATGTGTTAGATTTCAACTCAGTCTAATTGGACAAAGATTTAACTTATGAAGAGGAGCTGGTGGCTCTTCTAGCCCGGCAGAGTAGATATCCACACTTTTTCACCAGTCTAGGTACCTTACTATATTTGTTCAAGGATGAACGTTTATTTTAAAGGTGGAGAATGTGATAAACTGATAGGTTATTTATAGTTTTACCCATCATTTCTATGTTTTGAATAGCTCCATTTAGCCCTTTTTGATTTACGTGCACAGTCAATGTCCTTTTCGCCGGAAAGTTTTTTTGAGAAAATTGATAAAAATGTGAAATTGTTCCTTAAAACTTATCTGAGGTGACTACGGTCAACGTTTTGTGTAAAGAGATTCATATTAGTGTTTTGACTGCCCGGGTAGGTTCGTATCGTGATTTAGGACTTGAGCGTATTCCTGGAATTGAATTCGAAAATCACTAAATTGAACTCACGGAATTTGTTGAAACTAGCAATTCAAAGATTTAAAGGATTCATAAGTTTGACCTTAAGTTGACTTAATAGTTACCGAGTTCGGATTTTGGTTCCCAAACTTGGTATAAGTTCATTACAATTTTATGACTTGCCTGCAAATTTTGGTGTAAAACGGAGTCGATTTGACGTGATTCAGAAGTCCTATTGAGAAATTGCATGTTCTTAAGTTTCATTGAAAATTTCATTAGTTTTGGTATCCGATTCGTAGTTTTAGGTGTTATTTTTGGTGTTTTAATTGCGTGAACGAGTACGTATGATGCTTTTACGCTAGTATACATGTTTGGTTTGGAGCCTGAAGGACATGGGTGAGTTTCTAATCTATGTTATCTCCTCGTGCTTTGTGTTTGTGCTTCGCGATCGCAAAGCCACACTCACGATCACCAAGGAGAAACTGGTGTTGGGGTGGTTTTTCTTCATCGTGAATGTGATAGCTGGGTCGTGAAGGCGGAGCATTGTTACGACCCGGATTTTTCACAGTTGGCGGTCGTGATGGCGCCTACTCGCGAATGCTAGGCAAGCTATGAACTTTGAAACCATTAACTTCTTTCGTATTAATTCTCTTTTAACCAATTAATTTAACAGAAAATAAATAATTTAATAACAGCGGAATATAAAATTTAGCGAATGTCTTAAATAAATATAAAACCAAATATCCTGAAGACCAACATATGCCTCTAACTAGAACCTGGTGTTACAACATCCACAGACTACTAAGAGTACCACACACAAGAGTTTGAAGGAAGGATAACACTGTTTGTCTCGAATATATGAGACAACAGAACATAATATTAGATAGAGGAGACGCCAGAACTTCGAACTCCTGCAAGGCTACCTCGGAGTCTTGGTGGACTGAAGGCTAGCTCCCAAACTAATGCCGCCGCCAAAATGTTACTCTGGTATCTGCATATAAGAGCATACTGTAGCATCAGCACAACCGATTCCATGTGCTGGTAAATGTATGGCCTAACCTCGGCGAGATAGTGACGAGGCTAGGACCAGACTCCAGATAAACCTGTGCAGTTATATAATATAAGGCGGAACAAAAAATAGGTAATAAGCAATTAAAGCTGGGGAAAGGGAACATGCTGCGGGAGTGGCAGATAAACAGAATATCAAAGAACAATACGGAAATTGTACTTTAACTTCTACCATGGATCAAGAGAAATAAAGGCAACTTTTACTTTTAATTTCATCTTGTTGCAGGAGTGCAACCCGATCTCATTCTCATATCTCGTGGTAGGTGTACTACCCGCTCCCATTTCATCATATCTCGTGGTAGGCGTACCATCCGCTCCCATTTTATTATATCTCGTGATAGGCGTACCACCCCCCCCCCCATTTCATGATATCTCGTGGTAGGCGTACCACCAGCTCCCATTTCATTAAATAGGCGTACCACCTACTCCCATTTCATAATATCTCGTGGTAGGCATACCACCTGCTCCCATTTTATTAATTCTCGTGGTAGGTATACCACCCGCTCCCATTTTATTATATCTCATGGTAGGCGTACCACCCGCTCCCATTTCATTATATTTCGTGGTAGGCATACCACCTGATCCCATTTCATTATCACTACATAATCGAATGAAATCCCGGCAAGGAAACAAAGCAATATAATAAATTCCTAGCAATGGAACAAAAATATCGAAACAATTATCCCCGCAAGGGAGAATCAGCTATAACCAACCTTAACTTAGCTTGTACTCAGCTCAATAAATGAGAATGCTCAATCATAATAGGATATACAAGGATAAATAAATCTTTGCTCGTTATGGTAGATCATTAGTTAAGGTATCCGAAATGTCATTTAAGACACAACAACTTTCAATTTAAGACTCACGGTCATGCTAGACACTAACGTATAGATACTCATCACCATGCCTATACGTCAAACTCAACAAGGAGCAAGTAGCAAATATGACTCAACTCCTAATCTCTCAAGCTAAGGTTAGACCAAACACTTACCTCAATGCCTTGAGCACTACTCATGTCTCAATTATAGCCGTGCCCCTCGATTCCACGGCCAATTCGTTCGTATCTAATCACAAATTACTTATTTACATCAATAACACTAAATGAATCAACCCCAATGCATGAAAATGAGTTTCCCAAAGTTTTACCCAAAAAGTCAACAATATCACCCGGGCCCACGTGATCAAAATTCGAGGTTCGATCCAAAACTCGATTACCCATTCCCCCACGAACTCAAATATGTAATTTTTTTTTGAAATCAGACCTCAAATTGAGGTCTAAATCCTCAATTTTTGAAAACTCTAGGTTCCATCCAAAACACCCAATTTCCCCCCATGAAAATCTTTGATTTTGGTTGAAATCATGTTAAAAGATGTTAATGATTGAAAGTAATGAGTAAAAACTAACTTACAATCGATTTGGAAGAAGTCTTGTTCTTGCAAAATCGCCCAAAGGAGTTTGTATTTGAAAAAGATGTGAAAAATGAGTAAGAATCGGCAAAGTATAGAAAAATGCAGGTCTCATATGTGAGAATTGCGAACAGGGGTTCGCAATTGCAAACCCCGACCTCTGTGACTTGGGAATTGCAAAACAGGGTTCGTATTTAGAATCCTTCAAAAATCCCAAAGCATCACATTTGCAAACGAATAGTCGCATTTGCGACCTCGCATTTGCGAGCGGAACATCGCATTTGCGATTGTAGAGATTTTGGGGGGCATCGCATTGGTGATAGAATCTTTGTATCTGCGAAGATGGCTGCCCAGGCGTGGGCTCCGATTTTGCGATGCTTGGCTCACATTTGTGAGACTGGCTTTGCAAATGCGAAGCCTGCAGCTCAGAACATACTAGCTATGCATTCAAGGTTAAAAATGCACCCGTGACCTATCCAAAACTCATCCGAGCCGTCGAGACTCTAAACCAATTATACACAGAACCTTAAAAATACCCTACGGAGTTATTCGTGCGATCAAATCGCCAAAAAAACATCATATACATCGATTTAAACCTCAAAAATCCATAAATTCTTTCAAACTTTCTAAAATATTAAATTTTCCATTTTAAGTCTGAATCACATCAAACGACATCCGTTTTTAACCAAATTTTAAATAAATGTCCTAAAACATATATAAGAAATGTATCAGGCACCGGAACCAAAATACGGGCCCAATACTATTGTGTTCTAATCAGATTTCATTTCAAATTTCATTAAACATTTCCACAAAATAATTTTCAGAAAAATTCATTTCTCGAGCTTGGGACCTCGGAATTCGATTCCGAGCATATGCCCAAGTCCTATATTTTCCAACAGACTCTCCGGGACCGTCAAATCATGGGTCCGGGTCCATTTACCCAAAATATTGACCAAAGTCAAATTTACTCATTTTAACATTAAAACGTAGCATTTTTCACAAAATTCCATATTTGAACTTTTCGGCTACGCGCTCGAATTACGCATGCAAATTGAGGAAGCTCTAAATGAGCTTTTAAAGGCCTCGGAAGCACATAATTTGATAAGAGAATAGGTGATAACCTTTTGGGTAGTCACATCCTCCACCTCTAAAACAACCGTTCGTCCTCGAACAGACAAAAGAAGGAAGTACCTGAGTCGGGGAAAAGATGAGGATAATGGCTCCACATATTGTACTCGGACTCCCAGGTCGATGCCTTAGGAGGCTGACCACTCCACTGAACACGAACAAAAAGAAAACTCTTCGACCTCAACTGACAGGCCTGCTGATCTTGAATAGCAACCAGCTCCTCCTCGTAAGACAAGTCCTTGTCTAATTGGACAGTGCTGAAATCCAACACGTGGGATGGATTGCCATGATATTTTTGGAGCATGGACACATGAAACACGTGATTCATGGATGATAGGCTCCGCGACAATTCAAGTCTATAAGCCACCTCTCTCACTCGATAAAGAACCTTAAGTGGACTAATGAACCTAGGGCTAAGCTTGCCCTTCTTTCCAAATCTCATCATGCCCTTCATTGGCGACACTCTGAGCAATACCCGCTTACTAACCATAAAGTCATATCTCGAACCTTGCGGTCTGCATAACTCTTTTGCCTGGTCTGAGCTGTACAAAGCCTATCCTAAATGATCCTAACCTTGTCCAAGGCCTCCTAGACGAGATTCGTACCCAACAACCTAGCCTCTCCCAGCTTAAACCATCCAACTGGAGACCGATCACCGCCTACCATATAAAGCCTCATAAGGAGCCATCTAGATGTTCGACTGGTAGTTGTTATTGTAGGAAAACTCTACTAAAGGAAAAAACTTATCCAACGAACCTCTAAAGTCAATGACACAAGCTCGGAGCATATCCTCCAAAATCTGAATAGTCTGTTCGGACTGACCGTCCGTCTGGGGATGAAATGATGTGCTCAACTAAACCCGTGTTCCCAACTCTTCCTGAACTTCTCTTCAGAAGGACGAGGTAAACTGTGTACCCCAGTCCAAAATGATAGATACGGGCACACCCTGAAGGCGAACAATCTCCTGAATATAGATATCAGCTAACCTCTCAGAGGAATAGGAAACTGCCATAGGAATGAAATGCGCTGACTTGGTCAGCCTATCAACAATAACCCAAATGGTGTCGAACTTCCTCCGAGTCTGTGGGAGTCCAACAACGAAGTCCATAATGATCTGCTCCCACTTCCACTCCGGAAGCTCAATCCTCTGAAACAATCCACCAGGCCTCTGATGCTCATACTTAACCTGCTGACAATTCAAACATCGAGCCACATATCCAACGATATCCTTCTTCATTCTATGCTGCCGCAAATCCTGATACATCTTCGCAGCACCCGGATAAATAGAATACCTGGAACTATAGGCTTCAACCAATATCAACTCTCGAAGACCATCCACATTAGGCACATATACTCGACCCTACAATCTCAAAACTCCATCATTATCTAAAGTAACCTACCTGGCACCTCCATGCTGCACCGTGTATCTACGGACACACAAATGGAATCATCAAATATCGATCACTGATATTCTCCAATAATAAAGAACAAGCGACCGTCCAAGCTGAAATGCGACTAGGCTCAGAAATATCCAACCTTACAAGCAGCCTCTCACCGACCGGAATATCCAAAATCGATTGGCCAAAGCTTAAACATCTAAAGCAAGCAGCCTCTCACCGACCGGAATATAAGCAAGACTAACAATACTAGTTGACTTTCTACTCAACGCATCGGCCACAACATTGGCCTTCCCCAGATGATACAAATGGTGATATCATAATCCTTCAAAAACTCCAACCACCTCCTCTGCCTCAAATTCAACTCCTTTTGCTTGAACAAGTTCTGAAGACTCTTATGATCCATGAATCAACAATAACCCAAATGGTATCGAACTTCCACCGAGTCTGTGGGAGTCCAACAACGAAGTCCATAATGATCTGCTCTCACATCCACTCGGGAAGCTCAATCCTTTAAAACAATCCTCCAGCCCTCTGATGCTCATACTTAACCTTCTGAAATTTTAAACACCGAGCCACATATCCAACGATATCCTTCTTCATTCTACGCTACCAATAATGCTGCCGCAAATCCTGGTACATCTTCGTGACACCCGGATAAATAGAATACCTGGAACTATAGGCTTCAACCAATATCAACTCTCGAAGACCATCCACAGTAGGCACATATACTCGACCCTACAATCTAAAAACTCCATCATTATCTAAAGTAACCTACCTGGCACCTCCATGCTGCACCGTGTATCTAAGGACACACAAATGGGATCATCAAATATCGATCACTGATATTCTCCAATAATAAAGAACAAGCGACCGTCCAAGCTGAAATGCGACTAGGCTTAGAAATATCCAACCTCACAAGTAGCCTCTCACCGACCGGAATATCCAAAATCGATTGGCCAAAGCTTAAACATCTAAATCAAGCAGCCTCTCACCGATCGGAATATAAGCAAGACTGACAATACTAGTTGACTTTCTACTCAACGCATCGGCCACCACATTGGCCTTCCCCAGATGATACAAATGGTGATATCATAATCCTTCAAAAACTCCAACCAACTCCTCTGCCTCAAATTCAACTACTTTTGCTTGAATAAGTTCTGAAGAATCATGATCCATGAATCAACAATAACCCAAATGGTATCGAACTTCCTCCGAGTCTGTGGGAGTCCAACAACGAAGTCCATAATGATCTGCTCTCACATCCACTCGGGAAGCTCAATCCTTTAAAACAATCCTCTAGCCCTCTGATGCTCATACTTAACCTTCTGAATTTTTAAACACCGAGCCACATATCCAACGATATCCTTCTTCATTCTACGCTACCAATAATGCTGCCGCAAATCCTGATACATCTTCGCGGCACCCGGATAAATAGAATACCTGGAACTATAGGCTTCAACCAAAATCAACTCTAGAATACCATCCACATTAGGCACATATACTCGACCCTACAATCTCAAAAGTAACCTACCTGGCACCTCCACACTACACCGTGTCTCTATGGACACACAAATGGGGATCATCAAACTATCGATCACGGATACGCTCCAATAATTAAGAATAAGCGACCGTGCAAGCTAAAACACGACTTGGCTCAGAAATATCCAACCTCACAAGCGGCCTCTCACCGACCGAAATATCCAAAATGGATTGGCCAAAGCTTGAACATCTAAAGCAAGAAGCCTCTCACCGACCGGAATATAAGCAAGACTGCCAATTCTAGCTGACTTTCTACTCAACGCATCAGCCACCACATTTGCCTTCCCCAGATGATACAAAATGGTGATAGCATAATCCTTCAAAAACTCCAACCACCTCCTCTGCCTCAAATTCAACTCCTTTTTCTTGAACAAGTTCTGAAGACTCATATGATCCATGAACACCTCACACGCCAAACCATACAGATAGTGCCTCCAAATCTTCAGTGCGGTAACGATGGATGCCAACTCTAATTCATGGACTGGATAGTTCTTCTCATGAATCTTCAGTTGCCTCGAAACATAGGCAATGACCTTGCCATCCTGCATAAACACTGTACCAAGCCTAACACGGGAAGCATCACAATAAACTGTATAAGGCCCTTAACCAGTAGGCAAAACCAATACTGGTGCCGTAGTCAGAGCTATCTTGAGCCTCTAAAAGCTCGCCTCACACTCTTCCGACCATCTAAACTGGGCACCCTTCTAGGTCAACCTGATCATTGGAGTTGCGATAGATGGGAACCCCTCCACGAATCGACGATAGTAGGCTGCCAATCCCAAGAAACTTTGAATCTCTATAGTTGATGCTGATCTAGTCCAGTTCTTGACTGCGCAATCTCCTTCGGATCAAATTGAATACCCTCTACTGATACAACATGGCCTATGAATGCAACTGAACTCAACCAGAACTCACACTTCGAAAATTTAGCATATAGCTGACTATCCCTTAAAGTCTGAAGAACAACCCTAAGATGCTGCTTGTGCTCCTCCCAGCTGGAGGAATATATCAAAGTATCATCAACAAATACTATCACGAGTGAGTCCAAATAAGGACTATCACGAATGATTCCAAATAAGGCCTGAACAATCGGTTCATCAAATCCATAGAAGTTGTTGGGGAATTTGTCAATCCAAATGACATAGCCAAGAACTCATAATGCCCCTAGCGAGTGCAAAATGCTATCTTAGGGACATCAGATGCCCTAATCCTCAACTAATGGTTGCCAGATCTCAAGTCAATCTTTGAAAATACCTTGCCATCCTGAAGTTGATCGAATAAATCATCAATCCTTGGCAGTAGATATTTATTCTTGATTGTCACCTTGTTCAACTGTTGGTAATCAATGCACATTCTCATCGAACCATCTTTTTTCTTAACGAGCAACACCGGCGCATCCCAAGGCGATACATTGGGTCTAATGAAACCCTTCTCAAGCAAGTCTTGCAACTACTCCTTTAACTCTTTCAACTCAGGCGGCCATATGATATGGTGGGATAGAAATGGGCTGGGTGCCCGGAGCCACATCAATGCAAAAGTAAATATCCCTGTCAGGCAGCATACCCGACAGGTCTGAAAGAAAAACATCAAGGAACTCACGAACAACAGGCACATAATCAATAGAAGGGACCTCAACACTAGAATCATGAACAAATGCCAAATAGGCCAAATACCCCTTCTCAACCGTACACCGAGCCTTCACATAAGAGATAAAACTATGTGTAGAATGACCATGAGTCCCTCTCCACTCTAAACGAGGCATACCCAATAAAGCTAAGGTCACGATCTTGGCATGGCAATCCAAGATAGCGTGGTAAGGTGATAACCAGTCCAGCCCCAATATAACATCAAAGTCGACCATGCCTAAAAGCAAAAAATCTATGCGAGTCTCGAGACCTGCAATCACCACAATACATGAACGATGGACTCGATCAACCACGATAGAATCACCCACCGATGTAGACACATAAACAGGAACACTCAATGAATCACTAGGCTGAAGGTGCTCAAACTGCCTCCGATAGGCCTCCCTCTGAGTCATGGGAGAAACTTCTTCTGAAACAACACTATAAATTGCTCCCAAGTCAAAGATGGTGATCTGGCTAGTCTATCTAAGCAATAATCCCTCCAACAAGTCTTGGCGGATCCAAACTGAATGTAGTAAAACCGACCCCATTGGTCTCAACAATACCCATGTTCCTGAGAACCCCGTGGAAGCTATATAGAAAATCCTGGGGATCCTCAGTAAAAGCACCGCTGAAAGTAGTGGTGAAGAGCTTGGTGAACCTATCTAGCCTCCACAAAGATATGACAGACATCGCCACTCTATCTCCGATCTGAACCACTACACTCGGCTAAACTGTTCCAACTGGCTGAACAGCTGGAGTCTGAATCTGGGGAGCTACCTGCTCCAGAGTGCGAGTAGCAGGAGCCTGAGCCCCTTCTCCAGCCTGAGAAGTGGCTGGTGCTACAGGAAGCAAACATGCTCGGATGACACTCTCCATGAGACCCACCAATCGGACAAGAGTATCGTGAAGAGCTGAGGTAGTAATAAACCCCTCAGGGACTTGAGCTGGAGCTACCAGAATTGCTGGGGCCAGGACCTCCTCCTCAAAATCAACTTGAGGCTCCGCTACTGGAGCTATTACTCGGGGCTGAGCTATGGCGGAGCTACTACTCGGGGCTGAGCTTTGCCCCTACCTCAGCCTCGTCCTCTACCCCTAGGGGAAGCTGCTATTGGGGGCTCGAGCTCTTGAGCGGTAGATGAGAAAGCACGTGTTCTCGCCATCTATGAAATAACAAAGTAAAAAATTCAATTAGCATTTGAGAAACAAAACCGCACAACAATAAAGAACAAATGTGAATTTTTCCTAACCATGTAGTCTATGGGGGATAAATCAGACGTCTCCATACCGATCCCTCAAATTCAAGTGAGCTAGTCCATAAGTTGTAAGACCTATGCAACCTAGAGCTCTGATACCAACTTGTCACAATCGAATTTCTCACCCTCAGGGGTTGTGATGGAGCCTACTCGTGAAAGCTAGGCAAGCCATGAACTTTGAAACCATTAACCACTTTCATATTAATTCACTTTTAACCAATTAATTTAATAGGAAATAAATAATTTATAACACCAAAATATGAAATTTAGCGAAACTATTAAATAAATATAAAACCAAATATCCTGAAGACCAACACATGCCTTTAACTAGAACCTGGTGTCACAACATCTACGAACTACTAAGAGTACTACATTACAACAGTTTAAAGGAAGGATAACACTATTTTTCTTGAATATATGAGATAACAGAACATAATATAAGATAAAGGAGACGTCAGGCATGCGGATGCTTGCAAGGCTACCTTGGAGTCTCGGTGGACTGAAGGCTGGCTCCCGAACTAATGTTGCTGCCCCAATGCTGCTCCAGTATATGCATATAAGTGCAGAGTGTAGCATCAGCACAATCGACCCCATGTGCTGGTAAGTGTCTGGCCTAACCCCGGCGAGGTAGTGACGAGGCTAGGACCAGACTCCAGATAAACTTGTGCAGTTATATAATATATGGCAGAAAAGTAAACAGGTAATAAGCAATTAAAGCTGGGGAAGGGGAACATGCTGGGAGGGTGGCAGACAATCAGAATATCAAGGAACAATAAGGAAACTGTAATTTAACTTCTAACACAGATAAACAGAAATAAAGGCAACTTTCACTTTCAATTTCATCTTGTTGTAGGCGTGCAACCCGATCCCATTTCTCATATCTCGTGGTAGGCATACCACCCTCTCCCATCTCATCATATCTCGTGGTAGGCATACCATCCGCTCCCATTTCATTATATCTGGTGGTAGGCATACCACCCGCTCCCATTTATTATTGTTAGATAATACGCTTAACGCTAGAGGGGGGTGAATAGCGTTATAATAAAAATTAGCGTAAACTTTCGGAATTTAAAAATCAGGAAATAAATAAGTGCGATAAGTAAATAAATTAGAACAAACGCACCGATGTATCCTGGTTCACCACAACCCGTGGCTAGTCCAGTCTCCGAGAGACTCTCTCGAGATTTCCACTAACTTGTTATGCTTACGGGTGCTCAACAAACCGTTACAACTTGAGGACACAAGCCTCAACAACCTTTGCTCGGAGATACAACACTCCAAGACTTCAACCAAGGAAACACAAGTTCCTTCTTACAACACAAGGGACTAACACTTCCCTTCAAGTGTACAAAAACACTTAGCACTCAAACAAGACACTCCTTTAAGAGTAGATATGAGTAAAAAGAATACGCTCAAGATCGCAACAACTTTCGACAAGAATTTGGGTCTCAAAGCTTATGTAATGAATACAAAATGATAAGCAATAAAGTATGCAAGCTTTAGCAATTGTATGATCGGTTGTTGTGTGTTGTGTTTTTTAAAAGACTGAATTGAAGCTGTATTTATAGTTGAAAAACTTTGTATTACCGTTGCCTAATTGCCAATTAAGAGTTGCTGATTTTACTCTGTGACAATCGATTGTCAAATTACCACAATCGATTGTTTGCCAGTTCTTCCAAAAATCAATCCCAGATTTTACGCTTAACAATCGATTATCTAAGATCAATAATCGATTACTGGCAACGTTCAAAAAATCATTTCCAGATTTTACGTAAAACAATCGATTGTCAGAAATCTACAATCGATTACTTGGCAACGTTCAAAAAATCATTTCCGGATTTTACTTAAAACAATTGATTATAGCAAATCAATAATCGATTACTCAGCAACGTTCAAAAACTCCTTTCCAGATTTTAATTAACACAATCGATTATAAGAAATCAATAATCGATTACTCAGCAACGTTCAAAAAATCATTTTCAGATTTTAATTAAAACAATCGATTATAAGAAATCGATAATCGATTACCTGACGGTATTTGAAAACATTTTGGCAATGGTCATTTATACAATCGATTATACTAAGTTAACAATCGATTATATATCAGTCTTGAAAAATCAATTTAGACACTGCCTCTTGCCAATCGATTGTTATAGGTTCACAATCGATTATTTAATAACCTTGAAAAAGTCTGGAAGACATTGCCTCAACACAATCGATTGTCATAAGTTCACAATCGATTATTTTGTGACTTTGAAAAATCTGATGGACACTGTCTCTTCACAATCGATTGTCATTAGCTTCACAATCGATTGTCATGCAGATTTGAAAAATCTGATGCTCACTGCCTTAACACAATCGATTGTCATAAGTTCACAATCGATTGTCAAGCAGCTGACTTAAACATAATCGATTATCATAAGTACATAATCGATTATGTTAGTCCAGATTTTAGAGGCATGTTTAAAAATCATTTTGACTAAAGTAAATATGCATTATTTAAAATCATTTTGCTCTAAATTAAATATGCATGATTTGTTAAAAATATTTTTACGAGAGAAGCCAAGTCTTGAGTTTAAGTTGTTGGATCAAGATCACAATTAAATACCGACTCATATAAAACTTAATCTCGATCTTTATCTTGTGCTTGAATCTCGTTATATATCAATTTTGCGCTTGTGCTTGGACCTCGTCATGTGTCGATTTGCGCATAGTTTTTCATTCATCAAAACCTACAAATATGAACACACGTTTAGTATAATGCCTTGAGAACGTGTTTCCAACAATTTCCCCCTTTTTGATAATGGCAAACTTTAAGCGGGATATGCATATTAGGCAATTCATAATGACGAGTCAAGACAAGTAAAGATATGCAACAAGTATATAGATATGCAATTTGTTCACCCTCAATATATGAATTCCCCCTCAATTTATGCCGATAAGCACTGAGAGTGCATACCCGTTATCTTCCCCCTTTTGCCATTAGCAAAAAAATATAGAATAATTAAAAAAACTTGTTTATTTATTAATAAAAACGGTTACATAACGGGAACAATAAAACAATAAAATAGAAAAATAAAGAAATTATTCATCATCATTTCCCGCCTCATCATCCGGCACTGCTTCATAGGGAACAAGACCGGCATATGGATAATGAACATGGTCAAAATATCCATGGATCTCATGTGTCAATTGACCGACAGAGGTGGTCAATGAAGCAATTTGGTCAGAAATGGATTGAAGAGTAGGTTCTTGAGGCTGACGCGATCGACGAGTTGGAGGAGAAGCAGGAGCTACATGATCGCCGTCATGGGGAAAGGAGGATTCGGAAATTTCCCACTTCTTGGTGCTCTTTTTGAGAGGACCGATGGAAGTGTTGAACCCGGAAGCTTCAAGAAAATTCATAATAAGGAGGGCATAGGGAAGAGGTCTATCATCTCCGATGGCATCACGCATGTGAATTTTGACATACTTACACCAATTGATGTGAGCTCCGGTTATAATGGCATGCATGAGCTTAGCTTCCTCTTGGGAAAGAGTGGTATGATTATGCTTCCGAGGCTTGAGGACTCGGGTGATGAAATAGAAAATCAAACGATATTCGGGGAGCATTCCTGTAATGGTAGGACGTCGAGTAGATAGATTAGGATCATAAGCTCCAAGTCCTATTTGGTTTAGGAGAGTTTTCTCATCAAATAAGGCGCTTGCCTCTCTAATGTAGCGAGTAATGTTTTCTCCATTTCGAGGAAGATGGGCAATGGAATGCAAGTTTTCATTGGACAAAAGAATTTGAACACCATTAATATTTGACACAAGCTCACCATCGTCATCCTCATGAAGGTTTGAGTAAAACGCTTGAATCAATGGAGGATTAATATAAGGATAGGTAAGATATAAGAAGTCAAGAAGTTGACATTCCTTAAGCATGTTTGCAGCGGGGGCATATGATTCAAGATACTTGCTTGTTGAAAAGCGAGGAGGAAGAATGT
The DNA here is from genome assembly GCA_034376525.1 of Nicotiana benthamiana. Lineage (NCBI taxonomy): Eukaryota > Viridiplantae > Streptophyta > Magnoliopsida > Solanales > Solanaceae > Nicotiana > Nicotiana benthamiana. Next base: position 46,273,916 of record CM067330.1, read on the forward strand.
CACGCTTTTCGAATTTTGTCAAAAATCTAGTAAGCTCGGTTTCAGTATTGAATTGTAAAATAGACCCATCTTGATAAGGGAAATTTGGAGGTGGAGGAGCAAAAGAAGATGCACCTTGTTTACCTGAACGGGAACGTTTAGAGTGTCTGCCCGACATTTTCAAAAAGTAGTAATGAACTTTGTAAGAAACTTGGAAGATTTTTGAAGGTTTGGGAGCAAAGATTGATGCTTGAGTGAATAAAATTGAAAACTTATGATGCCTATTTATAATGGGAAGAATGGCATTTCATTTATGATGAAAATCTGCAGAAATTTATGAGCCAAAACAGTCAGAAATGGTAAAAATAAATTGTACTGACCGTTGGACAATCGATTGTTGAAACGAAATAATCGATTGTTGAGCAGATTTTGATTTGAACTCGGAACTGACACAAAATCGATTGCAGGACCCAAACGGTAACAAATATTTGAATTACTGACAAAAAATAATCGATTGTTGAATTATGATAATCGATTGTTGTGATACAGTGAGCACGGTGATTTTCTGACTCGGAAAATAATCGATTATATTTATGAAACAATCGATTGTTTTAGGAAAGCAGTACTTTTAGGAAAGCAGTACTGAATGGCTGAGACGGTAATCGATTATACAGTTAAAAAATCGATTATTAAACACAAATGCATAGTAAGCATCAAACATAAATAATCGATTAGTGATACTTGCTAATCGATTGTCTGCACAGTGAAGTAATCGATTATTTGCTGTAACAATCGATTGTTCTATGCCATTTCTTTATAATTCCCCCTGCCTTTAGGGCGATACCTGCAAAAGAGAATTAGACGTCTCCGACACTCAAGTTAGTAATTTGTAATGAAATAATGCAATGAGAACGTGATCTCTTAAGAAGTGTGTCCTAAGGTGTTCTTAAGAGAGTTTCGGGTACTTACCTTTTCTCCGACGTCGCCAATTACCTGTTCGAGAGGGTGATCTTTGATTGTCCTCCACCCGTTAAGCATTTTCGTTTCTTTCTCCAATTGTGGCGTTTCCTCCGTCGATTGTTCCAAGATTTCATCTTGAATTTCCTTAGGAGTTTCCTCTTGTACTTTGTCTTTTAAACTATTTAAAATACCTGCAAGATCAGAACAAGAATCCTTTCTCGCCAAGCGAGCATTATTTTCGGAAAACACAATATGAGGGGATTCCTCCACAGTTTGGGTTCTATTATTAAATACCCTATATGCTTTGCTACGTGAAGAATACCCAATAAAAATTCCCTCATCGGATTTGGCATCAATTTTTCCCAATTGATCTTTTCCATTGTTATGAATAAAACATTTACAACTGAATACTCTAAAATGGGAGATATTTGGTTTCCTTCCCTTGTAGAGTTTATAAGGGGTTTTCATGAGTATTGGCCTTATGACTACTCTATTTAAAACGTAGCATGCGGTACTCACAGCATCCGCCCAAAAATGTTTGGGAATTTTAGCCTCTTCGAGCATGGTTCTAGCCATCTCTTCGAGACACCTATTTTTCCTTTCCACCACCCCATTTTGTTGTGGTGTTCGTGGAGCGGAAAAGGTATGCTCGATACCGAGTTCGTCACAAAAGTCCGCAAAGAGATTGTGATCAAACTCTCCCCCATGATCACTTCTAATTGAAGTGACGGTTGTTTCCTTTTCGTTTTGAACACGTTTAAGAAAATATTTAAAATTCTGAAAGACATCACTTTTATGGGCAAGAAATAAAGTCCAAGTAAATCTGGAATAATCATCAACAATAACAAAAGCATAACGATTTCTACCAAGACTTTCAATGCGAGATGGTCCAAATAAATCCACGTGAAGCAATTGTAATGGTCTAGTAGTTGAAACAATATTTTTCGATTTAAAAGATGCTTTTGTTTGCTTCCCTTTTTGACAAGAATCACAAGTAGAGTCATTTTCAAATTTCAAGTTTGGAAGACCAACAACTAAATTTTGTGAAACCAATTTGTTCAAAAGATGCATGTTGATGTGAGCTACTCTACGATGCCATAACCAAGAATCATCCTCTTTACTCATTAAACAATTCACATATTCAGGTGAAGAATTTGCAAGATCAACCACATAAATGTTATCCATTCTAAAACCACGAAGGATAATTTTAAAATCGCTACGTCTAAAAACTAAGCATTCATCCGAATCAAATAAAACAAGATTTCCCTTGTCACATAATTGACTTATGCTCAAGAGATTATGTTTTAAACCTTTCACAAGTAATATATGCTTAATGGAAGAAATTTCATCCTTACCGACCAATCCGATGCCGATAATCTTTCCTTTGTTGTTATCACCAAAAATAACACTTCCCCCTTCCTTGTGTTCTAGTTGAAGGAATTTGGATTCGTCTCCCGTCATGTGCTTGGAGCATCCACTATCAAGGTACCATAGTACTCTTGATCCCTTCAAACATACCTACAAAACAGATTAATGAGTTTTAGGTACCCATGCCATTTTGGGTCCTTGGGGGTTAGGCAAATCATAGTGATGTGATTGAGTGTTATGTCTATGTCGTGTAAAACAAGCAGGAGCAATATGTCCAATTCGTCTACAATAATGACAAGTCACGTTAGGATTATGCATCCTTCTAGGTTGATAGTAATTGGATGGACGAAATTCATTTGCTCTATTCTTGACAATATAACTATTGCGCAAATCATGAAAGTCATTTCTCCTACCATTTGTTCTAGGATATGCATTATTTATAGAATAGTTGTTTCTAGGTTGGAAGTCATTTCTAGGTGTTCTAAAAGGTTCAAAATTCCTTCTAGTGTTTGGCCTAGAATGTGCATTATTTCTAGCATGATTATTTCTAACTTGTTAAGCTTACGGGTGCTCAACAAACCGTTACAACTTGAGGACACAAGCCTCAACAACCTTTGCTCGGAGATACAACACTCCAAGACTTCAACCAAGGAAATACAAGTTCCTTCTTACAACACAAGGGACTAACACTTCCCTTCAAGTGTACAAAAACACTTAGCACTCAAACAAGACACTCCTTTAAGAGTAGATATGAGTAAAAAGAATACGGTCAAGATCGCAACAACTTTCGACAAGAATTTGGCTCTCAAAAGCTTATGAAATGAATATAAAATGATAAGCAATAAAGTATGCAAGCTTTAGCAATTGTATGATCAGTTGTTGTGTGTTGTTTTTTTTTAAAAGACTGAATTGAAGCTGTATTCATAGTTGAAAAACTTTGTATTACCGTTGCCTAATTGCCAATTAAGAGTTGCTGATTTTACTCTGTGACAATCGATTGTCAAATTACCACAATCGATTGTTTGCCAGTTCTTCCAAAAATCAATCCCAGATTTTACGCTTAACAATCGATTATCTAAGATCAATAATCGATTACTGGCAACGTTCAAAAAATCATTTCCAGATTTTACGTAAAACAATCGATTGTCAGAAATCTACAATCGATTACTTGGCAACGTTCAAAAAATCATTTCCGGATTTTACTTAAAACAATTGATTATAGCAAATCAATAATCGATTACTCAGCAACGTTCAAAAAATCCTTTCCAGATTTTAATTAACACAATCGATTATAAGAAATCAATAATCGATTATTCAGCAACGTTCAAAAAATCCTTTCCAGATTTTAATTAAAACAATCGATTATAAGAAATCAATAATCGATTACCTGACGGCATTTGAAAACATTTTGGCAACGGTCATTTATACAATCGATTATACTAAGTTAACAATCGATTATATATCAGTCTTGAAAAATCAATTTAGACACTGCCTCTTGCCAATCGATTGTTATAGGTTCACAATCGATTATTTAATAACCTTGAAAAAGTCTGGAAGACACTGCCTCAACACAATCGATTGTCATAAGTTCACAATCGATTATTTTGTGACTTTGAAAAATCTGATGGACACTGTCTCTTCACAATCGATTGTCATTAGCTTCACAATCGATTGTCATGCAGATTTGAAAAATCTGATGCTCATTGCCTTAACACAATCGATTGTCATAAGTTCACAATCGATTGTCAAGCAGCTGACTTAAACAAATCGATTATCATAAGTACATAATCGATTATGTTAGTCCAGATTTTAGAGGCATGTTTAAAAATCATTTTGACTAAAGTAAATATGCATTATTTAAAATCATTTTGCTCTAAATTAAATATGCATGATTTGTTAAAAATATTTTTACGAGAGAAGCCAAGTCTTGAGTTTAAGTTGTCGGATCAAGATCACAATTAAATACCGACTCATATAAAACTTAATCTCGATCTTTTTCTTGTGCTTGAATCTCGTTATATATCAATTTTGCGCTTGTGCTTGGACCTCGTCATGTGTCAATTTGCGCATAGTTTGTCATTCATCAAAACCTACAAATATGAACACACGTTTAGTATAATGCCTTGAGAACGTGTTTCCAACAATTATATCTTTTGGTAGTCGTACCACCCGCTCCCATTTTATTATATCTCATGGTAGACGTACTACCCGCTCCCATTTTATTATATCTCATGATAGGCATACCACCCGCTCCCATTTTATTATATCTCGTGGTAGGCGTACCACCTGCTCCCATTTCATTATATCTCGTGGTAGGTGTACCACCCGCTCCCATTTCATTATCACTACATAATCACAAGAAATCCTGACAAGGGAACAAAGCAATATAATAACTTCCTGGCAAGGGAATAAAAAAATGTAATAACGTCACGCCAAAGGAACTAAAACATCGAAACAATCATCCCGGCAAAGGAGAATTAGCTATAACCAACCTTAACTTAGCTTGTACTCATCTCAATTAATGAGAATGCTCAATCATAAATAGGATCTACGGGGATAAACAAATCTTTGCTCGATATGGTAGATCATTAGCATCCGAAATGTAATTTAAGAATACAACAACTTTCAATTTAAGACTCATGGTCATGCTTGGCACCAACATATAGATACTTGTCACCATGCATATACGTCGAACTCAACAAGGAGCAAGTAGCAAATCTGACCCAACTAATAATCCCTCAAGCTAAGGTTATACTGAACACTTACCTCAATGTCGTCAACACTACTCAAGTCTCAATTATATCCTTGCCCCTCGATTCCACCGCCAATCATTCATATCGAATCACAAGTTACTTATTTACATCAATAAACGCTAGATGAATCAACCCAAATGCATGAAAATGAGTTTTCCGAAGTTTTACCCAAAAAAGTCAAAACTAGCCCCCAGACCCACGTGGTCTAAACCCGAGGTTCGAACCAAAACCTGATTACCCATTCCCCCATGAACTCAAATATGTAATTTATTTTGAAAATCAAATCTCAAATTGAGGTCCAAATTCCCAATATTTGAAAAATCTTGGTTCTACCCAAAACACCCAATTTCGCCATACGAAAATCTTTGATTTTTGTTGAAATCATATTAAAAGATGTTAATGATTGAAAGAAATGAGTAAAAACTAACTTACAATCGATTTGGAAGAAGACCTGTTCTTGGAAAATCGCCCAAAGGAGTTTTTGTTTGAAAAAGATATGAAAAGTGACTTAAAATCGGCTAAGTATAGAAAAATGCAGGTCTCAGATGTGGGAATTGCAAATAGGGGTTCGTAATTAAGAACCCCGACCTCTACTGGCTTGGGAATTGCAAAACATGGTTTGCATTTGCAAACCATTCAGAAATCCCAAAGCATCGCATTTGCGAACCAATAGTTGTATTTGCGAGCGGAACCTCAAATTTGCGATGGCAGAGATTTTTGGCGGGCATCGCATTTGCAATAGAATCTTCGCATTTGCGAAGATGGATGCCCAGGCGTGGTCTCGCATTTGAAAGACTGGCTTCGCAAATGCAAAGCCTGCAGCTCAGAACATACCAGCTATTCTTTCAAGGTTAAAAATGCACCTGTAGCATATCCAAAACTCACATGAGCCCTCGGGGCTCCAAGCTAATTATACGCACAACCTCAAAAACATACTAGGATTTATTCTTGCGATCAAATCAGCAAAATAACATCATATACATCTTAAACCTCAAAATCCATGAATTCTTTCAAACTTTTCAAAATATCAAGTTTTCCATTTTAAGTCCGAATCACATCAAACGATATCGGTTTTCAACCCAATTTTACATAAATGTCCTAAAACATATATAAGACCTATAGCGGGAGCCGGAACCAAAATCGGGGCCTGATACTATCGTGTTCTAATTAGTTTTGATTTCGAATTTCCTTAAGCATTTCCAAAAAATAATTTTACAGAAAAATTCATATCTCGGGCTTGGGACCTCGGAATTCGATTCCGGTCATATACCCAAGTCCCATATTTTCCTACGGACCCTTTAGGACCGTCGAATTATTGGTCTAGGTTTGTTTACTCAAAATATTGACCGGAGTCAAATTTATTCATTTTAACATCAAAACTTAGTATTTTTCACAGAATTTCATATTTGAACTTTCCGGCTACGCGCTCGGACTGCTCATGCAAATCGAGGTGGCTCTAAATAAGGTTTTCAAGGCCTCTGAAGCACATAATTTAATAAGGGAACATGTGATGACCCTTTGGGTCGTCACAAGCATTGAGGGATTTACCCTTCGCCAACGTGTAGTGGTATGGACTTGAGAGGGGGTGGTGGGCTAGTGTTCTATGCGAATGCAACCATTAGGTCGTGAATGCGATGGATGGGGGAAGAGCCATCGAGAATGCGAATGACATCTCGTGAACACGATGGAATTTGGGCCGTTGTGCATCGCGAACACGGCAAACCCTTCGCAGATGCGAAGAAAGCCTGACGCTTAGACTTTAAAATATTCCAAACACGGCATTTCACCCATTTTTTACCATCTTTTCATTAGAGCTCGGCCTAGAGGCGATTTATAGAGAAATTTCATCTCCCTTTCATAGGTTAGTGTACTTTAACTTGTTTTATTCTATTCTATCAACACCCCTTAATTTCTAACATTAATCTATATTCTTTCGTGGTAGAAAACTAGGTATTTGAAAAGAATTGAGGGGTTTTGTATATTTGGGATTTAAACCTCAAATTGAGGTCGGATTTCTAAACTAATTATATAATCAAGCTTGATGGTGAATGGTTTAGATTTTGGTCCGAATCTCAGGTTTTGATCAAGCGAGCCCGGAGTTGACTTTTGGAAAAAGATCTTAACTTTATGCCTTTTACTTTATTTACCTAGCATTATTTGATGTTATTGAGTCGATTTGGTTAGATTTGATTGGTTTGGAGACGGATTTTATAGGAAAGCCACCGATAGAGATTTGATTTACTTGCTGAGCGAGTTAAGTACTGGGTCTAACCTTGATTTGAGGGAATTAGGAACCCTTGAGCTATGTGCTATGTGAATTACGTGTGTACTGGCGTATATGTGAGGTGACGAGTGTATATACGTCGTCAAAATATTTATTTTCATGCTTTTTTGTATTTCATTAATTATTTTATTCCATGTCTTGATTGTTACATACTTTAATTGCTTTTTATGCCTTAACTTGCTGCGCACTTACTTCTCTTATATTAAGATGTTTGTTCCTTCTATGCTTTTATGATTAATTTTTACTAGCCTTAATTGCCTTATGTGTATACTTTAATTGTCATGCATTTGATTTGTCTTGTTGCTTTGGTTTAATCGCAGCATTTCTTAATTTTGGTATGAGGTTCCTCTATGGCTCGCTTTCATATTCTTTATTCGTAGAGATTTTTGTGAGTTGAGTAGTAGAATTATTGCATTTATTGATTTTTGATTATGGATCGGACTGCACACAGCAGTAAGTGGGAATAAAGGAGGATTGATTTTGATATGGTGGAATCGGGTTGCACACCGTAACAGGTGCAATAAGGAAGGACTGATATAATAAAATAAGGGAGGATTATATTATTGGTTTCGATTATATGGTGGGATCGAATTGCGCCGCTGCAACGGATTTTACTTGTTATTTTGATATTGATATGTTAAAATAAGGGAGGATCGTGTTTGTACCGTAGGATCGGGTTGCGCACCACAACTGATTGTGTGTTTTGCATTCCTTGTTGTAGTATGTTGGCTTCGGTGCTTTTGTACAAGTTTTTGAGGATGGATATTTCTCGTGTTACTGATCTCGAGGATTGAGTTATTTTTTTAAGTTAGTTGCCTTACTCTTTTTACAATTCTTTCCTATTTTCATTATTAAACTGCGCACAGGTTATTGTAAGTGAACCGCCTTAGCTTCATCACTACATCATCAAGGTTAGGCTCGACACTTATAGAGTACATGGGGTCGATTGTACTCATTCTACATTCTGCACTTCTTGTGTAGATTTTTGAATCGGTCCCAACGGCGGTCAGTAGATTGCTCGGATTGACCATCGGACAGAGACTTGAGGCATAGTTGCTCGGTGTTTGCAGTCCTGAAATACCCTTCTACCTTATCCTAGCTGTTTATTTCTTTTCAAACAGTTTTACTTTCATTTAGACCATTATCTGTATTATTCTAATCGCGCGTGCACTTGTGACACCAGATCTGGGATTGTATCTAGATATTGCAGTTGTTATGACTTTTTACACTCTATTTCAGTTATACATAAGTTTAATTGGTATCAGTTATTTTGTTTTGCTAAAATGGCTAAAAATTATTCTATCATTTGCGGTCGACGTTCCGGCTTTGTCCGTCGACAGCTGAATGTTTCGATCTGGTTCGATTCATGATCGCATCTGCAAACCTTATCCCGTGGGCTTTAGCGGACGTTTTTCATTCTTCACCCGGTCCTTAGTAGCCTTTCCAAAGTCAACCTAACCGGTTACCTTTTCCAAGGCGCTAAATAGGCCTTCGCCCTTACGCCTTTATATATAATAGAAGAAAATTAGATAGTTGTATATAGAATTAGCCAGATCGTCTGAAGCATGAACAGAATCGCCGTTGTTCAACGCTGGCTTGTCTAACAAGTGAAATGTTAGACGCCATCACGGTCCCGATGGTGGAGATTTCGGGTCGTGATAATTTCTAATAATGGATTTTTTAAAACATATTTTGTAGATTTCAAAAGTAAGTAACAATATTATACTGGTTTTTGTGTGACATATATGTCACGAGTTTGAGCCGCGAAACCAATTATTAATATTTACAATAGGAGTAAGTTATTTATATCACACCTTAAGAATACGCGTCTTCTTCGGACAAGATTATTTTGTGCACCGAATTGCTCTTCTTTCTTCTTCTTTTGTCAACAATACATAATTTACAATTGCTAAAAAAGATATTACTAGAAAAGTTAGTTCGTCATCTAAGATAGAACAAGGCCAAATCAATTGAATGAATAGACCATGCTTTATATGGATTTCACTATATGGCCTCACTGCCACAGCCAATGGTTTTTGAGATATATGGCTACAGCAGAATGACTGTAAGATAGTCAAATATTTAAATTATTCATCACATTTGCGATCAAATCAATAGTATTATATATTTGTATTTACTAAAAATAAGGAGCCTCAATCATTGATTAATATTTTAATATTTATTTGAGATCCATTTCTTGTTTTGATGCCCTTACACAGACAAAATAGGCCAAAATTGAAGATAAAATTCAAACGAATAAAATTTAAAGTTAATTTGGCTAAAACATTACTTGGCAATTTTTGTAGACAATAAAGAAAAAGAAAGTTAAAATTCAAAAAAAGAGGTAAGACTTATCTCCAAAACCACAATATTCCAAGGAAAAAGAAAGGAGGAAAAGCATGAAAAGCCATAAAGAAAGGAGGCTCTTGTTCTTTTGTTCCCTTTAATTTTGACCTATTATTCGAACTACCATAGTAAATCATTCTTTTAACTTTAGATTAGAATCCTAAGCTAAGATTAATACAACCTTTTTAAGTTTTCACTCTTACACCAACATTTTCCACAAGTTCTTTTTTAAGTATCTGAAAAATTATTGACCCGGCTAATATTCAGTATTTAGGAGCCAGTACTTCAATTTTATGGGTATTGAATTTTAAAATAAAACTAAAAGTACTAATTCTTACAATTAAGATGTTCATATATGTAATAAATTTCTTAGGACATATAATATTAGGGTGTTATTACTTTTATTCCGTGCCAGAAACAGAGATGTATGTATGTATTGGGGCATGGGGTACATGCACCTATGCTCCTCTCTCTATATCATATATATTTATTTCATATTTTCTAAAATATGCTTAAATATACGTGTGTGCACCCAAACTCAAAGAGCTCCATAGTGCAATAAATATTTAGGGTACCTTCTTGTGTTAGATGTTCCATTCTCACTTTGTAAGCATGTCTAGTGTCCCTTCTTGTATTTTAATTAAGTCTTTTTTTTCTTCTTTTTCCTTCTTCTTTTGTTTAATTTATTCCTTTAAACTTTTCAAATCTAACACATTGAAATCCTTTGTTACCTTTTTGTCATTACAAATATTTATATAATTAAAGTAATAGCAATGGATCATGTAGCATGGTACAATGATCTCAATATTTTTGATATATATATATATATATGTGTGTGGATGTTACAGGTCACTAAAGTTATAAGAAAAAAATTTAATTATAATCTATTATTTCTAAATGGTAATGAATTCATAGTAAAAACTTGAAGGTTAAACCCGTCAAATATAAATTCTAGATTCACCTCTTTGTAATTGTGCATCCATCTTCATGAAATCCTGGATTCGCCTCTGGCCATAAACTATTTACATTTGGTAACCGGAAAAATATATAAAATTGTACAATTATAACATACAAAATATATATATATATATATATATATATATATATATATATATATATATATATACACAAAAAATATACATATTTCGGCTATTATTTTGAAAACAGTTATAAAATATCGTTTTCCTATAATTAATGAGCAAAAGCTATTGATTTTAATCGAACTTGTATATGGGCTTCTACCTCCGCCCTTGTTCCGGAATTATGACATGTAGAATCTATTTGGAGGGAGGGGGGGGGGGCAGATTTTCACTAGGAGTTTCTCCATTAACTTGAATCCGATACATGATTAAAGGCAGGTGGATCTCATCTATGCTACGAGGACTCTCTAATATATTATTGTATTTGTATCCGATCCTTCAAATACATTATTTTTAAAGGTTCCTATATATATATATATAAAGAGTTCAAGCAACATAAAATCTCGTTTATGCCACTACATCCCTTTTAGAAAAAATACTTTGTTTGGGAGGAGGCAAGACAAGAAATAAAACAAGAAATCTATTCTATGAACTATGAATATATTTTGATTTATGAACAAATATACAGGAAAAAAAGTTATTTCTTCTTTTTGGACTTGCCATTACAGAATAATGAACCTAAACCAAATAAACAAACAGTACCTTTAGAAATATAAGTATGTGGAAGGTTCAAAACAGGACTAACATGAATTCCATTACCATAAGATCTACTGTAGCTCTTCTTCAACGGTTGAGATTGAGCCCTCTTAGATGATGAATGTAATGAATGGCTCTGATTAAAAGATGAAAAACTAGAAGACGAAGAAGAAGAAGATGATGAAGATAAAGATGAACTCTTGCGCAGAACTTTTATTTGTTCTTTTTGTGAATTTTGCTTCTGAAAAATCTTTGAATTTTTTTTATTTGGAGCTGAACCAGTTGAGTTACTTCTTGATAGAAATTGCAAAGATGACCATTTTAATCCATTGTTTCTACCATTTTCACAATTCAAACTGTTACTTCTTCTGAATTGCCAAAATGGTTTTGCTTGTGGCTTCTCTATTTCTTCATCAAGATTGCTTGACAAAAATTCTATTAATCTCATCTTCTTTGTATCCACATTTGTACCATTCTCAAGAACTGATGCTGCAGCTTTATTTTGTAAAGGTTGCGGCTCAGACATATAGCCGATTTCAACTAGTTTAGGACTGAGACGTAATAGTTGATGTTGTTGTAAATATTGCGGCGGCTCTGACATATAGTTGATCCCAACTTGTTTAGGACGGAGAGGAAGTTGTTGTTGTTGTTGTAATGATTGCAGCTCAGACGTATAGTCGAACCCAACTTGTTCAAGAATGAGACGTTGTAATTGTGGCTCAGATTGTTGTTGTTGTCGTAAAGATTGCGGCTTAGACATATAGCCGACTCCAACTTGTTTGGTACCGGAACCTTGTTGTTGTTGTGGCTCAGATTGTCGTTGTTGCGACTGAGACATATAGTTGATCTCAACTTGTTTGGAATTGAGGAACAGTTGTTGCGGCTCAGATTGGTTAATTTCAATAAAGGGTGTTGATTTCTTGACTTCAATTGGTAAGATCTTGCCATTGGAGAAAAGTTCTTCAGCAGAGGAAATTTTTTCAAGTGAGAAGCTTTGATTTGTAACACAAAAATCAAAGTCAATGGCGGATTCAAGAAGAAATGCATCTGATCTAAAATGGTGGCATTCAATTGGTATAATATCATCATTTTCTTTAAGATCATGAGAAAATGAGATTCTTGGACTTACTACTAAACTTGAAATTTCAGAACATACATCCACTGCCATTTTGGTTCTTTTTTTTAGCTTTCTTGATTTTTTCTAGTGTGGTCAATAGTTGTATATAAAGAGGGAAAAATTTATAAGGTAGATGGCAAAGGACAAGAATCAAGAAAGGTGAAAAGAAATGATTATTTGTTGAGGTGTTGTTTCTGTAAGATTTGGAAGTCAAAAAAGAGGAGAAAAAGAAGGGGGAAGGTAAAGGAAATGATTTTTGTAAGAATGAAGAGTCAGCTTTTGCTTTTTTATTATAGAAATAAATAATATGCTAAGGCTATGAGTATTTTCAAAATTCTATTATTGGTACAACAAAGTGGTGTTGCCTAGACAATGGCTGTTTCACTTAGGGGTAACATTGAGATTGACATTATATGCCAATTGCCAAATGATCAAACAAAACATAAATTGAAAAAGAGATAAAAGGGAAAAATTCAAAAATAGTGAGGTTTACTATGGATCATTTAAAAATAATCGTAATTTTAAAAGTAATTAAAATTTAGCCACTCTTCATGTAAAGATAAATTTGAATTAAAACACTATTTAAAATTTATAAAAATACTCCAGTATGTTATACTGGAATTTCAGTATATATGCTAGAATTTCATACACAGGTGCATTGGTCTGTGTTATATTAGGTTGGAACTTTCCGTATTGCAGCAAAATAATAGTTATTTTTTAATGATTTTACAAATACCGACTATTTTTGAATGATCAGTCCAAAAATTGACTAGCATATGCTATTTTTACGAAATAAAAGTGCACTCAACAATGTAGTTTGACGGTCAATGAAGTAGAGGAATTCTTGAAAATTATGATTTATATTTCAACAAAGACCAAAAATGTTAAGTAATTTTTTTTGCACTTGTACAAATAGGAGGTAACGAAAATTTTGTGAAATAGTCGAGATTCATGTATATTAATTCGAACACCATTATTAAAAAGAAAAAAATAAAAGTGGAGGTATTCTTAAAAATTGAGGTTTAAATTTCAATAAAGACAAGAAGTCTTAGGTGATTTTTTATCCCTATACCATAGAAGGCAACAAATTCTTAGTAAAATTGTCGAGATTTGTGTAAATTAATTCAAACACTATAATTATAAAGAAAAAAGAAGAATGAAGAGAAATTCTTGAATACTAAGGTTTAAATTTCGGAAAGACAAGAAACCTTAGGTGATTTTCCTATTCCTTTACTATTGAAGATAGCAAATTCTTGGAAACATCGTCTATCGTGTAAGTTGATTCGAACATTCCAAAGAAACTTTACCTTTTGAAAAATGAGAGCAAAAGAGAAATAATAAATGATTTAAAAGGGAAAATCGTGGGACCATTCTGCCTTGGTAGAATACAAATTACTAAGATGTCTTGTCGGAATAAAAACAGAATTGGACAGATTAAGAAAATCTCATTTCATAAAACTTGAGTTAAATGTAAGAAATAATGATTCTTGCTGCAATTCTAAGAAGAAAAAACAGGAACTTCTATAGAGAGTAATAATTTGTGTGGCAATAATGGTTGAAGAAGATGAGAAACAAAGTACACTTCAGTGCACTATACTATTGTTATTGTTAGGACCCGAAAAATTAGGTATCATGCGGAAGTTAATGAAGCAAAATTCGATTGAACAACGATAAATCAGATAACAAAATAGAAATATATTAAAAAAGACACAAACATTTAACGTGATTCAGTCAATTGATCTATTTCCATGAGCGGAGATGGGTAGTCCACTATATAAATGGAAAGCACAAAATATTGAGAGAAAAAAGGTAAACACAAGTGATACACTAACACTTGTTCCATAAAGTTCTCCCTCAACCCCTTATATATAGTTATATTGTGAATGCTACTAGATAAGAATGAAGGATAATCAATTTATAGAACCTCAAATCTTTTCCTACAAGAAACGAAACTAGCCAATAGGGAGATTTTTAGTTTTCTTCTATAAAAAAAAAATTCGATTATAATAAATATATTGTCTTTTCTTCATCAGATAGAAAAATAAATATAGTAAAAAAAATCAGGACAAATTAAACACCTAACACTTATGCATCTAGAATAAGAATTTCGATAGAGACAATAATAACTTGGGGGGAGGGGGACAATGGTCAAAAATTCCGGAAGGGTGGGCTAAGTTGGTTGGTTGAGTAATTTCTCACATGGGAGATTTGAGATTGATTTCCCTTACCGGCATCCTTCTCAGGTAGAGCTCGTCGCACAGAGTTTACCTAGTACAATTTATATATCATATGTAATTTGCGAGCTATTACATAATAAATAAGTTACCTAGTGTGTTTCGAAAGGTAAAGACTGTATGTTTTTCTGAGAATTTTCAAAAAAAGAAAATCAAAAATAATAAAATAATACGAGTTTAATGAAGGACCATAAATAATAATGTGTGTATTGTGTACTATTATTGTTGAAAAAGATGGAACGAGAGGAAATTTCCAATGAGTTGGATGTGAAATAAACGGGGAATTATGGACCATAATTTCCTACACGTTGAAGCCCTAATGTCCGCTAAAAGAGATGCCTAGTTCCATAATTGTGTTCCATAATATGGAAAACCAAGATAGCCATATGAAAGTGAAAGCAACAACAATTGCGATATTTTCTCCCTATGCCTTCATTTATGAGTAGAAAAAGAACCAATTTGGCTTAAGGCAATGTAAGATTTTGATAATTAAATAGTAGTAGTAACTTAGGACTTGATTTCATTATTTTATAACAGCTTGTTTGAATGGTTGTTATCTATTCTATTGTATCGTATTGTTACTTTAAATATAATGTCTATTTTGATTGTTACTTTAATTTTATTCCATCGTATCGTTAAATTCATCACTACGTATGACGAAATGTGCCACTTTATGTGACAGTCGATTTGGTGTTGTCGCATCATTATCTTGTCTCTTTTTCTCACCTCACAATTCATTATTATTAATAATTTTATTTCATCATTTATCCTACCTTTTTATATAATAATTTTACCCCGTATCATAATATTTCTTTATAATAGTGCAAATCTATTCTTCATATTGCTAGTGCATGATATCATAAAACAACGACAAACGATACAATCTATTCAAATATTGTATTCATCAGATGATACAGTATAATACAATATAAAACTATACATTATGAAACAATATGTAGCAATCATGCTAATATTTATATTGATGTGTTTCTCTTTTCATATATTATTAAAATACTTCAAAATTTTCAATATTTTCTTCTCTGACGTGCAATATATAAGAATAAAATTTAATCTAATGGACAAAATATGAAGGATTAAAATACATCGAAGAATAATTTAGGCACAAGCAAAAAATGTAGCAAAAGCTATAGAAAAAATTTATTAAACTAGGGAGAGAACTTGGTAAGAGGGTTTTTCACAACTCATAAACTCTTGAATCTCTCTACGTCGTAGTTATCTCTCTACAATTAAAAATATGTAGTAGCACCCCTATTTATAATACTACAAAACAAAAACCTATTTCAATATAAAATTGGTAAGTAAATCTTAATAAGACATGAATTAAATAAACTATCAAATATCAAATTCTAGACAACTTAGAAATACTAATTAATCTTAGTTTAATTTCCAACAACCTCCCTTAAACCAAGATCTTCAAACTTGATCATGCCATGAGTAATACCAAGCCTTGTACGAGTCAGGTACTTTAGATTCTCCATCAATTCTCTAAAATGTGTTGTATCAACAAAGTTGTGAGTATCATCTTTAGTTAACATCAGTTTCCCTTCAATATTGGCAATATATGATTTGTCTTTAACCCAGGTAAATTCCTTCAAAATATCATCAATACAATTATTCTTTACTTTGAAATCATCTGCTTCTCCAGTTGCATTGTACTTGGACTTGTACACCCATTCAACTCCAATTGAATATTCTATAGGTTGTAGAGTAATCCCACCAATAGATATTTCGTCTTTCTCCTTGAAACATGTAATCTCAAATAATGACACAAAAATTATGTTCAACATCTATAATCATGTGCTGTTGTGGTTTTGGACCCCAAGCTATTTCTATCTCAAACTTGGGTGGATCATTAGAAACTTTCTCTTGATGAACCATCTTACTTTTTTCTTACTCGGTTCATCTTCAATACCATCAAATAATTTTTCTTGTGAAACACTGACCTCTTTATTATCAATCGAATGAATTTTTAAAAGATCAATTTGAATATTATTTGACTTTCCTTTGCATTCAATATAATCTCTATTACAACAAAAATTGTTATGTACCTTCTCTTCTTTTCTCACCACTTTCTGAATTTTGGCCTTCTTGATTTATCTCCGCAAGTTTTGATGTATCTTCATTTTCAATATAATCTCTATTACAATAAAAATTGTTATGTACCTTCTCTTCTTTTCTCACCACTTTCTGAATTTTGACCTTCTTGATTTATTTCCGCAAGTTTTGAGTATCTTCATTTTCTTTTGGTTGATCATCCTCTTCTTGCGATGAATCTTCCATTGTATCATTTTTGTGTTGATTCAATAATATCTCATATGTCACTAATTCGCCTTTAAAATCATCAATGGTGAGAGTGTTAAGATCTTTGGTAGCCTCAAGAATAACTTTCTTGTTACTAAACTTTAAACTGAGAGACTGCAATATTTTTTCAATAATTTTAACTTCTTCTAATACTTCTCACTTGATCCTTAGACCATTGACTAATTCTTCAATTCTTGTAAAAATATTCTTTGATGGACTCTGCTAGTCGCTCGTACAACTCAAATTGACTCTTAACTCTTACAGTTTCTCCTTCTTTATGACAGCTAATTTTCGATATGACTTCACCAAGATTGTTCTAGCCTCCTTTGATAACTTTGAATGCAAATAATTTTTTAGATACATACAATTCGATCCTAACGACCAGATAGCAGCGTGCCTTATAATCTAAATGTATTTTCTTCTCCAATTGCGTAGCTGCATCACCCGTCAACGTTATGCCTTCTAGGGGTTCCTCAAATCCTTCATCATCAGTGATGGACCATAATATAACATCCTTAAATAATTTCTTCATCCGTTGATACCAAGTTTCAAAATTACTTTTGCCCTCAAACACAAAAACAAAAAAATTAGGTAATAAAGTATCTTTTTTTGGATCTCCTACCGGCTCTGACAGGATCTCAAAGCTCTGATACCAATTTGAATGATTGAAATACCCCAAGAACAGTTTAGGCACAAGCAATAAATTTAGCAAAAGCTATATAGAAGAAATTTATTAAACTAGGGAGAGAACTTGATAAGAGGGTTTTTCACAACTCATAAACTCTTGAATCTCTCTACGTCGTAGCTACCTCTCTATAAATTGAAAATATGTAGTAACACCTTTATTTATAATACTACAAAACAAAAATCTATTCTAATATAAAATTGGTAGATAAAGCCTAATAAGACATGAATTAAATAAATTACCAAATATCAAATCCTAGGCGATCACACCTGACTATGCCTTATAAAAAAGACAAGGTCATTGCAAATATAATCTGGTTTACAAGTCTGGAGTTGAATCCCACAGAGAACTAAGGCTTAGCTATATTTGTTCAATATCACTAAGAAACATAAGTCCATACAATTTCTTAATTATAAAGATTATAATATTTATTTTTATCTAATTAACTAACAAATGTAGAAAGCCGTAAAACTATCAATTAATAAGGATAAAGATTGGAGTCAAGATTAAGAAGGTCTAGAGTTATGATTTTCTCACGGAATCTTTCCCGCTACATTTTCTATAAATTCGCCTAAGTATTCTCTACTGATCATGAGCGCTCTGAATATCGTAACTCTCTCCCGAGTAATTACCACAATTTACTAGATGCACTCTCCCGAGTTACGCTAGTTGGCTTTAATTACAGCTCAGTTAGATTGCACCCAAGTTTTCACTATCCATAATCCCACCTTTAAACCATTGGTTATTGATTCCTCACATACGTGGGGAGTGATGTTGTTCAAAAACTACCTAAGTATAAACTCTCTCTCGAGTAATACATACTAAATAGGCACAACTAATTGAGGACCCTTCAATCAACCACAAGAATAATTTTGTTGAACAAATAGAGAAAATACTACAGCTCAATTATACAAAAACATAACAAGAATTTATCCTACTAAAGGTTCCATCAAAACCCTAGATAACAAATTACATATTCATAATAATATGTAAAACTATAATACTAAAAGTCATAACCAATAATAAAAAATAGAAAAAGGAAGAAAAAACTCGTAGAAGAATTCCCCGCCTTACTCCTATTGTGACTCTGCCTCCTTAGGTCGAATCTGTGTCAAAAATTTGGTCTCCCTCTCTTAAAATACCATTGTTTCATGTATTTATACCAATTATAGTCATGCCCAAATAATTATACCTTCTCCTATGCAAAAAACGATAATTTTTTAGGTCTGGATGTCGTGGCTGCGGTACGGGCACGGTACATTGCAAGGCTACTATTTCAGTCCGCGTCAGGTCTGCGGTTGCAATTTCGACTGTTTTTTTCACCCTGTTCTATTTATAATTTGGAAAAATATAAAATATAAAAGTTATATTCCTTTGAGTTATCTTTCCAACCATATATGTTGGAGCGCAAATGGAGTTCTGAGTGAAAATTTATGTATATTTTACTAGAAAGTGTATAATATTCCTGCTCGATTCTTTGTTTTATTGCTCTATCATTCATTGATCCCCGAATACGATCCTGACTTAATTTCTTGGTCTTTTATTCAGCTTTAATCAATAAATTACTTGAATTAATTTCATAACATCTATAAAACTCGGAATCACTCCTACAAGGCATAAAACACATTGTTAGTACAAAACACTAGCGATTAAAGCGCAAACTCAACTAAAGTGCAGTAATTAGAGTATAATAATCAATTAAAATACGTAATTATAACCTATCATCAATACCCCGCACTTAAACCATTGCTCGTCCTTGAGCAATCAAACTACACTTTATATAGACATTATCTTTTAGAACAATTCTCCTAACTCATAACGATAAAAATATTTAAAATTGACTAACCACAAAAGCATAACATCTTTACCTCAAGATTTGACTCACAAGTACCACGCATTATTTACAACTCACCTACTTACTCTAATATAGAGGTCACTGACATTACGTTTCCTTCATGAATTAAGCGCCTTCATACAACAAAAGAGAGTAGTTCCACACAAAAAAATAAAAAAAAACTTAAGAACTCAAGATAGAAAGAATTCACTCACTCTCAAAAATAACATTCATATGCCACAAAAAATGCACCATAAGCTTGCCCATAGTGTTCTACTCTACTAATCGTGCTCATTCAATCTAGGATCAATTAGGAATTTATTTGGTTGTAATGTAGGCTGCAAGACATGTAGAATACATTTAGATATAACAGTGACTGTACTTCTCTAAGCGCTTTAATACATATACTTTAACATTCAAACACAATACTTATGTCCAACCAAATCCCACCTTCACATCACTATATATTAGCTCCATTCTTCTTTAAGCACACTTACATCAAGAGCCACCACTTATCAAGGAATATATTATTTTTTTCGTAATACAACTATTTTTTTTCTTTATTTTCTTTTTCTTTTCCAATTCAAGTGGCTCTTACTTTTTAAAAATAGTAAACCTTTCCCCTTATCTCATTAGTTCCACTCAAAAGCCATACCAACCACCCCACACTTTAACGTTTACAAAATTTATAACCGTTCAAGTGCTCATGAGAAGTGAAAAGGTTCAAATATATGGTTAATTCAAATAATTGGGTAAGGCTTGTAGTGTGGTTGCCAAAGAAACGGGATTACAGGCTCAAAAGGGTTAACTACGATACATAATCATTAGGCGGGTAAAATATATATATCTGGCTGAATAAAGAAACGCATTTATCACTTCCAATACTGAATAAAACTACTATTTCACATTGCGTACATATAGGGCAAGTTTTAGAAATCAAATGCATGCATAGAATAACACAAAACCTTACACACACATGTCACATAACTCAATTAGGATTGATTTCATCAAGACACTCTTATCAAAGCAGTTAAATAAAGTTAATAAGGTACCTATACAAGAGCCAAAAATTGAGCCTAAGCGTCACAACCAAAGTACTCACTATTCTCAAATATAATACAATTAAAAAAATAAAAAAATAAATAAAATAAAGTAATAAAGTTGGGTTGCCTCCCAACAAGCTTGATTTAACGTCGCGAATCACTTTTTGCCTCCAGCTCGAGCTTATGAATTGAACCCCCAACTTGGCTTCAAGTTTATGATTATGGTCATGGGGAGGTGGAACGAATCTGACTGTCCACTAAAATAATGTAATGTTCTACACTTCTTGGCTTTTAGATGAGGTGTGTAATTCCGACTTTATGGAAAGAAGAGCTCCAGATTGTAAGCACCTTGTTCCTCATTCCTTAACTCCTCAAGTGGCTCGGATGACTCTATTTCTATATCATCATCCAAACATAATGTTAAAAAATGCTTGGAGTGTGGACCAATACGCTCAACTACATGAACATTGGGACTGTTTGCATTCTCAACACTAATGATAATAGAGTCGACTAAATATGTATCCTCAATATCCTTGGTTGACTCTAGTATCTCTTTTACGACATCGGCATCCTTAAAATCTAGTTCGATAGATTGTTGGTATTCTACTTTGGCCTTCTCTCGAGCTCATCCTCGTATTTTGTTAAATCCTCCAGTATAATGGCAATTTCTGCAGCCAATTCATGCTCATATTGGCTACTATCCACAATATCAACTTGTTGCGCTTTATAAGGTTCACTTAATTTATTTGCTTGAGCCTCCAAGTTGTGAATAGTGGCTCCTTGAGTTTGTACCCGCAGTTGTATCTCATCATATTGTTCCATAAGGTACTTTAGCATACCCTCGATCTCTTTCAGGTCCTCATACATGGGTTCTTTGTTCCTATTAACGTCACAAGAAAAAGAAGAACCATCAAAGTAAGGGGCCGATGGAAGATAAAAAATATAAGCACAACCATGAAAGTGACAATCTTGACCACCACATATATCACACACATTCCACACATAACATTGGATTGGTGCACATAACTCGCTCTCAGAAATATTTTAATAATTTTTCCCAGGATGGTTTCCTCCACTAAATGCATAAGAAGGATCAAAAGTCGAATTACCAACATCAAGACTCTCATAATTTTAAGATTCCATGTTTCTCAGTTTAATAAGTAAAACAATCAACAACAACAAAAACAAAACAAAAAAAATCAAATACAAATAATAAAAATAAAAGTTCAAACTTTAAACCTAGAAATATGTACAACTACAACTACACAGTTAGTTGTCCGGTAACGGCGCCAAGATTTCATCACGCCAAACTATGTCTTATAAAAAGGATAAAGTGGTCATTGCAAATATAATTCGATTTACAAGTCCGGAGTCGAATCTCACAGAGAATTAAGGCTTAGCTATAGTTGTTCAATATCGGTAAGAAACACAAGTCCAAATAATTTTATAATTATAATATTTATTTTTATCTAATTAACTAACAAATCTAGAAAGCCGTAAAACTATCAATTTACAAGGTAAGAATCGGAGTCAAGATTAAAGAGGTCTAGAGTTATGATTTTTTTAATTATCGGGATCTTTCCCGCTACGTTTTCTATAAATTCGTTTAAGTATTCTCTACCTATCATGAGCGCTCTGACTGTCGTTACTCTCTCCCGAGTTTGCCACAATTTACTAGACACACTCTCTTGAGTTACGCTACCTGGCTTTAATTACAACTCACTTACATCTCATCCAAGATTTCGTTATCCCTAATCCCACGTTTAAACACTTGGTTATTGATTTCTCACATACGTCGGGAGTGATGTTGTCCAACAACTACCTAAATATGCACTCTCTCCCGAGTAATACATACTAAATAGGCACAACTAATTGAAGTCCCTTCAATCAACCACGATAATAATAGAGTTGAACATATAGAGAAAATACTACGGCTCAATTATACAAAAAATTTTAACAAGAATTTATCCTACTAAAGGTTCCATCAAAACTAGACCTGTCTAACGGGCCAGTTTGACCCGGGACCGGACCGGCCGGTATAAACTGGGACCGGACCAGCCCGGTTCTTAAGGGGTGGGCTGGGCTGGGTTGGGGGGGGGGGACGGGTTAGAATGGTTAGGATTTTAGAAGTAGGACCCGGGACCGGACCGGCCCGGTAAGCCAAACAGTGCTTGAACCGGTCGACCCGGACCGGGACCGGACCGGTACAACGGTCAAAAATTTTTTTTTTTTAAAAAAAAAATTTCTGCACATGTGGGCCCCACAGGACCTTTGGCAACGGTCCAGAACCGTTGGCCAACGGGAGTATTTTCAGAAATGGCCACTTTTTTATTTTTTTTGTATTTATTAAATTACATTATTAACCCTTCTTAAAATCTATAAATACTTGCTTGACGTTTGTTCGTGGTAACACCGGATTTGCGTAATCAAGTGCTCAATTTATTGTCGAATTCGGTGCACTCTTTCCAACTCTTTCTCTTATTTAATATTTTAATTGCATATTTAATTTAAGCTTATATTTTCATTTTTACAATATGTTTAATGATGCTAGTTCTGTAGCTTTTGGTAGTAATAGTAATGACCCGACTTCTAATTCGTAAAAGAAGAAGTCCAGTATGGAATTTTTTGAAATAATAGAAGGTACTAATAGTGTTAAGTGCAAATTTTGTAACGAAACTTTTCAATATTTGACCGAAGGAAATTTAGGAGGGACTGGACCATTTGCAAGACATATGAGAGCTGTCCATCCTATAGAATGGGTCAATAATGATGCTAATCCTGTAGCTTCTGGTAGTACAAGTAATAATGATGACCCGACTTCTAATCGTAAAAGAAGAAGTCGGGTATGGAATTTTTTTGAAATAATAGAAGGTACTAATAGTATTAAGTGCAAAATTTGTAACGAAACTTTTCAACATTTGACCGAAGGAAATTTAGGAGGGACTGGACCATTTACAAGACATATGAGAGCTGTCCATCCTATAGAATGGGTCAATAATTATGGGAAGCAATGATTTGTAAGTTTTAGACTTTTAGTATGTTTGACTGTTTGTACTTTGTTTCAGAGATTGGATTAGATAGATCGGAACGAAGAAATCAGGAAAGGAAGATGTTCACACTTCACAGTTCATACTTCATAGCCCAGAAGACGAAGAACTTTAGCTTGGAGATATTGATTATGATGAAGATGAAGTGATGAACTGATGAAGTGATGCAAAACATTTGAAATTACTACTTCACTATAAAAAATGTAAACATTTCATTATCTACTTATTAATTTGAAATTGAGAAATAAAGTAGCACTTGCAATAAGTGCAATTTTTTTCCCATCTTTTGTTGTGTTTATTCAATTATTACAAAGTATAAATATAACTTAATATTTATACATAATTCTAAAAAAAATACAAAATAACGAAACCCGGCCCGGCCCGTACCATTACAACCCGTAACCCGTACGGTTCAATCTTAACCCCTAACAACCCAGCCCGGTTAAACCCGACACTGTTTGGACCCGGCCCGGCACGGACCGATAACCGGACGGGTCGAAAAAAAATCGACCCGGACCGGACCGGTGGAACCGGTTGACACCTTTAATCAAAACCCTAGATAAAAAATTAACTATTCATAATAGTATGTAAAATTACAATACTAAATGTCATAACCATCAACGAAAAAATAGAAAGAGGAAGGAAAAACTCGTAGAAGAGTTCCTCGACTTGCTCCTAATGTGTCTCTGCCTCCTTAGGTCGAATTTGTGTCAAAAATTAGTCTCCTTCTCTTAAAATACC
Organism: Nicotiana benthamiana; assembly: GCA_034376525.1. Classification (NCBI taxonomy): domain Eukaryota; kingdom Viridiplantae; phylum Streptophyta; class Magnoliopsida; order Solanales; family Solanaceae; genus Nicotiana; species Nicotiana benthamiana. The sequence goes on from CM067330.1 coordinate 46,298,305, forward strand.
AGTTTTATGTATATATATACCAAGTAGGGTCGGGCCCAAATAATTATTCTTTCTCCTACGCAAAAAGGATAATTTTTCAGGTTTGGACGCTTCGGTCCGGGCACGGTACGGGCGTGGTACATTGCAAGGCTACTGTTTCAGTCCGCGTCAGGTCCGCAGTCGCGATTTTGACTGTGTTTTTCACCCTGTTCCGTTTGGAATTTAGAAAAATGTAAAACAATATGAAAATTGTTGCCCTTTGAGTTATCTTTCCAACCATATATTATGGAGCCCAAATGGAGTTCGGAGTGAAAAGTTATGTGCATTTTACTAGACACCGGGCAATATGCCAACTCAGTTCTTCGTTTTGTTGCTATATCATCTGTTGATCCCCGAATACGATTCCGAATTAATTCCTTATACTTTTACTCAGTCTTCAAAGCTTTAAATCACTTGAATTAATTCTATAACATCTATATAGCTCGGAATTACTCTTACAAGGCATACAGCACATCGTTCGTGCAAAACACTAGCGATTAAAGCGCAAACTCAACTAAAGTACAGTAAATTAGATTGTAATAATCTATTAAAATATGTAATTATAGCCTATCATCACTAGACAACTTAAAAATACTAATTAATCTTGATTTAATTTCTAACCAAATATTATGTTAGAAGCTTATGCGCAATAATTAGAACAAGTCATAAATGAAGATTTTCATTCTCAAAATTAAGAAAAATAACACTATTACGGAATTAAGAGGGAAAGAAAAGAAACACCAAAGTAATTTATATTAGATTTGAACTGATGACACTACTTAAATAGCAATTTACTGAATTAAATTTTTTTCTTAATTTACCTAATAACCGTTTCGAATCAATGGCAAATGGGGTCAATATATGACTAGAAAAAAGCAATAAATAATTATATTCTAGAGGGATCTGAAGTAACGTCAGTCTAATCTTACTTAATACAAGTAATTATTCAAGCCTAAGTGGAAAACTCAATCAATTAAAGGTGAAAGAGGTGAAAGCAGGAAAATATATTAACAATTGATTGTTGGGTAATATGCTTCAATAAGTCTATATTATGCTCTAGTCCTTGTACATTACCGTAGCAAAATGATTTTGATATTACTACTTTTCGATTAAAAAAATAGGTGGAATAATTATATTCGACTGGTTTCTTTCCACCCATTAATGACTTCAAATTCAACTCATACAAATAGAAAGTCTAACGTTTTACTCCTTTCATGAATATAGTTGAAGTGATTTTTTTGTAAATTTTTTATTATTTCAGATATCCTTTTAATCTGAATTGCATCGCGTAAAAATAAAAAAAGATGGTACCTTACTGTGGCTTGCTATATTTCTAGAATTCAAACCCGAACTCTTCGATTATAAATAAAGGAATTTTATTCATTCCATCATAATTTTTAAAGATGAACTTAGAAAATTTGTTTATCGAATCTTTGAATATTAAATACAATATAATTTAAAAGGAAAAGGACGTGTGCATACAAAAATCTATGAAATATCATAATGGAAGATCCCACGTGGACAAGTAGAGAGTAGTGAGAAGTTTCATAAAATACATCTTTTGCTGGCATTTTCAATCATTCTTGAGAAAAGAAAAGCAAATCATGTTACTGCAATTGACCCACTCCAAACAAACTCTTGTCCATTTCCAGGACATATTTGGCATCTCCTATGTGGGATTTTTATTATAGTATTCCACAAATAATTAATCAACTCTGCCACAATTGCAATTCTGTCCATTTGTTTGGGGCCATACTGCAACTTCTTAGTTTCTTCTCCAACCTCTCATCTTGTCTCTGCATTTATTCATTTCATCATCTGATCCGATGTTACAATTAATAGTTGTCGATAAAGACGAATTTAGAGTTTGAAGGCCGAAGGTGTACTTTTAAATTTAATCAAAATTTACTTGATATATAAAATATCCGCTACTATATATCAATATTTTCTAGAAATACATATATACATGAACTTATTGTCGGGATTTTATGGTGTCAGTAACCCCTCTCGGAATAGCATAGGCCCGTCTATGATTGTCGATCGAGACACCATTGATACTCGATAGTTAGTGATGAAAATGTATATGGTTTACTTTTAAAGATCTCGGGTTCGAGCTTTATTAATAAAATAAAATTGGTAGGGAGCACTGCCTTCTTATCTTTAATAGATCTTGTGTAACACAAATCTGTATTAGTTGAGGGCCAATGCGGTATATCGGACACCTAGTGGCAAATAAAAAAGTTATTTATCGGGGCAGATTGAGAATTCAAACTTAATAAGTTCGATGTTCGAGACTTTTAACATTGAATTTGTTGTACTTTTAAGTTTTTGGATTCAAAAAGATATTTGTAGAAGTTTTAGTCACGAGTTGTCCATTATATATTTATTCTTCGCGTCAAATGTACTATATGTAGATGAATCTATTCCCTAAGAGCTGCATGTTGTTGAACACCTTGATTGATTGAGAGTTTGTTCATGTTTGATAAGATATTCGGTTAGAGCGAATTGTGGAAAGTCGTTTGGTGAAAAGAGTAAACAATGAAGGGGTAGTTTGATATGTTTATAGGGGAAAACATGGCTAAATATATTACTTCCAAAGGTTTAGGTCAGGGGCGGATTTACGCTTATCGAAGTGGTGTCACGTGACACTATTTCGTCGAAAAGTTTAATTAAATATATGTATTAATACTGTATGGAAACTGTTAAGTAAAAAAAAATGACAGCACTTGATATAAATTGTGTGTTAGTTTATTGGCAATATGCTTGATTTTTTCTATAGAGGTAAAAGGTTAAATCCTCAACTAAGATATTTTTCTTTTGTAAATATTTGCTTAAGACTCAACAAAATCAATAGACTAAGACTATTACTTGTCTAAAAGTATGACAATCAGAGTTATATTCCAGTTTTTTTTAAATTTCGACACCGCTTATAAAAATTCCTGAGTACGCCCCTAGTTTAGGTGATCAAGTCCTTGTTGATGATCGAAGATTGTTACCCTTAAAACAAATAATAATTGAATTTATATGCGGTTTTAAGAATATGTGAATTGATTCAACACAAGTAATCAAGGATGTTAAATAAATGAGTTAAATGTAGAATGAATAACTAAACCAGTTGTGATGTTACGTCCGAGCTCGGATTTCTATTGAACAGTAATTTTGTCCTCAATCGGACCCTTGGTTCTGCACCTTAATATCCGGTTGGTTCCGGGTATCACGGCCTTCTACCTGTCGCCTACAATCGTTCATGCACTTCCTGAAGTCTCAGAACCCATCCCGAGTCTGGGGTCCATCATTTTATCAAGTCTGATGTACAATTTTGATTTCTATCCCATGTATTTATACCGTTGCTTCGTTTGACCTACCGGAAAATCGGGGTGTGTGCTATTCCCGAATTCACCCGTATATAGATATCAAAATAAATAGTTGTCCTAAAGTCTATTTTTTTTCATCGAATAACGACCTATCTTACCACTTGATTAGTAAGGAAAATGCCTTTTACCAAACTGAGAACAAACAGATTTTCAAAACCCAAACTTATGTTTTATTTTATTCGGTATTTCGACTCAAATTATGTTTACTAATTAGCTTCGAGAAAGAAATTTTTCATTGCTTTGTTTATACCCTAAACTTCTTGCAACCCAAGAAATCTTATTGGAGACAAACACATATTAGTAGTACTTCAGTCAATTCTTTTGCCTGTAGCAGAAGTTTAATTTTTTATAATATTAGGGTAATTTAACATGTGATTCAAACATGTTAGTTAATTATATTTATCATCATGTTATCATAAAAGTTTATTTGTATTACCTTATAAGTGCCTTGATCGTGTAATTTTTTTTATTATTAGTGTAGAAAAGTAAAATTTAATCCGTAATTTTTCATTTGAAAAAACTGAAAAAGATTGCATTTTTTCTTGCGGAAATACAGAAAATTAAGGAAAGCAGGAAACTTTGCTTTCATACATGCATATGCTTGAAAGGACCAAAAAAGGGGGAAAGAAAAAGACAGCTTAAAAGGTTTTCTACCACTTCATTATCTCTTACTACTATAATTTTTGAATTTAAGTAATATGCACTAATGATTTAATAATTTTACGACATTCGTACAATTTAATCGATTGTTATTCTTTAGGTTATGACCCCTTTTCTACCCCAAAAAGAATATATGGTATGGGTTGTGAAAGAATTTTTTCAATTAAAGTGACAAATTTTGAGTAAGGATTATTTATTTAGAGAGTTGCTACTTAAAATTGATTTTTAGAAAGGATATACTACTATTTTTTTGGTAACTAAACTCTTTATTTACCAAGTAACAGCTCAATACAAGAAAACAAAAACACAAACGTGTTGTCTTGGGCATAGCCCCAATCCAGCCAACTACACATCTTCTCTATTGCTCTAACCTTCTATCATTCACTACTAAGGATAAAAGTTCAGATTCTCCATTTTCCTCTTTAAGCTAGGAAACCTCGACCCTCTACAATGGATTTCTTGGATAATATGTCTTTCCAATATCTCACTAGTTCGTCTCTTGTGTTGAAACAACCTCATGTTCCTCTCGTGCCAAATGCAATACAAACATCTAGTCAAAGTCAGTCTATACATAGCAGACTTCCCCTACCCATATCTCACAGCCCATATCATTTCATCATGCCATTGCATAGATTTCCTGTTAATACCTTGCCATCCCAATATCCTACCCCAGACAGTTGCAGAGTAACAACATTGAAAGAATATGTGATTTATGGATTCATCTTCATTGTTGCACAAAGGATATTTCAAATCATCCACATGCTTCCACTTAGAGAACCTATCTTTTGTAAGCAATCTTTCATGAATAGCAATATATAATATGAACACTCATTTTGGTGCCCCTATTGCATATTAATCTCTTCCAGAAAACTTTTTGAAATACTCCCCTAATTATGCAATACATCCCTTTTGTGGAGAATGTAATCATTTGAGTTACTTGCACTTCATTGCATCCAACTTGTTCAAACACTTCTTTCGCATTCAAAATTTTCCTGACCACCCATGAAGCTCTATCCGCCCTTGCATCCCATACTTTACCATGTTTGATATAGTAAGAATGAGCCCATTTAATCCAAAGTCTATCCTTTTTCCCACATATATTCCATAGATTCTTACATATGACTGCCATGTTCCAAGCATATATGTCCAGTAATACTAGACCCCCAGCAGATTTAGGATAGCATAGTCGATCCCATTTTATTAAGGCTTTCTTTGATATTTCAGCACCACCAGTCCATAAGAACTTCCTGCATAATGATTCAATCAATTGCACCACTTTCTTAGGTAATACAAAAATCCGCGACCAGAAAATTTGAATGAAAAATCGTACAGTTTTTATCAATTGGAGACTCCAGCATAAGATAAGAATTTTGCAGTCCATGATATAATTTTGCTTAGCATTCTGTCCATTAGTGGTTTAAACTATACCACACTGGTCTTTTTATCACTCAGAGAGATCCCCAGGTATCTGAAAGGCAACTCCCCTTTTGTGAACCTCAAACTCTGCATTATGTCTTCTTGGTCCTCTTTACATACACCTCCAAAATAAATGAAGCTCTTCTCAGTATTTGCTGCCAGCTCAGAAAATTTGGAAAATTCCTAGAAGCATTCATAAATCATTCTAACCGATATAGGATCTACTCTACAAAAGAACTGTTGGAAACACGTTCTCAAGGCTTTATACTAAAACGTGTGTTCTTATGTGTAGGTTTTGATGAATGACAAACGAAGCGCAAATTGATATATGACGAAGTTCAAGTACAAGCGCATAATTGATGCATAACGAGATTCAAGCACAAGACAAAGTTTTATAGTTTAAATGAGTCGTTCTTAATTGTATTCTTGATCCGACAACTTGACTCATGACATGGCTTCTCTCATAAAATTATTTTTACAAAATCATGCATATTTAATTTAATGCTAAATGATTTTAAATCATGCATATTTACTTCAGTCAAAATGATTTTTAAACATGCCTCTAAAATCTGGACTAAGATAATCGATTATGTACTTATGATAATCGATTATGTTAAGCCAAGACTGCATGACAATCGATTGTGAACTAATGACAATCGATTGTGTTAAGGCAGTGAACATCAGGTTTTTCAAAACCTGCATGACAATCGATTGTGAACCTTATGACAATCGATTGTGATGAGGCAGTGTCCATCAAAGTTTTTCAAAACTCAGAATAATCGGTTGTGAAGCTAATGACAATCGATTGTGAAGAGACAATGTCCTTCAGATTTTTCAAAGTCACAAAATAATCGATTGTGAACTTATGACAATCGATTGTGTTGAGGCAGTGACTTCCAGACTTTTTCAAAATTATTAAATAATCGATTGCGAGTATATAACAATCGATTGTCACGAGGCAGTGTCTAAAATAATTTTCAAAGTCTGATAAATAATCGATTGTTAACATTGCACAATCGATTGTGAAGCTGACCATTATCGTAAAATTTTCAAATACCGTCAGGTAATAGATTGTTGATTTTGTACAATCGATTGTTGATATTGAAATCTGAAAAAGATTTTTTGATGAACGTTGCTGAATAATCGATTATTGATTTGGTATAATTGATTGTTTTATGTAAAATCTGGAAATGATTTTTTGAACGTTGCCAATAATCGATTGTTGATCTTGGACAATCGATTGTTAAGCGTAAAATCTGGGATTGATTTTTGGAACGATTGGCAAACAATCGATTGTGGCTTCCTGACAATCGATTGTCACAGAGTAAAATCAGCAACTCTTAATTGGCAATTAGGCAACGGTAATGCCAAGTTTTTCAACTATAAATACAGCTTCATTTCGGTGTTTTAAACACAACAACACACAACAACTGATCATTCTATTGCTATAAGCTTGCATATTATTGTTTATCATTTTATATTCATTTCATAAAGCTTTTGAGAGCCAAAGTCTTGTCCATAGTTGTTGTAATCTTGAGCCTACTTCTTTTACTCATATCTACTCATTAAGGAGTGTTTTGTTTGAGTGCTTAGTGTTTTGTACACTTGTAAGAGAATTGTGATTCTCTTGTTGTAAGGAACTTGTGTTTCCTTGGTTGAAGTCTTGGAGTGTTGTATCTCCGAGCAAAGGTGTTAAGACTTGTGTCCTTAAGTTGTAAAGGTTTGTTGAGCACCCGTAAGCTTGACAAGTTAGTGGAAAATCTCGAGAGAGTCTCTCGGGGACTGGACTAGCCACGTGTTGTGGTGAACCAGAATACATCGATGCGTTCTTTCCTTTTGTTTATTTAACGCACTTAATTATTTCCTGCAAATTTTAATTTCCGCAAGTTTACGCTAAATTTTATTATAACGGTATTCACCCCCCTTCTAGCGTTAAGCATATTATCTAACAATTGGTATCAGAGCCAACTCTCTGAAGACTTAACAGTTTGAGAGAACCATCCATGGCTTCTACTCGTGATTCTTTTGCAGGAATTGATGAAGGACAATGCTCCACACGACCACCTCTATTCAACGGTACAAACTACACGTACTGGAAGGAGAGGATGAAAATTTTCGTTCAAGCAAACAACTTTCATCTCTGGAAGGTGATAACAAAGGAAAATCAAATTCCAACCAAAAAGGTTGAAAACGAATGGGTTCCCAAGTCCGAAGAAGAATATGACGCGGATGATATCCGAAAGGTTCAATATAATGCTAAAGCAATTAATTTATTATATTGTGCTATAAATGCTGACGATTACAGGAAAATATCGTGTTGCACAACGGCAAAGGAAATGTGGGACAAGCTGGAAATTACGTACGAAGGTACGGACCAGGTAAGGGAAGCTAAAATTGATTTCCTAACCCATGCTTATGAATTATTTCACATGAAGGAAGGTGAAAGGGTGGATGAAATGTTCGAACGATTTTCAATAATCGTAAATGACCTACATGCCCTCAAGAAGACATTCACGGACAGAGAACTAGTTCGAAAAATTCTTAGAAGTCTCACTCCGGCATGGCGATCAAAGGCCGACGCAATTCAAGAATCCATTGGCGTCTCAAATGTCACAATCGACGCATTAAGAGGTAACCTTAAGACTTATGAATCTACCATACTTAACCCTCTTGTTGATGATCAAAGGAGGCAAAGAATAGCGCTTAAGGCAAGCACAAGCCAACCTCAAGTTGATGAGGACGGAGACAACGAGTTTGGACTCGTTATCAAAAGATTTCAAAAGTTCATGCGAAAGGAGTATGAATGAAAGGGCAAAAAGCAAGGCGAGCAAATAAAGTGCTATGAATGCGGTGAAACCGGGCACATCAAATCAAATTGCCCAAACATCAAAAAAGAGAAGAAACCTTTTAAGAAGCAACGTGCATACATTTCTTGGGGAGGAGACTCCGGAGATGAGTCAAGCGAAGAAGAAGAAGAAGACGAAGCCGCAAACCTTTGTCTTATGGCGCAAGAAGACAAGCAAGATGAGGTATGTCAAGTCTCTTCTAAAAACTTCTTTACTCTTGAAGAAATGCGAACTGCTTTTGATGAGCTATATACTGAATTTATTAAAGCTTCAAAAACTGTCAAGAGCATAAAAGAAAATGCTTCTCTAAAAGAAAAAGATTTTCAAAAACAGCTTTCTTTAAAAGAAAAGGATTTAGAAAAACTGGTTTTAGAAAATGAGAAGCTGAAAGAGGAAAACAAGTTTTTCGGAAAAAGAAGCGTCGACAAGCCCGAAAGTTCTATTAAAAATTGCTCTTCTTGCATGCATCTTGAAAATGAGGTAGATAGACTTAAAGGTACCTTAGATAAGTTTAATTCTTCTCACAAAAACTTGAATGAGGTCCTTGTTAATTTGAAGTCAACCAAGCATGGCATAGGTTTTAAGAATGAGCCTAAAGAAAAGGTTGAAGCCAAAACCCAACCACCTAAGGCTCAACCTAGGATTAATAAAACAAATGCTTATCCTAGAAAGAGCAATCTTAGAACAAATATGCATGGTAGACCAAATGTTGAACTTTTTAGAAGACCTAGAAATGACTTACCACCTAGAAATGACTACCCTAGAAATGATGCATATTTTAGGCCAAACACTAGAAGGAGTTTTGAACCTCCTAGAACATCTAGACATGACCATTACTCTAGAAACGCTGCTCATTTTAGAACTAATAGTAGGAGAAATGGTTCTCATGAAATGTGCAATAGTCATAATGAAAATAGAGTAATTCATTTTCGTCCATCAAGTTACTATGAACCTAGAAGGATGCATAACCCCAACGTGACTTGTCATTATTGTAGACGCATTGGTCATATTGCCCCTGCATGCTTTACACGACATAGACATATCACTCAATCGCATCATTATAATATGCCTAACCCTCAAGGACCCAAAATGGCATGGGTACCTAAAACGCATTAACTTGTTTTGTTGGTATGTTTGAAGGGATCAAGTGTACTATGGTACCTTGATAGTGGATGCTCCAAACATATGACGGGAGACGAATCCAAATTCCTTCTACTAGAACACAAAGAAGGAGGAAGTGTGATTTTTGGGGATAACAATAAAGGAAAGATCATTGGCATCGGATCGGTCGGTAAGGATGAAAATTCCTCTATTAAGCATATATTACTTGTGAAAGGTTTAAAGCATAATCTCTTGAGCATAAGTCAATTATGTGACAAGGGAAATCTTGCCCTATTTGATTCGGATGAATGCTTAGTGTTTAGATGTAGTGATTTCAAAATTATCCTTCGTGGTTTTAGAGTGGATAATATTTACATGGTTGATCTTGCTAATTCCTCACCTGAATATGTGGATTGCCTTATGAGCAAAGAGGATGATACTTGGCTATGGCATCGTAGAGTTGCTCATATACAAATGCATCTTTTGAACAAATTGATTTCTCAAAACTTAGTGATTGGCCTTCCCAATTTGAAATTTTAAAATGACTCTATCTGTGATTCTTGTCAAAAAGGGAAGCAAACAAAAGCATCTTTCAAATCCAAAAATATTGTTTCAACTTCTAGACCATTGCAATTGCTTCACATGGATTTATTTGGACCATCTCGCATTGAAAGTCTAGGAAGAAATCGTTATGCTTTTGTGATTGTTGATGATTATTCTAGATTTACTTGGACTTTATTTCTTGCCAATAAAAGTGATGCTTTTCAGAATTTTAAATATTTTCTTAAGCGTGTTCAAAACGAGAAGGAAACAACCGTCACTTCAATTAGAAGTGATCATGGGGGAGAGTTTGATCACAATCTCTTTGCGGACTTTTGTGACGAACTCGGTATTGAGCATACCTTTTCCGCTCCACGTACACCACAACATAATGGGGTGGTGGAAAGGAAAAATAGGTGTCTCGAAGAGATGGCTAGAACCATGCTCGAAGAGGCTAAGATTCCCAAACATTTTTGGGCGGATGCTGTGAGTACCGCATGCTACATCTTAAATAGAGTAGTCATAAGGCCAATACTCATGAAGACCCCTTATGAACTCTACAAGGGAAGGAAACCAAATATCTCCCATTTTAGAGTATTCGGTTGTAAATATTTTATTCATAACAATGGCAAAGATCAATTGGGAAAGTTTGATGCTAAGTCCGATGAGGGAATTTTCATTGGTTATTCCTCACGTAGCAAAGCATATAGGGTTTTTAATAAAAAAAACCGAAACTGTGGAGGAATCCCCTCATGTTGTATTTGCCGAAAATAATGCTCGCTTGGCGAGAAAGGATTCCGGTTTTGATCTTGCAGGTATTTTAGATAGCTTGAAGACAAAATACAAGTGGAAACGCCTAAGGAAAATAAAGATGAAATCTTGGAACAACCAACGGAGGAAGCGCCACAATTGGAGAATGAAACGAAAATGCCTAACGAGTGGAGGACAATTAAAGATCACCCTCTCGAACAGGTAATTGGCGATGTCGGAGAAAAGGTAAGTACCCGAAACTCCCTTAAGAACACCTTAGGACATACTGCTTTTGTGTCTCAAATTGAACCAACAACCATCTCCGAAGCAATTGGGGATGAATTTTGGACCTTGGCAATGCAAGAGGAGCTTAACCAATTCAAACGGAATGACGTTTGGGATTTGGTGACTAGACCCGAAAATCATACCATAATTGGTACGAAATGGGTTTTTCGAAACAAACTAGATGAAAATGGTGTAATCACTAGAAACAAAGCTAGGCTTGTAGCAAAAGGCTATAATCAAGAAGAGGGTATTGACTATGAAGAAACATATGCTCCCGTAGCTAGATTAGAAGCTATTCATCTATTGCTCGCGTTTGCCTCTTCTATGAATTTCAATTTATATCAAATGGATGTGAAAAGTGCTTTTCTAAATGGTGTTATACAAGAAGAAGTTTATGTTGAACAACCCCCCGGTTTTGAAGATTTTAAATCTCCCGATCATGTTTTCAAACTCAAAAAGGCTCTCTATGGTTTAAAACAAGCTCCCCGAGCTTGGTATGAAAGATTGAGTAAATTTCTATTGGAAAATGATTTCATTAGGGGGAAATTTGACACCACCCTTTTTGTTAAGCATAAAAACAATGATATTTTATTAGTTCAAATATATGTGGATGATATCATATTTGGTACTACTAACAATGTCTTATGCAAGGAATTTTCCGACTTAATGACAAGCGAATTTGAGATGTCTATGATGGGTGAGTTAACATTCTTTTTGGAATTACAAGTAAAGCAAATGAAAGAAGGTACGTTCATTTGCCAAGCCAAATATTGCAAAGAATTGCTGAAACGATTTGAAATGAACAATGCAAAAGCAATGGCGACTCCCATGAGCACATCCGATCATCTAGACAAAGATGAGAAAGGTAAGGAAGTCGACACTAAGAAGTATCGAGGTATGATTGGCTCTCTTCTCTATCTTACTGCTAGTCGTCCGGACATCATGTTTAGCGTGTGTTTATGCGCCCGTTATCAATCGTGTCCGAAGGAGTCTCACCTTACTGCGGTAAAACGGATTTTGAAGTACCTTGTTGATACTACAAATGTGGGTCTATGGTACCCCAAAGGTTCTTCATGCCAACTCGTTGGCTATTCCGACTCCGATTTTGCTGGATGCAAATTGGACCGCAAGAGCACTAGTGGCACTTGCCATTTGCTCGGTAGCTCTCTCGTTTCTTGGTTTAGCAAGAAACAAGTAAGTGTTGCGTTGTCCACAACTGAGGCTGAATATGTAGCCGCGGGGGGTTGTTGCGCTCAAATCCTATAGATGAAACAACAACTCTTGGACTATGGCCTAAGTCTTGATCATATCCCACTTAGATGTGATAATACTGGTGCCATATGCTTGACGAAGAACCCCGTTCTTCATTCGCGAACAAAACACATTGAAATTAGACATCATTTTATAAGAGATCACGTTCTCAAGGGCGATGTCGAAATCGAATTTGTTGAAACCAAAGACCAATTGGCCGACATCTTTACTAAGCCCTTAGAGAAAGAGTCCTTCTTCCGAATTCGTAGTGAACTCGGGATTCTTGACTCCACGTTGATCTAAGTCATGCATTGCATCTTTTTATCTTACATGATCTCTAACTTGAGCGTCGGAGACGTCTAACGAATTTTTGCAGGTATCGCCCTAAAGGTAGAGGGAATTATAAAGCATGATGCGCAATAATCAAGTATTCTTCAGAAAAATCGGTTTCTGTCGTCTAATAATCGATTATCTCGTATCAATAATCGATTGTTCTGCTATTATTTAAGTTATTGTACTCTCTTTAAGTAATCACGTTTTTTTCAATAAATAAACAAGTTTTATTTACATTTTTTTGGCATCTTCTTATATTATTTTTGCTAATGGCAAAAAGGGGAAGATAACGGGTATGCACTCTCAATATTTATAAGCTTAAATTGAGGGGGAATTCATATATTGAGGGGGAACTAATCGCATACTTATTGCATATCTTTACTTGTCTTGAATCGTCATTATAAATTGTTTAAGTTGCATATCCTGCTTAAAGTTTGCCATTATCAAAAAGGGGGAAATTGTTGGAAACACGTTCTCAAGGCTTTATACTAAAACGTGTGTTCTTATGTGTAGGTTTTGATGAATGACAAACGAAGCGCAAATTGATATATGACGAAGTTCAAGTACAAGCGCATAATTGATGCATAACGAGATTCAAGCACAAGACAAAGTTTTATAGTTTAAATGAATCGTTCTTAATTGTATTCTTGATCCGACAACTTGACTCATGACATGGCTTCTCTCGTAAAATTATTTATACAAAATCATGCATATTTAATTTAATGCTAAATGATTTTAAATCATGCATATTTACTTCAGTCAAAATGATTTTTAAACATGCCTCTAAAATCTGGACTAAGATAATCGATTATGTACTTATGATAATCGATTATGTTAAGCCAAGACTGCATGACAATCGATTGTGTTAAGGCAGTGAACATCGGGTTTTTCAAAACCTGCATGACAATCGATTGTGAACCTTATGACAATCGATTGTGATGAGGCAGTGTCCATCAAAGTTTTTCAAAACTCAGAATAATCGATTGTGAAGCTAATGACAATCGATTGTGAAGAGACAGTGTCCTTTAGATTTTTCAAAGTCACAAAATAATCGATTGTGAACTTATGACAATCGATTGTGTTGAGGCAGTGACTTCCAGACTTCTTCAAAATTATTAAATAATCGATTGTGAGTATATAACAATCGATTGTCACGAGGCAGTGTCTAAAATGATTTTCAAAGTCTGATAAATAATCGATTGTTAACATTGCACAATCGATTGTGAAGCTGACCGTTGTCGTAAAATTTTCAAATACCGTCAGGTAATAGATTGTTGATTTTGTACAATCGATTGTTGATATTGAAATCTGAAAAAGATTTTTTGAACGTTGCTGAATAATCGATTATTGATTTGGTATAATCGATTGTTTTACGTAAAATCTGGAAATGATTTTTTGAACGTTGCCAATAATCGATTGTTGATCTTGGACAATCGATTGTTAAGCGTAAAATCTGGGATTGATTTTTGGAACGATTGGCAAACAATCGATTGTGGCTTCCTGACAATCGATTGTCACAGAGTAAAATCAGCAACTCTTAATTGGCAATTAGGCAACGGTAATGCCAAGTTTTTCAACTATAAATACAGCTTCATTTCGGTGTTTTAAACACAACAACACACAACAACTGATCATTCTATTGCTATAAGCTTGCATATTATTGTTTATCATTTTATATTCATTTCATAAAGCTTTTGAGAGCCAAAGTCTTGTCCATAGTTGTTGTAATCTTGAGCCTACTTCTTTTACTCATATCTACTCATTAAGGAGTGTTTTGTTTGAGTGCTTAGTGTTTTGTACACTTGTAAGAGAATTGTGATTCTCTTGTTGTAAGGAACTTGTGTTTCCTTGGTTGAAGTCTTGGAGTGTTGTATCTCCGAGCAAAGGTGTTAAGACTTGTGTCCTTAAGTTGTAAAGGTTTGTTGAGCACCCGTAAGCTTGACAAGTTAGTGGAAAATCTCGAGAGAGTCTCTCGGGGACTGGACTAGCCACGTGTTGTGGTGAACCAGAATACATCGGTGCGTTCTTTCCTTTTGTTTATTTAACGCACTTAATTATTTCCTGCAAATTTTAATTTCCGCAAGTTTACGCTAAATTTTATTATAACGCTATTCACCCCCCATCTAGCGTTAAGCGTATTATCTAACAAGAACAACAAATCATTAGTAAATCCCAAAAGAGTAACATTCTGTTTCTCATATTTTGGATGAAAATAAAATCTGGTTATCTTCTTAAAGCCTTCATTCTCCTATTCAAATATTCCATGACCAATACAAAAAGAAAAAGGGATAGCAACCATTAATAATTATTGAGTAGGATACTGTGCTGATAGAGATCATTATCCATTTCACAAGCACTATCGGAAAATTTAAGCTATTAAGGATTTTCTCCATAAAAGACCATTCCACCGAATCATACGTTTTTCTTACACCAATTTGCAACATACATCTTGGAGAAATTTCTTTTCTTCCATATCCTTTAACTAATTCGTGACTCATAATAATATTATCTGTGATCACTCTCCCTATTACGAAAGCTGATTGATTGGAGTCCACAAGTATGTCCATGACCTGCTGCAATCTATGTGTTAAGATCTTAGATATCAACTTGTAGAGTATAATACTACATGAGATAGGTCTAAACTCCCATACTTTTGAAGGGTTCTTCACTTTAGGAATGAGAGTAATAGTAGTACAATGTATAGGTTCATATATACTTCCTGTTGAGAAAAACTCCAAAACAACCTTAATAATGTCTTCTCCCACAATTGACCAAGCTTTTTTGAAAATACAGCATTGTAGGCATTGCACCTCAGTGCCTTCAAGCCATTTATATCATTCAAAGCTTGGATTACTTCTTCTTTTGTGACTGGTGCAACAAGGCAGCGTTGTTGTTGTCTATCCAATCTATTGCCTTCCTTCATAATATTAGGATTTATAGCAGGTAATGAGCTACTGCAGTGCCCAATAATTTGCTATAGAATGTAGTAATCTCCTCATTAATAGCATCCTGAGTTTGCAGCAAAACACCATCTTCATTTATCAAATGTCTTATCTTATTTTAATTTACCCTATTCTTTATAGTAGCAAAAAAAAGGTATTGTTTGAGACCCCAATTTCAACCATTGTACTCGTGATTTCTGCCTGAGAATACTTTCCTCAATAGTATTCCATTTTCCAGTTGTTTTTAAAAAGTATTTTATGATTTTTCGGAGGAATTTATAGCATCCATCTGCTAATGTGTAATGTGCTGCCTGGTGACAAATCACCAACTCAGGAGTCCTTGAAAGCCTTGATCTACGGAACTGACATATACTTGTGCCCAATGCATGCATCATCAGAAGTGGCACACAAAATATTCTCATCGCTGAGGCCATACAAATTGAACATTCCAGAAACTTCTAGAGACCGGCGCCTGGGTACGGCAATTGAGGTTGTGATACCCATTTTCTATTCAAAATATAGTTGGTTGTGATCATGTCATCTCATTTGTGCTTGAATCTCTATTAATCATTGTCTCAGGGTCTTGGTCCTCATATTCACTCCTTTATATTCCTTTGTGTTGATCTGTTTCAGCTCCTCTTTCAATATTTTCAGTCTCATCCATACCCTATTCATCCAGCTTCCTCCCATAGGAATTTCCCACGCATCTTTGACAACCTTCAGGAAACTGCTATGTCCATCAATATAATTGAGGAATCTAAAAGTTTTTGGTCCTTTAGATGTCTCCTCATCCAAAGATATACATAAAGGAGAATGATCCAAAATGGATCCATGACAATAACCTCCTTTTTGTGAAAATTTGAGCATCCATTCTGAATTTACTATGGCCCTGTCAATTTTGCTAAATACATGGTTGTTTATTAATGTAAACTATCTCCCAATATGTCTCATTTCATTCATGTTAATATTCTCCATGTAGTCAGTGAAATCTTTAATTTTCATCTCATGTACTACTGCTCCACCTTGTCTATCTTTAATATGTGATATGGAATTGAAATCACCCATGATTAGTCAAGCCTCTATTTGATTCTGATTCAACTTTCTTAGATCCTCCCACACCTCCTTCTTATCTTCAATGTTATGCAACCCTATATGGCAGTGAACCTCAAGTTTAGTCTCTAGACAGTAACTACTATTAAAATTTATTTAACTAACCTATAGCTTGAACTTGCTAGGTTTATGCTTATTGGAATTTCATGACATTAGGCCACTTATTTGTATGTAAAAAAATGTTGCTTTATTGACGAAGAAAAGAATGTAGCTTATGGATACTTGATATCAATGAGCTAAATCAGTATGTTATTGATATATATTTTTAAGGTTGGTTTATTGATTAAGAAAAGAATTCAGCTTATGGATACTTGATATCAATGAGCCAAATATATATATATATATATATATATATATATATATATATATATATATATATATATATATATATATATATATATATATATATATATATATATATATATATATAGCCTATTAGAAGTTAAACCCCAAATCTCTTTTAAGTCCACAAAACAAACTTTATTTCAACTTAACCATGACCAAATTTGATGCTAATAATAATTCACCTCAACAAATGATAAAATCGAAACATGATAAAAGCTCACTGAAATCTAACGCAAATAAACGAAAATAAGATTCAAGCAGAATTCAATAAATATATTTTTATATTCGAAGAATAACTTCAGAGAAAGGTTAATAAATTAACTAAGCAAGGAGATGCCAAAGCAAGCTAATAAATGTGTGAACACAGTAAACAAAAGAAATTAGATCACATCTACAACATGCTCACCTAAAGTAAATTAAAGACTTTTAAATGCAATAAGGTGAGAAATGGACTTTCAATAACTAGACAACAATAAGTAAAGAGTTATCTTCTAAAAACCATAACTACCACATATTTACATATTTTTATACATAGGTACAATATTTATTCTTAAGCAAACGCCAAGTACAATATGCTTCAGCCATTCGGGACAAGTTCGAATCTTCTTTAACTATAAAAAATCTGCACTACAAAGACGTGGGAATTACTTAGTTCGCAGAATAAAAATACAACAATGATATGAGCAGAAACAACAACAAAATAGCAGAAAAACAACAATGAAAACGAGCAACAACAATTGCAAATTCATATCCAGAGAGCCCCAAAACCTTAGAGAAGAAACCCAAAATCAATTCTAAAAAACTTATTCTTTTTAAAACGTTTTTCACTCTAAGAAGCACTCATAAAGCTCATAATTTCAGCTTGCTTTCTTTAAGTTCAGCTGGTGATTTTTTGTAATGACCTGACCGGCTGTTTCACGAGTTACCGCTGTGTTTTTCCATTTCTGATTCTTTATGCTTTGTTCATCTATATTATATGGTATTGGATTAGTTGGTGTGAATCCAGAATGATTTTGATAAGGTTGAGACACTTAGTTTTTTTTGAGTAAGTTTAAGTTGGAAAAGTCAATCGGATGTTGACTTATGTGAGAAAGAGCTCAGATGTATATTTCGATGGTGCGGATAGCTTCGAGACTTAGGAGCATGATCGAAATAACCACTTTTTCATATGTGTCATCATATTTTGCTCGTTATTTGGATACTTCCCGTGAGTCTCTTATTTCATCTGTTCGTGTATCTATGTTGGTGGCCAATACTATTTTTGTGGACCGTGTGTACCGGTCGTGTGTGGTGACTATTGTGGGTGTGGAGACTCGCGTGGACCATTTGTTACTTGTATGGTGGACTTTGATGTGATATTAGGCATGGACTGGCTATTTCCTTGTCGTGTTATTCTGGACTGTCATGTTAAGACAGTGATGCTGGCTATGCCAGGTGTGACACGGATTGAGTAGCGATCTTCGACCGATTATATTCGCAGTAGGGTAGTTTCATTTTTGATGGCCCAACGTGTGGTTGGGAAGGGTTATCTTTCATACTTAGCCTTTGTAAGGGATGTCAATGCAAAGAATCCCAGTATTAATTCTTTCCCTGTAGTGAGGGATTTTCCCTATGTGTTACCTACTGACATACCAGTCATGTCCCCAGATAGGGATATTGATTTTGGTATTGACTTAGAGCCAGGCACTCATCCCATTTCTAGTCCACCATATCTTATGGCACCAGCGAAATTGAAGGAGTTAAAAGAGCATCTCCAGGAACTCCTTGATAAGGGGTTCATCCATCCTAGTGTGTCGCTTTGGGGTGCGCCTGTTCAATTTGTGAAGAAGAAGAAGAATGGCACGATGAGGATGTGCATTGGTTACAGGCAGTTGAACAAGGTTACAATTAAGAACAAGTATTCTTTACCTCGCATTGATAATTTATGTGACCAGCTTTAGGGAGCGAGAGTGTTCTCCAAGATTTATCTCCGTTCAGGTTATCACCAGTTGAAGATCAGGGACTCGGATATTCTAAAGACATATTTCAGGACCCACTATGGTCATTATGAGTTCCTTGTGATGTATTTTGATCTGACCAATGCCCTAGCAACGTTCATGGATTTGATGAACAATATATTTCGGCCTTATCTCGACTCGCTCGTGATTGATTTCTTTGATGATATTCTGGTGTATTCGCGTAGTCAGGAGGAGCACAAGGAGCATTTGAGAGTTGTGTTGCAGATATTGAAGGAGGAGAAGCTTTATGCAAATTTCTCCAAGTGTGAGTTTTGGCTCAGTTTAGTGGCTTTCTAGGGGCATGTGGTATCTAGTGAGGGTATTTAGGTTGATCAAAGAAGATAGAGGCAGTTCAGAGTTGGCCCAGACCGTCCACAGCCACAAAGATTCGCAAATTTCTTGGTTTGGCAGGTTATTACCATCAGTTTGTTCAGGGATTTTTCATTTATAGAATCACCCTTGACCAATTTAACTCAGAAGGGTGCTCCATTCCAATGGTCGGGTGAGTGCGAAGCGAGCTTTCAGAAGCTTAAGACTTCCTTGACCACACTCCAGTATTAGTTTTGCTATCAGCTTCAGGTTCATATACCGTGTGTTGTGATGCTTCGAGAGTTGGTATTGGGTGTGTGTTAATGTAGGAGGGTAGAGTTATTGCTTATGCTTCTCATCAGTTGAAGTCCCATGAGAAGAACTACCCAATTCATGATTTGGAGTTGGCTTCCATTGTTCACGCATTGAGGATTTGGAGGTATTATTTGTATGGTGTGTCTTGTGAGGTGTTCACTGATCATCGTAGCCTCCAACACTTGTTCAAGTAGAAGGATCTCAATTTGAGGCTGCGGAGATGGTTTGAGTTACTAAAGGACTATAATATCACTATTTTGTACCATCCGGGGAAGGCCAATGTGGTGGCCGATGACTTGAGTAGGAAGGCGATAAGTATGGGGAGTTTGGAGTATATTCTTGTTAGGGAGAGACCTCCTGCAATTGATGTCCATGCCTTGTCCAATCGGTTCTTGAGGTTGTATATTTCAAAGCCCAGTCGGGTATTGGATTGTGTGATTTCTCGGTCTTCTTTATTTGATCGCATTAGAGAGCACCAGTATGATCATCCTTATTTACTTTTCCTTAAGGACATAGTTTAGCATGACGATCCCAAAGATGTGACCATTGGTGATGATGGGGTATTGAGGATGCAGGGCCCGATATGCGTGCTCAATGTAGATGGGCTGGGAGTTGATTCTGGAGAAGGGCCATAGCTCACGGTATTCCATTCATCCGGGTTCTGCAAAGATGTATCAGGATCTGAGATAGCATTATTGGTGAAGGAGAATGAAGAAGGACATTGTGGGATTTGTAACTCGGTGTCTCAATTCTCAGCAGGTGAAATATGAGCATCAGAGACTTGGTGGCTTGCTTCAGCAGATGGATATTCTAGAGTGGAAATGGGAGCTGATCACCATGAACTTTGTAGTTGGTCTCCCGCGGACTTTCAAGAAGTTTGATGCTATTTGGGTGATTTTGGATTGGCTGACCAAGTCCACACACTTCATTCCTATGTGTACTACCTATCCTTCAGAGTGGTTCATTTCAGATTGACATATTTAGTTTGCTTTGCAGTTTTGGAGAGCCGTACAGAGACAGTTGCGCACTCAGGTTGAGTTGAGCACGGCTTTTCACCCTTAGACAGACGGGCAGTCCGAGCGCACTATTGATATATTGAAGGACATGTTGCGTGCTTGTGTCATTGATTTTGGAGGGTCATGGGATCAGTTTCTTCCGCTCGCAGAGTTTTCTTATAATAACAGTTATTATCGAGTATTCATATAGCTTCATATGAGGCTTTGTATGGAAGACGGTGTAGATATCCGGTCAGTTGGTTTGAGCCCAGTGAGGCTAGGCTATTGGGTACAAACTTGGTGCACGATGCTTTAGACAAGGTGAAAGTGAAGGTGATATAGAAGAGGCTTCGTACAGCGCAATCTAGACAAAAGAGTTATGCTAACAGGAAGGTTTGGCATGTGTCCTACATGGTTGGTGAGAAGGTTTTATTGAAGGTTTCACCCATGAAGGGTATTATGAGATTTGGTAAGAAGGGTGAATTGACTCCTTGATTTATTGGGTCTTTTATGGTGCTTCGGAGGATTGGGGAGGTTGCTTATGAGCTTTCTTTATCACCTAGCTTGTTGAGTGTGCATCCGATATTCCGTGTTTCTATGCTGCATAAGTATATGGAAATCTATCTCATGTTTTCGGTTTCAGCATGGTTAAGTTAGATGGTGATTTGACTTATGATGTGGAACTAGTGGCTATTTTTTAGCGCCAGGTTCGAAAGTTGAGATCAAATGATATAGCTTAAATGAAAGTGAAGTGGAGAGGACGGCCCCCGGAGGAGGCTACTTGGTAGACTGAGCGGGAGATGTAGAGCATATATCCTCACCTATTTGGGACTTTAGGTATATTTCTTGACCCGTTTGAGGACGAACGTCTGTTTAAGAGGGGAAGGATGTAACGACCTGACCGTCCATTGCATGTGTTATCGCTCCGTCCCCCCTATTTTTGCTTCTTTATGCTTTGTTCATCTGTATTACATGGTATTAGGTTAGTCGGTTTGAATCGGGAATGGTTTTGGTAAGGATGAGACACTTTCTCTTTTGAGTAAGCATAAGTTGAAAAAGTCAACCAGATGTTGACTTATGTGAGAAGAGGCTGGGATGTGAATTCTTATGGTTTGGATAGCTTCTAGAGGTGATTTGAGACTTAGTAGCATGATCGGAATGTGTTTTGGAGCTCCAGAGTAAATTTAGGCTTGAATTGATGAAATTGGAATTTTGGCATTTTCCAGTTGATAAGTGATATTTTGATATAGGGGTCGAAATGGAATTCCACAAGTTGGAGTAGGTCCTTTCTGTCATTTTTGACGTGTGTGCAAAATTTTAGGTCATTCGGCCGAGGTTTGATAGACTTTTTGATCGAAAATGGAATTTGGAAGTTTTTAGAGTTCTTAGGCTTGAATCCGACGTTAATTTGGTGTTTTAATATTGTTTTGAGAGTTCCGAGGGTTGGAACAAAGTTTGAATGAGGTTATTGGATATGTTTCCATGTTAAGTTGAGGTCCCGAAGGCCTTGGGTGAGTTTCGGGTGGTTGAACGGATCAATTCATGTTGAAAAAAGTTGCAGAAAATCTGTTGTTGGTGTTGTAGACGTTTGGCCTTCGCGTTTGGAGTAGGCTCTTGCATTCGTGAAGGGTTATGATGTGAGGCAAGAGGGTTGGCCTTCGCATTCGTGAAGGGGGTCCCACATTTGCGAAGGGGGGAGGTAAGTGTTGATCTCATTTGCTATGCTTTTTCCGCGTTCGCATAGAATAGAGGTGAGCAGCTGGGTCCAGGTCCAATTGTGCTTCGCGTTCGCGAGCTAGGTGTCGCGTTCGCGATGGGTTGAGAAGAAGAGGCATCGCGTTCGTGTACAGGGTGTCGGGTTTGCGATGAAGGAATAAGTGGTCAGCGGAAGTTTGTGCCTTGCGAAGGTGAGGTGTTGACCGCGTTTACGAAGAAAGGATTTTAAGTGCTGGGCAGAAAGCTTAAAAGACCACTTCCACGATTTTGGGTCTAAATTTCACCATTATTGAGCAATTTTGGAGCTTCTTGAGGGAGATTTAAGAGGGAATCAAAGGGAAACACTTGTAGGTAAGATTTATAAACTTAATACCAGATCCACTGGTGATTTCTACCTAATTAAACATGAAATTAGTTGAATCTAAAGCCTAAAATTGGAGAGTTAGGGCTTGGAATTTGAGACTTTGATTTGAGGATTTGAAGCGTCATTTGTGGTCAGATTTTGATGTATTTGATATGTATGAACTCGTGAGAGTGTAAGGATTCTAGTTTTGTGATTTTTTTTCGGAATCCGAAACGTGGGCTCGGGTGTCGAGTTCGGTCGATTTCGGGATTTTTGATGTAAATTGGTTATTTTCGAGCGGGCTTTGTTCTCTTAGCATATTTTAATGGTATAAATCTGTTTTGGTTAGATTTGGAGAATCCTGAGGCCAATTCGAGGGGCAAAAGTATTGCAGGCTAGAGTTTAGACCGGATACAGGTAAGTAATGATTGTAAATGTTGTCCTAAGAGTATAAAACCCATATTTCACATTGTTGTGCTACTTTGAGGTGACACACATGCTAGATGATGAGCGTGGGGTCGTGCACAATTCAGGATTGTGACTTAGTCCACCTCGAATGACTATTAAATCGTGTATTTGATTGAAAACTAGTTGCTATCATTCTGTTTTGGAAAGTATTATCATGTTTTGGGTTGAATGCCATATTTGGGCCTCGTGCCAACTGTTTTAGACGTTTGGGGGATTTTTACTACTATTTCTCACTGCTTTGACTTTACATTTGTACTCAGTCATGTTGTATTATATTGTTTTCATAACTTGGCTATATTTACTCTATTTTTGACATTTTAAATCTTTTGATAAACATCATGTTTTACTGTTGTCGAGTGGCTTGAGAGATTTCTCACTAAGTAAGGCCGAGGGCCTATGTCGTGAGGATATTATGGGATCAGGTTGCGCGCCGAAATAGTATTGCACTGATTCATGATTATGAGGTCAAGGTCTTGATTTGCTATGCCACGAGATGGCTTGTTATGAGGCCGAGTGCCTGTTTGATTATGCCATGAGATGGTCGTGCTATTGCGCTTGGGTTGTATGGAGCCCTTCCCGGAGTCTGTATATACCCAATGAGCGCGGGTACCCAGTGTGGGATGTGATGTTGCCTGAGATGCTGTTGTTGTTTCATGTTATTTCCTAAGGGGCTGAGGCGAGTGATTGTGAGGTAGCCCGAGGGGCTAGTTGTGTTGGTATTTTGCCTGTGGGCCTGATTTATTTTTCTATCCCTTTTCTCATTGGTTTCATCACTCGTTTGAACTACTAAAAGATGTTTCAAAGAGGTTTTTGCTGAACAAAGGTGTTTTTCGAGCTTTTACTGTACTACTACATGATTCTAGATTTATACTATTTTATTGTAGCATTTATGTTGTGTTTTGCGTGTTTTCTTATCGTTCTGCTGCCTTTACTTTTATACTATACTACTCACATTACTCCATGCATCTTGTTTGTAGATCTAGGAGGCTCGGGTTATGTTAGCGAGTGCTGATTTACCTTCCAGCAGGCTTATTCGGTGTTGACTAGGTAGCTACTCGGCGTTCGCAACCTAGTGCTTCTCCTTCCTATCTTTATTTCACTTTGTACTAGCTTATATCAGACTATTTTGTATTTTATACTCTTAGACGAATTGTAGATGTTCATGACTGGTGACACCCCGATGTTGGGTTGTGTTTGTTTTCGCATTATTCTATTATACTCCATATTTTTGGATTTTTAGCTTATTAATTACTTTAAATGGCTTATTATAACTATTTAGTTGGTTTTGGAGTTTGTGTCGGCTAGCCTAGTTTCACGTTAGACGCTATTATGGCCGGGACCATTGTTGGGTCGTGAAATTTTTACTCCTAAAATTGTATTTTTTTAGTGTGTAAAAATGCCTAATAGATGCGTGATAGATGTCACATCCCCCTTTTTTCTAAGGCGAAATTGAGTTTATGACATTTTCTGGAGGACAACTCGTTCCTTTTTTGGGAATTGGGCTTGTGAATTTAAAGAGTCGCCACCTAATGATTAAGTGCATTATGACACTAAAAAGGGTTTTGAGTCGAAGAACCAGAGTTTTAGTAAGGGCTAGAAATTATCTCGGGGGGGAGGGGGGAAGGTGTTAGGCACCCCCCAAGATCTACTAGTGTGGTTCCCGACCATATTATAATTGTGACTTCACGTAACAAGTAAGCAAATAAAGGATCAAGTAGAGGGTTTTTTTCACATAATAATTGCAAGTAGATTAGAAAAGTAAAAAGGGTAGAAATTTTGAAAAAAAAAAGATTTAAACAATTATAAAAGAATAAACAAGTAAAAAGGAAGGGGGTCCTAGGTTTATGATTAATAAGGATCACGTCAATGCAATACCCAGTAATCGCTCCTAAAAAAGGGGCTACATGAGATATTAGCGCACCAGTTATAATATCCATATCTACCCTTCATACCCCGTTAAGGTATTAAAGCGCGGATTGGTATCGTTACCTACTGCATGCTATCACCGGCCCCGTTCCTATCAGTCCCGGAGGCGTTAGGATTACTAATCCTAAAGGGTAGGGAGCTGGGGCTTTTTTAGAGTTTAAAAGGATAAAAGTCTAAGGCGAAAAGCAAGAACACGTAGCAATTAGGGGGAAAGAAAATAGCAGTTAAGGCTCAAATAAGCCTCCTCATCTAAGGAGCAAATTATATATCATGACTTCAAGTACTAGTTATGGTCTGAATTAACTTTGAAGCGTTAGGACAAGATGATTTTTCACATATTTCTCATATGAGAAGTCTGAATTATCTTGGTTTGGCTATAATTTATTAAGAACTGACCCAATTAATTAATCACCTGATGGCTTGCCTAGGTGATACTTATAGGCATGATATCTCGAAGTGCAGAAAGTGTACTAGTTTTAAAAAAGAGAAAGGATTACTGGATTTATAAACAAAAGGTTCTGTAGATTTTAAACAATCTTATTTATTGACTTCAGACTCATAGAGGAAATAGACAAAGCTGATTCAACTGATTACTCCTATTGGCATGATTCCTAGGCGTAGTTGATTTTAAATACTTTATGGATGAAATAAGAGTGTAAAGTCCTATAGGCATGGTATCTAGAAGGCTGTTTATTACTTAAACCGATGAACACGTTTGCCTAGCGATAGACACAGATGCGAGAATTCAAGGAGTCCTATAGGCGTACTATCTAGCATGCTAATTATTATTTAAACCTATGAACAAGTTTGCCTAATGATATATATATATATATATATATATATATATATATATATATATATATATATATATATATATATATATATATATATATATGCAGATTGTCATTAAACCTAGGATCATTTGCCTAATGACATATGCATGTTGAAGTGCAGAAAACCCTATGATCATTGAATCTATATGCAGAATAGGCAAAAACTTAGAGACAATATCTCTATATGCAGGAATAAAGCACTTATAGGCAGGATTTCTAAGATGAGAATGCAGAAGTTCAAAGAAATCCTATAAGCAAGTTATCTATGTGAATGCAAGAATCAGAAAAATCCTATAGGCAAGTTATCTACTCTTTGCATACATTCATCCCAATCCTTTTTCATTAACCATCCCCATAGTTATTACAAATTATTACAGACCAAAATGAACCAGAAAAGTAAAAAAAATACATAAGAAATCCAAACTACATCCAAATATCCTAATTCAGACTTAAAGTCTAACAATATGAGATAAACAAACTTCCAGGATCAGATTTCCCAAAAGCCTTTCTCTTATTTGGGATGTGTCAAAGTTCTCAGGAGTCTAAAAAGGCTCCGGGCAGTGCTTACACTCCAAATACATAGCAGGGTTGGATCAAAGTGCAGTGTGGACGGGTCAGCCCTATAATATCCAATTTCATAGGGCACTAAGGGTCCCAAAGCAAGGATCATAAGAGGGGGCAGAGTTTAGAGTCTAAGAATAAGTGCAAGTGCATAAAGAATGAATTAGGGAAAGCTAGGGCAGGCTGGTGGTCATGCCTAGCAATTGGGAGTGCTGGCACACCCCTGACCAGCCTGTTAGCCCAATATTAAGAGTTAGAATCCATTGTGGATCAGGTTAAGACCTGGGCAGCAATATAGATGCTGCCATGCCATGAGCCTTAACTCATACACATAGAAGGGGTGAGGGTATGGGGGATTCATGAAAAATAGCAGATGAAAAGAGAAACTAACACATTCATTGTAGAACATGAACAGCAAAGTAAACATGAGTATAGCAACTGTAAAGTAAACACATAGGGAAGAGGTTGAAATTAAAACTGAGACATACCAGTTTCATGGAAACAAATAAGGGAAAGCAGGAGTCTTGTAAGCCAAGTTGCAAACAAACAGTTCAAAAGACCTCAGAAGAAAGTATAATATTCAAGCAATATTGCAATTGAGGGTGTAAGAATATTAAATTTTTGAAATGTTCCATGATGGATGATCTATATAGAAGGGTCATGCCCCTTTTTATAGTGTAGAGAAACAAGTAAAAAAGGCAAGGAAATATTATTGAAATCAGTCTCCCTTTGGTTAAGGGATTTTGATTCCAACGGGTAAAAGCCAGTTAAGGAAATAAATTTTAATTAAAACCTTTCAAAGTAGCACAAAAGGGGTAAATACGTAGAAGTTATGTAAGGAAACAGTCAACAGTACATGGTTTGTGCTAAACATGGCAAGGGAATTAATCAAACAGCCATGAAACCAAAATTACAAGTTCAATTTGAATGGACTAAGTCAAAGTAAAGGAGGTTCAATCGAAGAAAAATCAATGACAATTCGTCAATCTTATTAAAAGGATTTCAGAATCAGTCAATTAATTGGTAAAAAAACCTTTGAAAGAGAAACTTCTCATATATAAAGCATATCAATCAAGCAGAAGGATCGTCGGGTTATATAGAAAAAAATTCTAACATTGAAAGTATTAGAGCCACAAGAAAAAGGGATTCAAGTTTACTTGTGGTCTCATAGTGAGTTTGAAAGCCTAGGGTCCCGAAGTGGAACCCTAATATCATTTGCCAAAGAAACCCCCAAATCCTAGAGTTTGATTTGAGTCAGACATAGAGGTGAGAAAAACAGGTCATTGGAAGAGGCTCAGAAGTCTTTTCCAAAGGCTTATGAGAGACAAACACACACGATAGAAAGAACAATGATTCAAGGTCATGTGAACGTGTTTGAGAAAACTCCGCATTTAAACAAGTTCAGAAGAAAGAGATGATACAAGTTTTAATCAAAAAGGGTGTGAAGTATGCTTAATAGGAACACAAACAGATGAACAAAATAATGAACTCAACCATAATCACATATAACAAAGAATAAACAGAAGGTTCTTCAATAGTATGCCCAATTCACGATGTTCTACCACTGTAGGGCCTAGTTGCTATTATCCCATTACTTAAGTCGTGAAAGGGACAGGACCCCCGACCTGTAAAAAGTTTCCTTTTTATACAACTTATGATATCTTTCTTCTGTGCATATCTCGATTTTGATGGCTCATCCTTTTGAACTCAAATAAGACCTTCTTTTGGTCGAGTTACTTCATTCCTGGTCTTCCTATTCCCTTTGCTTTCCCAGCCGCTGCCTCTAAGGCCCAAGGAAACAACACGAATTAACATGTGAGTACAGGAATAACAACAAAATAGAAGAATCTTGCATAATAGAAAGAGAAAAGAGCAACCTTATGCATAGTAGAAAGGAAAACGTACCAGCCTAAAATATATGATCACACATAAGGAAAGAACAGAAAGAATGAGAAAGATATTTGAAGAAACTTTTTCAGAAACCCTAAAAATCGAAATTGAACGATTTTGAAAAGGAAATTTGGAAAAAACCTTAAAAATGTGACGTAAAGCCCAAACATATCATAGATATAGGAAAATAAGCAAGTACAGAACCTCAAACGGCTTAGAGTTGTAGATAAAACCCTAGAAATGGGAAAGGTCTTGAGGAAAGTATGATCCTGAGTCAAAAGGATTCATATTGCTTGAATATGCTGGAATAGTGGCCGGAGAAGCCCTAGATCCACAGATCTGAGAAGATCTGAAAGGGAAGCATCGAGGCCAAGGCCTTGGTACTTCGAATATTGAGCACACAGGGGTAATAGAGGGTGGTTATGAGGGTATCATGAACGGATTGACCATGATTTTCGGTGATCCTGAGGTAGGCAATGGTGAGATAGGCTAGGGTTTGTTTGAGAGAGTTTTGAGAGAAAAGAGGTTTCGAAGGCGGCTAAGGGTGAGAAATGAAGGAATTAGGGTAGTCATCTGAGGTTAAAAAGGGAAGGGTGATCTCTGGCCGTTGATCTTGAGTGATCAACGGTCCAGATTTAAATGGTAACTGGTTTGGTCTTAGGATTGGGTCGGGTAATTTGGGGAGCAATTAGGGTCTATTTAAGGCTAAAAGTGAAAGTAAATGAGAATGTAATTGAAATAGAAATGAGCTAAATATTAAATAGCCAATTTTTTCCCTTTTTATTTTATAAAAATAGTAATAATAATTTTTAAAATAAGAAAAACATTGAGCCAATGAATACTATATAAATATTAATCTAAAAATACTGTAAATAATTTTATAATTACAAATTACATCAATCGTGAAAATAGGCTATAATTGCAATTGCTTGCAATTTAGCTTTAATAATATCAAATAAATTTGTAAAAATATACAAAAATTTCCTTAATTTATTTTGGCATAAGTATAAGAATAGAAATAAATTATTTGCCAAAATAATAATCTAGGGAATAATTATTGGGTTTTATACTGCTAAAAATAGACAATGAATGTATTTTAAAATCTTTAAAAACTAGGAAAAAATACCCAAACTCTTGGGCATGCTTATATATGCATGTACACGCTATTTTAAAAAATAATTGGGTATCAACAGCTGCCCCTCTTTACTGGAGAAGGATGAAAGAGTTGTCGGATAAAGATATGATGGCTAATTTTGACCGGACAAAATGATTTGAAGAGTTTTGGTTGTGCTATGTTTTCTGAGCTACCTACATATCCCTGGTCTTACAGGAATCAGGTCATATGTAGTTCAGGATCCGTCTGCGGAGTATGCCGATGGAGGTCTTTCAAGAACGGATGCGATACTTCGGTTGGGGTGGACGATTATACTCCAGAAGGGCTGCGGGAACCAGAGCAGGATTGCTCCTATTGAGATGGCCGTTGCTAGCCAGTGTACCTGCAATTGAGAAATACGAACATATATTGTGCATAAATTTAAACGTGATGCGTTGGACCATGAATACTGTTTTTGGACGATTAGGATGACGTCCTAGGACCATGATGTCCTGGGCCATGAAGCATGCAATAGAGGATTCGCAGGCCGTGAAATGATGTTCTTGGGATATGAGAATGATGCCTCCGAACTATTATGCCTTTGAATAATGATATGCAAAAGATAAAATGGGGTCCCCAGGCCATGGCATTTTCCGGCTATGAAAATGATGCCTCTGAACAATAACGCCTTCAAACGATTTTGCGATCTTTCAGCCCATGAAATGCAAAAGGTAGCAATCTTTCATCCCATGAGAGCATAAATAAGAAGGTGGTGGTATTTCAGCCGATGCATGATGTAAATGTCGTGGCGTGCATGATGTAAATGTAGTGGCGTTCTTTCAGCCGATGCAGAATTTAAAAGAAGTGGCGATATTTTAGTCGCACAAGAAATGTAAATAAAATGGCAATCTTTCAGCAGATGCAGAATTTAAATGAAGTGGGGATATTTTAGCCAATGCAATATGTAAATGAAATGACGATAGCCGATGCAAGATTTAAATAAGGTGGGGCTATTTCAGCCATGCAAATGGAGACAGAGCTTAGTCTCGGGAGGTAGAATAGTAGCCTTATGCAATGTATAGAATGCAAATAGAGACAGAGCTTAGTCTCGGAAGGCAGAATGGTATCCTTATGCAATGTAGGGCATGCAGATTGAGGTAGAGCTTAACCTCGAAAGGCAGTAAGGTAGCCTTATGCAATGCAGGGAATGTATATGGAGGGAGAGCTTAACCTCGGAAGGCAGAATGGTAGCACTATGCCATTCAGGGAACGTGGATAGAGGTAGAGCTTAACCTCGGAAGGCAGAATGGTAGCCCTATGCAATGTAATGAATTCAGATGGAGGTAGAGCTTAACCTCAGAAGGTATAATGGTAGCCTCATGTAATGTAGGGAACACAAATGGAGGTAGAGCTTAACCTCAGAAGATAGAATGGTAGCCCTATGCAAGAGATAAAAGGTGAATAATAATAAAATTTCCTTAACCGATAGCCAATAGTTGGTTGCGATATTATGGCTGCTGGGGATATTGCACGCGGATAGCAAATGTGCATAGGTAATGGCTCGGAGGGTCGTATTCCTGAGAAGTATGAGTGTATAAATGTATTTGGTGTTTTGTATCTAGGTACCTGCATCCAAAAGAAAATTGTGAGTTTTGTAGGGGGAAAGGTTAGTTCGTATCCTTGTGAACTTTCCTGTCCTGCTTGGTTTCATTCCATGGATGTTGTGTACCATCGGGGTAGCATCACTAAACAAAGAAATTGATAATAGACATGTGTGATTTAGTAAAACGTAGCATAAATACATAAAAGATAGTTTTCTTTAGATGAACCAACAACCGTGACGCGGTTCCAAACATTGCAACCTCTCTTGCCTTGGAATTTTGAGGGTCCTCGTCAAAATTCTGCCCCAGTCTACCTGGTTACTACTTCTGATGGCTTCTTGGCGATGATCGGCTGAAGTTACTTCAAAATTTTGAGGGTCCTCCTCAAATTTTGCCTTAATTTCCAATTGCGGGGAAAATAGAAATTTTATTGAATTGTGACCGAACCCATAAGGCTGCCTACGTATCCCCTCCAAAACGGGAATCAAGTCAAACGTAGTTCAAATTACACCATATGAAGGCATAAAGATTACGCATAGTATCACTTCACTGCAAATATGAGGGCTCCTCTTGTTAGAACCCGATGAACCATGTATGGACCTAGCCAATTAGTAGAGAATTTCCCTTTGGCTTCATCTTGATGTGGAAAGGTTTTCTTCAATACCAGCTGTCACGGTGAGAATTGTCTTGGCTTGACTCTTTTGTTGAAGGATATGGACATTCTGTTATGATAAAGTTGACCATGACAGACTACATTCGTTCTTTTTCCATGTATGAGAGTTAACTGCTCGTAACGACTCTTTACTCATTCTGCGTCGTCGAGTTCTGCTTCCTGTAAGATTCTCAACGAGATAATTTCTACCTTGGCGGGAATGACTGCCTCTGTACCCTAAACCAACATGTATAGAGTTGGTGGTTGATGTTCGGACTGTGGTGCGTTATGCCAATAAAGCAAATGATAGCTTCTCGTGCCACTATTTATGCTTTTCTATCATTTTCCTTAGTATATTCTTGATGTTTTAGTTGGTGACTTCTACGGCTCCATTCATCTGAGGTCTGTAAGCTGTAGAATTGTTGTGTTTGATCCTGAAGGTTTCACACATGGATTTCATCATGTCACTGTTGATATTTGAATTATTATCAGTGATGATTAACTCTGGAATTCCGAACCGACAAACAATGCGATCGCGGACAAAGTCTGCCACAACTTTCTTAGTCATTGCTTTGTATGATGCTGCCTCAACCCATTTGGTAAAGTAATCGATTTCCACTAGAATGAACCTATGCCTGCTTAATATGGCTACTCGATCGGTTCAATGAAATCCATTCCCCAAGCGGTGAACAGCCATGGCGAGCTTGTTGCAGTAAGCTCGTTTGGAGTCACCTTTATCATGTCTGCATGTATCTGACAGGGATGGCACCTTCAGACATGCTGGATGCAGTCCGTTTCCATAGTCATCCAAAAATAACCTGCCCGGAGTATCTTCTTGGCTAAGACAAAACCATTCATATGTGGACCACAGGTCCCAGCATGGATTTCTTCTAATAGTTTAGATCTTCTTTTGCGTCGACACACCTTAGTAATCCCAAATAAGGAGTCCTCCACTGTTAAAGAAATTGTTAGATAATCTCCGGAGTGTGTGCTTCTGAATAGGATTTGCATGTTCTGGGTATTCTCCCTTTGGCAAATATTCCTTGATATCATGAAACCAAGGATTTCCATTTGCTTCTTTTTCAATATGAGTACAATAAGCTGGATGATCATGGATCTTTACCGAAATATGGTCTATGAAGTTCTTGTCTGGATGCTAATTCGTAGATGATGGGGTTTCCAATGTATCATCAAACTCATTCTGGATCCTGGGAACATGCCGGAATTCTGTCTTTGTGAATCTCTTCCTCAACTCTTGTACATGATGCAAATATGGGAGTATCTTGGAGTTCTTAGTTGCCCATTCCTCTTGGACCTGATGTATAAGCAAAGTTGAATCTCCAATCACTAGCAACTCTTGGACGTTCATGTCAATAGCCATTTTGAGCCCTAAGATGCAATCTTCGTATTTAGACATATTCTTAGTACATGTGAACTTGAGCTTGGCAGATAGCGTATAGTGCTGGTCGGTAATACTAGGACTGCTCCTATGCCAACTCTTTTGAAGTTTTCTGCTCCGTCCAAAAACATCCTCCAACCGTCATAGGATTCTGCAATGTCTTTCCTATGAAGGATACCTCTTCATCAGGAAAATATGTCTTTAAGGGATTGTATTCTCCATCCACCAGGTTTTCTGCAAGGTGTTCTGCTAGCGCTTGTCCTTTGATTGTTTTCTGATTCATGTGGACAATGTCGAATTCACTCAGTAGGATCTGCCACTTGGCTAGCTTGCTAGTGGGCATGGTCTTTTGAAAGATGTATTTTAACGAGTCTATTATTGATATGAGATACATAGTGTAAGCACAGAAGTAGTGACTCAGCTTCTGAGTTGCCCAGGTTAGAGCTCAACAGGTGCGTTCCAACAGGGAATATCGGGCCTCGTACGGAGTGAACTTCTTGCTGAGATAATAGATGGCCTGCTCTTTTCTCCCTGTTTCATATCCTACCCTAGAACACAACCAAATGCTCTATCTAAGACCGCAAGGTAGAGTAGCAGGGGTCTACCTGGCTCGGGCAGAACCAAGACCGGGGTGTTGACAAGTACTCCTTGATTCTGTCAAAGTCCTTTTGGCAGTCATCAGTCCATTTGGTAGCGGCGCCCTTATTTAGCATCTTAAAGATTGGCTCACAGATGACAGTAGATTGTGCATTGAACCGCTTGATGTAGTTACGTCTCCCTAAGAAACTCATTACTTCTTTCTTGTTCTTTGGCAGTTGCAATTCTTGAATAGCTTTGACCTTTGATGGATCCAATTCTTTCCCTCGGCGACTCATAATGAACCCAAGTAATTTCCCGGCTGGAACCCCGAATGCACATTTTGCAGGATTCAACTTCAGGTTGTATCTTCTCAGTCTATTGAAGAATTTCCTTAAATCATCCATGTGATCCGCGGCCTTCTTGGACTTAATGATGATATCGTCTACATACACTTCGATCTCCTTGTGTATCATGTCATTAAAAATAGTATTCACAGACTTCATGTAGGTTTCTCTAGTATTCTTTCACCCGAATATCATGATCTTGTAGAAATACATCCCCCATGGTAATGAAGGTCATTTTCTTAGCATCTTCTTTATCCATCCATATCTTATGGTACCCAGCGAAACAATCAACGAACGATTGTAGCTCATGCTTGGCTGCAATTATCAATCAAGATGTGTATGTTCAGCAAGGAGAAGTCATCTTTTAGACTGGCCCGATTGAGGTCCCGGTAGTCGACACAGACTCTTACTTTCACATCCTTCTTTGGTACTGGTACGACATTGGCTAGCCATGTTAGATATTCTACTACCCTGAGAACCTTGGCTTCGACTTGCTTGGTGACTTCCTTCTTGATTTGTAAACTCATGTCTGGTTTCTTTTTGGGCTTCTACTACACTCGCAGACAAGCCGAATCGGTCGGTAATTTATGAGTCGCGATGGATGTACTTAGGCCAGTCATGTCATTGTATGACCAGGCGAATAAAGTCTTCATACTCTCTTAGGAACTATGTATAATCTTTCTTTTCTGACGATGATAAATGGACATTGATTTGTGTTTCTTTGATGTTTTCTGCATTTCCTAGGTTGACAATCTTAATCTTGTCCAAGTTGGACTTAGGCCTATTCTCGAAATTCTCAACTTCCCTAACAATCTCTTCTGGTACATTGTTTTCCTCTGAGTCTATCTCCATTTGTTGCGTTGTCTCGTTGCATGTCACAGTCATTGGTTCATCAAGTATAGTAATGGTAATGCTGTCTGAGTAAAGTAATGAAAATAATGAGCATAATATTTATAAGAAAAATGAAATACTTTAATAAATTCCATGAATGTTTTTAACATCGGAGCTCTTTTTCAAAAAAACAAAATCTGAAAAGGAAATAAACTAGTAAAACAAAATAGTGTGTGGTGCTTTATTTAGCCTTGCTACCCCGAGGCATGCAGGATCTGGTAGTTCTGATGGACCAATTGTTAAGGTGTTCTCCTTGGCTCACTGCTTGTATGGAAGGGCCTTACTCCCCCTCCTCCTCGGAAATGACGCAAAAGTCCATGCTATCCTCTTCCAAAAACAAATTCTTTGTTGCTGCCAGCGCTTCCTCTCATTCTGACTCGTATATGACTTCAGTTGGTTCGAAAGTCTACTCTAGACGGGGTATTGGCTGCTCTAGTGGATAGTAAGGGACGCGCCAGGATGGCGACCAGTCCTTGAATTCTTCCCAGGTATACTCATATCCAAAACCAAAGGTGGTACCGTGTTTCTTTGGTTTGATAGGCTTAGAGATTCCTTGGAGATTCTTGCCAAGTCCTTTACCAGGTTCATACCTGCACTAGTTCAGTATGCTTTTGATTTTATTGTTCCACCATTTATCCTTGTCTACAACGTTGATTCGCTCGATGTGATGGTAGGTTTTTTCACCTATTTTCATTCTTCCTCCAATTGTTGGGATGGTCTAGTGGCTATATATGGGGTTGCTACCGTCACCATGAATAATTACCTCCTGGTGATTCCAGTCAAACTTCACCAACTGATGTAGTGTTGATGCTACGGCCCTGGCAGCATGAATCCACGTTCGTACCTACAGTAGATTGTAAAATACTGGTGCGTCTCTTACTTGATAATCAACATCGAACCAGGTGGTCCCCATTTGCATACGTAGGCTAATCTCCCTAATAGTATACCTTTGAGATACGTTGAAAGCCTTGACATTGATGGACCCGTCCTTGATTTCATGTAGTCTCTTTTCCAACGTTCTGAGTGTTACCAAAGGATAATTGTTCAGACTGGACATTTCATCGACCAGGATCCGGGTGATAAAATAATCTTCGCACTGCACAGTGATGTGCAATGCCTTGTTATGTCTTAGTCCTTCTTGGCGGTAGCTTATCCTCGTGGAAGGTGATTTTGTGACTTTCCGATACTTGACCCACCATGTTCGCCATTTCTCCTCCAGTGATGTTGCTGGACACATATGCCTCGCTCAGCACCTTTAGCAAGGAATTCTTGTGTGCATAAGAATTTTGTAGCAAGGCCAAGATAAAGATCTGTGTTGGTGTTTTGCTCAGTTGGTCAATTACCGAGTACTCCTTGGCTTGTATCTTTCTCCCAAGATCTCCGGTTCCAGTTTCAATGATGGCTTGTTAACCGGAGGTCTTCTTACTTGACTCAGCCAAGTGTTCTAGGGTATAAACTCTACCGGTTCTTGTCATACCTTGTGCTGCAACCGTTTCCCCGAACTTGGATTTTCCCTTCCTTCTTGCCTCGGCTATGTAGTCCTATGGAATGGATTTTGTGTGAAATGGTGTTACAGTTGTCATTGTCACTGGAATAAGCACCTTTGTCTTGGAAGGTATTACAGTGGCTTCAAAGGGTTCATGCGCTTTTGGGGATCCGAACTCGACCTCGATCAGTGTTGGCATCTTTGCAAAGGCTGGTACTTCAAACTTAAGTGGTATGAACATGTTTACCTCAGCATCTTCAGAAGGCTGAATTTGGACTACAATCGTATTGAGAGTGACTGTTGGCTTCTTTGGACCGTCTCCTTCTGATATCAACCTGATTGATCCCTCGGGGTCACAATCATCTTCTATCTCAATCATATGTATACCTCTACCCTTGTGGTCTAGTAGAGGGTTGTTACGGATATTCGGAGAGGGATCCTTTGTCACGATAATCTTGTTGTCTATCAAAGCTTGGATTTTGTCCTTAGGGAGTGCCATTCATCAATGGTATGCCCTTTCATGCCGGAATAGTATGCACGAGTTTTATTTAGTTTTACCTACTAGGAGGGGTTTTTGGGGTTTATGGCAGGGATAGGAGTGACATAGCCAGCATCTTTGAGCTTTTCATATAGTTGTTCGATAGGTTCGGCAATGGCGGTGTATTGTTTGGGAGGTATGCAATCGAAATTTTGTCGGGGTCTAGGGAAGTTTTTGCGAGGGGGAGGTGATTGATAGTGGGACGGTTGAGTGCTATTGGCTTGGTAGAGGTGTGCGGGTTGGGTGTATTTGGGTGAAGTAGGCTGATATGCGGGTGGTGGAGGAGATTGGTAAGTGGATGGTGAGGCTTGGTAAGAAGGCAAATATGCTTGGTAATTTGCAGTGGGTTGATATGTGAGTGGGGGTATCGGGTAGGCTTGGTATTTGACTTGTGATTTGGTTCTCTGTGCAACCATTATGTCACCTATGGCCCTATTTTTGGATGTACCACCAGACCACAGAGCCTTGTTGGTGGCTTGCAAAGCTTCAAAGTTAGTGACCATACCACTTTTGATACCTTCTTCGATTCTTTCCCCTAGTTTGATGATGTCAGAAAATTTCTGGCCTTCAATCAACATCAGCCTTTCATAATACCGTGGCTCTTGCGCTTGGATGAAAAAACCTGTTCATTTGTTCTTCCTCCAAGGCTGGCCTAACCTTAGCAGCTTCTGACCTCCACCGAGTAGCATACTTGCAGAATGTCTCCGTAAGTTTGTTCTTTAAGTTTTGGATGTTGAACACATCTGGAGCATTTTCTGTATTGAATTTGAATCTATCCAAGAAATCGGACGCCATACTCACCCAATTTGACCACTTCTTCGGGACTTGGATAATCTACCAAGATATAGCATCCCCTTTCAGACTTCTCATAAAGAGCTTCATGTGAATCTTTTCATCTTTTCCTACTCCGACCAGTTTGTCGCAGTATGTTCTTAGGTGAACGCTGTGATCTTCTGTACCATCAAACATTTCAAACTTCAGAGTTCTGTACCACTCGGGCAGTATGCATAAATCTTCGTAGTTTAGTCCCTCAATTCCTTTACTGCCTTCAACACCCTAGATCCTGGTGGTCATCTTCTTAAGTTCTTCATCCAAATTTCATATAAGAGAGTCTTTGTCATCGGACTCATGTATGGTTAAGACATGCATGGTTTCCACATATATGGGGTGTTGCTGTGGCAATAGTCATTTGTGGGGTTCAATTGTTTCAGGATGAAAAATGGAGTGCTATTGGGAGCTGGCAAGTATTGTAGTGGTGGTGAGGAGTGAAATGGTTTGGGACATTTTGTGGAGGTGTGGGATTCTGAGTGACTTCTGGAGTAGCAAGGGAAAATGACAAATTCGCCAATTCCGTAATTGGTTAAGCTCTTATTGGAACTTTAGTAACTTTTATTCTAGCTGAGAGGCATTCTCCTTGGAAACCTGAATACCCTGAGTAAACTCTATCCGTTTGACTGGATTCTCCTTTCTGATGTTGCTTAAATATTCCATCTTTCCCTTGTTCCTTCTTCTGGTAGGACTAGGAGGAGGAGTAAGTGGAGGGCCCTTAGATCTTGTGGAATACAATGATGATTCCAGAGTTTACGAACTAACCTTTGGGGAGGGGGAGTAAACAAAAAGGCAACAAGTTAGTAAGGATCATAATAAAAGATGTTGAAATATTTAAACACGTAGTGCGAGAAGTATAAAGCGTGTCCTAATCTTTTGGGACCCCGTTATGCCCGAGGTAGGTCTAGCGACAAGTACATTTGGAGAACTTGAAATGCTAAATGCCTCATTTTATAATGATACATTGAATAAAGTGTCACTAATGGCCATATTCCTTATTACATTTGCAAAGGAAAAGAAACTCCTATCTATTTGGTCCCAGAAGGGCCTTTCCCAGATTCAGCAATGTTGGCTCCTTCATACAGCTCTCCTAACTCGTGCAATCATAGCAACAAGTAGGCTTTGACCAGACGTCCGCATTCATCTTCTTAAACAACTCGGCAATATTCGACCCTCCTCAGAAACTTCTTTTCCAGCTCTACTGTGCCCCGCTCCAAACAGATCGTTCGTTTGTTGGCGCTGACAGCCATACCCTTCTATAAACTCTAATTAACTATTGATTGGATTCTTGTATTTCACGGTGCTCATTTTCACATTCCCGCATCCTCTTGCGCAATTGGTTTGTACTTTACCTGTGCTTCAGCCCTTTCATCAATGATCCTGTGACCTCGAATAAACCCCGGTTATCCTAACCCATTATGATCGTCTTCCAACAAGCATGGATGGCATGGAGTACATTCAGCACGGTACCTGTCCTCATACAAAGGCCAAAGAGTGCAGAATATTACATTATTTCATTAGGCCAGTTAGATTCATTCCACCGCCCTATGACCATAAGCATAAGCTTGAATCAAATTTGGGGTTCAATTCATAAGCTCAAGTGGAGGCAAAAAGTTATTCGCGTCGTGCCGCGACGTTAAATCAAGCGCTTGTTGGGAGGCAACCCAACTTTATTGCTTTATTTTATTTTATTTTTGTTTTTTTTTAATTCTATTATTTTTATAGTGTCAATTTTTTATTTTCTAGGAGCATGGAAAGCAAAGGTATTGGAAGGATGGAACAACAAACCAAATGGTTGGAACTAAGTGTGAGGTACCCGCACGAATGACCAAACTTGGTAGAAGACTGAGTACCCCATGAGCTGTTAGTGCTTCAGCCTTTGGCCTACCAGGGAGTCTCTTTTATCATTTTATTAATTATAGTGTGTATTGGGAACAATGCATAATTTTATGTGGGGTGAGGAGATTGTCTGGGACTTTCTATGCTATTTTAATTGTGTTTGTGTTGGTTTAACTGAATTTTTTAATATCAAAGATCGGAATTTTCCCGACGATGGATCTATTAGACAATTTACTTGAGTGATTTAAGTCTAAAAAAAGATTTTCTTTGTAGGTAGTGTAATAATTCTCCCTTGGTTTTTATTGTGCCACGGTTCTTTTCCAAGGGTTTTATTTGAAACGGGTGTAATTAGTTCTTTTTAGGAATAGGAGCCATTGTGTTGTGTTTTGAATTGAAGCAATATCTCTTGACTTTGCTATGCCTTGAGAATACTTAGTACTTTGGTTGTGACGCTTAGGCTCAATTTTAGACTCTTGTATAAGTACCTTAAATTGTATAATCTTAACTTTTGTTAACTGCTTTGACTAAAGTGTCTATGAATCCAATCTTGAGTGGGTCATGTGCCATGTGTGTGTAAGGATTCGTTATTCAGTGCATTGTATTTGATGCCTAGAACTTGCCGTGTGTGTTTGCAAAGCGAAATAGTGGTGTTGTTCAGTCTTGGAAGTGATATAGGCGTTTCTTGTTGAGCCAGATATGTATAGTTTGCCCAACTAATTGTTATGTATCGTAGTTAACCTCTTTGAGCCTATAATCTTTTTTCTTTGGAAACCACATTACAAGCCTTACCCATTTGTCTGAATTAACCATCTATTTGCACCTTTTCACCTCTCATGAGCACTTGAATTGTATGAACTTTGTAAAGTTAAAGTGTGGGGTGGTTGGGTTGGCTTTTGAGTGGAACTAATGAAATAAGGAGAAAGGTGCACTATTTTAAAAAAGTAAGAGCCACTTGACTTGAAAAAAATAAATAGTTGGATTTTTGTGAAAAATAAAAAAAGTTCCTTGATAAGTGGTCTTGGCGTAAGCGTGCTTATAGAAGAATGGGTTAATTTACAATGATGTGAAGGTGGAATTTTCGTTTGACGTAAGTATGGGTTTAAATTTTAAAATGTATGTATTAAAGTGCTTAGGGAGGTGTAGCCACTCTTATATCTAAATGTATCCATCCGTCCCATCGCCTACATTATAGCGAAATAAAGTCTTTATCGATCCTAGATTGAATGAGCTCGATTAGTGGAGTAGTACCCTACGGGCAAGCTTATGGTGTATCTTTTGTTGCATATGAATGTTATTTCTGAGAGTGAGTGAACTCTTTTTATCTTGAGTTCCTACGTGTTCTTAAATTTTATTGTGTGGAACTACTCTCTTGTGTTGTGTGAGGGCACTTAATTTATGATGGAAAGGTAATGTCAGTGATCTCTATGTTAGAGTAAGTAGGTGAGTTATGAATAATGCGTGGTACTTGTGAGTCAAATCTTGAGGTGAAGATGTTACACTTTTGTGCTTAGTCTATTTGAAATATTCTTGGTGTGATGAGTTAGGAGAATTGCTTAAAAAGGTCGTGTCTATATAAAGTATAGTTTGATTGCTCGAGGACGAGCAATGATTTAAGTGTGGGGTGTTGATGATTGACTATAATTGCATATTTTAATCGATTATTACACTCTAATTTATTGTACTTTAGTTGAGTTTGCGCTTTAATCGCTAGTGTTTTGCACTAACAGTGTGTTTTATGATTTTTAGGAGTGATTTCGAGCTATATGATGTCATAGAGTGAAATTAAGTGATTTGGAGCTTTGAATTCTGAGTAAGAGCTCAAGAAATTAAGCCTCAATCGGGTTCAGGGGTCAAATTTGATAATTAAGTACGAAGGAAGACTTGAGGAGGCATACTGTGCACTGTATAGTAAAATAGACATAACGTTTTTCTCAGACCTTCATTTGGGTTCCACAATATATGGTTGGAAAGCTAACTCAATGCACTACAACTTTTGTGTTTTATGTTTTCCCAAATTCCAAGTGGAATAGAGTGAAACATGCGGTATAAAGTTCACCACGGTCGTCACTACTGTCCGCGCCGCAGTTTGAGGCAGTGCCTTCCGGGGTCGTCACCACTGTCCACGCCACCACCGCAACAGTCCAGACGTGAAATGTTATCCTTTTTCACGTAGGAAAAGGTATAATTGTTTGGACCCGACCCTTCTTGGTATATATACATGGAAAAATGATATTTTTGAGGAGTTGGACATATTTTTGACACATATTTGACCTAAGAAGGCAGAGACACAATAAGAGCAAGGCGGAGAATTCTTCAACAAGTTTTTCCTTCCTCTTCTTATTTTTCATTGTTGGTTATGACTTTTGATATTGTAGTTTTACATACTACTATGAATAGTTAATTTGTTATCTAAGGTTTTGTTGAAACCCGTTGGGGATGAATTGGTTGTTATATTAATATAGTTTTGAGTTAGTTGTTAATCTCTATTTGTTCATCTATGTTTTGATTTTGGTTAATTGAAAGGATCCTCAATTAGCTTTTCCTATTTATTATGTATCTGCTTGAGAGAGAGTGCATATTTAGGTAGTTGTTTGAACAACATCACTCCCGAAGTATTGGCGAGAGTCATAACCGAGGGTTTAGAGGTTGGATTAGAGATAACGATACCTTGGGTACAATCTAAGTGAACTGTAATGTGAATCTAGCTACCGTAGC
The DNA here is from genome assembly GCA_034376525.1 of Nicotiana benthamiana. Taxonomy (NCBI): domain Eukaryota; kingdom Viridiplantae; phylum Streptophyta; class Magnoliopsida; order Solanales; family Solanaceae; genus Nicotiana; species Nicotiana benthamiana. Next base: position 46,340,594 of record CM067330.1, read on the forward strand.
TTGAGAGGGTGCGCTTAGTAAATTATCATAATTGCTTGAGAGAGATTTATGGTAGCTGGAGAGTTTATGATTGATAGAGGCAACTAAGTCACAGCTATAAGAAATATACAACTAAGAAAATCAATAACGGGGGAAATCAGTACCTTAGACCTTTATTGCAGTTGTTTACAATTCAAGCATAGTTAGTTTTCAGCTATTTATTTAATTTCAGTTTTAGTTGTTAGAAATACCATAAACTGTTAATTACTAAATCTCAATCTTTATAATTTAGGAAATTGTTCAGTCTTTTATTCTTGGTGATATTAAACAGATACAGCTAAGCCTTAGCTCTCTTTGGGTTCGACTCTAGGCATAAATACTCAGATTATATTTGCAACGACCGCTTATCCTTTTCAGGACTAGAGTTGGGCGTGATCAACTTTCTTCCGGCCTGCCTCATAACTCACAGAGGGACATAAGGATAAGTTCCTCTAAGACCAATGAGTATAAGAAATGTTGCATCCCGAGATCCGACGATTAACTCCTCAGTAGGGAACCGTTCGAACATCCATTGCACTTGGTCCTTGTTCAGATTTTCGAACAACTCTATCCATCCTTTAGCATCTTCCTGTTGAGCAAACATGTTAGGCATATAGTTCATTCGCCTTGGCTGATGGAAAGCGATATGATCATCCCAGTCCCTGTGCAGGATCCCTTGTTGATATTCACCTTTTTGGAGATGCTCCATGAGCCTGAGTTGGAGTAGTAAGTTACAACCCTCAAAGTTTTGGCCCCTCGCTAACAGTTCTCCATGGCTCGGTATATATCTGTAACGATCATAGGTACTATGCTAAAAGGTTGCCCTCCAATTCCTTCCATTAAGGTTTTGGTGACCATGGCTAGTTTGGTAGGACTCCTAGCCTTCTTCATAGGAAATACAATCATCCCCAAAAAGCAGAACATAGAGACGAAGGCTCTTCTGGGGATAAGCCCCAATGATGTGAGGGTGAATTCATCCGGTTAAGTGGGGTAGGACTTGCTATGGTCGTACCTCTCATATAGATGGTCGAAAGGAATGTAGGAATCCTTCATGTAGGTCAAGTTTGGGTTCTTCTTTAGTCCCATTATTTTGATAAAACCCTACCCTTGCGATTTTTTGGCATAAGTAAACCCGGAGTCTCCCATGGGATACCAGCTCGCCCTCCTATTTCTTCTAGCAAATGTGTTATTTCAAGGTCCCTAAAACGGAACACAGACCTATCGCCATCCCAGAATAGAGTTGCAGCCTCTATGATTTTGTTGTCGGGTTGGATTTCCAGAAGTGAAGGCAAATTTCCCAAATACTTGCGGAAGAGGATCTGATCACTGAAGTAAAGGTCTTCCCACCAGCTTAGAAACCTTGGGTGGATGTTGGTTACCATGCCGAATCAGGGGACGTTGTTCCTCATTTTCTGCAAAACAAAGTATTAGGCCCTTACCCTACTAGACTCGACTATTTAAATATCAAAAATTGGAATAAGCAGCATTTTAGTTCTCCAAATAAATGCACAGACGTGATAGTGTCCATTTGGGTTCCAGAGAAACCCAATGGACTTTGGACAAGGCTATCTTAAAGAGTCGTAACGTGGACAACATAACTGACTCGGCTAGGTTTGACCATGATGTATGCATAACTAGATGCATGCACAATTGGATGCATGCACAATTGAATGGAGTATGGCTTATATAGGGTGATATACCGGTACCCTTGAGCAGGCAACTCAAGAGGGAAAGGCACAGAACCATCAACTACTCCATTGATCGATTGGTTTTACCGCAAAATACACCTTTGCCAAATTTAAGGGGTGATAGTATCATAAGGGTGCAACCACTCATTATAAGTGTTGCTATGGTATTTTATTTGGCATGAGTTGAATATGCAATTACAAGAATGAAACAAGTTGTCACGTATTTGCACGTTCATAAAGTAATGATTAAAATAATTTCTCATAATTATAACAATATTGAAGGAAAGCGGTAAAAGAAAGCATTAAAGAAAAGAAACAAAGAGCCAAGTTAGTTTCACAGTAGAAGAGATAAAAACATTAAATAAAGGCAAATAAAAAGCAGTAAAGCCACAAAAAACATGAAATGGTAAAAGCCTAAACATATCCCCAGCAAGTCGCCATGCTGTAACGCGCCACTTATTTCAAAGGAGAAATCGGGTTTATGATATTTTTGGAGGACAACTCGTTCCCTTTTTTGAGAATTGGGTTTGTGAATTTAAAGAGTCACCACCTAATAATTAAGTGCATTAGGAGACTAAGAAGGGTTTTGAGTTGAAAAACCAGAGACCGGGTAAGGGCTAGAAATTATCTCGGAGGAAGGTGTTAGCCACCCCCAAGATCCACCCGCCATGTTATAATTGTGACTTCACGTAACAAGTAAGAAATTAAAGGCTCATGTAGAGGGTGTTTTCACATAATATTGCAAGTAGATTAGAAAAGTAAAGAGGGCAAAAATTTTGAAAAAAAAAAGATTTAAACAATTATAAAAGAATGAACAAGTAAAAGGGAAAGGGGTCCTAGGTTCCTAAATTATAGATTTCTTTTGATCTGACCATCTATCATCATATACTACTATTAATACTTTAGTTCATAAATTTTTCTTTTTAATCCTTTTAATCCAATTACTATTAATCCCATATGCATTAAATTCTTTTTATAATTTTTTATTTGTTTTATTGATTCTGGATTAATTAAGTTTAATGTCGCAACTTTATTTCCTATAGCTGACAATTGTTCTTCTCTATAATTTCTATATAGTTGAGAATTGGTCGAGAAATTTCCTGGGTCATCAGGAAAATCATACAATGCAGAGATGATCTTATGGCAAACCATCAGCTGCAAGGTTCACTTGCTGACAAGTTCAAGGCTGTATGTTGCCTCGACAAATTTCAAATCCAGAAAATGTATATTGGTATGCTCCCTAGGTTTGATAGAGTCAACTGGAGGAATTTACTTTTAGTTACAAATGTTCTGCCTCGACATAAATTTATTGCTTGGCTGGCTGCCCAAAGAAGGTTACCTACTGTGGATAGATTAGCCAACTATGGTATTCAAATTCCTTCGTTGTGTGTGTTTTGCAACCAACAGGTGGAAACCTTCTAGCACCTATATTTCGAATGTTGCGTCACTAAGAGTTTATGGTCTAGAATTTGTTGTTGGCTGGGCAATTGAAGACAGATCCTTGACTAGGACAGTGAACTGGAATGGATATACAGTAAAACTCGTAGCCGTGCATGGAGAAATGCTATCATTGCTGCTGCTTTTGTACATGTCGTAGCTTTAATATGGAAGTCGAGGAACAAAATACGATTTCAGAACGTGGCATACGATGAAGATAGAACTACTAGAGAGATTGCATTACTTCTTCACATTCGTGGGAGACATAGTAGAAGCTGGCAGATCGGTTTACGACAACTCAACTGCTTTCCATAACTGTTTTTCTGTCGTTACTCACTGGAATTCAAATACATATGATTTTTGCGCTTCTTTTGGGAGTTACATAGACTTGAAATGTAAATAGAATTAGTAGCTGACTGTCCAACCAGCTACTAGTAGGAACAGTTGTACATCTTTTACTATATATGAATATCAAGCTTTAACTGGAAAAAAAAGTATCCTGTATTATATAGTATTTTTGGGTCTAATAATCTTAATTGATTTTGCTGAAAAATCTGTAAAACTTTATCTATATCTATTATTTCATCTAATTTTTGATCTTCCTCTTGTCTTTTTCTAGTTAGAATTTTGGTTAGCATATTGTTTCCTATTCTATTTTCTGAAAAACTTATCCTTGACCTTTCTTGATTTGTTCTTCTTGACCCACTTGGAAAAAGGTCCATTTTTGTGGCTTTCTTATTTTTAATTTTTCTTTTTGTGGTGTTATTTCAACTCTTTTTAATTGTTCTATTAAATCGTCAACCTTTGGGATCTCAGTCTTTATTTCTTTTTCTTTAATAATTTTATCAAGATTTTTATTAACCTCTAATAATAATATTATTAATGTATTATTTTTTTATTATTGTTTGATAAGCTTTTCCTTGAGGAATATAATTACTTAGTCCTTCTGGATTGGGTTGAAATCTTGCTGTTAATTTTAATACTTCTTCATATATCGGGTCTAATTCTACTTGTACATCAGCCATGAAAGAGCAATTTCTTTTACTGTATCTATCTTTTTTTTATGCGTGCTTATCTCACTTTTTAATACTTCTATCTATTCAGTTATATTTTATACTAATATAGTTGTTTTTATTTCTAACTCTTTAGGCTTTTCTGTAATAGTCTTGATTAACTTTTCTATTTCATTTTTAGTAGGTATTTTTTCTATATTAAATTTATTATTTAATTGTTATATTTTTCTGTCTATTTCTAATTCTTGTGATTTTATGAAGTCTAAATATTTTTCTAATTTTTCTGAAATCCTTCTTTGTTTAATGTGTCCAGCCTCTACTATCTCTAATGTTCTTATTATGTTTTTGTTGTTGTCTTGGGTTTTTCTCCAAAGTTTATTATTAAATCAATTAAAGTATTGTATTGTTTATCTTCAGTATGTAATATATGTTCTCCAGTACTAAAATTACACTTTATTACCGTGTTTATTTTAGATTATATATATATACATATAATCTAAATATGTATATACACGTATATATATACATATAAATATATATATATACATACATATATATATATATATATGTATATATATATATATATATATGTATATATATATATATGTATGTATGTAGATATATACATATATATGTATATATATATATATATATGTATATATATATATATATATATATATATATATATATATATATATATATATATGTATATATATATATATATGTATATATATATATATATGTATATATATATATATATGTATATATATATATATATATGTATGTATATGTGGGGGGTCGGGGTTATGCGCCACAATGATATATGGATCGGGTTGCGTGCCACAACGATATATGGATCGGGCTGCACGCCGCAACGATATAGCGCTTGGGTTGTAGGAGCCCCTACGTAGTCTGCACACCCCTAGTAAGCACAGTCGACTATATATTTATGGATCAGGTTGCACGCCGACACGGTTAATATAAGGTACCTATTGAGCGTATGTGCTGAGTGTGAGTGTTGATTGACGAGAGTTGAGTCTCGAGTGTCTGAGAGGCTTGCCCAAGGGGCTCTCTCTCTCTCTCTCTCTCTCTCTCTATATATATATATATATATATATATATATATATATATATATATATATATATATATATATATATTAATGTTTTCACTCCTCTTTATACTAAGTCTCTGTTGAAAATGTTGACCCATGTTTTTAAACAATTTTCATTAAAATTGGAGTTTTTACGATATGTTCGGAATTTAATCACTGATTTGGATTTGTTATTTCCATTGAGATTTTTATGTTGTGAAATGTATTGAAGTGGCTGAGAGGTTTGCCCGAGGGGTTTTTATGATTCATGTTTTGCCTAAGGGGTTATATAATAACTATGTTTTGCCCAATGGGGCCGATTATGATCTTCATTACTTTTACTGTAAACTGCAATGAACTGCAATGAACCTCTATTGAAACTGTTGGAAAGCATCTTCTAATGGAATTTTATCAAAAATTAGATTTTAAATGAGATTATTTGACTCATATTTTGATTTAAAGCATGTTGTGCTTACTGAGTTTGTCATGATGTGGATCTTATTTGTTTCCTACTGCTCAGTATCTATTTATTTTTATTACTTAATGAGTTGGCGTATTCACATTACTCCATGCACCTTGTGTGCAGATTCAAGTATGTCTGAACCCGACGGCAAGTGTTTATTTCTTAGTGGCACGTTCTTCGGAGTTAGCAAGGTAGCTTCCTGGCGATCGCAACCCTGCTCTCTCCGTCCATATTCCCCCTAAGTGTATTCTGTGTTTTTTGCAACCATGTTGGTCTTGAGGTTGTTTGAAAATTGTATTAGATGCTCATGACTAGTGACACCTCGATGTCGGGTTTTCCTTCCGCGCTGTTGTTAATACTTTATAAATGATTATTGTTAATAAATTTGATCTAATCCTAAGAGTGATAATATTGATTGGTTTTGGGTTTGTGTTGGCTGGCCTAGTTCCATGATAGGCTCCATCACGATCGGGTTGGTTTTGGGGTCGTGCCAAAGAGGTTTTAAAATAGTGCAAATATTAGTTATTCACAACTGCCCCTCTTTGCTCGGACACATGAAGACTTTTCGTGCAAAGAAAAGTGTCACGAACCTAAACCTGGACCCGATCGTGATGGCGCCTCTCATGAAGACAAGGCCAGCCGACACATTCTCAATTCAACCTTAAGAAATAATAAGTATTAAGTCATAAACATGACAAAATCTCAAAAATAAGCAATTAAGAGTATAATTTGCAGAAAAACAAATGCAATACAGCACGATACCAGGGTGTCACTAGTCATGAGCATCTACTAAGGTCTGAATACAACTAGAGTAAAAAATGTACTAAATACAGTCTAATGAGATCGAGATGGAGAAAATTAGTGCTGCGAGCGTCGGGTAGCTACCTTGCTAAACTCCGATGACTCTACCTCTGAGCAATCAATACCCGCTACTGGATTCAGAAATACCTGGATCTAGCCACAAGATGCAGGGAGTAAATGACTACTTTCAACTCAATGAGTAATAAAAACAAATGAAGACTGATTAATAGGAAATCACGAAGAGTACATCAACATGTTGTATAAAAGCAGTACAAAATCAGTAAGAAAGCAATGAAGGTGTGAAATCTCTTAAGCACCTTAGCTCAGTGTAAACTTTTACAAAAATGGCTTTTCAATGTTTAAGAAATTGAATACAAGCAATTAGAACAAATAAGCATTGAAGATCTGCCCCTCGGGCAAAATTACACAATTAAACAGATATATGATAGGTAAATAAGAAAGATAAGTACATAAAGGTTTGCCCCTCAGGCACAATCTCAACAAATACGCCCCTTAGGAAATATCTCAGAATAATACAAGCCCCTCGGGCTATATCTCACATCACAATAGGTACATGCGCTCACTGGGGGTGTGCAGACTCCTGGAGGGGTCCCTTACGCCCCAAGTGCAATATCAAACCATCTCGTGGCATCATAAATAGGCTCTCAGCCTCATATCAATATCAAGTTACCTCATGGCTCACAATCTCAGGCCCTTGGCCTCATTATCATAATTAGTATATCACTGCTATAGCGTGCAGCCCGAACCAAAAGTATCCTCACAATACAAGCCTTCGGCCTTACTCAATTAAAATTTCATAAGCCCTTCGGGGATCACTAAAATATGAAACTCAGCTCAAATATCTTTGAAATATCAATTAATGTGTTTAAATCAGAATAACATAGCTGAGTTTTTAAAGTAGTGAAAATATAGCATGACTGAGCACATGTATGAAATCAAAAATTAAGAAAAATATGATTAACAATCCCTTAAAGGTTCAAACAGTTGGTACGAAGCCCAAATATGGCATTTAGCCTAAAGTATAATAATAATAATTAGCTGCCCACTATATAGAAAAATAGTCATTCGGATGGACTAAGTCACAATCCACAATGGTCCACGACTTCACGTTCGTCATCTAACGAGTGTTTCACCTTAATATAGCACGACATTGTGCAATCTGGGAGTTCATACCCTCAGAACAGCGTTTAAAATTATTATTCACCTCGAACTAGCCCGAAATGCTACTCTGCAACACGCTTGCCTCTCGACCTAACTTCTGACTGCTCCAATTCTATCAAGTTCAGATTTTTATCATCAAATTATGCTAAACAAATAAATTCCAATTGAAAAATATCGATTTTAAGCACAAAACCCGAAATCAGTTAAAATCCTACCCCTGGTCCCACATCCCGAAACTTGACAAACTTTATAACAAAATATTCTTCATCGTCTCATGAGTCCGTACTTATAAATAACTCGAAAATCGAAGTTCATTTGACCCCTCAAATCATCCCTAGAAGGTCTCATAGTCTCATGCACTAACTACACCTTTTTTACCGATTTTCATGTCTAAATCCATGTAAGATCACATATTTAACTCAAAAATAGGAAGAAATCACTTACCTAGTGTTGCTTGGTGAAAATCCCTCCTTGATCTCTCCAAAATCGTCCAAGCCAAATGAAAAAAATGAAAGAAATGGGCTAAAACTCAAGTTTAAAACAATCTGCCCAGGCTTTATCGAGTTGTACCTTGCGATGTTCCGGTTATACATCCTCTTACCATTTTCCCATATTGTATACCTTCTATTAAAAAGCCCATAACTCCTTGTAGAAATATCTAAATGACAAATGGTTTAAAGATTTAGAAACTACACTCAAAGATCTTTTATTTGATAGGTTGTACATCATATAGCGCTTTATATATTCCGAGATATGAGCTTCTAAAGTGGACTCCATGGATCAGAAAATTCTGTCGAAACTGCTCCACCAAACATCTTCAATCGATCATAATTTTCCGATAAAATGTCCAAATCATGAATGGTTTAACTTTATATAAACTAGAATGCAAAGTATACAACTTTTTATGTTTTGCAATTTTTCTGATTCCTTATAGATTGCAAGATATGAGCTTCCAAACTCGACTCCTCGCATCAAAACTTTTCTGGTGAACAACTAAAGCTCAAAAATCTGCCACTTTTCCAAAGCATGAAATAGCTCGTGTAAACACCCGAAACTCACTTGAAGCCACTGGGACCTCAACCAAACATGCCAACATATATAACATCACTCAAACTTGTTCCAACCTTCTAAACACTCAAAACAACATCACAACACCAAATTCGCATCAGATTCAAGCCTAAGAATTCCAAAATCTTTTAAATTACGCTTTTGATAAAAAACCCCAACCAAACCATGTCTGAATGATATGAAATTTTGCACACACATCCCAAATGACACAACGGAACTACGGCAACTCTTGTAAATTCCATTCCGACCCTTATATCAAAATCTCACCTACTAACTAGAAAATGTCAAAAACTCAATTTTGCCAATTCAGGACTAATAAATTTACTCCAGACCTCCAAAACACATTCTGATCATGAAACTAAGCCCCAAATCACCTAACAGGTCTAACCAAATCATAAATATTCCAATCCGAGATCATATACTAACAAGTCAAATCTTGGTCAAACCTTTCAAATTTCAAGCTTTAAACTAAGAACTGTTCTTCCAAATTCATTCTGATCACCCTGGAAACCAAAACCAATGATTTACATAAGTCATAATACACTACATGGGGCAAGTCATACCAAAGAATTGGCGAGCAAAGTTCAAATGCTCAAAACGACCGATCTGGTCGTTACAGTGGCATGGCTAAATTGCTCTCGTTTCACTCCATTGAATGCATTTTTGAAACAGCTGACCAAACCATGCTTTCGAGGTTGCCTACGTATTCTTAGCTATAAAGAAATTAGGTCAGTGTAGTTCTGGGAAATTTGGTAGCTGGGGCTATCAGACACTGGAGTTAAAACTCTTGATGTTGCTGTTGCTGCTGTCATGGTTGCTTTTGTTGATATTTTGTATTACGTCAAAACAAAAGAAAGAGAAAACTACATATGTATGCAATCTAGGAGTTACAAAATTCCTATCTATGTTTCATCTGGAGTCAAATATTGATTCTTGATTTGCTCTCTTGTCTTGACCTTAGATTGAATCTTGATGCTCTTTGAAGAAAATATCATGGCTCATTCTCATCTGCTTGATTTTCTGATGAGAATTTGAGAGGGTGAATCTTGAGAAGCTGGGTTACTGACACATTATCCAAGTTATGTTGCGATCGAAAGACTCTTTCTTCTGATGATAAACTGAAACTGCAAGCATTAATCGTCACAACATATGCGGAGGGCCTACAAAGCCATCAAGGACAAACAAAACGAATAAAATTTTCTGCCCCGGTTTGGCATTGAGAAAGTTTTGTGAGTTATTGGGTAAAGTTGCAGATCAACTTATTTTATTTGAAAGATGCAAAAATAAAACTAAAGACTCACAAAAAGGATGTTCTTATCTTAGGTGTAAAATTGATAAAACTTAGACTTAGGATGTGCATCTCCTATGAGTAGCATTGAAATGATTGTGAGATTGAAGGACTCGAACTAGGATTGCAACTTCTAGAATTAATGATTCATATTAGGAAGTGCGCCTCCTATTACAATGAACAAGTTTGACTCAATCTAGGAAATGTGTCTCCTACGAGTAAGGTCGAAAGACTCGGGCTAGGAAGTGTATCTCCTAGGAAAAAAGATATAGATTTAGGAAGTGCATCTCCTATTGGAATGAGTCAATCTAGGAAGTGCATCTCCAATGAGTGAGGTTGAAAGGCTTGTACTACGGACTGCATCTTCTAGGGTTAATGGTTCAGATTACGAAGTGCGTCTCCTATTGGAACGGCTTAAACTAGAAAGTGTGTCTCCTACAATTGAGGTTGAAAGTTTTGGACTAGGAAGTGCATCTCCTAGGATTGATGGTTCCAAGTAGGAAGTGTGTCTCATATTGGAATGACTCAAACTAGGAAGTGCATCTCCTAGGATTGATAGTTCAGAGTAGGAAGTTAGTCCCCTATTGGAATAACTCAAAATAGGAGGTATGTCTCCTAGAATTGATGGTTCAGAGTAGGAAGTCTCCTAGGATTAATGGTTCGAAGTAGGAAGGTGTCTCCTATTAGAATGACTCAAACTAGGAAGTGTATCTCCTACAAGTGAGGTTGAAAGGCTTGGCCTAGGAAGTGCATCTTTGAGGATTTATGGTTCAAATTAGGAAGTGAGTCTCCTAATAGAATGAATCAAACTAGGAAGTGTGTCTCCTACGAGTGAGTGGAAATGATTATATCTCCTAAGGTTAATAGTTCATAATAGGAAGTGCATCTCCTATTAGATTAGCTCAAATTAGGATGTGTGTCTCCTAATATTGAGGTTGAAAGTCTTAGACTAGGAAGCGTGTCTCCTAGGATTGATGGTTTAAAGTAGGAAGTGCATCTCCTTTGGAATGACTCAAACTAGGAAGTGTATTTCCTACGAGTAAGGTTGAAGGGCTTGGACTAGGAAGTGCATCTCCTGGGATTAATGGTTGGGAGTAGGAAGTGCATCTCCTATTGGAATAACTCAAACTAGGAAGTGTATTTCCTACAAGTGAGGTTGAAAGGCTTGGACTAGGAAGTTCATCTCCTAGGATTGATGGTTCAGATTAGGAAGTGCATCTTCTAATGGAATGACTCAAACTAGGAAGTGTGTATCCTACGAGTGAGGTTGAAAGGTTTGTACTAGGAAGTGTAACTCCAAGGGTTAAATGGTTTAGATTAGAAAGTATATCTCCTATTGGAATGACTCAAACTACGAAGTATGTCTCCTACGAGATAGGTTAATGGACTTGGACTGGAAAGTGCGTCTCCTAAGATTAATGGTTCAGAGTAGGAAGTGTCTCCTATTAGAATGACTCAAACTAGGAAGTGTGTCTCCTACGAGTGAGGTTGAAAATCTTGGACATGGAATGTCACCAGGGGTTGGTGCCCTGTATCACTGAGAAAGAATGTAACTAGCCGTTGGCACCCTGTATCACTAAGAAATAATATAACCAGGGGTTGACACCCTGGATCACTAAGAGGGAATATAGTCAAGGGTTGACGCCATGTATCAGTGAGAAGGAATTTACAAGAGTTGGAACCCTTTATTACTAAGAGAGAATATGGCCAGGGATTAGCACCTTGTATCACTGAGAGAATATAACTAAGGGATGGCGTCTTGTATCACTTAGAGAGAAAGTAACTAGAGGATAGGGTACCTTTTATGAAAATGGAATCTCATTAAAGATTGTTGTACCTTATTGTTTCAGCTAAGGAGTGGTGTATCCTATACTAAACATTCGACTAGGGAGTGGTGTGCTCTATGTCAAAATGGAACCTCAACTAAGGACTGATGTACCTTATGCTGAAAACAATAGTGGTTGATTATGTGGTTGTAGGCATATCTAGAAATAAAAAGCACAAACTTTGAAGAATTTACCTTTAGAGACATTCGTACTTTGAGAACTTCATTTCAACACTTCCTTGTTTCCTATTTCAAACAAAGAAAGATTTATGAGTTTTCAAAGTGGCGGTCGGTTTGTGGCCTTAAGTCCCTGAGTAGTCTGAATTCGCGAAGGCCTTCTGAAGAAGAATTGATTCTTTCAGCAATGTACTGAGTTGCTCAGATAATCCATATTGCTTTCTGGAGACCTTGTCTTTCTATAATTGCCCCCGACTGTTTCGTATCCGGATGTCACATACCGTTTAGTGATTTTTTTGTTGTCAATTTGGATTTTCTAGCGCCCGGTATAAGTTTATGTCTTGGGTGCTATCAACTTTTCCTATGAAGCAAGTCTTACTTAGCAACCTTTTCAATTTCTTCACAACACTTTGTTCGGCTTATCAGATGAAATCACAGTTGGATTTCTGCCTTTGTTAATGCCACGTATGTCCCACATCATTTGTTTTGCACTTCTGAAAAATGGTGACCAATTTTGTGGCCCTTTCTTTATTGGATTTGTAAGCAAATAGACCAACAAAATTTTCTCTTTGGAACTTCTGTTTGCTTGAAACCTCAGATCTTGCTTAACTTCAATAACTTACGGTACATATTGCTCCCTGGTTTTGTCCTCTTTGATGTGCTAGGATAGAAAGTTAGAAAGCCGGTAATAGATTTTGAAATCATTTTTTGTTTGTTTTAATAAAAATACTGACTCAAAATACTAGTGCAAATGGACATAATGACTCAATGCAAAAGTAAGATGGAATATTATTTAACTGAAAACACTATTTTAGGGGGGGGGGGGAAGAATGTAACTTTTTGAATGTGGAATCCAATATTAATTATCATGACATGCATTTTGGACGGAGCATCCAAATATATCCAGCTAACATCATTTCTTCTTGTTGTTCCTTTTCGTCTTTGAAATTACCCTCGTTGTGCCAAACATTTGCATTAAATCACAGCTCACCTTCGACCAGCAGTGCCCCAAAAGGTTTACACCAGTCACCCTCTCTCATTTATTTATCTCTACTTACGATCTCCTTACAGTGCCAATGAGGGGTTTCACCAATAAGACTCTATGATTTTCATTCATTATTTTTTTTTCCTTTTATGCGAGCAACTTGACACCATTCTATGTAGTGTGAAAACTGTTGCTTATTGTGTGTTTCCGTTTACATTTTAAAAGACTAATTAAATGGCCTTTATTCGGAAGGCTTTTGGATAGGGTTAGGAAGAAAGGGTCACGCTAAGGCTCAAAATAGACTCAAGAAGATAGGGTTGTATATTACAACTCTTAAAATTGACTCTTCATAAAAACATTAAAACAAAATCTGCCCTAGTTTCATATACTAGGGAATTTTTATTTTTTATTTGGTTAGACTAAACCCTAACATTGAGTTGCCTACATATCCTTTAAAGGAATCAAGTCAAACGTAGTTCAAATTAACATGAAAGATTTCTTTGTTGTTTTTCTTTTCTTTTCTTTTCTTCATCATTCTTTTCTCTTTTCCTTTCTTTTTTTTATATAATCAAATTATCCTAGCTCTTATTTTCTAGTGGCATGGGTCTTTGATTCTTTGTTTCTTTTATTTTTATACTTGATTCCAAAAGAGGGGGGTCGAAGAATAATAAAACAGGCTCAAAAGAGGGTAACAAAGGATATAAAGTATTTGGATAGCAGAAAAAATAGTCTCCCAGCTCAAGAATGCCAACCATACTATCGCTTATCAATGTCGGTATTGATGGACATGATTGTCTTCTTAGATTTACCTTGATGTGAAATGATGCAGTTCGGTACCAACTAATCCATTTTAAATTCCCTAGAATGCACCTTCTTTGGAGATTCGAGTCATCTTTCCTGATATGATTAGATTATGGTAGGACGTGGCCAAAACCCTTTCACTGATTAGTCCAACCAAAGCTCAAAACTTTAATTATCCTTAAGCCAGTATTCATGATAGATTTGGGATAAACAATTTTAACCTCTATGAATAAACAACGTGCTTTTCCTCAATTCAATTCAAGATTGGATAAACTTTCTAAAATCTATCCGAAAACTCTGCATGCATATCATCTCACTAAAATTGGAGTGAAAAGAAATATATATGCAAGAAGAACTAACCACAATGGATTAAAATGACACAAAGAAGAGAAAAGAAAAGTTGCATTTCATTGATTAATGGATAAAGAGGTTTGATGACAAGACAAACATCACAACCTCGAAATAATCTGGATGATAGAAAATATAACAAAATAAGTTACCAAGACTCCTTCCCAACAAGGAAGGGAGTGACTTTCCAATTATCAAGCTCAACATCTTAGCTACGAATTTGCACACCAACATCAAACAGGACCTTCAACAATTTTGATTGTCTTCCATCCAATGGACATGTTCTTGACATTTTTCACCAAGCCGTCCCAAATTCTCTATCATTGTAAATTATCTGAACATTGTGTGCTTTGTCATGACGTTTAGGGTTCCATTATCTTGGACCACGATCATCCCTTCTTGAATCATCATTTCTATTTCCTTTTTCAGGGCCCGACAATCCTCAGTGTTATGTCCCTAGATATTAGAATGGTACACGCTTTGTACAGCAGGGTTAAAAGCTTTTGCATGTGGATCACAAACATATCCTTGAAGCGGATCAATCATGCCAATTCATCCTTTCAAACAAACTTGTGTAGGATTCTACGATTGGCGTGCAATTGTCCCTCCTCTTATGTTCCCTTTCATACTATTGTTTTGGACGAGCATTATAGAGTGATTGAGAGTTCTGATGTCGCGGATGAAGGTTGTCACGCCCTTTTTTACAATCCTCACTAACCCTATTAAATTATTAAAAAGACTGAGTAAAGCTTGAAAAGGGTTCTCCACTAGAAAGTGACAAAATTTTGAGTTCGAAAGAATTACCTCAGAGTCGCCGCCTGACATTTGATTTCGGTGTGTCAAGTCACCGTTTTTTCTAAAAATAATTTTTTTCGTTTCAAAACACTTGTGACTCCAAAATTAAGTCTACACCATGATTCGGGTAAGGGGGTTCATTTGACTCCGGAAGAATATTTTAGGCACTCCCCAAGTCCCGTAACTAGTACGGTTGGATATTTGATCTAGTCGTCTTTTAAGATATCCGAATTGAGATAATAATACAAAAAGAAAATAAATAGTTAAAAGAGGTTCGAGGTCGTCTCCACCTAAATTAAAGAAAATTTAAAGAAGAAAAATAAAAGTTCTAGATTATCCTACGCTACTTCTTCTACGATGTTCGCCATGGCTTCCAATTAAATTCACTTCGGGGCATACCCCTGAAATAAATATATACAAACCCTTGGGGCGTTGCCCGGATAAATTTAACTAAAGAAACGACCTCTCGCCTCGAGACTAACAAAATCATAAGGCTCGCATACCCTAGTGTTGCCGGCCTAATCATGCTCCTACTCAAAAAGTAACTAAAACAAGAATAAAAGAACAATGTAATTATCTTGAACCTAAATTATCTTTTACTTTTTACCCTGCAACCCAATTTACATATTGTGATAAAATCAGGTTCAATTATAACCAATTCGAGTAAACAAGAATAGATAATTAAGCAAGCAAATTCACAACTATGGAGAACAATTACACAAACAACGAAATCATATCACCAAACAAACAATTAACATTAAGCTTGAATAAAACGAATAGATGATGAGAAAATTAAACATCAAAATGGCCAGAAAACTGATTATTTCATTACTTTAAACTCAAAATTGTGACGAACCGCAGATGGAACTCAAATTAGCACCGCAAAGCTCGAATCGGCACCGGAAACCTCGACGAACAACAATAATTCCAATAACCTTAGATGAATATATTTTCCTTGAATATCAAATAAAGCGACCAAAAGAAATACAAGAAAAAATCTGACTTAATCATCACCCAAACAACTCGGGAATATCGAGCCTCAAACCTCGGATAGAAAACAATAAGAAATTCAAACCAACTCAATCAAACTCTACATTTGGGAACAAAAATCCCAAACTAAATAAAAATTTCATAGATGCAAGCGAAATGTAATTCTTTCCTTTTTCTTTCATATTTGCGTATATTATTGGTGATGTGTGTAGCTGCTGGGGTATGAGGGTGCTGGAGAGATGGTTATGGAGTTTCGGTTGCGGTGGATATGGGTGGCGCAGCGGCTGGAGATGGCAGAAGGGGTTTTGGTGCAGCTGGTTCGGTTTTTGACCTGGTTGAGGGTGAGTTAGGAGGTGAGACCGGCGGGTTCAGGTAATGATAGCAAGGGTGGGTGGCGGATCATTCTCTCTTTGTTTAGGATGCCATTGATTCCGGCAAGATCATGGCGAAGAGGGCTGGCGCGTAGCTGTGAGGAGGAGAACAGGATTTGAGTGGGGTGGTTGTGGTCTTTTGTGGAATAGCGGCAGAAGAAAGCTAGCGCCTCTAGGTCATGGAGATTCACTGGTGTGGCTAGTTGGCGCAGAAAGGGGTCTCCGGGGGAATGGACGATGAGGGAACGATAGATATTAGTTAGTCCGGCGGCTGCTGCTTGTGTCTTAGGGTTATTGGGGTGGAAGAAGGAGATTAAGTCGCTAGGGTTGGTCTTGTGTGTGTTTTTTATTTGGTTTTCGGGAATTAATATTGGCCATATGATTAAATTTTAATTGAGGGTCAGGATTAAAAGATTATGGGTTGGGTTAGTGGGCAAATTAGGTCAAGAAGATTGGGATTTGTGAATTGGGTCATAAATTTGACTTTTAATTCTATAATTCTTTCAATTTGGCTAAAAATATTAATTTATTTTCTAAAATAATACCAGAAAATTGTAAAATTAATCCTAATTAACTAAAACAACTATACTATGACGTGAAACTATTTTTTGATATTTTCATGGACTGTACTAAACATAAGAATGGGCTAAAAATAATATTGTTCTTAATATACCAAATACCTTAATTAAATAGAGAAAAATAAAACTATTTTTTGCATTCTTTAGTTTTTTGATAAAAAATAAAGTAAAAGAGTCAAAACAACGACGACGATTGCGCATTGGCGGTAGCCTAACGTGCCCCTCTGCCGGCATGGGTAGGGGAGACCTAAGAGAGTGATTCAGTTCACAAGTACGAGCAAGGAAGTTAAAATCGAACAAACAAAGAAGAATGACGACATCCAAAAGGTGATGAATCCAATAGAACAGTTGAAAAGTAGTACTAAAATGTGGCCATCTTTGCATGGAGTGAATTCAGCTAGATCCACTCCAATTAACAAAGGTGAACAGATTCAAAATGTGAAACTAGTGGAGGAAGCCCCAATCATGGAGAAAATTGAGGTCAAAAAGGTGATATAGGGGAAGGAAGTGCAAGTCATGGCAGCGGAAGCTCAAAATTCTGCTATACTAATAGAGGAGCAGAAGAAGGAATGGGTGAACCTATTTGCCGAGAACAATTTGGCATCTAGAGGTATGAGCCTCAAATTCATCGCTCCAATAGTCAAAAATTGTGAAAAAATTGTTGAATTAGACACAAATGAGATGGAATGGAGGAAAAGAGCAGAACCAACCAGGACTGAAGAAGTTGAAAGTGTTCCAACTGAAAATGGAATACAGGTAAGAAAAAAAGGGGATACTGAGAATGAAAATGAAAAACCCCCAAACTGGGAATTAGCTAAAAGAAAATCTGCAGTAAAAAATCGTATTGCAAACATCAGGGTTGGCACTAGTATTAACATGATAAATGTTTTCAGTCCACTTAACTTTGAGGTAGGAGAATCATTCAAGGAGCAAGGCAATGTAGTTACCAAGGGGATACATGGGATCCTAAATCTAAACAACCAAGTAAATGAAGATAGTATCTTTGAATGTGAGGGGTGTAAATAAAGTCTATAAGCAAAAAGAAGTAAAACAATTGACTGTAAATAATGATATAGCACCGATAGCTATCCTAGAAAATAGAGCAAAGGAAATAATGCAGATAGAGTTATTCACAAAGTTGCAGCAAGCTCGGAATGGTGTGCAAACTATGCATATAGCTCAAAGGGAGAATATGGATTTTGTGGGACCCTAATAGGCTGAAATTTGAATCTACTAATATGAATACCAAGGCTATTCATGGAGTTCTTAGCATATCTCACCTACAGATAAAACTACACCTGATAGATGTCTATGATTTACATACTATTGAAACAAGGAAGGAGCTGTGGGAAGACTTGAAAGGGACAAGTAGGTATTTTCAAAGTCCATGGTTAGTTTTTGGGGACTTCAATGCGATAACTGATATAGAAGACGGGCAATTTGGCAGCCAGTCCAAGATAATGAAGTAAGGGACTTCAGTGAGTTCCTGAAAACTAGTGGCATGACAGAACTAAGAGCAGTTGGAAGGAAATATACTTGGTCAAATGGTCATATATGGAGCAGGATAGACAGAGCTTTTGTAAATACTGAATGGGTGATGACAAATGCTACCACTGAAGTAAGGATCCTAAATCCTAAGGTTTCAGACCATACTCCTTTGTGTATTCAATAACAAAATTATGTGCAAAAAGGTTCAAAGCCTTTTAGATTCCTAAACTGCCTTGCTGATCATAAAGACTTCCTGAAAGTGGTGACTAATATCTGCCATAAATCTACAATAAAGCAGCACATGCAGAACATATGGTGGAAACTCAAAGAAATAAAGAAAGAGTTCAAACAACTGAATCATGCAGAATGTAGGAACATAGGGCAGAAGCTGGAGCTATATAGAAAGGAATTGCAAGATATTCAAACACAAAAGCGTCAACACATGCAGACAGACTACTTATTTGAAGAAGAGAAAAAAGTGAAAATGGAACTAGAGAAATGGAGTCTAGTAGAGGAAAGTATACTTAAACAAAGATCAAGAAACAAATGGCTAGAGCTTAGTGATGAGAACAATTCCTATTTTTTTTTCCAGCTTAAGAAGAAGACAGACTCAGAATATAATTACAAGCCTATGTGATTCTACTGGTAACATAATCCACAAACCTACAGACATTGCCATAGAAGTAACTAGCTTCAATAAAACACTTCTTGGAAGTGTTGCTAGTCAACTTCCAGCAATTGACCCTGACGTAATGATGCATAGAAAGGCTCTTAACATACATCAACAACTGCAACTTATATCACAGGTTACTAAAAAAGAATTCTATCAAGCTCTTATGAACATTGATGACCAAAAAGCTCCAAGATGTGATGGGTTCAATGCATATTTTTTCAAGAAAGCTTGGAATGTGATAGGAAGCAAGGTCACTGAAACAGTCCTCCAATTCTTCACTCATGGAGACCTATATAAAGCTATAAACTGTACAACTATTACTCTTATCCAAAAGATTAAAAACCCCACCAAAATTTTAGAATTCAGGCCAATAGCATGATGCACTATGCTATATAAATTGATCTCTAAAATACTTACCACTAGGATGCATGGGATAATGGATAGCCTGGTGGACAAAAGTCAATCACCATTTGTACTAGGAAGACTAATCACAAACAATATCTTATTGAGCCATGAATTGGTAAAGGGCTATGACAGGAAAGGAATTACTCCTAGATGCATGGTTAAAATAGACATGAGAAAGGCTTATGACTCAATAGAATGGCCATATGTAGAGCAAGTCCTACAATACCTCCAGTTCCCAGCAAAGTTCATCAGATGGATCATGTGTTGCATCTCTACAGTCTCCTATTCAGTACTACTCAATGGAGATCCACTACCACCCTTTTCCAGCTAAGAAAGGCTTAAGGCAAGGAGACCCCCTGTCATTTTTTCTTTTTGTACTTGCCATGGAGTATTTTAGCAGAAGCTTAATGAGAATCAGTGAAGATAAGAAGTTCATATTTCATCCTAGGTTCAAAAAGCTGCAGATTATTCAACTTGGATTTGCAGATGATCTCTTGCTATTCTGCAAATGAGAGCTTGAATCTATCACTATGCTAGTCCAATGCTTCCAAAAGTTCTCACAAGTGTCTGGACTATGTGCCAACATTGAAAAATGCTATGTGTACTTTGGCGGTGTCCCTCAGGAGATGCAACAGTTGATCCTTCAAGCAACACAATTTGGCAAGGGTGATATACCTTTTAGGTACTTAGGCATCCCTCTAAGTACAAAAAGGTTGTCTATTATTCAATGCAAACCCCTGATAGACAAGATTCTATATAGAATAAAATCATGGACCACATAAACCTATCATATGCTGGAAGGCTACAACTAGTGAAATCTGTGTTGTACTCAATTCAAGTATATTGGTCACAACTCTTTGTGCCACCAAGAAAAGTTGTTCAGATGATGCCACTTGTAGGAACTTCTTATGGACATGAGGAAATGACCTTAGCAAGAAGGCACTGTTGCCTGGGATAGACTATGCCTCCCTAAAACAGCAGGGGGTCTTAATATCTTAGACATATATACCTGGAACTAGGCTGCCACTGGTAAACTATTATGGAATATATGCAGGAAGAAGGACTCTCTATGGGTGATATTGATCCATTCTTATTATACCAAGACAAGGGATATATGGGAGACTAAGACCACCCAAGCTTCATGGGTGGTACAGAAGATCTTCAAAGCAAAGAGCATATTTGAATAAATATGCCTCCAGGAAGATGATGTAGCTGCTATAACAAAGTAATCAATAAAGGATGTATATGAAGCCTATCGAGGGGATTTCCAAAAGACCCTTAGAGAAGGATGGTCTGCAATAACAATGGTCATCCTAAATGGAAGTTCATCTTACTCTTGGCTCTACACAGAAGGTTAAAAACTAAGGAGAGGATAGCATGTTGGGCTTATCTAGAGGATATGGAATGTGAGTTATGCAAGCAAGAAAATGTTGATATAGACCACCTACTATTTGAATGCATTTATGCTAAACAGGTATGGTCCAAACTCCTAAAATGGCAAGGCATAAAGAGAGATGTATGGAACTGGAAGAATGAAGTACACTGGGAAATATAAAACACCACAAGGAAGACTACTTACCAGGAGATATACAGAATGACATTAGCTTGTGGTGTGTATCTTGTGTGGCAGGAAAGGAATAGAAGATATTCAGAGAATGCAGCAGATCAGTAGATCAAATAGTAAAGCATGTGATAAGAGAAATCCATGTGAGAGCTCGCAGAAGTAGCAGATTAGATAGATATATGAATGATTTGAATTTCTATCCTTAGAAGTTAGAAACATGTAAACAAAGTTGATATAGAAAGCATACATCAAGTTGGGGAGCTCCTTGTCCAAACTAATGATTATGGAGGAAGCATGTAAATGATTTGATATGCTATAAAATATAAATATTCAAAAAAAGAATCAAAACTAGTTAAAATAACGATATTAGACCTCAACTAAATATTCAAATACTAAAAAGGGAAAAAATCTCTCGGAAGGTCAAAAATTATAAATCTACAAAGGTATGTTAAAGTTGGGGCCTGCATATGTTGGTGATTGGATAGTTTGGCATAAAACTGAGTTGCATACTGTGGAGCAACTAAGTATCGTGGATCTGGGGGGTTGAGATGCTCCTTTTTGGCCTCTTTTTGCCCATGATGCCATCATGGCCTCCTCATTTTTCTTCTTTTGGTTAACACGACTATGCGGCCTATTATGGATTTCTTTGGTGGATGTTTTGAGAGCCGCTTGACTTATAATTCGGCTAGTATTAAGGCCATTATCGACCATTTCTCCTATCTTGATTGCATGAGCAAAAGGTCTGTCCATTGCAGCCATTATATTTTGAAAATAATCAAGATCCTGAGCTTGAAGGAAGATAGTTATTAACTCACGGTCATTCACGAGTGGTTTAACTCTAGATGTTTTCCCTCTCCAACTAACGGCATACTCTCTGAAGCTTTCAGTCCGCTTTTTCTTAATATTGGATAGGGAAACGTGATCTGGCACAATATTAATATTGTACTGAAATTGTTTGACGAAGGTCTGGTCCATGTCATCCCAAGCATGCCAGTGAGAGATATCTTGGTCAATGAACCATTCAGAGGCTACTCCTACCAGACTCTCCCCAAAATAAGCCATCAGCAACATTTCTTTTCCTTATGCACCCCTCAGCTGGTTATAGTACCTTTCCAAGTGGGCGATACAGTCGTCATGTCCATCATATTTCTGAAATTTTGGTGTCTTAAACCCTAAGGGTAAATGGATATGGGGAAACATGCATAGATCAATGAATGAGACACTTTTGTGACCACCTAGCCCTTGTATGTTCTCTATGTTCTGCTCAAGACTTTTTATTTTCCTGACAATCTCATCTGGCTCTCCTGTCTTTAAAGCCTTTTCATTTTCTACAAGTAACTCATACTGTGGGGTCTGATTGTGTGGAGCCAAACCCTTAAAAGCCATATTTGGAGAGTATTATTGGCCATCATAAGCATGAGATAGTGGGTCGATGTTTGGCCTCATCACAGATTTGGTGTGGGATTGTATACGCTGGTGCGCCAGACATAATAAGAGGGGTGTTCCTAACCAGTGCGGCAGAAGGTCAGCATTAGAGGTACCAGGGGCGGCAAGAAAACTTTAATTTGGAACATACCCGAAGGTCGAATGTGATCGGTTCTTACAAGGAGCGGTGGTTGGGTAGCTAGGGGTATTGTGGAAGCTCCCTTTGAGGGACCCTGAGGCGGAGGCTGACCGAAGACCCAAGCCTACTATCCATGAGATAGTTAATGTTTCAATCTTTTTATTTCCTCCGTCTCTTGTTCAACTGATTGACCGTGGGGTCGTCACTGACCAACTTGATTTCATCATTGTTAGCCATTGCTGCCTTCCCTTAGATTGTGTAAAGTAATGATGTGTCTCTAGTTTCACCATAAACCGACAACCTTAAGCTTACTATATAAGAGGCAACAAACGTGTTATTATTAAGCATTTTACAAATTCGGACCCTCGGTCGTGAAAATAGAAACTTTAAGTGTTCTTGAGAATTTCATGAAATTTTGGTGCTAAATCTGTAGTTTAAGTGTTATTTTCATGATTTGATCACACGAACAAGTCTGTATTATATTTTTAGCCTTTTCAATATGTTTAGATTGGAGCCCCGAGGACTAGGGTGAGTTTCAGATAATCTACAAGATGTTTTGAACTTAGAAAATCTGTTGTGTTGCTGCTTCTAGTATGCTGGAATTTTGTGATTTGCATTCGCGAAGCGACTCTCGCGAATGCGAAGTGCAAACTGCACTAGGAAGGGTTTTCTTCTTTGCGAACGGGAGGCTCTGGTCGCAAATGCTTAGCACTGGGGATTTAGCTCTTTGTGAATGCGTAGTGCAATGGAGGTGGGTTGGGGAAATCATCGAGTTTCTTTTCGCGAACGTGGTCCCAAGCCCATGAACGTGATGGCCAAGGGGACAGACCATCACGAACACGAGCATCTCATCATGAACGCGAAGGCCTTTCTAGTCGCAAAGCATTGCGAACACGATAGACCTCTCGCGACCTTGAAGAAAGAATGTCGAGTGTTTTACAAACAAAACTCAAAACAAGAATTTGCCATTCTTTCATATTTTCAAAACCAAGGAAGCTTACAGGCAATTTTCAAGAGACAAGTTCTTCCCAAAGTGTTAGTATATGATTCTAAACACTTTCCTTTCAATTTCCATTACATTTCATCAATTTTCATCCAAAATATAGGGTTTTTATGGTAGAAGTTGTAGGTTTTGGTAGAATTAGGAATTTTTGTATAACTGAAATTTAGACCTCGATTTTGGGGTCAAAATTTGAAACTAATTGGGATCATGGGTGAATGGGTGAATGAGTTTTGGTTCGAACATCGTGTTTTGACCAAGTGGGCCCGGGGTTGATATTTGACTTTTTTGGGAGAAGTTTGGGAAAGCTAAATTTGTTCACTATAGTTGATTCCCTTTGTAATAATTGTTGATATTGAATTAATTGTGGCTATATACGAGTGGATTAGAGGTGGAATCTAAAGAATTAGTTGTATTTAAGGCTTGAGTTTACCTGTGGAATCAAGGTAAGTGTCGTGGCTAACCTTAGCTTGAAGGATTAGGTGTTGTTGCCTTATTTGCTACATGTTTAGTTGTTGAGTAAGGCATATAGGTGACGTGACGAGTATCTATACATTGTTGTTGGGTCATAGCATAAGAGTGAGTCTTATACTTGTGACTATGGTATTCCTTTATACGTACTATTCATTCTTTAATTGGTTAATTCTCCAAGCTAAACAAGTTCTATTATATTTTTCCCTATTTTGGGAATCGGTTGAGTATTTACTCAAGTTGAGATTTGTATTGTGAAGTTAGTTGTTGAAACGAGATGGTTAGTGATGATTCCCTTTAGCGTGATGTTATTGTTTCTATTGTTTGGGTGAGGGAGAGTGTAAGACACGAAGGGTGATATCAATCACGAGATTGCCAAAGAGTGTCAATACACGAAGGGTGATGTCGTGCCATAATTATGAGAGTCTTATTACACGAAGAGTGATGCCATGCCATATTCTATGAGTGTTAATGCATGAAGGGTGATGTTATGCCATGATTTTGAGAGAGTTAATGCATGAAAGGTAATGTCATGTTGTTTCTGTTGTTTCTTATGGTAAGGATGAGTAAAAACACGAAGGGTGATGTCGTGCATATGTTGTTGTGCTATTATTCATGTTGATTCAAAGCATGATATTTATTTTGCCTCTTTAACTGTATTGTTTTGGAACATGATATCCCCCCCTCCAGCATGACTTTCCCATTCTGTTATTATCTCATAAGTTTCTGTTATTATTATTTTATTGTATATGATTTAATTGCACAGGTTTATATTGTTGTCATGTCCTAGCCTCGTCACTACTTCGCCGAGGTTAGGCTTCGCACTTATTAGTATATGGGGTCGGTTGTACTGATACTGCACTGTGCACTTTCTGTGCAGATTTCTGTATCGGACCTCATGATTAGAGTTGGGTTGCTGCCTTCAGTCCATTAGGAGAACCAAGATAGATCTATCAGCATTCGCAGATGCTAGGAGTCCTCTTCCCTCTATCTTTGTTTTTTTGTTTCTTTTCATTTCGAGAACATATGTATTTCTTTTAAATTTGTATTTGTTGAAAATTCTTAGAAGTTTGTGGATTGTGACACCAGTACTTTAGGGTAGTCATGTATTAGTGTTTTAAACAGTTATAAAAATTTTTGCACTTCTTATTTGTTAGCTTAAATTATTGTTAATTACTGTTTTGGTTAGTGATTAGCGTGTTAGAATTGTATCTATTAGCTTGCCTAGCATTCTAAGAGTTAGGCGCCATCACGATCCCGTCAGTGGAAAATCTGGGTCGTGAAAAGTTAGTAGCAGAGTGCTAGATTTCTTAGGTCTCACAATTCACAAACAAGCTAGGTAGAGTCTGAGGGATCGATACGGAGACGTCTGTGCTTATCCCCTAGAGGCCTTTGATAAGGTTAATATCATTTAGGATATACTTAATACAACTCAGTCCATGCAAAATAGTTATGCCGACCATAAGGTTCGTGATGTGGAGTTCATGGTCGGAGAGCTAGTGTTGCTTCGGGTGTCGCCCATGAAGGGCGTGATGTGATTTGGAAAGAAGGGCTAGTTAAGCCCTAGGTTCATCGGGATTTTGGAGATCCTTGATTGAGTGGGAGAGGTGGTTTACAGACTTGCATTGCCGCCAGGTTTATTAGCAGTACATCCAACATTTCATGTCTCCATGCTTCGGAAGTATCACATCGATCCATCCCACGTATTAGATTTCAGCACTTTCCAGCTAGACAAGGATTTGACGTACGATGAGGAGCCAGTAGCCATTTTGGATAGGCAGGTTCGTCAGTTGAGATCGAAGATTTATCCTTCGGTTCATGTGCACTTGAGTCAGCCTGTTGAGGCAGCTACCTGGGAGTCCGATTTCGTTAATACGGATCAGATATCCCCATCTTTACCCTAGCTCAAGTACTATTCTATGTTTGTTTGAAGACGGAAGATTGTTTTAGAAGTGGAGAAAGTGATGACCCAAAAGGTCATCTCGTATTTTAGAACCCAATTTGGGTTTCTAGGGCCTTCAAGACCTTATTTTCTTACTCCTCGCTTTGTGTGCACATTTCCAGAAAAGCCAGCCCTTATGTGAAAATTTGAGAAAATGCTAAGTTTTGCCATTAAACAAAAATTGATTTAAGTTGACTTTGGTCTACATTTGGAGTAAACGGACACATAACTTGTATTTTGACAGTCCCAGAGGGTCCGTAGAACAATGTGGGACCTGGGCATATGCCCGAAATTGAATTCCGAGGTCTCTAGTCCGAGAAGTGAATTTTGAAGAAAATAGTTAAACTGAAAATATAATGGTTTACAGAAATGAATAAGGTTTGATCTTGTTAGTATCGGGCCCGTATTTGAGTTTCGAAGCCCAGTACAGGTTTAATATGGTATTTAAGTCCCGTCAGTAAAATTTGGTGAGAAATGGAGTTTATATGACGTGATTTGGACCCTCGATTGCAAAAATAAAAACTTTAAGTGTTCTTGATAATTTAATGAATTTTGGTGATAAATGTGTAGTATTAGGTGTTATTTTAGGAATTTGATCGCACGAACAAGTCCATATGATGTTTTTAGACTTGTTTGCATCTTTAGTTAGGAGACCCGAGGGCCGGGTGAGTTTCAGATAGGCTACGAGATGTTTTGAACTTGAAAAACCTATAGTGTTGCTGCTGCTTCGCGTTAGCGAAGCAACTTTCACAAACGCGATGCACAAGATGGGTTGCGGAGGGTTTTCTTCTATGCGAACGCAAGGCTCAGGTCGCAAACGCGGAGCACTGTGGGGTTAACTCTTCGCGAATGCGACCATCCATACGCGAACACCTAGTGTAATGGAGGTGGTCTGGGGAAATCAATGAGTTGCTCTTCGCGAACGTGATTCCAGACCCGCGAACGCGATGGTCAGGGGGGACAGACAGACCATCGGGAACGCGAAGGCCTTTCTGGCCGCAATGCTTCGGGAACGTGAAGGAGGCATGTCCAGTGTTTCAAAAATTAGAACTCAGAACAGGAATTTGTCATTCATTCATATTTTCAAAACCAAGGAAGCTTGGAGGCGACTTTCAAGAGACAAGTTCTTCCCCAAAGTGTTGGTATATGATTTTAAACCACTTTCTTTCAATTACCCATTGCATTTCATCAATTTTAATCCGAAAATGTAGGATTTTTATGGTTGAATTGTGGGTTTTGGTAGAATTAGGGATTTTTATATAATTGGAATTTAAACCTCAATTTGGGGTCGGATTCCGATACTAAATACATATTTTGGCTCATGGGTGAATGGTTTTTGGTCCGAACCTTGAGTTTTGACCAAGCGGACCCGGGGGTCGGTTTTTTTACTTTTTGGGAGAAAGTTTGGGAAAGCAAAATTTGTGCATTGTAGTTGATTCCCTTAGCAATAATTATTGACATTGAATTAATTGTGGGTAGATACGAGTAGATTGGAGGTGGAATCTAGAAAGTGGTTTTGAGGATTCAGTTTGGTTGCGGAATCGAGGTAAGTATCATGGCTCTACGTATTTAGTTGTTGAGTATGACGTATAGGTGAGGTGACAAGTATCTATACATTGTTGTTGGGTCGTAGCATGCGAGTGAGTCCTATACTTGTGACTGTGGTGTTCTTTTATATGTACTATTCATGCTTTAATTGATTAATTCTCCATGCTAAACAAGTTCTATTATATTTTTCCCTGTTTTGGGCATTGGTTGAGTATTGACTCAATTGAGATTTATATTGTGAAGTTAGCTGTTGAAACGAGATTGGTTATTGTTGATTCCCTTGCCGGGATGTTATTGTTTTTATTGTTTGGGTGAGGAAGAGTGGAAGGCACGGAGGGTGATGTCGTGCACGATATTATGAGTGAGTGTTAATACACGAAGATGTCCTGCCATGATTATGAGAGTTTTAATGTACGAAGGGTGATGACGTGCCATATTATATAAGCGTTTGTCACACCTCCTTTTTTACAATGCTACCTTGTAGGATGACACGTATAAGGGAGTTTTTCCAATTAAAGTGACATTAATCGAAATGGAATTATTTGTTTATTTAGAGTCGCCACTTGGGATATGATTGGCTTTTAGTGTCCCAAGTCACCGGTTTATTTAGATCCCAAATCGAGGAAATTTGTCGACTGCCCAAATAGAGTCTGCGAACTAGAAATTCTAAGTAAGGAATTTTGTTAACCCGAGGGAAGGTGTTAGGCACCATCGGATTCCGTGATTCTAGCACGACTTAAACTATTATAAATGGCTAAAATTCTGATTTTATACATGTTCATCCTATAGTGCAATTTTAAATCATCTTTTACCGCTTTTAACATTTTTAGGAATATTGCAATGTTATTAAAATACATCTCGAACCACGTCACATAAATGCACCTGAGTTTTTGACATATTTTAATATCATTGAGATTTGGATTTGGGTCACATAAATTCACACCCGAATTTAGGAAGATACATTATTAAAATAACGCGCCTAAAGCAACTACACCTTTTTCTCTTCGTGGGAAACCGTGGAATTCGCTATACGGCATCTCCCAAATTTCTAAGCATTTTTACTATGATTAAGAGGCCACACAACATATGGTTTGGTTTGGTGTAGTGCACCTCCTTTACCTTTAGAAAGGTAACCTAAAGAAACTACGCTTCTATAATATGTCGCCTCTAAAATAAAGGAGGAGTTCTAATTAATTCACAGGTTAATGATCTACCACGAAAATACTTTCAGCATACATATCTGAAAGACTAACCCAGAAGATTTAACATTTATATAGATCTCAGTGCTAATCATTTGGGCCCAAAATTTGAGCCCGGAAACTGGGAGGCAACGTGAATGTCGTTCATAGGTCAAGGATTCAATTCCAAAAATTACAACACTACAGCCATTACAAATTAATTTTGCTAACATCTGTGTTGTGTAGCTTTGCCAATCTAAATGTTTAGCATGGTAAATACACAATTCCGAAATTTTAAAACAGGAATTATCAAATTTCAGGATTTACATGTTGAAAATCAAGTTTCAATCTAACTGATGGACTTATTTATACAAACCTGCATAAGTGCATACACACTATCACTACTATTTAATTAAGTGTAAGAAACTAAACAATCTAAACATTACTACATAAGATGTATTATCATACTAGTAGTCCAAATAGTCTAAGTATATAGTCAAGTACAGTCCATATTACACAATTCCAATTTTACAAACATAAATTGAATTAAGATATATCAGATATTACAAATTGTTTAAAACTACTCGGTTCTACATAATTGAAGGCTGAGCAGGCTCAGCTCAAAGGAAGAATGCATGGGATGCTCATCATTTTGATTTCCAAACATGATTACATCAGATCAGGTTCTTGTGTGTATACTTGGAATTGCAGCACAGAAGAAAGCACCCGTGAGCAAGTAAGCAATAACAGCAGCAAATCCACCAATTACAAACCCAGAAATAGTATCAAAAAGCCTAGGAAAGCTTTAAAACCCAACAACACAGACAAATTCAAGCCATCCAGCTTGAACAAAACACAATCCAGCTTGAGATTGATACCCAAGGTAGGTTCTAAATGTTCTAACACCCTAAACACACATGCTTCAAGTTATGTTCATCTTATATGGATAGGATTCTGATTATCTGGAATTTTTTTAGGAGATTTTTGCCAGTATTTTTAGAATAGGAGAGATTGGAATATTTCCAGGGATTTTCCAGATGGTGTCCAAACTTTTGAAAGCAATAAGATGCCTTTTTATAGCCAAAACCTTGGGGCAACTCTCTTTTTTGTGTTTTCTCATTAGCCCTTTTCCTATTTCTTAAAATTGCTAAATTAGTCCGTCGTTTTCTAACTTTTACCTCAAGTTTATTAGAAAAATTACCAGAAATTAGCTTTTAAACCTCCAACTAGAAGGTTCCATGGGTCTATTTCAAGATTCTCACACCCAAATATCCCTATTACCCTTGTGTTTTCTTTTCAATTACTTAGCCTAACCATTTTCACCCTGGTTCTTATTAATTGGTCAGAATTTGACTAATCATGAACAAAAAAAACCTAATCTAATTATCAACTGGGGTTAAACCTTAATAAACTGAGCTGACTAACCATTCAATTTTAACAAAGACTGAGACTATACTACCCTATTTATTAACCGGAATCAAAACCAAATTAAATTAATCACAACGAACTAACATTAGCTAATTAGTGACCATAGAGAGTTACTAAAGAGTCGAAATCAATGAAGCACATAACCAGATTAGGCTAAATCAAACTAACACCCAGAATTGCAAGACTAAAATAATCAAAAACCAAACCAATACAAAAACTCACAAGCAATCATGAACAGATGTTGGACAACTGAAACGAAGAAATAATCAAACCAGGGAAAAGATGAACAACTTTGAGCTAACCTAAAATACAGAATGACTCAATCTAAAAAACAAAAATCTAGAAATCCAATCGATAAGGAATCAACAAAGTGGATTATCAACAACTTTAAACAGAGGCACATAATTCTGAATGAAACAAAATTCCAAATAACCTAACATAAAATTATTATCAGATGAGCAAGTAGAACAAACATACAATAACAAAAATGAAAAGAAAAAAAATGAACCAGAGAACTTAGCTTAAAGACCAGCACAACCCCAAAACCCATGACCTTTGTATTTTGGGGTTTCCGGCCATCTTTGATTTAAAATTTGAGAGGGTCTTTTGACGTTTGAGAGAAGCTTAACAGAAATTTGAGAGGAAGAGGGTGAAAACAGTACCGGGTGTAAGATTGGTTGGGTTTGGAATGGGTTTGGGCTTTGGACCGATTTTTGATTTGATTTTTTGACAAGAACTTGTCATGTTCGAGGGCTATTGGTTGTAGATTCATGGAGAGGGAGGTAAGGGGGTTGTGTGGTGTCAATTTCAAGGAATTCTGGGGAACTTGAAGATTTGGTCGGATCTTTGGATGAATATTCGAAGCGATTGGCTAAGGTTTGAAAGAAATTGAAGTCTGATCTATTACGGGGATGGGGTGAGGAACCTGTGGTGTTATATTTGGAGGGTTCCGGTAGTGGCGCCGCTGTAGGCGGCGGAGGCGGCGTCCACAAATGTCTATATTCGAGAAGATTGGCTTATAATTGAAAGCTGGTTTTTAGGGCATTAAAAAGAGCAGGGAATGGTGGTTCATGGGTGTATTTTTGGGAGGCATTAGAGCTTCACCGCCGGCAGAGACGATTTTCGCCCTGCGGCTGTGAGGCGGCGTATCAATGGAGACGATAGGTACGAGGAAGGGACATTTGGTCTCTAGGGTTTGATACAATTTTAGACAATTTTATGTAATGCTCTCATCACACCCAGGTTGTTGGATCATAGCTTATGAACGTTTGAGATCATTGGCCCAAAAACGACGTCGTTTTGGGGCGTCTCTAATGACAGACCGGGTCAGGGACGGGTTTGGGCCGGTTTTAGGGTGGTTTGGACGGTAGGGGTGTTTGGGTCATCCAGCTTTGGCCCAATTTGAGGCCAGCCTTATTCACTTCTTTTTCTTTTTCATTTTTATTTCAAATCTTCCTAATTTGTTTTTAGCTCTTATTTCAAAATTAAACTAAATGCTACATTAATTCTAAAAACTAAATTAAACTAACGATCACATAAACTAACAAATACAAAAAAATGAATATTAGCAAATTGGAAACAACAAATTTAACTGGAAAGTTAAAGACCAAGTGGGAGGCTCCAGATTTTATTCCAAGTAAGCCTCCTTTTTGCACATGCATTCATTTCCTAGATACACCACCAAACACTGTGGATGGCCACATTGGAACAAGTAAGTTAGGTGCTATCTTGATGAAAAATGCAACATGGTCCGACAAGAAACCAAATGTTAGGAAAATTCCAATGTGAGCGGCCAAACAAAAGTAGGCTACTACAACTTCTTCATCAAAATCCAACCGGTCAAAAAATAAAAGATGATTTTTGATTTCTTTTTCAACAAGTTAGAGGTAAACGAAACAAAAATTCAATTTGATGGTTATACAAGATTGGATAACAAGGGACAACATTCAACTGAATACTACATACTATTCTACCACTTTATTGGTATCCTCTTTTGTAATCTCATCACAGAGTAGTTATAAACTTTGTGATGATCATAAAATGTTAGTCGTGTCAAGTCAGTTGGCACGATCATGTTTTTTAATGTTGTATTTTACATCTTTAATTTTCTATTATTAATAAAATTTCAACCCTAGGCTTCGCCTAGCGGTTTTGCCAACAAAAAAAAAAGAAACAACAAATTAAATAACGCCAAAATAAACTATTTTTTTTTATTTTTTTATTTTTTATTAGACTCCTGATAACTAATTAATTTCAAAACATGTAAATTAAACATTAAATGCAATGCATGTTTTGTATGTTCATGTGAATTTAAATGCGTGGATAAGAATGCACACAATTAACAGAAGGTGTCACACAAATAAACAAAATTAAAAGAAGGAAATTTTTCTGTTTGAAATTATTGGAATGGTGGGGAGTGAAAGGCCACAGAGATCCTACTGGCTACTAGGGATAGAGGAAGAGAGAAAAGACCCTTAGGTTAAGCTAGGGACAGAAGGGATTTAGCCTTCAGATTATGCTGGGGAATAAAGGAAGAAGAGGGGCCCTCAGGTTATGCTGGGGACGGAGAAAAAAAATGGTTCCTCAGGCTATGCTGGGGACATAGAGAGAATCCCCCGGTGTATGCCGAGGAGCAAAAGAAAGAAATTTCTAAGTCAATGCTGGGGACAGTGGAGTGCGATCCTTGGGTTGTGCCGATAAGGTCCTCAAGTTGTGCTGGGGAAGACTAGGTATGTGGCCCTAAATCTGGGGAAGGGGTAAGGGATCTGAGTCCTAGGTTATCCTGATTTATGATTATCCCTTCTTTCTTTTTCTTCTCTCTCTTTTTTTATTTATAAAACTGCAGGAAAAGATGTAAAGAAAACTTCCCCTTTTGTTGGTCTTTGGTGCAACACTATTTTGAGCCTTTGCGCCGTTCCTCTGATTGCATTTGCCATTGGTCCCCATTGTTTTTGGATTACACCTGTTTTAAATTTTAAAAAAACAATTTTTTAGTTCGAATAGTGATTGGTTAGTGGCTTTGTTTTGCTTGATTCCGGCCTCATTTCTGTTGAGAGAAATTCTTAACTTCCGGACTTCGCCTCGTAGGTTGGTCGGGGGGTCCTCAACTTTCAGATTGGTGTCTTTTTTACAGGTCCTTAGTTATGATTTTTGTCCCAATTTCCACTTCGGGGCCCTTCTTTTGAGAACTTTGTGGGAATAATTAGCCAACTTGGGCTTAACCTTTCCAATCTTCATTTGCCTTTGTGGGCTCTCGACTTTGAATTTCTTTTCTTAGTACTTTCCTGCTTTTGAAGCGTCAGCCACCATGGTCAGTCAGGATTGGCTAAATGCGCTCGTTGATACCGTATATTTCTTTTGGTTCTTGCTAGGAGAAAACTCGTGAGACCGGTCTTACCACCTTCTCTTGCGGAATAATCAGGAGTTCAAAGTTAAACTGAAAGGGAATGAGGAAACAGCAAGAGTAAACATGTGAATTAAGAGAGAAATGTCCTTTTTGAAGAAATGAGAATGACTTATCTGGGGAGACATGCCGACCTTAAATGGACATGGCATGCTCCTTGGACTAGATGCCCGTCCCGGATCCCTTTCTGCTTCTTGTGACCTATATTTCACTCTTTCAAACTATGGAAGCTTGCTTGGGCTTGGATGGTGATACTTCCTCTTTTCGGCCGACGACGCCCTTTGCGGGTTTTCACCAATCGACCTCTCTCATTTCTCTTCTCCCGTCACCTGATAGTGCTCTTTTACGAGTTTTCACTAAACGAACTCTCTCATTTTTATTTTTTGTACCCATCGTCGCCTTATGGTGCCCGAAGGTTTTCACCGATAAGACTCTCTCATCTTATTTTCTCTCAATTTTAATTGTGTCAAATCCCAATAATGGTGTTTGTCGCGTCCCTATTTTGGCCACTTGATCGGAAGGACTTGGATCAGGATCTTGATTAAAGGAAATTGGATGGAAATTTACTACTTTGGAACCATTCTGGTGGATTCATGGCCGAACCAATACATCTCTGCCCAAGTTTTATTTCTTGGGGACCGAGGTTTTATTTTGATATGACTGAACCTCAGGGAGAGGCTGCCTACGTATCCTTACGGAATCAAGTCAGACGTAGTTTAGGATTATTTCCTAATCTAATTTGTTTGTTGTTTCCTTTTTTTCAATCATTCATCTTTATTCTCTTTTTTTTTTTCTTTTTTTCTTCTTTTTTTTGTTTTGAATAGCAATTATGGGTTCCAAAGAGGGTAAACAAAGACGTAATCGGCTCGAGGGGTTTGCGAAGGATCGGTAGTGTTTTAGGGTAGCGGGAAAGAAAGCCTTCGTCATTTCCACCGGCCAGCATAATTGCAATAGGGAGTTCAAACGTAATACCTTTTTACTGCATCCGCGTTCACTGCTGTCTCGGGTTCATCTCCTTCAACGTCACCCAGGTATAACGCTCTTTTGGGAAGTATCTTTCTGATAATGTATGGACCTTTCCAGTTCTAAGAAAACTTTCCTTTAGCTTCCTGATGGTGAGGGAGAATACGCCTCAATACGAGTTGTCCGACTTCGAAATTCCTGTGGTGCACTTTCTTGTTGTAAGTGCGGGCCATTTTATGTTGGTACAACTGCCCGTGACAAACCGCAGCCATTCATTTTTCATCAGTTAATGACAACTGTTCCAACCGAGTCTTAACCCACTCGCTATCCTTAATTTCTGCTTCGACAATTACCCAGAGTGAAGGGATTTCTACCTATGCGGGCATGACGACTTCAATCCCATAGACCAATAGAAATGGAGTTGCCCCTGCCGATGTGCACACTGTGGTGTGATATTCCAGCAATGCAAAAGGTAGCTTTTCATGCCACTGTCTTGAGTTTTGAATCATTTTTCTCAAAATCTTCTTGATGTTCTTGTTAGCTACTTCCATGGCACCATTGGCTTTGGGCCGGTAAGGGGTGGAGTTTCTATGTGTTATCTTGAGTTGCTCACAAATTTCTCCCATCAAAGGACTGTTCAGATTGGCCGTGCTATTTGTAATGATGGTTGCGAGAATACTGAAACGACAAATGACGTTGGAATGCACAAAATCTACAACAACTTTCTTGGTGCCGGACTTAAGTGTGATGGCTTCGACCCATTTTGTGAACTAGTCAATAGCAACCAATATGAATGTATGTCCATTTGAGGCTTTTGGCTCAATCGGCGCGATGACATCCATGCCCCAGGCAGCGAATGGCCAGGGTGCTGACATAGGATGCAATTTGATTGGCGGTGCATGAATCAAATCACCATGCACCTGACATTAATGGCATTTCCGAACGAAAATGAAACAATCTTTCTACATGGTCATCCATTAATACCCTGCCCGAAGTATTTTATTTGCCAGTACATACCCGTTCATATGAGGTCCACACACTCTTGCGTGTACCTCGTGCATAATTCTCCCGGATTCCTCGGCGTCAACACATCTCAGCAAGTTGAGATATGGGGTCCTCTTGTATAAGGTATCACCACTCAAGAAGAAACTACTCGCGTGTCATCGGATGGTTTTCTTTTGCTCCCCGGTAGCTTGCTCGGGATAGTCTTGTGTTTTTAGAAATCTTTTGATGTCATAACACCAAGGCTAGGTGCTGGATTCTACCTCGGCCACATTGCAATACCCATGCCCTTCCTTGATTTGGATTTCCAAAGGATCGATGTAGGCATTTCCAGGGTAAGGCAACATGGAAGCCATAGTTGCGAGCGCATCTGCTAACTCATTGTGACAATGAGGAATGTACTTGAATTGTACCGACTTGAACCGTTTGTTGAGATCCTTCACGTGGTGTCAATAGGGAATGAGTTTGACGTCTCTTGTTTCCCACTCTCCTTAGGCCTGTCGGATGATCAAATCTGGATCCCCCATGATTAACAATTCCTCAACATCTTGGTTAATGGCCATATTCATGCCCATGATACAAGCCTCGTATTAAGCTATATTGTTGGTGCAAAAAAATGGAGCTTTGCTGTAGACGGGTAATGTTGACCAGTGGGTGAGATTAAAATTGCCCCAATACCTACGCCTTTCGCATTCACTGCTCCATCGAAAAACATTTTCCAATCTGAGATGTCTTCAGATGTTACCTCCACTGAATTCATTTCTTCATTAGGGAAATAGGTATTCAAAGGTTGATACTCATCTTCAACTAGGTTCTCAGCCAGATGATCTGCTAATGCTTGAGCCTTCATTGCGGTACAAGTGACAAAGACTATATCGAACTCGGTGAGCAGGATTTGCCATTTTGTCAATCGTCTTGTGGGCATTGGTTTTTGGAATATATATCTCAACGGGTCCAGCCTGGTTATGAGGTATGTGGTGTGGGCTTGCAAGTAATGCCTTAGCTTTTGAGCCACCCATGTAAAGGCACAACAGGTTCTTTCTAGCAGCATATATTTGGCCTCGTAACTGGTAACTTTTTGGTCAAGTAATAGATGGCTTGCTCCTTCTTTCCTGTGGCGTCATGTTGCCCGAGAATGCAACCAAAAGTGCTTTCCATGACTGTTAAATAAATAAACAATGGCCTTCCTGGTTCCAGCGGGACCAAAACTGGTGGGTTGGACAGGTAATTTTTATTATGTCGAAAGACTCTTAATACTCACCGGTCCATTTAATTGCTGCATCCTTTTTCAATAGTCTGAATATGGGCTCACATGTAGAAGTCAACTGGGCGATGAATCTGTTGATGTAATTCAGTCTTCCCAACAGGCTCATGATATCCTTCTTGGTTTTTGGATGAGGGAGCTCTCGAATGGATTTTACTTGGTCTGATCCAACTCGATACCTCTTCGGCTGACAATGAATCCTATAAGTTTGCCCGACAGGACCCCGAATGCGCGCTTGGCTAGATTCAATTTGAAATCATACTTGCGAAGCCTTTCAAAGAACTTTCTTAAAATCCCGTACATGGTCACCCTGAGTCTTGGACTTGATAATCACATCTTCCACATATACTTCTATCTCCTGATGCATCAAGTCATCAAAAATGGTGGTCATAGACCTCATATATGTTGCCCCGGCGTTCTTTAAACCAAACGGCATAACCCTGTAACAATAAGTGCCCTAAGGTGTGGTAAAGGCAGTTTTCTCGGTGTCTTCCTCATCCATCAACACTTGGTGGTATCCTGCGTAACAATCTAGAAAGGACTGTATCTCGTGTTTGGCATAGTTGTCAACAAAGATGTGGATGTTAGGCAAAAGGAAGTTATCTTTAGGACTCGCCTTGTTCAAATCTCTACAGTCTACACATACTCGGGTTTTCCCATCTTTCTTTAGTACCGGGACCACATTGGCCAACCATGTGGTGTATCGAACCACTCGAATTACCCCCGCCTCTAATTGTTTTGTGATCTCCTCTTTGATCTTATTGCTGATATCAAGTTTGAACTTTTTTTGTTTTTGCTGGACTGGAGGGCATTCGGGGTACGTGGGCAACTTATGAACCACCAAATCAACACTCAGCCCAGGAATATCATCGTAAGACCAAGCAAACACGTCTTTGAATTCCAAAAGAAGTTGGACCAGTGAGTCCTGGATTTCTTTATTCACATGGATGCTTATTTTAGTTTCCCTGGTTTTTCCGGGACCACCCAAGTTAACTGGTTTAGTATCATTTAAGTTCGGCTTAGGTTTATATTCAAAATGTTCCAACTCTCGGTTGATTTCCCTAAAAGCCTCTTCTTCATCATACTCTGGTTTTTGGTTCATTATTTCATAAATAGGCAGCATGTTCGGGTCAGGGCATGAAGTCCGTGAGCATGTCATATTATTTAATGCCGCATTATTGGAACTGAAAGAAAAATGAAATAGAAGAAAAACAAAATCAGAACAAATAGAGGAGTGCAGACGAAGAAATATTGATTTCATTTCTTTAAAATTGTAAGATAACAGGGTGTACATTTGGAATTTAAAGGACAAAATACTAAAGGAAAAACACCCGAGCTACACCCTCAAATAAATCGTGATGCAAGAAAAGGTAGCAAGGCAGGACTACCGGGCCTCCCGTCTGACTGGGAAAGAAGTAGCCTTCCAGTTTTGCAACATGGCATCCTGTCCCATTAGAGCACCTCAGCAGTGCTTGAGCCTTCTCCAAGCTGGACCATGTTGGGTTCATACAATAATTTCCTCATGGCCCCACATATCTCTTCAATTTCCTCCGCTGTGAAGGTCTCGTCTTCTTCTTCCTCACTGTACTTTGGCTTCACCAATGTTTCGTACAAGTGGGGTAGGGGTTGTGGTAAAGCCCATCCATGACGTTTCATACGGTTGTCCCAAGTTATATCCCCTGATGTTGGGTGGAAACCTAGCCCAAAAAGCTTCTCTGCGTTAGGAAAGCGATTGGCTTAGTTATGCCTTGTAGAGAACTTCCAAGTCCCTTACTTGTTTTAAACCCTTGATGTATCATCTCTCTTGCTACTATGATTGAGGCATTGGAGAGGAAAGGCTGGGGAAATGGTTTTTCTTCTTCATGTTGATCAGTTACCACGATTTCAAAAGCCTGGTAAACTATATACTCACTTCCTTCTTTAGCTTTGAGGCAGGGGACGGAGGGATCGCGGTAAATTGACTGTTCTTCTTCTCCATGGACCACAATTTCCTGGTTCTCATGCTCAAATTTCAACATTTGGTGCAGAGTAGAAGGCACAACTCCTGCTGCGTGAATCCATTGTTTTTCTAGGAGATAGTTGTAGGATGTATCCATATCTAATAATTGAAATATAACCTCAATATCGACCGGACCAATGGTCAATACCAAGTCAATTTCTCCTATGGTACCTCTTTTAATTCCATCGAAAGCTCGGACACACACATTGTTGGGAAGGATCCTCTCTGTTTCTATTTCCATTCTTTGCAATGTTGACAGTGGGCACATGTCCACCCCGGAACCTACATCTATCATTACTCTTTTGACGTAATAACCTTCGTATTTGATGGTGAGATGCAAAGATTTATTGTGGGCAGCTCTCTCTGGAGGCAAATCATTCTTGTTGAATGTAACCTAATTGATAGCAAAGAATCTTTCCGCCATTTTCTCCAGTTGTTCCACTAAGGTTTGAACCGACACGTAAGCTTCATTTAAAGTTTTGGCTAACATTTTCTGGTGCTCTGGAGATTTCATCAGCAATGATAATAAAGAGACTTGCTCGGGAGACTTCTGGAGCTGTTCTACTACCTCATAATCTGGCATTTTCATCTTTCGAAAGAAGGCCTCTGCCACTTCAGCATTTACGGGCTTTTTGGGTGGGAATCGCCTTTTGGTGGCATTGTTCACTTCTTCCAGGTCCGAATATTTCTTTGTAGGGTGGCCCTTTTGAGTTTCCCGAGTGATCTCTTTGCCTTTGTGTGTTAGTATTGTTTCTTGGTAGTTCCACGGGACAGTAGAAGGGTCTGTCATTGGCTTCTGAGGTGCACGACCAATTACCACGGGCTCATTCAGTCTTGGCGGTTTAATCGGTCCCCGCACCACATAAGCTCCCTTGGGTGCGTATATCATCCTGTTCAACTCAAATGTTTTTGGGGGACTCAGAGTTGGCTGTTTTTATTTTTTGCCGACCCCGTGGGATGTAAAGGATGGTTTTCTTGGAAAGTTACGTCTCAATTTTAATTTCAACCTTCTTTTCTGCTTCCGGGTGCTTGGCTTCACTTATTTCCTTTTCTTCAACCTTCTTGGGGGTAACCTTTTGTTTTCTGTCTACATCAGCAATGGCTATTATGGCTTTCAAAGCAGGGTCAAATTCTTTGTCCTCACATATCATCCCGATGACTGGCCTATTGTTGTGAGCCGGTAACGGGTTATTAGTTATGTTGGGGACATCTTTATCTCTCAACACTATTTTCCTTTGTTCTATTAGATCCTCCACGGCTCGCTTTAGAGTCCAACAGTTTCGGTGTCGTGTCCTTCGGCTCCTAATGATAAGCACAACCTATATCCCGTTGATAAGAAGGTGACTCAGGTTTATGCCTGTTCGGGGGCATGGGCTTCAAGAGACCCATCTGGACCAATTTTGGGAGTAAGCTGGAATAAGGCTCCCTTATCGCTGTAAAGTTTTGTTTTCTGGGCGGCTCCCTGGAACGGAAATTATTTTGGGAAGGGTGGGGATTATAGTGGTTTTGGGGAGGATGATTTCTTGTGGCCTGTTTTCTGTTGACCTATTGTTGTGGTCGAGCGAATGGCTGGGCATTCATAACTGCATAAGGTTGGGGAACATAATGCTTGTCTTGATGGGGATAGTAGTGTTGAGAGGTCCTTTCTGAGAACATGGCCTGGGGAAATGGGTTTTCTCATGCTGGAGGCTGCCATTTAAGCTTCTTCTTTCTTTTTGTTTCTTGCGACTCCTCCTTCCCCGCTTTGGATGGCCTGGGAGGTTGCCCTTATGGCTGACTGGCTCAGAATTTTTCCTGTATTCAAGCCATTCTCTACCATCTAGCTAATCTTGATTGCTTCCGCGAAAGGTTTGCCTATTGCTGACATCATATTTTGAAACTAATCTGTTTCCTGTGCCTGGAGAAAAACAGTGACCATCTCTGTCTCATCCATGGGTGGTTTTACTCTAGACGCTTGTTCGTGCCACTTGACAACATATTCTCAAGAACTTTCTGACGGTTTCTTTTTCAAGTTGGCCAAAGAATTTGTGTCTGGGGCAATGTCAATGTTATACTAGAACAGCCTTACGAAATCTCGGGCAA
Source organism: Nicotiana benthamiana (assembly GCA_034376525.1). NCBI lineage: Eukaryota > Viridiplantae > Streptophyta > Magnoliopsida > Solanales > Solanaceae > Nicotiana > Nicotiana benthamiana. Next base: position 46,381,487 of record CM067330.1, read on the forward strand.
GATCATCCCAAATATGCCATCGTGCGATATCTTGGTCCATTTACCATTCAGAAGCAATGCCTACCAAACTCTCCCCGAAGTATGCCATCAACAGTTCTTCTTTTCTACCTGCCCTACGCAATTGGTTGCAGTACATTTTCAGATGAGCAATGGGGTCGTGACCATCATACTTTTCAAACTTCGGCATTTTAAATCCCAGAGGAAGATGTACATGTGGGAACATGCTCAAATCTATGTAGGAAACTCTCTTTTGCCCACTCGAGCCCTGCATGTTCTTCAAGCTCTGCTCAAGGCTTTTCATCTTCTTTCTATCTCATCTTGTTCGGGCATTTTAGGAGTTTTATCCTGCACTGGTGTGAGCTCATACACTGGTTGAGGATAAGTGTATGTGGGGTATAGGGGAGGCTTAGTTTGGTAATTGGGAGTTTGAAATATGAAAGCCATAGGATCAAACATCGGTCTCGGCACTGCGGGCTGCGTGGTGGCGGCACATGGGGAGCCGTAAAAATATTAGGAACTGTGCCATAGGTGAACACTTAAGGATGGGCTTCAAAAGGTGCTCCAGCAAAGTTGGCTAGTATGGTAGGCTGTCCCAAGAGGATGTTTGGGTGGCTAATGGGAACAGTGGAGGTAACCCCCGACCTTGGGAAGAGCTCAGGAAATCCAGGGATGACACTCGGAGGCTCTTTTCCATTTGCCCAAGTGTCCCACATCTCCATGACTCTGAGTCAAAGGATCCTATTTTCTTCAGTTGCTGCAGATTCTGAGGCTGGGATCCCTGCAATCGGGCTATCCTCTAAGATGGGAACAGCTGGCAAAGTCATTTCGGATGACATTTCTACGCCTTCTTTTGATCTGGTTAAATATCGATGTGATGCCAGTTTACCACAAACCAACCACTATTTTCTAAAAGCCTGTGACTGGAATTTAGGCATCAAACAAATGGTTAGGTCGAGACAGATAACAAATAGCGGATCGCACGTTGGGTGTGATGCACCTATGTAGTTAGCGAGTGTCTATATGTTTGCAATGGTCGTATGTATCATCCCGGCATTTATTCAAAACTTCCTTTTGGTTTCTACTATTTGTTTCCTTGCTTTGGTTTTCCTATTTTAGGAATACGATCGAATCCTGTGAAGATTATCATGCTCCTCATGAATTAGACCGAGCGTAGTTCATGAAAAATGTTATGGAAATAACAGGATATTCTGGAATTTTCAATTCTTATAAAGATAAAACTTTGGTTACAAGACTAGCAAAGTTAAAGGCAACTAACATACTTGGACATAGTAAAACTTACAAACTCGAAGAGCAATAATGTGTAAAAGAAAATACAGACTGATAGACTCTTTTAAGGAAAATACAATTTTTCAGAAATCATGAATACATTAAGGCTTCAACTGCTATTGGAGCTCGCGGGGCATCACTCGGCCTTGCCGCAGGCTTGCATGCTAAACTCCCTTGGAGATGGTGGAGGTCTTCTATCACTTGCCGAACAAAAGTCATGGTGGTGGCAAAGAACATGGATCTCATCATATCCTCGCAATGGTTGCACTTTGTGGTGATGTAATCTGCGATTACCTGTATCTTTTCCCTAATAACACCTTTTTCTTGCAACAAATGCTCAATTTTCTCGGCCCTCGCCTCTAGAGTTTGCTCTTCTACCTGATTCAGCTCCTGGAATTGCCGCAAATCCATATCCAACCTTGCTATCACTGCATAATAATGTTCCCTTTCGGCTTTGAAGTCCCTGACTTGTTTGGCCACTCTATTCTCAGCCATGATGACCCTCCGCTTTAACCCAGCAATCTCATCGTTATGACCTTCTTTTAACTGCTCAAGGATGCGGGCTCGTTCCTCCGCACTTTTATCCAATTGCTTCCGAACCCTGGATAGCTCACCTTAAGCCTTATTCAAGTCAAACCCATACTCGGTTACTTTCCGCCGCAAATTTTCTATGAGTTTTTCATCTCTTGTGCTTCTGGGGCGATTTTCTGTGGCTGCTTTCATTTTCCAGATTCGGGCTCCTAATGTTTCGTTTTCTTTGGTTAATATCTTCTTTTCTCCCTCATCGGTTGTGGCTTGCAAACCACTTTCAAATTGTAGCTCTTTGATTTGCTTTTCCAATCTTCCTATAGTGTCCATGTATTCGTTCTCCTTGGCTAGCCAATCCCATTGCTCTTGTGATGTTTTAACAAATTCTTGGAGATATGGTCTCTTAGACGGCCTTACAGGCTCTATTTCTTTTTTATACCAAGCAATGTACCCCGGTGCGACCTCGCCATTAGATATGTCGCATACTCGGGTACCTGCTGTCAAGTATTGACATTCACTCCAGATTTGACGTACGACGGCTTCAGGGAATTGACCATTTGGTCTTATCTCAACCGCATGGAAACTAGTATCCTCGTCCCTGGGAATCATTTGGCATCTACCTAATTCTCTTAGTACTTTGTATGGCGCATAGGGCTGGATACTTCGGAGACCCATCAGAAGGAAATGAGGCCCAGTGGTTGGCATATACACTACTTCATCCACATGGAGCCACCTGAATGTCCATTCTATCTGATTTGCAGTGATAACCCGAAGATGCGATACCCATGCTGTGACACCCTCGGGTAATCTAAACCCATCAACCCTGTTGCAGAATTCTATTATGAAGCTCTTTGTTGGTGACCCATAATTCATGAACCGAGGCCGGTGGCATAAATGCTCGATCATCCATATTTGTAACAATAGGTTACATCATTCGAATAAGTCTCCTCCCGCTTTACAGGCGGTGAGAGCACGAAAGATTTCAGATAAGAGCATAGGAGCGAGGGTGCTCTTGGGCTGAGTCATTAAAGTGCTGACGACCCCTGCTATCCGTATGTCAATATTTTCATCCTTTCGTGAAAACACCAAAAGACCCAAGAAAAATACCATGAATGCAAACATCGATGCTCCTCCCATTTGAGTTGATTTCCTTTGCTACAAATATGGTTTTCGGGGTTATCGAATCCCCCTATATGCCCGTACCTCTGATATGTAAACTACAAGATGTAGAAGCCAGCTAACAGGTTCAGATTGTGAACCTTCCTACTGATTTTCAAGGAGTCGAGGAACTTGTGCACGGCAAGGGCTCTTGGTGCAATCAGGTATTGGTGTCTCAGAGGAATCGTAGGGGTCCTAATATATCCCGTTATTTCCTCCAATGTCGGTGTGAGTTCAAAGTCCGAGAAATGGAAGACATTATGATCCTGGCCCAAAATGTGATCAGTGCTTTTACGATATCTCCCCTTGGGTCAATTTTTAACAAGCCAGTAAGTCCTCTCAGATGCTTGTTGACCCTGTTTTGCCCTGCTTCCCCCAGGTCATTCCACAACAGTCGCAGCTTCAAGGGAATTTTGTTCATAAACATTATCGTGCTCATTCTGCACATTTATTAAGGTGAATTAGTATCTCAAAATTTGACCATTTGACTCCACAAAATATTAAAGCTAGTATTTTATGAAATTTATTTCTTAAAATCAGGGCCCAGCTTTGTGAATACGGCCTTGCAGCACTTCCGAAGGAAGGTTTTAAGGATGTGTTCGCTTGCCGGTCAAAATAAGACTCAGAGGTGGCCGTTTGTGCAAAATCAGCCTTCTCGTATCCCTTGCGGTAACATTCGGCTGTTTCTGGCAGCAGTAACATCACCCGATTTATTAAAGAAGATAATTAAAATTGGCCAATTGCTTTCCTTATTTTATCATTTTGCGAAAGAGAGGCTGGACCCGATGGGGGTTGCCTACGTATCTCGCTCTAGACGAGAATCAAACCGGCGTAGTTCGGTCAAAACAATTTTTCAAAACCAAAATATTATTGAAAAACTTCCCATTTTCCCTTTGTTTTGTTTCCTTTTGTTTTTGTGTTTTTTTTTATTTGTTGAAAAATCCAGCGGCATTTCGGTGCTATTTGAGCATTGGTTTTACAAATGATTAATCTCAGTAACTCTCAACTCTCCTCTTTATTCCCAAGCCGGTCAACATGCGAATCCAAATCAAATAAATGTGCAAGTAGCACGTAACATGCATCAGGACGGTCTTTTATTTCAAGTCACCCGTCCTAGACGAACCCAACCCCTGTGTTGAGTCCCCTAATTCAAATGCATGATGCAAATAAGCGTTCCTACTTGGGATTCGGCATAAGGTCAAGTTATTCTAAGTTAAAAACCTTGGTATGGGGTCTAGACCGTGTACCCGAGCGAACAACTCGAGTCGAGGAGGGGGCTACGTATTGGGAACCAAAAGGTCATCTGGCTTAGTAACTTGTCCGGCCTCTTTCCTATTTTCAGGTATGACACTAACAGAATAGGGAGTCTCAACCAGTAAGCACATCCCCAGTGGTGAGAAGTGAAGGGTTTCGTAGCAGTTTATACAGTTCAGATAATGTCAAAGTGGTAAAAGATTTAGCACTTAGCATAGAACATGTAAGCAAATCAGAAGAAGCCAAATATAACATCTATTCTAAGCTCGAATTCTTGAACCCTGAACCAGAGATTCTCAGCATTCTCCCCAGCGGAGTCGCCAGAGCTGTCATACCTCCTTTTTTACATGGCTACCCCGAAATATGATATGTATAAGGGAGTTTTTCCAATTAAAGTGACATTATTTGAAATGGGATTATTTATTTATTTAGAGTCTCCACTTGGGATAGGTTTGCCCTTTGGTATCGCAAGTCACCGATTTATTTAGATCCAAAATCGAGAAAATTTATCGACTGCCCAAATGGAGTCTGCGAACCAGAAGTTTTAAGTAAGGAATTATGTTAACCCGAGGGAAGGTGTTAGGCACCCTCAGATTCCGTGGTTCTAGCACGGTCGCATAAACTATTATAAATGGCTAAAAATCTTATTATATATGTTCATCCTATAGTGCAATTTTAAATCATCTTTTACCACTTTTAACATTTTTAGGAATATTGCAACGTTATTAAAATACGTCTCGAACCACGTCACATAAATGCACTCGGGTTTTTGATATATTTTAATATTGTTGAGATTTGGATTTGATTCACATAAATGCGCGCCCGAATTTAGGAAGATACATTATTAAAATAATGCGTCTAAAGCAACTACGCATTTTTAACTTCGTGGGAAAACCGTGAAATTTGCTAAATGGCATCTCCCGGATTTCTAAGCATTTTTACTATGACTAAGAAGCCACACAACATATGGTTTGGTTTGGCGTAGTGCACCTCTTTTACCTTTATAAAGGTAACCTAAAGAAACTAAAATTTTCTATTATATGTCGCCTTTAAAATAAATGAGGAGTTCTAATTGATTCACGGGTTAATGATCTACCACGAAAACACTTTCAGCATACATATCTTCAGTATGTTTTTGTGTACTGATTTCGCATTTGGGCTCATTGTCTGGAAGACTAACCCAGAAGATTTAGCATTTATATAGATCTCAGCGATAATCATTTGGTCCCAACATTTGAGTCCAGAAACTGGGAGACAACATGAATGCCGTTCATAGGTCAAGGATTCAATTCCAAAAATTACTACACTACAGCCATTACAAATTGATTTTGCTAACATCTGTGTTGTGTAGCTTTGCCAATCTAAATGTTTAGCATGGTAAATACACAATTCCTAAATCTTAAAACAAGAATTATCAAATTTCAGGATTTACATGTTGAAAATCAAGTTTCAATCTAATTGATGGACTTATTTATACAAATCTGCATAAGTACATACGCACTATCACTACTATTTAATTAACTGTAAGAAACTAAACAATCTAAACATTACTACAAAAGATGTATTATCCTACTAGTAGTCCAAATAGTCTAAGTAACAGTCAAGTACAGTCCATATTACACAGTTTCAATTTTACAAAGGTAAATCGAATTAAGATATATCAGATATTACAAATTGTTTAAAACTACTCGGTTCTACATTATTGAAGGCTGAGCAGGCTCAGCTCAAAGGAAGAATGCATGGGATGCTTATCATTTTTTGATTTCCAAACATGATTACATCAGATCAGGTTCATGTGTGTGTACCTGGAATTGCAGCATAGAAGAAAGCACCTAAGAGCAAGTAAGCAGTAACAGCAGCAATCCACCAATTATAAACCCAGAAAAAGTATCAGAAAGCCTAGGAAAGCTTTAAAGACCAACAACACAGACAAATTCAACCCATGCAGCTTGAACAAAACACAATCCAGGTTGAGATTGATACCTAAGATAGGTTCTGAAGGTTCTAACACCCTAAACACACATGCTTCAAGTTATCTTCATCTTATATGGATAGGATTCTGATTATCTGGAAGTTTTTTAGGAGATTTTTTCCAGGATTTTTAGAATATGAGATCTTGGAATATTTTCAAGGATTTTCTAGATGGAGTCCAAACTTTTGAAAGCAGTAAGATGCCTTTTTATAGCCAAAGCCTTGGGGCAACTCTCTTTTTGTGTTTTCTCATTAGTCCTTTTCCTATTTCTTAGAATTGTTAAATTAGTCCGTCCTTTTCTAACTTGTACCTCATGTTTATTAGAAAAATTACCAGAAAATAGCTTTTGAACCTCCAACTAGAAGGTTCCAGGGGCCTATTGCAAGATTCTCATACCCAAATATCCCTATTACCCTTGTCTTTTCTTTTCAATTACTTAGCCTAACCATTTTCACCCTGGTTCTTATTAATTGGTCAGAATTTGACTAGAGCTAACTACTCAAAGCAATAAACCATGAACAAAAAAACCTAATCTAATTATCAACTGGGGTTAAACCTTAATAAACCGAGCTGGCTAACTATTCAATTTTAACAAAGATTGAGACTATACTACCCTCTTTTTAACCAGAATCAAAATCAAATTAAATTAATCACAACGAACTAACATTAGCTAATTAGTGACCATAGGGAGTTACAAAAGAGTCGAAATCAATGAAGCACATAACCAGATTTAGGCTAAATCAAACTAACACCCAGAAATGCAAGACTAAATTAATTAAAAACCAACCAAAACAAAAACTCAGAAGCAATCATGAACAGATGTTGGACAACTGAAACGAAGAAATAAACAAACCAGGGAAAAGATGAACAACTTTGAACTAACCTAAAATACATAATGACTCAATCTAAAAAAGAAAAATCTAGAAATCCAATCGATAAGGAATCATTCAAACCGGATTATGAAGGACTTTAAACAGAGGCACATAATTCTGAATGAAACAAAATTCCAAATAACCTAACAAAAAATTATTATCAGATGAGCAAGTAAAAACATACAATCACAAAAATGAAAAGAAAAAACAATGAACAGGGAACTTAGCTTAAAGACCAGCACAACCCCAAAACCCATGACCTTTGTATTATAGCGTTTCCGGCCATCTTTGATTTTGAATTTCAGAGGGTATTTTGACGTTTGAGAGAAGCTGAACAGAAATCTTAGAGGAAGAGGGTGAAAACAGTATCGGGTGTAAGACTGGTTGGGTTTGGAATGGGTTTGGGCTTCAGACCGGGTTTTGATTTGATTTTTTGACAACAACATGTCGTGTTCGAGGGCCATTGGTTATAGATTCATGGAAAGGGAGGTGAGGGGATTGTGTAATGTCAATTTCAAGGAATTCGGGGGAAGTTGAGGATTTGGTTGGAGCGTTGGATGAATATTCAAAGCGATTTGGCTAAGGGTTGAAAGAAATTGAAGCCGGATCTGTTATGGGGATAGGGTGAGTAACCTGAGGTGTTATTTTTTGAGGGTTCCGATGGTAGCACCGCCGTAGGCGGCGTTCACAAATTTCTATATTCAAGAAGTTTGGATTATAGTTGAAAGCTAGTTTTTAGGGCATTGGAAAGAGGATGAAATGGTGGTTCAGGGATGTATTTTTGGAAGGCATTGGAGCTTCGCCGCCGGCGGAGACGATTTCTGGCCGGCGGCTGTGAGGCGGCGTATCAGAAGAGACGATAGGTACGAGGAAGGGACAGTTGGTCTCTAGGGTTTGATACAATTTCAGACAATTTTATGTAATGCCCTCATCACACCCAGGCTGATGGATCATGGCTTATGAACGTGTTGAGATCACTGGCCCCAAATGATGTCGTTTTGGGGCGTCTCTAATGACAGGCCGGGTCAGGGACGGGTTTGGGCCAGTTTTAGGGTGTTTGGACGGGTAGGGGTGTTTGGGCCATCCAACTTTGGCCCAATTTGAGGCCAGCCTGATTCACCTCTTTTTTTTCATTTTTATTTCAAATCTTCCTAATTTACTTTAAAGCTCTTATTTCAAAATTAAAGTAAATGCTACATTAATCTAAAAACTAAATTAAACTAACAATCACAAAAACTAATCAAATACCAAAAAATGAAAAGTAGCAAATTCGAAACTACAAATTAAACAACGACAAAATAAACTATTTATTTCTTTTGTGATTTTTATATTTATTGTAAGACTCCTAATAACTAATTAATTCCAAAACATGTAAAATTAAACCTTAAATGCAATGCATGTTTTGTATGTTCATGTGAATTTAAATGCGTGGATAAGAACGCACACAATTAAAAGAACACAAATCAACAAAATTAAAAGAAGGAAATTTTTCTGTTTGAAATTGTTTGAGTAATTTATGCAGGACACAAATCACGTGCTCACAGTGTTAATGCACGAAGGGTGTTGTGTCGTGATTATGAGAGAGTTAATGCACGAAAGGTGATGCCGTGCCATTTATGTTGTTTTCTTATGGTAAATATGAGAGTAAAAGCATGAAGGGTGATGTCGTGCATATGTTGTTGTGTTATTATCCTGTTGGTTCAAAGCATGATAGTTACTTTGCCTCTTAACTATATTGTTCCAGAACTTGATATTTTCTCCCTCAGCATGACTTTCCCCTTCTCGTTATTATTTGGTAAATTTATGTTATTATTATTTTCTCGTATATAATTTAATTGCATAAGTTTATATTGTTGTCGTGTCCTAGCCTTGCCACTACTTCGCTGATGTTAGGATCGGCACTTACCACTACATGGGGTCAGTTGTACTGATACTTCACTCAGCACTTTCTGTGCAGATTTTGGAGCTGGTTATGGTTGATCGAGAGGTCGGTTGCAGGCATTCATCTAGGAGAGCCAAGGTAATACTGCAGACGTCCGTAGGCCCTGGCGTCCCCTCCTATGTTCTACATTCCTATTTTATTTGCCTCTTCATGAGGTTTTTCCTATTTCTTGAAGGAAAGGAAAACATATTTACCATAATTAAGTTTTCTTTTTGTAGAAGGAAATTATAATTCTTCCATATCTGTCTAGTCCTTTTTCTTGCGGGAAAAGGTTTGAACTTCTATAAATTGAGGAAAAGAAAATATGTATAGTATAATTTGGTTTTCTCTTTTCTAGAAGAAAATTATAATTCTTCCATATTTGGCTAGTATTTTTTCTTGTAGGAAAATGTTCAGACTTCTATAAATTGAGGATCCTTCCTTCTCATTTAGCAGCATCCACAATGTAGCCATAAAGGGTTTGAGAGTCGTGTTTAGGGGGAGAACTTTACGGGACAAGTGTGTCACTTGTGTTTGCCTCTTCCCGAGGTTATTCTCTCGATATTTGTACTCTCTTTTATTATAGTGGATTCCCCATCTCCAGCGGAGATGTAGGTCAATTGGGCGAACCACGTTAAATATTTGTGTCTCTTTTGGTGTATTTCTCTTTTGTTGTCTGTTTTATCGTCGTTCAATTGTTGTGTTACTAGCTTCCGCATGACACCTGACTTTTTTTGATCCTAACAAGTGGTATCAGATTCTTTATTATTTATCCTGGCTGTTGCGAAATGCAGGCGAATATGAGCAAGATGGTATGTTTAAATTAGAGAAATTATAATGTTTGGAGAAGCAAGATGAAAGATTTGTTGTTCGTGAAGAAGATGCATCTACCCGTTTATGTAGCCCATCAACCCGTGAGTATATCTGATAAAGATTGGGATTTCGAGCACCAACAAGTATGTGGATATATAAGACAATGGGTTGAAGATAATGTTTCCAATCATATTGTGAATGAGACACATGCGAGATCATTGTGGGAATAGCTAGAGACTCTTTATGCTTCAAGAACTGTGAACAACAAGTTGTTCCTACTAAAGCAATTGATGACCTTTAAATACAAGAAAGACAGCTCTATCTTTGATCACATAAGTGATTTTTAAGGCGTCCTTGATCAGTTTTCTGGAACGGGAGTTAATTACTGTGATAATACATAAGGACTTTAGCTTCTTAATACTCTGCTAGACTCTTGGGAAACTCTTCGTGTTACTTTGACAAATTCAGCTCCTGGAGGTAAGGTGACCATGGAATATGCCAAGAGTGGTGTATTGAACGAGGAAGCAAGGAGAATATCTCATGGTTCGTCCTCACAAGCAGATATCTTGGTTACAGAAGACCGAGGGAGAGATAGAACAAGAGGCTTGAGGAATATAGATAAAAGTATAAGTCAAGGTCCAACTACCATAATATTATATGCAATCACTGTGTCAAGAAAGGACACATCAAAAGGTTTTGCCACAAGTTCTAACAAGACACTAGAGAAGGACAGAAAGTTGAATAACGAGAATAATGTAGCTGCTATTGTTAGAGATGACCTTCTGTTTACATACGATGAAAACATCATCAATTTAGTATCCCATGAGACGAGATGGATAGTAGATTCTGGAGCTAAATCACATGTCATACCAAGAAAAGATTTTTTTTCTTGTCTTATACTCATGTTGATTCTGGAGTGTTAAATATGACCAATGCCAATGAAGTTAAGGTGGTTGGTATTGCCACCGTTTGTTTGAAAACTAATAATGGTTCAACGTTAGTTCTTCAAGATGTCAAGCATGCTCCAGACTTTTCTTTTAATTTGATCTCCACAGGAAGATTAGACGATAAATGTTACCATAATGCCCTCTTTAATGGCAGATGGAAGCTCACTAAGGGCTCGTTAGTAGTGGCTCGAGAAGTCAAGTTTGGTCATTTATATGCGACACATGGCTTTAGTCTTAATGACTCAATAAATCTGGTAGAAATTTGATACTTTATCAGAATTGTGGCACAGAAGATTGAGTCATATGAGCGGGATGGGGATTACGTGTTTGGCTAAGAAAAGTTTGCTTTCTAGAGTGAAACAAGCAAAGCTGAAAATGTGTATTCATTTTTTTAGCTGGAAAATAGAAAGAAAATTTCCTTTCATAGCCATCCTCCCTCAAGAAAGCCCGATTTATTGGATCTAGTACACTCTGATTTATGTGGTCCTTTTAAAGTAAAGTCAAAATGTGGTGCACCTTACTTTGTGACCTTTATTGATGATCATTCTCATAAGCTCTGGGTGTATCCTTTGAAATCTAATGATAAAGTGCTTGGTGTGTTTAAGAAATTTCAGGCCTTCGTTGAGAGACAGACGGGAAAGAAATTAAAATATATTCGCACTGATAATTGTGGTCCCTTTGATAACTATTGCAAGAAACGAGGAATTCGTTATCATATTATTCTACCCAAGATACCTCAATTGAATGGTTTGGTAGAGAGGGTGAATAGAATTCTAGTTGAGAGAGTTAGATGCTTGCTTTTAGAAGCTAAACTTCCAAATACATTTTGGGTGGAAGCACTTAAAAAACTATTACCTATGTTGTTAATTTGTCTCATGTTGTTTCTTTAGATGGTGATGTCCCAGACAAAGTTTGGTTTTCCAACGATGTTTCTTATGATCACCTGAGAGTTTTTTGGAGTAAATCTTGTGTGCATAAATGAGATATCAAAATTGGATGTCTAAACTAAGCAGTACATCTTTATCGGCTATGGTCAAAATGAGTTTGAGTATCGTTTTTACGCTCTAGTTGACAATAAACTTATAATAAGTCGTGATACAATATTCTTCGAAGACTAGACTATTGAATATATTTACAAAGCTGGGAAGATAGATTCTCAGAGTAATTAGAGCTTAGTTAATATTGATCCAGTTTCTATTGCTAAGGCACCTATTGCACATGAAAGAACCTAAGATAAAAATAGAGATAATAATCAAGATCAAAATGATCATCATTGTGTAGATGTTATGGATGCTCCAGTTGATGAAGTTGTGGTTGATGAACAACTAATTCCTGCGTAGCTAACTACTTCGAATGCTTCTGAAACCTTATTATTTTTGTCCTAACAAGTGGTATTAGAGCAAGATTCAAGACACGTTCATCTAGGCAGGTTTAGTCTAGCCATATTTGATGGTAATCATGATTTTTGCTTGAGAAATTTGACCGGAGTGCTACAAACATTGAGACAAACTTTGTGGTGGAGATTTAGAGATGCAATCTGTTGAAGGCTATGAGAAGAATGTGGATCAAGTTTATTTTGTTAGAAAATTCAGGCCAAGGGGCAGAATTATTATATATTTGTCCAAATTTTCTTATCATAATTGGTTTTTCTATCTCATGAAGGAAAAGACAAAATATTTACCATAATTGAGTTTTTCTTTTCATAGAAGAATAATATAATTCTTCCATATTTGGCTAGTCTCTTTTCTTGTAGGAACATGTTTGGAGTTCTATAAATTGAAGATCCGTCCTTTTCATTCAGCAACATCCACAATGTAACCATATGAGGTTTGAAAGTCGTGTTTAGGGGAAGAACTTTAAGGGACAAGTGTTAGTGAGTTACTTGTATTTGCCTCTTCGTGAGGTTGTTCTCTCGATATTTTGTACTCTTTTTTATATAGTGAATTGCTCATCTCCGAGTGGACGTAGATCATTTGACCGAACCACGTTAAATGTTTGTGTCTATTTTGGTATATTTCTCTTTTGTTATTTGATTTATCATCGTTCATGTGTTGCTTTACTAGCTTCCGCATGACACCTGACTTTTTTCGATCCTAACACATACTAAGTTACATAATATTTTTCTTTGGTATGCATGTTTTTTAGGAAAAATGGAGGAACATGTAGGTTGCAGATTTTGATTCTTATTCTCTAGGATGTAAAGCATCTTAACGTAATACTATTACGGTTTTAGGATATTTTTCTCAGATATTGAATTGTATTTGTTGGATTAGTTCTTGCCGTATTCTCTAACTTTAGCAATTAGCTCTAAGCAAGTGACAAGATATTTTTGGTGGTTACATTTATTTCTTTATGTACCTTTTTTCTCTCTATGAATTGATACAAGTTGGTTTTGGATACAATTTTTGTCAATAGTCAAGTGAGCTTCGAACATTTTATTTTTATATTTGTGAGTACTTTAATTCAAATATATTACACTCTATAGCTTTATGCACTAGTTAATATTAAAACCAAATAAATCGAAATTACAGTACCGAATAAATCGAAACCAAACGGAAAAAAGCTGAATCATACTGAATATAATTTGGTACGATATTAGTATAGTATTTTAAGAAATTGAATGTCGAAAATATCGAACCAAAATATCTAAATAGTAATAGTTATTGTTGTAGTATATCATACCGATCGACGAATACCCATAATCCTTATTTGAAAATGTTTCAAGAAAATTCATTTACAAAATTTGATTCCAGTTGGTTTGAGCCTTTGAATAACATTAGTTGGGGCAATTGGGACCAACAGCAGACTGGACTTGTCAGATCTATTCTAATATTCTACTGTAAACTTGTATTAGCTAGCTCCTTTTTGTACCATCTTTGGAAAATAGCACGTGTTTAGAAATTTATTGAAAAGTAGCACCTTTTAATGTGGAAAAACTATGACACTGTTATGGAGTTTTGACCTTTCTAAAGTTCGAACTCTGTCATGCATTCAAAAAATTGGCTATATTTCAATTACAAGTCCGGAAATGCGGTTGAAATTGAAAAATAATTAAATTTACAAATGCTAATTAAAAAATATAACAATTTTAAAAATAATCAAAATTTAACTTAATATTCAAAATTGAACAAAAACAATATTTAAAATTCAAAAAATATTGCAGCATAATATACTGGAGTTCAAATTTTTTATATTTGAACTTCCAGCATAATATACTGGAGTTCCGATAGATATACTAGAGTTCCAGCATAACATACTAGACGTTCATACACATGTACTTCAATCTTCAATATGTTATGATAAACTTTTCATTTTGCATCAAAATACTGGTTAATTTTTAAATATTTCGAAAATTGGTTAGCCCGTGCTATTTTAACGGAAGATAGCTAGTACTTTTTCACTTTGGGTCCAACTCTATTGAAAGGCCTGAAGTAAAACTCTTTTAATGGGCCGATCTTAGCCCAGTTATGGGTTAAATTGCCCAATCAAAATACCTAATAAAATCTCAAATTCCTTTAATTCCCCAAAAGGAAAACACTTGTCCTTAACTTCCCAAGATTCCTCCTTTAAAGAATCTTTCTATGACTTGCTGAAGTTTCCCAAAAACTGTCATAGTTCTATCTCTCAACATTTACACTCTAGGGTTTTTGGAAATTACGAGGTAGCCAGTGAAGCAATGGTGAAGGAGGAGGATAGCAAAACTCTGGAGCTGTTCTTGAAAATTGGATTAGATGAAAAGACTGCCAAAAATACTTTGGCGAACAACAAAGTTACTACTAATCTTACTACCGTTATTCACGAGGTATTTTTAGGTGCATAATTTCATATGGGTATCTCTCTATTTGTGTAAATAACCTAATACATATGTGTATTAAAAAAAGAGTTGCTAATTTCAGCTGTAATCTTGACATTTTCTGTACGTTAAGTAATTTTAGATGCATAATTTCCTATGGGTATCTTTTTATTTCTGTGAATAACCTACTTTATACATGTAGATTTAAAGAAGTTGCTAATTTCAGCTGTAATCTTTTTTTTTTTTTGTTATCTTAAGTTCTTTATGAAGTATAATTTCATATGGGTATCACTTTATTTGTGTAAATAACCTACTTATACATGTGTATTAAAAAAGTAAGAATTATTCAGCTGGAATTTTGATTGTTGTTATCTCAAGTATTTTAGATGCACAATTTCATATGGGTCTTCCGAGTGGAGTTTCTGTTTGAAACAACCTCTCTACCTAGTAGTAGAGGTAAGGCTCATGTACACACTATCCTCCCTAGAACCCCTACCCTGTCTAGACACCACCTGGGAGAGTATACTGGGTTTGTTGTTGTTGTTGTTGTAATTTCATATGGGTATCTCTCTATTTGTGTTAAGTAACCTATTTCACATATGTATATAAAAAAGATGAAAAGTTTCAGCTGCAATATTGATACTTATATCTCTAGTATTTTTAGATGTAATAAATGCATATGGGTTTGTTCTATATGTGTGTAAATTACATGCTTTATACATGTATAATGCCATCTGTTTTTTCATACTATCATATTCTTGCGACCAAACTGCACAATGTAGCCAGTTGTGGGGAGGTGTGCTAGCCTGCTAGGATGAAATAGCTGTGTGCGACATCTTATAGGTTGCATTAGTTGATTCTTTGTGCTGCTAGATTTTGTTGCATCTATTTTAAACATTTTCTGAGATGTGATTTCTTATTCTAATAGAGATTCCCTGTAAAGCAATTATATGTCTTATATTTACTCCTAACACTTTATATCGTGATTGATCCAGGCAGCTGTGACCGATGGTTGTGACCGTACTGTAGGCAACCTGATATACACGGTAGGCTTCCAGAATTTTGTCTATCAGTTGGCAAATCTATCATTTATATTCAACTTGCATATGATTTTCAGTCCATGCATTAATCAAAAAGGTCATTTTGGCTCGTTTAGTTTATCTTTTCGTGAATCGTAAAATCCAAATATGTCTTATCCTTTTCCATCGAGTTGGGAGGATAAGCACTACGACGAGAATGTAAAAAATGTAACCAACTTTATCCTTTTTCATGATAGGTTGCTACAAAGTTTCCAGCCAATGCACTTAACCATCGGCCCACATTGCTTCAGTACATTGTATCGACAAAGGTTTGTTGTTTGCTCAAGTGAAAATTCATGTTCTTTTTATTTGGTTGTCCGCTTTTGCAAGCATAGCAGTAGACCTGCGACTTCCCCTTATGTTTGTGTCTGTTTTAGGCTAATAAAAATATTGAGGATGTTATGACTGATAAATGGTGAAGCCTCTTCATATTTGTCTTTACTGGGCTGTTGCAGATTAAAACCCCTGCACAGTTAGAAGCAGCATTCATCTTTCTTGCTGCAGCAGCCTCTGGAAATTTGAACACCCAAGAATTTGAGGAGGCTTGTGGTGTTGGTAAGAAATTCTGTTCCTCCAAGTCTAACTAATATAACATTAATGGCATTAGATCTCTCATGCTTGATGAATCTTCAATATTATTATTGGGGTATACTTTTTTTTGGGGTGGGTGGTGGGGGGTGGCTGTTTGGATTATTCTTTCTTAGAAATAATTAAATATCTTCCTTTTAAAACAAAAAATAATATCTATTCCTATAATGTTGAGCAGGAGTTGAGGTATCCAAGGATGCCATTGAATGTGCTGTCAGTGAGGTATTTGAGGAGAAGAAGACCAATATATTAGAGCAGCGTTATAGAACAAATGGTTAGTTTGCTGCTTCTGGAACTGTTTAGCTGATAAGTTAATCTATATCTGTTGGTGTGTTTATATGCTAGTAATTGAGTGCTGAGAACTCTGAAATGCTAGCATTACAGCGAACAAAAGCATAAGACTCTCTCACTGGCCTTTGTCATTCTATATCCTTGTACCGTTGTAGCTTCTAGATGTCATGATGTGGGGAGACTCAACAACAACAACAACAACTACCCAGTATACTCCCACCAGGTGGGGTCTGGGGAGGGTAATATGTAGACGAGCCTTACCCCTGCCCGAAAGGGCAGAGAGGCTGCTTCCAATCGACCCTCGGCGAGTAGAGTAAAAATGGGAAAGCTGCATTAAGAAACAGAGATAAAATTAGAAACACAAGCAAGACAAAATCAAATAATAAAGCATAGGTACTCCCACAAAAGTAACGTAAATAGTTAATGTAAATAGTTATGAAAACATAAGCAACATAAATACAGTCGCATGCAGTAATATCAAGCAGGAACTACCATACTACAACACTAATCACCTATGAGCCCCTAACCTACAATCTTGATTCTAGACCTCCAGACTCCCCTATCAAGAGTCATGTCCTCGGTAACCTGCATTCTGGCCATGTCCGGCCTAATCACCTCTCCCCAATGCTTCTTAGGCCTCCCTCTCCCTCGCCGACCACCAACAATCTCCAACCGCTCGCAGCTCCTCACCGGGGCATCGAGGCCCCTCCTCCGAACATGCCCGAACCACCTCAGCCTCGCTTCCCGCATCTTTTCGTCCACCGGGGCCACCCCTACCTTCTGTCGAATAACTTCATTCTTGATCTTATCGAGCCTGGTGTGCCCACACATCCACCTAAGCATCCTCATCTCCGCAACCTTCATTCTCTGAACATGCGAGTTCTTCACGGGCCAGCACTCCGCCCATACAACATTGCAGGTCTAACCACGGCTCTGTAGAATTTCCCCTTTAGTTTAAATTCATCTTTCTTTAATTATTTGTTCTTATCTTTCGAGTTTTTGTGGTTTGGTAAGTCCTTTTCTAATTAAGTGCTGTTATGCTACTATTATTGCATGCTATTTTATTTATGGTTCTTATGTTTAGATAATTATTTACGCTATTTCTGCTGGAGTCACTGAAGCTCTTTTGTTTTTGTTTTTGTTTTTCCTTTCTTTCACTGAGCCGAGGGTCGATTAGAAACCACCTCTCTACCCTTTCGGGTAGAGGTAAGGCCCGTCTACATATTACCCTCCCCAGACCCCACTTTGTGGGACTATACTGGGTAGTTGTTGTTGTTATTGTTGTTATTGTTGTTGTTATGCTACTAATACTACAAATGATCCGATTGTCTCCTTTGGTTGATTAAGGATATAATGCCTGTTTTATATTTAAACATGAATAGAATAGGAGTTTCAACTAAGAATAATTATTTCTTTGACAGAGTCACTGCCAGGGCATTAAATTGGTAGCTTACTTTTGACCCCTAGGTGGCTTGTTTTACATGAGCAATCGGGTTAATTAAATCAGAAAAGGGTCTGGTCTGTCCCTCTACTATGATTAATTGTTTAAAGTTGTTCACCGTTATACTATTAGGCTATAAAACTCCTTGCCCTCTTACTATCCTAATAAATCTATTCTTAATTAGACGGAGGTGACACGTGGCACCCATCTGTGCTCTTTTTTACATCTGGCCACATATTAAGCGGCCTGCTCCGCAAAACCCATAACCCATTTTATCTTATTTTAAAGTGTTGTTTGATATTGGATCATCTCCTTCATCATCCGAAATTTCTCTTGAAAAACCAATTCCCAAGCTCAATCACCATTTTCCAATGATCATTTATTTCATTATGTAAAACCATTCTCATCAAAATCCATCAATCTATTTTCTTTCTTTTCATCCATCATGACAAATACCACCATTTTCATGACGAAATTATATATTCCAATACAATGAAAATACAAACCGCTAATGATAGTAGATTGCAATTTTGTACTCAACCAACTAGTTTTACCAGAGATTGCACTTTTTTGGTTATATAAATGGTGGAATTTGGTCATCTAATTTAATCACCTTGCAACTCACCAAACCCACCATTCAATTTTTCTTTTTCTTCATCCTATCATCTTAAAATTCACAATTTTCATAACCGAAGTTTTATTCCAGGTGCGATTATTTTGACTGAGAAAATCTGTCTCTGGAGGTGATTTTTGGTAACACAATAGCATGATTATTTTTCAGATTCGTGCAAAGAGCAGAAAATAATTTTTTAGACTCGGTCAACTTTTTTGACTGGGAAAGGAGAACCTTCTTTCTAGTAGTGTGCATTCGAATCGGTTTATTGATAAATCGAATCGATTATTTGTTATCAAAATTGAAATCGAAAAAAACTAAATCTTATTGAAAAGATAACGATAAGCATATGCGATAATCGATAAGTAATTATCTATGATGGTCAAAATCGAATCGATAAATTGAATGCACACCCCTAGACTGTAGACATTTGTTAAATGAGTAATTACCTATTTGTGTAGATTAATATAACATACAGAATGTATATATATTCCGCTACTATTTTGAAAGATGTTATATAATATTATTTTTCCTGATCTATACCCTTTCCTTTACCCTAAGTTATTTCCTCTACCACATTTAAGGAATGATCATATTTAAAGATTAAGGGAATGAAGTTCAAATTAATGGAAAATAGAATTAGCCGTGATGATGTGTTTTGTTTTGTTTTGTTTTTTTTTTTATACCGTTGGAGTGTTGGTGGCATACATTTGATCCTTTACTTTAGTTTTGTTGCATGTGCTTGTTGACACAATTTTTATATTATAAATGGTGTTCGTCTTATTTTAGCTTCTTTTTGTCCATATTAGTTGGCGCGTTTATAACGATATACTTTCCGTGGAATCCTGCAAATTTTCTTATTGGTGTAATCGATAACCGAATCGATAAGGCCCCAAAATCGATAAATCGAAATCGAAAAAATCGAAACCTTATTGAAACGATAACGATAAGCATATGTACAAATCGATAATCGATAAGTAACTATCGATAAGGGTCAAAATTGAATCGATAAATCGAATGCACACCTCTACTTCTTTCTAGGTGCAAATTTGGAGATCCAAAGAAATAATCCCTCTCTCTTTTTTACTGAAAAGAGGAAGTGTAATTATTTTAGTTGTTATCCAGTCAAACTTCCATATTATACTCCCGCAGGAAACAATTGATTCAAATCATCAAAATAATTCACAAACAAGAGGGCAAAAATGATGAATTTATGAAAAAATCTGATCTTATTTGAGAAAAAAAATTTAAAATTTGATTGTAAAATTCCATGATACAAATATGCAAGTATATGTTGAAAAACTTTCTTGTCAAACAAACTTTTGAAGTCTTCTCAAAAGTCAAAAGTTCTCCCACTGTACTTCAATTTATAACCACCATGAGCAAGCTGAATCTAATGTGCCGCCTTTTGTTGCAATAAAAGGCTGCCGGAAAATTCTTTGGCGAGATGCCGACCATACTCCATGGTCGGAGTTTCAGCTATTATTTTGTCTCCTTTCTGGATCTGGTAAATAAAAAAAATATATGAAAGAACAATGGCTCGCCGGAAAATTTCCAGTTAGATCCAGTAAATTTCAAACCCAAAGGTTCTCTCAGGTTTCCGGCGAATTCTCCAATAGATATTCCAGCCATGGTCATAACAGTGATGCAAGAGAGAAGAGTGGAGGAAAAGAGGAGAGAAGCGGGTGAACTTTAGATCGGATAGTGGGTTTTTCTTAAGTGAATCGGATTAGAAAAAATGATAAAGGGTCAATTTAATCCTATGCAACCACGCGTCACGTCCGTCTAATTAAGGATAATAGATTTGTTAGGATATTAAGACGGCATGGAATTTTATGGCCCAATAGCATAACGGAGGACAACTTTAAACAATTAATCATAGTAGAGGGACAAATCAGACCCTTTTCCGTAATTAAATCCGTTAGATCCTGATGTCATAGTCATACTACACTTTATAAATAAATGTAGGATCGGAAGGGGGGCAGGTGGTTGGTCTCAAATGTATGTGTATTGGCGACCTTATTGAAATGTTCGCAACTATAAATGTGATTTGATCAAGGACTAACTTTTAAATAAAGTGGGCATGGAGGTAAGACCCCTCTTCTCTAAAGAGATAAATTCTCTTTCTAACATGCTTTATGTGATTTCTCCTTATTAGTTGGTGAACTCTTTACTCATGTTCGGAAGAAGTTGCCATGGGCTGATCCGAAAGTAGTCAAGGTAATCGCAGATGTTTCTAGGCTTTCTTTTGGGGTAGATGGTCAAGCTATTATGAGCTACAATTGGTTTTAATTATAAAATTGCTGCTTATGAAGATTATTTATTGTTACAGAAAGTAATAGATGTGGAGCTGTATAAATTACTTGGGGAAAGAACTGCAGCAGATAATGAAAAGCCTGTAAAAAAGAAGAAAGAGAAGCCAGTGAAAGCTGAGGTGCTTCTTCTTCATCTTATGTGTTCTATCCTTTTGCTGACCACATGTTTGAGTGGAGCTTCTTCATCTGATATGTTTCCTAAGCTAAGCTGAGCATGCTTCTTCATCTTATGTAGGATAAGGCAAAAGCCGAGGAGACCCCTGCACCGAAGCCGTCTGAAGAAGAACTAAATCCATATTTGATCTTCCCCTCTCCTGAGGAAAATTACAAGGTGCTTAAGATAATGTTATGTCCATTGTCAGATTTGTCAGTCTTGAGCTTAATACTTTGCATATTTTGCTTCATTGAGATTTCCGTGATTTGACATTTTTTACATGATTAACTACGTGCCATTTTAAAGTAGTGCAACAAATACACTTTGGCTGCATGAAAACTTCCTTACAAGTTTGTAATCGTATGATGCTGGTCTGTTTATCCTCTTTTGCATCTGTGGTTATGCATGTGAAACTGTTATTTTTCTGCAATTTTGGGTCCTTAATTTTGTACAGATGTCCATATTTTTTTCTTGTTCTTCCATAAGTAGGTTCCGCTTGGTTGGAAAACTTAGGTAGTTGCTTCTTGCGCTAGTTTGCATGTTGGTGTATTGTTGGTTGGATTAAAGCAGTCTATTATTGTCAAATTCCCCCACTTTTACTCTATTTAGGAGAGTTTGTTCCAGTTTTAGCTATGTTCTTCTTTTTAGTGGTATGAACATCTGCTATCCTGATAATCAGGTGCATACAGAAATATATTTCAGTGACAGGCCTGTTCTTCGAGCTTGCAATTCCAAGGAACTACTTGAAAAACATTTGAAAGTGACTGGACGAAAAGTTTTAACACGTTTTCCACCTGAACCTAACGGATATTTGCACATTGGACATGCAAAGGTGATTATACAAATTTGGATATTTTCTAACTGTGACTTTAATCTTGCTCTAATCTTATTTTGATACTAAACAGGCTATGTTTGTGGACTTTGGTCTGGCTAAAGAAAGAGGTGGTGGCTGTTACTTGAGGTATGCATTAAAATTTTCCTTCTCAATATGTGTTTTCCCTCCTCATTATCTAAAATTAATAGTACTGCAAGGGATTTTGCAAAAGTTCAGCTTTGTGCTCAATATGAATCACTATATTACAGAAAGGGTGACTTTATTTGATGCCTAGAATACAGACTTGTGTCTCGTGAGAATGGATGCCTGTCGGGGGACCTGCTCATCAATTGGCATTTACTTACGGTCTGGTTTTGCAGTTGGGATAATTCTATTCTGTCATGTCATCCGGTCAAGGATGGAAGTGCAATGATCATGGGATTGGTATTAAATTAGATTATGGAGGATTATAACGCAGGGGTGTTGAGGGGTATTCTCACAGTTTTGATCAAAATTTTCTGAGTTTAATTTAGTTTTGATCTTTTGATGATCAAAACGAATCCTGGGTCACAAATTTTTTGATTCAGGAACAATTCTCATAGATCTTTTTTTAATTTGGAAAGATAAAATTAGGCTACTAAAACTAGAAAGATAATGCAATTTAAAGATGTTATTTGGAGCGCGAGAGAGACATGGTGGGGGAAGAGTAGGAGAAGGTTGTGGTTAGGAGGAGTTAATGTTATGCTTCTGGATTAATTAGTTTGGCCTAGTAAACCCTGAATTAGGTTGTATAAATATAGTTCACTATGTAATCCACAAGATATTTTTGTCTCTCGCTAATTCTGCCCCAAAAATCAAACGTTTGTGGTGGATATTAATCTTGTACAGGTCTCATCTGTCCTTATTCTTCTCCCTAATCACATGGAAGCTCTAATTTCATTTAATGTGGAACCTCTCTTTTACATGTGAGTGCTAGATTCCTCATGACTTTGTTGTTGGATTTAGGTTTGATGATACCAACCCTGAGGCTGAGAAGAAAGAGTACATCGATCATATCAAAGAAATTGTAGGGTGGATGGGATGGGAGCCTTACAAGGTATGATAATGTTCAATATCAATGGTCTATTTCCCGTGTTTGCAGTACTAATATGTTGGCAATTTGCAGATAACTCACACTAGTGATTATTTCCAAGACCTTTATGAGCTAGCTGTAGAGCTGATAAGAAGAGGTCATGCATATGTTGACCACCAGGTAATATGGCTATTATATATAACATTTGATATGTTTATTACATAATAAAAATTGCTATTGTCGTTTTCTCTTGATACTCATTTTTGGTTTCTGGTTCTCCTTTTCTTGTCTTTACCAAGTTTGCCCTTGCCCACCAGAGCTAACCTCTTTTGTGAGGGGCTTAACTGATTGTTGTGGTTATACACTAACTAGATATTAGTAGGAGATATGTGGTCTGATTTTCTACATAACACAGACACCAGAAGAGATAAAAGAATATCGGGAGAAAAAGATGAACAGCCCTTGGAGAGATAGGCCAATAGAAGAGTCCTTAAGATTGTTTGATGAAATGAAGAAGGGGATGATTAATGAAGGCAACGCGACATTGAGGATGAAACAGGACATGCAGAGTGATAATTTCAATATGTATGACCTTATTGCATACCGTATCAAGGTAGGTATTTTCTGACAAAAAGCATTTTGACTTCTCTCATGGTGTTTACTAACATTTAGTCCAATATTACTTGTTTCTACAGTTCACTCCTCATCCACATGCAGGGGATAAATGGTGCATCTACCCAAGTTATGATTATGCCCATTGTATTGTTGATTCTTTGGAAAATATCACTCATTCGGTACGTATGTGACTTGTTGCTGTCAAATACTGTGTTTACTACTTCACTTTGTCAAGTCAACAAGGCTTATCTAGGATCTATACGTCCATAGAGCTTTCTGTTTCCATTTTGAAGTTACTTAAATTATTTAGCTATAAACCCATTACATAGAGTTCCATCCCTGAATAAAAATGAGAAGAAATAAATGTTGTTTGAGTTCCCTATAGAATACTTTGGTCTATCTTGCTGTGTAACCCCTCTGTTTCCATCCATGCTGGTGAGAAATTGTTATAGTAAAATAGTATTGCTGTAAATAATAACTTAAATCAACTGAAATTTCAATTTCACATTCTTATGCAGCTTTGCACCCTGGAGTTTGAAACCCGCCGTGCATCATATTACTGGTTATTGGATGCACTGGGCCTTTACCAGCCTTTTGTTTGGGAGTACTCACGGTTGAATGTGTCCAACACTGTGATGTCAAAGCGTAAAGTTAGTTGACTTCTGCGTGTTCCTTTTATTAAAAATTATTTATAATGGTTTCAAGCTGGTAAAATTCTTGTTTCAAACTGATTCTTGTTTTTTATCGTTGTCCAGTTGAACCGTCTTGTAACAGAGAAATGGGTTGACGGCTGGGATGATCCTCGTCTCATGACATTAGCAGGATTGCGACGTAGAGGGGTAACTTCAACAGCAATTAATGCTTTTGTTCGTGGGATTGGAATAACTAGAAGGTTGGGCGCTTATTTATCTATGTGCTGTATGTTTCCAGTACAAAGGAAAAACAGTGTTTGACAGCGTGTTGACAACTTTCTTTTTTTATATGCAGTGACTGTAGTATGATACACGTAAGTCGCCTCGAATACCATATAAGAGAAGAACTAAATAAAACAGCTCCTAGAACAATGGTTGTGCTAAATCCCCTTAAGGTGGGTATATCTAGATTTAAATAATGTATTCGTGGATGGACACGTGCGCAAGTATGTTTTCTATTGCCAGTTTACAGAAACTTAAGTTGTAAACTTCATAATCAGGTTGTCATCACAAACCTTGAAGCTGGCTTAGTAACGGATCTAGATGCAAAGAAATGGCCTGAAGCTCCAGCAAATGATGCTTCGTCATTTTATAAGGTGGGCATGCATTTTTTACTATATAATAATGGATGTTTTCTACTTTTCTGTCTCCACATAATAAAGCAATTCAATGTTATTGATCCTTTAATATGCGTTTGCCATTTCTGTTCATTTTTGCAGGTCCCCTTTTCTAGAGTTGTGTACATTGAACGTACAGATTTTAGATTAAAAGATTCTAAAGATTATTTTGGCCTTGCTCCTGGAAAATCTGTCTTACTAAGGTAGTTTCCCTTAACTCACATCTTTGATCATCCAAAAATTTGCTCGATTTCAGTTCAATACTTGGCCTTAGATGTAGTTCAAACTATAAAGCTTATTTGCGTTGCAGGTATGCATACCCTATAAAATGTACAGATGTAATTCTTGCTGATGACAAAGAGACGGTTCTTGAGATTCGGGCAGAGTATGATCCGTCCAAGGCGACCAAGCCTAAGGTGGTTTTTTTGACGTCAAAATTCTTCTATGTCATGGTTTAGAATTTCAGTTCTGTTCCTGAAACAATGTCGTTGCAGGGTGTTCTTCATTGGGTTGCAGAACCTTCACCTGGGGTTGATCCACTTAAGGTGGAGGTCCGGCTGTTTGACAGGCTCTTCCTCTCCGAGGTTTCTTTTGTTTACCTTGTCAAACTTACTTTTCATCTTTCTCAATCACAGTCATTTTGAAGCTAATTGTTGCTTGGTTTTGCGATAAGAATCCCGCCGAACTCGAAGACTGGCTTGGTGATTTGAACCCTGAGTCTAAAGTGGTGATACAAAATGCTTATGCTGTGCCCTTAGTTAGGACGGCTGCTCTTGGAGACAGATTTCAGTTTGAAAGGCTCGGTAAGTTCTAGTACTCGTTATTTCTTGGTAGGGAGCTGAAACTTAGCTAAGATGAAAGTTTAAGTGCCTCTACTGTTACCTTTCTTGAGTCGTAAAATCGGTTCCTTTAGAGTCTCTATTACTTCTTTGATGTCTGCTTTGGTGTCTTGAAATACTAATAGCAGCAATCCTGTTCTGCCTGATGGTTTTTTCTAAGTTACTTCTAATATAAAGTGATAGCATGTGTTTGTGAAAGGTCTGATCTTCTGAAACACGAGATTCTATTTGCTTTAACAAAATCAATTTTAAAGTGGCAGGAGCTGAAAATAGAAGTGAAAAACGGTGGTTGCTTGATTTTTGCTTTTCAATTCACATTTCAAATTCCGAGTTTGAAGAGTTGGTTTCTATCTTTTGAACTCATCATATGAAAATATAATTTGTTAAACTGCTGAAGGCCTTAATTTCCAATGCCCTCCATTTTTCTTGATTTCCTTAATTTTCTCAAAGCAGATGAATTCTAATGCTTGAGTTGGTTTAAATGATGACTTTTGCAGGGTATTTTGCTGTTGACCAGGATTCAACTTCTGAGAAACTGGTCTTCAATCGGAGTGTCACACTGCGCGATAGCTATGCCAAGGGTGGAAAATGAAGCTTTTATGAAGAAATGGAAATGAAACGGCTGTGTGTGATTGAGTGAGATTAACTAATGCATTTTTCTTGATATTTATGTGTACAAATTGACATTTTCTAGAATGAACATTTTTGGTATTACGGGAATACACTGAGTTTAGATATGACAAAAAAGTTTTGGTAGCTCAATTTTGTTCTCTCCCGTGAAGTCCTTTTTGTTGTTTATTTTCTGCAAAAAATTGCAGTTATGGCTTCAGATGACATGACCAGTCTTTGGTATTCTTAGAAAAATCAGCGAGTAGATCCTCCTCGAGCGATGTCTATCCTTGGGACGAAATACACTAATGTTGTTCTATCATTGACTGGAAAAGCCAAATGTTAATTCCATTTCATTTTCAGATTTTTGGGTGGCTTCTTGCTAGTCACTGTAGTGTCTTTTAGTTCTGCTTAAAGACCGTCTTTGCTTTGATTCATCTGATTGTTGGTCCTAGTGTCTTTTTTTTTTGGTTTAGTGATTTGGTGACCGAAGTTTGCTGGCCCGACTAATCCAGATTGTACCTTGTAGGTCCATTAAGGGGAAGGCTACCTAGTATAGGAATTGCTCAAGCCATGATTATGTGCAGTAAACAAGAACCCTGCCCTATGAAACAAAAATAAATGAGTTGCAAAATTTATGCAAACTGGTAAATGAGCAAAGTCTTGTGTAAATCTGTACCCTAATGAAAGGGGGGAGGAGACATGTAATACTTCTAAGGATGGGGACTCAATTGGTTTTGTGACTCTTTACAAATTTATTTTTTGTTTTTTGACTCTCTCTTTTTTTACACACATGAGATTTACTTTTACATGCAAGAAATTTGTCTTTTATGCATAAGAGAGCTAAAAAGGTTATTTTCTTGCTTTTAAAATTGTGAAAGGGCATGATGTACAAATAGCACCTTAGTAGGGTCCATATATTGGTAGTAGGTTTTTATGATTATATGTTATTTTTTTTCATTGTTGATTACCTTATTATTTTATTTTTATTCTGCTTTTACATGGTTTTTGATGTTGTCCCCTTTTTGTCTATATTTTTATTATTATGGTGCGTATGCTTTCCTGAGCCGATTTATTAGAAACAATCTCTCTATCCTCACAAGGTAAGGGTAAGGGTAAGGCTTGCGTAGACACTACCTTACCAGATCTTACGGTGTGGGAGAATACTGGTTATGTTATTGTTCTAGGGTCCATGTGTAATTTTTTTGTGTGTGTGGGTCTTACGGACATTTAAGCTGAAAGAGTCAAACGTGAGACCACTGAAGGGTAAAGTCGCCCATAATTTTGGTCCTATGTGAGGATGATAGAATTACTTTATCTACAATGGACCTACCAACATGGAAAAAGGAGTCATTTTAATCAACAGTTAAATTCTCTCAATAGGGTTTGTACCAGAACATGAAGTCTATGGTGGTGAATGACACCCTTTATCATTGTAGGGAAGTAAGTTTCTAAGTTGCACCAAGTGCGTGGCATAGAGGTTAATGAAATTATTGAAGATGGTGGCTTAAATTTGAAGACGAATACAGTAGATGATTTCTTTTCATTTACTTATGTCTTCGTGGGCAAAGTAGATAGGATTTAGCAAGTATCCCGTAAAATAGTTGTGATGTGCACAAGCTAACTAAATATCACCCGTGTAAATTTGAGGGGAGGGCGGGGTAAGTTCCAAGTTGTCATGTGAGAAGAGCCTAGTCTCTTCAAGAATTAAGTGATTGTCCATGATAATTGAATTGAAGTTTGAAAAGAGAAAAGTATGATGCTTGTAGTAAGTTCCATTTTCACATGGAAAGTTAGCTTGTTTGGTCCCACGCTGAGATGCAACTCTTTTTTAAGGATAGTTTCACTGATGTGACTATGAAAAACTTTAGAGAATTCCCAAAGAACATTTGACAGCAAATTGCTCCTAGCATAAAGCTTTTCTTCAAATTTAGTGCTCTTGTTTTTATAGTGAATTTGCCACATCATAGTAGTACTTTAGTGGTCAGAATCATGCTACTTAATAGACTTTTGTTTCTTGGACTAAGGATAAACAGGAATGATACACAACTTAAGGCTTTATATAGGACTTTCATCCTTATATTAAAGCAATAAATTACTTCTAAGTGCTAAAGTCTTGGGAAGAGGTTATTAGACGATTATGGCAAAGCTGGAGCTGATTGAGGACATGTCCCTAAATAGGAGGGTGTGGAGGTAAAAAATTAGGGTAGAAGGTTTGTAGGTAGTCGAATGTTTCTCTTTGTCTTCCTCGGTTCGCTAGCATTAGTGTTAGTATGATATCTTTTATTCATAAATTGCTATTACTACCTAGAGTTTGACTGCATTTTTAGATTCGATCTAATGTTATCATGCTGTTATTCTTACTTGTAATTACCTTTGCTTTTTAAGCCGTTCTTTAGGCGATGATCTATCACAAACAACCTTTGTGCTCTTTTCGGGACAGGGGTAAAGCTATGTACATATTACCCTCCACAGACCTCACTTATGAGAAACTATTGGGTTTATTGTTGTTAATTGCTAAAGTATATTTAAAGCCTAGAGGTATAAGTTTCATCTTTCTTCTTTCATTTCTTGCTTTTTCCTATTTGAGAAATCAAGAACTTGCATTTCTTTGTTTTCAATCATTCTTCTGCAAGTGCACATTGGTATACTTTTTCATTGTGCTCTGCTTGAAAGTTGATCACTTAAAGTACATCTTTATCATCCACTCTCATCAAATCATAAATCCCTTTTCTTCTCCTTTTTATCCTTTTCTTTTTTGAGGTTGTAACAATCAAATCAGTGATTGGATTTCACACAATTCCTTCTAGTTGACCTTTCATTTGACAGCAGTCTTCCCTACCTCTCTCTCAAAATATGTTAGTGTAAAGCTCAAACTTTGAGGTGAGTTTTACTTCTTTTTTTTCTTCTTGAAAACAAAAAACAAATTGGTATGATGATAGCATTTATCTTATGATGACAATAAAGAGGATGACCACATAGGGTTTGGTGTGATGATTGGGATCTCTCGTCCTTAATCAAAAGTATCGCATACGAAATTTAGGAACGTTAGATGGTTGAAATCTATTTACCCTTAGTCTTGCATTCAAGATCAACGAACGTAAAAATTTTTGTTGGTAGATATATTCAATGCGAATTCAAATTAATCGATTCAGTAGAATTCAAATATCGACCGGTAATAATAACATTTATCATGATGAAATAAAAAGGATAATCACATGCTGAGTTTTAGGAGTGTGAGATTGTTGGATTCTATCCCCCTTAGTCTTTGCATTCAAGATCTGCGAACGTAAAATCTTTTGTTGGTATATATTTAGTGCGAATTCAAATTAATTGGATATCGACAAAGAAAAATTATAACGAGGTTGAACCCAAGACAGCTGATGTGATGGGGTCCAGCCCTCTTTAATCAAGAAAGAAGTTTCTTCCTTCTTTATTCTTTTGTCAAAAGTGGCTGCTAAAGCAGCCCACGTTTTTGTTTTTCTTGTCAGTTTTGGTGTGTTGCAGGAACGGAAAATCAACAAAGGATGCCGAAGTTTTCCTATAAAATGAGAGATTCGGCTCTCATTTTAATACACCAACAAAAGAGAGAAAAAGAGTAAGGTTTCACAGACAGTGTATAAGAAAATAGTATGTGAGCAATATTGTAGTGAGGTGGAAATATCAAAAGAGGGTTATTTTCTTTTGAGTATTGTAGTGGTTTTTGGAGTATTTTACTCGGACATACAAAGTGTAAAATTCCTTACTATAGTGATATCAGTTGCTCCTCTCAGGGCTGTGGTTTTTTCCCTTATTCAGAAGGGTTTTCCACGTAAAAATCTTGGTGTCATTGTTACTCTTTTATTCTTGTTAATTACCGTATCTCGGTGCTATATTATTATTACGCTTTTATTACCGTGAATATTATTTTGGTAGGTGGTTTATTCCCAAACAACTAGTATCAGAGCACAGGTTCTGCTCGTTCATTAAAATACTACTCACTGTCGGTAGTAATATACTTGTTGAAAAATAAAAATGTCCGGAGTAAAGTACGAGGTAGCTAAATTCAACGGAGATAACGGTTTTTCAACATGGCAAAGAAGGATGAGGGATCTGCTCATCCAACAAGGATTACACAAGGTACTAGTTGCTGATGTCAAAAAGCCTGATACCATGAAAGCTGAGGATTGGGCTGACTTGGATGAAAGAGTTGCTAGTGCAATCATGTTGCACTTATCGGATGATGTGGTAAATAACATCATTGATGAAGACACTGCACGTGGAATTTGGACAAGGTTAGAAAGCCTATACATGTCCAAAATGCTGACAGATAAATTGTACGTGAAGAAGCAGTTATACGCCCTACACATGGGTAAGGTATGAATTTTTTGTCGCATTTAAATGTGTTTAACGGACTTATCACACAACTTGCCAACCTCGAAGTAAAAATCGAGGAGGAAGATAAAGCCATCTTGCTATTGAACTCGTTGCCATCTTCGTACGATAATTTGGCAACAACCATCCTGCACGTAAGACTACTATTGAGTTGAAAGATGTCACATCGGTTCTTTTACTCAATGAGAAGATGAGAAAGAAACCTGAAAATCAAGGACAAGCTCTTATCACAGAAGGTAGAGGTAGGAGTTATCAAAGGAGTTCGAGCAATTATGGTAGATCTGGAGCTCGTGGAAAGTCAAAGAATCGATCCAAATCAAAAGCCAAAAATTGCTATAACTGTGATCAACCAGGTTACTTCAAAAGAGATTGCCCAAATCCAAGGAAGGGAAAAGGTGAAAATGGTGGCCAGAAGAATAACGACAACACATCCGCCATGGTGCAAAACAATGACAATGTTATCCTCTTTATAAATGAGGAAGAGGAATGCATGCATCTGTCAGGTCCAGATTCGAAATGGGTGGTTGACACAGCGGCATCTTACCATGCCACACCGGTAAGAGATCTTTTTTGTAGATATGTAGCAGGTGATTTCGGCACCGTGAGAATGGATAACACGAGTTACTCAAAGATTGCGGGGATTGGTGACATTTGTATCAAGACAAATGTCAGATGCACATTGGTTCTAAAGGATGTGCGGCATGTACCTGATTTGCAGATGAACTTGATCTCGGAGATTGCTTTGGACCGTGATGGATACGAGGACTATTTTGCAAATCAAAAGTGGAGACTCACCAAGGGATCATTGGTGATTGCAAAGGGAGTTGCTCGTGGCACGTTGTACAGGACAAATGCAGAAATATGCCAAGGTGAATTGAATGCGGCACAAGATAAGATTTCTGCAGATTTGTGGCATAAAAGAATGGGTCATATGAGTGAGAAGGGATTGCAGATTCTTGCCAAGAAATCACTTATTTCTTATGCCAAATGTACAACAATAAAACCCTGTGACTATTGTTTATTTGGTAAGCAGCATAGAGTTTCATTTCAGACATCGTCTGAAAGAAAATCGAATATACTTGATTAGTATAATCTGATGTTTGTGGCCCAATGGAAATTGAATCAATGGGCGGTAACAAATATTTTGTTACTTTTATTGATGATGCTTCAAGAAAATTATGGGTTTATATTTTGAAAACCAAAGATCAGGTGTTTCAAGTTTTCCAGAAGTTTCATGCTCTAGTAGAAAGGGAGACAGGTCAAAAGCTAAAGCGTCTCCGAAGTGACAATGGAGGTGAGTACACTTCAAGGGAATTTGAAGAATACTGTTCAAGTCATGGGATCAGACATGAAAAGACAGTTCCTGGAACCCCACAGCACAATGGTATAGCAGAGAGGATGAACCGCACTATTGTGGAGAAGGTGAGAAACATGCTCAGAATGGCTAAACTACCTAAGTCATTCTGGGGTTAAGAAGTTCAAAAAACCTGTTACCTGATCAATAAGAGTCCATCAATTTCATTGGTGTTTGACATCCCAGAGAGAGTTTGGACCAATAAGGAGGTGTCCTACTCGCACCTGAAGGTGTTCGGTTGCAGAGCTTTTGCACAAGTACAAAAAGAGCAGAGAACAAAGCTGGATGATAAATCTGTTCCCTGCATATTTATCGGATATGGAGATGAAGAGTTCGGGTACAGATTGTGGGATCCTGTAAAGAAGAAGGTCATCAGAAGTATAGATGTAGTCTTCCGAGAAAGTAAAGTTGAAATTGCTGCCGATATGTCTGAAAAGGCGAATAATGGTATAATTCCTAACCTTGTTACTATTCCTTCTACTTCTAACAATCCCACAAGTGCAAAAAGTATGACCTACGAGGTTGCCGAGCAGGGGGAGTAACCTAGTAAGGTTATTGAGCAGGGGGGGCAACTTGATGAAGGTGTCGAGGAAGTGGAGCACCCTACTCAGGAAGAAGAACAACCTCAACCTCTAAGGAGATCGGAGAGGCCAAGTGTAGAGTCATGTAGGTACCCTTCCAAAGAGTATGTCCTCATCAGTGATGAGGGGGAGCCAGAAAGTCTTAAGGAGGTGTTGTCCCATCCAGAAAAGAACCAGTGGATGAAAGCTATGCAAGAAGAGATGGAATCTCTACAGAAAAATGGCACATATAAGCTGGTTTAACTTCCAAGGGGTAAAAGACCACTCAAATGCAAATGGGTCTTTAAACTCAAGAAAGATGGAAATGGCAAGCTGGTCAGATACAAAGCTCGATTGGTGGTTAAAGGCTTCGAACAGTAGAAAGGTATTGATTTTGACAAAATTTTCTCACCTGTTGTCAAAATGACTTCTATTCGAACAATTTTGAGCTTAGCAGCTATCCTAGATCTTGAAGTGGAGCAATTGGATGTGAAAACTATATTTTTTCATGGAGATTTGAAAGAAGAGATTTATATGGAGCAGCCAGAAGGATTTGAAGTAGATGGAAAGAAGCACATGGTGTGCGAATTGAATAAGAGTCTTTATGGATTAAAGCAGGCACCAAGGCAGTGGTACATGAAGCTTGGCTCATTCATGAAAAGTCAAACATACATAAAGACCTATTCTGATCCATGTGTATACTTCGAAAGATTTGCTGAGAATAATTTTATTATATGGTTGTTGTATGTGGATAACATGTTAATTGTAGGGAAAGACAAGGGGTTGATAGTAAATTTGAAGGGAGATCTGTCCAAGTCATTTGATATGAAGGACTTGGGACCAGCACAACAAATTCTAGGGATGAAGATAGTTCGAAAGAGAACAAGTAGAAAGTTGTGGCTATCTCAGGAGAAGTACATTGAATGTGTACTAGAACGCTTCAACATGAAGAATGCTAAGCTAGTCAGCACATATCTTGCTAGTCATCTAAAATTGAGCAAAAAGATGTGTCCTACAACAGAGGAGGAGAAAGGGAACATGGCTAGAGTTCCTTATTCTTCAGCAGTCGGAACCTTGATGTATGCAATGGTATGTACTAGATCTGATATTGCTCATGCAGTTGGTGTTGTTAGCAGGTTTCTTGAAAATCCTGGAAAGGAACATTGGGAAGTAGTCAAGTGGATACTCAAGTACCTGAGAGGCATCACGGGAGATTGTTTATGCTTTAGATCATCCAATCTTGAAAGGCTATACGGATGCTGATATGGCAGGTGACATTGATAATAGAAAATCTACTATTGCATTTTTTTTTACATTTTCAGGGGGAGCTATATCATGGCAATCGAGGTTGCAGAAGTGTGTCGCACTCTCTACAACTGAAGCAGAATACATTGCCGCTACAGAAACTGGCAAGGAGATGATATGGCTCAAACGGTTCCTTCAAGAGCTTGGATTGCATCAAAAGGAGTATATCGTCTATTTTGATAGCCAAAGTGCAATAGACCTTAGCAAGAACTCTATGTACCATGCAAGGACAAAACACATTGACGTGATATCATTGGATTCGAGAAATGGTAGATGATGAATTTTTAAAAGTCTTGAAGATTTCTACAAGTGAGAATCCCGCAGATATGCTGACCAAGGTAGTACCAAGGAACAAGTTCGAGCTATGCAAAGAACTTGTCGGCATGCATTCAAACTAGAAGACATTGCTACCTCATCTAGATAAATGGGACTGGAGGGGGAGATTGATGGGGTCCAGCCCCCTTTAATCAAGGAAGAATCTTTTGTCAAAAGTGGCTGCTAAAGCAGCCCACGTGTTTTTTTGTCAGTTTTGGTGTGCTGCAGAAACGGAAAATCAATAAAGGATGCATAAGTTTACCTATAAAATGAGAGCTTCGGCTCTCATTTTGATACACCAACAAAAGAGAGAAAAAGAGTAAGGTTTTACAGACAGAGTATAAGAAAATAGTCTGTGAGCAAAATAGAGAGTGAGCGATATTGTAGTGAGGTGGAAATATCAAAAGAGGGTTATTTTCTTTTGTGTTGTAGTAGACTTTGGAGTATTTTACTCGGACCTACAAAGTGTAAAATTCCTTCTCTCAGGGCCGTGGTTTTTTCCCTTATTCAGAAGGGTTTTCCACGTAAAAATCTTGGTGTGTTTGTTATTATTTTATTCTTGTTAATAACCGTATCTCGGTGCTACATTATTATTTCGTTTTTATTACCGTGAATATTATTTTGGTAGGGGGTTTATTCCCATGGGGGTTATTTTTTGTAGGGTGTGACGATGTGATTGTGGGAGGGGGGGGGGGGCGATTAACACCAGTGGTGTGCTTAGAATTTTGTGCAAACATATTTAATTTTAAAAGTATATAACTTTAATTTGGGGTGATAACACCAATGGCGGACTTAGAATTTTGTAGTATATAACTTTAATTATAAAATAATAATTATGAAGTGAATTCAAATAAATATTTATATAAAATTTACGCTTAATTGTAATTTATATGTTTAGGCAATATTTTCTTGATAAAATGGTAATTACTAAATAGCTTCAAATAAAATATTTATATGAAATTTAAAACGCGCTCAATTAAACCCGCTTGACACCAAATGGCATCCGCCACTGGTTAACACCTTTTTTTATATTAGATAGAAATACTATGAAATATATATTCCCTTTACATGATTCGACAACAGTGGGGTCTTTTTCGTTGGCATTTTGAGCTCTCCCTTTCAGTAAGTCACTTCATGACAGTTTCCTCATATTTGACCACAGCCTTTTGATCATCTTCTCAATTGCGAATCAACTAATTAATTAGTGTAATCTTAACCAAGACTCCTTACTAGAAAAAAATAATATAAAAAACAAAACCCCTTAAAATATTAAACAAGAAAAGGC
This sequence comes from Nicotiana benthamiana, assembly GCA_034376525.1. Classification (NCBI taxonomy): domain Eukaryota; kingdom Viridiplantae; phylum Streptophyta; class Magnoliopsida; order Solanales; family Solanaceae; genus Nicotiana; species Nicotiana benthamiana. The sequence goes on from CM067330.1 coordinate 46,416,964, forward strand.
ACAAGTTCTTAATATATATAAGACACAAAAACTAGCCATTTGATATTTTCTTTGTACATAAGTATATTAGAGCTAAAAAAACTAGTATGAGATTAAGTCATAGTCAGAACTTTTAAAACCTACTAAAACTATAGCATAGGCATTTTCAAAAGTAAATACTATAATTATGATTAGCATTTTTTGGCCCTCTTCTTTTATGAGGGGCTATAACTACATCTTCTGACTTTGAAAATTAGCACAAGTCTAATTAGATGTCTATATCTCCCAGCTTTCTGAATTGCCAAAACTCATCCATGTTCCACAATGATGCTGCAGCCATTTCATCACTAAACCAATGAGCTTCTGCCACCTCACACTCTGAAATTGACAATTCTTGAGATGAAAATTTTGGCTGTTGGCTTATACTTTCCACATGGTAACACTCATTTTGTACTGAATTATTGTATATAGTGAAATCTTGTGTCATTTCATCAGGCTGCGACTTCAATATATTCATTGAATCTGTTGAATACATTTTTGAATTTTCCTTATCATAAGATTCTTGATTGTTGATTAAGGGAGTAAGTAGTGAAGGATTATGTTTTTCAATGGAGGAAGATTGCTCCATTTTTTCAAGTAATCTTGGCACCCAAAGACTCTTGATTGCTTCAACAAATTTTTTGCTATTACAATCAACCTTCAGTTGTCTTGCTTGTTTTTGCACCCTTGTTCTCCAATAATTCTTGATTTCATTATCTGTTCTTCCTGGTAAATGTTGTGCAATTTTTGACCACCTGGATTCACAAACATGATTAATAAAAATGACCCTTTTATGGAATTTGAAAATCAAGAATTATGTTCAAGATTGAGTGTATAACAAAGTTAAGGAGCAATGTCGTACGGTTCAAAATATGATGAATTATGATCACTTTTCTACCCTTTTATATTTAATTAACTCATGACACGTGGCTAGCCCATGGTAAAAGGTTCGAACTCCTGATATTTAATTTGCAGATCACGTATTGCACTCTTACTGCTGGATCAAAGTCCAAAGAAGACAGATTTTGGATATCTGAATTTACCTGTTTCCCCATTTGGAGTGAAGTTCAAGGATTAAAAGTTGTTCTTGTGGGGTCAGATTTCCACGTTTAATATCAGGTTTTAAGTAATTCAGCCACCTCAGTCTACAACTTTTTCCTGTTCTCTTCAATCCTGCAAAAAAAGATTTCAATTAAAAAAAATAAAGATTTTCCTTTTTAAATTTTTAATTTCCAATATTATACACCAAAGCCCACTTGTAAGAAAATACAGTGTTTGTTGTTGTTGAATTTCCAATATTATACAATTTTCACATATTTTTCATTGCCTATCTCAATAATATTATATTTTAGGAGGAGACCATTAGCTAGAAAACAAAATAATAGCAAAAATCTTGTTTTGAACAATCGATGTTTTTCACATTCAACTATAAGAATGAAAAAAGTACAATTTTTATGAAAATATTTCTTACTTAAATTCAAGAATACTGTAAATAAAAAGATGTGTTAATTACCAGCACATTTAGCTAAAGCATTCCAACGACCTTCACCATTGGTAGAAATATAATGAATAAGAAGGTTATCTTCCTCAAGAGTCCATGGCCCTCTTCTTAGCTCAAATTGATCATCTTCATTTGAGGAATTATTACTCATAATTACTATGTTTTTGCTCATATGTCTATAGAAGAGAAGAGTATAAGAAAATTGCAAGTAAGTTTGAGTGAATGTGAAAGAGAATAAAAAAGGCTAAAGAGGTTTTTTATAGATGATGACAAAAGTATTTCATATATACGTGTCCAAGCCAATAAACATATGATATGAAATAGGTGGTATGTAGACCCCCTTAAAGAAAGTGTAGATAATAATAATAATAATAATAATAATAATAATAATAATAATAATAATAATAATAATAATATCTTTATTAGAGGTAAAATCAAGATTTAAAATTTATGATTCTGAATTGACCTGATTTCGTAATTAAATATTTATATATAATTAATAAATTATTAATATAAAGTTTAAATAAAAATAATTTGATTTGTCCGAACCGTATTATATATTTTAGCTCCGTTTCTAGTAATTAAATCTTTTTATAACAGTCTTATTTATTTTAAATATTTTAAATATTATAGTGAAGTGTTGTTATAGAATATAAATATTATAATATAATATAAAAATTAATTTTAGAAAATATTTAAATTTTATAGTAAAATATTATTATATAAAAATATTGTTACATAGAGGTGATGAATCATAAAAACTAAGTGGAATTTGTATATCGATGATGTGGTGCAATGTGCCATTTAGTAAGAAGAATAATGATCTTTATATGAGCATCAAAGTCTGCTCTAAATGCATGTGGATGGACCCCCTTCTCTCACTTGTGGATGAATGTTGACCATTTAATTACACACTCTTTCCCCCTCTTCCACTTCCAATAGAAAAATAGAGAAACTTAAATATTAATTAAGCTATTCTTTTTAGAAAGTTTTAACAGTCTTTTTTAAGAAAATATATAACATGGAAAAGGTTAAATTTCATATATTATTCGAAATTCTTTAATTTTCTCATTCATTATACTTTTGGTTCAATCCTATTCTTGTTTTAGTAAATTATCTATGCCTTTGATATAAACATAGTTTCAACACGAAATGAGTGGATTTAGAAAAATTCTTTATGAAATAAGAGATGGGAGTTTTATGTGGGGTGGGACAGAGGCAGAAGTAGAGTTAGTAGGGTTAAGTTTGAAGCTTATGCGTTTGATATTTTAATTTATTTAATTTATTGAATTTTAAATTAATAATTTCTATAAATTTAAAGAATATTATTAAATAAATATAAAAATTTTGAACTAAAATTATTGAGCTAGGATAAAAATTATTAAATTCGATCAAATTTATAATACCTATGATAGCTCCGCTTTGAGTAGGCGTGGAGGGTGAAGTGCTTTGGGTCTATTAGTGGTCTAAGTTGTCTCTTCTACTATTGAGTCAAAAGTGCACATGTGGATGATGCATTGAGATAAATTCTTAGGTCTGGATACAATGTAAAGAAAACCATAAATATTGAAATGATGGATTTTACATGCAAAGAAAGCCTTGAGAAAAGGGAGTCAAGAAAAGTATGATCTTGAAAATGAACTTTGCTTTGCTACCTCCTTGGAAATTGATTCCTCTTTCCCTTTAATTTATATTATATTATACAAGAAACGTGCTTGACTAAAATATTACACTATCTTGTATTAAACTATTATTTTATGTCCAAGTAAATTAAACGTGGGACTATGGGGTTTGATCAAAAGGGCGGCAACCATAACTTAGCCAAGAAAATATGTAAAATAATTTATTATTTAATATATTTTTGTGTGTTTCAAGATAATGATGTTTCCTCTGAACCAAAACCTTTGTTTTTCCCAATGTTTATTCTTTAGTCGAGTAGAAATGGCAAACAAATCCAAAAAGTTTTCTATGTTCAAAGTTTTATTATAATGCTAAGTGCTGAGTATTAGAATAAAATAAAGCTCTAATTTGAAGGAATATAAGAACATAGATATCATTGTAATAGTTGTTATCATTGGAATCAAACAAGTGGTATATCCAATAGGGGTTTAGTGGATGATTCGTAAGAAAGTACCAAGAAGGTATTTCAGAGTTTGAAGGTAGGGGCCTATATATATATATATATATATGGTGCTGATAAATTTTATAAAAAAACTGATTAATCAGACGAAAATAAAAATAAGATCCCGTTCTACATGTATTCGGTACTTATATTGGTTTTCTGATTACTTCGAATTTATTTTGCATAAAATTTATTATAAAGAAAGCGCTTATTATCAAGATTTTTGTTTTATTTATAATCCCAAATTCGTTAATTAAAGGTAGAGGGGTACAATTCATCCTATCGTAATCTTTAACGGTGGGTCAAAACCATGGATACAATTAAATTCTCTCGAGTTTACACTCGTCAACAAGATATATTCTCAATTTTGTTCTTTTTACTTCTAGAAATTTTATTTTAGATAAGACTTTTTTTTACTTAATTGGATTATAGGCATGTTCATATGCATATATATCTATTTATTATATGGTTATAGTTATCTTTATACTATTTATGAAAACGATGATACGTGGAATGAGAGATAGAGAATACTCTACTTTGCCGAAAGAGAACGTAAAATTTGATATTAACACTTTTAGTTATGAACCATGATATTAATTCTTTACTAATTTAAGATTATACATTTACGGGAAACTTAATAAAGCAATCTATGATAACAATAATAAGAAACAGGTGACAATCATTTGTCCATTTATAATTTTGATTCAATGTCATTGTACCTCATAATACTTAGATAAATAGTAATTCTTTCCCCATTGAGCAATTTTCAAAGATCAGCCACAATCCATAGCACCTCTATACAATGGATTTCAATAAGTTGCAAAAATAAACAAAAATAGCTACAATCCAAATTATAAAAAAAGCTCTATAGTAACAATTCAGTAGAGCAAGCAACAATAACAACAATAATAACAACTTAGTATATTTTCACAAGTGGGATCCGAGAAAGATAATATGTACGCAGACTTTACCCCTGCTTCGAGGAACAGAGAGGTTGTTTCCAGAAAACTCTCGGCTCAGAAAGGCAGTAGGGCAACAAAAGATCAAATTAAAATTGAAATGCAAGCTCTTTAGTATTTTTAATGCATAATGTCACAATTATAATGTTGAAAAAAATGTATATATTTTTATTTAAATTTCATGCAAGTCGTAATTCCAAATTTAAGAGTTGTAAGGGTCAAGGATGTATACTATTGCTTTTAAGTCCATTACAATAGTGACAAGAAAGTAGACAACACCATAATCCTATAGTCTAAACTCCTTTCTTTTGCCTCCTTCAACTTAAAAAGACAAGAAAAAAGAAGTCACTCCCAAAAGATAATGAAAAGGAAAAAGAAGGATGTGAAATAATGGAAGTGAATTAAAGTAAAAAGAATGAGAATCAATTATTGGGAGTGGGAAAGAAGTAGAGTATAGAGAGAATTTTATTCTTAACAAAAGGGACATGGTTTCCATTTTAAGTAATAGGGTATAGTGGAGAAGAAATTATGCTTTGTTTTTAATCTAAATTTGGATATAAATAAAGTTGAGAACTATGCATGTGACCTTAGAAAAGGATAAGGTATTGAGTTATAATTCCTTGGTTTGAAATTAATTAGATCTATTTGTTTTGATCCTTTGATTATATGGATATAAATCAATTACTCCCCACACTGCATGTGTTTTCATTTAAGTGAGCTTATGATTGGGAAGATAACTAGTAGCTCAACCATCACTACAAAAAGTTGCCGAAATTAGTTAGGAACTTCATCATTAATTTGTTATTAAATCGTTCGTTTTCGTTGTTATAAATTTTTTTTATTTAATTATAAAATTTATCCGACGCTAAATCTTATTTTTTAAGTAATGTAGTATTTAAGTGAAAATCTATTAAAACGGTGGATCTTAGTTTATTGCTCCACCTAAAATAACAATAATTAGGAGGATCCATCCAATATGTTAATGACTCAACAATATACATTGTGCGAATGAGTGATGAACTTGGTTCTTCCAAATAGGTATTATTCATAGTCCTTCTAGTTCCTAATTTATCTTTTCTAGTGAATCTAACCAAAAAAAAGGAAGAATTGCTAAGTACAAAATATTAATACAGTCAAACCTTTTTATAATAATTTTATTTGTTCTTTCATTTTTTGACTGTTATAATAAATGATATTATAAGGAACATTATAACATACATGAAATAGTGGTTCCAAAAGATCTTTTTATTATTATTATTATAATGAAGTATTGTTATAAAGAATAGTTGTTATAGAAAGGCCCGAAAATATTACTGTTGTTATGCTTCTTAACCCTTCCTTTACTAGTAGGTATTCACTGCGTTTTACTCCCTTAAGCTAGGATTTATTATTATTTTTTTTTATGCAGACATGGTTGTTGTTGTTAATTAATTGATTAACTTTATTAATTTATTTATTTTATGCAGATATGGTTGTTGTTGTTAATTAATTGATTAACTGATATCGTGAGTGCCCACCAGTTTCGAGTAGGGTGATTAATCCATTTGCTGTCTCTTTGTCTTTTAGAGTATTTATTCTAGATTTGATATTATGTTAGTTTCCAGAGCTTGAATTATTTTATTAATTAGACAAATAAAAAGTTTTTTTTTTACATTTTCCTTATATTTTGATATGTTGAATCAAGAAAAGAAAAATTGTAAAGTAGTATAATCCACAAGGTTGGGAAGAATTTCTACTTTGATGATGATGATAAGAATTTACAACTGAAAGATTCGTTTCATGACATTTTTAATTTCTTCAGGCACATGATAATTATTAAAGTTCTTGAATAATCACTGCCTGTTGAAGTATTGGGCCAGCCCAATGTAAAAGGCAAGCAGCCCAATGTGCAAGACAAGCTGATAGCCACAGACATTACATAAGTAGCCAGTTTTGATATTGCAAATATAGCCATTCTTTTATTTATACATTTACAACACATGTATACACACACACGAATATTTTAATTTTTGTACTTTTGTATTTTTGATATATTCGAGGGGTCAGATGTACAAAACATTCGAGGCATTCAATACACCGACTTTTTCATTTTTCTCTCCTTTCTCTTTCTTCCGCACTGTTCATCTCTGTGCTTTAATCCTCACATCCATGGATTCCATGGATGTTAACATGGTATCAGAGCGGGTAATCCGACTCTCCTCGTCAAGCCCTATCTTCCGGTACTAGTTTCATCCTCTATCGTTGAGTTTTTCACCAGCTTTCACAACCTAGGGTTTTCTCGATTTTTACTTCGCAATCGGTTAGTGGTTCCTCTTCGATTTGTCAATTTTGGAGTTGTTTGTTGGTTGATCGGTAGTCCTCATGATGTATTCACAAAAGTTTTGTGTGTTTCCACTTTGATTCATGATTTTTTTTAGTCTGGTGGTTGTTTCATTTGTTCATCAGTACGGATGGTGATGTGTTTACAGGAGTTTTATGTTTGAAGTCTTGTGTTTGAAGTCTGATTGTTGTTTCCTTTGTTCATCGATACTGTTGGTGGTGTGTTTAAAGTCTGATTATGTTTACAGAAGTTGTATAGCCTTAAATCACCTAGTTCTCTGAATAACATTTTTTTTATCCTATACATTTTGTTCATTTGTCATACTTTACACTCAAAATGACTGATGATAGTGTAAATCCTCTTCCTGTACCTGCTAGTTTTGTTCCTGACCCATCAAATCCTCTATTCCTTATGTCTTCCGATGTTCCTGGGGTTTCTCTAGTTACCAACCAATTTTCAGGTGTTGGTTTTGGGGGTTGGAGAAGGAGTATAATTGTTTCCTTGTCAGCTAGAAACAAATTAGGGTTCATCGATGGATCTGTCCCAAAACCTGCTGCAAATTCCCTTCAATCTAAGCAGTGGGATAGGTGTAATAACCTAGTTATATCCTGGCTCACAAATTCCCTTTCCCTTGAGATAGCTGAGAGTGTCCAATACTCCGACACTGCTCAGAGTATTTGGAATCAATTGAATATTAGATATGGAGCAGTCAACGGCACAAAATTGTTTGAGATTAAGCTAGAGTTAGCTTCTACCACTCAGGGTTCATTGGACATAGCATCATACTTCAATAAGTTGAAGAAGCTGTGGGATGAATTGAATTTCATGAGGTCTTCAAGGTGTAATGCAGCTAGTTGTGGTGCTGCATGTACAGCTAGGGCTGAATTTCAGCAGGAGGATGAGGAGAATAAGTTGCATCAATTCCTTATGGGGCTGAACGACACATATTTGGGAATCAGAAGTAACATTCTCATGATGCAACCTCCTCCCTCACTAGACACTGCCTACAATATACTCCTTCAAGATGAAAGACAAAGACAGGTCAGTCGTGTACTCTCCCAGTTTGGTGGTGAGTCCAGTGCCTTCAACACTCACTTCATAAATAAACCTCCTATCAAAACCACTACACCATATCCACATTCCAAGCCATTTAACCAAAAACTCAACTTTGACACCACTAAGCCACCCATTACATGTAGATACTGTAAGAAACCAGGTCATGCAATTGATAAATGCTATAAGTTGCATGGATTCCCATCAGACTTCAAGTTTACTAGAAACAGAAGGGTTGCTGCTAATGTTGAAACACAAGGTTGTGCAAGCTCAGTTGATTCTTCAAGCTCAAGTGAGGGTAGTCAAGGGCAATCCAATTCAGAGGCTGGTATACCTGGGCTAACAAAGGATCAATATGCACAGCTCCTGATGCTTCTTCAACAGACTCAGCTTTCAGAATCTCAGCCTCAACCAAACATTATGGGGTCTGCAAACTTTGCTGGTACTCTTCCTTCTCATTTCAGTCCTTTAAAAGATGTTTCTTATGGTGCTTGCATGTTAACTAGAGTTAATACATACATTTGGATTATAGATTCTGGTGCCACTGACCATATGACCTCTAATAAAACTCTTCTCTTTGACATCAAACCATTAGTTGTACCTTTCTTAGTTGTGTTGCCAAATGGTTACAAAGTGAAAGTGACCTGTACTGGATCCATTAAATTTTTGTGTTTTACCTTGCATAATGTGCTGTATATACCTAGCTTTCAATACAATCTCATCTCTGTGTCCAAACTTGTTCACCAACTGAACTCTATTGTTTCATTTACAAAATTTTCTTGTTTGATACAGGCCCCTTCTCTGAAGAGGCCAGTGGAAATTGGTAAACTGGAGGATGGTCTTTACAAACTTGTTCAATCATCTGATTTGTCCATTTCCCCTTGTCTTCCCAATTCCCCATTAGTTGTTGCTACTGCTACTTCTTCTACTTCTTCTACTCATTGTGAAAACCATTCTGCTTTGAATAAATTGGAAATCTTGTGGCATAATAGGCTGGGACACATCCCCTTTGTAAAAATGAAAACCATGTCTTCTATTCCATGCAAGTTTTCTAATAAACAACCTTTTGTATGCACTATTTGTCCATTAGCTAGACATTCTAGACTACCATTTCCTGATAGCTCTATAAAAACAAATCACCCTTTTCAACTTATTCATTTGGACACCTGGGGGCCATATAACACTGCTACTTATAATGGCTGTAAATATTTTTTAACCATTGTTGATGACTTTACAAGAGCCACCTGGACCCATCTCATGGGGTCCAAAAGCAATGCCTTCCCTATAATCAAAGCTTTTCTTGCTATGGTTAAAACTCAGTTTCACTCTCATGTCCAAACCATAAGGAGTGATAATGCTCTTGAAATTGGTTCTAGCAAAGCTGGGATTGATTTTCTTGCTGAAAATGGCATCATTCACCAAACTTCCTGCCCTTACACTCCACAACAAAATGGGGTAGTTGAAAGAAAACATAGACATTTGCTAGAGACTGCCAGAGCTTTACTTTTCCAGTCTCATCTCCCTATACATTTTTGGGGGGATTGTGTCCTAACTGCCACATACCTTATCAATAGATTTCCTTCAAAATTGCTTAACAACAAATCTCCTTATGAATTACTTTTTGCTCACTGTCCTTCCTATGCACATCTTAGGTCTTTTGGTTGTTTATGCTTTGCCTCCATACCACAGCACCATAAAGGAAAGTTCCTTCCAAGGGCTGATCCTTGTGTGTTCCTAGGGTACCCATTAGGCAAAAAAGGGATATAAATTGTACAATTTGAAGACTAAAACAACCCTTGTCTCTAGAGATGTGTCCTTTCATGAACACATTTACCCTTTTGCTACTTCCACAAATTCATCCATCCTCCATCCTCCTGTTATGTGTCCAGATGTTGCTGATGATCCTTCTCTCAGTTTTTCTTCCTCTCATCCTCCTTTCTCTTCAGTTCCAACTGTCTCCAGCATTCCTCCACCATCTTCTCCTGTTGATACATCAATCCATTCCTCTCCTACTGTCCCTGTTCCATCCCCTCCTCTAGATCCTGTACCACCACCAGTTAGAAGATCATCCAGACCACATGTACCTCCTGCCCATCTTAACCAATATGTTTGTAACCTACCTCCTTCTCTTTCTGGCACTAGTTCTTTATCCTCTTGTTGTACTAGTTCTGTTTTCATGGCATCTACTGAACCATCTTCCTACCAGCAAGCTGCATCTGATCCTGCCTGGCAGGATGCAATGACCAAGGAATTTGAGGCTTTGCAAGCCAATAATACTTGGTCCATTGTCCCTCTTCCTCCTGGGAAGAAGCCAATTGGATGTAAGTGGGTTTATAAGGTGAAATATAAGGCTGATGGTTGTGTGGAAAGATACAAAGCCAGATTAGTGGTTAGGGGTGATACTTAGATAGAAGGTGTGGACTTCACTGATACTTTTTCCCCAGTTGTCAAGTTCTCAACCATTAAATCCTTAATTGCTGTTGCTGTAAAGCAGTCCTGGACTCTTTTCCAACTTGATGTCAACAATGCCTTCCTCCATGGTGATTTGAATGAGGAGGTTTATATGAAACTACCCCCTGGCTTGGTTGTCTCTTCTTCTCCTGCTTCTTCTTCCTCTTCTTCTTCTCCTCCTTTGGTATGCCTGCTTCAGAAGTCTTTGTATGGCCTAAGACAAGCTTCTAAGCAGTGGTATGCCAAACTTTCTGCAGCTTTACTCTCTAAAGGGTTCTCTTCTTCTCTTAATGACTACTCCCTTTTTCATAAAAAGTCTGGTTCTTCTATTGTGCTATTGGCTGTATATGTAGATGACATTATTTTGACTGGGAATGACCTCTCTGAAATTACTGCTTTGAAGTCCTTTTTGGACTCTACTTTTAAGATAAAAGATTTAGGTGTCCTCAATTATTTTCTTGGCATTGAGGTCTGTTATTCCTCCACCGGGATCCTTCTTCATCAAAGAAAATTCATCACTGACCTCCTTTCTTCTTATGACTGCCTTGACGTTTCTTCTGTCATTTCTCCTCTTGATCTTAATGTCAAACTCAAACATGACATGGGTCCTCCCCTTCCCTCACCTGAAACTTACAGAAGTCTTGTTGGTAAACTCAACTTTCTTACTCATACTAGACCTGATTTGGCCTTTACTGTTCAGCATCTAAGTCAGTTTCTTCAATCTCCTTCTACTGTACACATGTCTGCTGCTTTACACACCTTAAGGTACCTTAAGGGGACTATTGATCTTGGGATTTTCCTTAATAATTCTCCTAGCCTAACCCTTTCTGCCTATTGTGATAGTGACTGGGCATCTTGCCCAGACACAAGAAGGTCAGTTTCTGGTTTTTGCATTCTTTTGGGGGGTTCTTTGATTACTTGGAAAGCTAAAAAGCAGCCTGTAGTGTCCTTGTCTTCAGCTGAGGCTGAATATAGAGCAATGAGCAAAGTTGTGGGTGAAATCACTTGGCTTACTCGTTTGTTTTCTGATTTTGGGTTCCCTGTTTCTTCTCCTGTCCCTATCTTCTGTGACAACCAAGCTGCCATCCATATTGCCACCAATCCTGTTTTCCATGAGCGTACCAAACACATTGAACTTGACTGCCATTTCATTCGGGCTAAGCTTCAGGAGGGTCTCATCTCTTTGCATCATGTAGTTTCTGGTTCACAACTTGCTGACATTTTTACTAAGCCCCTCACAGGTGTGTTGCATCATTCCTTCTTGCCCAAGCTGGGTGTTCAGCCACCCTCCAGCTTGCGGGGGGGTGTTGAAGTATTGGGCCAGCCCAATGTAAAAGGCAAGCAGCCCAATGTGCAAGACAAGCTGATAGCCACAGACATTACATAAGTAGCCAGTTTTGATATTGCAAATATAGCCATTCTTTTATTTATACATTTACAACACATGTATACACACACACACGGATATTTTAATTTTTGTACTTTTGTATTTTTGATATATTCGAGGGGTCAGATGTACAAAACATTCGAGGCATTCAATACACCGACTTTTTCATTTTTCTCTCCTTTCTCTTTCTTCCGCACTGTTCATCTCTGTGCTTTAATCCTCACATCCATGGATTCCATGGATGTTAACACTGCCAAAGTCACTGATATTTTTCATTTTATTTTTCTAATAAGAAATTGTAGTTTTATTGATTTTGGTGAAAGAATTAATTTTTGAATCTAGATTGAACTAACATGTGAGTTATTCTTTGACGTTCTTAAGCATATGGCTTGGAATTTTGGATTAATGTTCTTGATTCATGGCATATGGAACGATGATACAATGGGATATTTACCTTTTTCCTTTTTCTAGATTAAAGATTTTTTAAATAATGATACCTTAGTTTTTCTATCATACAATATATTACATATATGTTCATTGAATAAACAAGACCGAAAAAGAAGAAGAGAATAAAATTCCAAAATTGTGAATTTTTCCAAAGATAACTCTTGTCATTACTTGCCTTTTGGAAAACCTATATACTACACTACTACTAGTCTACTCCTCTCTAGAGATAAACGACAAAGAATTAACAAAAATAACAGCCCACTAAACTATTTAAATTAAAAAAAAAATAAGAAAACGTGTAACATACACATAGGGGTGTCCATTCGATTTATCGATTCGATTTTGACCATTATCGATAATTACTTATCGATCATTCATTTGTACATAGGCTTATTGTTATCGTTTCAATAAGGTTTCGATTTTTTCGATTTCGATTTATCGATTTTTGGGGCTTATCGATTCGGTTATCGATTACACCAATAAGAAAATTTATGGGATTCCACGGAAAGTATATCGCTATAAACGCGCCTAACTAATATGGACAAAAAGAAGCTAAAATAAAACGAACACCATTTATAATATAAAAATTGTGTCAACAAGCACATGCAACAAAACTAAACTAGGATCAAATGTATGCCACCAACCCTCCAACGGTATAAAAAAACAAAATAAAACAAAACACATCATCACGGCTAATTCTGTTTTCCATTAATTTAACTTCATTCCCCTGATCTTTAAATATGATCATTCCTTAAATATGGTAGAGGAAATAATAGGGTAAAGGACTTAGGGTAAAGGAAAGGGTATAGATTAGGGAAAATAATATTGTATAGTCGCTTTCAAAATAGTAGCGGAATATATATACATTCTGTATGTTATATTAATCTACACAAATAGGTACTTACTCATTTAACAAGTGTCTACAGTCTAGGGGTATGCATTCGATTTATCGATTCGATTTTGACCATTATCGATAATTACTTATCGATTATCGATAATTACTTATCGATTATCGATTTGTACATATGCTTATCGTTATCGTTTCAATAAGATTTTGATTTTTTCGATAACAAATAATCGATTCGATTTATCGATAAATCGATTCGAATGCACACCCCTACATACACACACATATAATTAATATATAATTTGAGTATACGACTAAAAAGATAAAAAATAAAACTGACTATTTATGTAAAGATGTAGTTTATGGCTTCAGGAAGCTGGATTTGCAATCTCAAGCCCATTAACTTACGGGCCAATATAATTTTGAAGAGATATTTACATGAAAGAATGGCATGGCTTGACAACACATGAAAAAAATTGGTAATATTTTAGTCCTATATTAGGTTTGGCAAAAGTAAATCCAAAAATTAGTATTATATAGCAAAATTTTAAATAACTCTAGTTTCTTATTTATTCTCTCTCCTGTATTTTTTCTTCTCTCTCCCCGTATTTCTTCACCAATCTTTTCTTCTTCTTCTTCTTCTTCAATCTAGCAATTATTTTTCTTCAATATGTATTTGTTTCTCGTGTTTCTAGTACAATATAAATTGAACGAATAGAAAATTCCTCGAACTAATTTTAAAATAGATGTTTTCTTGTGAATTTACTTGTGTTATTTGTCACATGGCTAATTTTTGGTGTTTATGGGTGAATTCATCCTCATTCTTGCAAATTATGTAAAAAAACAAAGATATGAAAAGGCAATGTTGATCGCACATCAGAGAAAATCAGAAGCAAAAATTAAGAGAAAAAAATATATTATAACTTTATTTTTCTTCTCTCATCTCTCTTTTTTGGTTGGATCGAACGAGTGGATATGATCGAAATTGGTTGAAAGTACCTAATCAAGGATATATACAAAATTTGAACAAGATTAGAAGTAATTTAGACTAGTTTTAAATAAGAAAATCACACCTAAAAATCCAACTGCGACATGTATATATCATATTATATATCATGTATATTAGTGTATATCACACACAAGTTTTTAAGGACGTCTGTGTAAATCACTTTGCATATCATGTATACAACACAATTTTTTATGGGCGCCCGTGTATATTATATTGTATATCGTATATATACTTTTTAATAAATATACACAAATAAATATAATATACATGAGATATCACAGATATACATGTGATATATTGTACGTTTAGATATACAAAAAAGAAATTTTTGTTTATACATAGTGATATACCAACAACACAATTATTATTGTGTTATACACTTAGATACAAACACAACAATAAATCAATTATATTTATAGTTTCATATTTTAAATATAACAAAGAAGGAAAATAAGATTTTGATATACATAAAAATGAAAATTAAGATTGTGATATACATATTATTGTTGTGATATATCTTTACTGGCTACTTAATGCCAATAAATGATAAATGGGTTAATTCTAGCCAATTTGCATACTGAGGTGATATACGGTGCCAAACTCCCTATTTACGTTCTTATATACTATATGAAACTAGATTATCCTTCCTACTCAAGTTTTACTATAATTACATTTTATATATCCAATTATCGTTTATGTATATTTTAAGGGAGTTAGTGGTAACAATTAGTGTCCTAAAATTACTCTAATGTATCTTTCACTCTCTCATGTTTCTCTCTCCACATCTCACCCCCACCTTCACGTATCTTGCACAAGAGAGCATAAATTCCACCATTGACAACCATAAAAAGCTTGAATTCAAAATTCGAATTTGGGTTTTTAAAAAATATTATTTATTTGAATTGGGTATTGTTACTAAGGATTGGGAATTCTCTATAGGTCTCTCTCTCTCAATTTCTAATTTCAGTAATGTAAACCAAAGGAAAAGAGAGCAGCAATTCCACCATTGACAGCCATAAAAAAACTTTGAAGCTTTGAGTTCGAATTTGGGTTTTCAAAAATTATTATTTGTTTGGATTGGGTGTTGTTGCAAACAATTGGGAATATAGTTTGGAGTTTATATCTCAATTTTGAGGGTGTTTTGCTGAAGATTAGACTTGATTTTGGCTGAATTTCAGATTGAAACTCGAAAAAGAAGAAGGAGAAGAAGACATGATATACATTATATTTACAAAATTGTAGTAAAATTATAGAAAAATTATATTATATTGTTTATACATACATACATACATACACATACATACATACATACATACATACATACATACATACATACATACATACATACATACATACATACATACATACATACATACATACACATACATACATACATACATACATACATACATACATACACACACACATATATATATATATATATATATATATATATATATATATATATATATATATATATATATATATATATATATATATATATATATATATATATATATATATATATATATATATATTATAGTTGTATTTATATTGTATAAATTTCTTATTTAAGTTGTATATTATTATAGTTGTATTTAACAGGGTAGAAATAATGTGTGAAAGTTGTAGATAAGTCGTATAATATATAATTAATTGTACGAAATTTATTTTTACTGTGTATAAATCAAATACAAAATATATAAAAATTTTATAAAAATTATATTTAAGTGCATGTTAATAAATATTGCGTCCCACATTATATTTTCAGATACACAAAATTGTGTTATTGAGATACTGACACACTTGATAAATAGTCTTTTTGTTATATGAGTTAGAAGCTTATATGTTCAGTTGCTTAATGTGAATCTATTCTCTATTATCTGTTGACAGTCGGATCTGAATGTATTTAGGCAACCTCTCCTAAAAAACAAATGGCGAGATAGTGAAAAAGATGCCATTAGTTGTTTACTTTGGGGAGATGTTTATTGACTTTATTCCTATCTGTTGGTGGCGTTACACTTGCCCAAGCTCTAGGTGGTGCACCTGCTAATGTTGCTGTTTGTATTTCAAAGTTGGGGGTTACCTTGTGCTGTTTTCTCCTTCCTATTGTTTTTTTTTTGTTCAAAAGAAACTATTTATATTAAAATTACGGTGGCATAGTACAAGGAGCTAAAGTGAAATGAGGCACGGGACAACACTGGCTTTCTAGAGTCGAAGAACTACGGGGATGACCTCGTGGTGGATCGTTATAAAAGGTGAGGAGGAGTGTGGAGCTAGAACTATCTAGTTCCCTCAGATGAGTTGTACAAAATGTTGTGTCAGGTTGGCGCAAGACATAGTCCGTAGTAGGTACTATGTTTCTAACAAAAAGCATCCCTAGACGATCTTCTTCCAAAGCTGTTAGTACTGCAGATGACGGTGTTGTGGAAGTGAGGAAGTGTTCAGAGCTAATCCAGATCGCATCCAAAATTTGTGAGTAGCTCAGTCACCCTGTTTTGCTCCCTATATATGTGATGTATGATGGGATCATCTAGCTGTTACATAAGGTACCTACAATCCATAATTAGATTAGTAAATAAAGCATGAGAATTATACTGTATGATACAGAGTACTGCCTGAGCATCTATGTTAATTTCTAGTGGTTTAATTCCATGAAGAAAGGAGAGCTTAAGTCCATGCAGGAGGCCCAGAAGCTTAGTATGGATATTAGAAGACGTGAAACATGAGCCTTTATAGCCGATGATCCATGAACCTTGTGAGTCTCTTAGTACTCCACCAAATCCCCCACGATGTGATACCAATTTCGTAGTTCCATCACAGTTTAATTTATAAAGTTTGTTGGAGGAGGGTGCTATTTAATGTGCATAGAAATACGCAGGGGAGGTCGAGCATGTGGTAAGGCAACATAATAGTATTCAGCTGCCTTGTGAAGGACAAAGGTCGAGGATAGGGGTGCTTGATGAGATTGATAAAGGAGGCATTTTTGTTAAGCCAGATATGGCAAAGGCAGAAAGGTAAACGGTGGAGTTTGGGATATTGAGCATATTTTGCATCAGAGTGTGGTTGATAAAGCGTTGTAACCAAAGTGTGAGTGAAGAGGATTGGCAATTAGAGATGGGTGTGCATGAAAAGTTCTGTACAGAGGCGGAGGGCATCGATATATTGGAAAAGCAAATAAGGGATAGTTTTAGAGAATACCACGCAAATAGCGCAGGTGTCATTTGGAATGAAGCCAATGTGATTGTAGTATACATTAGTGGGTAGTCTGTTATGACAACAGAGCTATATGAAGTGTTTTATCTTGCGGGGGGGAGGGGGGAGGGGGGAGGGGGAGAGATAGTTTCCATAACCATTTGAAAGAAGGTTCAATAGATGGAGGGGTAAGTAAAAGGTAAAGGGATTTGGTGGTAAATTTTCCGTGAGGTCTAAGGGACCAAATGAACGAGTCATTGAGTTGAGTAAAGGAGGATATATATTGTGTGTGAATATGTTTCGAGATGTTGTTAGGTAATTCAAATGGTAGAGTTGAGAAGTCCCAGCGGTGTGAAGAGAGATAGTTACTTTGGTAGAAAGTAATGGTTGTGGGAAAGAGCCTGATATGAGATGTCGTAGTGGTGTATTTGCTGCTAGCTAGGAGTCCGTCCAAAAATTAATACGCTTACCGTCCCATGATCCATTAAAGCCCGTTTTGACAGACGAACTAACTTGTAATTAGAATTTTCCAGATAAATGAAGTATGTCAACGGGGAGATGTGCCCGAAGGTAGATATTTGGATAGTAGTGTGTGTACCCAAAGGGATGAACGGTTTTGCATAATTCGCCAAGCTTGACTAGCAAAGGGTAAGTTATTCTTGAGGTGGATGGACTGTATCCCCAAGCCACCTTGAGCTTTAGGGATGGCGACCTTACTCCATTTCAAGAGGTTTTTTTTTGGTTTCAGTTGTTTTCCAAATAAAATTGCGTTGGTAACGTTCGAATTGCTTAACCACAAATTGGTAATCGTATATATTGCATGAGACGATTAGGCAGGCTATTAAGGGTAGAATTAATTAAAATAGTACGATTTGCAATTATCAGAAATTTGATCTTTCAACCTACCAGACGGGATTTAAAATTGTCTATAAGGAATTAAAAATCCCGTTTGAAGGGGCGCGTCGTGAAGGTGGGAAATCCTATATATTTTCCAAAAGTAGTGCCTTCACGCATGTTGAGGGAAGTTTAAGATAAAATGCTCATCATACTGCTTATAATTTTTGGAAAAAAAATATTTTAAATTTCTCGAAGTTGATTTTCTGACCCGAGGCAGTGTTAAATTCATTTAGTATATCAATAATGGTATGACTATCATTGTAAGCGTTGATAGTTGTGTGCGTATTACTTAACCACTTACCTTTTAATTGTTGGAAAATAATATAATTCTTTCTTTGAATAATTAGCTGTGGCTAGATCGAAAGACAGAGGAAGATGGAGGTCATGTGAGTTGTATTAATTTCTAACGAAAATGATTTAAAAATGTCACTCAATATTTAAAAATAGTTTATTTATATTATCCATTAAAAAATGTTCATTTCATATTAATACTGTTACACATTTGGTTCATCTATGTCGTTATTGATTAACAGTTCAATTTTTATTTGGTTCATCCATATCACTGCCATTAGTTAATAATGGTATTAATGAGCCAAATATGTAATGACAGTGACATGAAATGAATATTTTTTTAACGAATGGTGTGAATAAATCATTTTTAAAAATTAAGTGATATTTTTAGACCTTTTCCATTTTTCTAATCGGTATAATATGGGGACACGTTACAAATCCAGAAAAGTTATTTGTTAACATTGGTTTATCTAATTTTATTGGCAAAAAAGAATATTAAAAAGTTAACAATGGAAAACAACAAACGAAGATACTTAACTTAGTTTTTAACTCTATGAAGATTTGAAGTGTGGGTGGAAGATAAGGAGAAAGAGGAGAGAAAAAAGAAAACGGTGTAATTATATTCCTTGATTGAAGGTACAAATAATAAATAGAGAGTCTTGTAAGGTAAATTGTATATATTTTATAAACAAAACTTATCTATACCGAATAATTAACTAAACATAAACATAAAAAATAATAAAGTTTTAACTAGTGTATATAAATGAAAAAAATCCTTTTTGAAGCTTCTCCAATTGCAACATCAACACTTAAGCTGAATATTAGGGGTAACGTTTACAAATAGTCACTTTTTAGCACCTGTAATTGAAAAATAGCCACCATCTTAAAGTTTATTTGTGGAATTTGAAAATCATTACATTCAGTGTATTATAGGCATCCTAAGTTGGGAAATGATGCATGATTTAATTATGTTATATACATATTGTTGGTCTAAGCAAGTTTGTTTTGATGATTTACAAGAAAACACGCGTATGAATTAGGTTCATACACAATGTCTACACATATGCGAGGAGATTCTAGCACAAGGCATGCACATGAAGGAGATAAGTATAAGTGATATATCTCATTAACACAAATATTGCATATTTGATAAGGAGCAACTCCTTACTCGAAGAGAACTCTATCCTAGATAAGAAAAGAGTTAGAAGTTGAAGATAACTAGAACTCTTCTACCAAGGAAGAGTATGACATTAGAGCTCTAATTTCTTATTCTACTAACTCTATATGTATCCGTTTGTTCTCTTTTGCAAGACACGCACAAACGCTAAAGTTAAGCAAGAATTGAGAGTAAAATATCAAGGCACTTTGCAAGTAATTCCTGTGTGATTCAAGTGTGTGGATCTGAAGCTACATGAACCAGATAGAAGAACCATTTCCAAGTGTCAGTCTTTTATTCTAGCAGAGCTTTTGAGTTGTACTTTTCAGCTTTATCTAGAAATATTTGTATTAGGTACTTTGAGTTGTAGTATTCAAGTTAGAGTTAACTTGAAGTTGTTACAACAATTTGAGGCTGACTTCCACAAAGGGTTAGAGGAAATCCTTATGTTTATAAAGAGTTTTGTAAATGCTATTTTTGGCTCAATTATTTAGTGAATTGTTGGAAAAAATCCTACTGGATAGTTGGTCGTGATTTCTCATTTTTTGAGCTAGGTGTTATCCACATGAAAAAACTTGTGTTCTTTACTTTCTGTACTTATTATTCCACAATTTTAGTGTACGAAATACATAGAAGAACCAGAACCTTCTATAATCTGTATACGTAAAAAATTGGACACCACACAAATTACCCCATCTTGTGTGATATTAAAGTATAAACACCACGTACATTGACATTGCAATGATATAGTTATATACTAACAATATTGTAGTATTGTAACACATTATAAGATGCTATTTAACATTTTGATCCGGTATCAATTAATGCTTCTCATAGAATTTACATGTAATTAACTGACATGTAACTTAATAGGAGGTGTACATCCCCTTAGGGTAGGGGTCACCGCCCCTTAATAATATATATATATATATATATATTTAAATGACAGATAATATATTTTGGTTGGCACCCTAAGACTTAACGCTTAGATAACTGCTTTGGTCGATCTCTTTTTTTTTCTTTGTTGGGGTCACAAATTAATTTTGCGCTATCTGGATTCGATTATCAATTCAGCAATATTTGTTCAAATTTTTATTCGACATAGTGCCCCACCATTTTTAAATTCCGATTCACTTATGTTATTTAATCGTGTATAATATTTACACCGTCAATATATAAAAATTGAAGTCAAAGCTAAATAATCTATGAAATAAATTATTTATGTGGTTATCAATGGCTAAGCTTGTTGACTATTAGTTTGACATAATTAGTCTTTATTAGCACTAATCTAAACTATGCATCCAGAAATACAAAACCCTAGAGCTAGCTAGACTACAAAAAATAAGCCGGTAAGGGTTAATTTATAGGTAAACTAGAACAAAGGAAAAGAAAATTAAACATAAAGTTGGCACAATGCGCCAAAATATCGTTCTTGGCATAATTTTGGTTAATCAATAAAGATATGCCTTTTGATAAATAAAGCTGTGATACTAATTATGGTAATCAGTCATTGTCATTTTATGAAAGCAACTAATCTGTTTTGATAATTGGTCAATTAAGATGTTGTTCTTGCCTTTCTTTAGGTTCAGGGAAAATGTATCAATTCCTTTAAATAAACAACAACAAAATGGAAAATTGAAAATTGAAAAGAAAGACTTTGCCAATAGTGAGTATAGCTCTGTTGTGAAACTTTTAGATTCATAGTAACCATATTGATCATAATATCTGCAAGTATTGGCTGAGTTGGTTGGATAAGTAGTTTGTCACACGAGAAACTTATATATTATCGATTTTCCTTATCAGCAATCTCCTCAATAAGAGCTCGTCGCATCAGACTGGCATAGTAGTTTATATCTCTTGTGTATTTCGAGCTATTACACAACGAACAAGCTATCCGGTGCGCATTCAAAAAATAGCAATAAGGGGCAATTTATGGAAAGATGTCTTCGAGGTTGTTTCTGGAAATTCAGTAAATATTTCTCTTAGGGGAATTCAATAATTGATCAAATTTATTAAGCTTTAACTCTCTTCCTTACATTTTATTTCATTCTACTATGTGAAAATGAAGAAAACCTAGCAATGTAGGCCACTATTATTTCTTCCGTACTTCCTTTTTTCGTCTTTCAATGATCCATGATGTTGCTTCCGCACCCCCTCCCCCCTCCTCCCCCATTAATTTTTATGGAGGGTATAAAACACTTCTTTTCTTCTTTAAGGTTGAAAAGTCTTAGGCCCCGTTTATTTATGAGATAAGCTTTTTTTCATATAGAGTTTCGTTCCCAAAAAGATTATTGGAGCAACTATCGTGTGATCCGTAGATTATGAGTTCCAGACTTCTAGCCGTAGAATCAACAGTCGCTTGCAAGGACAGGTTACGTACATCACATCCCGACCCTTCCCCCAATTGTGCATGAACACATGATACTTCGTGTGCCGGTCCGCCCTATATAAAGTACTATTCTTCTTTTTTTATGAGATAAGTTTTTTCATATAGAGTTCTGTCGCAACCACTGAACTGCAATTATAAAAAAAGAAGTTACCGAGTCATGATTTTTGGCAGTCATGGAATTTATGTACAGGAAAATCATGGTAGAGAAGACAGAACTAATATAACGATTAAAAGGTCCATTAATTAGAGGAAACAAATTCTTATGTTATATGTGGTTGCATGCCATAGATTTTTAGTATTTATCTTCCTAGAAATGGTTTCCTAACATATATTTAAAGAAACTTCACACTGATGTAATTCAAATTTTATAGGAATCTTACAATTGAACCTTATGGAAAAATAATGTCAAGAGTCAAATCCTAAGTGATGGTTTATTGGTTTTAGAAAACTTTCCCATACCATAATACATATAGGAACTCCAAATCACATTTATATATCCTACATATTTTACCTCATTTAGACTTCGTTTTTTTTTCGACAGATTTTTTTAGTTATTTGTAAAAATTTATTGATCAATCAAAACTGTTAGAAATTGTAAACGATTTTGGTCGTTGTTTATTACCGACCAATTTAATTTTGACGAATTAGAGTCGGTCGGAAAGGAAGTGAAGCCTGGAAAGTACATGCAGCATAAAAAAAGTGAAGCTTTTCAAGAAAAGAGTTATTTAGAATAGCATGATTTTCATATGATTCTACCATAATAAACTGCAGCGTAATGTCGATAAGCATTGCCATATTTCCTTGTCTCTTGACTTTAATTTTATGCACTGTTTGTGGTCCTAATGATACGAAGGTATGGTCCAAAATGCACAGGGAACTGAACTTGTAGAACTCCAGTAATCTATGTTCGAAATGTGGAAATGACCAAATTGGAAGCTGTTCACTTTACTGAAGGGTTCTCTTGTGGAAAATTCTTGATAGTTTCCTTCTTCTGTACTCATAGATTTCACATTGCTTTCTCCTATAAACGGAGCTACATAGTTCGAAAGGTGTTTAATTGAATCTTTTTTTGTCCAAAAATTATAAATACGTGTAATTAGTAGGTAAAAATAAATCTTTTGCAATACATATAAATGTTGAAAATTGACGTGTAAGTTTGTATACGGGTAAAATCGGGAATAAAATTACCCCCGATTTTCTGCTGAAGAAACGAGGAACACCGTGATTCGACGCTGGTTCGAGTAAGATCGAGAGTGCCACATATCGAAGCCCTGGGGGACGAATGATACGCCCGGAATCGGGTACGGTCAAAATAAAAAGAATCAAGCTCGAGCGAAACAAAGAACCGAGGTTAAAGGGAAAACGGTTAAAGAGAACGAACGAGGGCCAAAATATCCGCAAGTAACCATATATTATCGTGTGATCATGCCCAATATTAATGGCAAATCGTGTTTTATTGGAAAAAAAGGAAAAAAAAAAAGGATTTTTTTACCTTGTTTAGACTTGTACTAGAGTTGAAACTCCTCTAATATGTAAATAGGAGAACCTTTTCGTTTTTTGGGTCACTGTTCATGACAGTTATATCAAAGCAATAAAGTTTATATTTGTCTTTTAGCAATTGTTTAAGTGTTCATCAAGTTGTCCATCCATTCCATCACAACTGAGCTCCAGTCTGAGGGCTCGATCGTGATCGGTTATTGGCATTCGAACCTAACTTTAGGCTTATTCTCTTCGACATATTTGGTTGATCGTTTTGTTGCCCAGTAATTTTTTTATTTGCCGTTCTTTGACCATTCGTGTTAGATCGAACTATAGATTTTTAAATCGCATACAAATTTAATTGGTTCTCATTTTAAGGGTAAATAGTTTAGTGCCCACCATGGGACAAAGGATAATAGTGCTAATTTAATCCGAATCTTTATAATACAATCTATTTTACACTTGCTCTTTGACGTTTGATTTCAAGATAATTCAATATGTCAAATTCCCAATCCGCTCACTTGAGTGTTGACACTAAGTCACGCCACTACAGTGAAAATAACAACCTGGTGCCAATCAAAAGTGTGCCCCCGATTGACTCTAATGGTGTTCCAATCGCCACCCAGTCGATGCCAATTCACAAGTTGCTATCACTATAAACCCACCGATTAATCCTGAAAGCAGCATTCACGGGGCACCTCAACCATTGGTTCACGAGACACCCAGGAGAGGTGGTGGTCGAGTTAGTTTACATTTGACTTTTGAGATATTACAAGCTTAGAGAGTTGCAATAGCGCAACTGTGGGGTCAAAGTCACGCACACAATAGGGCCGAACCCAAACGGATCGGAGAGGATACTCGGAAGGAGCAAAAATTGTCGTAGAAATCGATGGATTCAAACCTAGTGAAACTTCCAAGGTGATAAAATGCTCGAAAAACTAACAAAACAGGCAAAATCTGGCGAGAAGAAAATAGAGATGAATGACTAAAAGGTGGAAACTTACAATTCGAGGGTCGATCAGATCCTGTAAACTCCACTGATATTGAAGTGGCCGGATTCCAAAATGTTCATTCAGAAACTCTTGCCCCCGAGCATGACACCAAAACTAATTCTGAAAAGTTTCTGCATGCCCGATATTCCAAAATACAATGGGACCATAAATCCAAACGAGCATGTAACCTCCTATTATGCGAAATAAAAGGTAACGACCTCGAGGATGACGAGATCGAGTCGATGTTGTTGAAGAAATTTGGGGAAACCTTATCTAAGAATTGATGAAATAATACCATAACTTATCTCTAAATTCTATTAAGTTTTTCACTATGCTTGAAGATGCCTTCGTTAAAGCCCATGCCGACGCTATCAAAGTTGAGATGAGGAAATCAAACCTATTTAAAGTCAAGAAAAAGGACAACAAGATGCTTAAGGAATTTATGTCGAGATTCTAGATGGAACGGATGGACTCGCAAGATTGGGCCGTTCAGGCATTCATTTAGTGACTTAACCTTCAAAGTTTGGTTGTGTCATAACAGTTGAAGCAAAACTTGGTAGATTACTATGCAGGGTTACCTGGGACGATGTCCATATCAGGTACCAGTCAAATAGTCGAGGACGACCAAATAGGATCTCCCTCTAGGTTAGTTTGTCCCAATAGAGTAAACGACAAGTCTCAAATAATTGTGGATCAGGAGTCGATGCCACCCCGAGATTGATACCATCCATACAACTCAAATAGAAGGGGAAATAGACCCAATCGATGCCTAAACAAGAATGATAGAAGAAGTGACTAGGGTCCAAGCAACCGAGGTTTGGTAAATAGAAACAGTTTCAACAGATCACCTAGGGTCAAACATCCCCCGAGACTATTAGAATATAACTTCAACATGGATGCAACGAGTATAGTGGTAGCCATCAACTGTATCAAGGAGACCAAATGGCCAAGGCCTATCTAGTCCGATCCCATACAGAGGGATCACAATTTGATATGTAAATATCACAGTACTCACGGTTGCATAACCGAGGATTGTATAAAGTTAAGGGAAGAAGTGGCTTGTCTATTCAATAATAGGAATCTTCCCGAATTTCTAAGTGAGCAGGCCAAAAACCATTTCTGAAACAGGGACGCCAACAAATAAATAGAGTAGGAAGAACCTCAACATGTGATTAACATGATCATCAGATAAATAGATGTTCCACAATCGCTAATGATAAACACACCAAAATTTCTATCACAAGATAAAAATTAACTCGAGACTATGTTCTTGAGAGATTCATCTCATTCAGCGACGAGGATGCTGAGGGAGTCATTCAACATCACAATGATACACTGGTAATTCTGTACTTATTAATAAATCTTGATTGAAGCGTGTGTTAATTCATCCAGGTACCTCGACCAGCATTACCCGATGGAGACTTGTGGAACAATTAGGTCTATCGGATCAGATCGTACCATTATATTGAGTATTGAACGGTTTTAATATAGCATTCGAGACAACAAAGGGTGAAATCACCACAACGGTCAACACAGTTGGAACCAACCAGAAGACAAAGTTCTATGTAATCGAGGAGGATATGAGATCCAACGCCTTGTTCAGGAGAACATGGGTCCAAAGCATGAGGAAGATATCGTCAACCTTGAACCAAGAGTTAATGTTTCCTACCCCAAAATGCACTCAAAATGGTCTACATAGAACAAACATTCGTAAATGAGACGTTCATTGTCGAGGAAGTGAGCCTGATTCCCACAATCATGACATCAAAAATTGAGGGAATGATCAAAGAGAAATGCACCAAATAGAAATCAATGGTCCTGACCCTGATCGATCCCGAAAAATAGGAGGAACATCCAACATATGAGGAAGATGACTTCGGGGTCCCGAGATATTTCATAGCACCTGATGATATCGATGCCTCCAAGTCAACAATCGATGAACTGGAACATGTCATATTGTTTGAGCACTTGCCGGACAAAAAGACATACTTGGGAACGTGGCTAATCTCCATGCTTAGGAAAAAACTCCTTGATTTTTTAAATCTAATGTCCTAATTGAGCTTGGATCTAAAATTCCACCCGATCAAACAGAAGAGGAGGCCATAGTCTGAAATCAAGAACACGAGGTATCTAAACTCTTAAAAATAGGTTCCATTCTAGAGGTTAAATACCTGAATTGGCTAGCTAACGTAGTCATTGTACCTAAAAATGGGAACAATCTTAGAATGTGTGCAAGTTATAAGGACTTGAAAAAGGTATACCTGAAGGATTCATTTCCTTAGCCTAACATCGGCCGAATGATCGATGCGATGGATGGGCACCAGATGCTGAGCTTTCTTTATTCCTATTTCGGGTACAATTGATATGGATGGACCCGAGCAACCAAGAGAAAACTTCTTTCATAACTAAGTTCGACACGTATTGTTATAACGTGATGCCGTTTAGGTGAAAAAGATGGTGCCACGTATCAACGCATAGTTAATTGAATGTTCGAGGAACAAATAAGGAAATTAATGGAGGTTTATACTATCGATATATTAGTTAAGTCCCTGCTAGAAGAGGACCATTTGAAGCATTTACAAGAAACCTTCGACATACTTAGGGAATACAACATGAAGTTAAACCTGGATAAGTGTGCCTTCAGAGTCGGCTCGGGAAAGTTCCTCGATTTTATGGTATATAACCAAGAAATAGAGATCACCAAGATAAAATAAAGACCATAGTGTAGGAAAATCATTCTATCCATGATATGTGTGCTTTGGTTATATTAGCATGATTTCCAGGTATATGTTTTGATGAATGACAAACAATGAAGTCAAGTGTCAAACAACGTTATTATATGACAAACAATCAAGATTGAATGCCGAGAAGCATATTGATGAATGGATTGCATGGAAAAGCCAAGACGAGCTCAAAAGTTCAAGACCGAAGACCCAAGGCATAGATCGTTAGGTAGAACCAATGTAAGAGCAACGTTTAAGTTATCTCGTCTTTTGGCTCAACATAGGTCATCACAAATATGCATAAAATCATTTTATCAAATCATATTTATCATAAACATATTTCAAATACTTATAACAAAATGATTTTAACGTTTTCATTTTAACCAAAATGGTTTTTGAAGTAAGTTTTCAATTCTGGACAGCATAAGAGAATAATCGATTATGGCAAAGTGTATAATCGATTATTCTGGGAAATTCCATTTATTGGAAATTTCCGCAGAGTAAGATAATCGATTATACACTTGCACATAATCGATTATCTTGTATCCGTTGCCTTCCCAACGTTCCGTTTTATGAACGTTGAGAAGATAATCGATTATGCAAAGTGAATAATCGATTATCTTGGCATAAAATCAGCATTATTGATTGCCAATTAAGCAACGGACATACAACCTCTACCACCTATAAATAGAGGTCTTTTTGACTAATTTCACATGAACAATATCTCTCATTATTCTTGAACATATTGATAACATTTCTACATCATATTTAGAGCTTTTGTTGAGCCATTTGAGAGACAATTTTGTGTTGTTCATAGAGCTTATATTGTATCTCTTTATCTACTCTTCTTAGAGAGTTCTTGTTGTAAAAGAGAAAGGTTCTTGAGAAGACCATACCTTCTCATTGAGCGTTGGGTTTGCTAAGTACCTTCAATCTTAGTGTGTGAAGTCTTGTGGTGTGGTATCCACGAGCAAGGTGAAGTCTTGAGGTGAGGTATCCTCAAGCAAGTTGAAGTCTTGTAGAGTGTACATCTACGAGCAAGTGTAACGGTTTGTTAGGCACTCGTAAGCTTAACGGAGTTAGTGTAAACTCGAGAGAGTCTCTCGGGGACTGGACTAACCACACGTCGTGGTGAACCAGCATAAATTCGGTGTGTCCTCTCCTTACTCTTTTAATTACTGCACTTACTTTACTCCTGCAATTTTAATTCCGCAAGATTTATCGACATTCTCGTGCCGCACTATTCACCCCCCCCTAGTGACGGGCATAAATCCTAACACATAGAAGATATCACCATAGTTGACAACGTCAAGGCGGTATCGAGGCTACCCCGGGGATAGCCGCATTGGGACGATTTATTTCTAGGTCAAATGACTACTCTTGAACCCCGAAACACCAAAAGGATTTAGAAGAACTCAAACAATACTTATCAAGTCTTGCTTTGTTGCACAACCTGAAGATGAACGACCAGTTGTACCTTTATTTGGTAGTCTCCGAGGTGGCGATAAAAGGTATCTTGCTCCAGGAAGAATAAGGTATACGGTTTCCTATCTATTATGTTAGTAGAACCCTAGGTGATGTCTAAATGAGGTATCCACATATAGAGAAATCAATGCTTGCCTTGTTAAGCGCATCTAGGAAACTTAATCCATACTTCCAATGTCACTCTTTATGTGTCGCAAATCCTCTAAGAAATGTCATGCATAAACTCAAAATCTATAGTCGATAAATAGTTCATAGAGGTTAGCGGGAGATATGAATGTAATCCCCAAACAACCATAACGTCTTAGATTTTGGTAGACTTCGTGGCCGATTTCACACCGGCCTTGATCCCCGAGGTCGATAAAGAATTATTACTTTCCACAAGGACTAGCTCAGGAGTCTGGACCCTATTCATGGATGGTGCATCCAATGTGAAAGAGTCCGGATTGGGAATAATATTAAAACCAACCACAGGTAATATAATAAGGCAATTTGTTAGAACTATAAAATTAACTAAGAATGAACATGAATATGAGGCTATGATTTCAGGTCTATAACTGGATAAAAGCGTGGGGGCTGTGGTGATCAAAGCTAAGTGAGACTCCCACCTCATTATTAACCAAGTTAATGGGATGCTCGAAGTCAAAGAAGACCGCATACGAAGATACTTGGATAAATTACAAGTGGTGTTACATCGTTTCATAGAATGGACATTACAACATGTGCCCCAAGATCAGAATAGCGAGGCTGATACTTTGGCTAACTTAGGGTGGTCAGTTGTCTGATGAATTTAACTCTGAATAAGATAGTGCAATTGATAAGCTCGGTGATAGAAAAAGGTCATGTCAAGGTAAAATCGACGAGTTTTACTTGGTATTGAAGAAACAAATACATAGACTACCTTCAGAAGGGGAAATTATCGTCAGTTCCCCAAGAACCAAGGGCCCTTCGAACTAAGGCTGTCAGGTTTAGCTAATTTGAAGGATGGCTATACCAATCATTCTTCGGACTGTTAGCAAAGTGCTCGAGGCCCTAGGAGACCGCTTACATGATGAGGAAAGTCCACAAAGGTATATGTGGAAAACATTTAGGAGAGGAATCATTGGATCGAAAACTGATCAGGGCCAGATATTGCTGGAACGAAATGGAAAAGGATGCGAAGGACTTTGGTCAAAAGTGAAATAAATGTCAAAGGCATGGCTCGATGATCTACCAACCAATGGAGCTGCTTCACCCGATCCTTTCCACTAGGTTATTCATGAAATAAGGAATGAACATCGTATCCTTATGCTTTCAAAAGTGAAATAAATGTCAACGGAATGAACATCGTATTCTTATGACCGATTACTTCTCCATGTAGGTTGAAACACATGCTTTAAAAATAATTAGAGAAAAGTAGGTCATCGAATTCATCTGGAATCATAATATGTTGGTTCGGGATACTGAACAAGATCACGCGTGACAACATGAGACAATTCATCGTTAGTGAGGTCAATAAGTTCTTCAAAGACCCCAAATTCAAAAAGATTCTATCAACCCCTCATCACCCTAGTATGAACGTTCAAGTGGAGTCAACAAGCAAAAATATACTGTAGAATACATTGAAGAGTACTGGTGAAACATCTTCAAAGCCCAAGGTCCTATGGAAGTGGAAAGAAATTTTGCCCAAGGTTCTATGGAAGTGGAAAGAAATTCTGCCCAAGGTCCTATGGGTACATAGAACAACTTCAAAGCCGAGTATTGGTGAAACATCATTCTCCCTAGTCAACGATGCAGAGTCTTTGATTCTGGTAGAGGTGGGAGAATCGAGCTTAAGGTTCGAATATGCTACAGAGACATCGACTGACAAGGCCATGGCCACAAGTCAAAATTTAGCAAATGAAAGGCGAGAATCTAGCCTAGTCCAGTTAGCAGCTAAAATGTACCGAATGGGAAGATACTACAACCGAAGCTCAAACCTACGACACTTCCAAGTCGGGGACTTGGTATTAAAAAAATTCACACTGCATACCAAGAGGCCGAATGACGAAAAACTAGACCTGAACTAGAAGGAACCGTACGGATTCGCTGGTATAACCTAGAAAGGCTCTTACTAGATTGAGTCTGAAAATGGCATACAATTACCAAACAAATGGAATATGGCACTTTTAAAGCAGTACTATTACTAATGTATGAATATATAAATTCCTTTGAGGTTTATTATGATATCCCATGCAGGTATTCATCGAAGTGAAGTCCAAGGATTAGGTCTGAAATCATGTGTTGTAATCTTTTTTCCTTCGACTAATTTTTTCCCAAAGTGGATTTTTAGCAAGGTTTTTAATGATGTAATAATAATTGTGACCGGTTTAAGATCGAGGACTCCGGATTGCTCATATTGGATCAATAGTATTCGAGGCCTCAAAATTCTTGAATACTAGGGGAATATCACACGGTGAGCCGAGAATCGAAGACCTATGTTCGGAAATTTAGAAGGCACTCATATCGACATCATAAGCCAAGGCTTGAGTATTAAGATTTATTGCAAGATTCAAACAGTCAAATGAACCGTGACCATATAGCTTATTCTCGTCGTGACAGATAGCTTCTGTATCTTCAATTTACATACACCACATTTAGATAATAAAAAAGAAACTCGTCTTCTATTTTTCATCAATTCACATTCATACAAGCAATGTCAATTGTAATGAATACTAGGTTCAACACCTTCTAGGACCACGGTCCATCATTAAGTGGGGGCATGAGACCTCGAAGGAAGTAAGAATCCACGATACCATGCCTAACCATATGAAAGACCCTTAAGCCAAGGTAAACTTAAGATCCAAAGACTTTGGATCTTCAATCACAATGTATAAGTGGCCCAAAGACATCCCTTAGTTCGTGCATAAAAATTAAGGTCCTTACATATTTAAAATCCATAAATGATGACTTCTCACCCAATCCAAGTCAATCTGTCCATTTAAAAGATTTAAAGTGTCGGGATAAATTATTCGAATATTTTAACAAAGACTTCACTTTTTATCAGGTCCTCTAAAGTCAAAGCAACTCGGAGTCATTTTTTAACCCAAGCCTCATCCGAGCTTTGGAGAGAACAATTTAAGCAATGCCAAATTCTATACTAAGGCATCGATGACATATTAAGCTTGAGACAAAAGTTATATGTCCTAAGTCTTAAACATAAGAAATCACAAAAAAGTTAAAGGATATAACACATAGCCTAAGGAACTTTTATGCATATTTACCAAAAGGTATTTATAGAGGCAATATAAAGAGGACACAAAGTACAAAGTGTGCAACTACAAGAAACAATAAAAATAAGCTAAGGCATTTCCTGCCTAGTCTTTATCGGAGCCTAGCTCGCTATCCAAACCATCCAGCTCGTGCCTCATCTTGCCTCAACTTTGAGCCTCTTAGCCTCCTCGATTTGGAGCTACTCGAGAGTCTCTTTGCGAGATAGCCACTTCACGTACTTAGCCTTTTTATAACACGGGCTTTGGCTGCCTCTACATCATTCTTGTCCGGGCCTGCATGTCCTAGGCTTCCAAGGCCTTATTTAAGGCCATTTCCAATATGATTTCAGCGTCGTGTACTCTTGGCCAAGATCATCAAGTTTTGTAATGCCCGAGGCAATCTATGCGCGGAGCTACTCATTTAGCTTTCATTAGTCAGAGCTGTACTTTGGTCGATTCCAGGTCCACTTTGGTGTCATCTTGCTCCGTTGCTAGGAGGTCTATTTTTCCCCTCAGTTCATCAGTTAAATCATTGACCTTATCCATCTCGGGCCTAAACTGGTCGATCAAGATTATTTTCTCTAGAACCTCTAAGGTTCCAATGTTAGCATTCACATTTAAACTCTCGATGCTGATCTCCAACACTTTTACATTTTCAATAAGAAGAGTATGGTCCTGTTTTTCTTTTGAAGCCTTCTTTGGGCTTTGTCCAGCTCGGCTTGGAGACAGAGCTGTCAACAATTTCCTTAAGGACTTCATCTTTTTGTCATAGAGAGATTTTACATATTCTTTTGCCAGACCTTCTCTTTGAGCTTGAACTCGAGGTGATTCACCTCTATTCTATATCGATGAAGGCTTTCATAGTGAAGCATTGAAGCTTGAAAAATAGAGAAAAGGAAATCGTTAAAAACCCGTTAAGGAAAATAGAACTCTTTAATTTATAAAGAGATTGAGGTATACCCTATTCATTAACTGTTGAGCCTCATCGAAGAGATTTAGTCTGCTACCTCATTTATCTTTACTTGGTCCTCTTTGGTTACCAAAAGATAGAGATAGCTGGTCACTCCAACTAGCTCGGATAGCAGTGTAAACATAACCATCTTGTGATCAGGGTCTATATTCGGGGCAGGAAACTATTTCTCGAGCTTTGAGCTTGAACTCAGCTAACCTGACCCCAGTTGTACGACCCTTTTCGTGATCTATAGGTGGCCAAAGCCAGAGCAGTCCTCTAGCATGCCAACGTCCGCACCCTAAAAAAGCAAGTTGAGGACTTCATCCACGACCCTGGACGCGTCAGTTGGTTTTTCTTCAGCAGCTCAAGCATATTTAAAGGGGCCTCCCAGTGAGGTGGAGATTCTTGAATATGGATGGCGACGTCATCCTCAAGACCAGTTGTTCTTGGGTTTAGAGGGGATTTTTGAGAAGAAGTAGCCACCTGTTCCTCCTCGAGCTCCCGTGTTGAGGAGGATTCAGCCTTACAGTCACCCATTTCAAGGGTTACCAGCTCTTGTGTAGTCATCGATCAGTTGATGAATGAAAAATTCCATGTCATCGTTATCCTCAAGGAAGTCATTGAG
The DNA here is from genome assembly GCA_034376525.1 of Nicotiana benthamiana. Taxonomy (NCBI): domain Eukaryota; kingdom Viridiplantae; phylum Streptophyta; class Magnoliopsida; order Solanales; family Solanaceae; genus Nicotiana; species Nicotiana benthamiana. The sequence continues at coordinate 46,450,489 of CM067330.1, forward strand.
CCAATGAAGAGCTTCAGAATCTGGGACTCGGGTATTAGAAGCTTTATTGGTGCTTTTTTTGACCTCACCATGATTTTTCTTCTTCTTAGCCTTAGAAAAGGCACGCTCGAGGAGTCGGGAGACCTTTCCTTCTTCTTCAATTTCTCCTTCTTCTTCGTAATAGCGTCGGCATTAAGCTGTAGTGAAATGGTGGGGTTTGTAGACGAGATCGAGGATATGACTTTGATGGTTTCTCGAAGTTTAGTGGTCTTGAGAAAAATATGTGGGAGGGGCACTCACCATGAGAATGAGCCCTCCACTTGCCTTTGGAAAGCTTGCGCCACACACGCTCGAGGATAGGTAAGTTGTTTGCATATACCCTCGACCCACTCACTAAAATGAGGGACCACATTGGGGACTCGAGTAATAGCTGCATGTCAACGATGAATAATGAGAAAGATAAGTAGATTTAACAAAGTACTTTTTAACTTAAGAGGAAGTAACTTACATTTTGAGTTGCACTTCTTCGGGGACATGAACTCGAAAGGACTGAAGTCCTTGGTCTTTATTCGAACAAACCTCCCACTGCCATTGTCGCGCCTCCTTTTTCTCACGAAATCGAGTTTATGACATTTGGGAGGAAAGCTTATTCCTTTTGGGAATTGGGTTTGAATTGAAGAGTCGCCACCTAATGATTTAAATGCATTAGGACACTAAGAAGAGTTTGATTTTAGTAACTAGAGATTGGGTAAGGGCTTGAAATTATCCCAAGAGGAAGGTGTTAGGCACCCCTTAGGATCCACTAGTGTAGTTCCCGGCCAAACTAATATTGTGACTTTAGGTACGAATAACATGTAGGCAAGTAAGAACTTAAAATAAGAGAAGATTTTCACGTGATTGTTGCAAATAAACAAATTTGGAAAGAAAGAAATAATTTGAAAATTTAAAGAAACAAATAAATTAGGGGGGGGGGGGGTTCTAGGTTCATTAATAATATAGATCACTCTACACAACATCCGGTAATCACTCCTCAGTGAGGGGCTACACGTGATGTTATCGCATGGTCATCATATACATATCTACCCTTTCTCACCCCGTTTAAGGTATTAAAACGTAAAATGGTCTCGTTTACCTATTGCATGCTATTACCTGCCCCAATCATATCAGTCCCCGAGATATTAAGACTACTAATCCTAACAGGGAGGGATTTTAGATTTGTTTGTAGTTTCAAAGGAAATATTCTAACGCAACATACAAAAATATGTATAACAAGTTGGGGAGGAGCACATAACAAGTAAAGAAGGCTCAGATATATTCCTTCAATCAAAGAAGCATATAGTTAGCATGACTTGCACATATTATTTAGGGTCTGGTTTAATACTTAACGTGAAAGAATTTAAAGGTTGGGGCAGACTAATTTACTACATAATTCAGATAAGAAGCCTCAATTAGGCTTGCATGCTGGTTGTAGTTAAAAAATAGATTCAATTGATAATTATTACCCTAAGGCTTGCCTAAGTGTTGGGTGAAGACCCTATAGGCATGATATCTACCGATTTCTGAGAACAATGAAGGAAACTGAATACATACTGATTAAAAGGTTGCCAGATTATTTGAGAAAAAGGAAGTTCTAGCAAAAGATTACAAGTTCTGTAAAATGAAGATACATTGTTATTACTGGTTTTAGTCTTATTTGTGAGTGAAGCGATTCATACCTAGTTAATAGCTCCTATAGACACGCTTTCTATGCGTTGTTGATTTTAAGCCCTTTTATAGACAATGGTAAAATGCAAAAATCCTATAGACACGATATCTAGGTGCTGAATTCGTTTAAAGCCTATGAGCATGACATCTAATTGCAGTTGGTGGTTAAGACCTATGAGCATGATTGGTAGACAAAAAATGGATGTATAAGATTCAGAGGGACCTATAGGCATATTATCTATATGCATATGCAACATTTAGATATAACTATATACATGGTATATATATGAGAAAGGGTACAACTTCAGAAGTACTTATAGGCAAGATATCTATGTGAGAATGCAGAATTTCAGAAGACCTATAGGAATGATATCTATTTGAGAATGCAGAATTTCAGAAGACCTATAGGCAGGATGTCTATTTGAGAATGCAGAATTTAAGAAATACCTATAGGCATGGTATCTATTTGAGAATGCAAAATTTCAGAAATACCTATAGGCATGGTAGCTATTTGAGAATGCAAAATTTCAAAACTACCTATAGGCATGGTATCCATTTGAGAATGCAAAATTGCAGAAATACCTACAGGCATTGTATCTATTTGAGAATGTAGAATTTCAGAAATACTTATAGGCATGGTATCTATTTGAGAATGCAAAATTTCAGAAATACCTATAAGCATGATATCTAGTTGAGAATGGAGAATTTAGAAATACCTATAGGCAGGACATCTATTTGAGAATGCCAATTTCAGAAAACCTATAGGCAGGATATCTACCCTTTACATACATAGTTACCCACCCTTTTCATTAGCCATCCCCAGAGTTTATTACAAAATTATAACAACCAAGAATAAAGATAAAATAAAACATCAGAAATTAAAAAGTACAACCAAGTGGAGCCTGATTCAGACTTCATGTCTGAAATATGAGGTAAACCAACTCCAAAGATCATGATCCAAACCCTTTCTCCCATTTGAGTGTCACAAAGTTTCCTAAGAGCCTCAAAGGGATTCCGGGCACTTCTCCCACCCAAATATATTATTAGATTGGAACAAGTGCAGTGTGGAAGGGTCATCCTTCAAGTGTCCAAGTTCATAGGGAACTTAAAGGGTCCCAAGTCAAGGCTCACAAGAGGAAAGCAGAACTTAAAGACTAAAAAGTGTTCAAGTGCAGAATAGAGTGCTAGAAGGGAAAAGGGAGAGGGAAACAATTGCAAAATTAACAACTTCACAGTAAGGGATTCAGGGGGTTGGGACTGATTGTAGAGAGACCTTATGTTTGGAATTAATTGATTCTAGGTATGCACAACAATAGGGGGATGTTGTTATGCTCATAAAACCAACTAGAATATACAACACACAATGATAACATGAGGTTATGATCCCAGGGGACCAAGTTTGAATCATGAACGATAATATTTTAATGCTATCATGCCTCAAACAACCATCAGTGCAAAACAACTTAGAATACACAATAGAGGCAGAACAAGTAGAAGGAAAATGCTAAAACATACTGAATCAAACACATAAGTAGGCAACCAGGAGGAAAAATGTGTTAAATAAACATATAGTTATGATGTTGAATCATAATTAGAAAATATCAGTTTAAGGAAAGCAAATAGAGAAAGAAGAATGTAGCAGGACTTGCAAACATGCCACAGTACAAGCAGCAAGAAAGAGTATTTTTTTAGTCTAAGTACAAAAAAACACGAGCAATTGTCTAGAAAACTAAGAGTCTTCGCGTAGTTATAATGTGGAGAATAAGCAGAAATAAGGTAAGAAAAAAATTATGGAACTGAATATCAATTAAAAATCAAGGCTTCCTTTAATTAAGGAATTCAGATTCAAACGGTAAAACTATTTAAGGAAAGAAATTAAATAAACATCTTGTGCAAAGTAGGCCATTAGGGGTAAATACACAGGGGTTTTAATTAAGGGAAGAATTTTTAAATACACCGTTAGAGCAAAATAAGGTAAAAATCAATTAGTACACAGTAAATCAAAGAGTCCAATATTCTCAATTACTGGTTCGTGAGTAAACCAAGTTAGAAAGGTTGAGGAAAGTTTTCGAATCAAACCAAGTAATAGGAAAATTAGCAAACAAGAAAAGAAAATCAATCAGACTTACACTAACAAAGTCTGAAATTATTCAAAAAATTGAAAGTCATTTAGAGGGGAAGTTAGACACATATAAAGAGTACACAAGTATTGGGCATGAAAGGCTGAATTTAGGACAAAGAAAAACATTGTATAGTAGCAAACAAAAATACTCACATAGGTCGATTTCAGTTATATAGTAACAGAGAAGAGAAAGTATCAAATAGCATGCAAAAGGATCAAGTAAAAGACCTTATAGAGTTTAGCAGGAATTTAGAGTCATATAAAGAAATAGAAGATTCAGAAATTCAATCGAGCAGTAGATGAAACATCTTCAGAAACTCGAATAGGTCCGGAGAAATTAGGGTTTTGAAACCAAACAAGTTCAACGGTGAAGAACAAGCAAATCACATAACAAATAGTTTCACAACTCGACTGTATCCCCAAATTTAGTGTTGTCCCCGTCATTCGAGTATAGAGATGAAAACAGGTAGATCACGCAGAAGTACTAACAAAATAAGTTCAAAAATCTAAATAAAAAAGAACTAAGACTTTTAACATGCATATTCCAGTAAAAGAAAAACATAAAGGAGCACAGTAAAAGAACAACATAGTAGAAGCACAACATAAGAAACACAATAGAAGAACAAGATAAGAAACACAGTAGACATGTTTAAAAATCAGAAGAGCTTCAAATTAAAGTAACAAAAAACCCTAAATCAGAAAAGATGAATGTTTTGAAAGTAGAGTTTTGAAAGAAATAGTGAGAAAACATTTAGGAGCTTAGAGAAAATACAGATATACAACAGATCTAAAAGAATTAGAAGAACCTCAAAGATTAAGGTTTCAAAAGAACCCTAGATAGTGAGAAAGGCTTGGAAAGTCATTGATCTTAGCAGGAGAAGTCGAGTTCAATCTTGAATAGCCATGGCTGGTTGGAGAAAGGTCGAAGATGATAGGAGACAGCATAGCATTGAAATAAACCATTGTCCGGACCAAACTTCATCTGGGTCTGGTCTTGAAAGCAGGATAATTAAGCATGTAGAAGTCGTAGGAGGCAAATACATACCTTGAATGGCTTTGGAAACCATTGATTCAAGCTCTTTTTAGGGTGGTGGAAGAAGGTGGTGGCTAGGTTTGAGAGAGAGTTTTGGAGAAGGGGGCTACAGACGGGAATTAGTTAGGGTTTGGGGATATTGGGGAAATAAAAAAGGCTGAAATTGAAAGGGGTCCGGACGGGTTATTTGAGTGGGTTGTGGGTCGGGTAAACTTCAAAATTTGGGCGGGGTATCGGGGTTTGAAATTGGGTCTAATTAAAGGTGCCAAATATGGCCAAAATTGAAAAAAAAAGGCTAACATTTAAATATTCATTTTCCTTATTTATGTTATGAAAAATGGTGAAATAATTTCTAGACACAAATTAAAGCTGCTAAAATAATAAATAATATATAAATATTAAATTAATAATATTGGAGTCAATTTTATAACTATAAATACGCTTAAAATAGGTTAATATTGCAATTAAAAATACTAAATAAATTTATAAAAATGTGCAAAAATCATACTAGTTATATTTTAGTACAAATATGAGAATCAAATAAATGAATTACCAAAATGCCATTTTTGGTAATACATATTGGGTTTTTCTTGATATAATAGGACAATAAATTGATTTAATTTTTTTTCAAAAAAACTGATAAAAATAACAAAACCTTGGGATATACTTATATATGCATATAAATACTATTTTAAAAGTATTTTTCATATTATAAATATACATGAAAAAATTGGGTATCAACAGGTGCCCCTCTTTACCCGGAAGGATGAAACAGTTGTCGGGTAAAGATACGATGGCCAATTTTGACCGAATGAAGTTGTTTAAGCTGCCCATATTTCCCTGGTCTTATGGGAGTTAGGACATATGTAGTTCAAGATCCGTTGGCAGAGAATGTCGATGGAGACTTTCAAGAACGGGCACGTATTTAGGATAGGGTGAATGGTTGGAGTCTGATAGGCCTGCGGGAACTGGAGCAGAATTGATCTTGCCACGATGGCCATTGCTTCTAGTTTACCTGTAAATAAGTAACACAAGCATATATTTTACATAAATTTAAACATGATGTAATTTCCCGTCGAACCATGAATGTTGTCTTTGGATGGTTAGGATGACGTCCTCAGACTATGATGTCCTTGGCCATGAAGCATATAATAAAGGATTCATAGGCCATGAAATGATGTTCTCGAGCTATGAGAATGATGCCTCCGAACTATGATGCCTTTGAATAATGACATGCAAAATATAAGAGGGGTCCTCAGGCCATGGCATGGCATTCTCGAGCTATGAAAATTGTGCCTCTGAACAATGATGCCTTTGGATAGTTTGGCGATCTTTCAGCCCATGAGATATAGTATTTGGCGATCTTCCAGCCCATGAAATGCAGAAAGTGGCGATCTTTTATCCATGCAAAATGTAAATAAAGCAACGATATTTCAGCCATACAAGTGTAGATAGGGCGATCTTTCAGCCATATAAGATGTAGATAAGGTAGCGATCTTTTAGCCGATGCAAATGTAGATAGGATGTCGATCTTTCAGCCATGCAATTGCAGTATTTGGCAATCTTTCAGCCCATGCAATGTAGAAGGTGGCGATCTTTCAGCTGATGAAAAATGTAAAATAAAGTGGTGATATTTCAGTCATGCTAGTGTAAAATAAAGTGGCGATATTTAAGCCATGCAAGTGTAAAAATAAAGTGGCAATCTTTCAGCCGATGAAATGCAGTAAATGAAGTGGCGATCTTTCAGCCATGCAATGTGCAAATGGAGGCAATGTTTAGTCTCGAAAGGCAGAATGGTAGCTTTATACAATGCAAAAAATGTAGGAAAAGGTTGAGCTTAACCTCGGAAAGCAGAATGGTAGCCTTATGCAATGCAAAATACAGGTAGAGGTAGAGCTTAACCTCGAAAGGAATAATGGTAGCCTTATGCAATACAAAAAATGCAGATGGAGATAGAGCTTAGTCCCAGAAGGAAAAATAGTAGCCTTATGCAATGCAAAATGCAGGTAGAGGTAAAGCTTAACCTCGGAAAGTAGAATGGTAGCCTTATGCAATGCAAAAAATGTAGATGGAGACAGAGCTTAGTCTTGGAAGGCAGAATGATAGCCATATGCAATGCAAAATATAGGTAGAGGTAGAGCTTAACCACGGAAGGCAGAAAGCAAATGGTAATAGAATTTTCTTAGCTGATTGCGGATCGCGATATAACGACTGCTGGGGATACTGTGTCTGTTGGGAAAACTGCGTGCGCATAGCAGCTGTGAGTAAGTGCTACAGTTTTGAGAATTGTATTCCTAAACAATGTTTGTCACGTGAGTAAATTTTATGTTTTTGCAACTCGAGTGTCTGCATCTAAAGAAAAATCGTTAGTGTTATAGAGGGGGGAGGTTAGTTCGTATCCATGTTGGATTTGCTTGTTCTACTTGATTATGATATGGTGATATTATACGTATCGTTGAGGTATTATTGCTAAACAAATCAATTTTGGTAACAAACATGGATGATTTAGTAAAAATATAACATAAATACATAGTCGAGAATAGTTTTCTTTGAATGAACCGACGACGGCGACATGGTTCAAGACATTGCGACCTTTCTTGCTACAGAATTTTGAGGGTCCTTATCAAAATTCTGTCCCAGTTTATTTGGTAGATTCTTCTGACGGCTACTTACGATGACTAGCTGAAATTACTTTGGAATTTTGAGGCTCCTCCTCAATATTCTGCCCCAGTTTCCAATTACGGGAAAAATGAAAATTTTATTGACTTGTGATCGAACCCATAAGGCTGACTACGTATCCCCTCTTAAAGGTGAATTAGGTTAGGCGTAGTTCAAATTACATCATATATGAAAGCATAAAGATTACACATAGTATCACTTGACTGTATCCAAATTGATCAGCTTTGGCCAATCTTCTCCATCCATTTCTGCAAGTATGAGGGCTCCTCCTGTCAGAACCCGATGAACCATGTACAGACCCTACTAGCTGGGAGAGAATTTCTATTTGGCTTCATCTTAATGCAAGAAAATTTTCTTTAACACCAGCTACTCCGATGTGAATTGTCTCGGCCTGACTCTTTTGTTGAAGGCTCTGGATATTCTGTTCTAATAGAGCTTACCACGGGAAACTGCATTCATTCTCTTTCCGTCTGTAAGAGATAGCTGCTCAAAATGACTCTTCACGCATTCTGCGTCGTCGAGCTTAGCTTCTTGTATGATAATTAAGGAAGGGATTTCTACTTCGGCTGGAATGACTGCTTCTGTACTATATACCAGCATCTAGGGGGTTTCCCCAGTTGATGTGCTTACTGTGGTTTGATATCCCAATAAAGCAAATGATAGCTTCTCGTGCCACTACTAATGCTTCTCTATCATTTTCCTTAGTATCTTCTTGATATTCTTGTTGACGGCTTCTACGACTCCGTTCATCTGAGGTTTGTAGGCTGTAGAATTCTTGTGTTTGATCTTGAAGGTTTCATACATGTATTTCATCAGGTCACTATTGATATTGGAATAGTTAAATGATTGACTCTGAAATTCTAAACCGACAAACAATATGGTCGCGGATGAAATCTGCCACGACTTTCTTAGTCATTGCTCTGTAAGATGCTGCTTCAACCCATTTGGTGCAATAATCATTGCTACTAGGATAAACCTCTGCCCGTTTCATATGGCAGGTTCAATTGGTCCGATAACATCCATTCTCCAGGCTGCAAACGTCCATGGTGAGCTCCGTTTAATATGGCAGGTTCAATTGGTCCGATAACATCCATTCCCCAGGCAGCAAACGGCCATGGTGAGCTCGTTGCATTAAGCTCGTTTGGGGGTACCTTATCATGTCTTCATGTATCTGACAGCAGTGTCATTTTCGGACATACTTGATGCAGTCCATTTCCATAGTCATCAAAAAATAACCAGCCCGGAGTATTTTCTTGGCTAAGACAAAATTGTTCATGTGTGGATCGCTGATCCCCGCATGGATTTCTTCTAGTAGTTTGGATGCTTCCCTTGCGTCGACACACCTTAGTAATCCCAGATCCGGAGTCCTCCTATACAGGATTCCTCCACTGTGAAAGAAACTGTTAAATAACCTTCGAAGTGTACGCCTTTGAGTAGGATTTGCAAGTTCTAAGTATTCTCATTTTGCCAAGTATTCCTTGATTTCATGAAACCAAGGATTTCATTCGTCAACATGAGCACAGTAGGTCGGTTGATCATGGATCTTCACCGGAATGGAATCAATAAATTTCTTGTCTGGATGTTGTATCATGTATGACAGGGTAGCCAATGCATCAGCAAACTCATTCTAGACTCTGGGAACAGCTGGAACCTGTCTTGGTGAACCTCTTTCTTAACTCATGTACATGATGCAGATAAGGGTGTATCTTGGAGTTCTTGGTCTCCCATTCTTCTCGGACCTGATTTATAAGCAAGTCTGAATCCCCAATTACTAGCAACTCTTGAATGTTCATGTCAATGGCCATCTTGAGCCCTAAGATGCAAGCTTCGTATCGGCCATATTATTGGTGCACTGGAACCTGATTTTGGAAGATTCCGGATAATGGTGTTTTCTAATACTAGGACTGTTCCTATGCCAACTCCTTTGAAATTTTCCGCTCCATCATAAACCTTCTCCAACCATAGGATTCTGAAATATCTTCTCCTATGAATGATACCTCTTTGCCCAGAAAATACATTTTTTTGGGCTCGAATTCTCCATCTACGGGATTCCCGACAAGGCAATCTGCTAATGCCTATCCCTTGATTGCTTTTTGAGTCACATAGACAATGTCAAATTCGCTCAACAGGAATTGCCATTTGTCTAGCTTGCCAGTGGGCATGGGTTTCAGAAAGATGTACTTTGAAGGATCCATCCTTGATATGAAATATGTAGTATAGGCACAGAAATAGTGCCTTAAACTCTGAGCTACCCAAGTCAAAGCACAAAAGGTGCACTCTAACAGAGAATACTGGGTCTCGTACGGGTGACTTCTTGGTGAGATAGTAGATTGCATGTTCCTTTCTCCCTCTTTTATCATGTTTCCCTAGAACACAACCGAAAGCTCCATCTAATACTGCGAGGTAGAGTAATGGAGCTCTACCTGGCTCGGGCAGACTAAGACTAGTGGCGTTGACAGGTATTCCTCGATTCTATCGAAGGCCTTTTGACAGTCGTTAGACCATTTGGTAGCGTCATCCTTCTTTAACATTTTAAATATCGGCTCACAGATAACTATAGATTTCACAATGAACCGGCTAATATGGTTGAATCTCCCCAAGAAACTCATTACGTTATTCTTGGTCTTTGGCGGTGGCAACTCCTGAATAGCTTCGACCTTTGATGGATCCAGTTCTATTCCTCGGTGACTAATAATGAACCCAAGTAGTTTTCCGGCAGGAACCCCGAATGCAAATTTGCGGGATTCAGTCTTAGATTCTACTTTCTCAACCTATTGAAGAACTTCCTTAAATCTTCCATATGATTAGTGGCTTTCTTGGACTTGATGATGACATCATCTACATATACTTCAATCTCCTTGTGTATCATATCATGGATAATGGTAATCATGTCCCTCATGTAGGTGACCCCAGCATTCTTTAAGCCAAATGGCATCATCTTGTAGCAGTATATTCTCTACGATATAATGAAAACCATTTTCTCAGAATCTTCTTCATCCATCCATATCTGATGATACCCAGCAAAACAATCTACGAATGATAGCATCTCAAGCTTGGCGCAATTGTCAATCAGGATGTGCATGTTTGTCAAGGGGAAGTAGTCTTTTGGGCTAGCCCAGTTGAGATCTCGGTAGTCGACACAGACTCTAACCTTCCCGTCCTTCTTCGGCACTGGAATAATATTGGCTTACCATGTCGGATATTTTACTACCCTGAGAACCTTAGCTTTGACTTGCTTAGTGACTTCTTCCTTGATTTTCAAACTTATATCAGGCTTGAACTTTATGAGCTTCTGCTTCACTGGCGGGAATTGTAGGTCAACACTAATTATTGTTTTATCTCATTTCTTTACTTACACAACATTACCATTACGTATCTTTATGAACCAATGATTGTGACATGCAATGAGATAACGCAAAAAAAAGATATTGATTCAAAAGAAGATGACATACCATAGGAGATCGTCAAAGAAGTTGAGAACTTTGAGAACGGACCTAAGCCCAAATCGGGCGAGACTAAAATTGTTAACTTGGGAGATGTAGAAAACGTCAAAGAAACACGAATCAGGGTTCATTTGTCACCGTTAGAAAAGGAAGAGTATACATAATTTCTAATAGCAGATGAGGATATATTCGCTTGGTCATACGCTGACATGACCGGTCTGAGTGGAGTAAGATGATGTTGTCAGAGTGCACGAACTAACCTTTATGGAGGGGAATAAAACAAAAATAAAACGAAAAAAGGTAACAAGTTGGTGAGGATTATAAGAAAAATGCAGCGATATTTAAACACATAGTGCAAGAATGTAATCCTAATTTGGGTAACCTCTTTGTGCACGAGATAGGCCTAACAACAAATTGATTTGGAGAACTTAGAATGCTAAAGGACTCATTTTATTGATAAAAATAGACGAATCCAAAAACGACACTAAATAACAGGAAATAAAATGTCACTAGTGGCCATTGTCCTTATATATTTCTCAAAGCAAAAGGAAAAACATCCTATCTATTTGGTCTAAGAAAGACCTTCCCCAGATTCAACATCTATGGCTCCATCGAGAAACTTCACCAACTCACGATTTCCCAGCAATAGGTAGGCTCTGGTTAGGTGTCCTCCTTCGTTTCCTAAAGCATTTTGGCAGTCATCGATTCTTTTGAGGAATTTCCTCTCCAGCTCTACTAAACCCCACTTCAAGTATCCCAGTCACTTGTTGGAATTGACACCCATGTCCTTCCACTCTTCAATCAGCTTTTGGTTGGCTTCTTGTATCTCACGGTGCTCGCTTTCACATTCTCAAATCCTCTTACATAGTTGATTGTATTTGACCGATGCCTCGGTCCTTTCATCTATGATCTTGTGACCTCGGACAGGTCCAGACCGTTATGGTTATCCTCCAGCCAGCCTGAATAGTATGGAGTACAACCGAAGTGGTATCTGTCTGGATTAATGGTATCTCTTCCCATGATGATTTTGCAGTGCCACATATGATGAGCTTGGCACTTATATGGGCTATTATCATCCTGAAAGTCGGCTGGGAAGTGACTCATCTTGTCAACCCCTGGTATAACTTGCTTCCTACCAGCCTATCTCATAACTTGGAGAGGGACATAGGGGTACGTTCCCCTCAGACCGATAAGAATCATCAATGGTGCAACCCTAGACTGGGCAATGAACTCCTCGGTAGGGAACCACTTGAACATCCATTTTATTTGATCCTCAGTTAGATTTTCAAACAGCTCTAACCACCCCTTGGCATCTTCCAGTTGGGCAAACATGTGGGACATGTAGTTGATTCGCCTTGGTTGATGGAAGGCTATATGACCGTCTCAGTCTCTGCGCTGAATCTTTTGCCGATATTCACCCCTTTGGAGATGTTCCATGAGCCAGAGCTGGAGTAGCAAATTGCAGCCTTCGAAGTGTTTGGATCCTCGTTGACACTTCTCCAAGGCTTGGTATATCTTTGCGATGATCATGGGCACTATGCTAAATGGCTGCCCGCCAATTCCCTCCATTAAAGTTTTGGTTACCATAGCTAGTCTGGTATGGATCCTTGCTTTCTTCGTTAGAAACACTATCATCCCCAAGAAGCAGAACATGATGATAAAGACCCTTCAGTGAATATGCCCCAATGGTGTAAGGGCAAACTCATCAGGATAAGTACTGTAGGATTTGCTGTGACCATACCTCTCGTACAAATAGTCGAAGGGGATATACGACTCTTTCAAGCATGTCAATTCTAGATTTTTCTTTAGACCCATCATTTTGAGGAAACCTCTAGCCTTGCGGTTTTCCGTCATCAACAAAGCCGGAGTTTCCCATGGTATTCCAGCCAATCCTCCTATTTTCTCCAGTAAAGCTGTCATCTCACTGTCTCCAAAATGGAACACAGACACATCACAATCCCAGAAAAAGTAACATCTTCTATGATTTTGTTATTGGGTTGGATTTCCAGGAGAGAATGTAGATTTACCAAGTATTTCCGGACAAGAGTCTTATCACTGGAATGAAGATCCTCCCACCAGCTCAGCAGTTTAGGGTGAATGTTGGTGACCATGCCGAATTTGGGGACTCCGTGCCTCATATTTCTGTAAGACAAAAGGGTTATGCCCTTACCCCCACCATACTTGACCATTAAATATCAATAATTAGCATAGGACATTTAATTCTCCAAATAAATGCACAGAATGTGGTAGTGTTCCTTTGGGTTTTGCGGAAACCCTAATAGACTTTGGACAAGGCTATCTTAAAGAGTCATTATGCAGACATCATTACTGACTAGGCTAGATTTGACCATCATGCATGCACAATAAACAGAGAAAGGTTTCTATGGGGTTTTAGACTAGTAACCTTGAGCGGACAACTCAAGAGGGAAAAGGCATAGAACTGTCGACTACACCGTTGATCGACTTGTTTTATCACAAATATGCCTTTGCCGGATTTAGGGGGTGATAATATCGGAAGAGTGCAATCACTCATTATAAGCATTACTATAGGATTTGTTTGGCACGAGTGAAATATGATGTTGAAAACATGCTTATGCAATAATTAAACATGTTGTCACGTATTTGCACGTTATAAAGCAATAATTACAACAATTCTTCATAATTTAAAGCAGTAATAAAGGAAAACAGTAAACGAAATCAAGGAAAGAAACAAAAGACAAGTCAGTTTTGTAATAAGAGAGGGAATTAAATACTTAAAGGCATTAAGAAAATAAAAACATATAGAGAAGCGTAAATTTACAATAATAGCATGAAATGGTAAAAGCCTAATAGATATCCCCAGCAGAGTCTCCATGCTGTCTCACCCCCTTTTTCTCGCGAAATCGGGTTTATGACATTTGAGAGGAAAACTCATTCCTTTTGGAAATTGGGTTTGAATTGAAGAGTCTCCACCTAATGATTTAAGTGTATTAGGACACTAAGAAGATTTTGGTTTGAGTAACCAGAGATTAGGTAAGGGCTTGAACCCCTCAGGATCTACTAGTGTGGTTCCCGGCCAAACTAATGTTGTGACTTTAGGTACGAATAACATGTAGGCAAGTAAGAACTTCAAATAAGAGGGGATTTTCACGTGATGGTTGCAAATAAAAAAGTTGGAAATAAAGAAATAATTTGAAAATTTAAAAGAAACAAAGAAATAAAGGAAGGGGGGTCCTAAGTTTATAAATAATATGGATCACCCCAGACAACATGCAACAATCACTCCTCATTAAGGGGCTACACACGATGTTATCGCGTGGTCATCATGTCCATATCTACCCTTTCTCACCCCGTTTAAGGTATTAAAGCGCGGAATGATCTCGTTTACATATTGTATGCTATTACCCGCCCTGTTCCTATAAGTCCCAGAGGTGTTAAGACTATTAATCCTAACATGGAGGGATTTTAGGTTTGTTTGTGGTTTCAAAGGAAAAATTCTATGGTGTCATATAAAAACATGTATAGCAGGTTGGGGAGGAGCACATAACAAGTAAAGAAGGCTCAGATATAGCTCCTTCAATCAAAGAATCACATAGTTAGCATGACTTGCACAGACTGTTTAGAGTCTGATTTAATACTGAATGTGAAAGAACTTAAAGGTTAGGCAAACTGATTTACTACATAATTCAGATAAGAAGCTTCAATTAGACCTGTCTGCTGGTTGTAGTTAATAAACAGATTTAGTTGATAATTTTTACCCTAAGGCTTGCCTAAGTGTTGGACAAAGACCCTATAGGCATGATATCTACTGATTTCAGAGAACAATGACAGAAATTGAATACATACTGATTAAAAGGTGGATAGATTATTAAATAAAAAGGAAGTTTTAGCAAAAGATTACAAGTTCTGCAAAATGCAGATACATTGTTATTACTAGTTTTAGCCTTATTTGCGAGTTAAGCGATTCGTACCTAGTTAATAGCTCCTATAGACATGCTTTCTATCCGTTTTGATTTTAATCCTCTTTATAGACAATGGTAAAATACAGAAACTCTATACACATGATATCTAGGTGTTGAATTTTGTTTAAAGCCTATGATCATGACATCTAATTGCAGTTGGTGGTTTAAGACCTATGAGCATGATTGCTAGATAAAAGAATAGATGTCTAAGATTCAGAGGGACCTATAGGTATATTCTCTTTATGCCTATGCAGCATTCAAAAATACCTATAGACATGGTATCTATGTGAGAAGGAGTAGAATTTCAGAAGTACTTATAGGCAAGATATCTATGTAAGAATGCAGAATTTCAGAAATACCTATAGGCATTATATCGATTTGAGAATGAAAAATTTCAGAAATACCAATAGGCATGATATCCAGTTGAGATTGCAAAATTTTAGAAATACCTATAGGCAGGACATCTATTTGAGAATGCAGAATTTCAGAAAACCTATATGCATGATATCTATCCTTTGCATACATAGTTACCCACCCTTTTCATTAGCATCCCCAAGAGCTTATTACAAAATTATTACAACCTAGAATAAAGATAAAAGAATACATTAGAGATTTAAAAAGTACAACCAATGTGAGCCTGATTCAGACTTCATGTCTGAAATATGAGGTAAACCAACTCCAAAGATCATGATCCAAGCCTTTCTCACATTTGAGTGTGTAAAAGTTTCCTAAGAGCCTCAAAGGTACATCGGGCAATGCTCGCACCCAAATGTATTATTAGATTGGAATAAGTGCAGTGTGGAAGGACCAACCCTCTAGTGTCCAAGTTCAAAGGGAACTCAAATGGTCCCAAGGCAAGGCTCACAAGGGGAGGGGGGGGGGGGCCAAAACTTAAAGACTAAGAAAGTAGCACGTGCAGAATAGAGTGCTAGAGGGGAAAGGGAGAGGGAACCAATTGCAGAATTAATATCTTCACACAAAAAGGGATTCAGGGGGTTGGGACTGATTGTAGAAAGCCCTTATGCTTGGGCATTAATTGATTCTGGGCATGCACAAAAATAAGGGGATGTTGTTATGCTCATAAAACCAACTAGAACATACAACACACAATGATAACATGAGGTTATGATCCCAGGGTACCAAGTTTGTGTCATGGACAACAATATTTTAATATTGTCATGTCTCAAACAACTATCAATGTCAAACAATTTAGAATACACAATAGAGGCAGAACATGTAGAAGGAAAATGCTAAAACATACTGAATCAAACACATAAGTAGGCAACCAGGAGGAAAAGGGTGTTAAATAAATACATAGTTATGATGTTGAATCATAATTAGAACATACCAGTTTAAGGAAAGTAAATAGAGAAAAAAGAAGGCAGCAGGACTTGCAAACATGCCACAGTACAAGCAACAAAAAAGAGTATTTTTTTTAGTGTAAGTTGATTGTCTAGAAAACTAAGAGTCTTCGCGTATTTATAATGTAGAGAACATGCAGAAACAAGGTAAGAAAGCAATTATGGAATTGAATATCAATTAAAAATCAAGACTTCCTTTAATAACGGAATTCAAATTCAAACGGTAAAACTATTTAAGGAAAGAAATAAAATAAATATCTTGTGCAAAGTAGGCCATTAGAGGTAAATACATAGGGGTTTTAATTAAGGGAAGAATTTTGAAATACACGGTTAAAACAAAATAAGGTAAGAATCAATTAGTACACAGTAAATCAAGGAGTCCAATATCTCAATTACTGGTTCGTGAGTAAACCAAGTTAGAAAGGTTGAGGAAAGTTTTCGAATCAAACCAAGTAATAGGAAAATTAGCAAACAAGAAAAGAAAATCAATCAGACTTACACTAAGAAAGTCTGAAATTATTCAAAAAATTGAAAGTCATTTAGAGGGGAAGTTCGGCACATATAAAGAGTACACAAGTATTGGGCATGCAAGGCTGAATTTAGGACAAAGAAAAACATTGTATAGTAGCATACAAAGGTACTCACATAGGCTGATTTCAGTTACTCAGTAACAGAGAAGAGAAAGTATCAAATAGCATGCCAAAGGGTCAAGTAAAAGACCTTATAGGGTTTAGCAGGAAGTTAGAGTCATATAGAGAAACATAAGATTCAGAAATTCAATTCAGCAGTAGATGAAACATCTTCAGAAACTCGAATAGGTCCAAAGAAATTAGGGTTTGAAACCAAACAAGTTCAACGGTGAAGAACAAGAAAATCACATAACAAATAGTTTCACTACTCGACTGTATCCCCAAATTTAAGGCTTTCCCCGTCATTCGAGTATAGAGATGAAAACAGGTAGATCACGCAGAAATACTAACAAAATAAGTTCAAAAATCTCAAAAAAAAAAAGAACTAAGACTTTTAACATGCATATTCTAGTAGAAGAAAACATAAACGAGCACAGTAAAGAATAACATAGTAGAAGAAAAAAATAAGAAACACAATAGAATAACAACATAAGAAACACAGTAGACATGATTAAAAATCAGAAGAGCTTTAAATAAAGTAACAAATAACCCTAAATCGGAAAAGATGAAGGTTCTGAAAGTAGAGTTTTGAAAGAAATCGTGAGAAAACGTAAAGAAGCTTAGAGAAAATACATTTATACAACAGATCTAAAAGAATCGGAAGAACCTCGAAGATTAAGGTTTCAAAAGAACCCTAGATAGTGAGAAAGGCTTGGAAAGTCATTGAACTTACCATGAGAAGTCAAGCTCTGGCTTGAATAGCCATGGCTGGCCAGAGCAAGGTCAAAGATGACTGGAGACAGCAGAACACTGAAATAGACCAACGTCTGTATCAAACTTCATCAGTGTCTGGTCTAGAAAGCAGGATAATCAAGTAGGTAGCAGTCGTAGGAGGTAAATACAAGCCTTGAATGGCTTTGGAAGCCATTGATTCAAGCAATTTTTTTGGGTAGTGGAAGAAGGCGGTGGCCAGGTTTGAGAGAGAGTTTGGGAGAAGAGGGGATTCAAAGGCGGCTACAGACGGGAAATGGTTAAGGTTTGGGGGTATTGGGGAAATTAAAAAGGTAAGGGAGAGTGCCGGCCTTTTGATATTAAAAGGGGTCTGAGCGGGTTATTTGAGTGGGTTGTGGTTCGGGTAAACTTTAGGATTTGAGTCGGGTAATGGGTTTTGAAATTGGCTCGAATTAGAGGTGTCAAATCTGGTCAAAATTGAACTAAAAATAGGCTAGCATTTAAATTGCCATTTTTCCTTATTTATTTTATGAAAAATAGCAAAATAATTTCTAGAAACAAATTAAAGGTGCTAAAATAATTAATAATATATAAATATTAAATTAAATATACTTGAGTCAATTTTATAACAATAAAATATGATTAAATCTTAAAATAGGCTAATATTGCAATTACATGCAATTTAGTTTTAAAAGTACTAAATACATTTATAAAAATGTGCAAAAATCATACTAGTTATATTTTAGTATATATATGAGAATCAAATGAATGAATTACCAAAATGCCAATTTTAGAAATACTTATTGGGTTTTTCTTGATAAAATAGCAAAATAAATTGATTTAAAATATTTTAAAATAAATTGAGAAAAATAATAAAACCGTGAGACATACTTATATATGTATATACATACTATTTTGAATGTATTTTACATATTAAAAATGTATAGGAAACAAAAGGGTATCAACATCCATCCTTGGGGGTTGTAAACTAAGAGCAGATGGTCAACCATGAACTGAGGCTCTTATCTGTTATTAGCCAAGTGACAGAGAAAGGTCACGATCCTCCAAAACGATAGGTGAATATGCCTGAGTCAGATTTTATACCCCTTACCGAACTCAAAGATCATCGTATCCACTACACCGAACGTAAAATGGTATGTATAAACGCTTAAATATCCCTCCATATGTATCGTGATGTCCTCATCGAGGCTGAGAAAAGCTATATCTTTGCCTTCCCAATTTCTTTCCTCTCGGCGATAGAACAAACACACCTACAAGCCTCCTTGCCTCGATCTCCTTGTGCAGAGGCTTTTTCGACCTTGAAGTCGTTAACGATGGAGTAGCCTCCGGTGATGAATTCTGTATGGGGAGGTCCGATGCTGATAATTGGAGATTTTCACTACTTATTAGCGGCTTTTAACTTTTGTTTTAGTCTAAAAGCATTGAATTGTGTTCTTGAAACTGATAAAATATGCAAAATTGCAGGAATATTGGAAGTTGGACTCCCTTAATGAAATTCGACTAAACAAAAAAGTAATCTGTTTACAAGGAAATAAAGGCACGAAGTTTACAAAGTGAGGACCGCATAATTTTTCTTGCGGCCGCAAACAAATGAAGGAAATCCCAACAGAATTTCTAGCATACTGCGGACCGCACAAGAATTGTACGGCCGAAAAAGAAGAGCTTTTGATAAACTTCAGTGGGTGTGCAAATTTCCAAGTTCCAAGTCCCTTAAAATTGCGGACCGCACAAGAATTTTGCGGCTGTAGAAGAAAAGGTGCGGACCCCAAAAGACTAGGTTGTGGCCACAATGCCAAATCTGCATACCGTAGATATATTTCATCGCAACTACAGTTAAAAATTGTGCGGCTGCAGAATCCCAGCTCATACAAGATGAATAATTCTGCAGACCGCACTTGGAATTGTGCGACCGCATGAACCATTTTGTGTGATACCCATCTGGACTTGAAAAAGCCAAATGAGGTAAAACCATTCGCTGACCGAGAGGTATTGATTGGGTAATCGAGAGTTGATAGCTTTAATACACTCGGATCAATAAAAAAGCATTATTATTTTTATATCATTAAGCAAACACCTAGGTGATTATCGTAGCGCTAAGCTTTTTACAAACATGAAAAATAACAAAAACAATTATCCTAGTCTTACTTCTTTATTTTGCAATCTTTAGTTTTAAAATAGAATAACAACAACTCCATATTGTGAAAGCGCAAATTAAGATAGTTCAAATTCGTACATTAGAATATATACTCCTAACTGCCATCTAAATCCCCGTGGATTCAATCCCGACTCTTCTTTTGGGTTACTATAATTGCAATTAACCGTTCATGCTTTGTTTTAAGGTGTGCATTTTATTGCCCTGATGCCGATGGTTGGGGTAGACATCGAATGTGCAGTGCTTTGGCGCACTAGTTTCGAAGTCAAGCAATATCAATATGGAAATATGGAGTTTTTAAGATTTGAGATGAAAGTTTGAAGGCTTGGTATGAAGTTTTGAAGATTTGATATGAAGGTTTGAGAATAAGATATGAAGAACACATTATGACTATTTGAAGGACTTATGAGTAGATGAAAAACTCGAGGATAACGCAAGAAGGTTCGAAATAGGAAAGTAATAAAGTGAAAAAAGGAAATTTACTGGTACACAGGGTTAGTTGTACTGCTACTACACTTTGTACACTGTGTAAAGTCTGGAGTTGGTCCCAACGACGGTTATTAGCATCCTCAGATTGGACATTTACAGAGACTTGAGGTACGACTATTCAGCGCTGGCAGCTCCTGAATCCTCATCCTCTTTCTATTTAGTTGTGTATTTTCATTCAAACACTTTTGTGTTTATTCTAGACCCTTGTATGTAATATTCTGGAAACTCGTGGACGCGTGCCACCAGGTTCAGTGATTTGTAATAAATGTTTGGCTGATTTAGTTTCCGCATTTACACTTTAGATTATTTCAATTATTTTTTCTTAATATTATCATTTAAATTATTAAAAAAATAAATTATTCTAAAGTTGATTTAAGTATCATCATGATCTCGACAATGAAACTTCCGGACCGTAACAATATAATCATAGTACAATCTGTCAATAGTTCTACTGGTACGAGGTCTGAGTTTGATAAAGATTTAAAGTTACTCAATAGAAATATACAGACTTGGCATTTCCAAGAACTCAATGCCAAACAATTGGAAGGCTTTAATCCATTCTCAATTTGGACCAAGCTTAATCAAAGGCGTGTTATGGTCCCACTTACTTGATATGTAAAATAAAAGTGGATCCACCAAGATATTATCAATCCTTTATTGCCACGTATCCTTTTAATGGGCACTCTAACCTTAGTTTTCTACAATCATCAAATGGGCATTGAATTGACTGCTTCGATAATAAGGGTCAATAATTTTCAAAGCGAAAAAAGACATCGGTGTACATAAACTATCTCGTGTTTACATAAAATTAATCTGAGAAAAAATCACACTTCACAGAATTGATATAAATAATTTATTCTAATACAAACATTACTTGATATTTTTACCGCTCAAACTTATAATCCACAAATCATATAAAGACAACTCTATTATTACTTTAATATTCTCCTTCAAATAATTTTCAATGCCAGCAAAAAAAGAAGCTTTATGCATAATAGTGTAACGAAGTTTACAACAACAACAACGACAACCTAGAATAATTTCACTTAGTGGGGTCTGGGGAAGGTAGTATGTACGCAGATCTTACCTCTACCCTTGGGTAGAGAGGCTGTTTCCAATAGACCCCCGACATCCTTCCCTCCAAGAACTTCCCACCTTGCTTTTGGGGAAATTCAAACTTACAACCTCTCGGTTGGAAGTGGAGGTTGCTTACCATCAGAGCAACCCCACTTGTCTACCATCAATCCAATATAATTAGATATTGTGTGTTATTTACTGAATTGGGTCTTTATAAGGAATTGCATTTGCGTACCTATTGTAGGCCATTTTAGTCTGATAATATATATAAAAAGGAACTAACCTAAATAGCTCCCATCCAATTACCTAAAATAAAAATATTTGACGTATATATAATATATGTAAAATAAATTATAATTGTATATGATCTAACTATATCGGTTAGAAAAAATAAATAGTAAATTCGGCGGACTATTTGTGTAAGATCCATAAAAAATTATACTCTATCTGTATAGATAAGTTTAAACAAAAACTAGTTCTCTTATATTTCTCTCGTATGTTAGGTATTCTATCATATAAAGACACTCAGAATTTGCCAAATTTTCATTGCAAATGATGAACTCAAATATGGAACTCCTAAACCAAGAAGTTGAAAATTTAAGCTCAAATATTCAACTAGGGGATCTGGCTTTGTCAAATGAAGGCTTTTCTGATCATCATCAAAAAATGGTCATGGCTTTCCATAATGATGTGAATTTTTCAAGCAATATTAGTAATTCCCAAAATGTTTATGATCCAGTAGGAGCTCAGTTCTTTACATTTGGAGGTCCAACTTATGGTATAAATTCAATCCCAGAATCAGATTTTTTGATGAATAATATCTCAACTCCTGAACCTCCAGTGTCAATTGGAACTGAAAAGGCCAATGGAAATTATGTACTTTTCTATACCTTTAATCTGTTCTCTTTCTTCTTTGCTTCAATAATCTTTTGTAGCTATTGCATTTAGTTTTCTTGTTGTTGGTCATATATATAGAACCAATTTCGCGATAGGATACAGTATAAAAGATCTTTTGGATGCATATATTCCTCTTGGCGTGATTGAGGCGTAGACATCTGGGTCTTTATGATACAATCGATAATTTGTTTCATTTTAGTTAGGTTTTGCTATATATATAGCTTCTCTAGCTCTTAGCTATCGCTACATATTTTTTTTACTTGTGGAAAGTGGAAAGGCAGAAGCGTCAGATTCCATAACTGTAAAGCACAGAATAAATGTAGGGTTGCGTATATAAGAAAGCTACCCTTATGCTCTAATAGCGTGTCTTATAGCCGTACATGCCTAGGTAAAAACGAACAATATTACTAGTTGGCGGGCTCTTCCATCTTGCATCTTTTTCCTTCTTTTTTTTCCACAAGCTTTTATGTTTATTTGAATTTGACATGTGGAATTGGATTCTTTTGTAGCAGAATTGTGGTGGGAGGAAAAGAAAAAGAAAGAACGATAGAGAAGATAATAAACCAAGAGAAGTTGTTCATGTTAGAGTAAAGAAGGTCAAGCAACGGATAGCCACAGTTTGGCTGAAAGGGTAAATATTTTTCATGCATATTATAATTAAAATTTATAATAACTTCTATCATTTTAAATAAAATTCAAAATAAGATTTCTTCATATTAATCTTGATTTATTTGTACTTTGAGACTTAGCTACGACGTGAGAAGATAAATGACAAATTGAGATCCTTGCAAGAATTGGTTCCTGGATGTTATAAGGGACGTAACACTATCCATCTTCTTCTTTTTTAATATTAACAATAGCTCGATTGAAATCCATGAATTTTGATGAATTATAGTAATATTTTTTTGATAATTCTAGAAGAAAAAGTTTATGATATTTTAATTACAAGTAATATATGGTTGCAGACAATGGGAATGGCAGTTATGTTGGATGTAATAATCAATTATGTTAGATCATTACAAAATCAAATTGATGTAAGTCACAAGATGATCAAAATCTTCTTATTATTATATGGTGCTAAAACTCCAAAAAAATTCAGTTAACCAGTTTTCTAATTATATTAATATATCCATAATTATTTTTCTTTTTAGTTTCTTTCCATGAAATTGTCAGCAGCAAGCTTGTTTTATGACTTTAACTCATCAGAAATGGAAGCTATGGACTCAATGCAGGTGCACCTTCAGTATTTGGCGAAAGATTGTCTCTTTTTTTTTTTTTTTTTGTATTTTTATTTGTTGGAGTTGTGTGATAGTCTTATTTAAAATTTTAAACTATTAGAGATCGAAGTCGTACAATGCCCCCTCACGTGAGGTTGATAATGGGTAACAGTGAGACTCGAATTCAAGGCATATGCCTGCTCTGATGTTGGAGTTGTGTGTCCATCTCATTAAAAAGTTTAAACTGTTTGAAAGAATACAGTTTTAATTATTTCAACAATATTTCATCATTGACTGATATTTGGCTTGTGAAAAAGCACAAGCTTATCAATTATGAAAAGATTAAGCTAGGGTTTTGGGCATAGCTTTAATTAAAACTTGAAAAAAAGTTTTTGAAGTTGTGTTGAAGAATAATTTGAATGTTGAAGTTGTGTTTGAATATGTATTTTATTTGAAGAAAAGTTGAATTTTTATACGTAGAAGAAAACTTTTCGCCCAAAAGCTGTCCTAAACCAGTTTTTGAAAACTTGAATTTTTCCTTCCAAAACATGATATTTGATAAACAAAAAATATTCTAATTTTTAATAAAATAAAGACTAAATCTACAACCCAACGAGAGCTAAATTTTCTTAAAATTTAAGCTACTTTATCTTTTGAAAATATCTTTGACATATTTCCATCAATTGTTGACTAAAGTGTGGGATTAATGGCGTTTCTGTAGGGAACAAATGTATATGAAGCACAAGGGATGGGAAAGAATATTCATGCTAGCGAGGGGTATGGAGGATTTCCTCATTTTCAACCATCTTGGTCACCTCTTTGATCTTTTAAAGCTCAATAATATACTCTGAAAAAGTTCTAATAATATCGAAATTGTATTTTGAATTCCCACATGGTTAAGTTCTGCACCTTCACATAAAACTATAGGTTAATTTCTTTGTATTTAATTTGTTTTTGTTCTGTTTAACTCTAACTTTTGTTGCTGATCAACGAGTTAGTATAATTTACACCGTCAAAAGATAAAGTACATCACTCTTTTACACTGCCAAAGATGATGCTAAGATCTTAACTTTATGAATGATAAATTTTAAAATGATAATTTCAAGTGTTAATAATTAGATTTTAAATTTAATATTTGTACATATTTATAGAGTTTTTTTAATAGAAATACATTATTTGAGCAAAAGTTACTAGTTCAGCTGAACTCGTAGACGAACTTCTAGCTCCGTCCCTGTTCACTACATGCTTTCTGTAGTTTGTCTCCCAAATTTCGGACTAGAATATTTTCTTGATGTATTTTCACTCCTAACTCAACGGTCTTTAATGCATCTATTTGCTGAAGAGGTCTAAGGCACTCTTTCCTTTCGTGCCATACCTGTTGAAAGTTCGGACTAGAATGCATATTTTAAAATTAAAGCAAGAATTTATCAATCCACGACATTAAAATTAAGGTTCAAGAGTAATAAGGTATTTGGAAAAGAATCTTAAGTAATGTCCAAATACTAAGATCCTTAACAGAAAGTCAAAAATGTCAAATTCCTTTCACAAAACAATGAAAGTGAACCATGAAAATTCTGATCTGTTGGCAATTTACATGATAAAAGATAATGACATGAGTTGAGACAAGCGTAATCAGTGATATTTATCGGTCCCTCCCATTGGGTTTAAAGTTGGAAAAATGAGTGAACATTATCCAAAGAATATTCAATCACTCTAAGATTTGTTAAATAAAACATAGATGTATAGCTAAGTGTCTACATCCAATATGTCAAGTGTCTTTCACTTTCATATGCTTAAAATGTTAAAAAACTTTTTATTCGGTCCTCTTTGATCTTTTGAGTTTTGACTACTTTATCTCGTGGTACCCTTTTGTTGTATATAGGGATGGCCAAATGGTTTAAAGAAAAAAGCTTCTCACTCATATTATTTCTTAAAATATGGATTGGATAATAATTTTTTTTAAAATAGGTCAAATATAGATAAAGAATCATATTATTTATTTAGAAAATGAATAACTAATGTATTTAACTTTTATATTTATACAGTATCAAACTGGAGGCTCCTCAAGTTTGAGAGAAAGTCAATTCTCCTAAAAGTGATCATATTCAAGAAGCCATGGATAATATAATTATATATATTATCCGCCGGTTAATTCGTTTTTTTTCACGACTTTAGTTCCGGAAAAGCGACCAAACAATAGCGATCAAAGTTGGTTTATAGAGAAAAGCAACCAACGTTGGTTGCTAAACTAGCGAAAATAATAAAATAAATAAATAAAATAAATTATCGACCAAGGTTGGTCGCCAATTGGTCGCTAAATTAGTCAAAATGTTGACTGAACATGTCAGACTTGCTTGGTCAAAGATTTACTGAGATTAGGGGCCGATGTTGATCGTTAAAGTGGGACCCACCTTCAAAATTTATAATTATAGTATTATGTAAAAAAATTAAATATATATAATTTAAACTTGCCGACCAGCATTGACCGCTAAATAAAGGGTAGGCATATACCGACCAAGTTTGGTCGCTAAAGTGGCACTCAGGTTTAAATTTTAAATATTATATTTTTAATTTAAATATTATATAAAATATAAATAAATCTGATTTAACTTTGGCGACCAACTTTGGTCACTAAACTAATTTCATGTATAATTAGCGGCGAAAGTTGGTCTCCATTGAGGTCAACAATGGTCAAAATTAAAAATCACTTTTGTATTTATTGTCTAAATAATATAAATGTAAGTTGTTAATATATATATATATATATATATATATATATATATATATATACTTACGTTGTACTATGCACTAAGTATAAGTGTATTAGGTAATATTATATCGAATAAGGCGTGTATTTATATATACTTACGCTGTACTATGCACTAAGTATAAGTGTATTAGGTAATATTCTATCGAATATGACTTTTATATATATATATATATATATATATATATATACACACACACGCATACACTTACGTTGTACTATGCACTAAGTATAAGTTTATTAGGTCATGTTCTATCGAATATGACTTTTATATATATATATATATATATATATATATATATATATATACATACTTACGTTGTACTATGCACTAAGTATAAGTGTATTAGGTAATATTATATCAAATATGGCGTATAGACATGTAATACATATAGTTACGTTGTACTATGCACTAAGTATAAGAGTATTAGATAATATTATATCGAATATATATGGTGTGTATATATATATATATATATATATATATATATATATATATATATATATATATATATATATATATATATATATATATGTATGTATATATATGTATATATATATATATGTATATATATATATATATATATGTATATATATATATATGTATATATATATATATATATATTGTGTGTGTGTATATATATACATATACATATATATATATATATATATAAAGTTTTAATTTTTTTAGATATAGAGACCAGTGTTGGTCGTTATTCTGGTCAAACAGTTAGAAATTAGTGACCAACTTTGGTCGCTATTTTGGTCAGAATAGTCAATAGATTTTTGCTACCGAAGTTAGCGACCAACGTTGCTCGTTTTTTGTAAAAAAAACAGTGGTTAAAAAATGGGTTTCCCCTCATATTCTCTTATTTTCTTCTCTCTTTTCTCTCTCTCACACTCAAATCCCCCCCCCCCCCCCCCCTCCCCCTTCCGTCTCCCTCCACCGACGCCACTAACGCCCGCTGGCGGCAGCAGCTCCACCGTCGGTGTCCTCCACTTTTCAGGTAGGTTTCTCTCTCCTTTCTTTGTTTTTTTTTAAATACACTGATTTTGTTTAATTCTTTCTAGTTTGATTTGTAAAAATTAATTATTCTTAGCTAAATTAAATCTATAATAATTGTTAGTAGCTAAAATATTTAGTTTTACCTACTTATTTGGAGAAAAAATGGTTCTTAGCTAAATTTATTCTTGTGAATTGAACGAATTGCCAATGCTTAAAAAAAAGCATGGCACAAAGCAATTGTGAGTCGAACAAATTTCCAATTACTTAGTTGTGGTCCTATATTTGACTTTCGTATATGAATTGAAATTTTAGTTTATGAATTGGAATTTTGGTTTATGACTTAAAATTTTAGGACATGATTTGGAATTTTTGGATATGACTAGAACCTTTAAAATATGACTAGAACCATTAGGATATGAATTGAAATTTTAGTTTATGAATTAGAATTTTAGTTTATGAATTGGAATTTTAGGATATGACTTGAAATTTTAGGATATGACTTGGAATTTTAGTTTATGAATTGATATGACTTCAACCTTTAGGATATGAATTGAACCTTTAGGATATGAATTAGAATTTTAGTTTATGAATTGAAATTTTAGGATATGAGTAGAACCTTTAGGATATGACTAGAACCTTTAGGATATGAATTGAACCTTTAGGATATGAATTGGAATTTTAGTTTATGAATTGGAATTTTAAGATATGACTTGAAATTTTAGGATATGACTTGAAATTTTAGGATATGACTAGAACCTTTAGGATATGAATTGAACGTTTAGGATATGAATTGGAATTTTAGTTTATGAATTGAAATTTTAGATTATAAATTGAAATTTTAGGTTGCGGGAGGAACTGTCATTCAGATATGAATTGAACCTTTAGGATATGAATTGGACTTTTAGTTTATGAATTGAAATTTTAGATTGTAAATTGAAATTTTTTGGATATGAGTTGAACCTTTAGGATATAAATTAAAATTTTGGTTTATGTGTTGGAATTTTGGATTGCGGGAGGATTTTGTAGAAGGGGTTGATGACTTTATTAGACATGCAATGGAACTTCCACCAAGAATAACTAAGACACAGTACATGGCAGAGTGTGCCTTTAATTGTTCTTTTCATTAGCGACAACGATGATGAGAAGGCAAGAACATGTGTTTCAAATAGTTATGGTGCAAGTAGGAGTTTAACATTTCCCAAGTAGATAAAGGAAGAGGTAATAGAGGAATTCTATACTTCAATTTCCAAGAGGAAAATGAGTTTAATTGGGAGTGACAAGGTTGGTGGTGATGGAATGTTTTCCGTTGGTCATGGCAGTTCTCATAAAACGGGGATCATAAGACTCTATGATGACAAAGATTATAGAAAGTTTTATTCTCAACTTTCTTCCAAGTCTGATCCGTACAAGCTTAATGGGATGTCGGTGATGTATTCTTCAGATTCAGACAATGATTTGACTGACAAAAGTACGAAAATGCTAATCAAAAGAATTAAAGCTAAAATGTTTTTCAGCATCCTTCTCTACCAAGAAAAATATTTTAGCTTCAATTCTTTTGATTAGCATTTTCATACTTTTGTCAGTCAAATCATTGTTTGAATCCAAAGTATATATCACAAATATCCCATTAAGCTTGTACGGATCAGACTTGGAAGAAAGTTGAGAACACAACTTCCTATAATCTTTGTCATCATAGAGTCTTATGATCCTCGTTTTATGGGAACTGCCACGAGCAGAGGAAAATATTCCGTCACCATCAACCTTGTCACTCTCAATTAAACTTCTTTTCCTCTTGGAAAATGAAGTAGAGAATCCCTCTATAATCTTTCTTTTATCCACGTAGGAAATGTTAAAATTCCTGCCTACACCATCACTATTTAAAACACATGTCATTGCCTTCTCATCATCATTGTCACTAACGAGAACAATAATTGATCAAAAGACACACCTTGTCAGCTACTGTATCCAAGTTATTCTTTGTATCCAAGTTCATCCCGAGTAACAGTACCACGAGGATAATCACCAAAGCCACCAGAGAACTTTATGATGCCAATGAAGCAAGATGAGCTATTCAATGAAACTCATATCGTAAAGAAGAAGAAAGAGACTGATTCAGAAAGATGGGTCGAGGGTCGAGCCTTGACTATAGATGTATGTTTTTTATTTTTTATTAAGTATTTTGATTTACTTTTATACAAATTTTGAAATATTAATTCAATATAATTTTTCTTATAGGTTCGCTTCATAGCTGATGTGGGAGAATTCAAACACAGTCAACCACCTAATGAGTCGGCCGAGGCAACCCAACTTTCGGACGAGGATGCTGAAAGAACACTCCTTGAGTACTTTATATACTTTGAACTAGCTAGTTTTCAAATGAACTGGTAATAAGCGTTAACTTAGTTTTGTTAGCTTAATATTTTAATTCTATTAATCTTTATATTTTGTTGTTTTTTAGTGTTGTTGTTGTTCTTGTTGGCATAAAATGCATGTTTAGGATATTTTGTATAAGCTGACAGGTGGTGTAGCAGCCAAAATAATGCAGTTTTTATCAAAAATATACCAAAAAAGTGACCAATTTTGGTCTCCAGTTGGTCGCTTTTCACTTAAAAAATAACTTTCTGGGCAGTAGCGACCAATCTTGGTTACTATTTAAAAAAAATCTGTTAATTTTGCGACTAACATTGGTCGCTTATAGTTAAAAAATAATAATTCTTTCCATTAGCGACCATTGTTAGTCGCAAATTTAAATAAAAAATTATAAAAATTATTAATATAGTGACCAAAGTTGGTCGCTTGCTATGATTTACAATAAATAAAAATAAAACGTTATTTACGTCTTGAGACCAACTTTGGTCGCCAAATTTATAATATTAAAATAATTGAGCGACCAAAATTGGTCGCTTGCTTTGCCCGGAAAATTTGATACTTTTACCTGAGAGACCAAAATTAGCGACCAACTTTGGTCCCTAATGTAAAGGGACAAGCTTAATATCGACTACACATTTTTGGTCACTTTTTGGCCACTAGCGACCAACGTTGGTCGCTCTTTGTGGTAGCCAAATCCTGAATTTCTAGTAGTTTATCCATATTAAATATGGTCGGATCGCATAGTTTATTCATTTTTCATTACCCGTTTTTTACCGTCTCATATCCAAACCGACCCGTCCGTTTGCCACTCCTAATTCTACATAAGGTTTTAGCTAAGTTTTTGAAGAGAATATCATAACACAAAGTCATATGCTTTTGGATTTGTTACACCTCATTTTTATATAAATCACTAAGAAAACCAGAATTATAAAAAATAGCATTCTTTTGAATTCCCTATTTGTTTTGTTCTGTTTAACTCTAACTTTGGTTGCTCATCAACGAGTTAGTATAATTTGCACCGTCAAAAGATAGAGTACATCACTCTTTTAGATGTTAAGATTTTAGCTAAGTTTTTGAAAAGCATATCATAAAACAAAGTCATATGCTTTAGAATTTGTCACACCTCCATTTTGTATAAATCATCACTAAGAAAACCAGAAAAATAAGAATAACATTCTTATATAAATTGAAACATCTATTTCCTCTTTTTCAACCATCTCGGCCATCTCTTTGATCTTTTAAAGCTAAATAATATACTCTAAAAAAGTTCCAATAATATCACAATTGATGGTGCTAAGATTCGGTGAGGATAATGGGAGGTGACTCAGATCATTTAGCAGTAGTGATGGGGTTGCACCAAGGATCGACTCTCAGTCCGTTTTTATTTGCTCTAGCGTTGGATGTGTTGACGCGACACATTCAAGGGAATGTGCCATAGTGCATGTTATTTATCGATGACATAGTGCTGATTGGTGGCGGGGTCAATGCGAGGTTGAAGGTCTGGAGGTAGACCCTAGAGTCTGAGGGTTTCAAGTTGAGTAGGACCAGATCGAAATACTTTGAGTGTAAGTTTAGTAACAAGACTCATGTGTGTGGGCGTGGATGTGAAGCTTGATACCCAAGTCTTCCCGAGGAGGAGTAGTTTCAAGTATCTCGGGTCTATAATCTAGGGTAATGGGGAGATTGATGATGAGGTCTCCTACTGTATCGGTGCGGGATGAATGAAATGGAAGCTCACACTCTGGTGTTTTATGTGATAAGCAGGTGCCACCAAGACTAAAAGGTAAGTTCTACAGAGTAGTGGTTAGATCTACTATGTTGTATGAGGCAGAGTGTTGGCCAGTCAAGAACTCCCATGTCAAAAGGATGAAAGTAGCAAAAATGAGGATACTGAGATGAATGTGTGGGCATACCAGAAGAGATAAGATTAGTTTCAAAATTATTCGGGACAAAGTGGGAGTGAACCTCGAGGAGGACAAGATGAGGGAGTTGAGGCTGAGATGGTTCGGGCACGTGAAGATGAGGAGTAAGGATGCTCCTGTTAGGAGGTGTGAGAGGTTGGCCGTGGTGGGTATGAGAAGGGGTAGATAAAGGCCAAAAAAGTATTGAGGAAAAGTGATTAGGCAAGATATGACATTAATTCAGCTCACTGAGGATATGATCTAGGATAGAAGGGTGTGGAGGTTGAAGATTATGGTAGTTGGCTCGTAGGTAGTCGAGAGTTCCGCATTCTTTTTAGCAGCTTTATTTTTCATTCGCTCTATATGTTGTATTTTCCATTCTACTATTGTTTGATACTATTTTCTATTAGTGGTTTCGTTTTAGTTGTTGTTTTTGTTGTTATTATAGTTGTCTTTCTCCCCATTTCCTTATCGCCCTTCGCCTCTCTATTTTTTATGGTCTATTGAAAAAAACCTCTCTACCTCTCTAGGTTGGTATAAGGTCTGCGTACACACTACTCTCCCCAGATTCCACTTATAAAATTTTACTAGGTATGTCGATTATGTTGTTGTTGTATTTTCAATTCCTATATGGTTAAATTCTACACCTTCACATAAAAATATAGGTTAATTTCTTTGTATTTAACACCTAAACGACAATTCAAAACAGAAAACGAAAAAAAAGAATATGAGAAGAAAGGTATACTGATTTTGGCCAGAAATGTGACGATGATTGAGGTAAACCAACGAACATTAATGATGATGAAACTCCGACCAAATTCTGGTGCTTTCAACACAAACTGAAGTTAACGTCAATTAATTGTTCTTGTTGAGAATAATCCTTAACATGATTTTCAGTTTGAATCGAACCTTAAGGCTTCTTGAAAGTTGAAAACCTAGGCTAGGTTCTTTGGGGGGTTTTCATATCTAAAAAATGTGAATATGTGCCAGGATTTTCGGGAAATGGTTTTGGGGTTTGAGGAGAGGGGAGGATGGTGATGATCTGGTTAAAAAATTGGAGGCGATTGGAGTGGCGCCGCTGCCGTGGGCAATTTCCGGCAGCGGCGGACGGCGAGGATTTGTGAGGGGTGAGAGACAGTCTGTGAGATTGAATTTTGGGAGGTAGGGTGTAATTTTCGGACACTTTTAGCGGAAGGGGAGGATCAGTTGTGGTCCGTTAGATCTGGACCAACGAATGACCACGATTAAACGTGACGAAAACATTGATGTTTTGATTAGGGGGTGCTGGACCGGATTTTTGGGTAGTGGGCTAGGCGATATTGGTTAAGTTTTGGGCGAATTTTAAGCTTTTTGGCCCAGTCTGAATAAGACCATACGAAGCCTCTCTTTTCTTTGTTTTCTTTCATTTTAAAAATCTACAAATTTGAAAAATAAAAATTCTAATTAGATTCTAACTTAATTCTAATTAGCAAACTTAAAGTACTCATTATTTCTAATATTTGGATAATTAATTAACCTAAAACTAATGAAAGAAAAATTAATAATTTGAAACTAAAAACTAAAATTATAAGAGCCTAAGGTATTTTTTGATTTTTATTTAATAATGCAATCATATAACAAGTAAAATCCTAAAAATGCAAATAAAAACCTAAAATGCAATGCATGA
Organism: Nicotiana benthamiana; assembly: GCA_034376525.1. NCBI lineage: Eukaryota > Viridiplantae > Streptophyta > Magnoliopsida > Solanales > Solanaceae > Nicotiana > Nicotiana benthamiana. The sequence continues at coordinate 46,483,675 of CM067330.1, forward strand.
AATTTTGAATATTTTATGGTATTTTTCATTAAAATATTAAATATGCAACTAAATGCAAACACCAATTAACAAGAAATTCTTGAAAATTCTATTAAAAATTAAAATAATTAAAAATCTATTTTTACGAATTTTGTAGGAGTATTTTAGTCGGGCAAAAATTACGTGCTCACAGGATTCCAAGAGGCTTGTGTGCTTTTCTCTCCAACGCGTAAAATTTCTAATGCATTAATAAGCAACAAAACTTGTGTGATAGGCCCAGATATTCATGATTTAAATCTTGTGAGTTTAAATTTTAAAATTTTTAGAAATTTATTATATTTTTAAAATTATGGGTTCATATTTATTATTTTTAAAAATTTTAATAAATTTTTACATATAAATATTTATTTCATGTCGAAATTATGAATTCAATTAAACCTGTTAAGTATACACCACATTTGCCTCTGGATAGCAGAAGGCTACAGGAAACATACTGACAAAGTGAATTGTTTTAATTAATTAGCGGAGATTAACTTTGATCGACCTCTTATTTTTTTTTAATCCTATTTTTCGATAGAAAATAGTACTAATTTTCAAGAAAGTCATCGAAATTCATCGGAAGTAATTGTGACGCCAATTCGCAAAATATGTTGAGTTTATGACTATTTGAGTTAAATCTTCAAATACCGGACCTACGAAATTTTCCAACGGCCAGCTCTATAAAATTACTTACAGCTTGTTTGGATGGTTATTATGTATCGTTTTATAATGAATTGTATTTTATTATATTGCATATTTTGATGTATATAATATTTTGATAGATTGTATTCATGTGCCAACAATACAAAGAATAAACATATAATATCATAATAAGTGGCGGATCCATATTTAAAGTTAATGGATGCTCTAACGTAAATCTAACACTAGCCACAGAATTATAGTAGAAGTATATTTTGGACTAATTCGGCTAGTTAAGTCAATTTTCTATTCATAAACATCAAACCGAAATGAGTTTAATTCAAATTTTTTCACCAAGTTAAATATTCTATATGCACCATCAAAATAGAGAGAGCAAATTGATAAAGATTTTTGTATATATTAACACGTCAAAATTAGGTCTAACCTATGATACTCTTCTATTTGCATAGATAGTAATAATTTTCTAACTTTATATAATATCTAAACTTACGTCATGCTTTAATATCCCGATTTTTTATCTTCAACTAGTAGCTTTTTAAGTTTTTAAAAAACATTAAAGTAAAGTGACTGGAGTATATTAATCGTTTTAGAAATAAAAAGTTTTTAAAATCTCAGTATTAAATTGCAAACCGACTAACAGAATAGTGTTCTCATAAGTTGGATAGTGATTAATTGATTATTATTCTTATTTATGTGTAAACTTAACTTGTTAAGGAGAAAAAAAGGAGAGAAAAATAAATCTAGTTTGGCAAAAATCAATATAAACTGGATGAAAGTACAAGAGATGAAATAAAGAGCAACGAATGAGAATTGAGATGAATGACGTCGTAAAACACAAACAAAATTGTAACGTGGAAGATAAATCTATAGGCTAAAAAAAAATTGAAAGTGGGAAAAAAACCTTATTCACACAAATTGTTATACAATGAAAGCAATTTAGCAAAACATGAACAAGAAATATAAGCAACTAAGTGAAATATGAACAAGAAATATAGATAGAGAGAAGGAAGAGATTTTCTTTTTCAATTGTGTGTAATTTCCTATCCATTACATGGCTTTTATATAGGCATAAAAAGTGAAGAAAATATGTCATGGAATATGTCATTGAACATACAAAATATGTCATTGAATATGTCATAAACCATTTGAGATGAAGATCATGGAAGAAGAGTAGACATCCACCATAATTACTATTTATTCCTAACCTTCTTTGCGGACCCATTTTGGTGCGATATGGCGGTGCTACAGGTACATATACTGCGCATCCAAAAATTCTTATATGGGATATAATAGGTTCATGACCCAAAAGTAATTGCAACGGGGAATATTTGTGATAATTTGTCGGTCTGAGACGAACTAGCATTGCTGCATGCAAAATGGCATGACCCCAAACCAAAGTGGGCAGCCTCGTTGTCATGAGTAATGGTCTTGCTATCAACTGCAGACGATTAATTAAATACTCTCCAAGACCATTTTGAGTGTGAACATGAGCTACATGATGTTCTACTTTTATCCCAATTGATAAGCAATAATCATTAAATGCTTGGGATGAAAACTCAGCAGCATTATCTAGTCTAATAGACTTAATTGGATTATTGGGAAATTGTGCCCGCAATCGAATTATTTGTGCCATTAATTTTGCAAACGCAAGGTTGCGAGATGACAATAGGCACACATGAGACCATCTAGAAGATACGTCTATTAAGACCATAAAATATCTAAACGACCCACTAGGTGGGTGAATAGGTCCACAAATGTCCCCTCGTATACGTTTCAAAAACGCAGGTGACTCAATTCCAACATTTGTTGGTGATGGTCTAATAATTAACTTGCCTTGATAACAAGAAGTGCAAGAAAATTCATTATTTTAAAGAATCTTTAAATTCTTCATTGGATGACCATTTGTGTTTTCTATGATCCGTCTCATCATAATTGATCCAGGATGTCCCAATCGATCATGCCAAAGTACGAAAATATTGGAATCAGTAACCTTTTGGTTTACGGTATAATGTGCCTTAATTGCACTAATTCTTGTCCAATACAGCCCACAAGATAAAGATGGGAACTTCTCAATAACCCTCTTTTGGCCAGAGACATTCTTTGTAATGATGAGATATTCAAGATTATTCTCATCTATTGTCTCAATATGATATCCATTTTGACTGATATATTTAAAACTCAACAAGTTCCTCTTGGACTTGGAGGAGAACATTGCATTCTCTATGATAAATATTGTTCCTTTAGGCAGAGTTATAGTAGCTGTTCCAGAACCTTCAATTAATTTACTACTACCAGAAATTGAAGTAACATCTGCCTTACACATACTTAAATGAGAGAAATATTTCTTCTCTTTGAATATTGTATGGGTGGTACATGAATCAATTAACAAATATTTTACAATTGAATTTTGATCCAAGTTTGTTTTGTGAGATATCCATACTTAATCTTGTATGTCTAGTTAGTGCATGCATCATTAAATTATTCAAGCTAATTTGCATGATTTAAAGTGTATTAAATACGTGTAGGACAATACCGGCTAATATGAATACACTTATTGCACTAAGATCTTTATCAAGCAATTTTAGTAATAATTTGGCTAAGTGATTTGACATGCTACATAACTAGTATTGTTACTTTTCTAGATTGACCATGTAAAAGAATTATTTGTGCACCTAAAGAATATAAAATTTTAATATCATAAAATCTATACCTATATAGTATCTCCATGTGTACTAATATTCTGTATGTAGGCTTGTCAAAAAAAAAATAGTTAAATGTAGCTAGTATAGTATATCATGTTATACTGCACAATAATGTATAATCACACATTGTGTTAGGTGTACCCAAGTACTTAAGCATGTAACTAGATATACTTGAATTCAATAAGAAAATAGACTTGAAAACAAAAACAATTTCAAGTAACCTTATTATTACTAACATGTTTATTTCTGCACAGAAGAAGATGAACAATCAATAAAAGCTTCTTCGATTTAGTCAAAGTAGGATGTAATATTTTAATGATGCAAACGCTATTTATATTCATATTTTGGATATGTACTACTGTCAAGAAAATATTATTGTCATCTAAGTCTATTGTTGATTACTTCTATTTATATTCTAATAATGCAAATCAATTAAGAAGCAGTTCATTAAAATCACTGCAACTTTATTCATAAATAAAGAGATCATGGTGAAGTATGAGTATCTTTCTCTTTCTATATTTTGTTTTTAAACAAAATTGAGAAAAACTAAGTATCCAACAAAACATATCATTATTCAAACAAAAGAGAGAAACATGTTGTACCTGATAATTTTAAATCAGAGTCGAGAACTTTAAAAGAGGATAACTTACCGTGATGGTTTGAGACTCGTGCTGATAACGCGTTATAAAATGAAAGCAATTTAGCAAAACATGAACAAGAAATATAAGCAACTTAGTGAAATATGAACAAGAAATATGGATAGAGAGAAGGAAGAGATGTTCTTCTTCAATTGTGTGTAATTTCCTATCTATTAAATGGCCTTTATATAGGCATAAAAAGTGAAGAAAATATGTCATGGAATATGTCATTGAACATACAAAATATGTCATTGAATATGTCATAAACCATTTGAGATGAACATCATGGAAGAAGAGTAAACATCCACCATAATTACTATTTATCATAACACAAATAACATTATTGATACTGTTCACAATTGGAATCAAGCCCTGACCTAGAAGGGAAAAAAAAGCATGCAGGACTAAAGGACCCAACACCCATTCTTGCTGGGGCTTTTGTATACTTTATATTAAATATGTATAGAAATTCTACATAATTATTAAAGTTTCAACTGAAGTTGGTGGGTACTTAGGCACTTATAGTGATGCACGTACATCAGCCCTTGATTTTACAAAAAAATAAGAAATAATACGATCACATCAAATCGATAATATACAAAAAATATACTTTTCGTCGTTATGTAATGATAAATTTAACGATACAATATAATAAAATTTAAATAATAATCACAATATATATCTATATATGGTCAAAATCATATGTCCACGATATATAGGTTCGAGATTTTATGCTAGGCTCGAGTCCGGGCGAAGTAAAGTTCGAAACTGGTGGACCAGACTCAAGATTGAAGACGCAATGTGATGCCCGGAGACAGTATTTCGAGGAATACTGATCCCAAGTATGCCCGACCTCGAAATAGTACCGTTATGGATTTATACCATAACAAGCTAGATTCCTGCCATATCCCCAAAGTCATGGCGCAAATCCCGGAATAGGATTGTACGATTCTGTACTAGGCGGTTAGACAATTGTACCAAAAATATTTCCCACTGTAAATAGAAATATTCCTTATTATATAAAGGGGATCCCAATCATTTGCAAGATCATCTGATCATTGAACAAAGAAAATACTCTCTACCTTTTCGCCTACTTTTCATCAATATTGTCTCTATTGTTCTTGTTTTAAATTTTCTTACTTTATCACCCTTAGCCTGTCTCGAGGTTACCTTCTCGAGGTCACCATTGTCAAGTAATATTGGTTTGATCCACTCATCTTTTTCTTTCCTACTTCATATTTCTCGATTATTAACTGGTATTAAACTAAATCACATCTTTAAAATCACAAATCAAATTTAGTTGTTACTCGTATTTTTGAGGTAAATAGTTTGGCACCCACCGTGGGGCTAAAGATAATAGTGATTATTTCTTTACTGATTCTCGTTACACACTTTATATTTACACTTTTTCTTATCAAGAATTTTCAATTCTCAGGCTTGAACTTGTCTAGCACACAAAACGTACCCATTCATGACATTGAGGGTCTTGGAAAACACATCGGTATAGGGGTCGGTTTACCACCCATAAACCCTGAGGGAGTGCCAAATATTGAGCCGGATGACATCAGTTCAATAAATGCTCTAAACGTGGATTCAGGCACGGACTCCGTAGGGAAGCCCGATCAAGGGACCAAGGAACAGTAGGAGTAGGAGATGGGGGAGTCAGTCTCCAAGTGATATTCGAGATGCTGCAACCTCAGCAAATTGTAACTCCAAGCATAGCTAAACATGAAAATAATCAACGTGTTGAGCCAGCACTAGAAAGGTATAATGAAAATGGCTTGCGGACTGACCCCAAGATTATGAAAATGCTCGAAGAGCTCACTAAGAGGATCAGGTCAAGAGAAAAGAAAATTGAAGACAATGATAAGAATGTGGAGACTTATAACTCCCGTGCAGACGAGATACCGGGGGCACCTCCAGTTTTGAAAGTTTTAGACGCCAAAAAAATTCATACAAAAATCATTCCCTTAGAGCGAGGCTCCAATGCCCATCCCTAAAATATTTTATATGCTCGATATACCCAAGTTAATGGAACAACTGGCCCCAATGAGCATATTACTTCATACACATGCCGAATCAATGTAAATGATGTAAATGACGATGAGATCAAATCAGTCTTGTTGAAAATTTGGAGAAACATTGTCAAAATGAGCTATCATTTGGTATCACAACTCAGCTGACTCATTTTCTATGTTACCATATGCCTTTGTGAAAGCACACTCCGGGGCCATAAAGGTGGCCATAAGAAAATTGGATTTCTTCAAGATAAAACAAAGGAACAATGAGATCCTAAGGGAGTTGTGTTCATGTTTTAGATGGAAGGAATGGAACTGCCACCAGTCTCTGACGACTGAGTAGTACAAGCCTTTATGTAGGGTTTAAACAAGTGAAGCGCGATTGCTTCTCAACAACTAAAGTAGAACTTGATCGAGTATCCAGCTGTGACGTGGTCAAATGTGCACAACCATTACCAGTAAAATATCAGGGTTGAGGACGATCAATTAGGATCCCTCTCGGGTTCAGTTCATCCTAACAGGTTTGTGGCCAAGCCCCCAAGGGATAGGAACATGGAATCAAGAACAAACAATGAAAGGTATCAACCGTATGTCGATCGAAGGAACCACGGTTCAGGTTGAAACGCTCCTCGGAATGATCAGAGAAATGATTGGGGCCAAAGTCCTCGGGGACATGTAAGTAAAAATGGATTCGATAAGCACACCGATCCCATAGAGGCGCCTCAATTTTCGGAGTACACCTTTAGCGTGGATGCATCAGGAATTGTGTTGGCTATTGAAAAAATCAAAGACACCAAGTGGCCCAGGCCTATGCAAACTGATCCTTCTCAAAGAAACCCAAACTTGATGTGCAAGAATCACGGTACACATGGCCATAAAACAGAAGATTGCCGGCAGCTAAGGGAAGAGGTGTCTCGGTTGTTCAACGAGGGCGCCTTCAAGAATTTCTAGGTGATCAGGCAAAGAATCACTTCAGGGATAGAGGCACAAGGAAAAATGAGCAAGAAAAACCACAACACATAATCCAAATGATCATTGGCGGAGTTGATGTCCCTCAACGACTTATATTCAAGCGCACCAAAGTATCAATCACAAGAGAGAAACAGACTCGGAGCTATGTGCCCGAGGACGTCCTATCATTTTGTAACTAGGAAGCAGAAGACATATCCCAGCCTCATAACGACGCCTTAGAAATATCCATCATTTTAAGTAAAACTCAAGTTAAACATGTTTTAGTAAATCCAGGTAGCTCAACGAACATAATCAAATCAAGGGTCGTGGAACAACTCGTCCTGCAAGATCAGATTGTACCTGCATCCCGGGTGATGAAGGGCTTCAACATGACAAGAAAAACAACAAAGGGAGAGATTATCTTGCTAGTAATGGAAGCCAGGACAATACAAGGCACCAGGTTCCATGTCATCAAAGGTGACATGAGGTATAGCGCACTCCTCGAAAGGCCATGGATACACAACATGATGGCAGTGCCTTCAACTCTTCACCAGATGATGAAATTCCCAACAGAAGAAGAAGTGAAAACAGTCGGTGGAGAACAGCATGCTGCAAAAGAAATGTTTGAAATCGAGGAAGTGGTACCCATACAAGAACCTTTGGCCTCCGAGAAATCGAGTTTCAAAGGTAAGCAGGCTTCTAAATAGCATCCACAGCTCCCAGCCTTGAAAACTGTCACGCATCGGGTGAGCACCGATTCCAAGTTCAAACCTGTAAAACAAAAAAGGAGGCCTCAGTATGAGAATCTATGTACCAATATGCAGTTAACAGGATATTCGAAGAACAAATATTTAAGACAATGGAAGCCTATATTGATGACATGACTGGTTAAGTCCCTACGCGCAGAGGACCATCTTAATTCATCTGCAGGAAAGATTAAAAGTTTTGAGGCAATGCAACACCAAGACTTCCCTGAGAAATGTGCCTTCGGAGTTGGCTCGGGTAAGTTTCTTGGCTTCATGATATCAAATCGGGGGTATCGAAATCATCCCTGATAAGATCAAGGCTATCCAAGATATCACGATCGTGGTTAGCAGGAAAAGACCGTACTTGGTCCTCGTAGTTGTTGGTAAAGGATCTTACAAACATGGAACTATGGATGCCCTCTAAGGTGCGCGATCTCGGAGATACCTCCTTGTTTATATGAAGGCCTTAGGTTTTAAAGCATATGTTGCACTCTTTTTCCCTTAGCTCGGATTTTTTCCTAATGGGTTTTACCGGCAAGTTTTTTAACGAGGCAACAATTATGTGCAACCTAAGGAGAACTCAACAATATCCAATGCTTTTCTTCAACCAACATCAAATGGTGGGGGGCATCACCTTTGGATATTATATTTTCAAGGAAAATACTTCACGCCTAAGAGGGCATCGATAGGAAAATGATGTAATAGGCCAAATGGTCAAATAAATCGTGTCCATATAGAATAATCGAGCCCCGACGACAAAATATGTATGTATGTATCAAATACGTAAAGAAGCATTGTGTTTATATTAAAAACACTTTGCGTCTCAAAGAAGTCTATTATTATACATGCTCTACACTTATAATCCCACGAGAAAAGGCTCAAGAGAGAAAACATGAAAGCACCCCCCCTAATACTCGGGGACTGCCATTAATAGACACCCGAGTCACCGAAAATTCAGACTCGTAAGACCTCAAATAAGCATCCCCTCAAAACAAAGGCCAAGGCCAATATACTCGGGGACTAACTTTTCGAACAAGTTTGTAGAGTTATCGTGTAGCAAGTAAAAGCGGCATTCCAGAAGGCCACGGTCATATTAAAGACTACGATCATGTAAAAAGGCTATGTCTTAAATAATGCGTCTCGTAGACGTCCGAATTCCGCTATATATAAAGGCCTTAAAACACTTTGTAAAAATCCGTTAAATTAGGCTACCCTCGGCAAAAGCAAAATATAAGGGGCTTCGATAAATTCAACCGTCGAACAATTAAAGATTTTGATAATATCAACATTCAATAAAACCTCAAGAGTTATTTGATTATCAGTAAACAAACAAGTCCCGACATGTCGAACCCTCGAAAAATCTAACGGGTAGAAAAACACATGCTAAGGCATAACTAATTTATTATTAAGTCTTTTAGCCAAAATGAGGGAAAACATTTATAGCCGTTATAGAGGACGAACTGTGCCCAACTAAAAGAGTCTAAGGGCTAGATTAAAGAGCCTAAGGGACAATATATATGAGCCCAAGGCCAACTTTGAAAGGCTTAAGGGCAAAAAACTTATCGTTCGAAACTCCCTTCTCACTCGACCCGGACTCAAGATCCACGATATCTCGAGCTCACATAGGATCAATCTAAACTTGTCTCAAGGATATTATATCTATCGATAAATATATAAGGGTTTACTATATCCCAAGCCCAAGCCAATTCTCGGACCAATCATTTAAGTTATGCAGAAAAAGCATTCCATAAATAAAGATAATATGAAATCCAGCACAAGTCAAAGATGAAATAAAAAGTTCCTCTTGTATTTCCAAAAGATGATTACAAGGGATATATACATAAGGGATACATGTACAAAAACAAAATAAGGAATCCTAAAACTATTTCGGAATCACATGTTCGGTAGTTACATCTTCAAGAGCCATATCTTCGAGAGCCCCATCCTATGGGACTCAATCTTCATCTCCCTCACTCTCGGAGCCACCAGCTGAATCATCCTTATCAGAAAGTAAAGTGGGATCCTCTTCTTCCAAAATCTTTGCCCTTTCAATATCGGCTGAGAAATTTAAACTGCGAGTTTGCACCTCCTCGAGGGTTACCCTCTAGAATTGTCACCTAGCATGGTCAAGTGCACTTGATAACTTAACTTCTGCTGAACAAGAGATCTCCTTTGCCCGAGCATTAGATGCTTGACCATTAGCTTAATACGAAGACATAATTGCCTCACTATCAAATCTGGCCTTGGCCAACTCAGTAGCGGATTTAACTTTAAGCTCTTCAAGTTTGCGGCCTCGAGCTAGGTTCTCCTCCTTCACACTTTGAAATTGACATTCGAGTGAAGTCAGTTGCTCTCGAAGAGTATCTTTCTCAGAGGAAAGATTTTCCATACCTTGCTTTCTACCCAAGGTCTCGGCTTCATTCATCTTAAGCTCCTCCCGAGGTTGCGGTACCAATTCGTCCTTCTGATAAAGCTGCAAAATAAAGGTATTAGTCATCGAAACAAACAAGTATATAATAGGCCCTCAAAGGCTATATTACCGTTTCAACATACTCGGCTCGTCTTTGGCAAGCTTGTGTCAATTCGAATAGTAGATCATTGATCTCTATCTCTTTCTTAAAATAGAGGGTTTTAAGAATGTCCCTCTCTTCCGAAATCTTCTTACCATCAGCCTCACATCGAGCAATATCAGTTCGATACTTGGAAAATTCCCTTTTATAGAGCACCATAACCTTCATAAAAAAAGGGGGAAAATTAGATTCAGAACAGCAAAAGCAAGGGCACAAACATAATTCTAAAGAGCAAAAAGCTAACTTATTTGAAGAGTCGAGAGACTCATCAAAGATGAAAGATGCATATGGATCGGAGACATCTTTAATCCCTGCTAGGCATTCTCAAAATATGTCATGCCCTTTATGACTCTCCCCCACTTTAGAAGACCTCATGTTCTAGCATCTCTTATTTTCCCCTCGGAGAACTCAGGGCCAAGCGGTGAGTCGTCCATATTGACTATCCTAAGTGATCTACTTGGGGAATTTTCTTTTATCTGAAGGGGCTCAGGATCGGGCCGTTCAGCCTCACCCTTCATATGGCCTCCTAGGAGAGGTGCCTTTTTTCTACATGATGGCTCAGGGACTTTGTTTAAACTCCCCTCGGAGATTTCTTCGGCTCTGGAATGAGCTACATCAACCATTACTGGCTTGACAGATTTTGAAGCACCGACATTTCCTCTTTCACGAGCTACCAACTGGTAGTCGTCATCATGAGAAGCTCACAAAAATCGAGGTGCAAATCGTTTTTTATCATCTTATTCTAAGAAACGCGGGGACTATCTATATATGGTCAAAATCATATGTTCCTGATATATAGGCTCGAGATTCTGTCCTAGGCCCGAGTCCGGACGAGGTCAAGTTTAAAATAGGTGGACCAGACTCGAGCTTGAAGATGGAGTGCGATGCCCGGAGACAGGAGTTCGAGGTATACCGAGCCCAAGTATGTCCACTGTAAATAGAAATATTCCGTATTTTAGGGTCCCATAATGTATAAAGGGAACCCCAATCATTTGTAAGATCATCTGATCATCGAACAAAGAATATACTCTCTACCTTTTTGCCTATTATTCATCAATATTATCCTTTAGCTCTATTGTCCGTCTCGAGGTCACCACCGTCAAGTAATATTGGTTTGATTCACTTATCTTTTTCTTTTTTATTTCATAGTTTTTTTATATTATTAATTGATATTGAATTAAATTATATATTTATTAAATAATAAATTAAATTTAATTATTATTTATACAACAACTACCCAGTATAGTCCCACAAAGTGGGATCTGGGGAGGGTAATATGTAAACGGGCCTTACCCCTATCCGAAAGGGCAGAGAGTCTGTTTCCAATCGACCTCGGCTCATTGAAAAAAAGTAAAAACAAAAACAAAAATAATAATAATTAAATTTAATTATTATTTATATTTTAGAAATAAATTAAAGTGATAATACGATAGATATGATAGAACAGGTAACCACAATGCAAACTAAGATGTTATCAAGAGAAGTATGGCGTTGATTATCTAATTTGTGACGGTCAAACCGTCGAAAAAAGAGAGAAACAATAATAAGGCGAGCGCTGAATAAGGGTACGGCCCCTTGCATGTCGAACACGTGTCCACAGATCGCTAAGAATCGAAACCCCTCCCCCTTCTCCTCAGGCTTGAGCCTTCATCACCATTTATTGAACTGCATTTTCGTAGAGGAATTGACTTTCTGAAACTTATCTACTTAACATTATAAAAATATGTACATTACCAAAATTTGAAATTTTAGTAAAAAGCAAAAGGGGACGGGAGTGGTCTATCCTTAAACATGGAAAAGAAGCATCTTTCTTCTATTGCCATTGACGTCCTACAGAGATGTTCTTTGTTAGTTTTCTCTCCCTTTCTCTCTGATTCATTTTTCTTCTTCTTTTGTGATTATTGAATGGATAAGGTAATTGTGATTTATAAGGATTAAAGGCTTGTTTAGGATTTAAGTTTTATGAGTTCTAACTTTTAAGTTTTTAGTATTGAATTCATTATAGTTTTGAAATTATGAATTCATATCAACTAATTATTTTATTAAGTACTATAATTTTATTGAATTTCTACGCATAATGTTATGCTATGCATGAAATATTGGATTCAGATGAATTCGATGCCACAAACGCTACATTCGTCATCGATAAGAATTACTCTTTTTTTTTTTCAAGTTCATATTGTTACTAACAAAAATATCCACACTGATGATTCTAGATGATACACAATGATCTAGAATTTGTGCATTACGAAGCAAAAGTAGATTTGTTAATTGAAAAATGGATAGTTAATTGATTCTATTCTGTAGGCTTAATCAGAATAGAATCTTGATCTATGAATATTTAACGAACCGGACTTGAGATTTTTTAGAAATTTGAATGTATATTGTGACTGATAAGGATTTGTCAAATTGGCAAGGCTAAGTATCTTGAGTTCAAGTCTTATCAGTCATTTCTATATAGGTTTCTTTCTTGTTTCTAATACTATTGTTTCGAGAAATTGTTGATAATTGTCGTCAACACTCTTAACTAATTTCGAAACACATAAATTTACGTATAACTGTATAATTAACACCTATTTCACTTTTTAGTGAAGTTCTTTCAGCTAATAAACCACCAGAAACCTAAACAGTGAGGCTCTTGTCCGCCATGATGCTCGGTTTTAGAACTGAGTAATTCTTTAGGGCACAGGGGCGATGAGCTTGGCCGAAATCAATAGCGTTGGTCCAAACAATGTATTTGCTTTAAGAAATTTATTGAATATGTACAAATTATTAATTTATAACTCAGTAATTTAAAGTTTAGAATTCTGAATCAATAAGCTTCAACTGCTTCTATGTTGCCACTTTAGGTTGTACGGCTTGGTTGCCTTTTGTTTTTGTGGAGTTTTAAGCTGGCATAATTACTATTTAGACCAGATTTCTCGCAAGTAAAGTTAAGCCTATGTTGATTCTAGTGCCTTATTATTGTGCAATGCATAATGTGTATTTGTACATGCAACTAGTATTATAGTCTTTCCCATTGTAGCACATCAGATTGTCTAATTAGATTTTCTATTATACACGTAATATTCAGAATTTGTGGAAAGTAACCTCACGGACTATTTATTTTAAAAATTAATGATAGATATTTCTTCTCAGGAGGTTCGACACCTCAGTGGATGAACTAGTGCACGAATTTGAGGTCGGATGGGAGCCTAAGACGGAGGGATACTCAAGGAAGTTAGTGGAGTTTTGCTGCTCTAAGGCCCTTATGGACATATGCAGTAAGTTGGAGGAGACGTTAGTCGATGGTTCTTTTAGCCGGATCACGTTCGATATGATGCTAGCATGGGAAACGCCTAGTTCAGCTGATGAAGAGAGGCATACAGTTAGTTTCCTTGCTTTATCCAGTTTCTCTCTCTTAATTATAGCCGTGATTTTTGTCGTATGTTGTTTTCATTCACTCGCTGACTTATGCTCGTTTGAAATACTTTATTGTGATTGAGGTCATGAGCTAAAGGTCATCTTTGTGTGATAATCTTGTATATACAGTTTTAAACGGATGATCTTAAATTTGAAACATTTTGGTCCAGAGATGATCAGTCTTGAAACAAAAATATCTCGGCCCAATCCTGAGGAAAATTTTGGCTGCACTATTGAGAAGTGGATTTTTTCTTCTGGCATTTCTCTATAACAACAACAACAGCAACCTAGTATAATCCGACTTGGTGGGGTCTGGGGAGGGTAGTGTGTACGCAGACCTTACCCCTACCCTTGGGTAGAGAGGCTGTTTCCAAATAGACCCCCGGCATTCTTCCCTCCAAGAACTTCCCACCTTGCTCTTGGGGAGACTCGAACTTACAACCTCTCGGTTGGAAGTGGGGGTTGCTTGGCATTTCTCTATAAATTGAGGAAATTAAATAATTTGTGACCCTATTTCCATGAAGAGGTTCTTTTTTATAGCATTCTATTTGTCGGACGCACACCTGTAAATACGAGTTTATATTAGACGCTGCTACATTCCTTTGTCTATGCAGATCTTAATCCATTTTTCTCTCATAATTAGTGTTAATGTGCTTGACGTCACCCGACTCCTGCTTGTACTATAGTAGGACATCGTGATTCTGCTTATGATTCTGTTTTTCAGCAAACCGAACGATAAGATTTTGGCTGTTACCTTCGGACATTCCAATTTGAACTTGACAAGCTTTCTTTTCCCGATGAATGTGCTTATTATGTGCTATTTTTTCTTTATAATACAGGAATGCGTGGCAAAAGAAAAAGAAGAGAGGAAAGTAACTTGTAAAATGCCTCAAGAACAAGATGACATTCCTTTGTTCTACTCAGATGTCATGCCACTCCTCGTAAGGAGTCTCTATCTTAACTTGGAATCGGCTTTGTCATATTATGCTACTCACTTAAAGTAGGAACTCTGAACAATTGTGTCTTCAAATATTTCCTCTGGTTTGCCGCCTTTTACTCACTTCCTGATAACTGATTTGCGTTCCTTCTCTGTACCACTCAATTCAAGATAATAGTAAGAACAATGAAAAGTGAATAGCTACTTACACGAAATCTTCACGTTGCAGTACTTTTTTCATTTTCTAATTGGGAGTTACTGTTTTGACAGGTTGATAATGAGCCAAGTGTTGGAGAGGATGCATTCTTTTGGCTGGGAACACTTGTACACTTAGTAGCTGATATTGTTAATGGACGATTTACTTTCGAGACGCTGACAGCAGCTACAGAAAATCGACTTCATTTTCCTGCTTATGACTTGTTCCTGAAAGAGATTGAAAAGTAATTCTCATGTCGCTTTTCTTTCTTGGAAGAAAACTATAATGGAGTAATTAAAGATGTTTTTCTTTAGTTGATAGAATGCGCTGCTTCTTAAATTGTCACCTTGTCTTGAAGGTCGTTCTAGTTCTAAGTCAAAGTTCAATTCCTTGGCTGATCTTTTCTTGTTGTGATTCTACTTCCTCGGGATTTACCCGAATCGTGTGTGGGCATAGTTCATTCATTGACCGAGATTGTACATTGACTTGCATTAATCAGATGTGTGAAGCATTTGCAAAAACAAACAACCCCAACAGGCATGGAAATGGCAGACGATGAGTTTATACTACACGTTGAAGGAACTGCAACCTCACAAAGAGTAGTGCGCCATATCGGAGGCACTAGTTGGCCGGGTACTTCTTGTCTTTTGTTTTGGTTTATGTACATGGCCTCGGATTCTAAGCTAGCTATAGTCGCTAACCGGCTTCTATTTCTAGGTAGGCTGACGCTAACAAACTATGCCCTCTACTTTGAGGCATCTGGTGTTCTCTCTTATAAAGATGCTATTAAGCTTAACCTTTCTAAAGACACCGAGCAGACTGTCAAGCCAGCGGCTACGGGTCCATGGGGTGCTCCTCTCTTTGACAAAGCTATAGTTTATGAATCCTCTGAATTGTAAGTACTCTTAATGCTTTCTAAATATGATTGGACCGGCTATATAAGCACTTAGTACATTTCGCAAATAGTAGGCTGCTCACACGGCTTTTTCGTAATCTTGCTCGCATGGTAATGGAAAATAAGCAAGAGATCTTATTATAACTACTTGTGTTTTCCAATTAGGCAAGAAGGGTTTGTATTTGAATTTCCAGAAATGACGAGCTCAACAAGACGCGACCACTGGCTTTCTCTTGTGAAGGAAATTATGCTATTGCATAGGTTTTTACAAAAGTTCAAAGTGGACTCACCGTCGGAGTCGTGGGAGATGCATGCGAGAACAATACTAGGAATTATCAGGCTACATGCAGCTAGAGAAATGCTTAGGATATCACCTCCAGTTCCCAAGAGTTTCCTAATTTTTGACTTGCTCGATGAGTTGCCAAAGGGAGATTATGTGCTTAAAGAGCTTGCCGAGAGTCTAAAGAAGGTTGACACCGGACACCCGTGTAGTGCTAGCTCGATCTTGAGGAGCCTGAATGCCGCTCAACTGTTTGTTCCCAGTGTAGAGGTAAAAGAAATCAATGACAACATCAGGGGTAAGGAAATCAATGACAACATCACTTCCCCTGCACAAGTCGACAATGTTTCTTCATTGGAGAGTGCTATCGAGCAATCGAGGGAGGAAGCAAAGGAAATTGAAATTGCTAAAGCTACAGTTGAGGAATTGAAAGAGGAAGGGATCGGCGATAGCGTCCAGGTTCTTATGGTAGGTTGCTACTCCATTTTTTGAGGATAATACATATTTATCATTTTTGAAAATGAATCAAAGTTAAACAAATGGACAAAAAAAGTGGATCAATAGCCAGCATTTAGAGCTTTATAATGCTTGTTCATTAGTAGTATGCATTGCTTAATCTTAATTGAAGATCTCTCAACATGTGTATGTCAGTGGTGAAGTCAGGAATCTTCCCAATTGGAAGAAAGAAGTGAAAAAAAATTCTTCTGAAAAGGTGTTCCATATATGTTATATACTTCTAAAATCTAATATTTTATCTATTAATTTTTCGACGATGGATGGTCAATTGACCACCCTGCTGACAATGTAGCTTCGCCCATGTGTATGTGTATCGTTATACGTATCCCTTACGCTAAAAAAATTTGGTATTTTGTCTTTGCCTAGGGTCTCCTCAAACCATTGAAAAGGTTAGTTCCCTATGTTCAAGAGGCTTTTACATGGGAAAGGCCATTATACAGTTCCATTCTTGTGATGACGACAATGGTAGTTATTTACAAGTGAGTTTCTCCTTCCCTGCTGTCAAGTACTTGTCTGTATTTGATGTCAAACACTGAACTTCAGTTGTTTAGTGAGTACCGAAAAGAACTAACGGATGCTTATTATGTAGAGAGTGGGTTGGCAAAGCGATAGCAGGTCTTTTATTGGGAATTGTTGCTACAATGATATGGGCTAGACGAATAAGGATACCCGATAAGGTTCATAGAATAGTTGTTTACACCGGATCTGATCAGACAACGATGGAAAGCATAGTGTCGGCGCAACAGGGATTGAGAAGTGTCTACGACCTGATCCAAACGATGAATATAGTTATCTTGAAAATTTGGTCAATATTGGTTTCAAAAGCTCGAAAGGTACTGCTATCTGTTGGTTTTTCTATATTCTGTTTGAACGCTCTCTGTCCTTTACTAACTATAGATAATTGCAGCATGCGGATATGGTAATGGTAGTCTTGGTCGTCGCAGCAGTGATTTTAGCAGTGGTTCCGTTCAAGTTTATCCTTATGGCTTTGGCGTCGTATGGCTTTGTGGCAGCATCAAAGATAGGGAAGAGCAAAAAGCAAAATGAAAAGGGAAATAGGAGATTACAAGAGTGGTGGGACTCTATTCCAGTTGTTCCTGTTGATATCGTAGACAAAATCGACCCTGATTCATAACTTTGGATATCACGGTGATCCTGGTTTGTTCCTTTGCTTGAGTAAGTTATCCGTCTGATGCCACGTGTTTTTCTTTGCCTGCACTTTAATGTATAGGCGCGTGTTTGTTCTGGTTTCTTAATCTCTTGGCAAATTGTGTTCATTTTGCGTTATCGCAGGGGGGCATACTGGAGGTTTCATCACTAGAAATGAATAATTTACCTATGTCAGATAGAAATATAGTAAATGAACACGTGCAGTTTGTAACACGTGCAGGCGTATCTGTAACTCTGTGTTACACACTTTTCTGGAATAACAGTTGGATGAGGTTTATATGGCATATGCATTAGATAACTTATGCAGGTTGTAGTTGCACCAAAGTCCAAACAATGTACTGCACGTCGAGCGCCAAGTCTATTTTTTGGTGTAGTAGTTATTGCTATGCATCCTAATTGTTCAAAGAAGCAATAGAGAAATGAACTGCATGTACGTTCGATCCCGACCAAAAGCAAAGAGAATACGTGATTTTGCATCCCTTTTTTATGGTTAATGCGTATTGTTAAACCTGAGACGTTAGACCAGTAAAATATACGATTACTCTTTTGCTTTCACGGCGTGAATTAGTGACTTCATGATTATTCTGTCGGTATTTTAAATATATTATAACAATAATAACATATCCAGTAAAATATCACTAGTGAGGTTTGGGGAAAATAGAATATACGCAGATTTAGATTATTTTCAGGAGACTTTCGGCTCGATAGGAAAGACAATAATATCAGAAAATACGTAAGTGAAAAGATATGTAATAATAAAAGATATCATAAAGAAAATAACCATAAAAAATAAATGAAAGGACAATAACATAAAATTATGCAAAACACCAATGTGAATATCACAAAGATCGCTAACAAACCTAACGAAATTCTAACAGACTACTCGGTACAAAGAAGGAAGCACTGTCGACTATCCCTTAGTTTATAATCCTAATGCTCGACCTTTACATATTCCTATGTGCTGCATGATTACCTCGTCCCAATACTTCCTTGACCATCCTCTGCCTCTTTTTGTACCTGTCAAATTCAACCGCTCACAACTCCTAACCGGTGCATCTAGGCTTCTCCTCCATACGAATTATCTAAGTCGCCTTTCCTGCATCTTGTCGTTCACAGGAGTCACGTCCACTTCCGAATATCTTCATTCCGAATCTTCACCAGCCTAGTGTGTCCACACATCTATCTTATCATCCTCATTTCTGTTACTTTCATCTTCTGGATATGTGAATTCTTAACTGGCCAACACTCAGCTTCATACAACATGACCGGTCTAACCACCGCTTTATGAACTTACCTTTGAGTTTCGGTGGCACATTCTTGTCACCCAGGACTTTCGATGCTAATCTCCATTTCATCCACCCTACTCATATACGGTGCGTAACATCCCATCAATCTCCCCATCTCCCTCACTGGTATTTTAAATACCACACTCCCTGGTATTTTAAATAGAGATGAGTAAAATATTGATTATTCTTATAATATATCCTAGCCTAAAATCTTATGGGTGAATAAAATATGTGTATAGGTTAAAATTAAATTAGAGAAATTTGGCACGCGGAGACACAAGGCCGAAGTCAGACAGGTCGTGATCGGACAGGCTGAAGTTGGACAGTCATCAATTTGCCGAGGTTGGACAGTCATCAATAGCCGGTGCCGGACACTCACTAATAAGGTGGAGATCGGACATTGATGAAACAATTAGTTTGCTTTGGAATACTCAAAAGAAATATTCTACCGAATATTCCCATCTTTTTTTAGTATTTTTTATGATCATCCCTTTATAAATAGGATGGGAGGACTTCCCAAGAGGGACACTCTCTCTCTCTCCCTCTCCTTCTCCTTCTCCCTCTCTTTAGAAAATATGTGAACGCTCATCTTTAAAAAGATTAAAAGATCTGTGATCCCGGACCTGGATGAGACCCAAAAAGGGTCCTAAGGTTCTTACATTTGTGTAATTATTATCTTTATCAAATGAAAGAGGACCGCCTTATTAAAGATTGAGTGACTCTTTTCCTTTATTTACATTTTATTGTTACTTAATGTTACTTAATATATCTTTCTTTATGTCATTAAATCTAGCCATAATCACTGTCAATATTTATATTCGGCTATATTTTTTTAATTCATATTATTCATGTCGGATCTAGAGTTAATTATCCATCATTATGATTTACCCTTTCATCTTTTTTTATTGATTTGTTTAAAAAAGTTTCGATATCTTTTAAGTCAAACAATTTGAGTTTTACGGTAGGAATTTTCTAGTTAAAATTTTAATTTTCTTTCTTCAAGAAAGCCAAAGGAATTTGATACACCAACTAAAATAATGTTGAAGTACCTCCATTTTCAATTCTAGGGCAGTGGCAGCTGCGGAGTGGGTAGTTAACTCAGCTAATAGTACCATCTTACTCACAACAAAATTAAACTTCCTTTATTGTAAGATTGTTAGATAGCAAACGGTCTTTACAACACGCATTTGGGGACACTCTTAAAGCTTCAATTTTTCAATATTTTCCCTTTACACAAACCCATAATCAAGAAAGTTGATTTTTGTATGCAATGAGACCAGCTACATTATTTGGTGGAGTGTTCCTTGTGTTAGCAGTGTATTGTGGATTAGACCCTTTTAAGCACAGTGCAATTTCTGAGTTTCCGGATTTTGAGTCTTTTAAGGTTGAGATGCCAGCTTGGTCTAAATTCCCAGTTGAAAAAGACACAAAATTTGCTTCAGAAATCTGAAATCAAGTTCTTGAACCAAATTAAGGGGCCAGAAAGTATTGCCTTTGACCCTCGGTAGAGGACCTTATACAGGGATAGCTGATGGGAGAGTTGTGTTTTGGGATGGTGAAAAATGGAATGATTTTGCTTATACATCATCTAATAGCTAAATTACTACGGTTGATAGGACTGAAACTAGCTTTCAAGTATGGAGTACGGTAAATCATCTTTCGATATGACTCACAATCCGTCATCAACCAAGTCATAGGGACTTTCCAAATAAAAGAACAAACACTAAGAAAATATCAGGCAGGAACTCATAAGCTACTGCCCGAGTTTGACGAGTGTCAATTCGGCCAGATACCCCGAGCGCAAAACATCGAAAAAGACGGCCTTGCCAAATTAGTAGTGGCCAGTGAAAGCATAACCAGGAGAAGGGAACGTGATCAAACTGAGGTAACGAGTATTTTGTTTTAACTAACTATTTCTTCAAGTGGAATAAAAGTAGGGCAGTCACCCGAGAAACGCACCGTATTCTCCAATGCAAGCAAAACTAAGCAAACTAGGACTCACCCAAGAAATGCAGAAGCTAAGCAAAAATGGGACTCCCCCAAGGAACGCCCTTTAAGGCCAAGGGCCTTCGCGAAAAAGAAGAGTTCGACCTCGATCGAATGACGACGGGTTAACATTTCGATAAGTCAAAATAACACCCTTTAAGGCCAAGGGCCTTCGCTAAAGAAGAAGAGTTCGACCTCGATCAAACGACGACGGGTTAATATTTCAATAAGTTTGAAATAACACGCTTTAAGGCCAAGGGCCTTCCCTAAAGAAGAAGAGTTGTACCTCGATCGAACGACGACAACGGGTTAACATTTCGATAAGTTGAAATAACACTCTTTAAGGCCAAGGGCTTTTGCCAAAAAGAAGAGTTCGACATTGATCGAACGACGACGGATTAACATTTTGATAAGTTCGAAATAACACCCTTTAAGGCAAAGGGCCTTCGCTAAAAAAAATAAATTCGAACTCGATCGAACGACGACGAATTGGCCTTGGCCAAAAAAGAAGAGTTCGACCTCGGTCGAACGACAAAGGGATAACATTTCAATCAGTCCGAAATAACACCCTTTAAGGCCAAGGGCCTTCACCAAAGAAGAGGAGTTCGACCTTGATCGAACGACGACGAGTTAACATTTCGATAAGTTCAAAATAATACCCTTTAAGGCCAAGGGCCTCCGCCACGAAGAAAAGTTCAACCTCGATCGAACGACGATGATTTAATATTTCGATAAGTCCAAAATAATACCCCTTAAGAGTTCGACCTCGTTTGAATCACGAGGGGATAATATCTCGACCAGTTCGAAATAACACCCTTACGGTTAAGGGCCATCGCTAAAAAGAAGAATTCGTCCTCGTCCGAATCAACCTTCGGCATTGTCCGAATAAACCTTTGGCCTCGTCCAAATCAACCTCCGACCTCGTCTGAATTCACATTTGGTGACCTCGCCTGAATTTACATTAGGCAATCTCGCCCGAATATACATTCGGTAACCTCGCCCGAATTTATATTCAGCGACATCGTTCGAATTCACATTCGGCGTACTCGCCCGTCAAGATTCAAGGATGCGAATAACCTTCTCTAATGCCGCCATCCTTGTAGAAGCCACCATCCCGGCCTCGACAGGCTTCCCCAACTCTACCGTCTTCTCGATCGACTCATCACTCGAGTCATTGGCCCGGATCGTAATTTGCTAAAGTTCAACCCGTGGGGATACCACTTTGACCTAAAGATCGGTACCCTCAGCCACGATCCTCGCCAGTCGACCTCCCCATCCGAATTTCTCAAATTACGATTAATGAAGTCCGCTTACCGAGCTCGACCAAGAGACGACCTCGATAAGCGGAGGACTAACTATATGGGTCAGAGAAATTCGGCACGTGAAGACATAAGACCGAGGTCGGACATGTCGTGTTCGGACAGTCACCAATTGGTCGAGGTCGCGCGCTCATCAATTGGTTGAGGTCAGACAGTCATCGATAGCCGTGGTCGGATGATTACCAATTAGCCGGGGTTAGACAGTCATCAATATGACAAGGTCGGACATTCATCAATAGCCGAGGTCAGACAGTCATCAATAGCCGAGGTCTGATAATCATCAATAGTTGAGGTCGGACAGTCTCAATAGCCGATGTCGTACACTCACCAGTAAGTCCTATCAGGGAGTGATGAAACAACTAGTTTGCTTTGGATTACTCAAAAAGAATATTCTATCGAATATTCCTTCTAAATTGTATCTTATTTTTGAATTTTCTATGGATACCCTCTTATAAATGGGAGAAATTTAAAATAGTCAAATTTACAACTGGTCGTTTAAAACGACCCAATTTCAAAAGTAATCGAAATTTAGTCATTTTTCATGTAAAGATAAATCTGAGTGAAAATACAGTTCAAACCCAGAAAATACTCCAGTATATTACGATAGAGTTCCAGCATAAGTATACTTGAACTCCAACATATTATACTAGAGTTCTAGGATAACTATGCTGGAACTCCAGCATAATATGATGGAGTTTCACTATAAGTACACTAGAACTCCAGCATAATATACTAGAGTTCCAGCAAGTATAGCAGTCCAGTATAATATACTGGAGTTTGGAGCACCGATGTTCCAATCTCCAGTATATTATACTGGAGCTAGCAAAGTATGTTGGTCCAACATAATATGCTGGAGTTCATATACAGGTTCACCATACTCCAGTATATTGTGCTAGACCGGTCTCTATTGCAGCAAAATAGTGGCTATTTTTCATTGATTTCATAAACGCTGGCGATTTTTGAATGACCAGTCTGAAAACTAATTATACCGTGCTATTTTTACCTTATAAGTAGGAGGGGAGGACTTCCAAAAGGGGGGCTCTCCCTCTTCCTCTCCCTTTCAATAGAAAATATGTAAACACTCATCTTTAAAGATATTAAAAGATATGTGATTTCAGACCTGGATGAGATCCGAAAAGGTCCTAAGGTTTTTATATTGGTCTAATCATTTATTTTTATCAAATGAAAGAGGATCCGCCATACTAAAGATAGGGTGACTATTTTCTTTATTTATATTTTACTGTCACTTAGTGTTCCTTAATACATCTTTCTTTATGCTATTAAATCTGGTCATAATCACTGTTAGTATTTATACTCGGCTATATGTTTTTAATTATATTATTCATCTCGAATCTAGAGTTAATTATTTTTAATTTAAATTTATCTTTTCATCTTTTTTGATTGATTTTTTCAAAAAAATTTCGATATCTTTTGACTCAAATAATATGTTCAAATGTAGTTGAGCTTGCAGGAGTTATATTTCTCTATTTACCAATTTTACGTATTGTTCCAACTAATAGTATTGGACGTGCAACGACGCTAATAGTAGCATCGTAGAAATCTATAAAGATACCCCAAATTAAAAATCTTCGTTACAAATGTGCTATCCTATTCGGACTTTTTGAAATAGGGCAACAACATATTTAGTATTATGATAAATATCATAATATGTTGGATGTCTACTTATTTTCTATAATCTTCATCTCAAATGCTTAATGACATATTCAATGATATATTTTGTATGTTTAATGATATATTCTATGACATATTTTCTTCACTTTTTATGCCTATATAAAGGCCTTGTAATAAATAGGAAATGACATACAATTAAAGAAGAAAATCTCTTCCTTCTCTCTATCTATATTTCTTGTTCATGTTTCACTAAGTTGCTTATATTTCTTGTTCATGTTTCGCTAAGTTGCTTTCATTTTATAACACGTTATCAGCACGAGTCTCTAACTATCACGGTAAGTTATCCTCTTTTAAAGTTTTCGACTCTGATTTAAAATTATCATGTACAACATGTTTCTCTCTTTTGTAAGAATAATGATATGTTTTGTTGGATACTTAGTTTTTCTCAATTATGTTTAAAAACAAAAATAGAAAGAGAAAGATATTCATACTTCACCATGATCACTTTATTATGAATAAAGATGTAATGATTTTAATAAATTACTTCTTAATGATTTGCATTATTAGAATATAAATAGAAGTAATCAACAATAGACTTAGATAACAATAATATTTTCTTGACAGTAGTACATATCCAAAATATGAATATAAATAGTGTTTGCATCATTAAAATATTACATCCTACTTTGACTAAATCCAAGAAGCTTTTATTGATTATTATCTTCTTCTGTGTAGAAATAAAACATGTTAGTAATAATGAGGTTACTTGAAATTGTTTTTGTTTTCAAGTCTATTTTCTTATTGAATTCAAGTATATCTAGTTACATGCTTAAGTACTTAGGTACACCTAACATAATGTGTGATCATACATTATTGTGCAGTATAACATGATATACTACACTAGCTACATTTAACTATTTATTTTGACAAACCTACATACAGAATATTAGTACACATGGAGATACTATGTAGGTATAGATTTTACGATATTAATTTTTTTATATTTTTTAGGTGCACATATAATTCCTTTATATGGTCAATCTAGAAAAGTAACAATACTAGTTATGTAGCATGTCAAATCACTTAGCCAAATTATTACTAATATTGCTTGATAAAGGTCTTAGTGCAATAAGTGTAATTCATATTAGTCGGCATTGTCCTACACGTATTTGGTACACTTTAAATCATGCTAATTAACTTGAATAATTTAATGATGCATGCACTAATTAGACATACAAGATTAAGTATGGATAACTTGGACCAAAATTCAATTTTAAAAATATTTGTTTAATTGA
Organism: Nicotiana benthamiana; assembly: GCA_034376525.1. Taxonomy (NCBI): domain Eukaryota; kingdom Viridiplantae; phylum Streptophyta; class Magnoliopsida; order Solanales; family Solanaceae; genus Nicotiana; species Nicotiana benthamiana. Next base: position 46,508,892 of record CM067330.1, read on the forward strand.
TTCATGTACCACACGTACAATGTTCAAAGAGAAGAAATATTTCTCTCATTTAAGTATGTGTAAGACAGATGTTACTACAATTTCTGGTAGTAGTAAATTAATTGAATGCTTTGGAAGAGCTACTATAACTCTGCCTAAAGGAACAATATTTATCAAGAGAATGTAATGTTCTCCTCCAAGTCTAAGAGGAACTTGTTGAGTTTTAAAGATATCAGACAAAATGGATATCATATTGAGACAATAGATGATAATAATCTTGAATATCTCATCATACAAATAATGTCTGTGGCCAAAAGAGGGTTATTGAGAAGTTCTCATCTTTATCTTGTGACCTGTATTGGACAAGAATTAGTGCAATTGAGGCACATTCTACCGTAAATCAAAAGGTTACTGATTCCAGTACTTTCGTACTTTGGCATGATCGATTGGGACATCCTGGATCAATTATGATGAGACGGATTATAGAAAACTAAATGGGCATCCATTAAAGAATTTGAAGATTCTTTTAAATAATGAATTTTCTTGCACTTCTTGTTATCAAGGCAAGTTAATTATTAGACCATCACCAACAAAGGTTGGAATTGAGTCACCTGCGTTTTTGGAACGTATACAAGGGGACATGTGGACCTATTCACCCACTTAGTGGGTCGTTTAGATATTTTATGGTCTTAATAGACGCATCTTCTAGATGGTCTCATGTGTGCTTATTGTCATCTCGCAACCTTGCATTTGCAAAATTAATGGCACAAATAATTCGATTACGGGCACAATTTTTCGATAATTCAATTAAGTCTATTAGAATAGATAATGCTGCTGAGTTTTCATCCCAAGCATTTAATGATTATTGCTTATCAATTGGGACAAAAGTGGAATATCCTGTAGCTCATGTTCACACTCAAAATGGTCTTGGAGAGTCATTAATTAAATGTCTGCAGTTGATAGCAACACCTTTACTCATGAAAATGAGGCTGCCCACTTCGGTTTGGGGTCACGCCATTTTGCATCAGCAATGCTAGTTCGACAAATTATCACAAATATTCCCCGTTGCAATTAGTTTTGGGTCATGAACATATTATATTCCATTTAAGAAATTTTGGATGCGCAGTATATGTGCCAGTAGCACCGCCATATCGCACCAAAATGGGTCCGCAAAGAAGGTTAGGAATATATGTTGGGTTTGAATCGCCCTCCATTATTCGCTACCTCGAAACATTTACAGGAGATTTGTTCACTGCATGATTTGCAGACTGTCGATTCGATGAGATACTTTTCCCAAATTAGGGGAAGAAGTTGGTGAAACCAAATGAAAAATTTTGTGAAAAATTCATTATTATCTCATCTTGATCCACGTGCCTCTATTTGTGAAAAAGAGGTGCAAAAGATTATTAATTTGCAAAGAATAGCAAATTAAATGCCAGACGCATTTATGGATTTGAAAAGGATAACAAAATTACATATCCCCGCAGAAAATATGATAGCAGTATGTGATAAGTCTGAAACAAGATAAAATTATTACCGTAAAGGTATCAATGGATGTGGACGTGGCAATAGACAAAATTATAATTGTCATCATTGTGATAATGAGAATAATAAGGATTCTCAAAATAATCATTCACTCTGTGAAAGTAATATCTGTCATCGATTTGACATAAGATTTTATATAGCAAATATAGATGATTATGGTCTATTCATGGTGTGAATATGACAACGTCTGATTTATGAATACATATTCATTATTGGAACAATATGAACATGCTATTGGTATTGAATATACCACACTCACCTCTAGAAGGAGGGTTGAGATGATATTAGAAAATAATGTCATTATTATGGCATGAATGGTCATTGGTCACGTACCTATTGTACGCCGAAATATTTTGGCAATGTGATTATTAAAGGACGATAATAATGCAAGAAACATATCTTGCATATAATTTTGACATGACCATAATGGTTCAACTTTCTCTTTAAAAGAAATATTCACTATATGAATATTGATTAACATGTGATAGTACCAAATTAATTGAGAACTCTTTAAGAGCCAATTATATTATTTTGGAGAAACACAATTGATTACCAATAAGGTATTGTATTGTAGTAAGTCTCAAAGAAACTTATTCAGTTTACAAAGTATACGCGAATGCGATTGATTATGTTGAGACTATAAATAAAGGAAAGATTTGATATGTTCTATTATTACAACTTGTAGCGGGATAATATATATGTGAAAAGCTAACCGCTTTATTCTCCAATTTGTGCTATACAAACAAAAGAATGACACAATAAAGTGGATGTTTATTGATATAAAAACCCATATCATAATAAACTTAGAGTTTATCGATAATTGCACATGTCATGATGTAAACTTGAATTTTATCAATATTGATAATTTATTCAGTTGGCATTCGGGTTAGCCATATCAATTTAAGTATGATGTGCAACAATAATAGAGAATTCACATGGGTAAATATTAAAGAACTAAAATGTTCTTTACGAATTCTCTTGTATTACTTGTTCTCATTAATTAATTGACCAGCTAAAGTTGGGGTTGAATCCCATAAATTCTGGAAATATCAAAGGTGAATATGGGCCCATTCACCTGCCATGTATACCACATAAGATGCATATATGATATGGTTACATGTGCGATTATTATTAACCTGCAACCTGGCCGGTGCTTGCGAGGTAACTTGCTCAGTAATCTAATTTCGAGCATAATTTTCAGATTTTCTATTCAAGATAGTTCATCTTGATAAGTTGGTTTACATCATAGTTGGTTTAGAAAAATAATTTATTGAGTGCCTTCACTTTATAGCTAAACTATTGCTTATGAGAACAAAGTTATCTATATCAATTTGATATACGTTATATATGAGAGTATATTATATTCTCTCCTCACAAGTGGTTTAGGGTCAGGAACCAAATAATTTCATCTTATTATTATTGATGTGCACTGTATATTAACATGATAATGCACAAAGATGAATTCCGAGAGTTGAGGAAACAAGTTAGTTTTTCTAACATGAAGGGGAGACATGATAAACACTTGACAAAAAGTTACATGGAATGGATTATCATTTGTATATATAGATCCTCGAATATCATAATATGAACTTGAAGTTCATAAAAAGATAATTCAATAGCAACATATTGCAAAGCATGCCATACGCATTTGCTGATCTCAAAGAAAGAAACTATATTCTCATTGCAAATGCTCATATTAAGTCCTAAAAGGACAAAGTCTTTGGTACGCTTAAAGCGTATAGACAAATCGGTTTCAAATAAACTTCTTGATAAAGAAGATGAGCAAATGATCAAAGTGGTCATAATAAATGAGGTAAGTGATCTAGAAGGTCACATGACATAACATTTCATAAGATCTCATGAGAGATTCAGGTACCTGAATATATGAATTAAGAGATTTATATGTTATGTCTTTATAAAAATTTATTGGGACCGATATAAAATGTTATTCGACGACATCTATGATAGCGCTAAATATCGATGAGGATCTTATGTTTGTCGAATACAAACAAAAATATTGGCCAAATGGAAGAGATACAATTCAAGTATAATTGATTCCATATGAAAGACATGTAGTTTTGAACATGTTGTTCGAATAATTGAAAGTATAAAGTCAATGGTATGTGTAATCAGTTTTCGATATCTTATATGTTTAGCATGTAATGAAAACTTGATATGCATCTAAAGTCTATAATATGGCTTATATGACTTAACTTATATGACAATCTATAAAGGATTTAAGTTGCTTAAAGCATCTACAGTTCTTGATCTTGAGGTACCACTTCCTCAGTGCAATTTATGCACAAATGTATCTTGCTATAATTATAAGCATGATAATGTGATAGCCATGATATATTTATGGAGATATTGAAGAGCCATTCCACGATATTTGTGAAGACATTATATACCTATTACGAGTTATGATTTCAAGGTGCAAATATTTATTATAGCTAATATGGCTGATTTATTTATCAAATCTCTACCAACGATCTCTTGAAGATGGTGCACAAGATTTAAACGTGAAGGTTCAAAGATGTGAGTTGATGCTCTTTTCAGGGGGAGTTAATGCGCGTTGCACTCTTTTTTCCTTACAAGGTTTTGTCCCACTGGGTTTTCCTTGCAAGGTTTTTAACGAGGCAACAAAAATGCATATTGTTAGATATGTGTACTCTTTTTCCTTTTCTAGAATTTTTTTCCCATTGGGTTTCATTTTAGTTAAGGTTTTAATGAGGCACGTTATCTATGGACATCCAAAGGGGGAGTATTATGATAAATATCATAATATGTTGGATGTCTACTCATTTTCCATAATCTTCATCTCAAATGCTTAATGACATATTCAATGACATATTTTGTATGTTCAATGACAATTCCATGACATATTTTCTTCACTTTTTATGCCTATATAAAGGCCTTGTAATAGATAGGAAATGGCACACAATTGAAGAAGAAAATCTCTTCCTTCTCTCTATCTATATTTCTTGTTCATGTTTCATTAAGTTGCTTATATTTCTTATTTATGTTTCACTAAGTTGCTTTCATTTTATAACATTTACAACAACAACAACAACAACAACTACCCAGTATACTCCCACCAGGTGGGGTCTGGGGAAGGTAATATGTAGACAGCCTTACCCCTACTCAAAAGGGCAGAGAGGCTGCTTTCAAGCGACCCTCGGCGCATAGGACAGAATGAAAAGCTGCATTGGAAAACAAAACCATTTATTAAAAACTCACTAAATGTTATAAAACTCACTAAAATTTATAACATTTAGTGAGTTTTTAATAAATGGTTTTTTTCTCTGCTCGTCACCCATGAAAAGGCAGACTACATAGGGCCTTTTCAGCCGTCCTGATTTAGATATCATTTTACCCTTATTTTGTTCATCGCTTCTCAGGCTTAAAAGCTTTGTCGTTGTTACCATTTACCTAGATCGATATAGCTAGTTGAGCGACATATAAATGTGTACATACAAGTCAACCAAAGAAGCTGAAGATAATTACAAAAAGAAAAAAGGAAATGTAGAAGTATCTCTCTGCCTTTATTTGAATATTTAACTACACTCTACCTTTGTGGAGTTTTTATTATTCCGTAAATTATTTTAAGGTAAAATTATTTGCATCCTTAAAACTGATGTGACATAATGTGTATTTCACTCTCCCAAATCCTAAATCCTAAAGGAGAGTGAGAAGCAAGAAAAAATAATTTTTAGTTTTTTTTGTTGCTTTTTACCATTTTTTCTTTTACTTATTTTTTTGTTTCTTCTCTAATTCTCGTTTAGCGATAGCTTTATCTTACCGTTTTTCTTTCATTTTCTATCCTTTTCAAACACAAATTAAACTTTTTAAAAAGATCTATTCATAAGTAAAATAAAATATACTTAGATCGGAATAAAATTTGTCGTCGGAAAAAATAGTATTTTAAAATTTTGATGATTAATTTTTTATGTCGTCGACCAAAACAAAAAGAAAGAGAATGATATAACAAAAAAAATGAGAAATAAGAAAAAAGGGTAAGAAAAGAAGAATGAATAAGAAAAAATACTAAAAATACATGTGATAACGCGTGTACTTCAGTACTTGTCAAGAGTTTGGTATTTAATTTTAGGGTGGTCTTTATTTCATTTCAAAATTATTTAAGAAAATAATTCGATTTACATAAAGATAAAATATATAATTAAAATTTCAAATATAAATCAAGAGTACTTATACATTTTTGCAAGAAAAAAAAGAAGAAGAAGAAGAAGCTGAAGATAAGCATCAACGTTGCAGCAACAATCACCTGTAGAACACAAAATTACAGGAAAAATAGCCTAAAATCTTAATCAAGTTTCAAGAAGCTGCTGTATTACTGGAAAAGGACAACAACCATATTTGCATAATACTATTGCTCATCCCTACGTGGCAAATGATAAGACAAGGAACAAAGCTCTGAGACCACCACGTGGCAATGAAATAGAGTATGCTTTCTTTTGCTAATGAATAAGATAGATGGTTCGAGAAGAATATATATACTATATATGAGTAAATATAAATAATTATAAGGAGGAGTTATTGTTGAGGTGGTATTGAGTAATAAATAATAAAATGGAAGAAGGTGGAAGAAGTAGTACTGTTAGAGAGGAAAAAAAGAAGAAAGTGATGGTAGCAATAGATGAAAGTGAGTGCAGTTTCTATGCATTAGAATGGCTACTTAACTATCTTTACAATTCTTTGTTGAATTCAGAGATTGTGTTATTCACTGGCCAACCTATTGCTGATTATAGCTATATCTATGCTTCTTCTTTTGGTGTTACCTGTAAGTTTATTAATTATATTTTCTTTTTTTTTCTTTATTAAGATGATTAATTTATGTTCTTTTTCCTCTTTGTTGTTGTTTGATTTTGATTTTGCGTATGGTTGTTTGCAGCGCCAGAACTAATAACAAGTATACAAGAAAATCAAAGGAAAGTAACTAATGCTCTGCTCAAGAAAGCTAAGGATGTTTGTGGTCAACATGGGGTATTGTCTTGTAGTTTTACTTGCATTGTTCAGACTATATTAAAAGTAGAATATTTAACTATACACACTAATGGTGTAACTTTTAAATTTGATCAACTTATTGCAGCAGGTCTACCTTACTAATCCCAACTTTTTTAGGATAGCTATATGCACCGTCAAACGTATTTATAACGGTTTTGTTTGTTTCGGATATTTTTTAGCTTGTTCCAAAAAAATTTTGGTTACTATAGTATAGTGTTGTTACGGAGAATATATCTCTCTATTTTAATTTATGTGTCGTTTTGGTCCGTTCCAAAAAGAATGAACTTTTTCTAAATTTGATAAACTATACACTTAATGAGAATCTTTTATAATTACACAAATATTCTGGTTCCATTTGGACTTATTTGCATAAATTTCAAAAGTCTTCATTTTTTCTTAAACTCTATACCCAGTCAAATAGGTTTGCATAAATTAGAACGGAGCGAGTATGCCATAATAATATAACATGGAAAATTAGCTCCAAAGAATGATTAGTTGTTAGAGTAAAGTGTTGTAATAGAGGATGTTTGTTGTAGAGAAGTTTGAAGGGGAGTCTTGGAGCAATGGTAAATTTATCTTTATGAGATAATGGGTTTGAGTCGGGAAGCAGTTATTAATATCTGCATTATCATAGTGGTTTATGAAATACCCTTGGGGTGCCAGTTCTTTCTTGAACCCCGCTTGAAAATAGAATACTTTATTTATTGGATTGTCGATAGACAAGCTCAGGGAAAACATCCTTGGAATAAGTGAGCACAAGAGTTGGTAATAAATGTTTTTATTAGTACTAGAAATAATTCCTCCAGGCCAATTCACCGCTTCTCTTTTACTTACTTTTTTTTATCGGTATGCTCCTCCGCCAGCAAGGAGTGTCACGCACGAGCGGAACAAAAAGAAAGCAAAGGGGTATTCTTCTTTTTCATGAGGAGAAATTCTTCGATTGCGTGTTGAATGTTTATGAATCGGATTGTTTGCCGGCCGACCGACCGATGCTTTAACCCTTTATTGTTGTACAAAATTTTACTGTAGTAATTATTTTAAGTAGACTTGAAGTTAAACGTCAGAATAAGAATTGGTATACTACAACATGACCGCTAGAGGAAGAAATTGGGAGAAAAGGGGAAAAGACTGACATCAAATCCATAGTATATGTTAGTTACTTGGTTTGCAATTATATATTAATACAAATTTAAAATATTTTTTCATGCGAATACAAGCTTTACTCAAAAGCTATCGGGTATCGAACCCGTAAAGAATACCCTATTTCCGTCCCACTTTTTATTCAAGTATATACACAAGCTTACGTAATGCAAAATTGATATGTGCAGATAGTTGCTGAGACAATGACACAAGTGGGAGATCCAAAGGAAACTATATGTGAAGCAGCTGAGAAACTTCATGTAGATTTGCTTGTGTTAGGCAGCCATAGCAAAAGTGCAATACAAAGGTCAGTTTTGAATTTGCTGCAGTTCGGACTCTGGACATCTTTAAAATGTATAAAATTTGGCTTTATTGAGTCTTGACAAAATATTTAGTTTATTTTGTAAATTGACAAATAATGTCGTTTTTCTTTTTAAACATATGTAAAACAGGGCATTTCTAGGAAGTGTTAGCAACTACTGTGTTCACAATGCCAAGTGTCCGGTTCTTGTTGTGAGGAAAACACCATGAAAAAAGGAGAAAGGACTTACCATTAGATTTGTCTCAAATCTCGTATTTGTGCTACAAAATATGTACAAATTTTAAACGAAGAAGTTGGAATCCATAAAGTTTAAATTTGCACCTTAAGAAGGTTGTGGTATGGCTTCATATGTTTGTTCTTGTGTATGTTTTTATATGATCTGTATTAGATAAACCATCGTATATGGTATGAAAAAGGATTGTTCTCAATTAACAAATAAATCAAATTATAAATGAGATGAGTACGTGTGAGTGAGATGAATGCATTATTATGCCATTTAAAGTAATTTGTATTTGTTATGAAATATTAGATTATGGTGGGTGTTCATAATTCCTATAACACCCATTACTTTTATCCATTATCTCCATAACTTTTACTACTCCGATACTTATGGTTGTAACTCCCACACCTCCATGATCTCCCCCATGATTTTCCTCCATGATCTCAAAAGCTTAATGACATATTTATGGAATTCTTTTAGTATACCTCTATGTAGTAATATAAATAGAGGATGAGAAATCATTGTGTAATACACTTGGATACATGGAAGAAATATATTCTCTTCTCTATTTCTCTCTACTTTGTTGTCTATCTTTTTGTTTATTACTTTGAGTTAACTTTTGTAACACGTTATCAGCATGAAGCTCTACTATCTCAAGAATCTCTTTGAGAAAATTAAGGTATTTTTTCTCCTCCTAATTTTGATTTAATTATGTCTGACATTATGAAAAGAAAGTTTGTTGCCTTTGAAATTTCGGGCAAGAACTACATGACATGGGTGTTGGATGCTGAAATCCATTTGGATGCAATGGGTCTTGGAGACGCCATTAAAGACAGAAATAATGCATCCACCCAAGACTGTGCTAAGGCCTTGATTTTCTTGTGCCATCACCTTGATGGAGGTTTGAAAATTGAATATCTCACAGTCAAAGATCCACTTATCTTGTGGAATGGCTTAAAGGAGAGATATGACAACTTAAAGTTGGTCCCTCTGCCACAAGCACGATATGATTGGGCTCATCTGAGGCTCCAAGACTTTAAGTCTGTTTCTGAATATAATTCTGCAATGTTTAGAATTACTTCTAAATTGAAATTCTGTGGAGATACTATAACTGATTATGATATGCTTGAAAAAACGTTTATAACGTTTCATGCCTCCAATATGGTTCTGCAACAACAGTACAGAGAGAAAGGTTTCAAAAAGTACTCTGAGCTGATTTGTCTTCTCCTTGTGGCTGAGCGAAACAATGACCTGCTCATGAGAAATCACGAAAATCGACCCATTGGGTCTACACCATTGCCTGAAGTAGATAAGGTGTATTCCCATTATGCTAAGCATGGAAAAGGCTATGGCTTTAATCATGGTCGTGGTCGTGGTCGGGGTCATGGCCGTGGACGTGGACAAGGAAGAAATTTTCCTGGTGTTAGTCACCCCCCAAAGAGATATAACCACCAAAAGCGAAAATGGAATTATGAGAATTCAAAAGCAAATAGTTATCGTTGCGGTGGAAAAGGGCACTGGGCAAAAAATTTGCCGTGTACCAAGACATTTGGTTGAGCTTTATCAAGCATCTCTAAAGAGTAAAGGCCCTGAAACCAATTTTGTCTCTGACAATAATTTTGACATCACCCACGTGGATGTGGCAGACTTCTTTGAGCACCCTGAGGGGAAAATAGATCACTTGATCGGTGATGGATCCATGGTTAAAGAAGATTGAGCAGTTTGATATTTTTATTTTTTTACTTATTCGTAGTAGTTAATGAATAAACAATTATCATATTTTACATAAATTATCTATTATTGTGATATGATTCAAATTTTATATTTTCTGCTTTAAGCTAGTAAAGCTAAGTTTTGGATTATGGTTTTAAAATATATAACTTTAGATTACACATTCATCTTATGCTTTATTTGTAATGATTTTTCAGTAAGTTAATCGATTAACATAACAGATAATCGATTAACCAATATATTCTATTAAACTGGACCTTTTCCGCAAGGCATGTTAGTCGACTATCCGATTTAGTTAATCGACTAACCTCAGTAGATTTTGAAAATATTGTTTAATTATTAAGCAACGGATACAAGAGTATTAAAAGGAGAATAACTATGATAAAAGATATTTTTTTTTCATAATGACCGCACTAAAACTATTATGTTGAATAATAGACTTAAATTTGTTTATTCTCATATATAAAAAAAAATACTAATATTTTCGTATATTTCTTTTGTATGTCAAACCATGGGAAGTAAATATGGATATCTCACAAATCAAACTTGGATCAACGTCCAATTGTAAAAATATTTGTTTAATTGATTCATGTACCACACATACGATATTCAAAGAGAAGAAATATTTCTCTCATTTAAGTATGTGTAAGGCAGATGTTACTACAATTTCTGGTAGTAGTAAATTGATTGAAGGCTCCGGAAGAGCAACTATTACTCTGCCTAAAGGAACAATATTTATCATAGAGAATGCAATGTTCTCTTCCAAGTCCAAGAGGAACTTGTTGAGTTTTAAAGATATCCGTCAAAATGGATATCATATTGAGACAATAGATGAGAATAATCTTGAATACCTCATCATTACAAAGAATTTCTCTGGCCAAAGAGGGTTATTGAGAAGTTCCCATCTTTATCTTGTGGCCTGTATTGGACAAAAATTAGTGCAATTGAGGCACATTCCACAGTAAACGAAAATGTTACTGATTCCAATATTTTTGTACTTTGGCATGATCGATTGGGACATCCTGGATCAATTATGATGAGACGGATTATATATGGGCATCCATTAAAGAATTTAACGATTCTTTTAAATAATGAATTTTCTTGCACTTCTTGTTATCAAGGCAAGTTAATTATTAGACCATCACCAACAAAGGTTGGAACTGAGTCACCTACGTTTTTGGAACGTATACAAGGGGATATTTGTGGACCTATTCACCCACCTAGTGGGTCCTTTAGATATTTTATGGTCTTAATAGACCCATCCTCTAGATGGTCTCATGTGTGCCTATTGTCATCACGCAACCTTGCGTTTGCAAAATTAATGGCACAAATAATTCGATTACGAGCACAATTTTCTGATAATCCAATTAAGTCTATTAGACTAGATAATGCTGCTGAGTTTTCATCCCAAGCATTTAATGATTATTTCTTATCAATTGGGATAAAAGTGGAACATCCTGTAGCTCATGTTCATACTCAAAATGCTTTTGCAGAATCTTTAATTAAACGTCTGCAGTTGATTGCAAGATCATTACTCATGAAAACGAGGCTGCCCACTTCGGTTTGGGGTCACGCCATTTTGCATGCAGCAATGCTAGTTCGTCTCAGACCGACGAATTATCACAAATATTTCCCGTTGCAATTAGTTTTGGGTCATGAACCTAATATATCCCATTTAAGAATTTTTGGATGCGCAGTATATGTGCCTGTAGCACCGCCATATCGCACCAAAATGGATCCGCAAAGAAGGTTAGGAATATATGTTGGGTTTGAATCGCCCTCCATTATTCGTTACCTCGAAACATTGACAGGGGATTTGTTCACTGCGCGATTTGCAGACTGTCGATTCGATGAGACACTTTTCCCAAAATTAGGGGGAGAAGTTGGTGAAACCAAACGGAAAATTTTGTGGAAAAATCCATCATTATCTCATCTTGATCCACATACATCTATTTGTGAAAAAGAGGTGCAAGATATTATCCATTTGCAAAGAATAGCAAATCAAATGCCTGACGCATTCACGGACTTGAAAAGGATAACAAAATCTCACATCCCCGCAGAGAATGTTCCAATCCGTATTGATGTCCCTATTGGACAATCTTCTAGTGTCATATCTAATGAGTCGAAAGCATGCCTAAAACGTGGCAGGCCATTAGGTTCCAAAGATCGAAATCCTAGAAAAAGGAAAGCAAATGATCAAAATGACACTACGAAAGAATCTCATGAGGAAATTCACGATTTAATAAATTCTGAGATTCATGAAGAATCCATTGAGCCCGAGACTCAGGAAAATAAGGAACTATCAATAAATCCAATCGATATTAAGACAAATTTTAATCGAGTGGATATAGTGGTGGATTATGTCTTTGCATATAATGTTGCATCTAGCATTATGCAAGAAAGTGAGGATCTTGAACCTCAATCTGTTGGAGAATGTCGACAAAGACTTGAATGGCCAAAATGGCAAGAAGCAATCCAATCAGAATTGAATTCACTTGCAAAACGTGAAGTTTTGGGCGTATAGTTGAAACACCTAATGGTGTTAAGCCTGTTGGCTATAGATGGGTCTTTGTACGTAAGAGAAATGAGAAAAACAAGGTACAAAGATATAAGGCACACCTTGTTGCACAAGTATTTTCTCAAAGGCCTGGTGTCGATTATGAAGAGACATATTCACCCGTAATGGATGCTATAACTTTCCGTTATCTCATTAGTTTTGCAGTCCTTGAAAAGCATGACATGCATTTAATGGATGTGGTTACTGCCTATCTTTATGGCTCACTTGATAATGAGATATACATGAAAATTCCCGATGGATTCAAAATGCCAAACACTTATAATTCAAAGTCCCGGGAAATGTTTTCAATCAAATTGCAAAGATCTTTGTATGGTCTAAAGCAATCAGGACGAATGTGGTATAATCTTCTTAGTGAATATTTATTAAAGGAAGGCTATATAAATGATGCCATTTGCCCATGTGTGTTTATAAAGAAAACAACATCGGAATTTGTTGTACTTGCCGTATATGTCGATGACATAAACCTTATTGGAACTCCCATAGAACTCCAAACAATTGATTATTTAGAGAAGAAATTCGAGATGAAAGATCTCGGAAAGACAAAATTATGTCTCGGTTTGCAAATTGAATATTTGGCAAACGGAATTTTTGTTCATCAATCTGCCTATATAGAAAAGGTATTGAAACGGTTTTACATGGATGGAGCATATCCTTTAAGTACTCCGATGGTTGTTCGATCACTTGATGTGAATAAGGATCCATTCCGACCGCAAGAAAAGAATGAAGAGCTACTTGGTCCTGAAGTACCATATCTTAGTGCAATTGGCGCACTAATGTATCTTGCAAATACTACAAGGCCTGACATAACTTTTTCAGTTAATGTCTTAGCAAGATATAGCTCTGCTCCCACAAGGAGACATTGGAATGGAATCAAACATATATTGCGGTATCTAAAGGGACTACCGATATGGGCTTATTTTATAGCAATAATTGCAGTCCTGATCTTGTTGGTTATGCTGATGCTGGATATTTATCTGACCCACACAAGGCTCGATCTCAAACAGGTTATGTGTTTATCTGTAGAGGCACTGCCATATCTTGGCGATCGACTAAGCAATCAATTGTTGCTACTTCATCTAATCATGCTGAGATAATCGCTATTCATGAAGCAAGTCGAGAGTGTGTGTGGTTGAGGTCTATAATACATCATATTCGAGACAAATGTGGTTTGAAATGTGACAAACTACCCACGATTTTGTATGAAGACAATGCAGCATGCATAGCCCAATTGAAGGGAGGATTCATAAAAGGAGATAGAACAAAGCATATTTCACCAAAGTTATTTTTCACACATGATCTTCAAAAGAATGGTGATATCAATGTGCAATTCGTTCAAGTGATAATATGGCTGATTTGTTCACAAAATCTCTACCAACGTCAACCTTCAAGAAGCTGGTACACAAGATTGGAATGCGAAGGCTCAAGGATGTGAATTGATGCTCTTTTCAAGGGGAGTTAATGCGCGTTGCACTCTTTTTCCCTTACAAGGTTTTGTCCCACTGGGTTTTCCTTGTAAGGTTTTTAACGAGGCAACCAATAGGCGCATATTCAAACATGTGTACTCTTTTTCCTTTTCTTTAATTTTTTCCCATTGAATTTTGTTTTAGTTAAGGTTTTAACTAAAACAAAAATGCATTTTGTTAGATATGTGTACTCTTTTTCCTTTTCTAGATTTTTTTTTTCCCATTGGGTTTTATTTTAGTTAAGGTTTTAACGAGGCACATTATCTTTGGACATCCAAGGGGGAGTGTTATGAAATATTAGATTATGGTGGATGTCTATAACTCCTATAACACCCGCTACTTTTATCCATTATCTCCATAACTCCCACTACTCCAATACTTATGGTTGTAACTCCCACACCTCCATGATCTCCCCCATGATCTTCTTCCATGATCTCAAAAGCTTAATGACATATTTATGGAATTCTTTTAGTATACCTCTATGTAGTACTATAAATAGAGGATGAGAAATCATTTTGTAATACACTTGGATACATAGAAGAAATATATTCTCTTCTCTATTTCTCTCTACTTTGTTGTCTATCTTTTTGTTTATTACTTTGAGCTAAGTTTTGTAACAGTATTCATGTACTCTATTAAAAGTTGAATGCATTTTTACCTTTATAAATAGGGAACTTTTGGCCTTATGAACAATAAACAAAAAAACATATTTGAATAGGATAACTTCTATATTTTTCTTCTCCTTCTATATATTTTGTCTTAATTAGTTCTATTTTTTATATATTATCTTCTTCCTAAAGTATTAATTAACCTTTTATGTTTTATGGTCCTTCTCGAGTTTCTAGTCAACAATTGGATTTAATAAATTACTACGTACATGACTTGCTCTAAGAATTATAATAATATTAACTTTGCTATGAAATTGAAAGGCTTCGTGCAAATTGCTCCTGAACATTTATTATATAAATATGATAGAGAATTACATAGAATATAGTGTCATCTTATGTTCTGCTTTCTGTTTGCATTAGGGGTAACTTTTAGTTTAGAATTAGTTAATCTTTCAAATTAGTAACTTTGATGTATACTCTTACATCTGCTAAAAAAATGATTACATCTTATTTTGATCAATTGCTTGGGTAATATTTGCAGATTCTTTATTTTTTAGTTATAGTATGCTAACGTAAAGATGCAATATCCTTTTGATAATAACTTTAATTTTTGTCTAAATTAATTGATGTATTTGTGTGGATCAATTAGAATATCTCTTTACATTTTAGTCATTCATAATTGTTTACCTGCTTCTATGACTTGTAAAAAAATTATTATGTAAATTAATTTGATTATTTATGATAGTTTTTACTATGTTAAATTGATCAAAATTATATTTAGGGTTATACAAAATCGTATTTCATTCCTTAAAATGAATGAAACAACCTACGGTATTATATTATATGAGAGTAAGATGGTAGGTTCAAGTGCCGGTATTTTATGAGAATAAGACATCAGGTTTAAGTCTTGGTGTATTGTAATGATAAAATATTGCATTTGAATTTCAACATGGTATTAACGGCATAATGGTGGCTAAGACAAAAATAATGTCTAACGAAAAATCATAAAGTCCGCTTTACTAGATTAGTTTCATTCCCCTAAGGGAATGTGAGAGCAATAATTTAAAAGTTTGAAAGAAGATAAAATAATTATTATGGTCGTGAGCGTGGCAAGAAATGAAATAATAATTGCTATGGTGATGGTCATTATAAATAAGAGAATAATAAGGGTTCTCAGAATAATTTTCAAAACGCAAAGATAATATTTTTAAACGGTAAGGTAAGAAAATTATTGGGTATAAATTAATTTTGTACCTGGAGATCTATTTATAAATGTTGAGGCGAGCCGTATGAATAATCATGATAAAATTAACGTAAATTTCTTTTATAAAAATAATATTTTAAATTTTTACAGATATTACTCATTTAGACGCTGGAGATTTTTTTAGGCACATAACTAAAGACTTACTTATTAGGAAAAAGTATAAGGATAATCGTTCTTTTCATTTGAAGTTTATATTTTGAATAATTTTCTTTTTATGTTGTTAGTCTTTACTCCCTATATATAGTTTAATTTTTAAGTATTTTTTTATAAAGAAGATGAAAACTTCGTGTCTTCAGGCCGTATGAATAATAAACAAAAAATATGTCTTTTTGATAGTGTTATGATGTAATTATGAAAGAAGCTAATATCGTAATTATATTTGGTAATATAAAATTAATTGAAGGACGTGAAAGAATGATTGTATTATTATTATGTAGAACTATATTGGTAATGATGCAGTATATTGTAGTAGGTCTCAAAGAAATTTATTGAATTTTAAAAATATTCATTAAAATGGCTATCATATTGGAACTGCTAAAGAAGGAAATGTTGATACTTTTATATTACTATAATAAAAGCAGTAAAGAAGTATGTTCTTGAAACGTTATTCGCATTTTTCTCCACGTATTCATTAGTATTAGTGTTGTCAAATCACATGCATTGATAAAGAAGGATTTACTAATAATTTTATTATTTGACATGATCAATTGGGCCATCCCAATTATAATAGGAATTTTTACCTATATATACCATATAACAAATTTTATTACTAAAATTGTGTATGGTTTGGTATCTACCCGTTTATATCATGTTTTGTTTACAAAAATTGTACCAAACCAAAAATAGATAGATTCTACCCTAAAAAAGGCTTCAAATTTGTAGGAATCACATTTAATGGTGATTCTGTCACCATTAATTTCGAAATTTAAAACGGAAGAAAATCTATTGCAGCGTAATTCTCTCCTTCTCCATATATTTTTCACCATTGATAGTCATTAAAAAGGTTGAAAGCTTTGAATTTAAATTTGGATTTTCAAAAATTATTATTCGTTTGGATTTGGTGTTGTTGTAAATAATTCAAAATATGTTTAGGAGTTTATATCTCAATTTTGAGGGGTTTTGGTTAAGATTAGACTTGGTTTTGACTGATTTTCAGATTGAAACTCGTCGAAAAAGAAGAAGACATATTTTTCCAGAAATCGTAGTAAAACTGTAGTTCAAATGTAGTTAAATTGTAGAATTGTAGATAAATTATAGATAAAATATAGATAAATTGTAGATTGGGAAGACTAAAACTTCTATAAGTCTTCTATAATTGTGTCGAAAATGCCAATTATGCTACAATTGAAAATTTCTTGGATTGTGTGTTGTTGTAAATAATTCGAAATATGTTTAGGAGTTTATATCTTTGAAAATTTAGGGGTTTTGGTGAAGATTAGGCCTGGTTTTGACTGATTTCAGATTGAAACTCGTTGAAAAAGAAGAAGACATATTTTTCCATAATTTGTAGTTAAAATGTAGTTAAATTGCAGAATTGTAGATAAAATGTAGATAATTTGTAGATAAATTGTAGATAAATTGTAAATTGTAGTTTAATTATATTGTTACATTTATACTACAATCTTGTGTCAAAAAAATTTAAGCATACCAAAAAATTCGAAGTGGGCCCATGCTTGTGGGGCCCACTGTAAATTGGAACCTTCAACTCCTTTTGGGGGTTCATTGATTTTGATTTTATCTTCCGCCATGGATGTATTTGGCTAAGAAAATGGAGTCTTGAGCTGTGTGTCAATTTGGCGAGCTGGTATGATAATTAAATAGGAGATGAAGGATTCCACGCTGTTAATTACAAAAAAAATTTAATGCTGAAATTTTCAAGAAAATGAAAAATAGGCAAGTTTGAGAAAAATAGGCAAGTTGAAAAATTGAACAATTTTGGTCTTTTAAGTTATAAAATGAGTATTTTTTATTCGTCTTAGTTTTTAAATTTAAGAGGAACTGGAAAACAAAAAACTAATGTAAGAGAAGAGGAAAAGAAGGAAAAAGGAATATATGCTCATAAAATCATGCCTAGAATAAATAAACCAATAATTATACCCTTAATTTGAATTATGGTACATAAATTGAATTTTGGTATGCTTAAATGTAATAAACACAAATCTTAAACATGGGAGGTAATAAGGTTTGCTATATGGTATATATATGTAAAAATCTCATTATAATATGATGTGCACAATAATTGAGAATTCGCGTAGGCATTCACTGAAGAACTAAAAAATTATCCAAACTAAAGAGGCATGTTATCAAGGTAAATTGATTATTAGATCATTAGTAATTAAAGTTGGAGTTGAATTTTTTGTATTTTTGAAATGTATACATGGTGATATATGTGCAATCATATACCTTCCATATGAACCATTCAGATATTACATGATTTTGATACAAGATGATCATATGTGTGCTCGTTATTAATCTACAATTTGATCTTTGCGAGGTTACTGGCTCAATTAATAAGATTGAGAACATAGTTTTCAAATTATGCAATTAAGGCACTTTATCTTTAATAATGCTAGTGAATTTAATTGCATTCCAGACTTTTAATGATTATTGTATATCAACTGGGTATAACAATTGAGCATTAATTTCTCATGTTTCTCAAAATGGACTAGCAGAATCACTTATCAAATGCCTCCAATTAATTGTCAGACCAATTCTTATGAGAACAAAATTTTCCATTTCAGCACGGGGTCATGTTATTTTGCATGCAGTAGCTCTTGTGCAGATCAAACCCACAAGTTATCATAAAGTCTTCCCATTATAATTATCTTTTTGCAATGTGCGATATATGTTTTAATTTCTCCATCACAACGCACAAAGACGAATCTACAAAGAAGGTTATGGATACATGTTGGGTGTGAATCTTCTTCTGTTTAAAAATATTTGGAAGCTATGACTGGTATTTTACTTATGGCAAGATTTGTTGATTTTCATTTTGATGGTACAACATATCCCACACTAGGGGAAGAAAATAAGCAATTGAAAAAAAGACAGATTGGAATGCATTATCACCATCTCATTTAGATCATCGGACAAATCAAGGTGAACATTGAGGATCAAAAGACAATTTATTTGTAAAATATCGCAAATAAACTTCCAAATGCATTCATTTACCTAGTAAGGGTGACTAAGTCACATATTGCAGCTGCTAATTCTCCTATTCGAATTGATGTCTTAGTTGGACAATATATAATTGTAAATGAGTCTAAGTCACGCTTGAAATGTGATAGATTAATTGGTTCCAAAGATAAAAATTCTCGAAAGTGAAAAGGAGCAAATAATCAAGGAGTTCATAGTATGGAGGCGATTTCTCAAAAAGAGCCATGTAACATAACAAATGATAAGACTTCAGACGAGGCACACGTACCTGAATAATAAGAATTGAGAGATCTAAATAAATTAGGTCTTTGCAGAAAAAAATGGAACTAAAATAACATTATTCTCGGCAACATTTTGCTTATTTATGTTGTGAGATAAGTAACAAGATGCGGATCTTGAACTAAAATTTATTAATGAATATAGACTGAGAAATGATTGGCCAAAATAAAAAGACGTTATCCATAAAAAATTAGCCTCACTTGAAAAATATGAAGTATTTAGACGTATAGTCTGAACACCTGAAAAACTAAAGCCAATGATGCAAATGGGTTTTTGCGAGAAAATGAAATGATAAAAATGAATTTGTTAGACATAGAGCACGAGTTGTGGCACAAGAAATTTCACAAAGACCTGGCATTGATTATTGTTGATACCTAATTTTTCACTATATATTTTTAATATACAAAATACTTTTAAAATAGCATGTGCATGCATATGTAAGTATGTCCAAATATTTTACTATTAATTTTTTAAAAAAAATTTAATCAATTTATCGCCCTGTTTTATCTGTAAAAATTTAATAGTTATTTTAAAAATTATCATTTTTAGTGATTCATTTATTGAATTTTTGTATTTATATTAAAATGAATATAATTTTTGCATATTGTTATAAATTTATTTGGTATTTTTAAAGCTAAATTACATATAATTGTAATATTAGCCTCTTTTGAATTTAATTACGTCTATATCTATAAAAATTAAGTTCAATATTTTTAATTGGATAATTATGTACTATTAGTCATTTTAGTACTTTTAATTTATTTTTACTATTTTTATAAATCAAATAGGGAAAAGTGGCTATTTAAATGTTAGCCCATTTTTCATATCTATTTTAACTTGATTTGGCATCCCAATTAAACCCAATCTGAGGCCCGATTACCAAGACGCAATTTCCCTTTGAATCAACCCATAACCCGTTTAAATAACCTACCCAGATCCTTTATCTAACCCTTCAATCCTGACCATTGATCATTTTGATCAACGGTCGATATTGGACTTTTCCTAATTAAACCCACACGACCTCTTAACCCATCCCATTTCTCGCCAAACGCTGCCTCTGAATCCCTTTTCTCCTTCATATCCTCTCAAAACTCTACCCGCTACCCTCAACTACAACCCTAAAATCTCCCAAATCAATGGCTTCCAAGGTCATCTTCCAAGGTCATCAGAGACGTATCCACCTCCTCTGGCTTCTACATGCCCGATTATCATGGTTTCAAGGCTAGATCCTGGAAAAGCTTGGTCCAGACCTTGGTCAATCTCAATTTCATCGCTGTCTCCGGTCATCTTTGAACTTGCTCTGGCCAACCATGGCTATTCGAGTTTGGCTTTTGACTATCCTGCTTAGATTGATGTCTTTCAAAGCCTTTCTCACCTTTTAGGATTCTTCTAAAACCCTAACCTTTAAGGTTCTTCCAATTTATTTTAAATCTGCCTCAGATTTGTGTTTTCTCTAAACTTCTAAACGTTCTTCTCGAAGTTTCTTTTAAAACTCTACTTTCAAAAACCCCTTATTTTTTTTATTAGGTTTTCTGTTAAATCAATTTGACATGTTTTGTTGTGTTTCCTTATGTCATTCTTCTATTTGAGTTTGCATGTTAAGGGCCTTAATTTATTTTGAGGTTTCTGAATCTATTTTTGTTATTATTTATTTGATTTACTTATATTTCATCTCCATATTGAATTGACGTTGAAAACCCTAACTGGGTTCATTCGATTTCTGGGACTATTTATTGTGTGATCTACTTGTTCATCATCTTTGAATTCCATTGGTTTAAAAAAACCTAATTCCTTTGGGACCTATTCGAGCTTCTGAAGCTGCTTCATCTGTTTGAAGTTGCTCGACTGGATTCGAATTCCTTTTATGTCAGCATCTGTTTCTTTATGCGATATTATTTCTTGCAATCATTGAAACTCGACTATATTTTTCCAGAGGGCATTTTTACTTTGACCCTTTGCATGCTTCTGATACTCTCTCTTTTCTATATTACTAAGCTAATGAAGTTGACCAATGCGACTACCATGTTTCGATAGTTCAATGTCTACTGACTGTGTGATTGTTATTGCATGATGCTTCTCGTTGCCATAGTTTGGCCTTGCATGTCTAATATGCTGAATTACCCTCTAAAATGATGCTCAATTTTGGACTGATTTCAAGTCATTCCTTGTGTAATTCTAATTGCACTCATGTGTTAAGTAATTGATTCTTTTCTTGTTTCGCGTTACTTATTTCCTTGATTCTTGGATTGACTTAAAATCTTTCCTTTAGACTTTCGATTCTCCTATTTTTGTTTATTTACTTATTTATGGGAACCCGTATTACTCTCTTTTTAAACAGTAAATTTTGAAATCCTTGATTTCCTGATTTACTATGTGCCGATTTTTGATTATCTTCATATTCTCCAATTTTATTTTTGTTTTCTTACCTTATTGTTAACCGAGTACTTCAAGGATTTTCATTAGTTGTTCCCTTAATTGAACCTCTGTTTACTGACCCTCTAAATTGTGTACTTCTCACATGATGCTCTACTTGATTTCTTTCCATAAATATTTTCGGCCCCTTACCGTTTAAATTTAACTACTTAATTAAAGGAAGTTCTTACTGATTTGATTTTAATCAGTACATAGTTCCATAATTAACATACTATTATGATTTTTACCTTATTTCACTACCTATTTCAACTATAAATACCCTAAGTCTTTCACAAACGAGGAACACTTTTAATTTTGAACTCTCACTTACACTGAAACACTCTCTCTTGCTTAGATGGTTGAAAGCCAAATCTATATTTCAAGTCCTGCTACCTTTCTTTACTGCATTTTGCTTCTTTGAACCAGTATGTTCTAGTTAAGCTTTCAGCACCAACAACAACATGGTTACTTAATGTTCTTGCATTCTTATCTGCCTACTGCTTGTATCTATTTCAATACGTTTATTTAGTATGCTGTAATTTCCTTTCTCCTATTCTGAATCAATGCATTATGAATCCTAAACCCCTACCCCAATGTGTTTGATGCTTGTGGTTTGTTTGGAACATGACAACATGTCTCAAACCTGGTTCTCCTAGGATCATGACCTCCAGGTTATCTTTATATGTTTTGTGTTCTGGTTGATTTACAAGCATGAGGGCACCCCTATTGCTGTATATGCCCATAATTGACTCTTGCCTAAGTACATAGGCTCTTTTCAAATCCCAATCCTTGAACCCCTTTTGTATGAAGTTATCAACTTTGTAATTGTTTCCCTACTACCCTTTACCCTCTTCTTTATTCGCCCAGCTCTTAGAACTTTTTTTCTGCACTTACACTATCTTCTTAGACTAAAGTTCTGCCCCCCCCCCTCATGTGAGCCTTGGCTTGGGATCCTTGAGCTCTCTCTGAACTTGGACACATGATGGCTGACATTTTTACACTGCACTTGTCCCTATCCTGGTGATGTAATTTGGGTTTGAGCACTACCCGGAGTCCTATTGAGGCATTTAGGGAACTCTAACACACTCAAGTTTGAGAAAGGCTTTGAAGCAATGGCATCTTAAGGCAGTATTCCATAGCTCAGGGAGGAATCAAGAATCTGACCTCCTCTAGTTGTATATTTTTTATGTATTGTGATGTAATTTAATATTTCTGGTTTGTAATAATTTGTAATAAACACTTGGAGCTGGCCAGTGAAAATGGATGGGGTATTTACGTATGCCAAGGATAGAACCATGCCAATACGTCTATTTTAAATTTTTGCATGTTCAAACTATATTTAGAAATTATGCCTATAGGTCTATTTTTAATATCTGCGTATTCAAACTATGTTTAGAAGCCATACCTATAGGTTTAATGATGCAAACTCCATGTAGAAATCATGTCTATAGGAATCCTTGTTCTACTTCATATATAGATTACTTGTCTATAGGGGTCATCTAAAATTCTACACACTTGTCATCGTAGATATCATGTTTTAAGTCCCAACTGGTTATAACTCAGTAGCATGCTAAAATCAGTAGCATATAGAATCATGCCTATAGGGGTCCACAAGTATAATCTTGTTCGTTTCTACTCACATTCAATGTTAGGATCTAAAATCAGTTTTGTTTTAAATAAATTTGATTTGCTTCATTCCATGTCGATGTTAGATATCATGCTCCTAGAGATTAAATCGGTAATAGTAGATACTATAACATGCAGAATCTGAACTTCTTTTTCAATAATTTGATTCCCTTACTTGACAAGGTTTAGCAGGCTTGCCTATAAGATCTCAAACAATTCGTTCAAGTTCTACTGTGTTACCACCTTCTGAACCAAGTAGATAGCATGCTTATAGGACCCCGGCCTAAACAATTAGGCAAGTCTTAGGCAATATAAGTAAAATTGAATTCACCTCTATTGTTTGTTTAAGTGCTACTTGTAGGTAAGCCCGATTCTTGTTTTCTAACTGAGTCATATAATAAGCCAGGCCTGCTGTAGTTACAACAATCTCATCCTCTTTCAAATATATCTTTTAGAATCATACCTTACTCATTCGTTTAAGTCGTGCTATTGCATTGTCTTGTTTGAAGGAGGTATATTTGAGTCTTGTGTGTTTATGTGTTTCCCTTTTAATGTGCAGATTTTATATGTTTCGTATGTCGCCTTAGAATTTTTACCTTTAAAACTTCAAATAGTCCTAATATCGCTTCTTTTAGGATTAATAGTCCTAAGTGCCTCCGGGACTGATAGAAATGGGACGGGTAATAACATGCAATAAGTAATCGAGACCAATCTACGCTTTAATACCTTAACGGGGTGGGAAGGGCAGATATGGATTTGATGACCACGTGATAATGTCACGTGTAGCCCCTCATTGAGGAGTGATTATCGTACATTGTGTGGGGTAATCCATATTTTTAATAAACTTAAGACCTCCCCCACCCTCTTTATTCTTTGTTTCCTTTTAGCATTGTATTCCTTATAAAAAATTAGCTCTTTTTATTGTTCTTTCAAGCCATTATGTTTTGAAATCCCCTCTTATTTGAGCTTTATCTGCTTATATATTGATTGCACATTAAATTCATAATAGTTGTCTGGCCGGGAACCACACTAGTGGATCCTGGGGCTTCCTAACACCTTTCCCTTAGTATAATTTCAAGCCATTACCCAATCTTTGGTTATTCAGCAAGCTTGGATTTGAATCTCTATTGGTATCTTAATGCACCCTAATCATTTGGTGTCGACTCTTCAAATGCAAACCCAGTTCCCAAAAGGAACGAGTTGTCCCATACCAAAATATTATAAGCCCGATTTCACGAGAGGGAGGGGGTGCAACAAAATAGAGAATTTGCGAGGGATGTTTAGGCTTTTACCATTTCAGACTATCATTGTGGATTTATTCTTCTTTACGTACAATTACTTGTTTAATTCCTTTAAGCATTAAATCTTTTTTTTCTCCAATTGTAAAACTGACTTGTCTTTTGTTTCTTTCCTTTTCTACTTTCCTTTACTACTTCTTTAAATTATGAAACTGTTGTAGTTAATATTTCCTTAACATGATAATACCTGAAAACATACTTCTACTTATTGCATAATCACGCTCAATATCATATTCCACTCGTGCCAAACAAATCCCTTAGCAACGTTTATGATGAGTGGTTGCACTCTTCCGATATTATCACCCCTAAATCGGGAAAAGGCATATTTATGGTAAAACCAATCGATTATCGGTGTAGTCGACGGTTCCATGCCTTTTCCCCTTGAGTTGTCCGCTCAAGTGTACCAGTCTAAAATACCATAGAAACCTTACTCTATTTTAACCGTGCATACATCATGGTCAAACCTAGCTGTGTCAGTTATGTTGTCCGCATAATGACTCCTTAAGATGGCCTTGTCCAAAGTCCATAGGGTTTCCCTAAAATCCAAACGAAGATTGTCACGATCTGTGCATTTATTTGGAGAACTAAATGCTTTTATGCCAATTATTGATATTAAATAGTCGAGTCCGGTAGGGGTAAGGGTCTAACCTTATTTGTCTTGTAGAAATATGAGGCACAAAGTCCCCATATTCGGCATGGTCACCAACATTCCCCAAAACTGCTAGGCTGGTGAAAGATCTTCACTCTAGTGATGAAGCTCTTGTACAAAAATATTTGGAAAACTTACCTTCTCTCTTGGAAATCTAACCGAACAACAGGATCATAGAAGCCGCTACTTTGTTCTGGGATTGTGAGAGATCCGTATTCCGCTTTGAGGACATTAAAATGACACTCTTGCTAGAAGAGATAGGAGGATTGGCCGGTAATAGCGTGGGAGACTCCAGGTTTGTTAATGCTTGAGAACCACAAAGGCACGGGTTTCCTCAAAATGATGGTTTTGAAGAAGAATCCAAAACTGACATTTTTGAGAGAATACTACATCCCATTTGATTATTTGTACGAGAGGTACGACCACAATAAATCCTACCGTACCTATCTTGACGAGTTTTCCATCACATTATTAGGGCATATTCACCGAAGGGCCTTTGTATTCATGTTTTATTTCCTGGGATTGATCGTGTTTCCGATGAAGAAAGCAAGAATCCACACCAGACTGACTATAGTAACTAAGACCTTAATAAAAGGAATTGGCGAGCAGCCATTCATCATTGTGACCATGATCATTGTGTAGATATATCGAGCCATGAAAAAATATCAACGAGGAGCCAAACACTTCAAAAATTGCAATTTGCTACTTCAACTTTGGCTTATGGAGCATCTCCAAAAGGGTGAATACCGACAGGAGATTCAATGAAAGGATTGGGATGATCATATCGCTTTCTATCATCCAAAGCGAATAAATTACATGCCCAAATGTTCGCCTAACCAGAGAATGCCAAAGAATGGGTCTAGCTCTTCAAAAATTTGACCGAGGATCAAGTGCAATGGATATTCGAGTGGTTTCCGACCGAGGAGTGCATTGCCCGATCCAGGGATGCATCTTTTCTGATATTGATCAGCCTGAGAGGAACATACCCTTACATCCCTCTTCGTGTTATGAGGAAAGAGGGTAGGAAGCAAGTCGTACCCAGGGTTGACAAGATGAGTCACTTCCGGGTTGACTTCAAGGATGATCATAGTCCATACAAGTGTCAAGCTCAACATATGTGACACTGCAAGATCGTCATGGGAAGGGATACCATCGAGCCATATGGATACCATGCTGGTTGTGCTCCCTTTAGGCTGGTTGGAGGATAAACATGATGGCCTGGGCCTGCCTGGATTTGTTCAAGGTCACAGGATCATAGATGAAAAAGCCAAGGCACAGGTCAAATGCAACTAAATGCGCAAGAAGAACCGGGAGTGCGAAAGCGAGCATCGTGAGATACAAGAAGCCAATTAAAAGTTAATTGAGGCATGGAAGGACATGGTTGTCAATGCCAACAAACGACTGGATACCTAGAGCGAGTTATGGTGGAGTTGGAGAGAAACTTTCTCAAGAGGGTTGAAGACTGCCAAAATGCTAAATGAAATGAATGCGGACATCTAGCCAAACCCAACCCATTGCTGGGACTTTGCGAGTTGGGAAAGCTGTTCGATGGAGCCAGGGATGCCGAATATGGGAAAGGTCCTTTTGGGACCAAATATATAGGAGTTTTCTTCTTTATCTGAAATGTAATAAGGTCAATGGCCACTAGTGACTTTTATTTCCTATTGTTTAGTGTCGATTTGGGGTTCACCTACTTTTTATCAATAAAATGAGGCATTTAGCATTCTAATTTTTCCAAGTCAATTTGTAGCTAGGCCTACCTCGGGCACAAAGAGGTCCCCAAATTAGGACACACTTTATATTCCTGCACTATGTGTTTAAATATTGCAACATTTTTATATATAATCCTCACTAATTTTTTACCTTTTTATTTTTTTACTTTTTGTTTGTTTCCCCTCCCCAAAGGTTAGTTTGTGCACTCTGCCAACATCATCTTATTCCACGAGATCCAGAGGCCCTCCACCCACTGTCCTCTTAGTTCTGTAAAAAACAAGAACAAATGGAAGATGGAAGATTTAAACAACGCCACAAAGGAGAAATCAACTGAATGAGTAGAGGTCACTCATGGTCATGTTACTCAGGTTTCCAAAGAAAATGCATCCTAACTTGAACAAAAGTAGTTGAAATTCCAAGAAGAACTTGATCAGGTTCAGAATCTGGAAAATATGTTATTTTCCCTCACTACTCCAAATATCAATTTCCCAAATGCTCAGAACCCTACACCTCCACAGAACATCTCAAAACAACGAAACCATTCCGCTCCTCACTACCACTGCAACACCTGCCGTACGTCAAACAATACTCCATTACTCATCCTAGAGCCCCTGAACTCCACAAATGACAACTGCCACACCCACCATAATACCCCCATCTACGTGGAGACTATGCCACACTCCACCTAACCCATCTCAAGCACACCCCATCTGATAATAAGACTTGCTCATCAGAAACCTGGCCTGAGAACTTAAAATTGATGAGCCGAATTCAAGGCGTTGAAGGAAGTAAGGGAATTGAAGAGCTGAACTATGAAGATCTTTGCATACAGCCAGATATCGAGCTGCCCAAGGGGTACAAACCTCATAAGTTTGAGATGTTTGATGATACAGGGGATCCAAGGGTCCATTTGAGAACATACTGTGACAAGTTGGTTGGAGTAGGGAAAGATGAAGGAATCCTCATGAAGCTATTCATGAGGAGCTTGAAGGTAGATGCTCTGTCCTGGTACATTAGCCAAGATCCAAATAAGTGGTCGAATTGGGTAAGCATGGCGTCTGACTTTATGGACAGGTTCAGGTTCAACACGGAGAATGCAACTGATGTGTTCTATATTCAAAATCTAAGGAAAAATCCCACAGACACATTTCGCGAGTATGCTACTCGCTGGAGGTCCAAAGTTGCTAAAGTTAGACCTGCCTTAGAGGAAGAACAAATGAACAAATTCTTTGTCTGGGCTCAAGACCTACAGTATTATAAAAAGCCGATGATGATCGAGGGCCAAAAATTCTCTAACATCATCAAGCTGGGAGAAAGGATCGAAGAAGGCATAAAAAACGGTGTGGTTACGAACTTCGAGACCTTGCAAGCTACAAATAAGGCCTTACAGTCAGGTGGTATGTCCAATAAAAGAAACGTAGGAGCCGTAATGGTGGCATAGAGAACCAAATCTCCCGTCAAATATCGATCCTACCCAATGCCTCCACTCACGTATCAACCTACTCCAAACTACCAAGTTTCACCATCCACTTATCAATCACCTCCACCTCCTACGTATCAGCCTACTTCACCCAGATATTCCCAACCCGCACATATTTACCAAGCCTACAATACTCAACCATCCCACTATCAATCCCTTCCTACACGCCAAAACTTCCCTAGACCTTGAGCAAACTTTGACCGAAGGCCTCCGAATAATATACAACCGTTGCTGAACCTATTGACCAATTATATGAATGACTCAAAGCTGCTGGTTATGCCACCCCTATCCCTGATGCAACTCCTAAGAACACACCTATGCATACCATTTCAGCATGAAAGGACACACCATTGATGAATGTCATTCTTTGAAAGATAAGATCTAGACTTTAATTGACAACAAGATTATTGTGGCAAAGGAGCATGCTCCAAATATCCACTATAACCCTTTGCAGGACCATAAGGGTTGAGACGTTCACATGATTGAAATAGAGGATGATTAGGATCCCGCGGGATCGATCGGTTTGATCACAGAAGGTGACGAACCAAAGAAACCAATGGTTACTCTTAATCTGATCGTGGTCCAGATTAATCCCTATGGGGACGCCGAGATAAATATGCCCGTGCCACTTGAGTTTGAAGCAACATCCCATGCAAAGCACCAGTACTGATTGAGGTCAAATTTGTGTCTCTAGTAAATGCACCTACACAACTTGAAGTTGCAGTTTTACCGCCCAAGGTACATGCTCCGTTCGGAGTGAAAATAATCACGCCGATCCTAGTGGCAATGTCGAGTATGACGCCATTCTATACAAAGGCTATCGTATGGTAAGAAGGAAGGGTAAGGTCGGGTTCGGAGAGGCTATTGCAGCACATGGTATGATGAGAACATGTAGAGTTTATACCCTGGAGCATTTGGCTGAGTCGAGCAAGCAGGCCTATAACCGGCGACCAATCATCGAGCTCGGGTCGGATGATCTCTGGATAAATATACAGGCCAAGGAATACTCGGTCATCGACTAGATGAATACAATACCGACACAAATTTCCATCCTTGCTTTGCCAAAAAACTCCGAGGTACACAAGAATTCCCTATTGAGAGTGCTGAGTGAAGCATATCTGCCAAGCAACATCACTAGCGAAGAAATGGCTAACATGGTAGGACATGTATTTGAAAGTCACAAGATCACTTTTCATAAAGAAGAGCTACCACCTGAAGGGTTGGGTCACAACAAGGCATTGCACATCACCATGCAATGCGAAGACTATTTTATCACCGGAATCCCGATTGATTGAGGGTCCAGCCTCAACATTTGTCCGTTAGTAACACTCAGGATATTGGTTAAGGGATTGCATGAGATAAAGGACGGAGCCATAATTTTGAAAGCTATTAACTGCTCCCAAAGGTCCACCATTGAGAAAATTAGTTTGTGTTTGCAAATAGGGCCTACTTCGTTCGATGTTGATTTTCAAGTGATAGACATGCCGACATCTTACAATCTATTGTTGCGACGGCCATGGATTTATGCTGCTGGGGCTGTAGCATCAACACTATATCAGGTGGTAAAGTTTGAATGGAATCACTACGAAGTGATCATTCACGGCGACGGTAGCAATCCTATATACAGTCGTCGGACCATTCCGGTAATAAGGGGAAGAAGAAAGTTAGGAGGGAGACCTATCACCACATGAAGCGAGTCAATTCTGTTTACAAAGACAAATGGTAGGACAACAAAATCGAGAGTATATTGAACTGGAGTGGGTACGAGCAAGGGGCTTGGAAAGAGCCTCCAAGGAATCACTAAGCCTATAAAACTCAAGAAACATGACACCACTTTTGGTCTAGGATATGAGTATACCTGGGAAGAATTCAACAACTGATTTCCACCATGGTGAGGTCCCTACTACCCTCTGGAACAACCAATACCACCTTTGGAGTAGACTTTCCAACAGGCCAACATGTCTATGGGATAGACAGGGAGGAGGCACTTGCTGCAATGAAGAACTTATTCTTAGAAGACGATGATATGGATTGATGTGTTATGTTTGAGGAAGAGGGGGAGGAAGGTCCTTCCATACAAGCCGTAAGTAAATGAGCATATCTCAACAACTGGACCATTAGAACCATTGGAGCCCGGCGAGCTTTGGGGTAGCAAAGCTGAACAAGCATCATGCTCTATCTTTTATTTTACTAGTCAATTTTCCTCTCGCATTTTTGATTTTTGTAATAAGATCTTCAATGTTCAAAACAGTCATGGAATTTATCAAAGATTTTCGTTTTTTCATATAAATCAACACTCTTATTATTTTCTCTCATTACTTTACTTATACAACAGTACTATTACTTATCTTGATTTACCAATGACTGTGATAGGTAATGATACAATGCTACAAACGGACATAAATTCAGAGAAAGATGACGTATCAGAGGAGATTGTTAAAGAACTTGAGAATTTTGAAAACAAATCGAGGTCCAACCCAGATGAGACTAAAATTGTTAATTTGGGAGATGCAAAGTGTGTTAAGGAAACACGAATCAACATTCACTTATCACCGTCGGAAAAGAAGGAATACATAGAATTCCTAAAGGAATATGAGGACATATTTGCATGGTCATACGATGACATGAATGGTCTGAGTAGATCTATTGTGGCTCACAAACTGCCAACCAATCCAACATGTCCATCGGTAAATCAAAAGCTTCGAAAGTTCAAACCTAATATGAGTCTGAAAATCAAGGAAGAAGTAACCAAGCAAGTCAAAGACAAGGTTCTTAGAGTCTGTGTCGACTACCCGACATGGTTAGCCAATATTGTGCCGGTACCAAAGAAGGACGGGAAGGTCAGAATCTATGTCGACTATCGGGATCTCAACCGGGCCAGTCCGAAAGATGACTTTCCTATACCAAACATACACACCCTGATCGACAATTGTGCCAAACATGAGTTGCAGTTATTTATGGATTATTTTGCTGGTTATCATCAAATTTGGATGGATGAAGAAGATGCTAAGAAAATGGCTTTCATCACGCCATGGGGAATTTACTGCTACAAGATGATGTCGTTTGGCCTTAAGAATGTAAAGGCCACCTACACGGGGGCCATGGCTACAATTTTTTATGATATGATACATAAGGATATTGAGGTGTACGTGGATGATGTTATCATCAAGTCCAAGAAGGCCACTAATCACATGGAAGACTTGAGGAAGCTTTTTAATAGATTGCGAAGGTATAACCTGAAACTGAATCTCACAAAGTGTGCATTTGGGGTTCCTGCTGGAAAGTTACTTGGGTTTATTGTGAGTCGCCGAGGAATAGAGCTAGATCCATCAAAGGTCAAAGCTATTCATGAGTTTCCACCGCCAAAGAACAAGAAGGACATAATGAGTTTCTTAGGAAGACTTAACTACATCAGCTGGTTCACAGCACAATCCACAGTTATCTACGAGCCAATCTTTAAGATGTTGAAGAAGGGCGCCACCAACAAGTGGACCGATGACTGCCAAAAAGCCTTCGACAGAATCAAGGAATACCTGTCAACACCACCAGTCTGTCTCGCCCGAGCAAGGTAGACCTCTGTTACTCTACCTCGTAGTATTGGATGGAGCTTTCAATTTCGTTCTGGGGTAGCATGATGAAACAGGGAGGAAAGAGCAGGCCGTTTATTACCTCGGTAAGAAGTTCACCTCGTACGAGGCCCAATATTCTCTTTTGGAGCGCATTTTCCGTGCTCTAACTTGGGTAGGGTAGAGGTTTAGGCATTACTTCTCCGCTTATACCACATATCTTATATCAAGAATGGATCCTTTGAAGTACATCTTTCAGAAGCCCATGCCCACTGGCAAGCTAGCCAAGTGACATATCCTATTGAGTGAGTTCGACATTGTCTACATGACTCAAAAAGTAATCAAGGGACAGGTACTAGCAGATCACCTTGCCGAGAATCCCGTGGATGGAGAATACGAACCCCTGAAAATGTATTTTCCTGACGAAGAGGTATCATTCATAGGAGAAGACATTGCAGAATCCTATGATGGTTGGAGAATATATTTCGATGGAGTAGAAAATTTTGAAGAAGCTGGCATCGGAGTCGTCCTGGTATCAGAAACTGGTCAGCATTACCCGGTGTCTGCGAAACTCAGGTTCTCCTACACTAACAATATGGTCAAATACGAAGCATGCAGCCTAGGGCTCAAGATGGCCATTGACATGAACGTGCAAGAGTTTCTAGTAATTGGGAATTCAGGCTTGCTTATACATCCGGTACGAGAAGAATGGGCGAACAAAAACCCCAAGATACTCCCGTACCTGCATCATATACAGGAGATAAGAAAGAGGTTCACAAGAACGGAGTTCCGGCAGGTTCCCAGAATCCAGAATGAGTTCGCCGATATGTTGGCTACCCCTATCATCCATGATACAACATCCAGATAAGAACTTCATTGATCCCATTCCAGTAAAGGTCCATGATCATCCAGCCGACTATGCCCATATCAAAGAAGAAGCAGACGGAAAGCCTTAGTTTCACGATATCAAG
This sequence comes from Nicotiana benthamiana, assembly GCA_034376525.1. NCBI lineage: Eukaryota > Viridiplantae > Streptophyta > Magnoliopsida > Solanales > Solanaceae > Nicotiana > Nicotiana benthamiana. The sequence goes on from CM067330.1 coordinate 46,541,914, forward strand.
AAATATTTAGCAAAAGAAGAATACCCAAAACTTGCAAGTCCTACTTAGAAACGCACACTTCGAAGGTTGTCCAACAATTTCTTTCACGATGAAGGAATCCTGTGTAGGCGGACTCCTGATTTGGGATTACTAAGGTGTGTTGACATGAAGGAAGCATCTAGGCTACTAGAGGAAATTCACGCTGGGACCTGTAGTGCACATATGAACGATTTTATCTTTGCAAAGATGATATTCCGAGCTGGTTACTCTTGGATGAATATAGAGATGGACTGAATCTAGTATGTCCAAAAATGCCACCGGTGTCAGATACATGCCGACATGATAAAGGTACCTCCAAATGAGCTCAATGCAATAATCTCACCATGACCTTTCGCCTCCTGGGGAATGGATGTTATTGGCCCAAGCCTGCCGCTTCAAACGGGCACACGTTCATCCTAGTAGCAATCGACTATTTCACCAAATAGGTTGAATCAACATCTTACAGGGCAGTGTCTAAGAAAGTCGTGGTAGACTTTGTCCGCGACCGTGTTGTTATCATTACCGATAATGGCTCCAATCTCAATAGTGACTTGATGAAAGCTATGTGTGAAACCTTCAAGATTAGACACAAAAATTCTACAACCTGCAGGCCTCAAATGAACGGAGTTGTGGAAGCCGCAAACAAGAACATCAAGAAAATATTGAGAAAGATGATAGAGAAGCATAAGAAATGGCACCAAAACCTTTCATTTGCTCTATTAGGATATTGCACCGCAATCTGCACATCAACTAGGAGACCCCCTATATGTGGTTTATGGTACAGAGACGTTATTCCCGTCGAAATAGAGATTCCTTCCTTATGAATCATATAGGAAGCTGAGATCGTTGATGCAAAATAGGTGAAGAGCCGTTACGAGCAGCTAGTTCTTATAGATGGAAGGAGAATGAATGAAGTTTGCCATGGTCAACTTTATCAGAACAGAATGTCAAGGGCCTTCAATAAAAGAGTCAGGCCAAGACAGTTCACACCGGGGCAGCTGGTGTTAAAGAAAAAGTTCCCACATCAGGATGAAGCCAAAGGGAAGTTCTCTCCCAATTGGCAGGGTCCATACATGGTTCAACGGGTTCTGACAGGAGGAGCCCTCTTACTTGCAGAAATGGACGGAAAAGTCTGGCCGAAGCCAAAAAATTAGATCCAGTCAAGCATTACTATGTGTAATCTTTATGATTTCCTATATGATGTAAGTGAACTACGTCTAACATGATTCCCATTTAAGAGGCGATACATAGGCAGCCTTATGGGCTCGGTCACAATTCAATAAAATTTCCCCCCGCATTGGAAATTAGGGCAGAATTTTGAGGAGGACCCTCAAAATTCCGAATTGATTACAGCGAATCATCGCAAGCGGTCGTCAGAAGCATCAACCCATTAAACTGGGGCAGAATTTTGAAGAGGACCCTCAAAATTTCGTAGCGAAAGATGGTCGCAATGTCTTGAGCCACGTCATAATCATCAGTTCATATAAACAGTTGCTTCTTAATTGTATACTTATGTCATATTTTTACAAATTCATGCACGTTCATTATCGAAATTGCCTTTTTAACCAACAATACCCCCAATGACGCATACTGTATCACCAGACCAAAGCCAAACAGGTCAAACAGAACCAGTGGGGATGTGAACTAACCTCTCCCATTATACAAAACTCACGATTTTTCTTTCAATGCAGGCACTGGGACTACGAAGGCATCAGGAATGCTATACAATCACAAGACAAACATTGTTAAGAAATACAATTCTCAGAATTATCGTGCTTACCAACATTTTCTTTCCACACATGCCCGGGACATTCTGTGTGTCACAATATCCCCAGCAGTCACAATATCGCAATCTACTATTAGTTAAGAAAGCTCTCGTACCATTTGCTACTTTATTTCTTGCATAAGGTTACCATTCTGCCTTCTGAGACTAAACATTTTCTCCATCTGTATTTTCTGCATTGCATAAGGCTACCATTCTGCCTTCCGAGACTAAACACTGTCTCTATTTGCATTTCATAAGGCTACCATTCTGCCTTCCGAGATTAACCGTTGTCTCTATCTGTATTTTCTGCATTTCATAAGGCTACCATTCTGACTTTCGAGGCTAAACACTTTCTCTATCTATATTTTCTGCATTGCATAAGGCTATCATTCTACTTCCGAGACTAAAAATTGTCTCTATTTCTATTTCTACATTGCATAAGGCTACCGTTTTACCTTCCGAGACTAAACGACATCTTTACCTGCATTTCCTGTATTGCATAAGGCTACCATTCTACCTTTCGAGGTTAAGCTCTACCTCCATCCGCATTTGCATAGCTGAAAGATCGCCACCTTATTTACATTTTGTATGGCAAAAAGATCGCCACCTTATTCACATTCTGCATGACTGAAAGATCGCCACCTTATTGACATTCTGCATGGTTGAAAGATCACCACCTTATTCACGTTGTGCATGGCTGAAAAATTGCCACCTTATTCACGTTTTGCATGGCTGAAACGTCACCACCTTATTCACGTTCTGGATGGTTGAAAGACCGCCACCTTATTTATATTTTTTCACGGCTAAAAGATCTCCACCTTATTTACAGTTTTGCATAGCTGAAAGATCGCCACCTTATTTACAGTTTTGCATGGTTGAAATATCGCCACCTTATTTACATTCTGCATGGCTGAAAGATTGCCACCTTATTTACATTCTGCATGGCTGAAAGATCGCCACCTTATTTATATTTTTTGCACGATTGAAAGATCATCACATTATTTACATTCTGCATGGGTTGAAACGTCGCCACCTTATTCACGTTCTGCATGGCTGAAACGTCGCCACCTTATTCACGTTCTGCATGGCTGAAAGATCGCCATCTTCTTTATATTTTTGCACGGATGAAAGATCGCCACCTTATTTATAGTTCTGTATCGCTGAAAGATCATCACCTTATTTAGAGTTCTGCATGGCTGAAATATCGCCACCTTATTTACATTCTGCATGGCTAAAAGATCGCCACCTTATTTACATTCTGCATGGCTGAAAGATCGCCACCTTATTTATATTTTTTTCACGACTGAAAGATCGCCACCTTATTTACATTCTGCATGGGCTGAAAGATCTCCAAATACTGCATCTCATGGCCTGAAATATCACCAAATTATCCAAAGGCGTCATTGTTCGGATGCACCATTTTCATAGTTCGAGAACGCCATGTCATGACCTGAGAACCCCTTTTAATCTTTTGCATATCATTATTTAAAGGCGTCATGGTTCGGAGGCACCATCCTCATAGACCAAGAGCATCATTTCATGGCCCACAAATCCCTTATTACACGCTTCATGGCGCAGGACATCATGGTCTAAGGACATCATTCTAACCATCTGAAGACAATCCTCATGGTCCGACGGGAAATTGCACAATTTTCTAAATTTACGCATAATATATGCTTGTATTTCTTATTTGCAGGTAAACCGACGAGCAATGACTGTCTCGGCAGGAGCTATACCACTCCAGTTCCCACAGCCATGTCAAACATTACCCATCCTCGTCCTAAATATTGCATCTGTTCTTGAAAAGTCTCCATCGGCATGCTCCGTCGACGGATCCTGAACTACATATGGCCTGATTCCTGTATAACCAGGGATACGTAGTCAGCTCAAAAGTCAGGAAAGGCCTAAGCCTCCTCGAACGATTACGTTCGATCAAAATTGGTCGTCATATCTTTAACTGACAACTCTTTCAACCTTCCCGGGTAAAAGAGGCAGTTGTTGATACAAATTTTTTCTATATATTTTTATATACAAAATACTTTCAAAATAACATGTGAATGAATATGTAAGCATGTCCAAATATTTTACTATTTTTCCTTAATTTTAAAGATTTTCTTAATTAATTTATCGCCCTATTTTTATCTGTAAAAATCCAATAATTATTTTCAAAATTATTATTTATTTATATTAAAATGTGGCAAATATATTTTTTCATATTTTTACAAATTTATTTAATATTTTTAAAACTAAATTACAATATTAGCCTCTTTTGGATTTAATTACGTTTACATATATAAAATATTAAGTCCAGTATTTTTAATTTGATAATTATGTGCTACTAGTAATTTTAGTACCTTTAATTAATTTCCATAAGTTATTTTACTATTTTTATAAATCAAATAGGGAAAGTGGCTATTTAAATATTAGCCCATTTTTTATTTCTATTTTAGCCCGATTTGGCACCCCAATTAAACCCAATCTGAGGCCTGTTTATCAGGACCCAATTTCCCTTTGAACCGACCCATAACTTGTTTAAATAACCCACCCGAATTCCCTACCTAACCCTTTCAATCCTGACCATTGATCATATAGATCAACAGTCGACATGACCCTTTCCTAATTAAACCCAAATGGCCTCTTACCCCATCCTATTTCACGCCAAACGCCACCTCTAATTCCCCTTTCTCCTTTAAATCCTCTCAAAACCCTAGCCTCCACCCTCAACTACAACCCTAAATTCTCCCAAATAAATGGCTTCCAAGGTCATTGGAGACCTGTATCCACCTCTTGTGGCTTCTACATGCCCAGTTATCATTGTTTCAAGGTTAGATCCTAGAAAGCTTGGTCCAAACCTTGGTCAATTTCAGTTTTATGGCTATCTCCGGTCATCTTCTACTTTGCTCCGGCCATCCATGGACATTCGAGTTTGACTCTTGACTCTCCTGCTTAGATTGATGTCTTTCAAAGCCTTTCTTACCATTTGGGGCTCTTCTGAAACCCTAACCTTTAAGGTTCTTCTGATTTCTTTTAAATCTGCTTCAGATTTGTGTTTGCTCTACACTTCTAAATGTTCTTCTCGAAATTTATTTTAAAACTCTACTTTCAAAAACCCCTTATCTTTTTCGATTACTTTTTCTGTTTAGTTATTTGACATGCTTTGATGTGTTTCCTTATGTCATTCTTCTACTTGAGTTTGCATGTTAAGGGCCTTAATTTCTTTTGAGGTTTCTGAATCTATTTTTGTTATTATTTGTTTGATTTACTTATGTTTCATCTCCAGATTCAATTGATATTGAAAACCCTAACTTTGGGTTCATTCGAGTTTTGGGATTATTTGTTGTGTGATCTACTTGTTCATCATCTTTGAATTCGATTGGTTTAAAAATAAAACCTAATTCCTTTTGGACCTATTAGAGCTTCTGAATCTGCTTCATTTGTTTGAAGTTGTTCGACTGGATTCGAAATCTTTTTGTTTCAGCATCTATTTCTTTATGTGATTTGGTTTCTTGCAATCATTGAAATTCGACTATACTTTTGCAGAAGGGCATTTTTACTTGACCCTTTGCATGCTTCTGATACTCTCTCTTTTCTCTATTACTAAGCTTATGAAGTTGACCTATATGACTACCATGTTTCGATAGTTCACTGTGTACTGACTATGTGATTATTATTGCATGATGCTTCTCTTTGCCATAGTTTAGCATCGCATGACTAATGTTTATGCACTCTATTTATATGTTGAATTCCCCTCTACAATGACTCTCAATTTTTGACTGATTTCAAGTTGAGATGATCAATATATGAAATCTTATGTCTCTATAAAGTTGAGACATAAGATTGGAATGCACCGTCTTCGAGATATCAAATAATGTTTTCATTAGGGGGAGTATAATTCGCGATGTACTACTTTTTCTTTAACCAAGGTTTTGCCCCAATAGGATTTTCCTAGTAAGATTTTTAATGAGGCGACACTCAATGTGTATTACAAGAGATGTGTACTCTTTTTCCTCCACTAGGCTTTTTTCCATTGAGTTTTCCTAGTAAGATTTTAGTGAGGTATGTCTTTTAAATGGACATCCAAAGGGGAATGTTACAAATGAGATGGATGCATTTGTCCATTCATTTAACGTACTTTCTATTCATGTACTCAATTAAGAGGTATATTAATATAACTTTTGAATGTATTTGTACATTTATAAATAGTGAACTTTTGACCCTGCGAACAACACAAGAAGTACACTTGAATAAGATAATTTTTACGTTCTCCTCCTATATATGTTGTCTCAATTACTATATTTCTCTATTCCACTCTACATTTCTTAATAAAATCTAATATTTGAACTATCTCCATAAGGAAAATTTAAATAGATCCGAGCATAAAGTTTTGAATTATGTTCTGCTAAATAGATTCAAATAACTACTATTATTGATCAGTTCTATTGTTAATATTTTAAAAGAATGCGTAAAACGCTAATATGAACAATTATTTCATATTAGATAGGACATATAGGACATAAGAGTAAGTTTTGGTGGATATCCTATATCTGTATTGGTTGGAAATACCTTGCTTGAAATTGGAAGTTTTGGTGGATATCCTATATCTGTATTGGTTGGAAATACCTTGATTGAAATTGGAGACAAGGGTAAATTTCACGTGAAATTGATTGAAATATGCGTAAGCGGATTTAGACACCAGAATTATAAAAAATGATATAAGGTAAATTTTACGTCAATTTGATTGAGATATGCGTAAACTGATTCGAACACCATTATAACGACCCTGTGAGTTATTTCGAGCATTTTCATCCCGTTCAGCTATTTGAAGTCTTAGGTAGCTTCGTTTTGTGTATTATGACTTGCGAGGGTGGTCAAGTTTGGTATTAAGATGATTCGAAATTTAATTTAAAGAACAATTCTTGTTTAGGAAAATTAAGTTGAAAAGGTTGTCGTGTGTTGACTTATGTGTAAACGAAAATAGAATTTTGATGAATCCAATAGTTCCGTATGGTAATTTTGGACTTAGGAACGTGTTCAAAAAATTATTTGGAAGTCTTTAATTAAATTAGACTTGAAATGGCTAAAATAGAAACTTAAGTTTAGAAGTTTGATCAGGGGGTTGACTTTTTTATATCGGGATCAAAATTTAGTTCTGAAAATTTTCATAGCTCCTTTATATCATCTATGACTTGTGAGCAAATTTTGAGGTCATTCGGACTTGATTTGATAAGTTTCGTTATTGAATATAGAAGTTGGAAGTTCCAAGTTTCATTAGGCTTGAATTGGGGTGTTATTCGTGTTTTTAGCATTGTTTGATGTTATTTTAGGCCTCGACTAGGTCCTTGATATTTTTTAGACTTGTTGGTATATTCGAATGGGTTCCCGAGGGGCTCGGGTGAGTTTCGTGGTGGTTTTGAACCATTCCTACTTGATGGTTTTTGACTACAGGGGTATACAATGCAATAGCATGGATATGTCCGCGATAGCGAAGAGCAAAATTGGAAAAAATGGCCAGTGCTTCGCGATCGCGGAAGGCGTTTCGTGATCATGTAGGGTAAACCTTTTGCTGCACTAACCCGAATTTGAAAGCCTATATCTCATAATTTGTAAACAATTTGAAGATGATTCAAAAATAAAAGTTGTAGCTCTTGGTGTCTAGTTGTTAGAAATATAAAACCATTGTAACTTAGAGTGTGTACAAAATAATATGGTTGATGTACTACAAGCTATCCTGGAAGAGTTTGGAAATCTCTACTGCACAGGGCTGACTTTGAAAGCTTTTATCTCACAATATATAAGGAACTGAGAGATGATCAATATATGAAAGTTTATAGCCCTTGATGTCTAGTTTTTAGAAAGTCAAACCATTTTTCATTTGGAGTTTTTTACAAAAAGTCATGACCATTATACTGGAGACTGTTCGGAAGAGTTGGAGATAGTTGTTAGAAAAACATTGTTCTTCGCGATAGCGGGAGAATGGCAGCGATCACATAGAGTAAAAAAAGGTTGGAAAATTTTATGCTTCGCGATCGGGGGAGTGTGTCTGCAGTTGCATTGGGTTGTCACGACCCCAAATCGCGGACAATGGCTATTTAAACATTCTGCCCACGCATCAAAAACCTTCTTCGCGAACGCGGTCAAAGCCTTGCGTTCGCGAAGCACAATCAGGCTTTGACCAAAAATCCTTCTTCACGATCACGTCTTGCCACTCGCGAACATGATGCTTCCTCAGTCTTAGCCTTCGAGATCGTGTTAGCGCTCTCACGAACGCGATGAATAAACACCCTGAAGCTCAGCTGCCCAATTCCTCTTACGCGAACGTAGCCCACTTCACGTGAACGCGATGACCAATCACAAAGCCCTTCACGAACACGGAGCCTTCCTCGCAAACGCGAAGGCTAAAATTGTAGCCTTCACCAGCTAACCCTTCGCGAAAACGGGGGCCTACTCGCAAACGCCAAGGCCATTTCTCTGCAACATTGGTCAACAATTTGCTACAATTTCAAACAACATGAAATGGTCTGATTGACCACTTGAAACTAAACCGAGGCCCTCGGTACCTCAACCAAACATGGCAACATATACCATAACTTCATTCAAACTTGTTCCAACCTTCGGAAGGCTTAAAACAACATCAAAACACCAAAATCACAGAGGATTCAAGCCTAAGAATTTCAAGAACTTCCAAATTACGCTTTTGATAAAAAACCCAACCAAATCACGTCTAAATGACCTGAAATTTTGCATACACGTCACAAATGACACAACGCAGCTACTGCAACTTTCGAAATTTCATTTCGACCCCTATAGAAAAACCTCACCTATCAACCGGAAAATAACAAAATCTCAATTTCTCCAATTCAAGCCTAAAACTTTCATGGACTTCCAAAATGCATTCCGATCACGCTCCTATGTCAAAATCACCTGACGGAGTTAACCAAATCATAAAAATTCCGATCTGAGATCATATACAAACAAGCCAAATCTTGGTCAAACCTTTGAAATTTCAAGCTTCAAACTGAGAATTATTCTTCCAAATTCATTTCGATTACCCTGGAAACCAAAACCAACGATTTACATAAGTCATTATACATCACACAGGGCTGGTCATTCCCGAGAACTAGAGAAAAAAGTGCAAAAGCTCAAACCGACCAGTCTGGTCGTTACATCCTCCCCCACTTAAACATATGTTCATCCTAGAACACGCCCAGAGTTGTTCCAAAAGCCAATCAATCGCTGAATAACCTTACCATGCACATACCTGGGAGTAATCCCACGTCACCGTATCTCATATAGGTCTGATAATACAATGTAACTGAAATTTCACAATCCAACCTAGCCCATAAACCTTAGAACCACATTTCCACTTTCGAAATCATCCACAAGATCAGAATCTCAAATTTATACTCCAAATAAGCCCGAACAAGTTGTAATAACCCATACCTGCAACCTCAGGTGCAATTACATGATATACCACATAACTCAAACGTTTGCTACGGTAACTTCTAATCACAACAGCTTCACATAACAACCGAATACCAAAAACCTCTTATCAACTAAAGTCTCATTCCAATACTTTCATATACTACTAATGACAATTGAAACATAAAATAAAACCATAACCATTTCTCAGATCAACCATTCATGAGGTCACTTCTCCTTTGGCAAGGATCATAGAAAATTTCTGAGCCGAACCTCGATAATTTTCCTTCCAACATGCTGAAATCGAATATGTTCGTATTTATTAAAGATCCTAACGATATCATCGAATACAACACAACCACTCTAGTGACATGACACCTCAATATAGACTAAGATGCAACTTACGCAATGCGCGCACCAATAAGAAACAATCCGAGTATACTCAAATTATGAAAATTACTCAAATGAAAGAGCTGTACCACAAGCTCACCAGTACCACCACAACACCAAGGCTGAGAGTACGTCTTGTTAGAATATACGCTTAACGCTAGAGGGGGGGTGAATAGAGCTATAATAAAAAACAATGTAAATTTGCGGAATTAAAAATTGCAGGAATAACGTAAGTGCAGTAATTAAAAAGATAAGGAGAGAACACACCGAATTTTATCCTGGTTCACCACAACACGTGGTTAGTCCAGTCTCCGAGAGACTCTCTCGAGTCTTACACTAACTTCGTTAAGCTTACGAGTGCTTAACAAACCGTTACACTTGCTCGTAGATATACCCTCTACAAGACTTCAACCTGCTCGAGGATACCGCACCTCAAGACTTCAAACCAAGGAACTACTTTTCCTTCTTACAACAAGGGATTAGACTATCCCTTCAAGTGTGTACAAACACTTAGCACTCACGTAAACAGAACTCTCTTGAAGAGTAGATATGAGTAAATAAATACGCTCAAGAACACAACAACTTAATCAAGAGTTTGGCTCTCAAAAACTTATGAAATGAATATAAAATGATTGCAAAGAGAGTATGTAAGCTTTAGCAAGAATGTAATCAGTTGTTGTACTTAGAAGAGTGAATTTGAGTTGTATTTATAGTGCTCAAAACACCAAAGACCGTTGCTTAATTGCCAATCACAAATTGCTGATTTTGTGCTAGGATAATCGATTATCTGATTCTGCATAATCGATTATCTGCCAACGTTCAAAAATCAATCCCAGATTTTAAGCAGAATAATCGATTATCCAAATCGTATAATCGATTACCTGACAACGATCAAAAATCAATTCCCGATTTTATTCTTAACATAATCGATTGTCTGATTGTACATAATCGATTATCTTTCAGCGTTTGAAAATATTTTGGCAACGGTCTTTAATATAATCGATTACCAGAAAACCATAATCCATTATTTTGCTACTTTGAAAAATCTGATGCTTACTGTCTCAACAAAATCGATTATCATAAGGTACATAATCGATTATCTTGTAGCTTTGAAAAATCTGGTGAACACTGCCTCAACATAATCGATTATCATAAGGTACATAATCGATTATCTTGTAGCTTTGAAAAATCTGGTGAACACTGCCTCAACATAATCGATTATCATAAGGTACATAATCGATTATCTTTCAGCTTTGTAAAATCTGGTGTACACTGCCTTAACATAATCGATTATCATAAGGTACATAATCGATTATCTTTGTCCAGATTTGAAAGACATGTTTAAAATTCATTTTGGTTAAAATGAAATGTTTGAAAATCATTTTGCTTTTAAATAAAGATGCATGATTTGATAAAAATGATTCTATGAGAGAAGCCAAGTCTTGAATCAATTGTCGGATCAAGATCACAATTATAGAACGACTCATGTATAACTTTGTTGCTTTACTAAATCTTGATCTTTGTTTCTCTTGTGCTTGGACTTCGGCATATGTCAATGATCCGTTCACGTCGGTTTGTCATTTATCAAAACCTACAAATATGAACACACGTTTAGTTTAGTGACTTGAGAACGTGTTTCAACAATTTCCCCCTTTTTGATAATGGCCAACCAATATCGGGATATGCATTAATTCATTCATAATGACGATCCAAGACAAGTATATAGATATGCAACAAGTTCCCCCTCAAGTTATGAATTCCCCCTCAATTTATGCCAATATGTATATATGTGCATAGCCCATATCTTCCCCCTTTTGATATTAGCAAAAAAAATAACTAACTCTTTATTGATTAAGCAATATTGCAAATACATGAAAATAAAAGACAGAAAACAAAGAGACAAGACATTATTCATTGACTCGGGGAATAATCGATTGTGCGTTTGAGATAGTCGATTATTTCAGGAAATGTAATAACGGACATCCGAGACGGTAATAGAAAAATCGATTACACTGTTTTAAATAATCGATTATTTTCACACAGTGACTAAACACCTGAACATAAATGTCAACATAATCGATTACGGATATGTGATAATCGATTTTTATAGTTAACAACTAAAATCCTGCAAAGCCAAAACTGTTAGATAATCGATTGTAGCGTTGTATAATCGATTATGTCAATTTTCCAGCATAGTAAACATAAAACGTAAATGGGGAATAATCGATTATTGACTTCAGAGAAATCGATTATTCTGCACCAGTGTCTGATAATTCCCCCTGTCTTTGGGGCGATACTTGCAAAAAAAGAATTAGGCGCCTCCGACGCTCAAGTTAGTAATTGTTAAAACATAAAAATGCAATGCATGAATTAGATCAACGTGGAGTCAAGAATCCCGAGTTCACTACGAATTCGGAAGAAGGACTCTTTCTCTAAAGGCTTTGTAAAGATGTCGGCCAATTGATTTTTGGTTTCAACAAATTCAATTTCGACATCGCCCTTGAGAACGTGATCTCTTATAAAATGATGTCTAATTTCTATGTGTTTCGTTCTTGAGTGAAGAATAGGATTCTTCGTCAAGCTTATGGCGCTAGTATTGTCACATCGAAGAGGAACATGATCGATACTAAGGCCATAGTCCGAGAGTTGTTGTTTCATCCAAAGGATTTGAGCGCAACAACTCCCCGCGGCTACATATTCAGCCTCGGTTGTGGACAACGCAACACTAACTTGCTTCTTGCTAAACCAAGAAACTAAGGAGCTACCGAGCAAATGGCAAGTGCCACTAGTGCTCTTGCAGTCCAATTTGCAACCTGCAAAATCGGAATCGGAATAGCCAACAAGTTGGCATGAAGAATCTTTGGGATACCATAGTCCCACATTTATTGTTCCAACAAGATACCTCATAATCCGTTTTACCGCAGCTAAGTGTGACTCCTTCGGACATGATTGATATCGAGCGCATAAACACACGCTAAACATGATGTCCGGTCTACTAGCAGTAAGTAGAGAAGAGATCCGATCATACCTCGATACTTCTTGGTGTCTACTTCCTTACCTTTCTCATCTTTCTCAAGATGGTCGGATGTACTCATTGGGGTGGCCATTGCTTTGGCGTTGCTCATTTCAAAGCGATTTAGCAACTCCTTGCAATATTTGGATTGGCAAATGAAAGTTCCCTCTTTCATTTGTTTCACTTGTAGCCCCAAGAAGAAGTTTAGCTCACCCATCATTGACATTTCAAATTCGCTAGTCATTAACTTAGAGAATTCCTCGCATAGAAAATCATTAGTAACACCAAAAATAATATCATCGACATAAATTTGAACTAATAGAATGTCATTCTTTTTATTTTTGATAAAAAGTGTGGTGTCAACTTTCCCCCTTTCAAACCCATTGTCTAAGAGAAATTTACTTAGACGTTCATACCAAGCTCGAGGAGCTTGTTTATGACCATATAAAGCTTTCTTAAGCTTGAAACATGGTCGGGAGATGTAAAATCTTCAAAACCCGGGGGTTGTTCAACATACACTTCCTCTTGAATAAACCCATTGAGGAAGGCACTTTTGACATCCATTTGAAATAATTTGGAATTCATAGATGATGAAAAAGCAAGTAATAAACGAATGGCTTCTAGGCGTGCAACGGGTGCATAGGTTTCTTCATAGTCAGTGCCTTCTTCTTGATTATATCCCTTAGCGACTAGCCTAGCTTTGTTTCTAGTGATTATACCATTTTCATCTAATTTATTCCGAAAAACCCATTTTGTACCAATTATGGTGTGATTATCGGGTCTTGGCACCAATTCCCAAACATCATTACGTTTGAATTGGTTAAGCTCCTCTTGCATTGCCAAGGTCCAATGCTCATCCCCAATTGCTTCAGAAATGGTTTTAGGTTCTATTTGTGAAACAAAAGCCATATGTCCTACAGTATCTTTAAGAAGGTTTTGTGTACTTACCCCTTTCTCGATGTTGCCAATTACCTTGTCAAGAGGATGATCTTTAGACGTCCTCCAAGCCTTAGGCATCATCGATTCTTCTTCTTGTGGTGGTACTTCTTCCGAAGGTTGTTCCATGACTTCATCTTGAACTTCCTTTGGACCTTCCTTTTGTACCTCGTCTTGAAGATTGATTTTCTTTAAAGCATCTGCAAGATCAACACAAGAATCCTTTCTCTCAAAGCGAGCATCATTTTCACAAAATACTACATGAGGAGATTCCTCAACAGTTTTGGTTCGATTATTAAACACTCTATATGCTTTGCTACGTGATGAGTAACCAAGAAAAATTCCTTCATCAGACTTCGCATCAAATTTCCCAAGTTATCTTTTCCGTTGTTGTGAATAAAACATTTACAACCGAAGACTCTAAGATGGGAAAGATTTGGTTTCCTTCCCTTATAGAGTTCATAGGGAGTTTTCATGAGTATCGGTCTAATGATAGCTCTGTTTAACACATAGCTTGCGGTACTCACGGCATCCGCCCAAAAACATTTGGGAATATCGGCCTCTTCGAGCATGGTTCTAGCCATCTCTTCGAGACATCGATTTTTACGTTCTACCACTCCATTTTGTTGTGGTGTACGTGGAGCCGAAAAGGTATGTTCAATACCGAGTTCGTCACAAAAGTCCGCGAAGAGATTGTGATCGAACTCTCCCCCATGATCACTTCTTATGGAAGTGACGGTTGTCTCCTTTTCATTTTGAACACGTTTAAGAAAACTTTTAAAAGCTTGAAAGGCATTACTTTTATGAGCAAGAAATAACGTCCATATAAATCTAGAATAGTCATCAACAATTACAAAAGCATAAAGATTTCCACCAAGACTTTTAATTCTAGAAGGTCCGAAAAGATCCATGTGTAGAAGTTGTAAAGGTCTAGTGGTTGAAACAACATTTTTGGATTTAATAGAAGCCTTTGTTTGTTTCCCTTTTTGACATGAATCACAAATAGAGTCTTTTTCAAATTTCATGTTTGGAAGACCAAGTACTAAATCTTGTGAAACTAGTTTGTTTAAAAGATTCATATTTACATGAGCTACTCTATGATGCCATAACCACATGTCGTCTTCTTTACTCAAAAGACAATTCACATAACTTGATGAAGAATTTTCAAGATCAACCATATAAATGTTATCCATCTAAAACCACGAAGAATAATTTTAAAATCACTACGACGGATAACTAAGCATTCTTCGGAGTCAAACAATACAAGATTTCCCTTGTCACATAATTGACTTATGCTCAAGAGATTATGTTTAAGACCTTTAACAACCAAAATATGCTTAATGGAGGAGGATTCATCCTTATCGACCGATCCAATGCCGATAATTTTTCCTTTGTTATTGTCTCCAAAAATAACATTTCCTCCTTCCTTGAGTTTTAGTTGAAGGAATTTTGATGCATCCCCGGTCATATGTTTGGAGCATCCACTATCAAGGTACCAAAGTACACTTGATCTCTTCAAACACACCTACAAAACAAATTAATGAGATTTTGGTACCCAAGCCATTTTGGGTCCTTGTGCGTTAGGTGTAACATATTGGTGTGATTGCCCTGCAGTGACATGTCTATGTCTAGTGAAGCATGCGGGAGCAATATGTCCAATTTTATTGCAATAATGACAAATGACATTCGGATTGTGCATTCTTCTAGGATGATAGAAATTTGGGGGTCTAAAATTATTCACTCTATTTCTAGGAACATAGTTTTGATGTAGTTTTCGAAAATCTTATCTAGGTGGTCTATACACGCCAACGTTTCTTCTAGTGTTCACTACATTTTTAGAAATATAGTTTTGATGTGGTTTTCGAAAATCTTGTCTAGGTGGTTTGTACATTCCAATATTTCTCCTAGCATTTGTTCTAGAATGAAATGCAATTCTAGGATTGAAATTTCTAGGTTGAGTGATGACATTTATTTTGTTTGGCCTAAGTTGAGTCTTAGGTGGTTTAGGAATGGACTCAACTTTTTCTTTTGGCTCCTGTTTGAAGCCTATACCGTGCTTAGTGGATTTCAAATTTACAAGCACTTCATTGAGATTTTTGTGTGAAGAATTGAATTTGTGCAAAGTGCTTCTAAGAATTTCTACTTCTTCCTTTAGAGATTTGCAAGAAGTACAATCCTTATTTGAGCTTTCGGGTTTATCGCCGCTTCTTTTGCCATAAAACTTGTTTTCCTCTTTTAATTTCTCATTTTCAAGAGTAAGTTTTTCAAAATCCTTTTCCTTTGAAGAAAATTGTTTTCTTAAATCTTTTATAGATTTAGAAGCGCTAATAAACTCTTTATACAACTCATCAAATGCATCTTGCAATTCTTCTAAAGTGAAATAGTTCTTAGAAGAAGTACATACCTCATTTTGATTTTCTTCGTGTGCCATAAGACACAAGTTTGCGGTCTCGTTTCCTTCTCCATCACTTGATTCGTCTCCGGAGTCACCTCCCCAAGAGATGTATGCTCTTTGTTTCTTGAATGGTTTCTTGTCCTTTTTGATGTTTGGACAATTTGATTTGATATGCCCGATTTCTCCGCATCCATAGCACTTCAATTGGTCGCCTTGTTGCTTACCTTTTCGTTCATACTTCTTTTGCATGAACTTGTGAAATTTCTTAATAACGAGTCCAAGCTCGACATCTTCATCACTTGACTCCTCATCGTTTTGAGGTTGAGTAGTTGATGCTTTGAGCGCAATCTTTCTTTTCCTTTGATCATCCAACGGAGAGTTAAGAATAGTTGATTCATAAGTTTTAAGATTACCTCGTAGTCCGTCGATGGTGACGTTTGTGATGCCGATTGATTCTTGGATAGCATCGGCTTTGGAACGCCATTCCGGAGTGAGGCTTCGTAGAATTTTCCGGACAAGCTCCTTATCCGTGAATGACTTTTTGAGAGCGTGTAGGTCATTGACGATTTTTGAAAATCATTCGAACATGTCATCTATCTTCTCGTTCTCCTTCATGCAAAACAGTTCATATTCGTGGGTTAGGAAATCAATTTTAGCTTCCCTTACCTGGTCCGTACCTTTGTAGGTGATTTCTAAGTTGTCCCACATTTGCTTGGCAGTGGTGCAACATGATATAATTCGATAGTCATCGGGGTTCACTGCACAATACATCATGTTGATTGCCTTTGCGTTGTTCTCTATTTTTCTAATATCATCGGCGTCGTATTCATGTTCCGTTTTTGGAACGAGTTCTTCTCCAACCTTCTTAGTAGGTTGTAGTTCTCCATTTTTGATAATTT
Source organism: Nicotiana benthamiana (assembly GCA_034376525.1). Taxonomy (NCBI): domain Eukaryota; kingdom Viridiplantae; phylum Streptophyta; class Magnoliopsida; order Solanales; family Solanaceae; genus Nicotiana; species Nicotiana benthamiana. Next base: position 46,558,749 of record CM067330.1, read on the forward strand.
TTCACAGTTGGAAGTTGTTTGATTGTATAAAAATCCTCATTATCTCCTTCCAGTAAGTGTAGTTGGTGCCATCGAAAAGTGGTGGCCTTGTGAAGCATTGTCCTTCACCTAGTCCTGCATAAACACTACGAGTAGAAGCCATGGAAAGTTTCTCTCAAACTGTTAAGTCTTTCAGAGAGTATGGCTCTGATACCAATTGTTAGAATATACGCTTAACGCTAGAGGGGGGGGTGAATAGCGTTATAATAAAAAACAATGTAAATTTGCGGAATTAAAAATTGCAGGAATAACGTAAGTGCAGTAATTAAAAGTATAAGGAGAGAACACACCGAATTTTATCCTGGTTCACCACAACACGTGGTTAGTCCAGTCCCCGAGAGACTCTCTCGAGTTTTACACTAACTTCGTTAAGCTTATGGGTGCTTAACAAACCGTTACACTTGCTCGTAGATATACCCTCTACAAGACTTCAACCTGCTCGAGGATACCGCACATCAAGACTTCAAACCAAGGAACTATTTTTCCTTCTTACAACAAGGGATTAGACTATCCCTTCAAGTGTGTACAAACACTTAGCACTCACTTAAACAGAACTCTCTTGAAGAGTAGATATGCGTAAATAAATACGCTCAAGAACACAACAACTTAGTCAAGAGTTTGGCTCTCAAAAACTTATGAAATGAATATAAAATGATTGCAAAGAGAGTATGTAAGCTTTAGCAAGAATGTAATCAGTTGTTGTACTTAGAAGAGTGAATTTGAGTTGTATTTATAGTGCTCAAAACACCCAAGACCGTTGCTTAATTGCCAATCACAAATTGCTGATTTTGTGCTAGGATAATCGATTATCTTATTCTGCATAATCGATTATCTGCCAACGTTCAAAAATCAATCCCAGATTTTAAGCAGAATAATCGATTATCCAAATCGCATAATCGATTACCTGACAACGGTCAAAAGTCAATTCCCGATTTTATTCTTAACATAATCGATTGTCTGATTGTACGTAATCGATTATCTTTCAGCGTTTGAAAATATTTTGGCAACGGTCTTTAATATAATCGATTACCAGAAAACCATAATCGATTATTTTGCTACTTTGAAAAATCTGATGCTTACTGTCACAACATAATCGATTATCATAAGGTACATAATCGATTATCTTGTAGCTTTGAAAAATCTGGTGAACACTGCCTCAACATAATCGATTATCATAAGGTACATAATCGATTATCTTGTAGCTTTCAAAAATCTGGTGAACACTGCCTCAACATAATCGATTATCATAAGGTACATAATCGATTATCTTTCAGCTTTGTAAAATCTGGTGTACACTGCCTTAACATAGTCGATTATCATAAGGTACATAATCGTTATCTTTTTCCAGATTTAAAAGACATGTTTAAAATTCATTTCGATTAAAATGAAATGTTTGAAAATCATTTTGCTTTGAAACAAAGATGCATGATTTGATAAAAATAATTTTACGAGAGAAGCCAAGTCTTGAATCAATTGTCGTATCAAGATCATAATTATAGAACGACTCATGTATAACTTTGTTGCTTTACTAAATCTTGATCTTTGTTTCTCTTGTGCTTGGACTTTGGCATATGTCAATGATCTGTTCACGTCGGTTTGTCATTTATCAAAACCTACAAATATGAACACACGTTTAGTTTAGTGACTTGAGTACGTGTTTCAACACGTCTCACATCATAGAAACAGAATACATGAATCTACCCCACTAGGTCATACCTCCACACAACTTCGTTGCAATGCGCGACCTCATCCAAACAACGGTCCACATGAAATACCTCAAGTCGCTTTGCTCGAAATTGACGATCAAGCGCAATCGAAGTCTAGAACCAAAGAAAATCATCTTAACCACGGTGAAGCAAATACATCACACCAAACAACCCAAAAGGACATAACCGATACGCCATCTTCTGAGCAATATCCAGTACTCCTCCCGCTCGAGCTCGACTGAGAGACCCCAATAACACTGCTCTACATGTTCCTATAACCAACAAATCCGAATGCCCTGCAACACGGAAAAGTAACTCATATATATCTCCTCAGAACACTAATAGGCTCAATAACAATCGGATCACATATCCCTCAGCAATGCAACTCAGATCCAACCAAGTCGACTCAAATTAGAACACACATCCACATTGGCCTGCCAACGGACCCCTTATCAAGGAAACCCTGAAGCTGATCCCCCAACTCCTTTAACTCTGCCGATGTTATACGATATGGTGCCCGACATCAAATAAATACCAAAATCAACAACCTTGACATGCCTGGCCAAAAGAACACATCTGAAAAGTCCCTCCCCACCGGAACTGAATCGATGGTAGCAGTCATCCATCACAAAAGCCCAAATAAGAAATACAATCCTTCCCAGCTATCCGATGGGTCTTCAAAATATAAAACCACCCTATTATGAGCATAAATCCGTCGAACCTCACCACTCAATATGTGGCATCCTGAAATAGCCAATATCATCGCCTTAGCGCAATAGGTCAGAATGACACAACGCTGAGACAGCCAGTCTATACCAATATCACATCCAAAATCTAACATACCAAGCAGCAAAAAATCCACTCGGGTCCGCAAACCCCCTACAGTTACTATATAACGCCGATACACATGACCCACAACCATAACGTAACCTGGTTATGAGAAATTCCCACCTCCAAATCCATATAGCACACAAATCACCATATCTAATCCCAATTCTGCCGGTCGAATACATACCACACCCCTAATACCTATCGTTCCACGAGAGATACTCTAAAATTCTTTTGTGTCACCAAGCAAACTCGAATATCAGCAGTCGATCTAACACGAAAGTACCGCAATACTACCAAATACCACTAACTTAATCACACTGCCATTCTCTGAAACATATACCCTCGTCAAATAACCCCAATTAGCAATAGCATTTCCTTAATCATCTAAAGATTATTTCCCTAACCATCTGAAGCTCATTTCTCTAGTTGTCTGAAGCTCATTTCTCTAATTATCTGAACCTGCCCGCTGCCTAAGAGTTTTGTGATCTTCCTTTCAAAACTGAACCGTAACCTTACACATGCAATTTTAATCCTCCACAACATACTACATATACCATACCATCCTAGGATAACATGAGAACTTCATATCCCATCCGAGCCACAAGCAACTATGTACTCAACCAACCAAGAACTTTCCAGTGAGCCCATCTAAAAGAAAATCACTATACATCCCACGCTCCTCATGCCAGCAGAAAATATACCTCTCTACCCGTGGTAGAAACCATCAAGAACTCTCCTGATTCCTTTTGCACAAAACTAAACCGTCGGGTCTGAATCCTTCTAACTCAACCAAACTATGCAGGTCAATATAACCCAAGAGCATTGTCGTGAAACACTTGTAAGAACTCATTACCTCGTAAGCACTCAAACAACTAATCATACCCTTACCATACCGATTTGGCCTACTACCAAGCTATCCCGTCTATCTGTGTTTCCTTCTTATTTACCTTTAACTTGGTACTCATTCTTGCTATAACACTAAAATTCCTCAACCCAGACTCATCACACGAGACCAAGCATAAAACCACACCGTCTAAGGCTTATAAGCCACTGAATACTTTCTTAGATATTCTCAAAAGCACCACGTTCAAAATACTTACCCTGAAAAGACCTCCTATGAATCCCGAGCCATTATCTTCACCTTTCTGATACTGATATATAGAAGCCCATAATTGATATCGAAATACCACAAATCTTGACACCCTCCAATACGAACCTTAGTTTCTGGCCAAAAGTACAACCTGAAAATCTCCAATTATTACATGCAAAATCTTGAGCACATTAGAACAATTCTCGAGAGTCATCCACTCTGCTCAAACTGCAAGTAGCCCAATCAAAAGAACCAAACAACCTGTGCATCATTAGCATTTATGACACTACATAATATAACCTTACCTTAATGCAATCAAGCAACTTCCTATTATATTCACCGCACATTCTTACCAATAACCACTCAAGACCTCCCGTGATTCTTATATACCTATGAAGCATAATATGACCTTTGTCAAAAAATTTCCTTTACTCGAGCCATCCTCGTTCTCAATCTCCGTAAGCCATAATTGACTCCCCAACACGCCTCAAACTGGAACCAACATAGCACCTAGCCATGTAATTGCCTAATCAATAGCAGACTCCCCCACTTGGCTCGAAGTCATAGACCAAAACACACAGTAACCCATAATGCATATACTCTATTGCTACCATAATACCATAGTGAGATTGAACTCAATCCTTCATAAGCTCGTGAAACACAGACCATCTGGTACTTTAAATCTTCTGTAAATCTTGTATTCATCCTTGCAACAGTCAAGCCCACTCTCTTAAGCGACCTAAATTTAAATTTCAACACATATATGTCACACGTAACTGAGATATTCAAACAGACAACATAAGGATCACACAACCTCAAAACACTCTACAGGAGATAACCCACTTGATTTGCCTCTAACTGGCATTTCTGTATACCTTCCACCTTCACAAACATTATGCAGTCACTTAGTCCTCCTAAGTCCGAACTCATACCGCAACATGAAATTTACTTGACTCCCAACTAGGAAACACAAAAATATTCTTTACACGCCCATAACTCAAGTCTATACCGAATCAAGATGGAAATCAATAACCTAATAGTTCTTCTATCCTCCAACAGACCCTTCTCGTCACTTCCAAATCATACGAATACATCTCGCAGTCACTTCACACTTATCACATAACTATCCAGTCATTACTTCCCATAATAGAGACACAACAACACATATAGATCCAAAAACACGTGCTCACACAATCAAAAGCACAGGGCTCAAGCTATAGGTAACAACCCGGCCTCAAGTCTTCTAGACTGGACCAACATCAACACACATAGATCACATCTCACCCCTCAATTAGGGAATCACAAGCCATCAATGCACATCTGATATTGAGCGCTCATGCGCGCATACGAATGTGCGAAATGAATTCAAAGAGTTACATTTCAAGATAAATCAAGGACGCACGATAAGAGTTCAAGAATGTGAAATTTTTCCTAAAGGTTCTGCAGCCTCTCGAGGATAAATACATACCTATCTGTACCGTTCCGAGAGACTCTACTAAACCTGCTCATGACTCATGAGACCTATGTAACCTAGGCTCTTATGCCAACTTATCACGACCTATATCACGGACAACGGCTATATAAACATTCTGCTCAGGCATTAAAAACCTTCTTCGTGAATATGGTCAAAGCCTCACGTTCGCGAAGCACAATCCAGCTTTGACAAAAAAATCCTTCTTTGCGATTGCGCCTTGCTGCCTAATTTCTCTTACGCGAATGCGGTCCACTTCACGCGGACGCGATGACCAATCATACAACCCTTCGCGAACCCGGAGCCTTTCTCGCAAACGGAAAGGCTAAAATTCCAGCCTTCACCAGTTAAACCTTCGCAAATGCCAGGGCCTACTCGCGAACGCGAACGCCATTTCTCTGCAACACTAATTAGTAATTTTCTGCAATTCCAAACAACATGAAATGGTCGGATTGACCACCCGAAACTCACCCAAGGCCTTCGAGACCTCAACCAAACATGCCAACATATTCCATAACCTCATTAAAACTTGTTCCAACCTTTGGAACGCTTAAAAAACATCAAAATACCAAAATCACATCGAATTCAAGCCTAAGAATTTCAAGAACTTCCAAATTACGCTTTTGATAAAAAAATCCAACTAAATCATGTCCGAATGACCTGAAATTTTGCACACATATCATAAATGACACAACAGAGCTATTGCAACTTCCGGAGTCCCATTCCGACCCGTATATCAAAACCTCACCTATCAACTGGAAAACGCCAAAATCTCAGTTTCGCCAATTCAAGCCTAAATCTTCCATGGACTTTCAGAATACATTTCGATCACGTTCCTAAGTCCAAATCACCCAATGGAGCTAACCAAATCATAAAAATTCCGATGTGAGATCATATACAAACAAGTCAAATCTTGGTCAAACCTTTAAAATTTCGAGCTTCAAACTGAGAACCGTTCTTCCAAATTCATTCTGATTATCCTGAAAACCAAAATCAATAATTTACATAAGTCATAATACGTCACAGGGGGATTTCATGCCCAAAAACTGGTGAGCAAAGTGCAATAGCTCAAAATGACCGGTCGAGTCGTTACATGGGTAGATGACTTGGCAGAGTGTTTAATTTCGGAAAATGAGTCTTCATCCCATTTTCTATTTTTAATGATTTGGAGCTTGGAGATAGGAGGTTTTTTGGATATTTTTAAGGAAAATAATGGGGTAAGTATTCTTAACTCAATTTTGGTTAAATTATCGGAATCTATTGCTATTTTTAGCATTAAATATGTAATTTAAGTTGGAAAATTATGAAAACCCTCTTGGTTTAATTTGAATATTTGAGGGTCAAGTTGATGTCGGATTTTGGTAAAATTGGTATAGTTGGACTCATGGTTGGATGGGCGTTCATATTCCGTAACTTTTTTCATGTTCCAAGACTTGGTCCCCACGAGCATTTTTTAGTGCAATTTCAAATTTTGATTGGAAAATGTAGAATTATACATGAAATTAATTTCCAAAGTTAGTATTGATTGAACCGAATTTATTGTGACTAGATTCGAGGAGTTCAGAGGTTGATTCGCGACGCAAGAGTAAAGCAGAATAAAGAATTACGCAATTTGAGATAAGTAACTCTTCTAAACTTAGTGCTGAGGATATGAAACTCAAAATTACCTATTGTATGATTGGTTTTGAGGTGACACACATGCTAGGTGATGGCCGTGTGGGCGTACACCCTGTGAATTGTGACTCTATTATTTACATGGCACTATATAATAGTCCTATTTTATTGATATGTGTGTTTTCATCATGTGATAAAGAAATTAAGTTGTCAATCATGCTAGATATCATGTTTAGGCTTTATGCCATATTGTTGGACCTATAGGGGTAGTTTCTTGCTGTTATCTCACTGATTTCATTGATATTTCATACTCAATCATATTCCTTAATTGTATATCATATCTCAATCTTTGTTAATATTTACTGATACATCACATCATCATTGCCGGGCCGATATTCATGATTTCTGAAAGCCCGAGAGACTGAAAGATTTATGATTGAGTGAGGCCGAGGGCCAAAGTGTGAGATATTGATAATATAGCACGTGAATTGTCTGTGCAGCACATGAGCTGTCTATGTGGATCCAAATCTTGATACTATAGCACGTGAGTTATCCGTACGGATTCAGATACTTAGATTATAGCATGTGAGTTGTCTGTGTAGCACGTGAGTTGTCTATGCAGATTATAGCGCTTAGGCTAAAGGAGCCCCTCCGGTGTTTGTGCACACTACTAGTGAGCGCGGTTGATTATATTGAGGGATGGAACTTTCCTAGACATGGATCTTCTCTGAAGCATTTATATACTTGGAGATGAATCTTCTCCATGGGGCCGGATTGTCCTTCCTCGGTATTGAGTTAGTGATGGCTAGTTGATGTATATATTCGGGGATGGATCTTCCATGAACTGGATTGGTCATATATGGTACTGAATGGTTGAACATGATGAGCGGAAAGCATAAGACAGTGAGATTGAGTAGCTTGAGAGTGTAAGTACATGATTCATCTCTGAGATATATGGCTTGGCATGCACCAATGACATACATGCATATAGATGCATATTTCCTCATGTTGTACTGTATCACGTCATTTATGACTTTTTACACATGTTGATATATGGGCATAGAGGGGTATTTCACACTTGCTATCTGAAAAGAAAATAAAACATCTTATATATTGTGGAAAGGATTTTTTAAAAAAATATAATTTTCGCATTAGCTCATATTTTTCGACGATTCCGGTAAAGGATTTGGATTTTCACTGATATTCTTGAAGTGCACAACTATTTTCGAAAAACTCTGAAAAAGCTGAGTATTTTATCTTTGAGTTACTTCATTATTTATATGCTCTATGTCGTTATGAATTGTTGTTGACTACTGGTGTTGGACCTGACCATGTTCCAGCTCGTCACTACTTTCAACCTAAGGTTAGGTTTGTTACTCATTGAGTATATGAGATCGGTTTTGTACTCATACTACCAGTGGTGTACGCAGGATTTTTCATAAGTGATGTCACTATTTCTAGTAAAAGGGTTGTGGAGCCAAGGGAGTTTGAACCCAAGACCTCTCACATAATACTTGAAGCTAACAACCACTAGACTACTAAGATGTTTTGTTGCAAGTGGTGTCACTTTTAATAATTTTATCTTGTATTTCTGTTTTACTTATTATTTTTATATATATAAATAGTAAAAAATTTTGACGAAGTGGTGTCCCGTGACACCGCTTGCCACCATATAAATCCGCCCCTGCATACTATACTTCTGCGCATTGCGTGGAGATCTCAAATGCCGATGTTGCTGTGCATGGCGGGAGTGAGCATTGAAGATGTACCTGCGATCCAGACTCAACTGCCTCTTGTTTTGGGTAGCTTTAGAAATTTTGAATCTGTTCATGTATATTTCAAACAAATGATGTATTTATTTTATACCGGCTTTGTAAATTCTAATTATAGAAACTCATTATTTGTATTATTGGTCCTTGAGGAGTGTATTAGAGTTCAATTATATATTAATTGAATCAGATTATTGTCATTTGACTTGCCTAATAGGTGAGGTTAGGTTCCATCACGACTAATCATATTTTAGGTCGTGACAACCACAATTATAAAAAAGATATAGGGAGTATAGAAATGGCGCTCTGCTCAATCTGCTCCACTCCGAAGCTCATATAACATTATCAACTCTTATGTCTTAATTATGTTTTTTGCAAATGCTTTAACTTGAGCTAATATGATTAACTAAAGATATCAAGTAAAAAAGTTATAAAATTGAATCATGAATATTTTCCTTTTTATTTTTCCCTCTTCTAGGTACATCTAATTCCAAAAGCAAAATTAATAAGCTTTGTAACGCTTGCTCATAATGAAAAGAAAGCTAGCATAAAACATTTAACCATAAAATTTCCATTTAGATATTATTTCTTGCCTTGATTGTCTTAATATTATTTCTTATACAATATTCCTAAACCAAATACAGCATATAATAATCTCCTATACTCATTCGACAATATCCTTTTCTGTAATGACCGTTACTTTTATTACTCCAATGATTATCATAATTCTATTTTGGAAAGTACCACGTATTATTATTCATTCTATTTCAATTCAATCCATGATTTAATAAAAATATATCACTAGTGTCTATATAAGAAGCAACAAAATTTGGATTTGGCTTGTACACTATGAACTTTCTATAAGAAGGTGATTTGTAGCTATAAATAACAGAATTTACATGCACAGGACTTGAACTGCTTTTTTTTCCTCATCAAAGGACAGAGAAATGGGAAAGGTATTTTCTGGGTAATTTTGAGAACATATATAATATTTATCTGAATCTTATATGCAATTTCGTTGGTATTAATTAAAGAAAAAATGAAAATTGCAGGGAAAACAGCAAATGAATCAACAAGAAAACAACAAAGAATGCAACAATGGCAATAAAATGGAAGAGAAGAAGAGCACAAATGAAGAAAATAAGAATAATTCAAAAGGAGTTATTATCATATTGAGTGTTTATATTCGTTGTCAAGGGTGTAAAGAAGAAGTGCTTAAATCCCTTAGAGGCTTTGATGGTAATAATTTTGGGATTTTTAAATATACATCCCATATGCAAATCTTATAACCACTCATGTTTAAGGTTAGTATTTATTACATTTAAGTATACCACCTTTCAATTTATGTACCAAAATTTATCTTTAAGGTTTAAGGATCAACTATTAATTAGAGGCTTGATTTGTGGAACAAAATCTTTTCATATTTTTTTTTACACGTTTTTCTCTTTCTTCCAACCAAAACCGATGCATTTCTCCCCTTTTTTAATTACACCCCCCCTCCCCCCCCCCCCACCCACCCACGTTTATTTACCAAGACAGTATTCTCTGATTTCTCTGGTTTAATTTCATCCTCCATTGTCATCCTCCATTGTCGAAGGTTGCCATTGTTTCAGATCGAGAGTTTCATCCGCCATATTTTCAGTCCTACGGTTGCATCAAAGTCCCAGACCCTCTACAAAACAATTTTCTCTCTCTCACTGCTTTAATTTCATCCGCCATTTCCGAACCCTCTTCAAAATTTTCTCAAGACAACACATATTCAGTCACTGTGTTGTAGTTTTTTCAATTTCATCCGCCACATTTCTCCCCTTTTTTTTTCTCTTCAATGTGTTGTAGTTTAATAGTTTTTGCCAAAAAATAAAATACAAGTGTTTGTTTGGTGTTTAAGTGTTTTTTGTCTAAATGTACTGTATTATTGCATACTAGGGTTGTTTATATAAATTGTAGTTAATTGTAGTTTTTTGGAGTTAATTTGTAGTTAAATGGCAAAATGTACTGTTGAATCAAATTTGTAGTTAATTGTAGTGTTTGTAGTTTGATGTAGTTTAATGTACTTTTTATTTGGAACTGTGACTGTTGACTCAAATTTATAGTTAATTATAGTTTTTGTAGTTTAATGTAGTTTACTGTACTTTTTATTTGGAACTGTGATAAAAATACAGTGTATAAAAGTAGTTACATTGTACATGCTCAAGAATTCTTTAGCTACAGTATAGTTGCTTGTAATTATAATGTAGCATATGTTGTCTGTCACAATGTAGTTGATATGTGGTCTGCAGTTTTATAGTGTTGTTTGGAACTGTGATTAGAAGACATGATATATATGTAGTTACAGTCTAGTTGATTTGTAATTTGTAAAGTATTATTTACAAATCAGCTACAAACAAACTGCATATAAACGTTAACTACATTTACCCACATTTGACTACATTTTTAAAACACACTGGAAACACTGCATATAAACATTAACTACATTTACCCACATTTGACTACATTTTAAAAACACACTCGAAACACTGCATATAAACTTTAACTATATTTACCCACATTTGACTACATTTTAAAAATACACTGGAAATACTGCATATAAACGTTAACTACATTTACCCACATTTGACTACGTTTTAAAAATACACTGGAAACACTGCATATAAACTTTAACTACATTTACCAACATTTGACTACATTTTAAAAACACACTGGAAACAGTGCATATAAACATTAACTACATTTACCCACATTTGACTATATTTTAAAAACACACTGGAAACACTGCATATAAAGTTAAAAACGTTAACTATATTTACCCACATTTGACTACATTTTAAAAACACACTGGAAACACTGCAACAGCTACTGTTTTTTTTTTCCTGCACCAAACAAGAATATATCCAATGTGCAACGGAGGACAATTATCTGCAACGGAGAACAATTATCATTCACAATGTATTTTATTTCTACAATTTTATCCGATGTATCAATCGATAATTGTTCTGCAATTGTAGACTGGAAAATTCCGTAGCTTGCATTATCATCAACCAAAATGGAATCAACTTCAAAATCTCGGAATCTGCCATAGTTATCCCAATAACCATTACATTTCAGCATTATCGGAATTTTTGACATTGTAGAAGAATGAGTGATTTCCGAAACTGAAATCTGGAAGAACTACAATTTTATTGACTATCACGCTGTAAATTCTGATTTTCAGTATTTGATGTAGAAAAATGAAAGATTTTTGAAACAGAAATCTGGAAGAACTACAAAATGGAAGAAGAATGAGTGATTTTCGAAACTGAAATCTGGATAGATTCACGCTGGCTAAGATTTTTTACCATTTTTGATTGATGCTTTAATTGGGAAAGAACCAAATATTAATTGGGAGCCTTAAAATGTGGCGCAATTTTAGGCTATAAAATCAGCCATATCCGTTTTTGATTGATACTTTAATTGAGACAGAATCAAATATTAATTGGGAGCCTTAAAATGTGGCGCAATTTTAGGCTATAAAATCAGCCACATATGGTTTGGTACATATTTGGTAACGAAAACATAGAATATGCGGGTAATAACCTAACAAGGCACAATAATGGTAATAATGTTTGCTATATGGGATGTATATGTAAAAATCCCTATAATTTTTCCAATACATTTTCTTTTATACTGTTTGATTCAGTTTATGCGCACCTAAATTAATCTATCCGTTACATTTTAGTAGTATAGATAGTCAAGAGGTGAATTTAGGATATAAAGATTGTGGGTGTACTTTCGAATTCATCCAAAATCTGCTTAATATATATGGTGTTTTTATTAAAATATTACAATATTTTATACATATACATGTATAAAAATTTTGCCAAACTATAAGAATGTTGTTGACCCCTTTATGTGTAGCATTGGTCCGCCTTTAATACTAAGTAACTCTATCCACCAACACTAAAGAAGAAAGATTTAAGCAAATTGAGAGATTTCATCTAGAATTTTTTTGTTTTACTGAAATTTGAACTTTAATTTCTTATGATTTTCACACATTTTATTGACCGTTAGACAACGACCTTGAGTGCATAATAAAGTGTTATTATTACTTTTAATCCGCCCCAAAACTATTTATATTTAGCATCCGAAAAAATGTATAAACTTGTATAATTTTTGTATATAACATATAGAATATATATATATATAGAGTGTCCATTTTCCCATAATAAACACCTATTTCTTTAGAGTGACATTTAAAGCCTTAATCAAATATTAGCACTAAAAGTCTCTAAAATGTACTCCACTTCTATCTTGAATTTTTTAATTATATATTCAATCTTTTAAAGTATAATATAATTTTTTTCATCTCTCAAAATTCAGATGTGGAGGAGATTGAGGTTGACGAAAAGAATCACAAGGTGGTGGTGAAAGGGAAAAAGGCAGATCCTTTGAAGGTGGCAGAGAGATTGAATTAGCATTATTCCCAATTATTTAGAAGTAAAAATTGAACCAAACTACTCCATTTTTCTAAGTAATTTTTCAGCTTACTAGTTTATAAGAAGGACTTTTTGAAAGTCTCCCTGGCATCCTAATAATTTAAATGGAAATTTATGATCTTAAAAAAAGGGTAGATTGCAACATGATAAGAGAAACTCTCACTCTTAATTTTAAGGCATAATACTTAATGAGGCCTCAAACTCGGACTCAGCTGGCAAGTACGCCCTTCAACTTTTGGGTGTGCATAAGTAGGCACCTTCACTTTTTTCCATTTTGTCAGTTGAACACTCCGACTTACAAAATGATCATCTAAACACCTCCAAAATTTATGTGCCACGTCAGCATTTGTATTTATGTGTTAAACTATGTAAAAGTTGAGGTGCCTAGTTGTTCACACCTAAAGTTGGAGGGTATACTTGCCGGCTAGAAGTAGGTACGAACGTCATCACTAATCTGTCGCTAAATCGCCCGCAGCTAGAAGAATTTTTTAATAATCTATCGTTAAATGAGATTAACGGCGAATTTTTCATTTTAGCTACAGAATTTGTCCGTCGCCAAAACCAAATTTTTTACTAGTTATTATGCCTAACTTTAACACAAAGCAATTGATCATTAGATTTATGATACAGATACTGACCATATAAAGGTTTAATGCAGTAACTTATTATAGCAAGTTAGCAATCATAAGAGGTTACAAATTAATGCATATCATAGAGATTTACATGCAATTATCTTATGAATCGCTTGGTCGTGTGAATATCTTTTACACCATGCTGTTACATTTGACTTAAAATTTTATCCTTTTTTTGTGGAGAGATTTACCTGTAATTATCATTTGAGTTACTTTTTTGTGTGAATATCTCTTACACCGTGTTGTTATGTTGGTCTACATGTTCATTACGCTTGTTTTCTTAATATTTTGATTGCTTTTTTTTTCATCTTTTCGTGAGTTGGAGTCTATCAGAATAGCCTCTATATCCTCAAGGTAGGGGTAAAGTCTGCATATACACTACCCCATGACCCACTTATGGGATTATGCTGGTGTTTTTTGTTGTTGTTGTTGTTATTATTATTGTTGTCATCTTGTTACGTTCAACTTAAAATCTTGTTATTTTCTGTGGATGATGAATGAGTAGGAGTTCAAACTGTGGATCCAGAAATGAAGAGCAATCTTGTGAAAGTTAAAGGATCAATGGATCCTCAAAAATTGGTAGAATTCATCAGCAAAAGAGCAGGGAAACATGGTGAGATTGTCAAGTCCAGTAAAATTGACTAAGAACAGAAAAATGAAAAGCCAGAATCTGATAAAAATTGATGATTTCCAGCCGTACTTCTACATGTTCAAACTAGCAAACTTTGAACAAGCCAACCATAGCCTCCATGGGAAGCTTCCTTATTCACACGGGCAGCCCACAATGGTTGAACAAGCCAACCATAGCCTCCATGGGAAGCTTCCTTATTCACACGGGAATTTCCACAAAAAACCCTCACCATTTTTACTATAAATAGAGGTGCTTGCCTTCATTGTAAATCATCAAAAATTAGAGTGTTCATCACCAAGAAGAGTGAGAACAAGAGTGATCCTCGTTTGTGAGTTTTTGAGAGTTTTTTTATGAGTTTTGTAAATACTCGTGTAATCTATTCTTGTGAGTAATAGAGGTTGTTTTTCTCTCAAATTTGTGTTTACCAACGCCCAATCGATCCACATACCCCAACAAAAATAAGGCAACTGATATTAAAAAGAATGGTTGCTCTTGCAAACATAGATATCCTTATCCACCTCAACTTGTTTATGCCCCTCAGCTTTTTAGTGATGAGAATCCTAATTCTTGCTCCATCTTGTGATCTTGTATGAACTTGGGATGAAGTTTCACACCATTTTACACCGAGATTAACCTCTCTATAACAGTGTCGTTTGTTTCGACATTTTCTGGTTATTATACAGACTGTTATAGAGAGGTCTGATTGGATATATTGACAGTGTCATGTCGTTCATATGATATTTGCGAGTAATCTTTCAAAAATGGGAATTTTACTACAACTACTATGTCTTTACGCCAGGGGAGCTGGGATTAGTTAAATGAATCTTCACCGTCTATATCCCTCTATTTAAACTCAGTCCAATCAACAAAATAATACTAGAAACTTTCTACATTTTCTAGTGGCGTATAAGTATCCGATAAGAACAAAAAGCTCCTAGCAAGCAATGGATCTAAAGTAAACGTACCAACATGACTAAAACTTATAATCCTCACTAATTAGCGTCGCCTTATAAACAACAAAGGATACTTACTCTTAAATAAGAAGAAAAACGAAACGTATAACAGATCAGGTATAGCGGAATTTTCAAGTTCAACAAGACTGAACTCAGCACACTATGTTCATTTTTTAACCTCCATGTTCTAAGGTGAGCTAATAAGATTCATATCATGCCCCCCTTAAGGAGCACGACATAAGGCGTGCTAATAAGAGTCATCGTGTAATTGACTTATATGGTCGATAAAATATCTCAATGTTAGTTGAGAAAAGGAAATGTGTAGGCTAGGAGAGTATCTATCTGGCTGGAGACAAGATATGAATTTTCAAAGTTAAACGAAAAACTACTGATATAGCAGGAAAAAGATACATTGAAGATTACTACAATACAATGTCTTAATTCAAGAGACAATGTAGTAGATGTTTTCTGATATTAAAACAAGGAAAGCTTGTCTGATGAAGATATAGGTTATCACCTGTCAAAGTGATGTATCAGTCTCTAGTCTGAGAGGATTATATAGTCCTTGTTTACAATATGTTGTCATGTGAATATGCGGTTTAATGTAGCAGCTAAGCGAACTCCACCTTGAGCTAGGCGTTGCTGGACTATGTGTTAGATATATGGACTTATATCTACAAACATATTAATTTAAACATGAAGATTTATATAATATGGATTTTATGAACTTCCAAATAATCCAAATATGAAGGAGGCTCTGGTACCAATTGTTGGAATGAATCCAAATAAAACACTTTAGCCTTCATATCGAATTACTTGGAATAACAACATAAGCGGAAGCGTACCTGAATCCATAAGTGGAAATCTTTAGTCCTTCTTGAAGATTGTCCAAGGTGTGCCTTTGAGAAGCTCCTTGATCCTTCCTTTAAGATTGTCTTGAAGTTTTTGCTGTCACAAGAATATATCCAAGACCAAAAATCGAGGATTGATTTTCCACTTGATATGCAAGACCAAAATGCTCTCTAGTTTCAATGGGAGGAAGAAGAGAATGTCTTGCATTCTTATGGGAACCATAACCCCCCTCTTATAACATATGAGTTATGAATCTCAAAAGTCATAAGCATGTAACCATGTTTACATGTATGTAACCTTAGTTAGCCCATCATTAACTAAGGTTACCCTTTTGGGTATGTACACATTAGTCCTACACTTTATATGACAATATATTGGCCCCCTTAACAATGTCCATAAGACCACCAATTTAGGCCAAACCAAAAGATAGTGCATAACATATAATTAATCCATATATTGTTCATATGTATGTAGATATAAGTCCATATATCTACCAATTCCCACTTGTACGAGATACTCATACAAATGTACAAACCTTAGCATTATATGTTACATTATGACCTTATGAGCTTAGAATTGCTATCATAATAAAATTGTCATGAACAATCCGGTCCATCAATCATACCAACATAGGATCTAAGAGCTCTTAGTTACTCTTGCGTAACTAGAACCAACATAGATCACGTATATCAATATAGCCAACGACATGGATCAAGTATAGGTGTGTAGCATGGAAATAACATAAAGTGTGGTCTGAAATAGAATGTCTATTTCCAACTGGTTCTCTTTATTGAGATCAATCATAAACCTTAAGAGTACATAAAACTTTAAAACTGAATATTTGCAGATATAACCTTAAAACTGAATTACTGAATGTAATGGACAATACATAATTGTATAATACAAACTCCCACTAAAAATTCATAATCCTTAACTGATTTGACACCCATGCAAGCAATATGCTCATGAAATACTTTTGCTGTCAATCCCTTAGTGAGCGGATCCGCAATCATGGAGTTTGTACATATGTGCTCTATGCACAATTGTCCATTCTGTACTCTTTCTTTAACAACCCGAAATTTGACGTCCATATGTTTTACTTTCGTCAAACTACTGTTGTTGTTAGCATAAAGGACTGCTGATCTGTTGTCGCATAATAGCCTAAGTGGCTTTTTAATGCTGTCAACTATGCGCAGTCCACTAACAAAATTCCGCAGCCATTATGCCTCATTGGATGCTTCATAACATGCCATGAATTCCACTTCCATGGTGGAAGTGGCCATAAGAGTTTGCTTGATGCTTCTCCAAGAGATAGCACCGCCAGCAAGCATGTAAATATAGCCTGATGTAGACTTCAAACTATCCTGACATCCAGCAAAATCGGAGTCGGTATACCCGATGATCTCAAGTTGGTCCGATCTCCGATATGTAAGCATGTAATCCTTTGTTCTCTGTAAGTACCTCATGACCCTTTTGGCTGCCTTCCAATGGTCCATTCCAAGATTGCTTAGATATCTGCCTAGCATCCCAACAATGTATGCTATATCAGGTCGTGTACATACCTGAGCATACATCAGACTACCTACAGCCGAAGCATAAGGTGTCTTCTCCATTTCCGAAGTTTCAAAATTATTATTTGGGCACTGTTTGAGACTAAACTTGTCTCCCTTAGCAACAGGGGTGTTGCCTGGTTTACAATCCTGCATGCCAAATCTTTTAAGAACCTTATCGATATAGCCTTTTTGTGACAGACCGAGAACACCTTTGGAGCGATCTCGTTGTATCTGAATTCCTAATACAAAAGAGGCATCACCAAGATATTTCATTTCAAATTTCTTTGAAAGAAATTTCTTAGTTTCATGCAATAATGCTATATCATTACAGGCAAGCAGTATGTCATCGACATATAAAACCAGAAAAATATACTTACTCCCACTGAACTTATGGTATATACAGTCATCAGCAATATTCGGTTCAAAACCAAAAGATGTAATGACTGCATGAAACTTATAATACCATTGACGGGAAGCCTGCTTGAGCCCATAGATGGATTTCTTTAATTTGCAAACTCTTTTCTTTGATTCTTCCGAAACAAAGTTTTCAGGTTGCACCATATAAATTGTTTCCTCAATGTCACCATTGAGAAACGCTGTCTTAACATCCATCTGATGAAGTTCAAGATCAAAATGTGCTACTAGTGCCATTATAGTCCTGAAAGAGTCTTTCGATGAAACTGGAGAGAAAGTCTCTTTATAATCAATGCCTTCCTTTTGAGTGTAGCCTTTTGCGACAAGACGAGCTTTATACTTAATGACATTGCCCCCTGAATCCCTCTTGGTTTTAAATATCCATTTACAACCAATCGGTTTAATACCTTCGGGCAATGTAACAAGCTCCCAAACGCCGTTATCGCTCATAGACTTCATCTCATCATTCATGGCATCAATCCACTTTTGAGAGTTAGAACCCTTAATGACTTGACGGAAGTTGATTGGATCATCTTCCTCAAGTCCAATATCACTTTCTTGTTCATGGAGAAATACAACATAATCATCCGAATTTGCATTTCTCCTCTCTCTAGTGGATCTCCTTAATGGCACTTCAGTTTCTTGAGGTTGTTGAATTTGATTTTAATTAGTAATATCAGGAACTTGATTGGGGAGATTTTCGAGATTGTCTTGAACTGGAGTTGTGTGATCCGTGTCAGGAATGAGAACACCCTGACCAAGATCAACAACTTGAGGGAAAGACACATGTTCTTCCTCAAAGACAAAATCTCTAATAACTTTATCTCCCCACCCCCCAAACTCAATATCCTCAAAAAACCTAGCAGTACCCGTCTTAAAAATAGTTCTAGAAGTGGGATCATAAAACTTAAACCCCCTGGATCTTTCAGAGTATCCAACAAAATAGCTACTAACCGTTGTAGCATCCAGTTTCTTTTCTTTCGGCCTATAAGGCCTTGCCTCAGCTGGACAACCCCAAATGTGTAAGTGCTTAATACTGGGTTTATTCCCAGTCCAAAGTTCATATGGGGTTTTGATTGTTGCTTTAGTTGGAACTCTATTAAGTATATAAGCTGCGGTTTTTAATGCTTCTCCCCATAGTGAGTCTGGCAAAGTAGTACGACAAATCATACTTCTTACCATATCCTTAAGGGTCCGATTTCGTCTCTCAGCTACACCATTCATAGTAGGACTGCCTGGCATAGTATACTGAGGGACGATCCCACACTCATCTAGGAATTTAGCAAATGGCCCTGGACATTGTTCACCTGAACCATCATATCTATCATAGTATTCACCACCACGGTCAGATGTAACGGATTTAATCCTTTTGCTTAGTTGATTTTCAACTTCAGCCTTATATGATTTGAACGCGTCTATGGATTGGGACTTTTCATGAATAAGATATAGGTACCCATAATGAGAGTAATCGTCTATGAATGTGATAAAGTATTGTTGACCATTCCTACAAGGAGTAGGGAACGGCACACAAATATCCGTATGTATCAATTCTAAGACATCCGAAACTCTTATAGCACCTAACCTCGTCTTGTTTGTTTGTTTTCCCTTGATACACTCAACACAAATATCCGAATTTGAGGAATCAAGAGAATCAAGAGTTCCATCTGATACGAGTTTCTGAATTCTTTGAATGGATATGTGACCCAAACGTTTGTGCCGGAGTGATAACGAATTCTCATAAGTTAATTTTCTTTTGTTACCACTTGAACTTGTATGCAAAGTTTCATTATGTGAGGTTATTATATCAACCAAATATAGGCTATCATATGTTGATAAAAGTCCAGTACCGATAAGATTTGAATTTTGAAAGAGACTAACTTTATTGTTACCAAATGAACATGAATAACCGGATATGTCCAATTTGGGAACAGAAATAAAATTCCGTCTAAAAGACGGTACAACAAAAGTCTCATTCAAATCTAAATAAAAACCAGTCTTAAACAACAGCCTAAATTTGCCAATAGCCTCAACTTGCACCTTTTTGCCGTCACCCACATAGATGTATCTTTCACCATCAATTGGTTTTCGGCAGTTCAGGCAACCCTGCATAGATATACTTATGTGAGTAGTAGCAGCCGAATCTACCCACCAAGTATCCTTAGGTACCGAAATTAAATTAACTTCAGAACAAACAAGAGAAAGAGATGGTACAATCTTTCTTCATGTGATTAGTCCCCTTACAAAAGAAGCAACCTGATTCTGTAGTTTCAACCTTAGGTTCCTTATTTTGCTTCTTCTGGGGCCTTGCAACCGCAATTTCCTTGCCTTTCCTCTTCTTATTATCTTTAGAAGAGGATGCCAAATGAGTACTTTCAGTCTTATCTTGCTTTATCCTTTCTTCCCCTTGCACACAATGTGAAACGAGCTCATTAAGAGTCCATTTCTCCTTCAGGCAATTGTAACTGACCTTAAACTGATTAAAGTGTGCAGGAAGAGAGATCAAAACTAAGTACACAAGCAGTTCCTTAGGTAATTCCAGCTTGAGTGACTTAAGTTTCGAAGCAAGATGAGATATTTCCAAAATGTACTCCCTTATGTTTCCTTTGCCTTTATACCTCATGGAAACAAGTTTACTCAAAAGAGTACTTGTTTCCGCCTTTTTGTTTCGTGCAAAACGCTTTTCAAGGTTTTCAAGGAAAACTTTGGCATTATTTTCGCATTCATAGTGCCCCTGAATGATTCTGGAATTACACGTTTCATGATCATTAAACTCATGCGATTTGAGTGTTCCCACTTCTCCATCTCCTTCTTTTAATCAGAAGAAGATGTATCCTCAAGAGAAGCAGGTTGCTCAATCCGAAGTGCAAGGTCTAGATCCATGCAACCGAGAACTATCATAATGTTCTCTTCCATTCCTTAAAGTTTGTGCCGTTAAGCACATGGATGCTGTTTATATTTGCAGATATCGAAGCAGCTGAAGAATTCACTGAATATAGAACAAGGATAACTTAATACATGCTTACATTTACTTGAACATTAACTTTAGTTTACAGATTCAAAATAGGCAAATCTCATTACAAGATACCTAGCACAACATTGATATTAGTATTTGGACAGAAAATCAACTTGTAAGTGGTACTCTTGGTGTAGTAATCAAATATTGACAATGAACTCTTGTCAAATATCAAACCTTCCTTTGGGCCGACTTAATATTCACATGGAAAACCGAATAATTGTCACATATTTATCACCACAAGCATGTTCGAATTCCTGCCAAATAACAACCTTCCTTTGGGCCGGTGTTAAACGCATGGAATACTAACATCCACAGTCATCTTATATTTCAAGATTAATCAATCTACACAAAAGAGGTTACTTTGGCAACATAATGCTTAACTAATTTAAAATATTAGATGCTAAATCATATAGTTCTTTAAGCCATATATTGAATCTTGACTGAAAATTTACATGTTTTGACATGTAAAATCTGAATATTAATTGTTTTAATCTTAATAGGACAATACCAAAATCTGAAGCATGATGGACTAAAAAACAATTAATATTAAAACTGAATATTAATGTACAAAATATTAATAATTAAAAACTGTATATTAATTGACATATTATTAATGTACAATTAAAAAATCTAAAAACTTAATACTTAAAACGTTTCATTAATTATGAAAAACGTTTCTTACATTATGTCCTCATTAAACTGCCAGAAAATAAAACGTTTCTGCAATTTATGGCCAGATAATCGATTATCTGAGCCTGATAATCGATTATCTGGGCCTTCTGGAATCTCAAAATTTGCTGAAAAACTAGGATAATCGATTATCCTTTTAGGATAATCGATTATCTTGGCTCTTTGGAATTTCCAATTTTGCTGAAAAATTCCAGATAATCGATTATTTTAAAAATAATCGATTATCCTCAGGTTCTGTTTCAAAAAAATTTTGATGAACAAAACAGAATAATCGATTATTTCATAAAAATAGTCTATTATTCTGTGCTACTGTTTTGCAAATTTTTGTCAACCTTTCAAGATAGTCGATTATCTGGATAAGATAATCGATTATTTTACTATTCTATCCAACGACTTAATATGGTTTTCAACAAGAAACTTAAACAAGAAATCATGTTGATCATCAACCAAAATTATGTAAATTTCAATATTTCAAATCATCTAGAGATAACAAGATATTGAAACACCAAAGTTCATCAACAACATATCATTCATGAAATCATGCTATATCATGGTACTAGAATTTCATAATCAAAATTCCATTTTAACTTAATCATAAACTTTATATAACATGGATTTCATGAACTTCCAAATAATCCAAATATGAAGGACGCTCTAATACCAATTGTTGGACTATAAATCCGAATATAACACTTTTAGCCTTCATATCGAATTACTTGGAATAACAACATAAGCGGAAGCGTACCTGAATCCATAAGTGGAAATCTTTAGTCCTTCTTGAAGATTGTCCAAGGTGTGCCTTTGAGAAGCTCCTTGATCCTTCCTTTAAGATTGTCTTGAAGTTTTTGCTTTCACAAGAATATATCCAAGACCAAAAATTGAGGATTGGTTTTCCACTTGATATGCAAGACCAAAATGCTCTCTAGTTTCAATGGGAGGAAGAAAAGAATGTCTTGCATTCTTATGGGAACCATAACCCCCCTCTTATAACATATGAGTTATGAAACTCAAAAGTCATAAGCATGTAACCATGGTTACATGTATGTAACCTTAGTTAGCCCATCATTAACTAAGGTTACCCTTTTGGGTATCTACACATTAGTCCTACACTTTATATGACAATATATTGGCCCCCTTAACAATGTCCATAAGACCACCAATTTAGGCCAAACCAAAAGATAGAACATAACATATAATTAATCCATATATTGTTCATATGTATGTAGATATAAGTCCATATATCAAACAATCTTTTAGGATCAAGGAGCTTCTCAAAGGCACATCTTGGACAATCTTCAAGAAAGACTAAAGATTTCCACTTATGGATTCAGGTACGCTTCCGCTTATGTTGTTATTCCAAGCAATTCGATATGAAGGCTAAAGTGTTTTATTTGGATTCATTCCAACACTATGGGGAAACGCGTGAGGAAATAGTCATCTGTATTCCACAGATAAGCGTTTCAACAGTTAAAAGGCAGCGCTTGGAGAAAATTATGTGCTACTAGAAGAAGTGATCAGACTAGTTGTGCATATATTTACCTTCCAACACTGAATCTTCACTGACTCCTTTATATGCCCAGGCACAAGCAGCTTTGATACCTTCAGTTGCATATCTGCAGGAAGCAAATTCTTAGTATTAATTTATGATAGAATTCTTGAAAATTGAAAATGTTTTTTTTCTCTGTTATCAGATTTAAACATACATATCAGGACAGGCTTTCTTGTTATTACTGCAGCTCTCCCATGAATTTACTTTATCTGCCCATCCTGTCTGTTAAGACGAAATTCGTCACAAATAGTGATAAATGATAAAGTCTATTCAATTTTATGTTCCTTTGCTCTTATTAGTGATTATAGAGGACAAGAATTGATGGTTCTATAGTTTTATTTCCTGTAAGTTAGGAGTTATGTTGCTCGGATCCTCCAAAAATACCACTACATTTGTGTCGCATCCTGGACACACATCTAGCGGTATTATTGGGGGATACGAGCACATAGGTTAGGAGGATCTGTTATACCGAGATGTTCTTCTGAAGTGCATCGACCAGTTCATCTATGTTAGAATCATCGTATCGTTCTTCTGCAGTTTCAATTATGTTGGAATCCCAAACTTGTCATTTGTTTGAGAAAAACTTCATGTGAAGGAAATTAAATTATATGTCAAGGCAATTTAGCCAAGGCAAGAAAAGGCTTACATGATGTAGAACTGTTTTTCTAGTGTACCAATGAACATCTATTGTATTGGCTCCCCTATCTGATGTAAATCCAACATGCAATGGCTGCATATGAAGATAAACACTATGCCTTAAACTGCAAAAACTTTTAGTAACACATAAAATGTTAGCATGGTGCACTAAACTCCTGTTATGCGCGGGGTCCGGGGAAGGGTCGGACCACAAGGGTCTATTGTACGCAACCTTAACCTACATTTCTGCAAGAGACTTTTTCACGGCTCGAACCCAGTGACCCCTTGGTCAAATGGCAGCAACTTTACCAGTTACGCCAAAACTCCCCTTCTTTAGTAATATTAACATATATTGAAAAAAAAACTTATTCATTTGATATTTTACCTGATGAATGTCCCCCATAAAGTGAGAAAGGAAGAGAAGTGATTCTGTAAAATTGTCTGATAATTACTCAAAATATACAATCAAAATGCAGTTAGTATCAGCCTGATTGCAATACAAGAATGAAACAAGCATGATTTAGCATAAAAACATTACATGTTATAGCATTTGCATTGGCACTGTTATAACTGAGGAGCTGTTCAGTGTAATTGTTGATTGCTCCAGCTACACATCTATCTGGAACTCCATTTTCATCTTTACAGTCCCCTGTATATAACAACGACTACGGTTTAGTCCCAAATAAGTTAGGATCAAATAATTGAAGTTGTTTTTAAGTCACGGATTCGAGCAGTGGAAGCAGCCACTAATGTTTGTATTAAGGTAGGTTGTCTATATCACACCCTTGGCGTGCGCCCTTCTCGGACTTTGCGTGAATACGGGATGTCTTATGCACCAGGCTGCCCCTTTCATATTTCTCCAATTAAAATCATCTCGGGTCATTATTTTAAAATAAAAAGGACAGCTCGATTCACTAAACTACTGTGATAGTAGGGTTTGGGAAAGGTCCGACCCTATTGGGGTCTTATGTACACAGCCTAACACAACCTTACTTTACAATTATGCGAATGACTGTTTCCGTATCTTGAACCCGTTACCTCTTAGTCACAAATGACAACTTTTACCGTTGCGATAAGGCTCCCATTACCCAATATTGTACCATATACAACAACAACAACAATAACAATCCAGTATAATCTCACGAGTGGGGTCTAGAAAGAGTAAAGTATACTCAGACCTTACCCGATGGTAGGGCGGCCTTTCCGTAAGACCCCGGGCTCAATCAATATTGTACCATATGA
Source organism: Nicotiana benthamiana (assembly GCA_034376525.1). Classification (NCBI taxonomy): domain Eukaryota; kingdom Viridiplantae; phylum Streptophyta; class Magnoliopsida; order Solanales; family Solanaceae; genus Nicotiana; species Nicotiana benthamiana. Next base: position 46,583,909 of record CM067330.1, read on the forward strand.
AAATAAAAACAAAAAGTACTAGAAATTTGCTATATTTTCCACTGACATATATATAAGTTATATACAAAATAAGTAGTTCATCACTACATGCAATTAGTACTGGAAAAAGAAGAGGAATCAAGTATCAAATACTTACTGTTATACTGGTAATTGCAGAGGTTATCAGGGGTATCAATATAATGAAGAGCTGATGACCAATGATAACGAAACTTGACATGGTCAGCCCATATACACACACTTGCCAAATCACCATTTGCAGATGCTGGCAACAACTTCTCAACTGCATCTGCTGCAGCTTGACTCAATCTTGACTATCACAAATAAAAATATATAAAAAAAAACAAATCAAACCACAAATGCTACAAGGAAAAAATCAAGAAATGCTCTTTAAAAAGGCCCCTTTAACCGAGGATCATAACATGAGTAATTCGACAGATTTGGATTCATATATTAGAACCATTTGTATAGATATCATCTTTATCTAGGCGTAAGTTATTGGTTCAAATCCTATAAGGGACTATATATGTAAAACATTAGAACTTGAGCAATTTTGCAAACAGTGTAATGACCATCCAATCCCCATCCATGAAGTACTGGAAAAAGAAACAAGAAAGCTGCAATGGCCAAGAATACATTTTTTTACAATATCCGATTTTTGCTGCTCTCAAACTGAAAAATACCAAATTCACAAGCTACTTTTTAAGTCCTATATAAATAAACTAGGAAATAACCAAAAGTGAATGGTGTGAACTGTATGAATACATGAAAAAAAGATCAAGAAAAATTTAATGTTGCAATAAAGTTTGATACAGACATTTATTTCATGCATGCTAAAGGACAAGCTTGATTTTAGGAAATAAAGATCAATAAAGGCTAATGATTTGATGAAATCTTGGTTCACATTTGGTTACTAATTGTTTTGTCAACTTTTTAGTATCATTATATTGAATATTCTTTTGGTTTAAAAATTTTAAAGATATTTTTTTGAAAACACTTAAAAGAAAGAAAAGAATGAAAAGGTTGCATGATTTGGTAATCGTGTTTGTAAAGGAAAGCAATTTAATTAGACATATATAGCGTAACGGCTCAAATTGATTCTTTGTACGTTTTTTTCCTGATTTTGCTCATTTAATGAATTTTATTTTTTATTGTCATAAAGGGAAAAAAAACAGAATCTAAAAGAAGTTTAATATGGGAAGGATATGAAGTTGTAACAGGAATTATTTACTTTTGCATTTTGAGTCCTCCATTTTTAGAAAGTATACCAGTTTCTACACTCACAAAATAATCAAATTCTACCCAAGTAGTAACGTAAATTTAATTGTTTTCTTTCCAGGAAAATGAGCATCACACATGCTAATGAAGTCCCATAGGAATTTCTAGTTGTTTGCACGGAGGTCTAAATCTGAATTGTTCAGATGTCAGCTATTAAAAAATAAAAAAGATAATTGATGTTTGTAATTGATCAAATACACAAATAACAAATATATATATATTTATACTGAAAACAAACAATTACACTAAAAAGTAGCAGCAACTAAGGGTAGTAACATAAAAGATTCCAATAACAATTCGCATAATCCTACACCTGCACGAATTGATAATTATAATAATTGTATTCTCTCTTGTCCACTAATTCCTTGACATATGTATCTCAACCTAGCTCCCACTTATAATTGGAAAATTTTCATAAAACGCTATTTTTGTTATGAAATAATATAAGAACAAGAACAATAATACAAGAACAAGAACAATAGAGAGAAAAGTAGAGAGAGGAGTATTCTTATTGATACTTTGGGATGGTTTACAATGGAATAGAACCCCTTTATTTATAGGGAGATGGTGACTTAGCCACCAAGAAGTAAACCCTAGAATCTCTCTAAATATGGACATTCACCTAAAATAGAATATTTTATAACACTCCCCCTTGAATGTCTATTCAATAATGTGCCTCGTTAAAACCTTACTAAAACAAAACCCAATGGGAAAAAATTAAAGAAAAGGAAAAAGAGTACACATGTTTGAATATTCGCCTATTGGTTGCCTCGTTAAAAACCTTGCAAGGAAAACCCATTGGGACAAAACCTTGTAAGGGAAAAAGAGTGCAACGCGCATTAACTCCCCCTGAAAAGAGCATCAATTCATATCCTTGAGTCTTCGCATTCCGATCTTGTGAACCAGCTTCTTGAAGGTTGACGTTGGTAGAGATTTTGTGAACAAATCAGTCATATTATCGCTTGAACGAATCTGTTGCACATTGATATCACCATTCTTTTGAAGATCATGTGTGAAAAATAACTTTGGTGAAATATGCTTTGTTCTATCTCCTTTTATGAATCCTCCCTTCAATTGAGCTATACATGCTGCATTGTCTTCATACAAACTCGTGGGTAGTTTGTTACACTTCAAACCACATTTGTCTTAAATATGATGTATTATAGACCTCAACCACACACACTCCCGACTTGCTTCATGAATAGAGATTATCTCGGCATGATTAGATGAAGTAGCCACAATTGATTGCTTAGTCGATCGCCAAGATATGGCGGTGCCTCCACAGGTAAACACATAACCCGTTTGAGATCGAGCCTTGTGTGGGTCGGATAAATATCCAGCATCAGCATAACCAACAAGATCAGGACTGCAATTATTGCTATAAAATAAGCCCATATCGGTAGTCCCTTTTAGGTACCGCAATATTTGTTTGATCCCATTCCAATGTCTCCTTGTGGGAGCCGAGCTATACCTTGCTAAGACATTAACTGAAAAGGTTATGTCAGGCCTTGTAGTATTTGCAAGATATATTAGTGCGCCAATTGCACTAAGATATGGTACTTCAGGACCAAGTAGCTCTTCATTCCTTTCTTGCGGTCGGAATGGATCTTTATTCACATCAAGTGATCGAACAACTATCGGAGTACTTAAAGGATATGCTCCATCATGTAAAACCGTTTCAGTACCTTTTCTATATAGGTAGATTGATGAACAAAAATTCCGTTTGCCAAATATTCAATTTGCAAACCAAGACATAATTTTGTCTTTCCGAGATCTTTCATCTCGAATTCATTCTTTAGATAATCAATTGCCTTTTGGAGTTCTATGGGGGTTCCAATAAGGTTTGTGTCATCGATATATACGGCAAGTACAACAAATTCCGATGTTGTTTTCTTTATAAAAACACACGGGCAAATGGCATCATTTATATAGCCTTCTTTTAATAAATACTCACTAAGACGATTATACCACATTCGTCCTTATTGCTTTAGACCATACAAGGATCTTTGCAATTTGATTGAAAACATTTCCCGGGACTTTGAATTATGAGCGTTTGGCATTTTGAGTCCATCGGGAATTTTCATGTATATCTCATTATCCAGTGAGTCATAAAGATAGGCAGTAACCACATCCATTAAATGCATGTCAAGCTTTTCAAGGACAGCAAAACTAATGAGATAACGAAAAGTTATGGCATCCATTACAGGCGAATATGTCTCTTCATAATCGACACCAGGCCTTTGAGAAAATCCTTGTGCAACAAGGCGTGCCTTATATCTTTGTACCTCGTTTTTCTCATTTCTCTTGCGTACAAAGACCCATTTATAGCCAACAGGCTTAACACCATTAGGTGTTTCAACTATAGGGCCAAAAACTTCACGTTTTGCCAGTGAATTCAATTCTGATTGGATTGCTTCTTGCCATTTTGGCCAATCATGTCTTTTTCGACATTCTCCAACAGATTGAGGTTCAAGATCCTCACTTTCTTGCATAATGCTAGATGCAACATTAAAAGCAAAGACATAATCCACCACTATATCCACTCGATTAAAATTTGCCTCAATATCGATTGGATTTATTGATAGTTCCTTATTTTCTTGAGTCTCGGGCTCAATGGATTCTTCATGATTCTCAGAATTTATTAAATCATGAATTTCCTCATGAGATTCTTTCGTAGTGTCATTTTGATCGTTTGCTTTCCTCTTTCTAGGATTTCGATCTTTGGAACCTAATGGCCTGCCACGCTTCAGGCCTGCATTCAACTCATTGGATATGACACTAGATGATTGTCCAACAGGGACATCAATACGGATTGGAACATTCTCTGCGGGGATGTGGGATTTTGTTATCCTTTTCAAGTCCGTAAATGCGTCAGGCATTTGATTTGTTGTTCTTTGCAAATGGATAATCTTTTGCACCTCTTTTTCACAAATAGAGGTATGTGGATCAAGATGAGATAATGATGCATTTTTCCACAAAATTTCCCGTTTGGTTTCACCAACTTCTCCCCCTAATTTTGGGAAAAGTGTCTCATCAAATTGACAGTCTGCAAATCGTGCAGTGAACAAATCTCCTGTCAATGTTTCGAGGTAGCGAATAATGGAGGGCGATTCAAGCCCAACATATATTCCTAACCTTCTTTGCGGACCCATTTTGGTGCGGTATGGCGGTGCTATAGGCACATATACTGCGCATCCAAAGATTCTTAAATGGGATATATTGGGTTCATGACCCAAAACCAATTGCAACGGGGAATATTTGTGATAATTCGTCGGTCTGAGACGAATTAGCATTGCTGCATGTAAATTGGCGTGACCCCATACCGAAGTGGGCAGCCTCGTTTTCATGAGTAATGGTCTTGCAATCAACTGCAGGCGTTTAATTAAAGATTCTGCAAGACCATTTTGAGTGTGAACATGAGCTACAGAATGTTCCACTTTTATCCCAATTGATAAGCAATAATCATTAAATGCTTGGGATGAAAACTCAGCAGCATTATCCAGTCTAATAGACTTGATTGGATTATCAGGAAATTGTGCTCGTAGTCGAATTATTTGTGCCATTAGTTTTGCAAACGCAAGGTTGCGTGATGACAACAGGCACACATGAGACCATCTACAGGATGCGTCTATTAAGACCATAAAATATCTAAAGGACCCACTAGGTGGGTGAATAGGTCCACAAATGTCCCCTTGTATACGTTCCAAAAACGTAGGTGACTCAGTCCCAACCTTTGTTGGTGATGGTCTAATAATTAACTTGCCTTGATAACAAGAAGTGCAAGAAAATTCATTATTTAAAAGAATCTTGAAATTCTTTAACGGATGCCCATATGAGCTTTCTATAATCCGTCTCATCATGATTGATCCAGGGTGTCCCAATCGATCATGCCAAAGTACAAAAGTATTGGAATCAGTAACCTTTTGGTTTACTGTTGAATGTGCCTCAATTGCACCAATTTTTGTCCAATACAGGCCACAAGATAAAGACGGGAATTTCTCAATAACCCTCTTTTGGCCAGAGATATTCTTTGTAATGATGAGATATTCAAGATTATTCTCATCTATTGTCTCAATATGATAGCCATTCCGGCGTATATCTTTAAAACTCAACAAGTTTCTCTTAGACTTGGAGGAGAACATTGCATTCTCTATGATAAACATGTTCCTCTAGGCAGAGTTATAGTTGCTCTTCCGGAGCCTTCAATCAATTTACTACTACCAGAGATTGTAGTAACATCTGCCTTACACATACTTAGTTGAGAGAAATATTTCTTTTCTTTGAGTATCGTATGTGTAGTACATGAATCAACTAAACAAATATTTTTACAGTTGGACGTTGATCCAAGCTTGCTTTGTGAGATATCCATATTTGCTTTCCCATGGTTTGACATACAAAAGAAATACACGAACATGAGAATAAACAAACTCAATCCGTTTGTTTCACATTTAAACAATATTTTCAAAATCTGCTGAGGTTAGTCGATTAACTTAGTTGATAGTCGACTATCTTGGGAAGCAGTCATTAGGTTAGTCGACTAACTAAATCAGATAGTCGACTATCTTGCCTTGCGGAAAAGTCCAGTTTTAATGCGAAATATTAGTTAGTCGACTAACTAAGTTGATAGTCGACTAACTTAGTAAACAGTCATCAGGTTAGTCGACTAACTAAATCAGATAGTCGACTAACTTAGCTTGCGGAAAAGTCCAGTTTTAATGCGAAATATTAGATAATCGACTAACTGTTAGGTTAATCGATTAACTCTACTAGAAAATAAAAATATCTTTGAAATTTAAGCATATTGAAACATTCTAAAGAACTAATACTAACATTATATCATAAACTAACTAATACGAGCTGATACTAATGACTATTAGTTTATTCACTAACTAATACAAATAAGTAAAATAAAATCAAACAATTCCATCTTCCTTCATCACAGATCCATCACCGATTAAGTGGTCTATTTTCCCCTCGGGTTGGTCAAAGAAGTCTGCCACATCTAGGTGGGTGATGTCAAAATTGTCGTCAGAGACAAAATTTGTTTCAGGGCCTTTATTCTTTAGAGATGCTTGATAAAGATCAACCAAATATCTTGGTACACAGCAAGCTTTTGACCAGTGCCCTTTTCCACCGCAACGATAACATATAGTTTCTGAACTATTTGCCTTTGGATCCTCATAATCCCGTTTCTGCGTTTGGTGGTTATATCTCTTTGGGGGGTGACGGACATCAGGGAAATTTCTTCCTTGTCTACGTCCACGGCCATGACCCCGATTACGACCACGACCATGATTAAAACGACAGCTTTTTCCATGCTTGGCATAATGAGAATACACCTTATCTGCTTCAGGCAATGGTGTAGACCCAGTGGGTCGATTTTCGTGATTTCTCATGAGCAGGTCATTGTTTCGCTCAGCCACAAGAAGAAGAGAATCAGTTCAGAGTACTTTTTGAAACCTTTCTCTCTGTACTGTTGTTGCAGTACCATATTGGAGGCATGAAACGTTGTAAACGTTTTTTCAAGCATATCATAATCAGAGATATTATCTCCACAGAGTTTCAATTTAGAAGTAATTCTGAACATTGCAGAATTATATTCAGAAACAGACTTAAAGTCTTGGAGCCTCAGATGAGCCCAATCATATCGTGCTTGTGGCAGAGTGACCAACTTCAGGTTGTCATATCTCTCCTTTAAGCCTTTCCATAAGATGAGTGGATCTTTGACTGTGAGATATTCAATTTTCAAACCTTCATCAAGGTGATGGCGCAAGAAAATCAAGGCCTTAGCATAGTCTTGGGTGGATGCTTTATCTCTGTCTTTAATGACGTCTCCAAGACCCATAGCATCTAAGTGGATTTCAGCATCCAACACCCATATCATATAGTTCTTGCCCGAAATTTCAAGGGCAACGAACCTTCTTTTCATAATATCAGACATAATTAAAACCAAATTCGGAAAAAGGGAAATACCTTAATTTTCTCAAGAGGATTCTTGAGACGGTAGAGTCTCGTGCTGATAACGTGTTATGAAATAATATAAGAACAAGAACAATAATACAAGAACAAGAACAATAGAGAGAAAAGTAGAGAGATGAGTATTCTTATTGATACTTTGGGATGGTTTACAATGGAATAGAACCCCTTTATTTATAGGGAGGTGGTCACTTAGCCACCAAGAAGTAAACCCTAGAATCTCTCTAAATATGGACATTCACCTAAAATAGAATATTTTATAACAATTTTTTAGTAATAATTAGTTATTTATAGATACAATTTGCTTTATTACGGATTGTAAACTTTTTTCTATAGTTATAAGATGTATTTGATGTATTTAAGCTATTGTATTCAAGAATACAGTAGCAAAAATAGGCGTGAATCAGGGAAGTCCGACTAATAAGTTGTTATATTCGAGTGTATTCAACTGTACTCATGAAGTGAAAAATAGGATTATAGCTGGACCAATTATTGTATTCGACTGTATTCACGGCGTGAAATAGGGGGATTATACTGTTTTCAAAACAAAAAGTGCATCAATTAAATAATAGACTCCTAATATAACTCAACAAACTCAATTATAATACACAAATTTTGTATTTTCAATTATAAAAAAGATTCTCAACAGAAAAATACCCAAAAACATAGCAATCTTCAGAAAAATTATATAATATATCTGAATACATAAATTATATTAATTAATATATATATATATATATATATATATATATATATATATATATATATATATGAATACATTCATGTCATATAGCGAGACAATGAATACCATAAAATACATAGAATACATCGGAATACATTAAAATACAATGAAAAAAAATAATGAATACTATGAAATATATGAAATGAGGCACACTGAATTACATTGAAAAAAAAAAGACAATGAAATACATGAAAATACATTAAAATATATTAACAGAAAATCAAGTTGCTCAACTCCAAACTCCGTCATCTTTGTTCAAGAACAAATCCTAATTTCCGATGAATCCGCCATAACAACGTTTGAAGGTACAACACGTAATATCTTTGAGATTTGAAGGTACAACACACGACACCTTTTTCTATTTACCTGCTACCCAACAGATCCGTTGTTCAATCATCGCTGCTCCATCAGCCACTATATCCAAGGCTTTATATTTTGTCGGTGGTCAAATTAAATTATTTCTCTTTCTTCTCTTTGGTATCTAAGGTTCTTCATAGTTCATGGCATTGGTTGTTTTTCTGTTTGGTTAGGGATTGATTTGCTTTGAACTCGCAATTCAATATTTGGTGCAAGAATTGATCGGATGAAAAGAAAATAGTATGGGTGAGAGGAATTTTGAGATTGAGCATCATTTTTTCAGGAAATACGGGAAGAGAATGAGATATATCAAAGTAGAGAAAGAAAGAAAATAGTGTAACTGAATAGCGTATTTAGTGGCTTAGGGCTATGAGGTAACCAAAATTAAATATTTTGCTATAAACCTTAGAAGGTATCTATAGAATATAATTTTTTAAAATGATATTTATTTAAAATAAATAATATTTAATAACTTATCTTTGGGTATCATGACCCGGGTTTCCAACCGTCAGGACTCATGATGGCGCCTACTAATGTGAGATAAGCAAGCCATTTCGTTAATTACTTACTTCATCATTCATTTATTTCTTTTTAACAAATCTAAGGCGATAACAAATAAACAACGAATTTTTAAATTTAAGCTAAAGACATCAATAAAATATCAGAAACCTATGTTTATTACAACTACTCAAGCCTTAATCACCCAAAACATGGTGTCACAGTTTCACAGACGATCTAAAATTTACTACATACAAAGTCTGAAGAAAATATCATTATACTGTTTCTGAAGCAAAAATATGAAACAAGAAATGAAAGATAGAGGAGACGCCAGAGCCTGCGGATGCCTGCAAGTCTACATTGGATCTCCATGTGGACTGAAGGTATCCTCCAACTACGGTCCAAGAGCTGCTCCGAGATCTGCACATAGTGCAAAGTATAGTATCAGCACAACCAACCGCATGTGCTGGTAAGTGCCTAGCCTAACTTTGGCGAAGTAGTGACGAGGCTAGGACTAAACTACCAAATAAACTTGTGTAGTTATATAATATACAGCGGAAAGTAATGTAGAAATAAATAAATCAAGATGGGAGGGGGAAAAATATACTTCGGGGGAATAACAAGTAAAAGCAAAATATTAGGAGAATTAGTAAGGAACCAAAAATTCAACTACTAACAAGGATAAACAAAATAAATGCAGATGTCACTTTCATTTCACATCTTGTTGCAGGTATGCAATCCGATCCCATTTTCTGTATCTCGTGGCAGGCGTGCCACCCGCTCCCATTTCATATGTCTTGTGGCTGACGTGCCACCACCTCCTATTTAATATATCTTGTGGCAGGCGTGCTACATGCTCCCATTTTATATATCCTGTGGCAGACGTTCCACCCGCTCCCATTCAATTATCTTGTGACAGGCGTGCCACCCGCTCCATTTTAATTATCTTGTGTCAGGCGTGTCATCCGCTCCCATTTCATATATCTTGTAGCAGGTGTGCCACCCGCTCCCATTTTCATATATCTTGTGGCAGGCATGCCACCCGCTCCCATTGCAATTATTTTGTGGTAGGCGTACCACTCGCTCCTATTTTAATTATCTTGTGGCAGGCGCGCCACCTGCTCCCACTTTAATTATTTTGTGGCAGGCATGCCACCCGATTCCAGCTACAAATCAACAAAAATCACAAAGAATCACGACAAGGGAATAATAATATAACAACTTCCCGGCAGGTGAATAATAACATAGCAACTTCCTGGCAAGGGAACATTAATATTTTAAAAACATCCCAGCAAGAGAACAATAATATCAAGATAAATATTCCGGCAAGGGAAAAATAATTATAATAATATGTGAGGCACAATGAACCACAACGAAGTCATAACAATTATAATATAAGACTCACGCGCACGCTTGACACCGGCATATAGATACTTGTTTATGTCTATACGTTGTACTCCACAATTAACACGTAACAATTAAGATAGAACTCCTAATCCCTCAAGCTAAGGTTAGATCATACACTTACCTCGTTGTCACGAACACAATTCACATTTCTACTATAGCTTTACCTCTTGACTCCACCGTCAATTCGCTCGAATCTAGCCACAAGTTACTTAATTCCATCAATAAACGCTAAATGAATCAATTTGAATGCACGAAAATGAGTTTTATAAAATTTTACCCAAAAAGTCAAAAATCGCCCATGGGCTCACATGGTCAAAACACGAGGTTCGAACCAAAACCCGATTACCCTTTCCCCCAGGAACTCAAATATATAATTTATTTTGAAATCGGACCTCAAATCAAGGTCCAAATCTTCAATTTTTGAAAAACCTAGGTTCTACCCAAAACACTAAATTTTTCCATGAAAAAATCTTTGATTTGCAGTGGAGATCATGTTAAAAGATGTTAATGATTGAAGGAAACGAATTAAAATTGACTTACAACCGATTCAGAAGAAGTTTTATTCTTGAAAAGTCACCCTAGGGAATTTGTGTTTGGGGAGGATATGAAAATGGGTTAAAAATTCGTCTAAGTATAAAAGTTGCAGGTCTCAGATGTAAAAAATGGTATTGCGAACCTCGACCTCTGCTGGCTTGAAAATCGCAAAAGGAAACTTGCATTTGCAAGTTGGGAATTGCGAGCGGGCGTCGTATTTGCGACTCAAGGCTGAAACAGGGGAATTTCGCATTTACGGAGGGAGTCTTGCATTTGCGAGACTGGAGCTTGCCTGATTTCCCTTGCAGTTGCGATCAGCCACTCGCATTTGCAAGCGAGGCTTCGCAAACGGGAAGCTTACAGGCCTGCTATGCACAGCTAAAAGTCTGCAATTCTTTTAAGTCCAAAATGCACTCCGTGGCCTATCCAAAACTCATATGAGATTTCAATGAAATTTCTCAAAACTTCTTTAAATATCATATTTGCATTTAAGATCCGTATCACGTCAAATGGATTTCGTTTCTAACCGAATTTTACATATATATCTTAAATCATATATAAGACCTACATCAGGCTCTAAAATCAAAATACGGACCCGATACCATAGAGTTTCATTCAAGTTTATTTACAAACCTCATAAATAATTCCGTAAAATAATTTTCTTCAAAAGATCATTTCTTGGGCTTGAGACTTCAGAATTCGGTTTCGGGCATACGCCCAAGTCCTATATTTTCTTATGGACCCTCCGGTACCTTCAAATTACAGGTTCGGGTTTGTATACCTAAAAGATTAACCAAAGTTAAATTAATTTATCTTATAGTCAAAGTTTATCATTTTTCACAAATTTTCACATATAGACTTTCCAGCTATGTACCCGGACTACGCACGTAAATTGAGGTGATGCTAAAAGACATTTTATGGTCGAAATGCGGAATTTATTTTAAAAACAAGTGATGACCTTTTGGGTCATCATATTAGGCTTTTTAATACTCTGACTCACGAATCATATGTAACCGATTTCCAAGTCCAATCCATTCGTTCTTGTCTACCTTGTTCTTAACAATGACCATATCCATATATATTTTGTTATTTCGCACAATGCATTAGAAAACAAGCTAACAAAATAAAAATTGTTAAATCAATATGTGCCAAAATAGATTTTGGGTCTCACTCACGCTTATAGGTGTTTATCGGGCAGATTGAAACGAAATGAATGGGAAAAACTTGTTGGAAATCATGTATACCTTTGATATGTGCGTTTTGGTTGTATGAGCATGATTTTCAGGTATAGGTTTTGATGAATGACAAACAATGAAGTCAAGTGTCAAACAACGATATAATCAAATGGCGAGAAGCATACTGATGACAGAATTGCATGAACGAGCCAAAGAAGTTCAAGACCGAAGACCCAAGACGTAGGTCGTTTGGTAGAACCAATGTAAGGACAACATTTAAGTTATCTTATCCTTTGGCTCAACATTAGGTCATCATAAACATGCAAAAAATCACTTTATTAAATTATATATATATCATTAATATTTTTAATATATACTTCAAACAAAATGATTTTAACGTTTTCATTTCAACCAAAATGGGTTTTGAAGTAAGTTTTGGATTCTGGTATACTCTGATATACACAGTGTATATCAAGTGTATATCAAGTGTATATAATCGACCGTTGCCAGTTTTGAACACTGGAACAACATAATCGATTGTCTACTTTAACAATAGATTGGTGACAATCGATTGTTCACTTTAACAATCGGTTATTTTGAGAAAGTGTGCAACCGGTTCTTAAATATCAAAACAATCGATTGTCTTTGTCCCACAATCGATTGTCACTTTCATACAATCGATTATATTTTGACCGTTCCACAATCCTAAATTGATTTTTGAACATTGTAGAACAATCGATTATTCAGGGTTAACAATCGATTGTTTAGCCTAAAATCAGGAATCTGTTTTTTGAACGTTGGTCAGACAATCGATTGTCACCTCCAAACAATCGATTATCGAAGCACAGAATCAGGGATTTTATTTGTCAATTAAGCAACGGTCAGCACCACTTTTTCACCTATAAAAAGAGGTCTTTTGAGCTGATTTTAAACACACAACTCCTACATATATTGATATACATATTGATCATTTTCAAGCATCATTTTAGAGCTTTTGTTGAGCCATTTGATAGACAACTTTGTGTTGTTCATAGAGCTTATTTTGTTTCTCTTTATCCACTCTATTGAGAGAGTATTTGTTGTAAAAGAGAGTTTTTTGAGAAGAACATATCTTCTCATTTGTCGGGTTTGCTAAGTACCCAAAGTCTTAGTGGTTGAAGTCTTGGGGTGAGGTATCCTCAAGCAAGTGAAGTCTTAAGGTGCGGTATCCTTGAGCAACTGTAACGGTTTTTTAAGCACCCGTAAGCTTGACGAAGATAGTGGAATCTCGAGAGAGTCTCTCGGGGACTAGACTAGCCACTGGTTGTGGTGAACCAGGATAAAATACGGTGTGTTCTTACTTGATTATTTCAATTACCGTATTTACTTATTCCCGCAATTTTAAATTCCGCAATATTTCAATATTCTCGTGCCTCACTATTCACCCCCCCCCCCTCTAGTGAACGGCATAAATTCTAACAATTGGTATCAGAGCCTAACTCTCTGAAAGCCTTAACCGGTTGAGAGCTATATATATTTTTGTGTATAGAATATTTAAGCAGGAATGATGAATGAAGGACAATCCACCACTTGCGTTCCACTATTTGACGGAACAAACTACACATATTGGAAATGGCGGATGAGTATCTTCCTCAAAGCAAACAATTTTCGTTTGTGGAAAATCATCAAAAAACGGTGAACCAATGCCGACAAAGAAAGTTGGAGAAATCACGGTTCCAAAGAAGGAAGATGAATATGAAGCCAAGGACATGAAGATAGTTGAAAATAATGCAAGGGCCATCCATGTATTATATTGTGCGGTGAATCCGAATGACTATCGGAAAATCTCTTGCTGCACAACCGCCAAGGAGATGTGGGACAAACTCGAGATCATTTATGAAGGTACGCCTCAAGTCCGAGAATCCAAAATTGATTTTCTAACTCATAAATATGAAACTTTTAAAATGGAGAAGGAACCTATTGGTGTTATGTTTGAACGATTTTTAAGAATCGTCAACGATCTCCATGCTCTCAGGAAAGTTTACACGAACAAAGATCTTGTTCGAAAAGTCCTACGGAGTCTCACTCCCGAATGGCGTTTCAAAGCCAATGCCATCCAAGAGTCGATGGAATACACGAGTATCACAATTGATAGACTAAGAGGTAACCTCGAAACTTATGATAGCACAATTCTTAATCCTTATCTTAGAAGTGATTCGAATTTTGCCTTCAAAGCCTCATCCTCTAAAAGAGAAGAGGTAAGTGATTCGGAAAGGGATGATGAAAATACTTCCACTGATATATTTGAAAAGCTTTGTAAGTCTTTGAAGAAGGACAAGAAAAAGAGGAAACACCATAGGCGCGTATCACGGGACTCAGACAGCTCGGGCAATGAAGCCGGCGCTTTATGTCTCATGGAAAATGGAGAAGAAGAGGTAAGTACATCTAACTCTCACTCATTTGAAGATTTACAAAATGCCTATGATAATTGTATGGTGAATTTGTCAATGCTTCCAAATTGATTAAAGAATTGAAGAAAACACTTTCTTTGCAAACAGATTTTCAGAAAACACTTTCTTTACAAGAAAAAGATTTTTAAAAATCCTCTTCTTTGAAAGAAATAGATTTTGAAAAATTGACTAATGAAAATGGTGTTCTTAAAAACAAAATTACAGTTTTAGAAAAAGAAAACAAAAAATGACATTGCTGTTTTTAAAAATAAAATCAAGGAATTGAATGAAGCTTCTTCTATTGATACATGTTCAAATTGTTCTTCTTGTAGTTCTTTAAAACTAGAGATCACAGAACTTAGGAAAACACTAGAAACACGTAGTGTTGATATTCCTAAAGCTGAAACAAAGAAGAAAAAGCCTAGGAATAACTATAGGCGTAAAATGAATAAGAATCATGATAGAAATGGAATTGCGCAACCTAGAAATGATTCTAGGATTTTTGCTAATGAGTCTAGGAATAATTATTCTAGACCACCTAGAGATGACTCTAGGAATTTCAACGCGTCTAGGAATGACTTTGGATCACCTAGAACGCATTTGGCTCAACCTAGACATATGCACAATCCTAATGTTATATGTCATTATTGTAATCGGGTAGGACACATTGCACCCGTTTGTTTTGCTAAACATAGAAATTTATGTGTTGATTATAATTTTTATTATCCTAACCCCCAAGGACCCAAAAGAAGTTGGGTACCAAAAATCTATTTTTAGGTTCTTTTTGCAGGTGTGCTTGAAGACTACAATATTGTAGTGGATGCACCAAGCACAAAACCTTAATGCATTAAGGGGGAACGTCGGTTAGTTATCGTATTTTGAATAAAAACACAATGAGTTGATATGTGCAAATAATCTATATCAGTTTTGGTTGATACATGCTTTAATCAGTTCTTTTTGAATAACAATTAGTATCAATTTGGTTTATAATAATTGATTGATTCATGTTTTGATGAACATTCTTAGTTTAAAATAACAATTGATATCATTGAGAAAAATGACCGTTATCATTAGTATGCCATTTACTAACATTTGATATGATCTTGTTTATAACGATTGGTATCGTCAATGGTTTAAATTTTTTTTGGTATAGTCTTTTTGCTAATGCCAAAAGGGGGAAGAATATGGGCAATATGCATTCCTTAATTGAGGGGGAATATTCAATTAAGGGGGAATTATATTGAATTGATTTCTATGAATTGTTTGCATAAATTGTATGTTGAGATATAGCATGAATTTAGGGGGAATTCAATATGCATATCTTCCGTTGTTTGTCATTATCAAAAAGGGGGAAATTGTTGGAAATCATGTATACCTTTGATATGTGCGCTTTGGTTGTATGAGCATGGTTTTCAGGTATAGGTTTTGATGAATGACAAACAATGAAGTCAAGTGTCAAACAACGATATAGTCAAATGGCGAGAAGCATACCGATGACGGAATTGCATGAACGAGCCAAAGAAGTTCAAGACCGAAGACCCAAGACGTAGGTCGTTTGGTAGAACCAATGTAAGGACAACATTTAAGTTATCTTATCCTTTGGCTCAACATTAGGTCATCATAAACATGCATAAAATCACTTTATTAAATTATATATATCATAAATATTTTTAATATATACTTCAAACAAAATGATTTTAACGTTTTCATTTCAACCAAAATGGGTTTTGAAGTAAGTTTTGGATTCTGGTATACTCTGGTATACACAGTGTATATCAAGTGTATATCAAGTGTATATAATCGACCGTTGCCAAAGTTTTGAACACTGGAACAACATAATCGATTTTCTACTTTAACAATCGATTGGTGACAATCGATTGTCCACTTTAACAATCGGTTATTTTGAGAAAGTGTGCAACCGGTTTTTAAATATCAAAACAATCGATTGTGAACAATCGATTGTCACTTTCATACAATCGATTATTTTTTGACCGTTCCACAGAATCCTAAATTGATTTTTGAACGTTGAAGAACAATCGATTATTCAGGGTTAACAATCGATTGTTTAGCCTAAAATCAGGAATCTGTTTTTTGAACGTTGGTCAGACAATCGGTTGTCACCTCCAAACAATCGATTGTCGAAGCACAGAATCAGGGATTTTATTTGTCAATTAAGCAATAGTCAGCACCACTTTTTCACCTATAAAAAGAGGTCTTTTGAGCTGATTTTAAACACACAACTCCTGCATATATTGATATACATATTGATCATTTTCAAGCATCATTTTAGAGCTTTTGTTGAGCCATTTGATAGACAAATTTGTGTTGTTCATAGAGCTTATTTTGTTTCTCTTTATCCACTCTATAGAGAGAGTATTTGTTGTAAAAGAGAGTTGTTTGAGAAGAACATATCTTCTCATTTGTCGGGTTTGCTAAGTACCCAAAGTCTTAGTGGTTGAAGTCTTGGGGTGAGGTATCCTCAAGCAAGTGAAGTCTTAAGGTGCGGTATCCTTGAGCAACTGTAACGGTTTGTTAAGCACCCGTAAGCTTGACGAAGATAGTGGAATCTCGAGAGAGTCTCTCCGGGACTGGACTAGCCACGGGTTGTGGTGAACCAGGATAAATGACGGTGTGTTCTTTCTTGATTATTTCAATTACCGTATTTACTTATTCCAGCAATTTTAAATTCCACAATATTTCAATATTCTCGTGCCTCACTATTCACCCCCCCCCCCCTCTAGTGAACGGCATAAATTCTAACAATTGGTATCAGAGCCTAACTCTCTGAAAGCCTTAACCGGTTGAGAGCTATATATATTTTTGTGTATAGAATATTGAAAGCATGAATGATGAATGAAGGACAATCCACCACTTGCGTTCCACTATTTGACGAAACAAACTACACATATTGGAAATTGCGGATGAGTATCTTCCTCAAAGCAAACAATTTTCGTTTGTGGAAAATCATCAAAAAATGGTGAACCAATGCCGACAAAGAAAGTTGGAGAAATCACGGTTCCAAAGAAGGAAGATGAATATGATGCCAAGGACATGAAGATAGTTGAAAAATGCAAGGGCCATCCATGTATTATATTGTGCGGTGAATCCAAAGTTGTTTTTCTAACTCATAAATATGAAACTTTTAAAATGGAGAAGGAACCTATTGGTGTTATGTTTGAACGATTTTTAAGAATCGTCAACGATCTCCATGCTCTCGGGAAAGTTTACACGAACAAAGATCTTGTTCGAAAAGTCCTACGGAGTCTCACTCCCGAATGGCGTTCCAAAGCCAATGCCATCCAAGAGTTGATGGAATACACGAATATCACAATTGATAGACTAAGAGGTAACCTCGAAACTTATGATAGCACAATTCTTAATCCTTATCTTAGAAGTGATTCGAATTTTGCCTTCAAAGCCTCATCCTCTAAAAGAGAAGAGGTAAGTGATTCGGAAAGGGATGATGAAAATACTTCCAGTGATATATTTGAAAAGTTTTGTAAGTCTTTGAAGAAGGACAAGAAAAAGAGGAAACACCATAGGCGCGTATCACGGGACTCAGACAGCTCGGGCAATGAAGCCGGCGCTTTATGTCTCATGGCAAACGGAGAAGAAGAGGTAAGTACATCTAACTCTCACTCATTTGAAGATTTACAAAATGCCTATGATGAATTGTATAATGAATTTGTCAATGCTTCCAAATTGATAAAAGAATTGAAGAAAACACTTTCTTTGCAGAAATCACTTTCTTTGCAAACAGATTTTCAGAAAACACTTTCTTTACAAGAAAAAGATTTTGAAAAATCCTCTTCTTTGAAAGAAATAGATTTTGAAAAATTGACTAATGAAAATGGTGTTCTTAAAAACAAAATTGAAGTTTTAGAAAAAGAAAACAAAAAATGACATTGCTGTTTTTAAAAATAAAATCAAGGAATTGAATGAAGCTTCTTCTATTGATACATGTTCAAATTGTTCTTCTTGTAGTTCTTTAAAACTAGAGAACACAGAACTTAGGAAAGCACTAGAAACACGTAGTGTTATTCCTAAAGCTGAAACAAAGAAGAAAAAGCCTAGGAATAACTATAGGCGTAAAATGAATAAGAATCATGATAGAAATGGAGTTGCGCAACCTAGAAATGATTCTAGGATTTTTGCTAATGAGTCTAGGAATAATTATTCTAGACCACCTAGAGATGACTCTAGGAATTTCAACGCGTCTAGGAATGACATTAGATCACCTAGAACGCATTTGGCTCAACCTAGACATATGCACAATCCTAATGTTATATGTCATTATTGTAATCGGGTAGGACACATTGCACCCGTTTGTTTTGCTAAACATAGAAATTTATGTGTTGATTATAATTGTTATTATCCTAACCCCCAAGGACCCAAAAGAAGTTGGGTACCAAAAATCTATTTTTAGGTTCTTTTTGCAGGTGTGCTTGAAGACTACAATATTGTAGTGGATGCACCAAGCACAAAACCTTAATGCATTAAGGGGGAACGTCGGTTAGTTATCGTATTTTGAATAAAAACACAATGAGTTGATATGTGCAAATAATCTATATCAGTTTTGGTTGATACATGCTTTAATTAGTTCTTTTTGAATAATAATTAGTATCAATTTGGTTTATAATAATTGATTGATTCATGTTTTGATGAACATTCTTAGTTTAAAATAACAATTGATATTGTTGAGAAAAATGACCGTTATCATTAGTATGCCATTTACTAACATTTGATATGATCTTGTTTATAACGATTGGTATCGTCAATGGTTTAAATTTTTTTGGTATAGTCTTTTTGCTAATGCCAAAAGGGGGAAGAATATGGGCGATATGCATGCCTTAATTGAGGGGGAATATTCAATTAAGGGGGAATTATATTGAATTGATTTCTATGAATTGTTTGCATAAATTGTATGTTGAGATATAGCATGAATTTAGGTTTTGATGAATGACAAACAATGAAGTCAAGTGTCAAACAACGATATAATCAAATAGCGAGAAGCATACTGATGACGGAATTGCATGAACGAGCCAAAGAAGATCAAGACCGAAGACCCAAGACGTAGGTCGTTTGGTAGAACCAATGTAAGGACAACATTTAAGTTATCTTATCCTTTGGCTCAACATTAGGTCATCATAAACATGCATAAAATCACTTTATTAAATTACATATATCATAAATATTTTTAATATATACTTCAAACAAAATGATTTTAACGTTTTCATTTCAACCAAAATGGGTTTTGAAGTAAGTTTTCAATTCTGGTATACTCTGGTATACACAGTGTATATCAAGTGTATATCCAGTGTATATAATCGACCGTTGCCAAAGTTTTGAACACTGGAACAACATAATCGATTGTCTACTTTAACAATCGATTGGTGACAATCGATTGTCCACTTTAACAATCGGTTATTTTGAGACAGTGCAACCGTGTTTTTAAATATCAAAACAATCGATTGTCTTTGTCTGACAATCGATTGTGGACAATCGATTGTCACTTTCATACAATCGATTATTTTTTGACCGTTCCACAGAATCCTAAATTGATTTTTGAACGTTGAAGAACAATCGATTATTCAGGGTTAACAATCGATTGTTTTGCCTAAAATCAGGAATCTTTTTTGAACGTTGGTCAGACAATCGATTGTCTCCTCCAAACAATCGATTGTCGAAGCACAGAATCGGGGATTTTATTTGTCAATTAAGCAACGGTCAGCACCACTTTTTCACCTATAAAAAGAGGTCTTTTGAGCTGATTTTAAACACACAACTCCTGCATATATTGATATACATATTGATCATTTTCAAGCATCATTTTTGAGCTTTTGTTGAGCCATTTGATGACAACTTTGTATTGTTCATAGAGCTTATTTTGTTTCTCTTTATCCACTCTATTGAGAGAGTATTTGTTGTAAAAGAGAGTTGTTGTAGAAGAACATATCTTCTCATTTGTCGGGTTTGCTAAGTACCCAAAGTCTTAGTGGTTGAAGTCTTGGGGTGAGGTATCCTCAAGCAAGTGAAGTCTTAAGGTGCGGTATCCTTGAGCAACTGTAACGGTTTGTTAAGCACCCGTAAGCTTGACAAAGATAGTGGAATCTTGAGAGAGTCTCTCGGGGACTGGACTAGCCACGGGTTGTGGTGAACCAGGATAAAATATGGTGTGTTCTTTCTTGATTATTTCAATTACCGTATTTACTTATTCCAGCAATTTTAAATTCCGCAATATTTCAATATTCTCGTGCCTCACTATTCACCCCCCCTCTAGTGAACGACATAAATTCTAACAAAACTCAGCCCGTTCAGTTAGTGGACGGATTGGTTAGCGAGCAAGGAAAATGGGCTGCTAGCGGGTTGGAAAGCTTTGGGTTTTTTAGGGCCCGTACGGGTTCAGGCTAAGCGAATTCGGGTGGGCGGGCTACAATTTTTTTATTAAATTTTATTTTTCTTATCCAATGTTATTGACAGTTAAGTATTTATAAACTTTTAAAAGATTAGAGGTAAACTTTGAAGTTTGTTTTAAATTTGAAATTGTATTTTAAAATTATAAAATTTAAAATTTAAAATTATAAAGTAATTGGCTACAAAAAATTATTCAATAAGACCAATAGGCAATATGTAAGGAATAAACTCCGAACTCCGAATGCTTTCATTATATATTCTTCATACATTAAATTTATTTGCAAGTTTTTTTTATTTATTATTTTTAAACTTGCAAATTAAAAGTTTACAACAACTATAAAAATAAGAAATAGTACATCACATATTTATCATTTTACTAAGTTCTTCCATGTCAACATGATGTTCTATGTTTTCGACATTGGTTGAATCGGAACCATAAACTACTATATCTCTAATTTTTTGGTAAAAGAGTGAATTATGAGAAAAAATGAAGAAGAAGGGGGGTTATTTATAGATTTTAAAAGATTAAAAATGTAAATTTTTTAATTATTAGGGGTGGGAGAGCTACATTTTTAATTGGAGGGGGGAGGGGAGGAGGAAAATGGCCATTTTTGCAAAATCTGGCCGTTCCCCAATGTTCATCTCTCAATTTGACTGTTGGGAACGGTTCAATTAATTTTTTTTAACAGAAATTCAACGGTAACCGGGCTGCAACCCGCTAACAGATAGCGGGTTATGCGGATTTGATACCCCGTTAAGTAGAACGTGTTCGTTTAAAATCTATCCTCCTACCAACTCAGTCCCAACCCGCTCAATAGTAATCAATAGCGAGTTGAACCGGGCTAATCCAGATTAAAGTGAATTGAAAACGAGTTAACTCGGCCCTATTAAAAAAATTGTTCAGGCTATATAGGAAGGCCAAGATCACATCCCGATCCGATATGGGATTCATTCCCTCCATCACCTCTCCCCCTCCCCTCACGCGGATCGAGGGTATTTCCACCCCCTCTTCAACTAGTACGTGAGCATTCTGCCTTCTCTTCTAAGGGCCAACATCGACCACAGAGCCACTTTGATATCATGCCAAATAAGCTTTGAATCTAACTCACGTCCCACAAATTAGTTCGAAGATAGCAGGATTGTCCAAGCCTTAGATCAGGGGTCTCATCTCGATCTGATGTGAAATTCATTCCGTTCATCAATATGAATTGATGTGTTCAAATAAATCAGACTATAATTTGAAAAAGATTAATAAATTCTTTAATGCCATTCTACGTGCGGCCCCGTTTCCAGTAATAGTTCTCTACTTCTCTTAGAATACTTTTTAATGAAAATGAAAATGTGGCAAAATGTTTTTGTTTGCACTAAACTAAAATTTAAATCGTTCAGATCTCAACTATTTAAAAACTCTTAATAGATCTGTAACAAAGTCTTAACACCATTCAGATAAAACATAACTGCTTTTTTCGCTCGCAAAATCACTTCTTTCGGCGAAACAATTGCAGGCTTACTCATCTCTCTCTCCCGACTGCAAGCCAAAGTTTTTCCTCTTGAACCGGTAAGATTTCAGAATATTTACTGCGTATTTTGTTATTGTGATTCTGTATCTTGATTTAATTTTCCGTTTTGAGATTAGGGTTTAAGAAGACCCCTTTTGAAATATGGTATGATAACAGATGCACAAAGTAAAATCAGATTTACGGGGTCTTATATCATTATTTGAAACAGTATAACAGTGAAAAATTATAGTAAGAAACTGTAATGAAAGAGTTGAATGTATTTAATGTATGGTTATTTGCTGGTGCGGCTAATTCAATGTTGGCAAAATCACTTACAATAACTAGACATATTAACCTTGGCTTCATTTCCTTTTGTTCGTTTTACCTTTCTTTATTTCTCTTTATTTCTCTCGTGTTGTTGTGTTTGATGGGATAAAAGCATTTTCTAGAAGACAACAAAAATATGACCAAAATGTCACCTTTTTGTATAAGTGTGGTGTCGGCGTAACTTGCGCACACTAAACTAATCTTACGGGGTATCTGTTAACTTCCACCAGCATAGGTATCGGGTAATTAAGATGAAATCATGAAATTATCTAGTGGTTTTTCTTCTGGTTTTAAACCTGAGACCTCATGGTTCTCAACCCATTTCATCGATAGCTAGGTCGTACCCTTGAGTGCCCCAAATGTCACCTTTTTGTAAATTGTAAATATGTAAATGTCTTCTTGAGATGATGATCTATTGGAAACAGCCTCTCTACGCCTCAGGTAAGGGTAAGGTCTGCGCGCACAATACCTTCCCCAAACCCCACTAATGGGATTTCAGTGGGTCGTTGTTGTTGTAGTTTTTTATCAATTAAGTGTGTTCAAATGTTATCTGATGAGAAGTGGAATCTTTACATGTCAATGTTATGCAGATAAAATATTTTGTACTTTTACCTTCTAAAAATAAATATTCTTTTGCAGTATGGTTTCTAAAAATTGTAGTAGCTGGCGAATTCAATAGCCAGTGGTGGAATCAAGAATGTATGCTAGAGGTATTCAAAACAGAATACTGGAATGCATGCTTGTGTTTTTTAGGTGTGACCTAAAGTAATTTTTGGACCCCCTTTGCCACCAAGAATCTTCAATATTGTCCAAAGGATTCAACAGTTAATATATAATCAAAATGTCATTTTTGTCTTCTTTGTGCAGTATAAATTTTTGCTGAAGTGGCTTCAACTGAACCCCCTCGACTCTACATAACTCCATCCCTGAGCCAGCACTGAATTTATAGGCTTGAGTTCTTGTCATTAAAGCAAAATTTTGTAAAGCAAATCTTCACAGCTTTCTTATTTATATGTATATCTCACTACTTTCTGTATATAATATAAGCTGCTTCTGATGGTCAGTAGTTCTATTTGTACATTCGTGTGTCGTTCCTCCATGTTCTATATTTGAACCATTCTGTCTTAGCATTTCTTTTGTTCCCCTGTTTGTGTTCTTCCCTCTTTTGTATTCTTCATACGGATTGCAGATCTTTTTGTGTGTTTTTGCTTTTTTTTTTCTCCTTGATTGTCTCTGTTTCTGACTTTAATTTACATTAGTCGATATGCTATAATCGTCATAATTTTGTATTTCAGATATGGAACAATCTGATGAAAATCAAAGAGTGAGTTGGAGAAATGTCAATGTAGTGAAAACCTTTTTAGAGACTTGTATTGAAGAAGTATCCTTAAACAGTTTGAAGCCGGATTCATGGAACAAGGTTAAGCTAGCCCTGGAGACTTCTCATGGTTTAAGAGTCACTCAGAAGCAGATGAAGAATCATTATGATTATCTAAAAGAAAAATAGCAAGCTTGGTTACCGATAACTAAAAAGAAATATTTATGATCCAGCAGCCAATACCATTCGAATGTCTAATGCTGAGTGGGACGAGTACATAAAGGTAAGTTCATTATCTAGTAAATTCTTCTTTTTATGGTAAAAAGTTGGTTTGACGTGTGCAGTGAAAGCTATGTTGCTCGGACCTTCTAAAATATTGTTGCACCCGTGTTGTACCCTCCAAAAACGCGTAACTTTTGAAGGATCCGATATACACCCGACAGTATTTTTGAAGAGTCCAGGCAAATATAGATTGAAAATATGATCTTCTATTTTTAAATATAGGCTCATCCAAAAGCAAAGACATTGAAGAGCTCGCCTCTACCTTTTCCGGATCTTTGTGCAAGACTTTTTGAGAATTCTAGCGGAACAGAAGTACCTATGCTTTATTATTTGATTTTGTCTTGCTTGTGTTTCTAATTTTATCTCTGTTTCTTAATGCAGCTTTCCCATTTTTACTCTACTCGCCGAGGGTCGATTGGAAGCAGCCTCTCTGCCTTTCGGGCAGGGGTAAGGCTCGTCTACATATTACCCTCCCCAGACCCCACCTGGTGGGAGTATACTGGGTAGTAGTTGTTTGTTGTTGTTAGCGGAACAGAAGTTCATGGTGAGAGTCCAAGCGGTACAATTCCAAGGCCTAATATCTCTTACGTATCTACTGAATAAGATATAGATACACCTGATGATGCCGAAGATTTACTTGGTGACAAAAATGATGGAGCTTCTAATAATTCTATGTCTCAATCTTCAGTTCCAGTTGAAAGGAAAAGTTTAGGAATTAAGAGAAAATTCTTATGGTCTCAATTGGAAATTGATGAGAAGATGAGCATTGCATTTGAGATATTGATTAGAAAAAATAGCTGGCCTGACATTGAGGAATGTATGGACAAATTAGAGGGACTTGGATGGGAAGAACCGTTATACAGCGCAACTGTTAGCATACTTTGTGAAGGTGATAGTTACAGAAAAATATGAATGAAAATGATAGAGGTCGACAAATTAGAGAATTGGATCAAAGTCATGGGGAAAAAATGGGAATTCTTTGATTTTGCTAATTATCTGGAATATACTTTAGATTAATTGTATAGAACCTTTTCTTTATTGTTTCCCAACTAGTATTTATTATGCTTATGGAACTTTTTGATACTGTAATATGCTTTGCTTATGGAACATCTTCTGTTTGTGAAACACACTTTTTTTCATGTCTTGTTATGCTTGAATAATGTAGAATATATTTTTATGATCACCTTATTGTTTGGAAAATCCAAACCTAGGAAAGAACCAAAAGTGACTCGCGTGAACTGTGAATACTGGTGTGACTGGAATTAATAACTTAAAATGCGCATGAAGTTGTTACAGAAATTTTTCTTAACATTCATTTTGTATTTTGTTATGGCATAGCTTGCTGCTGAAAAATGTTGCTAGGTTAGTGTGACTCGCTTTGCTCTTTAAACTTCGCCCTCCTTACTCAACCTCAACATTTATAAAAAAAACCGAGTTCTCTGTTTTTTCAGTGACATCAAACATGCAAATTGAAGTCCACATAATACTCAATTCTGTTGGAGAAAATACTATGATGGAGCTAACTGAGAGCATTTATTTTGGTGTTATAGCAGTTGAATTTGTTTAAACACGTAGGGTTTCAGAAGGCACAAATACAGCTGAATTTAGTTTGTTTGTTTTGAGTTTTTGCACCTAGGATGCCTATTTTTGCACCTGAATTTTCAAACTCAATGTTACATTTGGATATGAAGTGCAACATCACATTAAGGCGATATGTTAAACCATAATAAGTATCATTGCATTTGGCAATGTTCATAATAATTACTCCCTCCGTTTTTAAAAAAAAAGAAACTTTTGCTCTTCGGGGACCCAAATAAAGTGTTATTTGACTATGCTTTTTTGCAAATTTTCAAATATCTTAATACATATACATTATTTGAGCAAAAATAATGTTTCAAAAGTAATCGAAATTTAGTCACTTTTTCATGTAAAGATAAATATGAACAAAAACACTATTTAAAATCCGAAAAATACTCTAATATAAGATACTGAATTTCTGCTATAATATACTGGGGTTCCAATATAATATATTAGACTTCCAACATAATATGCTTGAGTTCCAGTATAATATGCTGGAAGTTTAAACATGTCTCTAGTATATTATATTGGAACTTTTCGCGTGTTGGAATTCAAGCATAATATGCTGGAAGCTCATATACAGTATATTATGCTAGAACTTTCCGTATTGCAGCAAAATAGGGATTATTTTTTAATGACTTTGCAAACGTTGGCTATTCTTGAATGATCAATCCGAAAACTAGCTAGCCCGTGCTATTTTTACATTGCGTTCGGTCGAACTATATTTGGGCTTAGGGATGACAAACGGGCTGGTCGAGTTGGATATGAGCGAGTCCAAACGGGTCATTTTAAAAAATAGATAAATTATCCGGGCCAACTTATATTTGAGACAAATTAAAAGGGGTTTATCTGGCGGATACTATGGATATTCATATTATCCATGACTTTTTAAATATGATCACTTATGAAAGAATTCCTGGTTTCCAAACTTAAGGAACTCCAATTTGAGGCTTTGCAAATGTAAAAACTAAACATATTAGTTATCTATTGGTTATCCATTTGGTTAATCATTTTCTAAGTGGATAATATGGTTATTTATCCGTATTCGATATGTTTTTAAATAGTTCATTATCCAACCCTTTTCTGATGGATAATATGGGTGGAAAACTGTTTTTTTTTAGGAATTTTTACCTCCTATAGCAAAAGTTAACACCTTAATTATATTAAATAAATACCATTTAAATAAATTATATTCTATAGATACCTTTTATAGTTTATAGTACAATTTTTAATTTTGGTTATCTCCTATACTTAAGTCACTAAACACGTTATTTCTTGTTTTGTTCTCTCCCTTTAAAGATTTTTCTCTCTCTATCACGACCCAAACCCCGATCGGGTCGTGATAGCGCCTCTCGTGAAGACAAAGCCAGCCAATCAACCTATTTCGCCTCTTCATAATAGTTAAATATTAACAAACAATTTAGCATAATTAAATAAAACAGTCTAAATAAAGATCTCTTTATTAAGTGCGGAATACAACCCGAACACAACCCAAATCGGGGTGTCACAAGTCACGAGCATCTATTAGAGTATAAATACAACTACAAGGCCTGGAATATTTAAAATAAGGCTGATAAACAAAAGGAAGAAATGCGGTGCTGCGAACGCTAGCAGTCACCTTGCTAAACTCCGATAACATAACCTTTGATCAGCTCAAAACCCATTACCGGGTGAACAAATACCTGCAACTGCACATGAGGTGCAGGGAGTAAAGTAAGTACTCCAACTCAGTGAGTAATAAGGGTAAATAATAACTGACCAGTAAGAAATCATGTAAGGCAAATCATCATGCTGTACATAACTGTGTAAAACTTTTTGAGAAAAACGATGAAACTGTGAAATCTTAAAAAACGCCTTAGCTCAATCTAAGACTCCTTTGTAAATGACTTTTCCAATAGTTATGCAAATGAATGCAAAACAAATAGCGCAGATAAGCATAGAAATCCGCCCCTCAAGCACAACACTCACTCAACTGATAATGCCATACCATGTGAAGAAACGCAGACAACAGATAATGGCAGATAAATGAAGAAAGTAAACACATAGATCAGTATCATATAGCAACCACTGCGGCGTGCAGCTTGATCCATATATCGCTGCGACGTGCAACCCGATCCATACATCGCTACGGCGTGTAGCCCGATCCATATATTTCATTGACGATGCTCGTTGGGGATGTGCAGACTCCGGGATGGGCCCTTTACGGCCCAAGCACAAATATCAATCCATCTTGTGGCATCAAATCCAAGCCCTCGGCCTCATATCGGTACCAATATAACACTACTGCGGCGTGCAACTCGACCCATAGTATCCTCACAACACAGGCCTCACTCAGTTAGATAAAAATCATCACAAGCCCTTTGGGCATTTGTAAAATAGTAGTTCTTAGACCAAAACATCATTTAGAAATATCATTAAAGTCTCAAAACTAAGTAAAATGGCTGAGTTGTAAAATAGTGGAAATCAGCATGACTGATTTCAAGCAATAAGTCAAAACAGTAAGGAAACAGAGATAACAATCCCCGAAGAGTTCAAATAGTTGGCACAATGCCCAAATATGGCAATTAGCCTAAATCATGATGATAATAAGTAAGTTTCAATCAAATACATGGTAAAATCATCAATCGGGACGGACCAAGTCTCAATTCCCAACAGTACTCTACCCCACGCTCGCCTTTTCGGCGCGCAAGTCACCTCAATATAGCACTACGTGTGCAATCCGGGGTTTCAAACCCTTAGAATATCATTACAATCATTACTGATCTCGAACCGCCGAAATCTCTATCTCGCGATGCCCTTGCCCTCAAATCGGCCTCCACGCGCATCGAATCTATCCAAAATCAGAAAAAATACATCATAATATGCTAAGGGAACAAAGTCCAAGTAAAAACAATCAATAACGGGCATAAATCCCAAAATTACCAATATCGAGCCCCGAGCCCACTTCTCGAAACTCAGAAAGTTTCACATCAACGGGTTCCTTATCCTCCCACGAGTTCATACATACCAACAGTTCTAAAATCCGACTTCAAATGGTCCGTCAAATCCCAATTTAAAAGTCCAATTTCTCAAGCCCTAGTTCTTCAATTTTAGGCTTAGTTTCCATGAATTTCTAGGTGGATTTTCAAAATAAAAACGAAGTAAATTCAAAAGTCTTACCTCCAATTGATTCCCCTTGAATCCCTCTTTAATCTCCACCAAGAAGCTCTCAAAATTGTCCACCATGGAGGAAAAATGACTCAAAATAGCGGATGAAATGACTTAAAACATTCTGCCCAGCACTGACCATTACTTCATTGCGATCGCGACCCAAATCTCGCGATCGCAAAGCACTAAGTTTCCACCTATCAAATTAACACTATGTGAACGGGATGATGCTTCTGCGAACGTGATGCTTTAAATCCCATTGCTACGCTAGCGCGACCATAATGATGCGACTGCGAAGAACAAAACACTGGACCCCCAATTACTTATACGCGAACCCGAAGCACAAGCTCAGGGCCCTCCGCGAATGGGGGACCTCAAACGCGAATGCGAAGGCCAAACTCAGGCCAACCCATATTCCTTCTACGCGATCGCGAGGAACCTCACGCGACCGCGTAGGCCAAAAATTGACTTCAAGTGCTGCTGAAATTTCTGCAACTCCTCAACATAGAAATTGGTCCAGTTGACCATCTGAAACTCACCCGAGCCCCCGGGACCTCATCCAAAGCTACCAACATAACCCATAACATCATTCAAACTTGTTTCAATCATCAAAACACCTCAAACAACATCAAATTACCCAAAACTCATTGAATTCAAGCCTAAGTTTTCTAAAAACTTCCGAAATACACGTCTGATAAAAAACCCGACCAAACAACGTACGAATGACCTAGAATTTTGCACACACATCCCAAATGATATAATGAATCTACTTAAACTCTTGGAATTCCATTCCGACTCCCGGATCAAAATCTCGCATACCAACCAAAAATCGCCAAAATCTCAACTTTGCCAATTGAAGCCAAATTCTACTCCGGACTTGAAAAACCAAATTCCAATCACGCTCCTAAGTCTTAAATCACTCAATGAATCTAACTAAATTACAAAAATTCCGATCAGAGCTCATATACAACTAAGTCAACTTTTGGTCAAACCTTTCAAATTTAAAGCTATCAACTGAAACTGTTCTTTCAAATTCATTCCGATTTTCTCAAAACCATAACCACTATATACATCAGTCATTATAAATTACACGGGGAAAGTCGTGCCCGAGAGCTGGCGATCAAAGTATAAAAGCTCAAGACGGCCGGTCGGGTCGTTATATCCTCCCCCACTTAAACAGACGTTTGTCCTCGAACGTACCTAGAGTTGTTCTAAAAGCCAACCAATTGTTGAATAACCTTACCCTGCATATTTCCGGGGGAGTTCCCACATCATAGGTTCGATAACACATTTTTAACTGAACTTACACAATCCAGTCTAGCCCATAAATCATAGAACCACAGTTTCACTTCTGAAACCATCAATACGATTAAAACCTCACACCTATACTCCGAATAGGCTCTAACCAGCTATAATAATCCATGCTTGCAACTTCAAGTGCAATTATCTGATATACCATGTAACTCAAACACATGTAGTGATAATTTCCACTCACACCAGTTGCACACAACACCTGAATACCGGTAGAAAATCTCTTATCAACTAAAGTCTCATTACAACACTTCCATATACTACCAATGATAAATGAAACACGCAATAAACCATAATCATTTCTCAGATCAGTCACCCATAAGGTTAATTCTCCTTTGGCAAGGACCATAGCAAATTTCTGAATCGAACCTCAATATTTATCCATCAAACATGCTGAAATTGAATCTATTTGTATTCATTGCAGACCCCAACAACCTCATCTAATCCAACACAATTACTCTAGTGACATGACACACGAAGACAGGCTAAAGCCACAACTTGAGCAGTCCGTGCACGAATAAGCGACAATCCAAACATACTCACATCCTGAAGCTGACTCAAACGAAAGAGCTGTACCTCAAGCTCACCAGTATCATCAAAAACACACGGCTGAGAACCCGTCTTGCATCATGGAAGTTGAATACACGAATCTAACCCACAAGGTCATATCTCCATATAGCTTCGCTGCAAATGCGCGATCCTATCCAAACACTGTTCCATATGAAACACCTCAAGTCACTGTGCTCGAAATTGACAACTGTGCACAAATTGATGTTTGGAACCAAGGAAAATCACTACAACCACGGTGAAACAAGTAACATATACCATGCATACCCCATAGGACATAATCGATACGCTATTCATCGAGCAACACCCAATTACTTTTCCCACTCGACTTCGACTATGAACCACAATAGAACCGCACCATATATGCCCATAATGAACAAATCATAACACTCGCAAAACAGAAAGGCCACTCATAGATCTCTAGATCACTAGTAAGCTTAATAATGGTCGAATCAACCTATCCCTCAACAATACAATTTGGGGCAAACCAAGCCGACTCAAGCTAGAGCACACATCAACATTGGCCTAACAGTGAACTCTTTATCAAGGAAATCCTGAAGTTGTTCCTTCCACCACTATTACTCCTACCGGTGCCATACGACACGGTGCCCGGCATGAAATCAATACCAAAATCCAAAACCTTACCCGGCGACATGCCCGGCCACAAGAGACACATCCAAAAAGTCTCTCAACACCGGAACTGAATCATAATAAGGAGCCACATCACTGACACTCATCACAAGAGCCCAAGTAAGAAAGATAATCCTTCCCGGCCATCCACTAGGTCTTCGAAATATAAAATCACTCTATCAGGATATACTCCGACGCGCCTCGCCACTCAACTCGTGGCATTTATGGCATAGCCCATAGCGCAATAGTCCAGAATAATCCAACACGGAGACAACCGGTCTAACCGCAATATCATATCCAATATTTGGCATACTAAGAAATAAAAGATCCACTCGAGACTCACAAATCACGGTAGTCGCTAAACAGTGCTGACATACACAGTCCACAACCACAACATAGCCTAAATGTAAGAACTTCCATCTCCAATCTACACGACACATGAATCACCACATCCGATCCCAATTCGCCGTTCGAATACATGCCACGCCTCTAATACCCAGTCATTTCACAAGAGATACTAAAAAATTCTTCTATGCCACCAAGCAAACTCGAATATCAGCAGTCGATCCAGCCTGAAAGTGCCGTAATACGACCAAAGTGCCATCAACTTAATCACATTGCTCTTTTTCTGCAACATATACTCTCCTCAAATCATTACCTATTAACTATGGCATTTCCTTAATCATCTTAGGCTACCAGCTGCCTAAGAGTTTTATGAACTCCCTTTCAGAACTAAACTGAATCCTCACACACGCAAATCTCGATCCTCCACAATAACCCGCATTTACCATACCATCCTAGGATTACATGAGAACTTCATCTTCCTTCCGAGCCACAAACATATACGTACTCAACTAGTCCAGAACATTCCATTGTTCCCATCTAGAAGAAAAATCACTATACATCCCATGATTCCCATGCCCATAGAAGATATACATCTCCAAACCACGGTAATAACCGTCAAGAACTCTCCAAGTTCCTTTTGCACAAATCAGACCTTCCAGGACGGATTCTTCTAACTGGACCAAGCTAAGAAAGCCATCAATACCTAAGAACATCATTGCAAAATACCTGTAAGATATCATCACCTCGAACACACACAAAGAATTAATCATATCCTTACCATACCTGTCCGGTCTACTATCAAGCTACTCCAGTTATCTAAATTTCCTTCTGATTCACCTTCAACTTGATATTTTCTCTAGTTGTAGCACCACAATTCCTCACCCCAGACTCCACACGCGAGACCCCAGCATAACACCACATTGTCTGAGACCCATAAACCACTGAATACTCTCTCAATCATTCTTAGACACACCACATTCCATAATACTTTCTCTGAAGAACTTCCTACGAATCTGAATCCGTTACCCTTGCCTTCCTGATACTGATACATAGAATGCCATAATTAACATAGAACTACCACAAGTATTTACCTCTTCAAATGGGAACACAATTTCTAACCACATATACAACCTTAAGATACCTGGTTCGAACATATTAGAACCATTCCCAAGAGTCATTCACTCTTATTCAACTGCAATTTACCTGGCCTAACGAACAGAACCACTCGTTCCTCATTGGCACTCCGGCACTACAGAATGAAATCTCCATCCAAATACAACCAAGCAACTTTCTGCTCTATGCACTGAGCATTCTTTACCAAAACAACTTAAGACATCCCATGATTATCTTACCCTATAAATCATAATATGACCTTTGCCAAAATTCTTCCTAGCTCGAACCATCCTCGGTCTCTATCTCCGCTAGCCATAACATATTCACGTGCATGCGTCAAACTGGAACCAACATAGCACCTAACCGTGCAACCAATTACTCACAATAGAGTCCCCACTTGGCTCGGAGCCAGAGATCATAATCCACTCGATAACTCATAACACTTATATTCTATTGATGCCATAATACCATAGTGAGATTAAACTCAAATCCTTTGTAAGCTTGTGTAAACACAGATTATCTAGTTTTTTAAATATTCGGCAAATCTCACACTCATTCTAACAACAGTTAAGCCCAATCTCTTAAGCGACCCAAAAATTCAAATTTCAACACTTACATTTCACTTGCACCTGAGACCTTTTAACAGTCACATAAGGGTCACACAACCCTAGAACACCCCGCAGGAGATAACCCATCTGCCTTGCCTCCAATCAACATTTCTGCATACCTTCCACCATAATAAACTGTACGCAGTTACTTAGTCTTCATAAGTCAGAACTCATACCACAATATGAAAACTTCTCTCACAATTGGGAAACATGAAAAGATCGTTCATACGCCCATAACTCAGGGTTGTACCTTGAATCAAGATGGAATTCCAGCACCTAATAGTTCTTCTATCTTCCAGCAGGCGTTCCTCGCCACTTCCAAGTTATATAGATATATTTCTCAGTACTAAGATACTCATCACATGGTTATCCAGCCATCACTACCAATAAGAGGGACAATACCGAACATATAAATTCAAAATACTTGCTCACACAATCAGCACCTCGGTGCTCAAGCCATAGGCAAAGATCCGGCTCAAGTCCTCCGGATTATCCCAACATCAAACTCACAGAGATCACGCCTCGCCCCTCGATAAGGGAATCACAAGCCATCAAGGAACATCTGACACTAAGGGCTCATGCGCACATACGAACGCGTGGAAGGAATTTCAAGAGTTACTTTTCAAGCTAAATCGAGGACGCACGACGAGAATTCAAGAATGTAAAGTTTTTCTAAAGGATCCGCAGCCTCTCAAGGATAAATACAAACGTCTCCATACTGATCTGCGAGACTCTACTAAACCTGCTCATGACTTGTGAGACCTAGTAACCTAGGCTCTGATACCATCTTGTCATGACCCAAACCCCGATTTTGTCATGATGGTGCCTCTCGTAAAGACAAGGCCAACCAACCAACCCATTTTGCCTCTTCAGTATAGTTAAATATTAACAAACAATTTTAGCGTAATTCAATAATCACAGTCTAAACAAAGATCTCTTTATTAAGTATGGAATACAACCCAAACACAACTCAAACTGGGGTGTCACAAGTCATGAGCATCTATTACAGTATAAATACAACTACAAGGCCTGAAATATTTAAAATAGGACTGATAAACAAA
Organism: Nicotiana benthamiana; assembly: GCA_034376525.1. Classification (NCBI taxonomy): domain Eukaryota; kingdom Viridiplantae; phylum Streptophyta; class Magnoliopsida; order Solanales; family Solanaceae; genus Nicotiana; species Nicotiana benthamiana. Next base: position 46,618,502 of record CM067330.1, read on the forward strand.
AGGAAGAAATGCGATGCTGCGACCGCTAGTAATCACCTCGCTAAACTTTGATAATTTAGCATTTGATCAGCTCAAAACCAGCTACCGCGTGAACAAATACCTGCATCTATACATGAGGTGCGTGGAGTAAAGTGAGTACTCCAACTCAGTGAGTAATAAGGGTAAATTATAATTGAGAAGTAGTAAATCACGTAAGGCAAACCGTCATGTTGTATAGAGCATTGCAAAACCTTTTGAGAGAAACGATGAAGTTGTGAAATCTTAGAAATCGCCTTAGCTCAATTTAAGACTCCTTTGAAAATGTATTTTTCAATAGTTATGCAAATGAATGAAAAACAAATAGTGCAGATAAGCATATAAATCCGCCCCTCGGGCACAACACTCATTCAAACAGATAATGCCAGACAATCGGGTAGATATACGTGAAGAAACACAGACAACAGATAATGGCAGACAAATCAAGCAAGTAAACACATCGATCATTATCATATAGCAACCGTTGCAGTGTGCAACCCGATCCATATATCGCTACGGCGTGCAGCCCGATCCATACATCGCTGCAGCATGCATGCCGATCCATATATTTCATCGAGGGCGCTCATTGAGGGTGTGCAGACTCCGAGAGGGGCCCCTAACGGCCCAAACACAAATATCAAGCCATCTCGTGGCATCAAATCCAGGACCTTGGCCTCATATACGTAACAGTGTAACACTGTTGTGGCGTGCAGCCTGATCCCATAGTATTCTCACAACACATGCCCTCGGCCTCACTCAGTCAGATAAAAGTTATCACAAGCCCCCCGAGTATTTGTAAAATAGTAGTTCTTAGCCCAAAACATCAGTTAGAAATATCGTTCAAGTCTCAAAACTGAGTAAATGGCTAAGTTGTATAATAGTGGAAATCAGCATGACTGAGTTCAAGCAATTAGTCAGAACAATAAGAAAATAGTGATAACAATCCTTGGATGGTTCAAATAGTTGGCACAAAGCCCAAATATGACAATTAGCCTAAATCATGATGATAACAAGTAAATTTCAATAAAATACACGGTAAAATCATTAATCGGGACGGACCAAGTCACAATCCCCAACGGTACTCTACCCCATGCTCGCTATCCGGCACACAAGTCACCTCAATATAGCACTACGATGTGCAATTTGGGGTTTCAAACTCTTAGAATATCATTTACAATCATTACTCACCTCGAATCGGGCGAAATCTCTAGCTCGCGACGCCTTTGCCCCTCAAATCGGCCTCCAGGCGCGTTGAATTTATCCAAAATCAGAGCGAATACATCACAATATGCTAAGAGACCAAAGCCCAAGAGAAAACAATCAATTACATATACGCGAATGCGAAATACTATCCCCAACACGAAGCACAAGCTCAGCGCCCTCTGCGAACACGGGATCTCAAACAAAAACGTGAAGGCCAAACTCTGGCCAGCCCATATTCCTTCTACGCAATCGCGAGGGACCTCATGCGATCGCGAAGGCCAAAAATTGACTGCAACTGCTGCTGAAATTTCTCCAACTCCTCAACTATACAAATTGGTCCGATTGACCATCGGAAACTCACCCGAGTCCTGGGGACCTCAATCAGATCTACCAACATAACCCATAACATCATTCAAACTTGTTTCAACCATCAAAATACCTCAAACAATATCAAATTACCAAAAACTCATCGAATTCAAGCCTAAGTTTTCTAAAAACCTTCGAAATACACTTTCGATCAAAAACCCGACCAAACAATGTCCGAATGATGTGAAATTTTACACACACATCCCAAATGACATAGCGAAGGTAGTTCAACTCTCGAATTTCATTCCAACTCTCGAATCAAAATGTCGCCTACCAACCGGAAATCACCAAACTCTCAACTTCATCAATTTAAGCCAAATTCTACACCAGATCTTCAAAACCAAATTCTGATCACGCTACTAAGTCTTAAATCACCCAATGAAGCTAACTAAATCATAAAAATTTCGATCCGAGATCATATACAAATAAGTCAACTCTTGGTCGAACCTTTTAAATTCAAAGCTTTCAACTGAAATTGTTCTTTCAAAGTCATTCCGATTTTTTTGAAACCAAAACCAACGATCTACATCAGTCATAATACATTACACGGGGCAAGTCGTGCCTGGTAACTGGCGATCAAAGTGTAAAATCTCCAAACGTCCGGTGGGGTCATTCCACTCTCATAATTATCGTATTTCATTAAAACTTCTCAGTACACATGCTCTCTCTTATTTTGAATAACTTAGTGTACGCGCTTTGTGCGTGTACCCATATGAACGAATGTAAACTTTTTTGAAAATTATGTAAATATTATAGATATTTATATATAATCAAAAAATAAAAGTTAAAGATTTCTTTTTTGAAAATAATAGATATTTTTATATTTTTCTATCTCAATAGATGATGAAATCATGTCCAACTAAAGTTTTTAAATGCCTTATTGTGAGCTATGAGGATTTATGTGGAAATATCTTATGAATATTATTTTTATTTTTATGATTAATATTAAAACAAAAATACGAAAATATTCTTTTGACGATTATTATATTGATCTTTTGGTCCTTTAGAATTTGAGAATGACTGTCCTTGTACCTCCTTAAATTAATAATAAAACGTAAAATTCTTAAATTTGACTAATGTTGGGTTAATATTTTATGACAAATAACTTAAAATATGAAAAATATACGGAGTTGTCCTTCATTGGAATAAATTTTAAAAAAAAATAATGAAGAACGACTCATTTAGAATACATATTTTAAGAGAAAAAATAAATAATGATATTTCATTAAGAATACATTTATACTTAGAATTAATGAGCGCAAAATTTTTAATATCACTTACATATTATTAAGGTAATATATTTTGAGTCATAAAATAAAAAATAAGAAAAATAATTTAATTTTCTAAAAAATCTTTATCCAATTTAATTAATTTAGTAAACAGTAAATAAATTTCAAGTGAATTGCATGCCTCTAGCCAATAAAAATATCACCGAAGCACTTGAAAATGATACAAAATTTTACAAAAGAATATATTACTATCAAACTAAATTACAGTTAGGGGCTCTCAACTTTTTGTTGTTCCTCTTTTCTCCCAAAATTTACTTTTTATTTGCTATACTATATTGTTAAAAGATAAGAATAACATTAACTGTACAATTTAGTTTGTTTGCAAAGTAGGAAAGATTTGTAGTTACAGCTAAAGATGGGGAGAATACGGCATGCGGGAAATTATGTCCAGGTTGTAAAGTCTTTTTATACTTTACTATTACTTGGTGAATAAAATTTTTTTACTTACCAAAAAAGAATATTAATCATAAGAATAAACAAAAGGCTCAAAAATAGATATCTTCCACCACCTATCCATCAGGTTGTTTCCAATATCTAAAAAGTTGAATCTTTTTGGTAAGGTTTTAATTAATCTTAACTTACATATTAGAATTTCTTGCTTAGTTTCATAACGAAAGATAATCAAACTTTTAGTTGATTTATTGTCTTAGTATTAGAAAAATAATTTAAATTGCAATTCTGTCTAATATAATATTAATTTTTAAAGGGTAAAAAAAAGCGAATAACATTTTAGTAAGGGTCTTCGAGCTTTTAATATAATATGGATACACTCTATTCTTTTTCCCATTTCCTGTAAACACGCCCAAAATCAGAGAAACATCTCACCCACATTGCTTCCTTCTTCCCCAATCTCGACATAAACCCTAATTTTCTCTCGATTGTTGTCATTTGTTTCTATAATTAGTGTTGTAAGTATTTAATTTTTTTATTTTAGCTATTTTTTTTATTCTCAACATATCTACTCATCAAGTTTTCTCTAATCAACAGTATCCAAGCGTATTCTCACATTGTCATATTTAACACCCCGCAAGTTGATTATTAGAGATATACCCACTAAAATTCTCACTTTCGATGGGTCCTCTTTCTCCTTGCAAATCACTCAAGGGGAATTGGATGCAGGTTTAGCCAAAAATATGGCTTTGGAGAAGAGAACAAAATCTTGTCATGACAAGTTCAAAAGAACCCAAGTTGAGAAATTATTGAAGGAAACAAGAGTTCCCATTGCGGAAAAGAGGAAAAAACATATTTCTGAAGCTTCATCTGTCAAGGGGAAGGAGGTTGAAGCAAGTAAAAGCTCGAATACACTGAAAGAAAAGGTAATTTCTGATGCATTCATCTATTTTTTTTATGTATAAACCTGTTGAATTCTCTATTTTCTAAGTATATAAATACATGTATATGTATTTAAATTTATTCAAAAAAGATATTCAATGTATTTTGTACTTATCTATTTTAGATGAATTGACTTTTATTGAATTCTATGTTGCATAATGCATTTTAGATTTATTTAGATGTATTCAAATAGTTCTTTCACTATTTTTACCTTAATAGACTAACCTTTTCATATTGCATATAGTTGTATTTATAAGAATTTTCAAAGTTCCTATCACTATCTTATTCTAATTGCAATTCTTTATTTATTGTATGCGTATGTATTATATTAGTAGATACATTTCTATCACTGATATCTTAGTCCAGTTTATTTTTGCAGTTTGTATTTTGTTGTGTTCATATCAGTTGTACTATGAAGTGTGTATTGTATTAAGTTGTATTTATGTGTATATATTCTTGTTAAATGCAGGAAATTAAGTTGTTTGTGAAAAAACAGCCTATATTAGCACCGCATATCAGTGTATATACTAACACAGGCATAGTCTCCGAGCTAAAAGAATTTTTACTCCAGAGCAATACAAACAACTGGGTAATACTTTTTTTTGAAGAAAGTCCAACATCAACTCTTCAAATGCTTCATAGTTCTCCAGTTATAAGGAAGTCCTGATATGTATTTGCAATACACATCAATGGTACTTCATTATTTTTCTCAATAAGGGAGTTTGCACTTGTGGCTGACCTCAAATGTGTTGGTAACCCTGCTGATTTTGAGTTCAATGAAAAGGTTCCTAACCAGATTATTGAGACTTACTTTGGAGGTGCCAATCTTGTCAAAAAGAAAGATTTGATGAAATGCTTTTCTGACAAGAATTGGGGTCACGACAACGATGGGGATGCCTTAAAGATAGTTGTGTTGTATTTAATATATATTTTTATTTTTTTCATCTGAGAAGAACATCACAACCATACCAATGCTACATTTTAACTTGGTCGAGAGTGTGCGCTATTCTGAATATCCATGGGGAATAAAAGCATTTGAAAGCCTGACAAAATCTATTAGCGAGAAGACGGATGCTCAGAAGAAGTACTACAGGATAGCTGAGATGCCTCTAACTATGCAAGTGTGGTTTTATGAGTGTTGTTCAAACGTTGATCCAAAAATTGCACTCCGAGTTGATAACGTGGTCCCCAGAATACTCAATTGGAGATCCATCGAAAATCAGCCAAACTTTGCTTGTCTTATGAACGACATATCAATGACGAGGGAAACATGAAAATTTACAATGCTGGCTAGTTTATAATTTACTGATCATTAATACTGCGTATAGTTGCATGTAGTAACTGCTGCATACAGTTGAATACAGTTGTTGCTGCCTTCATTATTACTGCTGCATACAGTTGCATATAATTTACTAATGATTACTTCTGCCTCATTTTAATACAAATTACATTTTGATTCAAGATTTTCATACATCCATTGTAGTAAAACTTTGATTGTATTTTGTTTTTTCAAATAGTTTACTAGGACATCCATCCAATCGATACAGAGCTTGCGTTATTCCGATTCCTCCAGTAGGTGTTGCTGTAGAGAATAGTCCTACTCCTACTCATTCAGACAAGTCGATAGAGTATTTGAATGACTTTTCTCCTATGCAAGAAGAAATATGCTGCAAGTATTGGTCCATCTTCATCACTGCCCCATAAAAAGCGCAAGGAATAGATTATTCATCCCTCAAATACATAGACTCAATCCATGATTCCTCCTGTTAGTATATCTGAAATTGCACAAAATGTTTTCCATCACAATCAGTCGGCAGATTCCAAAAATGATGAAGTATCTTCTTTCAGGAAAGATCTAAATTCATTCAAAGAATACGTGAGTTTTTTATCCACATATTAAACATTAAAGTTTAGTGTTTACCATTCGTATATTTTTGGCACAATTTTCTAATTATTTTTGTCTTGCTAAGGTTGTGGGTGAGTTCAAGCCTCTGAAATAATTGATGAATAATAACTTTAAGATGCTTTCTGACCATCTTCAAGACAATCAGCAAAAAAAAAGCTTACACCATAAAAAGGAAATGACAGGAAGACATGATGATGGTATTGAAATGTCATATGATGCCAACTTGCAAGATATTTCAAAAAGCCACAGATAGACTGATACAACTATCGGCGACAAGGTTGAGGTTTAACATTATTTAACCTCTTTAGTATATGTTTATATCTCATGTTTGCTCTTATTCAGATCAATCATATATAAAACAATTTGTAATATTATGAAATACAAGTATATACAGAATACTTCAGTATTTTTAATTATCTTAATCCTATATGCATGTGTATTTTCCTAACTTTATTTATACATAATTATTGTGATCTTCTCATGTTATATCTAGATATATTCATATATATTAAAATATGATACTTGTACATATTTAAGCTTTCTCTATATAGTAATGTTATTACACAGCAGTTACATGCATTTAGATACTGCCCATTATATGTAATGTATATATATATGAATTTTGATGTATTCTTAACATGTTGTCCAGTGTATTTAAATTCTCCACTTAAATACAGCCGTAACAAAATACAAATTCTAGATCAAATATGTATTCTATTGATATGTATTTAGATGTATTCATACAGTCAGTTACTATATGTATATAGGTCATTTATAGTACTCTAACATTGATGTATACGTCTAACAGAATACAATAGTTAATGCTCTTTGTGGTTAGTCAAGAGTGGAGCGGAATACTACATTGGAGGTACCGTGCAACGTACCACCTATAGGCCAAGAGGCTTTATCTACAGATTATTATGCATCGCAATTTGAGTTAGACGACAAGTTTCTTCCAAGTCAAATTCCAGAAACTGGAATCTTGATACACAATCGTGCAAAAAATATTGAATCAACCCCATTACCATCTCATAGGAATCGGCAACCAAGTAGATGGTATTCTTCGCCTTACGATTCTAACTTCGACTCCGCAATTTAGTGTTTTATACACTTATGATATATTTCCCCATGGTATTTAAAATGTTTAGTCTCCATTCATGAATTCAATGAATAACAGGTACCTCAACAAAGTTGGCCCATATTTGAGAAAAGACACCCCTTTGAGGATGATTCAATAATGGGGCGACATCCTACATTAATCATTTAGGAATATGAGAAATGGGTTCATGATGGTCTTCTCACTAGACATGAACAGAAGTGAGATTTTTTTCCGGTACTATTATGTATTTTATATATTTAAAAATGGATATAATGATTTTTATATCATAATTTTAGAAGTAATTTGGAAGACCATTACAAGAAGAACTAGTCAACACTTCATATATCATTGGATTTTGGAGTTGATCATTCAAAAAATTGATTTTACCTTCTATTGTTTGATGATAAACTATGGGATGACTGTAAATTTTAACCCTTCCAACTCCACTATAATTCATTTCTTTAGGATTGGTTTGTCTAATTGTATAATCCACAAATTGAGTTGTCATACACATTTGTACTTAGATGTATCTTTTACATCTGATGCATTTAAATGTATTCAGATGTATTTTAACAGTACTCAGTAGTTGTAGATAATAGATGTAAATAACAGATGTATTTAACTGAATATGTATGATGTATTTAACTGTATTCAGATGTATTTTAATAGTACTCAGTAGCTTTAATAACTTATGTATTTAACTGTATTCAGTAGCTTTAATATCAAATGTATTTAACTGTATTCAAATGTATTTTAACAGTACTCAGTAGTTATATATAACAAATGTATTTAACTAAATATGTATGATGTACTTAACAAATGTATTCAACTGTATTCAGATGTATTTTAACAGTACTGAGTAGCTCTAACAGATGTATTTAATAGAATCTGTATGATGTATTTAACTGAGTATTCACTTATTATATTTAGTTTTTTTCCTTAATTTCATTCATCGTACTAACATTGTGTCATTAAATTTGTAAATAGAATATTGACGTCATATTCTACTATCTGAGAAAGAAGAAAAACTACAACCAAACAACCAGCTTCAAGTATACAACTTTTGATTGTATATTCAAGACAAGAATCGGAGAAATCTTCGACAGTTATGCTGATACAGATAGTAATGCAAATGTAGCCAAAGAAGAGGTGTGGTATGTGAGTACATAAGGGGATACAAATTTCTAGGTAATGTACCTTGGCATACTATTGATAATGTCTTGATACCAGTCAACCTTGAAGGACAAACTACACTGGATATTGGCTGTGGTCTCATTCAAGGAGAGATGTATCAAAGTGTATGACTCGTACAAATCTACAAGTCATGATGGCTATGTAGCTTCTGAGATAGATAAGCTTGCTAAGCTTGAATCTCTGTATCTATCAATCAGTGGATTTTGCAGAGATAGTCAATGCATAGATTGGTCTATTTACTAAGCATACACTGACAAGTCAAATACTGATCCCTTTGAAGTTGTTTTTATATCAAATATACCTCAACAAAAGCTAGGAGGATGTATGTATTCAATCATCATGCTTGTATCATTTTAAAACTCTAATTGTATGAATTATTTTTAATTGCTTCAATTATCATTTTTCAGGAATTGTGGGGTTCATGTTGCAGCATACACAGAGTTTTTGAGCACTATTGTTGAGGTTCCACAAATAAACATTTGATTCTAATCTACTCCGTCAAAGATATGATGCTCGGCTCTAGGACTATGTTATGCGGAAGATAGACGCTAATTCCATAAGCGAGAATGAAGCACCCTCAAATATTACTAGACAAATCACAAAGTCAGATTTAAAGTTGCAGGTAGTGTTAGAGTAGCTTTAGGTGAATGTAGTTTTGGAAGGTTATTTTAGGTGAATACTATTTTTTTGAATAGTTTTTTAGTGAAGATGGTATTCAATTAGAAAAAACTATGTTTTAATCACTTTATCAATAGTGTTCATATATGACAGTTGCAACTTTTCAATCTATGTTTGATTGTTTTGCTCATAAGTATTCACGCTTAGACTACAGTTTCTATTCATACGTATCTTACAGGATATATTCATATGTATTCAACATGGAGTATTAGTAGGTATTAAGATTCAGTGACTTTGCTTGTATATCAAAGTCAGAAACAGTATGTTATAGGTTTATACGTATGTACTCAACTTGATGCATTTATTTAACTTAAGCAGATTATATTCATAATTATACAAATCTATAAGTAGTTCTATTTAGCATGGTTTGATTTGTAAGTCAAGGCAGACACAATGTACAAGATAATTTATATTTTTGTATGTATTGAACATTGTATATTAGTATATAATTAGCTCCTCACGTGTGTATTGTATATCCAACTCAGAGACCAAATAATACAATTGCTATAATTATATATTCAGCAGATTGTATATGTATTTATTGAAATTATCATATTTTATTGTTGTAATTTCTGATGCATAATACGATGTAATGACATTACAACAGAATTTACAACAATATAATATGATATTATCATATTATATTGTTGTAATGTCATACGATGTAATACGATGTAATGACATTACAACAGAATTTACGTCCAAGCAGCATCATTCTTTAAATCAATAACATCATATGCTAGTGGCAATATATGACCAGTAAAGACAATTGCATACATATTTTGTAAAATATGCACTTCAATCTTTACAATATTAACAAAATTTATTATAATTCACATACTCACCTGCACCATCTAACGTGTTGGCCGAGACAAATGTTCCGGTGTAATAAGATTTTAGGTGGCTTCCATCAACAACCACAATGGGTCTACACTGATCAAACCCCTTTATAAAGGCATACAAAGATATGTACACATACATGAACTCATTTTGGGTGATTTTACCATTCTAATATGTGAATCTGAATATGTTTTATCCATTGTATATAAGTATCTTGGTAATTTTTTATACGAATCAGCTAGTTCACCTCTTAAAAAATTTATTACCTTTTCTTTAGCCTGTCGTGCCAACATATAGCTAACATCTACACCTAAATCTAACTTTACATCATCGATTAAATTCTTTGGGGTGTATTTCCTCTTATGATTTGTAAGCTTGGGCCTAATCATACCTAAGGCTGCTACTTGCATGTCGTTGCTCATACACCTTGTACTTCAAAGGACAAGTATACTTATCAATGAAAACTCTCACTTTGAATAGTTCTGATTTGTTAATGCTCAAAGAGTTAAACCTTCATTCACAATCTTCTGATATAGATAATAATGCATAGCTGCAAAGAATTTATCATTATACATATGGTTAGCATAAATGCTTACAAAAAGATCACTCATATACACATAATACAAATACGCCTATAGTTATTTGTGCAAATAATACAATTGAATACACTTATAGTTATATCATTACATTTGTATACAACTAGTAAACCAAAGAGGAAAACAATGAGAGCCACTGTAATAAGTTTATAAAATTAAAATACACAAGAATACATGTATTTGAAGACTATAAAAAATTAATCAATTACATCAGTGAAGATCAGTTGTCTTACAAATACTCATAAACACATCAACATATAATTACAACTCCAACCATAAATACAAAATATGACAAAAATAAAGAATAGTAAAATACGTTTAAACTTGACAGAATTGGACCTATCAACCCTGAATTGAAACCTTTGAGATATAGCATAATGCTCTATCACATCTTTTAACGTAGCCTTATCCTTATATACTTGTCCATCCATAATCTTCATTTAATTATTTTTAAAATTATCAAATCCTTGTCCAGTTCAAACACCCCAGTTGCTTGTCCTGAATTGACAAAATCTAGAGCAAGTGTATCATCTGTAACGAATACATTTGAATTGCTTGCACAAAGTCGCCTTGAATTAAACTATCTCCTGATACAAGTTCTTTTTCTATCGTTGTTATGCACAAATGATACATCCCGAAATTTCTGTTCTTTTTTTTTTCAACTCTACATATACCCTGTAATCCATATCATTGTGTATTTTCACTGGCGTACAATTTTCTTCTACTTTGTATTGAATTTTAATGGACTTTAAGCTCAAATCTATGCCCAGTTGATTAGAGATTGATGCAACCAAATCATTATATGATACATACTCCTTTATCAGTATTCCCTCAATTGAATAATCGAAGTAATTGCTTTCACTATTCCACTTGCCAGAATGCCGCAACAACACTAATAAACTTGCCATATGTATACAATTGTATCAATCGCAATTATTCGCTGTTGAAAAGAGAACTGGGTATGCACTTGAACTACAGAAAAAAGGAGAACTTAAAGTCCTGATGTTGCTTTGCATTAGGTTATATTTTTCCGATTGAAAAACTTTTGTGAATGGAGGAATACATATTTATGGTGCAATAGTTTGTGTTCGTTGTGTTATATTAGGAGAATATCAGGTAAATTGATTTTCTTTTTGTTTTAAACAAGTTGAAAGGTCCATATTTTACGCAAAATACGTTACTGTACTTTTTAATACACACCTCGTAAATATAGTTGAATACATATGAAGATTAGCTGGACTTCTCTGATTCACGCCTATTTTTGCTACTGTATTCATGAATACATTAGATTAAATACATCAAATACATCTTATAACTACATAAAAAATATCTATAAACCATAATATAACAAGTGGTATTTATAGATAATTAATTTCTATTAAATAATACTTTATAAAAATTTCTCTCTTTTAACCATTTTGCCACATCTACTTGGGCTTCTTACTCAGCCATTCCGCAGTCAAATAATGCATCTTCATCTTGTGTTTTAGGATGTACATAAAAGAAAAGAAATTATTTTGAAAAACCGAAACATCATTTAGTTGTACTCATATTGTCTTGATTACTACAAGATAAAGGTGGTGGACTTCTTCCTTTTGTATAAAATATCATACCAAAAGAAAGGAGATAGAAATAACAAATAACACTATATTTTCCACTGTTTCTCATATCTAATAATTGTGATACCATAGTCCCTCCAATACCAAATCCACTAATACTTTTCACAACAAAGATTCTTTAGTGTCTCGTTAGTTTGGACGGCAAAGGAAATAAATAGAACAAAACTAAACTATTCGGCTATCTAATTGTCTTAATAATTATCTTAAATCCATCATCTGACGGACAGGAACCAATACTTTGTAGCTAATTAATTATTAGCAAATTATTTAGGTGGCGAAACTATAGTACGACAGGGGCAGAGAGAATTTCCGATGAAGCAATGAAGTGCAACGTCAAAAGCGTTTTGCCGGGCCGAGACTAATACTGAGAGCCGAAAGCTAAGAAAGCGAATGAATTAGATACCTTAGTAGTCCTAGCCGCGAATACTATGTGTTGCGCATATTGACTAGTACCGTGTTCTAGCTAACGCGTTAAATATCAAATCAATCTCCCCTTACATTGTCTCAAGAGAAATAACGCGTCACTAACTTAGATCAAATTGAATATCTAGGCTACATATATCAACAAAACACGACTCTTCATATTTGTGGATAAGGCAGCACGATGCACGAAGTATCCCGCATTTACATAGGGTTCGGAGAATAGGTGCATCCTAATGGGTATAATACAGGAAGTCTATCCTAATATAAGCATCAGCGATCGATTCCACAACTCGAACGCATGACCTTTACGTCACAAAAATAATTTTACCATTGCTTCAAAGCTCTCCATCTTCGTATTCTTTGGATGATTTAAAAATGCAAAGAGATTATAATAAAATCGACTGATTCTACCAAGGAAAGCACTAGAATCTTATTGTGCAAATCACCGTCTGCTTCATTAGGACGGTAATGAAGACAGATAAAGACATCCATTCTGATTAGATTAACTAACTAATTATATTATCTTTAAACATTGACTCTAGAATACGAACAAAAGATCTCTATCTGATAGTTTAGTAATAGCAAATTAAGGACCAAGTTAATTATTGACAATTTGACAGGTACAACAAACACATAATCAAGCAAGAACAGCTAATAAGCAATTATTTTAACACTAAATAGCCTTCTACAACTGTATAGGTTTAAGTTTGGACGACTACGACTACTGATGAATACGACAAGAGACGGGATCTTCAGAACACAGCATCCTATGGTCGTTGAAGACGGCAACGATCAACGATTCGAGAACGCATGAATTTTGCAGTAGTGTAGGCCTAACAGGAAGCAGTAAGAATATACTTTCGAATATTTTGTATGATATGTCTTTTAAGGTACATAAGGAGGTTGTCCCTTATATATAGTGAGGAAAAAACCTTATAATGACCACGAACTTTTGGTTAAGAGCACCCATTATAATAACTTTCTACATTCAAGGTTGTCATATTTTACGAATCATTTAGTTTCATGAGATCAAGAAATACTATCAGCCTTAGCCATCCCTTGTATCTTTCATTCTAGAGTTTATTATACCTTGCTGAGATTTACCTCTTCATCTTTTAATTTATTTAATCAAAAAGGTCCCAATATCTTTTGGGTCAAATAACAACTTGTAAAAAAGATGTGCTAGATCACCAAAGGATGTAGTGATGATGGTTAGAAACATAGAATCCATCCATCATTAATTAGAAATCTCGCGTTCGAATTTTGAGAATGGAGAATTTGATATAGTATAATTTATCAAATTTATTTATTAATCCAACCACTGAGTTTCGTATAATGAATATCTTACACAGAAATGGGTCGAGAGCGACCAGACAATTGCTAAGAAGGCTTATGAAATACCCTCCAACTACTTGGGAAGAAATCCATAATGTCTACAGCACCGAGGTACGAGCCGACAAGGACGATCTCAACGATCCGACACAATGGTTGATGCCACTTCAAACCGAAGCAAGGAAATACCATGGAAATGATGGTCGAAAAGATCAGTTGGGGTCCCGCCTCGATCGGGAAAGGCATCATCGCTACGTCAGGACATCTGCCTCGCCTCCACCGCGACGCACAAATGCTCCTCCTATCGATACGAAAAAGGTATGTCCACTCTATCCGCTCATAATTTTTGTGTTTCCCCTTTAGAAATACTGTACGTCCTAGAGAAACTCGATCGAAATGTGAAATGGCCGCAAAAGATGAGGTCAGACCCCAGCACTCGGAAGTCAAGCGCTTTATGCGAATTTCACCAAGAAAGGGTTACAAAATCAAAGATTGCATAGGACTGCGATAGGAAGTTGTACCTATGCTAAACCAGGGTCACCTGAAGGAGCTGCTGAGCGATCAAGGACGGGCTAACCTCGCCCATGGACGCGAACAACCCCAAGGACCTCCATAAACTCCTTCTGCCACTTGCATCATACAGATGATCATCGGTGGGGGTGATGGCGCAGCGAACAATCATGCCAAGCTCACCACTACACATAAACTCAAATGATCAATCACCCATGAATGGTATGATGACATCAAAGACAGTATCATCTTCGATAAGTTAGATGTCGACGATTTGTATTTCCCGCACTAGGATGCTCTTGTTATCACCTTACGTATCGCAGATACAGATGTAAAAAAAATAGTGGTAGATAACGGGAGCGGCGGGTGCATTATCTATCCTTGAGTCATTATGCAAATCAGACTCAAAGATAAAACAATATTGCGCTATATAATGCTAACAGGTTTTAATAATGCAGTTAACCGGACTTCTGGAGAGATAGTGCTACCTGTCCTAGCCGAAGGAGTCACCCTGGAAATGACATTTCACGTCATGAATTAGAAAACAACGTACAACACCATCATAGGGTGCCCGTGGATACACACCATGTGAGCGGTCCCATCCAATCTCTATCAAGTGATCAATTTTCCTATCCCATAGGGAATATTTAGCATTCGAGGGGGGCATCGCACCGCACAAGAATGCTATCGCATCGCCTAAGATTGCGTACACACCCAACATTTCAAAGGAGCAAATGCAGAATCATAACAATCAACAACATCAGAAGATGAACTTGACATGCATATAGACGTTATCAAGCACCCCGACATCGTGGAAGCATCTGAATCAATGGCAGAAAATCTTGATCTTGTAATGCTAGACGGAAACGACAGCATAAAAAAGGCTTATATAGGGCACAAACTCTCGGAACCAGTTAAGTTTCATAAGTTCTTGACTAACTATTCCAATTTGTTTGCCTTCTCCCATGCAGATATTCCAGGCATCCAAAAAGATATCTCCACCCACGTGTTAAATGTCGACCCCCATTACCCGAAAATTGAGAAGAAAGTTCAACGATGCAATAAAGGAAGCCGTCAGCGAAGAGGTCAATAAGCTGCTTGCAAATGGCTTCGTCCGGGAGTCGAAATATCCTTAATGGGTCGCCGATATGGTCATGGTGAAAAATAAAAATGGAAAGTGGCGGATGTGTGTCGATTTCACAAATCTAAACAAGGCATGTCCGAAAGATTCTTTTCTATTTCAACACATCCACCAGCTCATCAACGCAACAACAGGACACGAGTTCCTAAGCCTCTTGGATGCCTATTCGGGTTACAATCAGATCCTCATGGAAGAAGAAGCCTAGGAGAAAACCATTTTCATTAGTCTCTAGGGAACATACTGCTATGCAATGATACCATTCAGACTAAAAAATGCGGGGGAGAAATTTCAGAGATTGGTCACCAAAATATTGAAAAACTAACTCGCTAAAATAATGGAAGTATACATCGATGACATGCTGGTTAAGTCGAAAAGAAAAGAAGATCATATCGGTCATCTGAAGGAAGCCTTCAACATATTAAGACAGTACGACATGAAACTAAACCCTGAAAAATACGCCTTCGATGAATGCTCGGAAAAGTTCCTCAGTTTTCTAGTGTCACAAAGAGGCAACAAGGTCAACCCGGAATATATTAAGGCCATCAAAGGAATACCCAAAACACCGACCAGCAAAAAGCAGGTACAAAAAATGACAGGACGGGTAGCTACCCTGTCGAGGTTCATCTCATAGTCATCGAATATATGCCATAAATTCTTTAATGTATTAAGGAAAGACAATGGGCTCCAGTGGAATTCAGAATGTGTCGACGCCCTAAGGAAACTAAAAGCATATTTGTCTTAGCCACCCTTATTCGCCAAAGCAGACCCAGGCGAGTGCCTCCTAGTCTACCTAGCCTTATCCGAAGTTGCGGTAACTGCAGTTCTAGCCCGAGAAAACAAAGGTACGCAATCTCTAATTTACTATATTAGTAAAACCTTAATTAACGTTGAAACAAGCTACCCCCACCTTGAAAACCTGGATCTGGCGCTACTCGTAGCTTCACGAAAGCTTAGACCATATTTTCAGTGCCACCCTATAAAGGTAGTGAAAAGCTTTCCCCTCAGGAGTATCCCGCACAAACCCGAATTATCGGGTCGGCTGGCCAAATGGGCCATAGTACTGAGCGAACACGATATAACATATCAACTGCCAATCACAATATAGTCACAAGTGCTCGCCGACTTTGTCGCCGATTTCAGCATAGAGATACTGCTCGAAGTTGGAAAAAAATTTCTTTGCACTTCATCTGAACGATCCAACCTTTGGATCCTCTACACCGATAGCGCATCCAACGCGTCGACGTCAGGACTGGGACTTGTATTAGAAGTCCCAACAGGAAAAGTACTTCGTCAAATTGTACGATGCCCTGAAATGACTAATAATGAGGCCGAGTATAAGGCCGTAATTGCAGGATTAAAATTGGCCGTCAAGTATAGTGCTTGGCGGGTCATCCTCCGATGTGACTCTCAACTCGTTGTGAATCAAGTTACTGGGACTTTCCAAATTAAGGAGCAAAGGTTGCACAAATACCAGACTGAAATCCATAGACTACTACCAGAATTCGACGAATGCCGATTCGAACAAATACCCCTAGCACAAAACATCGAAGCAAACGGTCTTGCCAAGCTGGCAGCAGCAACTAAAAACATCACCAAGGATAACATGGTCACCCTCCTCCACTCATCAATAGACCAAGTCAAGGTACATTCTATAAATTTAACTTGAATTGGCGTAATCGCATCATATTATATCTATAGGATGGAACACTCCCAAGATAAAAAAGTAGTCAAAAAGCTTGGAATACAAACGGCTAGTTACATAGCCTATTTGGATGGGCTTAAAAAATGTTCTATGATTTAAGCACTTTTTAACTTCTAGAAGTGTTTGGCAACTAAAAAAGGACTTAAAAAAAGTTAAAATATGTTTAAAAAAGCGATAACTAATAATTTGGGTAAACCCGACCTTTTTTTAAAAAAAAATTGGCTTAAAAGCCATATTAGTTTGACCAAAGATATTATTTTTTTATCCCTTATAATATTTTTTATTCCCGAAATTACCCCTCACTAGAAAACCTAAAAACATACGGTCTCTTTCTTTTCTATGTTGTTGACAGCACCTCTGCTTTCTTCTTCCTCTTTCTCCCAAACTTCAGCTCCAATTTGAAAGCCTCTTCAGTTCAGTAAGTTATCTTCCTGTTAAAGTTCAATTCCTCGTAAGCTTTATCGTACGATTTCTATATTTGTAAACTTCTTTTTATTTCCTTTGGTACAATATATCAAAGGCTCATATTACTTAACTCACTTTTTAGTTTTTACTTATTCAAAATTAATGTTAAAGATGTACTGATTACTACTACAACAACTACTGTAATTAGGTTGATATTTGTATAGCCTTCAACAATTTTCCTAGTACAGTAATAGAAAAGACAGTTAAATCCTTAGCATTTTTGAATGACGTGCGTAAAACCTGAGAAAATAAAGCAGAATTTTTTTGGTATTAAATATACAACACAAACTCAAACAACTCAGAAAAATAACTAGTGCCAAGTTCAACAACATTCCTTGTATCCAAAGGATGCAATTTATTTGATTTCCTTGGGTTCAAGGGCTGCGATTTCTTTAACAACTTGTGCTTTATCGGCCTCAAATTGCTCGTCCTTTTTGTCAGTCTTAAAATCGGCAAAGAGTTAAAGTAGTTTGCTTCTGTTAGCAATATCAAGAGGCTTATTGTGATTTACAGCAAATAACTTGAAGACATGAAATGCTTATTTTTGGATACTTTTGCTTGACTCCCTAAGTAGATTAGCACAAGAGGCAGAATTTGCTACTTTCTGGGCATGAACAATATTATCTTTTTATTATAATGGAATGGATGAAGACACTGTTAATTCAACGGCATTAACGATATTTTTTTTTTGTACTGGAATAAGCTAGTTCAAAGTAGTACTATTCAACTTATACCTACATAAATATGTATCTGTATTTAAAAGAAACTTGACATGTATCACATTCTTGCTTGAGAGCTGCGAATAATTCCATCACGAAGCCTCAAAGCAAATGCCTAAAAGCATTATTTCTGTCAAACACAAGGCTCTTTAAGGCTCTCTTTATGCAACTTCAGTCATAGCTTCATGGTTGTTCTGCTTTTTTCAGATTATTTACATTTAATTATGCCAGACAATGCTAAGTGGGATGATGATACACATGTTATATTTCATGAGTTGTGTGAGAAAGAGGTTAGAAAAGGAAATAGACCAAACACCTACTTAAATAAAGATGGTTGAAAAAGTATTATTGACAAGTTCTGTAAGAAGACGGGGAAAGACTATGGAAAAAAAATAAAAAATCATTGGGATTACATGAAAGGGCGAACAAACACTTTTTAAGTAGTTGATGAGAGGGGAGGCAGGTTTAGGATGGGATGCCATACAAAAATATGATTATGGCAGATGATGATTGGCGGGAGCGAAAAATTAATGTACATTTCTCACATTATTATATGTGTAATTCTTATTTTTGTCATTGTTAATTCTAACAGTTTGATTAAAGTAGTTTTTATCTTCTCTTTTTACAGGAGAATGTAAAATATAAGAAATTTAGGAATAAAGATCTTTCGGTCATATGGTTTCGCTACAATGCCTTGTTTGCTGATGTTGTTGCCGTAGAAGAAAGAGCACATGCAGCAAATCAAGAACAATCATCCGGTATTGGACTTAATCTCGATGAAGAAGGGATAAATGTTATTGATGATTGTGACAAATAAAACTTTACTTATCTTAATGATGAAATGAGAGATAAAATTAATGATCTACAGAATATAAATTCGGTTATTTTTCTAGAGCCTTCACCAAAAAGACAAAACTAATTGATGGTATTAGCACCAGTAGTCAAGTAAGAAAGAGTAAGAAAAAGACAGCTGCAACATTAATAAAAGAGGATATACACTCTCTCATAGAGTTTATGCCTAGCAAAACCACTGCTACATCCCCTGCAGTAGATAGACATCCATCGAGAAGTGTATTTGCACATTGGGATAAATTTCTAATATTCTAGATGGGAGTAAAATTTACAATTTTATTATGAATATGTTCCGCAAGAAAAATAACCGACAGATACTTTTGGGGATGCCAACTGATGAAGCTCGCAAGTCTTGGTTGGAGTTTAACTACCAGTTACACTTTAAGAAATATGGATAATGTATCATTGTAGTTGAGTCTTTTTATTATTCCGTGTTCGAATATTGTGATTGTATGTGTAAATTTTATAATGGTTTTATGTGTAAACTTTATATATTGTATCTTGTTTATATGTTGTGATTGTATCATTAAACTTTTATTAAATTAAAGATTTTGTTTGTTGAGATTCTATTGTTAAGCTTACTATTGTTAAGCTTCAGTCAATATTTAATTAGCTTCCCCTTTATTTTATGATTGGTAAACTTTAGTTAACATCATATTAGCATTAAGTTAGCTTCAATTTCTTCGAGTTTTTTTTTAAAATTACAACTGACATTTGGAGCGTATGAATTTGTAAAGTTTTCAGTTAACTCCTCTTTACTTATGTTTTTTCATTTTCACTAAAATGGAGAGTTCAAACTCTAGAGACAGAGTAAATCCTTATCCAAGTTATCCGTTAGACGAAAAAGATGAAGAACGGGAGGAAATACATAGGGAGCAAGATGAGAAGGAAAGGACTGCTTTATGTCAAATAGTAGGTAAATTGATATTGATGTATTACAAAAAATACCTATACTAGGAACCTTGTCGTACATCTAGTCGCTCTGGAAATGTATTTATTTAAGAGATATTAAGAGGAAACGAGACTCGTTCTTATGAAAATTTTTGATTGAGGAAGTCGGTGTTTGTCGATCTATCGAATGACTTAAATGAAAAGTATAGGCTTAAACTCATACGTGGAATGTCTATACACGAGATATTAGGCATGTTCTTGATGACTTATGCACATGGAGCTGGAAATCGATTGATACAGGAAATATTTCGACATTCGAGAGAAACAATTCATAGACACTTTCATATTCATGGACACTTTCATAGTGTATTATAGGCGACTTGTGAGCTTGGAAGAGATATAATTAGACCACATCAAAATTATAATGATGGTTCAGGAGCTCACATGATATGTAATCGTCGATATCTTCTTTTCTTTAGAGTAAGAAATATTTTTACATAATTATTTTTTATTAAACTTATAACTTAACTTTTATAAGTATTACTAATTTAAGTTAAATTTATACTTGTAAATGTATGTAGGATTGTATTGCTGCACTTGATGGCACACATGTTAAAGCAAGATTACCGCAAGGTCAAAAGATACCATATATTGGGCGTAAAGGTTATCCGACTCAAAATATTCTTGTTGTCGTAGATTTTAATATGTGTTTTATATTTGCATGGGGTGGGTGGGAAGGAGCATCTCACGATAGTCGTATATTTGGTGAGGCCCTTCGTAGACCAGAACTTAACTTTCCATGTCTAATTGCAAATAAGTATTATCTAGTTGATGTAGGATATCCTCACATAAAGGGATATATGACTTCATTTAAAGGAGATAATGTGAGATATCACCTAGCACAATTCCGCCGCGGTGCAACAAGACAATTGTGAAAACCAAGAAGGCGAATTGAAAAATTTAACTATTTGCATTCTTCTTGTAGGAATATTATTGAGAAGACATTTGGGGTTTGGAAAGCAAGATGGTCAATTTTGCGAGACATGCCTTTCTATCATATTGACGCTCAAAAAGACATCGTACTTGCTACTATGGTCATTCATAACTATATTAGAAAGAAATGCAATATGGATGATGCATTCTGAGCAGCTGAGAATGAGAGATATGTTCCATATGTTGATCTTGATGTTGGTACATCTTTGAAAGCTAATAACAATATAAACGCAAAAAATATGGAAGAGCAAAGTGATCTTGTTTGGATGAGTCTTCACTATTTAATTGCTAATAAAATTTGTGAAGCTTGATACTTGTAGTTGTATGAATTTTCAATTAAGAAATGTTATTTTGTTTCGTTCTCTATAAATATGCAAATAGTGACCTAACTTTTTATATAATTCGAGAAATCAATGTATAACTTTAATTGACTGGAATACAAATCTATAACTTCTATTAACTTCGAATTATTACCAATGCTTTACAATGCTCATAGACGTGCACGGTAACTAACTCCCTCTAACAAACTTTAATTTCTAACAAAATAACGCTTCCACTAACTCCATCAGAACAAGTAAAAGCCTCTTTTATATAACCCAATCCATAGAGTTAAATTTACTTAAGCCATGCAGTTGACTTCTGTCGCAGCATTTCTGAGCGAAGGGAAAAAAAACAATTAATCAATTAGATTCTCATATAGATATATACAAAGCAAAAACTATTCTTTTTATTTTCTTGGCAAACAAATAAAAAAACTATCTTAGGTAATTATTCAAATTAAAATTAAAGTATAAATTATTTTTTGTTTGCATTACTTATGAATCAAATATATTGTAGTAATCAGCTTCTTTTATAATGTTAACAACTTTAAGGATATTTCTATCTTTTTAACAGAAAAAATTCTTATCAACACTTGTTTACCAAACACTTCAATAGTTTGTTTTAAGCTTCAGCACTTTTATCCAAACAGGTAACTGCTCATTTATAAAACAAGTTTCAACACTTAAAAGCTGCTTTTTTCCAGCTACACCAAACGGGCTCACTGTCTCATAAAACATGACCTTTACAAAAGGACGTTCGATGGCCCATTACCAAATGTATTAGACCAGATCAGGCAGGGCGTGTGCTCAAATAGGTACATGAAGGCCACTACGACGCCCATACCGGCAACCGAGCCCTCGTTAGGTGCCTTATTCTTGTAGAATACTATCGGCCCACAATGAAAAAAGAGGCCGCGGGGTACGTCAATAAATGTGAGCAATTCTAGAAATACACCCCTATTATACACCAGGTGGGGGAACTCCCGCATTGCGTCACCTCTCCATGACCATTTATAAAATGGAGGATGGATATCGTCGGGCCTCTCCTAGCAGGGCGAGGCAAGGTACGCTTCCTTTTGGTTTTAAATGACTATTTTTCCAAGTGGGTGGAAGTAGGTGAATTCGCTCAAATACGTGAATAGGAAGTCATCACGTTCATCTGAAAATACATCATATGCTGCTTCGGCATCCCCAAAGAAATCATCGACAACAGACCCAAGTTTGTCGGGAAAAAGACGACTGAGTTCTTCGAGAAATGGCATATCAAGAAAATACTCTCCACGCCATATCATCTTACCGGCAACAGTCAAGCGAAATCTTTCAATAAAACAATAATAAACATATTAAAGGAAAAGATTGAAAATGCAAAAAGTTTATGGCCGGAACTGCTACCGGAGGTGATATGGTCCTACCACACAATGCTGAAGACCAGCGCTGGTGAGACTCCGTATTCACTGGTCCACGGAATTGACGTAGTCATACCCATTGAGTTCGGGGAACCTAGCCTGAGATACTCCAACGAGAGGGGTTCAAGCAACGACGAAAGCAGGTTACAAGACCTGGATGAGGTCGAAGAACGAAGGGATATGTCACATATAAGAATGGTGGCCCAAAAACAAGAAGCAGAAAGGTACTATAACAAGAAGATCAAAGTACGACCACTCAGAGTCGGGGACTACGTACTAAAGGCCAAAACACAAGCATCGAAAAGTCGAATAAAGGGAAACTGGGAACGAATTGGGACGGGCCGTACAAAATCACATCAGCAGCAACTAAAGGAGCATTCCCAACTAGAAACAATGGATGAAAAACTATTATAAAATAACTGGAATATCGCCCACCTCAAGTATTTCCACTTCTGAAAAGAGACGTCGCCCAAGTCGTACTCTTTTTCCCTCACCTAGGTTTTGTCCCAATCAGATTTTCTTAAAGAGGTTTTAATGAGGCGACGAGGGGAACATCTCGAGATTCGAAGTATTGTTCATTTCCCCGCCTACCAATTACATCTCCAGGCCAAGCAATAAAGGGACTAGATATAAATAATCTCCATTATATATACGAAATCAACATGTATATCCGACACATGAATAGAATCACTACATTATGTATACCGAAATCAACATGCGTCTCCAATGTATGAATGAAATTGGCATCCACAATACTTCAATAAATAAAATAAAATTCCCCCTCATAAAAAGGATACTACTTCGGCACCAGCTCGGAAGTAATATCCTAATGGCTAAGGCCATCAACAAAAAATAAGTTCGATATCACTAGAACCACGATGGGATATTACTTGGGCACCAACTCGGAAGTAATATCCCAAAGGCTAAAGCCATTGGCAAAAAATGAGTTCGATATCACTCGAACAATGATGGGATATTACTTCGTCACCAGCTCGGAAGTAACATTCCAATGGATAAGGCCATCAACAAAAAATGAGTTTGATATCACTCGAACCATGATGAGATATTACTTCGGCACTAGATTGAAAGTAACATCCCAATGGCTAAGGTCGTCGAAAAATATGAGTTCGACGTCACTCGAACCACGATGAGATATTACTTCGGCACCAACTCGAATGTAACATCCCAATGGTCAAGGCCATCGTTAAAAAAAACAGTTCGACTTCATACAAACCACGACGGGGCATCATTTTGGCACCAACTCAAAAGTAATATCCCTACGGGTAAGGCCGTTGCTATCAAAAATAGTTCAACTAAACTCAATACAATAAGTTTAGCATTTCAATAAAGCTTCTAAGTAACGTGACTGCAGCAAAAGTCATCATCAAATAAACCAAAGAAAGGAAATGACTCAGAGATGCACGACCAAAACGACCTTCATTTACAGAAATTATATTACAAATATTTGTCTTTACAAAGGGCTCAATCCCTTACCAAAATTGAGAATCAAAAAATAAATACAAAACAAATACTACACATCATTTCTGATGACATACGCATCTTCTTACCAAGAGTTGGAGGCAAGTCTATTCGCATCATCAAAATAAATATCATCTCTGTCAGGTGGGAGAGGATCATACCTGCATGCCTCATAAGCAGCACGATCCTTGGCGCGTACATCCGAAAGCTCCGCTTCAGATGCCCTCCCATGAACCTGAAGAGCCTTGTACACATCGAGCTGAGCCTCGGCGTACACATCGAGCTGAGCCTCGGCATTTTCGGCCACTACTCCCCTACTAAGCTCAAGCTCAACTTCCCTGGATCTGAGGGCTACCTCAAGCTCACTAATACCGATAACTATAGGTAACGGCCTTTATAATGTCCTCATCTTGTTCCTTCAACTCCTCTACCTTACGCGACAGTTGATCCTCTCTCTACTAGAGCCTTTCGCGGATCAGTTGGAAGTCGCGATCTTGATTGTAGATGCCGACCATTGCATGATGCTTGGTGTGATATTTTTGCTACTTCGAAGACATCTTTCCATAGATGGTCGTCCTCCTCTTTTCCCGATGCTCACGCTCGATCTCCATGATGAGGGTCTAGCGCGAGAAGTAAAGTTAAAACAATTGGGCCAGAAATAGTAACGCAGATCCAACAACAAAATAAAAATAAAAGACATTTACTTGTAGAGCCATGCGAAAAATGCTTCGAGACAACTCTGCATCACTCATTGCTCTCAGTACCTCGCTCTCAGGTGCTGCACACAAAGGGGCAAAAAAAGATGCCACCTGATCACAGTACAACAACAAGTCGTAGTCCCCAAGAATGAATATGTGATGATCTGACCCTCCATTATGACCTCTACGTGAGTGTGACGCTCCAAGAACTCACGAACATCCCCTGGGTCGATGTTTGAGCCCGAGTCATCACCCTTGGTGCATACCCCCCTTCCCGACACTAGATGATGCACCATCCTCAACGGAGTGCGCAGACCCCCTCCTTGATAAACCCCTTCTGTTTGGGAAGACCTCTCCACCAAGATGGCGGCGGCCATAAACGTGGGTAACAATGTCATCTCCGATGCTCTTGTCCTACTCTTACCAGTACCCACGACCACGCTCTTCCGGATCTCTATCCTTTTTTTTCTCAATGAAGATCCGTTCCCACTATAGGACTCATCCACAAGTTGATGGACTAGTAAATATGGGACCCCCCCTCACAATCATATCCTAAGAGGAGTCTTTGTCCTGTATCGACTAAGCACGACCCACTCGAAAAGACTCATCCAAAGTTAATTGCATTCATGTGGAGGTGATGTCCTGTCAAAATGCAGGGATTGGGTCCTGATAACTAGGGATTCTAGTTTATTTTACAGTCCCTTTTACTAGAATTTTGGATTAAAAGTGTATACAAATAGTCCCACAAGCTTAAATGTTGTACTTATTTGCAGAGTTTGGTAAAAAAAAGTGACAAGTAGTCAAAACCAACTCAAAAAGGAGTCAACCTACACAAGTAGCAAGACCAAGTCAAAGCACTGATGTAGCATAAAATCCACTTCAGTCGTAAAAGACCCATTGCGGTAGCGGTCTACTTAGTGCGGTCCATGGGGGAAAAGATCAGAGAGATACAATTTTGGAAGCTCAAGCACTCCGGTCCGTGATGGATTCTTCACAGACACAGTAGCCTCACCACGGCCGCAATCCATTTTATAAGATCCACGGAGAGGAGATTCAGAGAGTTGTGGCTCAACCCTAGTGTAGGTATTTCATGGGTCTTCTGTTTTAAGGCTTAAATGTCTATGGATGATTGATATTTGGACTGATTTGTATTTTTCATATTGAATTAGCGGTTTCAAACATTAATTTGTGCCTTTTTGACTTGGCATCTTCTTGTGAAAGAGAGCTTGAGTCTAGGAAAATCAGCCCAACAAGAACTTAGGGTGTATTCAAGAGATTGGTAGCCCCAAATAAAAGGGTTAAACCTAGAGATAGTAATACTCGACTTGAGCCTATACTGCTTGCACAATTTTGACAACCAATTGGTCTTTAGAAAGTCAATTAAGGCAAAGTTACTCAAGCTACCGAGAGGTATACAATGATTAGTTTTGTGCATTGGCTATATCGCAATCCCCAACATAACAACTTTGCCTTAGGCATTAGAACCCATCAAATATTCATCTAGGAAAAAGTCACATCCCTAGTGCCTCGTTATCCATTTAGAAAACCTTATATGAATTCATTCTTAGTTTAATTTTGCATCTCATTAGCATAAAATTAGAAGTAATAAACGAATAATTATGATTGTAAGTGTAATTAAGGGCACTATGCACTGCTAGTTTAGATAGGAATCCAAATCCCAAACATTCTAGCTCCATGTGGATTTAATCCAGACCATCTCGTGTAAAAGATGAATCGACCACTCTTGCCAATTCGTAATGGTGTATGGTTGGACCCAATCACTTTTTAGCGTCGTTGTCGTGGAGCTAATGGTTTTTTCTATCTATCTGAATAGTTTTTTGTATTGTTTTTCTTTCCTTCTGTGTTACTAATTTGTGTGTGTCACCAACTCAGGTACAAAATGGCAGCAAACAATGCACCTCATAGAGATCTTCCATCAGGGAGGAGGTATATGACAATATTGATGATGAGGTTCCTATAGTGCCTCAAGCTAAAAGGAGAGGCTGCCAGGCCAATGATAATTCTCCAAACCCTCTCCCGCCACCTAAGAGTGGCTCCTTCGGTTCTTCCCAACCAAGGATATGCTAGTGCAACTGTCCCACCCCGGATTCGGGTGGGAATTTCCAAATTACAAATGTGATGCTGACTTTGTTAGAGCAACGAGGGTATTTCACAGGTTCTCCCCATCAGAATGCTTACAAATATTTTATGGTTTCGTGGATACCTATTGGGGGATCAAGCAAATAAATGTTTTAGAGGATGCACTTCGGTTGAGATTATTCTCTTTTTCACTTAAAGGGAAGACTTTTGACTGGCTTGAAAGGCTTTTCAACCATTCCATCACTACTTGGGATGAGTTGGCAGATAAGTTTATTGCAAAGTTTTTCTCGCCGGGGCACATGGAATTTTAAGGTATGAAATCTTAGATTTAAAGCTGGAGCCTAGCGAACCACTGCATGAGATATTGGAGAGATACCGAACCATGGTAAATTAATGTCCAAATAATTATATGACTGAGGCAGTGATACAACACACATTCTACTATGGCGTTAACACAACAAATCAGTGCATAGTGAACCAACTCGATAGGGAAAATTTCCTGAACACACCGTAGGATGAGGCTAATGCAATATTGGATGAGATGGCTGACATGTCATCCGCTTAGCAAAGTAGATCCAATGTGCCACAGGGTGACCCCACGTTCATTCACTTGCACAAAGAGCTCCATGATCATGGGCAGGCAATAACAGAACTGACAGCCACAATGAACCAGCTAGCAAAGGCACAATTATAGCTAAAATTGAAGTGATTTCAAGGCTCCCTCCCCTACTTCAATCAAAGGGGGTTAGAAGTTTTTTTGGGCATGCGGGGTTCTACCGGAGGTTTATCAAGGATTTTTTGAAGGTCGTGAATCCTTTGTGCAAGCTATTGGAAAAGGATGCAAAGTTTGTATTAAATGAGGAATGTATGAAAGCTTTCAAACTACTCAAGCACAAGTTGACGACCACTCCTATTATTATCGCGCCCAATTGGAGCTTACCTTTTGAGCTCATGTGTGACGCGATTGATGTTGTGGTTGGGGCGGGTTTAGGTCAAAGAGTGAATAAAATATTTCATCTGATTGAAAAATGAATGATGCTCAAGTGAGCTACAAAGTGATTGAAAAAAAGCTTTTGGCTATTGTGTTCACAATGGAGAATTTTCGGTCGTATCTCATAGATGCCAAGGTCATAGTTCATACCGATCATGCTGCACTCCGGTACTTAATGACGAAGAAGGATTCCAAAGAGTGAATAAAATATTTCATCTAGTGTATTATGCGATCACGACAATGAATGATGCTCAAGTGAGCTACACGATGACTAAAAAAGAGCTTTTGGCTATTGTGTTCATAATGGAGAAATTTCGGCCGTATCTCATGGGTACGAAGGTCATAGTTCATACCGATCATGTTGCACTCCGGTACTTGATGACGAAGAAGGATTTCAAAGCTAGGCTGATGCGATGGGTCTTGTTACTTCAAGAGTTTAATTTGGAGATTGTGGACCGAAAGGGTTGTGAAAACCAAGTGGCGGACCACTTGTCCCTCTTGGAGGAGGGGGGAAGTCGTGTGATAGCCTAGAGATCAATGATTCATTTTTCGATGAGCAACTCCTTTCTGTATCGGTATATGGTATGCCATGGTTTTCAGGCGTTGCTAATTTCCTTGTAACTGGTATAATCTCGTGTGAGCTCTCTTCTAACCGAAGGAAGAAGCTCAAAGGGGATAGTTTGGAATTTTATTGGGATGATCCATACTTGTTTAAGATATGCATTGACGGTGTGATCCAGAAGTGTGTCCCAGAGGATGAGCAATTGAGTATCTTAGAGGCTTGTAATTCTTATCTCTATGGTGTTTATCATGGTGGGGCGAGGACAGCTTCAAAAGTTCTTAGTTGTGGGTTTTACTAGCCAACTTTTTACAAAGATGCAAGTGAACTTGTGAAGAGATGCAATGAATGTCAAAGAATGGGTTGAATTTTGAAGAAAGATTAGACGACTCTAATACTATTCTCGAAGTTGATATTTTTTATGTCTGGGGAATTGATTTCATGGGCTCGTTTGTTAGATCGTGTGGGAATACATACATTTTAGTGGCAGTTGGCTATATTTCAAAGTGGGTTGAAACTGTGGCTTTACCAATAATGGGGCTCGCAGTGTTGTTGCATTTCTTGAGAAGAGCATTTTTACTTGATTTGGCACTCCTCGAGCAATCATATGTGATGTGGGTCTCATTTTTGTAATCGAGCTTTGACACTTTGCTTGTAATGTATGGTGTCAATCACAATTTTTTTATTCCTTATCACCCTCAGGCAAGTGGCCAAGTTGAATTCTCAAACTAGGAAATCAAGAGTATATTGTCAAAGACGGTCAATACAAATAGGACCGATTGCTCAAAGAAATTCGATGATACTCTATGGCTTATAAAACTCCGATTAGTATGTCTCTGTACCAGTTGGTGTTTCGGAAAGCTTGGCATCTACCGGTTGAGTTAGAGCACAAGGCCATGTGGGCTTTGAGGAAGCTGAATCTTGAATGTGATGTGGTAGAAAATCTTCGTGTGGATCAAGTTAATGAACTTGATGAATTTTGACTATATGCCTACTCCAGTTCGTCCTTGTACAAGTACAAGATGAAGTACCTTCATGACAAGCATGCTCGTAGCAAGGAGTTCAACATGGATGATTTGGTTCTCGTGTTCAATTCTCATTCACACCTATTTCCGAAAAAGCTTAAGTCAAAATGGAGTCGACCTTTTGAAGTGGTGCTTGTGACACCGTTTGGTGCACTTGACTTGAAAAACAAAAATGGGGAGGTCTTCAGAGTTAATGGGCACAAAGTCATGCACTACCTTGGAAAGATTGATGATAGCCACGTGGCCGCACTAATCCATCTAAGTGATTTGATGGTAACCTATGTCGTGCCGCGATGTTAATCAGGCGCTTCTTGGGAGGCAACCCATGTGTCTTTCTTTTAGTTTTTCTTTGATTTTTCTTTTAGTGTAGGGTTTGTTTTTCAACTAACTGGTTGTGAGATTTGTGTAAAGTTGTTTTGATGCAATGTAAAACCAAATTGGAAAAAAATTCACTCTCTTGAGTTTGGACCGCTGCTGCAATGCATTTTTTGCGGCCGCAATGGCCTTATTGCGGGGGAATATTTTCATTGTGGTCTGCAGTGTTGAATGTTCAAAAGCAACATGGATTCTTTGAAGTTGTCACCGAGTCCACAATGCATTTTATACGGTCCGCGGTGCCCTACTGCGACCAATGAGCATTTTCTGTGGTCCGCAGTGACTGCCTCCCCAGTGCTTCTTGTGTCTAAGTACCACGGACCGCAGTGCATTTTATGCGATCTGCGTTGGGTAAGTATCGTGAGTCCCATATCCTTTTCTATAAATAGGACCTCAGACCCTTATTTACACCTTTCACTCATTTGCTCTCTAAATAGAAAAACTATTGTTCATCACACCCTCATTGCACAAATTCAATCACTGATTCTCATTCATCTGTGTTGCATCTATTTACTGGTACTTCATATCTTTCCCTATTCTTTAATTTTGCTTTATTCTATGTTAATTTGTTAGTTTATGCCTCGTTTTCTTACCTTTTCTTTCAATTTATAGTGTAGGGCTACATAATGCTATTTAGATTATGGTTAATTAGTTAAAAATGATGATTAACTAACTAGGTGGTTTATAATATGTGAACTTAGGTTAAAAATGAGAAGAATATTGAAACCCTAGGTTGGTATTGTTTAGTTATGCTTACCGCGATCGTGGGTGGATTTTCTGTGGTTCGTGGTGCCTCTCCGCAGTCCGTCGTGGAAAACTTCAGAGGGGTTGATTTTGAGGACCACGGTCGCAGTCGATTTTTTGCAGTCCGCGGTGCCTTACTACAGACGTATATAATTTCCTATGGTCCATGATGCTCTAAATTAGAGAGTGAGTATTCTGAACCCCACTTTAATGCGGACTATCGTGCCATTTTGTGCGGTTTGCGGTGGTTCTTTTGTAGTCATGCTTCTTCTTATGTGGTCTGCACTTAGCTATTATAATTATATTCTTCATTGTTTCTCCTGGTACTGTGATGCTAAAAACACTTTATAAATTCTCCTTGCAGACAATGGTTAAATCACGAGGCAAAGTTGAAAAATAGAAAGGAAAAGGAGAGTCCTCATGGGGTAGGGGATGAGGTATGATCAAATTGACCCCCGCCCCCAAGTCCGGAAGGCAATTGGCGACACCAGAAAGCAAATAAAGGTTGCAGATAGAGTTGCTTTCCATTTAGAGGGAGTGAGTATTTGCCCTCCCGGGAGGCTTCTGAATCTGATTTAGTGCGAGAGTATGTTTATGATTGGCCATAGAGGCATAGATTGAGAAATGTGCCCCCACCTCTGGGCTCTCCGACTGCTCATGCTTCAGTTCAAATTTCTTCTAAATCGTTTGAGAGCTAAACAGAGAGCAGTGATAGTGCAACATCTACTTCAACACCCGAGAAGGATCCCATTGCTGAAGAAGGAGGGGGTGTGCCCCAAAATGGGGAGCAGGGAGGGGGGGGGGATGGAGAGAATTAGAAACTTGGAGGCTTGGCGGGATAGATTTGTTAGTGAGATTGCTTACCACAAGTTTTAAGAGTGGTGGCCTAAGAGGCAATTGATACTTGAGCGGAAATTCATTTAGAGGGACCTCCTCCCTCACAACCCTGATGTGAAGAGGCAATTCAAAGAGAGACCTTGCTGGGAATATTTTACTAGCATAGTCGAGAAGGCAAATGAGCACTTAGTGAAGGAGTTCACGCTAATGCTTCCCACATAAAAAAGGTGCTAAAGTGACTAAGGTACGGAAGTTCACAGTAAAGTTCGATGGGAAGACATTTAATGACTACCTGGGCTTTTCGGAGGAAGATGAATCATAATACTTATAAAAGGTAGCATTGGATGAGGCAGCTTGTCCGTGGTTGGCAGAATACCTGGAACTCCCGGGTACCACCCCAGTATGGTTTACATCAGGAGTCCCAATTTTGAGGAGAACTTTAAACTTCGAGTCAAAAGGGTGGGAGACATTCGTATGCAGCAGGCTGGACCCTACTACTCATGAGAATTTTCTGCCTATCTCCCGGGCAATATTGGTGGCTTCTATCATGGAGGGGTACGCGATCAAAATCGGGAATATTATGTAAAGGGTGATCAGAAGGGTGGTAGTACAATGTACTTTGAGGACCAGGATGTGGAGGAAAGGAAGTTTGATGTGAAGGTGAAACCAAAGATGCCTTTCTCTTGGTACGGCCTAAAGGGTGATGACAAACCCTAAGGCAAATATCCTAAAAGAAAAGCCACTGCTTCTGCTGGCCAGTATGAAGAGCCATTAATAGTAGTCACTTCTTCTCTACCTCCCTCAACAACACCAGACATTGCCCCAGGACCCTCTACTTCCACTAGTCCAGATATCCCTTTATCCTTAGCTTACCCATTGACTGCCCACCATTTGAGCCAAACCCTTGTCTGTGTCAACAACTGGATGCAGGCAGCTACTTCTAAGCTCTCTGTGCTTTCTAGCTCGGTGGCAGACTAGTTTGTATCCCCATAACCACAGGTTCCAGCCACAGTCGAGGAGACTCTCAAGGAAATTCTAGACAACCAGAAGTAGCTTCTGGAGAAACAGTAAATGATAATGGAGGCTGTAGGTCTCATGGGAAAGCATTGAAGGAGCTGATAAAGGAAATAAAGAAGTTGACAAAGACTCGAGCATCAAAGAAGTCTGTGAAGGAGTGGAGAGTAAAAGTTGAGAAGATTAAGGTTGCTGATTATCTACGATTGGACCTACAACTGCATGAGTAGCCTCCAGTAGATTAGACTGATCCAGAGCAGGAGCAGGTGATGGAGAGGGCACCAAAGAGGAGAAGAGTGATCCCACATACTTATGCTGCAGTGATAGAGTTGGAAGACCCGCAAGGAGGTTACTCTAGCCAGCCTCAGGCCTAGAGCAGCCTCAGGACCCAGTGCAGGCACAGGATACCGGGATCCAGTCATAGGTTCCCGAGCAGCATCAGGACCCAAGGACCCAGGCTCATGATCCCATGCAGACAGAGGGTCAATATGGAGTTTCTTTTTACTCTCTATCTTACTTTTGTGCTATTTTTGGTTAGTTAGCATTGAGTACAATTCTAGCTTTCATTTGAGGGGTTAGACCTATTTTGATGATGTTGGATTGTAAATATGATACTATTTTTGTTTTTATTATTCTTTATTTTCACTTTTGGTATGTTTATAATTTTACCAGTTTATTTCACTTTTAGTATTTTGCAACCTTGGTCTGTATATAAAGTTACTCTCTGATATATATATATATATATATATATATATATATATATATATATATATATTTATCCCCTTTACGTATATTCGTTTAGATCCCCTATTGTACATATTCAGTTTACTTTCCACATTTTCTTTCATAGCTTCTTACTTCATTTTCGTAGCTTCTTATTTTGAGTTTTGCATTCAATAAGCCATTGGTTTCTTAGTGCTATGGTTCTTTCCAAAGGTGGAATTTGTGTGAATCGGGTGGCTCTTCCCGATGATGAATTCTTAAGGGTTTGAGTCTGTTTTCTATTTGTTTTAGTGAAAATAGTAGCTAGTAAGTAATGGCGCCTCAAGCAAAGATTCACTTGGGCCTAACACATTTGCCTTTTATCTTATGGTCAAAAACAAATTAGTGTGTATAGTATGGTTAAATTTGTGACCTTGAGACTCTTGTGTTGGCCGATAATCATCAAGTGGTTTTTCGGGACCATTTATGTTGCTCAAATATTAATTGAGGTTGTTGTGGGCACCCTACTCTGTCTCTTTAACAATCCTATAGCTTGTATGGTTAGAATTTGAATTGCAAGTCCAAGTCCCATGCCATTGCCCTGAATGTTTGTCTAGGAAAAATCTTAAGTGTAATTTGACTTGGGAAGTGATTATAGGCTCTCCTTGATCCAAGTGATATCTTGAAAACATCCATAGCCTACCAATGATAATATCCCTAGTCAACCCTTTTGAGCCACAACCCTTTTTCTTTTAAAGACCATGATACAATCCTTTACCTATTCTAAAAAGACCCTCTCTTGGCACCCGATCATTCCTTAGCACAAGGCAAAAGCATAAGTTTTGGGGGAGACGAGGAATGCAACAAAGTGGTAAAAGGTACAAAATGAATAAAAGGAAAGGCATAAAGAAAAAGAAAAGAAAATCAAAAAGTCAAAAAGAATGAACAATGTAGAAGAAATGAAGGGGTTCAATAAAAGTAATGAGATGAAAGGTGTAGAAAGTTTAGAAAGGAGAAAGCTATTTGAAATGAACAAGAAAGAGTGACAGCATGTCTCTTTAGCCCCTAAGAAAGAAGTAAATGACTCAAAAAGTCAAGAGAATGCGTGCCAAAATGAAGCAAATGAAGTGCTTAAGGGAAGGTGGAACCTATATAGACCAAATATTTCCTACCCTGAACCTGAAGCCTTCACTATATATCTACGAAAGCCCTATATGATCTTGAGTTGAATGAATCTTACATTAGTGGTGACTCATATAATGGACAAGCTTATGATACTTAGATCCGAACTTGTGACCTTTCTTTGAGAGAGATAAGTGGTTTTTCCACACTACTCATTCTGAGTGCTACAACCTAAAAGTGAGGTCTGCTTATGGAGAGTTGAGGAGTATGAGTTTGGGTTCCACAATGGCCAAAGTAGTAGAAAGTGTTTCCATGATGAGTTGAGTCAACTCTTGATGTTCTTATGTCGCACTAAAACCATGAGGCTTAAAAGGTTGAATG
Source organism: Nicotiana benthamiana (assembly GCA_034376525.1). Lineage (NCBI taxonomy): Eukaryota > Viridiplantae > Streptophyta > Magnoliopsida > Solanales > Solanaceae > Nicotiana > Nicotiana benthamiana. Next base: position 46,653,420 of record CM067330.1, read on the forward strand.
TTGTTAATGATTCATTTGAATTGAGGGTAATTGTTAGTCCCAATTGATGCTAGATAAGGTCACTTTAGGTCAGCTGAATTTTCCTGGTTGTATTCTTAAAAAGGTGGGACTTATTTTATTTGCTTGATGGCAAGCAAAAGCTTATGTTTGGGGGAGTTGATAACTAGGGATTCTAGTTTATTTTACACTTCTTTTTACTTGTGTTTGGATTAAAAATGTATACAAATAGTCCCAAAAGCTTACATGTTGTACTTGTTTGCAGGGTTTGGTAAAAAAAGTGACAAGTAGTCAAAACCAACTCAAAAAGGAGTGAAATCTGCACATACCAAGAACAAGTCAAAGCACTATTGCAGCATAAAATCCACTGTGGTTGCAACAGACCCACCATAGTCGCAGTCCATTTAGTTTGGTATGCGATGGAAAACATCAAAGAGATGAAATTTTTGGAAGCTTAAGCATTGCGGTTTGTGATGGATTCTTCGCGGTCGCAGTAGCCTCAACATGTCCGCAATCCATTTTATATGGTCCACGGAGAGGGGATTCAGAGAGTTGGAAGTTTGGAAGATTGGAAGATTGGAAGCCATCACGGTACATGGTCCATTTTGTGCGGTCCGCAGTGAAGCCACCACGGCCGCGATGAATTTTATGCTGTGCGCGGTGAATTTTATGCTGTCCGCGGTGGCCAGATTCATAGACTCAGTAATGAAGCCAAAAAGCATCACTGCAGTCGCAATACATTTTTTGCAGTCGGCGGTACCTCCGTCGGGGGTATTTTTTTCCATAAAATTTAGCCTTATATAATTACTCTTCTTCAGATTATTAGGGTATCTAATTAGTAGTTGAGCATGTGAAGGCCGTTTTGGACCTATTTTGAGTAATTTTGTGGTTAGTTTAACATTGAATCTTTAATTCTTAGCTTGTAAATATATTATGTGGGTTATTCTTCATCTATATATTTGATTTCTTCCATCATTATTAGTAGCTAGACCCATTATCTAGGGTTGTGCCTCAACCCTAGTGTGGGTATTTAATGGGTCTTTTGTTATAAGGCTTAGAAGTTTATAGGTGGTTGATATTTGAATTGATTTATGTTTTTCATGTTGAGTTAGTGGTTGCAAATATTAATTTGTGCCTTTTTGACTTGGGCTCTTCTTGAGAAAGAGAGCTTGAGTCTAGGAAAATCAGTCCAACAAGGAATTGAGGTATATTCAAGAGATTGATAGCCCCAAATAAAAGGGTTAAACCTAGAGATAGTAATACCCAACTTGAGCCTATATTGCTTGCACAATTTTGAAACACAATTGGTCTTGAGATAGTCAATTAGAGTAAAGTCACTCATGCTACCGAGAGGTATAGAGTGAGTATTTCCGTGCGTTGGCTATATCGCAATCCCAAACATAACAACTTTGCCTTAGGCTTTAGAACCCGTCAAGTATTCACCTAGAAGAAAGTCAATTCCCTAGTGCCTCGTTATCCATTTAGAAAACCTTACAAGCATTCATTCTTAGTTTAATTTAGCATCTCATTAGCATAAAATAGAAGTAACAAATGAACAATTATGATTGGAAGTGTACTAAGATCACTACACACTTCTAGTTTTGATAGGAAACCAATTCCCAAACATTCTAGCTCCTTGGGGATTCGTCCCGACCTTCCTGGGTATAAGCTGCATTGATCACTCTTGCCACTTTGTTGTGGTATAGGGTTGGACCCGATCAGGGCCCTTCGCCTAGAAGCTCCATGACCTGTCATCATATAGAGTTGTATCAATAGACAATGGTATATAGCCAAAGAGTGATACAAAGGAAGACACTTACCATATGAAACTTTCAGCCAAAAGCATGTCACAAAAGCGGGCCCGTCTCGAGTCTCCACTGGAGGGCCAACAGACGGGCTACCCAATCCTTTATACCTACAATTAGATAGGGTGGGTGCCCCCGTAGCTACAAAAGAGAGCCGCAAATAAACACTAAGGCGAATGAAGAAAAAAGAGAGTAAACAAGTGGCACCACTTAGGATTCTTGTTCCACTGCTCCGGGAATCTTGTGCGGTTAGACACGATGTGTTCAATTCTGACGAAGAAGTACTTATGCCAAAATTTACGACTCGCCCAGTCATCGATTCGTACCACCAACACTTTCGTCTCACGGTACCTCAGATGCACCATAGTACCGCTCTGAAAGCTCGGTGAAAACAAGTGTAGGAGGTGGTGAACGATAACTTCACACCCCGCTAACACTGTGTATTTTGTCAACACTAGGAGTATTTTGAACGTGTACGAGGAAATTTGTACTCGACCCTACAATCTCAAGACTCCATCATCATCTAAGGTAACTTTACTGGCACATCCACGATGCACCGTGTCTCTAAGGATACACAAATGGGGATCATCGTATTGCAGATCATAGATACGCTCTAATAATAAAGAAGGGGAAACCATGCAAGCTAACACACGATCGGGCTAAAAACATCTAGCCTTACAAACTGATTAGCTAAAGCCCAAACATCCAAAACAAGCGGCCTCTCACCAACTGAAATATAAGCAAGGCTGCCCATACTAGCTGACTTCCTACTCAAAGCATCGCCCACCACATTAGCCTTTCCTGGATGACATAAGATAATGATATGATAATCTTTCAACAAATCCAACCACTACCTCAAACTCAACTCCTTTTGCTTGAACAAGTACTTGAGACTTTTGTGATCAGTGAACACCTCGCATGCCATGCCATACAAATAATGCCTCCAAATCTTTAGTGCATGAACTATGGCTGCCAACTCCAAATCATGAACTGGATAGTTTTCTCGTGAATCTTCAACTGCCTCGAAACATAGACAATAACTTTGACATCCTGTATCAACACTACTCCAAGCCCAACACAGGAAGCATCATAATAGACCGTGTAAGGCCCTAAACCTATGGGCAAAACCAACACTAGTATCGTAGTCAGAGCTGCCTTGAACCTCTGAAAGATCGCCTCACACTCGTCTGACCATCTAAACTGGGCATCCTTCTTGGTCAATCTGGTCATTGGGGCTGTGATGGATGTGAAACCCCCCACGAATCGACGATAATAACCTGCAAATCCCAAGAAACTCCGAATCTCTGTAGTTGATGCTGGTCTAGGCCAGTTCTTGACTTCCTCAATCTTCTTCGGATCAACCTGAATACCTTCTGCTGATATGACATGACCCAGGAATGAAACTGAACTCAGCCAGAACTCACACTTTAAAAATTTAGCATATAATTGACTATCCCTCAGGGAACTCACAAACAATAGGCACATAATCAATAGAAGGAACCTCAATACTAGAATCACGAACTATGCCAATTAGGTCCAACACCCCTTCTCGACCATACATCGAGACTCCACATATGACATAACAATGTGGGTAGAATGACCAGGAGTTGCTCTCCACTAATGAGGCATACCCGGTAAAGCTAAGGTCACAGTCCTAGCATAACAGTCCAAGATAACGTGGTAAGGTGATAACCAGTCCATCCCTAATATAAGGTCGAAATCAACCATATCAGAAGAAGAAAATCTTTATGAGTCTCAAGACCTTCATTCACCACTATACATAATCAATGGACACGATCTATCACAATAGAATCATCTACCAGCGTAGACACATAAACAGGGGCACTCAAAGAATCACTAGGCATGACCAGATACGGTACAAGATAAAATCGAAACTCCTCTACCATAACCCAGAATAGTACCTGCACCTCAACCTCTAATACCTTTACCTCCACCTCTAGCATCTCTACCTCCACATCTAATACCTTTACCTCCACCTCTCTGACTGAGCGGGCTAGAAGAATCCTTTAATAAACCTCCTCACTCTCTCTCACAGTGGGAGGTATGATAAGATCATGACGAGCCAAGTCAATGAATCTGATCTCGTACTTAGTAACGGTCATAGAACCCTGCTGGGGACGCTCAAACAGCCTCCGACAGACCTCTCTCTGAGTGATAGGAAGGAACTTCTCCAAAAATAGCTGCGTGAACTATTTTCTAGTCGAAGCTGACGATCCGGCTAGTCTAGCTAAGCAATATTCCCTCCACCAAGTCTTGGCAGATACAAACGAGTGAAATGTAGCAAAATCGACCCCCTTGGTCTCTACGATCCCCATGTCCCTGAGAACCTCATGAGAATCATCTAGAAAATCATGGGGATCCACAAAAGATGCACTGCATAAAGTAGTAGTGAAGAGCTTGGTGGCACCTATCAAATCTCCACAAAGCCTTCGAAGATATAGCCGATCTATCACTGATCTATGCTACTAGTCGGCTAAAGAAACGGTGCACGACCTCACCATTTGCGAAAGAATAGAGTAGAAATCCAATTTGCATTGAGAAACAAATCCGCACGACAAGAAAGAACAAACGTGGAATTTTCCTAACTCTGTAGCCTCTGAGACATAAATACAGACGTCTCCGTACCAATCCCTTAGACTCTACTAATCTCGTCTGTGAATTGTGAGACCTATGTTGCCTATGTAACCTAGAGCTCTGATACCAACGTGTAACGACCCGTAGTTCCTACCCTCGGGAGTCGTGATGGTGCCTACTAATGTAAACTAGGCAAGCCAATCAATTGAACTATTTAACTTTTCACCTATTTAATATTCTTTATCAATCACGAAGATATAATATTTAAACAATGGAATTTAACATAGGCAGAAGAAGAACTATAATTATCTGAACACAAACACCTAGTACTATTATTTGAGTCTCGACTACCCAGACCTAGTGTCACAGTTTCACAGACAGTCCAAGAATTCTACAAATAAAGATCCGAATGAATTAAATACAACACTGTCTCTGGAAATACATGTAAGAAACAAGAAAGTAATAGAAGGAGATTCCAGGGCCTGTGAACGCCTGCAGAGTTACCTCGAGTCGCCTGATAAACAAGATCTAGCAATCTCACTGTGGTCTGAAATCCACAACACTAGGGTGAACACAAAAGAGTGCAGAGTGTAGTATCAACACAACCAACCACGTGTGTTGGAAAAAGTCTAGCCTAACCTCGGTAAAGTAGTAACGAGGCTAGGACTAGACTCCAGATAAACCTGTGCAGTTATATAATATATGGCGGAAAAGTAAACAGGTAATAAGCAATTAGAGCTGGGAAGAGGAACATGCTGCGGAGGTGGAAAACAACCACAATATCAAAGAACAATAAAGAAACAGTGATTTAACTTCTAAAACGGATAAAGAGAAATAAGGCAACTTTCACTTTCAATTTCATCTTGTTGCATGCGTGCAATCTGATCTCATTTCTCATATCTCATGCAATGCATATCACCCGCTCTCATTTTCCTCATATCACATGGTATGCGTACCACCCGCTCCCATTTTCATATATTAACAGTTCTTGTAAATGAAATTACTCCAACAACCGCAACAATTAATGCATATTCATAAGACAACAAAGTAAACAACAATTATGATTCACCGAGGAAAATAAATAATGACAAATAGCAATTCATTATGGACTTTAAGGAGCAAATAGACAATGTCATATTTAGTATGCTAAATGGCAAGTAGAAATTTAAGTCACATAAACATGTTATAGCATAAATTCAATAATAACTAGTGACACGATAAAGGAAAATGCCAACATAAACAATAACAGTAATTGTGGAATAAGACAATTAATGCACTCGAATTGATAACAAGGAATCATAACAAATGGCAATAAGTGCACGACATCACCCTTCGTGCATTAACACTTTCTCACCAAAATAATACACGACATCACTATTCGTGCTTTATACTCTTCCTCACCCAAGCAACAATTACAAAGCAATTAAGGCAATGGAATCAATGACATCACCATAAAGTCAAGTACTAACAGAAAATCAGCAAAATATACGTAAAGAACAACATAACTCAATTATCAGCAAGAATCCGGAAAATCAAGGAGAATTGGGCAACATCACTCTTCGTGCTTTTACTCTCATCCTCACTAAGCAATGATATAACAAAAATATGCACGGCATCACCCTTCGTGCTTTTACTCTCATCCTCACCAAGCAATGATATAATATAAATGTGCACGGCATCATTTTTTGTGCTTTAACACTCTTTCCTCACAATAAAAAACAATACACAACATCACCCTTCGTGCTTTAACACTCTTCCTCACCCAAACAACACATACAAACAACGGAGCAAGGGAGTAAAGAAAAAATAATAAAAATCTCGGAAAGGGAACACAATTTATCAGTTAAATCCTGGCAAGGGAAACATTTAATAACTCTTTCTCTTTCTTTTAATTTTACTTCTCAACTCGTTTCACCACTTGATCCAATGCTCCAAAGGGTTCATTCATCTCATATACTTTCACAATTTATAATATACTCGAGCCAATGCTCCACGATGCTCAAAGGTCACAATTTCTTTCACCAACTTTTCACAACATATAGAAATCATCACCAAACATGAAAGAAACAATGAAATCATGATATTCATATTTTAAAAACTCACGGTAATGCTAGACACCAACGGATAGATACGCGTCACCATGATTATACGTCATATTCAACAATTATCACATAGCAAATAGGACTCAACTCCTAATCCCTCAAGCTAAGGTTAGACCAAACACTTACCTCAAACTTCTACGGCCAATTCAATCCTCAATAACCTCCTTTCCGCTCGAATTCCGCTCCAAATCAATTATATCTATACATTAATGACTTCAATACATCAATAAATGCTAAAAAACACGAACCCAATGCCTAATTATAGCTTTTCCATCATTTTCCCCAAAAACTCAAAAATCGACCCTGGACCCGCTTTGTTATAACACGAGGTTCAAACCAAAGCCAAATCATCCATTCGCCCATGAGCCCGAATATATAATTTATTTTTAAATTCGACCCAAAAATAAGGTCTAAATCAAGAAAAATAAAAAATAAAAAAACCTAACTTTATCCTCTAATTTCTACCCCTAATTACATGTTTTAGGCCTAGAATTTCAATAGAAATTGATGGAAAATGAAGGAAACGAGTTAAAGATTACTAACCCATGAGTTAATGGTGAACAGATGCTTCAAAAGTCGCCCTAGAACCTTTGAGAAGAAGAAGTTTGAGAATTCCCATGGAAATCCCGAATGGCTAATGTTCTGGAATTTTAAAATTTAACTGGGAGAAATTACTCATCGTGTTTGCGATGAGTAACACTTAACAGGCTATCGCGATCCCGGGAAGAGGAAACCGAACGCGAAGAGAAAAAATGGTGTGGCCCAGAAATTATTCTATGCGAAGAGTAGGCCAGCACGCGAATGCGAAAAGGAAATCCTGCAAAGCTACGGAACGCGACTAGATGCACACGAGCGCAATGAGGAAAAGGAGACTCAGCCCTTATCATCAAATAACACTAAGCGAACGCGAGGACTGGGATGCGAACGCAAAGAGAGGAAAAATTTAAGCTTCGTGAATGCGGAAGATGTGACACGAATGCGAAGAAGGAATGGGCCTGCAACAACTGAAGAAAAATATGCGATTTTTCTCAGTAAAAAACTACTCCGAAACACTCGCGAGCCCTCGGGGCTCCTAACGAAACACATGTACCCACTCAACAACATCATACAAACTTGTTCGTGCGATTAAATCGCCTAAATAACCTCAAAAACAAAGGATCAAACCTCAAATCAAGAATTTCTCTCAAACTTCATCAAGTTTCAAATTTAGAACTTTAAGTCCAAAACACGTCAAACGACGTTCAATTTTAACCAAACTTCAATAAGAATATCTTAATTCACATATAAGACCGTTACCGGGCGCTGGAGCCAAAATACGGGACCGGTATCAACATGTTTCAATCAAATATCATTTAAATTTTTCCTTAACAATTTTAGAAAAATAATTTCTTTTAAAATTTTATTTCTCGGGCTCGGGACCTCGGAATTTGATTCTGGGTATACGCTCGAGTCCCATATTTTCCTACGGGTCCTCCGGGACTGTCAAATCATGGGTTCGGGTTCATTTACCCAAAAAGTTTACCAATGTCAAATTTATTCATTTTAATATAAAAACTTAGTATTTTTCACAAACTTTTATATTTGAGCTTTTCGGCTACACGCTCGGACTGTGCACATAAATTGAGGCAATTCTAAATGAGTTTTTCATGGTCTCGGAAGCACAAAATTTAATTAAAACATGTGATGACCCTTTGGGCCGACACAATGGTTTATGGTTAGAAGGTGGGGACTTTAATGAAATCCTTAACCAAGAAGATAAGCGGGAGGTAGACAGATAGGTTCCGCCAGATCTAGTAGGTTTCGTTCTTGTATCAACCATTATAGGCTTATTGATATGGGATTCAAAGGGCGCAGATACACGTGGTCTAACCATAGGCAGCGTAGAAATGATCTTATTATGGAAAGACTTGATCATTTCTTCACTAATGAGGAATGGTTTCGCTACTATCGAGGAGCCATTGTAAATCACCTACCTAAAACCTACTTTGATCACAACCCCTTATTAGTAACCATCATTAACACCTGCCCCACTAATACTAAACTTTTTAGGCTGCAACCTTTTTGGTGCTCCAACCCAAAATTTACTAATGTAGTTGCTAATAGTTGACATAATAGGAACTTTAGTGAAGCCCTAAACATCTTTAAGGAAAATATCACCATTTGGAGTTCCTATACTTTCGGAGACAATTTTAGGGGAAAAAACTCCTTCTAGTTTGGCTAAATGGTATTCAAAAATTCCTTAGATATCCCAACTAGCCAATTCCTCAATCAGCTAGAATCACAACTTTCAAATGAATATAATAACATCCTTCGTATTAATGAAGACTTTTGGAAAATTAGATCCCAGATCAACTGGCTTTGTGCTAATACTAGATTTTTCCATCTCTAATTTATTAATAGGCGGAGAAGAAATAAAATCTCCTTCTTCAAAGATAACACTGGCAGTTGGATCACTTATCCAAATATGCTTTCAATGTATGTCCTGCAATATTTTCAAGAAATATACACTACAAATCACCTGCAAGCTAACTGGGAAGATATTCATAATAGCCTAACATGCTACCACCAGATGGATCTCTCCCGACTAGATCAGATCGTCCATTACATGATCAGGAAATTATAAATGATCTTTTCTCTTTTAAATTCCAAGGCCAAATGATTATCATCCCTTCTTCAAGATAGTGGCACATAGTAGAAAAATCGGTGCTGGAATAGTATCACTAAATATTTTTACATCAAACAATTTCAGAAAACCTAAACAACACCCTGTTATGTCTTATTCCAAAATTCTCTAATGCACACAACTTAATGAATTTTCGTGCCATAGGACTTTGTAATACTTTGTACAAAGTCATTACGAAAATATTGTCAATCGGCTCCAACCATTTGTATCAAAATAAAATAGCCTTATCAAACTAGCTTCTTCAAAGAAAGACGTGCTTGTGATAACGCTATCATAATACAAGAGTTTATTAACCAACTAAACTGCACAAACGAATAGACAGGCAAATGTATTGCAAAACTTGACTTGAAAAGAAGTTTTGACCACCTTGAATATCCATATTAGTTAATGGCTTTATGACAAATTCCGTTCACCCAACAAAAGTCATCAATAAGGTGATCCCCTCGCACATTTATTCATATTATGTATGGAATTACTGTCCACATACATTCGTCACCAAGTAGATATTGCGAATTGGGACCCAATTCACATTAGTACCAATGGCCGATTTTTCTCACACCTTTTCTTTGTAGATGGTCTCACACTCATGGCCAATGGTAATAGCAAATCAGCCCTCACAATCCAACATTACCTCTCATACATCTGTTCCTTATCAGTGCAAAAAATAAATTTCGCAAAATTAATAAAAAAAAAATCAAAAAAATAGTTCAGCACAGTTAAAGACAACATTGCCTTGACACTGGGCATTAACATTGGTCAGAATTTTGGCAAATATCTTAGTTTTCCTATTCTCAACCACAAGTCTAAACACTCCAACTTTCAATATATACTGGATAATATGCATAATAAATTATCCAGCTAGAAAATAAATTTCCTCTCAATGGAAGGAAGAACTACCCTTGCCTTGGCTACTCTGAACTCTATTCGAAACCGTACAATGCAATATTTTTACCTTCCAAAAAAAACTCTAAAAGCAATCGATAAAATCCAACGTGATTTTATTTGAGACATTACTACAAATGGTAAAAAAATTCATTATATTAATTGGAATACTATTACTCTCCCCAAACAACATGGAGTCCTAGGCATACAACAAGCCAAAAATAAAAACATCGCTTTACTCAGTAGCCTTTCTTGGAGACTTTTTACAAATTCACAAAGCCTATGGGCAACCATTCTTATCAACAAATATGGTAAGAGACAAACTACCTCCGCCTGCTCATTCATTGGAGAAATATCCTTTGTGGATGGGAAGTTTGCTCAAAGGGACTAGGATGGATAGCAGGCAATGGAAAAATAGCCAAACTCTACCATTCAGCTTGAATTCTCCTTTTCCCGCCATTAAAATCCTTATTACAAGGCCCAATACAGAGAGATGGAAAAGTGTAGTATTAGCCTAAGAATAGGATTAAAAGGAATCCTTGCCTAAGCTATAAAAAGCTCTAAAATTTACAAAGTATATGAAAAAGTATAAGCTACAGGAATTAATTCACAAAAAAGCTTAGGAATAGGATTAATTCACATAAGTCACATAAGATTAGGATTTATTTCACAAAGAAAGCTACGAGAATTCTTGAATTAGCAAAGGAATCTCTACGAAATTATACTGCATAATAGCAACAGGATTTTGCGATTCTAAGGAAGTACTCTGCAACTTTTCTCAAGAATATCATGCGGATTTTCTCCTACTTCGATCAGCCATTTCATAATTTGTCACAAAAGACGTGCGTTGGAAGGATTGTCAAGAGAATCGGCTCAGGTATGGTAAGGCTATCCCTTATTTCTTTTGGCATGATCCATACGACACAAACGAAATGAGCAAATGCACAATTTCCATACATGACTCTATTCATAGAAATATTAGAGATGCTTATGTTCTTGAATCCTCATGTATCATATTATTCTATCATATGTTCATGGATCTCAAAAAATACGTAAGTTGATAAAGTTTATTGCGTGATATTAGTCAAAGGCATAATGGTCTTATAACACTCCAAAGATTTTATTGATGTACTTCTCATGCATTGCATTTATTTAAATTGATCCATGACCAAATGACATTATATATATATATATATATATATATATATATATATATATATATATATATATATATATATATATATATATATATATATATATATATATATATATATATGTATGTATGTATGGAATATGGAAAAAGGTTTACAGCGTTATATACACATCACCACCTGATCAATAGGTATACGTTGATGATTTTGTCCACAGTGGTCGAGACGATATGATGGGAATGCACTCAGAGGTCTGATGATGTTATGAAACATGTACCTACGTACGACATGACATTCATACGTATATGCATGACACTATAATTATTTTATGATATCAAGAGTTATCCAGACTTGCATGTCGAGTAACTTACTCTATATTTCTTTCGTGTATGTTATGTACTTATTTATGTGCCTTACATACTCGATATATTATTCGTACTGACGTCCTTTTACCTGGGGACACTGCGTTTCATGCCCACAAGTCCTGATAGACAGGTCGAGAGTCCTCCAAGTAGGCTATCAGCTCATCAGAAGATGTTGGGCCGCTCCATTTGCTCTGGAGTTGCTTGTTTGGTTAGTATAATTTAGATGCGTATTGTGTGGTATGGCGGGACCCTATCCCGACCTTTATGTTAAGTGTGTACTCTTAGAGGCTTGTAGATCGATGTCATGTATACGAATATTTGTATAGCCTTGACTGCCTATGTTTTGAGTTTACAAATGATCGTATTGGTCTTATATGCGTGTATATCACTTGTATAAATTTTTATATCAGTTTGGATCATCGTATATTGAGTATTCCCTTATGTTTATTCGGGTTAGCCCATAACGGCCAATTTGGCCCATTTGCCAATGAAAGTACAATAAAAAGATATATTATTATGTTGATACTCAATTAAATAAGGTACCGAATACTTGTTGCGACACATATATTTGGGTCGCCGTGCACTAGGCCAACAAGGAAGAAGGAAGACCCGTCTAACAATGTCACCTTTTTGACTCCATTCCCGGTCATTTTGAAGCTCATACAAGAAGATGCATAAGGCATGCATATGGCTTAGGAACTACAAAAACAATTTCCAATAGCACTCATTGTATTGGGAAAATATTGAGTTTTTATTAAAAGTGACGTGGCATGATACGTGGATTAGTCAAACAGTCAAAGAACAATAAATAATTAAAATGTACGGAGGACAACATGCACGGTAGAAGAAAAGGAAACAGGCACGAGAAGGAACCTTAGATACAATTCTCGTGTTTATCCAAGGCATTCAATATCAACGGATAAAAAGGGCATTGAAGACACGAATCTGAAGACAAAAAATAGTCTACATTCATTATTAAATACTTGGTATGTTAGTTATTCAGTATTTAATAGCAATGCTTATGTAACGTCTCATTAAATGCGTATTTAGAATAATCCGTTACTCCTTATCAACTATAAAAGGAGGAAGTTTTATCATTTGTAGGGACACAGAGAACATTCTTGAGATCATAGTGAAATTTTATTTCTTTATTCTTATTATTTGAAAGCTAATTATATTTCAGTCTCTTTGATTATCAGTAACCCGATTTCTTCTCTAAAGTTCAAGCTTTGACCAAAATTGTATTTTTTTGTTAAACAACAACAACCCAGTATAATCTCACTTAGTAAGGTCTGTGGAGGGTAGTGTGTACGCAGACATTACCCCTACCCTTAGATAAAAAGGCTGTTTCCAAATAGACCCCCGGCATCCTTTCCTCCAAAAACTTCTCACGTTGTTAAACACTCGTAACAATCTAGCTACATTAGAAAATCTATGTTGTATTACTACTACTTCGATGGTCAACACCACGAACAGTACTTCTGTAACACTTCCTTAACTATTTTGATAATATGCTTCTATTACAAAAAAAACTTGTTCTAGAAAAAAATCCTTTCCATGATAAGCTAACAAAAAGATTATCTTTTAGTTCCAAAATTTGATCAAAACAATCCCAATAAGCAAAAAATATGATGGTACAACCTTATTGATGCAAAATGATCGCAAGCAACTAGGACTATATATAACCGAAACTTGTCAAAAAAAAATAATAATAAGTCTCTACCTCTAAAAAAAATAGATTTTTCCTACCAAAATAGTCCGATGTTATTAGTGTCTTTGCATGTTATCAGCTGGATCGATCCAACATTTGGAGATAAATTCTAGTTTTCTAATGTTAATGACAGGCTTGACACTTTTTAAATTTTTATTTCAAAGACATTATTAATTAAATTGTTCAAGAATCTGTGTCACTTTCTTGAAAGAAGCTATTAATGACATGTATGACTTATGGTCAGTTGGATTCCCCTTCCCTTGTATATATGTCAGTTTTTTATTTTTATTCCATGTCGAAAATTATTTATTTTTATTAATTGAAAAGTATATAAAATTTGTATAATTTTTGTATATAATATATAATATGTGTATATATACAAGAAATATTTATTTTTTGACTATTATTTTAAAAGTTGTTATATAGTGTCATATTTCCGTTTATATTATATGGACCTGACCATTTCTTAGGCTGCTTAAACGACTTTTCAAATATGGATTGCAAGACATTAATTGCTAGTTTTGATATTCATCTTTTAAAAATACCAAGAAACTTCTCCATTACCAAGCTTGAATTTTCAATCTTGACCAATGCAACAGGATTGGAACACATACACAAAAACAAAATGTATAAAGTCCCTCCACAGCAAGGGACATGTAGTAGTGAAACAATGTTGAACATAGTATTATTTAAAATGAACGGAAAAAAACAGTCGCTAAAGTCTATCTATAAATCACCTCTCCTCAAGAAAAAGAACCTTATGTTTAATCTTTCATAAAACATTTTACATAAATTCCAAATTTTTTGTTGATATAGCTGAAAAGAAAATCGGATATAAGGGGTTCCCTTCGTCATACAAATGAATTAAATACCAGTAGTATTAAAACTATTCTCATATTTTCTTATTCCTAGATTTTTACCTCTACCTGATGTTTCTTTTCTCTTTGGTTACCCTATCTTTTTTACTTTGTTGTTGTTTCTGTCTATGTTACTGCTATTTTTTCGCTTCTTTCCTTTGAGTTGAAGGTCTATTTAAAATAGTTTATCTGCTTTTTTAAAGATAGAGATAAGGTGTATATAAACACTATCATTTTCTGACTTTCCTTATGGAATTTTACTGAGTTTGTAGTTGTTGTTATATAATTTTGCTCTTCAAACTGACTAATACTTGTTTTTCATTAATTCTATTATTTTTTTCCTTTTTTCATTATTTTTTAAGATTTTTTTAAACGCATTGGAGCACTCTGAGAGTCGGCGGGATTTTGGGTAATGTAGGCGGATTACGGTAGAGGAGGTGGAAAGGGCGATGCGTAAAATGTGCAGGGGTAAAGTGACAGGGCCAGATGAAATTCCGATGGATTCTGGAAGAGTGTGGGGCGAGCAAGTTTGGAGTGGCTCACTGGGCTGTTTAATGTTATTTTTAAGACAAAGAAGATGTCCGAAGAATGAAGGTGGAGTAGGATGGTTTCGCTTTACGATAAAAAGGGTGATATCCAAAATTGCACCAATTATAGGGGTATCAAATTGTTGAGTCATAATAATAAAGGTTTGGGAGATGGTGGTGGAGGGTAGGGAAGGAGGTGTGTGTCTATTTCCGAGAATCAGTTTGGATTCATACAGGAACGTTCGGTTACGGAAGTGATTCATCTAGAGGTTAGTGGAGAAGTACAGTAAGAGGAAGAAGGACTTGCATATGGTGTTTATTGACCTTGAGAAAGTATACGATAAAGTTCCGAGGGAGGTGCTTAGAGGCTAATGTCATTCTGGTAGCGTATATTAGGGTGATTAAAGATATGTATGATGATGCTAAGACTTGGGTGAGGACTGTGGGTGGTGACTCCGAGCATTTCCTTGTAGTGAAGAGGTTGCACCAGGGATTGGATCTTAGCCATGAAGCAGACGTAAAGGTAAAGCTTGATGCTCAAGTTATCCCCAAGAGAGCGAGTTTTAAGTATCCCGGATCTATTATCTAAGATAACAGGGAGATTGATGAAGATATTGCACATCACATCGGGATGGGATGGATGAAGTCGAGGCTCACTTCCGGTGTTTTATGTGATAAAAACGTGCCACCGAGACTTAAGGACAAGTTTTATAGAGTGGTGATTCGACCGGTTATGCTGTATGGGGCTAGTATTGGCCAGTCAAGAACTTTCATGTGCGGAAGATGAAAGTAGCAGAAATAAGGATGTTAAGATGGATGTTTGGGTGTACCAGGAGAGATAAGATTAAAAATGAAGTTATTCGAGACAGATTGGGAGTAACCTCCGTGGAGGACAAGATGCGGGAGTCGAGGCTGAGATTGTTCGGACAAGTTAAGAGAGGAAGCATTGATGCCCCTGTTACGAGGTGTGAGAGGTTGACCATGGCGAGTTTGAGAATAGGCCGAGGTAGGCCTAAGAAGTACTAGGAGAGGTGATTAGACAGGACATGGCGCTGCTACAGCTTACCGAGGACATGACCCTTGATAGGAGGGTGTGGAGATCGAGGATTAAGGTACAAGATTAGTGGATAGTTTTTAGTTGCTCACGTAGTCTTAGTAGCATGCATGTCCCTTCATATTCTTAGATTGAAAATAGTTTTGTTAACTCAACTTTTTAGGTAGGATAAAATTTGCGTACAAATAACCTTTATCAAATCGGCTAATATTGTTGTTTGATGATCATAGTGGACCACTCATCGTCCTGTTTTTTTCAACACTCACCGTCCTTCTCTTCGTCTTTAGTTGGCCTTAGGTTTGAAACAACGTAATAATAAATAGAATTTTAATTCTAACTCTAGGAAAGCCGATACTCCACGATAAAAGTTGGGTATTGACTACTGCTATTTGTTAAATTAAAGTAGTTAACATAAATATTTTTCACGTGCTGTACGTCATACTCATGGACGTATACCTAATAAATTCTCTTTTTTCTTCCCACTTCCGTCCATGTTTTGGGAAGAGAGTCCTTTTTGTTTTCCATTCTACTCAAATTAATGCGTAATCATCCTGAATTAATCAAACTAACTCTCAATAAAAATTGGAAATTTAAAGATTTTAATCGTAATTAAGGTAAGATTAATACTTCCTAATTAATCAAACTAATTTTCAGTAAGCGAAAAGTACCAAACAAAATAAAACGAAGAAAGTATTACATAAACCTGATCATTTGATCAATCGGTCATTTAGTGACGTAAGGGCGGACCGAGAAGTTAATATAAAGGTTCGGTCGAATTCGTACCTTTCATTTAAATTTTATATTTGTCATCTATATTAAATTCATAGTCACTAATATCTGATTATATTGTCATCCTAGAATTTAGGAAACATAAAGCTCTGTAGTCGGGATTGCTTCCCATTTAATGAGCTCTACACTCCCTCGTCTCAAGTATTTATCATGCTTCTCTTTTATATGTTCTTTAAAAAATATTAATTAGGAAAAGAATTGTATTATTTCACCCTTATTTATGTATGATATTTTTTTCGTGTTCAAAATAAGTGATTTTTTGAATGTTTTCATACAAATTAAGAAATTCATCTTTTAGCATTAATTAACAATAAAATTGATCATATTAACCTTTACTATCTCACATAAACACTCCTAACACATATTCCAATATTATTTACTCCAAGTACAACGTAGAAAAAAATTAATTCATTCATTCTTGAAATCTGGAAATATAACTATTTTGGACTACAAGAAAAAGGCCAAAAAATCACTTATTTTGGACCGGAGGGAATATAATTTATCTTCGTTAAATATTTTATTTTATTTATGTGCTATCTCTATCTTCAAAAACAACTAATACTAAGAGTAGAAAAGGAAAAAAATATCTTGCACTTCTAAATGACAAATAATTTAAAATTTAGTAATTACAACTATTAATATGAAACACAAAAAGTAATTTGATACAACTATTTTAGAAAATATGACTGGTAATTTAAGATGAAGAGAGTACAACGCAATCCACATTAATGAATATTAAAAATTGAATAAGAAACCGAAAAAAAGTCTATTACTGTTATAAAATATTGTATTTTAGGTGAATGTCCATATTTAGAGAGATTCTAGGGTTTACTTCTTGGTGGCTAAGTCACCACCTCCCTATAAATAAAGGGGTTCTATTCCATTGTAAACCATCCCAAAGTATCAATAAGAATACTCCTCTCTCTACTTTTCTCTCTATTGTTCTTGTTCTTATATTAAGGTATTTCCCTTTTTCCGAATTTGGTTTTAATTATGTCTGATATTATGAAAAGAAAGTTCGTTGCCCTTGAAATTTCGGGCAAGAACTATATGACATGGGTGTTGGATGCTGAAATCCACTTAGATGCTATGGGTCTTGGAGACGCCATTAAAGACAGAGATAAAGCATCCACCCAAGACTGTGCTAAGGCCTTGATTTTCTTGCGTCATCACCTTGATGAAGGTTTTAAAATTGAATATCTCACAGTCAAAGATCCACTCATCTTGTGGAATGGCTTAAAGGAGAGATATGACAACCTGAAGTTGATCACTCTGCCACAAGCACGATATGATTGGGCTCATCTGAGGATCCAAGACTTTAAGTGTTTCTGAATATAATTCTGCAATGTTCATAATTACTTCTAAACTGAAACTCTGTGGAGATAATATCTCTGATTATGATATGCTTGAAAAAACGTTTACAACGTTTCATGCCTCCAATATGGTACTGCAACAACAATACAGAGAGAAAGGTTTCAAAAAGTACTTTGAACTGATTTCTCTTCTCCTTGTGGCTGAGCGAAACAATGACCTGCTCATGAGAAATCACGAAAATCGACCCACTGGGTCTACACCATTGCCTGAAGCAGATAAGGTGTATTCTCATTATGCCAAGCATGGAAAAGGCTATGGTTTTAATCATGGTCGTGGTCGCAATCGGGGTCATGGCCGTGGACGTAGACAATGAAGAAATTTCCCTGATGTCTGTCACCCCCCCAAAGAGATATAACCACCAAAAGCAGAAACGGGATTATGAGGATCCAAAGGCAAATAGTTTAGAAACTATATGTTATCGTTGCGGTGGAAAAGGGCACTGGTCAAAAGCTTGCCGTGTACCAAGACATTTGGTTGATCTTTATCAAGCATCTCTAAAGAATAAAGGCCCTGAAACAAATTTTGTCTCTGACGACAATTTTGACATCACCCACCAGGATGTGGCAGACTTCTTTGAGCAACCCGAGGGGAAAATAGACCACTTAATCGGTGATGGATCTGTGATGAAGGAAGATGGAATTGTTTGATTTTATTTCACTTATTTGTATTAGTTAGTGAATAAACTAATAGTCATTAGTATCAGCTCGTATTAGTTAGTTTATGATATAATGTTAGTATTAGTTCTTTAGAATGTTTCAATATGCTTAAATTTTAAAGATATTTTTATTTTCCAGTAGAGTTAATCGACTAACCTAACAATTAGTCGATTATCTAATATTTCGCATTAAAACTGGATTTTTACGCAAGCTAAGTTAGTCGACTATCTGATTTAGATAGTCGACTAACCTGATGACTGTTTACTAAGTTAGTCGACTATCAACTTAGTTAGTCGACTAACTAATATTTCGCATTAAAATTGGACTTTTCCGCAAGGCAAGATAGTCGACTATCTGATTTAGATAGTCGACTAACCTAATGACTGCTTCCTAAGATAGTCGACTATCAACTAAGTTAGTCGACTAACCTCAACAGATTTTGAGAATATTGTTTAAATGTGAAACAAACGGATTGAATTTGTTTATTCTCATGTTCGTGTATTTCTTTTGTATGTCAAATCATGGGAAAGCAAATATGGATATCTCACAAAGCAAGCTTGGATCAACGTCCAACTGTAAAAATATTTGTTTAGTTGATTCATGTACTACACATATGATACCCAAAGAAAAGGAATATTTCTCTCAACTAAGTATGTGTAAGGCAGATGTTACTACAATCTCTGGTAGTAGTAAATTGATTGAAGGCTCCGGAAGAGCAACTATAACTCTGCCTAGAGGAACAATGTTTATCATAGAGAATGCAATGTTCTCCTCCAAGTCTAAGAGAAACTTGTTGAGTTTTAAAGATATACGCCAGAATGGCTATCATATTAAGACAATAGATGAGAATAATCTTGAATATCTCATCATTACAAAGAATGTCTCTGGCCAAAAGAGGGTTATTGAGAAATTCACATCTTTATCTTGTGGCCTGTATTGAACAAAAATTAGTGCAATTGAGGCACATTCAACAGTAAACCAAAAGGTTACTGATTCCAATACTTTTGTACTTTGGCATGATCGATTGGGACACCCTGGATCAATCATGATGAGACGGATTATAGAAAGCTCATATGGGCATCTGTTAAAGAATTTCAAGATTCTTTTAAATAATGAATTTTCTTGCACTTCTTGTTATCAAGGCAAGTTAATTATTAGACCATCACCAACAAAGGTTGGTACTGAGTCACCTACGTTTTTGGAACGTATACAAGGGGACATTTGTGGACCTATTCACCCACCTATTGGGTCCTTTAGATATTTTATGGTCTTAATAGACGCATCCTGTAGATGGTCTCATGTGTGCCTGTGGTCATCACGCAACCTTGCGTTTGCAAAACTAATGGCACAAATAATTCGACTACGAGCACAATTTCCTGATAATCCAATCAAGTCTATTAGACTGATAATGTTGCTGAGTTTTCATCCCAAGCATTTAATGATTATTGCTTATCAATTAGGATAAAAGTGGAACATTCTGTAGCTCATGTTCACACTCAAAACGGTCTTGCAGAATCTTTAATTAAAAGCATGCAGTTGATTGCAAGACCATTACTCATGAAAACGAGGCTGCCCACTTCGGTATGGGGTCACGCCATTTTGCATGCAGCAATGCTAATTCGTCTCAGACCGACGAATTATCACAAATATTCCCCGTTGCAATTGGTTTTGGGTCATGAACCCAATATATCCCATTTAAGAATCTTTGGATGCGCAGTATATGTGCCTATAGCACCGCCATACCGCACCAAAATGGGTCCGCAAAGAAGGTTAGGAATCTATGTTGGGTTTGAATCGCCCTCCATTATTCGCTACCTCGAAACATTGACAGGGGATTTGTTCACTGCACGATTTGCAGACTGTCAATTTGATGAGACACTTTTCCCAAAATTAGGGGGAGAAGTTGTTGAAACCAAACGGGAAATTTTGTGAAAAAATGCATCATTATCTCATCTTGATCCACATACTTCTATTTGTGAAAAAGAGGTGCAAAAGATTATCCATTTGCAAAGAATAGCAAATCAAATGCCTGACGCATTTACGGACTCGAAAAGGATAACAAAATCCCACATCCCCGCAGAGAATGTTCCAATCCGTATTGATGTCCCTGTTGGACAATCATCTAGTGTCATATCCAATGATTCGAATGCACGCCTGAAGCGTGGCAGGCCATTAGGTTCCAAAGATCGAAATCCTAGAAAGAGGAAAGCAAACGATCAAAATGACACTACGAAAGAATCTCATGAGAAAATTCATGATTTAATAAATTCTGAGATTCATGAAGAATCTATTGAGCCCGAGACTCAAGAAAATAAGGAACTATCAATAAATCCAATCGATATTGAGGCAAATTTTAATTGAGTGGATATAGTGGTGGATTATGTCTTTGCTTTTAATGTCGCATCTAGCATTATGCAAGAAATGAGGATCTTGAACCTCAATCTGTTGGAGAATGTCGAAAAAGACATGATTGGCCAAAATGGCAAGAAGCAATCCAATCAGAATTGAATTCACTGGCAAAACGTGAAGTTTTTGGCCCTATAGTTGAAATACCTAATGGTGTTAAGCCTGTTGGCTATAAATGGGTCTTTGTACGCAAGAGAAATGAGAAAAACGAGGTACAAAGATATAAGGCACGCCTTGTTGCACAAGGATTTTCTCAAAGGCCTGGTGTCGATTATGAAGAGACATATTCGCCTGTAATGGATGCCATAACTTTTCGTTATCTCATTAGTTTTGTTGTCCTTGAAAAGCTTGACATGCATTTAATGGATGTGGTTACTGCCTATCTTTATGGCTCACTGGATAATGAGATATACATGAAAATTCCCGATGGACTCAAAATGCCAAACGCTCATAATTCAAAGTCCCGGGAAATGTTTTCAATCAGATTGCAAAGATCCTTGTATGGTCTAATGCAATCAGGACGAATGTGGTATAATCGTCTTAGTGAGTATTTATTAAAAGAAGGCTATATAAATGATGCCATTTGCCAGTGTGTTTTTATAAAGAAAACAACATCGGAATTTGTTGTATTTGCCGTATATGTCGATGACATAAACCTTATTGGAACCCCCATAGAACTCCAAAAGGCAATTGATTATCTAAAGAATGAATTCGAGATGAAATATCTCGGAAAGACAAAATTATGTCTTGGTTTGCAAATTGAATATTTGGCAAACGGAATTTTTGTTCATCAATCTACCTATATAGAAAATGTACTGAAACGGTTTTACATGGATGGAGCATATCCTTTAAGTACTCCGATAGTTGTTCGATCACTTGATGTGAATAAAGATCCATTCCGACTGCAAGAAAGGAATGAAGAGCTACTTGGTCCTGAAGTACCATATCTTAGTGCAATTGGCGCACTAATGTATCTTGCAAATACTACAAGGCCTGACATAACCTTTTCAGTTAATGTCTTAGCAAGGTATAGCTCGGCTCCCACAAGGAGACATTGGAATGGGATCAAACATATATTGCGGTACCTAAAAGGAACTACCGATATGGTCTTATTTTATAGCAATAATTGCAGTCCTGATCTTGTTGGTTATGCTGATGCTGGATATTTATCCGACCCACACAAGGATCGATCTCAAACGGGTTATGTGTTTACTTGTGGAGGCACCACCATATCTTGGCGATCGACTAAGCAATCAATTGTGGCTACTTCATCTAATCATGCCGAGATAATCGCTATTCATGAAGCAAGTCGGGAGTGTGTGTGGTTGAGGTCTATAATACATCATATTCAAGACAAATGTGGTTTGAAGTGTAACAAATTACCCACGACTTTGTATGAAGACAATGCAGCATGTATAGCTCAATTGAAGGGAGGATCCATAAAAGGAGATAGAACAAAGCATATTTCACCAAAGTTATTTTCACACATGATCTTCAAAAGAATGGTAGTATCAATGTGCAAGAGATTCGTTCAAGCGATAATATGGCTGATTTGTTCACAAAATCTCTACCAACGTCAACCTTCAAGAAGCTGGTTCACAAGATCGGAATGCGAAGACTCAAGGATATGAATTGATGCTCTTTTCAGGGGGAGTTAATGCGCGTTGCACTCTTTTTCCCATACAAGGTTTTGTCCCAATGGGTTTTCCTTGCAAGGTTTTTAACGAGGCAACCAATAGGCGCATATTCAAACATGTGTACTCTTTTTCCTTTTCTTTAATTTTTTCCCATTGGATTTTGTTTTAGTTAAGGTTTTAACGAGGCACATTATTGAATAGACATTCAAGGGGGAGTGTTATAAATATTGTATTTTAGGTGAATGTCCATATTTAGAGAGATTCTAGGGTTTACTTCTTGGTGGCTAAATCACCACCTCCCTATAAATAAAGGGGTTCTACTCCATTGTAAACCATCCCAAAGTATCAATAAGAATACTCCTCTCTTTACTTTTCTCTCTATTGCTCTTGTTCTTATATTATTTCATAACAATTACGTAATTATTTGCTCGATAGGCCTGGCCGGCAAAAGTACTCAAAAAACATTTACCATCCAACTCCACAAAGATTTCTCCAAAGAGATAAGATAGTCTTTTGTGGAACTTATGCATTGCTACCTTAGATTTTATTTATTTTTCAACAAAAGATGCCTCTTCGTACTCTTTGGAATGAATCGAAATGCGAAGAGATTAGAAGGATGATTCACTGAGATGTGACACTTCCAAGAAAGTATCTCAATGAATTACAACAATCATGTAGTGAGATCTAGAAATAATATATATACGGACCTTATTTTCTATCTCAACTGTTTTTAAAACGAAAAGAGATAATATATCAGTATCACCAATAACAATCATAATAAAAATAGCAGTATCACAAGAACATAGATAAAAAGCAAATCTCAAATGAATTAGAATACAATAAATAATAATAATAATAATAATAATAATAATAATAATAATAATAATAATAATATATTACATAATATAAATATAACAAAAATCTTATGGCCGTCAACAAAATTGTTGATATAAACATCAAAGAATATGGAGGATCAGATCTTTAAGGAGAATTTCTTGGTGCGAAACACTTTATCCTCAATAAGGTGATCCAATGCGAATCCTAATTAATAGGATTAATATGTTATTGTATATCATTTAGTTAAAGAAAAAAAGTTGCTGGTATAATGCTTCTTGCTCGTCACCAACTGCGAGTGGAGTGCATAATGTTAGATATATGGACTTATATCTACATATATATGAACAATATATGGATTAATTATATGTTATGTGCTATCTTTTGATTTGGCCTAAATTGGTGGTCTTATGGACATTGTTAAGGGGGCCAATATATTGTCATATAAAGTGTAGGGCTAATGTGTAGATACCAAAAAGGGTAACCTTAGTTAATGATGGGCTAACTAAGGTTACATATATGTAACCATGGTTACATGCTTATGACTTTTGAGTTTCTTAACTCATATGTTATAAGTGGGGGTTATGGTTCCCATAAGAATGCAAGACATTCTCTTCTTCTTCCACCCATTGAGAGAGAGAGAGCCATTGTTGTCTTGCATATCAAGTGGAAAACCATTCTCCATTTTTGGTCTTAGATAAATTCTTGTGAAGGCCAATACTTCAAGAAGGACAATTTTCAAGAAGGATTAAGGAGCTTTCAAAGCCAAACATTTGGACAATCATCAAGAAGGACTAAGGATTTCCACTTATGGATTCAGGTACGCTTCGCTTATGTTGTTATTCCAAATAATTCGATATGAAGGCTATTATGTTCTAGTCGGATTTATAATCCTATCAATTGGTATCAGAGCCTCCTTCATATTTGGATTATTTGGAAGTTCATGAAATCCATGTTATATAAAACTTCATGTTTAAATTAAGATAGAATTTTGATTATGAAATTCTAGTACCATGATATAGCATGATTTCATGAATGTAATGTTGTTGATGAACTTTGGTGTTTCAATATCTTGTTATCTCTATATGAATTGAAATATTGAAGTTTGCAAAATTTTGGTTGTTGAACAACAAGAAACTTAAACAAGGAATTGTTGCTACAAATAACCTTCAGTGACGGCAACTCCAGTTTCCAGTTTCAATACATAGTCGCCACTAATACATTTAGCGGCGACTTTTATGGGTTTTGTGGCAGCGTTCGTCGCCGCAAAAGGTCCTGGAATAATTTTTAAAGTTCACCAAAATTTTGCAAAACAGTAACAGAGAATAATCTATTATTTTTTTAAAATAGTCAATTATTGCATTTTGTTCATCAAAAATTTTTGAAACAGAACCTGAGGATAATCGATTATTGTTAAAATAATCGATTATCTGGAGTTTTTTCAGCAAAAATTGGAAATTCCAGAGAGCCAAGATAATCGATTATCCTATTAGGATAATTGATTATCCTATTTTTCAGCAAAATTTGAGATTCCAGAAGGCCCAGATAATCGATTATCAGGCTCAGATAATCGATTATCTGGCAATAAATTGCAGAAACGTTTTGTTTTCTGGCAGTTTAATGAGGACATAATGTAACGTTTTTCATAATTAAAGAAACGTTTTAAGTATTAAGTTTTCAGATTTTAATTGTACATTAATTATATGTCAATTAATATTAAGTTTTTTTTATTATTAATGTTTTATACATTAATATTCAGTTTTGAAGATTAATTGTTTTTAGTCCATCATGGCTTCAGATTTTGGTATTATCTAATTAAGTTTAAAAACAATTAATATTCAGATGTTACATGTCAAAACATGTAACATATTCAGTTAAGATTCAATATATGGCTTAAGGAACTATATGATTTAGTATCTAATATTTTAATTTAGTCAATTGAAACATTATGTTGCCAAAGTAACCTCTTTTGTGTAGATTGATTAATCTTGAAATATAAGATGACTGTGGATGTTAGTATTCCATGCGTTTAACACCGGCCGAAAGGAAGGTTGTTATTTTGGCAGGAATTCGAACATGCTTGTGGTGATAAATATGTGACAATTATTCGGTTTTCCATGTGAATATTAAGTCGGCCCAAAGGAAGGCTTGATATTTGACAGGAGTTTATTGTCAATATTTGATCACTACACCAAGAGTACCACTTACAAGTTGATTTTCTGTCCAAAGACTAAAATCAATGTTGTGCTAGATATCTTGTAATGGGATTTGCCTATTTTGAATCTATAAACTAAAGTTAAAGTTCAAGTAATTGTAAGCATGTATTAAGTTATTTTTGTTCTATTTTCAGTGAATTCTTCTGCTGCTTCGATATCTGCAAATATAAACAGCATCCCTGTGCTTAACGGCACAAACTTTAAGGAATGGAAAGAGAACATTATGATCCTTCTCGGTTGCATGGATCTAGACCTTGCACTTTGGATTGAGCAACCTGCTTCTCTTGAGGATACATCTTCTTCTAATGAAAAGAAGGAGATGGAGAAGTGGGAACGCTCAAATCGCATGAGTCTAATGATCATGAAACGTGCAATTCCAGAATCATTCAGGGGCACTATGAATGATGAAAGTAATGCCAAAGTTTTCCTTGAAAACCTTGAAAAGCGTTTTGCACAAAACGAAAAGGCGGAAACAAGTACTCTTTTGAGTAAACTTGTTTCCATGAGGTATAAAGGCAAGAGAAACATAAGGGAGTACATTTTGGAAATGTCTCATCTTGCTTCGAAACTTAAGTCACTCAAGCTGGAATTACCTGAGGAACTGCTTGTGTACTTAGTTTTGATATCTCTTCCTGCACACTTTAATCAGTTTAAGGTCAGTTACAACTGCTTGAAGGAGAAATGGACTCTTAACGAGCTCATTTCACATTGTGTGCAAGAGGAGGAAAGGATAAAGCAAGATAAGACAGAAAGTGCTCATTTGGCATCCTCTTCTAAGGATACTAAGAAGAGGAAAGGTAAGGAAGTTGCGGTTGCAAGGCCCCAGAAAAAGCAAAATAAGGAACCTAAGGTTGAAACTTCAGAATCAGGTTGCTTTTTCTGTAAGGGGACTAATCATGTGAAGAAAGATTGTACCAAGTACCACGCTTGGCGTGCGAAAAAAGGTACATCTCTTTCTCTTGTTTGTTCTGCAGTAAATTTAATTTCGGTACTAAGGATACTTGGTGGGTAGATTCGGCTGCTACTACTCACATAAGTATATCTATGCATGGTTGCCTGAACTGCTGAAAACCAAATGATGGTGAAAGATACATCTATGTGGGTGACGGCAAGAAGGTGCAAGTTGAGGCTATTGGCAAATTTAGGTTGTTGTTTAAGACTGGATTTTATTTAGATTTGAATGAGACTTTTGTTGTACCGTCTTCTAGACGGAATTTAATTTCTGTTCCCAAATTGAACATATCCGGTTATACATGTTCATTTGGCGACAATAAAGTTAGTCTCTTTCAAAATTCAAATCTTATCGGTACTGGTCCGTTATCAACATATGATAGCCTATATTTGGTTGATATAATAACCTCACATAATGAAACTTTGCATACAAGTTCAAGTAGTACCAAAAGAAAATTAACTAATGAGAATTCTATATCACTCTGGCACAAACGTTTGGGTCACGTATCCATTCAAAGAATTCAGAAACTCGTGTCAGATGGAATTCTTGATTCTCTTGATTCCTCAAATTCGGATATTTGTGTTGAGTGTATCAAGGGTAAACAAACAAAGAAGACGAGATTAGGTGCTAAGAGAGCTTCGGACGTCTTAGAATTGATACATACGGATATTTGTGGGCCATTCCCTACTCCTTGTAGGAATGGTCAACAATACTTTATCACATTCATAGACGATTACTCTCGTTATGGGTACATATTTCTTATTCATGAAAAGTCCCAATCCATAAACGTGTTCAAATCATATAAGGCTGAAGTTGAAATCAACTAAGCAAAAGGATTAAATCCGTTAGATCTGACCGTGGTGGTGAATACTATGGTAGATATGACGGTTCAGGTGAACAACGTCCAGGGCCATTTGCTAAATTCCTAGATGAGTGTGGGATCGTCCCTCAGTATACTATGCCAGGCAGTCCTAGGATGAATGGTGTAGCTGAGAGACGAAATCGGACTCTTTAAGGATATGGTAAGAAGTATGATTTGTCGTACTACTTTACCAGACTCACTCTGGGGAGAAGCATTAAAAACCGCAGCTTATATTCTTAATAGATTTCCAACTAAAGCTACAATCAAAACCCCATATGAACTTTGGACTGGGCATAAACCCAGTATTAAGCACTTACACATTTGGGGATGTCCAGCTGAGGCAAGGCCTTATAGGCCGAATGAAAGAAACTGGATGCTAAAACGGTTAGTAGCTATTTTGTTGGATATTCTGAAAGATCCAGGGGGTTTAAGTTTTATGATCCCACTTCTAGAAATATTTTTGAGATGGGTAATGCTAGGTTGTTTTATGATATTGAGTTTGGGGGGGTGGGGAGATAAAGTTATTAGAGATTTTGTCTTTGAGGAAGAACATGTGTCTTTCCCTCAAGTTGTTGATCTTGGTCAGGGTGTTCTCATTCCTGACACGGATCACACAACTCCAGTTCAAGACAATCTCGAAAATCTCCCCAATCAAGTTCATGATATTACTAATGAAAATCAAACTCAACAACCTCAAGAAACTGAAGTGCCATTAAGGAGATCCACTAGAGAGAGGAGAAATGCAATTCCGGATGATTATGTTGTATTTCTCCAAGAACAAGAAAGTGATATTGGACTTGAGGAAGATGATCCAATCAACTTCCGTCAAGTCATTAAGGGTTCTAACTCTCAAAAGTGGATTGATGCCATGAATGATGAGATGAAGTCTATGAGCGATAATGACGTTTGGGAGCTTGTTACATTGCCCGAAGGTATTAAACCAATTAGTTGTAAATGGATTTTTAAAACCAAAAGGGATTCAGGGGGCAATGTTATTAAGTATAAAGCTCGTCTTGTCGCAAAAGGCTACACTCAAAAGGAAGGCATTGATTATAAAGAGACTTTCTCTCCAGTTTCATCGAAAGACTCTTTCAGGACTATAATGACACTAGTAGCACATTTTGATCTTGAACTTCATCAGATGGATGTTAAGACAGCGTTTCTCAATGGTGACATTGAGGAAACAATTTATGTGGTGCAACCTGAAAACTTTGTTTCGGATGAATCAGAGAAAAGGGTTTGCAAATTAAAGAAATCCATCTATGGGCTCAAGCAGGCTTCCCGTCAATGGTATTATAAGTTTCATGCAGTCATTACATCTTTTGGTTTTGAACCGAATGTTGCTGATGACTGTATATACCATAAGTTCAGTGGGAGTAAGTATATTTTTCTGGTTTTATATGTCGATGACATACTGCGCCTGTAACGATATAGCATTATTGCATGAAACTAAGAAATTTCTTTCAAAGAAATTTGAAATGAAAGATCTTGGTGAAGCCTCTTTTGTATTAGGAATTCAGATACAACGAGATCGCTCCAAAGGTGTTCTCGGTCTGTCACAAAAGGGCTATATCGATAAGGTTCTTAAAATATTTGGTATGCAGGATTGTAAACCAGGAAACACCCCTGTTGCTAAGGGAGACAAGTTTAGTCTCAAACAGTGCCCAAATAATAATTATGAAACTTCGGAAATGCAGAAGACGCCTTATGCTTCGGCTGTAGGTAGTCTGATGTATGCTCAGGTATGTACACGACCTGATATAGCATACATTGTTGGGATGTTAGGCAGATATCTAAGCAATCCGGGAATGGACCATTGGAAGGCAGCCAAAAGGGTCATGAGGTACTTACAGAGAACAAAGGATTACATGCTTATATATCGGAGATCGGACCAGCTTGAGATCATCGGGTATACCGACTCCGATTTTGCTGGATGTCAGGATAGTCTGAAGTCTACATCAGGCTATATTTACATGCTTGCTGGCGGTGCTATCTCTTGGAGAAGCATCAAGCAAACTCTTACGGCCACTTCCACCATGGAAGCGGAATTCATAGCATGTTATGAAGCATCCAATGAGGCATTATGGCTGCGGAATTTTGTTAGTGGACTGCGCATTGTTGATAGCATTAAAAAGCCACTTAGGCTATTATGCGACAACAGATCGGCAGTCCTTTATGCTAATAACAACAGTAGTTTGACGAAAGCAAAACATATGGATGTCAAATTTCAGGTTGTTAAAGAAAGAGTACAAAATGGACAGTTGTGCATTGAGCATATCAGTACAAACTCCATGATTGCGGATCCGCTTACTAAGGGGTTTACACCAAAAGTATTTCATGAGCATATTGCTTGTATGGGTGTCAAATCAGTTAAGGATTATGAATTTTAGTGGGAGTTTGTATTATACAATTATGTATTGTCCATTACATTCAGTAATCCAGTTTTAAAGTTATATCTGCAGATATTCAGTTTTAAAGTATTTGTACTCTTAAGGTTTATGATTGATCTCAATAAAGAGAACCAGTTGGAAATAGACATTCTATTTCAGACCACACTTTATGTTATTTCCATGCTACACACCTATACTTGATCCATGTCGTTGGTTATATTATATACGTGATCTATGTTGGTTCTAGTTACGCAAGAGTAACTAAGAGCTCTTAGATCCTATGTTGGTATGATTGATGGACCGGATTGTTCATGACAATTTTATTATGATAGTAATTCTGAGCTCATAAGGTTATAATGTAACATATAATGCTAAGGTTTGTACATATGTATGAGTATCTCGTCCAAGTGGGAGATTGTTAGATATATGGACTTATATCTACATACATATGAACAATATATGGATTAATTATATGTTATGTGCTATCTTTTGGTTTGGCCTAAATTGGTGGTCTTATGGACATTGTTAAGGGGGCCAATATATTGTCATATAAAGTGTAGGGCTAATATGTAGATACCCAAAACGGTAAACTTTGTTAATGATGGGCTAACTAAGGTTACATATATGTAACCATGGTTACATGCTTATGACTTTTGAGTTTCATAACTCATATATTATAAGTGGGGGTTATGGTTCCCATAAGAATGCAAGACATTCTCTTCTTCTTCCACCCATTGAGAGAGAGAGAGAACCATTGTTGTCTTGCATATCAAGTGGAAAACCATTCTCCATTTTTGGTCTTAGATAAATTCTTGTGAAAGCTAATACTTCAAGAAGGACAATCTTCAAGAAGGATTAAGGAGCTTTCAAAGCCAAACATTTGGACAATCATCAAGAAGGACTAAGGATTTCCACTTATGGATTCAGGTACGCTTCCGCTTATGTTGTTATTCCAAATAATTCGATATGAAGGCTATTATGTTTTAGTCGGATTTATAATCCTATCACATAAGCCCCTTTAGAGATAGGGGTGAGTATTATACGAGCTCGTAAGTAAGGTACGGAACGAACCTTATCTACGAAGCAGAGCGACCTCATCTTGCTTGCTTCTGGCGAAGCTTCTACCTCTAAATAATTAGAATTCTGGTATGGCAGAAATACTGTCAACCATTACGAGCGACCAAAAAGGGTACCGGCGTACTTATCATTACCATATAGGGAATGAACTGAGTTAGAGGCATATGCTACCTTTACCGGTAGCTTTTTAATGAATAGATCCGATCGCAACTTCAAATATGAAATTCAAAGGGATCAGATAGTTGTTCTTTAAACTAGAAAACAAAATTTTATGCAAAACAAACATCATTATGTAGCTCGAGTTTTTAATTATAAAAATTACGCTTGCAGAAGAAAAGTGCGCGTGAATTGCGCGCCTACCTTTATAATTATATAATTATATCTAAGTTTTATTGCTATTGCTTCTTCTCTTTTTATTCATCAGTTTGATCGATGCTTTATCTCAAAAATCGGATAGAGTTGACATGAACGGAACTTAAAAGATAAAAATGAGAATGAGTGTAAACTTACGACTCTCGACTTGGATAATTTGTATGAAATTGTTTTAAAAGATATACGGTACCCACTCTCTCCCTATATATTTATATATGGGGAGTTCATTACTCAAATAATTATTTTATTATTCGAAATTATTTTCTAGAGTTACTTTTTTCGTTTGTAAGAACAAAGTCATTAAATTATGCCTATAAAAATTTAGGAATTAAGAAAATATAAATATAGTTCAATGACTTTGTTATTGCAAATGAAAGAAAAGTTACTTTAGAAGATAATTTAGGATATATATATATATATATCAACTAACTTTATTATAATTTTTATATCCATCTCAAGAGTAGGAAATAAAAATAAATAACACTGAGTTTCGCCTGTTATCAAGATAACGATCAATATAATGATCGATCCAAAATTCTAACTATAACCAAATCCACATATTTTACCAACAAAAGCATTAAAATTGTGACAATCCAAATTCCGATCCGGTTGTGATAGCGCCTCGTGAAGACAAGACCTGCCAACCAAACCATTTTGCCTTTTCAGAATAGTTAAATATTAATAAACAGTTTTAATATAATTAAATAATCACAATCTAAAGAAAATTTCTTTATTAAGTGCGGAATACAACCCAAATACAGCGTTAACCGGGGTGTCACAAGACATGAGCATCTATTAGAGTATAAGTACAACTACAAAGTCTGTAATATACAAATAAGACAGATAAATAAAAGGAAGAAATGTGGTGCTGTTAACGCTGGCAGTCACCTCGCTAAACTCTGATAACTTTACCTCCGATCAGCTCAGAACCCACTACCGAGGGAACAAATACATGCATCTGCACACAAGATGCAGGGAGTAAAGTGAGTACTCCAACTCAGTGAGTAATGAGGGTAAATAATAACTGAGCAATAAGAAATCACATAAAACAAACCATTATGTTGTATAGAGCAGTGTAAAATAGTGAAGCTGTGAAATCTTAGAAACCATCTTAGCTCAGTTTAAACCTATTTGAAAATGACTTTTTCAATGGTTACGCAAATGAATGCAAAACAAATAGTGTAAATAAGCACAGAAATTCGCCACTCGGGCACAAACACTCAATTAACAGATAATGTCGGGCAATCAAGTAGGTATCACATGAAGTAGCACAATCAACAGATAATGGCAGGCAAATGAAATAAAGTAAACACACATAATAGCACTAGCACCATTGCGGTGTGCAGCCCGATCCATATATCGCTGCGGCGTGCAGATCGATCCATATATCTTTTCGACGGCACTCATTGGGGGTGTGCAGACTCCCGGGGGGGCCTTACGGCCCAAGTGCAATATCAAGAAATCTCGTGGCATCAAATCTAGTCCCTCGGCCTCATATCAATACCAATATAACACCATTGCGGCATATAGCCGATCCCATAGTATCCTCACATCTGGCCCTTGGCCATACTCAGTCCAGAAATCACATAAGCCCCTCGGGAATTAGTAAAATAGTAACTCTCAGCCTAAAACATCAATTAATATATCATATTAGTTTCAAAGCCGAATAAAAGTGGCTGAGTTGTAAAACAATGGAAAATGGTATGATTGAGTTCGAGTAGTAAGTTAAAGCAGTGAGGAAATCGTGATAAAAATCCCTGGAGGGACCAAATAGTTGGCACGCTGCCCAATCATGGCAATCAGTCCAAATAATGATGATAGCACATAAGTTTCAATCAAATACGCGGTAAAAACATCAATCGGGACAGACCAAGTCACAATCCCCAATAGTAAACGACCGCACGCTCATCATCAGGCGCGTGTCTCCATTAATATAGCACTACGATGTGCAAATCCGGGGTTTCAAACCCTTATGATATCATTTACAATTATTATTCACCTCGAACCGGCGAAACCTCTAACTCGCAATGCTTTTGCCCCTCGAATCGGCCCCTACGCGCATCAAATCTATCCAAAACTAGAACGAATACATTACAATACGCTAAGAGAACAAAGCTCAAGCGAAAACAATCAAAAAATATCAAAAATCTCGAAATTAGCAAAACCCGAGCCCTGGGCCCACTTCTCGAAATTCAAAATATTTTACATCAACGGGTTCCTTATCCTGCAACAAGTTCATGCATAGCAAAAGTTCTCAAATCCGACCCCAATTAGTCCTTCAAATCCCCAAATCAAATTTCAAAATCTCAAGCCCTAGTTTCTCACATTTTTAACTTAAGCTACATGAATTTCTAGGTAGATTTCACAATAGAAATGAGTTTTGAGTTCAAAAATATTACCTCCAGGAGATTCCCCTTGAATCCCTCTTCAATTAGCTCTTCCAAGCTCCAAAATCGCTCAACAATGGAGGTCTTTAACATCAAAATTGCGGAATAGCCTTTTTAAAACATTCTACCAGTACTTAAATATCCTTCTTCGCGATCGCAATGCACAAATTCGCGTTGACCACTTTTTACTCTATGAGAACGCGACACACAGGTCGCAAACGCCATGCCTTTCCTCCTAACCTCCGCGAATGCAGAGACCACAACACGAACGCGATGAGAAATTCTCCTGGGACCAAATTCCTTGTACGCGATCACGTAAACCATAGCACGAACACAATGAACAGCCTCATGGACCCTTCGCGAACGTAGCCTAGACCCTTGTGAACGTGTAGCTTCCAGAACCCAGCCTTTCACGAACGCGAGCTTCCATTCGCGAACACGAAGGGCAAAATACCTGCAGTTGCTAGGCTGGTTTTTCTGCAAATTTTCAACTCCAAAAATGGTCCGATTGACCACCCAGAACTCAACCAAGGCCCTCGGGACCTCAACCAACGCCACCAGCACATCCTAAAACCTCATGCAAACTTGTTCCAATCATCAAAACACCTCAAACAACATCAAATCACCCGAAACTCATCGAATTTAAGCCTAAGTTTTCCAAAAACGTTCGAAATACGCTTTCGATCAGAAACCCAACCAACCCACATCTGAATGATCTGAAATTTTTCACATACATCCCAAATAACATAACGAAGCTACTTCAACCTCGAAATAGGACATATAACTGATATTCCATCCACCAAGTAACACCCAATTACTCTTCTCGCTCGACTTCCACTATGACCCTAATAGAACCGCACTATATGTGCCCATAACCAACAAATCATCATGGCTCGCAACACAGAAAGGCAACTCATAGATCTCCCCAGATCACTACTACACTCAATAATGGTCGCGTCAACCCATCCCTCAACAATACAGTTCGGAGCCATACGAAACAGTGCCCGGCACTAAAACAATACTGAAATCCACAACCTTGCCCAGCGACATGTCCGACCACAAGAAATACATCTGAAAATTCTTCCACCACCGGAACTGAATCAATATGAGGAGCCTCAGCACTGACTCCCATCACAAGAGCCTGTATAAGAAAGACAAATCCTTCCCAGTCGTCCGCTAAGTCTTCAAAATATAAAAATCTCTCCAATAGGACATAATCTGTTGAACTTCGCCACTCATTCAGTGGCATTTTCTGGCATAGCCAACAGCGCCGCCTTAGCACAATAGCCCAGAATAACACAACACGGAGACAACCAGTCCAAAGCCCTATATCACATCCAAAATCTAACATACCAAGCAAAGAAAGATCCACCTAGGCCTCCAAATCCCGGTAGTTGCTAAACAATGATGATACACACGATCTACAACCACATCATAGCCTGAATATGGGAACTTCCGTCTCCACATCCACATGACACATGAATCACCATGTCCGATCCCAATTTCTCCATCCTAACACACGTCACACCTTTAATATCCAATCATTCCATGATAGGTACTCTAAAATTTCCCTGTGCCACCAAGAAAACTCAAATATCACCAGTCGATCTAGCTAGAAAGTGTCGCAATACTACCGAAGTGCCATCAAATTAACCATATTGCCCTTTTTCTGAAACATATACTCTTGTCAAATCACTTCCAATTAACAATACCACTTCCTTAATCATCTGAGGCTACCCACTGCCTAAGAGTTTTATGAACTTCCTTCCAGAGCTGAACTACAACCTCACATACGCAGGTCTCAATCCTCCACAACATACCGCATATACCACACCCTCTTAGGATAACATGAGAACTTCATCTCCCTTCTGAGTCACAGACATCTACGTACTCCACTAGTCATGAACTTCCATTGATCCCATCTAGAAGAAAAAAATCACTATACATCCCATGCTCCGCATGTCCATAGAAAATATACATCTCCAAATCGCGGAAAACTATCAAAAACTCTCTGAGTTCCCCTTGAAAAATTCTTACCTGCTAGGACTGAATCTTTCTAACTCGACCAAGCTAAGAAAGCCGTCAAAACCTATGAGCCTTGCTGCAAAATACTTATAAGAACTCATTACCTCGAACACACACAAGGAACAAATCATATCCTTACCATATAGGTCAGGTCTACTACCACATTGCCCCATCTATATAAATTTTCTTTTGATTCATCTTCAACTTGATATTTTATTTTTGTTGTAGCACTACAATCCTCAACTCAGACTTACCACTCGGAACCGAACATAAAACCACACCGTTAAAGGCTCATATGTCGCTGAATACTTTCTTAAAAAGTTCCAGAAACACCACATTCCAGTATACCTTACTCTAAAGAACTTTCTGTGAATCTAAATCTGTTACCTTTACTTTCCTGATACTGATACATAGAATCCCATAATTAACATAGAAATACCACAAGTCTCGACCTCTTCCAATAAAAACTTAGTTTCTGACCATGTATACAACTTTAAGAAACCTAATTGTTACATGTAAATCTTGAACACATTAGAACCATTCTCGAGAGTCATCCACTCTTATTCAACTGCAATTTACCTGGCCCAACGAACAGAACCACCCGTGCCTCATTGGCGATCCGGCACCGCAGAATGAAATCCCCATCCCAATACAACCAAGCAACTTCTTGCACTATGAACTGAGCATTCTTTACCAACGACAACTTTAGATATCCCGTGATTCCTTTACCCTAAGAAGCATAATATAACCTTTTCCAAAAAATTTCCTTTACTCGAACCATCCTCGGTCTTGATTTTTGCGAGCCATAACTGATTATCCCACATGCCTCAAACTGAAACCAACATAGCACCTAACCATGAAATCAACTACTCACAATAGACTCCCCCACTTGGCTCGGAGCCATAGATCAAAATACACCCAATAACTCATAACACTTATACTATATTGATGCCACAATACCATAGTGAGATTAAACTCAAATCCTTCGTAAGCTGGTGAAACACAAGTCATCTAGTACTTTAAATCTTTAGCAAATCTTGCACTCATTCTCACAACAGCTAAGCCCACTCTCTTATGCGGACCAAAATTCAAAATTTTTAACACTTACGCTTCACTTGCACATGAGATCTTCTAGTAATCACATAGGGGTCACACAACCCCAGAGCTCTTCGTAGGAGATAACTCACATGCTTTGCCTTCAATTAACATTTCTATATATCTTCCACCGCCCTGAACTGTACGCAGTCCCTTAGTCTTCCTAATTCTGGACTCATACCGCAACATGAAGTTTACTTCACTCTCAACTGTGAAACACGAAAAGATACTTCACACGCCTATAACTCGGGGCTATACCTCGAATCACGATGGAATTCAAGCACCTAATAGTTCTTCTATCCTCTAGCAGACCCTTCTCGTCATTTTCCAAATCATATGAATATACCCCCACAGTACTAATATACTCATCACAAAGTTACCCAACCAACACTTCAATGAATAGGAACAATACCGAACATGTAAGTTCAAAAAACTTGCTCAAACAATTAGCACCTTGGTGCTCAAGCCATAGGAAAAAATCCGGCCTCAAGTCCTTTAGAATGGCCCAATGTCAAACTCACAAATATCATGGCTGTCCCCTTGATCAGGGAATCACAAGCCATACATGCACATCTGATACTGAGCGCTTATGCGCGCATACGAACGCGTGAAAGGAATTTAAAGAGTTACTCTTCAAGCTGAATCAAGGACGCACGATAAGATTTCAAGAATGTGAAGTTTTTCTAAAGGTTCTAGCCTCTCAAGGATCAATGCAGACGTCTCTGTATCGATCCACGAGACTCTACTAAACCTGCTCATCACTCGTGAGACCTAGTAACGTAGACTCTGATACCAACTTGTCACGACCCAAACCTCGATCTGGTCGTGATGGCTTCTCTCGTGAAGACAAGGCCAGCCAACCAATCCATCTCGCCTTTTTAGAACAGTTAAATATTAATAAAAAGATCTAGCATAATTAAATAATCATAATCTAAATAAGATTTCTTTATTAAGTGCTGAATATAACCCAAACACAGCCCAAACCGGGGTGTCACAAGTCACGAGAATCTATTAGAGTATAAGTACAACTACAAGGTCTGTAATTACAAAATAGGACTATAAACCAAAGAAAAAAATACGATGCTGCAAACGCTGGCAGTCACCTCGTTAAACTATGATAACTTAGCCTCTGATCAGCTCAGAACCCGCTACCAGATGAAGAAATACATGCATCTGCACGCGAGATGCATGGAGTAAAGTGAGTACTCAAACTCAGTGAGTAATAAAGGTAAATAATAACTGAGCAATAAGAAATCACGTAAGACAAACCATCATGTTGTATAGAGCAATGTAAAACCCTTTGAGAAAAGTAGTGAAGCTGTAAAATCTTTAGAAACCATCTTACCTCGGTTTAAACCTCTTTAAAACTAACTTTTTCAACGGTTACGCAAATGAATGCAAAACAAATAGTGCAGATAAGCACAAAAATCCACCCCTCGGGCACAAACACCCAATTAACAGATAATGTCAGGCAATTAGGTAAGTAACACATGAAGTATCCCCAACAACAGATCATGACAGGCAAATGAAATAAAGTGATCACATAGAACGGCACCAGCACCGCCGCGGCGTGCAGCCCGATCCATATATCACTGCGGGGTACAGCCCGATCCATATATCGCTACTGCGTGCAGCTCGATCCGTATATCTCGTCGACAGCTGTCACTGAGGGTGTACAAACTCCGGGAGGAGCCCCTTACGGCCCAAGCTCAATATCAAGTCATCTCGTGGCATCAAATCTAGGCCCTCGGCCTCATATCAGTATCAGTATAACATCGTTGCGCCGCTTAGCCCGATCCCATAGTATCCTCACATCTGGCCTTCGACCATACTTAATCCAGAGATCACATAAGCCCCTCGGGCATTAGTAAAACAGTAGTTTTCAGCCTAAAACATCATTTAATATATCATTTTAGTTTCAAATCGAGTAAAAGTGTCTGAATTGTAAAACAGTGGAAAATGGTACGACGGAGTTCAAGTAATAAGTCAAAACGGTGAGAAAATCGTGATAAAAATCCCCGGAGGGTCCAAATAGTTGGCACGAAGCCCAATCATGGCAATCAATCCAAATAATGATGATAGCACATAAGTTTCAATTAAATACGCGGTAAAAGCATCAATCGGGACGGACCAAGTAACAATCTCAAATAGTAAACGATCATACGCTCATCATCAGGTGTGTGTCTCCCTCAATATAGCACTACAATATGCAAATTCGAGGTTTCAAATCCTCAGTATCATTTAGAATCATTACTCACTTCGAACCGGCGAAACCTTTAGCTCGCGACGCCTTTGACCCTCGAATCAACCTCCACGCACGTCGAATCTATCCAAAACCAGAACCAATACGTCACAATATGCTAAGGGAACAAAGCTCAAGCGAAAACAATCAAAAAATATCAAAAATCTCGGAATTAGCAAAATCCGAGCCTCGAGCCCACTTCTCGAAACTCAAAAATTTTCACGTCAACGGTTCCTTATCCTCCCACAAGTTCATACATAGCAAAAGTTCTCAAATCCGATCCCAATTGTCCTTCAAATTTCAAAATCCACCAAGCCCTAGTTTCTTCCATTTTTAACTTAGGTTACATGAATTTCTAGGTAGATTTCACAATAGAAACGAGTTTTGAGTTCAAAAATATTAACTCCATACAATTCCCTTTGAATCCCTCTTCAATTACTTCTTCCAAGCTCCAAAATCGCTCAACAATGGAGGTTCTTAACATTAAAATCGCAGAATAGCCTATTTAAAACATTCTGCTCAGCACTTAAATATCTTTATTCGCGATCGCGATGCACAAATTTGCGTTGACCACTTTTACTCTATGCGAACGTGACATTCAAGTCAGGAATGCGATGCCTTTCCTCTTATACCTCCGCAAATGCAGAG
The DNA here is from genome assembly GCA_034376525.1 of Nicotiana benthamiana. NCBI lineage: Eukaryota > Viridiplantae > Streptophyta > Magnoliopsida > Solanales > Solanaceae > Nicotiana > Nicotiana benthamiana. The sequence continues at coordinate 46,693,111 of CM067330.1, forward strand.
ATCACAACGCGAATGCGATAAGAAATTCTCCTGGGACCAAATTCCTTGTACGCGATCGCGTAAACCATAGCGCAAACGCAATGAATAGCCTAATGAACCCTTCACGAACACGTAGCTTCTAGAACCCAGCCCTTCGCGAGCACGAGCATCCTTTCGCGAACGCGAAGGCCAAAATACCTGCTGAGCTGATTTTCTGCAAATTCTCAACTCCAAAAATGGTCCGATTGTCCACCCAGAACTCACCCGAGGCCCTCGAAACCTCAACCAACGCCACCAACACATCCTAAAACCTCATGCAAATTTTTTCCAAACATCAAAACACCTCTGACAACATCAAATCATCCAAAACTTGTCGAATTCAAGCCTAAGTTTTTCAAAAACTTCTAAAATACGCTTTCGATCAGAAACATAATCAAAGCTAAATTTTCTACACACATCCCAAATGACATAAATTTTCTACACACATCCCAAATGACATAACAAAGCTACCGCAACTCTCGGAATTTCATTCCGACTCCCAGATCAAAATTTCTCCTACCAACCAGAATTCGCCAAAATCTCAACTTCGCCAATTCAAGCATAATTCTACTCGGGACCTCCAAAACCAATTCCGATCACACTTCTAAGTCAAAATCACCCAACGAGGCTATCCAAATCATAAAATTTTTGATATGAACTCATATACAAATAAGTCAACTCTTGGTCAAACCTTTCAAATTCAAAGCTTTCAACTGAGACTATTCTTTTAAATTCATAGCGATTTCCGTGAAAATCAAAACCAATGATTTACATCCGTTATAATACATCATACGGAGCAAGTCATGCCCGAGAACTTACGATCAAAATGCAAAAGCTCAAAATGACCGGTCGGGTCGTTACAAAAATCATTTTGGGTAAATCACCGTCTCCTTCATATGGACGGCAACGAAGATAATTAAAACTAAAACCAATCTTATTAATTAATTAATCAAATTTAATCATTGTCTAGCAATTACGATTGCAGAAGTCAATGATCTATGTCTGAAAATTTATTTGCAAATTAAGATCCAATGATTGGCAATTTGACAGACACTGCAAGCACATTACCAATCAAGAACAACTAAGCAGACACTATTTAGTTTGAACACTACCGATCCTACTCCAATCTAATAAAAATCAATTTCATGACTTGTTGGCTTTTTTTATTCAAAAACATTTGGTGGCTAATTTTATTCTTTCGTATGGAAAATTAATACTCAGCGAAAAAAATAAATTAGGGTTGACACTATAAATACTGGTTGACCAAAAAAGTCATATATAACCAATACCGCCTAATATGGAATTGAGGCATAGTTAATTGATGGAAAATAATTAATATAGTGAATAACTCAATAAACGTCTACTTTGATTGAGAGTCATGGCGAACTAGCTTATAAGTTACAGGTTCGATCAAATTCAATAATTTTAGTCCAAATTCTATAATTATTTTAAAAACTTCAATAAACAGATAGAAGTTATTAATTTAGAACTCAATAACTTAAGATAACTACAATACCGAATTATAAGCATCAATTATTGGCTCCTGATTGGCGTAATTAATTTTCATCAAACTCTTTTCCTAAGATTAGTAACTAAAGTATACACTTATTCTGTCACAATTTTTTGCTTTACTAGATTAAACCAAAGTAAATTAACTTGTGCTAATACTTTTAGGAATATTCATTTTAACATGGGAAGAGACAACAATTTATACAGTGATATGGAAATTTTAATTCATAATATAATTAATATCAAAAATTGGTCAAATTTGATTTGATAACTAGAAAGTGTCAAATGAATTGAAATTGAATGAGGCGTAAGGAATTGACTCATTAACTGTAAAAACAAGTGCATGTGAAAATGACCACTGGAATGTGAACACAGAGATAAATTCAACCTTCAGATTTGATTAACTATATAAAATTAAATTAAATTAAATTAAATTAAATTAAATTAAAGAAAAAATATAAGCATCACTTTCACGTGTCGTCAGTCATTGATATCGACTTAACTTCTAGATTATTTCACGTGATACAATTTTGTTTGCTTTACATACTCCCTTATCCTTTAACCTTTCCCCTATTTTCGCACATTATCGATTAATTAAGCTGTAAAACAATTTAAACAAGATATTAAAATTGAATATGTAAATATTAATTCTTTATATGGAATGAAATACAAAATTTCTTTCTCGACGCACGATTGTATGCATGCTATCCTACGCTGATGGGAAATGGAGAGAGGACAACCAAAGAAAATGGTAATAAAGGTTTAGCTAGCTGAATTCATAGCATCGGGAAGTAGGAGCAGAAATCTGGGGAGGAATTGTGATTGATTCACAAGCAGTAGCCCTAAGTTGCGACAAAAAGAACACCAGAGATTTCGACAAATTCTGTAGGATCGAGTAACATGCAGATGAAATTAACATAGGATCTAACAATTTTAAGTCCTAACATAAGGAATTCTACACCTCAATTAGCTGTTGGGAAGACAAATATGAAAAATTTAAAAGTAAGCATTGTTCCATTGGTTACTGTTTCATAAATGGAAGCAACGAGTAGTCTGAAGGGGAAGAGTATCATAGAGCAAACGAGCTGAACAAAGCATTCGAAAGAATAACAAACACAGAAGCAGAATACAACAAAGGCAACAGATCCAGAGGCAGCAAAAGCAGAGATTGGGCAAAATGAGAAAAAGAAATGGACAAATCTATTCACTGGGAACAAAATGGCTGCAAGATGAATGGATCTAGTTTTCATACCACCTACCATTCATGATGGAGTTAAAAAGGTACAATTGCAATAGGAGGAGATGGAAGTGGAAAATGCGAAATGGCAAAAGGCTATAGTAGGGTATGTTATTGGAGAATCACCCTCAATAGGAGCCATAGAGAGATTTATAGCTATGTAATGGAACTTTGCTGCTAAACCTGCAATTTTCTATCACAATGAACGTTATTTTATTATTCTATTCAATAGCATGGATGATAAGGATGCAGTACTGTATTCAGGACCATATACCATGGGAGCAAAGCCATTAATTCTATTGGGGTTTTATGTATTTAATTATATTAAATACTTAAAAGATTGTGAATGGGAAATGGAGGAAAATGAAATTTCTTATAGTGAAATTCTAAGTTTTCCCCCTTGATGAAGGAACATTGTCCCATATTGGAAGAGAAAAAGGTTTTTTATGGGTATATAAGCAATTGGTGTTCTTCTAGCTCTGAAAGAGTTGAGAAGAAGGCAAGCCTCGTGTCATCGTCGTCGCTCGCTCGGCTCGGTTTCGACTTCGAATTCAAATGTGGTCAAATGATCGATCGATTAATTCACTTATTAATTTTTGGGCAAAATTTATTTGTTAATAGTAAAATATTAACAGAAATATTATTAAATATTTATTTTAAACAGATTATTAATATTAAAATAAATATTACTGTTAAATCCTCCAATCCGTTTTTCTATTTTAGTAACAGAAAATTAACTACCCTCTTCAATTTTTCCTCTTTATTGTTGAATAAATAGCCATTTATGTAATGGCATTTATGCTCTAGCTATTTTGCATAAATAGCCACTCTGAAGAGTTGTACCTCTTGAGTTTTCAGCCCAACTTTGGTTGTAAATACAACATTATTCTACTCAGAATTTCCATACGATTCTGAATTTTTTCTCCTTCTTCTACATAGTTTAAACATAAAACAAAATAACAGTAAGTGTGATTTGCTACCGAACTTTGTGTTCGCTGAAACACTGGAGTTTGAAGTACCACTACACCAGTGTGTAATTCATTCTATCCTGAGAGGAAATAATCCATAACATTGGGTACTAGGAGGGGATTAAATTCCTTAAGGAAACACTGTGAATTCAGTGGGCTCGAATTGGTTTTCTATTATTTTGTTATTCATTTCTGTTTATGTTCATTTATACTTTCATAATTATTTTACAAATACAGTTTTACTAACAAGCTTAAGGAATTTAATATATTTTCTGTATATGTACTCATTGTTTCTGGAGAGTAAAACATTTGTGGTTTTGTGCTCTATTAAAATCCACGTGATTTTAACATTTGTTTCATTCTTTTACAGAAATGACTAATGATAATGTGAAACAAGCTGTTAATGGTGACTGCCAATGCCTCACAAGTCGAACAACACCGGCAGCATTGGCACTGGCGGAGAAACTCGGAAAATTTTTCGGGATTAATTTAAAGCATTGGCAGCAAAAGATGTTCTTCTATTTGACTATTCTAAATCTCCAGAAGTTCATCAAGGAAGATGTTCCTGTGTTGTCCAATGAAGCTCCAGAAACTGAACTTTTTCTCATGATTGAAGCGTGGAATCATTCAAATTTTTTTTGCAAGAATTATATTCTAAGCAGGTTGGAGGATGCTTTGTATACCATCTACAATGGCGTGAAAATGTCAAAAGTGCACTGCACTTGAAAAGAAATACAAATCGAAGATGTCGGGTTGAAGAAGTTCGTCGCTGCAAAGTTTTTGGACAACAAAATAGTAGATACCAAGTCTGTTATTATCCCAAGTCCAGGAATTGCAATTGATTATTCATGATCTCCTTGCTGAAGGTATAAATCAAATTAATACTGATGTTGAAAGTAGTAATCTTAGTATTTTTACTAATAGAAATTTCATTAAAGGTCTTGTCATCAATGAAGCGTTCTAAGTAGCATCGATAATTGAGAAGTTTCCTCCTTTGTGGACTTCAAAAACTACTTGAAACACAAATTCAAGGAGATGTCCCTTGAAGGTCTCATTGTTCTATTGATAATCGAAGAGGACAACTAAACTGCTGAAAAGAGAGGCCGTGGAAACTCAGCAATAATGGGAACAATATACTTGAAGAGAACAAAAAGATGAATAAGGCTTCTGGACCGAAATACAACCAAGCAAGAAGCGGTAAAGTGGAAATTGCCACAATTGTGAAAAATTCGGACACAAATCTATGGAGTGTCGTGTTCCGAAGAAAGACAAGAAGAAGGGTCAAGAAAACATGGTTGAAAAGCATGATGATATTGATGACTTATTTGCCATGCTTTTCGAATGAAACTTGTTGGGCAATACTAAGGAGGGGTGGATTGATTTTTGAGCCACTCACCATGTTTGTGATGTTAGAGAAGCTTTTGCTACTTATGCTCCTGTTAAACCCGATGAGACGATTCTATGGAAAATGTTTCAAACGCCAAGATTGAATGATGTGGAAAGATATTTCTCAAAATGACTTGCGAAAAAGTGGTGACTTTGAACAACGTCCTTCAAGTTCCCGAGATTAGGAAGAATTTAGTCTCTGTTGGAATTCTTGTTAACAATGATTTTTAATGTGTTTTTGTTTCTGATAAGGTTGTAATAAGCAATAACAAAATGTTTGTAGGAAAAGGAGGGCCTTTTCAAGATGAATTGAAAATAATAATAAAATTTCAGCTTTGTTTTACTTACTTGAGTCAAATGAATTATGGCATATACGTTTGGGTCATGTCATATAAAACCTTGTGAAAAATGATTAATTTGGAAGAATTGCATAAGTTTGAATGTGACAAATCAAAGTATCAAGTATGTGTGGAATCTAAGTATGTTAATCATCTTTATAAGTCAGTTGAAAGGAACTCAAATCCTTTAGACTTAATTCACACAGATATTTGTGACATAAAGTCAATATCATCTCGCTGTGAAAAGAAGTATTTTATAACTTTTATTGACGATAGTACTCGATATTGCTATATTTACTTACTTAATAGTAAAGATAAAAGCAATAGGCGCATTCAGGCAATACAAAAATAAAGTTAAAATGCAACTTAATAAGAAAATCAAAATGATAAAAAGTGATAGGGGTGGTGCATATGAATCTCCTTTTGAACAAATATGTTTAGAATATAGAATTATTCATCAAACAACGGCCCCTTACAAACCTCATTCCAATGGGATTACAGAAAGAAAGAACCATTCATTAAAGGAGATAATGAATGTATTATTGATAAGTTCTGGTTTTCCATAGAACTTGTGGGGGGAAGCCGTTCTTACGACTAGCCGAATACTAAAACGAGTACCCCATAGCAAAACACAATATATTCCATATGAAAAATGGAAAGGAAGGAAGCCAAACTTGAATGATTTTAAATTATGGAGGTGTTTGGCAGAAGTGCAAGTTCCTAAACCCAAAAGGGTAAAAATAGGACCGAAAATCATTGATTGTATTTTCATAAAAGATATGCGACTAATAGTAAAGCATATCGATTTCTGGTTCATAAATCAGAAAATGCCAATATTCATAATAATACGGTTATAGAATTAGATAATGCTGAGTTCTTTGAAAATAAATGTCCATATAAAAAGGAATGTGAGTCGATTGGTGAAGGATCTAAACAACCTCGGGAAGAAACAAAAGAAAGTAAACTTAACTAGGAGGATCCAATGCGTAGTAAACGTCAAAGAACGTCTACTTCATTTGGACCAAATTTTGCGACTTTCTTATTGGAAACTGAGCCTTAAACATTAAGAAGTTATGTCTTCTTTGGAATCATTGTTTTGGAAAGAGACACTCAATAGTGAAATAGAATCCATATTGAACAACCATACATGGGAATTGGTTGATCTTCCTCCTTGAAATAAACTATTGCATTCTAAATAGATCTTTAAAAGGAAGATGAAAGATAATGGCACTATTGACAAATAAGGAAATACTTGTGGTCAAAGGGTATAGACAACTAGAAGGTCTTGACCATTTCGATACATACTCTCCAATTAGAAGAATTACGTCCATATGAATGTTAGTAGCGTTAGCTGCAGTTTATGGTCTTGAAATTCATCAAATGGATGTTAAGACAACCTTCTTAAATGGAGAGTTGGAGGAAGAAATTTACATGAAACGAACTTAAGGGTTTGTGGTTCCAAGTAAAGAAAAGAAGGTATGTAGACTTGTTAAGTCCCTTTACGAACTAAAACAAGTACCCAAATATTGGCATGAGAAATTTGACGAAATAATATTGTCAAATGATTTTAAAATAAATAAATGTGATAAATGTGTGTACATTAAAAATGTTCCAAATCACATAGTCATTATTTGCTTATATGTGGATGATATGCTGATAATGAGTAATGACATTGCCAACATAAATATTACTAAACGCATGCTAACTGCAAGTTTGATATAAAAGACTTGGGAGTTGCTAATTTAATTCTGGGAATTAAGATCCATAAGACTTATCAAGGTCTGGCATTATTAAAATATCATTATATTAAGACAGTACTTGAAAATTTCAAGTACTTGGGCTTTAAAGTTGCAAAGACTCCAATTGACGTGAATCTTGCATTAGCAAAGAACAAAGGCCAAAGCATATCACAATTGAATTATTCTCGTATGTTGGGTTGCTTAATATACATCATAAATTGTACATGACCAGATATAGCTTGTGCTATAAGTAAATTGATTCGATATACGAGCAATCCAGGTCAATCTCATTGAATGGCCATGAAATGAGTTTTGGGGTATTTAGTACATACCCAGAACTTTGCTTTGCACTACAGTAAATATCCTGCAGTCATTGAGGGATACTGTGATGCAAACTGGATCACCGGATCTATTGATTCTAAGTCCACAAGTGGATATGTATTCACTACTGGTGGAGGAGCGGTATCTTCGAAGTCGTCCAAACAAACTTGTATTTCCCGCTCTACAATAGAGGCTGAATTCATAGCCTTAGATAAAGAAGAAGTTGAATGGCTCCGGAATTTCTTGGAAGATATTCTATTTTGGCCTAAACCATTGGCACCAATATGCATACATTGTGATAGTCAAGCGGTAATTGGAAGGGCTAGGAGCGTTATGTATAACGGTAAATCTCATCATATACAATGAAGACATAAAACAGTTAGGCAATTACTCTCTAGAGGAATTATCACGATTGATTATGTAAAGTCAAGTGATAATATGTCGAATCCACTTACAAAAGACCTAACTAAAGAGATAGTTGAGAAATCGTCATGGGAAATGGGATTGTGGCTGAGAACAAGTTATAATGGCAGTAACTCTAACTAGAAGATTGGAGATCCCAAGATCTAGGTTCAAGGAGATCAAACAAAGTCATTAATGATGGATCAACATTGTCAACTAAACTTTTGGTCTATTCTCGTAATGAGACAATGTTCAGTACCAAGGATAAAGCATTAAGGCTTTTTAATGATTTCTAAATTTGATACGGGGTATATCAAATAGTGTATCTACGTGATGACACATTTAGAAATCACTTATGTAAGTATGAAGTGTTATTCACTTCAAGGAGAATCTTGAAAGGACAATTCTTTATGCAATTATGAAACTAGGTGACGAACACAACAATGAGAACCAATGACGGTTAAGGGTTGGTTGTATGACTTCTGGTTGTCTAGGTATACACCAAAGTTCTATGGTTCAAATATATCAAATCTACCGATTGATCAAGTATATCCGACATAAGTTCACTACTGAAAGTCCAAAGGAAAACCTACTTATCCAAATGCAATTAATCCTTGCTTGCAAATCACACAATTTTTCTTGCATGTTTCTGTGATATAGCCGTTCCTCATTCATGTAGGGAACTGTTGGGGTTTTATGTACTTAATTATATTAAATACGTAAAACATGGTGAATAGAAAATGGAGGAAAATAAGGTTTCTTTTAGTGAAATTTTAAGTTTCCCCCTTGATGAAGGAACAGTGTCCCATATTAGAAGAGGAAGAGGTTTTTTATGGGTACATAAGCAACTTCTCTTCTTCTAGCTCTTATAGAGTTGAAAAGAAGGCAAGTGTCATGCTCTCGTCGTCGTTCGCTTGACTTGGCTTCGGCTTCGGCTTCAGATTCAGATTCGGATTCGAATTTGGTCAAATGACCGATTGATTGATTAATAGATTAACTTTTTGGACCAAATTTAATTGTTAATAGTAAAATCTTAACAAAAATATTATTAAATATTTGTTGAATAAACAAAAGATCAATATTAAAATAAATATATATTAAATGCTCCAATCCATTTTTCTGTTTTGGTAACAAAAAATTAACTACCCGCTTCAGTTTTTCCTCTTTATTGTTGAGTAAATAGTCATTTATGTAATGGCATTTATGCTGTGGACATTTTGCATAAACAATCATTCTGAAGAGTTGCACCTCTTCAGATTTCAGCCCAACTTTGGCTATAAATACAACACTTTTCTGTTCAGAATTTTTATATGATTTTCTGAGTTTCTTCTCCTTCTTCTGCATAGTTTAAATATCAAACAAAGCAACAGTAAGTGTGATACCGAACTTTGTATTCGCTGAAATACTGGGGTTTGAAGTACCACTACACCAGTGTGTAATTCGTTCTATCCTGGGAGGGAATAATCTATAACCTTGGGTACTATGAGGGGATTAAATTCCTTAAGGAAACACTATGAATTTAGTAGGCTCGAATTAGTTTTCTGTTATTTCGTTGTTCATTTTTATTTATGTTCATTTATATTTCGACAATTATTTTACAGAAGCAGTTTACTAACATATTCGAAGTCACGGTCAGAAGATTTCAATTTGTATAATCAAATTCTGAAGACTATCCCGCTATGGGTGAGCTTTCCTAATCTTCCTTGAATTGCTGGGGAAGGATGACTGTAAGCAAAATTGCTAATGGATTGGGATCTTCACTATATGCTAATTAACGCACAAGTAATTCATGTAGAATATCTTATGCATGAGTGCTTATTGAAATAGACATTAGCAAGGATTTACCCAAATATGTTAAAATACAAGACCTTGCAGGAAAAGAGTTTGAACAATTGGTGGAGTATGAAAGGGTGCCAAAATATTGTAAAAAGTGCTTGATGGTGGGACATGATTGTGATAGAGAACAAGGAAGAGCTGGAGCAGGCAAAAGGAATATATAAGGTGAGCATCAACAGCAAAGGTCAATAATGCCTAAGCAACAAGGAAGGAATGTTAATGTAAATGGTAATATGCAGCAGCCAAAGAAATTAGCAACTCAATGGGTGGCAGTAGGGCCAATAAAGCAAATAGAGAAGGACACAGGCAAGCAAATAGTTCTAGTGCAACATAATGAACCATAGAAGCCCAATGAAGATCAACAAGTGTAGACAACAGCAAAAGGCAGAGGAGGAATGACAAGTCCAATACAACAAGTGCTCATTACTAATAATGGTTTCTCTCCATTAAGAGAGGAAACAATTGAAGGCAATATAAGTTGGGCAGATGATGATAAAGCTGAAAGCAGTATGGGAGATGTTGAAGGGAAAGCGGCACCCAATCCAAAATCTATATGAAGATAGCCACATGGAATGTGAGGGGCTTCAACAAGGTACATAAGCATAAAGAGATGAAAAATTTCTTGAAAAAACAAAAAATTAGGCTTATAGCAATAGTAGATTATAGAGTGCAAAATAATAAAGAGAAAAAGATCATCAATAAATGTGCACCGGGATGGAGTTGGTGTTCGAATAGATCAGATAATAAAAAATGGAGAATATGGATCATATGGGATACTAATAGTATTCAGTTCTTTTTTATTCAGGCTCATACTCAGTTCATCCATGGCATAGTTAAAAATAGCAGTTCTAGCAAACAATTTGCTTTTACATCTATTTATAGATTGCATACCATTGCACATAGGTGTGACATGTGGGAAGCATTAAGGAGAATAGACTCTCGGATGACTAACTCTTGGTTAATCATGGGAGACTTTAATGCAGTAATGGACATTGAAGATAAAGTAAATGGTACAGTAGTACAGGAAAATGAGATCAAAGATTTTAGGTCTCTAATAGAGGATTGCAGATTGAATGAACTTGAAACAGTGGGTAGATCTTATACATGGACAAATATCCATGTGTATAGCAGAATTGACAGAGCCATCATTAATGCACACTGGATGATAAACATGCCACCAATGCAAGTTTATGTGATGGATCCTCAGTTCTTTGATCACTCTCCATTATGTATAGAGTTGGAAATAGAAATTTAACATAAATGGAGACCTTTTAAGTTTTTTAATTGTATTGCTGAGCATCCAGATTTGAAAGTATAATTAGAGACAGATGGGACAAGGATAATAGAAGTATGAAAGATGTCTGGTACAATCTAAAAAGTGTAAAAGTAGCCCTTAAGAGTCTGAACAAGAGGGAGTTTACCAGTACAACAAGCAAGGTGTAACAATTAAGGGAAGATTTAGCCAACATCCAAGCAGAGATGAGAACCATTACAACAACAGCTAATATGTTTGAATCAGAAAGAAACATAATGAAGCAACTGAAGAAATAAAGTAGAATAGAGGAGAGAATTTTTAGAAAAAGATCTAGAATCCAATGGCTCCAATTGGGTGATTCCAATACAGTCTTTTTCTGTGCAAGCATGAAAGACAGAGTACCACAGAACCAGATCAAATTCCTAACTGATGACAATGGAAGACTGATCAACAATCCAGAAAGTATTGAACAAGAAATAGTGGGGTTCTACAGAGGATTGATAGGAAGATCTACAAATAGCATACATGCTATCAATCCTGGCATAATGAGGAAAGGATTAGGCCTTACAAGGTCTTAGCAGCTACAACTTATTGCTCATTTCACTAATGAAGATGAAATAAAAATACTGTAAGGGATAGGCGACTGAAAGGTACCAGGCGGGGATGGGTTTAATGCATACTTTTATAAGAAAACTTGGCACATAGTTGGTAAGGATATTACAAAGGCTGTTTTGAAATTCTTTGATGAAGGGCTAATGTACAAACCAGTAAGTAGCACAACAGTTATTTTGATCCCAAAAGTAAAAAATCCCTCTTCTGTAAAGCAGTTTAGACCAATATCCTATTGTACTATTATATACAATATCATCTCCAAAATGCTCATAAACAGATTACAACCAATAATGAGGTCCCTAGTAGATATGAGCCAAGAAGCATTTGTATTAGGCAGAATATTGAGTGATAATGTTCTATTGGGGAATGAACTTGTTAAAGGTATGGGAGGAAAGGTATATCACCAAGGTGTATGGTAAAGATTGATATTCAAAATGCGTATGACTCTATAAAATGGAATTTCCTTGAACAAGTTCTCACATAAATGAATATCCCAAGAAAGTTTCTTTCATGGATCGTGGCATGTATTACTACAACCGTCCTATACTATAGTTGTAAATATAAATCCAACAAGTCCCTTTGATGCAAGAAGAGGAGTTAGAAAAAGAGACCCATTGTCACCATATCTCTTTATTCTAGCTGTGGTGTATTGCACTAGAATTTTAAGGACTCTTAAGGAGAAGCCTGATTTCAACTACCATCGCAGGTGGGAGAAGTTAAACATTGTGCAACTCAGCTTTGCAGATGACTTGTTGCTATTATGTAGGGGTGATGTGGTATCCATTCAGCTACTATATGAGTGTTTTGATCAATTTTCAAGAGCATCAGGTGTGATCGCAAATCAAGACAAAAGCTCTATATACTTTGGAGGGGTTGCAGAGGATATTCAGCAACAAATTATCCAATGCGTAGGTTTTTCTACTGGTTCCCTACCTTTCAGGTATTTAGGAGTCCCATTGAGTACTAAGAGGTTATCCATAACTCAATGTAAACCTCTGCTGGATAAGATGCTAGGCAGAATCAAGCACTGGACAACTAAGTTCCTATCATATGGAGGAAGGTTACAGTTGATCAAAAGTTTGTTATTTGCTATTCAATTATTTTGGTCCCAAATCTTTCTTCTGCCTAAGAAGATTATTCAAGGACCTAAGACAATTTGTAAAAGGTTTTTATGGACAGGTGAAACTAAGAGCAGAGCTAAAGCTTTAGCAGCTTAGAAGCAATCGTGTTTGCCAAAATATGCATGAGGTTTGAACATAACAGATATCTTAATATGGAATAGAGTTGTTTTGATCAAACATCTATGAAATCTAAATAAGAAGAAAGACTGTTTGTGGATACAACGGATTCACACGTACTATATCAAACTAAGATAGTATGGAATGTGAATTTTAAACAGGCTTCTTGGCTCACCCATAAAATATTAGGTGCTGCTAAATACTTGAATCAAGCAAATATAGGAGTAGAAGAAGTAATGAATATGCATGAATACTCCATCAGGTTTGTATATGATAAACTCATAGGTGAGCTACCTAAAGTGGAATGGAAGAGACTAATTTTTAATAACATCAGTAGCCCAAAATGGTTTTTCATCTTGCAACTTGGCAATTCTTAGAAGACATACACGAGAGACAGATTACTGGGCTGGGGTATAGCAGTTTGTTCAGACTGCTCGTTATGTGGAAGAGTAACAGAAACACATGATCATCTTTTCTTCAAGTGCAATTATTCAACAATAATATGGAGGAAGCTACTACGATGGCTGGAAATAACAAGAGATGTGCAATGGTGGACTACTGAGATTCAATGGGTTGTAAGACATGTAACAAGCAAGAAGCAAATATGTGTAATTTATAGAATGTTGTTGGCTTGTACTGTGTACTGCATTTGGCCTGAAAGAAATTGGAGAACATTTCGAGGAACACAAAGAAGTTTCGTGGAGCTGATCAGAGTGATAGTTCAAGAGGTGCACTGTCGAGAAAGTTTGAATTCTAAGATAGTTAGGAAACTGCAGGAGTTCAATTTTTATTTACAGATATTGTAGTTGAGTAGCCATGTAGAAACGAGGGCACTAAATTTGGGGTTATATGTCCAAATCTAATTAAGTTTTGATAGGATTTTTTTTGTTATACTTATAAATATTTACCTGGTAATAATAAAATTAATTACCAAAAAAAAAGAAGAAAAAAAAAAGAAAAAAAGAAGAAGAAGTTATAGCTAGATTGTTGCTGCATTCATCAGTTATTTGCATTTTGCTTGTCTTTAAAAAAAGGGAATAGGGTCAGAACTGCCCCTAACGTATTGACGTCAGTTTAAAAATGTCCTCCGCTAACATATTTTGAAAAAAATGCCCCTACCGTTAAAATTCTGGCATATTTGTGCGCCTAACGTATTGACTCCAGTTTAAAAAAGCTCATACCGTTAACCTATTGTGAAAAAAATGTCCCCATCGTTTTAAATATAAGTACAGTAGTTGTTAGACTTAGGGGCACAAAATATGCCACATTTTTAACGGTAGGGGCATTTTCTTCAAAATAGGTTAACGGAGAGCATTTTTAACCTGGAGTCAATACGTTAGGGGCAGCTCTGACCATTTTCCATTAAAAAAAGGGTATATGCATTTTGCTTTCTTAGCGTATGCATTATAAACAAATTATTGAAACATCAACCACCAACTAACAATTTCTAGATATCTTTTTTCATCGAAATGAAATATTCTTTATTCACGCAATGGAAAATTAAACAAAAGCATCGTATATTTCTCTTGATAATAAACTGTTGCGATAAAGAATAATACGATCATAATATAAATATTGTGAGTTTTGAATTATAGGTGTTTAACGGGTGGGTGGAACGGGGCGGGTTGGGAAAAATGGTGACCAGTTGGTTTTCAATTCTGAGCGGTTACGGTTTATTCAACTCGAGTGTAACGGATCCGGATCCATTCGGGTAAAAAATAAACCGTAAGGGTTACATGTCCAAGGGTCCGGGTTGGACCAGGTATTTTTTTTGCATTTTGTATAACTATCGTAACTTATATTAATATAAAGTAAAAATATAAAATAAAAATAATCTTATAAAAAGAGTATTTGAATAAAAGGATGTGAAAACTTTAAAATCTTTATATTTAAAATTTTGAATATTTCATTAATAGAATATAATGAAGATGAAAAAAAATTGCACTTATAATTTGTAAGTCTTTTTTTTTCATCTCAAACATACAAATTACAATTTACATTTAACTACAATTAAATACAAAAAAAGAGTAAAATTAAATTTTATTGTATAATAATATTTTATATTAATCTAACAAACTAAAACATTAAACATAAATACGTCTAACAATTTCAAAATAACACAAATTGTCTCAAATCAACTTAAATACGAACTTCTTGGGGATATTCAAGACAACTCTTCATATGCCTCCTTAAATAGCTTGTGCCCACCCACTTTATACGAAGATTTTTAAGCCTAGACCACAGTTCATACACTTTACTTTGTGAACATATTCACTTTCTTCTACTACCTCAAAGTGTTCCCAAACATATAAGCACACTCTAAAAGTACGACGCATAATTTAACTTGAATTGAGAATTTGAGTTTGAGAAATGAGAGATGAATGAAGAAATGAAGAAGAGGGAGAGGGGGGTATTTGTAGTGTCATATGACTAAATTAGTAATTACTAAAAGTGTTATTTTAAAAGAAAATAATGCCCCAAAAATGACTATTTTTTCAATCAACCGGTTGGGCAACAATCATATGACATTTAAAAATAAAAAAAATCTGATATCTAGCCGTTAAACCGGTCCGGACCGGTTAACTGGTTCAACAGTAATTTTTGTTGACCAAGTTTGACCGGTCCGGTTAATCGGATCTTTTCTGGTGAACAGAGCAACCCCCTAATCCTCTAACTCAGCCCACCCAGCCCCATAGATATCAGCTTGGGCAGGTTTAGGTTTCGACTGTATTAGTCAAAATCTGACCGTGACGACCAAACGGCCTGGCACCTTACTTCGATAACCAAACGGTAAAGATCAACAGAACTCACTCCATTTCTCCTCCAAAGACACCTGACCAATTGGGAAATTCGGTGCCTATGATTACGACTAGGATACGTCAGCAACGAAAAAGCGTCTAGTCAAGCAATGGGTAAATAACTTCAACTACATATAGTCGAGAAGAGACCTGGGGTGAGGGAGGGGGCAGGGCTAGGGAACTCAATCTCTCTCCATATATCTCCAGGAAAAATAGGGAAAAGGAACAAAAAAAAGAGTATCTGTAAATCTATTTTTTCGTCATTCGACGAGGAAAACTATATTGAATAATAAGAAGATTCATCATGCATTTCTCGTCTTATAGCCCTATTGATTTCGTTTAAATATTTCGATCCGAAAATAATTTTATCTAATTAAAATTATTTTTTAATTGATTTGCTTAAAGAGATTTTTGTATTTTTTGAGTCAAATAACAACAGGTCTAGACCGATTCAAAAATAGGTTAACTCGGCACGTTTGACAGGCTTATTTTGAATTGAGAAAGTTATAATATAAAATTTAATTTTAACACATAACATATAAATTCTGATCCTGAAAATAGTACTAAATTTCTTTGAAACTCGCGAATCTATAAATACCTATTCAAAATGAGAGCTAGTGCCTATTGGGTTCTAACGATTAAATTGTTTTCTGTTATGAAATAGAAGATTCTTACACTTCTATTTAAGGTGAATGTCTTTAATGTACTTAATTAGAGAGATTTTAGAGTCCTATTATTGGTAGCAAGATCTTCCTCCTCCCTATAAATAGAGGTGCTCTCTACCATTGTAATTCACCCTCTCAACTCAATAAGAAGAACTCTCTCTACTCTTCTCTCTATTGCTATTGTTCTTGTTCTATTGTTCTTGTCTTTTGCTTTAGTTTATAACACGTTATCAGCACGAGACTCTACCGTCTCAAGTATCATTCTCGAAAATCCAAGGTATTTTCCCTCTTCCTAATTTAATTTTAGAGTATGTCTGACATTATGAAAAGAAAGTTCGTTGCCCTTGAAATTTCGGGCAAGAACTATATGACATGGGTGTTGGATGCTGAAATCCACCTAGATGCTATGGGTCTCGGAGACACCCTCAAAGATAAAGAAAAAGCATCCACCCAAGATTGTGCGAAGGCCTTGATTTTCTTGCGCCACCACCTTGACGAAGGTTTGAAGATTGAATATCTCACCGTCAAGGATCCACTCGTTTTGTGGAACAGCTTAAAAGAGAGATATGACAACCTGAAGTTAGTCACTCTGCCACAAGCACGATATGATTGGGCCCATCTGAGGCTACAGGACTTTAAGTCCGTTTCTGAATATAATTCTGCTATGTTCAGAATTACTTCTAAACTGAAGCTATGTGGAGATAACATCTCCGATTACGATATGCTTGAGAAAACGTTTACAACGTTTCATGCCTCCAATATGGTACTGCAGCAACAGTACCGAGAGAAAGGCTTTACGAAGTACTCTGAACTGATTTCTCTCTTACTAGTGGCTGAGCGAAATAATGATCTGCTCATGAGAAATCACGAAAATAGACCAACTGGGTCTACACCACTGCCTGAAGCAGATATGGTGCACTCGCATTATGCCAAACATAAAAGGGACCATGATCACGGTCATAAACGGGGTCAAAGCCAAGGACGTGGACAAGGAAGAAATTCCAAAAAAGTCCGTCACCCCCCAAAGAGAGATAACCACCGAAAGCAGAAACGGGATTCCGAAGATCCTAAGGCAAATAGTTCAGAAACTATATGTTATCGTTGCGGTGGGAAAGGGCACTGGTCAAAGATTTGCCGTATACCAAGACACTTGGTTGACCTTTATCAAGCATCTCGAAAGAGAAAAGGCCCTGAAACAAACTTTGTCTATGACGACAATGAGGACATCACCCACCTGGATGTGGCAGACTTCTTTGAGCAACCCGAGGGGAAAATAGACCACCTAATCGGCGATGGGACCATGATGAAAGAAGATGGAGTTATTTGATTTTGTTCTACTTATTTGTATTAGTTAGTGAATAATCTAATAGTCATTAGTATTAGCTCGTATTAGCTAGTTCATGATGCAATGTTAGCAGTAGTTCTTTAGAATATCTTCAATATGCTCAAATATCAATAAAACTTTTATTTTCCAGTGGGGGTAATCGACTAGCCTGAAAAACTAGTCGATTATCAACTATTTTCGCATTAAAGTTGAAAAACAATTGATCAACAATCGATTGTCTTTGGCTAACAATCGATTGTCTTGAAACAGTGTTCTGGAATTTTTCAAAAATAGCCAACAATCGATTGTCTTTGTCTAACAATCGATTGTCTTGAAACAGTTCTGGAATTTTTCAAAAATAGCCAACAATCGATTGTCTTTGTCTAACAATCGATTGTCTTGAAACAGTGAGGTCTGGAATTTTTCAAAAATCACCCACAATCTATTGTCTATATCTAACAATCGATTGTCGTTAGGCAGTGTAATCTGGAATTTCAAAAATCATCCACAATCGATTGTCTATGTTTAACAATCGATTGTCTTAAACAGTGATCTGAAGTTTTTCAAAAATAACAAATAATCGATTGTGTATGTCTAACAATCGATTGTTTATGTTCAAACAATCGATTGTGTGTATTTAATAATCGATTGTCTTATGAAAAACGCTGAAATTTTCAAACTGCAAAGGAATTGATTATGGATAACATATCTGATTTTGTTAGCCAACTGTTAGTAGCAGATTTTGAAGATATTATGTGACACAAAAGAATTGAACTTGTTTATTCCTATGTTCGTGTATTTCTTTTGTATGTTAAACTATGGGATAGCAAATATGGATATCTCACAAAGCGAACTTGGACCAACGTCCAATTGTAAAAGTATTTGCCTAGTTGATTCATGTACTACACATACAATACTCAAAGAAAAGAAGAGTAATTGTGTAAGGCAAACATTACTACAATCTATGGAAGTAGTAAATTGATTGAAGGCTCCGGAAGAGCAAATCTAACTCTGCCCAAAGGCATGACGTTAATCATTGAGAAATGTTCTCCTCCAAGTCTAAGAGGAACTTGTTGAGTTTTGAGAATCTATCTTAGAGAATGCAATGTTCTCCTCCCAGTCTAAAAGGAACTTGTTGAGTTTTAAAGATATCATTCAAAATGGATATCATATTGAGACAATAGATGAGAATAATCTTGAACTCTTCATGAAAACGAGGCTGCCCGCTTCGACTTGGGTTCACGCCATTTTGCATGCAACAATACTAGTTTGTCGGCTGCCCACTTCGGTTTGGGGTCACGCCATTTTGCATGAAGCAATGCTAGTTCGTCGGCTGCCCACTTCGGTTTGGGGTCACGCCATGTTGCATGCAGCAATGCTAGTTCGTCTCTGACTAACGAATTGACACAAATATTCCCCATTGCAATTGGTTTTGGGTCATGAACCCAATATATCCCATTTAAGAAGCTTTGGATGCGCAGTATATGTGCCTGTAGCACCGCCATCCCGCACCAAAATGGGTTTGCAAAGGAGGTTAGGAATATATGTTGAGTTTGATGCGTCCTCCATTATTCGCTACCTCGAAACATTGATAGGAGATTTGTTCACTGCACTATTTGCAGACTGTCAATTGGATGAGACACTTTTCCCAAAATTAGGGGGAGAAGTTGGTGAAACCAAACGGGAAATTTTGTGGAAAAATGCATCATTATCTCATCTTGATCCACATACCTCTATTTGAAAGAAAGAGGTACAAAAGATTATCCATTTGCAAAGAATAGCAAATCAAATGCCTGACGCATTTACGGACTTGAAGAGGATAACGAAATCACACATTCACGCGGGAAAATGTTCCGATCCGTATTGAAGTCCCTATTGGACAAATATCTAGTGTCATATCCAATGAGTCAAATGCACGCCAGAAGCGTGGCAGACCATTAGGTTCCAAAGATCGAAATCCTAGAAAGAGGAAAAAGAACGATCTAAATGACACTATGAAAGAATCACATGAGGACGCTCATGATTTGATTAATTCCGAGATTCACGAAGAATCTATTGAGCCTGAGACTCTTGAAAATACGGAATGCAAGAATGTGAGGATCTCGAACCTCAGTCTGTGGTAGTACAAAGTTAATTGAGAGCTCTCGAAGAGCCAATTATTACTATGTTGGAGAAACACAATTGAGTATTGTGCTGTAGTAAGTCTCAAAGAAACTTATTCAGTTTCCAAAAGTACACGCGAAAGCGATTGATTATATTGAGACTATAATAAAGGAAGGCTTTGATTCTCCTATTACTACAACTTGTAGCGGGGTAATTTGTATATGAAAAGCTACCCGCTTTGTTCTCCAGTTTGTACTACACAAACGAAAGAATGCCACAATAAAGTGGATATCTATTGGTATAAAACCCATGTCATAATAAACCCGAAGTTTATTGATAAGTGCACATGTCATGGTGTAAATTTGAAGTTTACCAATATTGATAATTTAGTCAGTTGACATTCGTGTTAGCCATCTCATTTGAAGTATGATGTGCAAATTCACATAGGTGAATATCAAAGAACTAGAAGTTCTTGTTCTCATTAATGAACTGACCAACTAAAGAGTTCGGGTTGAAGCCCCTAAATTCTGGAAATATCAAAGGTGAATATGGGCCCATTCACCCGCCATGTATACCACATATGATGCATCTATGGAATGGTTACATGCGCCATTGTTATTAACCCGCAGCCTGGCAGTGCTTGCGAGGTAAATCGCTCAGTAATCTAACTTCGAGCATAGTTTCCAGATTCTCTACTCAAGACAGTTCATCTTGATAAGTTGGTTTATATTAAAGTTGGTTTAGCAAGATAATTATTGAGTGCTTCCACTTAATAGCTAAACTGTTTCTTATGAGAACTAAGTTATATATATATCAGTTTGATATAAGTTGTATACGAGAGTATATTCTCCCCTCACAAGTGGTTCAGGGTCAGGAACCAAATAATTTCATCTTATTATTAAGGTGCTGTGTATATTGACATAATGCACAAAGATGATTTTCCAAAGTTGAGGAAACATGTTAGTTTTACTAACATGAGGGGGAGACATGATAAACACTTGAGAAAATGTTACATGGGATGAATTTTCATTTGTATATGTATATCCCCGAATATCATGATATGAACCTGTAGTTCATAAAAAGGGAAATGCAATTGCAACATATTGCAAAGCATGCTATACGCATTTGCTGACTCAAAGAAAGCAACTAAATGGAAGAGATACAATTCAAGAAGAATTGATTCCATATGAAAGACATGAAGTTTTGAACCTATAGTTCAAATGCTTGAAAGATAAAAGTCAAAGGTATGTATAGTCAGTTTTCGATATCTTATTTGTTTAGTATCACTAATGAAAGCTTGATATGCAGCTAAAGTTTATTATGTGACTTACATGACTTAACTTGAAAGATTTAAGTTGCTTGAAGCATATGCAATTCTTGGTCCTGAAGTACCACATCCTAAGTACAATTTGTGTACATATGTATCTTGCTATAACTATAAGCATGATGGCATTGAGAATGCATCTATGGAGATATTGAAGAGCTATTCCACGACATTATATGAAGATGTTCATACCTATCAAGAATGATGATTTCAAGGTGCGGAATATTTATTCAAGTCAACATGGTTGATTTATTTATCAAATATCTACCAAAGATCGTTTTGAAGATGATGCACAAAGATTGGAATGCAAATGCTCAAGGCTTAAATTGATGTACTCATTAGGGGGAGTTAATGCGCGTTGCACTCTTTTTCCCTTACAAGGTTTTGTCCCACTGGGTTTTCCTTGCAAGGTTTTTAATGAGGCAACCAATAGGCGCATATTCAAACATGTGTACTCTTTCCTTACTTTAATTTTTCCCATTGGGTTTTGTTTTAAGGTTTTAACGAGGCACATCATTGAATAGACATTCAAGGGGGAGTGTTATGAAATAGAAGATTCTTACACTTCTATTTAAGGTGAATGTCTTTAATGTACTTAATTAGAGAGATTTTAGAGTCCTATTATTGGTAGCAAGATCTTCCTCCTCCCTATAAATAGAGGTGCTCTCTACCATTGTAATTCACCCTCTCAACTCAATAAGAAGAACTCTCTCTACTCTTCTCTCTATTGCTATTGTTCTTGTTCTATTGTTCTTGTCTTTTGCTTTAGTTTATAACATTTTCAGAATATATTCTCCCTTTTAATAGCGGCTTTTAATGTCATCATTCATGATTAGTTGGATCCTCCATCCGTTGATATTAACATGTGTCTAGTATATACTAAATAAGTTTGAGATAAATTTTTATTTTTAATTTTAACCTTAAATTGTTTAATAGATTTTGGGAAAAGAGCCGTAAAGAAAGGCATCTTCATTATTTTCATTTTTATCCCGAAATTAATTAATTCCAAAATTACTTAACCCCAAAATTATCATCTCACTCTCAATGTGAAATAAAATAATACCTAATTGTGAGATTAATAATCCTGAATTTGCTAATTTCGAGTTAAAAAATATTATGCAAATAATCAGTCAGATTTAATATTTATTTTTTTAGCGGGTAGATTATACATTGATTATAAATAGTTATATACTTCCTCCGTTTTATATTAAATGAGCTACTTTCATTTTTAGTATATTTCAAAATAAATGACATATTTCTAAATTTGAAAATAATTCAACTTTAAACTCTTTATTTTATCTTTTTGTCCTTAATGAGAAATTTTTATAGCCCCACAAATGGTATGACCCCACAAACTTTTTGCCCTTTAAACTTTTAAGACTACAAGCTTCAAAAGTGTTCTTCTTTTTTCTTAAACTCCGTATCGGGTCAAACTAGCTCAAACAATATAAAACGGAAGGAATATATTATATATGAATTATACAAATATTATACATTCGTCAGCTATTTATAATGTAAGAGATTAGGTAGACAGTCATTTGGATTAATTCTTTTAAAAATTCAATTAAACGTGAGATAAAATAATTTTTTATCTAATTTCAATATTATTATCTCTTATCCCACATGTCCAACGAACCCTCAGAATCATCGAGAAAATGCTAGTACCTTGCTTTCATTTTCAATTTTTTAGTTTAAAAATTTTATTGTGTGTCTCACATAATTTATATTAATTGTATGAGCCTCATTTTTATCTCATAAATTTATGAATTCTAATCTTATATTTTTGGGTCCATAAAAATTTAAAACCACAAAATTATGAAATAATAAAAATATTTCATACAATTAATATCAATTATATGAGATACAAAATAAATTTTTTCGATTTAGTCACAGAATTACGATAGATCAAAAGTGCACTAAAGTGATACGTACTAACAACACAATGTATTAATCAAGTCCAAGAAAGGCCAGATTTTTTTTATTTTGTATTTTTTATTTTTATTTTTTTATTTTTTTTAAGAAAGGCCAGATTGTAAAGTCTAAGACGCCTTTCTTGAGAAAAATGTAGGCACCTAATGTCAAATCATTTCCAAAACCATCTTTTATAATCTCCAAAGACCGGAAAAAGTGACATGTCCTACAAAATCATTTTATAAATATTTCCTCAAATGAAAAACGCAATAAAATATTACTTTATTCCGTCCACAATATGTAATAATTTGTCTTACATAAATTTATTAAGAAAATATTAAATTTTAGATAAAAATAATTAGTGTGACTAGAGTATTCTTAATTAAATGTTGCAGTATCATTTATGTAACAGTTCAATCTGCTAATAATATTGTCCGCTGTGGTCATTGGCCCTCACGGGTTTAAAACGCGTCGCTAGGTTCTAAGGCTTGTTAACTTATATAGCAGTATCCTGTAAGATATATGGATTTATATCTAGATATATGGACTTATATCTACACATATGAACAATATATGGATAAATTATATGTTATGTGCTATCTTTTGGTTTGGCCTAATTTTGTGGTCTTATGGACATTATGTTAAGGGGGCCAATGTGTTGTCATATATAGTGTAGGACTAATGTGTAGATACCCAAAAGGGTAACCTTAGTTAATGATGGGCTAACTAAGGTTACATATTTGTAACCATGGTTACAAGCTTGTGACTCTTGAGTTATGCAACTCTTGTGACTCTTGGGTTATGTAACTCTTGTGTTATAAAGTGGGGGTTATGGTTCCCACATTAGTGCAAGACAAGACTCTTCTTCCTCCCATTGAATTAAGAGCCAAAATACTCCATTGTTGTCTTGCAAATAGTGTGGAAAGCCATATACCAAATTTGATCATTGTCATATTGTTATTATTGTGTAACAATTCACATATTGTTAAACCTTGTGGATTCATTCTTGTGGTAACATACAAACTTCAAGAAATTCTTGAAGAAAGGATCAAGAGGTTCAAAAGGACTCAAGGACAATTATCAAAGGAGGTTCAACACTTTCCGGATATGGATTCAGGTTAGCTTCCGCTCATGTAGTTTAATTCCGGAATATTCAATATGAAGGTTGTTATATTTAGTTGGAATCATAATCCTAACAATTGGTATCAGAGCCACCCTTCATTTTTGGATAATTTGGAAGATCATATGGTTCATGTTATGTTTGGATTCATGTTTAAATTTTATTAGAATTTTGTTTATGAAATTCTACCATGAAATAGCATGATCTTATGATTGTTATGTTTTAATGTATTTGATGTTCAAACATTGTATGAATAGCATGATTTTAGTTGGTTAACAACATGTTTTTTTTTGTTTAAGATCCATGTTGAAAATCATGTGTTATTCTGAAAAAAAAAATTTGGTCACTGCCTCAAGACAATCGATTGTTCCTTTACACAATCGATTGTCTTTGACGTTTAAAATTCTGGCAGTTATTTGGAACACCAGAATAATCGATTGTTAAAACTAGACAATCGATTGTTCTGGTCCAGTGAGTTGAAACGTTTTTAAATTATACCATACAATCGATTATATATTGTAGACAATCGATTGTCATGGTCCAGTAACTTAAAAGTTTTTATCCAAACCAAATAATCGATTGTCTGGTTTTGACAATCGATTATGTTGGTCCAGTAACTTAAAATTTTTTTCTTAAAACCAGCATAATCGATTATATAGTTTTGACAATCAATTATGTTGGTCCAGAAACTTAAAAATTTTTCTTAAAAACCAAAACAATCGATTGTCTGGTTTTGACAATCGATTGTGTTGGTCCAGTAGATGAAATTTTTTTTTTCAAAGATAATCGATTGTCTATTGCATACAATCGATTGTTTTTGTCCAGTAAGGTTAAAAACGTTTCAACTCTCTTAAGTTTCAGTGAATGTTAATTGATTTAAAGTCCATCAATTCTAGTATTATATGGAATTGTCCTATAAAGTAAACAACAATTAATATTCAAGTGTTACATATCAACATATGTAACATATTAAGTTGAGATTCATAATAAGGCTTAAGGAACTAAAGTTTATAGCATCTAATATTTTAATTATTCAATTGAAGCATTATGTTGCCAAAGTAACCTCTATTGTGTAGATTGATTAATTTTAAAATATAAGATGACTGTGGATGTTAGTCTTCCATGCGTTTAACACCGGCCCAAAGGAAGGTGTTATTTGCCAGGAATTCGAACATGCTTGTGGTGGTAAATATGAGACGATTATTTGGTTTTCCATGTGAATATTAAATCAGCCCAAAGGAAGGTTTAATATTTGACAGGAGTTTATTGTCTATGTTTGATAACTACACCAAGAGTACCACTTACAAGTTGTTTTTCTGTCCAAAGACTAAAATCAATGTTGTGCTAGGTATCTTGTAATGGGAATGCCTAATTTTGAATCTATAAAGTTAAAGTTCAAGTATTTGTAAGCATGTATTCAGTAATCCTTTTGTTCTATTTTCAGTAAATTCTTCTGCTTCTACGATCTCTGCCAACATCAATAGCATCCCTATGCTTAACGGCACTAACTTTAAGGAATGGAAAGAGAATGTCATGATCGTTCTCGGTGCATGGATCTTGACCTTGCTCTTCGGATTGAGCAACCTACTCCTCTTGAGGATACATCCTCTCCTGATGAAAAGAGAGCGATGGAGAAGTGGGAACGCTCGAATCGCATGAGTCTAATGATCATGAAGCGTGCAATTCCAAAATCATTCAGGGTCACTATGAATGATGAACCTAATGCCAAAGTTTTCCTTGAAAACCTCGAACAACGTTTTATTCAAAACGAAAAGGCAGAAACAAGGACACTATTGAGTAAACTTGTTTCCATGAGGTATAAGGGCAAGGGAAACATTCGGGAGTACATTTTGGAAATGTCTCATCTTGCTTCGAAACTTAAGTCACTCAAGCTGGATTTACCTGAGGAACTGCTTGTGTACTTTGTTTTGATATCTCTTCCTGCACACTTTAATCAGTTTAAGGTCAGTTACAACTGCCTGAAGGAGAAATGGTCTCTTAATGAGCTCATTTCACAGTGTGTGCAAGAAGAGGAAAGGATAAAGCTAGATAAGACAGAAAGTGCTCATTTGGCATCCTCTTCTAAGGAAACTAAGAAGAGGAAGGGTAAGGAAGTTGCGGTTGCAAAGCCCAAGAATAAGCAACATAAGGAACCTAAGGTTGAAATCACTGAATTAGGTTGCTTTTTCTGTAAGGGGACTAATCATGTGAAGAAAGATTGTACCAAGTACCATGCCTGGCGTGCGAAAAAAGGTACATTTCTTTCTCTTGTTTGTTCTGAAGTTAATTTAATTTTGGTACCTAAGGATACTTGGTGGGTAGATTCTGCTGCTACTACTCACATAAGTATATCAATACAGGGTTGCCTGAACTGCCGAAAACCAAATGATGGTGAAAGATACATCTATGTGGGTGACGGCAAGAAGGTGCCAGTTGAAGCTATTGGCAAATTTAGGCTGTTCTTTAAGACCGATTTTCATTTAGATTTGGATGAGACTTTTATTGTACCGTCTTTTAGACGGAACTTAATTTCGGTTCCCCAATTGGACATATCTGGATATAAATGTACATTTGGGGATAATAAAGTTAGTCTCTTTCAGAATTCAAATCTTATTGGTACTGGTGTTTTATCAACATTTGATAGCTTATATTTGGTTGATACGATAACTTCAAATAATGAAACTTTGCATACAAGTTTAAGTGGTGCTAAAAGGAAATTAACTAATGAGAATTCTATTTCACTCTGGCATAAACGTTTGGGTCACATATCCATTCAAAGAATTCAGAAACTCGTGTCAGATGGAATTCTTGATTCTCTTGATTCCTCAAATTCGGAAATATGTATTGAGTGTATCAAGGGAAAACAAACAAACAAGACTAGATTAGGTGCTAAGAGAGCTTCAGACGTCTTAGAATTGATACATACGGATATTTTGGGCCATTTCCTACTCCTTGTCGGAATGGTCAACAATACTTTATCACATTCATAGACGATTACTCTCGTTATGGGTACCTATATCTTATTCACGAAAAGTCCCAATCCATAGACGTGCTCAAATCATTTAAGGCTGAAGTTGAAAATCAACTAAGCAAACGAATTAAATCCGTTAGATCTGACCGTGGTGGTGAATACTATGGTCGATATGATGGTTCCGGTGAACAACGTCCAGGGCCTTTTGCTAAATTCCTAGATGAGTGTGGGATCGTCCCTCAATATACTATGCCAGCAGTCCTACGATGAATGGTGTAGCTGAGAGACAAAATAGGACCCTTAAGGATATGGTAAGAAGTATGATTTCTCGTACTTCTTTGCCAGACTCACTCTGGGGTGAAGCATTAAAAACTGCAACTTATATTCTAAATAGAGTTCCAACTAAAGCTACAATCAAAACCCCTTATGAAAAGAAACTGGACGCTAAGACGGTTAGTAGCTATTTTGTTGGATACTCTGAAAAATCCAGGGGTTTTAAGTTTTATGATCCCACTTCTAGAACTATTTTTGAGATGGGAAATGCTAGGTTCTTTGAGGATATTGAGTTTGGGGGGTGGGGAGATAAAGTTGTTAGAGATTTTGTCTTTGAGGAAGAACATGTCTTTCCCTCAAGTTGTTGATCTTGGTCAGGGTGTTCTCATTCCTGACACGGATCACACAACTCCAGTTCAAGACAATCTCGAAAATCTCCCCAATCAAGTTCATGATATTACTAATGAAAATCAAACTCAACAACCTCAAGTAACTGAAGTGCCATTAAGGAGATCCACTAGAGAGAGGAGAAATGCAATTTCGGATGATTATGCAGTATTTCTCCAAGAACAAGAAAGTGATATTGGACTTGAGGAAGATGATCCAATCAATTTCCGTCAAGTCATTAAGTGTTCTAACTCTCAAAAGTGGATTGATGCCATGAATGATGAGATGAAGTCTATGAGCGATGACGTTTGGGAGCTTGTTACATTGCCCGAAGGTACGAAACCTATTGGTTGTAAATGGACTTTTAAAACCAAAAGGGATTCAGGGGGCAATGTTATTAAGTACAAAGCTCGTCTTGTCGCAAAAGGCTACACTCAGAAGGAAGGCATTGATTATAAAGAGACTTTCTCTCCAGTTTCATCGAAAGACTCTTTCAGGACTATAATGGCATTAGTAGCACATTTTGATCTTGAGCTTCATCAAATGGATGTTAAGACAGCTTTTCTCAATGGTGACATTGAGGAAACAATTTATATGGTGCAACCTGAAAACTTTGTTTCGGATGAATCAGAGAAGAAGGTTTGCAAATTAAAGAAATCCATCTATGGGCTCAAGCAAGATTCTCGTCAATGGTATTATAAGTTTCATGCAGTCGTTACATCTTTTGGTTTTGAACCGAATATTGCTGATGACTGTATATACCATAAGTTCAGTGGGAGTAAGTATATTTTTCTGGTTTTATATGTCGATGACATACTGCTTGCCTGTAACGATATAGCATTATTACTTGAAACTAAGAAATTTCTTTCAAACAAAATTTGAAATGAAAGATCTTGGTGAAGCTTCTTTTGTATTAGGAATTCAGATTCTACGAGATCGCTCCAAAGGCGTTCTCGGTATGTCACAAAAGGGCTATATCGATAAGGTTCTGAAAAGATTTGGCATACAGGATTGTAAACCAGGCAACACCCCTGTTGCTAAGGGAGACAAGTTTAGTCTCAAACAGTGCCCAAACAATACTTATGAAATTTCGGAAATGCAGAAGACACCTTATGCTTCGGCGGTAGGTAGTCTGATGTATGCTCAGGTATGTACACGACCTGATATAGCATACATTGTTGGGATGTTAGGCAGATATCTAAGCAATCCGGGTATGGACCATTGGTAGGCAGCCAAAAGGGTCATGAGGTACATACATAGAACAAAGGATTACATGCTTAAATATCGGAGTTCGGACCAGCTTGAGATCATCGGGTATACCGACTCCGATTTTGCCACTTTCGTCTAATAACAACAGTAGTTTGACGAAAGCAAAACATATGGACGTCAAATTTCGGGTTGTTAAAGAAAGAGTACAAAATGGACAATTGTGCATTGAGTACATTAGTACAAACTCCATGCTTGCAGATCCGCTCACTAAGGGATTGACACCAAAAGTATTTCATGAGCATATTGCTTGTATGGGTGTCAAATCAGATAAGGATTATGTATTTTAGTGGGAGTTTGTATTGCACATTTATGTAATTGTTCATTATATTCAGAAATTCAGTAATTCAGTTATATCTGCAGATATTCAATTTTAAAGTTTTTTTGTACTCTTACAGTTTATGATTGATCTCAATAAAGAGAACCAGTTGAAAATAGACATTCTATTAACCACACTTTATGTTATTTCCATGCTACATACCTACACTTGATCCATGTCGTTGGTTATATTGATATACGTGATCTATGATTGGTTCTAGTTACGAATGAGTATCGACGAGCACTTAGTTCCTATGTTGGTATGATTGATGGATCGGATTGTTCATGACAATTTTATTGTGATAGCAATTTTGCGCAACTAAGGTTATTTTGTAACATATAATGCTAAGGTTTGTACATATGTATGTGTATCTCGTCCAAGTGGGAGACTGTAAGATATATGGATTTATATCTAGATATATGGACTTATATCTACACACATATGAATAATATATGGATAAATTATATGTTATGTGCTATCTTTTGGTTTGGCCTAATTTTGTGGTCTTATGGACATTATGTTAAGGGGGCCAATGTGTTGTCATATATAGTGTAGGACTAATGTGTAGATACCCAAAAGGGTAACCTTAGTTAATGATGGGCTAACTAAGGTTACATATTTGTAACCATGGTTACAAGCTTGTGACTCTTGAGTTATGTAACTCTTGTGACTCTTGGGTTATGTAACTCTTGTGTTATAAAGTGGGGGTTATGGTTCTCACATTAGTGCAAGACAAGACTCTTCTTCCTCCCATTGAATCAAGAGCCAAAATACCCCATTGTTGTCTTGCAAATAGTGTGGAAAGCCATATACCAAATTTGATCATTGTCATATTGTTATTATTGTGTAACAATTCACATATTGTTAAACCTTGTGGATTCATTCTTGTGGTAACATACAAACTTCAAGACATTCTCGAAGAAAGGATCAAGAGGTTCAAAAGGACTCAAGGACAATTATCAAAGGAGGTTCAACACTTTCCGGATATGGATTCAGGTTAGCTTCCGCTCATGTAGTTTAATTTCGGATTATTCAATATGAAGGTTGTTATATTTAGTTGGAATCATAATCCTGACATATCCTTCTTACGTTTTTGCCGATGTAGGACACTGTCTAAAGTCTGAGGTGTTACATACACCCTCTCTTACAGACTCAGCGTCCTCGCTGAGGTTTGCCCCACTGCATAGGATTCGCCTAGACTCAGCAATGAGATTTGCCTCGCCTAATCGGGATTTACCTAAATCCAATCGAATCTGACCTACCATCGGCATAGCTGATACAAGAGTGGCTTTATTACCATCTGTAATAGCCCGCCCGTGATACTTTACGCTATGTGCCTAGGCCCTCACAAGTTTAAAACGCGTCACTAGCGTTTAAGGCTTGTTAACTTATATACCCAATATTCCTTTTGCAATTTGCTGATGTGGGACAACGTCTAAAGTCTGAGGTCTTACAATTTAATATGAGGTAAAAGACTTTTTAGAAATACATAAGGGTGATTTTAAAAAAATAAATTAAATATTTTGTTATTATAAATAAATAATTATATTAAACTTAAATTAAGGTGATGAATTGATCATTTATTATGGATCTAACGGAATAGAATTTTTTATGTCTTGCAAATGGACATATTCTTGACAATAGTTAGAGGGGTTTTGCTCGCTCTTAAAATAAAGGAATATGACCTGATTGGTGCTAAATCTTTTTGGCTCTTTTCATTTGAATACAACCATAACGTCAAATCACTCGCATTTTTGGGACTGCGGGGTATTATCACTTTTAATTTACGTTATAATCTATTTATATTTATTAATTAAAAAATATAAAATTTATTTAACTTATATACAGCGACTGTACAATCTTATTTTTCTTTAATTTCTCTTTTCATAACGTTGACAGGATAGGAGAGAAATACAACTAAGTTAAAAAAGTGATCTAATAGTAAAAGCGAAACCATAATTTGAAGCTAATGGGTTCGAAGTTTTACTCTTTTAAATTAGTGTTTGAATGTTGTAATGAATTTTTAGATAAAAATAAATTTTGGATCAAAATTATTGGGTTCAATCGGCCATGTAACCAACATGCCAGTTCCGCTTCATTGCATTGTAATTCGAACTCGTGACACGTTAAATTAAAGTTAATAGGATCTTTTAAACTTAAGTATTCAAACGCTTTTGCAATTGTGTTGTCACTTATCAGTAAGTCACAATTAGGGGCGTGCATTCGATTTATCTATTCGATTTTGACTCTTATTGATTATCAATAATTACTTATTGACTTATCGATTTGTATATATGCTTATCGTTATCGTTTCAATAAGGTTTCGATTTTTTCGATTTCGATTTATCGATTTTGGGGGCTTATCGATTACACCAATAAAAAAATTGCGAGATTCCACGAAAAGTATATCGCTATAAAGGCGCCGGACTAATATGGACAAAAAGAAGTTAAAATAAAACGAATACCATTTATAATATAAAATTATGTGAACAAGCACATGCAACAAAAACTAAAGTAAGGGATCAAATGTATGCCACCTACACTCCAACAACAACAACAACAACTACCCAGTATAGTCCCACAAGGTGGGATATGGGGAGGGTAATATGTAGACGGGCCTTACCCCTACCCGAAAGGGCAGAGAGGCGTTTCCAATCGACCCCCGGCTCAGTGAAGGAAAGGAATGGTATAAAAAAAATAAAACAAAACAAAACACATCATCATGACTAATTATGTTTTCTATTAATTTGAACTTCATTCCCTTGATCTTTATATATGATCTTTCCTTAAATGTGGTAGAGGAAATAATAGGGTAAGGGACTTAGAGTAAAATAAAGGGTATAGATTAGGGAAAATAATATTGTATAGCTGCTTTCAAAATAGTAGCGGAATATATATACATTATGTATGTTATATTAATCTACACAAATAGGCAATTACTCATTTAACAAGTGTCTACAGTGTAGGGGTATGCATTTGATTTATCAATTCGATTTGACCCTTATCGATAATTACTTATCGATTATCAATTTGTACATATGCTTATCATTATCGTTTCAATAAGATTTCGATTTTTTCAAATTTTTTTTTATTTCAATAATAAATAATCGATTCAATTTGTCGATAAATCGATTCGAATGCACACCTTTGTCACAATTATGACACATCTAGCATCTTTGACTTGCACAACTAAAATTAAATAATTATAGTGCATTAGGCAGTCTAACAAAAAAAATAACTTACAATATACTCATCTTTTGTTTATTCTTGTCCTTTAACTTTCCCATCTTTATCCAAACCTAGAAGATAAGAAAACTTAATTATCTTGCTCTAAGTTTTTTCTTGCACTTATTGCTAACAACAAAACAATAATGCAACACCACATAAATCATTTGGTGCAAAAGTGACCACAAAACTTGGACTAGAATTCTAAAGAAAATTTCTAAATGTGTCCCACGAGCAATAAATTATTTTAAAATCTAGCCATGTCTTAAAATTCCAATGGTTACAATTGTCAGTGGACCCATTCCCCACCACAAAATTTAACCTTGTCCATATAGTTGCTGACTCATTAATGACCAAACGCTATGATTTCTCGTTACTATATTTCCTCGAATCTCCTAACTATATGTATCCACCTCTTTTCCCGAAATATTTATATAACTGTCCGATATAGACGGACTTAAAATTTAAATTAAATGAGCTCTAATTCGAATGTTTATCATATTTTTATTTTATTTATTAGTTTTGAAATCTATTATTTACAATGAGTTAACAAGTTAATATATATATACGGAATCTAAATAAAAGTTATTGAATATTGATGAATATATAGTATCTTTTCACTAGGTTTGTGGTATTGATTAATTCGAATTTAGGTTGAGTAAGTCAAATAAGAATATATTTTACTCCCTATCTAGAAGTTGTTCATTTCCAAGGTTAAACTTATAATTAACAATGAAGGAATCTTAATTATTCTATCACATAGGGGTTATTTGATTGAAAAGATATTATTTCAAAATTAATTATTTTATTTTTTCATAAAATTAAAAATAATTATAATTTCGAAATTAATTATATCTTAATTTTCTCCTAATAAACATAGAATAAACTCTTCTTGATATTAGTCTCATGATTAATTATTTTTTATGCCTCAAGCCCCTAGTGTCTAATCCCAATTATTTCGTCTTCCTAAATTTTATGCGCTTTCTGACGTGGCACGACATTTTTTTTCCTTTATCCATTAAGCCTTTGCCACGTCATTTTCAACAAACCCAAAAATCATATTTTATTATCCCCTAACCTCTATTCTCCACTATTATATACCCCTCCTCTTGCCCTTTTCTAAACCTCTTCTATTCTTGTTCTCTCCGGAAAAAAAATTCCTATCAAATATATCATTAACCTCTTTCTCCTTCTTCTTCTTCTCATTATTTTGAAGGGTAAATATTCCTAACATGGATTTCCCAGAAATTAACATGATCAGCAATTTTGAAGCAGGTGTGAAATGTCTACAAAACCCTTCTTTAATTTCTCGATTCTTTTCACTTTCAGAAGTAACCCAAATTTACGGTTTCTGGAAATGGGGCGCTTTAATTCTTGCAGTTGTAGCCACTTTTAGCAGCCTAATAAGAAAAATCAAACTTTTGTTCGTTTACGTTTTTACCCTTAAACCTTCTGCTGAACCTCTCCTTCAATATCTCGGAGAAGACTTTGATATTTCAGACTCCGACGATGAAGACGATAAATGCTCAACGCCGATGTCTTCTGACGATGAAGACCTCATTGATCGGCAAATTGATGAAGATTTTAGAGTTTCTGGCTCGAGTTTCTACTCTAAGGAACAAGGTCAAAATTGTAATTTGAGACTCCGACGGCAGCGGAATAGTTTTGAGCGGTTCCCGTGGACGGAGTTTTCGGCGGGGAAAAATGTCGTGAAGCTCTGGGATAGTTTAGCGTTAGGTTTAGATTATGAGTACGATGATTTATCTAAAAGTGTAGTGTCGTTATGGGATTTGAATGCAGAGCAGAAAATTAGCGATATTTTTAGCGGTTCTTCTCAGGTTCCAGCGGTGGCGACAGTGTCACCGTCGATGGTTTTGTCATCGGAGGTGAAACATGATCGCAACGGTGTCGTTTTAGCTGCGTACGATACGAGGATGAAGAGTCTTTCACCGGCGATATGTGCTGAGTGGAGGAAAGGTTCAGGTAAGGTCGTCGGAGTCAATGCCGCCGATGCCGGAAAAGTTTACCTGCGAAATGAAGCTGCCGGAATTTTGACGGTTGGTGACATGAGGAACGTTAAGTCACCGTTAGAGATAACGGAGGGTGACGATGACACGTGGTCGGACGCGGACGCTGTTACAATCGAGGAGCAGTTTGACGGTTCAAATTAAACTAGTCAAATTGAACGAGTTTCATTGGCTCGGTGAATGAATGATCTGGAAGGGTAAAATGGTAAATGATGAACGTTGTAGCGAAATGTGAAGGAAGGAACACTCGTCCGTGTTTGTCTGTAAATATAATTATTTTCAATAATTATTGAAATGATAATTTAATGGTTGGTCAAGCTTACTTTTCTTCTACATTTAGTTTGTTGTCGCTATATGAATATTTTAATTTGAATTTCTTTATTATATTGTTATTTTAAGTGTTAAATTTATCGCTTTTTGGCTTGCTTAGCTGGTGATTCTACCAAAACCATTTGATTATTTAGGATGCAGGAGTTCTTTTATCATTTTAAATATTTTCAGAACTATTATACAAATAAACAGCTCAGCTTGTAATAATTGGTTATTTTAATTACCCTTTTATTAAATGGTTGGAAGTGAAAAGGGTCAGAACTGCCCATAACATATTGACTTCAGGTTAAAAATGTCCCTTCGTTAATCTATTTTGAAGAAAATGCCCCTACTGTTAAAAATATGGCATATTTGTGCCCCTAAGTCTGTACTTATATTTAAAACGGTAGGGGTATTTTTTTCAAAATAGGTTAACGGTAGGGGCATTTTAAACTGACTTGTTAGATTTAGGGGCACAAATATGTCAGAATTTTTACGGTAGGAGCATTTTTTCAAAATAAGTTAACGGAGAGCATTTTTAAACTGTCGTCAATACGTTAGAGGCAATTCTGACCTATTTCCGTTATTGGGATTTCTTCGATCCCGAAATAAATCACCTAAAATTATTTATGTGATCAAGATATGATGTGATAGTTTAGGCTACTTTACTCCTTTATTAATGGTCTCCGATTAAATTCCGGTAAAAGAAGAGCTTTTTAATAAAGGGCATTTTATCAACAATTATCCGATGAAAATTTAGACTAATCGAATCAATAAATATTTAATACATAATTGTCAAATAAAAGAAGTTGCCCGCAAGGGTTGGATAAATTGGTTGTGATCGATTCTTCACTAACAGCCTCTTTAATTAAAGCTTGTTATAAAATGAAAGAAAAAAAGAAATGAATTTCCAACAAGTACAAAATTCAAAGGATTTTTACTTATCTATACCATATATCAAATTTTATTATAAAAAATCCAGCTACAAATGAAAGAGTAAAGCGCATTATCTTCATTCCACTTCCAATTAGATGTGTTAGAATGTTCATAATATTGTATTTACCCGCATAGCCCATAGTTTTGCTACAAAATCTGTATCAACCAAAAATAGATAGATTCTACCCTAAAAAGGCGTCAAATTTGTAGGAATCAGATTAGTGGTGATTCTATCACCATTAATTTTGAAATTTAAAACGGAATAAAATCTATTGCAGCGTAATTCTCTCCTTCTTCATATATTTTCCACCATTGATAGCCATTAAAAAGCTTGAAAGCTTTGAATTCAAATTTGGATTTTTAAAAATTATTATTTGTTTGGATTGGGTGTTGTTGTAAATAATTCAGAATATATTTAGGAGTTTATATCTCAATTTTGAGGGGTTTTGGTGAAGATTAGACTTGGTTTTGACTGAATTTCAGATTGAAACTCGTCGAAGAAGAAGAAGACATATTTGTTCAGAAATTGTAGTTAAATTGTAATTAAATTGTAGATAAATTGTAGATAATTTGTAGATAAATTGTAGATTGGGAAGACTAAAACTTCTACAAGTCTTCTACAATTATGTCGAAAATTTCAATTATGCTACAATTGAAATGTGAATTGGAATATTAAAATCTAATGTATTCAGTTTGTAGATACAATTTCTACAAATAAACTACAAATCAGTTTAAGTATTGTAGAAAAGTTGTATTGTTACATTTATACTACAATTAAACTACAATCTTGTATACAAAAATTTAAGCATACCAAATTTCAATTTATGTACCATAATTCAAATTAAGGGTATAATTATTGCTTCATTTATTCTAGGCATGAAAAATTACCTTCGTTTGTTAATTAGTCGCCACGGAAATATTACAAATAAAAGGGTGGTCTCATTATGCACAAATGACACATTTGATGTGTTTATTAATCAAGATTTTCCATCATATTTCAATGATAAATTTGGTCACATTAGACTTATTGGTCCATGTAATGGAATTGTTTGTTTATGTGGATATCCAGATAATATTGTTATGTGGAATCCTTCAATTAGAGATTATAAAATATTGCCTCAATCACAAATTCAACGTCTAGTTGGTTCAACAGTACGTGGGAGTGATTTTGGATTAGGGTTTGATTCCAAAAGAAATGATTACAAGGTAATACAAATTTTAGTTTGTCTTTCAAATGATCGTGTTGTTGTTTATCCAGTTGAGATATATTCATTAAATGAAAATATTTGGAAAAATTATAATGGAATTATACACCTAAATTGAATATATGCTCATAAAATCATGCCTAGAATAAATGAAGCAATAATTATACCCTTAATTTGAATTATGGTACATAAATTAAAATTTGGTATGCTTAAATATAATAAACACAAACCTTAAACATGAGAGGTAATAAGGTTTGCTATATGGTATAGATAGGTAAAAATTCCTAAATACATAGGATGACAACAAAATTATGAGAACTTAATGGGCCTACAACTTTGGGTTGAAAACAGGAAAGGTGCACTTTGATAAGTGTCAGAGAGTGTTCAAAATCGAACCGAAATAAAAAACCAAATTTAAATTTAAATTTAATAATTTTTTAGTATTGAGTTAAAGGTCTAATGAACGGGAAATGAAATGAATTTCTTTTATTAACGATTTATTGATTTGGAGGTGGATTATTCAATTTTCTTAATGAATAATCCGTTAACCCGTTATATATATATATATTAAATAATCAAAAACCCTTCTTCTCACTTCTAATACTCTATCTCTATTCTCTATTACTAATTTACTATTAGACAAATTTTAATTACTTGTTTCGTGCATTCTTTTCAATCCTATCAAATCAAAAACAATTTACTTGATTGCTTCACGTATTCTTACCACCTCCAGTAGGTGCAGTGAAGGTATCAAAACTTAACAACAAGAGATAGTTTAACGAGTAGAGTCTGTTGTTAAATTGGATTTAACACATATATCTGCAGGTTTGCTTGCATATAAAAAAATGTCAATCCGCACACATTTCAGTAGGTGTTCTTGGATTGTTTAGAAATTAGAGCTACATCTAAAGAAAATTGGAGCAGTTATAAAACAAGAGTAAGAAATCCCATTCTTTGACCAACATCAGCATACATTTGAAGCACGACGTAGCAAATTTTAGACCCTCGCTAAATTTGGTAAATTGTGTCATGCGCAATATAGATTGAATTTGGTCGATAAACTGTCCGATAAGAGCTAAACCGATACCAATCGCCCCGATATCTTATCCGATGGCTAGCGATTAATACATCTAAAAGTCGATAACCGATAACCCAAACTGTTAAGAGTAAATAACCATTCAATTTGTCGGATAAGCAGCCCTAATACCCATGTTGGATTATTGTTGATTGTTACTCCTTTTTTAAAGTTAATATATAAACCTACTGTCACGATCCGAATTTTTCACCCCCAGGAGTTGTGATGGAGCCTACTAGTGAAAGCTAGGCAAGCTAATCAACTGAATTATTTGCATTGTTCCCATATTTAAATTTGTTAACAGTTATATGCCAACAGTTAGTAATCGATAAAATTTAACAAGCTGAAGATTCAATTTCAAGTTTTAATAATCCTGCTAGTACCATTCCATAACAAATCTACCCAAGATTAGTGTCACAACTTCACAGATTGTCTAAGAGTAGTACAAATAAAGGTCTAAATGAAATAATTTGGCATTACATGAAAGAAAAAGTAAAATAGATAGAGGGAGACGCTAAGGTCTGCGGACGCCTGCAAGACTACCTCGGATTGCCTGATGAACAAGGAGCAGAAATCTCACTGTAGTCCGAAATCTATAGCACTGGATCTGTACAAAAGAGTCCATAATGTAGTATCAGCACAATCGACCCTATGTGATGGTAAGTTCGTAGCTTAACCTCGGCGAAGTAATGATGAGTCTACAACCAGACTACCATATAAACCTGTGCAAATAAATAATGTATATCAAAAAAATAAAAGCAGAAATATACCGTCAAAGATAGGAGAGGAAAACATGTTGCGCGGAAATATCATATGGCAATAGGAGAATAACATGTAAATATAGGGAACATCACAGTTCAACTATCAACAAGAATCAGAAATTAAACAAGTGCACAACATCATCCTTCGTGCTTTTACTCTCATCCTCACCACAAAAATAAATATAAACTGTAAGGCATCATCATTTGTGCTTTTACGCTAATCCTCGCCATAAAATCAATATAATCGGTATGTAATGGTATATCGTGCAACACATCATCACCTTTCGTGCTTTACACTCTTCCTCACAAAATAGTATGCAACATTACTCTTCGTGCTTTTACACTCTCTCACCAAAATAATGCATGATATCACCCTGCATACTTTACACTCTTCGTCACCCAAATAAGAAACACAAACAATAAGAGCAAGGAATAAATAAATCAAATAAAATCCCGGAAAGGAAACGATATCAAATAACAACATCCCGATAAGGGAACAATATTAAGAACAACAACGTTCCGGCAAAGGATCAATACTATAATCTTCTTCAAATTTTTACATTTACTTCCACAAATCACTTTACAACATGAGTTGGCTCTTCAATAAACATTTGTCAATATTCCTTCCATAACCTTTGCTCAACAATAGCAACCACCGCATTAAACATGAACAATATAAATGGAGTCACATTAATCATAGCCTAAGACTCACGGGCATTTTTGACACCAATGCATAGATACTCGTCATCATACCTATACGTCGTACTCAACGACTAACACATAGTAAATATCACACAACTCCTAATCCCTCAAGCTAAGGTTAGACCAAAAACTTACCTCGCTTTGCAACCAAATTCAAGATTCCAGTAAACCTTCACCTTGAAAATTCGTGTCTGAATGCTTCAAATCTAGTCACAAATAATTTAATATATTTGATACAAATAGTAGAAATTAATTTCATATGAATTTACTAATTCTCTGGATTAAAATATGAAATTTAACTCAAAAATTACCCGTGGGTCCCACTTCTCAGAATCATACAAAACTCACAAATGTGATAACCCATTCTGATACGAGTTCAACTATACAAAAATTATCGAATTCCAATATCGGATTGCTTTCAAATCTTAAATTTTCCTTTTTGGAAGATTTGGTAAAAATCTTATTTTTCTTCCATAAATTCATGGATTCATGATGTAAATGAATATGAAATCATAATCTATAAAGAATTTATGATAAAGAACACTAACTTCATTAAAATTTGCGAAAACCCCTCTGAAAATCGCCCAAATCGAGCTCCCCCAACTCTATTTTTGTCAAAAATGGCCAAGACCCCCATTTTATAGCATTTTAAGATTCGGGTGCCACATGTGGCGCCGGGCGTTACCTGTGGCACTCGTTCTAGTAGCCAAAAATAATCCCGGCATCATGGATGGCTCCCCACGCTACCCTGGCCGCTGGCAATGAGAAATTATTTTTCCCCGACGCGAAAATGGGCATAACTCTCTCATACGATGTCTGAATTGGACGATTCTTTTTGCTATGGCTCCAAAATTTTGGTACAGATCTAATGATTTAATCAAAACTGAATTTGGAGCTCATTTTCTTAATATGATACCACTTATTCTTGAAGAAACGTCATCGAAACATTCTTGAAATGCGCAAGTTAAACTCCATCAACCATCCAAAATCCACTCGAGGCCCTCGAGACTTCAACCAAATATATCAACAAGTCTAAAACATTATATGGACTTACCTAGGGTTTAAAATCATTCCAAGCAGTGTTGAAACGTCAATTCACAACTCGATTCGGACTTATGAGTTTCAACCTTTTCAATTTACAAAACTTGTGCCGAAACATAACAAATGAATCTGGAATAACTTCAAATTTGGCACACAAGTCATAAATGACATAATGGAGCTATTTCAAAATTTCAGAATATCAATCCAAGCACGGTATCAATAAAGTCAAATCCGTAGTCAAACTTTGGAAATATTTAGTCTTTAGATTTCTAGTTTTTTTTAAATGGCTATAACTTGAGCTAGGGACCTCTAAATTTGATTTCGGACATACCGCCAAGTTTTAAATCACAATGCATGCCTACTTGAATATCAAAACAGCTATACAGGTCTGTTTGCTTAAAATATTGACCGAAGTGAGCTCACTTGAGTTTTGAAGCTCTATTTCACATTTTAATCCATTTTTTTTAAAAGTAAAAGCATCTAGGTTACGTGTGATCTAGGTTACGTGTGATTTTTAAATTATACGGACTCCACATGCAAATCGAGATGAGGTAAAAAATGAGATTTTTAGGCCTCAGAACACTGAATTTGTTTCTAAAACCTGTGATGACTTTTTGGGTCATCACACATACCTTCTATTTGGTGAAATACATAAACTGCCCCTTGAAGTTGTCCTCAGTTGTCAAACAATTACTTCAAGTGATCCATTTACTATTTTAATGCTTCAAGTACTTATTAAATGCATCCCGTAGACACTTCACGCTAACATGACAAGTTACGTGTATTTTAGTTACATTTGGCCCCGTGATTTTTTCTTTTTCATCAGACATCTTCTTTCTTGCTTTTAGAATTGAATTAAAATTTTTAAGCGGGTCCCACTTTATATTATTATTTTATAATATCAAAATATTTTTGGGCATTGATCTGAAACCTAAATTGTGCCCTTTCGTTGTCCCCACCATCTAGGTTTGCCGGAAACCACCCATTGGGTTCATAGTATTAGAATATATTGTGTGTATCTTTTTATTATTGGTAGAATATTCTTTCATTATTGTACAGTCCTATAGTTGGTAGGATTTGATTTCTTCCATTATTGTACAGTCCTATAGTTGGTAGGATTTGATACCTCTTGTACTCTATATATACTTTTGTGAGCAATAGAAGAATAGGATTTCTTCCAATGACATAGCAGCGCGCCAGCGCTCATCAGACATAGCACTAGACAAAGTCTGAGGTTCTGTAACAGCTGGAGAGGATACAGCAAACATACCAAACTTCTTGTTGGGCATAAAGATGTTATTTTTGCTGCGAGTTTGCATGTGATGACCATCATGAGAGGAGGAAGGTGGCGGCATAGTGGGTGTAGCGGCGGCGGGGGCCGCTAGCGGTGCCGTAAGAGGCGCTGGTGGCTCGGGCGATGGCGCTGGCAGTGCGTCCGGTGAAGGATCGCTAGCGAGAGCGGCGGCAGGTACTGGCGGAGGCAGCGGAAGGACTTCTAGGGTGACCGGAATGGGTACGGGTGGAGACTCGGGGTTAGACAATTTGGAGAACGGGAAAATACCTTCATGGAAGGTGACATGACGCGAGACGAAGATTTTAGACGTTGAGGGAT
This sequence comes from Nicotiana benthamiana, assembly GCA_034376525.1. Classification (NCBI taxonomy): domain Eukaryota; kingdom Viridiplantae; phylum Streptophyta; class Magnoliopsida; order Solanales; family Solanaceae; genus Nicotiana; species Nicotiana benthamiana. The sequence goes on from CM067330.1 coordinate 46,735,324, forward strand.
CAAAGCATAGATATGCGCTTTGAGTAGATGAGTAGCCGAAGAGGACATAGGCACGAGATCGGGGTTCCATTCTGTGTGAGGCGTAAGGCCGAAGCCAAGGGAAGCATTGACAGCCGAAGACGCGCAGTTTGGCAAGGTTTGGGCGCCTATAGAAGAGAGACTCAAAGGAGGAGATCATCGAGAGATTTGTCTTGGGAAGACGATTAATGAGATAGACTGCTGTGGCAAAGGCATAAGGCCAGTAAATGAGAGGGACCGAGGCATAATGAAGGAGAGTGAGACCAGTATCGACAATATGACGGTGACGGCGTTCAGCATAGCCATTGTGTTGAGGTGTATGAGGAGGTGAAGTGAGATGTGAGATGCCATGGGAGGCAAGAAAAGAGCGTAAGGCTAGGAATTCACCCCCATTATTAGTATACAGAGTAATGATTTTAGTAGAGAAGTATTTTTCGACAATGGACTTAAAAGTAGGGAAGGTTTGTAAGACATCAGATTTACGGCGTAAAGGGAAAAACCAAACGTACTTAGAAAAATGATACAAAAAATAACATAATATTTAAATCCTTCATTAGAAATAATTGGGGAGGTCCATACATCAGAAAAAATAAGCTCCAACGGAGCAGTAGAAGATAAACTTGACTCAGAGAAAGGTAACTTATGAAGCTTGCAAGAGACACAAGAAAAATCAGACACATTACTGGACGCTATACTGCTAGAAGACACTAAATGACGTAGGATTTTAGCTGACGGATGACCAAACCGAGAATGCCATAATGACGCAGGGAGCTTTTGTGCCGTGAGGGCGGACGGGAGACGGGAAGCCACCGGCCAGTAGTAGGTGTCGTTCCTACGTGGGCCGCTGGCGACGGTTGCCCACGTGCGACGATCCTTCACCTGAAAATCAGTATCAGAAAAAATAACATTAACATTATTGTGACGACATAATTGAGTAACAGAGATCAAATTTTTACGAATATGTGGAACACAGAAAGCTCCAGGCAATAAAAGAGATGAATAACTGAAAAGTTAGCCAGTGTGTGTAATTTTTAAACCTTCACCGTTACCAATAACCACATCATTGAAACCAGTGTAAGGACTGTGAAGAGACATGTTGGCAAGATCATTGGTTATGTGATGAGTGGCACCAGAGTCCAGGATCCAATCAGATGGAAAGTGATGGGCTGTGTGAGAAGCCGGATAAGATGACGCAGCGTATGCTGGTCGCGGCAGTGGTCCACCGTGAGGGGGTTGATTTGCGCCGGAAATAGGATAGGACGGACAGCGGCGCGCGGAGTGGCCAAATTCACTGCAGAGCTGGCACTTCCCATTGTACCCGCGAGATTGGCCATTGTTGGAGTAAGCACCGCGGCCGGAGGATAAACCACGGCTGCCACGGCCGCGCCCGCGGCCACCGAAGCAGTTACGGTCGGACTGCTATCCGGCGATGAAGGCAGCCGATGGAGCAAAATCATATGCGGCGGAGGTGGCCGGCGCACGGGCAGTAATCTGAGCCTCCATGCTTAACAGCTTGTCATGTAATTCAGCAAAAGAGATTGGAGATTCACGGGCTTGGATAGCATGAGAGAGCTCCATATACGGATCATCAAGACCATTTAGAACCTTAATGACAAGATACTCAGAATCAACGGTAACACCCAGGAGAGATAATTCATCCACAATCACGCGAATACCGTGCATAAAATCAGTAACAGATTTAGACCCTTTTACCGGATTATGGAGCTGCTGTTTGAGAGCCATGATACGACCACGAGAAGCAGTGCCGTATGTGCGCGCGAGGATGTCCCAGGCCTCTTTAGAGGTTTCCGCGGCGGCAATAAAGGAGATTATCGTCGGTGTGATCGACGAGATGATGGCACTGAGAATAAGATTGTCCTGGCGAATCCAGTAAGGATATGCTGGATTGGGGGAAGTTACCTCCTTGTCGACGATAGTGGCTGGTGGGCACGGCTTCGATCCATCCAAGAAGCCGAGGAGGTCGTAACCCGTAAGAAGGGTTCAGAATTGGAATTTCCACGCCAGGTAATTAGTGGAATCCAATTTAAGTGGGATATGAGCCGATGCATTGATGGCAATCGGCTGGAGAAGATCGTTGGATGTCGTAGCGGCCATGAAGCGCGAGGCAGAGGAGGCGCTGATCGACACCGAGAGAGAGGGGGCTGCCGGTTAGTGCAGCGGTGGTGCAGCAAGACTCCTGAGAGAGGCGGTGGACCGAGAAGGTCGGCGGCAGCGGCGCGGGTAGGGAAGAATTAGAGTTTCTTTTGCGATAAGCCACTGGCGTATGATACCATGTAGAGAGTTTTGGGAGAATTGATATTCTTGTATTGCTCACAAAAGTATATATAGAGTACAAGAGATATCAAATCCTACCAACTATAGGACTATACAATAATGAAAAAATATTCTACCAATAATAAAAAGATACACACAATATATTCTTATACATAGTAGGAGGTCGTATTTGGGTTTGACTTCAGATCTTCTTGATTACAATTCGTCTTATTATCAATTTATTACTGAAAATTAATGAAAATATGAGGTTTCTATTTTGTGGAGAAGAAGATGCCGTAGCTCCGGTGTTCTCTATAGTAGCAACATTCCGTAAAAGCACCACATCTGAACTCTATGGTTTTGCTTGTGTCTGGTTTTCCCGGTTTGTTACTATCCGTTCTGTAACGACCAGATCGGTCGTTTTGACCTTTTATTCTTTGATCGCCAGTTTTCAGGCATGACCTACCCCATATGATGTATTATGATTGATGTAAATTGTTTGTTTTAGTTTTCACGAAAATCACTATGAATTTGAAAGAACAGTCTCAGCTGAAAGCTTTGAATTTGAAAGGTTTGATCAAGAGTTGACTTATTTGTATATGAGCTTGGATAAAAAATATTGTGATTTGGTTAGCTTCGTTGGGTGATTTATGACTTAGGAGCGTTATCGAAATTGGTTTTCAAGGTCCGGTATAGAATTAGGCTTGAATTGGTGAAGTTAGTATTTTGGCGATTTCCGGTTAATAAGTGAGATTTTGATCTGAGGGTCAGAACGAAATTTCGAGAATTGCTGAAATTTTATTATGTTATTTTTTATGTTTTTTCAAAATTTCAGGTCAATTGGACGTGGTTTGGATGGATTTTTGATAAAAAACGGGTTTAAGAAGTTTTTGGAAAACTTAGGCTTGAATTCGATGTAATTTGATGGCTTTGGTGTTATTTGAGGCGTTTTGATAATTGGAACAAGTTTGAATGATGTTTTAGAATGTGTTGGTGCTTTTGGTTGAGGTCCAAGGGGCCTCGGAATGATTTTGGATGGCTAACGGGAAGTTTTGGTCTTGGAAAAAAATGCAGAAAATGCAGCAGTTATTGCAGAGTAATTTTGCCCTTCGTGATCGCGGGAGGTCCCCTGCGTTCTCATATAAGGCCTTGGAGCCCAGGTAAGTTTCTTCTTTGCTTTCGGAGAGAGTGGACGCGTTCGGATAGTTGTGAAGGTATGACCTTTGCGTTCGCATTTAGTAGTTCGCGTTCGCATATAAGGCCTGGGAGCCCAGGTAGGTTTCTTCTTCGCGTTCAGAGAGAGTGGACGTGTTCGCATAGTTGTGAATGTAGGATCTTTGCATTCGCAGTCGACTGGTCGCTTCCGCATAGACTATTTTTGAGGCTTGGAAAGTTAGCTCTTCGCGATCGCGAGCCTGGGCCCGCGATCTCATAGAAGAAAGTCCTGTAGCTGGGCAGAAGGTTTTAAACATTTTATTCCGCGAGCTCAAGTCATTTTTCCTCCATTGCTGAGTATTTTGAGAGCTCTTTGGCAAAGATTGAAAAGGGATTCGAAGAGGATTGGTTGGAGTTAAGTTTATGAACTAAAAATGTAATTTATATTTGTGGAATTAACCTAGAAATTCATGAAAATTTAGCCAAAAATGGAAGAAATAGGGCTTGGAATTTTGAGATTTTTAATTGGGATTTGAGGGGTCATTTGGACTCCGATTTTGATGTTCTTTATATGTGTAGACTCGTGGCGAGATAAGAAACCCGTTGATGTAAAAATTTCTGAATTTTGAGAAGTGAGCCCGGGGCTCGAATTTTGATAATTTCGGGATTTGTGCCCGCTATTGATTGTTTTTGATTGAGCTTTGTTCCCTTAGCATATTGTGATATATTCGCTCTATTTTGTTTGATAGATTTGACGCGCGTGGAGGCCGATTTTAGGGCAAAGGCGTCGCGAGCTAGAGATTTCGCCGGTTCGAGTTAAGTAATAATTGTAAATGTTGTTCCGAGGGTCGGAAACCCCGAATTTCACATCATTGTGTTACTTTGAGGTGACTTACACGCTAGATGATGAGCCTGGGGTAGAGCACCACTGGGGATTGTGACCTATTCCATCCCGAATGATTATTTTCATACGTAATTGATAGTTAACTGTTTGATGTTACTATATTTTGGATTGTATGCCATGTTTGGGGCTTTGTGCCGACTTGTTAAGACCCTCAGGGAAATTTTTACTATCTTTCCTCACTCTATTTGTTTGAAAGCATATTCTCAGTCATGTTTTTACATGTTATTACTCAATTTTGACTTTATCACAATACTCTTAAAAGTGTAAAAACTGTTTTGGACTGAATTCCCTGTTTTACTAAGATATACATGGGGTCTGATGGTGAGGTTGACGACTGAGATTGAATGAGAGTCTGATGGTGAGGTCAATGATTGAGAAAGGCCGAGGACCTAGTTGTGAGGATTATATATTTATGGATTGGGCTGCACGCCGCAACAGTTACTATATGGCACCTATTGAGCGTGAATGCTGAGTGCGGGTATTGCTTGGAAAGAGATAAGTCATGAGTGACAAAGAGGCTAGCCCGAAGGGCGATAGATATATACATGCACATAAGTGACATTTTACCTGAAAGTCCTGTTTTTGAATTTATTGATTTCACTCCTCTTAAAAGCGAGTTTCTATCGAATATGTTGATTTATTGACTGTTTTCACTCATCTTTATATTGAGCCTATGTCATAAAGTTGAACAAATATTTTAAAATAATTTTTATTTAAACTGAGGTTTACGAGATTCCTAGAAATTAATCATTGATTTGGTAGTTGGCTATTTCCACCGAGATTTTTATGTTATGAAGTGTTTATGATTATTGTTTTGCCCGAGGGGCCAATTATGACTTTAATATCTACTATTGTTTTAGATGGTATTGAATCCTACTGAAGCGGCTGGAAAGTACTTCAAAATGATTTCTTTGCTAAAAGCATGATTTTAAAAGGGAAGGTTGACTCGTATTATAATTTGAAAGCATGTTGTGTTTATTGAGCCTAACGTGAATGTAGATTCACTTTTTCCTACTGCTCAGTCTTTATTTACTCTTATTACTTACTGGGTTGGAGTACTCACATTACTCCTTGACCCTCGTGTGCAGATGCAGGTATATCGAAACCCGATAGCGGGTGTTGTTTTGCTCAGACGGGAAGTCATCAGAGTTAGCAGGTGGCTGCATAACGTTCGTAGCGCCGCTCCCTTCCTCACATTGCTATTACTGTATTTAGTATATTTTTTTTGATTTTTGTTGTATTCAGACCTTGATAGATGCTCATGACTAGTGACATCCCGATGTCGGGCTTGTATATTATTTCCGCATTTTATTCAGGCTTATATTTATGAAATATTAATCAATTAAAGGTTAAAAAATGACTCTTACGGATTAAAGGGTTAATATGAATATTGTTTCGACTGACATCGTCTTCACGAGAGGTGTCATTATGACCGGACCGGTTTGAGATCGTGACACGTTCTTCATTTTTTCTCTTTACAGGTTTTAAAAAACAAAAAAGGAAGGTCCTTATTCTTACCGTGCTAACTTCAACTGCCGCCGGAAATTGAAAAAAGGTTGTTAAACCTTAGTCTTACCGTGCTATCCTCCAGGGAAATTGAAAATTTAGATTGAACTCTAATTAATAAATGGTGGTTGGAACTTATGTTTGCTCTTTGAAACAACGAAGAAGATGGGTGATACAGAGGGTTCTTTTTCTTTAATTGTTTTTCTAAATTACATGTGGTAAGTTTTTATTGTAAATTATACGTATAATTTTTTAATTGGTTTATTTTCCACGTCACTGTCAAGTGTAATTTACTTATTGTGAGCATATGATATTTTCCCTATATGAATTACTCCCATAAATTCAAAAATAAAATAATTTTTTTTGTTTATTTGCAATCTTGTGTATTTCGTGGCATTTTCTGTTAATTGTTCACATTTTTGCTTGTGCATTTTAATAGTGAAAAATATAAAAAAATATGTTGCATGTGCATTCAAAAGTTAATTTAATATTTTTCAAGAATTAGTTAGTGATTAGTCATTTTATGAAAAATGAAAAATAAAAAATAATTTAATTTGCACCTTTAATTTTAACTTTAACTTTAGGTAATTTTTCTTTCAACTTTGTTTGAATTATGTGTGATAATGGTTATTTAGGATTAACTACCATTTTTGATAGGCTAATGTGGTTTTATAATAAATAAGATTGTATTTTAATTTGAAAAGAAAAAGGAATTTTTAATTTTACAAAGGAAATTTGAAATTAAGGAAATTGACAAAAAAATTAAAGAAATTGGGCCAACCAAGTCTGTTACCCGCCCAAATGCCCTGACCCGGTCCAAAACTCGCCCCGTTACCCGGTCCAGCCCCCCCCCCCCCCCCCAATAAACCAAACGACGTCGTTTGAGTAGGATCCAATCTCAGCCATCGAGGATCTTTGGTCCAACAGCTGAGAACTAAGGACCCCTGAATATATTAGTGTCCAAACATCGCCCCCCTCACACTCACCATCTCACCCAATCTCAGAACCCTAGAGAACCCCACCGTCTGCCGTCACTGAAAATCGTCCACGGCGGGGCGGAGCTCCAATAACCACTAAAATAACACACTCGCTTCCCCTCCCTCTCCTCTTTCCAAATCACCATCATCTTCCTTCAAAGCCTAGAAAACTTCTCGAATATCGTCCAGAAGTACTGACTCCTCCGCTATGTTCGGCGCCGCCGCCTCCAAACGGCAACAAAATCACACCAAAGGACCCTTTCACCTCCCTCTTTGCACATCCTTAGTCCGTTTCCTTCGAATGGCCCCAAAAGCTGTCAAATTTCATTTTGAAGTCAAGCCTGTAAGTGTCAAGGCTAGAGATTAAGCGGATTTGGACAAAAATGTGCCTTGGTCATGTGTTTTCCTTTGAGAATATATGATCGAGGCCCCTTGTGGTCAAAATCGAGGTTTTAAGACAATTTCAAAGTTAGTTCCCATTATGAGGTATTTATGTTCTTTTTTCTTTCTGGTTTTGTATGTTTTTTTTATCATGATGATTGTTTTTTTTCTTTCGTTGATATGCTTGATTATTGTTTCTTCATTAGCATCTGCATGATTGTGTTTAGTTGCCAGTTTTTCTTTTAATTCTGCTTTTATTCAGGGGGTTTTATTCAGGGGTTTTAATTCAGGGGTTTAATTCATGGGTTTTATTTGGTTTCAAAATATTTTGGCCACTTGGTTAAAATTCTGTTATGTGTTTGGTTTTGAATCCTGAAATCCGGGTTTGTCATGAAAGGCCAAATGAAAGGTTCAATTCTAAGGGTCAAAGGCCCAGACTTGATTTGCCTTGGGTCAAATTGACCAGGCTAGTAGTTTAGGTTGATTTTCAAGTATATGAGGGATAAAATGGGTAGATAACTTGGGAAATCTTATAGTAACAGAATAGGAAGCTTTTAGTAGGGGGCTTCCTGTAAATTTTATATTATAACTTGGTTAACAAGCTATAAAATTAGGGACTAAAGTGCAAACCTGAATTGTAAGAGTGTCCTACTTGCCTTGCCTATAAAGGCATTTATTCTTGCCTTTCAAGGCAAGGCTTGAAGAGGAAAAAGAGCTGAAAACCCAGAAAAATACAAAAAATAAAGCTGCATGTTTACCGTTTCATAGAAGATTTCGAGAGCTAAGTGAGAAAATAATCAAAAAAATATAAAAATCGAGCGAACTCTGCTATTCCATTGGTGTTTAGAGATTTTTTAGAAGAAAAATTCTGAAAATAAGAAAACAACTGAAAATCTTCGAAAAAAAACGGTTCTATTGAATTGCTTTCTTTGATTCCTGAAGTTTTCAACTGCTGAAGCAATTTGTGATTCGTTTTGGAGCATTAAAATGGTTTGAATTAGAATTTAGGATTGATCCCTTGGGATTTGAAAAGGATTTGTCATTTCCTTGGGTTGGATTTCAAAAATGAGCTTAATTTGTGTGGTTGAAGAGTTTTTACTTTAGTTTGGGTTTTGCTTACGATTCTCTTGCTAGGTGGAGTTGATTTTTTCTGACATTATCTCATTGCTGACTTGTTCTGCTGTTATCTACTGTTTCCTCACCTCCTTCCCTTTCAATGTTCAGGTATATCTTGATCCTCATGGATGTCACTGGACGTGTCATGTGTAGCATAAGTAAAAGAGGGAATAAAGGTGGTGTTATTTGTGGATCTTAATTTTTGCTTTTAATTTTATGGTTACCTTGTAGCTTTGATGCTTAGTTTGATGTATTTATCAAAGAAGGGTTGTAGTTAATTAGACCATGGTAGTTTGTGGTGCTATTGGTGTTGAACATCGTCTGCTCTTATCCCGGATTTTAGCTTGTATTAATGCCTGTAACATGGACAGTTAAGAATGGTTGCAAGTATCATGTAATATGGACTGTTAATGTCAATGTAGTAGAGGTTATCTAAACTGTGTATAGTATAGTTATGTCTGTAGTTTGCTGGGAATCAGGAGTGTTTAGTTGTGTTGAAGTAGGTTCAGTGCTGAATATTTGGAATTCAAATGACTTTAGTTGGGTGTTAGAATTCTCTTATTTTAGTTATCTCCATGCTTACAATAGTTAGGCGGAGTTTTCTTTGTTTTTATCTCATTGCAGGCTTTCATTTGGATAAATACGTATGTGTTTGTGTGATTGAAGTAATTCACTCATGAGTCCAATTTTCATTTGATAATTTAGTCCTTTAGTTGATTGTTTTCCATCTTAAGTAGTGAAATCGTTTGGGATTAAACTTTTGAATTCTTTGAAGTAATAATGCGCTATAGTGCTAGTTAGTCTTGAAAACTAACATGATATTCTATTTGATAGAACTGGAATCTTGTTCATAAGTGGGATAAGAGATCTATTAGCTTTGTTGTTGAGCAAATATGAATTTTCTTTATATTGTCTTTATTTTTGTTTAATTTGTCAACCTCTCATAATAATTTTCATAATCATGCCTTGCTATAATCTCAAAGTAGTTTAGGAGACAATTTCGAACATTCGTAGTTTGTTTTACTTAAGTAAACCCCTTTGGAATAATTTGAGGCGCCTTGTCAAGCTAAATCTCCAATCGCATGGCCCTCGTTTAATTAAATCCGTATTTATCCTTAGAATTTGAGGTGTAGAACTTAGCAAATTTTTCGTGGCCTTCGCAATCAAAAAATGTCCAATTGCCTTGGGCGCGCTAGTCATACAATTTACCTTCCTAAATACAGGTGCGCATTTATGCGACCCAAATCCAAATCTCAACATTAAATAAAATGTGTTTCGAGCTACGGGTGCATTTATGTGACCTGGTTCAAAATGCATTTTAACGATGCTGAAATTTTCTTAAACTTAAATAAAAACGGTTTAAAAGTTAAAATTATCAGATAATTAAGCCGAATATAACAGTTGAGCGACTGTGCTAGAACCACGGAACTCGGGAATGTCTAACACCTTCTCCCGGGTTAACAGAATTCCTTACCTGGATTTCTGGCTTGCAGACTGTATTACAGAGTCAAACCTTCCTCCATTCGGAATTCTAAATTGGTAACTTGGGACACCATTAACTATTCCTAGTGGAAACTCTGAAATCTTTGAATAAATAAATCCCGCTTCTATTGTCCTTTTATTGGAAAAAATCCCTTATCTACGCCCTTCACATAGTGTAGTGTAAAAAAGAAGGCGTGATAGCTCTAGCGACTCTGCTGGGGATATGCCCAGAATATCTGGTTAAGGGTTCAAGAATTTGAGCTTAGAATATTTTTGATGTTTGGATTTATTTATTTTGGTTTTATTACATGTTTGGGTCTAACGTGCTAATTGTTGCTTTACTGCTTTGAGATTATTTGAATTGTAGTATAAAATGCAGCGAAACCCTTCTCTTCTCATCACTGGGGATGTGCTCGTTGGTCGAGACTCCCTATTCTGTTAGTGTCATGCTTTGGATCAGAAAGAGGCTCGAACAAGTTACTAAGCCGGATGGCCTTTTGGTTCCCGGTACGTAGTCCCCTCCTCGATTCGAGTTGTCCGCTCGGGTACACAGTCTAGAACAAATGCCCAGGTTTTGAACCTAGAATAACTTAACATCATGCCGGATCCCTAGTAGGAACGCTTATTTGCATCATGCATTTTACTGAGGGTACTCAACATAGGGGTTGGGTCCGTCTAGGATATGTGCACCTAATATAATGGACCATCTCGATGCATCTTGCATGATACTTGTGCATTTATTCCGGATTTGCATGCTGATAGGCTTTTGAAAAAAAAGAGAGGAGAATTTGACAAAGAAAATAACAGTGTGAGTGATGAGGAAGGAAATTACTTGTTTCAAATACCGATACTGAAATGCTGCCGAAATTTTGAAAAAAAAGAGAGAAAGAAAAAAAATAAAGAAAAGGATTTTTGTTTCCGAAAATTAAAAAACTCAAAAGAAAAAAAGCTGGTTTTTAATTCTGTCAGAATTGCCCGAACTACGCAGGTTTGATTCTCACAAGGTGTGAGATACGTAGGCAACCCCCATCAGACCCAACTTCATTTTGCAAACATAGCCTCCAAAGAACCAAACTTTGTTTATGATAAATAAATGAGGCAGTTATTGTCAAAATTAGCCAAGTGTCCCCAAAAGGACGTCGGAAGGCTGCTTTTACAAGAACAGCCGCCCTGGATTATTTTTTGGCCGGTAGCAAGCACAGCCTTAAAACCTTCCTCCCAAAGTGCTGAAAAGACGTATTTGCAAATCCGAAATTTTATTTTGAAATGAAAATTTGAAAAATTAACTCTATTTTTAGTCCAATAAATCTTGATTTTTGCGTAATCACCCTAATAAATGTGCAGAATGAGCATAAATCAAAATTTGCCAATAATAGTCATGAGCAAGATCCTTTTGGAGCTGCATACGTGGTGGAATGATCTAGGCGAACCGGGGAAAAACAAGGTCAACGCGCACTTGGGAAGACTTACCGGGTTGTTGAAAATTAATCCTAGAGGAGATATCATAAAGGCATTGGTTACATTCTGGGACTTGGCCCACACCGTATTTAATTTTCCAAACTTTGAACTCACCCCAACCCTGGAAGAAATAGCTGGATATATTAGAGGCCCCAAAATTTCTCCGAGACATTAGTATTTGACTGCGCCAAGGGCCGTTGCTGTACACAAATTCTTGGATTTACTGAAGATAAGTAGGAGGGTTCACAATCCAGATTTGTCAGCCGATTTTTGTACTCCACAGTTTATATACCAAAGGTATGGGCACATAGGGGGTTTTAACGACCCGGAAAATAAATTTTGTAGCAAGGGAAACTGACTCAAATGGGAAGAACACATGTGTTCCGCATTTATGGTATTCTTCTTGGGCTCTTGGTATTCCCACGGAAAGATGGAAATATTTATATACGGATAGTAGGGGTTATCAGCACTCTGCTCACTCAGGCCAAGAGCACCCTCGCACCTATGATATTATTTGAAATCTTCTGTGCCCTCACACCTTGTAAAGCCGGAGGAGATTTATTTGAAGGATGCAACTTGTTGTTACAGATGTGGATGGTTGAACACTTGTGTCATCGACCTTAGTTCATGAGTTATGGGTCATCGGAAAAGAGCTGCATAGAGGAATTTTATACCAGAGTTGATGGATTCAGATTACCATAGGGGGTCACAGAATGGGTATCATACCTCTGTACCATAAGTGCAAGTCAAATAGAGTGGATGTTCGGGTGGCTTTCAATCGATGAAGTTATATATATACCAGCTACCAGGCCTCATTTCCTTTTGATGGGTCTCCGGAGAATCCAATCCTATGCTCCGACCGGGTACTGAGATAGTTAGGGAGGTGCCAAATGGTTCCTAGGGATGAAGACATTAGTCGCCATGTGGTTGAAATTGGTCCTAATGGTTAGTTTCACGAAGCAGCAGTCCACTAGATTTGGAGCGAATGTCAGTACTTGACGGCGAACACTCGAGTACGAGATTTGTCTAAAGGCGAGGTCCAAGGTACCTAGCTTGGTGTAAAAGGGAAGTGGAGCTTGGAAGACCGGCCAAAAGACCACACCTTCAGGAATTTGTTGAGGCATCACAAGAGCAATAGAATTGGGTTGCCAAGAAAAGCGAATACAGGGCCACAATAGGAAAGTTGGAAAAACAAGTCAAAGACCTTCAATTTAATAATGGTTTGCAAGCCGCAGCAGGCGAGGGAGAAAAGAAAAAAATAGCCAAGGAAAATGAAACCTTGCGAGCCCATATTCAGAGAATGAAAATAGTGGCAGAAAATCCCACCAGAAGTGTGAAGGATGAAAAGCTCACAAACAAATTAAGGCAAAAATGGGAGAATATAGTTTTGACTTGAACAAAGCAGAGGGTGAGCTACCTATGACCCGAAAATAATTGGCCAAAAATGCAGAAGAACGAGCGCACATGATTAAACAATTGAAAGAAAGGTATGACGAGGCTGTAGGGTTGAAGAAGAGGGTCATCATGGTTGAAAACAAAATGGTTAAGCAGGCAAAAGACTTCAAGGCTGAAACAGAGCATTGTTACACAGTAATAACACGGCTGGAGAGAGACTTGCAACAATTTCAAGAACTAAATCGTGTAGCTGAACAAACTTTGGAGGCCAGGGCCCGGCAGATTGGGTTATTGTTGCAAGAAAAGGATGCAATAAGAGAACGGGTATGGATGATCGTTGATTACATCACCGTACAGTGTAGCCACAGTGAAGATATGACAAGATCCATGTTTTTAGCCACCGCTATGACCTTCGTTCGTCAAGTAATGGAAGACCTCCACCACCTCCAAGGGGATTTAGCACGCAGGCCTGTGGCGAGATCGAATAATGTCCCGCAGGTTCCAGGAGCATTAGAGGTCTTAATGTATTCATGATTTTCACTCAAGTCTATTAGTCCATTTGCGAAGTCTATATTTTCTTTTATTTGAGTCTGTAGTAGGTTGTCAGGTCAGTTGCTTTCATCTTTCTGTCAAAGTCTTTTGAGTCGGAGTTTTTGATTTCTTTTCTTAAGGTCTGTTAGTAGTTGTAATCAAGTGTTTTACTTTATGAAAATTAAAAAAATTCCAAACTATTTTCTATACTTATCTACCAGAACTACACTCGGTCTGATTCATGCGGGGTCATGATACGTAGGAAATCTCTATAGCATTCGACCATAGCCAAAATAAGAAAGAAAAGAGAGAAAATCATGAGAGAGCAACGGTAAAATGACAGAGAGAATAATAAAACAGAAAGAAGGTAGGCAAAATAGGCTGAGCAAAAGAAAAGGGGAAGAAGAAAAAGAATACAAGAGAGAAAAGAAAAGTAGCATAGGATAAAAGCCGGGATGACGCAAACAACCAATTTATTGCATAATAGAAACAGATAAATGTGGCTAGGTGCATTGCACATAAAGTGAAATTATCTTATGTTAAATGCCCTAACATTAATGTGATGGCTTTATTTTGTTATATTTATACCAGCAGGGTGGTTGGTTTGTGGTTTTTGAAGTGATTACTCTTCTCTACAACATAAAGTCAAAAGACAATGGCTGACAACAACAGAACTGAGTCGGTCGATAACGGAGCCCAAATGTAGTTGGTTGAACGGGAAAATGGGTTGGTTAAAGAGGTAAAAATTTTAAGACAACACATGGCGGACATGTATCAGGCTTGGATGACTGGGAAGGCACCACCCCTGCCACCACCTAGCTTCCTAGATGTTGCCCTTACCCAAACTCCGGACACAATGCCAGATTGTCCTCCATACTCTCCAGATCTACCCGCTTATCTCCAAGATCATGATTCCCAATATTACCCCTCAGAGGTCGTCCACAAGAAGAACCATCAGAACGAGCTTCATGCTAAAAATGAAAGGGTTACAGGAAAAGAAGGGCGAGATGAAATATCCGGGAAGCTGAAAAACACAGAACTCTGATTAAAGAACATGCAAGGGATGGGATACCAGGTTAAAATGCCTTACAAAGAATTGTGTATGTTCCTTAAAACTCATCCGCCCGCGGGATTTAAAGTGCCAAAATTTAACTTATATGATGGGTGTGGAGATCCGCTATCCCACTTGAAGGTTTATTGCAATGAAATGAGAAGAATTGGCAAAAGAGATGACTTGTTGATTGCATATTTCAGTAAGAGCTTGACTGGGGCAGCATTGGAATGGAATAATTGTCAAGATGTCGGTAAGGGGCCAACATTGGGCGACATGGCTCAAGATTTTGTGTGACACTTTCAGTACAATATAGAGATTGTCGCAGACCGCTCCTCCCTACCTCATATGGAAAAGAAACCCAAGGAAAGCTTTATGGATATTTGGCTCAGGTGGAACGAACAAGTTGCTCGGGATAGCCCTCCTATTGATAGAAAAGATATTATTGATCTCCCCCCTGATGACATGGTCCAGTGTTCATTCTTGCTAAATGTTTTTAGCCTCGACATCGACCTCATGGATATCCACGTGCACAAGATGACCTTCTCCAATGCTACTTTTTTCCACAGAACCCTCAAAGTTGTGCATCACTTTCCCAGTACCCTTTCCGAAATGCACCACTATATGCTCCATACGCACGAGGTCTGCGATGGCCCGCACCACTTCCCCAAATGTCTTACCCGCCCCCTGGAAAACCAAGAAAAGAAAAGAATGAAAAAGAGAAAGAAAAAGAAAAGAATGAAAAGAGAAAGAAAAAGAAAAGAAAAGAGAGAGAAAAAAGAAAAGAAAAGAAAAACACAAACAAAAAGAAGAAAAACAAAAGAAGGAAAGAAGAGAAAGAAATGAAAAGAAAAATCACAATATACAAAGTAATTCCTATGACATGAACTACGTTTGACCTGATTCCTTTTAAGGATACGTAGGCAGCTCACAGTTCGGTCCCATCAAAATAAAAATCCAAGAGTCCCCAAGCAAGAAACTGGGGCAGAATTTATGGTTGTTGTAAGAGATTTGATTCCAACAGTTGTAATGCTGAACCCGTTTGAATTGTTTTGAGCCTTTAATACCCTTGCTTTCTAACCCTATCCGAAAGCATGTATTACGGCCCAAAGAAAAACCTTCCGATCAGTCTTTAAGAAATGTCAAGTCAAGCAAGAAGAGGTGATTCATACCTAGAGCAACACTCTAGTTCGAGAAATGAAAAGATTGGGAGAGTCTGGTTGGTGAAAACCCTCACCCGCACCGTAAGGCGACAAGAGTTGAGAGAAAATAAAAAGAGAGAGTCTTATTGGTGAAAACCTCACAGGCACTGTTAGGCAACAGGAGTTGAGAATACAAAAAATGAGAGAGTCTTTTTGGTAAAAACCCTCACGGGCACCATATGGCGACGATGAGTTGAGAGAAACGAAAAATGAGAGTCTTGTTGGTGAAAACCTTCACGGGCACTATAAGGCAACGATGAGTTGAGAGAAAGACCAAAATAAGAGAGTCCTATTAGTGAAAACCTTCACGTGCACCACAAGGCGACAATGAGTTGAGAGAAAGACCAAAATGAGAGAGGCTTGGTGGTAAAAACTCCACGGGCACCAGCTTTTCAATTGCCACAAGCTTGGTGGTCAAAATTTACCACCATCTTTTCAATTGCACAAAGAGGGATCTGGTTAGCACATCAAAGCGTCAGAAGTCCGGAAAGAACAACAAGCGCACGACAATGCAAAAGAAGAGGGGCTAGGGAAAATAGATCAAAGGTATTTTTTGTGATTAGATTGACAAAAAGGGTGGTTAACCAATGACAAGCAAGACCTTCCAAGCAGAAATCAAAGTAATCATGGCAAATGAGGGAGCCGTAGACCTCAAGGACAGGACTAGTGGTTTAAGTCAAGAAAGAACATCATACGCAACGGGGTGGTAATTGACGTGCTTTGGGGTTCATGCGAGAAGAAAAGGTCAGAAAATATCAGTTCAGGAGCAATACAACAAATAGAAAGTATTGGGTTTGCACGGAGAAGGGGGTATTTTCTATGTTAAGAGTGACAAATGAGGTGGATAGTCAAGGAACAAAGCAAGGTCCTTGAGTGAAAATCAGTCATCATGGGGAGTAAGGAGCAATCGCCCTCAAAGTTCAATACCACAAACCAACCACCACATTTTTTTAAACTGAAAAGATTTGCTTTGATTAAAATAGGGGCATGAAATTCCGGATGTCATGGAAAAGTCCTCCAGAGGAAAAGCAAGCACCTAGCAAGTTCAAAGGTTGTAGTTTCAGGGAATACAATTCAAGTTTTGGTAATCAGGCGTCCACCTGGAGAACAAGGAAATATAAGTCAAATTTTGGTAATCAGGCGCCCACTTGGAGAACAAGAAAATACAATTCAAGTTCTGGAAATCAGTCACCCACCTAGAGAACAGTTAATTCAAGTTTTGGTAATCATGCGCCCACATTGAGAATAAGGGATTACAGTTCACGTTTTGGTAATCAGTCGCCCACCTAGAGAACAAGGGAATACAATTCAAGTTTTGGGCAATCAGGCACCCACCTGGAGAATAAGGGAATATAATTCAAGTATTAGCAATCAGGCGCCTACCTGGAGAACAAGGAAATATAATTCAAGTTTTTTGGCAATCAGGCGCCCACTTGGAGAAAAAGGGAAAACAATTCAAGTTTTGGTAATCAGGCGCCCACCTAGAGAACAAGGGAATATAATTCAAGTCTTGGTTATTAGGTGCCCACCTGTAGAAAAAGGGAAAACAATTCAAGTTCTTGCAATCAGGCGCCCACCTGGAGAACAAGGTAATATATTCAAGTTTTGATAATCAGGCGTCCACCTGGTGAACAAGGGAACTACAGTTCAAGTTTTGGTAATCAGGCGCCCACCTGGAGAACAAGAGAATACAATTCGAGTTATGGCTATCAGGCGCTCACTGGAGAATGTAGGAATACAATTCAAATTTTGGTATCAGGCGCCCACTTGGAGAACAAGGGAATACAGTTCAAGTTTTGGTAATTAGGCGCCTACCTGGAGAACAAGGGAATACAACTGTTTTTGGTAATCAAGCGCCCACCTGGAGAATAAGGGAATAAAGTTCGAGTTTTTGGTAATCAGGTGCTCCACCTAGAGAACAAGGGAACACAATTCACGTTTTTAATAATCAGGCGCCCACCTGAAAACAAGGGAATATAATTCAAGTTTTGGTAATCACGAGCCCACCTAGAGAACAAGGGAATACAATTCAAGTTTTTTTTAATCAGGCGGCCACCTGGATAACAAGGGAATATAATTTGGCTTTGGTAATCAGACGCCTACCTGGAGAACAACGGAATGCAATTCAAGTTTTGGCAATCAGGCACCCACCTGGAGAACAATGGAATATAATTCAAGTTTTTGGTAATCAGGCGCCCACCTGGAGAAAACGGGAATACAATTCAAGTTCTGGTAATCAGGCGCCCATCTGGAGATCACGGGAATATAATTCGAGTTTTTGGTAATCAGGTGCCCACCTAGAGAACAAGGGAATAAAACTCAAGTTTTGGTAATCAGGCGTCCACCTGGAGAACAAAGGAATATAATTCAAGTTTTGATAATCAGGCGGCCACCTGGAGAACAAAGGAATACAATTCAAGTTTTTCGCAATCAGGCGCCCACCTGGAGAACAAGGGAATATAATTCAAGTTTTAGCAATCAATCGCCCACCTGGAGAACAAGGGAATATAATTCAAGTTATGGTAATCAGGCGCCCACGTGGAAAATAAGGGAATACTATTCGAGTTTTGGTAATCAGGCGCTCACCTAGAGAACAAGGGAATACAATTCAAGTTTCATTTGCGCCCACCTGGAGAACAAGGGAATATAATTCAATTTTTTTGTAATCAGGCACCCACCTTGAGAACAAGTGAGTGCAATTCAAGTTTTTTGGTAATCAGGCGCCCACCCGGAGAACAAGGGAATACAATTTAAGTTTTTGTAATTAGCCGCCCACATGGAGAACAAGGGAATACAGTTCAAGTTTTGGTAATCAGGCTCCCAATTGGAGAACAAAGGAATACAACTTAAGTTTTGATAATCAGGCATCCGCTTGGAGAACAAGGGAACACAGTCCAAGTTTAGCCATCACGTGCCTACCTGGAGAACAAGGAAATATATTTCATATTTTGGCAATTAGGCGCCCATCTGGAGAACAAGGGAATATAATTTAAGTTTTGGTAATCAGGCGCCCCACCTGGAGAACAAGGAAATACAGTTCAAGTTTTTGGCAATCAGGCGCCCACCTGGAAAACAAGAGAATACAATTCAAGTATTGGCAATCAGACGCCTACATGGAGAACAAAAAAATACATTTCAAGTTTTTTGTAATCAGGCGCCCACCTGGAGAACAAGGGAATATAATTCAAGTTTTTGATAATCAGGCGCCCACCCGAAGAATAAGGGAATACTGTTTAAGTTTTTGCAATCAGGCGCCCACCTGGAGAACAAGGGAATATAATTCAAATTTTTGTAATCAGGCGCCCGCCTAGAGAACAAGGGAATACAGTTCAAGTTTTTGGTAATCAGGCGCCAACCTGGAGAACAAGGGAACACAATTCAAGTTTTGGCAATAAGGAGCCCACCTGAAAAACGAGGGAATACAATTCAAGTCTCGGTAATCAGGCACCCACTTGGAGAACAAGGGAACACAATTCGAGTTTAGTAATCAGGCATCCACCTGGAACAAGGGAAAATATCTCATATTACAATTCATAGCGGCTACAGAGGAGCTTCCCTGGGAGAATGCAATTCAACAAAGCAACTAGGAGTCTTCATAGGAAGAAATACAGGCCAGCAAGGCAACTAGGATCGAGAAGCTTGAAGACATAGATAGGTTCATTTTTAATCCACATATCATAGCTTAATCTAGATTATTTTTATTTTGATTCGGTGTAATAAGGGGATCTTACAAGCAGTAGCAGCAGCAACAACAACAATGAGATCACAGATTCCATTTTAGCCAAGGATATGTAGGCAATCTTTGAAGCAGGGTGTGGTCAAGCTTTTCAAAATTCTTACCACGGAGTATTCAAACGGGCAAAAAACGCTTGTATCCGCTCGCTTATCTTTGCATGAAAACTCTTCGTGTTTTCGGGAAAAGAGGGGCAGCTGTGAGCATGTGATTTTCTCCCTATATGAATTACTCCCATAAATTCAAAACAAAATAATTTCTTTTGTTTATTTGCAATCTTGTGGATTTTTGTGGCATTTTCTATTAGTTGTTCGCTTTTTTGTTTGTGCATTTTAATTTGTGAAAAATGCAAAAATGTGTTTCACCTCATTTAGAAGTTAATTTGACATTTTTCAAGAACTAATTAGCAATTAGTCATTTTATGAAAAAGGCAAAATAAAAAATGGGTTAATTTGCACCTTTAATTTAGGTGATTTTACTTTCAATCTTAATTTAATTATGTATGATAATGGTTATTTAGAATTAACTAGCATTTTTAAAAGGTTAATTTGG
This sequence comes from Nicotiana benthamiana, assembly GCA_034376525.1. NCBI lineage: Eukaryota > Viridiplantae > Streptophyta > Magnoliopsida > Solanales > Solanaceae > Nicotiana > Nicotiana benthamiana. The sequence goes on from CM067330.1 coordinate 46,755,059, forward strand.
TTTTATAATAAATTAGATTTTATTTTAATTTGAAAAGAAAAGGAGTTTTTAATTTAAAAAAGAAAATTTGGAATTAAGGAAATTGAAAAAAAAGAGTTAAAGAAATTGGGCCAACCCAAGTTTGCTACCCGTCCAAATGCCCTGACCCGGTCCAAAGCCCGCTCCATAACCCGGTCCAGCCTCCCAATAAACCAAACGATGTCGTTTGAGTAGGATCCAATCTCAGCCGTCGAGGATCTTTGATCCAACAGCTAAGAACTAGGTACCCCTGAGTATATTAGTGTCCAAACGTCGCCCCCCTCACACTCACCATCTCACCCAGTCTCAAAACCCTAGATAATCCCACCGTCTCCGCTGTCCACCGCCGTCCACCGTCCACTAGAAGTCGCCCACGGCGGCGACGGAGCTCCGATGACTACTAAAATAGTACCTTCTCTTTCCCTCCCTCCCCTCTTTCCAAATCCACCATCATCTTCCCTCAACCTAGCTAAACTTCTCGAATATCGTCCAAAAGTACTGACGCCTCTGCCATGTCCGACGGTGCCTCCTCCAAACAGCACCAAAATCACACTAAAGGGTCCCATCACCTCCCTCTTTACACATTCGTAGTCCGTTTCCTTCGAATGACCCCAGAATCTATCAAATTTCATTTTGAAGTCAGGCTTGTAAAGTGTCAAGGCCAGAGATTGGGAGAATTTGGACCAAAATGTGTCTTGGTCATGTGTTTTCATTTGAGAACATATGATTGAGGACCCTGATGGTCAAAATCGAGGTTTCATGCCAATTTCAAAGTTAGTTCTCATTTTGAGGTATTTCTATTCTTTTTTCTTTCTGGTTTGCTTATTTTTTTTATCATGATGATTGTTTTTTTTCCTTGATATGCTTGATTATCGTTTCTTTGTTAGCATATGCATGATTTTGTTTAGTTGCCAGCTTTTCTTTTAATTCTGGCTTTATTCATGTGTTTTATTTAGGGGTTTAATTCAGAGGTTAAAGTCAGGGGTTTTATTTGGTTTCAAAATATTTTGTCCACTTGGTTAAAATTCTGTTATGTGTTTGGTTTTGAATCCTGAAACTTCGGCTTGTCATAAAAGCCCAAATGAAAAGGTCAATTTGAAGGGTTAAAGGCCCAGACTTGATTGCCTTGGGTCAAATTGACCCAGTCTGGTAGTTTAGGTTGATTTTCAAATGGGGATAAAATGGGTAGATAACTTGGGTAAATCATATAGTAACAGAATAGGAAGCTTCTAGTAGGGGGCTTCTTGTAAATTTTAGTCTATAACGCACTTAACAAGCTATAAATTAGGGACTAAAATGCAAACCTGAATTGTAAGGGTGCCCTACTTTCCTTGCCTATAAATGCATTTATTCTTGCCTTTCAAGGCAAGACTTGAAGAGGAAAAAGAGCTGAAAACCTAGAAAAATACAAAAAAAATGCATGTTTACTGTTTCATAGAAGATTTCGAGATCTAAGTGACAAAATAATCTGAAAAATATAAAAATCGACAGAAATCTATTGTTCCATTGGTGTTTAGATATTTTTTAGAAGAAAAAATTTGAAAATAAGAAACCAACTGAAAATCTTCGGAAAAAACTGTTCTATTGAATTCCTTTCTCTAATTCCTGAAATTTTCAACTGCTGAAGCAATTTGTGATTCCTTTTGGAGCATTAAAATGGTTTGAATTAGAAGTTATGATTGATCCCTTGGGATTTGAAATGGATTTGTCATTTCCTCGGGTTGGATTTAAAAAATGAGCTGAATCTGTGTGGTTGAAGAGTTTTTACTTGAGTTTGGTTTTTGCTTATGATTATTTTGCTAAGTGGAGTTGATTTCTGCTGACATTATCTCATTGCTGGCTTGTTCTGTTGTTATCTACTATTTCCTCACCTCCTTCCTTTAAATTTCCAGGTATATCTTGATCCTCATGGATGTCACTTGACATGTAATGTGTAACATGAGTTAAAGAGGGAATAAAGGTGGTGCTATTTGTGGATCTCAATTTTTTCTTTTAGTTTTATGGTTGCCGTATAGATTTGAAGCTTAGTTTTATGTGTTTGTTAACGAGGGGTTGTAGTTAACTAGACCATGTCAGTTTGTGGTGCTAGTGGTGTTGGACTTCGTCTGTGATTTTATTTTGCTCTTATCCCTGATTTTAGCTTGTATTAATGCATGTAACATGGACTGTTAGGAATGGTTGCAAGTATCATGTAATACGAACAGTTAATATCGATGTAGTAGAGGTTATCTAAAGCTGTGTATGGTATAGTTACGTCTGTGGTTTGCTGGGAATCAGGAGTGTTCAGTTGTGTTGATGTAGGTACAGTGCTGAATGTTTGGAATTCAAATGACTTTAGTTGGGTGTTAGAATGCTCTGATTTTAGTTATCTCCACGCTTACAATAGTTAGGCGTGAGTTTTCTTCTGTTTTATCTCATTACAAACTTTCTTTGGATAAATACGTATGTGTTAGTGTTATTGAAGTAATTGACTCATGAGTCCAATTTTTATTTGATAATTTAGTCCTTCAGTTGATTGTCAATCATTAATAGTGAAATCGTTTGGGTTAAACTTTTGAATTCTTTGAAGTAATAATGCACTATAGTTCTAGTTTAGTCTTGAAAGCTAACATGTTGTGTTATATTTGATAGAACTAGAATCATGTTCATAAGTGGGATAAGAGATATATTAGCTTTGTTGTTGAGCAAATATGAATTTTCGATATATTGTCTTTATTTTCATTTAATTTTTCAACCTCTCACAATAATTTTCATAATCATGCCTTGCAATAATCTCAAAGTAGTTTAGGAGACAATTTCGAATATCTGTAGTTTGTTTCAGTTGAGTAAACCCCTTTGGAATAATTTGAGGTGTGCCTTGTCAAGTTAAATCTCCAATCACATGGCCCTCGTTTAATTAAATCCGTATTGATCCTTAGAATTCGATGTATACCACTTAGATAATCTTTCATGGTCCTCGCAAATCAAAAAATGCGCAATTACCTCAGGCGCGCTAGTCAAATAATTTACCTTCCTAAATGCGGGTGTGCATTTATGCGATCCAATTCCAAATCTCAACGTTAGGTAAAATGTGTTGCGAGCTACAGAAGCATTTATGTGATGTGGTTCTAAACGCGTTTTAATGACGTTGCAATCTTCTTAAAATTAAATAAAAGCGGTTTAAAAGTTAAAATTTGCACATAGGTTTATAGTTGTTAAAATCAGATAATTAAGTCGAATATAACAGTTGAGCGACCATGCTAGAACCACGGAATTCGGAAATGCCTAACACCTTCTTCCAGGCTAATAGAATTCCTATTCAGATTTTTGGCTCCAGACTGTATGACAGAGTCAAACCTTCCTCGATTCTAAATTTTAAATCGGTGACTTGGGACACCATTAACTATTTCAAGCGGCGACTCTAAAATCGTTAAATAAATAAATCCCGCTTCGATTATCCTTTAATTTAAAAAACTCCCTTATCTATGCCAGTCGCAGGGTGTAGTGTAAAAAAGAAGGTGTGACACTCACATAGTTTGTTGGACTCGGGGAATTTATTCGATACGCTTATTAGGCATTTGAAGCGTCAAAATAGTAAGTGGATTACTTGAAGTATTTGTTTGACCGTTGATAACAACTTGAAGGGGCGATTTATTTATTTCGCCTTCTATTTTTTATCACTTTCAATCAAATTAAAATATTCTCTCCGCTTTTTGAATACAACAACAACACACCAATGATCGAGGAGGGAATGAAACTAGAATAAGCGTGCAACGGAGTAACCAGGACAAAATATGAACTTGTAGCACTTACCAGTTTTTTGTGCAAATTGTCCGCAAATATTCCTTTGATTCTTCAATGAAATTTAAATGAATTTTTACATTTCCATAACGATCTGAAATCATATTACCCTCCCTACTCAAGTTTTATTCTAATTGCATTTTATATATTTAATTACAAAAAAGGTACATATTTTAAGGTATTTAATGGTATTAATTACTGTCATAAAATAACTATACCGTATATACCCACTTCCCTACATTTCTCTCTCCATATCCCACTTTCCACCCACCCACCCACGTTTCACCCACAATTTTGGCTTCAAAATTCTCAGAGCACTACATTACCCCCTTTTTTATCTCTTCTTCCCAAAACTAGATAAAATTCCTTATCTTATTCAAAATTTCTTCCTCCATTAACGTATCTCATTACCTTGATTTTCGTTGAAGAAGAAGATATCTTCAAATTACACTCATACAAAAGACAAAGGAGAAGCTGTTCCTTCATTTGATTTGGGTATTTTCGCAGTAAATTCACCCCAAAAGATTTCAAAATCAGCTCATGCAAAAAAAGAGAACAAGCCCAAACTTTTCTCCCGTGAAGCTAGGGCTGAAGCTCGAACAAAGCAAAAGTACGATATTGATGTTGTGAATCTTCCATACCTGTCAAATATTTGAAAAGGAAAGGCAAAGAGATTGATTTCGATGATGATTTCGTTGAAGAAAAAGCTGCCATTAAAGTTGTAAAAAAGCTAGAGTGTCTCCTAATGTAAACGCATTAAAAAAAGAAGAAAGTGCAGAAATCTACTAGAACTTTTCCCCAACAATCAATGGTGAATATAAGAATTTATTAGTTTCAAAAATAAATTTTGGTGAAAGCTAAAAAAATTGTTCTCATTCTTATGAAACTATATAATATTTGATTTTGTAGTTTGTACAAATTTTGTCTATATTGTATAGATTTATTGTAGGTTTATAATTCATGATTGTAGATACATTTTTGAATATGTTTAAAGATCGCAAAAGTTTTATTATAATATTGTAGTTATGTTGTTATTTGTTTTTAACTCAACTATTCAATTGTATAGGAATATTGTATTAAAAATGTAGATAGCTTTTAGGTTTGAGCCTTGTTTTAATAAGGAATTTTTTCTTCTGCTGTAAAATGGACCTTTTTTTGAACCTCATAATGCTAATTATGTGATTGTTAGGTTTCAGACATTATCCGACCCCAGTATTTCTGGCCAAATCAAGGATTTATTATCTACAAATGGTTTAAGCTTTTCAAGAAGACTTGTTTTAGTTATTTGCTTTTATTGCCCAGAAAATGAATTCAAAATCAGATAATTCATCTTCTGATAAAGTATGAATTGAATCCATCCGGTTCTGACTATTTTCCAGCTGAGATAAAGGGTCAGAGGTTGAATTTTGACTTGCAAGAGTTTACGTTGGTAACTGGTCTAAAATATTTTATGGAAGTGACAGTCTTTAGTTACACACCTACATATGACAGTAAAATAATGAAAAGTTATTTTCGAAACATGGAAAAAGTTGAGAAGTCATATTTAAAATAAATTGTAACCACTAAAAGTTGGTTGAATGATGATGATGCAGTCAATTTGTGTATTCTACATCTCATAGAATTCTTTCTCTGTCCTTCAGACAAAGGCAATGTAAGGTTGGTAGACAAATTTATATTTTATTTGGTGGACTCGGGACAGTATGCGAACTACGCATGGGGTATTGATTCTTACACACAGTTGCTTCAGTCTATTAGGCACAAGCTCAATCCTTCTGTTCATTTTTATCTTAATCGAGGATGTGCACTAGCTATGCAAATATGGTTGTATGAGCATTGCTCTACCTTCAACACCGATATAGCTACAAGGGTTGCCAATTCTATCCCTCACATACTTAGTTGGTCAACTAGTAAGGACAAGATATGGTTATCTACAACTGAAGATAGAATGATCAATCTAGCATGGATCAAGGTAAATGGTTTTTACTTTTGAGCAGACCATTTTATACCATTTATCTACATATTTTCTACATATTATGTCTTATTCAAACTAATTTGCCTTTTCACTCAGCTCACCAACATAATTGAAGCACCACAAGAGCTTTCTAGAATGTTTTTGCCTAATAAACTTGAATACATACTTGAAGAAGTTGAAACAAAGTCCGAGGCTCCGATAGATGATGCATCTCCATCAGAACACACGAAGTCAATTGGAATAGTGGACAAGATAGATATTCTAATAGAAATTAAAAATTACGAAAATATGTTGACAAGGTAACATATATAGAGAATCTTGGATGTTTCTTTAATTTATGTCAAGGCAATATTTTTGTCAACTCTTTATATTTTAATATGTAGGTTGCTTTAGATCTTGGATCTTTCATGACATATGTTTTGCAGGAGATAAATAGTAAAAAAGATAACATTGATGCCATAGTGATATTTGAAGTATATTCATTTAACAGAGTAATTTATATCACCTCTAAGTTTATATTATCGTCCATAATGTATATATCCTAAAACATTTAAAGCCTGCAGTTTACTGGAAGTTCTACAAAAATTACTGAGCAAACAAAAGAAAAGATCAATCAATATTTTTCTTGCACTAGCGATACACCATCACATGCCAACAACAACAAAAAAAGTATGTACAACATATCTACATTATATACAATATATCTACAATATGTGTAGACATATCTACATTATGCCTGCAGTATATCTATACAGATTTACATATCTATATAGATGTCTATAATGTACCTATATATATTTTTTTTGGTAATTAAATTTTTATTAATCACCAGAACATTTATAAGTAAAGAACCATAGCACGACTACAACCCAGTCTGCTATCTAACTATGGGACTAAAAAGAAATTATTTTCTACTAGACTAACTAAATACAAAACCGTTGAACCATTTCTTTAATTCTAGTAGGAGCTCGGACACTACACACGTATGATATTTCCCTCACAAATTGTTTTACCATCTGTGATCTTTTTTCGAATCTATGTTGATTCCTTTCGATCCATATTGCATGCACCCATTCTTAATATGCCATCTTGAATACCTGGGCTTTTTGTGATTTACCCTTTGCTCTTTGGATGCTCCAACTTTCCAGTTGTTCCCATTGTGTTGTTCTGAAGCTTGGAACCTGCATCCATTTTAATACCCCTTCCCAAAATTTGAAAGAATAAGGACATTCCATGAAGATATGGTTTCTCGTTTCACATTGATTATTGCACTGCGTGCATTCATGATCCACATTTACACCCTAGGGAGCAATTCTATCCACAGTTAGAAGTTTGCCCTGCATTTGTAACCATACTATAATTGTGCTTTTGGTCGAGCATTATTTCCAAACCTTAATGTTTTCCATGGAATTTTCATATTGTTCCCCATTAACTGACAATAAATCTGCTTGATTACACTCCCAACAGTGTTGTATTGAATCAGTGACAATGTACTTCTTGCCTCAAACAATTTCTTTACCACCCACCCAGCCTGTTGAGGAATAGCCATTTGACCAAGTTGTTGATTCTAGATATAGTATGCATGCTACCATCTGATCCATAGCCTGTCACTTTTGTGTTCTATATCCCAACAAGCTTTAGTTATTGCAGCTTTATTCCATAATCGCATGTTCATCAAGCCTACTCCACCCATTGACTTTGGAGTACATACCTTCTCCCAAGAAATTAAATCCTTCCTAGTGATTGTATTTGTGCCCGACCATAGGTAGCTTCGACAGTAGGCTTCAATTGTAATTAGCACTTTTGAGGGGATAACAAACAGTTGTGCCCAGTAAGCTTGGATACCAAAGAGAACAATTTGAATTAGCTTAGCTCTACCTGCATATGACAGCTTCTTGGCAGTCCAAGAGATGATTTTAGCTACCATATTGTTAATCAATGGTTGCCACTAGAATAAGGAGATTTTTTTTGTAGCGAAAGGAATTTCCGAATATCTGAAGGGGAGTTCTCCTTTGAGGAATCCTAAGAGCTTTAGGGTTTGATCCTGCACATCTTGAGCCACCCCTCCAAAATAAATGGAGCTTTTCTCTTTATTGGCTTGAAGACCTGAAGCTTTTGAGAAGTCTTTAAAAACATCTATGAAGGGTGGCCACAGATTCAACATCTCCTCTAGAGAATGATAACAAGTCATCTACTAAAGACAAGTGAGTCAGATATAGTTTAGAACACCTTGGGTGGTACTTGAATTCTCGACTTCATTTCACAGCATTGAGATTCCTACTAAGGTATTCCATGGAAATTGCAAAGAGAAATGGGGAAATTGGATCCCCCTGCCTGAGTCCCTTAGTTGCATTAAAAGGAGCTGTAGGCTCTCCATTCACCGTAATAGAGTAATAGACTTTTTTAACACACTCCGTGATCCATGCAGTAAACTTTCTAAGAAACCTTAGCTCATCTAGGACTTGCTCCAGATACACCCATTGGCCTTTTGGAGGTCTATTTTGATCATGCATCTAGGAGATACATTTTTCCTTATATAAGATTTCACAAGCTCTTGAGAGAGAAATATATTATAAGATATCTTCCTTCCTGGAATGAAGCCAGACTGCACTTCACACACAATTGATGCAATGCTTTTTGGAGTCTTGATGCAAGGACTTTGGAGATGATATTGTATAATACTGTACATCAAGCAATTGTACTGTACTCCTTCACATTATTAGGATGATCATTCTTAGGAATTAAAGTGACAGAAGTACAGTTGATGGATCTACTCATCTTGTTGCTTTCAAGGAAGTTCTTTACTGCTGTTGTGATCTCTGGACCAACAATTTTCTATGACTTTTTGTGGAAGTAGGCATTATACCCATCCAACCCAGGGCACTTATCATTTCCAATTGCTTCTAATCCATCAGCTATCTCTTGATCAGTAACTGGAGAACACAACAACATTTGTTGTTCATTATTAAGTTTAGGTCCATTACTCGTTGTAATCTCGTTGACAGCCTTGAGGTAATTATAGAGGTCCCTATCAATCTTTTATAAAAGGACATAATTTCTTCTTTTAGATCATTAGGTTCCCATAACAGCTGACCACCTTGTAAAGACTTGAGATCCCTCATTTGTTTCTGGTAGCATCTGCCTTTCATGACTGCACCACATTACTTAGAGTTTGAATCTCCTAATTGTATTCATTGTGCTTTAGATTTCTGCATTAGTATACTTTCTTCAACCAGGCTCCATTTCTCTAGGTGCATTAGAGCTTCTTTCTCCTTTGTCACTAGATTATCATCATAGTTTGATCCCATTGCTACTTGAATTTTTTGAAGATCTTATCTTGCCCTATCATTTTTCTCTGTAGTTGCCTAAAATCCTATTTGGTTCAAATGCCTGAAGGCTGGTCTCATTGCCTTTAGTTTATTCCGATCATTCTGCATAATATCACTATCCAATTGCTTCTTCCAATGTGCCTCCACTATTTCCAGAAATTGTGCATGATCTCCCCATATATCGAAGAACCTGAAGGGAGCTTTAATTTTTTGGCTCACAATTTGTAATGTCAACAGCATAGCTGCATGATCAGATATGTTAGGTAAATCACAGTATAACACTACATGACCCTAGTTCATCATCCAGTCATGATTACCAAAAACCTTGTCTATTTTACTACCGACTCTCTCAACTCATTGTTGTTTATTTGTCCAGGTATAGTAGTCACCTTTTTATTGTAGTTCACTCAGTGAGGTGTATTGATATAGTCTGAAAACTCTTTAACCTCATTGAAAGTCATAGGATGGCAGCTCCGTCTATCTGCAGTAGTTAGGATTGCATTAAAATCTCCACTAACCATGGGTACTTAGTGATACTTGATATATCCTGCAAACTTGACCATAAACTTCTCCGTTCTTCTACAGTGTTAAATCTATATAAATAGTCAGAACACATTGTAGTTTACTGGAGGTGTCTCTAACTTCACAATGTATTAACTGAGCTTCCACCTTCAGGGTATTTATACTATATTCACCTTGATCCCACATCAACCAAATTCTTCCATTTGCTACAGCAGAGTAATTATTTACAGTCCCCTAGTTTGGAGCAATATTTGATGTTATTTTTAACCACATATGTTGCTTTACACTGGTTTTTAGTAGTCCCAGAAGTTATATTTTTTATCTTTATATATTTTTTCAACTCTTTGCTTATACACTTTATTCACACTCCTAATATTCCATATCAACCAGGTTATTGGGCAGTGATAAGTCCACCTGGTTCAGGTGGTTCTACTTGTCTCATTCCCAGTACCTCCCATTATTCCCATTAATTGTATTGCTCAACATAATAGCACTCAATTGTGGGAAATTGTTCAAATTCAACTCTGGACTAGGTACCCACTCTTTTCCTTTAGAGGCATCTTTTAACCCTTCCACATGTGTTGTTACTTTGCTATGTGCTCCACTATCCTGTTGCTGCAGTTTGTTCATACCATATTTATGTTGAGTAATTAAAACATGGGTTGATTTTTGTGTATCTGCCAGTTGGGTCGTTGATGGAACATCCTCGGGTTCCATTCCTGGACCAATTTCTTCTGCTCACCTCTTCTTCTATTCTGAGTTGGTCTTCTTTGCTGCTCAGGTTGCTTATTGCAAATGTGCCCTATAGTTAAACATTAAGGGCAGAACTGAGGCTTCCATTCAAATACAACCTCCTGCTGAAATTTCTTTCCATTTGGATCCATAACCACAATTGTGTCACGGAGTGGTTTTGATACATTAACTTGAGTTAACATTCTAGTGTATGAGATCCTTGTTTGTTTAGTTGTACAGTCATATGCAAACAATGGCTTCCCTAGTGTTGATACCCACTTTTTTCCTATGTATTTTTTTATGCTCAAAATAATTTCAAATAGCGTGTGTATGCATATATAAGAATACCCAAGAGTTTTGATTTTTTTTTTCATAATTTTTAAAGATTTTAAAATCAATTTATTGTCTATTTTTTAGCTGTGCAAAATCTAATTAGTTATTCCTAAAATTATCATTTTGGTGCATAATTTATTTCCATTCTTACATTTACACCAAAATATAATTAAGGTTATTTTTTCATGTTTTATAAATTTTATTTGGTATTTTTAAAACTAAATTGCATATAATTGCAATTATAGTCTATTTTACAATTAACAACATTCTACAATTATAAAATCATTTTCAATATTTTTTTATTAATATATTTATATTATTAATTAGTTCAGTTCTTTTAATTTGTTTTGAAAAGCATCTTTTACTATTTTTATAAAATTAAAAGGGAAAAATTGGCTATTTAAAATTTAGCCTACTTCTATTGCAATTGCAGCCCATTTGGTATTTCAATTATAGCCTAAATTGGCCCAATTTTGAACTTAATTTCGGACCAACCCAATACCCAAACCAACCCGACCCGACTCAGAGTTGATATGAGCCGTAGATCAAATAAGTTTAACGGCCCAAATTTGTTTGCCTTAATTAAATCCCTAACTGCCCCCCCCCCCTCGACCACTCATTTTCACGAGACTGTCTCTCTCTCTATCTCGTCTCTTCCTCTCACTTCTCTCTAGAACCTTCTGGTTCTCTCTTCTCCGATGATCTCCCCCGTCTCCAACCACAACCTCACCGGAATCCGTGGCTTCTCAGGCTATAGATGATATATACTCACCTCCTATTACTCATGTGCGCCAGATGCTTGAAAGTTTGAGACCAGACCAGACCTTCGCCGACTCAAGGTTTTCGGCCATCTTCGTCTTTGCTTTGGCATATCCTAGCCTTCTGAGCATGATTCCGACCTTATCCGACTTAGATCAGACCTTTTCCAAGCTTCTCTCACTCTAGGGTTCTTCTAAAGCCCTGGCTATTCGAGGTTTTTCTTCAATTCTTTTTAGATCCGTTGTGTATCTATGCTATGCGTGAGTTTTTAAACGATTTCCCTTAAATATCCTTTGAAAATTACTTTCAAAACCTTTCTTTGCCGATTTAGGGTTTTGTGGAGAATGTATCGGAGTTTTATGATTTTCTTTCTTTGTGTTGTCCTCAGCTTTGTTCTCGTATCATCTTTTGTATGCTTCCCTTACTGTGTTTTCAATAATATGGTCTTGTAGATTTTTTCTACTGTATCATATCATGTTCTTGTATGTTTATCGTACTGTATTTTTCCTATATGCTTTCTTGCTATACCTTTCCCCGCGATTCTTGTGTTTTCTACTATATTTTTCTTGCTAAGTTCTTATGGTTCTTTGTCTACCTTATATTAGGCCTTGTTTAGGGTCCTGCTAAGCATATTTCTCCTGTTGTTGTGAAATGAATCTTTCTAGTGGGTTGCATGTTACTCCTATTAATCTTTGCTATCTTCTCTATACTCTTTTACTATGTGTGTTTACCGTTAAGTTATTTGATTTTTTTTACTGGACTCTGTTCATGTTCTTACAAGCTCCATTTGCTTGTGTTCACCTTTGTGTTATTTCCTTCTTCTGGACTTGTTTAGGTTCCGAGATTTCTCAAAATATATTCTTCATGATTCTTCTTCCTTTGTCATTCAACATGCTATCATATCTGCTTTGTTGAGACTCTAAAGAAAATGGCTTACTTTCTCACTTCCATGTCTGATTCAATTTTTGAGACCCTAGGATTTAGGGGTTTCCTTTGATGATTTGGATTCTCTGTGTTTGAGTTAAGGCTCCGCTTTGGGACCCTGGACTCTCAGACTCACTATGAGTCTTCAAATTGAACTTGTATCTCTTTGCTTATGATTTTGAGTTTTTATGATTCTGAACTCCTCTCTCTTTTACATAACTTGACAGTCTTTTCTTAATTCACATGTTTGTGTACTTTATATATGAGAAATCTTCTTTCAAAAGGTTTTGCCAACTACTAATTGATTCTGAATCCCTTTGATGGTTTTTACTTGATTGTTCCTGATTTTCCCTAGGTGAACCTTTCTTTACCCTTCTTCTCGACCTGATTCACTCGAGTAAGCATGTACTTTTGGTTTTACTGATTGATTCCCTTTTCTTTTTTTACAAACCATGTACTATTGGTTTGCTTCCTTAAATAGCTTCTATGAACTTACCCTTTATTATACTTCTGGAAAAATATACTTTAAAAAAACCCCTCCCTTTATTGTTTCACCCGTTTGAATTTGAATCCCTTAATTAAAGGGAGTCTTATGCAATTGATTGACAATTAGGCTCCTATTATTTTCTTACTGTATTTTTTCTCATGGCATTCCCACTATAAATACATGACTCTTTAATAAAAGGTCACACACTTCGAATTGCATATTCTTACACACACACACACTCTCTCTCTCTCTCTCGATTACAATACTCTTCTCTACTACTTTTTGAGATCTTTTGTATTGCTTGCTTGAAAATTTGGCTTACAAGACTCCTGCTTTCATTTATTTATTTCCTCGAAATTGGTACGTCCTAATTTTTATTCCAGCATCACTCCAGTGTGTTTGTTTACAAGCTTTTACATCTATGTATACTTTTCTGTTCTGTAGAGTTCAACATTTAAAATAGTATGCTTATGTCTTGCTATCTATTTCTGCAATGAATTCCTGCTCCTTACCCCTTTATGTGTTTGAGCTATGGTTTAAGACATGGCAATATACAAGTTATTGTCCATGGATTAAAACCAGATCTACCGGATCCTAGCCTCTAAATAGTGTAACAGGCTCGTGGCCATATTAGCCTCCTTATTGCTGGGTATGCCCACAACCTACTCTTGTCTCTTTCAGTTCCTCCATACCCCATCCTCATATGTGTGCTGAGTTAAGGTATAGCCTGGTAGCATCCAAATTGTTGTCCATGGCTGAACCTGGCCTTCTACAGGTCTTAACTCCTCAATTTGGACTGACAAGCTGGTCAGGGGAGTGCCAGCACCCCAAATTGCTAGGCATGACCACCAGCTTGCCTTTTCCCCTTCTACTACACTTACACTTACTCTTAGACCCTAAGTTCTACCCCCCTCATATGAGCCCTACCTTGGGAACCTTGAATCTCCCTTTGAACTTAGACATTAGAGGGCTGGCCTTTCAACACTGCACCATAATCCAGTTCTGCAATATATTTGGGTGTAAGCACTGCCCGAAATCCATTTGAGATTCTTAGGGAACTCTAACACATCCAAAATAAGAGAAAGGCTTTGGAAATCTGATCTTGGGAGTTGGTTTACTTCATGCTTCAGATAGAAGCCTGAGTCAGGCTCTGTTTGGCTGGGACCATTTAGCTTTATGATGTATTTTACTTTTTTTTACACATTCGGGTCTGTAATAATATGTAATAACTACGGGATTCTAGTAAAAAGGGGAGGTTTATTCATGTATGCATATGGGTAGACATCCTTCTTTAGGTATTTACTTTTGCAATCACAGCCTGCTCCTTTGCTTATGCATTACATGTAGAAATCATGCCTATGTGTTATGCATCGCATGTAGTAATTCTGCCTATAAGTTTGCATGTAGAAATCCTGCCTATAAGTTGTTTCAATTCCGCATTAGAAACCATGTCTTTAAGTTTCTGCATTTTCACCATATAGATACCATGTTCATAGGAAATTACTACTTCTGGAATTCTACATTACATATAGACACCATGTTCCTAGGGAATCACTACTTCTGAAATAATGCATCTTACATAGATACCATGGCTATCGGTTTTTTTTTTGGAACTTCATATAGATATCATACCTCTAAATCATCAATGAAATTCTACATGAGATGATATGCCTATAGGACTTCCACATTTTTTACATATGCATCTGTCACTAGGCAAACCCGTTATAGGATTTGAATAACCAGTTGCATATATATGACATGCCTATAAGACTTCTGCATGTTAATAGCGCTTAAAAATTAGTGACGCCTAGAAAGCATGCCTATAGGAGCTATCCACCAAACTTGAGTTGTCAACTCAAAAAAATCAGTAGCAATAACGTTCCTGCAATCGACAATTCTTTTCCACAATCAGTTTACTTCTTTCTGAATTGATACACGTCATGCCTATAGGTTTTGTTTAACACCTCGGCAAGCTCTATGGTTTTGCATCAGTCTACTAATTCCAGCCAGCAGGCAGGTCTGATTTCAATTTCTTATCTGAAACATATAATAAGCCAGTATGCCTCCTTAACGTTTAAGTTTTAATTCAGACCATAACCAATATGTGTAAGACATCCTGGAGTATGTGCTTTCCTTTGATTCAAGAAGGTTTATTTGAGTCGTATTTGAGTCGTATCTGCTTAATTGATTGCCGCCTTAGCATTTTATCCTTTGAAAACTCTCAAAAGCCTTCACTCCCTCCCTTTAGGATTAGTAATCCCATATGCCTCCGGGATTGATAGGATTGAGACGGGTAATAGCATGCGATAGGTAGTGATACAATTCCGTGCTTTAATACCTTAATGGGGTGGGAAGAGTAGATATGAAGATGAGGACCGATGCACCAATATCTCATATTGCCCCTCTTCCGGGGAGTGATTACTAGATATTGCATTGACATGATCCATATTAGTCATAAGCCTAGGACTCCCCTCCCTTTTACTAGCTTTTTATCCGCTTTCTTTAAGGTTTTAAATCTTTCATGAATTTTGCACCTTCTTTACTTTCCCTCAAAAGATTCAACTTATCCGTAATGTTATATGCAAGTCCCTCTATTTGACCCCTTAATTGCTTATTTGATTATGTGAAGTCACAATATAACATGGCCGGGAACCACACTAGTGGATCTTGAGGGGTGCCTAACACCTTCCCCTCAAGATAATATCTAGCCCTTACCCGAACTATGGTTTTTTCAACCAAAAACCCTTCTTAGTGTCTTAATGCACTTTAATTATTAGGTGGAGACTCTTCAAAATTCAAAAACCCAAATTCCCAAAAGGAATAAAGTTTTCCTTCCAAATGTGGTAAACCCAATTTCGCGAGACAAAAAGGGGCGTCGACACCCATTGCACTAGCTATTCTGCCCAATGATCCACAACCCCAACAACTCATAGGCAATTTGGAAAACTTCACCCATAAAAGAATCTTTGTCGTAAAATCTTGACTGAAATCGATGCATGAGTCCATGGTTTGAGGATAATTGGCCGATTTCTAATAGAGTAAGCCTCAGAAAACATTATTTCATTCATATTTTTTTTATCTTGGAAACGAACCACATAATATCCCTCTTCATGTAGAATAAAATCTGGCATAGTTATAGAAGTCCACATTTGAGAAATATACCTATGTATGACAGAAAATTCTGTGTCTCCCCCATCACATAGACAATGAGGGCATTTTTCCACTTCTCCGCTTCTTTTTCCACATCGCCCTTCTCAAGCTGGACTATAGTTTCCCCATTAACAATTTGAGGTGGAAAGTAGCTTAGGATCATACCATTCTCTGCAGCCTTATTTCCAGAAAACAAGTTGTTCCACTTTGGCTTCAGATCCTCATCTTTCACCTCATTTACTTCCTTGTTTGTCTCCTGATTCTCACAATCGTCCGTTATTTGAGCTTCTTCCGCTTGAGCAGGATTGGTTAGTTTTCGATCTGTGTTTTCACTTTGTTTCTTTCCATTCTCCAGCTGTGAAATCACTAGTATTGGAGTTTTTTCTACATCCACCACCTCTGGTATAGATCTATTCTTCACAGTTGAGCTCGATGAAGTTTCCAAATCTAGGTACTGTTCCATTGGTACTTTTACAGCTGGTTGCTTTGCTGTTGAAGCAATTGACTTAGATTGAACATGCACGATGCTTCCAAAATTTATTTGTAACTCCTTCTTTGGTCTTCCCCTTCCCCGACCTCGTCCCCTTCCCATGGACCTCCAGGGCGCACGTTAGACCAACCTGCGCTTAGAGTGAAGCTGGAGGGAAGAGAGAGAAAGTTGATATATAATTACTCTCTATAATGCACCTATATATTGCCTAAAAATGTATCAACTAATGTGCATTATAATTCAATTGGGTTTCTTAGATACATGACATGTGAATGACATGAAATTAATGAGAGTGCTCATGTACGTATTGCTTTAGATTCTCATTTCGAAGTGGTAATTGATGAAAAGAATGCAGGTATGAGTTAGTACATGTTATCATCACATCAACATTATAAACTTAGTTGTTATCATATGCATGACATCATTTCAACAGAATTATTACATATAATGTAGATATTGAATTATGAAATGTTAGTGTTTAGTAAAAATTTCCAACAAAATAATTAAGTTAAACGTATTTACTGTAACAGTGAAGGAAGCTATGCCTGCAGACCTATAATACATGAAATTCAATAATCATTCAAGGGGAACAGAATAATGAGGGGAAGGGAAAAAAAATTCAATATCCCAATAAAGAAGAGAATATTATAAAAGAAGGAGATGATTGCCGTGAAGAAGAAGCACAGAAGGATGAGGAGAAGGGGAAAAAATTCAATCTCTCATTGAAGATAAGAATGATATAAAAGAAGGAGACGATTGCTATGAAGAAGAAGGCGAACCAGCCAAGTATGTTAAAGTAGGTGCTTCAAACGAATCCAGATGTGATAAAAAGAAAGTAACACTTGATGATTTTGAGTTTCCAGAAAACTTCCCCCAGATTGTTAAGTTCGGCGAGCTTAACCAAGATGAAATAACCCCTGTGCATCAAGGAAGAACAAGGCAGCCTGGAAAGCATGCCCCATCACCCTTTCTCCCTATTTTTAGTTATGATAGCAGCACTTCTATTGGGTCTCCAATTTTTCAAATCAAGCATCTGTTTCTGGGATTATAGGTCAAAAAGTTGATCCTGAGTTGTTGGACGAATTCAACAATTAGTTATACCTTGGTACCAATAATGGTTCAAGGAGGTTAGTTTATA
This sequence comes from Nicotiana benthamiana, assembly GCA_034376525.1. Lineage (NCBI taxonomy): Eukaryota > Viridiplantae > Streptophyta > Magnoliopsida > Solanales > Solanaceae > Nicotiana > Nicotiana benthamiana. The sequence goes on from CM067330.1 coordinate 46,772,693, forward strand.
CAATTTGTTCATATTTTTGAGTGCATTCTTTTTTTTGATATCCACTTCAATCTACATATTAATTATAATTGCTATGTGTTTAAATAGGAGGAAGGCGCCTTATTCTATAAAAAAATAAACAGCTAAAACCATGGTATGATCTTGGGGTGGAGAAAGTTGATAAAAAGGATTGGTTTGCATTTTAGCACATCTCGGACAAGTCCTCAACAACACTATAAGCACATACCCTGGCAGAATGAGATGATTGGATGATATTGTTTTTTTGGTGGTTTAAAAATTACTGTTAATTTATTTTAAGCAATAACAAATAATGAACTCTTGTCTTTTTTCCTTTGCAGCACATTGATGTTATTTTATAATATTTGCGGAAGAGAAGAAAGCATGGTCGTGTGAACAAAATATGTTTTATAATCAATGACTGTATTTTTAATACTAGGATTGAACAAATTTATGAAAAATATATTAATGCTTCTGGCAATAAGAAGCTAGTTGTTGTCAAATTACAGGACGTCGTAGCAGAGTACATATTGGATACAGACTACTTGCAAATATTGCATAGGATCAAGCTAATTTTGTAATTATGCCCATAAATATTGTGAAAAAATTTCATTGGTTGTTGGATGTTTTTGACATTCCCGAAAGGGCGCTATATATTTATGATTCTATGGTTTTTTTATACAATGACATCATTGTTGAATCTATTGTCACCAAATTTGCAACAATGATCCCCTTTATTTGTCATCCACTTAACTCTATGGTAAGAGTCCAGACATCAACTACTAAAACACAAAGGCATACATTTAAAAAGGTGTTACTGGCCCTCTTGACATTCGGTGGTTGGCTGGTGAGATACCCCAACAAAAAGAGAGTTGACTGTATGAAAAATCTGCTTTTTCCTTCAATTTATTAAAAAAAATTTATTCAACCGCTTAATGCTAAATCTCTTTCCCCTAATTTTTGCTTGGTAACAACGGTGGTGTATACATTGTTGCATTTGTTGAATATGTCAGCATTGGAGAGTTACCGATTTCAAATGAAGACCTTTCTAATATTGATCAATATCGTAGACGCTATGGAGCTCTACTTTGGGATTATGCCATGAAAAAACGAGGCATTGGTGTAATTAGTGAGAGTTGGGTGACTGACAGATTAGCAAAAAGGTCCACCAGCTGAAAATGAGAGAACAAAACTCCACGAGAATAAGAAGAATTAGTTTCCCTATACTGAAGTAAAATTGTAGTTAAAATGTGTATGTGTAGTGGATTTGTAATAAAGTTTATACAATATGTTATCTTAGAATAAATTAGTTAAAACATATTTGTAGCATATTTGTGCTACAATTATTTTACCTTTAGTTTGTTATTTTTGTCCATGAAATTACTACTTCAAATCAAAAACACTATTTTCGTCCATGAAATTTATTCTACTACTTTGTTTTATGTTGTTAAACTTTGTTTTCATTATTTAATTTTACCAGCTGTAAACAAAATAACACAAGTATAGAAGAATATGAATTTGTTGCCATCTTCTGCAGGAAAAATGTGGTTAATTTGTCTAGTTACAGTTGATTTTGTAGAAACATTATAGACAAATTGTTACTTATGAGTAAGTTTCGTAACTCATTAGTGTTAGCATAAAACTCCATTAGAACTTAAATATTATATAGTTATTGTGTCAAACGCCAGATTATTATTTTTTAGATTTTTGTAGATAAATTGTAAGAATCATTTGTTCACTAATGATTTGTGATATAGATAATTAAGTAATTGTATGCTATTGATATAAATCATTCATATTCCAATCAAGTTATGAAAGTATGGACTGAATTACACTCTATACTTAAACAAAACAAATTCAAACCAACTATATTAAGAGTTGAAATCATTTCATTATAGGAAACAATTTTTACTCAATATATCAATACAATTACATCTCAACTATAATTATCCTTAACACTTCAACAATTTTTATCAAAAAATATGTTGAGTATATCAAATTTTATTTTTGCTTGGGAGTATTCTTGCAAGATATTTTGTTATGCCATTCTATTTCACAGTTGTCACATGAAACCTTCTATTTTTTTATCGTTACTTTATTATGTGTTTTGTATCTTTATTTTTGAGGTCTTCCTGGCTATCTTTTCCTGGTAGGTGGATTTATAACTTCTTCAGCTGTATGTTGTGGCACATTTCCATTTGCTTTCATCAGGTAGCGAATCTACGGTATTTCATAAGCATGCAAAAGGCTCTCCCTCGTATAATAAGGAGAAGAATATTGTTCATAAGACTCATCCATGTGCCTTAAAGCAGCCAAAGCATGTGGACAAGAAAGTTCATCAAGCTAGAAATGTCCACAACTACATATTTTGTTTTCAAAACAAATAATATCGCGCCTCACTCCATCTAGTATTGTATGGATTTAATTTGTTGAAGACCTTAAACCTTCTGTGTCAGGGTCGTCTCACTGAGTTGCAACACAAAGTTGAATACCCAAAAGTCAACCTTCTGCTATGAAATGAAGGAAGAAAACAACGGCTTTAGCGCTAGCGCGCAATTACATTATAAACACACAATAAATTATCAGCAATATATACAAAATATCTACAATTATACAATAATTTATCTACAATAGTTGTTCATATTTTCATTTGATGCAATAATTGATCAGATGTTATTGGATATAGCTTATTTTAAGCTTCTGAGACAATGTTTTGTTGTCATCCAACTCTTTGTTGAATTTAAACCCAAGATATGTGAATGTACCCTTTTCTTTCAATAAATTTTCATTATTCCATCGTTCAAGAAGAGTCCTCATGTACTCTAATAATGCTACAATCGGCAGCTCTCTTGCATCTTCTGTTACGGCATTCAATGACTCGGTAATGTTTGATGTCATAGTCCAATTTCTGCTTACCGTAGCATATACTCGAGACCATCTGTGATACAAAATATCGTCTAAATATGCTTTAACATGCAGGTCGATTTCTTTAATCTTGACATTCTTTCATTAAATTCATCAAACGAGTATGATTGTGTCGTGGCAAAGTACAATTCACTTAACTTCATTTCTTGAACTTTGACCTTATATTTGTCCAAATATGTCACATGCAAGAATAATATGGTATGCCGGTGTAAACAATAGAAGCTGCCTTCATTATACTCTCATTCCAATCAGAAACACCACAAGTATATGGTCTTTCACCATATGCATGTTTGAATTGCTTAAAAATTCACTTTCATGATACCTCATTGTCTGAATCAACAATAACATATGCCAGTTGTAATATGCTACCTATTATATGTGGCAAAAAGGAATTCAATTTTCATCACAAAACTGTAGATAAAGGAAATTACATACAAACAATAAAATTTCTACAATATATCTACAATAAATCTATAATACATGTTGCATCCATTATGCTAGCTGTTGGCATTATTCCTCTGCATGCTGACTTCAAGAAGGTCCTATCACAATCGGTCTACAATATTTCCAACGTTGATTGACGTAATAATCGCGACAAATGGATGAAAAAAGTTATCTTCGGTCTTCTTCAATTTAACTACATACCTCGGATAAGTCTTCTCCAGAATAAATAAATAACTAGGTAATCGACTGTAGGAGTCAACAGGATGGCCTCTAAAAATTTTCAATACCTTTTCCTTTGCTCTCTAAGCTTGCATGTATGATAAGTTCACGCCATGTATAGACAACATCAGTATGGATGTCTTTTAGTGTGTAACTATTTTAGGATCAGTATATTTTGGTATAACCATGCTACCCGCTATCATAGAAGTAGGTTTGTATTCTATGTAGGTATTGTCCATCAAAGAGCATGTGTGCAAGTTGTTGAATTTTTGAATCTTGAACATTGCTGAATCATTTATGCTAGTAGACTTGGAGTGCCATGTACAATCTTCCCCAACACATACCAGGCAGTAGCTATAGAAGAAAAATAATTTAAACAATGAAAATATTATATTTAACAATTTGTATACAAAAAGCCTATAAAGTATCTACAAATTATCTACAAAAATACAAATAGTGCTTGAACTGTTCATACCTTCTAGCACTAGACCTTTTTCATCCTAAATTGGGACTTGTTCATGACAGAATAGCGCTTCATTGCACTAGCAATTATTTTCTTGTCTTTGTATATCAGGCCTACTTCAATAACAGTTGGTGTACTTTCTGTTATAATTATACTTTCATAGTTCACTTTTACAGGAGATGTTGGCATATCAATCAACTTCAGTGTTCCAGATGAACCTGCAATCAATAAAAGCTAAATACCATTATGAAATATATTGTAGATATTTTGTAGAAAAATTTTAGACCATTAAAATCCAGGACTTACATATTCATAACACTTGATATACACATGTGATGTAGTTTTCATTTAGAATATTATAAAAAAAATTGTAGAACAAAGAAAATTGAATACATATTTTGATTTACACTTGTTATGTATTTCTTGTTGTAGAAATATTGTAAAAACTTTGTAGCACGCATGAAAAAAAAAATTCACCACTAGAATAACATATCAAACTTACAATTTCGTTCGAAATAGACATACTGCATTCCAAATTAAAACTCCTCACCGTTATATATAACGGATACGTTCCTAAGCTCCTGTTTTCCTTTTTTGTCTTCATGTAGACTAGAACTCCCATATCGTTCCTAATTTTTATTGGTGGATAATTTTCATTGGTAATGTACTTGATTTCGATTATTTTTATGATGTATCAATCATTCTATGCTCTGCGATTGTAGAAATCAATTGGCTATAAGTTGTTTCTTCCCTGATTACAATCCCGTCAACATAAAAATTTATGTATCTTCCAAAACTATCCCAATTACCATCTAGCTGAAGCATAATAACTATTTTCGATATTATTGTGCATGATTCAGTATAATTGTAGATAGTTGATTCGATTTTGCTTGTGAAACTAGAATATACAATGAATAATAGAGTATTCGTAAAACAGTGTCGAACTTGTGAGAGAAACATAATAATTTCAGGCCTAATTAATAGTGAGTAATGTGTTTCAAAAAATCTCGGTATAATCCTTTACTATCCCAAATTCTCGCTCCTAAAAAAGAAATGTTATAATATGAAGGATTCTCTTGAAGCGAATTTGTATAGATTCTGTAGGTAAATAAGTCTAGGTCGGGTAATTTTCAAAACAGGACATGCGTGTATAGGAATGAAAAAAATCCTAAATTTAAATGTGAGAAATTAAAAAATAGCTAGATTTACAAGTGGTCATTTAAATATAGCCATAGTTTTCAAAAGTAATTGAAATTTAGTCACTTTTTATGTAAAAATAAATCTGAATAAAAAGACTGTTCAAAATCAAAAAATACTCCAGCATAATATACCAGAGTTCATAAGTATATTGGAAATAAGGGAGTTCCAGCATAATATAATGGAGTTCCAACATAAGTATATCGGAACTCCAACATGATATACTTGACTCCAGTATAATATACCGGTCCAACATAATATGTTGGAAGTTCATATATAGGTGCTTCAATCTCGAGTATATTATGCTGAAAGTTTATACACATGTACACCGATCTCCAGTATATTACGCTGGACCGGTCCCCGTTACAGCAAAATAATAACTAATTTTTAATGGCTTTATAAATACTAAATATTTTTGAATGACCAGTTCAAAAATAGCTAACCCGTACTATTCTCACAATTTAAATAGTAGTCTTAAAAAAGGTCATTTGTGAAAATGGCCCAAGATAAAAGTATACAGGAAGTCTTATCCCTCAAGGGTAAATGCCTGAATTAAAGGCATATTGAGTTTGGGCCTCCACTATTTGTGAAGAAGACATATAATATACAGTACAGGAAAGTACAACAAATGATCTTGAAAATGACCAGTCTTGAACTTTTGACCACCACTTGTCTCGTAGGCAAATCTTTAAACTCAAAAGTCAAAAGTGTTGCACATGAGGCAAGTAAGGAGCAATAATTGTTAAACTTGAAATGTTGTCCATAGGGAAAGTAGGTTCAAAAAATCAATAGTTGCACCCGAAGTGTCCTATTTTTTTTCTTGAAGAATTAACCTAAATCACACCCTGCCATATACCCCAAATAGCAAAGCCCAGGAAGTCCAATACTGATAACCCAGAAGCCATCTCAGAGACTTAGCCCAAGGCTGTTAACTAGCCCAAAGTATTAGCCCGTATTCCAAAATTAATACGAGTAAGTTGAAAAAATAGTCAGTTCTTGGCTAAATTACGGAAAGCAAACTAATCTCGTAACATGCTGAAATTATCCCCTCATTTTGGATAGTCTATTAATGTACAACTTTCCATAGGTTAACTTTATAACTTTTGAATAATTTCTTTCTCGGAATAATGACATTTTATGTTCCTCCACTTATAAGATTATACTGGTAATTAAGTAAATTTCTATGTTGACCGGCCATTAGCTTGTAGCTTGATAAAAATAGTACCAACATGATATCACACATGAAATAAGTGGCTCGTAATTAGGAATGGAAAGAGACATATTATGACTATTTTGGGCGGATCATCACTTGTAAAAATAACATAATACAAATATATATTCCACACGGTCAAAGAAGCACCAATTCTTGAATCTCATTAATTATGATTTGGTCGTTTGGAAGAGCAGTTAATTTGATTAGAATAGTAGAACGGAAGACGATAAAGATTTGAATACTCCTTTCTTTTTAATTTCGCAGCATAAACAAACGTTCAATCAGATTAATTGCATCAATAGTGTCATTAAAAGATGTGGTGTAGTATAATGGCTGTTTTTACTTAATTGGAAGTTTCGAGTTCGATTTTAAATATAAAAAAATACTTGATAGAAAATACTATTCTCCAAATAAATCTCTATTCGATACGGATCCTGATATAGTCGTGTTCTAATGCAAAAAGAACCGCACGCTAAACTGACTCAAACCCACTTCACATCTTGTTCGCTTAGCCCAGTAGGTTCTTTATTTTCTATTCTTGGGTTTGGGTATGTAATATTAGCAATTCCAATTTTTAATTGTTGAGTAAACAAGAAATACTTCCAAGGTACTCATTCACTCTCTTCTTGATATTTTTGCCTTTCACTCTTTTTATTTTTCTTGGATTTCCCATGATTCCATCATCATCCCGGGTGACGGATTTAGGCTCAAATTAGGGTGTTCGCGAATTCATGCTCTTTTTGCCCTATATATATATATATATATATATATATATATATATATATATATTATTTGTCAGTTTTTATATTTCAAAAAATTAAATGATACACTTGATTGAATGCAGAGTTATTTACTCGAAGAAGAGAGATCAATTTCTACTACTTATTTTTTAGTGATCACTTATATTCTAGAAATTCTAAATTCACTTGTCGCCTGATAATAGTCTAAGTCTAGGTGATTGGCGATTGTTTATGCTCTCGCTTGATTATATTTCAATGTCATAATATGGTTAAATGATGAAAAATAGGCTCTAATTGTGAATTTTACACATTGCAAGATGGTGAGCCTATTTGATGCTTTAAAGTTGTGATTGGAGTTGCATTGGAGCAAGAAAAACCCCTCGGAGCTCAGTGCGCACAAAGAAGAGACAAAGAATGGAAGAAAAAATGGCCTTGAACTAGCGCGATCGCGCTAGTTCAGAAGCGGGAGGCAGAATGTCAGGAGACCAGCGCGAACAATAGCGCGTTCGCGTTAGCCCCAGTTCCGGAAAAGGTTTGTTAGGGGCAAAATTGAAAACCTGAAGGAAATTTCACTTAACCAATACAAGGTCAAGCTCGCCCAAGGATTAAGGAGGGAGGTTTTCATAGTCTAGAAAAGAAAAAGCTTGCCCAAGGATTAGGAGAGGAAGACATTTTTGAGAGGAAAAGACAAGCACAGAGCCGCCGTGGAGGCTGGATTTTATCTCTTCTTCCTCCAGATTTAGTAATTTTTATGTTTCTTTGTATGATTTGTTATTTTGCTTCCATGTCTATGTGGAGCTAAACTTCACGTTCTAGGGTTGTGGTTCTTTCATGACTATTGTTATTCAGATATTGATTTTGACTTCTTAATTTATCATATTGGTTTATTTATTCAATCATACACTTAATTATTTGATTGTTTGATCACCAATTGAATACTATCTACGAATCTATAGTTGAACTCGAAAGTGGGAATTCTAGATTGCATATATGAGTGAGTATAGCAAGTTCTTGAACCTGGGCATCGGGGAACGAATTTGCGGTTATGATAGACATATACCTAATTGCCTTGCTTGGTTGATTTACAGGAATTATAACTGCGTTCTTGATGATTCTAACTCCATAGACATATAGGCGTTAGGTTAGCTTGAATAGGCGAGTAAGAACTCGACAGATTCTTATGAGTAATATTAACATGACAACCAATAAATTTGATAAATTAGTCAGTCAATTCAATTGAAGAATACAATGGGAATGTAAGAAAGCCCTTAACCCTAGATCGTTGTCATTACATTGATATCATAAAAATCTATTCTTCCTCTGTTCAAAGTTCATTATTTGTTTTTATTTATTTTAATTAGTTTAGAATCAAATACTTCTAGGTTTAATTCTTGTATAAATAATTAGGATAGTCTAATTTAGTTAATAGTTAATTACAAGTTCTCGTGGGATCGGCATCCGACTTTTAGTCACTTTATTACTTGACGACCGCGTATACTTGCGTGTGTGTTTGGCCGCAACATCACCCTCTTATACTTCCTATTTTATTTCTTCACTATGCTATTACTTAATACTTAAAAAATGTACTCGTTGCTTTATTAGAGAAAAATTAAGTGAAAATTGACTGCCTATTTTATACTCTATGCACCATGTTAGGAGACATCATTTTCTTATTTTTTTTTAAAAATAAATGATACATATTTTCGTATTTAAAAGTAATTTAATCTTGAAATTTTTAATTTTAATTTCAATGATAATACTTTTATAGTCGTAGAACTATCATGATATACTTTAAGTTTCAAAATCCTTCCTTCTTTCTTACATACTTACTTAAACTCCGGCACTTAAAGTGCTGAATACTTTTCTTGTATAGTACTAGTATTTATCAGAATATCCACATTTGACTTGAAATACGAAAGAATTAATAGAAAATATTCATAAACAAAAAACAGCTTAGTTTATACCAGCATATGCCCAAGTTCAGTCATTGCTCATCATACGATATACAGCAGGTTGGCCGGCGCATGCGCTGCTATTTTAACAACAACAACAACACAGTATAATTTCACTTAGTAGGGTTTAAGGGTGGTCTTCTGCGCAGACATTATCCCTACCCTCGGATAGAGAGACTGTTTCCAAATAGACCTCCGCATCATTCCCTCCAAGAACTTCCCACCTTGTTCTTGGGGAGACTCGAACTCACAACCTCTCGATTGGAAGTGGGGGTTGCTTACTATCAGAGCAACCCTCCTGCGCTGTTATTTTAATTTAGTCCAAATTTCATATAGTTGGTTTGTTCTTTACTACTATACATAGGGAATATATTTAGGGGCTGAATATTATTATTTCCTTAACTAGGGGTTACATGCATACCACTCTTGTTTGCCTTGACATGTTTTATGATCCCAAACTATTTTACTAACACTAGCTCTACTAATTAATTCTGTTGCGATTATCTTAAAATGAAATATTTTCTTTTTTAACTTTCGAAATAGCCCTATCTGCTAGTGATATTGTTCTCTTTGAGTTTTAAAATGTGTCTTTAGAATTTAATGTTTGTTTACTTATATAACCAGCATTTCTTTCGTGTTTTGTTGATATCAGATTCGCCTACATTCTCTTAGGGACTCAACGTCCTCTCTGAAGTTTGCCCCTTAATTGTTCAAGGTTGAACTCGTAATAACTTACCATTTGGAACAGCTCAGTCCACTAGTGATATTATCCTTTTTGGCACTTGGTTCGCATGACTTTAAAATACGTCATTGGAGCCTAAAACTTGTTGACTTATATTCTCCACATCTCTCTCGTATGTAATTTGTCGATTTGTGATCTTCCTAGAGTGTCACGACTCTGCTTCTTCGTTAATGATGATTTCCTAAATTATATATCAAGAGGGAACATGTTCGACTGCCAACGAAGGTAATCAAGAGCTATAACAAGTTTGTCTCTTCTCGTATATGTAATCATCAAGAATATATCTCTTAAAAATATAGTATATGATATGGTCGAATAAAATCAATTTTGATTTAGGTTATCTATGTAAGTTGGTTATAATGTACTTGTAGTATTCAACAACTTAAGAAAGGGCACTAGCAATATAATTACCTGTTAAAAACAGTATATGGATTAAATATCATAAGTAACAACCTCTTGATTCAGGGAATAGTTGGTAGAATTAATGTTGGGATCAGTTGCTAATTAGGAAATTTTCACATGATTTGTGTAGTATTTAGCGAGACTCTTAGGGCTTAAGCGTCACAAAATTAAAGCTCCACATGTGAATCTCAATACTCAGCTAAAAAAAGCCTTTTAAAACAGTGTCAGATACATGATCTTGCTTGGCTAATCTGTTCTATCTTAGTATTAAGACCAAAGTTAATTACCACTACATTTAATCTCCGAACTTGGCAAACCAACCACTCTTATTTTTCCTTGGCATTTTTGATGGTCCCAAACCATTTAATTAACACTAGGACCATTAATTTATTGTGATTATCCTAATCTGAAATACCTTTTTTTTTTCCAACTTGCTTCTATAAAGAAATTGTTTTCTATATTTTGAAATACTTGAAAACCAGCTTGGCAAGAGAATAACATGTTCGACTGCAAATGAGGGCAATCTAAAATTATCACAAGGTTGTCTTTTCTCGTAAAAGTCAATATTTCGTGTTCTAAATATATAAATGGCGAATCAAATAAAATTAGATTGGATTTAGGCAATCCAAGAAAGATGTTTATAATACTTGTGATCGACGATTTAAATATTTATGAACAGGATAGATTACTTAAGTATACTATTATTGTTGGTCAATATGAAACTAAATATTACCCCTCGAGTCTGTCATCGATTAGTTTTATGTTAAATCAATTTTAGCCCATTTGACTCTAACAATATGATTTTGACCTGTAATTACCTTATATATAATCTGATAGCATAAGTATGAATTATAAGAATATATTGTACAGTCCTATAGTTGACTTTACGCACGGTATTCGCATTATTGTGGATGAATTATCTCTCCTGGGTATTACTGTTGATTCTGAGGATCTTGTCATTAAGGTTCTCAATGGTCTTGATGCCCCGTATATGGAACTCTCTCATGCCATCCAAGCCCGCGAATCTCCAATCTCTTTTGCTGAATTACATGACAAGCTGTTAAGTATGGAGGCTCAGATTACTGCTCGTGCGCCGGCCTCCTCCGCCGCATCTGATTTGGCTCCGTCGGCTGCCTTCGTCGCCGGACAGCAGTCCAGCCGTAACCGCTTCGGTAGCCACGGGCGCGGCCATAGCAGCCGCGGTTCAGCCTCCAGTCGCGGTGGTTACTCAAGCAACAGCCAATCTCGCGGATACAATGGGAAGTGCCAGCTCTGCAGTGAATTTGGCCACTCTCCGCGCCGCTGTCCGTCCTATCCCATCTCCGGCGCCAATCAACCCCCTTACGGTGGACCACTACCGCGGCCAGCTTATGCTTCGCCGCCTTATCCGGCTTCTCACACAGCCTATCATTCTCCGACGATTCCCTCTACATCCGATTGGATCCTGGACTCTGGTGCTTCTCATCACATAACCTCCGATCTTGCCAACATGTCTCTTCACAGTCCTTACACTGGTTTCGACAATGTGGTTATTGGTAACGGTGAATGTTTGACAATTACACATACTGGACAACTTAACAGTTATTCCTCTCTTTTATTACCTGGGGGCTCTCTGTGTTCCACATATGCGTAATAATTTGATCTCTGTTGCCCAATTATGACGTCACAATAATGTTAATATTGTTCTTTCTGATACTGATTTTCAGGTAAAGGATCGTTGCACGTGGGCAACACTCGTTCGCGGCCCACTTAGGGGAAACACCTACTACTGGTCGGCGGCTTCCAGTCCCCCGTCTGCCCTCACGGCACAAAAGCTCTCTGCGTCTTTGTGGCATTCTCGGTTTGGTCACCCGTCAGCTAAAATCCTGCGTCATTTAGTGTCTTCTAGCAGTATAGCGTCCAGTAATGTATCTGATCATGCTTGTGTCTCTTGCCAGCTTCATAAGTGTCATAAGATACCTTTTTCCGAGTCCAGTTCATCTTCTACTGCTCCGTTGGAGCTTATTTTCTCCGATGTATGGACCTCTCCAATTATTTCTAATGAAGGATTTAAATATTATGTCATCTTTGTTGATCACTTTTCTAAGTATGTTTGGTTTTTTCCTTTACGCCGTAAATCTGATGTCTTACAAACCTTCACCATTTTTAAATCCCTTGTAGAAAAATATTTCTCTGCTAAAATAATTACTCTGTACACTGACAATGGAGTGAATTCCTCGCTTTACGCTCTTTTCTTGCCTCCAATGGCATCTCACATCTCACTTCACCTCCTCATACACCCCAACACAATGGCTATGCTGAACGTCGTCACCGTCATATTGTGGATACTGGTCTCACTCTCCTTCATCATGCCTCTATACCTCTCATTTATTGGCCTTATGCCTTTGCTACTGCATTCTATCTCATTAATCGTCTTCCCAAGACAAATCTCTCGATGCTCTCCTCCTTTGAGTCTCTCTTCCATAAGCGCCCCAACCTTGCCAAACTACGTGTCTTCGGCTGTCAATGCTTCCCTTGGCTTCGGCCCTACACCTCACACAAAATGGAACCCAGATCTCGTGCCTGTGTCCTCTTCCGCTACTCTACTACTCAAAGCGCCTATCTATGCTTTGATCCCTCAACGTCTAAAATCTTTGTGTTGCTCATGTATCCTCTGCTGATTAGCTTGCTGATGCTCTCACCAAGCACTTATCTCGTCTTCGCCTTCTTCTGTTGATGTCCAAGATTGGCGTGTCCTCCGACCCTCCATCTTGAGGGGGCGTATTAGAATATATTGTACAGTCCTATAGTTGGTAGGATTTGATTTCCTTTATTATTGTACAGTCCTATAGTTGGTAGGATTTGGTTTCTCTCTGTACTCTATATATACCTTTGTAAGCAATACGAGAAAATCACTTCTCCCAAAACTCTCTATATGAATGACTTATTTTCTATATTTGATATTCTGGACAACCAGCGTGGCACAAGTAAAGATGTTCGACTGCCAATAAGGGTTTTAGTTTTCTAAAAATATATATTGGTGAATTGAATAAAATTAGATTGGATTGGATTTAGGCAATCCAAGTAAGATGGAGCCGACCAAAATGGAGCTGGCTTAGCTCATGAATATTCATAGATATTGGTCCAACGTAAGGGCGGTAAAATCGTTCAAAGGAAACAGTTAATCACTCATATTATTCACTAAAAATGGGTTGGATAATGAACTTTTTAAAAATAGGTCAAATATGGACAAAAATCATATTATCCATTTAGAAAATATATAACCAATGAATAACAAATGAGTCTAACTTTTACATTTGTAAAGCTTCAAATTTGGGGTTTCTCAAAGTTAGAGAGACTAAGAATTCTCCCAAAAGTGATCATATACAAGAAATTATGGATAATACGATAACCCATATTATCCGCTGGTTAACCCGTTTTTATTCGTATTAAATATTGGTTGGATCGAATAATTATATTTTTTATTATTCATTTTTAACCCAAATTATATCCGACCCAACTTATCAATTTACCCCTCCTAATCCTACGTTATTTATTCATTAGGAGGTCTATGCTTAGATCATAGGTTACCTATTTACGGTAAGTGATGGCCAATCATAAAAACCAAGGCATTTGTGACAGAAGTATAGAGAAATCTATAGACATTTGGTTGCTTTGTCAACCTGATCTTTCAATTAGGTCCCGCAGTGAATTTAGAGTTTGAAGTTTTCAATTTTTATACTGATCTTAAGTTAATATGATAAATATTTATAAATATTTAATGAATTTTTTAATATATATATATATATAAAATATCAATAAAAATTATTAAGTTCTACCGAACTCATAACCAATCCTCTAGATCCGTCCCTCGGTCACCACATACCAAATTTAACAACAAGAAATTGTGTCTCCCAAAAGATATTTTTTGGAGATTGTTGAGAGACATTGACCACTTTGAAGACTTTCTGGTGCAAGTTTCCATTATTTTTTTACCAAAGTTTCAGAACCTTTGAGTCAATAACTTGGCCCTTCTATACTATGATTGGCAATGAGATAGTTTTCCTTAAAGCTAAATATCTTGCGAGCTCTTGCATTAAACTCCATTGTTGTCAAAAAATATAGATAATCAATCATGCAACCAATTATACAATAAATGTTCCATGTGAATATAAATTATTCTTTCGTGACATTAATTTTGATTTTTAGCATAAATCTGATGAGATGAAAGAGCTTACATAATTGTACACACTGTATATAAACTATATATACACTGTATATTTATTGTATTCTCTGATATACATTGTATGGGCTATGATGATCTATTTGTTGATTGGGCCAAATGTGTGTAACAGAGCCCAATATGTGTGAGCCCCATTTTCTTTCCGCCATTGGGTCGTCTGACCCGACCCAATGATAGATGTATATATAGCCATCCCTCAGATATTTTAGCTTACGGATTTCATTTCACTCTTTTTTCTGATTAATAATATTCTCTGTCTTCCAGAGACTTCTCTCAGACGCTCCTCCTTCTTTCTAGATTCTCTCACTACATTTTCCATGACTCTTCGGTTTAATCTCAAAGTTTTCATGGTATCAGAGCCTAGACGACGATCCGACTATGTTTGTCTGCATCTCGTTGTCTTGGTTGAAGTCTCCTTTGAGATTTTTGGGGGTATTTCTGAGACTTTGTGGTCGATGACGATTCCGATCTAAATCGGATGCCTTTCTGAGTTTTTCATCGTGATATCTGAGTGTATTTTCTTCACTCGAACGTTCTGGGAGATTTTCCGCTGATTTTTGGGTAATCTTTCGGTGACCTATCGGCTTCTAGGGTTTCTGGTGGTTTAACCTAGAGTTTTACTGCTATCCGGTGGCTCGATTTTCACTTAGTGGATGTTTTAGGTGCCTTTCCGACATCCCTGACCACACATCCAGTAAGGGTTTCGACGGTTACACCTAGGTTTTTGTACCTAGGGTTTTATCTGTTGTTTGAAGGCCGATCTTCTCCGGTCTCGAAGAAGGAGGGTAACTATGTCCTTATCTTGAGTATTGTATGCTTTGTGTGTGATTATCTGACTCCGCATGTGAGTATCTGGTTTTGTGTGTGAATATCTGGTTTGGTTATACTCTATTTGTTGAAACTATTTTTTTTAAGCCGGTTCATTGATTATGGCTTCTAATACAAATGCTGGTACCTCCTCTTCGGTAGACTCTTCTAGCCCCCTTTTTGTATATTCCTCTGATGTCCCTGGGGTCTCTCTTGTTCCCACTCCCTTCTCGGGTAGTGGTTATGGGGGCTGGAGGCGTAAGATGATTGTTGCTTTATCTGCTAAAAATAAAATCGGATTTGTTGACTGTTCATGTCCTCCCTACCACTAATGTGGCTCAACAGAGACTGTGGGATAGATGTAATAACATGGTCATTTTCTGGTTGACCTCCTCCCTGTCTCCTCAAATTGCTGATAGTGTGCAGTATTCCGATACTGCACAAAGTATATGGTCCCAAATTGAGAAAAGATATGGTACCCCTAACAAGACCAAAATTTTTGAATTAAAAAGGGAAATTTCCCACACATCTCAAGGCTCCTTAGACGTAGCCTCATATTTTAACAAGCTCAAAGGCTTGTGGGATGAATTGGGCACAATGTGCACAAATCATGGGTAGAGATGTGTGTGTGCTGCTAAAAATGGAATAATTGAGGAAGATGATGAAAACAAGGTATTCCAGTTTCTTATGGGGTTAAATGAAGCATACATGGGGGTTAGGAGTAATTTGTTGATGATCCAGCAATTTCCTTCCCTTGACAGTGTTTACAATATAGTGCTTAATGATGGGAAACAGAGACAAGTTCAATCTATTTCTCAAATCAGTCCAGACTCTATGTCTTTTAATGCTCAAGCAAACAAGCACTCAGTTGGGTCTAATCAGGCCACAGTGCCTAGACCCCATATTTTCAGACCCAGAATTAATTTTGAGCAAAGCAGAGGGCCTTTATTTTGCAGATACTGCAAGAAATCTGGGCACTTAATTGATAAGTGCTACAAGATCCATGGGTTTCCTCAAAACATAAATTACAACAAGGGAAGGAAATCTGCAGCTGCTCATATCTCCACTGGTGATGAATGTGTGTCTGTTAATCATGGGAATCCTAATTTGTCTGTTCCTCTTGGGGATCCTTCTGCCAGCCATCACCATGTTACACACATGGATGGTCACAGCTCTGTGATACCAGGGTTGAGCAGACACCACTATGATCAATTGATGAGCTTGTTACAACAGACCAAGTCAGGGATTCCAGTGATCAAGCTCCTCCTCCCATGTGTGCTGCTAATTTTGCTGGTACTATGTTGACTGAGTGTCTTGTTTCTGATTCCAAATTATGCATGCTTACACATATTAATTCTGTTACCTGGATCATTGATTCAGGGGCATCTAATCATATGACACATGATAAAAACCTACTCTTTAACATCATACCTTTGACTGTTCCTTATCTTGTAACTTTGCCTAATGGTTACAAAGTAAAAGTAACTTGTACAGGTTCTTTTGCATTAACTTCTTCCCTTACCCTTCACAATGTGCTTCTGGTTCCTTCCTTTAAACACAACTTGATTTCTGTTCACAACTTGATAAAATAGTTGCACTGTATTGTTTTGTTCACTCCAACTTCCTGTTTACTTCACATGATACAGGATCCTTCTCTGAAGAGGCCTTTGGATCTTGGTAAAGAGGAAGCTGGCTTATACAAACTGTCTTGGGTGCCTCCTTCCCCTTCTCCCTTTCCTGCTTCTCCTTTTACTTCTGTGTGTGCTTTGTCTGACATTTGTAATGATGACAATGTGTCTGACAGCAAAAAATGTTGGCTTGCCTACAATTGTAAATAATTCCATTTGTAATAATGTTGTTGCATCTGATATGAATTACATTTGGCATTTAAGACTAGCACATACTCCTTTTGCTAATATGAGACATATTTCTGGTTTGTCTTTTCCACTTGCTTCTAAACAACCTTTTCCTTGTTCTGTCTGCCCTATGGCCAAACAGACTAGACTTCCTTTCCATGACAGCAGTATCAGTACTACTAGACCATTTCAATTAATATATATGGATACTTGGGGGCCTTACCACACTTCTACTTCTTCTGGTTATAAGTACTTCCTTACTATAGTTGATGATTTTTCTAGGGCAACCTGGACACACTTAATGGGATCCAAAAGCAATGTTTTTCCCTTGCTTAAGTCTTTCATCTCCTTTGTTAAAACTCAGTTTAACACTGTGGTCCAGACTGTTAGAAGTGACAATGCCTTAGAATTGGGATCAAGTACTAAGGGAATATCCTTTTTTAGTAGCCAGGGGATTATTCATCAAACCTCCTGCCCTCATTCACCTCAACAGAGTGGGGTTGTTGAAAGAAAACATAGAACACTTCTTGAAACATGTAGAGCCCTGCTTTTTCAATCTGGCCTACCTGTGTCCTTCTGGGGGGATTGTCTGTTAACTGCCACCTATCTTCTTAACAGAATACCTTCCAGAATCCTTCACCATAAGTCTCCCCTTGAAATTTTGTATGGCAAAGCTCCATCATATTCCCATTTGAGGGCATTTTGATGCGTTGTTTATGCTCCTGTTCCTATTTCTCAAAGGGACAAGCTGAAACCTAGAGCTCATTCTTGTGTTTTTCTGGGTCACCCCTTTGCCAAGAAGGGTTATAAACTGTATAATATGGTTACCAAGAAGTGTTTTGTTTCAAGGGATGTTATCTTCCATGAAACTTATTTTCCTTTTAAGAATAATCCTACTTCTGCTCACCCTTCTTCTTCATATTTTCCTTCTATTCCTCCTGCTGATGATTTCACTGCCTCAGACTTTCCTATATTTACTTCCCCTGATTCTTCCCCTGATTCTCCTGTTCTTCCTTCTAATTCTGATTCTCCTGCACCTGCTTTTCCTGATGCTGGTCCATCTTCTCTTCCTTCTTTCAATCCTGATCTCCCTACTCATGTGTTACCTCCTTCCCATCCTCTTCCCACACCTAGAAAGTCCACTAGACAGCATAATCCTCCTTCCTATCTTAAGGATTATGTCTGTCAATTGCCTGCCTTTTCTGGTTCCTCTTCTTCCACTTTGGAATCTGAACCTATGTATTACTCAAGCTGCATCTGTCCCAGCATGGCAGGATGCAATGAGACAGGAGTTTGATGCTTTGGAGGCTAACCATACTTGGGATTTGTTCCTCTTCCTCCTGGTAAGAAACCCATTGGCTGTAAGTGGGTCTATAAAATCAAATACAAGTCTGATGGTCTTGTTGAAAGATATAAAGCAAGGCTTGCTATTAGGGGTGATACACAAGTTGAGGGGATTGATTTTACTGATACTTATTCTCCTGTGATTAAGATGACCTCTGTGAAATGCCTTATTGTTGTGGCTGTCAAGAATCATTGGCCTCTTTTTCAGCTTGATGTCAATAATGCTTTTCTTCATGGTGATTTGGATGAGGAAGTTTACATGAAACTTCCTCCAGGTTTGACAGTTTCTGCTCATATTTCTGGTTCTGTTTCTACTCCCTCTTCTACTTCTCCTCCTCTGGTCTGTAAACTCAAGAAATCCCTGTATGGGCTAAGACAAGCATTTAGACAATGGTATGCCAAGTTGTCTTCTTTTCTTTATTCCAGAGGGTACAAACATTCTTTGAATGACTATTCTTTGTTCATCAAAGGTACACCTGGCTCCTTTGTGGTGGTAGCAGTCTATGTGGATGATATTATACTTACTGGAGATGATAGTGATGAACTTACTGCACTGAAACTGTTTCTGGATGATCAGTTTAAAATCAAAGATTTGGGATCTTTGCATTATTTTTTGGGCCTTGAAATGACAGTTGTCCCTGGAGGGATGCTCCTTAATCAGCATAAGTATATTTCTGATTTGCCGCATCAGTTTGACTGTGTAAATGTCTCCTCTGTTGTTTCTCCTTTGGACATTAATGTCAAACTTCATGCTGATTCTGGTGACATTTTGTCCTCTCCTGACCAGTACAGGAGTCTAGTTGGTAAGATGTTGTTTCTGACTCATACTAGGCCTGACATATGCTTTGCAGTCCAACATCTGAGTCAATTCTTCAAATGCCCCAAACTTCCCCATATGACTTCTGCCCTGCATGTTCTGAGATACCTTAAGGGCACTCCTTCCTTGGATTTATTTTATTCTGCTCATGCAGATTTCTCTGTTACTGGCTATTCTAACAGTGACTGGGCTGTATGCCCTGATACTAGACGATCTGTCACTGGATTTTGTGTGCTTTTGGGTGGTTGTTTGGTCAGTTGGAAATCGAAGAAACAACCTGTTGTTTCTCTGTCTTCTGCTGAGGCAGAATATAGAGCCCTCAGCAAAGTTGTTGGTGAGTTGACTTGGCTTTCTCGTTTGTTGGTTGATCTTGGGGTATCTGTTTCTTCTCCTATTTCTGTATATTGTGATAGTCAGGCTGCTGTTCATATTGCTAACAATCCTGTTTTTCATGAACGTACCAAACATATCGAGGTGGATTGCCATTTTGTTCGGGACTTGATGCAAACTGGTTTTCTCAAACTGCTTCATGTTCCTACTTCTCGTCAACTGGCCGACCTGCTCACTAAGCCATTGCCTGGAACTGTGCTTCTTCTGCTGTTATCCAAGTTGCAGGTGGTTTTCCCCTCCAACTTGAGGGGGGGCATGATGTTGAGATGAAAGAGCTTACATGATTGTACACACTGTATATACACTGTATATTTATTGTATTCTCTGGTATACATTGTATGGCTTATGATGATCTATTTGTTGTTTGGGCCAAATGTGTGTAACGAGCCCAATATGTCTGAGCCCCATTTTGTTTCCGACATTGGGTCGTCTGACCCGACCCAATGATAGATGTATATATAGCCATCCCTCAGATATTTTAGCTTACGGATTTCATTTCACTCTTTTTTCTGATTAATAATATTCTCTGTCTTCCAGAGACTTCTCTCAGACGCTCCTCCTTCTCTCTAGATTCTCTCACTACATTTTCCATGATTCTTCGGTTTAATCTCAAAGTTTTCACTGTCGTGCTATTTTAAGATATGCACTATATAAAAATGTCCAATCATGAAAAAGAGCTTGATGACGTTTTATGTTGAGTGAACCTAAAAATGGCCCAAATAAATCTTTTACTTGCATTCCTGCAGCTGGGACCATAAAGTTTAAAGTGTATAACTACGAACGTGCAGCCAAATATCTTGTCTTCTCTACTGTTTGAGTAACGCAAATATTCTGCCTACGGCAAGGTCCACGGGGAGAGGAAGATTCAGAATTTAAAGTTTATGAGTTCCTACATAAATTTTAAGTTAATATCAATAATGATTGAGTTAACAGACTGAGTTTCAAGCTTAATATTCTTATATATTTAATAAAATTTCATATAAATATTGTATTTAAATAAAAATTACTGAGTTCCGGGAAACCCGTATCTAACACAATGGATCCACACCTGCACAAGGGGGTTGGGTCGCCTGATTCGGAATTATAATCAACATGGAGCTTGCTTGGTGAATTTGATTAAGAAATAAAGCTACGTTCTTACTATCAGCAAACTTTTGGCATGATGATAAACGTTTGATCCTAATATCTATATTTCTTGATAAAGCGACCACTTTAAATGGGGAATATATGAAAACAGCCTCTCTATTCAAGGGTAGGGGTAAGATCTGCGTACATACTACCCTCCCCAGACCCCACTATGTGAGATTATGCTGGGTTGTTATTGTTGTTGTTGTTGTTGTTTTAATGAGGAATATAAATTGAATCGTTATAAGTATATGTATAGTAATCGAAATATTCTGCGATTTCTAAAGTCAATTTAGTTAAGCAATAGCAAGAGGATAATATCTGATCCATAAAAAGCTGGTATAATATTTGGCTGTCATTTCCATCCATTTTTTTTTCATTTGGCATACGAGGAAATGCAGAAAAAGACACGAGAGATTGCGATCTTTGTAACCGTTGAACAAAAAAGACAGCCCGATGCATAATATATTTTGTGTTTTATGCCGGATTTGAAAAAGGTCGGACTCAAAGGGCGATATACATACTTTATTCTAATGCCAGCATTGATGATTGCTTCTATGAGTCGGACTCGTGAATTATATACAGATAACGAGAACAACTTTACTGTTGCATCAAGACTCCCCTTCATGTAACCGTCAAGCCAATCAATTATAAATGTACTATAACAAGTTTGGAATAATAATGTCTTACTAATAAAATCTAATTAATCACTAAACTAAGAGTTCTTGTGGATCAACACATTATCTAACTGGTTTTTTTAATTCCATTTTCTTGATTGACCAAGAACGTGATAGCACAAGAACGATTAATTTTCAGGTGGAGTACTGGTCCCCCTCACTTGAGTTTTCACAATAAAGCTTTTTAATTGCATGTTGAACCCATTGTTAATTAGCTATATCACTGCTAGAATGACATGATACAATGAGAAGTTAATTGATATATGATACCACGACAATAATAACGATAACAATAAACCAATATGGTCTTACAAGTGGAGTCTATGATGAATGGAGTGTACGTAAATTTTATTCGTACCTTATGTGAGATTGAAAAGTTATTTTTGATAAACTCTCGACGTAAGAGTGATATATGATACAATTTAACTATTTAAGTCAAGAATGTTATCAACAAACATACTTATCAAAATATATCGCCATTAAAATATTTTTTCTCCTGTGATAACCCATATAAAAGAGTTTATAAGATATCCGGTACTCTCATCTCATTTGAAATTACTTTGTACAACAATAATTTTGCTTCAATCTCAAATAAGTTAGGAGTCAAGTACATAAATCTTTGCTCATCATATTTCTTCATTTGAAATTAGTAAAAATAATAGGGCTAGCCAATTTTTGGATTGGTTATTCAAAAATAGTAAGCATTTATAAAATTATTGAAAAATAATCACTATTTTGTTGTAGCACGGAAAGTTCCAACGTAATATACTGGAGATCGGTGCACTTGTGTATGGACTTCCAGCATAATAAACACCAACACGCGGAAAGTTCCAATATAATATACTAGAGTTCCAATATATTATATTGAAACTCTAGTATATTATACTTGAGTATTTTTCTAGAATTTGAACAGTATTTTAGTTCACATTTATCTTTATATGAAAAGTTGCTAGATTTCGTATCAATTTTTTAATGACCACTTATAAATCTGATTATTTTTAAATTTTTCCCTTCAAAGTACTCTATATTAGGCCCAAATTTGTAGAAAGGATAATAGAGTGAATAAAAAATAGAAAAATAAATTTTGTTACGCCAATTATGTTAGGATACAAGATGTAACATGATGTAAAGTGTATACACAATGTATATTTAATGTATTTTAGTATACAATTAATTGGGCAGCGATGAAATGTCTGGATTAGGCCTCTCTGAGCCCAATCCTTGAGAGTCATATCTGAGCCCGTCTCAGATACTCGAGCCCCATGGTCTTTGGGTCATTGACCCGACCCGCTGTACTAACTATATATATTGGGGTCACAGATATTTGTGACCCCCGGATTTCATTTGTGTAATTTTGTTCCTCGGTTTAATAAACTCTCTCTCTGACCTTCGAGAGACTTCTCACCTACTCCTCCTTCTCTCTACTTTCTCTCTCCATAATTTCCATGATTCATCGGTTTAATCTTGATGTTAACATGGTATCAGAGCCTCAACGACGATCCGATCATGTTTCTGTGTGTTTCGTGGTCCTGGATGAAGTCCGTTTCGAGGTTTTTGGGGGTGATTTCTGAGACCGCTTCGTCGATGATGATTTCAGTTTATCGGAGACCTTTCTGAGTGTCTCTTCATGATATCCGAGTGTGTTTTCCTCTCCTGAACACTCTGGAAAGACATTGTGATGATTTTGGTTGGTTGATTTTGGGTGACATATCGGCTTCTAGGGTTTCTGACGGTTTAACCTGAGGTTTTACCGTATTCCGGTGGCTCGATTATCACCTTGTGGACGCTTTGGGTGTATTTCCGACGTTCCTGACCAGATCTCCGATAAAGTTTGTTTTTTTTCAAAAGCTATACCTAGGGTTTGATCCTAGGGTTTCTCTGTTGTTTGAAGGCCGATCTTCTCCGGTCGCGAAGAAGGAGGGTAACTCTGTCCCTATCCTCGATTTTATATGTGATTACTTGACTCTGTAATTGTGAGCATCTGGTGGTATCTGTGACTACTTGACCTAACTGTAGTTTGTTTGTTGGTTACTGTGTTTGTATACTTGTTTTGATAGTATCCTGTTTGTTGAAAAGTTATCCTTTTAGGCCGGTTCATTATGGCTTTTAGCACAAGCACTACTGCTTCTACTGCTCTAGATTCCTCTAGTCCCCTTTTTATGTACTCGTCTGATGTCCCTGGGGTACCACTTGTTCCCATTCCCTTCTCAGGTAGTGGTTATAGGGGCTGGAGACGCAAAGTGCTTGTTGCCTTGTCGGCCAAAAATAAAATCAGTTTTGTTGATGGCACATACGCCCGACCTGCCACCAATGTGGCTCAACAAAGGTTGTGGGATAGGTGCAACAGTATGGTGATTTCTTGGTTGATTGCTTCCCTTTCCCCTTCTATTGCTGAATCTGTGCAGTATGCTGACACTGCACAGAGCATATGGTCTCAACTTAAGACCAGATATGGGACTGCAAATAGGTCCAAAATATATGAACTGAAAAGAGAGCTGTCCCACACCTCTCAAGGGTCCTCCGATGTAGCTTCCTATTTCAACAAACTGAAAAGTGTGTGGGATGAACTTGATTTTATGTGTGTTAATCATGGTCTGAGATGTGCATGTGCCGCAAAAGATGGTATAATTCAGGAATGTGATGATAATAAGGTGTTTCAGTTTTTGATGGGTTTGAATGAGGTGTATATGGGAGTCAGGAGTAATATCTTGATGATGCAACCCCCTCCTTCCCTTGACAATGTATATAATATTGTCCTCAATGATGAGATGCAAAGGCAAGTTCAGTCTTCCTCTCAATTTGATCCTACCTCTGTCTCTTTCAATGTGCATACCAACAGGCAGCCTGTTGGATTTAACAAGGCCTCAGTGCCTGCTGCCCCTCCTCCTTTTAGACAGAGAGTCAGTTTTGATCAAACCAGGGGACCTTTGTTTTGTCGATACTGTAAAAAGTCTGGACACTTAATTGATAAGTGTTTCAAGCTACATGGGTATCCACAAAGTCCCACATTTAACAAGGGAAGGAGGCCTGCTGCTGCCCATCTGAGTACTGGTCTGGATTCTCCTATTTCTGATGGATTGTTGTCTGTTCCTCAAGGGAATCATTCTGCTAACCATCAGTCTGCTACAAACTTAGATGGTCAAAGCTCTGTGATTCCAGGGTTGAGCAAACATGATTATGACCAGCTGATGAACTTGTTACACCAGCCCAAGCTGCGAGAATCCACTGCTCAAACTCCTTCTCCCATATATGCTGCAAACTTTGCTGGTACTTTGTTGACTGAGAACCCTGTTTCTGATTCCAAACTTTGCTTGCTTACTCACATTAATTCTGTCACCTGGATAATAGATTCAGGTGCCTCTAATCATATGACTCATGATAAGAATCTACTCTTTAATATTATTCCTCTAACTCTCCCTTACCTTGTTACTCTTCCAAATGGTTATAAAGTGAAGGTAACGTGTACTGGCTCCTTTGCCTTGACTCCCTTCATTACTCTTCACAATGTGCTACTTGTCCCCTCTTTTAAACACAACTTGATTCTGTTCACAAGTTAGTAAAGCAGTTACATTGTATAGTTATGTTCACTGAACATTCCTGCTTTCTACACATGATACAGGACCCTTCTCTGAGGAGGCCACTGGATCTTGGTAGACAAGCTGCTGGCCTGTACAAACTAGCTTGGTTTCCTCCTTCCCCTTCTCCCTCTGTGTCCTCTTGTAATGATGATATTTTATCTGATCACAAGACTGTTTCTACGCATTCTCATGTAAATAGTTCCACTTGTAATAATGATCTTACTTCTGATATTAATTACACTTGGCACTTAAAGACTTGCACACATTCCTTTTGCCAGCATGAAATGCATTTCTGGTCTGCCTTTTCATTTTGCTTCTAAACAATCCTTTCCTTGTACTGTCTGTCCTATGGCCAGACAAACCAGGCTACCTTTCTCTGATAGCTCAATTAGAACCTCTAAACCTTTCCAACTGATTCATGTGGACACTTGGGGACCTTACCATACTTCAACCTCATCTGGTTGCAAATACTTCCTTACCATTGTTGATGATTTTTCAAGGGCAACCTGGACACACTTATTGGGATCCAAAAGTAATGCCTTTTCTATGCTTAAGTCCTTTCTTGCCATGGTCAGAACCCAATTTAATGCTGTGGTTCAGACTGTTAGAAGTGATAATGCTTTAGAGTTGGGCTCTAGCAATGAGGGCATTTCTTTCTTTAGTAGCAGGGGATCATCCATCAAACCTCTTGTCCTCACACCCCTCAACAAAATGATGTAGTTGAGAGAAAACATAGAACTCTTCTTGAGGCTTGTAGAGCTTTGCTCTTTCAATCTGGCATGCCAGTATCCTTCTGGGGGGATTGCTTATTGACTGCCACTTACCTCCATAACAGGATACCAACCAGATTACTAAATAACAAGTCTCCTCATGAGATCTTGTATGGCCACATTCCTTCCTATGCTCACTTGAGGGTTTTTGGTTGCCTGGCCTATGCCACTGTTCCCATTCCTCAAAGGGACAAATTGAAGCCAAGGGCTATTCCTTGTGTTTTTCTGGGTTATCCTTTTGGCAAAAAGGGTTATAGGCTTTATGATTATACTTCCAAGAAGTATTTGGTCTCCAGGGATGTTCTATTTCATGAATCAGTCTTTCCCTTTAAACATGCCTCTCTCTTTGCTCCTCCCTCTGCTCCTACTTTTCCATTTCTTCCCTCTAGAGAACATGATGATATCTCTGATTCTCCCATTCCACACTCTCCTCCCTCTTCTGACCCACCTGTCCAGATACCTTCCTCTGCCCCACTCAGTTCTGATGTTACCCTTTCTGGTTTGGATCCTCCTCCTTCTGTCCTAGCTCCCAGAAAGTCTAATAGACACCATAATCCTCCTTCCTATCTTAAAGATTATGTGTGTCAACTCCCTGCCTTCTCTGGCTCATCTTCCTCCTCTTTGGAATTTGTGCCTCTATACTATTCTCAGGCAGCATCTGTTCCAGCTTGGCAGGCTGCCATGAGACAGTAGTTTGAAGCTTTGGACACAAACCATACTTGGGATGTTGTTCCTCTTCCTCCTGGTAAGAAACCCATTGGTTGCAATGGGTTTACAAAATTAAATATAAGGCAGATGGCAGTGTTGAAAGGTATAAGGCCAGGTTGGTCATAAGGGGTGACACTCAGGTTGAGGGGATTGACTTTACTGAAACTTTTTCCCCAGTGATAAAAATGACTTATGTCAAGTGTCTTTTTCCCCAGTGATAAAAATGACTTCTGTCAAGTGTCTTTTTGCTGTGGCTGTCAAGAACCACTGGCCCCTTTTTCAATTGGATGTGAATAATGCTTTTCTTCATGGTGATTTGGATGAGGATGTTTATATGAAACTCCCTCCTGGTTTGACTGTCTCTGTTGATTCTGGTTCTCCTTCTTCTACTTCTCCTCCTCTGGTCTGCAAACTCAAAAAGTCTTTGTATGGGCTGAGGCAAGCCTCCAGGCAGTGGTATGCCAAACTGTCTTCTGCCCTTTATTCCAGAGGTTATACTCACTCTCTCAATGACTACTCTCTGTTTCTCAAGGGTCAACCTGGTTCTTTTGTGGTGGTTGTGTATATGTGGATGAGATCATTATAACTGGGGATGACAGTGATGAACTGACTGCTCTGAAACTCTTTCTGGATGCTCAGTTTAAAATCAAGGATTTAGGGTCCTTGCATTATTTTTTGGGTCTTGAAGTGTCTGCTGTCCCTGGTGGGATGCACCTCAATCAGCACAAGTATATCTCTGATTTGCTGCACCAGTTTGACTGTGTCAATGTGTCCTCTGTTGTGTCCCCTTTGGACATTAATGTCAAACTTCATGCTGATTCTGGTGAGCTCTTGCCCTCTCCTAATCATTACAGGAGCCTAGTTGGCAAGATGCTCTTCTTGACTCACACCAGACCTGACATCTGTTATGCAGTCCAGCACCTGAGTCAATTTCTCCCCCAGACTTCCCCATATGACTGCTGCCCTGCATGTTATGCGATATCTCAAAGGCACTCCCTCCTTGGGTTTATTCTATTCTGATCATACTGATTTTTCTGTTGCTGGATATTCTGAGAGTGACTGGGCTGCCTGCCCCGATACTAGGCGCTCTGTTACTGGATTTTGTGTGCTCTTGGGTGGTTGTTTGATCAGTTGGAAATCGAAGAAACAGCCTGTTGTTTCTCTTTCCTCTGCTGAGGCTGAATACCGAGCCTTAAGCAAAGTTGTTGCTGAGCTAACTTGGCTCTGTCGCTTGTTGGGTGATCTTGGGGTCCCTGTTTCCACTCCTGTCTCTGTTTATTGTGATAGTATGGCTGTTGTTCATATTGCTAATAATCCTGTTTTCCATGAACGCACAAAACATATCGAGGTGGATTGCCATTTTGTTCGAGACTTGCTGCTCTCTGATTTCTTGCGGTTGCTTCATGTGCCCACTTCTCGTCAGCTGGCTGATTTACTCACCAAGCCTCTGCCGGGTACTATGCTGGCTCCGCTGCTTATCAAGTTGCAGGTGGTTCCCCCTCCAACTTGAGGGGGGGTGTTGGGGTACAAGATGTATATGATGCAAAGTGTATACACAATGTATATTTAATGTATTTTGGTATACAATTAATTGGGCAGTGATGAAATGTCTGGATTGGGCCTATCTGAGCCCGATCCTTGAGAGTCATATCTGAGCCCGTCTCAGAGACCCGAGCCCCATGGTCTTTGGGTCATTGACCCGACCCGCTGTACTATCTATATATATTGGGGTCACAGATATTTGTGACCCCCGGATTTCATTTGTGTAATTTTGTTCCTCGGTTTAATAAACTCTCTCTCTGACCTTCGAGAGACTTCTCACCTACTCCTCCTTCTCTCTACTTTCTCTCTCCATAATTTCCATGATTCATCGGTTTAATCTTGATGTTAACAAATTAACGAGCTTGAATGAGAAAAAAAAAAAAGAAGAGAAAACAAACTAAGGCCTAGAAGCATAAATAAGTAAATATGGGCAATAAATAAATATCTAATTAGCCGTGGTTAAGCAATAAAAGTATAAAGAAGTACGCGTCACTTATTATTTCAGTGCATATCGAGTTTTGATAGGTGGCGTATTTTTTCGCTTAAGCTATTTTTGTTAAATTATATTACGTGAATAATATATTTACTAGTTATTTTTAGTTTAATTGATATAGTGAATAACTATTTGGATAAAAAATTTAAATAAATAAAGAAAAGTGACTTTTACATCACCAAAATGAATCAATTAATCCTCTTAATCCCTAACGTTATATATTTTCTTTTTAAGAGGTAAGGTTCAAAATAATTTGCACACATCTTAACTATTTCGTTAGATACCTTTATCCCTTTATCCGATGTCCCTAAGACACCTTTTCGCACTCGGTACAAGCATTATGAGTTCTTAGTGATGTTATTTGGGTTGACAAATTCCCTAGAAGCTTTCATGGACTTGATGAACCGAGTGTTCAAGCCTTTTTTCGATTCCTTCATGATTGTCTTCATTGATGATATTTTGATCTATTCCCGCAGCCTGTAGGAGCACGAGCAGCATCTTCGAGTCCTTCTTGAGACTCTGAGGGATAGTCAGTTGTATTCTAAGTTTTCAAAATGTGAGTTTTGTTTGAGTTCAGTTGCATTCTTGGGTCATGTTGTACCAGCAGAGAATATTAAGGTGTATACTAAAAAGATTGTGGCAGTCAAAGACTGGCCTAGACCCACATCAGCTAAAAAAAGTACCTGAAGAGATACATAAAAGACTGTTTCTTGATTTTCTTTCAATTTTTTGTATGTTTTCAACGTGTAAAAGATTAGCAGAAAAAAAAAAAAAGCCGCCAAAATTGGTCGCCACTTCACTCTTCCCTTTGTCCCATCACCAAAGAACCACCAGCTGCAGCGCTCCCCCAACCCCGGCCCCGGCGCACCCAAACCCCCAGCCCAGCCTCATTACATATTTTTTCTTCATTAAATTCCCCCCTCCCCCTCTCCCTCCCCCCCAAAAAGAAGGGAATTCTTTTCCCAAAAAAAAAAAAAAAAGAGAGAGAGAAAGAAGGAGGGGAGAAATAGAGGAGCTGGCAAATAGCTGTAAAAATGAAACCTACTCACTCCAACAAAAAACTCTTCACAATCTTCACGCTTGGTTGCACCACTTGTTTTTCCCATATCTCCGCCGCCGGGATCTTTCCATTTTCCGGCGTCATCGACGCCGCGAATGCTTCCGTGGCATCAACTCTTTGTAGGTCCCACCCAGTTTCTCTCAGCCGTTGGATCTTCCATATCTGCTTCTCCGCTAGCTGTCGCGTGGTCTCCTTTATTTCCTTCACTGATTTCTCGTACAATCTGCATTTCTCCTCTACCGTACAATTCTTATACTTTTGAAAATACCTCTCCATCTCCGGCACCCCTATTGCCTTTCTCAAACCGGTGTGTCGACCCGCTGAGTTTGAACCGGAAAACCCGTTTTTCTCAAAAAACTCTTCCAATTCCTCATACATCCCGGATTTCATCATTTCATCAACTCGTTTGAATAAATATTGATTCAAAACCGGAGTTAAAACATTCACCCAGATAAAGCAACAGTTATAACGAAGCTCTTTTGATACAGACTGCACGGGGTTCGACTCGTCGAAAACTTCGATTCCCGGTTCGAACCGGTTTGCTAACAAAGCGTAGATGAACGAGTTGGACCCACCGACGATTAACGGGAGCTTGTTACGATTAATGATGTCTGAGATTCTGCCCGAAGCAACAGACCGGAAATCGGAAGGAGAAAACTCCGACGGAAACTCGCCGAGTAGATGGTGGAAAACACCGCGACGTTCGGACATTGAGATTTTATTTGTTGTAATGTCGAGACCTTTAGAAACTTGGATTTTGTCGGAGTTAATGATTTCTGAATTAGGGTAATAATGAGCGGCGAGGTCGATAGAGAGTTTTGATTTACCAGAACCAGTAGCACCCATTACGATGACGATTTTGTTCTTGTTCGTGGGTCCCACCACGGTTCTACCCGTAGCCATGTTACGTACCCATGTGAGACGATTTGGAAGAAAAACTTTGACATTTTTGCTGTGATTGTATGATGAGTGCTGGAGAAGAAGACAGTGATGAGTTGTTGATACGAATGATTTTAGTAATCTTCTCATAAGGAAATGATGATTATGAATAATGAATATGATTATGTGTGTGATTGAGCTGAGATAAGCAGAGGTTAGAATACTAATGCTGCAACTAATAGTATGTACTATTAACATACGGAAAACATGACAAAAACACAGAGGAAAAATGGGATACCTGAGCACTATATGGAGGAGGCGGGGGTTGGGTAGGGTGGGGGTGGGTCGGTTGGATAGTACTACAGTACTAGTGTTTCTGTTATGATAAGAGGATGAAGATGGAGTTTTTTCATATATATATTTAGTGTGTGTGCGCGCGCTGCTAGCTCGAGCTACTGATATATTCTTGAAACCATCAGTTCTTGACTGTTTCTTTTCTATATATATAATGTACATAGTGTGCATAAAATATATACACAGGGATCTAATTTTTATTGGTTCTATAATTTCAGTGACGAATACTGGCCATTACTTACCTTTAACATAGCTTAGGTTCGTGGCAATACTATTGTTTTTGCCATTGAAATGAAGAAATGTGAGTTTTACTTATCTGATTTTTGGTTGTTTGTTTTTACGGGGGGGAGAAGTGAAGAATAGAAGATGGAATGTGGGCAGAAAGGTGAAGTAATAGTATTGTAGTGGTAGTGGGGTTGTATGTAGACCAGGAAGGAATCATGTTAGTTTTCGTTGCATTTATAACTTGTCGCATATTTATATTCAAGAGTAACTTTTTTCTTTAAGTTTTGGAAAAGGAAAAGAAGCAAAAACAATACCATAGGAAAACAAAATTTGACTTTTACTTAAAGAGGAACCGTGTTAAAGGAAGTTACTTTTTCAACTACAATGTGATCAAGGGATCAAAGAGGTAAAATATAAAAGAGCTAGCTATATTTATACCCATATTAGAATGAAACAATCGAAACATACGCCAGTTGGTATTGCTGGGGAAACAATAGATAACTAATAGAATAGTTAAGTGCGCATAAGTTAGTCCAAACACTAATAAAATTACCTAATAAAACTAATAAGATAATGTGCCAAGTAAATAAGAACACTACCTATCTAGAAAAAGATGTACTATAATGTTATGAATTTATTGTAATCCTTCCAAGTATATTGGGTGGGTGTTCAAATTGATGGATTGGGAATAAAATTGGGCTGGTCTTTACATGTTAAAGTTAAAGAGCAAAGATCAGTTTAAGCTAGTATTCAAAATTATATATATATTTGGAAGCAGAAAAAATATATAAAAATTATATATATAATATTTTTTGACTATTATATTTTTGGCTATTTCATTCCACAATAAATTAAGGGTTGAGAGTTAATCAGTACTTGTGGCGTACTCTTGTAATCTATTTTGGTTCAAAACTTTGATAATGTTGGGTTTAACCCCTCTAATCCATCATGACTACGCCGCTCGCAAAAATTTCAGTAACAAACTAAAGGTGTCAATTTCGATCCATAAATTAATATGCATCTTGTCAATTTTAATTAAGTTAGATGAGTGATGTATAGTGTAAATACTTAAAAGTGTGCCACCAAACAGCTCGAATACATTATTCACAAAGCTAAAAAGAAAACAAAGTCTTTCTGGGCGTGCACATTTGCTTCCATTATCTGTTACAAAATAATTGAAGAATAATGGAGGGTAAATACTTACCCACACTTGTGACCAAACTACATTAACTCACCATAGTTAATAAATTTAATAATAAAAGAATACATATAATTTTTCATGATTAAATAATTAAAGTTCATATGCAAGATATATGTCATGTATCTATTGACTTGGTATAAACACTCGTGCGAGTAACTTTTTACTATAATGGAACAAAATAAGATTTTAAGGGTAAAAACATTGCCCGTATATTCTTTAGAGGATTACACGTTATACTGAATTCTCTACCGGTAATTAGCCTAAAAAGAAAAAAGAAATCTCTACCGGGATGCAAAAAATCAAGAATAATACATGTGTTATGAAATCTCCTATTTAAGGTGAATGTCTATAATTAGAGAGATTCTAGAGTTCTATTCTTGGTAGCTAAATCATCCCCCTCCCTATAAATAAAGGGGTCTTCTACCATTGTAAACAACCCCTAACAATCTCTAAGTATCAATGAGAATACTCCTCTCTCTCTATTCTCTCTATTGCTCTTGTTCTTGTATTATTGTTCTTGTCTTTATATTATTTCATAACACGTTATCAGCACGAGTCTCTAACCAATTGAAATTTTCGATTGTCTTAACTTTTGTTTGTCTAAGGTTTTGCTTCAAAGAAAGAATGAAGAAAGAAGGAAAAGAAAAAGAAAAAAAAAAGGGGAAACGGAAAAGAAGAACAGAACGTTGAAAAGAAAGAAAAAGAAGCAAAAGAAGAAAGAAACGAAAAACAAAGAAAGAAAAAAAAAGGGAAACAGAAACGGAAGAAAGAAAAGGAAGAAAACAGAAATAGAAAACGTGAAAGAAAGATTGAAAACAGAAATTCGAGATTTCGACCTCGGTTCCGTGTTCGTGATTCTAAAAGGCACGAGACTCTACCGTCTCAAGAATCTTCTTGAGAAAATTAAGGTAAGTATTTTACTTTTCTCTTTCAAATTCTTGGAATTCTATAATTTGATTTTATATACAAACATAGACAACAAAGTTTGATTATAACTATAATGGAGTGTGTAAGAAATTATAACCACATGAAGTGGTTAAATCTCTATGTCCTGCCATGATTAAATTCATGTATGATTGTGGGCAAAAGATTGAAAATCCGTCCAATTGAATTTGCTCCATTCCCTTTAGAGAATGTGGAAGCAGTATATGATAAGTCTGAAAGAAGACAAAATTATTACCATGAAGGTATCAATGAATGTGGACGTGACAAAGAATTCCGTCCAATTGAATTTGCTCCATTCCCTTTAGAGAATGTGGTAGCAGTATGTGATAAGTCCGAAAGAAGACAAAATTATTACCGTAAAGGTATCAATAGATGTGGACGTGGCAATAGACGAAATTATAATCGTCATTATTGTGATAATGAGAATAATAAAGATTCTCAAAATAATCTTTCACTTTATGAAAGTAATATTTGACATGAGATTGTGTAAAGCACATGATTATGATCGATTCCCTGAAGTGAATGTGATAATTGTAATAGAGCCCGTAAGTATGAACACGCTCTTGATGTAAATTTGTTTATGTCTGACATTATGAAAAGAAAGTTCGTTACCCTTGAAATTTCGGGCAAGAACTATATGACATGGGTGTTGGATGCTGAAATCCACTTAGATGCTATGGGTCTTGTAGACGCCATTAAAGACAGAAATAATGCATCCACCCAAAACTATGCTAAGGCCTTGATTTTCTTGCGCCATCACCTTGATGAAGGTTTGAAACTGTGCTAAGGCCTTGATTTACTTGCGCCATCACCTTGATGAAGGTTTGAAAATTGAATATATCACAGTCAAAGATCCTCCTATTTTGTGAGATGGCTTAAAGAAGAGATATGACAACCTGAAGTTGGTCACTCTGCCACAAGCACGATACGATAAGAATCCAAAAGAAAATAGTTTATAAACTATATATTATCGTTGCGGTGGAAACGAGCACTGGTCAAAGGCTTGCCGTATACCATGACATTTGGTTGACCTTTATCAAGCATCTCGAAAGAGTAAACGCCCTGAAACGAATTTTGTCTCTGACGACAACTTTGACATCACCCACTTGGATGTGGCAGACTTCTTTGAGCAACCCGAGGGGAAGATAGACCACCTAATCGGTGATGGATCCGTGATGAAAGAAGATGGAGCTGTTTGATTTTATTTTACTTGTTTGTATTAGTGAATGAATAAACTAATAGCCATTAGTATTAGCTCGTATTAGTTAGTTCATGATATAATGTTAGTATTAGTTCTTTAGAATGTATCAATATGCTCAAATATCAATAATATTTTTACTTTCCAGTAGAGGTAATCGACTAACCTGAAAAACTAGTCGGTTATCTCATATTTCGCATAAAAACTGCAAAACAATCGATTGTCAATGATCAACAATCGATTGTATTTAAAACAGTGTGATATGGAATTCTTCAAAAACAGTCAACAATCGATTGTCTATGTTTAACAATCGATTGTCTTTAAAACAATGTGACTATTAAAGGACAACGATAATGCAAGAAACATATCTTGCATATAAGTTTGACATGACCATAATGGTATAACTTTCTCTTTAAGAAAGATATTCACCACATGGATGTTGATGAATCTGTGGTAGTACAAAATTAATTGAGAGCTCTAGAAGAGCCAATTATTACTATGTTGGAGAAACACAATTTAGTATTGTGCTGTAGTAAGTCTCAAAGAAACTTATTCAGTTTCCAAAGTACACGCGAAAGCGATTGATTATATTGAGACTATAAATAAAGGAAGGCTTTGATATCTCCTATTACTACAACTTGTAGCGGGGTAATTTGCATATGAAAAGCTACCCGCTTTGTTCTCCAGTTTGTACTACACAAAAGAAAGAATGTCACAATAAAGTGGATATCTATTGGTATAAAAACCCATGTCATAATAAACCTGAAGTTTATTGATAAGTGCACATGTCATGGTGTAAATTTGAAGTTTACCAATATTGATAATTTGTTCAGTTAGCATTCGTATTAGCATCTCATTTTAAGTATGATGTGCAAATTCACACAGGTGAATATCAAAGAACTAGAAAGTTCTTTACGAATTCTCTTGTATCACTTGTTCTCATTAATGAACTGACCAACTAAAGAGTTCGGGTTGAAGCCCATAAATTCTGGAAATATCAAAGGTGAATATGGGCCCATTCACCTGCCATGTATACCACATATGATGCATCTATGATATGGTTACATGCGCAATTGTTATTAACCCGCAGTCTGGCCGGTGCTTGCGAGGTAAATTGCTCAGTAATCTAACTTCGAGCATAATTTCCAGATTTTCTACTGAAGATAGTTCAACCTGATAAGTTGGTTTATATCAAAGTTGGTTTAGCAAGATAATTATTGAGTGCTTCCACTTAATAGCTAAACTGTTTCTTATGAGAACAAAGTTATATATATCAGTTTGATATAAGTTGTATACGAGAGTATATTCTCCCCTCACAAGTGGTTCAGGGTCAGGAACCAAATAATTTCATCTTATTATTAATGTGCCGTGTATATTGACATGATAATGCACAAAGATGATTTCCCAAAGTTGAGGAAACAAGTTAGCTTTTCTAACATGAGGGGGAGACATGATAAACACTTGAGAAAAGGTTACATGGGATGAATTATCATTTGTATATGTATATCCCCGAATATCATGATATGAACCTGAAGTTCATAAAAGGGATAATTCAATTGCAACATATTGCAAAGCATGCTATACGCATTTGCTGACCCAAAGAAAGTAACTAAATGGAAGAGATACAATTCAAAAAGAATTGATTCCATATGAAAGACATGTAGTTTTGAACCTATAGTTCAAATGCTTGAAAGTATAAAGTCAAAGGTATGTATAATCAGTTTTCGATATCTTATTTGTCTAGCATGACATGGAAAACTTGATATGCATCTAAAGTCTATTATATGGCTTATATGACTTAACTTGAAAGATTTAAGTTGCTTGAAGCATATGCAATTCTTGGTCCTGAAGTACCACATCCTTAGTACAATTTGTGTACATATGTATCTTGCTATAACTATAAGCATGATGGCATTGAGAATGCATCTATGGAGATATTGAAGAGTCATTTCACGACATTATATGAAGATGTTCATATCTATCAAGAATGATGATTTCAAGGTGCGGAATATTTATTCAAGTCAATATGGTTGATTTGTCAAACGTCTACCAAAGATCGTTTTGAAGATGATGCACAAGATTGGAATGCAAATGCTCAAGGATATAAATTGATGTTCTTATTAGGGGGAGTTAATGCGCGTTGCACTCTTTTTCCCTTACAAGGTTTTGTCCCACTGGGTTTTCCTTGCGAGGTTTTTAACGAGGCAACCAATAGGCGCATATTCAAACATGTGTACTCTTTTTCCTTTCTTTAATTTTTCCCATTGGGTTTTGGTTTTAAGGTTTTAACGAGGCACATTGTTGAATAGACATTCAAGGGGGAGTGTTATGAAATCTCCTATTTAAGGTGAATGTCTATAATTAGAGAGATTCTAGAATTCTATTCTTGGTAGCTAAATCATCCCCCTCCCTATAAATAAAGGGGACTTCTACCATTGTAAACAACCCCTAACAATCTCTAAGTATCAATGAGAATACTCCTCTCTCTCTATTCTCTCTATTGCTCTTGTTCATGTATTATTGTTCTTGTCTTTATATTATTTCATAACAACATGCAAATTTTCATAGCCAATTCCCTATAATATAATAAAAACTACACCTACATTATCCAGCGCGTCACATTGCCTGGGGCATAGAAAACAGTTGTTAAATTTCTTGGACAACAGCCTAGTGCAGGGACAACGCGACACGCTGTCCTGGACGCTGGGTGACAGGGTACTTTTCTACTTTGCTCGGAATAAGATTTTGTTGGTCCGACACAATCCCAACTTGTATAAAAAGAAGTTTAATCTTAATTAGAAGGGTGAGATATCAGTTTGGGAGAAAAACACAAGCACGAAATACTCAGGAGCAAGGATTCTTAGATTTTCTTCATTTTTCTTAGTTTTTCAACAATTCAAACACTTGTAAAATTGTTTAACATTATCATGACCGACTAAAACCTATTTGTTCTGAGGTTGTGATTTAGCCATGAATATTATTGTTCGAAGTTGACTTTTTCTTAATTATAATTTGTTAATATATGGTTATTTCTTCAATTCAATGTTTAATTGCTTGATTATCTAGCCAACAGATAAATCAACTATCTTGATTATGCTTAGGAAAGCTACGTTTAGATTAGAGAAGAATTGAAGGAGGCATGATCTTAACTCTAAATGGGCGCGAATTTCTAGTTAGAATAGGAATATACCTAATCACCGTGCTTAATTGAATATCGTACTCTTAATATATTCTTGATAGATTAATTCCATAGGCATATAAGCATCAATCTATTTTGAATAGGCGAGTAGTAATTCGAGAGAATGATACGAGAGGAATTATGGAATTAATTAGCAACATAAGCGAATTGCATGAAAAGGATAGTTAATTAGAACATAATGGATTGGTGAATTGACCATAACCCTCGAATGGTTATCTCTACTGAATTCTCAACAACTATTTGCTTGCTTAATTAGTTAGTTGTTACATTCGTTGTTTAGTTATAATCACAAAATTTAACCTTGATTGACTCGACTTAATAATAATTTGAGTAAAATTAGTAGGTAGTTTTTAATATAAATTTCTGTTGGTCCGATACTCTATTTATTATTGTATTAATTGTTGATCACGTATACTTACGCGAGCAACATTAGTCCACAAAATATTACTTTAACTGATAAATGCTAAAGATTTTATATGAACGAGCTTCTGCTTTTTGATTCCTCGTGTCTGAAATCTGCATTTTTTTCATTTCTTCACTTATTCACCTTTATATGTTTGTAAGACTTACGAGAGTCGGTACTTCTTGTGCTTTACATGCATTTTCAAAGTTACAATTGTTATCTTATAGAAAGAAAGAAATATAGAACAAGTGGAAAGTTGGATCACCACAAAGAATTTGGTGCAATTTGCTCAAGCAAGACTTTAGAGTTTTTTCTTTCCTTTTTTTTCCTTCCCTTTAAGATTAAAATACTGAGTTAAATCAATCCAATTTAACTTTAAAATGTAGTCCAATTGACTCTCAATAAACAAAATATACAATCTAAATTGGAACATAAAAAGTACTTTATTGTACATTGAAAGGGTGACGTTTAAGGTAGGGAATGTTTGGGGCCAAAGAGTTTGTTGGAGAGTTGAGAATGTAACAAAAGGTGGATGCACAAAAAATCAAGTTGTTTGCATGAAAAGTCAGTACAAACTTTCGAAGTCAAGACCTGATAGTAGCTTTTCCCACCAACACTTGAGGGCTGTGCCGACGACCGACGTTTTAAGCTTTAACATATATATTCAATTGGTTGATTTGTATTAGAATATATTGTGGGTATCTTTTTATTATTGGTAGAATATTCTTTTATTATTGTACAATTTTATAGTTGGTTGGATTTGATTTCTCATTATTGTACAGTCCTATAGTTGGTAGAATTTGATACCTCTCTGTACTCTATATATACTTTTGTGAGCAATACGAGAAAATCAATTCTCCTAAAACTCTCTACATGGTATCATACGCCAGTGGCTTATCGCCAAAGAAACCCTAATTCTTCCCTACCCGCGCCGCCGCTGCCGCTGCACTAATCGGTAGCCCGCCGCCGCCGGCCTTCTCGATCCATCGCTTCTCTCCGGCGTCTTGCCGCGCCACCGCTGCACTAACTGGCCGCCCTCTCTCTCTCTCGACGTCGATCAGCGCCTCCTCTACCTCGCGCTTCATGGCCTCTACGACATCCAACGATCTTCTCCAATCGATTGCCATCAATGCATCGGCTCAGATCCCACTTAAATTGGATTTCACTAATTACCTGGCGTGGAAATTCCAATTCCGAACCCTTCTTACGGGTTACGACCTCCTCGGCTTCTTGGAAGGATCGAAGCCGTGCCCACCAGCCACTATCGTCGACAAGGAGGTAACTTCCCCCAATCCAGCATATCCTTACTGGATTCGCCAGGACAATCTTATTCTCAGTGACATCATCTCGTCGATCACACCGACGATCATCTCCTTTATTGCCGCTGCGGAAACCTCTAAAGAGGCCTGGGACATCCTCGCGCGCACATACGGCACTAGTTCTCGTGGTCGTATCATGGCTCTCAAACAGCAGCTCCATAATCCGGTAAAAGGTTCTAAATCTGTTACTACTTTTATGCACGGTATTCGCGTGATTGTGGATGAATTATCTCTCCTGGGTGTTACTGTTGATTCTAAGGATCTTGTCATCAAGGTTCTAAATGGTCTTGATGATCCGTATATGGAGCTCTATCACGCTATCCAAGCCCGTGAATCTCCAATCTCTTTTGCTGAATTACATGACAAGCTGTTAGGCATGGAGGCTCAGATTACTGCCCGTGCGCTGACTACCTCCGCCGCATTTGATTTGGCTCCGTCGGCTGCCTTCGTCGCCAGATAGCAGTCCTGCCGTAGCCGCTTCGGTGGCCGCGGGCGAGGCCATGGCAGTCGTGGTTTATCCTCCGGCCGCGGTGGTTACTCCAACAATGGCCAATCTCGTGGGTACAATGGCAAGTGCCAGCTCTGCAGTGAATTTGGCCACTCCGCGCGCCGCTGTCCGTCTTATCCTATTTCCGGCGCAAATCAGCCCCCTTACGGTGGACCACTGCCGCGACCAGCATACGCTGCATCATCTTATCCGGCTGCTCACACAGCCCATCACTCTCCATCTGATTGGATCCTGGACTCTGGTGCCACTCATCACATAACCAATGATCTTGCCAACATGTCTCTTCACAGTCCTTACACTGGTTTCGATGATGTAGTTATTGGTAACGGTGAAGGTTTAAAAACTACACATACTGGCCAACTTTTCAGTTATTCATCTCTTTTATTGCCTGGGGCTCTCTGTGTTCCACATATTCGTAAAAATTTGATCTCTGTTGCTCAATTATGTCGTCACAATAATGTTAATGTTGTTTTTTCTGATACTGATTTTCAGGTGAAGGATCGTCGCACTTGGGCAACACTCGTCAGCGGCCCACGTAGGAACGACGCCTACTACTGGCCGGCGGTTTCCTGTCTACCGTCCGCCCTCACGGCACAAAAGCTCCCTGCGTCATTGTGGCATTCTCGGTTTGGCCATCCGTCAGCTAAAATCCTACGTCATTTAGTGTCTTCTAGCAGTATAGCGTCTAGTAATGTGTCTGATTTTGCTAGTGTCTCTTGCAAGCTTCATAAGTGTCATAATTTACCTTTCTCTGAGTCAAGTTTATCTTCCACTTCTGAGCTGGAGCTTTTTTTTTTTTTCTGATGTATGGACCTCTCCAATTATCTCTAATGAAGGATTTAAATATTATATCATTTTTGTTGATCATTTTTTTAAGTACGTTTGGTTTTTCCCTTTACGCCGTAAATCTGATGTCTTACAAACCTTCCCCACTTTTAAGTCCATTGCCGAAAAATACTTCTCTACTAAAATCATTACTCTGTATACTTGGGGGTAAATTCCTAGCTTTACGCTCTTTTCTTACCTCCCATGGCATCTCACATCTCACTTCACCTCCTCATACACCTCAACACAATGGCTATGCTGAACGCCGTCACCGTCATATTGTCGATACTGGTCTCACTCTCCTTCATTACGCCTCTGTCCCTCTCATTTACTGGCCTTATGCCTTTGCCACAGCAGTCTATCTCATTAATCGTCTTCCCAAGACAAATCTCTCGATGCTCTCCTCCTTTGAGTCTCTCTTTCATAGGCGCCCCAACCTTGCCAAACTGCATGTCTTCCGCTGTCAATGCTTCCCTTGGCTTCGGCCCTACACCTCACACAAAATGGAACCCAGATCTCGTGTCTGTGTCCTCTTCGGCTACTCATCCACTCAAAGCGCATATCTATGCTTTGATCCCTCAACGTCTAATATCTTCGTCTCGCGTCATGTCACATTCCATGAAGATATCTTCCCGTTCTCCAAATTGTCTAACCTCGAGTCTCCACCCGTACCCATTCCGGTCACCCTAGAAGTCCTTCCGCTGCCTCCGTCAGTACCTGCCGCCGCTCCCACTAGCGATCCTTCACCGGACGCACTGCCGACGCTAACGCCCGAGCCACCAGCGCCACTTACGGCACCGCCAGCGGCCCCCACCGCCGCTACTCCCACTATGCAGCCACCTTCATCCTCTCAGGGTGGTCATCACATGCAAACTCGCAGCAAAAATAACATCTTTACGCCCAACAAGAAGTTTCGTATTTCTGCTGTATCCTCTCTAGCTGTTACAGAACCTCAGACTTTGTCTAGTGCTATGTCTGATGAGCGCTGGCGCGCTGCTATGTCATTGGAGTTTGATGCTCTGCTATGGAATGGCACCTGGGATCTTGTTCCACCTAATTCTTCACAGAATGTTGCAGGCTGCAAGTGGGTTTATCGTATCAAACGAAAGCCTGACGGTAATGTGGAAAAGTTCAAAGCCCGACTTGTTGCGAAAGGATTTCATCAGCGACCAGGTGTCGACTTCCAGGAGTCTTTCAGTGCGGTTATTAAGCCGGCAACTATGCGTTTGGTTCTCAGTCTAGCTGTATGCAAAGGATGGCCTCTTCGTCAAATGGATGTAAACAATGCCTTTCTCCACGGGAGGCTTATAGAGGATGTCTATATGACACAGCCACCGGGTTTTGTTGACAAAGCCTATCCATCTTATGTCTGTATGTTACAGAAAGCTATTTATGGTCTCAAACAGGCACCCCGGGCGTGGTACAGTGAGCTCCGCCAATGCCTTTTGGCCATGGGTTTCGTCAACACTACCTCTGACACTTCGCTCTTCGTCTTTCAGCATTATGGTATTACAGCCTATTTTTTGGTATATGTTGATGATCTCATATTAACTGGTAATGACTCTGCCTTCTTGAACCGAGTGATTGACTCTCTTGGGACTAAATTTTCTCTTAAAGACATGGGTGATCTAAGCTACTTTCTTGGTGTTGAGGTTCTGCGCAGCTCCAAGGGGTGTTTTCTTTCTCAACGTAAGTATGTTGTTGATCTTTTGACTCGTCATAATATGCTGGAATCCAACACTGTTCAGACGCCAACAGCGGCGTCCACCCGCCTTCATCTGGCCGACGGCTCGGCTCCTGCCGACGCATCCGCCTATCGACAGGCCCTTGGGGGCCTCCAGTATCTCTCCTTCACTCGTCCTGATATCTCCTTTGCTGTGAATAAACTCTCACTGTTCATGCACGCTCCTACTGTCACTCATTGGGGTGCAGTTAAGCGCCTCTTCCGGTATCTGAATGGGACGCGTGACTTCGGAGTCTGGCTGCGTCCTTCATCTGCTATACCTCTGCATTGTTTCTCTGATGCTGATTGGGGTGGAAACTGTGATGACCGCTCCTCAACTGGTGCCTATGTTGTCTTTCTAGGGCCTAATCCTATTTCATGGAGCTCCAAAAAGCAGCGTTGAGTTGCACGATCTTCTACTGAGGCTGAATATCGTGCCATTGCTTCTGATGCTGTTGACGTCCGTTGGCTTCATTCACTGCTGCGCGAGCTTCATGTCCCTCTTCCGGCTGCTCCTGCCATTTGCAGCGACAACATTGGTGCCACTTACCTCTGTGCCAACCCTGTGTTTCATTCGCGCAAGAAACACATCTCCATTGATTATCACTTTGTTCGTCAATTGGTTCAGAATGGGTCTCTTCATGTTGCTCACGTATCCTCTACTGATCAGCTTGCTGATGCTCTCACCAAGCACTTATCTCGTCCTCGGCTTCTTCTGCTGATGTCCAAGATTGGCGTGTCCTCCGGCCCTCCATCTTGAGGGGGTGTATTAGAATATATTGTGTGTATCTTTTTATTATTGGTAGAATATTCTCTCATTATTGTACAGTCCTATAGTTGGTAGGATTTAATTTCTTTCATTATTATACAGTCCTATAGTTGGTAGGATTTGATACCTCTCTGTACTCTATATATACTTTTGTGAGCAATACGAGAAAATCAATTCTCCCAAAACTCTCTACAATTTGCACATTTATCTATTTTGCTGCAATATTTGGGACAGTGGGTGTGGGAAGGCTCTCTATTCTCGCTAACGATGATGAGACAAATCTCAGCAGGACAGGTAAGTCCATAGTCTATGGATAGTTGGCAATTGAACTGAAATA
This sequence comes from Nicotiana benthamiana, assembly GCA_034376525.1. Classification (NCBI taxonomy): domain Eukaryota; kingdom Viridiplantae; phylum Streptophyta; class Magnoliopsida; order Solanales; family Solanaceae; genus Nicotiana; species Nicotiana benthamiana. The sequence goes on from CM067330.1 coordinate 46,816,261, forward strand.
AAGTTTGCTGTGAAGCTTGCCTTAGACAAATGCCACATTAGATCGAAAAGCTTTGAACAATATACTCTAATAATTGAATTTAGTTACATCAGTCAACCTTCTAATAATTTACTCTTCTTTTATGGCAAGTGCGCAAATAACCATTTTTAAGGATGCTATTTAGAGATAAGTCAGTATTTATTTTTTCTAAAATTTTAAATTAGAAAGTTTAATTTCAGGATAGTTCAAGATATTTTTATTCCAAAAAATTAAACTGAAAAACTAAAATTCAGGACGCACTGACTAATTCCTAAATAGGAGCCCTTTTGAGTGGTTACCTGGTGTCATTTCCACCTTCTTTTACTCCTGCAACTACGGTTTCAAGTTTCAAAATAATATTTCACCTACTTATAACATGTAAGAATAAGTTATTTACAATGTATTGCCTTTAATTTGATGTCATAAAATTTCAACAGGTAGTTTGAATTTGAGATTAATTTCAACTAAGGTTGTATCCGGTTTCGGTTCTGGGTCTATTTGGGTTTGCGGTTCCGGTTCTGGCGGTTCTGGTTCTGGCGGTTCTGAAGGTGGAACCGGCCCGTGACGATTCCGGGTACCATCCGGTTCCGGTTCTGGCGGTTCCGGTTCCGGCGGTTCCGGTTCCGGCGGTTCTGAATTTTTTTAAAAAAAAATCAATATCTTGTATAGTAGTCATTAGTATATTGTAGAATATATTTTATATGGTGTACTATGTTATTAGTATAGTATATATTGTGTTTGGTAATTAGTATATATTGTGTATAAGTAGTGTATATTTTATATATAAGTAGTATATATTATATTTAAGTAGTATATATTGTATATAAGTAGTGTATATTGTGTTGTAGTTAGTAATTAGTATAAATTGTATATCAGTAGTATATATTGATAAAACAATGTTGTCATTAGTATATTGTGTTGTATGTTATATATTGTATGTTATATAAATATTCAAGGATTGATATAGAAGTAAAGACAAAGAAATATTGAGACAAAAGATATTCAAGGATATGATAAAGAGCATATTTATTGACCAAAATGGCATATCTTTCTTAGTCTTCCTTCCCCCAATGGAATGAGCACAACATGGTACTAATACCACCATTAAAAGGAAAAAAAAACTAAAAGAAGACATGCCAATGTGCAAGTTACATCATAATTTATGCATTATTTCTAACAAATCTCATAAAACCTTCAAGGTTTGGAGGTAGTTGTGTTGGCGGTGGTAAAAATGAAGCTTGTTCATCACCACTTCCGGGTGAAGTTGCTTCCTGAGCAAGTTCTGCTATCATTTCTTCATACGCCTCATCTATTTCTGGTTGTGATTCTGCTAGGCCAAAATTCCTTCTTTCTGCGCGGATTCAATCTCGAAAAAGCACTGATTTTTCCAAGCTGTCCCGGTTCTGGCGGTTCCAACGGGTAAAACCGCCCCACCACGGTTCTCGGGAACCGCTAGAACCGGAATCGCGGGAACCGGGCCGCGGGAACCGGCAGAACCGGCAGGGCCGCGGTTCCGATGCGGTTCCGGTTCGGAACCGCGAAAAATACAGCCTTAGTTTGAATTGAAAAAAAGTAAAAACTGAACATGAAAAAAATGATATGTGTATCACACTGTGTATCATTTGTGTATCACATATGTATCATATTTATATCAATTATGTATCACATGTATATCCATGTATACCTGTTTGTGAGATGCATGCACGATACATGTTTGATACATGAGTCGCAGAAGACTTTTTTGAACTCGATTTAGTTACGAATTTTGATACAAAACCAATCCAAATCACCTCCAATCTTCCTCAAATTTTTTATATTGACTTATCTATATTTTTTCAATGAATTTCAAATATACCAATTGAAAAAGTTCTTTTATTATTTAGATTTTTGGAATATGATATATATTTTTGTATTTCATCACCTTAAGCTATCTAAGCTATAACTTAAGGCCGACCTCTTTTCCAGGGATACCCCACTTCCCGGTCTAGCTTCACTAACTGTATTCACAGCTTTCCAGATCTCGGAACCATTTGCTAACTCATTCATGAAAATTTCTTTCCGTCTTGTATCTAGTGTTGCTAAACACGCTTAAAAATATGAAAGGTGACTTTTGCATGTGATTCTTTGAGAGAAACAATCCTATTATTTGGTTTTTTAATTTTTGTTTGCTAGTTTTAGTAAATTTATGACTATTGGCTAGATGTTGGTAAGTTGAGATTCATTTGTGACATTTGTGTAAGTTTCCCTTTCATATTGTTTGAAGCCTTTTGGGGAACCCGTTAAAACTTAGCCCAAAACAAAATATATCATATCATGTTAAAAGTATTTTCGGATTTGTTTAACCCAACAATCATTATCATACTCGTTCGACCGAACCTGAACTCCAATTCTTGGGATAAACCAACCCGAAAATACTTTTAATATAGTATGACATTATCCACTTTAAATTTTAGACAAAGCCTGCACGACTTTCCTAAAACTTTGTATAAGTAGTACTATAAAATTTCTTGCCACCTGGACTGTTATGTTTATTGTTGGGACCACTAAAACTTTCCTGCTGAAATTTATTTAGACTTTATTATAAGGACTTCCATTGCAACTTGTCTTGTAACTATTTACCAAATTTTTGGGAGAAAACCCCAAAGTCAGCTATCAAAGACTTTAATCGTATCTCTATTCTATCACCTACTGCTACATCATGTAGAAAATCAATATCGCTAAATTGAAAATAAGGGTTATCACTATCAAAGATTCCGAAAGGTTCATTAGGATTTCTAGGTTGGCTACTACTTTAAACTTGCTTATCTTTTCTAGGTTGGGGAGCCGGGGAAGGGGTAGTATTTTGGCGACTACTTTCATCGGTTTTAGCTTTTCCTTTACCGAACATTTTTTTCAACGAAAATGCCATAATAATTATAATTAAGCAAGCTAACAACACAAAAAAATACTATTAGCACGTAAGAGTTGAAACGAGTTTACCGGATTGACGAACAACTTCTTGAAAATTGAAAATCGTTGAACTTGAACACTTGAAAACTTCAATTCAACAACGTCACAAATTTTCACGAATTTGCAACAATAAATTAAGCACTTGCACTAGAAAGATTGAAAGAGAGCTTGAGAGAGATTGAGATATATTGATGAATTGGTGAACAAAAATGAAAGAATGAGGGGTTATTTGTAGTTGAGAAATGGGAAATAGTGTAATTATATAAAGTTTGGGGTTAAATTAAAGTTTGGGTGCCAAATGACTGTTTGTTAAACTTCCAAACGGCTACTTTTTGCAAAGAGCGGTTTGGAAATAATTTTTAAATTTTTTTTTTTTTGAAAAATGCCCGTTAGGGAACCGGCAGAACCGTTTGGAACCGCCAAAACCGGTCCTGAACCGCGAGCTGGTTCCGGTTCTGGCGGTTCCAACGGGTAGAACCGCCCCGCCACGATTTTCGGGAATCGCCGGAACTGAAACCGTCGGAACCGGGCCGCCGGAACCAACAAGACCGCGAAAAATACAGCCTTAATTTCAACTCAAACCATTATGACATGATATGATCAAGCTGTAAAGAATAAAGAACGAAAGCGATTGAATTAATTGTTAATTCAACTACATCCACCCACACGTGATAATGAATTGCTGCACTCTAATATCTTAGACCTTTTGCATGCCAAAGTCTTTTCCCACACTTTCCATCAATAAACTATTGAGACGTGACAAGATTTTGACTATTGAAAAAAGCTAATATGATAAGAAATGAGAAATGCTTAGTAATAATAGACGAAATATCTTACCAACGGTAAAAGTTCCAAACTAATTTATGATATAATTAAACTAAGGTACATAAAATTCTCACATAATAAGCTGCTACTCCAAGGTATGGTCCACCAAATGATAAAATACAGATGCATCTTCCTTAATTTCCATTCATGAACATGTTCAGAATATATTTTAGCCAAAACTAGTCCTGGCCTGTATTACTAAAAAATTAAATTGGCCTGTATTACTAAAAATTAAATTTTAGTGACGGATAAATTATGTAGCTAAATAGAATAATTTATTACTAATCTCATTTAGCAACGAATTAATATTTATAAAAAATATACTAATTATTAATATTTTAACAACAAATTAACAATGACATTCGTAGTTAATTTTACCTTTTTTATAGTGCTGGTTGGTCAACGTTTGCACCACTTTAATTTGGAATTATAAATAAGAATTGAAGGTCAAAGCATGGAATGTGAATAATATGAGAAATGTAAAAGTTGGGGTTTTCAATAGTTTTCTAAGTGATGATCGTCTCATAATCAGAATGATCATCATAATTGATCTCCCTTTTCTCATTTACATAGGAACTTCAGATATACTAAGTGCTATCGTCACGTAACTGTATAATAACATTTTTATATAACAATCATTTATAATAAAAGTTATATCTTTTTGAAATTAATGTTTTATTAAATTATGCTTTCTCCGATCCACAATAAGTGACTTTTACTTTTTTTTTTATAATTTTGGTCCAAAACAAGTATTTATTTATATAATCAAGAAACAATTCAAATTATTTTTTCAAAATTACCTTCATGTAAGTATCCCTAAAAAGTCTTTTACTCCTCACATTAACTATACTGCAACATTTCACTAAGGGTAGTTTAATCTTACTAATCACTTTTGTTTAAAATTTAGCATTTCTGTAACGGATGTTCCCAAAACAAATTAGTCGCTTATTGTGAACCGGAAGAAATAATATATCTAATCTAAAAAATACTTTATTGTAACGTTTAAAAAATATTCAAACAAACAAAAGTGTTATAAATTTATTTTTTAACTATAATTAGATATTAAAGGATAGTGACTATTTTTGAAGTCTCTATACCGCAGTTGAATGTGGACTTGGGAAATTGATTAGGAAAGATGTCAATGTGGGATCAGTGACAAGTAGAAAAACAAGAAAGAAATGACAAATTTCTTTTCCTTATAGAGAAGATTTAATGAAAGAATCCCATGGATGACTTTTTAGCCCATCCGTGTGGCACTTTTAAGCTTTATCTTTGAATTGATTACATTTCAATTGAAAAATATTTCCGTATTCAAACAAAATCAAATAGTTTAATTTTGATTATTATTTTGACTAAAAAGTATTTGGTCTTATTCGTTAAACCAGTTCGATAAAGAGATTTGAAATAAATTTTAGCCTAAAATAATGAATTTTATATTTAAGATAAATGATAGAAATGAACAAGCACAACTAAACATAAATTTTGACTACAACAACGATTGGTTGTCGTTATATAAGAAATAGGCAAATGCTTCAATAATGTCGAATGACAATAGGGAATACATAAAAGGAAAAGAATCATCATATTCAAACAAGATTGCCTTCCATCCGTTTGATAAACAAGAATTGAAGATTCATATTGAGATTGTCGCGCCTCCTTTTTTCTCGCGGAATCCGGATTTCAACATTCATCGGGAACAATTTATTTTCTTTTCTTTTGGCAATTGAGTATTTGAATTTGAAGAGTCGCCACCTAATAGATTTAAGGTGCATTAAGGCACCTAGAACAAATAACTCATAAAATCGATTTGCATTTCTAGAGACTTGGGTAAAGGCTCGAAATAACCTTGAGGGGAAGGTGTTAGGCACCCATCGCGATCCACAATGAGAGGTCCCGATCGAACTCAAATTACGTGAATTAGTATTACAAATAAAGTAAATTAGACAAATTGATATTGCAATTAAAACAAGGGGGTAAGAGGGGTCCTAGAATCTTTAGCCTACAAAATTACATCTGTACAATACCCGGCAAGCTTTCCTCAACTAGAGGGGTTATACGTGACATTAGTGCACATGTCATCATATCCTTTTACTATCCAATTACCCTCCCCTTAGTGGTTATATAATCTCTTTTGATTAAATGAACTCTATACGTACATTACCCGTCCATTCCTTGTGGCCTTGGAGGTATTTAAAACCTCTAATTTAGGCAGTTCTAGACTTTTCTAAGGTACTCAAAGGAGAAAAACCTATGCGACAATCAAAACAATTAGGACTATCAAGTAAAGAACAATCAAGGTGGATCACGTTTACCACCACAAATAAGCAAACAATAGCACGTCTCAAACAACAGGATTTCAGACATTTGTAAAGGTCATAGAGCAGGATATCTAGGTGAACAAATAGAATGTATGCAACATCATGCGATGTGATAGAAACCTAATCAATTTATCTACTGATTATTAGACCTGGTGAATCTGGACAATTCACAAATAACAAAAGCATAGTTTTACAGTTTGGAGTATCTTAGTAGCCCTACAGGCCTGCCTATGCGTGTAACAGTGATGACCTATAAGCATGGTATTTAATCATTAATCGGGAGGACAGTAAACCAATAAACAATCTTTCGCAGGTAGATTGGATCCTATAGGCATGCTGTCTAGGCGCAATGATTGATTTTACACTTGTAGAATGGTAGAAAATACAAAAATTGATTTAGGATCCTATAGGCATAACATCTAAATGCATCAATTAGTTTTAAAACCTTTTCGAAATACAGAACTGATCTAAACTTGACGGCACATAGAGATCAATTTACAGGCATGGTGTCTAAAATGCAAAATCGATTTTTAAACCCTATAAGCATGGTATCTAAAATGCAGGATCGATTTTTTGAACCCTTTGGGCATGACACCTAAATAGGCAAACATTGTGATGACTTATAAGCATGATTTCTAAGTGCTAATGATGTTGAAATCCTATAAGCATGCACTCTAAATGCAGAAAGTGATTTTAAAAACTTATAGACATGGTATCTACCCATTCCCAACAAAAATATGTATAAGAGTTCCCCCCGTTTTACTGATTTCTTCAATATCTATTTACAAAGTAATTAATCTTACAACCCAAGCGTAAATGAATTACAGGAATTAATAACACTGTACTATAGGAAGCCTGGATAGGCCCAAAGCAAAACATGAGAAATCAGGCCTTCAAATAGTCCCAAGTGCCATATCTCATAATGCAAGAGAGGGTATCCTGATGTGTCAAAGTTATCAAGGGCCTCAGGGACCCCGGGCAGTGCTCATACCAAGGTCCTCTTTAAATATCAACAGCTTGTGCAATATGGAATAGCCAGTCCCAATGTGTCAAAGCTCAGAGGAGTCCCATATACTTCAAAATAATGCTTACACTGGAGGGGCAGGAACCTAGGTATTCTAAGAATTGGAGTGAGAGTGCTTCACAAGATATAGTTTTAGACTCCTAGGAAATAAGGAGCAAACATGGTCATTCAATTCTTGGAACCTAAGCCAGCAAACAAATAAAATTCAAAAATAGGATCACTTAGTTTAGTTGTCACTAGGTGAGTAAACACAAAGACATGGCATGCTGCGATTAATCAAATAATCGCGTAAAAAAGGGGTAGCAGGAATTGGGAGCAATGTTGGTCAGGAGTCTGTGAGAGATGAGCATTTAGAATTGGACTGAAGGAACATGCTAGTGGGGAAATAGATAGACATAGATCTAATTTAGATATAAGCAGGCATGTAGACTTGCTGGAAGCAGAAGCACATAGGTCTAACTAAAACAAAGTAATTAGGCTTAAAGCAAGACACAAATAGGTTTTATCAAACATAAGTAGACATGTTATTGCAGTAAATAGATGAATTGGATAGAAGTATACGTATTAGTAAACACATAGATTGAATAGAAGTAGACATGATAGTAAACACATATATTGAACAGAAGTGGACATGCTAGTAAACACATAGATTGAACAGAAGTAGACATGCTAGTAAACACATAGATTGAACAGAAGTAGACATACTGACTACAGGGGAACACCTAAGTTTTATCGAATAGCAGGAAACATATAGTCTAATTGCATAGCCATAAATATAGTAAACATAGAGCATATAGATCTAAAAAATAGTCATACTGATAACAGGAAACACATAGTTTAATTGAATAGCAGTAATGAAGGCATACATGTTGGAAATTTGCAGTAGGAGAGTAAAGTAAATAGGATCCAAGATCTTGTCTTGGCTTCCAGCTGCCTAGATAGTGCAATAGACAAGTAGTAGTAGGTTGCAATAGAGAGAAAGAGAAAGAATTTTTAAGTGTTTTTCGATAAGTCTCTGTGTGTGTGTGAGTTTGAAACATAGTCTTGTACTTATGAGAGTTGAGTAGTGTAAAGTAAGTAAGGCAAGGCATTTTGATATTGTAAATAAGGTAAGAAAAGCAATCAAATAATCAATTAAGCTCTTGACAGGGCAGACAATTAGGGAATTATTCCCATAAATAACTAGGATTGAGTTTCAAATAAGGCAAGAAGAGAGTCTAACAATCAAATAACGTTAGAACCCATAAATCAAGCAATCAATCACACAAATAAGGTAACATGAGAAATTAGAGACTATTCTGAGGTGAAACAACCCCTAAATAGGCAAGAGATGTTAATTAAGAACCTCAGAATTAAGGAAAGCAAGCAAAAATTAAATCAATTATTTCAGCAAAAATGAAACCCTAAATAATTGAATTAGTTATTCAACTATTCAAAACAATAACGAACAAAATGTTGAAGCGAACAGTGAATAATCAAACAATCATGCTTGGAACATAGTCATTATCGAAAGATTAAACAAAAACATAATTTTTTTTGGAAAATCCTTTTACAAGAACAGACAAAGTAGAAACCCTAGTTTTGAAAATACTTAGAGTCGATTAACAGTAGATGAATTAGAAGACTCTTAAAGAAAATGGTCATGGAAACTTGAAACCACTTCAGACACAGAGATTTGACTAACCAATAATCAAGGAAACCAAAATCCTAAAATAATAAAGTACCGAAATTGATTGACAGTAAGAAACAAGAAATCTTTAAAGAAAAGTCATTGGCAAACTCAGAACCATTCCAGATCTACCATGATCTGGCGGATTCATGTCCAAATATAAGTATTTTGAAGAAAAAGGTGAGGGGTAAAGAGAATCTAATATTGAACCATAATCATCGAGATAGTAGCACTCACAAACGGAGGTGACCGTAGGCGGACTCTTAAAGAGTCTCGAAAAAGATCTAGGCTAGATCAATTGGGATTTCTTTCATGAAATAGCAAAATCAAACAACCAAAAGAAGTAGGAGACCAATAAAGGTCTGAAACAATCATGGAACCTCATAGAATAGGTAGGAATCGAATGGATTAGAGCTAGGTTTAGATGGCGGAGATTAGGGTTAGGGGTAGGTTGGGTACCATAGATAACGAAGAGGAAAGGATTTTAGGGAGGTTGAACGGGAGAAATGATTAGGTTTTACGAGTCTTTTGTACTAAAAAAGGAAAAGGGGGACGGTGGCCGTTGGTCTTTGTAATCAACAACCAAGATCAAAGGGGTTTGGGATCGAGTAGAGTCTTTATGTTTGTGCTGGGGTGGGTTTGGGCTGGGTTATAATTGGATTGGGATTGGGGAATTGAAATTGGGCTGGTTTAATAGGCTAGATCTAAAAAAAAAGGCTATTTGTTAAATACCAATTTAATTAAAAATAACAATGTTAAAAAATAATTAATAGAATTAAAAATAATTTTCATGCTTAGAAATATTTTAAAACAATTTAGTATTTTAAAAAATACAAAAAGCTATTTTTCTGGTAAAATAATGAAATAATGCATGCATGGGTAATTGCAAAGGTATTGCAATTATAAACCCAAAAATGCAAATAAGGCTATTTGAGAAATAATTGAGACTTAGTACTGATGCAAATGATAAAATTGAGCCACAAAAGTATAATAAAACTATTTGTGATGAAATTAATAATTATTTATATAAATAAAAATACGGGGATAAATCCTTAAAATTGCAAAAATTATGAAAAAATATTAATTGATGCTAATGCATAGTTTTGGAGGTATACATGCATTTTGAAAAACTAAAGAAAAATTGGGTATGAACAACTGCCCCTCTTTAACCTGAAAGGATGAAATAGTTTTCAAGCAAAGAAATAATGGCCAATTTTGACCGAATGGGATGTTCTGAAAATAGAGACCGAACCCTGGTCTTTGAGCTGCCTACATATCCATGGTTTTACATAAATCAGGCAATATATAGTTTTGGACCCAACGATAAATAAAATCGATAGAATTGTTTTAGGAAATATCGTGTGTTTGGAAAAGGGTTATTTTGGGGAGGATAATATCAGATAGATTTAAGCAGAATTATGAGTGTGAATCTGAATTATAACCGATGTATCGCAGGGCAGGTATCTGAACGATCATGGAGTGTAGGCGAGCAATTGATGGGAATCTATTACGTTTGTAATAACAGCAAGGTATATTGGTATGAGTGAAAATCAGAGCAAAAATTGCTCTTGTTTGAAGAATGATTACCTCCTAGATTACCTACAAAATTTAAAACACAATGCATGCGAGCATATAGATGATGTGAATTGCCTTTGGACCATGAAAAATTGCCTTTGGACAGTGCGGATGACGTCCTTAGACTATGATGTCCTAGGCCATGAATTGTGAGATAGGAGATTCGTAGGCCATGAAATGATATTCTCGGCCATGAGGATGGTACCTCTGAACCATGAAGTCTTTGAATAATGATGTGCAAGTATTGAGGGATCCTTGGGCCATGACATGGCGTATTTAGGCATTGAGGATGATGCCTTCGGACTATGACACCTTTGCACAAGTTTATATGTTAGCCCATGAAGTGCAAAGATATGATAAAAATGATAGCAAGACAAAGTTTAGTCTCGTGTGAAGTTTGGGGCAGAGCTTAGTCCAAGAGAAATAATGCGAGAATAGAGCAACATTCATGTTAGGAGGGGCAATGCTTAGTCCCATGAGAAAGGAGTGCTTAGCCTTATGTAAATATGGAGCCAGGGATTAGCCTCATGCGAGATTGAGACAGAGCTTAGTCTCATGCAGAGATAAGAAAATGCTTAGCCTTATGAAAATATGAAGACAGGTCTTAGCCTCATGCAATATTTGAGACATGGCTTCGTCTCATGGAAAGAGAAGGCAATGCTTAGCCTTATGCAAATATGGAGGCAGGGCTTAGCCTCATGCAAGATTTGAGACTGGGCAGTCTCAGATAAGGAGAAGGCAATGCTTATCCTTATTGCAAATATGGAGGCAGGGCTTAACCGCATACAATATTTGAGACAGAGCTTAGTCTCATGCAAAGACAAGGAAATGCTTAGCCTTATGCAAATATGGAGGCATGACTTAGCCTCATGCAGGATCTGAGATAGGGCTTAGTCTCATGCAAAGAGAAGGCAAAATTTAGCCTTATGCAAATATGGAGGCTGGGCTTAGCCTCATGCAAGATTTGAGACAGGGCTTAGTCTCATGCAAAGAGAAGCCAATGCTTAGCCTTATGCAAGTATGGAGGTAGGACTTAGCCTCATGCAAACTTGAATTTTAATCCCTTGTTCTCGAGGTGGGCGCCTGATTACAAAAAACATGAATTGTATTCCCTTGTTCTCCAGGTGGGCGCCTGATTACCAAAACTTTAATTGTATTTCCTTGTTCTCCAAGTAGGCGCCTGATTACCATAACTTGAATTGAAATCATTTGTTCTCTAGGTGGGCGCCTGATAACTAATAACTAGAATTGTATTACCTTATTTTCTAGGTGGGCGTCTAATTACCATCACTTGAATTGTATTCCCTTGTTCTCCAAGTGGGCGCCTGATTGCCAAAATTTGAATTGTATTCCCTCATTCTCTAGGTGGGCGCCTGATTGCCAATACTTGAATTGTATTCCCTTTTTCTCTAGCTGGGCGCCTGATTACCAAAACTTGAATTTTATTCCCTCGTTCTCTTTGTGGGCGTCTGATTTCCAAAACTTTAACTATATTCCCTTATTCTCTAGGCGGGCGCCTAATTACCAAAACTTGAATTGTATTCCCCTGTTCTCCTGGTGGGCGCCTAATTACCAAAAACTTGAATTATATTTCCTTGTTTCTCCAGGTAGACGCCTGATTATAGAAACATGAATTGTGTCTCTTGTTCTCCAGGTGGGCACCTGATTACCATAAACATGAATTGTATTCCCTTGTTCTCCAGGTGGGCGCCTGATAGCCAAAAACTTGAATTGTATTTCCTAATTCTCCTGGTTGGCGCCTCATTACTGAAAACTTAAATTGTATTCCCTTGTTCGCTGGGCATCTGATTAGCGAAAACTTGAATTGTATTCCCATGTTCTCCAGGTGGATGCCTAATTTAAAAAATCTTTAATTATATTTCCTTGTTCTCCAGGTGGTCGCCTAATTTCCAAAATTTGAATTGTATTCCCTTTTCTCCAAGTGATGCCCAATTACCAAAACTTGAATTGTATTCCTTTGTTCTCCAGGTGGGAGTATGATAACCAAAACTCAAATTGTATTCCGTTATTTTCCTTTTGGGTGCCTGATTACCAAAACTTGAACTATATTCCCTTGTTTTCTAGCCGGGAACCTGATTACCAAAACTTGAACTGTATTCTCTTATTCTCCAGGTGGCCGTTTGTTCCAAAAATTTAGACTATATTCCCTTGTTCTCCAGGTGGTCGCCTGATTACCAAAACTTGAATTTGATTCCCTTGTTCTCCAGGTGGTCACCTGATTGCAAAGAACTTGAACTTTATTCCCTTGTTTTCCAGGTGGGCGCCTGATTGCAAAAAACATGAATTGTATTCCCTTGTTCTCCAGGTGGGCGCCAGGTAGGCACCTTATTATAAAAAACATAAATTGTATTCCCTTGTACTCCAATTGGGCACTTGATTACCTAAACTTGAGTTGTATTCCATTGTTCTCAAGGTGGGCACCTAATTGCAAAAACTTGAATTGTTTTCCCTTGTTCTCCTAGTGGGCGCCTGATTACCAAAACTTGAACTTTATTCCCTTGTTCTCTATGTGGGGCTTGATAACCAAAAACTTGAACTACATTCCCTTGTTCTCCAGGTGGTCACCTGATTACAATAACTTAAATTATATTCCCTTGTTCTCTTGATAGGCACCTTATAACCAAAAACTTGAATTGTATTTCCTTGTTCTCCAGGTGGGCGCTTGATTGCCAAAACTTGAATTGTATTACCTCGTTCTCTAGGTGGGCGCGTGATTACCAGAACTAGAATTATATTCCTTTTTTCTCCAGGTGGGCGTTTGATTACAAAAACCCAAATTGTATTCCCTTGTTTTCTGGGAGGGTTCCTAATTACCAAAACTTAAATCGCATGCCCTTGTTCTCAAGGTGGGCGCCCGATTACGAAAAACTTGAACTATATTCCCTTGTTCTCAAGGTGGGCAGTTGATTACCAAAACTTGAATTATATTCCGTTGTTCTCTAGGTGGGCGCCCGATTACCAAAAACTAGAATTTTATTCCCTTGTTTCGCAAGTGGGTGCCTAATTACCAAATTATGAATTGCATTCCCTTGTTCTCCAGGTGGGCGCCTGATTACCAAAACTTTAATTGTATTCCCGCGTTCTCTAGGTGGGCGCCAGATTACCAAAACTTAAATTGTATTCCCTTTTCTCTAGGTGGGCGCCTAATTACCAAAAAGTAGAATTGTATTCCCTTATTTTCCAGGTGGGCGCCTAGTTACCAAAACTTGAATTGTATTCCCTAGTTCTCCAGGTGGGCGCCTGATTGCAACAATTTGAATTGTATTCCCTCATTCTCCAGGGGGCGCCTGATTGCCAAAACTTGAACTGTATTCCCTTTTTCTCTAGGTGGGCGCCTAATTACCAAAACTTGAATTATTTTCCCTCGTTCTCTTGGTGGGCACCTGATTTCTAATACTTAAAATGTATTCCCTTGTTCTCTAGGTGGGCGCCTAATTACCAAAATATGAATTGTATTCCCTTGTTCTCCGAGTGGGCTCCTAATTACCAAAAGCTTGAACTACATTTCCTTGTTCTCCATGTGGTCGCCTAATTACAAAAACATGAATTGTGTTCCCTTGTTCTCCTTGTGGGCGCCCTGATTACCAAAAACATGAATTGTATTCCCTTGTTCTTCAGGTGGGCGTCTGATAGCCAAAAACTTGAATTGTATTTCCTTGTTCTCCTGGTGGGAACCTGATTACTAAAAACTTGAATTACATTCCCTTGTTCGCCAAGTGGGCGCCAGATTACCGAAAAACTTGAATTGTATTCTCTTGTTCTCCATGTGGATGTCTGATTTCCAAAACATTTAATTATATTTCCTTGTTCTCCAGGTGGATGCCTAGTTACTTGAATTTCATTCCCTTGTTCTCCAGGTGGGAGCCTGATTACCAAAACATAAATTCTATTCCTTTGTTCTCCATGTGGGAGCCTGATTACCAATTTTGTATTCACTTATTTTCCAGGTGGGCGCCTGTTTACAAAAACTTGAACTGTATTCCCTTATTCTCCATGTGGGCACCTGATTGCCAAAACTTGAATTGTTTTCTCTAGGTCTCCAGGTGGGAGCCTAATATCCAAAACTTGAGCTGTATTACCTTGTTTCAAAGTGGGCGTTTGATTACCAAAAACTTGGACTACATTCCCTTGTTCTCCAGGTAGTCGCTTGATTACCAAAACGTGAATTATATTCCTTTGTTCTCCGGGTGGGTACCTGATTGCAAAAAACTTGAATTGTATTCCATTGTTTTCCAGGTGGGCTCTTGATTGCGAAAAACTTGTATAGTGTTCCCTTGTTCTCCAGGTGGGCGCCTGATTACCAAAACTTGAATTGTAATCCCTTATTCTCCAGGTAGGCACCTGATTAAAAAAAACAAAAAATGTATTCCCTTGTTCTCCAAGTGGGAACTTGATTACCTAAACTTGAATTGCATTCCCTTGTTCTCGAGGTAGGAACCTGATTACTAAAAATTGAATTGTATTCCCTCGTTCTCCAGGTGGGCGCCTGATTACAAAAACTTTAATTGTATTCCCTCGTTCTCCAAGTGGGCGTCTGATTACCAATACATGAATTGTATTCCTTTGTTCTCCAGGAGGTGCCTAATTACCAAAAACGAGAATTCCATTCCCTTGTTTTCCAGGTGGGCGCCTAATTACCAAAACTTGAATTATATTCCCTTGTTCTCCAAGTGGGCACCTGATTGTCAAAACTTGAATTATATTCCCTCGTTCTCGAGGTGGGTGCTTGATTACAAAAACTTGAATTATATTCCTTTTTTATCCAGGTAGGCGTGTTTACAATAACATGAACTGTATTACCTTGTTTTCCAGTTGGGCGCCTGATTACCCAAAACGTGAACTATATTCCCTTATTCTCAAGGTGGGCTCCTGATTACCAAAACATGAATTATATTCCCTTGTTCTCTAGGTGGGCGCCTAATTACCAAAAACTAGAATTGTATTCCCGTGTTTTCCAGGTGGGTGCCTAATTACCAAACTTGAATTGCATTCCCTTGTTCTCAAGGTGGGCACCTGATTACCAGAAATTGAATTTTATTCCCTTGTTATCTAGGTGCGCGCCTGATTACCAAAACTTGAATTGTATTCCCTTGTTCTCCTGGTGGGCACCTGATTGCCAAAACCATTAATTGTATTCCCTTGTTCTCCAAGTGGACGCCTGATTAAAAAACGTGAACTGTGTTCCCTTGGTCTCCAAGTGGGCGCTTGATTACCAAAATCTTGAATTGTATTCCCTTGTTCTCCAGGTGGGAACCTGATTGCCAAATGTTTAATTATATTCTCTTATTCTCTTGGTGGACACCTCATTACCAAACTTGACTTGTATTCCCTTGCTCTCCAAGTGGGCGCTTGATTAACTTAACTTGAATTTTATTCCCTTGTTCTCGAGGTGGGCCTGATTACCAAAAATTTGAATTGTATTCCCCTGTTCTCAAGGTAAGCGCCTGATTGCCCAACCTTTAATTGTATTCCGTCGTTCTCCAGGTGGCGCCTGATTACAAAAACTTGGATTGTATTCCCTTGTTTGCCAGGTGGGCGCATGATTATCAAAAAGTAGAATTTTATTCCCTTGTTTTCTAGGTGGGCGCCTAATAACCAAAACTGTAATTGTATTCCCTTGTTCTCCAGGTGTGCGCCTGATTTCAAAAACTTGAATTGTATTCCCTTGTTCTCCAAGCGGACGCCTGATTACAAAACGCGAATTGTATTCCCTTGTTCTCCAAGTGGGCGCTTGATTGCCTAAACATGAATTGTGTTCCCTTGTTCTCAAGTTGGGCGCCTGATTACCACAATCTTGAATTGTATTCCCTTGTTCTCCAGGTGGGAACTTGATTGCCAAAATCTTTAATTATGTTCCCTTGTTCTCTTGGTGGACACCTCATTACAAAACTTGACTTGTATTCCCTTGCTCTCCAAGTGGGCGCTTGATTAACTTAACTTGAATTTTATTCCCTTGTTCTCGAGGTGGGCGCCTGATTACCAAAAATTTGAATTGTATTCCCCTGTTCTCAAGGTTAGCGCCTGATTGCCCAACCTTTAATTGTATTCCGTCGTTCTCCAGGTGGTGCCTGATTACAAAAACTTGGATTGTATTCCCTTGTTTGCCAGGTGGGTGCCTAATAACCAAAACTGTAATTGTATTCCCTTGTTCTCCAGGTGTGTGCCTGATTTCCAAAACTTGAATTGTATTCCCTCATTCTCCAGGTGGGCGCCTGATTGCCAAAACTAAAACTGTATTCCCTTGTTCTCTAGGTAGGCGCCTAATTACCAAAACTTGAATTTTATTCCCTCGATCTCTTAGTGGGCGCCTGATTGCCAAAACATTAAGTGTATTCCCTTATTCTCTAAGTGGGCACCTAATTACCAAAACTTGAATTGTAACCCATTGTTCTCTTGGTGGGCCCCTGATTACCAAAAACTAGAATTTTATTTCCTTGTTCTCCAGGTGGGTGTGTAATTACAAAAACATGAATTGTAATCCCTTGTTCTCCAGGTGGGCGCCTGATCACCAAAAATATAAATTGTATTCCCTTGTTCTCCAGGTTGGCGCTTGATAGCAAAAAACTTGAATTGTATTTCCTTGTTCTCCTTGTGGGCGCTTGATTACCGAAAAGTTGAATTGTATGCCCTTGTTCGCTAAGTGGCCGCCTGATTACTAAAAACGTGAATTGTATGCCCTTGTTCTCCAGGTGGATGCTTGATTTCCAAAATCTTTAATTATATTCCCTTGTTCTCCAAGTAGGCGCCTTTACCAAAACTTCAATTGTATTCCCTTATTATTCAGATGGGCGACTAATTACAAAAACATGAATTGCATTCCTATGTTCTCCAGGTGGGAGTCTGATTACCAAAACTTGAATTGTATTCCCTTATTTTCACTGTGGGCGCCTTATTTCCAAAACTTGAACTATATACCCTTGTACTCCAAGTGGGCACCTGATTGCCAAAACTTGAATTGTTTTCCCTTTTTCTTCAGGTGGGCGCCTGATTATCAAAACTTGAACTGTATTCCTTGTTCTCTAGGTGGGCGCTTGATTACCAAAAACTTGAACAATATTCCCTTGTTCTCGAGGTGGTCTCCTGATTGGAAAAACTTGAATTATATTCCCTTATTTACCGGATGGGCGCCTTATAACCAAAAACTAGAATTGCATTCCCTTGTTCTCAAGGTAGGAACCTGATTACTAGAAATTGAATTGTATTCGCTTGTTCTCTATGTGGGCGCCTGGTTACCAAAACTTGAATTGTATTCCCTTGTTCTCCAGGTGGGCGCCTGATTGCCAAAACCTTGAATTGTATTCCCTTGTTCTCCAGGTGGGCGCTTGATTGCCTAAACCTTGAATTGTATTCCATTGTTCTCCTAGTGGGCGCTTAATTACATTAAATTGAATTGTATTCCCTTGTTATCAAGGTGGGCGCCTGATTATCAAAAACTTGAATTGTATTCCCTTGTTCTCCAGGTGGGCGCCTGATTACCCGAACTTTTATTTATTCCCTTATTCTCTCGGTTGACGCCTGATTACGAAACTTGAATTGTATTCCATTGCTCTCCAAGTGGTCGCTTGATTAACCTAACTTGAATTTTATTCCCTTGTTCTCGAGGTGGGCGCTTGATTACATAATTCTTTAATTGTATTCCCCTTTTCTCCAGGTGGACGCCTGATTACCCAAACCTTAATTGTATTCCGTCGTTCTCTAGGTGGACGCCTGATTACCAAAACTTGAATTGTATTCCCTTTTTGGCCAGGTGGGCGCCTAATTACCAAATTGTACTTGTATTCCCTTATTTTCTAGGTGGGCGCCGGATTTCCAAAACTTGAATTATATTCCCTCATTCTCCAGTTCGGCGCCTGATTGCCAAAACTAAAACTTTATTCCCTTGTTCTCTAGGTGGGAACCTAATTACCAAAACTTGAATGGTATTCCCTCGTTCTCTTGGTGGGCGACTGATAGCCAAAACTTGAACTGTATTCCCTTGTTCTCTAGGTGGGGGCCTAGTTACCAAACTTGAATTGTAATCCCATGTTCTCTTGGTGGGCGCCTGATTACCAAAAAGTTATATTATATTTCCTTGTTCTCCAGGTGGGTGCCTAATTAGAAAAACATGAAATGTGTTTCCTTGTTCTCCAGGTGGGTGCCTAATAACAAAACATGAATTGTGTTCCCTTGTTCTCCAGGTGGGCACCTAATCATCAAAAACATAAATTGTATTCCCTTGTTCTCCAAGTAGGCGCCTGATAGCCAAAAACTTGAATCTTATTTCCTTGTTCTTCTTGTGGGTGCCTGATTACCAAAAACTTGAATTGTATGCCCTTGTTCGCTAAGTGGCCGCTTGATTACCAAAAACATGAATTGTATTCCCTTGTTCTCCAGGTGGATGCCTGATTTCCAAAATCATTAATTATATTCCCTTGTTCTCCAAGTAGGCGCCTAATTACCAAAACGTGAATTGTATTCTCTTATTATTCAGATGGGCGATTGATTACCAAAACTTGAATTGCATTCCTTTGTTCTCCAAGTAGGAGCCTGATTACCAAAACTTGAATTGTTTTCCCTTATTTTCACTGTGGGCGCCTTACTACAAAAACTTGAACTATATACCCTTGTACTCCAAGTGGGCACCTGATTGCCAAAACTTGAATTGTTTCTCCTTTTTCTTCAGGTGGGCGCATGATTACCAAAACTTGACTATATTCCTTGTTCTCTAGGTGGGCGCTTGATTACCAAAAACTTGAACTATATTCCCTTGTTCTCGAGGTGGTCGCCTGAAAAACTTGAATTATATTCCCTTTTTTACCAGGTGGGCGCCTTATTACCAAAAACTAGAATTGTATTCCCTTGTTATCCAGGTGGGTACCTAATTACCAAAACCTGAATTGCATTCCTTTGTTCTCAAGGTAGGAACGTGATTACTAGAACTTGAATTGTATTCCCTTGTTCTCTATGTGGGCGCCTGATTACCAAAACTTGAATTGTATTCCCTTGTTCTCCAGGTGGACGCGTGATTACCAAACTTGAATTGTATTCCGTTGTTCTCCAAGTGGGCGCTTAATTACCTAAACTTGAATTGTATTCCCTTGTTATGAAGGTGGGCAATTGATTATCAAAAACATGAATGGTATTCCCTTGTTCTCCAGGTAGGCGCCTGATTACCCGAACTTTAATTTCATTCCCTTGTTCTCTCGGTGGACGCATGATTACTAAACTTGAATTGTATTCCCATGCTCTCCAAGTGGTCGCTTGATTAACTTAACTTGAATTTTATTCCCTTGTTCTCGAGGTGGGAGCTTGATTACCAAAAACTTGAATTGTATTCCCTTGTTCTCCAGGTTGGCGCCTGATTACGCAAACTTTAATTATATTCCGTTGTTTTCTAGGTGGACGCCTGATTACCAAAACTTGAATTGTATTCCCTTGTTAGCCAGGTGGGCGCCTGATTATCAAAAAGCAGAATTGTATTCCCTTGTTTTCCAGGTGGGAGCCTAATTACCAAAATTATACTTGTATTTCCTTATTCTCCAGGTGGGCGACGGATTTCCAAAACTTGAATTGTTTTCCCTCATTCTCCAGTTAGGCGCCTGATTGCCAAAACTAAAACTGTATTCCCTTGTTCTCTAGGTGGGCGCCTAATTACCAAAACTTGAATGGTACTCCCTTGTTCTCTTGGTGGGCGCCTGATAGCCAAAACTTAAACTGTATTCCCTTGTTCTCTAGGTGGGCGCCAAGTTACCAAAACTTGAATTGTAATCCCTTGTTCTCTTGGCGGGCGCCTGATTACCAAAAACTTGAATAATATTTCCTTGTTCTCCAGGTGGGTGCCTAATTAAAAAAACATGAAATGTGTTCCCTTGTTCTCCAGGTGGGCGCCTGATCACCAAAAACATAAATTGTATTCCCTTGTTCTCCAGGTGGGAGCCTGATAGCCAACAACTTGAATTGTATTTCCTTGTTCTCATTATGGGCTCGTGATTAATGAAAATTTGAGTTGGATGCCGTTGTTCGCTAAGTGGCCGCCTAAACACCAAAAACATGATTTTTATTCCCTTGTTCTCCAGGTGGATGCCTGATTTCAAAAATCTTTAATTATATTCCTTTGTTCTCCAAGTAGGCGCCTAATTACCAAAACTTGAATTGTATTCCCTTATTATTCAGATGGGCGACTGATTACAAAAACTTGAATTGCACTCCTATGTTCTGCAGGTGGGTACCTGATTGCCAAAACTTGAATTGTTTTCCCTTGTCCAGGTGGGCGCCTGATTACCAAAACTTGAACTATATTCCTTGTTCTCTAGGTGGGCGCTTAATTACCAAAAACTTGAAATATATTCCCTTGTTCTCCAGGCGGTTGCCTGATTAGAAAAACATAAATTTTATTCCTTTGTATACCGGTTGGGTGCCTTATAACCAAAAACTTTAATTGTATTCCCTTGTTTTCTAGGTGGGCGCCTGATTACAAAAATCTTGAAATGTATTCCCTTGTTCTCCAGGTGGGCGCCTGATTTCATTAATCTTTAATTATATTCCCTTGTTTACCTGGTGGACGCCATATAACCAAAATCATGAATTGTATTGCCTTTTCTCCTAATGAGCGCCTGATTACCAAAACATTAATTGTATTCCCTTGTTCTCTAGGGGGGCACCTGCTTATCAAAACTTGAATTGTATTCCCTTGTTCTCCAGGTAGGCACCTGATTACAAAAAACATGAATTGTATTCCCTTGTTCTCCAAGTGGGCACTTGATTACCTAAACTTGAATTGTATTCCCTTGTTTCGAGGTAGCCGCCTGATTACAAAAAACATGAATTGTATTTCCTTGTTCTCCAGGTGGGCGCCTGATTACCAAAATATTAATTTTATTCCCTCGTTCTCCAGGTGGGTGTTTGATTACCAAAAACAAAAATTGTATTCCCTTGTTCTCCAGGTGGGCGCCAGATTACCAAAACTTGAATTGTATTCCCTTATTCTCCAAGTGGGCATCTGATTACCAAAACTTGAATTGTATTCCCTTGTTCTCTAGGTGGGTGCCTGATTACCAAAAACTAGAATTGTATTCCCTTGTTTTCCAGTCAGCGCCTAGTTACCAAAACTTGAATTGTATTTCCTTGCTCTTCAGGTGGGGGCCTGATTTCCTAAACTTGAATTGTATTCCCTCGTTCTCCAGGTGGGCGCCTTATTGCCAAAACTTGAACTGTATTCCCTTGTTCTCTACGTGGGCGCCTAATTACCAAAACTTTATTTGCATTCCCGTGTTCTCCAAGTGGGCACTTGATAACAAAAAACTTGAATTATATTTCCTTGTTCTCAAGGTGGGCTCCTAATTACAAAAACTTGAATTGTATTCCCATGTTCTCTAGGTGGCCGCCAGATAGACAAAAACTTGAATTGTATTTCCTTGTTTTCCAGGTGGACGCCTGATTACCGAAAAGTTGAGTTATATTCCCTTATTCTCCAAGTGGGCGCTTGATTAACTTAAGTTGAATTTTATTCCCTGGTTCTCAAGGTGGGCGCCTGATTACCAAAAGCATGAATTGTATTCCTTTGCTCTCCAGCTCGGCACCTGATTATCAAAACTTGAATAGTATTTCCTCGTTCTCTAGGTGGGCGCATGATTACCAAAACTTGAATTGTATTCCCTTGATCTCCAGGTGGGTGTCTGAATACCAAACACAAATATTGTATTCCCTTGTTTTCTAGGTGGGAGCCTGATTACCAAAAATCGAATTGTATTCCCTTATTCTCCAAGTTGGCGCCTGATTGCAAAAACTTGAATTGCGTTCCCTCATTCTCCAGGTGGGCACCTGATTACCAAAACTTGAATTGTATTCCCTTGTTCTCTAGGTGGATGCCTGATTACCAAAACTTGAATTGTATTCCCTTGTTCTCTAGGTACGCACCTGATTACAAAAAACATGAATTGTATTCCCTTGTTCTCCAGGTGGGCGCTTGATTACCAAAACTTTAATTGTATTCCCTTGATCTCCAGGTGGGTGCATTCTTATCTAAACTTGGAATGCATTCCCTTTTTCTCCAGGTGGGGGCCGGATTACCAATAGTTAAATTGTATACCCTTGTTCTTTAAGTGGGCTCCTGATTACCAAAACTTGAAGCGTATTCCCTTGCTCTCCAGGTGGGCGCCTGATTGCCAAAACTTGAACTGTATTCCCTTATTATCCTGGTGGTCGCAAGATTACCAAAACATTAAATGTAGTCCCTTGTTCTCCAGCTGGGAGCATGATTTCCAAAACTTGAATAGTATTCTCTTATTTTCCGGGTAGGCGCCTGATTACCAAAACTTGAACTATTCCCTTGTTCTCCAGGTGGGCACCTTATTACATAAACTTGAACTGTTTTCCCTTTTTCTCCAGGTGGGCGCCTCATTACCAACACTAGAACTGTACTCCCTTGTTCTCCAGGCGGTCGCTTGATTACCAAAACCCTTAACTATATTCCCTTGTTCTCGAAGTGGTCGCCTGATTACCAAAACTTGAAGTATATTCCCTTGTGCTCCAGGTGGGTGTTTGATTGGAAAAAGCTTGAATTGTATTCCCATGTTTTCCAGGTGGGCGCCTAATTACCAAAACCTTGAATTGTATTAACTTGAATTGGATTCCCTTGTTCTCCCGGTGGGCGCCAGATTACCAGAACTTCATTGTATTCGCTTATTCTCCATGTGGGCGCCTTCTTATAAAAACTTGAGTTGTATTCCCATGTTCTCCAAGTGGGGGCTGGATTACAAATAGTTAAATTGTATTCCCTTGTTCTCCAGGTGGGCGCCTGATTACCAAAACTTGAATTGTATTCTCTTGCTCTCTAGGTGGGTGCCTGATTACCAAAACATGAACTGTATTCCCTTGATCTCCAGGTGGGCGCCTGATTACCAATACTTTAATTGTATTCCTTTGTT
Source organism: Nicotiana benthamiana (assembly GCA_034376525.1). Classification (NCBI taxonomy): domain Eukaryota; kingdom Viridiplantae; phylum Streptophyta; class Magnoliopsida; order Solanales; family Solanaceae; genus Nicotiana; species Nicotiana benthamiana. The sequence continues at coordinate 46,839,565 of CM067330.1, forward strand.
CTCCAAGTGGGCGTCTGATTATCAAAAACTCGAATTATGTTCCCTTGTTCTCTAGGTGGCTCCTGGTTACAAGAAAACTTTAATTGTATATCCTTGTTCTCCAGGTAGGCGCCTGATTGACAAAAAAACATGAATTTTATACCCTTGTTCTCCAGGTGGGCGCCTGATTACCGAAAATATGAATTGTATTCCTTATTCTCCAACTAGGTGCCTGTTTACTGAAAACTTGAATTGTATTACCTTTTTCTCCAAGTAGGCACCTGATTACAAAAACTTGAATTGTATTTTCTTGTTCTCCAAGTGGGAGCCTGATTACAAAAACATAAATTGTATTCCCTTGTTCTCCAAGCCTGATTAAATTATATTCCGTTGTTCTACAGGTGAGAGCCTGATTACCAAAACTTGAAATGTATTCCGTTGTTCTCTCGGAGAGCGCCTGATTATAAAAAACTTGAATTGTATTCCCTTGTTCTCCAGGTGGGCGCCTGATTACCAAAACCTTGAATTGCATTCCCTTGTTCTCTAGGTGGATGCCTGATTTCCAAAACTTGAATACTATTCCCTTATTCTCCAAGTGGGCGCATGATTACCAAAACTTTAATTGTATTCCCTTGTTCTCCAGGTGGGAACGTGATTACCAAATACTTGAATTATATTGCCTTGTTATCCAGGTGGGCACCTGCTTACCAAAAAGTTGAATAGTATTCCCTCGTTCTCCAGGTGGGCGCCTGGTTACATAATCATGAATTGTATTCCCCTATTGTCCAGGTGGGTGCCAGATTACCAAAAACAAAAATTGTATTCCCTTGTTTTCTAGGTGGGCGTCTGATAACCAAAACTCGAGTTCTATTCCCTTATTCTCCAGGTGGGCGCCTTATTGTTAAAACTGTAATTGTATTCCCTCATTCTCTAGGTGGGATCCTGATTGCCAAAACTTGAACTGTATTCCTTTGTTCTCTAGGTGGGTGCCTGATTACCAAAACTTGAATTGTATTCTCTTGTTCTCCTGGTGGGCACGTTATTACAAAAAACTTGAATTATATTTCCTTATTCTCCAGGTGGGTGCCTGATTACCAAAATTGAATTATGTTCACTTGTTCCCCAGGTGGGCGCCTGATTACCAAAAGCTTTTATTGTGTTCCCTTGTTCTCCAGGTGGGCACCTAATTACACAAGCTTGAATAGTATTCCCTCGTTCTCCAGGTGGGTCCCTTATTCTCTAGGTGGGTACCTAATTACCAAATACTAGAATCGTATTCCCTTGTTTTCCCGGTTGGCGCCTGATTACCAAAACTCGAATTGTATTCCCTTATTCTCCAGGTGGGCGCCAGATTGTCAAAACTCGAACTGTATGCCCTCGTTCTCCAGGTGGGCGCTTGATTGTAAAAGCATGAAGTGTATTCCCTTGTTCTCTAGGTGGGTGCCTGATTACCGAAATTTGAATTGTATTCCCTTGTTCTCTTGGTGGGCGCCTGATTACAAAAAACTTGAATTATATTTCCTTGTTCTCCAAATGGGCACCTAATTACCAAAACTTGAATTTTGTTCCCTTGTTCTCCAGGTGGACGCCGGATTACCAAAAACATGAATTGTACTATTTCCTTGTTCTACAAATGGGTGCCTGATTACCGAAAACATGATATGTATTCCCTTGTTCTCCAACTGGGTGCCTGATTTACGAAAACTTGAATTGTATTCTTTTGCTCTCCAGGTGGACACCTGATTGCCATAAACTTTATGTACATTCCCTACATCTCCAGGTGGGAGCCTGATTACCAAAACTTGAATTGTATTCCCTTTTTCTCCAAGTAGGCGCCTAATTATATTCCCTTGTTCTCCATATTATATTCCATTGTTCTCCAGGTGGGTGCCTGATTGAAAACTTGAATTGTATTCTCTGGTTTTGCAGGTGGGCGCCTGATTACCAAAAACTTGAATTATATTAACTTGAATTGTATTCCCTTGTTCTTCAGGTGGGCGCCTGATTACAAAAAAACATGAATTGTATTCCCTTGTTCTCATGGTGGGCGCCTGATTGCCAATACTTGAATTGTATTCCCTTATTCTCCAGGTGGGCGCTTGATTGCCAAAACTTTAATTGTATTCCCTTATTCTCCAAGTGGGCGCCTGCTTATCAAAACTAGAAATGTATTCCCTTGTTCTCTAGGTGGGCGCCTGACTACCAAAACTTGAAGTGTATTCCCTTGCTCTCCAGGTGGGCGCCTGATTGCCAAAACTTGAACTGTGTCTTCTTATTCTCCTGGTGGGCGCCTGATTACCAAAACTTTGATTGTATTCCGCTGTTCTCCAAGTGGGCGTCTGATTACAAAAAAATCGAAATATATTCCCTTCTTCTCCAGGTGGGCGCCCGATTACCAAAACTTGCATTGTATTACCTTGTTCTCCAGGTGGGCGCCAGATTACAACAAACTTTAATTGTGTTCCCTTGTTCTCCAAGTAGGTGTCTGACTGACAAAAACTTGAATTGTATTCCCTTGTTCTTTAGGTGGGAGCCTGATTACCAAAAACATGAATTATATTCCCTTGTTCTACAAGTAGGCGCATTATTACCGAAAACTTGAACTGTATTCCCTTGTTCTCCAGCTGGGCGCCTGATTATCAAAACTCGAATTGTATTTCCTTGTTTTCAAGGTGGGTGCCTGATTATCATAACTCTAACTTAATTCTCTTGTTCTCCAGGTGGGCGCCTTATTGCCAAAACTTGAACTGTATTCCCTAATTTTCCAAGTGAGCACCTGATTACTTAAAAATTTGAGCAATATTACCTTGTTCTGCAGGTGGGTGCTTGATTACCAAAAATATGAATTGTATTATCTTGTTTTCCAAGTGGACACCTGATTACCAAAAACTTGAATTGTATTAACTTTAATTGTAATCCCTTGTTTTCAAGGTGGGCGCCTAATTACCAAAACTTGAATTTTATTCCCTTGTTCTCCACATAGGCACCTAATTACCAAAAACTTGAATTTTACTCCCTTGGTCTCTAGGTGGACACCTGATTACCAAAACATTGATTGTATTCATTTGTTCTCTAGGTGAGCGCCTAATTATAAAAACTTGAATTGTATTCCCTTGTTCTCCAGGTGGATGCCTGATTACCTAAAACTAGAATTCTATTTCCTTATTCTCTAGGTGGGCGCTTGATTACCAAAACTTGAATTATATTCCCTTGCTCTCTAGGTGGGTGCCTGATTGCCAAAACATGAATTGTATTCCCTTGTTCTCCAGGTGGGCGCCTGACTAACAAAAAGTTGAACTGTATTCCTTCATTTTCCAAGTGGGCACCTGATTACCAAAATATTTGAACTATATTCCCTTGTTCTACAGGTGGGTGCTTGATTACCAAAAATATGAACTGTATTCTCTTGTTTTCCAGGTGGGCACATAATTACTAAAACCTTCAATTGTATTACATTTAATTGTATTCCCTTGTTTTCCAGGTGGGCGCCTAATTACCAAAACTTGAATTGTATTACCTTGTTCTCCAAGTAGGCAACTAATTACCAAAAACTTGAATTTTATTCCCTTGGTATCCTGGTGGACGCCTGATTACCAAAACTTTAATTTTATTCCCTTGTTCTCTAGGTGGGCGCCTGATTATCAAAACTTGAATGGTATTTCCTAGTTCTCCAGGTGGAGGCCTGATTACCTAAAACTAGAATTCTATTCCCTTATTCTCTAGGTGGGTGGATGATTACCAAAACTTGAATTGTATTTTCTTGTTCTCCAGGTGGGCGCCTGATTCCTAATACGTAAATTGTATTAATATTTTCTCCAGGTAAGTGCATGATTACCAAAAAATTTGATTGTATTCCCTTATTCTCTAAGTGGGCGCTTGATTACCAAAACCTTGAATTATATTCTCTTGTTCTCCAAGTGGGCGCCTGAGTACCAAAACTTGAATTGTATTCCCTTGTTCTCCAAGTGGGCATCTGATTACCAAAAACTTGAGTTATATTCCCTTGTTCTCCAGGTGGGCGCCCGATTTCCAAAACTTGAATTGTATTCCCTTGTTCTCCAGGTGGGCGCCTACTTATCAAAACATGAGATGTATTCCCTTATTCTCCGAGTGGGCGTCTAATTACCGAAAACATGAATTGTATTCCCTTGTTCTCCAAGTAGGCGCATGTTAACTGAAAATATGAATTGTATTACCTTCTTCTCCAGGTGGGCGCCTTATTGCAATAACTTGAATTGTATTACCTTGTTCTCCAAGTGGGCACCTAATTACAAAGACCTTAATTGTATTCCCTTGTTCTCCAGCTGGGCGCCTGATTAAATTATATTCCCTTGTTCTCCAGGTGGGCGCCTGATTAAAAAACTTGAATTATATTCCGTTCTTCTCTAGGAGAGCGCCAGATTATGAAAAACTCTAATTGTATTCCCTTGATCTCCAGGTGGGCGCCTGATTGCAAAATACATTAATTATATTCCCTTGTTCTCCAGGTGGACGCCTGATTACCAAAACTTGAATTGTATTCCTTTGTTCTCCAGGTAAACGCCTGATTGTGAAAAGCTTGAATTGTATTCCATTGTTCTCCGGGTGGGCGCCTGATTGCGAAAAACTACAATTATATTCCCTTGTTCTCCAGGTGGATGCCTGATAACCAAAACATGAATTGTATTCCCTTGTTCTCCGGGTGGGTGTCTGATTGCAAAAACCTTGAATATTATTCCCGTGTTTTCCAGGTGGGAGCCTGATTACCAAAAACCCGAATTGTATTAACTTGAATTGTATTCCCTTGTTCTTCAGGTGGGAGCCTAATTACCAAAACTTAAGTTGTATTCCCTTGTTTTCCAGGTAGGCACCTGATTACAAAAAAACATGAATTGTATTCCCTTGTTCTCATGGTGGGCGCCTGATTGCCAAAACCTGGACTATTTTCCCTTATTTTACAGGTGAGCGCTTGATTACCAAAACTTTAACTGTATTCCCCTGTTCTCCAGGTGGGGGCCGGATTACCAAAAGTTAAATTGTATTCCCTTGTTCTCTAGGTGGGCGCCTGTTTACCAAAACTTGAAGTGTATTCCCTTGCTCTCCAGGTGGGCGTCTGATTACAAAAAACTCGAAAATATTCCCTTGTTCTCTAGATGGGCGCCTAATTACCAAAACTTGCATTGTATTCCCTTGTTCTCCAGGTGGGAGCCTGATTACAAAAAACTTTTATTGTGTTCCCTTGTCTCCAAGTAGGCGCCTGACTGACAAAAACTTGAATTGTATTCCCCTGTTCATTAGATGGGAGCCTGATTACCGAAAAGATGAATTGAATTCCCTAGTTCTCCAAGTAGGCGCATGATTACCGAAAACTTGAACTGTATTCCTTTGTTCTCCAGGTGGGCGCCTGATTGTCAAAAACTTGAATTTTATTACCTTGTTCTCCAAGTGGGCACCTTATTACAAAAGCTTGAATTGTATTCCCTTGATCTCCAGCTGGGAGCCTGATTACAAAAACTCAAATTGTGTACCCTTATTTTCCGGATGGGCGCCTGATTACCAATACTGGAATTATATTCCCTTATTCTCCAGGTGAGCACTTGATTACTAAAACTTGAACTGTTTCCCTTGTTCTCCAGGGGCGCCTGATTACCAAAACTTGAACTATATTTCCTTGTTTTCCAAGTGTTTTCTTGATGACCAAAAACCTTGTCTACATTCCCTTGTTTTCAATGTGGTTGCCTGATTACAAAAACTTGAACTATATTCCCTTGTTCTCCATGTGGGTGTTTGATTGCAAAAAGCTTGAATTGCATTCCCAAGTTTTCCAGGTGGGCGCCTGATTACCAAATACTTAAATTGTATTAACTTGAATTGTATTCCCTTATTCTCCTGGTGGGCGCCTGCTTATAAAAACTTGAGTTGTATTTCCTTGTTCTCCAGGTGGTGTCGGATTACAAAAAGTTAAATTGTATTCCCTTGTTTTCCTTGTGGGCGCCTGATTACCAAAACTTGAATTGTATTCCCTTGCTCTCTAAGCGGGCGCCTGATTGCCAAAACATGAATAGTATTCCCTTGTTCTCTAAGTGGGCCTGCGATTGCCAAAAACTCAAATTATATTCCCTTGTTCTGTAGGTGGGCACCTGATTACCGAAACTTGAATTTTATTCCCTTGTTCTCAAGGTGGCACCTGAATACAAAAAACATTAATTGTATATCCTTGTTCTCCGGGTAGACGCCTGATTGACAAAAAATTGGATTGTATTCCCTTGTTCTCCAGGTGGGCGCATGATCACCGAAAACATGAATTGTATTCCCTTATTCTCCAAGTAGGTGCCTGTTTACGGACAACTTGAATTGTATTACCTTGTTCTCCAAGTGGGTGCATGATTACAAAAACTTTTATTGTATTACCTTTCTCTCCAAGTGGGTGCCTGATTACAAAAACATAAATTGTATTCCCTTGTTCTCCAGCTGGGCACCTGATTAAATTATATTTTGTTGTTCCTTAGGTCGGCGCCTGATTACAAATACTTGAATTGATTCCGTTGTTCTCCAAGTGGGCGTCCGATTATCAAAAACATGAATTGTGTTCCCTTGTTCTCCAGATGGGCGCCTGATTGTGAAAAACATGAATTATATTCCCTTGTTCTCTAGGTGGGCGCCTTATTACTGAAACCTTGAATTGTATTCCCTTGTTCTCTTTGTGGACGCCTGATTTCCAAAACTTGAATATTATTCCATTATTCTCCAAGTGGGCGCATGATTCCCAAAACTTTAATTGTATTCCCTTGTTCTCCAGGTGGGCACCTGATTACGAAAAAGTTGAATAGTATTGCCTCGTTCTCCAGGTGGGCGCCTGATTACATAATCATGAATTGTATTACCCTATTCTCAAGGTGGGTGCCTGATTACCAAAAACAAAAATTGTATTCCCTTGTTTTCTATTTGGGTGCCTGATAACCAAAACACAAATTCTATTCCCTTATTCTCCAGGTGGACACCTGATTACTGAAACTTGAACTTTTTCCCTTGTTCTCTAGGTGGGCGCCTGATAACCAAAACTTGAAGTATATTCCCATGCTCTTCAGGTGGTCGCTAGATGACCAAAAACTTTAACTATATTCCCTTGTTCTTGAAGTGGGTGTTTGATTGCAAAAAGCTTGAATTGTATTCCCATGTTTTCCATGTGGACGACTGATTACCAAAACCTTGAATTGTATTAACTTGAATTGTATTCCCTTGTTCTCCTGGTGGGCGCCTAATTACCAAAACTTTAATTGTATTCCCTTATTCTCCATTTGTGCGCCTGCTTATCAAAACTTGAGTTGTATTCCCTTGTTCTCCAGGTGGGGGCCGAATTACAAAAAGTTAAATTGTATTCCCTTGTTCTCCAGGTGGGCTCCTGATTACAAAAACTTGAATTGTATTCCCTTGCTCTCTAGGTGGGCGCCTATACGCTTGATTACCAAAATTTGAATTGTATTCCCTTTTTCTCCAAGTGGGCGTCTGATTACCAAAAACTCCACCTATATTCCCTTGTTCTCCAAGTGGGCGCCTGATTACAAAAACTTGAATTGTATTCCCTTGTTCCCAAGGTGGTGCGTGATTACAAAAAACTTTAATTGAATATCCTCGTTCTACAGGTAGGCGCTTGATTGACAAAAACTTGAATTGTATTCCCTCATTCTCCAGGTGGACGCCTGAATACCGAAAACATGAATTGTATTCCCTAATTCTCCAAGTAGGCGTCTGTTTACTGAAAACTTGAATTGTATTACCTTGTTCTCCAAGTGGGGGCCTGATTACAAAAACTTGAATTGTATTACCTTGTTCTCCAAGTGGGTGCCTGATTACAAAAAACATAAATTGTATTCCCTTGTTCTCCAGCTAGGCGCGTGATTAAATTATATTCCGTTGTTCGCCAGGTGGGCACCTGATTACCAAAACTTGAATTGTATTCCATGGTTCTCTAGGAGAGCGCCTGATTCTCAAACACTTGAATTGTATTCCCTTGTTCTCCAGGTGGGCGCCTGATTACCAAAACCTTGAATTGGATTCCCTTGTTCTCTAAGTGGACACCTGATTTCTAAAACTTGAATATTATTCCCTTTTTCTCCAAGTTGGCGCATGATTACCAAAACTTTAATTGTATTCTATTGTTCTCCAGGTGGGAACTTGATTACCAAAAACTTAAATTATATTCCCTTGTTCTCCAGGTGGGCACCTGATTACCAAAAAGTTTAATAGTATTCCCTCGTTTTCCTCGAGGGCTCATGATTACATAATCATGAATTGTATTCCCCTATTCTCCAGGTGGGTGCATGATTACCAAAAACAAAAATTGTAATTCCTTGTTTTCTAGATGGGCGCCTCATAACCAAAACTCGAATTCTATTTCCTTATTCTCCAGGTGGGCGCCTGATTGCAAATACTTGAATTGTATTCCCTCATTCTCTAGGTGGGCGCCTGATTGCCAAAACTTCAACTGTATTCCTTTGTTCTCTGGGTGGGTGCCTGATAACCAAAACTTGAATTGTATTCCCTTGTTCTCCTGGTGGGCGCCTGATTACAAAAACTTGAATTATATTTCCTTGTTCTCTAGGTCGGTGCCTGATTACAAAAATTGAATTGTGTTCCCTTGTTACCCAGATGGGCGCCTGATTACCAGAAACTTTAATTGTGTTCCCTTGTTCTCCAGGTTGGCGCCTGATTACCAAAACTTGACTAGTATTACCTCGTTCCTTAGGTGGGCGCCTTATTACGAAAAATTGAATTGTATTCCCATATTCTCTATGTGGGTGCGTGATTACCAAAAACTAGAACTGTATTCCCTTGTTTTCCAGGTTGGCGCCTGATTACCAAAACTCGAATTGTGTTCCCTTATTCTCCAGGTAGGCGCCAGATTGCCAATACTCGAATTGTATTCCCTCGTTCTCCAGGTGGGGCGCTTGATTGTAAAAACATGAACTGTATTTCCCTTGTTCTCTAGGTGGGTGTCTGATTACCGAAACTAAAATTGTATTCCCATATTCTCCTGGTGGGCGCCTGATTACAAAAAACTTGAATTATATTTCCTTGTTTACGAGGTAAGCGCCTAATTACCAAAACTTGAATTTTGTTCCCTTGTTCTCCAGGTGGGCGCCTGATTACCAAAAACTTGAATTGTACTCTCTTGTTCTCCATGTGGGTGCTTGATTGCCTAAAACTGGAATTTTATTTCCTTGTTCTACAAATGAGCACCTGATTACCGAAAACTTTATATGTATTCCCTTTTTCTCCAACTGAGCGCCTGATTTACGAAAACTTGAATTGTATTCTCTGCTCTCTAGGTTGACGCCTGATTGCCAAAATATGTAATTATATTCCCTCTTTCTCCAGGTGGGCGCCTGATTACCAAAACTATAATTGTATTTCCTTGTTCTCCAGGTAGGCGCCTGATTACAAAAACTAAAATTGTATTCCTTTGTTCTCTAGGTGGGCGCCTGATTACTAAAACTCGAATTGTGATTCCTTGTATTCCAGGTGGGCGCCTGATTATTAAAACTCAAACTTTATTCTCTTGTTCTCCAGGTGGGCGCCGGATTGCCAACACTTGAATGGTACTTACTTGTTCTCTAGGTAGGCGTCTGATTACCAAAACTTGAATTGTATTCCCTTATTTTCCAATTAGGCACCTGATTACCAAAATATTTGAATTGTATTAACGTTAATTGTATTCCCTTGTTTTCCAGGTGGGCGCCCGATTACCAAAACTTTAATTGTATTCCATTGTTCTCCAGGTAGGCACCTAATTACAAAAAACTTGAATTGTATTCCCTTGTTCTCAAGGTGGCGCCTGATTACAAAAAACTTTAATTGTATATCATTGTTCTCCAGGTAGACGCCTGATTGACAAAAACTTGAATTGTACTCCCTTATTCTCCAGGTGGGCGTCTAATTACCGAAAACATGAATTGTATTCCCTTGTTCTCTAAGTAGGCGTCTGTTTACTGAAAACCTGAATTGTATTACCTTATTCTCCAGGTGGGCGCCTTATTGTAAAAACTTGAATTGTAATGCCTTGTTCTCCAAGTGGGCACCTGATTACAAAAACTTGAATTGTATTCCCTTGTTATCCAGCTGGCCATCTGATTAAATTATATTGCCTTGTTCTCCAGGTGGGCGCCTGAATAACAAAACTTGAATTGTATTCCGTTGTTCTCTAGTAGAGCGTATGATTATGAAAAACTTGAATTGTACTCCCTCGTTCTCCAGGTGGACACTTGATTACCAAAACCTTGAATTGTATTGCCTTGTTCTCTAGGTGGACGCCTGATTTCAAAAACTTGAATACTATTCTCTTATTCTCCAAGTGGGCGCATGATTACGAAAAACTTAAATGGATTCCCTTATTCTACAGGTGGGAACCTGATTACCAAAAAATTGAATTATATTCCCTTGTTCTCTAGGTGGGTACCTGATTACCAAATAGTTGAATAGTATTCCCTCGTTCTCCAGGTGGGCGCCTGATTACGTAATCATGAATTGTATTCCCCTATTCTCCAGGTGGGTACCTGAATACCAAGAACAAAAATTGCATTCCCTTGTTTTCTAGGTGGGCGCCTGATAACAAAAACTTGAACTGTTTTTCCTTCTTCTCCAGGTGGGCGCCTGATTGCAAAAACTTGAACTGTATTCCCTTGTTCTCCAGGTGGTCGCTTGATGACCAAAAACCTTAACTATATTCCCTTGTTCTCGAGGTGGTCACTTATTGCTAAAACTTGAAGTATATCCCTTGTTCTCCAGGCGGGTGTTTGATTGTAAAAAGCTTGAATTGTATTCCCATATTTTCCAGGTGGGCACCTGATTACCAAAACCTTGAATTTTATTAACTTTAATTTTATTCCCTTGTTCTCCTGGTGTGCACGCGATTACCAAAACTTTATTGTATTCTCTTATTCTCCAGGTGGGCGCCTACTTATCAAGACTTGAGTTGTATTCCTTTGTTCTTCAGGTGGGGGCGGGATTACAAAAAGTTAAATTGTATTCCTTTGTTCTCCAGGTGGGCACCTGATTATAAAAACTTGAATTGTATTCCCTTGCTTTCTAGGTAGGCGACTGTTTGCCAAAACATGAACTGTATTCCCTTGTTCTCCAAGTGGGCATCTGATTACCAAAAACTCGAATTATATTCACTTGTTCTCCAGGTGGGCGCCTTATTACCAAAACTTGAATTGTATGCCCTTGTTCTCCAGGTGGCGCCTGATTACAAAAAACTTTAATTGTATATCGTTGTTCTCCAGGTAGGCGCTTGATTGACAAAAACTTGAATTGTATTCCCTTGTTATCCCGGTAGGCGCCTGATTACCGAAAACATGAATTGTGTTCCCTTATTCTCCAAGTAGGTGCATGTTTACTGAAAACTTGAATTGTATTACCTTGTTCTCCAAGTGGCGCCTGAGTACAAAAACATAAATTGTATTCGCTTGTTCTCCAGCTAGGCGCCTTATTAAATTATATTCCATTGTTTTCCAGGTGGGCGCCTGATTACTTGTATTCCCTTGTTCTCCTGGTGGGCGCCTGATTACCAAAAACATGAGTTATATTTCCTTGTTCTCCAGGTCGGCGCCTGATTACTAAAATTGAATTGTGTTCCCTTGTTACCTAGGTGGGCAACTGATTACCATAAACTTTAATTGTGTTCCTTTGTTCTCCAGGTGGGCGCCTAATTACCAAAACTTGAATAGTATTTCCCCGTTCTCTAGGTGGGCGCCTTATTACGAAAACTTGAATTGTATTCCCTTATTCTCCAACTGGGTGTCTCATTACAAAAAAAAACTAGAATTGTATTCCCTTTTTTTCCAATTTGGCGCCTGATTACCATAACTCAAATTGTATTCCCTTATTCTCCAGGTAGGCACCAGATTGCTAAAACTTGAATTGTATTCCCTCGTTCTCCAGGTGGGCGCTTGATTGTAAAAACATGAACTGTATTCCCTTGTTCTCTAGGTGGGTTCCTGATTACCGAAACTTTAATTGTATTCCCTTGTTCTCCTGGTGGGCGCCTGATTACAAATCACTTGAATTATATTTCGTTGTTCTCCAGGTGGGCACCTAATTACCAAAACATGAATTTTATTCCCTTGTTCTACAGGTGGGCGCCTAATTACATAAAACTTGATTTGTACCCTTTTTCTCCAGGTGGGTGCCTGATTGCCAAAAACTGGAATTGTATTCCTTGTTCTACAACTGAGCGCCTGATTTAGGAAAACTTGAATTGTATTCTCTTGCTCTCCATGTGGACTCCTGATTGCCAAAAATATTAATTATATTCCCTATTTCTCCAGGTGGGCGCCTGATTACCAAAACTTGAATTGTATTCCCTTGTTCTCCAGGTAGGCGCCTGACTACAAAAACTTAAATTGTATTCCCTTGTTCTTCTGGTGGGCGCCTGATTACAAAAAAGTTAAATCATATTTCCTTGTTTTCCAGGTAAGCGCCTAATTACCAAAACTTGAATTTCGTTCCCTTGTTCTCCAGGTGGGCGCCTGATTACCAAAAACTTGAATTGTACTCTCTTGTTCTTCATATGGGTGCCTGATTGCCAAAAACTGGAACTGTCTTTCTTTGGACTACAAATGGGCACCTGAATACCGAAAACTTGATATGTATTCCCTTTTTCTCCAACTGAGTGCCTGATTTACGAAAACTTGAATTGTATTCTCTTGCTCTCCAGGTGGAGCCTGATTTCCAAAAACTGTAATTGTATTCCCTCTTTCTCCAGGTGGGCGCCTGATTACCAAAACTATAATTGTATTTCCTTGTTCTCCAGGTAGGCGCCTGATTACAAAAACTAAAATTGTGTTCCTTTGTTCTCCAGGTGGGTGCCTGATTACCAAAACTCGAATTGTATTTCCTTGTATTCCAGGTGGGCGCCTTATTATTAAAACTCTAGCTATATTCTCTTGTTCTCCATGTGGGCGCCGGATTGCTACCACTTGAATTGTATTCCCTTGTTCTCTAGGTGGGCGCCTGATTACCAAAACTTGAATTGTATTACCTTATTTTCCATGTGGGAACCTAATTACCAAAATTTTTGAATTTTATTAACTTTAATTGTATTCCCTTGTTTTTCAGGTGGGCGCCTGATTACCTAAACTTGAATTGTATGCCCATGTTCTCCAGGTAGGCACCTAATTACCAAAAACTTGAATTGTATTCCCTTGTTCTCAAGGTGGCGCCTGATTACAAAAAACTTTTATTGTATATAATTGTTCTCCAGGTAGGCGTCTGATTGACAAAAACTTGAATTGTTTTCCCTTGTTCTCCAGGTAGGAGCCGAATTACCGAAAACATGAACTGTATTCCCTTGTTCTCCAAGTAGGCGTCTGCTTACTGAAAACCTAAATTGTATTACCTTGTTCTCCAGGTGGGTGCCTTATTGTATAAACTTGAATTGTATTGCCTTGTTCTCCAAGTGGGCACCTGATTACAAAAACTTGAATTGTATTCCCATGTTCTCTAGCTGGGCGCCTGATTAAATTATATTCCCTTGTTCTCCAGGTGGGCGCCTGAATAACAAAACTTGAATTGTATTCCGTTGTTCTCTAGTAGAGCGTCTGATTATGAAAAACTTGAATTGTACTCCCTCGTTCTCCAGGTGGGCGCCTGATTACTAAAACCTTGAATTGTATTCCCTTGTTCTCTAGATGGACGCCTGATTTCAAAAACTTGAATACTATTCTCTTATTCTCCAAGTGGGCGCATGATTACGAAAACCTTATTTGTATTCCCTTAATCTAAAGGTGGGAAGCTAATTATCAAAAACTTGAAAAATATTCCCTTATTCTCTAGGTGGGCACCTGATTACCAAATAGTTGAATAGTATCCCTCGTTCTCCAGGTGAGCGCCTGATTACATAATCATGAATTGTATTCCCCTATTCTTCAGGTGGGTACCTGATTATCAAAAACAAAAATTGTATTCCCTTGTTTTCTAGGTGGGTGCCTAATAACCAAAACTCGAATTCTATTCCCTTGTTCTCCAGGTGGGCACCCGATTACTAATGTTGAACTGTTTTCCCCTGTTCTCCAGGTGGGCGCCTGATTACCCAAACTTGAACTGTATTCCACTGTTCTTCAGGTTGTCGCTTGATGACCAAAAACCTTAACTATATTCCCTTGTTCTCGAGGTGGTCTCCTGATTGCCAAAACTTGAAGTATATTCCCTTGTTCTCCAGGTGGGTTTTTGATTATAAAAAGCTTGAATTGTATTCCCATATTTTCCAGGTGGGCGTCTGATTACCAAAACCTTGAATTGTATTAACTTTAATTGTATTCCCTTGTTCTCCTGGTGGGCACCCGATTACCAATATTTTATTGTATTCCCTTATTCTCCAGGTGGGCGCCTACTTATCAAAACATGAGTTGTATTCCCTTGTTCTCCAGGTGGGGGACGGATTACAAAAAGTTAAATTGTATTCCTTTGTTCTCCAGGTGGGCGCCTGATTATCAAAACTTGAATTGTATTCCCTTGCTTTCTAGGTGGGCGACTGATTGCCAAAACATGAAGAGTATTCCCTTAGTCTCCAGGTGGGCGCCTGATTACACAAACATGAATTGTATTTCCTTATTCTCCAAGTGGGCGTCTGATTACCAAAAACTCGAATTATACTCCCTTGTTCTCCAGGTGGGCGCCTGATTACCGAAACATGAATTGTATTCCCTTGTTCTCCAGGTGGCGCCTGATTACAAAAAACTTAAATTGTATGTCGTTGTTCTCCAGGTAGGCGCCTGATTGACAAAAACTAGAATTGTATTCCCTTGTTCTCCAGGTGGGCGCCTGATTACCGAAAACATGAATTGTGTTCTCTTATTCTCCAAGTAGGTGCCTGTTTACTGAAAACTTGAATTGTATTACCTTTTTCTCCAAGTGGGCGCCTGATTACAAACACATGAATTGTATTACCTTGTTCTCCAAGTGGGCGCCTGATTACAAAAGCATAAATTGTATTCCCTTGTTCTCCAGCTGGGTGCCTGATTAAATTATATTCTGTTGTTTTCCAGGTGGGCGCCTGATTACCAAAAACTTGAATTGTATTCCCTTATTCTCTAGGTGGACGCCTGATTTCCGAAACATGAATACTATTCCCTTATTCTCTAAGTGGACGCATGATTACCAAAACTTTAATTGTATTCCCTTATTCTCCATGTGGGAACCTTATTACCAAAAACATGAATTATATTCCCTTGTTCTCCAGGTGGGCACCCGATTACCAAAAAGTTGAATAGTATTCCCTCGTTCTCCAAGTGGGCGCCTGATTACATAATCATGAATTGTATTCCCCTATTCTCTAGGTGGATGCCTGATTACAAAAAAAGAAAAATTGTATTCCCTTGTTTTATTGGTGGGTGCCTGATAACCAAAACTCGAATTCTATTCCATTATTCTCCAAGTGGGTGCCAGATTGCAAAAACTCGAATTGTATTCCCTCGTTCTCTAGGTGGGCGCTTGACTGTAAAAACATGAACTATATTCCCTTGTTCTCTAGGTGGGTTCCTGATTACCGAAACTTGAATTGTATTCCTTTGTTCTCCTAGTAGGAGCCTGATTACAAAAAACTAGAATTGTATTTCCTTGTTCTCCGGGTGGGCACCTAATTACCAAAACATGAATTTTATTACCTTGTTCTCCAGGAGGGCGCCTTATTGTAAAAACTTGAATTGTATTGCCTTATTCTCCAAGTGGGCACCTGATTACAAAAATTTGAATTCTATTCCCTTGTTCTCCAGCTGGGCGCCTGATTAAATTATATTCCCTTGTTCCCCAGGTGGGCGCCTGATTAAAAAAACTTGAATTGTATTCCGTTGTTCTTTAGGAGAGCGCTTGATTATAAAAAACTTGAATTGTGTTGCCTTGTTCTCTAGGTGGGCACCTGATTACCAAAACCTTGAATTGTATTCCCTTGTTCTCTAGGTGGACGCCCGATTTCCGAAACATGAATACTATTCTCTTATTCTCCAAGTGGGCGTATGATTACCAAAACCTTAATTATATTCCTTTTTTCTACATGTGGGAACCTGATATCCCTTTTTCTCTAGATGGGCACTTGATTACCAAAAAGTTGAATAGTATTCCCTCGTTCTCCAGGTGGGCGCCTGATTACATAATCATGAATTGTTTTCCCCTATTCTCCTGGTGGGTACCTGATTACCAAAAACAAAAATTGTATTCCCTTGTTTTCTAGGTGGGCGCCTAATAACAGAAACTCGAATTCTATTCCCTTAATCTCCAGGTGGGCACGTGATTACTAAAACATGAACTGTTTTCTCTTGTTCTTCAAGTGGGCGCCTGATTAGCAAAGCTTGAACTGTATTCCCTTGTTCTCCAGGTGGTCGCTTGATGACCAAAACCTTTAACTATATTACCTTGTTCTCGAGGTGGTCGCATGATTACCAAAACTTGAAGTATATTCCCTTGTTCTCCCGGTGGGTGTTTGATTGCAAAAAGATTGAATTGTATTCCCATGTTTTCCAAGTGGGCACCTGATTACAAAAACCTTGAATTGTATTTTCCTATTCTCCTGGTGGGCGCCTAATTACCAAAACTTTAATTGTATTCCCTTATTCTCCAGGTGGGCACCTGCTTATTAAAACTTGAGTTGTATTCTTTTGTTCTCTAGGTGGGGGCCGGGTTACAAAAAGTTAAATTGTATTCCTTTGTTCTTCAAGTGGGCGCCTGATTACCGAAACTTGAATTGTATTCCCTTACTCTCTAGGTGGGGCGTCTCATTGCCAAAACATAAACAGTATTCCCTTGTACTCCAGGTGGGCGCCTGATTACACCAACATGAATTGAATTCCCTTGTTCTCTAAGTGGGCGTTTGATTACCAAAAACTCGAATTATATTCCCTTGTTCTCCAGGTGGGCGCCTGATTACCAAAACTTAAATTGTATTCCCTTGTTCTCCAGGCGGCGCCTGATTATAAAAAATTTAATTGTATATCATTTTTCTCTAGGTAGGCGCCTGATTGAAAGAATCTTGAATTGTATTCCCTTTTTCTCCTGGTGGACGCCTTATTACCGAAAACAAGAATTGTATTCCCTTATTCTCCAAGTAGCGCCTGTTTACTGAAAACTTGAATTGTATTACCTTGTTCTCCCAATGGGCGCTTGATTACAAATAGTTGAATCGTATTACCTTGTTCTCCAAGTGGGCGCCTGATTACAGAAACATAAATTGTATTCCCTTGTTCTCCAGCTGGGCGCCTGATTAAATAATATTCTGTTGTTCTCCATGCGGGTGCCTGATTACAAAAACCTTGAATTGTATTCCCTTTTTCTCTAGGTGGATGCGTGATTTCCAAAACTTGAATACTATTCCCCTATTCACCAAGTGGGCGCATGATTGCCAAAACATTAATTGTATTCCCTTGTTCACAAAATGGGAACCTGATTACCAAAAACATGAATTATATTCCCTTGTTCTCTAGGTGGTCACCTGATTACCAAAAAGTTGAATAGTATTCCCTCGTTCTCCAGGTGGGCGCCTGATTACATAATCATGAATTGTATTCACCTATTCTCCAGGTGGTTGCCTGATTACCAAACACAAAAATTGTATTCCCTTGTTTTATAGGTGGACGCCTTATAACCAAAACTCGAATTCTACTCCCTTATTCTCCAGGTGGGCACCTAATTGCTAATACTTGAATTGTATTCCCTCATTTTCTAGGTGGGAGCCTGATTGCCGAAACTTGAACTGTATTCATTTGTTCTCTAGGTGGGTGCCTGATTACCAAAACTTGAATTGTATTCCCTTGTTCTCCTGTAGGCGCCTGATTACCAAAAGCTTGAATTATATTTCCTTGTTCTCCAAGTGGGCGCCTGATTACCAAAATTGAATAGTGTTCCCTTATTCCCCAAGCGGGCACCTGATTACCAAAAACTTTAATTGTGTTCCCTTGTTCTCCCGATGGGCGCCTAATTACCAAAACTTGAATTGTATTCCCTTGTTCTCCAGGTGGAAACCTTATTACGAAAACTTGAATTGTATTCCCTTATTCTCCATGTGAGTGCCTGATTACCAAAAACTAGAATTGTGTTCCGGTGTTTTCCAGGTTGGCGCTTGATAACGTAAACTCGAATTGTATTCCCTTATTCTCCAGGTGGGTGCCAGATTGCCAAAACTAGAATTGTATTCCCTCGTTCTCCAGGTGGGCGCTTGATTGTAAAAACATGAACTGTATTCCCTTGTTCTCTAGGTGGGTGCCTGATTACCGAAACTTGAATTGTATTTCCTTGTTATCCTGGTGGGCGCCTGATTACAAAAAACTTGAATTGTATTTCGTTGTTCTCCAGGTGGGCACCTAATTACCAAAACATGAATTTTATTCCCTTGTTCTACAGGTGGGCGCCTAATTACATAAAACTTGATTTGTACTCTTGTTCTCCAAGTGGGTGCCATATTTCCAAAAACTGGAATTGTATTTCCTTTTTCTACAATTGAGCGCCTGATTTTGGAAAACTTGAATTGTATTATCTTGCTCTCCAGGTGGACGCCTGATTGCCAAAAACATTAATTATATTCCCTCTTTCTCCAGGTGGGCGCCTGATTACCAAAACTTGAATTGTATTCCCTTGTTCTCCAGGTAGGCGCCTGATTACAAAAACTTGAATTGTATTCCTTTGTTCTCCATGTGGGCGCCTGATTACCAAACCTTCGAATTGTATTTCCTTGTTTTCCAGGTGGGCGCCTGATTAACAAAAATCGAACTATATTCTCTTGTTCTCAAAGTGGGCGCCTGACTGCCAACACTTGAATTTTATTCCCTTGTTCTCTAGATGGGTGCCTGATTACCAAATCTTCAACTGTATTCCCTTATTTTCCAAGTGGGCACCTGATTACATAAAAATTTGAACTACAATCCCTTGTTTTGCAGGCAAGTGCTTGATTGCCAAAAATATGAATTGTATTCTCATATTTTCCATGTGGGTACTTGATTACCAAAAACTTGAATTGTATTAACTTTAATTGTATTCCCTTGTTTTCCAGGTGGACGCCTGATTACCAAAACATGAATTGTATTCCCTTTTTCTCCATGTAGGCACCTAATTACCAAAAATTTGAATTGTATTCCCTTAGTCCCTGGTGGACGCCTGATTACCAAAACATGAATTGTATTCCCTTTTTCTCCATGTAGGCACCTAATTACCAAAAATTTGAATTGTATTCCCTTAGTCCCTGGTGGACGCCTGATTACCAAAACTTTAATTGTATTCCCTTGTTTTCTAGGTGGACGCTTGATTATCAAAACTTGAATTGTATTTCCTTGTTCTCCAGGTGGAGGCTTGATTACCTAAAACTAGAATTCTATTCCCCGATTCTCTAGGTGGGTGCCTGATTACAAAAACTTGAGTTGTATTCCCCTGTTTTCCAGGTGTGAACCTAATTGCCAACACTTGAATTGCATTCCCATGTTTTCTAGGTGGGCGTCTCATTACCAAAACTTGAATTGTATTAACATTTTCTCCAGGTAAGCGCCTGTTTACCAAAAAATCTGATTGTATTCCCTTGTTCTCTAGGTGGGTGCCTGGTTACTAAAAACTTGAATTATATTCCCTTGTTCTCCAGGTGGGTGCCTGATTACCAAAACTAGAATTGTATTATCTTGTTCTCCAGGTGGGCGCCGGATTACCAAAAACTCTAATTGTATTCCCTTGATCTCCAGGTGGGCGCCGGATTTCCAAAAACTTGAATTATATTCCCTTATTCTCCAGGTGGACGCTTGATTACCAAAACTTGAACTGTATTTCTTTGTTCTCCAGGTGGCGCCTGATTACCGAAAACTTTAATGGTATTCCCTTGTTCTCCAGGTGCACCCTGATTGTCGAAAGCTTGAATTGTATTCCTTTGTTCTCCAGGTGGGCGCCTGATTGCAAAAAACTTCGATTATAATCCCTTGTTCTCAAGGTGGACGCCTGATTACCAAAAATTTAATTATATTCCCTTGTTCTCCAGGTGGGTGCCTTATTGCAAGAAACATGAATTGTATTCCCTTGTTTTCTAGGTGGGCACTTGATTACCAAAAACTTAAATTGTATTAACTTGAATTGTATTCCCTCTTTTTTCATGTGGGCGCCTGATTACCAAATCTTGAATTGTATTCCCTTGTTCTCCAGGTAGGCACCTAATTACAAAATAACATGAATTGTATTCCCTATTTCTCCTGGTGGGCGCCTGATTACCAAAATTTAAATTGTATTCCCTTGTTCTTCGAGTGGGCGCTTACTTATCAAAACTTGAGTTGTATTCCCTCGTTCTCCAGGTGGGGGCCGGATTACAAAAAGTTAAATTGTATTCCCTTGTTCTCCATGTGGGCGCCTGATTAACAAAACTTGAATTGTATTCCCTTACTCTCTAGGTAGGCGCCTGATTGCCAAAACATGAACTGTATTCTCTTGATCTCCATGTAGGCACCTGATTATCAAAACTTGAATTGTATTCCCTTGTTCTCCAAGTGGGCATCTGATTACCAAATGCTTGAATTATATTCCCTTGTTCTCCAGGTGGGCGCCTGATTTCCAAAACTTGAATTGTATTCCCTTGTTCTCCAGGTGGGCGCCTACTTATCAAAACATGAGTTGTATTCCCTTATTCTCAAAGTGAGCGCCTGATTATCGAAAACATGAATTGTATTCCCTTGTTCTCCAAGTAGGCGCATGTTAACTGAAAACATGAATTGTGTTACCTTCTTCTCCAGGTGGGCGCCTTATTGCGAAAACATGAATTGTATTACCTTGTTCTCCAAGTGGGTGCCTAATTACAAAAACTTGAATTGTATTCCCTTGTTCTCCAGCTGGGCGCTTGATTAAATTATATTGCCTTGTTCTCCAGGTGGGTGCCTGATTAACAAAACTTGAATTATATTTCGTTGTTCTCTAGGAGAGCGACTGATTATGAAAAACCTGAATTGTATTCCCTTGTTCTCCAGGTGGGCGCCTGATTACCAATACCTTGAATTGTATTCCCTCGTTCTCCAGGTGGACGTCTGATTTCCAAAACTTGAATAGTATTCCCTTATTCTCCAAGTGGGCACGTGATTACCAAAACTTGAGTTGTATTCCCTTGTTCTCGACGTAGGATACTGATTACCAAAAATTTGAGTTGTATTGCCTTGTACTCCAGGTGGATACCTGAATACCAAAACTTGAATAGTATTCCCTCGTTCTCCATGTGGGCGCCTGATTTCCAAAACATGATTGTATTCCCCTGTTCTCCAGGTGGGTGCCTGATTACCAAAAAAAATTGTATTACTTTATTCTCGAGGTGGGCGTCTGGTTGCCAAAACTTGAATTTTATTCCCTCGTTCTCCAGGTGGGCGCTTGATTGCAAAAACATGAACTGTATTCCCTTATTCTCAAAGTGGGTTCCTGATTACCAAAACTTGAGTTGTATTCCCTTGTTCTCCAGGTGGGTGCTTGATTGCCAAAACTTGAACTGTATTCCCTTGTTCTCCAGGTGGCCACCTGATTACCAAAACTTGAATTGAGTTCCCTTGTTCTGCAGGTGGGCGCCTGATTACCATTAACTTGAATTGTACTCTCTTGTTCCCCAAGTGGGTACCTGATTGCCAAAAACTGGAATTGTATTTCCTTGTTCTACAAATGGGCACCTGATTACCGAAAACATGATCTGTATTCCCTTGTTCTCCAACTGGGCGCCTGATTTACAAAAACTTGAATTGTATTCCCTTGTTCTCCAGGTGGACGCCTTATAGCCAAAAAATTTAATCATATTCCCTCTTTCCCCAGGTGGACGCCTGATTACAAAAGCTTTAATTATATTCCCTTGTTCTCCAGGTAGCTACCTGATTACCAAAACTTGACTATTATTCCTTTGTTCTCCATGTGGGCACCTGATTACCAAAACTAAAATATAACTTCGGTTTTTTCCTTGTGGGCGACTGATTACCAAAACTCTGACTATATTCTCTTGTTCTCCAGGTAGGTGCCTGATTACCAAAACTTGAATTGTCTTCCCTTGTTCGCTAGCTGGGCACGTGATTACCAAAACTTGAACTGTATTCCCTTATTTTCCAAGTGGGCACCTGATTTCCAAAAAAATTGAACTTTATTCCCTTTTCTCCAGGTGGGCGCGGCGCCTTTTTGCCAAAAACTTTAATTGTATTCTTATGTTTTCCAGGTGGGCACCTGATTACCAAAAACTTGAATTGTATTAACTTTAGTTGTATTCCCTTGTTTTCCAGGCGGGTGCCTGATTATCAAAACTTGAAATGTATTCCCTTGTTCTCTAGGTAGGCACCTGATTACCAAAAACTTTAATTGTATTCCCTTGGTCTCCTGGTGGACGCCTAATTACCAAAACTTTAATTGTATTCCCTTGTTCTCTAGGTGGGCGCCTGATTATCAAAACTTGAATTGTAGTCCATTATTCTCCAGGTTGAGGCCTAATTACGAAAAACTAGAATTCTATTCCCTTATTCTCTAGGTAGGTGCCTGATTTAGCAAAACTTGAATTGCATTCCCTTGTTATCCATGTGGGCGCCTGATTGCCAAAACTTGAATTGCATTCCCTTGCTCTGTAGGTGGGTTCCTGATTACCAAAACTTGAATTATATTCCCTTGTTGTCCTAGTGCGCACCTGATTACCCAAAAATTTAATTATATTTCCTTTTTCTCCAGGTGGGCGCCTAATTACCAAAACTTGAATTGTGTTCCCTGTTTTTTCAGGTGGGCACCAATTACAAAAAATTTGAATTGTTCTATCTTGTTATTCAGGTGGGTGCCTGATTGCCAAAAGCTGGAATTGTATTTCCTTGTTCTACAAATGGGCACCTGATTACCGAAAACTTGATCTGTATTCCCTTGTTCTCCAACTTGGCGCCTGATTTACGAAAACTTCAATTGTGTTCCCTTGTTCTCCAGGTTGACTCCTTATTGCTAAAAACATTAATCATATTCCCTCTTTCTCCAGGTGGGCGCCTGATTACCAAAACTTGAATTGTATTCCTTTGTTCTCCAGGTAGCCGCATGATTACCAAAACTTGAATATTGTTCCTTTGTTCTCCAGGTGGGCGCTTGATTACCAAAACTCAAATATTATTTCCTTGTTTTAAAGGTGCGCCTGATTACCAAAACTCTAACTATATTCTCTTGTCTCCAGGTAGGCGCCTGATTGCCAAAACTTTAACTGTATTCCTTTGTTCTCTAGGTGAGCGCCTGATTACCAAAACTTGAACTGTATTCCCTTATTTTCCAGGTGGGCACCTTTACCAAAAAATTTGAATTTTATTTCCTTTATCTCCAGGTGGGTGCCGGATTGCCAAAAACTTGAATTGTATTCTCTTGTTTTCCAGGTGGGCACCTGATTACCAATAACATGAATTGTATTAACTTTAATTGTATTCCCTTTTTCCAGGTGGACGCTTGATTACAGAAAACTTGAATTGTATCCCCTTGTTCCCCAGGTAGGAACCTAATTACCAAAAACTTGAATTGTATTCCCTTGGTCTCCTGGTGGACGCTTGATTGCCAAATATTTAATTGTATCCCCTTGTTCTCTAGGTGGGCGCCTGATTATCAACACTTGAATTTTATTCCCTTGTTCTCCAGGTGGAGGGCCTGATTACCTAAAACCAGAATTCTATTCCCTGATTTCTAGGTGGGTTCCTAATTACCAAAACTTGAATTGTATTCCCTTGTTCTCCAGGTGGGTGCCTGATTGCCAAAACTTGAATTGCATTCCCATGTTTTCTAGGTAGGTGCCTGATTACCAAAACATGAATTGTAATAACATTTCTCCAGGTAAGCGCCTGATTACCAAATACGTGAATTATATTCCCTTATTCTTTATGTTGGCGCCTAATTACAAAAACTTGAATTGTATTCCATTGTTCTCCAGGTGGTCGCCTGATTGCAAAAAAACATGAATTGTATTCCCTTGATCTCAAGGTGGGCGCCTGATTGCCAAAAACTTGAATTATATTCCTTTATTCTGCAAGTGTACCCCTGCTTACCAAAACATGAATTGTATTCCCTTGTTTTCCAGGTGGGCGCCTGATTACCGAAAACTTTAATGGCATTCCCTTGGTCTCCAGGTGCACACCTGATTGTCGAAAGCTTGAATTGAATTCCCTTGTTCTCCTAGTAGGCGCCTGATTGCAAAAAACATCAATTATATTCCAATGTTCTCTAGGTGGACGCCTGATTACTAGAACTAGAATTGTATTCCCTTTTTCTCTTGGTGGGCGTCTGATTACCAAAACTTGAATCCCTTGTTATCCAAGTGGGGACCTGATTACCAAAACGCAAATCGTATTCCTTTGTTTTCAAGGTGGGCGCTTGATTACCAAAACTTGAACTATATTCCCTTGTTCTCCAGGTGGGCGCTTGATTGCTAAAACTTGAATTGTATTCCCTTGTTCTGCATGTGGCCGCCTGATTACCAAAACATGAACTATGTTCCCTTGATCTGCAGGTGGTCGCCTGATTACTAAAAATTTGAATTGTACTCTCTTGTTCTCCAGGTGGGTGCCTGATTTCCATAAACTGGAATTGAATTTCTATGTTCTACAAATGGGCACCTGATTACCGAAAACTTGATCTGTATTCCCTTGTTCTCCAACTGGGCGCCTGATTTACGAAAACTTGAATTGTATTCCCTTGTTCTCCAGGTTGACGCCTTATTGCATAAAACTTCAATTACATTCCCTCTTTACCCAGGTGGACGCCTGCTTACAAAAACATTAATTGTATTCCCTTGTTCTCCATGTAGCCGCCTGATTAAACTTGAATATTATTCCTTTGTTCTCCAGGTGGGAGCCTGATTACCAAAACTCAAATATTATTTCGTTGTTTTCTAGGTGGGCGCCTGATTACTAATACTCTAACTATATTCTCTTGTTCTCCAGGTAGGTGCCTGATTGCCAAAACTTGAATTGTATTCCCTTTTTCGCTAGCTGGACGCCTGATTACCAAAACTTGAACTGTATTCCCTTATTTTCCAAGTTGGCACCTGATTTCCCAAAAAATTGAACTTTATTCCCTTTTTCTCCAGGTGGGTTCCTGATTTCCAAAACATTAATTGTATTCTCTTATTTTCTAGGTGGGCACCTGATTACCAAAAACATTAATTGTATTAACTTTAATTGTATTCCCTTGTTTTCCAGGCGGGTGCCTGATTACCAAAACTTGAATTGTATTCCCTTGTTCTCTAGGCAGGCACCTGATTACCAAAAACTTTAATTATATTCCCTTAGTCTCCTGGTGGACTCCTGATTACCAAAACTTTAATTGTATTCCATTGTTCTCTAGGTGGGCGCCTGATTATCAAAACTTGAATTGTATTCCATTATTTCCCAGGTTGAGGCCTAATTACTAAACACTAGAATTCTATTCCCTTATTCTCTCGGTGGGTGCCTGATTATCAGAACTTGAATTGCATTCCCCTGTTATCCAGGTGGCGCCTGATTGCCAAAACGTGAATTGCATTCCCTTGTTCTCTAGGTGGGTGCCTCATTACCAAAACTTTAATTTTATGAACATTTTCTCCAGGTAAGCGCCTGATTACCAAAAAAATTAATTGTATTCCCTTGTTCTCCAGGTTGGCGCCTGATTACCAAAAACTTGAATTATATTCCCTTATTCTCTAGGTGTGTGCCTGATTACCAAAAGCTTGAATTGTATTCCCTTGATCTCCAGGTGGGCGCCTAATTGCCAAAAACTCGAATTATATTCCCTTGTTCTCCAGGTGTACGCCTGATTACAAAAACTTGAATTGTATTCCCTTGTTCCCCAGGTGGGCACTTGATTACTGAAAACTTTAATGGTATTCCCTTGTTCTCCAGGTGCACGCATGATTGTCAGAAGCTTGAATTGTATTCCATTGTTCTTCAGATGGGCACGTGATTGCAAAAAAATTATATTCCATTGTTCTCTAGGTAGACGTCTGATTACCAAAACTTGAATTGTATTCCCTTTTTCTTCAGGTGGGCGCCTGATTACCAAAACCTGAATTGTATTCCCTTGTTCTCCGGGTGGGAACCTGATTACCAAAACTCGAATCGTATTTCCTGTTTTCAAGGTGGGCGCTTGATTACCAAAACTTGAACTATATTTCCTTATTCTCCAGGCGGGGGCTTGATTTCCAAAAATTGAACTGTATTCTCTTGTTCTCCAGGGGAGCGCCTGATTACCAAAACTTAAATTGTATTCCCTGAAACTACTGCCTTTGAACCTTCTAGGTGCTCGCTTTTCCTATGGAGGAATTCTCTGAGACATTCGGAATTTTCTGCTCCCTATTTCAATCAAAGAAAATCTTGTCAGTTTAAAAACAGGGTGGTTGGTTTGTGGTCGAACTTTGAGGGCGATTGCTCCTTCACTTCCCATGATGACTCCATGCGAAGACGTTGCTTGGTCCTTGACTATCCACTTCCTTTGCTACCCTTAAAACAATAAATACTTCTTCTTCGTTCAAACCCAATGCCTTCAATCTATTGCATTGCTCCTGAACTGATGTTTACCAACCTTTGTGTCTCACATAAACCCCAAAGCACGACAATTGGCACCCCTCATTGCATATGTTAATATTTCTTGACTTAAACCACTAGTCCTGTCCTTAAGGTCTACGACTCCCTCATTTTGCATGATAACTTTGATTTCTGCTTGGAAGGTCTTGCTTGTCACTGGTTAACCACCCTTTTTGTCAATCTTATCACAAAAAATACCTTTTATTCGTTCTCCATAGCCCCCATTCTTTTGCATTGTCCATGGATTAATATATACCAAGCCTGTATATTTCACACGAATCCCAAAGCATGTTGATTGTTACCAGCTCAGTGCGCTTGTTGTTCTTTTAGAACTTATGATGCTTTGATGTGCTAACCAGATTTTGCTTTGTGCAATTGAAAAGCTGGTGGTAAATTTTGAAGTCATTTCTTACTTTTTTTGACCTAACAGACTCAAGAAGAGGAAGTAAACGAGACAAAAGGAACAAAACAGAGGATAATGGAAAGAGATGATTCCTAACAAGAAAACCACAAAGTAGAAACCTATCGAATGTGAATAATAACACTAATGATCATGACATGCGCCTGCAGTCTATTATGTGAAGCAAATTTGATGTTCAGCTCCTGTTATACCCTTAACCATGAAACTGGGCTTCGATTCTCTATCATTTGTCATCTTTCACAATCTCCATCTGGTGATCTGATTCTTAATCCTTATTCGACTTGTAAATCTTCTCTCAGTTTGGTCTTTCTCTCAACTCACCGTCGCATTATGGTGCCAGTGAAAGTTTTCACTAATAAGACTCTATCATTTTCATTATTTTTTCTACTTGAATAGGAGTGTTTCCCCTGACATTAATCACCTCTACTTACTCGACTTGGTATCGCTAGAAGACTGATCAAAAGGTCTTTCTTTGGACCGTAATGTGGACTTTTGGATAGGGTTAGGAAGAAAGGGTATTAAAGGCTCAAAACAATTCAAATGGGTTCAACAATACAACTTTCGGAATCAAATTTCTTGCAACAACCACAACTTCTGCCCCAGTTTCTTGCTTGGGGACTCTTGGATTTTTATTCAATGGGACCGAACCGTGAGGCTGCCTTCGTATCCTTAATAGGAATCAGGTCAAACGTAATTCATGTCATAGGAATTACTTTGTATGTTGTGATTTTTCTTTTCATTTCTTTTCTCTTTTTTCCTTATTTTGTTTTTTTATCTTTTTTGTTGTTGTTTTTCTTTTCTTCCCTTTTTTCTCTTATTTTTTTTTATTTCTCTTTTTCATTCTTTTCTTTTCTCTCTTTTGCTTAAATTATCTTTCATGCTTGCATTTCTGATCTTTGCTACTGATTCCAATAGAAGGATATGAAAGGAAAGGAATAAGGCTCAAATGGGTAACAAAGGATTAAGAATTTAGATAGCAGAACAAAATGCCTTCGTGATTCTAATCTTAAAAATGTGCGGAGTACAAACATCCCAATTAAACAAACTACAGAAAAGTTTTGCAACATCTTTTGATTGTACCAGACTTGCTAACCATATCCACACATTCTCCTTCTATATCTATTAACAAAAAGCACCACTGGACAACACCCTTACTCTCATTACTACAAACATCCCCTGTCAATTTGGGGCAAACTTGCCGTTAGTTTCAAATCAATGCATCATGGTGTATTTCAATAGTGTTTCTCTATGTGCTATTTGCTCCAGTTTCACACAGTTCAGTCTTGAAGTAATCTCCAAATTATGTACTTATTTCTTTCAAAATTGCTTCATTACTTCATGAGTAAACTAGCTTTCTAAAACCATGCTGAGAATTACTCGTGCATGTCATGTCAGTAGAGTTAAAAGGACTACAAAAAGAAAAGAGAACTAAACGAAACTAACTGGAAATTACAGAAAACAGAAAATTGCAATAGACAGATGGTGAAAGGGTTTGGACAATAAAACAAGCAAACTGAACTGGGTTTAAAAATCTAGAACAAACCTGGACAATACAAAACGAGCTACTATGACTAAACAAACTAGGCCAAATGAAAGGATAGAAGGGTTTGAGTCACAAGACAATATCCAAATTGCAACCCTGAAATAACCCAAACAACAGAAATGACAAACAAAACAAACCACTTAAAACTCCACTCCGGCCAACCAAGAAATGGAGCGTCTTCCCAATTACCAAGCACGGCGTCTTAGACACGGAGTTTTGCATCAATATTTCCAAGACCATTATCAACTTTAACCAACAAGTTTCCGAGAGGATTCGCATGCTCCCTGTCACTTTCATTGACCACAACTACCCCTTCTTCAATCATTATTTCTATTTCCCTTTTGAAAGAGCGACAATCTTCAATGCTATGCCCCTAGACATTATATTGGTACATCCATCAAACAACAAGATCAAAGTCTTTCGCATATGGATATTCAGTATAGCCGAGGAACGGCTTAATCAGGCCAGCATGCTTTAACTTTTCAAACAATTGTATATGATTCTCCGATAGGTGTGAAAACTTTTTCTTTTTTCAGTAGTCTTTTCATTTTATACTCTAGCCTTGGTTGGAATCTTTTGTGGCTAGGTGGTTGATATGCCTGAGGGGGCGGGTAATACATTTGGGGAAGTGGTGCGGACTGGATACTAGGAAAGTGATGCACGACTTTGAGGGTTCTGTGGAGAAAATTCGCATTGGGAAGGGTCATGTGGTGCAAAATGATATCAATGGGGCTGATATTGAGGTGAAAGCGCTTAGCAAGAACGACCACCGGACCCTGTCGTCGGTGGGGCTCAGTAATATATGTCCTATCAATGGGAGGACTATCCCGAGAAACTTGTTTGGTCCACCTGAGCCAACGATCCATAAAACTTTCCTTGGGTTTCTTTTCCATATGAGATAGGGAGAAGCGGTTTGGGAAAAATCTATATTGTACTGAAAGTGTCACACAAAATATTGAGCCATATCGTCCCATGTATGCCACTTACCGAAATCTTGATGATTACGCCATTCTAGAGTTTCCCCAGTCAAGCTCTTGTTGAAATACGCCATCAACAAATCATCTTTTTCACCAACACTTCTCATTTTTACAGCAATAACCCATCAAATGGCCTATCGGATCTCCACACCCATCATACAAGATAAACTTTGGCACTTTAAGCCCCATGAGCGGATGAGTTTTAGGGAATACAAAACTATTTGTAAGACATATTGACCTGGTCTCCCATCGCTTGCATGTTCTTTAAGGACTGCTCTATTCTTTTTAACTTCCTGGATATCTCATCTCGCCCTTCTTTTCCTTTCACCTTTTTATTTTCAGTATGAAGCTCATCAGGAGGGCTCTTCTTGTATGAGTCACGAACTTTGGGGGCAACCTCTGCTATGTAGTATTGTGCATCATGATCTTTGAGTGGATATACCTTGTCGGGGATAGTGGATGTGACAGGAGGACACTTTTGGGAAAAGATGGTTGGAGGACGAGTGATGGAGCTACTGTGACAAACAGTTGATCTGGAGAGTATGGAGGACCATCTGGCATAGCATCTGGAGTTTGGACAAGGGCAGCATCTAGGAAGATATGTGGTGGTGGGGTGGTTCCTTCCTAGTCATCCAAGCGTGATTCACGTCCGCTATGTATTGTCTTAATATTTTTACCTTTTTAACCCCCCATTGTCTCGTTCAACCAACTACTTTTGGGCACCGGTGGCAACCGACTCAGTTATGTTGTTGTCTGCCATTATCTTTTGAACTTATGTTGTAGAGAAGAGTAACTACTTCAAAACCACAAACCAACCACCCTGCTGCTATAAATATAACAAAATGAAGCTATCACGTTAGCGTTAGGGCATTTAACATAAAGTAATTTCATTTAATGTGCAATGCACCTAGCCACAATTATCGGTTCTAAAATGACTTCAAGGATACAAAGGGTAGTTAGCATCGTCCCAATTTGTTCGTTTCAACCTCTCTTTTCTTTTCTTTTCTCGCACTTCTTAGCTCACTTATTTTCCTTCCCCTTTTTCCGGATTATCGCTCTTTTCTTCCCTCTCTTTTCTCAAATCCCATTATTTTACCTACCTTTCTTTTTTCTATTTTTTCTTTCTTTTCTTTTCTTTTTTTTTTGTTTTAATATAATAAAAATAATTCGATCGAACCCAATGTAGGTTGCCTACGTATCATGATCCCGCATGAATCAGATCTTTGCGTAGTTCGGGAAGATCGTGAATAAAGTAAACAATCTAACATTCTCATTTTCTTTTTTTTTTCTTTTTATTACCTGATGAGCAAAGAGAAGAAAAGAAGAATTTCCTTTTTTTTTTTGAATTTCTAGATTTAACGATTTATCCAAACGAGCATGTTTTTTTTCTTTATCTTTTGAAACAAATATTCCATCAAGGAAAAATTTTAGCGAATAATATTTTTCTTGAATTTCTTTTAGGAAAAAAATTTAAAGAATAAACCACAGAAAGATATTTTGAATTTTTCATTCATATCCTTGAGGAAGACTTCGAAACGAGCAATGAAAAAAGATAAAGAAACATATTTTTGGATTTTAGTTTTGATTGATTAAAGTGTTACTTCTAATGATAAACAAAAGACAAAGTATGTTTTTTATCTATGTATAATATCCTAAAGTTCTAATGACAATAAAAAGATTTTTTTTTCCCATTTTTAACTAATCTTCCAAAGAAACACCTCAAAAGAAAATCTTTTTTTGGATTTTGGAATTAATACCTTAAAAATGGCTTTATAAAAGGTACAAAATTTTTGGAATTTTTGTCCTAATATTATAGAGGAGATATAAAAATAATTTTTATTTTGATATTAATTGCCCAAAGGAAAAACAATCTCAAAGGAAATTTTTTTATTACTAGAACTAGTATCAAAAAAAACTTTCACGGAAATATGGAATGCAACATCTCTTTTTTTGAGTTCTTGATTTAAAACACACTTTTTCCAGATGCAAAAAGGGAAATACAATAGTAAAAAAACTCGACATTATTATACAAAACTAGAAAGCAAAAGATGCCATAAATAATAATAATAATAATAATAAAAATCTCCTTAATCAACTTCTGATTGCAGTGGCCCTGGGGCATCTGTCATGCTCAAATTCCGGTAGGTAGATCCACACCTGTATGAGAAAACTTAAATCAATACTATATGAGACAATAACATTCTCTATTAGACACATGCAAGACATGGTTGCGATTAATTTTGCAAAATGACTTATTTAGCCAAAAGGTGGCTAGAAGTATAAAATTTAGCTAAGACCCTGCAAAGCCAAGAACCTAAGATTTACTAGGAAGACCGGACCCTATGTGGGTTTCCTACGTATTACGCCCCGAAAGACGAGAATTAGGTTTGCATAGCTCGGGAAAATTGGATACGTACAAGAATTAAAGTAACAGCTAATTTATAGAAAACACATTTTTTGACCCATTTTTTTGAAAAATGATAAAACAAGAAAAATCTTTTTGGATTTTCTTTTTCCCCTTTATCGGATTTTCGGAAAAGGATAAAAAAGTGCAAATTTTAGATTTTTTCAAGCTCTTTTTTTCTTATCAAAATATTACAGAAAAATATAATAAGGCCCCACTCGCTTTATCTTCACACTTCACCCTCTTAATTTCTTTTTTTTTTCCTTTTTTTCTTTATTCATTTTTTTTAATGTTTTTTTTTTCATTTACCCTCAGCTATATTTGGTCCACCAAATAACCCTTTTACCTTTGAATAAATGCAACATGTAGCCCATAAGATGCATCAGGATGGTCTTTTATTTTTTTGGAGTATGCCTATCCAAGACGGACCCAACCCGTGTGTTGAGTCACCTAAGTCAAATGCATGATGAAAATAAGCATTCCTACTAGGGATCCTACACGAGGTTAAGTTATTCTAGGTTCAAAACCTGGGTATATGTTCTACACTTTATACCCGAGCGGACAACTCCAGTCGAAGAGGGGGCTACGTACCAGGAACCAAATGGCCATCTAGCTTTGTAACTTATCCGATTCTCTTTCTTATTTCAAGGTATGACACAAACTGAAAAGGGAGTCTCGGCCACCAAGCACATCTCCGAAGATGAGAAGAGAAGGGTTTAGTAACAAATTTATACAGTTCAATTATTATCAAAGCAGTAAAAGCAACACTTAGTACATTGGGCACTATCATGTGATAAAATCAGATATTAAACAAAGCCAAATACAACAATTATTCTAAGATCAAAATCTTAAACCCTGAACCAGAGATTATGGGTTCGCTCCCCAGCAGAGTCGTCAAAGTTGTCACACCTCATTTTTAACACTACACCCGGCGAAGGGCGTAATATGGGATATTTTTCAATTAAAGGACAGTCGAAACGGGATTTATTTATTTAATAATTTCAAAGTTGCCACTTGGGATAATTTATGGTATCTCAAGTCACCGGTTTAAAATTCCGAATCGAGGAAGGTTTGACTTTGTAATACAGTCTGCGAGCCACAATCCGGGTAAGGAAGTCTGTTAACCCAGGAGAAGTGTTAGGCATTCCCGAGTTCCATGGTTCTAGCACGGTCGCTCAACTATTATATTCGGCTTAATTATCTTATTTTTACAGTTATGAACCTATGTGCAAATTTTAACTTTTAAGCCGCTTTTATTTAATTTTAATAATATCGCAACGTCGTTAAAACGCGTCTTGAACCACGTCACATAAATGCACCTGTGGTTTTCGACATATTTTAACATTGTTGGGATTTGGATTTGGGTCATATAAATGCATACCCGAATTTAGGAAGGTAAATTATTTAACTAGCGCACCTAAGGCAATTGCATGTTTTCTTTTTTTCTTTTTTTTCTTATACCCTTAGCTATCATTGAACTGCCAAATGACCCTTTTACCCTTGAATAAATGCAACATGTACCCCATAAGATGCATCAGGATGGTCTTTTATTTTTTTGGGGTATACTTGTCCAAGACGGACCCAACCCGTGTGTTGAGTCCCCTAAGTCAAATGCATAATGCAAATAAGCGTTCCTACTAGGGATCCTACATGAGGTTAAGTTATTGTAGGTTTAAAACCTGGGTATATGTTCTAGACTTTGTACCTGAGCGTACAACTTGAGTCGAGGAGGGGGATACGTACCTGGAACCAAAAGGACATCTGGATTTGTAACTTGTCCAAGCCTCTTTCTTATTTCAAGGTATGACACTAATAGAATAGGGAATCTCGACCACCGAGCACATCTCCGAAGATGCAAAGAGAAGGGTTTTGTAACAAATTTATACAGTTCAAATATTATCAAAGCAGTAAAAGTAACACTTAGTACATTGGGGACAATCATGTAATAAAATCAGATATTAAACAAAGCCAAATACAACAATTATTCTAAGATCGAATTCTTGAACCTTGAACCAGAGATTATGGGTTCGCTCCCCAGCAGAGTCACCATAGCTGTCACATCTTCTTTTTAACACTGCACTCGGCGAAGGGCGTAGATAAGAGAGTTTTCCAATTAAAGGACAATCAAAACGGGATTTATTTATTTAATAATTTTAAAGTCTCCACATGGGATAATTTATGGTATCCCTAGTCACCAGTTTAAAATTCCGAATCGAGGAAGGTTTGACTCTGGAATATAGTATGCGAGCCAGAAATCCGGGTAAGGAATTCTGTTAACCCAGGAGAAGTGTTAGTTATTCCCGAGTTCCGTGGTTCTAGAACGGTCGCTCAACTGTTATATTTGTCTTAATTATATTATTTTTAAAATTATGAACCTATGTGGAAATTTTAACTTTTAAACCGCTTTTATTTAATTTTAAGAAGATCGCAACGTCGTTAAAACGCGTCTTGAACCACGTCACATAAATGCACATGCGATTTTCGACATATTTTAACATTGGAAATTTGGATTTGGGTCATATAAATGCACACCCAAATTTAGAAAGGTAAATTATTTAAACAGCGCGCCTAAGGCAATTGCGTATTTTCTTTTTTTCGTTTTTTTCTTTCTTCTTTTTTTTATTATTTTTTTAAATTTTTTCATTTACCCTCAGCTATCATTGGTCCTCCAAATGACCCTTTTACCCTTGAATAAATGCAACATGTAGCCCATAAGATGCATCAGGATGGTCTTTTATTTTTTGGAGATATACCTGTCCAAGACGGACCCAACCCGTATTTGAGTCCCCTAAGTCAAATGCATGATGCAAATAAGCGTTACAGCTAGGGATCCTACATGAGTTTAAGTTATTCTAGGTTTAAAACCTGGGTATATGTTCTAGACTTTGTACCCAAGCGGACAACTCGAGTCGAGGAGGGGGCTACGTAACAGGAACCAAAAGGTCATCTGGCTTTGTAACTTGTCCGAGCCACTTTCTTATTTCAAGGTATGACACTAATAGAATAGGGAGTCTCAATCAGCGAGCGCATCTCCGAAGATGAGAAGAGAAGGGTTTTGTAACAAATTTATACAGTTCAAATATTATCAAAGCAGTAAAAGCAATACCTAGTACATTGGGCACAATCATGTAATAAAATCAGATATTAAACAAATCCAAATACATCAATTATTCTAAGATCGAATTCTTGAACCCTGAACCATTGATTATGGGTTCGCTCCGCAGCAGAGTCGCCAAAGCTATCACACCTCCTTTTTAACACTACACCCGGCGAAGGGCGTAGATAAGGGAGTTTTTCCAATTAAATGACAATCGAAACGGGATTTATTTATTTAATAATTTCAAATCGCCACTTGGGATAATTTATGGTATCCCAATTCACCGGTTTAAAATTCTGAATCGATGAAGGTTTGACTCTGTAATATAGTATGCGAGCCAGAAATCCGGGTAAGGAATTCTGTTAACCCAGGAGAAGTGTTAGGCATTCCCGAGTTCCATGGTTCTAGCACGGTCGCTCAACTGTTATATTCGGATAAATTATCTTTTTTTTACAATTATGAACCTATGTGCAAATTTTAATAAACCGCTTTTATTTAGTTTTAAGAAGATCGCAACGTCGTTAAAACGCATCTTGAACCACGTCACATAAATGCACCTGCGGTTTTTGACATATTTAAATATTTTTGGGATTTGAATTTGGGTCATATAAATGCACACCCGAATTTAGGATGGTAAATTATTTAACTAGCGCGCCTAAGGAAATTGCGTGTTTTCAAATTTGCAAAGACCACAGAAATTTCGCTAAGTGGCACACCTCGAATTCTAATGATTTAAAATCAATTAAGCAAGATCCATGCAATTATCAATTTTATTTGTCATTGGTACACCTC
Source organism: Nicotiana benthamiana (assembly GCA_034376525.1). Taxonomy (NCBI): domain Eukaryota; kingdom Viridiplantae; phylum Streptophyta; class Magnoliopsida; order Solanales; family Solanaceae; genus Nicotiana; species Nicotiana benthamiana. The sequence goes on from CM067330.1 coordinate 46,875,285, forward strand.
AATTCTAAATGAAAAGGCGCTTGAACCGAGCTATGGAAGGCCATACGCTATCTTGCGTTGTCTAATATATCTCACCTTATAAAATGTAGAAAATCCATTCATTAACTCAAGGAAATCATGAAGCTCCTATTGTTTTAGGATTTTCGAACTATATTAGCTACTTAGCAGGCCTATGACTCCACACTCAAATTCGACAGCTCCACACCTTGGCCTAACGAAGGTCGAGCCCAAATACGAAGTCACACCCAACCTGTCCTCATTTGAAATTATCGTGCAAAACAAGAAGAACAGGCAGAGAAGTGGACATATTTTGAGAGAGATATCATGAAATAAGCCTATTTTATACCTGAGCCCCAAAAAATATGCATAAATTGCCATTTGGATTCAAAATTTGCATTCATTCTATCCTAGAATAATAGACAAACAGTTTTATCAAATACTCTTAAATTGACTTCACACCTGCAAAATGGTCCATGTTCAGTACACAATGATCATAAATACTCACTTGGTTTACAACATTAATAATTATTTAAATAGAATGATCGTATGAACATGAGTGAGAGCCCAGGATTAAACCTCTACTACATCGATATTAAAAGTCCATATTAGATGCTACTTGCAACCATTCTTAATAGCCCATATTACATGCATTAATACAAACTAAAATCAGGGATAAAAGCAAAATAGAATCACAGACGACGTCCAACATAAGTAGCACCACAAACTACATGGTCTAATTAATTACAACCCAACCTCTTTGACAAATATATCAAACTAAACTTCAACGCTACAGAGAAACCATACAATGGAAAATAAAATAAGTGACATCCACAAATAGCACAACATTTATTTCCTCCTTAACTCATGCTTCACGTTACATCTTAAGTGACATCCATGAGGATTAAGACATACCTGGAGAGAAAAACAAATAAGAAAATGAGATAACAACAGAAGACCAACCACAACAGCAAAAGCAACCCAGATTCAAGCAATAATTAGTAAAAAAATAATTCCAAACGGGTAATGCACAAAAGACCCAAGAACTCAATTTCAACTTAGCTTCGTACCCCCAAATCAACTCATATTTACTCTCATATGAACCATAAAACATTTCAAAACTTGAAAATTTCAAAAATCAACAAAAGAAGTTAATGAAATAGTGAGGGCTTCACACAGGTTGACCCCAAAACTTTCAAGACCCATATCAAATCCCATTAATGAAGCACTATCATTTTCAGACGTTGAAGGAATCAGTAAATTGCTAAAGCTCAATAGAATAGTAATTTCCTAGCTGTTTTTGTATTTTCTAATTTCCTATATTTTTGTTCCAAAAGGAACCCCTTTTTAGCTTAAGTTTTCATGCCTTTTATAGGCTGAATATTAGGGCAATCTTCAGAGATTCATTTTGCCCTTTAGTCCCTTATTTTATGACTTGCTAGCCAAGTTATATCTAAAATTTTCTAGCAAACCCCTATTAGATGTTTCTGAAAACTGTTACACAAGATTCCCTTGTCGTATTACCTATACTACGCTCTAATACCCTAAGAATTACTTTGAGAACCAGGCCAATATGGGTCAAAATTTGACCCAATAGATTAAACCAAATTGGGTGGGCTGCTCTTTGCCAACTGAATCAGAGACAACCCAAAGCCCAATTGCAATTAACCAATTGAAAAAGTATTACAGACCCAAATATCACAACATGATTTCAAGAGTAGTCCTAACTCAAACAATGATCAATTCATAGATAGGTAAGGGGTTAACTAAATTACTAAATCAATATAAACTAAAATAAAACTAATCAGGGATTTAATGAATAGGTTTCACGGATTTGAAAAAAAAACTACAGACGACCAGAATTAAGTACCACCTCCAAATTAATCTAAAGGAAGGACTACTAAACCTAAACCTATTTGCAAAATTGAAATCCAAGAACTAACGGAAAAGAAAGGAAGAAGGTATAGAATAAGGCCGAGAGCTAAATTGAACCGAAAAAAAGAATTTACCAGTCCATGTTGAAGCACTGGTTCGACTTGTATGTACGGATCCATCTTTAGGCTCTTAGGGCTCGATTTTGATTTGAAATTTGAGTAGCTACATGGGGTGTTCAACGGCTATAACTGGGGATTTGGAATGAGAGAGAGACGGGGGTTCAATGGCGTGATTTTAGGGTCGAACGGAAGTAGCTTCGCCAGACACGGCGGAGGAATCAGTGGCGGCGCACTAGGGTTTAGGATTTTGGGCGGTTTCTGGTGAGATTGGAGGGAGATGAATGGTTTCATGGGTATGAGTGGAAGAAGGTGAAGCTATGGTGCAAAAATGATGGTCATCGGAGCAACACCACCGATGGAGACGATTTCTAGTAAGTGGTGTGCGGCGGAGACGGTGGAGGTTGTATGAGAGGTGCGAGGGATGAGAGACGGGGTGGGGTGCATTTGGACATATAAATACTCATGGACCCCTTATTCAAAACCATTGGATCAAATATCCTCGACGATTAGGATTAAGCAAACAAAATGGCGTCATTTGGGTCCAAAGGGGGCCTGGATTGGGTCAGACGCGGGTTTGGGATGGGTTCTGGTTTGGCTAAGTGTTTTAAATTAAATTGCCCCAATTTCTTTAACTCTTCTCTTTGTTTTTTTTCATTTTTCTTAATTCCAAACATTCTCTTTTTTATTCTTTATTTTCAAAATTGGAAGTAAAATCCTAAATTAAATTATAAGACCGAATTAGCTTATTCATTAATTCTAAATAATAATTATCACAAACAATTAAAATAAATTGAAAGAAAAATCACCTAAAATCAAAGTTAAAATTAAAGGTGCAAATTCAACTATTTTTTGATTTTCCTTTTTTTTTTAAAATGACTAATTGCTAATTAATTCTTAAAAAATGTCAAATCAACTTCTAAATGCATATGCAACACATTTTTTGTATTTTCACAAATTAAAATGCACAAACAAATGCAAACAATTAACAGAAAATGCCACAAAATCGACAAAATTACAAACACTAAGAGATTATTTTGTTTTGAATTTAGGGAGTAATTCATTAGGGAAAAAATCACATGCTCACAATAAGTACAAACAGAATTTCAGGAAAAAAAAACAAAGAACACAAAAACTCAACTATAAGCAAGAATAAGGAGAACAATACAAGTGCACGGCATCACCCTCCGTGCTTTTACTCTAGTTCTTACCATAAGAATCAATATCATCGCCACGGCATTACCCTTCATGCGTTTACCTCACATAATCATGGCACGAAATTATCCTTCTTGCATTATCATTCATACTAAGACACGACAATGTACATTGTACGGCACAGCATCACCCTTCGTGCTATAATTATCACAATCTCGGCATCGCATCACCCTTCGTGCATTAATACTCACTCACAAATATCACACATGGCATCACCCTTCGTGCTTTTACACTTATCCTTACCCAAGCAACAGTCACAAAGCAATTCGGGTAAGGGAATCGATAAAATCACAATAGAATCCCAGCAAGGGAGCAATAATATATCAATAATATCCCGGAAAGGGAAAACAATATCATGAGAAATGACATCCCGGCAAAGAAAATAATATCAAAAGTAATAAGATCCCAGCAAAAGAGACAATATCATAAACCTCTTCTCTTTTCCATAATTATTTCACAACTCAATTCTCAACTTGAGCCAATGTTGTACAACGTCAAATTACCAAGAATACTTCCAAGCCTTGTTCGACATTAGAAATCATCATATTAAGCATGAATAATACATAATGGAGTCACAACAATCATAGTATAAGACTTACGGGAATGCTTGACACCAAAGTATAAGTACTCGTCACCATACCTACATGTTGTACTCTACAATTAATACATAGAAATTAAGACCACGACTCATATTTCCTCAACTTAAGGTTAGACCAAAAACTTGCATTAACGCCACGAACACAATTCAAGCCTTAACTACCACTTTACCTCTTGTTTCCACCGCCAATTCACTTGTATGTAGCCACAATTTACATAACAATATCAATACATGCTAAATGAATCAATTCTAATGCATGAAAATAGGTTTTCCAATGATTTCCCAAAAAGTCAAAAATTGACCCCGGGTCCACATGGTCAAAACCAGAGGTTTGAATTGAAACCCGATTACCCATTCACCTACGAACTCAGATATATAATTTGTTTTGAAATCGGACCCCAAATCGAGGTCCAAATCCCCAAAAACACCAAATTTCCCTATAAAAATTTCTAATTTTAAATTGAAATCATGTGAAAAGATGTTATAGATTGAAGAAAATGAGTTAGAAATGACTTACAATATTTGGAGAAGAGCTTTTCATTGAAAATTTTCCGAAGAGAGCTTAGGGTTTGAGAAAAATAAAGAAAATGCAAACTCGCAATTGCGGCCCAGATTTCACAATTGCGAAGCTAGGCCTTCCCTACTTTCTTTGCAAATGCAAACAACTATTCGCAATTGTGGTACCTACTATGGTCACATTTGCGTTATTGAACCTCGCAAATACGAAGGTCGCCTCCACCCCCCTCCCCCCACCCAGTCATCGCAAATGCGAGCTTGTATTTGCGAGCAAAGCTTCGCATATGCGAAGCCTATAGACTTGCAATACATCAGATGTTGCTCCTAAGTTCAAATTTCACTCTGTGGCCTATCCGAGACTCACTCGAGCCATCGAGGCTCCAAACCAAACATGCACACTAACATTAAAACATCATATGTACTTACTTGTGCAATTAAATCGCCAAATTAACATCTTTAACAGCGAATTTAGCATCAACTCAAAGAAAAGTCTCAAGAACTCTTAAGTTTAAATTTTAACATCTGAGTGTCCGGTTCACGTCATATCAAGTTTGTTTCTTACTAAATATTACAGGCTCAACTTAAATACCATATAAGACCTATACCGAGTTTTGAAACCAAAATATGGGCCTGATACTATCAAATTCAAACACATTTAAATTTCCAAGAACTCATATAATTTCAGTTAAAAAAAGTTCTTCAAAAATTCATTTCTTGGGATTGGGAGCTTAAAATTCAATTTCGGGCATACACCCGTGTCTTATATTTTCCTATGGACCCTCCAAGACCGTCAAATCACGGGTCTATGTTCGTTTACCCAAAGTGTTGACCGAAGTCAACATAAATTCAATTTTAAAGTCCAAATTAGCATTTTAAGCATATTTTCACATAAAAGCATTTCGGATATACGCCCGGACCGTGCACACAAATCAAGATGAGATAAAATAAGGCTTATAAGGCCTCGAAACACAGGATTTTCTTGCAAAACGAGTGTCGGCCTTTTAGGTCATCACACACCTCCCCTGTTAGTTGCTGATAATCGTGAGTGGGTGAGCCAGCATTTTCCCTACACAATGGGATTTGTGCATGGTCATTGTTCCACGAGATATTCGGATGTAAACCTTCAGTTGGTGATTCATCTCGTTTTGCTTTTAGTTGCTTTTTCCTTTGCTGTGTTTTCCTTTTTGATTTAAGATTCTTTTATTGGAAGATCGATGGGGCACGGGGAGGGCGAGAGGTCTGGTGTCTGTTTTTCATTAGTTAAGTCTAATTACCGTACCTGCACCGATTACGTCTACACATGAGATCATTCAGACCACTACTGCTTTACAGGCTACGGCCCCTTCTGATCTTGGCTGCCGTAAGGATGCTTGTCAGGATGAGACCGTATTTTCCCTGGTTCATTTGGTGAACGATAAGTTATCTCAGGACGACGGTGAAAGGCTCTGTTAAAAAGGCAAAGATTAAGGGTCGATCGGGTACCCAAGACTGGGGGCCTTTGAGGAGTGAGCACGTGTTGCCAGTGCCTGAGTCCATTGGTGATGCCAATTTAGGTGAGAAGACCATATCCCCCTCGGGCATGGATGTGGTGCATGCTTTTGGCATGGAAGAATCTTCCATGGTAGAGGGGCAAAACTCGCAGGCCGCTATGGTTATTCCGCGTGGTCCATTGACTTTACAATAGGCCCATGCTTCCTCTTCGGCCAGCTAGAAGCAAAAGGGCATCGTTTGAGGAGGGATTCACTTGAGTAGAGGTAAGGACGGACTATTCCTCCCACGTGATCGAGATTGCCCCTGAGTGTGATTCATCGGAGGATACTATAAGCCTTGGGGCCACAATTTTCCCATATTTGTTCCATTACTGAGAGCATGTCCCATTAGGAAATTAGTGATATCGTCCTATCATGGGGCATAGCCGGAATGGCTTTAATGGTGAGTCTATTGCTTTCTTCATTTTACGTATCCTATTTTTGCTAATATTTTCTTTCTGTTCTCTTTTCTTTCTTCAGAACTTTATTTTGGAGATGAAAACTATCTGCCATGAAGAGAGGTTGGCCACCAATTTTCAAAAACTAGTTTCCAAATATCACTGATTCTGTGACAAGTGTCGTGAGATGCATGAACGACTTAGGAAGGGGGACAATCCTCATTCCCTTTGGGAGGAGTTGGGACTGAAAGATGAGGAACTGATGTGGTCTATGAGTAGATGCGGCGAACTCAAGGGGCTTCTTAGAGCTAAGTAAGAAGAGCTCGAGGTTGTCAAAGGTGTTACACGCGAGTGTGTTGACCTTCAAGCGGAGGTAATGGCCCTACGAGTGGAGCTTGATCAGAGTCCGATTCTGTGATAAGTGTCCTGAGATGCGTGCATGACTCAGGGAGGGCGACAATCCTCAGTCCCTTCGGGAGGAGTTGGGACAGAAAGATGAGGACCTGATGCAGTCCATGAGTAGATGCGGCGAACTCAAGGGGCTGCTTAGGGCTAAGGAAGAAGAGCTCGAGGTGGTCAAGTGTGTTATAGGTGAGTGTGTTGCCCTTCAAGCGGAGGTAGTGGCCCTACGAGTAGAGCTTGAGCAGAGTGATGTTTGGGTCACTGGTTTAAGTGTTAAATTAGCAGAGAAGTTGACTGAATCCGGAGGGAAGGTGACCGAGCTGGAGAAGGTTAAAGGGGATCGAGTAGCAGCGTCGGCGAAGGTCATGATTCTGGAATGTACTATCCGTGTTCTCAGGTCTGAATGTGCCACTAAGATATAGACGACTATTCTAAGGGAGGTGTGACTTGATAAGCGGATTAAAGAGATTTAGAGGGATGTCTCGAGCCTGGGTGATCAAGGTACTGCTTTTGAGGTAGAGAATGCACAATTGTTGTCTTCGGCTCATCCTATGCCTGCCTTTGTTGACGTTCCTCGCCCATTGTACGATATATGGATTCACATTGAGGCTTAGCAAGATATATATAAGGGCTTGTTTGCAGTGGGGAATGTCTCAGATATCGCTTTCAAATAGGATCGAGCTACGCTCGTGAGGCCAGGCTTGTTTATGGTTATTATACTTCGACACTAGAAGGTGGTGAAGTTGATGAGGCCAAGGACAGGCTTTCTTTTGATGAGAAACATTCTGACGGAGAGGGTGATGGTGAAGGTGAAGCTGATGAACCGTGTACAGAGAGAGAGATGACAGTGTGAACGTGGATAATGCTAAATAAAGCTCTTGAATTTGATTTTTTTCCATTTGTACTTAATTTTTTTTTTTACTTAGTTGGATGGGTGGGGGGCCCTTTTTGGTTTTGTAAGACACTCTTTCTTTTCTTCAAATAAAGTAGTTGGTTTGTCTTTGTTCGTACGCATTTGGTATTTTCTAATTTTCAAATTTCTTAGATTTTCTCATAATAAGTCCCTGACTTTTGATAGTCAACTTGAGCGAGGTAAGATTTGACCTGCTAATTTGAGTGAGGTTGAATTTCATCCCGTTAATTCAAGCAGGGTCAGATTTGACCTGCTAATTTGAGCGACGTTAAATTTTGTCTTGTTATTTTGCGCCAGGTCAAATTTGACCCACTAATTTGAGGGAGGTCAAATTTTGTCTCGTTATTTGAGCGAGGTTAGAATTGACTTACTAATTTGAGTAAGGTCAAATTTTGTCTTGTTATTTCGAGCGATGTTAGATTTGACATGCTAGTTCCAGCGAGGTCAAATTTTGTCTTAGTATTTCAAGCGAGGTCAGGTTTGACCTGCTAATGCGAGCGAGGTCGAATTTTGTTTAGAAAAATAATTCAAGTGAGAATGCATATTTCCTTTGTGTTGGCGTGTTTATGTTTATTTGATATCGTGTAGGAATTGCATACTACTTTGTTTATTCATTGGAGGATATTACACGTTTTCACTTGATTTATGCATACATTCGAGGAGTCCTAGCCTGTCTAGTCCCTTCATCACTCGGCCTGCAGAAGTAGTCGATAGGCAGGGCGATGAATGTCTTGCTCAAGCTTCGGGATGTCTGCGGGCAAGATCAAATTTCAGCTAGTTATATCGTTGCATAGTTTCTTTGGCGAGCGCATAGGTGAGTTTATGAACTTGTGTTCTATCGACATGCTGGAGAGATTCATATGTTTTTTCGGGCTGTTGACATGGTCCCTGACAATTGTAGGTCTTTACTTTTATGGCGTTAAGCACCGACCTTTTGGAGAGATTCATATTTTTTTGGACCGGTGACCCAGTCCCAGTCCACACAGGTATTTCCCTTTATAGCATTTAAGAACCAACTTGTTGGAGATGGAGTTTTACTCGGCCATTACCTGCAGGATGGTTTGGTGCGAAATGCTTTACTTGTGCATTTCTTTGATGACATTTGTTCCTTGTTTGCGCATATGGGAGAATGTGCCTGTTCTCGTCCTCATCGAAAAAGAAAGATACTGAGTTAAATCCAGAAAAAATAATTTGTTACCTTGACCTGATTGGTTAGCGTGGTGAGATGGACGTTGTAAAACGACTCGTTTCACCTCGTACTCGAATGCTGGCTCTAGACTGGATCTCAGCCTCACGCTTAGCTTTGACACTAGTTGAGTCTGGGCATCTTGGCAGCTTCACCCGTCGGGATCTCGAGTTTGAGCCCCGGTGCGATCTGATCCTCGGTGCGCAAGAATAAGGGAAACATAAATTATATTTCATATATACGGGCAGGACGAACTAGTCGTTTTAAAAAAATTACATAATAGGCTATTGTCCCTTACCGAAAGAGAGGGTGGTGTGCATAAAGTATAGATTAGTGTCTAACGTAAATATAGCCAATAAGATTGTGGTCATGGTCAATGCATAGCGTCCAGAATCCTTCTTTGACAACTTGTACTCACGATGTACTAAACCCGCCACTATAGCAAGACGTGACTTTCGTACGAAAATCAAACATAATTTTGATTTTATGCAAAGATCTTATCTCGGTTGGTTTGATTATTTCAAAAGCTTTCCTACAAATTTCTCAAGTTGGTGTTTGCAAAGACAGGACGAGGATATGAGAGCCTGGAACTCTGATTAATCATTGATCTAAAGGAAACTAGATTTTGGCTAGAAAAAATCCCACAGACGGAGCCAAATTGTTAGACTAAAATGTATTAGGCCTTAATAGTTAAACTAGTAAAGATGAAGAGATTTGAGGAAAGTTTTAGTCAAAGATAATTAATTCTACATATGATATAAATGATAGGAATGAACAAACACGACATAAATTTTGATTACGAATGCGATTGATTCTCGTGATATAAGAAACATGTAAATGCTTCAATAATATCGAATGGCAATGGGGAATACATAACAGGAAAGAATCACTATATTCAAATAAGAGTACCTTCTATCCGTTTGATAAACTAGAATTGGAGATGCATATCGAGATTCTAAGCTCTCATCTCTTTTTTCCACTAGGAGCCCCAGGTTTTGGGAGCCTCCTCCCCTTGTTGGGGATGTATCTCTCGTCGTATGCATATCTCCTCCCTTGTGCCACACTTTCTCATAATATTTATACCAAACACTTTCCTTATCCAGCGGTCCTTAACTGGAGTGTCCAAGTTCATGGAATATTCCATAGAATATTCCTCTAGAATATCTGAGTGATGAACTATTCTTTCAGGCTGAATTGAGTGCTCGATTTCGTAGCCAAATCACGGTATATCGCTTCCTAAATGCGACTTCAACTTGGTTGCTTCTTGGTTGTTCTTCCTTAAGTAGAATTTCCTAGATCAGATTTTTACCCATATAATTACTAGTTATAAACTAATTAATGCTATGAATATATGTTATTCAACCGTGGTTAAGTGATAATAATACCACTAAAGGCAACAATAAAATGGTAAAAATTCCTTCTAGGTGTCATGGATTGGATTCTTGGTAACAGAATCCTCCTTGGTATATATTCTAAAATCCCTACAGTAAGCTTTCTAAGATGTCAATCTGTGTTAATTATACCAGCGAGTTCTTGACACCAAATATTATATATATATATATATATGTGTGTGTGTGCGCGCGCGCGCGCGCGCGCGCGTATGCATTCATTGGTCGGGATGATATTGTACTGATTAATGATATGTGTGGCGTTATTAACACGAGACCAAACTTTTAGAGACAGACCCTAGAATCTAAAATTTTCAAGTTAAGTAGGACCAACACAGAATACTTGGAGTGTAATTTCAGTGATGGGACCAATGAAGCGGACATGAAATGTGAGGCTTGATGCACAATTTATTGTTAAGAGAGATAGTACCAGGTAGCTGGATATATAATCCAAGAAAATAGAGACGCTGACGAGGTGTTACACATTGTATTATAGTGGGATGGGTAAAATGGAAGCTCGCATCAGGTGTCTTATGTAATAAGAACATGCCATCTAAACTTAAAAGTAAATTGTAGAGAGTGGTAGTTAGGACGACTATGTTGCATGACGCAGAATGTTGGCCAGTCAAGAACTTCTATGTTCCAAAAATAAAAGTAGCAAAAAAGATGTTGAGATAGATGTGCGAGCATACTAGGCTTAATAGGAATATGAATGAGGATATTGGGGGCAAGGTAGGAGTAGCCCCCATGGAGAATAAAGTGTGGGAAGCAAGACTTAGATATTTGGGCATGTGAAAAAGACAAGCACATATGCACCAGTAAGGGGGTTTGAGAGGTTGACCTTGGTGGGTCTAAAATGAGGTAGAGACAATACAAAAAAGTATTGGGGAGAGGTGATTAGGCAAGATATGGATTTACTTTAGCTGACCAAGGACATAACCCTTAATAGGAAGGTGTGCAGGTCGAGGATTAAAGTTGACGGTTAGTAGATAGTTGAGTGTGTTTTCAGATAATTCCGGTGTTATTAGTGGCAGCCTTGTATTCTAATATTGTTGATTTCTATCACCACATATTGTTTCTTTCACCTCGTTTTCTTTTTATCTTGTTTTCGTTAGTGCTTGTTACTATTGCTTTATTTTTATTTTTATTTGTGCCGAGAATTTATTGAATACAATCTCCGTAGAAATAGGTTTACATATTTACTTCTTCAAATTTTATTTGTGGGATTACATTAAATTTGTTGTTGTATTTATTCGGCGGGATAAATCAATATGATTCACTGAAAAATAATTACAGATGGGCTCCTTTTAGGATTTGGTTTGACAATTTAGCAATACCAAGTCTTTTCTTTCTATCTTCCTCAATCATTATATAGCACGTCAACTGCCGCATGCTCATACTTGAATTAAACGTACTTTCATACTACGGAAGACACAGATATCTTAATCTATCTTATTTGCTGAATTGTCTTGTAAGAATGTGTGCGTAAAAAGAGTTCGGAAATCAGTAGTGTAAGATTTATTAGTTTCTGATACAGCCAAAGAAGAAAACCTTTTAAATTGTCCATTTATCACTTCAGTAAAAACTAAAAATCAAGAAATGCTGCAGCTACGTTAAGTCAAACTCCAATAATAATTAGACGTGATCAACTTGCTAAAAACAGCGAAATCTAGCAAATAATTAGCCTCGTCATCAAGTTAAGACAGACGTTTGTTGACATCCTAATAAGTAATTACTTAGCTTCTCCAAGCGAAGGATCAGTATTATGAAATGTAGTCTTAATCAATATAATTCAGTCAATGCATCGATGTAGGCCTATCATATACTCCATAGTCCATATGGAGCGTCCATGAGACATCGATATATATATATATATATATATATATTGTCAACAGCGCAATGTTCTGTCAATCTGTCAGGAAAATTTTTGGTGACAACTTGACAATATTAGTAAGTGATGAATGCTCACCTAAGTAATGATTTGAAAAGCACGATCACCTACCAATAGAAAGATTTGTGGTCAATATATCTACAAATCATGGAAAGAACTACTCATAGTCATTAGTATACAGAAATCAAATAATTGCTTTCACTAGAGAACCGTGCGTGTATGTTGGAACATCAAATACAATTGATTGGGAAGATATATGAGGATCTTGACTTTTTACATATGCCATTTCGAGTATATAATTAAGGTCATTTAAAAGAGATTTATGGTGTTAGTCTATATATTCTTCGGACTTTACGTGTATGCGGGATGCTTAGTATATTGAGTTGTCCTTTCTTTTAATCTATATATTTATCCTAGTACTTTATTTGTTTTATATTAAATGAGTTATTTTCCTTTTTAGTCTGTTCCAAAATAAATGATACATTTTTAAATTTAAAAATAATTCAACTTTAAACTCTTTATTTTACCATTTTTGCCCTTAATGAGAGGCTTTTATAGCCACACAAATGATATGGCCCCACAATTTTTTTACCCCTTAAACTTTTAAGACCACAAGTTTCAAAAGTTTTTTTTTAACTCTGTACCGAATCAAACTAGCTCAAACAATATAAAACGAAGGAAGTAATTATTTTCACACCTCGAACCCGTGACCTATGGATCAAAATTAGGCTAATTTCTATATCTTCCACACGGTTCTAGCTGTGAATTGATTGGTACTTGACATGTCCTCACTAGTTGTTACTTCATGTAATGTCGACTTATTTTGCCACTATTGCTGGAAATAATGGAGGGGCCACGTTATTGATAACTTCTCGTATAGACAATCCAGACTACTCCAAATAGTAACTTCCATCCAACGAGTAATATACAATATTTTATGTCTTAAACCAAGTTGCTGCATTATATTCTTGGCTGGCTGAGAATTTGAGATTCCAAGTTGTTTCGCACTGCGGCCACACTTATGTCAACGGTGATCGGTGTCTGAATCCGGATTTCTCACCTTCAAAAGACGTAATAGCACATACTACTGAAAGCGAGGCAAATCAATTTTAAGCTAACTTTTATATTAACAAATTACTTCTTTTTAACAAATACCAACGATAACATAAAAACAACGAGAATATAAATATTTAAGCGGGAAGATAACAATGATATATCTAAGCAGCATCTATTACAATTTTTCAAATCCTCCAATAACCCAAAATTTTGTGTCACAGTACCACAGACTATCTAAGATTACTACATATAGGTCTGAAGAAATAACAATACACTATCCCTGAATAAAGATAGAGGAAACAGGAACTAGAGATAGGGGGAGACATCAGGGCCTGCGGATGCCTGCAGGTCTACCTTGGATCTCTGGGTGGACTGAAGGAAGCCCTCCAACAACTACTGCTATCTGGTACCTGGATCTATGCTAAAGAGCTCAGAGTGTACTATCAGCACAACCGACCCCATGTGCTGGTAAGTGTCTAGCCTAACCTCGGTGAAATAGTGACTAGACTAGGATCGGACTACTAAATAATCATGTGCATTTCATATATATATATATGAAAAAAAATACAAGAAATAATCAGTCAATGTGGGAGGGGGGAACATGTTGTGGGGAGGAAACAGTTCCGAGTAGAAAACATCAAGTAAGGAAAGAAACAACATAACTAGATTATCAAAAAGAATCAGAAATCAAACAATTTGCACGGCGTTACCCATTGTGCTTTTACATTCATGCTCATCAAACAATATTTTACAATAAAATTGTGCACTGCGTCACCCTTCGTACTTTTACTCTCGTTCTCACCAAATCAATCATATAATGATAATGTGCACGACACCACCCTTCGTGCTTTTACTCTCTTTCCTCACCATATAATCAATAAAAATCGGTACAGAATGGTACATCGTATAGCATAGCATCACCCTTCGTTCTTTACACTCTTCCTCTCAATAGCAAACAATGCACAGCATCACCCTTCGTGCTTTAACGCTCTTCCTTACCCAAACAACAATCACAAACAAAGGGGCAAATGAGTAGATAATTAATAATAAAAATCCCGGTAAGGGAACATAATTAAATAGTTAAATCTCGGTAAGGGAATAATATCAATAATCTTAGCATCCCAATAATGGAGATAATCAACAAAACACAACTATCCGGCAAGGGAACAATTTAATAACTCTTTCTCTTTGCTTCACTTTTACTTCACAACTTAATTTACCAGTTGAGCCAATGCTCCAAAGGGTTCAACCATCTCATACACTTTCACGATTTGTATTATAACTGAGACTGATGCTCCTCGATGTTCAAAGGTCACAATTTCTTTTACAAGCTTTTCACAATATATAGAAATCATCACCAAGACATGAAAGAAACAATGAAATCATGATATTCACAATGTAAAGACTCACGGTCATGCTAGACACCAATGTATAGATACTCGTCACCATGCCTATATGTCGTACTCAACAATAATCACATAGAAAATAGGACTTAACTCCTAATCCCTCAAGCTAAGGTTAGATCAAACACTTACCTCAATACCTTGAACACCACTCAAGTCTCAATTATATCTTTGCCCCTCGATTTCACCATCAATTCGTTCGTATGTAATCACAAATCACTTAATTACATCAATAAACAATAAATGAACCAATCCCAATGCGTGAAAATGAGTTTTTCAAAGTTTTACCCAAAAAGTCAAAAGATCGCCACCGGACCCACGTGGTCAAAACCTGAGGTTCGAACCTTAACCCGGCTACCCTTTCCCCCATGAACTCAAATATATAATTTATTTTGAAATCAGGCCTCAAATTGAGGTCCATATCCCCAATATTTGAAAAACCTAGGTTCTATTCAATACACCCAATATCTCCCATGAAAATCTTTGATTTGAAGTTAAAATCATGTTAAAAGATGTTAATGATTGAAGAAAACTAGCTAAAAACATCTTACAATTTAATTGGAGAAGAAATGTTGCTTGAAAAATCGCCTCATATGTATTAGGGTTTTTAAAAACGAAAAATAAATGAAAATACCGTCTATTTATACCTCTAACAGACCATCTGTGCGGACCGCACAAAATGGACCGCAACAGCACAGGTTTGTGAACCTGAGGGCCTATGACACTATGCGGACCGCACAAAATGGAGTGCGGCTGCACAGCACACACTGCGCCTGCACAAAAGCGACTGTGGACCATATTGGCCCCCTCCATGGCCTCACACAATATTTCGCGGGCCGCACTAATGGGTTCAGATAGCTTAAATAGCTCTAGACTTGCAATACCTGTGTTATTAAGCCTAAGACCTTTCGAAAACCTACACAGAACTCACATGCTCCCTCGGGGCTCCCAACCAAACATACACACAACTTCAAAAACATCCTACCGGCTTACTAGCGTGATCGAATAGCCAAAATAACATAATTAACATTGTATTAAACTTCAAAATCTATGAATTCTTTCAAACTTCATAAAACATCAAATTTTTCCAATTTAGGTCCATATCATGTCAACCGATGTCCATTTTAAAAATGTCCTAAATCATATATAAAATCTATACCGGTGCCGGAACAAAAATACGGCCTTATACCATCAGGTTCTAATAAAATTTCATTGCAAAGCCTTATAAATAATTTCATAAAATAATTTATTCCAAAAATTCATTTCTTGGGCTGGGGATCTCGGAATTCGATTCCGGACATATACCCAAGTCTCATATTTTCTTACGAACCTTCCAGGACCGTCAAATTACGGGTCCGTTTATCCAAAATGTTGACCAAGGTCAAATTAAATCGCTTTAAAATTAAAATTTAGCATTTTTTACAGAATTTCATATTTAAACTTTCCAGCTACGCACCCGGACTGCGCATGCAAATCGAGGCGACTCTAAATGAGGCTTTCAAGGCCTAGAAAGCACATAATTTGATTTAAATCAGGTGATAACCTATTGGGTCGTCATATCCTCCTCCTCAAAAATAATTGTTCGTCCTCGAATGGACAGAAGAAGGAAGTACCTGAATCAGGGAAAAGATAAGGGTAACGGCTCTGCATATCGGACTCGGACTCCCAGGCTGATCCTCAGGAGATTGACCTCTCCACTGAACACGAACAGAAAGGAAACACTTGGATCTCAACTGAAGAACCTGCCAGTCTAGAATGGCTACTGGCTCCTCCTCATAAGAAAAGTCCTTGTCTAACTGGACAGTGCTGAAATCTAACACGTGGGATGGATCGTCGTGATATTTCAGGAGCATGGGCACATGAAAAACTTGATGCACAGCTGATAAGCTCAGCGGCAATGCAAGTCAATAAGTTGTTTCTCGCACTCGATCAAGAATCTCAAACAAGCCAATGAACCTAGGGCTATGCTTGCCCTTCTTCTCAAATCTCATCACGCCCTTCATAGGCGATACCCAGAGCAACACCCGTTCACCAAGAATAAAAGCCATGTCTCGAACCTTGTGGTCTGCATAACTCTTTTGCCAGGACTAGGCTGTACGAAGCGTATCCTGAATTATCCTAACCTTGTCCAAGGCCTCTTGAACCAGATCTGTACCCAACAACCGAGCATCTCCCGGCTCAAACCATCCGACTCGGAGATTGACATCGCCTACTATATAGAGCCTTATAAGGAGCCATGTGGATACTCGACTGGTAGTTGTTGTTGTTGGCAAACTCTGCGAAAGTCAAAAATTGATCCCACGAACCTCCAAAGTCAATAACACAAGCTCAAAGCATATCCTCCAAAATCTGAATAGTCCACTCAGACTGACCGTCCATCTGGAGATAAAATGTTGTGCTCAACTCAACCCACGTGCCCAACTCTTGCTGAACTGCTCTACAGAAGTGTGAGGTAAACCACATATCTCGGTTCGAAATGATAGTTACCGAGGCACCGTGAAGGCGAACAATCTCCCGAATATAGATCTCAGCCAACCTCTCAGAAGAACAGCAGATTGCCACGGGAATGAAATGTGCTGACTTTGTAAGCCTATCCACGATGATCCACACTGTGTCGAACTTCTTCCGAGTTTACGAAATTCCAGTAACAAAGTCCATAGTGATCTGCTCCCACTTCCACTCAGGAAGCTCAATCCTATGAAATAAACCACCAGGCATCTGATGCTCATACTTAACCTGCTGAAAATTCAAACACCGAGCCACATATGTAACGATATCCTTCTTCATTCAACGCCACCAAAATTTTATCGCAAATACTGATACATCTTTACGGTGCCTGGATGAATCGAGTACCGGGAACTATGGGCCTCCTCTAAAATCAACACCCAAAGTCCATCCACATTAGGCACACAAACTCGACCATGCAATCTCAAGACCCCATTATCACCAAAGGTAACCTGCTTGGCACCACCACAGTGCAATGTGTCTATAAAGACATACAAATGGGGATTATCAAACTGCCGATCGCGGATATGCCCAACAATGAAAAACGAACGACCATGCAAGCCAATACTCGACTAGGCTCAGAAATATCCAACCTCACAAACTGATTGGCCAAAGCCTGAACATCCAAGGCAAGATGCCTCTCGACGACCGAAATATAAGCAGGACTGCCCATACTAACTGACTTTCTACTCAACGCATCAGCCACCACTTTGGCTATTCCCGGGTGATATAAGATAGTGATATCATAATCCTTTAACAACTCCAACCACCTCCTCTGCCTGAAATTTAACTCGTTTTGCTTGAACAAATACTGAAGACTCTTATGATCCATGAACACCTCACATGCCACGCCATACAGGTAGTGCCTCCAAATCTTCAGTGCGTGAACTATGGCTGCCAATTCCAAATAATTTATTGGCTATTTCTTCTCATGAATCTTCAACTGCTGTGAAGCATAGGCAATGACCTTGCCATCCTTCATCAACACTGCACCAAGCCTAATACGGGAAGCATCACAATAAACTGTGAAGGGCCCTGTACCTGTGGTCAAAACTAATACCGGTGTTGAGTTAGAGCTGTCTTGAGCCTCTGAAATCTCACCTCACACTCGTCTGACCATCTGAACTGGGCATCCTTCTAGGTCAACCAGATCATCGGGGTTGCGATAGATGATAACCCCTCCACGAACCGATGATAGTAGCTTGCCATTCCCAAGAAGCTCTGAATCTATGTAGTTGATGCTGGTCTAGGCTAGTTCTTGACTACCTCAAACTTCTTTAGATCAATTTGAATACCCTTTACTGATACAACATGACCCAGGAATGCAATTGAACTCAACCAGAACTCACACTTCGAAAACTTAGCGTATAGCTGACTATCCCTCAAAGTCTAAAGAACCACCCTGATATGCTGCTCGTGCTCCTCCTAACTGTGAGAATATATCAAAATATCATCAATAAATACTATCACGAGTGAGTCTAAATATGGCCTGAACACTCAGGTCATCAGATCCATAAATGTAGTTGGGGCATGTTGATACCTAATTTTTCCCTAAGTATTTTTATACTAAAAATATTCTGAAAGTAGCATGTATATGCACATATAAGCAGGCCCGAGGATTTTGGTATTGTTTCTTTATTTTTAAATAATTTGAAATCAATTTATCGCCTAATTTAATACTACAAAGTTCAATAATTATTCCTAAACTAGCATTTTTTGGTGGGTAAAGTATTTTTCATTCTCATATTTACGCCAAGAGATGATTAAGGTAATTTTTACATATTTTTATATATTTATTTGGAATTTTAAAGCTAAGTTGTATATAATTGTAATTATAGCCTATTTTACAATTAACAACATTTTATAATCATAAAAACACTTTTAATATTTTTAGAAAAATATTTATATGTTATTAATCAGTCCAGTACCTTTAATTCATTTAAAATCTTTTAGCTGTTTTATATAATTATAAAAGAGGGAAAATTGGCTATTTAACAAACAACCTTTTGTCATTTCAATTATAGCCAATTTGGTCACACCCCTGTCAGATTTTATTGACCCAGCCCAATCCCTAATATATCCCAGCCTAATATCGAAACCAACCCCACCCAATCCCTAATTGATCTGAGTTGCTGATCAAATAAGATCATTGGCCCAGATTACTGTTACCATAATTAAACCCTCAACGACCCCCTAGGCCTTATCCGTCCTAGATCGGACCTTTTTCCAAAGCCTTTCTCACTCTAGGGTTCCTCGAAAACCCTAGATATTTGAGGTTTTTCTTTGATTCTTTTTAGATCTGTTGAGTATCTATGCTACGTGTGAGTGTTCAAATGATTTCCCTAAAGTTTTCTTGGAAAATTATTTTTTTTAAATGTTTCTTTGGCGATTTAGGGTTTTCTGGAAAATGTTTGGGAGTTTTCTTCTTTGTGGTGTCCTCTGTTATGTTCTCGGATCATCTTTATATATGGTCTTGTAGATTTTTTTACTGTGTTTTATCATGTTCTTACATGTTTATCATACTGTGTTGTTCCTATATGCTTTTTTGCTTTACCTTTCCCAGCGACTCTTATATTTTCTACAATATTTTTCTGGCTAAGTTCTTGTGATCCTTTATCTGCCTTCTATTGAGCTTTGTTTAGGATTCTGCTATGCGTGTTACTCTTGTTAATCTTTACTATGTTCTCTCTTCTCTTTTACTAAGTGTTTACCATTTATTTTTATTTACTGGACTCTGTTCATGTTCTTACATGCTCCATCTTCTTGTGTTCACGTTTGTATTATCTCCTTTTTATGAACTTGTTCAAGTTCCAATCTTTGCTTAAAACGTGTTTCCTGTGTTTCAAATCAGTTTCTAAATTCTATTTGCCTTAAACCTACTACTGTGTTTGTATGTTTCCTCATGAGACTTCAAAGGAGGTCTCTGAGCCTGTTTAGTTATTTGTCTTCTCTTCTCTGTATCTAACCTCAAGTCGAAAACCCCAAGAATGGAAATTTTTGGCAAGTTTTATTGTGTGTTTGGACTAGGGCTCTACTCTGAAACCTCGACTCACTCAGACTCAAGTCTATAAACTAAATTTGAACCCTTTTCGCTTATGATTTTGAAACTTTCTTGCTAGTCTTTTCTAATTAGCATAACAACTATTTCTTGTTTGACATGTTTATGTGCTTTATATATAAGAACTTTTCTTTCAAAAGGTTTTGCCAACTGTTAATTGACTCTGAATTCGTTTAATGTTGTTTACTCGATTGTTACTGAATTTTTCTCTAATTGAACTTTCCTTTACCACTTTTCTGACCTGGTTCATTCGGACAAGGCTTCCAACTTTGATTTTTACTGGCTGTTTGATTGATTCCCCTTCCTTATTTATTTCAAGTACCACTGGACTTTTGCCTTAAATATCTTTTATATATTTACCATTTATTGTACTGCTTGGGAAAATGTTCTGATCAACTCTTTCCTTAATTGTCTTTACATGTTTGAAATTAGAGTCCCTTAATTAAAGGGAGATTGATTTCAATGTCATTTTCTTACCTTTTCTTACTTGGTTGTTGCACTATAAAAGGGCACAACCCTTCTATACTTTCACAACATCACTTACTGAACACTTTGAATTGCATACTCTTACACATGCTTTTCTCTGCTCTTTTCTGAGATCTTTTATATTGCTTGCTTGCAAATTTGGCTTACAAGATTTTTGCTTTCATTCATTTACGTCCCTGAGACTGGTATGTCCTAATCTTGATTCCCAGTATCACTCCAATATATTTATTTACAAGTCTTTATATCTTTGTATGTTACCTCCTGAATTTGACATGCTCATATGTTGCGTTTTCTTTACTTTCCCGTAAATGCTTGATCCCTACCCCCTAACCCTCTATATGTTTATAAATGGGGATTTAGGGCATGGCAATTTGATTTATTGTCCATGAACTAAAAACTTTTGACCCCAAGTAAAAGGTGTGTCAGCATGTTTCATTGTTGATCATGCCCTTTGCCATCTTCCTTTGTCTTCTGTTTCTATTACGAATCCCATACCCCATTCCTCTATGTGTGCTGAGTTAGGGTATAGCCTGACAGCATCCAAATTGCTGTCCATGGCTGAACCTAACCTTCAACAGGTCTTAACTCTTCAATTTAGACTGACAAGCTAGCCATGGGTGTTCCAACACCTCAAAATTGTTGGGCATGACCACCAGCTTGATTTTCCCCCTTCTATTACACTTGCACTTACTCTTAGACCCTAAGTTCTGCCCCCTATTATGAGACCTGCCTTGGGAACCTTGAGTTTCCCTCTGAACATGGACATTTGAGAGTTGACCATTCCACACTGCATCATAATCCAATTCTGCCATATATTTGGGCGTAAGCACTGGCCGAAATCTATTTGAGATTCTTAGGGAACTCTGATACATCCCAAATAAGAGAAACGCTTTGGAAATCTGATCTTGGGAGTTGGTTTACTTCATGCTTCCAACAGAAGTCTGAGTCAGGCTCTCCTTAGATGGGACCATTTAGCTTTCTGATGTATTTTACTTTTCTTTATTCATTCGGGTATGTAATAATCTATAATAATTGCGGGGTTATAGTAAAAAGGGTAGGGTCATACATGCATGCATATGGGTAGACATCCTGCTTTAGGTATTTACTTTAAAATCATAGCCTGCTCTTTCGCTTGCGCGTTGCATGTAGAAATCCCGCTTATAAGTTGTTTCACTGTTGCATCAGAAACTATGTCTTTAAGTTTCTGCATTTCACCATATAGATACCATGTTCATAGGAATCACTACTCCTGAAATTATACATTTTCATATAGATACCATGTCCATAGGGAATTATTATTTGTGAAATACTGCAACTCATATAGATGCCATGGCTATAGGTTTTCAGCACTTCATACAGATAACATGCCTATAAGTCATCCCTGAATTTCTGCATATAGATGATATGCCTATAGGACTACCGCATTTTTTGCATATGCATGTGTCACTAGGCAAACCTATTATAGGATATGAATGAAAAATTGCATATAGATGACCTGCCTATTGGACTTTCGCATGTTAATAGTGCTTAAAAATCACTAACGCCTAGAAAGTATGCCTATAGGAGCTATCAGCCAAATCAGAATCGGCTAGTCTAAACTCAGTAGCAATAACGTCCTTGCAATCGGAAACTTTTCTACAACTAGTTTATTTCTTTTTGAATGGATAGACATTATGCCTATAGGTTTGAGTTTAACTCCTAGGCAAGCTTTAGGGACTATAACTACATCAGTCTACTAACCCAGCCAGCAGGCAAGTCTGATCCGGTTTCTTATCTGAAACATGTAACAAGCCAGTTTGCCTCCTTAATATTTAAGTTTTAATTCAGACCATAACCAGTATGTGTAAGCCATGCTAGACTATGTGCTTTCTTTGATTAGATGAGGTTTATTTGAGTAGTATCTGCTTAATTTCTTTCCCCGTACTTGTTGTATATTTTTTTTTGTCGCCTTAGCATTTTATCCCTTGAAAATTCTCAAAAGCCTTCACTCCATCCCTCTTAGGATTAGTAATCCGCATATGCCTCCGGAATTGATAGGATTGGGATGGGTAAGAGCATGCGATAGGTAACGATACCTTTCCGCGTTTAATACCTTAACAGGGTGGGAAGGGTAGATGCGGAGATGATGATCGATGCGCTAATATCTCATGTAGCCCCTATTCCAAGGAGTGATTACTGGATATTGCATCAATGTGATCCAAATTAATTATAAGCCTAGGACTCCCCTCCTTTTTACTAGCGTTTTTTTATCCGCTTTCTTTAAGGTCTTAAATCTTTTCATGAATTCTATACCTTCTCTATGTTTTCTCAAACGTTTCAACTTATCTGTAATGTTACATGCAAGTCCCTCTATTTGAGCCCTTAATTTCTTACTTGATTATGTGAAGCCACAATATAACATGGCCGGGAACCACACTAGTATATCTTGAGGGGTGCCTAACACATTCCCCTCGAGATAATATCTAGCCCTTACCCGAACTCTAGTTTCTTCAACCCAAAACCTTTTTGTGTCCTAATGCACTCTAATCATTAAATGGTGACTTTTCAAAATTCTTCAACCCAAATTCCCAAAATGAATATAGTTGTCTTCCCAAATTTCGTAAACCCAATTTCGCCTTAGAAAAAAGGGGGCGTCGACAGGGCATTCGTCAACCCAAATGACATAACCAAGAACTCATAATGTATGTATCAAGTGCAGAAAGTTGTCTTAGGGACATCGGATGCCCTAATCCTCAACTGATGGTAGCCAGATCTCAACTCAATATTGGAAAATACCTTGGCACCCTGAAGCTGATGGAACAAATCGTCAATCCTCGGTAGCGGGTACTTATTCTTGACTGTAACCTTGTTCAATTGCCGGTAATCAATACAATTTCTCATTGACCTATCATTCTTCTTAACGAATAAAACAGCACACCCCAAGGCAAAAAACTGGGTCTAATGAAACCCTTCTCAAGCAATTCTTGCAACTCCTCCTTTAACTATTTCAACTCAAGCGGCGCCATACGATACGGCGGGATAGATATAGGCTGAGTGCCCAGAACCAAATCAATATAGAAGTCAATATCCTTGTCAGGTGGAATACCCGGCAGGTCTGAAGGGAAAACATCAGGAAACTCACAAACAACAGGCACAAAATCAATAAAGGGAACCTCACCAGTAGAATCACGAACATAGGCTAAATAGGCAAAACACCCCTTCTAGACTATACGCCGAGCCTTCACATAGGAGATAACACAATGGGTATAATGACCAGGAGTCCCTGTCCACTCTAATCGAGGCATACCCGGTAAAGCTAGGGTGACAGTCTTGGCATGACAGTCCAGATAGTGTGGTAGAGTGATAACCAATCCATCCCTAATATAATCTCAAAGTCAACCACGTCTACAAGCAACAAATCTACATGAGTCTCAAGACCCCCAATCACCACAATACAAGAATGATGGACTCGATCGACCATAATAGAATTACCCATTGGTATAGGCACATAAATAGAAAAAACCCAATGCATCACTAGGCATGACCAAGTACGGGGCAAAACAAGATGACACATATGAATACGTAGACCCCAGATCAAATAACACCGACGCATCTCTATCACAAACCAGAACCGTATATGTAATAACTGCATCTAAAGCCTCATCCTCGGACCTGGCCTGAAGAGCATAACATCGAGGCTGGGCCCCACCACTTTGATCTACCTCTCTGGGACGGCCTGTAGCTGGCTGGCCTCTACCTCTAGCGGCCTGAGCTCCACCTCTAGTACCTCTACCTCCATCTCTAGTACCTCTACCCCCACCTCTAGCTGGCTAGGCGGGATGTGGAACACCTGGTGCCTGAACCATGCCACGTGAACCCTGATGCTGAGAGTTACTCGGTGCTCGAGGGCAAAACCTAGCAATGTGACCCGTATTACCACAAGTGTAACAAGCCCTCGGCTACTGAGACTGCTCACCGGTCGACCTGAATAACCACCCCAGAAACTATGAAGCGGCGATGCACTGATAGGAACTGGTGGTGCGCTGGGCTGCTGATCAGAATAATGTGCCTAAGAACCACGACCACCTGAAGTAGCGTAAAAGACCTGGAGTACTTACTAAAAGGGCCTAGGAGGATGACCCCAATCATACGAATCTCTGCCTCCAAACGAGGCACCACTAAATTTTCCTGACTGGCGGGGTCTCTTGTCTGCCCTGTAACCCCCATGTGATAATACCATCTCAACTCTCCCGGCCACATTGGCTGCTTCCTGGAAGGATATCTCACTCCCAGCCTCTCTAGCCATTTGGAGGTGAATCGGCTGAATTAGTCCATCAATAAACATTCTCATTCTCTCCCTCTCAGTGGGTAGTATAATAAGGGCATGGCGAGAGCCAAATCAATGAACCTAGTCTCGTACTGGGTGACTGTCATGGATCCCTGTTGGAGACGCTTGAACTGTCTCCGATAGGCCTCTCAGTATGTAATAGGGAGAAACTTCTCCAGAAATAGGTGCATAACTACTCCCATGTCAAGGTTGTCGATCATGCTGGTCTTGCTAGTCAATAATCTCTACACCAAGTCTTGGAAGATCCAGACAAGTGAAATGTAGTGAAATCAACCCCATTGTTTTCAACAATACCCATGTTCCAAAGAACCTTGTGACAGCTGTCCAGATAATCCTGGGGATTCTCCGTAGATACACCGCTGAAAGTAGAAGTGAAGAGTTTGGTGAACCTGTCCAACCTCCAGAAAGCATCAGCAGACATAGACGCTCCATCGCCGATCTAAGCTACCACACTCGACTGTACTACCCTAACTAGCTAAACCGCTAGAGTCTGAATCTGAGGAGCTACCTGCTTCAGAGTGCGAGTAGCAGGGGTCTGAGCCCCTCCTCCAGCCTCAGAGACGGCAGGTGCTGCGGGAAGAAAAACCTGCTCGAGCGACACTTTCCATGAGGCCCACCAATCGGACCAGAGCGTCCTGAAGAAATGGGGTAGCAATAAACCCCTCTAGGACCTGAGTTGGACCCACCAGAACTACTGAGGCCAGAACCCCCTCATCAAAATCAACCTGAGGCTCCGCCACTTGTGCTGCTGCGTAGGGCTGAGCCCTGCCCCTGCCTTGGCCTCTAGCACGGCCTCGGCCTCGCCCTCTGCCCCTAATGGGGGCTACTACTGGGGGCTCAGGCTACTGAGTGGTAGATGAGGAAGCGTATGTTCTCGCCATCTACGAAAGAACAGAGTAAAAATTCAATTAGCATTGAGAAACCAAAATGCACGATGAGAAAAAAAATGTGAAACTTTTCCTAACTTTGTAGCCTCTGGTGATAAATACACACATCTACGTACCGATCCCTCAAACTCTACTAAGCTTGTCTGTGAACTGTGAGACCTATGTAACCTAGGGCCCTGATACCAACTTATCACGATCCGAATTATCCAATCTCGGGAGTCGTAATAGCGCCTACTAATGAGAGCTAGGCAAGCCAACCTTTAACAAACTTTTTTCGTTAATAAATTACTTCTTTTAATAAATACCAGTGATAACATGAAAATAACGGAAATGTAAATACTTAAGCGGAAGATAACGATAAAATATCTAAAAGCAGAGTCTATTATAACTTTTCAAATCCTCTAATATACCCAAAATCTAGTGTCACAGTATCATAGACATTCTAAGATTACTACATATAGGGTCTGAAGAAATAACAATAGATTGTCCCTAAATAAAGATAGAGGAAACAGGAAATAGAGATATGGGGAGACGCCAAGACCTGCGAATGCCTTCAGGTCTAACTTGGATATCCAGGTGAACTGAAGGAAACCCTCTAAATACTGCAGTTGTCTGGTACCTGGATCTGTGCAAAAGAGCACAGAGTGTAGTAGTAGCATAACTGACCCCATGTTTGGTAATTGTCTAGCCTAACCTCGGAGAAGTAGTGACGAAGCTAGGACTAGACTACCAAATAATCTTGTGCATTTCAAATATATATATATAGCGGAAAGGAAATACAGGAAATAATCAATCAATGTGGGAGGGGAAAACATGTTGTGAGGGAAGTAACAGTTCCATATAGAAAACATCAAGTAAGGAAAGAAACAACATAACTAGAATATCAATAAGAATCAGAAACCAAACAATTTGCACGGCATCACCTTTTGTGCTTTTACTCTCGTGCTCACCAAATAATATTTTACAATAAAAGTATGTACGGCATCACCCTTCGTGCTTTTACTCTCGTTCTCACCAAATCAATCATATAATGAAAATGTGCACAGCACCACCCTTCGTGCTTTTACTCTCTTTCCTCACCATATAATCGATGAAAATCAGTATGGAATGGTACATCGTACGACATGACATCACCCTTCGTGCTTTACACTCTTCTTCTCAATAGTAAACAATGCATGGCATCACCCTTCGTGTTTTAACGCTCTTCCTCACCCAAACAACAATCACAAACAAAGGGATAATGGAGTAAATAAATAACAATAGAAATCCCGGTAAGGGAACACAATTAAACAGTTAAATCCCGGTAAGGGAACAATATCAATAATCTCAGCATCCCGGCAAGGGAGTAATCAACAAAATCACATATATCCCGGCAAGGGAACAATTTAATAACTCTTTCTCTTTTCTTCACTTTTACTTCACAACTCACTTTACCACTTGAGCCAATGATCCAAAGGGTTCAATCATCTCATATACTTTTACAATTTTGTATTATAACTCGAGCCGATGCTCCTCGTTGTTCAAAGGTCATAATTTCTTTCACAAGCTTTTCACAACATATAGAAATCATCACCAAGGCTTGAAAGAAACAATGAAATGATATTCACAATGTAAAGACTCATAGTAATGCTAGACACCAAATCCCCAATTTTTGAAAAGCCTAGGTTCTACTCAAAACACCCAATTTTTCCCATTAAAATCTTTGATTTGAAGTTGAAATCATGTTAAAAGATGTTAATGACTGAAGAAAACTAGTTAAAAATGACTTACAATTGTTTTGGAGAAGAAAGGTTACTGAAAAATCACCTAATATGTTTTAGGGTTTTGAAAAATGAAAAATAACTGAAAATCCCGTCTATTTACACCTCTGACAGGCCCCATGTGCGGACCGCACAAAATGGACCGTGGGCACACAGGCTTGTGAACCTGAGCGCCTGTGACACTGTACGGACCCTACAAAATGGAGTGCGACCGCACAACACCCACTGCACCCGCACAGAAGCGACCGTGGACCGTGCTGGCCCCCTCCGCGGCCACACACAATTTTCGTGGGTCGCACTAACGAGTTTAGAAAGCTGAAATAGCTCTGGAGGTGCAATACATGTGTTATTAAGCCTAAGACCTTTCGGAACCTATCCAAAACTCACCCGAGCCCTTGGGGCTCCCAACCAAACATACACACAACTTCAAACCCATTTTATGGGCTTATTCGCGTGATCGAATCGTCAAAATATCATCATAAACATCTGATTAAACTTCAAAATCCATGAATTCTTTCAAACTTCATAAAACCTCCAAATTTTCCAATTTAGGTCCGAATCACGTCAAACGACGTCCATTTTATAACAATTTTACATAAACGTCCTAAATCATATATAAGACCTGTACCGCGCCCGTACCATCAGGTTCTAATCAAATTTCATTTCAAAGCCTTATAATCAATTTCAAAAGATAATTTATTCCAATAATTATTTCTCGGACTAGGGACCTCGGAACTCGATTCCGGGCATACGTCCAAGTCCCATATTTTCCTACGGACCCTCCGGGACTGTCAAATCACTAGTTCGGATCCATTTTCTCAAAACGTTGACCAAGGTTAAATTAGTTCATTTTAAACCAAACTTAGCATTTTTCACAGAATTTCATATTTAATCTTTCTGGCACGCACCCGGACTGGGCACGCAAATTGAGGCGACTCTAAATAAGATTTTCAAGGCCTCAAAAGCACAGAATTTGATTTAAAAACATGTGATAACCCTTTGGGTCGCCACATCCGGCATGTCTATCTAGTATCTAGTACTAGCACTAGTAGAATAGAGTCGATGAAATTAAATAAACTAAATCATATACAGGTAGGCATCCCGGTGTATCAAGCATCTGGTATTCACGCAGAATTTGGGGAAGAACTGCCCCTCAAGGCGTATGATGTAGATAGTGTACTTGGGATGTAGACACCTTGCTTGAAGTGGTGTCACTGGACACCGCTTCACCGATTTTTTTTATTATTTTTTTTGTAATCTATATGTATAAATAATAAATAAAATTAAGATCTTGGATAAAATATAAAAAATAATGCCGCTTAGCTTGTCGTTATCGTAATTTATTCATTATTTACATTTTCAAATATTGATATCTTTTACGAAAATTCATGTATACGCCATTACAATCTACCCTAATACAAACATTAGTAGCTACATTCACAATTTGAATCTGTAACATATAATTCATACAATTTTACCGTTTCTCCAAGACTCCGTTTCAAATAACTCAATCATAAAAAAAAAAATAAAAAATTCCCGACATTAATGATTAGTTTAAACCCGAACTACTTAGCGCAGCTATATATAGTACTATTAATCATCACAACTGTTATCTTGAGAAGAAGGGGGGACAAAACCCCTTTTTAGAGTAAAATTAATGAGTATGATGATGTACAAGAAACATTACAGAAAAGGTATTTTTGTTTCATTTGTCAAACTGTATTATATAACATCAGTCTGACTCAAATACAACGTACAATTATATTTTAAATTTATCGTAAGTCAACATGCATGCATCCAATTGTCCAAATGAAAGAAATTTTATACGTAAGAGATGAGTAGGGTTTGGTCGGTGTTCTAGCTAGTAATGACTCATTGGATCAGAAAAGAAAAAAAATGTTAGAACTAATTTTTTTTACAAGTAGAGGGTACTGAGAATAATAATGTAAGTAAGCTAGCTAGTGATACCATTGTAGGATTCTTTACAACTTTGCCTATGTTATGAAATCTCCTATTTAAGGTGAATGTCTATAATTAGAGAGATTCTAGAGTTCTATTCTTGGTAGATAAATCATCCCACTCCCTATAAATAAAGGGGTCTTCTACCATTGTAAATCACTCCTAACATTCTCTAAGTATCAATAAGAAGAACTCTCTCTACTCTTCTCTCTATTTGCTCTTGTTCTTGAGTTATTGTTCTTGTCTTTTACATTATTTCATAACACGTTATCAGCACGAGACTCTACCGTCTCAAGAACCATTCTCGAGAAATCTAAGCAAATATGGATATCTCACAAAGCGAACTTGGATCAACATCCAACTGTAAAAGTATTTGCCTAGTTGATTCATGTACTACACATACAATACTCAAAGAAAGGAAGTATTT
Source organism: Nicotiana benthamiana (assembly GCA_034376525.1). Lineage (NCBI taxonomy): Eukaryota > Viridiplantae > Streptophyta > Magnoliopsida > Solanales > Solanaceae > Nicotiana > Nicotiana benthamiana. The sequence goes on from CM067330.1 coordinate 46,905,177, forward strand.
CTCTCAACTAAATATGTGTAAGGCAAACGTTACTACAATATCTGGAAGTAGTAAATTGATTGAAGGCTCCGGAAGAGCAATTGTAACTCTGCCCAAGGGCACGACGTTAATCATAGAGAATGCAATATTCTCCTCCAAGTCTAAGAGAAACTTGTTGAGTTTTAAAGATGTACGCCGGAATGGCTATCATATTGAGACAATGGATGAAGATAATCTTGAATATCTCGTCATCACAAAGAATGTCTCCGGCCAAAAGAGGGTTATTGAGAAATTCCCGTCTTTATCTTGTGGCCTGTATTGGACAAGAATTAGTGCAATTGAGGCACATTCAACAGTAAACCAAAGGGTTACTGATTCCAATACCTTTGTACTTTGGCATGATCGATTGGGACACCCAGGATCGGTCATGATGAGACGGATTATAGAAAGCTCATATGGGCATCCGTTAAAGAATTTCAAAATTCTTTCAAATAATGAATATCCTTGCACTTCGTGTTATCAAGGCAAGTTGATCATCAGGCCATCACCAACAAAGGTTGGGACTGAGTCACCCACGTTTCTGGAACGTATACAAGGGGACATTTGTGGACCTATTCACCCACCTAGTGGGTCGTTTAGGTATTTTATGGTCTTGATAGACGCATCCTGTAGATGGTCTCATGTGTGCCTGTTGTCATCACGCAACCTTGCGTTTGCGAAATTAATGGCACAAATAATTCGACTACGAGCACAATTTCCAGATAATCCAATCAAGTCCATTAGAATGGATAATGCTGCTGAGTTTACATCCCAAGCATTTAATGATTATTGCTTATCAATCGGGATAAAAGTTGAACATTCTGTAGCTCATGTTCACACTCAAAACGGTCTTGCAGAATCGTTAATTAAACGCCTGCAGTTGATTGCAAGGCCATTACTTATGAGAACGAGGCTGCCCACTTCGGTATGGGGTCACGCCATCTTACATGCAGCAATGCTAATTCGTCTCAGACCGACGAATTACCACAAGTATTCCCCGTTGCAATTGGTTTTGGGTCATGAACCCAATATATCCCATTTAAGGATTTTTGGATGCGCAGTATATGTGCCTATTGCACCGCCATCCCGCACCAAAATGGGTCCGCAAAGAAGGTTAGGAATATATGTTGGGTTTGAATCGCCCTCCATCATTCGCTACCTCGAAACATTGACAGGCGACTTGTTTACTGCACGATTTGCAGACTGTCGATTTGATGAGGCACTTTTCCCAAAATTAGGGGGAGAAGTTGGTGAAACCAAACGGGAAATTTTGTGGAAAAATGCATCATTATCTCATCTTGATCCACATACCTCTATTTGTGAAAGAGGCACAAAAGATTATCCATTTGCAAAGAATAGCAAATCAAATGCCTGACGCATTTATAGATTTGAAAAGGATAACAAAATTACATATCCCCGAAGTGAATGTGACAACATCTGATTCACGAATACATATTCATTATTGGAAGAATATGAACATGAAATTGGTATTAAATATACCACACTCACCCCTAGAAGGAGGTTTGAGATGATACCACACTCACCCATAGAAGGAGGTTTGAGATGATATATGGCATGAATGATCGTTGGTCACGTACCTATTGTACGCCAAAGTATTTTGGAAATATGACTATTAAAGGACAACGATAATGCAAGAAACATATCTTGCATATAAGTTTGACATGACCATAATGGTATAACTTTCTCTTTAAGAAAGATATTCACCACATGGATGTTGATGAATCTGTGGTGGTACAAAATTAATTGAGAGCTCTAGAAGAGCCAATTATTACTATGTTGGAGAAACACAATTGAGTATTGTGCTGTAGTAAGTCTCAAAGAAACTTATTCAGTTTCCAAAGTACACGCGAAAGCGATTGATTATATTGAGACTATAAATAAAGGAAGGATTTGATATCTCCTATTACTACAACTTGTAGCGGGGTAATTTGTATATGAAAAGCTACCCGCTTTGTTCTCCAGTTTGTACTACACAAACGAAAGAATGCCACAATAAAGTGGATATCATTGGTATAAAACCCATGTCATAATAAACCTGAAGTTTATTGATAAGTGCACATGTCATGGTGTAAATTTGAAGTTTACCAATATTGATAATTTATTCAGTTGGCATTCATGTTAGCCATCTCATTTTAAGTATGATGTGCAAATTCACATAGGTGAATATTAAAGAACTAGAAAGTTCTTTACGAATTCTCTTGTATCACTTGTTCTCATTAATGAACTGACCAACTAAAGAGTTCGGGTTGAAACCCATAAATTCTGGAAATATCAAAGGTGAATATGGGCCCATTTACCTGCCATGTATACCACATATGATGCATCTATGAAATGGTTACATGCGCAATTGTTATTAACCCGCAGCCTGGCCGGTGCTTGCGAGGTAAATTGCTCGGTAATCTAACTTCGAGCATAATTTCCAGATTTTCTACTCAAGATAGTTCATCTTGATAAGTTGGTTTATATCAAAGTTGGTTTAGCAAGATAATTATTGAGTGTTTCCACTTAATAGCTAAACTGTTTCTTATGAGAACAAAGTTATATATATCAGTTTGATATACGTTGTATACGAGAGTATATTATATTCTCCCCTCACAAGTGGTTCGGGGTCAGGAACCAAATAATTTCATCTTATTATTAATGTGCCGTGTATATTGACATGATAATGCACAAAGATGATTTCCCAAAGTTGAGGAAACAAGTTAGCTTTTCTAACATGAGGGGGAGACATGATAAACACTTGAGAAAAGGTTACATGGGATGAATTATCATTTGTATATGTAAATCCCCGAATATCATGATATGAACCTGAAGTTCATAAAAGGGATAATTCAATTGCAACATATTGCAAAGCATGCTATACGCATTTGCTGACCCAAAGAAAGTAACTAAATGGAAGAGATACAATTCAAGAAGAATTGATTCCATATGAAAGACATGTAGTTTTGAACCTATAGTTCAAATGCTTGTAAGTATAAAGTCAAAGGTATGTATAGTCAGTTTTCGATATCTTATTTGTCTAGCATGACATGGAAAACTTGATATGCATCTAAAGTCTATTATATGGCTTATATGACTTAACTTGAAAGATTTAAGTTACTTGAAGCATATGCAATTCTTGGTCCTGAAGTACCACATCCTTAGTACAATTTGTGTACATATGAATCTTGCTATAACTATAAGCATGATGGCATTGAGAATGCATCTATGGAGATATTGAAGAGTTATTCCACGACATTATATGAAGATGTTCATATCTACCAAGAATGATAATTTCAAGGTACGGAATATTTATTCAAGTCAATATGGTTGATTTGTCAAAAGTCTACCAAAGATCGTTTTGAAGATGATGCACAAGATTGGAATGCAAATGCTCAAGGATATAAATTGATGTACTCATTAGGGGGAGTTAATGCGCGTTGCACTCTTTTTCCCTTTCAAGGTTTTGTCCCACTGGGTTTTCCTTGCGAGGTTTTTAACGAGGCAACTAATAGGCGCATATTCAAACATGTGTACTCTTTTTCCTTTCTTTAATTTTTCCCATTGGGTTTTGGTTTTAAGGTTTTAACGAGGCACATTGTTGAATAGACATTCAAGGGGGAGTGTTATGAAATCTCCTATTTAAGGTGAATGTCTATAATTAGAGAGATTCTAGAGTTCTATTCTTGGTAGATAAATCATCCCACTCCCTATAAATAAAGGGGTCTTCTACCATTGTAAATCACTCCTAACATTCTCTAAGTATCAATAAGAAAACTCTCTCTACTCTTCTCTCTATTTGCTCTTGTTCTTGAGTTATTGTTCTTGTCTTTTACATTATTTCATAACAGCCTATGGCTTTTAAAAAAAATAGACATGAATTGCGAATTATTTATTGTATAAGTAACGACAAATAGACAAGTCAACGAGAATAGAATAAAATTAAAAAGAAAAGACAAAAGTAAATGTGCTATATATACATCTCACAAAATGTAAACGAGGAAGACCAAGAAGGTTTTAATTATAGATAGCCTTTTTGTTTTGGGTATAGTTATGTGGTATTCATTGACCTTAATTTTGATTGGTTTGAAAAAATGATATTGTACAGTCATTGTAAAAATATATAAAATATATATATATATATATATATATATATATATATATATATATATATATATATATATATATATATATATTATGTATGTTATATACAAATATTATATAATTTTTCGACTACAAGATATAAATAATTTATGGCGCAGATTAAAAGTGATAATACCCCAGCGTATGGCCCATTGAGAGGGAGATATTTTCTATTAAAAGTTTCTCAATTTCTAGAGTTCAAATATGAGACGTCTGATTAGGGATCGAGAGATCTCATTCATTCTATTTATCTTGCTATTTGACTGATAAATTAATCTTGAAACTCTTAAAATAATCATATTTCATAATTTCAAGCCTAGTTAAATAATTTAATTATACAAATCTTTGTCATGACACATATACATGCACAATGTCGTTTTGCAATTTCTCCGTTATATCTATATAATAATTTATTTTGTCTCTATTTTTGTTTATCTTATAGTTGTAAGATAATCTGCTTATAGCACTAATTGCATTTGCATCTCCACCTGCTCTTTGGCCTTAACTTAATTAGATAAAATTATTTTAAGCATCTTATATAGAGTGGAAAGTTTATCACTGGATTTTCATAGGGACAGCTTGGTTGCTAGACTTTTTTTTGGGGTCATTTGTCCTTAAAAAAAACAATACATAGTCATACATACACCATCATTTCAATTATATATAAGAGCACCATTAAAAAGAATGTTGAGAAGGATGAATACAGCTTCGTCCACTTCTCTACGCAAAACACTCACCCTTTTTGAGTCCATTATACATCAAGTTTTGCACTTTTTGACACTTGCCTTGGAAATTTTTTATGTTAAAAAGATAAAACACAAAAGAACTTAGTTTCTGATGTATGGATCAATCAAATATAATAGCAAAAGAAAAGCTAATTTAGACAACTTGAATTGAAATTAAAAAGTAAAATCATGAAAGAAAGACTAAAATAGAATTCAAGAGATGGTAAATATATTGTTTAATATAAAGAGAGAGAAAATTATTGTATTGATTCACTCAATCCTACTTCAACCAAATTATAAAATATTAAAATTTGCAATATTTTATTAATAATTACAAATAAATATTTTACATAATAATATAGTGCCAGTATTCAGTTGATGACAAAAGAGTGAGCATGATAAGTAGAGAGCATGCAGTGTTAATTCGGGGAATTTGAATATTAATAGAAGGCTGAGGTTAAAACTTAAAATAATGCATTAGGGACAACCTAGGTTTGGAGCTCTAGAGCTGTTAGAGTGGGATCCATCATTTTACGAAATGGAAATTACAAAATTAGTATTCCCTCCGTTTCATATTAAATAAGGTAGTTTGACTCGATACAAAGTTTAAGAAAAAAGAAGATAATTTTAAGAACTTATGGTCTTAAAAGCTTAAGGGGTAAAAAGTTTGTGGGGTCATGATATTTGTGTGGTTATAAAAGCTTCTCAATAAGGGTAAATGGATCAAATAAAAGAGTTTGAAGTTCAATTATTTTCAAATTTAGAAATATATCATTTATTTTAGATTAGACTAAAAAGAAAAGTACCGTATTTAAGAATGGAGTATTTTGTTGGGCTAATTTTCTATTAGTTCAATGTGTTGTTAAAGAAATAATTGATCTTTCGAAACACTTAAATATAAACCAAAAAGGTGGTTTACGACTCGTGTGTTCTCTACGGGCTAATTTGGCAAGAGAGATAAGGGATAATTGATTTTGTAATTAAGTTTGAAATGAGTTTATCCAATACTTAATTGAGATAAAATCATAGTACAACTAATCCAGAGATTGTAGTATTTTTTTTATCCTCATAGGAATGCGGGATCATGAAATAACTTGTTTTACAACCAAATGGCCCTTAACATTCTACAATGCATATGCCAGGCTAGCTGAACTTAAGCATTCTACTAGATGAAGTTTTGTTCTCTATTTGCTGAACTTCATCATGTTTTAGCTGAAGTTTTTGGGGGTAAACTTAGTGTTGGCTGAAATTTTTATTTATAATTGATGAACTTAAGTATTCTACTAGCTGAAGTTTTGTTCTCTATTTGCATAACTTCAGCATGTTTTAGCTGAAATTTTGTTCTATATTTGCTGAACTTCAATATGTTTTAGCTTAATCTTTATTATGTTTGTAATGAACTTCATGACTGAAGTTTGTTTTGTATTGAAAATGAAATTTATAATCTTTGTACCGATACAATTCATAAAAATCCATCTAATCTTTCTGATTGGGTACAAAGCATTTGAGCTCAAGGAGCATTGTTTTCGTCAAAGAGACCCACAGTGCAATACACATTTAAGAAGCAATGCGTAAACTGAACACAAGAAAAGGAAATGGCATAGCCTTAAACACAACTATTCTTTAAACACAACATTCGGTGTCATAAACGTCATCTTCATTCTTTAAACACAATTGCATAGCCTGCAAGTTACGTTAAACAAAAATAGCAGTCACTATGAGCAGTAAAATATACTACAAATTTCAAAAAATGAAGAGTAAAATAAAGAGTAGAAAAGAAAGAAACGCACATGTAGCAGAAAGAAGGATGCACCTGAAGTTGTAAAAATTAGGGTATAGATTAAATAATTTTTAAAATATGGATATAGGTTAAATGGAGGCGGCCAAATAGGCGTCTCGTGAAATTTTTACAAAATAAACTTGTTTTCTATTTGTATTACCTTAAAGCTTCTCATTAAAGGTAAAGTTGAAAATTTAAGCTAAATTGTTTTCAAATTTAAAAAGAGGTTATTCTTTTTGGTCAAATTTAAGCTATATATATATATATATATATATATATAAATATATATATATATATATATATATATATATATATATATATATATATATATATATATATATATATATATTACAAGCTCATTAGCGCAGTCTACAACCACCTCATTGGGGACCAAGTCACAGCATTAAAGTACTGATTTTAACTGAAATAGCCTACTAAGCTACAGTGTGAGGTTATTTTTGGCAACTTAGAGCTGAAAGTTGCTTCTTCAGAAGGGTGTTTCTTTGGACCTAGCCCATTACCCAAATGTGAGGAAAATTGAAGAATTTAGAGAAAATTTCACTTTATACCCATTAATTTCAAATTATTTATCTTTAATGTCCATACATATACTATTTACTACTCCTATCTATGCGCCTTAAATTATTTACCCGTCTTTATTTTGTTCATCTTCTTCTTCTTCCTCATTTTACCTTCCTCCAATTTTTGAAGTTCACGACTGATGGCTTCTCCGGAAGGTTGTAGAGTCGGCTGGGACAGATTCTTACAATTTTTCTTTCGCCCAAGTCTTATCACCAACAAGAGTCATATCAGCAGGAGCTAGACGTTTGGTACAACAGGCACTGTCAAATTGCTTTCAGGAGATAGTGATTAATTAGTCTCCCCTTGTAATGACCAACAAATGGCCGTAGTATAGTTTTGGATTCTTTAAGATAATCTGTTGTAATTCTTTGACCAGTTTTTGAAACAAATTGTAATTCAAGCAACAATTTTCAAAACTCCATATGAATGAGATTAAAATGCTAGATCTGATTTTTTTAATAGTGTTTTACTATTGAAATTCATAGTTATTGTTCTTTTATGTGTAGGTTGCACCTTTGATGATGGTTTTTGGAGATTTATTGTACAAAAATTTAAATCCGTCATTGAAGGACCATGAAGCTTGAAACTCATAACTTGGTTTGTTTGAGCTTTTAATTGTTTTGATCTGATCTTGTATGGGTTTGTTTGGAAAGTTGATTAAAGGTTGTACATAAAGTTTTAGTCAATTTAGTGGAGATTTTGTAGTAGATTTTAGAAATTTGGATTGAAATATAGTTGAACCAGAGAAGAAGATGAATTTCTATTGTATACTCAAATAGTATACAAATATATCATTTAGTATACAATTCATTCCAACTATATACCCTATTAGTATAACTATATACTATATTGGTAACATATGCTAGTTGAATTATTTTTTGGTTGTATTAGCTGCATTTAATTGGTACAATATTTGATTTTCTTTTAATAATAGTAATATAGTACAGTATCTTGAAATACTGTATACTATGTCGGTATAATTGTATGCCATATTGGTATCATATGGTAGTTAAACATTATTTTAGTTGTATCTTAAGTGAATTCTATTATGAAATTATTTATATGAACACGAGTTGCAATCTGAAATTTTTGTGTGCCGATGGACATAAATTATGTGTATTATGTAATGGTTTTTATAGTTATAAGCAATTGTTGGAACAACTCCATACAACTATATACCCTCTTAGTATACAGAATAAGCAAGTTGTTTTACGAATATTTAGCTTGCAATATGAGCATGTAATTTTTTCATACTTTTATTGCGTCCTTTAATGTTTTGGTACAGATAGTCGCAGATAGTTGTAGCAATATACTAGAGAAATCACATGCTCTGTTGGTATACATATATACCATATTGGTATCACATGGTACTAAAAGTCCTTTTTGATACTTATATTTTTGTTGTATTTTTTAATATTTTATTATCATTTTTATTCTAACTAGTATATATAGAGATTTGGTTGCCGTAGATTATGTTTTCTTGCTCTACAACTAGTTGTATTATTGTTAATGGTAGAGTATGTCCTGATATTTATGGAAAAATAGATCAAGGTTTGCAGGGCAATCACGTGTTAATTTTTAGAATCTGATTATGTAATTTATGGTGCTCAGCAGCAATCAATATGATATTCAGTAAATTAGATCAAGTGACAACTAATATTATTTTAGTTTAATAATTGAATTTAATAAATGAGAAAGAAAAAAAACATAAGGCATATTGTACTAGTTATATTAAAAAAATGTGAACAAATATTTACTATATCAGTTATTTTTTCTTATTGTATATAAAAAGAATAATAAAAAATAGTGAAAACGATAAATGAAATTAGATTATGAAGAGAAAAAGAATAAAAAAAAGAAGTTAAATGAAATTAGAAAAGGAAAAAAGAAAAAAAAGGAAGAAAACGAGAAAAAACAAAAGGAGAAAAAAAAAAGAAAAAAAAAAGAAGAAACGAAGCATAGAAATAAAAAGAAAAAAATTGGAGAATAAAGAAAAAATTTCCATAATAACTATTATGAGTAGGAAATGTAATTAGTTTATGGATAAAAAATATATGGATATACAAGGGTAAATAGTTATGTTTTTTAGGGTAACTGTGTCAAAATCCCAAGAATTAACCTAAAATAATCGTCAACCTAACAACTTAAACTTAAAAATAGTCAACGGATGTAAAATATAATTATAATCTATTTATAATATATATGTATAAATGTGTAAAGTCGGTGCATAATATTTGTATATTGACTACAAAAAGTAAATAATGAGTATGTCACTATTCGCATTATGATCCCGAAATTGAACGGAAAACCCAAGACAATAAGGAAAGACGTCAAGCTCAAAATAGATTAACAGAACCCCGATATATGCTGCTTTGATTTAGATGTACTATTAGGAGAGCTCAGCTTAGATAGAAAACAGGCTGGAGGTTCAGTCCTTATTTAAATGCTATAACACATTATAAATTTAGCTGAAGCCTATCGATAAGCGAAGGGAAGTCTTGGAGTAACAGTAAAGTTGTCTCCATGTGCTCTATATGTTACGAGTTTGAGCCGTGGAATCATCCACTTATGCTTGCATTATGAGACAGTAAACTGTTGTAAGTGCTCTATAATAAATGGCTGAGAACAGATATACACTTCACAAACATAGGAAGATATATTTTCCACTATGTATAATATGTGTTCACACTGACACTATAATGAAGCCTATAAGTACCCAATTGTCCCTCAATTAGTAAGCTTCACTATGACAAGGCAGCAGTTGAACAGAATATTCAGCAATTTCAAGTAATTCAAGGGATACATGTATAAAGATCACAGTAAGATGCATTCTTACTCTTAATTCTGATGCATGACAATGATCCAGTCCTTATCCGCTTAACCGTGATGATCTAAAGTGCCCTGTGTTTGAAACATGCCTTGTGTTTATCCAACAATAACAACAAACCCAGTGTAATCCCACCTGTAGGGTCTGGGGAGGGTAATGTGTACGCAAACCTTACCCCTACTGGAGAGGTAGAGAGGTTGTTTCCGATAGATCCTCGATAGAAGAAGAAGTGGGAAGGGTAATGTGTGCGCGGACCTTACCCCTACTTGAAGAAGAAGAAGAAGTAGCAGCATCAAATAGTTACAAAGGGAGACAAAGGGCGATAAGGAAAAAGGGGAGAAAAAGCAGCGGCAAATAGTAACAAAAGGGGAGAAAAGGCTTGTGTTTATCCAATGATAGGAATATGGATGATCTGGTCAGGAGGAAGTTTAGAAGAATGCAAAACAAGAACGAATTTAAGGCCAAGAACAACAGCCTGTATGTTATCTGTTATTCCAGTGACCGACAGCATATGACACTCGAATTTAAGTTTTGTTGTTCAATTTGGTTAAGCAAGCAGAAAAATAATTATAATTCAAGTCACTGAGGGAACAGAAAACAAGAAGAGGCACACAGGCATAGAGACATAAATATCAAGAGTCAAATGCTTGAAAAGGAGCCAGCTTGAATGCTATATTACTGATCCAAAGACAATATATCAAAAAGAAGTAACTCATGAAATTGCAAACTCTTTGATTATCATGTTAACTAAAATAGCAATGCTTTTCACCTATTATACCTAGAAATGACTATCCAACTTCAGATTCTATACAAGTCTGCATTTGTTTCATCTTCCCAGGTCAAATGCAAATTAAAATTAGTTTGAAGAGGCTTTCAAACATAATTATTCAGATTCAATATAAGACACTTCCACACAATCAGTGACTTGTAATGGAAAAATCTAGCGAGTTTCCTCTCATTTGTAAACAGTGGTGTGCTGGCACTATGGGTATTCCATGATATAAGCAATTGAAGTTACAACTCTTTTATTAAATTAAAGCCAATCAACCTCAGGTTCTACCCACCCATGGTGGTGAGGGATTTGGCATTGACCCCTATCTTGTATATTAAGATCTAACGTTGAATATATGAAAGAGGGGGACATAATAACTTACCTCCTCAAAGCCTAAGTGAGAATCGGGCAAGCGTGTACCTTACCTCCCCAAAGCCCAGTGAGAATCGGAAATGCCAATTCTTTACAACATGTAAGCTTCCAAAAGTCAGATATTTCACTAGTGTAACTAGCTAAATTACGCCTATATTGAAGCAATGTGACTGGTGAGCCATGTCGCAACGTAAGTGTTCAGCATCTTACAGAACAATGAATATCATAGAAAAACTAGTGTATTCTGAAACTACTAATGCACTCGATTGAGGAGACGAGACAAACTTACACCTCATTTTCCAACATTGGAAGGCTGAAGTGGGACAAGATTTGGACTGCAGTGATACTGATGAAACATTTTAAAGAGATTTTGATCACAGAAATCGCGATATCTTCAAGAAACCAACAACAACAACAACAAAAAACCAAGTGAAATCTCACTGGTATCTTCAAGAACCAAGAACTTTTAATCCATGATAAATCCTGGACTTTCTTGACCAACCTCCATGAAGTCTGGAACATATCCAGATGATCTTAGCGCCTTCATCAATCCTCTCAAGGCTCCATATATCTCTTTTGACTTGGAATGCCTCGCGTCAAAGCAATAGAACTCGGACACTTCATCTTCAACCTCAATCAAGCTGCATCCTGGCACCTTCCGGGACCCAGTGTCCCGCATCGCCACTTTCAGCTCTGCCGCATCTTTCCACCTCCGAGCATCACCACAGATATTTGCAAGCATAACATAATTTGCAGGGTTTTTTGGGTCAAGCTCAATAAGTTTCTGAAGAGCCAGTCTTGCAAAGTCTATTTTCTTGTATATTCTACATGCTGCAAGTAAAGCAGTCCAAATGACAGCATCGGCTCGTACAGGCATCTTCTCCACAAAATTCACCGCCTGCTCCAAAAGACCAGCTCGTCCCAACAGATCAACCATGCAACCATAATGCTCAATTTGAGGTAGAATGGAATATTCATTCATCATCAAGTTAAAATAAGCAAAACCATCTGCAACTAAACCCATGTGAGAACACGCACATAACACACCAATAAAAGTAATTCCATCTGGTTTTACTCCAGAATTCTTCATCTCTGTAAACAAACTCAAGGCATCACTACCACAACCATGCACTGCTAAGCCATTAATGATGGTGTTCCAGGAAATCAAATCTCGTTTATCCATGCTCCTAAACACATCAATTGCATTACTAACCACCCCACATTTTGCATACATATCAATCAACCCATTGGCAACATACACATTGTACTTACCGCCTTTGCTCTCGGCATATACATGCACCCACTTGCCCAAATCAAGAGCACCTAATCTCGTGCAAGCGGACAACACATTCACAAGAGTAGCATCATTAGGCTGCACATCAGACTCATTTAGCATCCTCTTAAAGGCATTAATAACCTCACTAAAACGTCCATTGTGAGCATACCCTCCAATCAAACCATTCCAGGAAAAAATATTTCTTTCTTGCATCACTTCGAAAAGCTTCTCACACCCCTCAACATCTCCGCTATTAGCATATCCATTCAACAAAGTATTCCAGGACATTAAATCCTTATTTGGCATCACATCGAAAAGGTTTCTAGCCTCTATCATATCCCCGCATTCAATGTATCCTGTAACCATCCTGTTCCATAATACAACATCTCGCTCAGGTGCCAAGTCAAAAAGCATTCTTGCGGACGCCAAATCGCCATTCGCAACATATCCGTTGATCATAGAAGTCCATGTAAACACATTCCGTAAAACCATCTCATTAAATACCCTATAAGCGCATTTCAGTCTTCCCACACTCGAATACATATCGATCAATGTAGTACCCACAAAACTATTACTCAAAAATCCAACCTTTAGCACAACAGCATGCACTTCTTCACCTTCTACCAAAGCTAACAACTTTACACAAGACTTCAAAACCATAGGAAAAGTAAAACAATTCGGCCTAACATCTTCGTCCATCATTCTCTGAAACAACACTACTACATCTCTGTACATATCCTTCTGGAGATACCCTTTGAACATTATGTTAAAAGGAGAAGCATTTAAGTCAGGAATTTGATCGAACATATGGTGGGTATAGGAAATATGCCTTAACTCCATACATTTTGACAAAAGAGGAGGGATAATGTATTGGGTATAGCCAATACATTGAGTTATAATTTGTGTTTGAATCTGTTTGACTTGCTTTATAGTTTTACATGATTTTAAGAAAGTAATGAACTTTTCTTCAAGGAGTCTATGAGGAGTCTTTAAGGATATGTTTATAGCAATTTTAGCTATTTTGGAAGAAAAATACTTTGATGGGGTGATGGGAAGCACAAGCTTGACAGTGGCTAAATTTTAAATTATTTGCAACAGAGAGCTCAAAGTAACGGCAAAGTAGGAGGAAAGGTAAGTTTGTTTCCGTTGCCTTGTCGCTAGAAAAATAGAGAGAGAAGAGTAGATCAATCAATCAAACACAATAGCAAATGGAAACCATGCAGGATACAGTAATGAATGATGAAAAGGGAGATCAATTACTTCACAGCGAACGGGAAAGATAGCTTCAAGGAAAAACTAATGTTAGTACCAAAACTGCGTCGCGGGAAATAGTCGCAAATCTCTCAGGAACCAAATGAAAAGAATAGCTCCCGAACAAGAATTGCGAAATGACAAATATGCCCTTGTACTAACAAACTAACTTCCAGATTTTATTAACTCTCTGGACTGGCATATAACAAAACAACTACTCCTCCCTTGAAAAAATCCGAGGAAATTGTTTCTGCAGCTCCTGCAAATTCATCCAAGTGTTGTCAGCTTCTGAACAATTGAACTATTTTACAAGGACTTGTGTTACAGCTCTATGATGTTTTTGGACAATCCTCCTATCCTTGATAGCTTCTGGCTCCAATAATATATGACCATTAGAGGATAAGGAAACTGGAAGATAAGGAAGAATTGGTCTATTTCCTACCTTTTTCTTCGACTGAGACACATAAAAGGTGTTATGAATCTTAGCATTAGGTGGTAACTCCAACTGATATACAACCTTGCCAGTCTTCTTTACTACACGAAATGGTTCAAAATACTTAGGACTAATCTTCGAGTAGTCACTCCCTCTTACTGAAAGCTGTCTATAAGGTTGCAGCTTAATATACACCCAAGCATCAACCATAAAAGACCTTTATGACCACTTCTTATCTTTCTGCACCTCCATCATGTGTTGAGCTAAACATAAATGGTGTTGAAGAAAATAGCGAAGATGAAGTGGTGGAGACTAAAGACAAGAGGAGTTGCTCTGATGGTAAGCATCCCCCACTTCCAACCGAGAGGTTGTGAGTTCGAGTCTTCCCAAGAGCAAGGTGGGAAGTTCTTGGAGGGAAGGATGCCGACGGTCTATTTGGAAGCAGCCTCTCTACCCCAGGGTAGGGGTAAGGTGTGCGTACATACTACCCTCCCCAGACCCCACTAAGTGGGATTATACTGGGTTGTTGTTGTTGAAGTGGTGGAGACTGTCCATATATCACCTCATATGGAGTAGTCCTAGTAGAGCTGTGAAAATTAGTGTTATACCGCTATTCAGCGAGTGGTAACCAAGTAGTCCAATGCTTTGGCCTATCACCACACATATATCCCAAATAGCCCTCTAGACATTTGTTGACTGCTTCAGTTTACCCATCACTTTGACGATGATAGGCTGTTGAATGATGCAAAGCAACTCCTTGAAGACTAAAGAGCTCTTGCCAGAATTTGCTGAGAAATATAGTATCTCTATCATTTACCATAGTATGTGGTAGTCCATGAAGTTTGTAAACATGCTCCATAAAAGTCTGAGCTACCATTTCAGCAGTAAAAGGGTGTTTCAATGTCGTGAAGTGAGGATACATGCTCAACTTGTCAGCCACCACTAAAACAGTGGTCTTTCCAAAAGAATTTGGCAATCCCTCCACAAAATCCATATTGATGTCTTGCCATACTTTTTTGGAAATAGGGAATGGCTGCAGAAGACTAGGTGTAGCCACAGTTTCACCTTTATTCTTTTGACACACTTCACATTCTTGCACATGCTTGTAAACATCTTGTTTCATGCCTTTCCAGTAGTAAATAGGTTTAAGCCTCTGCAAGGTCCCCAATATGCAATATGCCTGATGTCCACCTGCCATGATACAATTGAAGAAGATGTTTCCTGAGAGCCTGATCCTTTCCAACCATAATCCTTCCTTTTCTATAGAACATTCCATCTCTATATAGATAACCAGGTTTACTATTAGCATTTTGATGGAGCTCTGCAATTAGCTTAGGGAGTTTTTGATCCTCCCTATATGAATCTTGAAGTTGTTGTACTAGTTGACCAGTCATAAACGATATTGCTTGTAGACTACCAGTCATGTTAGCTACTTTGGATAAAGTATCTGCCCCAAGATTCTCTTTCCCTTTCTTATACACAATGGTGAAATCATATCCCAACAACTTGGCTATCCATCTCTGTTGACTAGGGGTAGAAATTTTCTACTCCATCAAGTATTTCAGACT
The DNA here is from genome assembly GCA_034376525.1 of Nicotiana benthamiana. Lineage (NCBI taxonomy): Eukaryota > Viridiplantae > Streptophyta > Magnoliopsida > Solanales > Solanaceae > Nicotiana > Nicotiana benthamiana. The sequence continues at coordinate 46,920,924 of CM067330.1, forward strand.
TTGATGATCAATTTTGATAATAAAATGTTGGGAGGTCCCGAAAAATTTCGCTAAGTAAATTAGGATTTTGGGGTGCCATGTAGGCTAATTATAATATTTTATGTGCTATTAACATGATAGGCATCAATTAAATTTGATAAATAAGTGTATAAGTCGTTAATAGGTAATATGGGATCCAATGGGAGGCCTAAGTCTAAGTCATGTTAGAAAATTTTATAATAAGCTAAAATTCCAAAAGAGTTCCCACAAGTCCCTATTTTGAACGAGCATGTCTAAATATGTATAAGGTTTTATGTGATGAACAACCTATCATATGAAAGGTATTCAAATCTAGTTTCTAACGCTTCAAATTATTCATCATTTGGACATTCCTACATAAAGTTATTATCAAATTACCAAAGGCTGGAAAAATGCAATCTTGTGTCAGTTCTGCGATAGCAAAACCATTATGCGGCCCGCATAATCAATCTGCGATTGTAAATCTGGTCGCAAATTGGACCAGCGTAGCCCAGTTTTGGGCATCGGGTTTTGTGACGCGTCTGCGGCCAGCATACCCATTCTGTGGTCCATTATGCGACCGTAGACCCGAGTTCGAAGGGTTAATCTTCCTATATTTATAATCCGACCCCATTTAAATATATAATCTTTGGGCTTTATTTGGGGTAGTTTTCTACTGATTTTAGAGAGAATTAAGAGCATATAGAGAGATAAAGAGAGAGAGAGAGATAGAGAGAGAGAGAGAGAGAGAGAGAGAGAGAGAGAGAGAGAGAGAAGGAGCCTATCTTCATAATCACTCATCTCTTGCTCAAGTCTTCAAGAATCAAAGAACTCAATCACATGTTCTTTATCTAAGCGGTAAGGTTCAATACATTAGACTTTAATTTCGAGTTTGGGGTTTAATATGTGTTATTAAGGTATGATTTTTTAGTTTAATAGCATTATGTATATATGCATGTAAAAATTAGGTTTGTTTGAAGATTTTTGAACATAAGTAAGTTAAGATTGGGTTGGGAAATGAAGGAAATCTTGTAAAAGAGATTTGAAATCAAGATGCTCAACTAGTATTTGATAAAATGCTCAAATTATCTGAAACCATGAATACCTTCCTAATTTGTGTTCGATTTTGTTATATCTCAAAGTAGATTGGGATTGCTAGAATTTCCGGAATATCGTAGTAACTTAAGGAAAGCATAAACAAGGTATGTATGGCTAAAACCCCATCTTTTAGAAATTGAGCTTCACCGTGTTTGTATAAATATGGTAAGGTTAAAGTTGAATTGTTGCCTTGATTGTTATTTTTGATGAATTGGTGTTGTAACCTTATATACATAGAAGATGTGTCTCAACATGATCAACGTGCTATCTTGATAACGTAAAAGGGGCAAAAGATATGAATTATGTATTGAAATGCTTAGCCCTTAAGTTTAGATTGAAGTTGCTCTTGTGTGCACCTATTGTCCTAAATGGCAAAACTAATATTAAAATTGAAAACAATGTAAAATGCAGCCTAGTGCCAAGAATGATGTGATAAAATATGACCTCAAGTGCCTATGAAATTATATATATGAAACAAATTGATTGATGAGAAGGGAACAATACCTTGGTAAGGCGGCCTAGCTGATCGGACTGAGATTGAACTCTGCTCAAGATAGCGGTGGTATTGTTAATGATATTCGGAAAAAGTGAAAAGGAGATTGTGATTGAAGTATATGTCTCAAATGAGGCGACCTAGCTGATCGAGTCGAGATCGGACTCCGCTCAAAAAAGCGGTGGTATTGTGAACAATGATGAATAGTGTGAAATGCTCCAAAACTAAAGGCTATGGAAACATGACGTGGAAATTGTATGATTCTTTATTATTGATAATGTTGTGATCGTTTAAAGCTTTTGGGTTATACTTGTGAATTCCTTGTATTTGTATGAAAGTACTTTCTAGTTAGATGGTGTTTAGATATACATACTAGTTATATTTGATGGAAGTAACGTCCTTTTGCTGGGGGCGCTACATCTTTAAATAGATGTAAATATTTCTATAGCGGGCAGTGTTGGTCGCAGCTAGTACCACATCATCCTTTTAGCTAACTTGGTGAGCCCCACTTCGTTTCAGGGTCCTGTTTCATCCGTTCATCATGTACTTTGTATTTGAAGTATCGCCAGAGCCTTGTTACAGGCATTTTCATATTACATTACTCTTCAATTGTGTTTAGAGGCTCCATAAACAGGTTGTGGGTAGTGTCGAGTATTGGAATTAAATTAGAAATATTGATGTTTGGCAAGTATTTATAAAACTTGTAATATTTTGATAATTATATTTTATGCTGCTAATGGAACTAAAATGCAAGTTGTTAATGAAATAATTACTAAGTATCATTAATGGACTCCATCTCCTATTATCACGAACTAGTTTAAGTAGAGTGAAACCTTACAGGCTTGCTCAGTCGGGTTTACCAAGTTGAGTGACGGTCGTGCTCCTCGATTTTTAGGGCGTGACAAACGCTTTCCAACTAGGTAGTGTCTCTATTTCTGAACTGCAACAACTATTGCCATTATTTTCTTCTCGTATACTGATAGTTAAATGTACTGAGATCCCAAGGCCTTACTGAATAATGCTAGAGGATGGCCTTCTGTATCAATATTGCTCCAATACCATCTCCACAAGCATCAGATTCAATGGTGAATTCTTCAGCAAAATTGGGTAGGGTACACAGGAGGGACAGACATGATATTTTTCAGTTTATAGAATGCCTACTCAGCTACTTTAGTCCACTGAAAGGATCCTTTCTTCAACAACTCATTCAAATGCCTAGCTAACAATCCATAGCCCTTAATGAATCTTCTATAGTACCCTGTTAGTCTCAAAAATCCTTTCAGCTCTTTGACAGATTTAGGAGCTGGCCAGTTCCTCATAACTTCTAACTTCTTTGGATCTCCAGCCACCCCAGTCCCATTGACAATATGACCCAAGGATTCCATATCTCTCTCCCCACAATAACATTTGCTCATTTTCACAAATAAGCTATTGATTTTTAGAATTTGAAAAGATGTCTCCAAATGGGCCAGGTGACGGGACCAACACGGACTATAGATAAGGATATCATCAAAGAAAACTTAGATGAATTCCTCAAATATGACTGAAAAATAAGGTTCATTAAACTTTAGAAAGTGGAAGGAGAATTTATGAGACCATAAGGCATTACAGCAAACTCATAATGACCATGGTGTGATTGGAATGCAGTTTTCTCAATATCAGCGGGAGACATTCTAAATTGATGGTATCCCGACCTAAGATCTAGTTACGAAAAGAAGTTTTCTCCACCTAGTTCATCAAATAACTTTTCAATTACTAGGATGGAAATTTTATCTTTCACTGCCCCTTTTTAATTCTTTATTAGTACACATCCTCCAAGACACATCTTTCTTCGTAACCATCACAATAGGAGAGAGGAATAAGGACTTACACTAGGCCTAATAACCCCAGACTGCAATAACTCTTTTATCATTTTCTCTATTTCATCTTTTTGCGTGGCAGGGTATCTATAAGGCCTCACATTAAAGGGGAAACCTCATCTTTCAATATAATTCTGTGGTTATGTATCCTATGAGGTGGAAATTCACCAGGAACATAAAAAATATGAGAATACTTATGAAGTAATTATTGTAAATTATATGGTAAATTCTTGCCATTTCTATTTAACTGCATTTCTGATAATTTCAAATTCTGAACAGCTGTGTGCTTCACAAAGGTCACTGTCAACATACTTAGTTGGACACTTTTATTCAACAATTTTTGCATCTTTTCACCATTGATCACTTTAGAGTCTCCAAGTGGACTTCCCCTTAATGAAATCTTCTTCTCGCCTATTTGGAATTCCATCTTAACCTGTTTGAAATTTCATCTGATATCCCCTAAAGTGACAAGCCATTGGATTCCTAACACCACATCAGCTCATCCCAATGATATAACTAACATGCCAGCCAAATAATCTACCTGCATTCTCCATTTGACGTTTTTGCTCATAAAAGAACTATTAACCCTTGTCCCATTAGCAACATCCACAAAAAAGGGTGGGATTATTTTTAGCTGAATACTATCCTTTTTGCAATATTTAACATCCATAAATTTGTGTGTTGATCAAAAATCTATTAAAACATGAACCATTTTACCTTTGACAGATCCATTGATGCTCATAGTTATGTAATCCATTGTGACGTGCATTGCATGAACTGGCATTTGAGGGTTCAATGCGGGTTCTTTAAGGTTGTCATTCTCCATCCATTTCTCTTCAAAATTCAACTCTTCAACCCCGTCATCCACTTCGAGAATGAATAATTACTTCCCTTTCTTGCAATTATTGTTAGGGGTGTATTTTTCATCACACCAATGGAACAACCCCTTGGCCCTTTTTTCATCCATCTTCGCCGTTGTTAATCTTCTTGATGTTTTCACATACCATTTACTATCTCGGGAATTTGGCTATCAATATAACTTCTCGAATTTAAATTCCACGAAGAACTTGGTGCGGGAAGTAAGGTTTGTGAATTCCTAATAGTTGACTGATTATATCATCTCTGTAACTTTAAAGATTGCTCAAACGATTTGGCCAAACTGTAAGCTTTCATTAAGGTTCTTGGCATCGACATACAAACTTGAACCTCGATCTCAGGTTTTAGTCCCTTCAGAAAACAATTGATGGAATATTCCATTGTCAAATCAACCTAGTTCAATAGCTTATCAAATTCATCTAAGAATCCCTGAACACTCCTATTTTGTTTCAATCCCACTAGTTCAGATATCGGATCTACATATAGAGTATGCCCAAACCTAAGATGCGAAGCTCAAACATAATCATTCCAATTTGGGATTTTCCTACCCAATATTGACTTCAATAACATTTGGTGTCATTGAAGAGCTCTGTCTTCCATGTGAATCAAGGACAATTTCACCTTCATATCCCCTTGGGTTCCATCAACATAAACAATGGTCGTACGATACACCTAGCGTTGCAAATCATCACCACTAAATCTGGGAAATTCCATTCATGAATAACAAGTATTCATATGATTATGATTTCCATCCCTATACAACTAATGAACACCGCCATTCGCTGGTATTCCTCTATCATCTGTCGGAACCGCCTGTGTTGGAGATGCAGGTACAGCCGAAGGAACGTCCTAGGCTTTATTGTTAATAGTCATGGCTGCTATCAGTTGTCAGATTTCTTCGATCACATTGTTATGTTGCTCACCCATGAAATGAACTTACTCTCTCATTTCATCTAATTTACGGCGTTGCTCACTATTTCTCGTCGTTTTCAACATTGTGCCTTGCTAAGAATCGTTAGCTCTTATACCAAATTGTTAGTACCAAAACTGAGTTGCAGTAAAGAGTCACAAATCTCTAAGGAACCAAAGGAAAATAATAGCTCCTGAACAAGAATTGCTGAAGAAAACTGAAGACAAGAAGAAAATAGAAGGACCAAGATGATATTATTTACGATAATTCCTACTGATACAAGATTCCCCTACTTTATATGCAACAATTTAATGAATTGAAATGCCCTAAATGTCCTAATTGAAAGTGTAATAGAACTGGCACTCTCGTAGCCCTTAACCCCTTTTCAACTCATTACACTTCATAATAAATGACAAATATGCCCTTGTACTAATAAAATAACTTCCTAGCTCTCTAAATTGAAAATAACAACTAACTTTCCCCGACAACACATCACACCACTAGATTTTGAATGCGATGCTTTCAATAATATATCTCTTGAAGATAACAACGCAAATTCGAAAAACCAACCTAATTTGATACCTATTTCAGCACGAGACAAAGAAAGGCTATGTCAATTATCGAAGAAATCTATCATCATAAAGCTTCTTGGGAAACGACTAGGATACGTCCAACTAAGAGATAAAGGACACATGCAATGGAGATTAGGAGAATCCCTAAATCTAATAAACTTGGGGAATGATTTCTACTTTATAAAGTTTACTTCACATGAAATATACAACAAAGCCCAGCAGAGCCCATGTTCATTGGATCACAATACCTATCTATCCGACAATGGGAGCCAATGTTCAATCCATATGATGCAAAATCAATCACAACCACTAAATGGATTCGCCTGCAAGACCTACCAACTGAATATTATGACATAACAATTCTTAAAAGGATTAGCCAAATGCTAGGAACACTATTAGAAATCCACAATTGCACATCACAAGCAACTAAAGGACGATACACAATACTTCATCCTGGACTCAATAGGTAAAACACTTCCAACATCAGTGTTATTGGTAATCCACCTCCAGCATATACATTATGAGGACACTAACCCACTATGCACCATATGTAGATGCTTAAGGCATAAACACAACCATTATACCGTGAAGACAAAAACACAGGTAACTACGTTACGAAATGGAGAAAGTACAAGCCAACCAGCATCTGAAGGGCCTTGGAAATAGTTGTATACCCAAAGAGAAAAGGCAAAGAACCGGTCAAAACTCAAAACAAAATCCCAAAGAACTAGTAGTTATTGCAGATGCAGGATTGAGCTTTCAAAGTAAGGAAGCCCAAAATGAAAACATAAACAAGTACGAGGGGTATTGAACCACTACCATCATCAAAGAGGAAAGATCTATAGTCAAAACTGACGGAGGAATACACAATAGCACTGGAGTAGACATCAATTCTACAGTACCCAAGCAATCAGAAAACATGCATAGTGCACACAATACACACATGCATCCTATCGCCAATATACAACCACATAAAATGAATCCCGACCACCAAGTGGAGCCTACACAACCACAAAAGGAGCCCAAAATCACACTTCTCCAAAAGGGATCCACATCAATGCATGATACGGCATGTGACGAAACACACCCACGATGGGAAAGACACTACAAAAAATTCTTTACATCCTTTATATATACGCATAACCCTTTCTCTATTCAATAATATACTCGAAATGACAGCATCCTATATAGAACCTATGACAATACCAAAATATGCAATGACTATACCCTTCCAAACAATCCAATCACTATTGCGCCCCTACCATCCAAAAAACAATGTTTCCACTAAAAATAACTATTCCGCCAAATATCTTCCCAATAACTCCAACTTTATTAATAACTCACTTGAAATAAATGACCAAAAAATTATCCCCACGGATACAATTGTTTCAACAAATATTTCAACACAACATGGCAATCAGACTCACACACTACTATTGAAGACGTGCATTTAAACAGATCCAATCGGGATATATACACCCACTCCATAAAACCCTCAATATTAGCTTCTATAAACCCCCTCCCCCATCTACAGTAGGAATGATCATCATTGATAGTGCATTAAATGCACGGCATGTACCTGCAAAACCAAATCCATCCCTGAACGATTTTGTTTCAGATTGCTCAAGCGCTAGCGAGTCAAATTCATCACCCCCATCATATAATGAACCCCTATTAATAGTATCCACACCTCTTCTCCTCACAATCACCTTATTAACCATACTTACACTCCAATCCAAACCACCCCACAACCAAACGCAAAGCACTCTCGAACGGTGAAACTGGAAAATGTCTTGATCACTTGTGAGAAACAATTTACACTAGAGCTATGGGGAACCAAGCAGGAGAAATCTGAGGAACGATGCCTGTTGAGATGACAGATTATATGGCTTCCAAGCCAAAGGATAAGTGACATATTCATTGTAAATCATTGTATATTCATTGTATAATTACTGTATACTCATGGTATACCTGTAATGGGACATGATGATCAATGTACTGGACCGTGTATATCTGAGACCACTTCTATTTAGTTTTGGGCCGGATCACCCGACCCGACCCGTGAGTGTATTGTATATATATAGGGTAGTTAGATATTTTGACGGACGGACTTCATTTTTGTTTTAATAAAAATCTCTCTGGATCTTCTCGATCCTTCTCTCAACTACCTCCTTCTCTCTCTTGTTTCTCTCACTATATTCTCCATGATTCTTCAGTTTAATCTTAATGTTTTCATGGTATCAGAGCCTAGACGATGATCCGACTATGTTTCTCTGCATCTTGTTATCTTCGTTGAAGTCTCCTTTGAGATTTTTGGGGGTGTTTCTGACGTATGTGGTCGATGAGGATTCCGATCTAAATTGGATGCTTTTCTGAGACTTTCATCGTGATTTCTGAGTATATCTTCTTCACTCGAACGTTCTGGGACATTTTCCGGTGATTTTTGGGTGATTTTTTGCTGACTTACTAGCTTCTAGGGTTTCTGGTGGTTGAACCTAAGGTTTAACTGCTATCCGGTGGCTCAATCCTCACTCAGTGGATGTTTTGGGTGACTTTCCGACATCCCTGACCATATTTCCAGTAAGGTTTTCGACGGTTGAACCTAGGGTTTTGTACCTAGGGTTTTATCTATTGATTAAAGGCCGATCTTCTCCGGTCGCGAAGAAGGAGGGTAACTCTGTCCTTATCTTGAGTATCGTATGCTTTGTGTGTGATTATCTGGCTCCGTATGTGAGCATCTGGTTTTGTGTGTGAATATCTGGTTTCGTTATACTTTGCTTTTCGAAACTGTTTTTTCTTTCAAGCTGGTTCATTAATCATGGCTTCTAATACGAATGATGGTACCTCCTCCTCGGTAGACTCTACCAGCCCCCTCTTTGTATACTCCTCCGATGTCCCTGGGGTCTCTCTTGTCCCTACTCCCTTCTCGGGAAGTGGTTATGGGGGTTGGAGGAGAAAAATGATTGTTGCATTATCTGCTAAAAACAAAATTGGTTTTGTTGATGGCACATGCTCCGACCAGCCATTAATGTGGCTCAACAAAGGTTATGGGATAGGTGCAATAACATGGTGATTTCTTGGTTAACTGCCTCCCTCTCCCCTCAAATTGCTGAAAGTGTGCAGTATTCTGATACTGCACACAGTATATGGTCCCAACTTCAGGCCAGATATGGCACTGCAAACAGGACCAAAATGTTTGAATTGAAAAGAGAGCTTTCTCACACATCCCAAGGGTCCTTAGATGTAGCTTCATATTTTAATAAGCTCAAAGGTCTGTGGGATGAACTAGAATTAATGTGTGTTAATCATGGCCAAAGATGTGTTTGTGCTTCCAAAGATGGTATAATACAGAAAAGTGATGAAAATAAGGTGTTTCAGTTTTTACTGGGTCTTAATGAAGCATACATGGGGGTAAGGAGTAATCTTTTGATGATGCAGCCTCCTCCAACTCTTGACAATGTCTATAATATGGTCCTCAATGATGAGAAGCAAAGACAAGTCCAGTCTCCTTCTCACTTTAATCCAGACTCTGTCTCTTTCAATGTCCATACTAATAGGCATCCAGTTGGATTTAATAAGGCCACAGTGCCTAATCCTTCTTCTCCTTTCAGACAAAGAGTCAATTTTGATCAAGCCAGAGGACCTTTATTCTGTAGATACTGTAAAAAATCTGGACACTTAATTGATAAGTGTTTCAAGATCCATGAGTATCCACAAAGTACAAATTATAACAAGGGGAGGAGACCTGTTGCTGCTCATCTTAGTACTGGTCTGGATTTCACTCATTGTGAAGGACATATGTCTGTTCCCCAAGGGAATGCTCCTGAAAGCCATCAATCTGTTCCAAAAATAGATGGCCAGAGTTCTGTGATACCAGGGTTGAGCAGACAACAGTATGATCAATTGATGAATTTATTACAACAGACCCAGTTAGGGGACTCTACTGCTCAGACTCCTCCTCCCATGTATGCTGCTAACTTTGCTGGTACTATGTTAACTGAGAGCTATTTCTGATTCCAAACTCTGCTTGCTTACCTATATTAATTCTGTCACCTGGATTATAGATTCAGGTGCCTCTAATCACATGACACATGATAAACAATTACTTTTTAACATCACACCTTTAACTCTGCCATATCTTGTCACTCTTCCTAATGGCTATAAAGTGAAAGTAACATGCACTGGTTCTTTTGCACTGACTCCTTCCATCACTCTTCACAATGTACTGCTAGTTCCTTCTTTTAAACACAACTTGATTTCTGTCCACAAGTTAGTGAAGCAGTTGCATTGTATTGTTTTGTTCACTGAACATTCATGCTTACTCCACATGATACAGGACCCTTCTCTGAGGAGGCCTCTGGATCTTGGTAGAGAAGTTGTTGGCTTATATAAACTAGCTTGGGTTCCTCCTTCCCCTTCTTCCTCTATTAGTTGTTCCTCTACTTCTGTTTGTTCTGTCTGCTTCTTGTAATGATGATATTTTGTCTGATAGCAAGGCTGTTCCATTGCCTTCACATATATATAGTTCCATCTGTAATAATGTTGTTACAACTGACATGAATTACATTTGGCATTTAAGACTTGCTCATACTCCATTTACAAATATGAGACATATTTCTGGTTTGTCTTTTCCATTTGCTTCTAAACAACCTTTTCCATGTTGTGTCTGTCCTATGGCAAGACAGACTAGACTCCCCTTTCCTGATGGTTCTATTAAGACCTCTAGACCCTTTCAATTGATTCATGTGGACACTTGGGGACCTTATCATACTCCAACCTCTTCTGGTTGTAGATACTTCCTTACAATTGTTGATGATTTTTCTAGAGAAACATGGACACACTTAATGGGATCCAAAAGCAATGCTTTTTCTATGCTTAAGTCATTCCTTTCTCTGGTTAAAACCCAATTTAATGCTGTGGTTCAAACTATTAGAAGTGACAATGCTTTAGAATTGGGATCTAGCATTGAGGGTATTTCTTTCTTTAGTAGTCAAGGGATCATACTTCAAACCACCTGCTCTCATTCTCCTCAACAGAATGGTGTTGTTGAGGAAGCATAGAACCCTCCTTGAAACATGTAGAGCTTTGCTTTTTCAATCTGGGTTACCTGTACCTTTCTGGGGGAACTGTTTGTTGACTGCCACTTACCTCCTTAACAGAATACCCACCAGATTGCTTCACAATAAATCTCCTCATGAAATCTTTTATGGGAAAGTTCCAACCTACTCTCACTTGAGAACATTTGGCTGCCTTGCCTATGCTACTGTCCCAATCCTCAAAGGGACAAGTTAAGGCCAAGAGCCCTTCCTTGTGTTTTCTTGGTTTATCCTTTTGCCAAAAAGGGTTATAAATTTTACGATCTTGCTTCATATAAATATTTGGTTTCCAGGGATGTTATATTTCATGAATCATGTTTTCCTTTAAAAACTGTATCTTCTTCTGCTCATCCTTCTGCTTTATCCTTTCCTTTTGTTCCTTCTAGAGAACATGATGATGATTCTGATTCTCCCATCCTCCTCTCCTCTCCTCTTTCTCCTACATCTGTGCAAGTACCTTCTTATACTTTTCCAGACTCTACTGCCTCTACCTTCACTCCTTCTTTCAATCCTGATATCTCACCTCCTGTCCTAGCTTCTTCTCCTTCTGTTCCTGCTCCCAGAAAGACTCAAAGACAGCATAATCCTCCCACTTATCTTAAGGATTATGTTTGTCAACTACCTGCCTTTTCTGGCTCATCTTCCTCCTCTTTGGAATCTGAGCCTCTATATTACTCTCAAGATGCATCTGTTCCAGCATGGCAGGATGCCATGAGACAGGAGTTTGATGCTTTGGACACAAACCATACTTGGGATATTGTTCCTCTTCCTCCTGGTAAGAAACCCATTGGTTGTAAATGAGTTTATAAAATCAAATACAAGGCTGATGACTGTGTTGAAAGGTATAAATCTAGACTTGTTATTAGAGGAGATACTCAGGTTGAAGGTATTGATTTCACTGACACCTTTTCTCCTGTGGTTAAAATATGCACTGTTAAGTGTCTTATTGCTGTGGCTGTGAAAAATCATTGGAATTTATTTCAACTATATGTTAATAATGCTTTCTTGCATGGTGATTTGGATGAGGAGGTCTATATGAAGCTCCCTCCAGGTTTGACAGTTTTTGCTCCTGACTCTGTTTCTGCCTCCTCTGCCTCTACTCCTATTGTTTGCAAAGCAAATCCCTATATGGGCTCAGACAGGCATCCAGACAATGGTATGCCATATTGTCTTCTGCCCTATATTCAAGAGGCTATAGACATTCTTTGAATGATTATTCCTTATTCATCAAAGGTACACCAGGGTCCCTTATGATTGTCGTTGTTTATGTGAATGATATTATTCTTACTGGGGATGACTATGATGAGATTGATGCCCTGAAACTGTTTCTGGATGATCAGTTCAAAATTAAGGACCTAGGGTCCTTACATTATTTTTTAGGCATAGAGATGTCAGCTGTTCCTGGTGGGATGATCCTTAATCAGCACAAATATATTTCTGATTTGCTGCAACAGTTTAACTGTGTCAATGTCTCTTCTGTTGTTTGTCCTTTGGACATTAATGCAAAGTTACATGCTGATTCTGGTGACCTTTTGCCTTCTCCTGATCAGTTTAGGAGTCTTGTTGGTAAACTCTTATTTCTGACTCATACTAGGCCTGACATCTGTTTTGCTGTGCAACATCTGAGTCAGTTTCTCAAATGCCCCAAACACCCCCATATGGCTGTTGCCCTTCATGTACTGAGATACCTTAAAGGTACCCCTTCTATGGGTCTCTTTTATTCTGACTGCAATGGTTTCTCTGTTATTGGTTACTCTGATAGTGACTGGGCTGCATGCCCTGATACTCGAAGATCTGTTACTGGATTCTGTATTATTCTGGGTGGATGTCTGGTTAGTTGGAAGTCTAAGAAACAACCAGTGGTTTCTTTATCTTCTGTTGAAGCTAAATACAGGGCCCTCAGTAAGGTTGTTGCAGAATTGTCTTGGTTGTCTCGTTTATTTCAAGACCTTGGGGTTTCTGCTTCTCTTCCTTTTTCTGTATATTGTGACAGTCAGGCTCCTATTCACATAGCTAAGAATCCTGTTTTCATGAACAGACCAAACATATTGAAGTGGACTGTCACTTTGTATGCGACCAGCTCCAGAATGGCCTTATTCAACTGTTTCATGTCCCTACAACTCGTCAGCTGGCTGACCTTCTGACCAAGCCTTTGCCTGGCACTGTGCTTCATCCCTTGTTTCTCAAGTTGCAGGTGGTCTCCCCCTCCAACTTGAGGGGGGGTGTTGAGATGACAGATTATATGGCTTCCAAGCCAAAGGATAAGTGACATATTCATTGTAAATCATTGTATATTCATTGTATATTTACTGTATACTCATGGTATACCTATAATGGGCTATGATGATCAATGTACTGGACCGTGTATATCTGAGCCCACTTCTATTTAGTTTTGGGTCGAATCACCCGACCCGACCCATGAGTGTATTGTATATATATAGGGTAGGTAGATATTTTGACGGACGGACTTACTTCATTTTTGTTTTAATAAAAATCTCTCTGGATCTTCTCGATCCTTCTCTCAACTACCTCCTTCTCTCTCTTGTTTCTCTCACTATATTCTCCATGATTCTTCAGTTTAATCTTAATGTTTTCAATGCCCGCTACTAACAACCCCTATTCGCAACTAATCATCTTCCCTGTACAATGAAAACTCAAATACACTCACTCACTCAAACTTTCTACCTTCAAACACAATTTCCTCTGATGGGTTACAACTACCCTTTGAATGGATACTACAACCCCTACCAGTTCCCTCTGGCCTACGAAAACAACCTTCAACTACACCACCAACAGTGTTACCATCAAGCAATCCAAACTGCACCACCAAAAAATAGGAGGAAGTACTACTACAACAACTCCCAAGGCATTGGACTTTCGACTACATGATCCAAGAAGTAACTCTAGTGATGGAGAACATGGCCACCCTATCACACTATGTCTCCCAAGGTCTCCACTCAAACTTGAGGATGCACCATGCACACCAACTACTGCAAGTCCAAGAAATCATAACACTGAGACTCAACAATCAAATCTTGTACATACAGGTAGCAACAACTACATAACATGTAGCAAACCAGCCTCCGCGATGGAATACACCCCTACCACCTAATTATGGAGCTCATTACAAACTATGGCGCCCTAGAACGCTTCACTAGAACCACAGGTGGGAGAACATGTTATATTTCTCGTGCCATAGTTCATACTAGAGGAGATACAACGCTTGAAAACTCCACCACCACCACTAGGGACATCAGACATAGGTCCATTTCAGGCAAGCATCCTAGATCAAGTTCTCCAGAATATCATAATATGGAGCCTTAGGCACTAACCCTACCCCAAACCTCCGAAAGGAAAATCCTTATTAGTGTTTCTCCACCAGTCATGAAGATGGCCATCCACATGAGGATCCACCCTATCGACCTCTTATATTATTCCATTGTGACGGTTCCAACACTAAGGGAGAAAGCCCCCTACAAGAAGGCCATAACTACCAATAACTGTCTCTTACTCTGAATCCCAGGAGGAATTATTAAGAGAGATCAACACAAAATACACCCTTAATGAAGATACTACTTGGAGCTGTAGGGGAGGAAAAGGAGCCGATTTCAGAAGAAACCTCAGAGAAGTCCTCTCCTGGAACAATCCTAACATGGTCTGTCTCACTGAGACAAATATAAAGGAAGCAGCACATGAAGCAACAATGTTGAAGCTAGGTTTTACCAATATGTTACACGTTGATGCAGTAGGCTACTCATGTGGGTTGATTATGTTGTGGAAGGATCATCAAGTCGCATATGTAGACTCCATTGTAGTCACCAACCAGGAGATCTATGCAAATGTTTAGGTAGGTTCCACTAGCCCACCCTTGATACTTTCTCTGGTTTATGCTAGTACTAGGTTTAATAATAGAAAATTTTATGGGCTAATCTAGAACAGATTTCTATAACCTATGCACTACCTTGGGTCATGTGTGGGAATTTTAATAAAATTACCTCGGCTAGGGATAAATTCTGGGAAACCCTATTAATAACAATCGAGCAAATGCCCTACTAAGTTGTTTCCAAAATACCAACATGGTCGATCTAGGGTTTACGAGCCCCAGATTCACCTAGTCAAACCTTAGGAATACTAGAAACAACCTAATCTTAGAATGACTAGATCGAATGTATGCAAACCCATCATGGCTTAGCATGAACCCTAACTTCATTATAACACACCTTTCTTGCACCCACTCAAACCACTGTCCGCTCTTATTGATACTATAAAATTAATGAAGTTTAATAATTTATTTAGACCAGAAACCATGTGGTTCAACTGTCCGTACTTTAACAATATTGTTATTTACCACTGGCACCAATCCTCCATATATCATATTGCCATAAAAAATAACTTTAAAGATTGGAATAGTTCTCAAATAATTCTACTTATGAGAATATTTTCTACACAAAAAAGCCATACTAGCAAGACTAGCAGGACTGCAAAATATGAAATCATCATGTCTATTCCATAAAAATCTAGAAAATAACCTTTGCGACCAATATAATTTAGCACTAATAAATGAAGAAGACTTTTGGAAGTTAAAATCTATAATGCAATGGCTAAATGAAGCCGACGCAAATACAAAGTTCTTCCACACTTCTACCATCCAAAGAAGAAGACGTAATAGGATACAAAGATTATATGACTCTATAGGTAAGTGTAAATACGATCACAAAGAAATTACTTTTATTATCCTAAACCATTACGATACCTTCTACTCATTTGAGCTTATGTCGCGCAACAATACATCTCACGAGTGATTTGAATATGCTCTATCCAAGGAGGATAGAAGCCAACTATGAAAGCTCATATTGGAGGAAGAAATTCGTAGAGCAATTAAGACATTCAAACCCCTTAAGACGTCTGGGTCGGACGGACACCATCCAATTTTCTTTTAGAAGCACTAGAATTCCACTAGATGTGTTGTAACCCCAATTGTCAAAGTTTCTTTTGAGTCTTACCATCCTAAGTGAGATCAAAACCACCTTTCTCACACTAATCCCAAAGGTTAAAAACCCTGAACACATATCCTAATGTAGACCAATCAGCCTGTGCAACACAATCTATAAAATTACCAAAATTATCGTCAATAGGATTCGCCCATTCCTCAAACATTTCATTAGTCCTAATTATTGTAGTTTCCTCCCAAGTCGAAGGACTATTGTCACGACTCAGAATTTCCACCTTCGGGAGTTGTGATAGAGCCTACTCGTGGAAGCTAGGCAAGCAATGAATCTTTGAAACCATTAACCCTTTCGTTTTAAAACTCTTTACCAACTATGTTAAAAAGAAAATAAACAATTAAATAACAACGGAATGTAAAATTTAGCGGAAGTCTCAGAAAAATGGAAAATCAAAATGTCTAGAAAACCAATACCAGTCTCTACCTAGAACTCGGAGTCACAACATCCATAGACTACTACAAATACTACATACATCAGTTTGAAGGAAAAGTAAACTTATTTGTCTCGAATACATGAGATAACTAGATATAAAATAAGATAGAGGCAGCGCCGGGCCTGCGAACGTCTGCAAGACTACCTTAATGTCTCGGTGGACTGAAGGCTAGTTTTCAAACTACTGTTGTGCACCAAATGCAACTTCGGTATCTGCACAGAGTGCAGACTGTAGTATTAGCACAACCAACCTAATGTGCTAGTAAGTATCTGGCCTTACCTCGGCGAGGTAGTGATGAGGCTAGAACCAGACTCCAGGTAAACTTGAGTAGTTATATGGCGGAAAAATAAACAGGTAATAAGCAGCTAAATAGGAAGGGGGTACATGTTTCAGGGAAACAACTCAACCTAGCAGAAACCAAATAAATATGAAAGAACAGTATAGTATCTACATCAACATAATAATAATACTATATCGGCGCTCAACCCCATCCATATATATAGATAGTGGCATGCAACCTGATCGAATATTATTATTGTTGTGGCGTACAATCCGATCCAATATAATAATTGTTTTGGCATCCATCCCGATTTAATATAATAATTGTTGCGACATGCAACCCGATCCAGCATAATAATTATTGCAGCGTGCAACACGGTCTAATATAATTATTTTTGCGTCATGCAACCCGATCCAATATAGTAATTGGTGCGGCGTGCAATCGTTCCAAATATACAGCTCACAGTAATCATAATAATTGTCCCGCCAAGGGATTAACCATAAGTTACATTATCCCTGTAAGGGATCTCAACAGTACAAGAATATACGTCCCGGCAAGGGAGAATCAGCTACAACCAATCTCAATTCAACTTTTCATCTCTATTATCCCTATTTCTAACTCATAAGTAACTTCCACGAAAGTAAACTCAACCTTTGCTCAATACAACGGATTTACTCACTATTGCAACTATTGTATCATTCAAGAAAAAACGACAAGTATCAATATAAGACCCACAGGCGTGCTCGATACCAACGTATAGATACACATCACCATGCCTATACATTGTACTCAACAAGAAACAAGTATCAAATATGACTCAACTCCTAATCCCTCAAGCTAGGGTTAGACTGAACACTTACCTCAAACTTTTATGGACAACTCAATCCTCAATTACCGCTTTTCCTTTCGAACTTGGCTCCAAATCGATTGTATCTATACATAAATGACTTCAATACATCAATAAATGTTAAACAATGTGAATCCAATGCCTAATTATAGCTTTCCGATCATTCTACCCAAAAACACAAAAATCGACCCCGGGTCTGCTTGGTCAAAACACGAGGTTCAGACCAAAATCAAATAACCCAATCACCCACGAGCCCAAATATATAATTATTTTTAGAATTCGACCCCAATATGAGGTCTAAATTACAATTAATGAAAAAGCTCTAACTCTACCCAAATCTCTAATTTTCTCCCCTTAATCACATGTTTTAGGCCTAGAAATTCAATAGATGTTGATGAAAATAGAAGAAAATAAGTTAAAGATTACAAACCCAAGAGATTATGGTGAAGAACCGCTTCAACGATCGCCTAAGTGCTTTGGAGAAGAAGAGGTTATATGCAATTTTGATAAATCCCGCAATTGTTCTTCTTTGGAATCAATGGGCGATTTAACTCTACGCATTCGCAATGGGTCAGGCTGTTAGGCCTTCGCGTTTACGTTAAGGGGCTCACGATCATGAAGCTTTAGCTTCTCGAGCCCTTGCGTTCACGTCCTACAGGCCGCATTCGCATAAGGTATCTACCCCTCCCCCTGCCCAGGCCATTTGGCCTTCGCGTTCACATGGCCAGGAACGCGTCCAGAAGGTATAGACCCCCACTGCCTCGCGTTCACGACCCGATCTACGCGTTCGCATAGAAGGAAATTCCTTCAGCAACAATTTACTCATATACCACAACACCTGAACAACTTTTTCTGCAATTTTTCTAAGTTCAAAACCTCCCGAAACACATCTGCAACACACTCGAGCCCTCGAGCCTCCTAACCAAACATAGGTACAAACTTAAAAACATCATACGAACTTATCTATGCAATCAAATCACCAAAATAACCTAAAAACGATGATTTAAACCTCAAAATCAAGAACTCTTTCTCAAACTTCATCAAGTTTTAAATTTATCAATTGAAGTCCGAATCACGTCAAGCGACGTCCGTTTTTAACCAAATTTCGCAGAAATAACATAAACCATACGTAAGACCTATACCGGGCACCATAACCAAAACACGGGCCTGATACCTTCACTTTCTAATCGGGTTTCATTTCAAATTTCCTTAATCATTTCTAGAAAATAATTTTTCTTAAAAATTCATTTTTCGGGCTTGGGACCTCGGAATTCGATTCCGGGCATACGCCCGAGTCCTATGTTTTTCTATGAACCCTCCAGGACCATCAGATTACGAGTCCGGGTACCTAAAATATCGAACAAAGTCAAATTTATTCATTAAAAAATCAAAACTTAGCATTTTTCATAGAATTTCATATTCTTTCCGGAAACGCACCTGAATTGTGTGCGCAAATTGAAGCAACTCTAAATGAGGTTTTCATGGCCTCGGAAGCACATAATTTGATTAAAACAAGTGATGACCCTTTGGGTCGTCATATTCTTCACCTCTCAAACAATTGTTCGTCTACGAATGGATAGAAGAAGGAGGTCATGAATCAGGGAAAAGATGAGGATAACGGCGACACATATCGGACTCGTACTCCCAGGTCGATGCCTCATGAGACTGAACTCTCCACTGAATACGAACAGAAGGAAACTCTTCGACCTTAACAAAAGAACTTGCCGGTCTAGAATAGCCGCAGGCTCCTCCTAATAAGACAAGTCCTTGTCCAACTGGACAGTGCTGAAATCTAACACATGGGATGAATCGCTGTGATATTTCTAGAGCATGGACACACAATGCAAATGTATAAGCCACCTCTCCCACTCGATCAAGAATCTCAAATAGACCAATGAACCAAGGGATGAGCTTTCCCTTCTTCCCAAATCCCATCAGCCCTTTATGGGCGACACTTAGAGCAACACCCTCTCACCAACCATAAAAGCCTCATCTCAAAACTTCTGGTCTGCATAACTCTTTTGCCTAGACTGAGCTGTACAATGCCTATCCTGAAAGATCCTGACCTTGTCCAAGGCTCCTGAACCAGATCTGTGCCCAACAACTGAGCCTCTCCCAGCTCAAACCATCCGACCAGAGATCGACATCGCCTATCGTATAAAGCCTCATAAGGAGCCATCTAGATACTCGACTGGTAGCTGTTATTATAGGAAAATTCTGCTAAGGGCAAACACTTATCCCACGAACCCCAAATTCAATAACACAAGCTCGGAGCATATCCTCTAAAATCTAAAAAGTTCGTTCGGATTGCCCGTCCATCTGAGGTCGAAATATTGTACTCAACTCAATCTGGGTTCCCAACTCTCGTTGAACTGCTCTCCAGAAGCACAAGGTAAATAGTGTACCTCAGTCCGAAATGATAGATACCAGCACACCATGAAGACGAACAATCTCATGGATATAGATCTCAGCTAACCTCTTGGACAAATAGGAGACTGCCACAAGAATAAAATGCACTGACTTGGTCAGCCTATCAACAATGATCCAAACTGCGTCGAACTTCTTCCGAGTCTGTGGGAGTCCAACAACGAAGTCCATAGTGATCCACTCCCACTTCCACTCTAGAAGCTAAATCCTTTGAGACAATCCACCAAGCCTCCGATGCTCATACTTAACTTGCTGGCAATTCAAACACCAAGACATATATGTGACAATATTCCTCTTCATTCTACGCCACCAATAATGCTGCCGCAAATCCCGATACATCTTCACGGCGCCCAGATGAATAGAGTACATGGAGCTATGGGCCTCATCTAAAATCAACTGTCGGAGCCTATCCACATAAAGCACACAAACTCGACCTTGTAATCCCAAAACTCCATCCTCATCTAAGGTAACCTTCTTGGAACCTCCACGCTGCACTGTGTCTCTAAGGACACAAAAACGGGGATCATCAAACTGCCGATCATGGATACAACAACAACAACAACAACTACCTAGTATAGTCCCTCAAAGTGGGATCTAGGGAGGGTACTATGTAGACGGGCCTAACCCCTACCCGAAAGGGCAGAGAGCCTGTTTAATTGAAGAACGAGAGACCGTGCAAGATAAAACCCGTCTAGGCTCAAAAATATCTAGCCTCACAAACCAATTGGCCAAAGCCTGAAATCCAAAGCGAGCGGTCTCTCGCCAACCAGAGTATAAGCAAGACTGCCCATACTGGCTGACTTCCTACTCAATACACCGGCCACCACATTGGCCTTCCCCGGATGATGCAAAATAGTGATATCATAATCTTTCAACAACTCCAACCACCTCTTCTGCCTCAAATTCAACTCTTTCGATTTGAACAAATACTGAAGACTTTTGTGATCAGTGAACACCTCACATGCCACGACATATAGATAATGCCTCCAACTCTTCAATGCGTGAACAATGGCTGCATACTCCAAATCATGAACCTGATAGTTCTTTTCATGAATCTTCAACTACCTCGAAGCATTTGCAATGACCTTGCCATCATGGATCAACACTGCACCAAGCCCGATACAAGAAGCATCATAATAAACTGTATAAGGCCCTGAACCTGTGGGCAAAACCAACACCGTTGCCATAGTCAGAGCTTTCTTGAGCTTCTAAAGCTCCTCTCACACTCGTTCGACCACCTCCCTTTTGGGTTAACCTGGTCATCGGGGCTGAAATAGATGAAAACCCCTCTATGAACCGACGATAGTAGCTTGCCAATCCCAAGAAACTATGAATCTCTGTAGTTGATGTTCGTCTAGGCCAGCTCTTAACTGCCTCCATCTTCTTTGAGTCAATCTAAATACCCTCTACCGATACAACATGACTCAGGAATACAACTGAACTCATCTAGAATCACACTTCGAGAACTTAGCATATAACTGACTATTCTTCAGAGTCTGAAGAACCACTCTGAGATGCGGCTCGTGCTCCTCCTGGCTACAGGAATATATCAAAATATCATCAATAAAGACTATCACGAACGAGTCCAAATAAGGTCTAAACACTCGGTTCATCAAATCTATAAAAGTTGTTGGGGCATTTGTCAACCCCAATAACATAACCAAGAACTCATATTGCACGTACCGAGTGCAGAAAGCTGTCTTAGGGACATCGGATACCCTAATCCTCAACTGATGGTAGCTATATCTCAAGTCAATCTTTGAACATACCATGGCACCCTGAATCCGATCAAACAAATTATCAATCCTCGGAAATGGATACTTATTTTTGATTGTAACCTTGTTCAATTTCCAGTAATCAATACACATCCAATTCTTCTACTTAGCAAACAACACTAGTGCACGCCAAGGGGATACATTGGGTCTAATGAAACCCTTCTCAAGAAAGTCTTGCAAACTCAAGCGGGGCCATATGATATAGAAAGATAGAAATGGGCTGGGTGCCTAGAGCCACATCAATGCAAAAGTCAATATCCCTATCGGGTGGCATACCCGATAGTTCTGAAGGGAAAACCTTAGGAAACTCACAAACAAGGGGCACAAAATCAATAGTAAGGGACCTTAGTACTAGAATCACGAAGATATGCCAAATAGGTCAAACACCCCTTCTCGACCATACGCAAAGTGTTCACATATGAGATAACACTGCGGGTAGAAAGGCTAGGAGTCCCTCTCCACTCTAAACGAGGTATACTCGGTAAAGCTAAGGTTACAGTCTTGGCATGGTAGTCCAAGATAGTGTGGTAAGGTGATAACCAGTCCATCCATAATATAACATTGAAATCGACCATGTTTAGAAGCAACAAATCCACACGAATCTCTAGACCCTCAATCACAACTACACAAGAACGATGGACTCGATCTACCATAATAGAATCACCCATCGGTGTAGACACATAAATAGGAACACACAAATCACGAGACATGACCAAATGCGGGACAAAATAAGATGACACATATGAGTATGTGAACCCTGGATCAAATAATACTGAAGCACCTCTATCATAAACCAGAACAGTACCTATGATTACCGCATTTGAAGAGTCAACCTCAAGCCTGGGTGGAAGAGCATAACATCAGGGATGTGCCTTACCACCCTAGGCTATATCTCTGGGATGGCTTGCAGCTGGCTAGCCTCCACCTCTAGTGGCTTGAGATCCACCTCTAAATCCTTTACCTCCACCTCTAGCACCTCTACCCCCACATCTAGCTGGTTGGGAGGTCTGTGGAACATTTGTGCCTGAAACATAGCTTGAGAACCCTTCTGCTGCGACTGAGTGCCTACTAACCTCGGACAAGCCCTATGGATATGACCATACTCACCACACTCATAACATCCAGCTGAATGTTGTGGCTGAGGAAACTGAGACTAACCTTGGCGACCTGAATGACCACCCTAAAAACCCTAGAGCGGCGGTGCACTTATAGGAGTTGGTGGTGCGATATAGGGCTGCTGATCAGAATACTTCATGCGAGAACCACGACCACCTGAAGTACCGTGAGAAACCTAGAGAGCTGACTGAAAAGGCCTAGAAGGATAGCCTTTACCTTATGAATCTCTACCACCAGATGAGGCACCACTGAATCTACCTAAATATCGGGGATTCTTATCCGACCCCTGACCATCTCCCTGGGACAAGACCATATCAGCTCTACGAGTCACATTAGTCGCCTTCTGAAAAGTGATCTTCCTCCCTACCTCCTTGTCCATCTGAAGACAAATCGATTGAGTAAGACCGTCAATAAACCTCCTCACGCCTTCTCTCTCTCTCTCTCTCTCGATAGGAAGTATAACAAGATCATGGCGAGCTAAGTCGATGAACCTGGTCTCATATTGGGTGACCGCCATGGAACCTTGCTGGAGGCGCTCAAACTGCCTCCGATAGGCCTCTCTCTAAGTAATGGGAGAAACTTCTCGAGAAACAACACTATAAACTGCTCCCAAGTCAAAGATGGCGACCTGGCTAGCCTAGATAAGCAATAATCCCTCCACCAAGTTTTGGCGGATCCAGATATGTGAAATGTAGAAAAATCGACCCCATTGGTCTCAACGATACCCAAGTTCTTGAGAACCTCATAGAAATTGTCCAGATAATCCTGGGGATCCTCAGTAGATGCACCGCTGAAAGTAGAAGTGAAGAGCTTGGTGAACCTATCAAGCCTCCACAAAGCATCGGCAAACATGGCTGATCTATCGCCGATCTGAACTACTACCCCCGGCTGAACTGCTCGAGCTGGTTGAACCGCTAGAGTCTGAATCTGGGGACCTGCTTCGGAGTGCGAGTAGAAGTAGCATGGGCCCTTCCTCCAGCCTAAGATACAGCTGGTGCTACGGCAAGTAAGCCTGCTCGGGTGACACTCTCCATGAGGCCCACCAATCGGACTAGAGCATCCTGAAGAACTGGAGTAGCAATAAACCCCTCTGGGACCTGAGCTGGGCCCACCACAACTGATGGGGCCGGAACCTCATCATCAAAATCATCCTGAGCTCCGCCATTAGTGTTGGTACTTGGGGTTGAGCTCTGCCCCTACCTTGGCTTCTAGCGCGGCCTCGGCCTCTGCCCCTCGTGGGAGCTACTGCTGAGGACTCGGACTGCTGAGCGGTAGATGAGGAAGCGCGTGTTCTTACCAGCTATGAAAGAACATAGTAGAAATTCAATTAGCAATTGAGAAACAAAACCGCACTACAAGAAATAACAATTGTGAAGTTTTCCTAACTTTGTAGCCTCTGGGGATAAATACAGACGTCTCCGTATCAATCCCTAAAACTCAAGTGAGCTTGTCCGTGAGTTGTAAGACCTATGTAACCTAGAGTTCTGGTACCAACTTGTCACGACCCGAAATTCCCACCTTTGGGAGGCGTGATGGCACCTACTCGTGCAAGCTAGTCAAGCCATGAATCTTTTAACCATTAACCCTTTCGTTTTAAAACTCTTTGCCAATTATGTTAACAAGAAAATAAACAGTTAAATAACAGCAGAATGTAAAATTTAGTGGAAGTCTCAGATAAATGAAAAACCAAAATGTCTAGAAAACCAATACATGTTTCTACCCAGAACATGGAGTCACAACATCCATGGACTACTACGAATAGTACATACATCAGTTTGAAGGAAAAGTAAAGTTGTTTGTCTCGAATACATGATATAACATGATATAAAATAAGATCAAGGAGCCGGGCATGCAAACGTCTGCAAGGCTAACTCGATGTCTCGGTGGACTGAAGGCTGGCTCCCGAACTACTATTGCGCACCAAATGCTTCTTTGGTATTTGTACAGAGTGCAAAGTGTAGTATCAGCACAACCGACCCATGTGCTAGTATGGCCTAACCTCGGCGAGGTAGTGAGGCTAGAACCAGAATTCAGATAAACCTGTGTAGTTATATAATATATGGTGGAAAAATAAACAGGTAATAAGCAATTAAAGAGGGAGGGGGTACATGTTTCGGGGAAACAACTCAACCTAGCAGAAACCAGATAATTATGAAAGAACAATACAGTATTTACATCAACGTAATAATACTACTGTTGCAGCATGTAACCCTATTCATATATATATATATATATATATATATATAGTTGTTGTGTCGTGCAACCCGATTTGATATAATAATAGTTGTGGCGTGCAATCCGATACAATATGATAATTGTTGCAGCGTGCAACTCGATCCAATATAATAATTGTTGCGGCGTACAACTCGATCCAATATAATAATTACTGCGGCGTGCAACCCGATCCAATATAATAATTGTTGCGACGTGTAGTCTGATCCAATATAATAATTGTTGCGGCGTGCAACCCGTTCCAAACATACAACTCACACTAATCATAATAACTGTCCCGACAAGGGATTAATCATAAGGTACACTATCCAGGCAAGGGATCTCAACAGTACAAGAATATACGTCTCAAGAAGGGAGAATCAGCTATAACCAATCTCAACTCAACTTCTAATCATCTCTATTATCCCTATTTCTAACTCATAAGTAACTTCCACAAAAGCAAACTAAGCCTTTGCTCAATACAACTTATTTACTCACTATAGCAACCATTGTATCATTCAAGAAAAACAACAAATACCAATTTAAGACCCACGGGCATGCTCGACACCAACATATAGATACTCGTCACCAAACCTATACGTTGTACTCAACAAGAATTAAGTAGCAAATATGATTCAACTCCTAATCTCTCAAGCCAGGGTTAGACCGAACACTTACCTCAAACTTCCACGGCCAACTCAATCCTCAATTATTGCTTTTCCTCTCGAATTTGTCTCCAAATCGATTGTATATATACATAAATGACTTCAATACATCAATAAATGTTAAAAAATGCGAATCCAATGCCTAATTATAGCTTTCCAATCATCTATCCAAATAATTCAAAAATTGACCACGGGCCTGCTTGGTCAAATCACGAGGTTCGGACCAAAATCAGATAACCTAATCATCCACGCACCCAAATATATAATTATTTCCTGAATTCAACCCTAAAACGAGGTCTAAATCACAATTAATCATAAAGTCCTAACTCTATCCAAAGCCCTAATTTTCTACCCTTGATCATATATTTTAGGTCTAGAAATTCAATAGATGTTGATGAAAATGGAAGAAAATAAGATAAAGATTGCAAACCCAAGAGATTACGGTGAAGAATCGCTTCAAGGATTTCCTAAGTGCTTTGAAGAAGAAGAGGTTTTGTGCAATTTTGATAAATCCCGTAAGTGTTCTATTTTGGGTTAACTCTACGCGTCCATGACATACCCCTTGCGTTCGGGATGGGTTAGGCTGTTAGGCCTTCGCGTTCGTGTTAAGGGGCTCGCAATCGTGAAGCTCTAGCTTCTTGAGCCCTCTCGTTCGCATAGTCGTGTTCGCGTAAGGTATCTACCCCTGTCCCTGCCCAGGCCATTTGGCCTTTGCGTTCGCGTGGCCAGGAACGCATTCACGAAGGTATCGACTCCCCGTTTCCTCGCATTCATGACCTGATCTATGCGTTTGTGTAGAAGAAAATTCCTTCAGCAACAATTTACTCATCGCGTTCGTGAGGTCCACCCCGCGAACGCGAAGAAGGAAATACCAGAATACCTAAACAGCTTTTTCTACAATTGTTCTTAAGTTCAAAACCTCCCGAAACACATTCGCAACACACCCGAGCCATCATGTCTTCTAACCAAACATAGGTACTAACTCAACAACATCATACGAACTTATTTATGCGATCAAATTGCCAAAATAACCTCAAAAACAATGATTCAAACCTCAAAATTAAGAACTTTTTCTCAAATCGCGGGCTCGAGTCCGTTTCAAAATAGTGACCGAAGTGAAACTTATTCATTTTAAAATCAAAAGTTAGCAATTTTCACAAAATTTCATATTTATGCTTTTTGGATACGCGTACGAAATGCGCATGAAAATCAAGGTAACTCTAAATAAGGTTTTCAAGGCCTTGGAAGCACAGAATTTGATTAAAACAAGTGATGAACATTTGGGTCGTCACAACTGTCGACAATACAATTATAGTGCATGAAGCAATCCACTCATTCAAACGCATGATAGGACGAGTGAGAAACATAATGCTTAAACTAAACCTAAAAAAATTATTTGATAGACTAGAATGGTCCTTCATAAGCAAATCACTTTACAACCTAGGATTACCCATCAACCTAATCAAACTAATCATGAATTATCTCTCTACCTCCACCTTCTCAATTATGATAAATGAAAAACCAACACAATTCTTTGAACCATAGCAATATATTCGACAGGAGACCCACTATCCCCTACATCTTTATCATCTATATGCAGTATTTATCCCACCAAATTGATCAAGAAATAGCCAATGGCAACTGGACACCAATCAAGATTAGTAGATCGGGGCGGCCAGTCTCACACCTACTTTTTGCAGACGGTCTGATACTATTCGCACGTGCTGATCTACATAATGCCAGCTCCATTATTAATATAATTAACT
This sequence comes from Nicotiana benthamiana, assembly GCA_034376525.1. Classification (NCBI taxonomy): domain Eukaryota; kingdom Viridiplantae; phylum Streptophyta; class Magnoliopsida; order Solanales; family Solanaceae; genus Nicotiana; species Nicotiana benthamiana. Next base: position 46,948,351 of record CM067330.1, read on the forward strand.
CACTCCACTACCAATCAGTGCAAAAAATTAATTTCTTAAAATCAAAAGTTTTCTTTTCCAAAAATATTCCGATTAATACACAAGATTGTCTTACCAATGCCCTATATATTTGCAAGGCTACTAACTTTAGTAAATACTTTGGCTTCCACCTAACAAAACAATCCCCTAAAAGCAAAGACGATCAATATATAATTGACAAAATGAACAACAAACTTTTAGATTGGAAAGAAAAATCACTCAACATGGCAGGTAGAACCACGATCATCCACTCAGTATTAGCCTCCATATCAAATTATTCCATGCAAAACAATTTACTACCAATTTCCACCAGGAACCGCATAATCCGTATCCAAAAAAAATCTATTGGTTCAACTCCGAGAAAAGGAAAGTACACATTGCTAACTGGGAGACTGCAAAAACATCAAAATTGATAGGAGGGTTAGGGCTTTATAAAACCAGTGAAAGAATTATGCAATGCTAGCAGAGTTACTATGGCGATTCTTTAAGAGCAATCAATCCTTGTGGGTAAAAATTCTGCAAGCAAAATATGTTCAACATAGACATGCAGGAACACACAAGGCTAAACATGTTGATTCATACATATGGAAAAGCATGACCAAAACAAATGTACTATTTCGCACAGGGCTTTCTGGGAACATATGAGATGGAACAAAATCAACCTCTGGAACGACAACTAGATTCCTCATAATAATTGTTTGAGCAACTCAATATATAGTCCTCTATGATATATGGAGGAACAACAAACAGTGTCATATCCTTACAAATCATTAGTGGTATTTGGATAGATTATCCTTAACCCAACATCCTGATACTGTACATCAAATCAAAAATGTCTATCACATTCAAAACAAAACTTGACCAATCTTTTTGGAGCCAAACATCTCTCGGCAACTTTACCACAAAGTCAACCTATCTACTATAACTCCAGATTTAAAAATCGAACAACGCAATCAAACATTGTAAATAACTCTTGGCTTTGGTAGCTTAAGTGTTTGAATAAGCTGAAATCTTTCTGTGGCTACTTTAAAAATTACTTATTAAAGACTTCCTGTTCAAAAAAAAATATTCCAAACAAACCTTTGCCAAATCTGCTCGAATGCAGTGGATGATATACATCACATATTCTTCTCATGCAAAAACTCCTACCACTTATGGGGTTTTTTCAAACTACAAAGACCCGAAATACACAACCTTGTCCAGTGGATAAAGGATACTTGTCACAAAGACACTACCATCCACACAACAAATGCCTTCTTTAAAACTTCAAACTGCGCTCTACTGCATTTCAAACTTTGGAACATCTGGATTAATAGGAACTCGAACATCTTAAATCATACTTCGCCCATAACAAGCCACAAAAAGATCATGACACAAGTTGCCGAATTCATTTCACTAGCCCAAATTACTGTGACATCAAATCCTAGGATTCACTTGCCAATAAGATGGCTCCCACCTACTAGCCACTACAAACTAAATATTGATGGATACTATGACAAAAACAAACAAACAAACAGGTGGCGCTGGAGGACTTATCAGAGGCCACAATGGCAATTGGATAGTGGGTTTCGCGCAGAAGGTAGCTGGAAGACCCGCTTTTCATGCTGAACTATTGGCACTAATAGCAACACTAGAACTTTCCTTCACAAAAAATATATTTCCCACTGTAGTGGAATTAGATTCATGGGTATTACATAACTTATTTAAAGATAAACAACTATCTCGACTCGGATTTTTCACCCTTGGGAGTTGTCATGGCGCCTATTAATGAGAGTTAGGAAAGCCAAACCTTACTACTCACTTCATTTTCATATTACCTATTTTTAGCAAACATAAGGCGATAATATAATGACAATGGAACTTAAATAATTAAGCGGAAATTATCAATTTAATGCATGAAGTCTACATCTCTTACAACCTTTAAAACCTCAAATACCTAAAACCTGGTGTCACAGACTATCTAAGATTTACAACATACAAGGTCTGAAGAAATAATAGTGCACTGTTTCTAAATTAAGAGAAATGAAATAGGAAATAGAGATAGAGGGAGACATCAGGGCATGCGGTCACCTGCAGGTCTACCTTGGATCTCTGAGTGGACAAAAGGAAGCACTCCAACAACTGTCTGAAAGCTGTTCGGGGAAGTGTAGTATCATCACAACCGACCCCATGTACTGGTAAGTGCCTAGCCTAACCTCGGCAAAATAGTGACGAGGCTACGACCAGACTATCCTCCCATCTTTACTTATTTATTTTTGCTTTACTTTCCACTGTATATCATATAACTGCACAGGTTTATTTGATAGTCTGGTCGTAGCCTCGTCACTATTTTGCCGAGGTTAGGCTAGGCACTTACCAGTACATGGGGTCGGTTGTGTCGATAGTACACTCTGCACTGTGTGCAGATCCCGGAGCAGCTTTCGAATAGTAGTTGGAGTGTTTCCTTTAGTTCACTCGGAGACCCAAAGTAGACCTGCAGGCGACCGAAGGCCCTATTGTCTCCCTATATCTCTATTTCCTATTTCATTTCCCTCAATTTAGACACAGTGCACTATTATTTCTTCCGACTTTGGACTAAAGGAAGCACTCTAACTATTGTCCGAAAACTGCTCCGGGATCTACACACAGTGCAGAGTGTAGTATCAGCACAACCGACCCCATGTACTGGTAAGTTCCTAGCCTAACCTTGGCGAAGTAGTGACGAGGCTACGACCAGACTATCAAATAAACATGTGCAGTTATATGATATACATCGGAAAGTAAAGCAGAAATTAACAAGTAAAGATGGGAGGAAAAAATATGTTTCAGGGAATAACAGGTAAGAACAGGTTATCAAAAGAAGTGTAAAGAAATAAAAATTCAACCACTAACAAGAGTAAGAGAAATAAAAGAAAATTTCACTTTCTTTTCACATCTTGTGGTAGGCGTACCACACGCTCCTTTTTCATTATATCTTGTTGCGGCGTGCAACCCGATCCATATATAATATTGTTGCGGCGTGCAACCCGATCCATATATAATATTGTTACGGTGTACAACCTGATCCATATATAATATTGTTGCTGCGTGCAACATGATCCATACATATAGTATTTGCAATTATAACAAGAGTCCCGACAAGGGATCAATAAGGTCTACACTATCCCAAAAATGGAGAAACAGCTATAACCAAACTTGTTCCAACATCTAACTACCTTAACTATGACCAAACTTGTTCCAACATCTAACTACCTCAACTATGATTAAACTCGTTCCGACACCTAAGTACCTCAACTATAATTAAACTTGTTACAACACCTAACTACTTCAGCTATAACTAATCTTGTTACAACATCTAACTACTTTAGTTATAACTAAACTTATTACAACACTTAACACAAGGAATCATCAATCTAAGAATCCATAATATCAACTAAGAACACAATGCAAGGGAGCCACAACTCAATAATAGACCGGCAAGAGGGCAACATAATGATCCCTTCTCTTTCTCACTTTTACTTCACAATTCACTTCACAACTCGAGCCAATGCTCTAGAGTTTCAGTTATTACTTATACTTTCACAATTCGTCATGCAACTGGGGCCATCGCTCTTTAATGTTCATAAGTCACAATTCTTTTCACAACTTTACACAACAAATAGAAATCTTTACCCATGCAAGAATAATACAACGAAATCATAAAAATCACAGTATTAGACTCACGATCATGCTTGACACCAACGTATAGATACTCGTCACCATGCCTATACATCGTACTCAACAAGAAACAAATAGCAAATACGACACAACTCCTAACCCCCAAGCTACGATTAGAGCAAACACTTACCTCAAACATTCATGGCCAACTCAATCTTCAATTACTATTATTTCCTCTCGAAATCGATTATATCTATACATAAATGACTTCATAACATCAATAAATCCTAAACATGCAAATCTAATGCCTAATTATAGCTTTCCAATCATTCTTCTCAAAAATCCAAAAATTAATCCCAGGCTCGCTTGGTCAAAACATGAGATTTGGACCAAAATCAAATCACTCATTCACCCACGAGTCCGAATATATAATTTGTTTTCAAATTCGGCCCCAAAATGAGTTCTAAATCAAGAACAGTCAAAAGGCACTAGCTCTACCCAAATTCCTAATTTTCTATCCTTAATCACATATTTTAGGCTTAGAGATTCAATAGATGTTGATGAAATGGAAGAAAATAAGTTAAAGATTACTGACCCAAGAGATTATGGTGAAGAATCGCTTCAAGGATCACCTAAGTTCTTTGGAGAAGAAGAGGTTTTATGAAATTTTGATAAATCCCGTAACGCTACTGTTTTGGGTCTTTTAAAATCAATGGGCAGAAATGGTCTATGCGATCACGAAGAAGGTCATGCAATCGCATAGGGTAAGGAAAATTTGGTCATTGCGATCGCGAACCAAGCACTATGATCGCGTCGAAGAAAAGGACTTCGCTTCCCAGATTCAGTTTAATGCATCGCGATCGCGGAAGAAGAATGTGATTGCACAGAATGAGTTGTGGTTACTCTACGCGATCGTGGAAGAACCTATGTCATCGCATAGAATAAAACATGCACCTAAAACTTATATTATGCGATCGTATAACACTAAATCTCAAAACACTAGAATTGCTATTTCTGCAACTTTTTCTTAAGTCTAAAACCTTCTGAAACACACCCGAGCCCTCGGGGCTCCTAACTAAACACATTACTAACTCAAACATCATACGAACTTATCTGTGCGATTAAATCGCCAAATAACCTAAAAAATAATGAATCAAACCTCAAAACCAAGAACTTTTTCTCAAACTTCATCAAATATCAAATTTAGCAATTTAGGTCCGAATAACGTCAAACAGACTCCGTTTTTAACCAAATTTTACAGGAATGACTTAAATCATATATAAGACATGTACCGGGCTCCGGAACCAAAATACGGGCCTGATACCATCACTTTCTAATCACATTTTATTTTAAATTTCCTTAAACATTTCTAGAAAATAATTTTTTTAATAATTCATTTCTCGGGCTTGGGACCTCAGAATTCGATTCCCCGGGATCGTCAAAATACGGGTCTGAGCCCGTTTATCCAAAATATTAACCGAAGTCAATTTATACATTTTAAAAACCAAAAACTTAGCATTTTTCATAGAATTTCATATTTAAGCTTCCAGCTACACGCCCTGACTGCGGACGCAAATCAATGCGACTATAAATGAGGTTTTCAAGGCCTAGAAAACACATAATTTGATTAAAACAAGTGATGACCATTTGAGTCGTCACAACAACTCAACTACTAACATCTTCTTTATGATTGCAGTTTTCTTCTTAATGATGTTGGAGTGGAAGCGATAACCCATATATATATCGGTGCAACTCTGCAACCGACTCTCTGATAAAGTATGGAAGCTCCAAGCAACAACCAACAATGGAGGGAGATAACATTATGTTCTGAAAACCACCTCCCTACTTTATTTTACAAGTTTTTAACAAAGACATATCGCAGAAATCTGCTACTTTATCAGACATATCCCTCTTTTATGTAATAACTAAATTTTCTATGTTTTAATATAAAGTCTCTTCTTTCATTAGGAAAAAAAGGTAAGTTTGTTTCCGATGAAATATAAGAAAATCACAATGAGCTCCCCATTATTTCCTATAATTGAAACTCAGTCCTTGGTTTGTTTTTCCTAATTTCTTTCTTTCTTTTTAGAGATGATAGCATTTTTGGTCCCTCAGATTAAAAATTATAGTATTTAAAAAATCGATTAAAACTTTGTATCCTAAAAATTAATAATAATATTTAAATGTTAGTTGAAGTAAGTACTACTATGAGATAACAAGTAGGAAAATAACTTTCGCCATAAAGAAAGTCATTTTCCCTCTTTTGATCTTAGGACACATTTTCTACTTAATCAGTAGAGGCGATTCGCTTATAGGAGTGAACGAATTAGTAATTTTTGTCCATATTTTATATTTGTCTTGTAAATTCATGAAATATAAATAATTTCTTAGTTTAAAATTTGATAACTAAAAATATAAAATTTCAAACTCATAAATTTTAAATTTTGAGATTGATTTGAAAGGAGAAAATGATTTTTCTCTATGGCATTAACTCTATTCGTACCAAACACTTCCTCTTGGATACCTCGCCTGGGTGGGCGTGGGGGAGGGGAGGCGTAATCGGAAGCATCACAAATAAGGCTGTATCAGGTTCCGGTTCTGGGTTTATTTGGGTTTGCGGTTCCGGTTCTGGCGGTTCCGGAGGTGGAACCGGCCGTGACGGTTCCGGGTACTATCCGATTCCGGTTCTGGCGGTTCCGGTTCCGGCGGTTCTGGCGGTTCTCGGCGGTTCTGAAATTTTTTTTTTTAAGTCAATATCTAGTATAGTAGTCATTAGTATATTGTAGAATGTATTTTATATGGTGTACTATGTGATTAGTATAGTATATATTGTGTTTGGTAATTAGTATATAATGTGTATAAGTAGTGTATATTTTGTATATAAGTAGTATATATTGTATTTAAGTAGTATATATTGTATATAAGTAGTGTATATTGTGTTGTAGTTAGTAATTAGTATAAATTGTATATAAGTAGTATATATTGATAAAAGAATATTGTCATTAGTATATTGTGTTGTATGTTATATATTGTATGTTATATAAATATTCAAGGATTGATATAGAAGTAAAGACAAAGTAATATTGAGACAAAATGATATTCAAGAATATGATAAAGAGCATATTTATTGACCAAAATGGCATATCTTTCTTAGTCTTCCTTCCCCCAATGGAATGAGCACAACATGGTACTAATATCACCATTAAAAGAAAAAAAAACTAAAAGAAGACGTGCCAATATACAAGTTACATAATAATTTATGCATTATTTCTAACAAATCTCATAAAACCTTCAAGGTTTGGAGGTGGTTGTGTTGGCGGTGGTGGAAATGAAGCTTGTTCATCACCACTTCCGGGTGAAGTTGCTTCCTGAGCAAGTTCTGCTATCATTTCTTCATAGCACTCATCTATTTCTAGTTGTGATTCAGCTAGGCCAAAGTTCCTTCTTTCTGCAGATCCAATCTCGAAAAAGCACTGATTTTTCCAAGCTGTCCCGCAACGACGCTCTGTGATCACCTATTTGTAGTCTTGCTTGGCTAAAAGTGCTCTCCGATGCAACAGTTGACGCTTGAATCGACAGAACATCCCGAGCCATCCTTGCAAGAACGGGAAAATGCTCTCCCCTTGTCTTCCACCAATCCAAAAGGTCGAAAGAGCCGTCTGGATTCTCATTCTCTAGTCCCTGCGACAAATAAACTTGAAGCTCATTTAGATGGGAAATTTCATCTAAATTATCCCCTTGAGTACCCCTGAACTCCGTCCACGATTTAAGAGCTGTTAAGCCATCAGCTCTTTTAGACGACTGTGATGTAGACGAAGTAGGGGTTGGAATATTAGGCCTAGCATGCTCTAACGCCTGTTTATAAGCATTATAAACAGTTTGAGCATTAACTTTAATTGATGCTTTCGCATCAGCTAGTGTAGCAATTTCTACTTCTGAAAGATCTAAAGATTGATAAATAGTAGAATACCAAAAGTGAGGACCTCCTAATTTCATAGTTGAATTTAACATAGCAGACACACCAAATATAGGAGGGATTGGAAAAAAATATTTTTTAAACTTTTTTTTCATTTCAGTTATTGCAATTTCATAAATGTCCCTTCCCTCGCTAAAATCAACAAACAAATTAGCAAGTGCGGAAATATAAACTAAACAGTTAGAAATAGTTGGATAATATTGGCCAGATAAAGCATTTGTAGCCACATGAAAATATTCTAAAAAATCTAAAAGAATTTTAACGTTAGTCCAATTTTGTGTAGTTAGCATGTCATTATCCTCCTCACCACAATCCCGAGAATTATACGTAGTGTTAATTGGGTTTCTATATTTGTACGCTACTACTAAACTTTCGTACATGTAATTCCACCTAGTCGGGCAAGGTTTAGGAACCTTTCTTTCTCTAAGGCTATATTCGTCACACTTTTTAAGATATTCTCTAAGTCTACTTCTACTGTTTGAATAAAATAGCCAATTAAGAGCCGTTTTAACCTTTTCAATTTCTAAGTTTAATATTCTCATACCATCACAATTAAATGATAAATATGACATATACAATTATACATCTAACATGGAAAATATTAGTAAAAGCAGTATTAAGTGTTCTAGTTAGCATACCTATTGCACTAGTGTTACTAGAAGCGTTATCCATAGAAATTGACATTATTTTATCACTAAAACAAAAATATCTGCATACATCTGAAACAGTGTTAGCAATAAACCTACCCGTGTGCCGTGAATTAATTATCCTATATGTAATAATGCGTTTTTGCATTGTCCAGTCTTCGTCTATCCAATTACTGGTTACGGTTAGATAATCACAATCATTATTACTTCTACCAATATCAGTTGTAATAGACATACGATTAGTTATATGGGTAAATAAATAGCGCAAGTATTGTTCATATTCATGCTTGTATTTATAAATATCGGCCTTAACTGTTGCGCGAGGCCAACCTTTATACGTAGGATTAAATACTCTTCTAATATAATGAATCCATGCAGGATTAGAAGCAAAAGAATAAGGCAAACACATAACAGTAATCATTTTCGCTAATTCTTCACGATCCTTATTTGGATCGTAATATAATAAACCTCCGGAGATTGTGTTTATTCCTGGTTGAACTAGATTTGAACCAGTACTTGGGTTAACTGTAGAATCAGCACTTTTCCTCCCCTCATGTTGCGCTTTCAATTGCAAATATCTAGCCATATCGCTAGGGTGTAATCTTATATGCTTAACTAACTACCCGTGCTGCTACGATCTCCAGTATACCTATGAACAAGTAATTTCGCACAAGATTTACACTTAGCCTTATTTTGTTCTCTTAGTTGAATAAAAAATTGCCAAACTAATGATGTTTCTGTACGTTTAGGAGGTTGTCTACTAAAAGTGGGAGTTTGTACGGGTGGGTGTGCCGGTTGGGTGTGCCGGTTCATCACCTAAGTTATGAGCAGGACTAGTAGGTGTATCATCTAAATCTACTGGAGCTTGGGTTTCATCATCCTCATTTCTCTCTAAGATAGGTGCATTAGGATAAAGAGCATTCATAATATCATCGTCTATTCTATCACCAACTGCTACATCATGTAAAAAATCAATATCGCTAAATTGAAAACAAGGGTGATCACTATCAAGGATTCCGAAGGGTTCATTAGGATTTCTAGGTTGGCTACTACTTTGAACTTGCTTATCTTTTCTAGGTCGGGGAGCCGGGGGAGGGGTAGCATTTTGGCCACTGCTTTCACCGGTTTTAGCTTTTCCTTTACTGAACATATTTTTCAACGAAAATGCCATAATAATTGTAATTAAGCAAACTAACAACACAAAAAAATACCATTAGCACGTAAGAGTTGAAATGAGTTTACCGGATTGACGAACAACTTCTTAAAAATTGAAAATCGTTGAAATTGAACACTTGAAAACTTCAATTCAACAACTTCACAATGTTTCACGAATTTGCAACAATAAATTAAGCACTTGCACTAGAAAGATTGAAAGAGAGCTTGAGAGAGATTGAGAGATATTGATGAATTGGTGAATAAAAATGAAAGAATGAGGGGGTATTTATAGTTGAGAAATGGAAAATAGTGTAATTATATAAAGTTTGGGGGCCAAATGGTTATTTTTTAAACTTCCAAACGGCTACCTTTTGCAAAGAGCCGTTTGGAAATTATTTTTAAAAAAAAAAATTTTTGATGCCCGTTAGAGAACCGGCGGAACCGTTTGCAACCGCCAGAACCTGTCCGGTTCCGGTTCCGGTTCGGTTCTGACGGTTCCGGTTCTGGCGGTTCCAACGAGTAGAACCGCCCCGCCACGATTCCCGGAAACTGCTAGAACTGGAACCGCCGGAACCGGCAGAACCGGTAGGACCACGGTTCCGATTCGGAACCGCCAATTTTACAGCCTTAATCACAAATGGTCGGAGCATCACAAAATGTGAACACCTCTATTTTCTAGTTTTTCAATCTTGAAAATTCTGGTCGTCAAAAAAAATTTTTAAATCCATTAAAGAAAGGATGAAATTTTGATTTAAATACATTTTCCATTTTGATTTATGTCTAATTTACTATAATACTATTCTGACTATTTTTAAAAAGTATACGATATTTTAATATTTAGTAAAATTGTAATTCCAATACTTCCATTTACGCATAATAATACTCCTAAGAGTATTCGGGATTACAAGTTCTTTTTTAAAAGTTCATGACTATAAGATTAAAGTATAACATTTTGGTGTTCTATGTACACTTTTTTGTTTAGAATCTTAAAATTTTATGTTCAATTAAACTAAAATACGTACACTAAAATAGATTAGAAAAAAAGGAATATTCTCACTCATTGAATAGTGTCATTGGCATATAAAATGGGAAAGAGGGTACAACAACAAATATATATCAGTATAATCTTTTAAGTAGAGATCTGAGGCAAATAGTGAGTACCTATTCTTTCCTCTATTTTTATGTAAGTAAAAAAGCTATTTTCGATAGTTTCTAAGCTCAAAACTAGCATTTATATTCACAACAATATAGAGGAAGGCACGCATTAGTGTTGAAGTAATAAAAAAGAAGCAGTAGCAACAACAAAATAATAACATAATCGAATCATAAATAATGCTAAGTAGTAATAAAAATTTAAGAATATGAAAATACGAGAATGGCACTGTTATTACTGGTATGAGAGAAAAGACATTCAGTTGCTTACTAACCGTCCATTTTAATTCTTGACGTAAAATAGAGTAGTATTTGTTTAAAGGCACCTACTTTTTAAAAAGAAATTTAAAGCATAATTTACGAATATACAACTAGGGGTGTTCATAAAAAACTCGAAAAATCAAACCAAATCAAACCGACCAAAAAATTATTATTTTTTAATTTAGTTTGATTTTGATTTTAAATTTTAAAAACCGATCAAATTTGGTTTGATTTTAGTTTAATAAAAAACTAATCGAAAAAATCGAATAAAATCGACTATAGGATTAGCTATTTCAAATTTAATATTACACTTATATATAAATATATTTTTATACTAAGTTTCAAAAAATTTATAGTGAATGTTAATCATTTGCACTTTTACTATAATTTTTACTTTTATATTCTAGTTTGATTGGTAGTTTTTTTTTTTGTTAAGTGTAAAAATCTATTTCATGTTAAATAAAATATTTTTTTAATTGAGTTATTAAATTATTCATCACTATTTGATTCAATTATTATCAATATATTTTACTAGTAAATAATAGATTCCTCAAAGGGCAATTGATTTGATAGTGTTGCGTTAAAATGTAATCGCTGGAATATGTGTTTGGTAGTGTATGTCTTATATTTAAGAAAAAACCGACAAATTGTTATAAAATATTCTATTTTAGGTGAATGTCCATATTTAGAGAGATTTTAGGGTTTACTTCTTGGTGGCTAAGTCACCACCTCCCTATAAATAAAGGGATTCTATTCCATTGTAAACCATCCCAAAGTATCAATAAGAATACTCCTCTCTCTACTTTTCTCTCTATTATTCTTGTTCTTGTATTATTGTTCTTGTTCTTATATTATTTCATAACACGTTATCAGCACGAGACTCTACCGTCTCAAGAATCCACTTGAGAAAATTAAGCAAATACGGATATCTCACAAAGCAAGCTTGGATCAACGTCCAACTGTAAAAATATTTGTTTAGTTGATTCATGTACTACACATACGATACTCAAAGAAAAGAAATATTTCTCTCAACTAAGTATGTGTAAGGCAGATGTTACTACAATCTCTGGTAGTAGTAAATTGATTGAAGGCTCCGGAAGAGCAACTATAACTCTGCCTAGAGGAACAATGTTTATCATAGAGAATGCAATGTTCTCCTCCAAGTCTAAGAGAAACTTGTTGAGTTTTAAAGATATACGCCGGAATGGCTATCATATTGAGACAATAGATGAGAATAATCTTGAATATCTCATCATTACCAAGAATGTCTCTGGCCAAAAGAGGGTTATTGAGAAATTCCCGTCTTTATCTTGTGGGCTGTATTGGACAAAAATTAGTGCAATTGAGGCACATTCAACAGTGAACCAAAAGGTTACTGATTCCAATACTTTTGTACTTTGGCATGATCGATTGGGACACCCTGGATCAATCATGATGAGACGGATTATAGAAAGCTCATATGGGCATCCGTAAAAGAATTTCAAGATTCTTTTAAATAATGAATTTTCTTGCACTTCTTGTTATCAAGGCAAGTTAATTATTAGACCATCACCATTAAAGGTTGGGACTGAGTCACCTACGTTTTTGGAACGTATAAAGGGGACATTTGTGGACCTATTCACCCACCTAGTGGGTCCTTTAGATATTTTATGGTCTTAATAGACGCATCCTGTAGATGGTCTCATGTGTGCCTGTTGTCATCACGCAACCTTGCGTTTGCAAAACTAATGGCACAAATAATTCGACTACGAGCACAATTTCCTGATAATCCAATCAAGTCTATTAGACTGGATAATGCTGCTGAGTTTTCATCCCAAGCATTTAATGATTATTGCTTATCAATTGGGATAAAAGTGGAACATTCTGTAGCTCATGTTCACACTCAAAACGGTCTTGCAGAATCTTTAATTAAACGCCTGCAGTTGATTGCAAGACCATTACTCATGAAAACGAGGCTGCCCACTTCGGTATGGGGTCACGCCATTTTGCATGCAGCAATGCTAATTCGTCTCAGACCGACGAATTATCACAAATATTCCCCGTTGAAATTGGTTTGGGGTCATGAACCCAATATATCCCATTTAAGAATCTTTGGATGCGCAGTATATGTGCCTATAGCACCGTCATACCGCGCAAAATGGGTTCGCAAAGAAGGTTAGGAATATATGTTGGGTTTGAATCGCCCTCCATTATTCGCTACCTCGAAACATTGACAGGGGATTTGTTCACTGCACGATTTGCAGACTGTCAATTTGATGAGACACTTTTCCCAAAATTAGGGGGAGAAGATGGTGAAACCAAACGGTAAATTTTGTGGAAAAATACATCATTATCTCATCTTGATCCACATACCTCTATTTGTGAAAAAGAGGTGCAAAAGATTATCCATTTGCAAAGAATAGTAAATCAAATGCCTGACGCATTTACGTACTTGAAAAGGATAACAAAATCCCACATCCCCGCAGAGAATGTTCCAATCCGTATTGATGTCCCTGTTGGACAATCATCTAGTGTCATATCCAATGAGTCGAATGAACGCCTGAAGCGTGGCAGGCCATTAGGTTCCAAAGATCGAAATCCTAGAAAGAGGAAAGCAAACGATCAAAATGACACTACGAAAGAATCTCATGAGGAAATTCATGATTTAATAAATTCTGAGATTCATGAAGAATCCATTGAGCCCGAGACTCAAGAAAATAAGGAACTATCAATAAATCCAATCGATATTGAGGCAAATTTTAATCGAGTGGATATAGTGGTGGATTATGTCTTTGCTTTTAATGTCGCATCTAGCATTATGCAAGAAAGTGAGGATCTTGAACCTCAATCTGTTGGAGAATGTCGAAAAAGACATGATTGGCCAAAATGGCAAGAAGCAATCCAATCAGAATTGAATTCACTGGCAAAACGTGAGGTTTTTGGCCCTATAGTTGAAACACCTAATGGTGTTAAGCCTGTTGTCTATAAATGGGTCTTTGTACGCAAGAGAAATGAGAAAAACGAGGTACAAAGATATAAGGCACGCCTTGTTGCACAAGGATTTTCTCAAAGGCTTGGTGTCGATTATGAAGAGACATATTCGCCTGTAATGGATGCCATAACTTTTCGTTATCTCATTAGTTTTGCTGTCCTTGAAAAGCTTGACATGCATTTAATGGATGTGGTTACTGCCTATCTTTATGGATCACTGGATAATGAGATATACATGAAAATTCCTGATGGATTCAAAATGCCAAACGCTCATAATTCAAAGTCCCGGGAAATATTTTCAATCAAATTGCAAAGATCCTTGTATGGTCTAAAGCAATCAAGACGAATGTGGTATAATCATCTTAGTGAGTATTTATTAAAAGAAGGCTATATAAATGATGCCATTTGCCCGTGTGTTTTTATAAAGAAAACAACATCGGAATTTGTTGTACTTGCCGTATATGTCGATGACATATACCTTATTGGAACCCCCATAGAACTCCAAAAGGCAATTGATTATCTAAAGTATGAATTCGAGATGAAAGATCTCGGAAAGACAAAATTATGTCTTGGTTTGCAAATTGAATATTTGGCAAACAGAATTTTTGTTCATCAATCTACCTATATAGAAAAGGTACTGAAACGGTTTTACATGGATGGAGCATATCCTTTAAGTACTCCGATGGTTGTTCGATCACTTGATGTGAATAAAGATCCAATCCGACCGCAAGAAAGGAATGAAGAGCTACTTGGTCCTGAAGTACCATATCTTAGTGCAATTGGCGCACTAATGTATCTTGCAAATACTACAAGGCCTGACATAACCTTTTTAGTTAATGTCTTAGCAAGGTATAGCTCGGCTCCCACAAGGAGACATTGGAATGGGATCAAACATATATTGCGGTACCTAAAAGGGACTATCGATATGGGCTTATTTTATAGCAATAATTGCAGTCCTGATCTTGTTGGTTATGCTGATGCTGGATATTTATCCGACCCACACAAGGCTCGATCTCAAACAGGTTATGTGTTTACCTGTGGAGGCACCGCCATATCTTGGCGATCGACTAAGCAATCAATTGTGGCTACTTCATCTAATCATGCCGAGATAATCGCTATTCATGAAGCAAGTCGGGAGTGTGTGTGGTTGAGGTCTATAATACATCATATTCAAGACAAATGTGGTTTGAAGTGTAACAAACTACCCACGACTTTGTATGAAAACAATGCAGCATGTATAGCTCAATTGAAGGGAGGATTCATAAAAGAAGATAGAACAAAGCATATTTCACCAAAGTTATTTTTCACACATGATCTTCAAAAGAATGGTGATATCAATGTGCAACAGATTCGTTTAAGCGATAATATGGCTGATTTGTTCACAAAATCTCTACCAACGTCAACCTTCAAGAAGCTGGTTCACAAGATCGGAATGCGAAGACTCAAGGATATGAATTGATGCTCTTTTCAGGGGGAGTTAATGCGCGTTGCACTCTTTTTCCCTTACAAGGTTTTGTCCCAATGGGTTTTCCTTGCAAGGTTTTTAACGAGGCAACCAATAGGTGCATATTCAAACATGTGTACTCTTTTTCCTTTTCTTTAATTTTTCCCCATTGGGTTTTGTTTTAGTTAAGGTTTTAACGATGCACATTATTGAATAGACATTCAAGGGGGAGTGTTATAAAATATTCTATTTTAGGTGAATGTCCATATTTAGAGAGATTCTAGGGTTTACTTCTTGGTGCCTAAGTCACCACCTCCCTATAAATAAAGGGGTTCTATTCCATTGTAAACCATCCCAAAGTATCAATAAGAATACTCCTCTCTCTACTTTTCACTCTATTGTTCTTGTTCTTGTATTATTGTTCTTGTTCTTATATTATTTCATAACACAAATAACTTAAAAAACAAAAAGACCGACAAATAATCAAAAAAAGACAAAAAACCGACAAAATCCAACATAAATCGAATTGCATTAAAACCGACTCGATTAATCTAGTTTGATCTAATATTTTAAAAACTAATTTATTTAATTTAATTTCTTTTTATGGAAAAATCGTCCAAATCCAAACGACGGACACCCTTGTATACAACACTAGATCTACGATCTCATCGAAAATCCAACAAGCTTGTATCACTTACGACAAGATCTTTCTATTTCTTTTTGCCTTACTTTTTACAAAAGCAAAAACAGATAAATATAAAATAAATAAAAAATACTCAAAGCTCACGTTTTTCAGTTAATCAAATAATAGAGAAAATGGTCCAAATAGTAACACATTGGAAAGTCATTATGAACGTGCACTAACTATTGACCTGTCGGCTTACTGCCATTTTTTAATACATATAGGAATATTTAAAAGCACATTTTTATTAAAATATATTGTACAGTCCTATAGTTGGTAGGATTTGATTTCTTTATTATTGTACAGTCTTATAGTTGGTAGGATTTGGTTTCTCTCTGTACTCTATATATAGGTGTCAACCGGGCCGGGTTGACCCGGGACCGGCACGGACCGGCCCGGTCAAAACCGGCCCGGACCGGACCGGGTGAGCGCGGGGGGGGGGGGGGGGGGGGGGGGGGGGCCGGGCTGGGTTAGGGGGGGGGAAGGGGGTTGGGACGTAAGGCCTTACCGGGCAATTAACCCGGACCGGACCGGCCCGGGAAGAGAAATACCGGGCGAACCGGCCAACCCGGACCGGCCCGGACCGGTTATAACGGTAAAATTTTTTTTTTTAAAAAAAAAAAAAATTTTTTTAACTGCTGGGGCCCACTTGCCCGTTGGCAACGGTCCAGAACCGTTGGCCAACGGGTGTTTTTGCATTTTTGGCCCTTTTTTGTTTTTTTTTTTGTTTTTATTAAATTACATTAATAACCCTTCTAAAAATCTATAAATACCCTCCCCTCTTCTTCATTTCCTCACTCAAAATTATCTATCTCTCTCTCAATTCTCAAATTAGCAAATATCAATCACTCTCTTCTCTTCAATTTTCAAGAATTTATATTCTACTTTCATAATTTTATTGTCTTTATTTTCCCGAATTTAATTTATCGTAATTTCTTATTTGGAAATCGGCATTCGAAGCTTGATTCTTGAAGTTCAAGTGTTCAACATTCTTGAAGTTCAACTGTTCAAGTGCTCAATTTATTGTCGAATTCAGTGCACTCTCTCCAACTCTTTCTCTTATTTAATATTTTAATTGCATATTTGATTTTAGCTTATATATTAAATTTTCCAATATGTTGAATGCTGCTAAAAGAGCGTGTAGAAAAGTTACTGGTACGAGTGGAAGTGGTAGTGGAAGTAGTAAAAAAAGTCCTATAGCTTCTGGTAGTAATAGTAATAATGAACCAATAACACATGTTTCTGAATCATCGCCTAATTTGCAAGATGTAAATATTGATTATGAACAATTACACCAAGATTTCGGAATAGAAGATAACGAAATTGGAATAGAACTAGTGCAAATGTTGGTAGTATTGGAGTTGGAGTTGCTAGTGCAACAAGGGGTAGAAGACCACCAGTCGCTCCAACTTCTAAATCTAATCGTAGAAAAAGAAGTCCTGTTTGGAAATTTTTTGATGAGATAGAAGATAGTGATAGAGTTAAGTGCAGACTTTGTAACGAAACGTTTAAACATTTGACCGGAGGTAATTTAGGGGGGACTGGCACACTAATTAGACATATGCAAAATTATCATCCTATAGAATGGGGGGTTAATGGGGATGGAAGTCAAACAACCGGTAACCCTACTACTGCAGGTCTCCTAAAATATGATAAAATGAGGGATCGAGAGGAATTAGCAAAAATGATCGCTTTGGGTTGTCTACCTTTTTCTTTTGCTTCTTCCTCTTATCTTGTTACGTATATTCAAAGGATATACAACCCTATGTTTAAAGGTATCCCTAGAAGTACCTGTAGATCTGACATCTTTAGACTTCACGGCCAATATCAAACATACATACGTTATTTGTTTAGTCACCTTCCTTCTAGAGTATGTCTAACTTCTGATATTGGCCATGCTGTAAATGGAAATGATTATTTAACAATTACATGTCATTGGATAGATGACAATACTTGTATGCAAAAACGTATTATTGCTTTTAAATATGATGAAGATCAGAGTCATACTGCAACATTTATTAGTAGTACAATTGTTGAAGTTGTCGAATTTTATAATCTAAATCAAAAAGTTTTGTGTATGTCTTTTGATAATGCTTCAAACAACAATGCTGCAGTTTCAATTTTAAAATTGAATTTACATCCACCTCTTGATGATATTTTTCATGTTAGATGTGCATGTCATGTTTACAATTTAATTGTTAAAAGTGGGCTCGGTTTATTTTCAACTGAGATTACTCTAGTTAGAAGAGCTGTTGGAGTAATTCAGGGAAATAATAGACAATCTAGAATAAGAGAATTTAAGAACAAGTGTATGCAATATAACCTTACACCTAGATTCATGCCCGACGAAGTAGTTACTAGATGGAATTATACGCATATATTTTTAAAATGTTGCTACAAATATAGATTTCCAATAACAGAAGTTGCTAATGCACATTGTACTGATCCTAGGCGTATGTTAACCGGTGATACCTGGGAGGTCATTAGTGATGTGATTAAATTTTTACATAAATTTTATACTGCTACTGTTGTGTTTTCTGGGGCATATTACCCAACTATTACTGTGGCTTTAGTACATATAGCTGAAATTTCTTTGCTACTACTTGAATTTAAGAAGAACGATAGATATACGGATGCTGTTGCAAGTATGCAAGCAAAATTTAAAAAATATTTCTTTCCAATTCCTCCTGTTTACTTAATTGGTGCAGTTTTAAATCCTTCAATTAAAATGTCTGATTGTCAACAATTAATGAATGCTTTATACAATTATATGGAGATTGGGCCCACTGAAAGCCCAAATTTGTATGAATCTATGAACCAACTAAATGAACATTTACAATATCTATATACTTATTATGCAACTCAATGTGATAATGCTCGTGCTTCAACTGCTGCAAATCCCACTATGCAATGTAGCACTTCTAATGTAGTCGGAGATGATGATGAAGGCTTTGATAGTTTTAATATTTTTTCAACTTTTTCTAACACTCAAAGTAGTAGTAGGAATATAGATGAACTGCAATTTTACTTGCAGAAGCAAAAGGAGCCTCGCACCAAGGAATTTTCACCGTTAGGCTGGTGGCAGGAAAATTCAAAGCAATTTTCCGTTCTTTACGCTATGGCGCGGGATGTCCTGAATGTCCCAATTTCCACTGTTGCATCCGAGAGTGCATTTAGTCAAGCAAGACAACAACTTGGAGACACGCGGCACTCATTGGGAAGCAATGCTTTGGAAGTCTTAGTGTGTCTAAGAGATTGGATAAGATCTGAACGAAGAAATCAAGGAAAGGAAGATCTTGATAGCCCGGAAGACGAAGAACTTGGAGATATATTAACGCACGGAAACCCATCCGAATTTAACACTCCAGAAGAAGGTCCAGAGGTTCATATTAATATGGAAGAACTTGCTATTGCAATGCAAGCCATTTGAAGTAAATTGTAAACTAATTATGATACATTTTAGTTTTTCAGTTTGAAATTTTGAATTTAAGAAATAAAGTAGCACTTGCAATAAGTGCAATTTTTTCCCCATCTTTTGTTGTGTTCATTCAATTATTACAAAGTATTAATATAACTTAATATTTATACTATACGTAATTCAAAAAATAAAAAAATAAATAAATCCGGCCCGGCCCGGCCCGGACCGGATCAACCCAGCCCAATTGCAACCCGCCCCCAATTGAACCCGGACCGGACCGGCCCGGACCCGGACGGGTCATAAAATTTGGACCCGGACCCGGCCCGGCCCACCCATTGGTCACCTATTACTCTATATATACCTTTGTAAGCAATACGAGAAAATCACTTCTCCCAAAACTCTCTACATGGTATCATATGCCAGTGGCTTATCGCCAAAGAAACCCTAATTATTTCCTACCCGCGCTGCCGTCGCCGCTGCACTAATCGGCAGTGTGATATGTGAATGAATGACCTACCTCATCCAAGATGATGCGATCCCACTTTACTGAATGCAAAATCGACTTCATCCTGTGACTTGTTTCCTGCATATCCGTGTCTGACTCAATAGAATCTGCTTTCCGCACGCTAGCATCTAACTCCGTAGAATCTGTTTTCTGCATATTAGTTTCTGACTCCATAGAATCTGTTTCCTGCTTCAACAATTCTACCCCAAGTTTTAACTTCTTCCTCTGCTGCTTTGACTGATTGGAATTTTTAAAAGAATCAGGTCCACATTTCTTCTGGTGAATGGACAACTTTTCTTCAAAATAAGATTTTCCACACCAGTGACACTTCCATTTTGGCGTCATCACATTTTTCCTATCAGCCTCAACAGTCGACGCCTCCTCTCCTTTGCATCACGCCTCATGGCCGCAACGACTTCAAACGATCTTCTCCAGCCGATTGCCATCAATGCATCGGCTCAGATCCCACTCAAATTGGATTCCACTAATTACCTAGCGTGGAAATTCTAATTCCGAACCCTTCTTACGGGTTACGACCTCCTCGGCTTCTTGGACGGCTCGAAGACGTGCCCACCAACCACTATCATCGACAAGGGGGTAACTTCCCGCAATCCAGCATATCCTTACTGGATTCGCCAGGACAATCTTATTCTCAGTACCATCATCTCGTCGATCACACCGACGATCATCTCGTTCATTGCCGCTGCGGTAACCTCTAAAGAGGCCTGGGACATCCTCGCGCGCACATACGGCACTGCTTCTCGTGGTCGTATCATGGCTCTCAAACAGCAGCTCCATAATCCGGTAAAAGGTTCCAAATCTATTACTGATTTTATGCATGGTATTCGCGTTATTGTGGATGAATTATCTCTCCTGGGTGTTACTGTTGATTCTGAGGATCTTGTCATTAAGATTCTCAATGGTCTTGATGCCCCGTATATGAAACTCTCTCATGCCATCCAAGCCCGCGAATCTCCAATATCCTTTGCTGAATTACATGACAAGCTGTCAAGCATGGAGGCTCAGATTACTGTTCGTGCGCCGGCCTCCTCCGCCGCATCTGATTTGGCTCCGTCGGCTGCCTTCGTCGCCGGACAGCAGTCCAGCCATAACCGCTTTGGTAGCCGTGGGCACGGCCGTAGCATCCGCGGTTCAGCCTCCAGTCGCGGTGGTTACTCCATCAATGGCCAATCTCGCGGGTACAATGGGAAGTGCTAGCTCTGCAGTGAATTTGGCCACTCCGCGCGCCGCTGTCCGTCCTATCCCATCTGTGGCGCCAATCAGCCCCCTTACGGTGGTCCACTGCCGCGGCCAGCTTATGCTTCGCCGCCTTATCCGGCTGCTCACACAGCCCATCATTCTCCGACGATTCCCTCTACATCCGATTGGATCCTGGACTCTGGTGCCTCTCATTACATAACCTCTGATCTTGCCAACATGTCTCTTCACAATCCTTACACTGGTTTCGACAATGTGGTTATTGGTAACGGTGAAGGTTTGACAATTACACATACTGGACAACTAAATAGTTATTCCTCTCTTTTATTACCTGGGGCTCTCTGTGTTCCACATATGCGTAAAAATTTGATCTCTGTTGCCCAATTATATCGTCACAATAATGTTAATGTTGTTCTTTCTGATACTGATTTTCAGGTGAAGGATCGTCGCACGTGGGCAACACTCGTTCGCGGCCCACTTAGGGGCAACACCTACTCCTGGCCGGCGGCTTCCAGTCCCCCGTCCGCCCTCATGGCACAAAAGCTCTCTACGTCTTCGTGGCATTCTCGGTTTTGTCACCCGTCAGCTAAAATCCTGCGTCATTTAGTGTCTTCTAGCAGTATAGCGTCCAGTAATGTGTCTGATCTTTCTTATGTCTCTTGCCAGCTTCATAAGTGTCATAAGTTACCTTTTTCCGAGTCCAGTTTATCTTCTACTGCTCCGTTAGAGCTTATTTTTTCCGATGTATGGACCTCTCCAATTATTTCTAATGAAGGATTTAAATATTATGCCATCTTTGTTGATCATTTTTCTAAGTATGTTTGGTTTTTTCCTTTACGCCGTAAATCTGATGTCTTACCAACCTTCCCCATTTTTAAATCCCTTGTAGAAAAATATTTCTCTGCTAAAATCATTACTCTGTACACTGACAATAAGGGTGAATTCCTCGCTTTACGCTCTTTTCTTGCCTCCAATGACATCTCACATCTCACTTCACCTCCTCATACACCCCAGCACAATGGATATGCTGAACGCCGTCACCGTCATATTGTCGATATTGGTCTCATTCTCCTTCATCATGCCTCTGTACCTCTCATTTACTGGCCTTATGCCTTTGCTACTGCAATCTATCTCATTAATCATCTTCCCAAGACAAATCTCTCGATGCTCTCCTCCTTTAGGATTTGATTTCCTTTATTATTGTACAGTCCTATAGTTTGTAGGATTTGATTTCTCTCTGTACTCTATATATACCTTTGTAAGCAATACGAGAAAATCACTTCTCCCAAAACTCTCTACAACTTTCACTATGTGTGTGTAAAATGGACCTTAATCTAACTTCCACTTTCCGACCATTTTTACCACCTGAATTCTCGTTCATT
The DNA here is from genome assembly GCA_034376525.1 of Nicotiana benthamiana. Classification (NCBI taxonomy): domain Eukaryota; kingdom Viridiplantae; phylum Streptophyta; class Magnoliopsida; order Solanales; family Solanaceae; genus Nicotiana; species Nicotiana benthamiana. Next base: position 46,970,815 of record CM067330.1, read on the forward strand.
CACCGGAAAATTAACCAACCCATTATTCTCCATCATAATTTGAAGTTTAAACCATTAATTTCAAAGAATAGAGTGATTACTATGGCAATTAAAAAGCCAAGAATTGAAGGTGTAAGTGAAGCATTAAATGAAATTGCTTCACAGAATTTGGATCATGCTCCTGCTAGAAGAAGGGTTCGATCAGCTTTTGTTGCTACTCAGCAACAGCTTGATCATATCTTATTTAAGGTTGGTTTTGTCTTAATTATGTTAAATTTAGTGTTTTTTGGTTTTCTTGGAACTAAATATTAAATTTTTAGTGTAGATTTTTATTATTTTACTTCATAAGTGATTCTGATCATGCCTTGTTTATGGTTGGGGTATCTTAATAATGTTAAAATTAGTGTCTTTTTGGTTTTCTTGAAGTTAAAATTGTTTTTTTTTTAATGTAGATTTTGATCCTTGCATCATAACTAGCAGCTTGATTATGTCTTATTTAAGATTGATTGTCTTAATTATGTTAAAATTAGTGTCTTTTTGGTTTTCTTCGAGTTAAAATTTATTTTTTTAGTGTAGATTTTGATTCTTTTGTTCATAGTGTTTCTGATTATGTCTTGTTTATGGTTGGGTTGTCTTAATAATGTAGGGTTTTTTTGGAGTTAAAAATTGTTTTAATGTAGATTTTGATTCATCTACTTCATAAATAGCAGCTTGATCATGTCTTATTTAAGGTTGGGTTTTTCTTAATTATGTTAAAATTAGTTTTTTTTTTTTTGGTTTTCTTGGAGTTCAAAATTAGTAACTCTTTTTAACGTTGATTTTGATTCTTTTACGCCATAAGTGATTTCTAATATTATTATTTATTTATTTATTGGTTCTTTTACTTTAATGGGTTGTGCAGATGGCTCCAGCTGATATCAGAGTAGAAGAGGTAATTTTGCTTTATTTATACTGCTCTCTTGTGTTGTGTTTGTACTTTAGTTTTGTGATGAATAATTGTGGATTAGGAAATCTTGATTTGGCTATGTGGTTCATTGCACTGTCTGCAATGTCATTGAAGTTGACTACATTTTAATCACCACAATCTTGAGTTATTTATTTTCGATGGAATGAGGTTGGTTTAAATGAAGGATGAAATCAAAATTAGAAAAGTGAAAATAGGTTTTGTAAGATGAGGGTATGCAATGGAATGCAGGTCAGTTGGAAGAAACACAAATTTTGAAGTTCCTTTTCCATGGAAGTTTAACCTTGTTGATTATGACAACACTTAATGATTATCAGAAGATGGATTCCAGTTATTCCAACTTTTCATTTTCTTTCTCGAATGTGATCTACTACTCTTATTTTTGTTAAAACAATTATGTAAAAGATATGAACTGATATTTGATCGATAGCAATAGCTTGCACTCTTAGGATAATGGACATATATGAAACATTGTGTTTTGAACTGCTAATTGTTCTAGTCGGTATGATTTGTCTGTTTGATTGATGGGAGATTATGAAAAATAATCTATCTTCTCTTGTTCTTACTATATATTAAATCTGAAATACTCTCGTTAGGAAAAGGAGTTTGTATATTTTCGTAAAACATCTGTGGATTTTGTAGTGGTATGAACAAATTCGAAAGGCCAACAGACTTTCTGTAAAAGTTAGCTGCCAAAGCCAGGCGTACGAATTAAAGGTGCTTTGTGCTTTTGTCATGGATATGGTGATACCTGCACTTTCTTCTTTGAAGGTTCGTTCGTTATTATTTCTTTAATTCCAAAACCAATTTTTGCATGACTCTGTTCATTATTATCGACAAGTAGCAGCCTTTAATAAATCTGTTGTATGATTTGTTGATTCAGGTATTGCAAGGTTTATTTCGGCCTCTGGCTATGCTGTCTATGCTATTGACCATCCCGGTTTTGGTCTCTCCGATGGTTGCATGGATATATTCCTGAATTTGATGGTATAGTTGACAATGTCAATGAGCAGTATGTGAAGATAAAAGGTATGTCGCAGCGACGTTTTTCTCTGTTATAATTTCATAGATAATGAAAATGACCAATTAATGTGTGTCATGAACATTTGGACGTGTATTTCTCACAACTTATTCTAATTCTTTTGCTTCTCGTGTGAAATTTTAACGATAATTTCTCTTGTGATGGAGCAGGTCGGCCAGAAGTTAGTGGGCTTCCCTGCTTTATATTTGGGCAGTCGATGGGAGGTGCAATTGCTCTGAAAGCTCTTCTAAAGGAACCGCATCAATGGGATGGAATTGTCCTTGTTGCGCCAATGTGCAAAGTAATATTATCTTTAGCTCGACTAACTAACTTCTTATATTTTCGTCATCTCCAAGTTCCGTTTTCTCAATTTATTGAACATATTTATTGTGAACTGAACCAATGTATTTATCATCCTTTCTTCATATCTCCTAAAAGTCCAGAATTATTTCCGCATTTTCAAGTGTTGAGATGATCATCTCAACGAAGTTCAGTATATTTACACTTGAATATATTCAATGGTTCCAAAGATTGCGTCACTTTTCCTTGTTGATCATCCATCTTCATTGCCCAAATACTAAATATTACGTGTCTCGTTGGCCTTCCATTTGAATCTTAGGTTCTTAAATCTTCTCACACTCAAGAGTTAAGAGTTTATGAACTGAACTAAAAGGAATAGACGGAAAAGAGAAAATAGCAAGGACTTAAGAGCAACCAATTGCTGTCAAATGTAAAATAGGTTAACTCGTGGAAATTGTGTTGACCATTTACGAAGTGGTTACCAGAAAAAGATAGTATCATTTACAGATAAAAACTCGGTTAGCTTCATCGTCATTCGTTGATATTAAAACACTCTGTTTCTTTATGAAAACACTGAGTTTGATTCGTTGTTCTGTGCTGTTAGCATATGTTAGCTTTCTAGTAATGATACTTGTGCTCATTGCTAGACGCCCTGCGTTTTTTTCATCTCGCTTCGTTTTTTCAGTCTTATTCTCACTTGATGAGGCGAGAATTACAAGTACAGTTATGGTAAAACTCGAGTTTCAAACGGGTGCATGCTTCCATCCTGAAAATTTTCTTTCCAATATGCAAAATTCTCCACGCAAATATTGTGTTTCTCTATTCCTTCTTTAAGTATTTCTCCTAATTTATTCTCTCTATGATGGGGTGCTTCTATCAGAAAAGCATTGCTTCGGCTTCTTAGATCAAGGTTGGGCGGAGGAATGCTTCTCATTTCAGGCATGATATGAAATGAATAGACTCCGTTCTAATAAGCAATCTTTTCGTTACCAATAGTGAAATCATATTTAACAAAGAAGTCAGATGATCAATTTTGGATGGTTCAGTGTAGAAAGAAATTATATTTTCTGTGTTTTATATTGCATTGTTTCATGTTTGTGAAATTTGAACTTTCTTAATACTAGAATTTCGCTGACCCCATGGTGTTACTAAGATTGCAGAAGGCATGACGCCACCAGTTCTTCTGCAGAAAGTCTTGATTTTTGTATCTAACATTACGCCACAAGCAAAGATAGTCCCTACTAAAGATTTGGCAGAATTGGCATTCAGGGAGTTCAAGAAAAGGAAAATGGTAACGCCGCTATTTACTCTCTAATATGTCAAGTCAAAAAAGAATACTGGCCAAATTATGACTACTCTAAACTTCCGTTTGGAGAAAACTACTTGCATATATAGTTAGCCTGGATATGAACTATGTAAAATTGCCGAATTTGAGAAGAAGACAACGAATATTAGTAGTTGCAAAAAGCAAAAGAATGTCCACGACGCATTGATGTTTAATATATGCTTAACACAGCTCTGAATTGATGGTTTATTGAAGCTAGTTGTTGTTTCATTCTTTTCCTAGGCTCCATACAATGTAATCTCTTACTCCGACAAAACACGTGTGAAAACGGCTGTGGAACTCTTAAACGCTACAAAATACATAGAATCGCAGGTGGATAAGGTCAGTACATTTCCACATTTAGTGACGGAGCACTATCTTGTTTTCCAGATTTGTCCGAAGGAATAAATTGACAGTTTGTATATAACTGTTAAAATTATAAAGTGTAACTTTTGGAAAATTATAGAATAGTGTAGAATATTATAGAAGTTAGGAGATATTTGTAAGAGATATTTCTAGATTAGTGTAGGTGATAAAAATATCTAGATATTTTGTAAGAAAAGTGTGGAGTATTCTAGAAGACGAATCTCCACCGTAGGATTAAATAGATCATGACCGTCCATTGAGGAGGTGGAAAGCCTATATATACCCACCCCCTCCTCCACATTTGTATCATCCAAAAAAATCCAAGTCTTCTTGAGTTAATAAAGTATTCTCCAAGTTATTCAAGTAAGTCTTCCACTTTCTTAGTTCTAGTATTTTTGGAGCTATATTTTCTTCTTCGTTCTTCTTCAATTGTGGTTGTGAGTCTTGGGCTAGTGAATCATAATTCACTACTCTAAGGAAGCAATTTTCGGAATTTGGGAAGTTGTTTTTCTTCACATGGTATCAGAGCTACAAGGGTGTTAGCTTGGAATCTTGTCAAGTCACTCTTGGTGAAGAAGTTCGTTGGCGTTCCAAAAATGGATTCAAGTGGAGGAGTTGTCGGCCTTGGAATTGAGGTGCTTAATCAATCCAATTACAAGGTATGGAAGTCTTGCATGGAATCTTATCTTCTTGGAGAAGATTTATGGGAGGTTGTTGGTGGAGACAATAAGGTTGCCCCTACACCCACGGATACTAATGCCGATGCCGTAAAGAAGTGGAGGACTTCAAACGCAAAGGCGGAATTCGTGTTGAAGAGATCAATCTCTCACGATCTATTTGATCACATTGTTGAGTGTAAGTCTGCATCTCAGATTTGGGATACTCTAAGTGCATTGCTTAACAAGAAGAACGTTGCTCAACTGCAATACTTAGAGAATGAGTTGGCACGAACTACTCAAGGTGAGCTCTCAATCTCCGAATTTTTCTTAAAAATTAAAAATATTTGTTCGGAAATTTCTGCTCTTGATCCGGAGGAACCTATTTCGGAGGCTCGAATGAAAAGGAATATTATTCGAGGATTAAACAAAGAATATATTCCTTTTGTCACTTCTATTCAGGGGTGGGCTAATCAACCCTCCCTTGTTGAGCTTGAGAACCTTCTCTCTTCTCAAGAGTCTCTAGCAAAACAAATGGCTGAAGTCTCCTTATCCTTTCAAGGTGACGCCTTATTCTCTGGAAAGAAGAAAGTCTATAGACCAGGGAAGAAGAATGAAAGAGAGAGAAGAAAAGATGAAGGGGGAGAGCCACCAAAGAGTGCCAACGGGAAAAGAAGCACTATTCGATGCTATCGGTGTAACTTGCCTGGACACATCAAGAAGAATTGTAAGGTGGAGCTAAAGGGAGGAAATATTGCTGATAAAGCAGAACAAACCGAAGTGAATTGGGGTGGTTGCTTCTCAACGGAAACTACCTCGGTAAATGCTTACGCTAGCATCAACTTCAAGGATGACTGGATCGTGGATTCTGGTTGTGGTCATCACCTTACCGGAGATGACTCAAAGTTCACATCTCTTCAGAAACATGAAGGTAACGAAGCTATTCTCACCGCGGATAATACCGTTTATCCGGTAGAAAAGGAGGGTACAATCATTCTCAACAATGGCGGAGATCCTATTACTATGAAGAGTGTGTATCATGTACCTGGGATGAGGAAGAATCTTTTCTCGGTGGCTAACCCTGTGGATGCTGGGCACTATGTTCTGTTCGAGCCAAATGGAGTGAAGTTCTTCCGAAATATCACTAAGGTGGAAGGAGATGTCGTCCACACCGGTAAGCGAGTTAAAGATTTATTTGTTTTGTCAGCATCTACATCTTATGTTGACAAGATGAGCACGAATGATAACGCATCACTTTGGCATGCTAGACTGGGGCACCTTAATATGGATAAGTTAAAAGTCATGGTAAACAAAAATTTGGTTGATAGTTTGCCTCATATTACTACTTTTGGTAGTGGAACATTATGCGAAGGGTGTCAATATGGTAAGGCGCATCGTCTTCCATTTGATAGAACCCAAACAAGATACGAGGCACCACTAGAACTCATTCACAGTGATGTGATGGGTCCTACACGTACACCTACCTTCTCTGGTTATCGCTATATGGTGGTATTTGTTGATGATTACATACGATATACTTGGGTATTTCGTGGTGCAAAAATCTGAAGTATTTTCCATATTTTTGGAGTTCAAGGAGAAGGTCGAAGGTGAGTTTCAGAGGAAGATAAAACGGCTGAGGACTGATAATGGGGGAGAATATACTTCCCGGGAGTTTAATCAATTCTGCTCGAGGCAGGGAATACGAAGGCACCTCACATGTGCAGACACTTCTCAGCAAAATGGCATTGCAGAGAGGAAGATTCGACATCTTATTGAGACATGTAAGAGCTGGTTATATGCTAAACATTTGCCCAAAGTTCTTTGGGCCGAAGGTATGGCTTGTGCGGCATATGTGATTAATCGGGTACCACTCAGTCCGACTAATATGAAGTCCCCGTACGAAATGCTCTACAACGAGAAGCCAAATGTGAAAGACTTTAAGGTCTTTGGATCGATCTGCTACGTCCACATTCCAGATTCACAAAGAACTAAACTAGATGCTAAGGCAAGGAAGTGCATCTTCATCGGTTATGATGAAAGGAAGAAAGGCTGGAAATGCATGGATCCCGAGACAGGCAAGTGTAAAGTATCTCGGGATGTAGTATTTGATGAAATCTCTTCCTACTACAGTCCCGGTGGTGTTCCTGGAGATGCTCCTTCACCAGCTATAGAACATGAAGAGATGCCCGTAAGTTTTCCGGTGACTTCTTCAGCTCCTTGCTCCAATATTTCATCATCGCCATCATCACCAATGACGTATAATAGTACGTCATCTTCAGAAGCAAGAGATTCTGGTGATAGGGGGAGCAAGGTTACTTCTCGCGTGGATGAACAAAGGGAAATATCAACCTGGAGGAGACAAATGGTCAATGAACAACTCGATATGGAAGGCAAGTCATCAAACCTATTCGCTACCGAGATGGAAACATGGTCAGCATCTATCATTGCTTCAGTGCTGGTCCTATTTATGAAAATGAGCCTTCTTCCTATAATGAAGCAAAAGGTGTTAAGGAATGGGAAGAAGCTATGAATGAAGAGATGCACGCACTTGTGAAAAATGAAACTTGGGATCTTGTGCCAAAGCCCAAGGATGTGAAGCCGGTATCTTGCAAGTGGGTGTATAAACTAAAGATGAAGGCAGATGGGAGCATTGATAGATATAAAGCAAGGCTGGTTGCACGAGGATTCTCTCAAGTTTATGGAGAAGACTATGAGGAGACTTTTAGCCCAGTGGCGAAGATGACATCAGTTCGAGTTGTGATCTCCTTGGCGGCATCACTTGGGTAGAAGCTATGTCAGCTTGACGTGAAGAATGCTTTCCTGTATGGCGAGATTGATAAGGAGATCTACATGGGACCACCTTTGGGCTACATTTCTCCTACTCATCCAGACTATGTATGCAAGCTGAAGAAAGCGCTTTATGGACTCAAGCAAGCTCCCAGAGCATGGTACGGAAAGATTGCTGAATACTTGCAATTTTGTGGCTATCTTGCATCAGACTCAGATTCTAGCCTGTTCGTGAAGAAGCAAGGTACGCTCCACATGATTGTGCTACTATATGTGGATGATATGATTATTACAGGTAATAACGAACAGGAGGTTGCAAAACTGCGAGCTGAACTCTCGATCAGATTTGAAATGAAAGATTTGGGAGAGCTTAGTCACTTTCTTGGTTTGGAAGTGAAATATGTGAAAGATGAAATATTTCTTTCACAAGAAAGCTATGCGAGGAAGCTTGTGGACAGGTTTGGAATAAACACAAGTAAACATTGCTCTACTCCTCTTGAACCTAACATTAAAATTAGGCGTGATGAAGGAAAGCTTTTACCAGATCTACGTCCTTATCGGGCTCTTGTTGGTAGCTTGATCTTACAAGGCCAGACATTTCATTTTCTATTGGACTTGTTAGTCGCTATATGCAAGAGCCACGGAAACCTTACTTTGAAATGGCGAAGCGCATATTGAATACGTGAACTCAACATATGACATGGGACTTCTTTGCAAGAAAGGAGCTGATTTTTCACTACTTGGGTTCACTGATGCTGATCTAGGAGGTGACTTAGATGATAGAAGATCAACTTCCGGTTATGTATTCTCCTGTGGTTCAGCATGTGTTTCTTGGTGCAGTAAAAAGCAAGACTCGGTCTCGCTTTCTACTACTGAAGCGGAATACAAGGCTTCTGCTCTTGCTGCTCAGGAATGCACGTGGCTTCGTCGGCTTGTTGGGGATGTATTCTCACCAATTCATAAGCCTACAAAACTTCTTGGTGACAATCAAAACGCTATAAAGTTGGCTACTAATCCGGTGTGTCACGCAAGAACAAAACATATTGAGATTGCGCATCATTTCATCCGAGAGAAGGTTCTAAATGGTACCATTGAAGCATTGGAGGTTCGGAGTAATGATAACGTTGCAGACATCTTTACAAAGTCTCTTTCCAAAGGACCATTCGAGGATCTCCGTGGCGAGCTTGAACTTGTCTCCAAAAGTTCACTTTAAGGGGGAGTGTTAAAATTATAAAGTGTAACTTCTAGAAAATTATAGAATAGTGTAGAATATTATAGAAGTTAGGAGATATTTGTAAGAGATAATTCTAGATTAGTGTAGGTGATAAAAATATCTAGATATTTTGTAAGAAAAGTGTGGAGTATTCTAGAAGACGAATCTCCACCGTAGGATTAAATAGATCATGACCGTCCATTGAGGAGGTGGAAAGCCTATATATACCCACCCCCTCCTCCACATTTGTATCATCCAAAAAAATCCAAGTCTTCTTGAGTTAATAAAGTATTCTCCAAGTTATTCAAGTAAGTCTTCCACTTTCTTAGTTCTAGTATTTTTGGAGCTATAATTTCTTCTTCGTTCTTCTTCAATTGTGGTTGTGAGTCTTGGGCTAGTGAAGCATAATTCACTACTCTAAGGAAGCAATTTCCGGAATTTGGGAAGTTGTTTTTCTTCACAATAACAACACGTGCAGGTGGCATCCCCGATGCTCATTCTTCACGGAGCTGCAGATAAAGTGACGGATCCTCTCATGAGCCAGTATCTGTATGATAAGTCCTCGAGCAGCGACAAAACTCTTAAGCTCTATGAAGGAGGCTATCACTGCATTCTTGAAGGTGAACCTGATGACAGGATTCTTACTGTGCTCAATGACATTATCTCGTGGCTTGATTCTCGTTGCTCTCCAAATTAGGCTTGAGTTTTTAAGGGATTTTGCTGAGGGATTTCTTGTAGTTGGGAACCAACATCATTCATCTAGTTTAGGAAATGTGATGCATGCTAGAATAAAACCAAATTCATTGTGGGATACAGGCAAATAGCAATTTTTTCGTAACCGCTATGAAATGAGTTGAGCTTAACACGAGAAGTGAAGATTTATATAGCGGACCTCAATTTGTTTGGGACTGAGACGTAGTTGTTGCATTGCTATTGATGTTTAAGAATGAAGCAAAGGAGGATGGTTTTTGTGATACATAAAACCACAAATTCTTGTACTCTTGAATTTTGGATCATTCTAAAAGATGTTAATCTGTGGTTCTAAGTCTCAAAATAGAGGAGTCACTACCACCGATCATTTTCAAGACTGCAACAACATTTCACTTTTCAGTCATTTTGTTTTTGTTTTATTTGTTTCTTTTTCATTTAATAGAGTGGAAAAAGAAAAACTGAAATGAGCTGCTGGAAGATCAGGGTTCCATTCTAGCATTTTTCTAAACTAAAGTATAAAAAATAGAAATATAAAATTGAAGAAAAAGTTAGTTCAATTAAAGAAATGTGTTTGAATTTTTACTTTTTTTTTAGAAGTTCTGTTATATTGACAAAATAATTTTCGTAGTGCACAGAGCATATTTTAAACAAGGGAAACACTACTAGAAATCTGGTAAAACTAATCAAACAAATCGATCAACTTTGGTCGTTAATGACCAATAACCATCTAAAACGCGACCATTTACGTGTGGACGGTATTTTAGAGGTCGGAAATGCATACCGACCAATTTTGGTCAGTCAATTAAATTCAAAAAAATTGCAAAAAAAAAATCGATCAAAGTTGATCGGTATTTTAATTATGTAATCAAATGATTCACTATCTGGAAATCAAACTGGGGTCTGTACTGTGGTAGGATAATATTCTACCACTAGATCATTGGTGTATTTTGTTTTAAGATTGTCTTGTATTTGATTTATACTCTTTAATTGTATTTTGGCACGAAAATCGCCGACTAAAAATTGGTCGGTTTTTTAAGAAAAAATAAAACTACCGACCAAAGTTGGTCGGTTTTTTTGTATTAATTTTTAATTTATTTTAATTGAAAAACCGACCAAAGTTAGTCAGTTTCTTAAAAAATATTATCCGAGCTTCTGATTGCAAATTCAACATTTCAAAAGAGGGAGGAGCATTTGTTCACCTTCAAGAGTTCGGCGGCGAGGACTCAGATTGATTACCTCCTCCTCAGAAGGAGCGATAGGGGTATGTACAAGGACTGCAAGGTTATTCCGGGAAAGTCCCTTTCGACTCTTCATAGACTCCTAGTGATGGATGTCGGTCTCTAGGTGAAGAGGAAGATGAGGGATGCTCAGGGACAACCGCGGATTAGATGGGGTGTTTTGAGTAAGGAGAAAGCACAGGAGTGTGAGAGGAGGTTAGCTGAGGGCGGAGCTTGGAGACGTTCTGGGGAAGCGGATGCTATGTGGTCAGAGACGGCGAACTTGGTTAGGGAGGTAGCACGGGGTGTGCTCGGGGTAGCCAAGGGCTATTCAGGCAGACATCAGGGTGACTGGTGGTGGAACGATGTAGTCGAAGGAAAAGTGGAGGTGAAGAAGGCGGCGTTTGCTAAGTTGGCAGGGAGCACAAGCGGGGAAGAATGGAGAGTGAACAGGGAGATCTACTAGGTGACGAGGAGAGAAGCAAAGCTGGCGGTTACGGAAGCTAAAAACACGGTGTTTGGTCGCATGTACGAGGAATTAGGGGAGAAAGGCGGGGACAGGAAGTTATTCCGGTTAGCTAAAGCAAGGGAAAGGAAGGTGCATGATCTTGACCAAGTTAGGTGCATCAAGGGCGAGGATGGTAGAGTTCTGATGGGGGAGTCTCAAGTCAAGCAGAGGTGGCAGGCGTACTTTCGAGACTTACTTAACGAGGAGGGGGATCATAACATAGAGCTAAGGAAGTTGGGGCATTCAAAGCAACATAGAGACCTTGGGTACTACAGGCGCATTAGGGCAGAGGAGGTCATGGGGGCTTTTCGTAGGATGAGTAGAGGTCGAGCGACCAGGCCTGACGAGATCCCGGTGGAGTTATGGAAATGCATGGGTAGGTCAGGAGTGGAGTGACTCTCCAGGTTGTTCAATGTGATCTTCAGGACCAAAAGGATGCCGGAGGAGTGGAGGTGGAGTACAGTGGTGCCCCTGTACAAGAACAAAGGGGACATCCAGTGCTGCAACAACTATAGGGGTATCAAATTAATAAGTCACACCATGAAGGTCTGGGAGCGGGTGATCGAGGCGAGGGTGAGGGAGATGACATCTATATCTGTGAACCAGCCGGGTCGCTCCTCTACAGAAGCTATCCACCCTGTCAGGAGGCTGGTGGAGAAGTTCGGAGATAAGAAGAAGGACCTGCACATGGTGCTTATCGACTTGGAGAAGGCGTATGACAAGGTCCCAAGGGAGGTGCTATGGAGGTGCTTGGAGGCGAAGAGCGTGCCGGAAGCCTACATCAGAGTAATCAAGGACATGTATGATGGAGCTAAGACTAGGGTTAGGACGGTGGGTGGCGACTCAGACCATTTTCCAGTTGTTATGGGGCTCCATCAAGGATCGGCGCTTAGCCCTCTCTTGTTTGCCTTAGTGATGGATGCTCTAACCCGACATATTCAAGGGGATGTGCCTTGGTGTATGCTATTTGTTGATGACATAGTCTTGATAGACGAGACGAGGGTCGGTGTTATTGAGAGGTTAGAGGTACGGAGACAGAATCTCGAGTCTAAGGGTTTCAAAATAAGCAGATCTAAGACAGAATACCTGGAGTGCAAGTTTAGCGCCGAGCCGAGCGAAGTAGGCAGGGATGTGATGATTGGATCTCAAGCCATCGCCAAGAGGGACAGTGTGAGATATCTTGGGGCGGTGATTTAGGGGGACGGAGAGATTGACGGGGACGTCACTCATCTCATAGGAGCGGGGTGGTCGAAGTAGAAGCTTGTACCAGGAGTCCTGTGTGACAAGAAAGTTCCATAGAAACTCAAGGGAAAATTTAATAGAGTTGTGGTTCCATGTTATAGGGGGCGGAGTGCTGGCCAGAAAAGAACTCTCATGTTCAGAGAATGAAGGTTGCGGAGATGAGGATGCTCAGGTGGATGTGCGGGCTCACCATGTTAGATAAGATCAAGAATGAAGTTATTCGAGAGAAGGTGGGGGTGGCCTCGGTGGATGAGAAGATGCGAGAAGCGAGGCTGAGGTAGTTCGGGCATGTGCGGAGGAGAAGTCCTGATGCCCCGGTGAGGAGTTGTGAGCGGCTGGCGATGGTCGGCGTTCGGCGAAGCAGAGGGAGGCCTAAGAGGTATTGGGGAGAGGTGATTAGGCATGGCATGGCTAGTATGTGGGTTTCCAAGGACATGACTCTTGATAGGAAAGTCTGGAGGTCTAGTATTAGGGTCGTAGGATAGGGGCCCCTAGAGTTTTTCGTACTCATCACCCGGGGTTGGGTGATGCTTGGCAGGGCTATCCATAGATGATTTGTGTATTGGATTATGTCTCCCTTATGGTAGCTATTTATGGTAGTTACTGTCTGATATTATTGCATGCTATTTTATTTATGGTCCTTATGTTTAGATAATTATTTACGAAATTTCTGCTTGTGATATTAATGCTCTTTTGTCTTTGTTTTTATTTTTCCTTTCCTTCACTGAGCCGAGGGTCGATTGGAAACAACCTCTCTGCCATTTCGGGTAGGGGTAAGGCTCGTCTACATATTACCCTCCCCAGACTCCACTGTGTGGGACTATACTGGGTAGTTGTTGTTGTTGTTCAAAACTCGTTTCTCGCATTTTTGAGCCAAAAAGAACCGACCAATGTTGATTAGTTTCATAAGAAAAGTTAAAAAATAAAATATTTTAAAAAACGACCAACTTTGATCGGTTTTTTGGCCGATTTTTTAACCGACCAAAGTCTGTCGATCGAACTTGGTCGATCTTTTATTGAGCTCTAACCTGATGTATAATGGATGATAAGCTTAAATCATAGTCAAATGTAGAGAAAAAGATATCACTTTGCAATGGACCTTTTTCTCGTAGTATAATTATGACACATAAATTCTACTTGTTTCACGTTATAGCTAGTTAATAGCAAGGACAAATATAAGACAATTTGCTTGAATAGAGGTATGCATGGACTCGAATTAAAGTATGATGGAAGGTAAAATTGAGCAATTTTCGGATAGTACATAAACAACTTTAAACCTTTTCCCTTTAATCAATTCAGAAAATGTTATCAAACACAAAGAGATTCAGAAAAAAGTGCCAACTTCTTAGAAAAGATTGCATGGACAAAACAACAACTACTATCCAGTATAGGCCCATAAAGTGGGGTCTGGGAAGGGTAATATGTAGACGAGCCTTACCCCTACCCGAAAGGGCAGAGAGGCTGTTTCCAATCGACCCTCGGCTCAATTGCATGGACAAAACAGCACCTAATAAATCATAAGAGAACAGCAGTGGGGAATTAGTAGTACATAGTATATTGTGGCTGATAGAAACACTTCAATGAGACAATGGCAAAGCTTATATTAGGATATGTTGTACTGTAGTAAAAGGAGGGCCATTAATTGGACTTTGTAATCTTTGAGCACGCCTTTCATTGACATGATTTTACTTATGACAAAACAGTGTAATGTGTAAGGCTAAACTTTTGTCTGGATTATCCTCAACGTATAAATTTCTTTTATTGTACCTCAACTTTGATGCTACAACATGCATAAATTAAAGGACATCTCTATCTACTGTATATATATTTCATGCTCACTTCTCTCTCCAACTCCTCGTGTGTTAGCTTGTTCAAATTGTCGGTATCAAGTCTTGATAAAGGAGTAGAGTTTTGGTTGGCTGACAACCAACGTAAAATTTGAAATTCATAATGAATCCTTATAAAATAAGAACAATAACATATTTAGTGAAATTCTACGAATGGGTCCATTAATATTATGTATTCAAAACCAGTAAATCAGAAAATGTTAGTTTAAAAAAACAAAAATAGAAAATTCTGAGTCCATAAATTTCTTGTGTGTCCTCAAGGAATTTAATCTCATCCTATTACCCAAGGTTTCAGATTAATTTCTCCTAGGATAGAATGGAATAACTGTTCTATGATAGTGGTACTTCAAATCACAAAACTTCGATGAACTCATATGCCGGAGCAAATCACACAAAATGCTTACGTTTTGCTTTGAAAATCAATGTAGAATGCAAAAGAGGGAGGAGAGACGAGATTTTCAGATTCGGTGGCGTAAAATAAAAGACTTAGTCTCTCTATTTATAACCAAAAAAGTAGAGTCCCAAAAGGTGCAAAGGTACCTGTTCGTTTGACAAGGTTTCTATTCGGAAGAAATTATTTGAATTTCTGTTAAACAGAATGTTAGGTCATGAATGTAACCAGTGAAAAACAATCCCACGAATTTAATATTTTTCCGCAAAAAAAATATCAGAAAAGAAAATATTAAATGATGGAAAAAGAAATAAATTTTGTTCAAAAAATTATCAATCAATTGACCGAAGCCGAGTGACAACAATGCGAGGATTGCTCTCTTCTCAACTCTTTAAGAGCTAGAAGAAGTGCTTCCATATATAAGCACAAGAATTTTCCTCTTCTTATTCAATGATGGAGAAGTTCCTTTGTAAAAGGGACTAATAGGAATTTTATTTCCCTCAATTTCTTTATTTTTTATTTTTTATTCACAAATCTTTTGTTTTAATTAAAATCCAACAGGGTCTAGGGACAATAATGTGTACGCGTACTTATCCCTATCTTGTAAAGGTAAGGAGATTGTTTTTGATAGACTTTCTACTCAAGGAAAGCATAATTCGTCACGGATCCTCATAATTAAAAAAATATTTTCTATAATGATGATACTAATTGAGCATAAATGGAGATAAAAGAATTCATATAATTTCCTAACTTATTTGGGACTGAAGCGTAATTGTCATTTCTCATTTCTTGCTTTGTCCCTTACCTCCCCCAGTCCCTCAACAATGTCATATATGTTGTGCTATAGGTTACATACTACCACGAATGCATCCGATTCAAGTACAATATAATGTTCAAGATACAAATGTGATATTTTAACTAATAGAACACATACTAATTAAGCATAGTATCCTTTAAGAATAGTGAGATTGCAAACAAATGTAATCATTTTTTCAACGTAGAGTATGTTTCTTTCATAAATAAAACACTTGAAGGTGATTGAGATAAATAGAGAGACATATAAGCGGACAAGACCAAAAGCAATAATTAAGAATATAAGGAGGATGGTCTAGATTAACTACATGAGGAATGAATTTATTCATTCCCTAAGAATTCAAAAAGAAGTATTCGAGTGAAGGGAATTTTACATATCTATAGACTATTGAAAACTTTATTATCGTCTCTACTTAAGTTTTACTTTAATTACTTCTTATATATAAAATTATTAATTATGTATATTTTTAGTATTTAACGATAATTAATCAATTCCTTCAATCACTGTAACGTATAAATCCCCCCTACCCGCCTCACGTTTCTCTCTCTGTATCCCACTATCCCCATATTTCTCTCTCCATACCCCCAGTACATCCCTCCATTAACGTCTATTTTCACTCTTTTTAAAAAAGAATTAATCTCATCTTCAAAATCCCTCTCTAGTTTTTCATATTCCGGCCATAAATACTCTACCAAAATTGTAGTTGCTTAAGTTTTTGCTTAATTTTGAATGAAAAAGAAAATACTCTCAAAGATTAGCCTAAAAAAATCTAAAGTAGATGATATTCTTACTTTTGATTTGGGTGTTTTCTCATAGGATTCACCCAAAAAGTTTCAAAATCTGCACATGCAAAAGCAAAGACCAAGCTCAGGCTTTCCCCTCGTAGGGAAGAAGCTTGAACAAAATAGAAGCACGATAAGGATGCTGGAGAAGCCTCGACATTGGTTAAATTTATAAAGTGGAGGGGCAAAAAAATTGCTTCAGACGATAATTTTGTCGAAGAAGAAGTTATCACGAAGGTTACAAAAAAAAAAAGCAGCATTTCTCCTAATGTTAAATCTTCAAAAAATAAAAAAAATGCAAAAATCAGCTAAAACTGTACCCCAACAGTCATTGGACAAAGTAAAATTTCGATAGTTTCAATTTTTATTTTTTTGTAAAGCTAAAACACTTTTTATCCTTCTCGTGAACATTCATAATTTTTTTGTTTTTATATTTGTAGATATTTTGTCCACATTATGTTGATATGTTGTAGGTTAACAAGTTTTTTTCATGTCACTGTACGTTATTGTCTTCTTGTAGCTATTTTGTAGTATAAATGTACTTATATTGTTATCTTGTTTTGAAATAAGTTTATTAACCTGTTGTTGCTTTTTCTATAGAATCAAAAGTTTTTTGCACCCCATGATTTTGATTATGGCATCACCAAGTTCCATACATTATAGGACCCTATTATTCCTGACCAAATTAAGGATTTACTTACTGAAAAAGTGTTGAAGTTGTTCAAGAAAATATGTTTTGGATATTTTCTTTCCCTAACTTTCTTTTCTTACCAAAATTATGTATCTAAAATCAAGCAATTCACCTTCTTTGAAGTATAAATTGAATGTATCTGATTCTATTTTTTTTACGGCAGATATAAACGGTGAAAGATTGAATTTTGGGTCAAGAGAGTTTGTCCTAATTAGTGGACTTAGATGTTTTACAAAAGTGATGGAATTGGTTACACAACTATGTATGATAGTAAAATAACGAGGAGCTATTTCCCGTACAAGGAAAAAGTTGAAAGATCGTACTTGAAACATATTTTTATGTAGTTATAGTATGTAACTTTATCCTTTCAAAGCTCTTTGTTTAAATTGCTTTGGCTTTAACAATTTTTGTCTGTTCCATTTATATCAAGTTATTTTCTTTGTTCAGCAATAAAGATGAAAATAACATAGAAATTAAAGTGTCCTTCTCATTGTTGGTTTAGAGGCTGATATTAAAAAATTTAATTTGGACATATGGTTAGGCAACGCAATCTTGAGGGAACAAATCCTTAACAAATGGTTATCATCATGTCACATAGTACATACATTAGAAGTATAGGCAAGGTTGATGTTAGAGGTTACATGGCATCACCTCAGCCGGCTGGTGTCGATGATATCAAGACACTTTTAATTGAAGATCTGCATTTTTGGATGGATGAATAATATCTCTATAGCTTCATTACAAAATATTGAAGATGCACTAAATTTTCTGAAATATATTATTGCTGCTGAGTATTTTAATATGTAAAATTGTATCTTAGGGAGAAGAATAAACCTATTAAATTGTCGTGATAATACTATTGTCATATGCTTTTGGATTGTTTTTCTATTGAAGGTAATGTCGACTTATCTAAGATAAATGAATATTACGCATTGTGTTTATACGCATCAACTAATTTTATATGACCAACTAAGTATCAGTAACAACCATCTATATTATCTCGATGGACAAATTTGAGAAATTTACAGTCCTTATTCAAAATTGCACAGTTGAAGGCCAATTAGCATGACCATTCTTGCAAGATTTCCTTCACAATATGAAGAATGCCCGGAGCTTTAGGTTAATTTATTTTATATAAATGTAAAGTTCATTCCTTGCAACATGCAAAGTAAAGTAGTTTATTATGCAGTATAGTACAATTAGGGCTCCAAGAAATAGTTTCTTAGAAACTCCAACAATAGAGTTGGGAAATAAACAATATTGATAAGATAGGAACTTTGTGAAATTACTTTTACTTATTTTTTACGCATTGTGCGAGTATGTATTCTAGTTAGGGCTATATAACAAAAGCAAGAACGAAAAAACTAGTACTAAGAAATAACCAAATTGGCATGGTCTCATCTAGATATTGCTAATTAATTTAATTTCACTTTCATAAAAATATACCACCGTGAAGCACCACATATTAATAGCCTATTTGGAGAAACTGTAAAAATCAGCTTATTTTGAGAAGTATTTTTTTGAAAAGTATTTTTGATGAGAAGTAGTTTATGTTTGGTTAATTAATTTGAATAGTATTTCTAAGAAGCAATTAATGTGTGACCAAGTTTTTAAAAACTGCTTCTAAGTGTATTTTTCATAAAATTACTTATCAAAAAATTGCTTTTCGAGAGAAACTACTTTTTTCTGGTTCTCCAAAACTGTTTTTGCTTCTACTCAAAGACACTTTTTTCTTCTTAAATCTTGACCGGACACTTCAACTTTAGAAAAAAAAAACTTTTTATTAAAAAAAAAACGCTTTTATTGTTGAAGAAGTTTGGTCAAACATACTATAATATAGAGTTTGTTTAACCAACAGAGAAACACCACAACTAACGAGAAATAACCAATACGGGGATTATAACAACTAATATGGATAATCAAACAAGGTCTGAAGGCAGTGATCAGAATTTCAACTTTTAACCACATTTTCGTTCATTAGCCGAGATAGCAAGGGCCAATGTCAGTTTCTTTTGCCTTTAAGATGCATTACGCATGTAAAATTTGCCTTTAAAATGAGTTAAGCACGTCAAAACGGCCCTCAAGATGCGTTAGGTACGTAAAAAGTGTCTTTAAAATGCATTAATTACGTAAAAACTGCCTTTATGCTATATTAAGTAAGTAAAAATTTGCCTTTAAGATAAAGCACATAAAATATAAAATTAGCTGATCGGCCGATACTAATTGTATTTACTAGCCAAAAAATATATAAAATATGTAATATTGTATGTATATAATACACATATATAAAAGATATATTTTATCTGCTATTATATAGTATATATATATATATATATATATATATATATATATATATATATATATATATATATATATACACTATATAATTGTCAGAAAATAGCCTTGGTTATTGATATTGACATCAAATAGCCAATGAATATATATCACAATAATAATATGTATATCACAATTTTTCCTTCTTCTTTTTCTATGTGAACATGTGTATTAAGATTTCATTTTCATTCTCTGTATATAAATAATATTATTTTTTGTATATCAATAAAATACATATATATATATATATATATATATATATATATATATATATATATATATATATATATATATATATATATATATATATATATATATATATATATATATATATATATATATATATATATATATATAGTTATTGCTTCCTTTATATCAATGTATATCACAATAAAAATATTGTATTATTTATATATCACGATGTATAGCATATCGAACATGTGTATACCAAAATAGATATCATAAGTTTATTTTTCTTTTTTGTGCATATCAAAAATTAATTTTCTTTATATACTAGTAAATTATTTACTCCCACAATTATATTTTATTTTTATACTTTAAAACTTGCTTAAACATGCTGTATTAGAAATTTATTTTCCTTTTTGATCAATAATTAATAATTATATTATTTATATATCACAGTGTATAACATAATAATAATGTGTATATCAAAATAATTTATTAAATTTTTTTTCCTTCTTTATATAACACATTTCGAACTGAAAGTTCAAGATGATTCCGCATGAGTATCCCCTATTGTAACCCGTATATATCTCTATGTACATTAATATATCTCATGACATTATGTGTATCTGTGTATGTCCATGAAACTTTGTGTTATATATACGAAATATAATCTGATATACATGAGTGTCCATAAGGAAATTGTGTTGTATACACGATATACAAAGTGATATACACGAATTTCCTTAAAATCTTTTGTGTGATATACATTGATGTACACGATATACAATGTGATATACATGAGTGTCCATAAAGAAATTGTGTTGTATACACGATATACAAAGTGATATACACAGACTTCCTTAAAATCTTTTGTGTGATATACACTGATGTACACGATATACAATATGATATACACATGTCGTAGTTGGATTTTTAGGTCTGGGGTTTTTACCTGAAACTAGTCTAAATCACTTCTAATCTTGCTCAAATTTTGTGTATAGCCCTGTTTAGGTACTTTCAACCAATTTCAATCACACCCACCCATTTAATCAAACCAAAAAAAGGAAGAGTGAATAAAACAAAGTTAAAATATTTTTTTCTCTCTTAAGTTTTGCTAATCTTGCACAAATTTTGTATATAGCCTCGTTTAGGCATTTTCAACCAATTTCAGTCACACCCACTCATTTAATCCAACCAAAAAAAGAGAAGAAAAACTAAGTTGAAATATATTTTTTCCCTCTTAGTTTTTGCTTCTGGTTTTCTCTGATGCGAGATCAACCTTACATTTCCATCTCACTGATTTTTTTATGCATAATTCACACGAATTTTTGGTAAATTATGAGAGTAAAAGAGAAGAGATAGAAGAAGAAATACAAGGAGAGAAAGGGGGAGGAAAGCCAAAATTAACGTGTAGTTTCTTTTTTTGAGAGAGAATATAAAAGAGAGTAGTTTTTTTTGAAGATTTGACTATATAATGCCAATTGTTTGGGGCTATCTTTGACAAACAAACCTAATATAAGGCTAATAATTGCCAATTTCTGTTATATATTGTTATAGGATGCCAATTTTCTTTTGGAATTTTTACATTCCGATGTCATATAGTAAACTATGTTACCCTCAATGTTTAAGGTTTGATATAATTACATTTAGTATACCTAATTATCAATTATATACCATTATGTGTTTTAACTGTACATTAATAGTACCATATATCCCTCCTAAATTAATGGTACCATATATTCCTCCAAATCCCCCTCCCCCACATTTCTCTCTCCAAACTCACACCCTTACCCACATATCACCCCCACACCCATGTTTCTTTCCCATTATTTCCTATGCTAAAACAAGATAAACATATGTAACCCCACCATTAACGTCCAATTTTAAATTTTTTCCTCTACAACCAGTCAAAATTAAAGTTAATTCTTCAAAGTTCATACACACATTTACCTTCAGTTTCAAATTTTTCTCCATGAAGAAGAACAAACATTTAAACCTCAACCCTAAAAAGGCTAGAGAAGATGATATGCCTTCTTTAGATATAGGTGTATTATCACTACATTCACCCAAAAAATATGGAAAAACTGCACATGCAATTGTAGATAAGAAGCATAGTCTTTCTCCGCATCAAATTAGGGCTGAAGCTAGAACTAAATAAAAATATAATTTCGATGTTGCAGAATCTTCGAGGCCAATCAAACAAACGAAAAGGAAAGGAAAAGAGATAGTATTCGATGATGATTTTGTAGAAGATGTGACTATCAGTAAACCTAAAAAGAAAGCGAAGGTGTCTCCCAGTTCAAAAACTCCCGAAAAGAAAAAAAATTCAGAAAAAAACCCTACTATTAAATCTCCTAAAAATATTCAAAAACAATCATTGGTGAAGGTAAGAATTTAGTAATTTATTTTGTTTTAGTTGTTAAAAATCTACATAATGTATATTTTTTCTGCTTTGTAGATTATTTGTCTTTATTTTGAAGATTAAATGTAGTTATATTGATCTGTTTAAAATTGTAGATATTTTGTAGCTGTTTTGTATATAAATTACAAATGTAGCTATGTTTTTTAAGCATTGAATTAATGTGAGATTATTTAGCTTTATTTTGAAGAGTAATTGTAAATTGTTGATATTTTGTATTTTTTTGTAGTATAAATTGCAAACGTATCTATGTTTTTTAAGAATTGTATTAATGTGAGATTATATACATGGTGCAGAATGAATATTTTTTTGTATCCCATAATGTTGATTATGGGGTGCTTAGATTCCAGACATTATGTGACCCTAGCATTCCTAGCCAAATTAAAGAGCTTTTGTCTCCAAATGGTTTGAAGCTATTCAAGAAGACATGTTTGAATATTTAATGTCATTTTCTAATTTATACATGCAAAATCAATCTATTCATCTTCTTATGAAGTATAAATTGAATTCATCCATTGCTTCCTATTTTTTAGCTGAGTTAAAAGGTGAGAGGTTAAATTTTAGATTGAGAGAGTTTGCATTAATAACTAGTCTTAGATGTCATACCGAGGTGATAGACTTAGGTTAAACTGAGAATTATATCATTAAGATAATGAGCAATTACTTTACAAACAAGGTAAAAGTGGAGATGACATACCTAAATGGATTGTAACTAACAACAGCTTGGTAAATAATGAGGATGCAGTAAAGTTATGTATTCTATGTCTCATAGAATCTTAATTTTTCCTTCAGAGAAAGACCATATTGGGTTGGTAAATTATTTTAGGTTTTATTCGGCGGAATCCGGTCATTACGAGACATACCCATGGGGTATTCAGTCTTATAGACAGTTGATTAAATCAGTTAGGCACAGGCTAAATCCTTTCAATCATTCTTATCCCATTCGAGGATTTCCACTAGCCATGCAAGTATGATTGTATGACTGTTGCTCCTCCATCAACACTAATATAGCTACGAAGACTTCTAATTCAATCCCTCGCATACTTAATTGGTCAGCTAGTAAGGATCAGATTTGGTTAGATGCAATTGAAGACAGAGGGATCAAGCCTGAATGGATGAAGGTAAATGGTTTTTATTTATGATTATACAATTTACCTGCAAAATATATATAATTTGTCTACATATTCTGCCTTAATCAAACTAATTTATTTTTTTTCTTATTCAGTTCACAAACATAAATGAATCACCTGAAGAGCTTTTAGTGATGTCTTTGCTTGATAAAGTTGAGTACATTATTGAAGAGGTTGAACATATTTATGAGGATCCCAAAGTTGGTGCTCCTCTATTGGAATCTAAAGAATCAATATGAAAAGAGGATAAAGAGTCTATTCTTCATAAAATAAGAAAGTTAAAAAGAGGTCTTGAGAAGGTAATATGTATTCCTCAACAACATTGTGATGTATACATCTGTCTTTAATGTAAGATATATTCTGAAGTTAACTATGTATTTTTTTAATATGTAGGTCGATGAAAAGCTTGCAGATTTTAGGAAAAAATTCTTTGAAGAACTAGGTAGCCTTCGAATGCTAATAAATGAGTCTGTCAAGATTGCTTTGCAGGTGATAAACAGTCGAAATGATCAAGTTGATACAAAGGTAACATCTGAATTTTATTCATATTAACAAAACTATTTATGTCACCTCTAAAATATATATCCTAACTAATATAAAACTTTCAGTTTGCTGCAAATTATCCAAAAATACTGACCAACCAAAAGATAAGAACAATCAGCAATTTCAGTTCACTAGTGGAGAACTAGTATAGGCCAACACCAGCAAAACAGGTATCTACAAAGCAACTCCACTTTATCTATAATTATCTACAGAATATCTACAAAATATTTATAAGTTATCTACAAATTTTTTATCTACTTTATATATACAAATAAATATAGCATATTGGCACAGCTCTATAGATTTATGTAGATCTTATAACACACCTATATATCTTCTTAAACTGTCACGCCACTACTATGATTTAATAATATTTTAAATGGAAAAACAGAATATGTTGAAGGTGCACTTGATGAAGAAAATCATCCAGCACGTGTTGATTTATATACACATTTGAAGGTGTAGTTGATGAAGAGAGTGGAGGTATGAAATTTTATTCCGAGATATTTGCTTTATGTTTCAATATTTTAACCATTCTATTAAGCCAGATATATATGGTGTTACAGAGAG
This sequence comes from Nicotiana benthamiana, assembly GCA_034376525.1. Classification (NCBI taxonomy): domain Eukaryota; kingdom Viridiplantae; phylum Streptophyta; class Magnoliopsida; order Solanales; family Solanaceae; genus Nicotiana; species Nicotiana benthamiana. The sequence continues at coordinate 46,994,810 of CM067330.1, forward strand.
GGAAGATATGCATGCACAATCTCCAATTTATAGAGTGATAGTAGCAGCTCAAAGAGAACAGCAGAATGAGTAAGATGATAATGTAGGTGAAGAGGCAGAGTATGCGAGTGTAGGTGATTCAGAAGAATTAGGAGCTGAGAAGAAGGAGGTTACACTTGATGATTTCGAGTTACCTGATAACTTCTCCCAGTTGATTAAGTTCGGCGAGCCTATACATGTCACGGCCCACTTTCCGAACCCGGTCGTGATGGCGCCTCTCGCGAAGACAAGGCCATCCAGACAAAAACGGAATACCTATGATAAGCAGTTAAATGATAGATAACAGTTCTAAACATGATATCATAGCCAAATTTGCGGAATATAGTGATATCAAAAGAGGAGGAACATCCCGATACAGCCCAAACCGGGGTGTCACAAGTCTCGGGCAACTAATAAATCCTGATGCAAGTCTACTAAATACAAAATCTGATACAAAAGTCTAAAAGACATAGAGTAATAAGATAAGGGAGGCGCGAGGCTGCGGATGCCAATATCTACCTCGTAGTCTCCTAGACACTACCTGGACTGGGAGGATCAACACTCAGGAGCGAAATCTGCTATGCCTGAATCTGCACACACAGTGCAGTGAGTAGTCTGTGTACTCCGACCTAGTGAGTAAATACATAAATAATGACCGAAAGCAAGAAAACGCGCAAAGGCACAAAGCAATTCTATATCAAGCAGAAAAATAACTTAAAGCCCTAAATCAGTGAAGAAGTCAAATGAAATTACTTTAAAGCAAGTAAAAAGGTAATTTAGCAAGTAAGTAACAAGTAGGAATCGCCCCTCGGGCATAGTATCAATCACTCAACAATATCATCCCCTCAGGCTTACTCTCAGTACAGTATCAGCCCTTCAGGCACAGTATCAATCACTTAGAAGTATCAGCCGCTCGGGCTCAATCTCTGTATAGTATCAGCCTCTTGGGCACAGTATTAATCACTCAGAACATGATGGGTGCCCGTGTTTACTGTGGGTGTGTAGACTCCGGAGGGGCCCCTTACAGCCCAAACGCTATCAAGACACCTCGTGGCATCATCACATGGCACTCGGCCTCACATCACCAATCCACCTCATGGCATATAAACGTATCTCAGGCCCTCGGCCTCATATCACTCATCATATCCTCAAATATGGCTCTCGGCCTCACTCAATCCGAAAAATCATCATAAAATCCTCGGACATTAGTAAAAAAGTAGTTCTCAGCCCAAAACATCATTTCTAAATATCATTAAGTTTCAAATCTGAGTAAAAGTGGCTGAGTTTGTAAAATAGTAAATACTAACAAGACTGAGTTCAAGTAATAAATCAAACAGTTAGGGAAATAGTGATAAAAATCCCTGAAGGGTTCAAATAATCGGCACGAAGCCCGAATATGACAATCAGCCCAAATCATGATGATAACAAATAAGTTTCAGTCAAATATACGAAGAAAATCGTCAAATCGGGACGGACCAAGTCAAAATACCCAATATAAACGACCCCACGCTCATCATCAAGCACGTGTCTCACCTCAACATAGCACTATGTTGTGCAGTTCGGGGTTTCAAACCCTCAGGACATCATTTACAATCGCTACTCACCTCAAGCTGACCTGAGCTCTAGCTCACTATGCCCTTGCCTCTCAAGTCAGCCTCCTTGCGCACCAAGTCTGACTAAAACCACAACAAATATGACACAATATGCAATATGCATAGGAAATAATACCCAATCGAAAACAAATCAAAAAGTATCAAAATTCCCAAAATTGGCAAAACCCGATCCTAGGCCCACTTCTCGAAACTCAGAAATTTTCACATCATCGATTTTCGTATCTCTCCATGATTCCATACATCTCAAAAACTCTCAAATCCGACCTCAAATGGTCCCTCAAGTCCCAATTTAAAATCTCAAAATCCCAAGCCCTAGTTTTTTCCTTTTTGGCTAAGCTCCCATGAATTTCAAGGTTAATTTCACAATATAATCATGTTTTTAGCTCATAGAACTTACCTCTAATCAATCCTCTTCGAATCCTTCTTCAATTTCTCCCAAATATCTCTCACAATGCTTAGCAATGGTGAAAAAAATAACTTAGCTCGCGTGATAAAATGTTTAAAACCCCTTCTGCCCAGCTGTTGATTCCTTCTATGCGAACTCGAGGGCCTTCTCGCACTCGCGATGAACAAAACTCCCCTGGACCAAATAACCCTTCGCAGGCGCGTCTGATCATCCGCGAACGTGATGCTTTAGCTACCTCAACTTCACCAATACGATGCCCTTGGTCGTGAACGCGATGACAAAAACACGCAGAGCCCCAAGGCCTCTTATGCGAATGTGAAGCTCAAGAAACTCACCCTCCGCGAATGCGAGTGCCAAACGCGAATGCGAAGCACAATTCTCATGGACCCCAACATCCTTCTTGGTGAATGCGGCCCCAGGCACGTGAACTCGAAAGACAAAATAGGCCTGCACTTGCTGCTGCATTTTCTACATATTTTCCAAGTCCTAAACTTCCCGTTAGCCATCCGAAATCACCCTGAGGCCCCCGGGACGTCAACCAATAGCACTAACGCATCCTAAAACATCATTCAAACTTATTTCAATCATCAAAGCACCTCAAACAACGCCAAAAATATTGAATTACATTGAATTCAAGCGTAAGTTCTTCTAAAACTTCCAAAACACACATTTGATCAAAAATCCAACCAAATCACCTCTGAATGACCCCAATTCCGATCACTCTCCTAAGTCACAAATCATCCCCCGAAGCTAACCGAACTATCAGAAATCACATTCGAGCCTTCTAATACATAAGTCAACATCCGGTTAACTTTTCCAACTAAGCCTTCCTTAAAGAGACTAAGTGTCGCATTCCTTACCAAAACCACTTCAAACAAACTCGATCACATAAGACACGAATAACGAAGCATAAATAAACAAAAAATGGGGAAACGGAACGGTAACTCATAAGACGACCATCCAGGTCGTCACAATATAAGATGAAACAACACATGTGCATCAAGGTAGAATAAGGCAGCCGGGAAAGCATGCCCGATCACCATTTCTCTCTTTATACACTTTCGGTGGCAGCACCTCGGTTGGACCTCAAAATTTTCACCTCAAGCACCCATTTACTATTGTTATTGGTCAACATATAAATCATGAGTTGTTGGATCAATTCAACAAGTGGGTATACCACGGTACCCACATAGGTTCAAAGAGGTTAGTTTGCACAATCTGATAATTTTATTCCAGTATTCATCTTTTACATATCCACTTCATTCAATAATTTTATTTTAATTTCTATTTGTTTATATATGAGGAAGGCTCTATATTGTATAAAGGACAACCAAATTAAGCCATGGTTAGATCTTGGAGTGGAAAAGGTTGACAAGAAGAAGTGGTTCTTTTCCCCGGCACACACGGACAAGTCCTCAATGACTTGGTAAGATTCAATATATTTGATTTGTAGATATTTTGTAGATACTTTGTATTCTGATTGTAGATGCTTTATTTTCTATTTGTAATGTAATTGTAGTTATTTTGTAGTTTGTGTAGATTATTTGAAAATAACTTGTAGTGTAAATGCAATCCATTTTTGTTACATCACATTGATGTTATAATGTATTACTTGAGGAAAAGAGGCAAGTATGACCCCTACAACAAGATCAGGTTTACTATAACAGATTGCTTGTTCAAGACTAGGATTGAACAAATTTATGAAAAGTTTCAAAATTCTCCTCAAGAAAAGAAGTTTTCTGTTGTCAAATCCCACGACATTGTAACAGAATATATATTGGGGTATAGACTACTCACAAATGTTCCATAGGATGAAGTTGATTATGTCATCATACCTGTCAACATTGTAGAAAAATTCCACTGGTGTTGGTTGTTTTTGACACTACAGGTTGAAAACTTTATGCGGATGATTCCATGGTCTCTTCACGCAATCACCTATTGTTGAATCTTGTGTCGATAAATTTTATGTTATTATCCCTTTGTATTTGTCATGCATCAGTTTTTATAGGAAGCATAAAGATATCAACTTCAAGAATACAAAGGTATATATTAAGAAAGTTGTTACCGACCCTCTTAACATTCAGTGGATCGTCGGAGAAATACCACAACAAAAAGAAGGATCACCGTAACAAAAATCTTCTTTTTTTCTATACATTTAACCCTTTTTTAATTGTTTGGTAAATATTGATATTTTTTATCTTTACAACGATTGTGGTGTATTTGTTGCTGCCTTTGCAGAATATGTTAGTCTTGAAGAGTTATCAATTCCGGCAGAAGGCCTTTCTGATACTGACCAACATCATAGATGCTATGGAGTGCTACTTTGGGACTATGCTAGAAAGAAGCAGGAGCATGGGGCAATTAATGAAAGTGAGATGACGGGCAAATTGGCAAGGAGAAAGGTGCACCATCTTTGAATGAGAAAATACGAGTCCAAAGGAAGAAAAATTAGTTGCAGTATTTTGTATGCAACATGTAGTACACTTGTTTAGTTGATGCTATGGTAGATAAGTTTTTGAACAATATTGTTGTGTTTTAGTCGTAGCAAACTTGCGCTACAATTATAGTAGCCTTTATTTTTTTTCTTATCTAGTATAGTAGTTCAAATGGAAACATTCTATTGGTTATATATTAACTTATTGAATGTTTACAGTACTTGATCTTCATTATTTTAGCATATAAATCCTTTCCAACTGAATTTTTATACATTTATTCTGCCAACGCCAAAATATGTATTTATTTTGTAGTTTTTCTGTAGATGAAGTGTAACAATCAGTAACTAAATTATTTTTTGCTTTTACATTCAATTTGTTGAATGTAAAAAACACCTGATCTACATTAATTTTAGCATATAACTTCTTTCTAGCTGAATTATAATCTAGTTATTATGTCAGCTCAAGCTATTGTAGTTGAATTTGTAGAAAATATTTAACAATGAGTTTTGTTACTTTTATATTCATTTGTTGAATGTAAATAGTGCTTAATCTACAATATTTAGTATATAACTCCTTTCCTACTAATTTATAATGTAGTTATTCTTTCAATTCCAGTTAATGAAATTTTTGTAGTTATATTGTAGATAAATTGTAAAAAAAATATTAGTATGTAAATGATGCTAGATATAGTAAAAAGTGGTAGAGAAACCATTTATAAACAAATCACTATATGAAAGTATTATCTCAATACAGAAAAATCCTACTTAACTAACTACATTATGATCTTAAAAAACCTCAACAATTACACATCAAATTCGATTATCTTGAACTCACCAACATTTTTTATGAAATATTCTGTTAACTACATAAAATTTTATTTCTTTTTAGGTGCATTCTTGCAAGATCTTTTGTTATGCCCTTCTCCCCCGCAGTTGCCACATGAAACCTTGTACTTCTTTGAATTTATTTCATCATATGTTTTGTGAGGTCTTCTTGGCTGCCTTTCCCTCCTGTAGGTGGATTTATTACTTTTTTAGGTATATGTTGTGACACATTCTATTTGATTTTATCAGGCATGGGATTTACTGGTGTTTCATAAGAATGCAAGAGGTCCTTCCTTGTGTAATAAGGAGAACAATATCGTTCAAAAGACTCATCCCTGTGTGTTAAAACAGCCAAAGCATGTGGATAAAGAAGTTCATCAAGCTGGAATTGCCCACAACTACATCTCTTGTTTTCAAGACAAACAATATAGTGCCTCACACCATCTAGTACTAAATGGGTGTAGTTTATTAAAGCCCTCACATACAATTACATTACAAATAAAAAATAATTCGTATACGGCTAAATACAAAATATTTACAAATTATCTACATTATCATATATTTATTAATTTGATGCAATAAATGATCAGATCTTACTCTAAGCTTGTGCGACAATGTTCTGTTTTCATCTAACTCTTTGTTGAATTTAAACTCAAGGTATGTGAATGTGCCCTTTGCTTTCAATAAATTTTCCTTCATCCAACGTTCAAGAAGAGTCCTCATATACTTTAATAGTTCTACTATCGACAGCTCTCTTGTATATTTTGTTATAACATTCAACGAGTTTGCAATGTTTGATGTCATAGTCCAAGTTCTGTTAAACGGTCACATTATACAATTAATATACAACATAATTACATTTCATCTACAATACTGATAAATATTATCACATGAAAAAACTGAAGAAGTAAAAAATTACAAATAAACTACAAAATTAAAAAATAATAATCTTTGACCATTCATATGTTCATACATTCTAGCACTAGATCTTTTAAACCTGAATTGGAACTTGTTGCATGACAGAATAGTGCTTTATTACTGTTGCAATTGTTTGCTTGTTGTCACAACCTCGGTTCGCCCTCGGTGAACCATCTTGATGACACCTAGTCTCTACAATTAGGTAAGCCTAAATTGCGGAAGTAAAATAATTTAAAGCGGAAATAAAGTAATAACCAGTGTTTAAAAGTGCCGCTCGACATACACAATATTTCACTCCCAAAACCAATACATATATCAAAGACCCAAAAACTCACGAATCACAAGCTAATGATATTACATAGCTCTAACTCCAGAATGTCTAACAAAGAAGAAAATACAGAAAGGCTAATACTTAAAAGTGAGAGTAGAAAAGGACTCCTCGGTCTCCGAATGCGGCAGATATACCTCGAGGTCTCTACAGAAGCACCTCGCCTCAAGGATGATAAGACTGAGTGAAAGTACCTAGATCTGCACATGAAAAACATGCGCAGAAAGGCATGAGTACACCACAGTGATACTCAGTATGTGCCAAGCCTAACCTCGGTCGGGTAGTGACGAGGAAGGTTAGGGCCCTACTGAGATTAAATAAGATATAACAGTTAACAATATGAAATAAAACAGTATAAATAAGTGTAACAGTAAGGGATAACATAGAACTAAAAGAACAACAACAACTAGAACAGAGACAAAATAAATCACGAGGAAATAAATACAGCTCTACACAGAGATAACAACGGGGGCATCTTCCAGGGTACCTTCCTGTTGTCCCAATTACAACCATCCAGTGGATATCGAGGGATACCTTCCCGTAGTCCATTATATACATTCGAAGGATCTCCCGGGATCCCGTCCCGTAGTACAACTATCATTGCACAGTGATTTACTGGAATCCCGATCTGTAGGCCCCAAATATAAATGCCAGTACTAGGAGAATCTACCAGTGCATTCCTGTCGTTCCATATAACTGTGCAGGGGTCTACTAGAATCTCACATCTATAGTTCAAATAAACAAACGGGGGAGGGGGGAGGAATCTACCGGAATTCCACATCCATAGTCCCAATGTAAACACACAGCAGTAACACGAAGAATAGTCATAAATTGTCAAGTTCATATCAAGGTGAAACATGTATTTCTAACCTAGCATGCTGCAAATAATTCAAATAAGGCAATCTGAACAAATAGGCAGTTAAGTCATTTAGACATGATTTTCCTAAGCTAACAACAAGCTTAAATTTCAAGTAATAATGACAGAAAAAAAGGAAACATAGTTTTAATTACCTGATGAAATCGGATTTTCAGCAATTAGCACAAGTACGTGCTCGTCACCTTACGTATGAGGCATTTCAAATATCACTATACCAAATCCTAAGGTGAAGTCCCCCACACAAGGTTAGGCAAGGAACTTACCTCGAATCAGCTCAAATTAACTCGAAACCACACTCTTGCCACGAGTACTTGACTCCAAATGGCCCAAATCTATTCAATTAAATTTCATAATATAAATAACACTTCAAGTAACTAATTCTACAAAGAAATTCTAAGCTAATATGCAAAATTAGGTAAAATAATCAAAATACCCCTCAAGCCCACGTCTCGGAATTGGGTTAAATTTACATTTTCAAAAACCTCGTACTTTCACGAGTCTATACATAACAATAAATCTAAAATCGGAGTTCAATTGAACCCTCAAAATCTCATTTTAAAGTCTCTTAACCTCAAGCCCTAATTCTTCAATTTTAGGCCTAGATTCCATGATTTATTAGGTAGATTTCACATTAGAAACGAGTTTTAAGACCAAGAATCTTATCTCCAAGTGATTCCCTTGAATCCCTCTTCAATCCCCTTCAAAGAGCTCCAAAAACAATTAAACATGGTGGAATCGCGGACAAGACGACCTCTTTAACCTTCTGCCCAGGCCTGAAATCTTTTTTGCGAATGCAGTGAAAGCCTCACGTTCGCGAAGCACAAATTACTCTTGACCAAAATTCCTCTTTTGCAATCACGACAACCCAATCACGAACGTGATGTTTTGATCAGGCATGCCTTCGTGATCGCGTAACCGCTATCGTGAACGCGATGAGTAAAAATCCGCTGAAGCTCAATTGCTCTTTTGTTCTATGCAAACGCGACACCCGCCCGCGAATGCGATGCACAAACACTTAGCCCTTCGCAAAAGCATAGTATGCCTCACGAATGCGAAGGCTTAAATTCCACCTTCCTCACCTGACTCTTCGCGAAGACGAGAGTCCACTCACGAATGCGAAGAGTAAAATACCCGCAACGGTCAAAACCAAAATCTGCAACTTTTCTTTTACTTAAAAATGGTCCATTCAACCATCTGAAACTAACCTAAGGCCCTCGGGCCCCCAACCAAGCATGCCAACATATCCCGTAACCTCGTTTAAACTTGCTCCAACCGTCGAAACTCCCAAAACAACATCAAAGCACCAAATTTACATTGGATTCAAGCCTAAGAATTCCAAAAACTCTAAAAACACGCTTTCAATCAAAAAGTCTATCAAACCTCGTTTGGATGACCGAAAATTTTGCACACATGTCACATTCAACACTATGGAGCTACTCCATCTTCCAGAATTCCATTCCAACCCTCAGATAAAAATCTCACTACCGAACCGGAAACTTAAAAAATTCCACCTTCGGCATTCCAAACCTAAATTAGCTACGGACCTCCAAAACACAATCCGAACATGCCCCTAAGCCCAAAATCACCCAACGGAGTTAACAGAACCATCAGATTTCTATTCTGAGGCCGTCTTCACATTGTTCCAACTACGATCAACTTTTCAACACTTAAACTCTTATTTAGGAATTAAGTATCCCAAGACTCTCCGAAACTTAAAATCGAACATCCTGGAAAATTAAGATAGCAGAAATAAATATGGGAAAGTAGTTAATAGGGGATCATGGCGTTAATTCTTAAGACAAACAACCATGTTATCACATCCTACAGGAACTAAATCAACTGAAGATGTATCAATACTGGTATCTCTCAGATAGGCTAGATACGCATCACACCCATTCTCAACCATATGCTGAGCTTTAAGAAAGGAAATAACTCTACTGGGAGTGTGATCTAAAGCACTCCTCCACTCAATTTGCGGCACACCTAGCATAGCCAACATCATGGTTTTGGCGTGACAATCAAGAATAGCATAATGGGCCGACAAACAGTACATGCCTAAGATAATATCAAAGTCTACCATGCTGAGCAACAATAAATCAGCTCTGGTCTCAAAACTACTAAGAGAAACCAAACATGACCGATAAACATGGTCCACAACAAGAGAATCTCCCACAGGGGTCGATACATAAATAGGGGAACTCTAAGAATTCCGAGGTACACCCAAATGTAGAGCAAAATAATAAAAACACATAAGAATAAGTGAAACCTGGATCAAATAGAACCTATGCATATCTGGGATAAACCAGTACAATATATGTGATGGCAGAATTGGAGGCAATAACCTCGGTACGAGCAAGAAGGGCATAATATCTGGCCTATCCTTCCCCTCTAGTTGACTGAGTAGGTGAGGTAGAAACTGGTGCTGTGATCATAGCCTGAGAACTCTATGGAGCGCGTTGTGGCTGAGAAGTCTGTGGATGTGCACTCCTACTAAGCCTAGGGCAATACCTCACCACATGGTGTATGTCACCACACTCAAAGCAACCTCGCGACTGACGTGGCGGTGGGAAATGTGTGGTACGGGTATTCCAAGACCCTTGGACACCTAAATCACTATGTGAAATCTAAGATGCAAATTGAGCTGGCAGACCCACAAAACCTCTACCATGCGTACTCTTCCTCCAAAATAAAGACTAGTGGGTCTCTCTAGTCTACGAGGCCTCCTCACTCCCCTATACTCTCTCTCCTAACCTCGTCTTCCCTCTCTCTCTTAGACCCACCTGTCCTCTACTCGCCGAGAGGTCCTCACCACCCGCTGAACTGGGGCCACAAGCTATGTCGCTATGACACCTGGAACCTGACTAACGGGAACTCGCTGCTCTGGAGTGGGGTCCCTCCTCCGATCTATGAAGTAGTTGGTACAATTTGAATCAACCCCGTCTGAACAAATGTACTAAACATGCTTAGGAACTATGTTAATATCTCTTGAAGCGCTGGGTTAGTAGCAGTAGTAGGCATATCCGGTGGCTGGGCTTTGGCTGGAACTGTTGGTGGATCCTTGATGGCAGCGTACGCGGGTACTCTGGCTGCAGCGCGTACGCGTCCTCGGCCTCTACCCCAGCCTCGACCTTTGACGGCTCTCGCAGGGGGCGCATGTGTCTGATCATCTCTGGTAGTACGTGTCATCACCATCTGTGAGAGAATTGAAGACAGAGGTTTAGGATTGTGATGTCAAAAATCTCGCACGACAGGAAAATCAATGAAGTGGAATTTTCCTAACAGTTACATAGCCTCTCATAGATAAGCACTGACGTCTCTGTACCGATCAACGAGACTCTAATAAACCGGCTTGTGATTCATGACTCCTATAAACCTAGAGCTCTTATACCAACTTTTCACGACCCCGGTTCTCCCTCCATGAACCATCATGATGGCACGTAGTCTCTACGACTAGGTAAGCCTAAATTGCGGAAGAAAAACCAAATTTTGCGGAAGTAAAACATTTAGGGACTAAATGTCCCAAAACTCTCCGAAACTTAAAACTGAACATCCTGGTAAATCAAGATAGTAGAAATAAATAAGGAGAAAGAAGTTAATAGGGGATCAAAGCGTTAATTCTTAAGACGACCAGACGGGTCGTCAAACTTGTCTTGGTATAGTTGTCCTACTTCAATAAAACTTAGTGTACTATCTGTTATTATCATACTTTCATATTCCTCTATAACAGGAGATGTTGGCATATCAAGTAACTTTAGTATTCCAGACGAACCTGCATGAAAATAAAGTTAAATACTATTATGAACAGTTTGTAGAGATTTTATAGATAATTTGTAAAAATATTAAAATTCTGTATTTCATATTAACTTTTTAAATGATATGTAGTTTATTGTAGAATAAACATAGAAATTGTGTAGATATTGTGAAAATCCATACTGATATATATATATATATATATATATATATATATATATATATAACGTGTAGTTTATTTATAGATAAAGCATAGATAAAATGTAGGACATTGATAAATAACCAGAATTTAAAAGAAAATGTACGATACAAACCTTCATCTGTGTTCTCATTGGTGATACTCAATTCCATATTGAAATCGCGAACAGTTATACATGGCAGATATGATCCTATGTTTTTGTTTTCCTTTTTCGTCTCCATGTATACACAACCACTCATATCGTTCCTAATTTCTGTTGGAGGACAATGCTCGTTGACAATGTATTTGGTTTCTATATTTTTTTCGGATTCATCGATTATTAAATGATGTGCTATTGTAGAAATCAATAGACTATAACTCGCATCCTAATCGACTACAATGCCACCGACCTGAAATTCTCTAAATCTCCCATAGCTATCCCAATTCCGATTCAGTTATAGCATAACTAGGGTTTGGGATATAATTGCGTTTGTTGCAGAAGAATTATAGAATATTTAGTCATTTTTTATTTGTGAAATCAGAAATTTTTTTAAAACATAATGTATCGCAAAAACAGAGTCGCTAAATTTTGAATCGAAACAACCGATAATTATTAATGCGTGACTTGCATTGTAAAATATTTGGAAGAATATTTACTTTTCCAATATTAGTTTGTCTAAATAAGAAAGCCTACAGTTACTATGATTCCTTATTTAATAAATTGTCTATATTTTGTAAAAATACTATTAGCATGGTGGGTAATATGCAAGCAATGAACATATTTGGCAATATAGTTTCCTATATGGTATAGGAACCAAAATTTCGATGAATCTCAAATTACCAACATCTAGCCATTAGTCATTGACTTACCAAAACTAGCCAACAAAATTGAAGAACCAAATAATAGGGTTTTTTCTATCAAAGAATCACATGCAAAAATCATCTTCCATATTTTTAAGCGTGATTAGCGACATTAGATACAATACAGAAAGGAAATTTCATGGACGGGGTAACAAATAAGGTGATGAAATACAAAAATCTATACAATATTCCAAAAATCTAAACAAAAATAAGAACTTTTTCAATGTGTATTGTTGAAATTTATTGAAAATAAATAGATAAGTCAATATACAAATTTGAGAAAGATTGGAGGTAATTTGGACTGATTTTGTATTTAAATTCGTAGTTAAATCGAGTTCAAAAAAGTCTTCTGCGACTCATGTATCAAATATGTATCATGTATATATATATATATATATATATATATATATATATATATATATATATATATATATATATATATATATATATATATATGTGTGTGTGTGTGTGTGTGTGATGCACAAATTTTTTTTTTTTCATGTTCGGATTTTACTTCGAATTTTCAATTCAAACCACCTCAAAACTTTACCAAATCATCCCAAAACTAAGATTCAGGCTCCTTAAGCTGTGCTCAATCTATTTTAATGACACCGACTCAAAACAACGCAAAATTTTGATATTTTTTGCTACAAAATAGCTATTTGACTAATTTGGCTAATATTAGTAATATTTTATTAATTAACCAATTTTTATAATAAATTACTTATAAATGGACATAACTAGTAATTTCCTTTTTCTTTCTGTATTGATCCATTGATCTATGAAGGTTTATAAGTTGGTCCAACCATAAAAACGTTGCAGCCCATTCCGGGGAGGGGGTTCGTGGAATACTTTGGGCCCTATCTCTCATGTCTGAACATAAGCCCTATGCTTAACGATAGAGTGGGCTCAAGGCCCAATTCACCTTTTATGGATCCATCAAAATAATGATAGCTTTGCTTGGTTCTTTTTTTTTGGAAATTACCAGCTATGTCCATTTATAAGTAGTTTATTACAAAAAATGATTAATTTATAAAATATTGTTAATATTAGCCAAATTAGCCAATTAGTTATGTGTAGCAAAAAAATATCAATTTTTTGCTTTGTTTTGAGTGGGTGTTATTAGAATATATGCGGCACAACTTAAGGAGCCTGAATATCAGTTTTGGGATGATTTGGTAAAGTTTTTGGGTGGTTTGAATTGAAAATTCGAAGTGAAAGCCGAACATGAAAAAAATGATATGTGTATCATATTGTGCATCATTTATGTATCACACATGTATCAATCGTGTATCACATGTATATCCATGTATACTTGTGTGTGAGATACACGCCTTATACATATTTGATACATGTGTGAGAGAGGAGTTTTTCGAACTCGATTTAGTTACGAATTTTGATACCAAACCAGTCCAAATCACCTTCAATCTTCCTCAAGTTTTGTATATTGACTTATCTATATATTTTCAATGAATTTCATCTATATCCATTGAAAAAAATTCCCTTTTTGTTTAGATTTTTGGAAAATTGTATAGATTTTTTATATTTCATCACCTTATTTGCTACCCTGTCTATGAAATTTCCTTTCCATCTTGTATTTAATGTTGCTAATTACGCTTAAAAATATGGAAGGTGATTTTTGTATGTGATTCTTTGATAGAAAGAACCCTATTATTTAGTTTTTCAATTTTTGTTAGCTAGTTTTGGTAAGTCTATGACTAATGGCTAGAGGTTGGTAAGTTAAGATTTATTTGGGACATTTGTGTAAGTTTTCCTTTTTTTGGGGGGGAATTTGTACAAATATCACAGATAAATCTCAACTTACCAACCTCTAGTCATTAGTTATAAACTTACCAAAACTAGCTAAAAAAAATTTAAAAACGAAATAATAGGGTTCTTTCTATCAAAGAATCACATGCAAAATCACCTTCCATATTTCAAGCGTGATTAACAACATTAGATACAAGACATAAAGGAAATTTCATGGACGGGGTAGCAAATAAGGTGATAAAATACAAAACTCTATACAATATTCCAAAAAACTAAACAAAAAAGGAACTTTTTATGGGTATAGTTGAAATTCATTGAAAATATATAGATAAGTCAATATACAAAATTTGAGGAAGATTGGAGGTGATTTGGATTGGTTTTGTATTACAATTCTTAATTAAATTGAGTTCAAAAAAAGTCTTATGCGACGCATGTATCAAACATGTATCTCACACACAGGTATACATGGATGTACATATGATACACAATTGATACATATGTGATACATAGTGTGATATACATATCATTTTTTTCATGTTCAACTTGTACTTCGACTTTTCAATTCAAACCACCTCTAAACTTTACCAAATTATCCCAAAACTGAGATTCAAGTCCCTTAAGTTGTGCCCAATCTATTCTAATAACACCCACTCAAAACAACACAAAAATTTAATATTTTTTTGCTACAAATAACTAATTGACAAATATTAATGATATTTTAGTAATTTGTCAATTTTTTTAATGATCTAGTTATAAATAGACATAACTGATAATTTTCTTTTTTTGGGACTATAAAGTTGGTTCAGATTAAGTTCAAGAACAAACTTCAATTCCGTTGCCCACAAACTTAGGTACTATGCAATGTTTGAATAAATAGGAAAGATCAATTTTAAGCCTATTGGATATGTTCAACAGGAGTATTATTTTCTTTTTAATTTATTTTTAAACTTCTTACTTTACTCTCATGTTAAATACCATGATTTTAGTGCCATACAATAAACATCATGGCATGCATATATATGCCCATAATGTTCATGGCCTCTTTCTTTCTTTCGTTTTTTCTTTATTTCTTTTTCTTTCTTAAACGCGATCCATATCAAGTCATACATATTCATAGGAAAAAGTGAACTGAAAGATATAATTTTTTTTATAACAACGATGTCCATGCCATTTTATCTAGTTATCTCTAGCATTCCAATAATATTAGTGGCGAAGTCAAAAATTTATACAAAAGGATTCACCAAAATGCTAAGATGCCATAGTTGGAATTTAAACATATAACCTAAAGCAATTTTGAACCGCCTTTAATACTATATTTGAATTTTTATTTACGTGAAGGAGATTCAAATATAACCAAAAAAGAATACTTTTACTCTTTTTAAATTGTATAATTTCCCGACGAAGCGAACCCCCTTAACTCTATCTAGTTCCGCCACTGAACAGTACAGATACCGAATAACTACTACGGACCATAGCTTAATATTAGATGCATAGACAGTAAACGTTAAAATCAAATATGCAGGCAGTGAAACAGGCAAATAGATGCAGGTATGGGCTTGTCTATCTGAATATATATAAAAGTAGGAGTGGTAGACATTCTTGCAACGAAACTCAAAACTACGTCAGTTTCAAAAAGGACAATATCTCTTGTATGAAACTTCAGCAATAAAACACATATCGTGTAAGACAAACATGCAAATCCAGTACATATATGCAGAGATAAAAGCCAGTTGTTAATAAATTTTGTTCATATTTGATAAGGATGTAACATAAAGGATTATAGTTTAGTAGGTGAGAAAACCCTATGAGCCTAATTCACAAAATAAATTATAAAAAAAAAAGGTGTAAAAGATGATGATGATTGATTTAACGCGTGCGATCAATTTTGGAAAAACAATGATCTTGTGGCAAATGATTAGTCGTTTTCGTCTTGAATTTCGTTTAAATCCAAATTTATTTCCATTGGTCAATGTAGTAGATCTTCTCTACTCTTCTTCCTTTTCTTCTTAGTTCTTATTTTTCCTTTTTTGATTTAAGTATTTATTCTTAACAATGCTACTATATTGTTGTTCAATTTTTAATGTGAAACTCTCGTTCACACACATAATATTCTTCCCAAGAACAAATTAAATAACTATATGGCCCGATAATTATGTGCTTATTTTTCAAGATTCACTGTGTGACACTTATATAATCACCAAAGATGCGTAAGCCTCTCATTGTGTTTGTTTTCCAAACTACGAGTCAAGGCAATAAACGTCGTTCCACGACATCACTCTATAACAATTGGCATATCACTTTAATTAATACCAATAATTAAGCTAAAGCAAGTCAAAATAGACTCTTAGACATGGTAAAATACTGTCGTTAAATTTTGGATAAGGTTATTTCAAAAAATATTTACACCAATAAAACTATCACTACACTTTATTTTGAAGAAAGAAAAAAGAAAAAGCAACAATAACAATAACAACAACAATAACAACATTCCGGTATAATCTCATAAATGAGGTCTGGAGAGAATAATATGTATGCAGACCTTACCCTTACCTCGAAGGACAGAGAGACTGTTTCCAGGAGACTCTCGACTCAAGAAAGCACAAAAGACGATATATTAGTACTATCAATAAACTAATAATAAAATAACATAAAATAAATAACGTAACATAAAATAACAAAATAACAACAATATAAGAAATATAAAAAATACGAGAAAGATGGAAGGTATACTAATATCCAACATATAAAACCCTACATCAGTAGCTGATCAGTAGCATCCTAAAACTAACTTCTAACTGGATACTCTCACTCTAATGCACTGTAGAAATATTCACAATTTCCCCCTAACTTATAATCTTAATGTTCGACCTCCACAATTCCCTATCAAAGGCTATGTCCTCAGTAATTCTAAGTCGTGCCATGTCCTGCCTGATCACCTCTCCCTGATACTTCTTAGGTCTCCCTTTACCTCTCCTCATACCCACCACAGCCAGTCGCTCACACCTTCTCACCGTGCATCAGTGCTCCTCCTCTGAATGTGCCCGAACCATCCGAGTCTTACTTCCCGCATCTTGTCCTCCATGGGGGCCACACCCACCTTCTCTCGAATATCTTCATTCCTAATCTTATCCTTCCTTGTATGCCTGCACATCCACCTCAACATCCTCATCTTTGCTACTTTCATCTTCTGGAATGTGAGTTCTTAGTCGGCCAACACTCGATCCTATACAACATGGCAGACCTAATCATAACATGGCAGGCCTAATTATTACTTTATAAAACTTACCTTTTAGTAACGGTAACACTTTTTTTGTCACATAGGACTCCCGTTTCTAACCTCCACTTTATCCACCCTACCCCTATATAGTGTATGACGTCCACGTCGAACTCCACGATCCCTTGAATAACTAACTCAAGGTACTTGAAACTACCCCTCTTAGGGATGACTTGAGAGTCAAGCCTCACTTCCACTCCTGCTTCTGTCGGCTCGGCCCCAAATTTGCACTCGAGGTATTCCGTCTTCGTCCTGCTCAACCTGAAACCTTTAGACTCAAGGGACTATCTCCAAACCTCTAGCCTCTCGTTGATGTCGCGTCATATCTCGTTAATTAGTACTACGTCATTAGCAAATAGCATGCACCATGACACCCTCTTTGAATATAACACGTTATGGAATACATCACCGGAGCAAATAGAAAAGGATTGAACGAAGATCCTTGGTGAAACCCCGTAACAACTGAAAAAGTTTGGAGTCGCCTCCTACTATCCTACTGTCCTAACCAGAGTCTTAGTTCCATCATACATGTCTTTAATTACCCTAATGTAGGCAACCGAGATCCTTTAACCTCTAAGAGGCTTACTAAGACCTCTCTAGGAATCCTATCGCATGCTTTCTCTAGATCTATAAATACCATTTGGAGATCCTTCTTCTTATCCCTGTGTTGTTCCAACATCCTCCTAATAAGGTGGATAGTTTATGTGGTAGATTGCCCTGGCATGAACCTGAACTGGTTGTCTGAAATAGACACCGTCCTTCGCACTCTCATTTCTACCACTCTCTCCCTGGCTTTCATGGTATGACTTAGTAATTTGATACCCCTGTAGTTTTTTACTGCTCTAGATATCGCTTTTGTTCTCACACAACGGAGGGCATCTCATTAGTCTTGATTATAACATTAAACAACTAGTAAACCATTCCAAGCCTGCTCTACCCACACACCTCCAAAGTTCAACCAACATTTCATCTGGCCCGGTAGCTGTGCCCCTTCTCATCTTACACATTGCCTTCATGACTGTATCGACCTCAATGTCCCTACAGTAACATAATTTATGGGGGCTATCGGCATTCCTCAATTCACCTAGTACAATATCCTGATCCCCTTCTTCATTTAAAAGTTTATGAAAGTAGGTCTGTTATCTCCTCTTAATCTGCTCATCCCCAATCAAAAGTTTACCGTCATCATCTTTTATGCACCTCACTTGGTCCAGATCCCGAGCTGCCCTCTCTCTCACCTTAGCCAGTCCGAAAACTTCTTCTCCCCACCTTTGTTCCCTAGTTCCTCATACAGACGAGCAAAAGCTGTCGTCTTAGCCTCCGTTACTGCCACCTTCGCCTCCTTCCTAGCAACCTTATATCTCTCACTGTTTGCTCCCTTCTCTTCCTCACCAGTGCTCCCTACTAACTACAGGTAAGTCACCTTCTTCGCTTCCACTTTACCTTGGACAATTGCATTCCACTACCAGTCCCCTTTGTGACTACCGGTGCGGCTCGAAGATATCCCTAACAGCAAAAAAAAAAAAGAAAAAGCATGTTTCATAATATTGTTTCAGTAGGCGTGTGTGTATAAACGTATGTAGTACTAAATTTCACAAATATATTCACCCCGTAAGTTGATCAACTTTAAAAGTGAAGAAGCACTGTTTCTTGCAAATATTTTTGCAGCTTTGACTACCAATAGCTTTGCATGCATAAAAGTGCTTCCACGATAAATATTTCTCCCCGTCACGTATCTATCAATATATAAAATTGTTTTTCTTTTCTTTCTAAAAATATTCGAACATACAGGAAATGAGAAAATAAATACAAATGTACAATATATCAAGTATAAAAAAGTGTAAGCAAGGGCATTGGATATGAGGTGAAATGTTAGCTATTCTAGGTATGATTGAAGAAGGGCATTGGATAAAAGCATCTTCACTCTCCAAAGCTCCTACAGTGGTGAAATTGAAAATTGCTCCGAAAATATTTAAATTTGAAAGAAGTAAAACAAATTCTGCAAAAAAATATTTAATATATGTTATACACCTCTAAAACCTCATATTTTATTTATATACACATGTCAATTAACTACTCTTACTAGAGTATAACTTCGCCCCTAGCTACGTATGAAACATAGATACGTAACTAGGATTTCAATTTTTAATTTCGGAGTGATGTCTGCAAATGTTAATAACTGAATCCTAAATTTAATAGGAATATATATTTAAAGAATTTTTAATATATATATATATTATTTGAGCAAAAGTTAATGAATTCATCCAAACAAGTATGCGAGCTTCTATCTGACCACACGAGAGCTGCTGCATTAGATACTGATACAGACACTGAGTAATTGAAAGAGGGTATCATTTCCTGATGCAGTATAAATGAAATGGCTTTCTCAGTTTTTGGACCCTAGTCTTTTGTTGGAAATTATTCTTTGGTCAATAAACATTTATTTGGACGTCTATATGTACGTGTGAATGTTTTTCAGAATTATTCAGAATTTGGAAAAAAGGTATCTTATTTTCCATTGAATTATATGTCTACTCACTAGTCACTAAACAGAGAGTGTGGGAGTCTCGATAATATAATATATTGACTAATGAGAAAATTGAAAATATATCTAGTAGTACATTACTTGTAGGTTACATTAGTTTACTAAAGATCTTTCATACCTAACTCCAGTTTAACTATTGTTTTACTATTTTGTTGAGTCTATATTTCAAGTCATTGGAAAAGAGTCAGTTTATATCTTCTATTAAAACAGTCAAATAATTAAATAATTTTTACAAAATTCCGATAGTCTATGTTTCAGTTTCTTTATTAGCCGCTATATTTTTTTTAAAAAATATTTGTAAATAATTTAACTATATACTTTTATTGCCCTAGTTAGAAGCTTTTATAGCAAGATACATAAATATTACTCTCTTTGTCACAATTCATGTGGCACTTTTCATTTTTCGAGATTAAAACTTTTTAATATAGACCGTATATTTGAACATAGAATTTTAAAAAATTTCGAAATAAGTTTTACATATTTGAAAACTACATAAAAAATATCACTTATAAGATATACAAATTAATAATTTAAAAATATTTAAAAGAAATATAAAAAAATTACGATCAAAGAACAGCTCAATTGACTCTCAAAATTCGAACATATAAATTAGGTCGAAGAGAGAGTATGACATAGTTAAGACTACAATTTAAAAAATCTTAATAGTCATACGAGTGTTACGACATGTTTGGCACCACAATTTTTACGAGTATTCTTGGCTTTTCTTGTAATGAATTGAAGTTAAAAACAATGAAATTTCTGTACCACCCTTAGCCTTCAATTTTTATTATTATCTTTTATTTTTTTGTGTCGGTTTTTTTTATTGCTCTATTATTTTACTGTTGTTATTGTTTTTGTTTTGAGCCAAAAGTCTACTGGAAATAACCTCTTTGCTTCCACAAAGTATAAATAAAGTCTATGTACATGTTTATCTCTCCAAACCTCACACGGTGAGAATATGTATGTTATTGTTGTTGCTCTAAGCACGAGGGTATAAATGGAATAATGAGCTAGAAATTTGAGGAAACAAATTAAAACATAATCTAATGAACAAAAAAGCTTATGATATACTCAAAGGTCCAATCCTTTCTAGCTAGTAGAAGAAAAAGAAAATGAAGAGGCAATTACAGCAGCTTTAAACATCCCTAAAAATTGTGGTTTTACACATAGTAAGCAGCTGACTCTATGAATCTATAGTAGAATACTATAGCGGTCGACTTTATAGCTGTTGGCGCTTTCTTTCTTTCTCATTTCAAAGTCTTTTGAGACACTTATTTTGCAACTTTTTTTAGTGTAGTCTCTCCTCTGTCCTTTGCATTTCCCCAAGAATCCTATTATATCTTGGAAATATTAGGTGCATTATATATATATATATATACACTGTCAGTTTAAACATTTTTTTATAATATCAGGTCATCCGAAAGATATGTATATATAAAGTCTCCTTAAAATATATTTCATTTATTATCTTAAAATAAAATAAATACATCACGTAAAGATGACCTTATGATGTAAAAAAGATTTACACTGCAGATGTATACTTACACTATTATTTTCTCTTTCTTTTTTCTCTAGAAAAAACATAGCGTTTTGGAGCAAGAGTAAAGTTATATCTGCGTGACCTATAAGTCACGAGTTTGAACCATGAAAGCAACTACAAATGCATGTATGAGAGTATGTTGCCCATGTTACACTTTAGGGTGTAGCTTTTTCTCCAACCCTACATGAATACGACATGTTTTATGCATCCGTTTGGAATTTTTTTGCGTAGAAACTACAGGAATAGCATATGGTAGAAATATATAGTAGCTATCTACGTGGCTAGCTAGTAGCTAAAGGATCTTTGTCAAGCTACAGTGTTGTACCTTTCGACAGTACAATCTCGGGATTTCAGCTCAAACCATAAGAAACAAAGAAAGAGAGAGAGAGAGACTCAACGCTTAGTGCTTCTGTAGCTCTCTAGTTGTGCAACAGTAGTTAAAGCAGGTCCCCTACATCAAATACAATGCACCCTCACTTTTCTCGTAGGGTAACACCAAATTATAATCTTGCCCTATTGTTTTTTAAATTCTTTTCAATATTTGGTATTCTAAACTCATTCAAATACAAACTAATTCAGATTTAAAACATATACATATAGTGCTTACAAAAGGAGTAAAGTGTTCGTTGCAAAAAGCAGTTCCATGATCTAAATCTTATGGGTTCAATTTTACTGTTTTTAATATTAACTCATTATATTTTTAGAATTTTAAATTCATACTTATTATTTTTGCAATTTTAATAAATTTTTATATACAAATTTTTACTCCTCGTCGAAAACATAACTTCAATTTAATCTTTAGTTATTACACTACATCCGACTCTGTAATCCTTGTTTAAGTCTTTCAATTTTCAAGGCTCATCCATTATTGACTAAACACCGAAGTTTCCGAGAAAAAAAAAAAGAAGACTTTAAAAATTTTTTGGTCTTAACTATTAAGTACGTTGCATTATTCGTGTGATTATAAATTTTAAAGCTTCTGACCTTAAATATGTCATAATCAGTAGCGAAGTTAGGAACTTCTAAGGCTATTGTTCAAGATTTATTATATATGTATAAAAAGTAATTTATATATATATAAGCTTGTGATCTTAAATATGTCATAATCAGTAGCGAAGTTAGGAACTTCTAAGGCTATTGTTCAAGATTTATTATATATGTATAAAAAGTAATATATATATATATATATATATATATATATATATATATATATATATATATATATATATATATATATATATATATATTACTTTTTATACATATATAATAAATCTTGAACAATAGCCTTAGAAGTTCCTAACTTCGCTACTGATTATGATGTATATATATAGTATAATTTTTCAATGAAGGGTATTCAACTGATCTTCCTTCATTGTATGTATCAACACCACTGGTCATAATATTTCTGTTATTATAAAACTTATCATTAAGAAGAGGGCAGTCTAGTGCACTAAGCTCCCGCTATGTGCGGGGTCCAGAGAAGGACGAATCATTAAAGTCTATTGTATGCAGTCTTATCCTACATTTATACCAGATACAACAGATTAATAAAAAAATAGGGTCATTCTTTTATAAAAATAGGAAGATTTTGAGTAATCAAGATAGGGTTTTTTTTCAAAATAAACACATAAATGGATTTTAAAGAGCTGCTTATTAACTTCAGATTAACCAATGGACATGTATTAGTAAAGCATGTTAATAGTACAGTTACTTTTATGTTTTAAGTGCCATGATATATAGATTCACAGGTGCTAGTCCAGCTTAACCTAGTGAGAGATTTGGATTCTTTATACATATATTAGGGGTCTAAAGATTTAGGTTTAGTCCCATAAGTATGAAAAAAAGTATGTAGTGTTGACCTGCCAATAGAGTTGCCATTTTTTTGCTGCTTTCATTCAGACACTGAACCCTATATATAGCTATTTCTACTTTAATTTAAACAGAGATTATATTATAGACTAGCTGAGGAACTTGATAAATTAAATCTCATCTCCTTGTTTAAAATCATATGCAGCTTTTGGCCGTGTTGCTTTTTTGTTTTGGTCTACAAATTGTTCACAACCAGCCTAACTTCAATTTGGTAATTCTTGGGTACATAAACCACCCTTAAAATGAATAGATGAAAACCCTATGTAATAGAGAGTTTAGCTTTGCAAAAAACAAGAAAGAATTGATAACTTTAGCTGTAATTATAGATATTAAAATTTGCAATTTATTAATCCATGAAATTTATTACTAGAAGAAATGAAAAAGTTGTGATGAGGATTAACTATTACTACTAAGTAATACTATCTCTCTACTAGAGCATTTATATTTTGCTGCCTATATTTGTGCAAAGTTCTATATATCTTTACCAATTCTTTGACTTACCAAAAATTAACTAAATGGTGGTCTACTTAACTGCTTAAATTGAAAGTAATCGGTAAAGATGTATAGTTATATTATAATTCATGCATATATATATATATATATATATATATATATATATATATATATATATATATATATATATATATATATTTCAATCCTGACACGGGGAGATAGTAACAATAAATATCAATATCGGACTCTATGAATTTAATAATTGGAATGAGTATAATCTAAATCCCTTACCGAAGATCCATTGGAGGGCAAATCTGGTGCCGGAAACATCGATAATTCCAGCTCCAATAGTGTATATTTAAGTTGTTGCAGCTATGGCCAACTATTTGCATAAAGACCCTCCTTTTTCTTTTTCTTCTGTCTAATCTCACCACCTTTCCGTCCGTGAAAAAAGTAAGAACAATCTTGGCGATCCATGAAAATTCAGGTTTTTAAGGTGCAGTTTATCTTTTTTTTAGTCTAACCTTTTTCTGTCCGGTATATTTTTTAGGTGTTGCTATATATGTGATTTGACGAGACTTTCTTTTAAGTCTCCAATAAATCTTCACCCCACCCCCCTCCCCCCAAACAATTCTCGTTAAATCTAACAGCTAGTGTCTATTAAACTATTTACGAAAGCCAAAAAGTTCTCACTTTTAAAAAATTTAACGAATTAGAACAAACTAAGTATATGGTTAAGAGATTATGTATGTTAGACTTATCCCGGAATATATGGGTTAATTTTGTCACTTTTTTGATACATGACATAGATGCAGTAGCGTAGCCACTAGAGTGAAGGGTGTTTAGTTGAATATTTTTCACTGGGAAATTATACTGAATATATAAAAATTATCTATTATAAATACAAGTCAAAATTTAATTGTCATAAATATATGTTAAATTTTGAATATTCTTCGCAAAAATTTTAGCTACGTCACTGTATAGAAGAACTGTGCGTGTGACTGTAAATGCGTGCAAGCAAGCACTAACTAAATCACATTTTCTGGTCATCTCATTTCTATAACATCAAATCGTAGGGTTTTCTAATGACATTTTTCTTCATGTTCTACTTGCGTTTGATCAAGGATAAGATAACCAATAAAAGAAGGAGGACTTAGGATGAATTATGTGAGTTCAACTTAACTTATTGCTTTCAACGTGAACATATATACATAAGTAATCAAATCATACTTATTTTGAAATTATTGAGTCTAAATTTCGGATTCGTCTATATCAAATATAACCAAAAGATACTGGTTCCATCTACTAAGTTCATGGTCTACGTGACTACATTGATTCTACAGTTTTACTTGATTTTTACCATTAGATGATCAATTATGAATTAATTTGAAATCAATCATGCTCCACGTGGCAATCAATGCACTAATTAAGATGTGGAACGATGAGAAATTAAGCTCTTTGACGACTGTCGTTCTATAAATGACTGAAAGTAAAAGGCCGGAAAACAGTAGTAATGACAATACGACATAAATTCTTAGCATTCGCAGACTCATATTCCAAAAATAAGATGCTCTATTTCATTTTCCGACGGTCCATAGCAACTTTAAACGGTAGTTATGTAACAACAGTGAGATAAAAAAAAGATCGAAGCCAAGATAGCAGTTAAATTAAACTAACATACTTTCAATATTAAAATTAAATAGTAACGTAAAATATTCTTACCTGTCAGTAGATAACTTAAATCCTACTAATAGCTACTAACTGAAAATAAAAGATGAAGAGGACGTAGAAAGAAGAAAAAATTTGAGTTGGGGGGGGGGGGGGGGGGGTTTGGGGGCACAAGAGAAACAATGTATAGATCAATGAAAAGTAATATTCCCATGCAAAAAAAGAAAGAGGAAGCTTTTAACATTGAGTTGAAATCTAACTTTGTTGTCCCATGTAGAGGAGCAAAACCCTTGAAAATCTAGTTCCATTTACAACAGGTTTGTTGTACGTAAAACCAAACCATATAGTTACTCTCCAATCAAATCTCCTTAGCTTAAAGCCAAACTAGATATCTAGCTAGAGTTTGAGAATGGCTCAAAAGCTGTTTCCAAACCTGTAGAAAAACCAAAAACTTCTCTCTTTTTCTTGACCCCATTTTGTCAGTTTTTTTTTTTTGGGTATTTTCTTTTCAACCGTTCCTTTCTCAACAATAAAAGATCATTAAGACTATCACTTAGTCTCTCCCTTGCAGGACAAAAAGAAATGTAAACATAGCACAAGGAAAAGGCACAAGAAAATTAGTCAGTTCGACTCTCGTAATCGGAAAAGATTCACATAAACTGAAAATAAGGAGGTACTAAAATCCATTATTATTAAGCCCTTCTGTGCCTCTATTACTTCCATTGCCAAGTCCATGTCCTATTGGTGCACCAATGCAAGTATAATTGTTACTACCATCAGGTAAAGTTGATCCCATGAAGTTATTTGGAGTTGATGAGTGTGAGTTTCCCGAAAGAACATGGCCGACAAAGTAGTCGTTTGAATGACCGGTTGGATATTGAGAAGAAAAGGAGAGGAGACGCGGCGGAGAAGGGTACATGTACGCTGGTTGATGAGGTGATTGTGGTGGTTGTCCTGGTGGCAAGAGGGTGGTAGAGTTGCCGGAAAATAACCTTGTTGGATAAACTGGCGGTGGTTGTGGTCTGTATGACAGTGTTGGATCACCAACGTTTCCTGTTTGATGATGATAACCTCCAGCTACATGAGGAATTGGCTGGCAACTGCACCAAAAAATAAACAATATAAACACCCCCTTAGTACCAAAGTAATCAGCTATATAAATTCTTTCTGATTAGTATGTTTCTCCATTTAAATTCATCTTAAGCCAAAATTAGCAGTATACAAAAATAAACACTAACAAAGTAGGGTCTAGGTGAGTTATGTGTACGCAGACTTTATTTCCACCTTTTGAAGATAGAGAAACCGGCTCAAGGAGTGTACAAAAATAAATAACCAAAGAAAAAGTAATTGAACTAACAGTGTATATCAATTTTATCCGAAACGAGGCAAAAACATAAGTATTTTCTTTCTTTTCATTTTATATGATGCTATATGATAAGAAACATAATTTAAGAAACAAAGAGTTTTTCAACATATAACAGAATAATATATATTCGAATTTGTAATTTTAAACGTGCCATGAAAAGATATATATGATGTTATTAGAGGTCAGAGGAGAAGATTAAATTTAAAATATCAAATTAGAAAAGTGTCATTTCTTTAAAACCATTTTTAAAAAATACCATAAAAAGGGAAAGAGTTCTAAAAGAGGAATGTACATACCCTAAGTGAGGGGGAGGAATTAGGTTATCGTTATTGAAGACGAGCTGACGAGCCCGGTTCAGAGTTTCTGTCTCCCTCTCTGTTCACAACTCAAAACACAACAAAAATCAAAATCAAAATAAAATCATAGAATACATGAATGAATGAACCCTTACCAAGAATATTATATATTCCCCCCAACCAACTTTGACTATTTTTGTTATGAAAATAAGATTGACATGACTACGCCTCTTTGCAAAATCATTGGCCAATCTGTTATCCTCAAATTTATAACCCAAAATATTAATAAACAAATAAAAAATTTAAAACTACTAAAAGCATATCTTGTCTTTCTTTTTTGCTTTGTTGGTTGAAATAAAGAGAAAAAAGAAGCCAAAGATTTTCTTATGAGTTTAAGTCGTATACATCATTATTTAATAAATTTTTATATTATCATATCAACTTTATTATTTGCCGTAGGTAACTCGTCTTATTTTAATTTATTGAACAAAGTGAAAAGAGAAGTGTTTACCTTGGCGGTGGCGGTTCATATGTCCCCCAAGAGCTTGAGATTTGCAGAACTTGAGGGAACAAAACCTACATTCATAGACTTTACCACACTCTTCTTTTCCTTCTTTAGCGCCGTTTTTCTTTTTCCTAAATCCTGCTGTAAATGTACCATTTGTAGAAATTTTGATGAGACCAATCAACAATAAATATATT